>CM062256.1:6000030-8500030 GCA_031216405.1 Syzygium malaccense | reverse complement strand
GATAGAAGTATAAGATTGGGACATTTTACGCCTTAAAACCAAGAAATCTTAATAAAAAGAATCGTCATAATTAATGGAGAAATCAAATGTCACAATTATGATCAGTCATACCCCAATTGATGGGCTAGATTGCAATAGCTAAACCAACAGCCTAGAGCAAATGTTGATATGTGCCATTTATATTGATTTCTGATAGTCGACATATGAACTGCTAAATTTGACAGTCCAAAATGTGTGACACCCTGACTTCCTTTATGCATTTCACCTCAATCCCCAAAGCAAAGAGAAATAATATGTGGAAGCCATTGACCTTCTACCATGTATACTTGATGAGATTGAGAATTGGTTGGAGGTGGGGGCAAGTGATGGAGGTGGTTATAATTAACCAGATGACTCATGACACACATTCTGTTTATATCGACTGATTAAGTAACATGACTTGATGGGAACGCCCATCAAAACATGATTTCAAGTCCGAGTTGTTTGGCTAATAACCTTTTATGAGACTTTGCTTTAAGATCACCTCATTGGATAGGAGAATGGTGCAACCATTATCTGATAGGCTTAAACTTACATTGGTCTCTAGATGCTGTATAAATGCCACTCGTCAAGCTATCTCATTCACTTATCATCCGAAGGCCACCACCTATCAAATATTACGGGGTAGTCCACCAAACAGATAATATATATAAATAATGATTCAAGCACACAGATAGGGGGTTGACCAC
This sequence comes from Syzygium malaccense, assembly GCA_031216405.1. Classification (NCBI taxonomy): domain Eukaryota; kingdom Viridiplantae; phylum Streptophyta; class Magnoliopsida; order Myrtales; family Myrtaceae; genus Syzygium; species Syzygium malaccense. Next base: position 8,499,302 of record CM062256.1, on the reverse strand, counting down.
TTTTATCTTATTTATACATATAAACACTATCAAATATTACGGGGTAGTCCAGGTTCCAGACGCCTTGACCCGATTTTTGTGGCGTTGTTAAAAAATTCCTGGTGAAAGCTCCAACAAATTTACGGTTCTCATTTTGAGCATTAACAACAAAATCCTAACATTGCAAATTACCACTTTCTGTTCAAACTTTAAGCTCGAAATTAGTCCAACTTTGTAACTGTTAGATTACATTAAGATTACTATTTAGGATTAAGTTAATTATAATTTACATTAATTGTACTTAAGTCTAATTGTATTCTCACTCTAAATATGAGATCCTCTATTATTCATTTTGTAATCTACAAAACATTCTATTTTTCTCTTTTATCTTAATTCTTAACTTAGTATCAGAGCCTTTATCATTATATGAAGAAGCATCCATCAAGTCTATTTCGTAGCAACTCTAGTCACATAAGCTATGTTTCTCCATAGTGTTTGTAACAACGACACTTGCACCGGTCACATCTTTTTGCCAGTTTACATTCACCCGGAGTTGTTCGATAGTATTCCACTACTCATTTCGATAAATGAACACCACTACTAGACTCACCGCCCTTAAACAAACTAAATCATGAAATTTCTTAGCAAACTGCGGCTTGATGTCGCCTTACATGCCACTACGCACCACTACATGTGGGATCCACCATGCTTGCTCTTATTGAGTACTATTCTGATGCATTTAGGTGCTTGTTGTGGGAAATAAACACCATCATTAGCCTCGCCATCCTCCAATGAATTAAACCCCACCAACAGCGTTGATGTCCACCACCTCAAATGCCTGTATGCGCCACCACGCGCCTCTACGCATTAGATCCATGTGCGCTCTGCGTTTGCACAAGTCAACTGCTCCTACCATCGTGAATGTCATCCCCACGCATGCTCGACATCACTTCAACACTCACCACATCTTCTACCACGTAAGTGTTATGCCATGTCATCAATTCAAGTGAGCCTCTCACTATTGACTATTGGCCAACATTGATCAATTCAATCAAACCACTCCGACCGATTTCAAGACATTTTTTGACTGGTTTGACCGAATTCGAACTGGTTCTTGCATATTTCTAACCGGTTTCAAAGATATTTCAATGTGTTAAGTCCATTTTTAGCCTTATTTTCTTCGATTTGGCTCTCTAAGTATTAATTTATTCATATACCTTATACAAAACTACTATGTCTAAGTTGGTACAGTGCATGTAATGGATAAATTTGGTAAGCATTGTCGCCGACATGATCATATGGCATCCAATTGCTATCTATTATGACTAAAGCAGCCCATAGGGCCAAATAATCAACCATGAAACCGAGGTTCACATGCACATCCGTATTGCTACCATAGGGCTTCTCCCATTAAATTGTCCGACACTCTATCCTTAGAGGATCTTCATATCCTTTTCGAGAATCTAATACTTATAGCTCTTTTGTCCCTATTAATACTACTATTATATATGTCGTGTCAGGTACCTCTGATCTATGGTTTTTTTTACTCCACCTACTACAATCATATGACTTCAAATTCTAATTTATTTTGGACAAAATTCTTTACTCGTGCACTTACTATTCGCACAGCTGACAATTCATAAATAAGAGTCAGATGTAAATGAACTATTTCAACATCCATATTTTCCTTACCTAACACATTTCTAGCTCCCAAACTCTTACTAAATTTAATTTCATAGAATAATTGTATAAATTTGGTTTGATATTCATTTCTCTTCTTATGGTTTTCACATGTGGGATCGATGGACAGGACAAACCATTAGAATTTGCTATAGAGTGGTATGCCTATTTGAGCTTGTTTCCTTAAAAATTCTCAACTCTTTCAATGGTAGTGTTGTCACGGTATTATTTGAACTTGGCATTCTTGGTTAGATCATGCTTCTTCTTCTAGATTAAGATCTTTGATTTCAAGAGATCATATAGATTTTGTTGACAATAAGCATTTTGATTGCCTGCCTTGTTAATTAAGAAAAGATCATGCCTTACCGTTTGATCTTAGTGAATTTGTCTTTCATGCATCTTTGGATCCAATTCACTCTTATATTTGGGGATCATCACCAACCCCCACCATGGGACCCTCTTGCTGTTTTGTAATCTTTATGGATGATTATTCTCATTATATCTTGCTTTGTTTTATTAAAAAATCGATATGAACTTATTCATATTCTTGTTGCCATGATAAAAACACAATTTTTCAAGATATCAAGGTTTTTAGTATTGATAATGTCATGTAATATTAAAACACCAAATTTCTTAGAATTCTCTTCCAAATGATACAATCATTCATCGTTCTTGTCCAAAAACTTTCAAAATAGTCAAGTAGAACGTAAACATAGGCATACATGCACCCTTCTAGTCTTTGCCTCTTGTCCTAAATAGTTTTGGGGTGACACTTGTCTTACTGTTACATATAAATACCAATCATACTCCATCACTTATCATAGATAACATTTCTCCTTATGAATGTTCGTATGGTAGTAGCCCCAATTACAATCTTCTTCGAGTCTTTGGTAGTGCTTATTTGGTACATTTTCTTCCACATGAACGCACAAAGTTAGTAAGTGGATTCCTTGGGTATTTGCATGGAGTACAAAGAGTATAGATATTGGGATTCTATCTCTAACCGTCTTCATGTGTATGGCCATTTCACCTTTTGGGAACACAAATTGTTCTTATTTTTTCATCCCTTCAAATCATCAAGCCATGTCTCCTTCTTCACCAACCCTTTAGTGGATTATTCCTAGAAAATCCCACACCTTTGTCTACATGTGAGGCTTCCTCTCTAGAAAATTTTCTTCTTATTCTAATTTTGATGCAAGTCCTTCTGGCAATACCACCTCAACAGCTTCTGACATGTCTGCCCCATCCATGAAATCTCCATTGTTGGACATTCCATCATCCTCAGTCCATCATTCCACCAAAGTAAATCAACCTTCTTTTCAACTTCATGATTGCCATTGTTGCTATACCATTACTTCTGTTTTTGAACCTTGCACATATAGAGAAGATAGTACTAATCATTTTTGGTAGCAAAGAATGGCAAATTAGTTTTAGGCTTTATAGAAATCTTGGCTAGTAGTCAAAAGCTTTACTTAGGAATACATAATTGACTATGAAGAAATTTTTGCTCCTATTGCATGCTTTACTTCTGTTTGCAATCTTCTTGTTGTTGTCGTGGTTAAGCATTACTCTTTGTTCTAGATAGATATTAAAAATGCATTCTTAAATGGTGATCTCGCTAAGGAAGTCCATATGGTGCCTCCTCCTTAACACACTCATTCTTCCAACAAAGTGTTGATTATGTCGATCATTATATGGATTGAAATAGGCTTCTCATGCATGGTATTCCAAGTTTAGCTTAACGATGGAATCCCTTAGTTTTAAATCCAATCCCTATAACCATATTCTTTTTTGTGTGACATACATCTCGTAGGCCTATTATGATACTCTTATATGTGTACGACATGGTTATTATTGGAGATGATCGTAATAGCATTTCAAAACTCTAAGAACATCTCAATCAATGGTTTGAAATGAAAAATATTGGGTGACTCGGCTATTTTTTAAGAATATTGGGTGACTTGGCTATTTTTTAAGCTTAGAAGTTACTTTAAATTCCTTCGGTTATTATTTTTCTCGAGCAAAATATGCCACTGATCTTATTTCTCAAGTGTCGCAACCCTTCCTACGCGAGATGTTAGGGGACTTGGCATCCGTCACAGTGATCGCTTGCCAAGTGAGAGCAACCAGAGCCTCTTACAGGTTATGCTAATACTATGCACAGGTTCTCCCATACCCTACCAACCCGTAATATTTGGTTGACTCGGTTCATTATGATTAACATGTTTTTTTCATTTTGGAGTCACCACTAACATATTTTAGGCTGGTTAGGGGCCAAGTGAAACGCGGGAGGTTGTTTCACTTTCCATGAACCAGAGACCCTAGGAATTGGAACTTCGTTACGCTAATCATATAATTAGCCGTTTTGGTACCAAAACTCGCTTCATTACAAAAACATGATTTCAAGCTATCTTGTCAAATTTTAAGCTACTAGTACGTTTCACTAAGTGATCATGCATTGTTGCTTGCAAAAAATGGGTATCCATCAAGCATATAAAATAAACAACACGCCAAATTGAGATAAGCTTGTAAATAACAAAGACAGAATGTAAAGTGCGAGAAAGGAAAAACCCGACACGGTGTCGGGCAAAGAATATACATAGCCTTGCTATCACACATCAAGACAGGACCCTCGTGAGTGGTACCCTAAACTAATCATGCCTATATCCCAAATTATGAGATGAGACCTACTAACGGGACAACATAAAGTGAAATATAGAGGTAAATCATAGACTTAAATGACCACTAAATACAAAGCATGAAAAAATAGTAATTATGATGCATGAGAGCTAAACAAATGACATATGAATGAACCAAGGTGAAAATCACTAAGTATGATGTATGTCTGAGTATGCATAGATGATGCCATGCGATATAAGTAACCAAATGACGAGTAACTAATGATATACAATATATGGCATATAAAGGACAACGTCTGATAAGCGACATATGAAATATGTAATTAATGTCATGCAATATTCAACCAACCATAGATGACATGTAATGAGATGACTTATCATAGATTACGTACATTAGGTGGCGTACAACGGATGACGTGAAATGAATGAAACTAAACATCCTAGGCGACAACATTGATGACTACCAAGCTTGATTTACCTCGAAAGATCTAAAATCTATCATTTCTAACCCCCCAAAACTCCCCAATTGATAGCATACATTGGGCCTGAAGCTAAATTCACACGAGTAAGTGACAATTGATTGAATAACAAGGTTCACAAATTGCCAAGTAATAAATCGAAAATCACCTTCAAGCAATAAAATGAGCAAGCAAAACATGAGTCAAGAAGAGAAGCAACAACACCTAGAAAGGATTTCCAGAAAATTAAACCGGTTTTGCCATATTTTTTTTCCTAACTTCTAAACCCAAAGTGACTAATCTTCTGAACCATGATCGAGACGAAACACGCATGATTAGAAAGTACTGGATGTATACTAAAAGTCTCTAGTTTATAGCTTTTCCCAATTCCGCCCAGAAAGTTACAGAATTAGAAATCTAACACAAAAAGGTCACCCAGATCCCGAGACAAGACTCGTGCAAAAAATAAACAGTAAATTCAAGACCCAAATTACCAACCAAACCGCATCCACTTTTAACAATGCACCTGCCAAATCGAAGCTATGGAAGTACCCTACAACTTTGTAGTTTATGATTTTTCCAAAATTGAACCTTAAGAACCTCCAAACCCCAAAAAATTTCACCATCCATAATCTGGGATTTTCCAAATCAGCAGGAACACCCGAATTTCGAGGGGTTTTAGCCCTAGCAAACTACCTCCACTCGGGATGTGCTACCTAAACAAAGCTCGACCCATCCTCTACAAGTGTATATTTAACAACTTTGCAAGTTTCTGAACTCAAGATCGTGTATAATTAATTTTCTAAAATGTGTCGCTTCATGAAATTCCATAACAACGAACAAACTCAACTTTCGACAAACAAAACGGATAAAGCGACACCCAAACTTCAATCAATGAAATACCATGCCTTAATACAAAAATTAAATATCAAATACACCGAGATGAGCAGACATAGTATAATAATCAAACGAAACGCAAAGCGTAATATGGTACCTAGATTGATGCGTTCAAGGAAACTGTTTCTAAGGACATGAAAATCAAAGGAATCTCCATCAAATAACGGAAGTAGGTACGTAGATGAGACGAAGGCAACGACCGACCTTCACAAAAATATTATGGAAACTATGAGAAAATTGGCATTTAACCGTACGAACTCCTATCTGGAGCCAAAATAGTGGAATGGAGGGTGAGTTCATGACGTTCAAAGGAACATGATGAACTTTCATCTCTCATTTTTCATCGCCATCAGCCTGGGGTTCTCAAAGGACGGTGGAACAAGAAGAAAGATGAACGTCCTACCTGAAACAACGAATGAAATCGGATGAACTCTCTTGGACAACTTACACTTCAAAGTCCCTCAACTCACGGGTACCTCTTGGTTTCCCTTTCACTTGGTCGTGGTATGCTCTCCGGTTCCTCAATATTATACCTCAGTTTTCTCTCACTTGTGCTCTCAAATCTTCACCTTGAAGCTCAAGAAATTTTGAGGAGAGAATGGCCAAGTGAAGACTCTACTTTCACATCCAAAATAGCCCCCATTTCTCTAGCCCTACTCCAGCCATTTTGTCTAGTTTTTACCTTTACTGGGAGCCACAATTGTTCTTGAATCACTCAACCTCAACCTTTTAACGCTCCATCTAGCCTTAAAATTAGGTGCGAGGGGCTGCAAATGGGTAGAAAGAGAGGCACGACAGTCCCCCTACTCCCACTCACTTTCAACTAGTTTGGTTCCTCCAATTTATAGTAGGAGTCTTATTCTTTTCTTGTCTAATATGAACTAGATGGTGACCAATATTAATTGGATAATCATGTGAAGAAAATGCAAGATTAAGTGGGTGGTTAAGAGGGCAATTGAGGGATGAAAATGGAAGATGTGCATCTCGGGTCTGGAAGGGGCAAATTATGCAATCAACCGGAAATAATGAGTACGTGCTCATCGTTCGTCCGATTAGGTTGAAATTTTGATGGGAGATAGAAGACATGTCCACTTATATTGCATAAAAATTTCACGTCCAATGGAAATCAGAAAGTCCACTTTTTGGGACCCTACATTATGGTCTTTTACACAGTTGGTCCGTTGATACTACTTCGAAAAAGGGCAAACTTGGAAAGCGACGGTTGGAGCTAGTGTACGTGCCATATATCATTGGAAAATAGACTCAAAGATGCTCAATGTGACACCTAGTTTGCAATTTTTTGAGCTTGTTTGAGCCTTCGATTGATCAAGGAAAGATGGGCCAAAATTGCTGGGGAGGAGGTTGAGACCAAGTGTGAGCTGAGGCAGTTGAGACTGGAGTTGCCATTAACCAAAATTTTAGCCGTTAGGCCTGAGATTATAATACAAAGTGTCCCTAGCTTAAAAGTAAAGAAGAAACGCAATGGAAAAAATGAACGCAGGATGATGTAATGCAGATGTTTCTAATTAGGGGTCGAATTTCGATTACTAATCTTCATGAGACGCACGGATGTCCTACATAAATTGAACCCTAATTATTAATGAATTATTATGCTTATAGTATATACGCGTAGAAGGAATGTGGCGAGTACAAGGAACGTAGGGTCATATAAATAGACCGTTTTTTTTTTCACATGGATCAATTCACACCGTTACATGCAAACTTGATTCCTAAAATGATTTTTTTTAAAGATCATGATGAACTCATCGGTGAAATTCATGTGTCAATATCAAGTGGGACTCACTAATAACAAGGTCACTACAACTCCTATTAAGACCAATGCCAAAGATGGGATTGCTGGTTGGCAATCTTATATATCTCACTATTCTGCGACATGACATCAACTATGTTGTTCACATTGTCAATCAGTACATGATTGTGCCTCGTAAGACTCATTTTACTGCAGTCCTTCAATTATTTTGCTAGGTCAAGTGTACCTTGTTTCATTACCATCACTTTATTGCTGATTCTACCTTGGAGTTGACAGCTTATTATGATATTAACTAACTGGTGACCCTCAACATCGTTGCTCAACCACGAGCTACTGTTTCTTTTTAGCCAACTCACTTATCTCATGGTGTCGCAAGAAATAGACCATTATCATTCGCTCTAGTACAGAAACTAAATATCGAGCTCTTGCTAATACAATGTCGAAATTATTATAGTTATGATGGCTTCTGGAAGGCATGGGAGTGCTTTACAATAGTAGAACAGTCGGTCATTGCGATAGCTAAAGTGCCATCCAAATAGCGAATAATGATATTTACCATCAGCGTACCAAACATATTAAAATTGATTGTCATTTCATTTGGTATCATGTGCGCAATGGTACTACACAACTCATATGTACTTCAATTACTAACCAAAAAGCTGATATCTTCATTAAGACACATTTATCTGGACATTTTTTTAGATCTTTCTACTAAACTCCAGTTGATTTCTATCAAGTCACCTTCCCTTTGAAGGGAGAAGTTAGATTATATTAAGATTAATATTTAGGGTTAAGTTAATTATAATGTACATTAATTATACATAAATCTAATTGTATTCTCACCTTATATGGAGCAATTGTATTCTTCATTTTATAATATACAAAATATTACATTTTCTCTCTCTTTCTTCACAATTAACTGTATCAATAGCTAGGCTAGCTATGCAGTGGGGATTTTTTCATTTGTTTTACTTTTTTTTTTAACTTTTGCCATGTTGCACTGGTGACATTGGCAAATTCAAAGACACTCTTATTCCGCAAGCAACAAGAGTGATAAATGAGAAATTTCAAGCAAATTGATACGAAGTTAATTCCACTTTCCATTATTCTCCAATAGTTTTTTTTGCTCTGTATTATTCTCCAATATTATTGACTAAAGATTCTACCTCTCGTAAGAGGTGACGATTCCCCTGTTCAGAAGGACAATATAGGAAGGAGAATAACAAAATATGTTCTCTCTTTCAAGAACTTTTCACCTACAGATTGAGTGATTCTCAATCGTGCAAATGCGTATTTCTTGCTTTAGATAAATTTTTAATCTATCTGATCAATTTTTTTTTTTTGCTAGAATCTATCTGATCAATTACAATCATTGAAAGTACGAGTTGTTATTCTATGTGGCTTAATGACCGGACGATATCCGATCCATTCAACCTAGTTCTCACCAAAATCACTCTTTATGAACTCCTTTGCCACATCTGTCATCAAAATAGAACAAAAGACCGAAAAAAGATGAAGCAAAATAAAAGAAGATTGCAAGAGAAGAAGAGAAAGAACTGACTCTAATAGCCATTACTTACTGGAAAATACTAGAGATACAAAATTTTACAAGATACTGATGTGTGGCCACATATCATTTGTTAATTCTCGTCGCGGAAAGACATGACTCGTGTCACAACAAATGATACAAGGCCACGTGGATTTTTTTCTTGTCAATACCTGTAGATATTTTGTTTCTATAGCATTATTACTCAAATCCCCAGAAGATCAATAGACTAAAGTTAGGTCACATGATCTTCTCCTACTTGCTTCTCAATAGCTCTAAGAATCGCCTGAGCGACATCACCGGCCTCCAAGGCTTGATCTTGAGCAACAACGAAAGCTTCCATAGAGAAAACATGGTCGCACGAAACCCTAGCTTGCAAAACATCAAGACCCATATTCTCTAGGACTTCCAAGATTGAAACAAGCCCATCTTCTCTTCTCTCGCATTTGACTTTCACTTCGAATTTGTCCCCAACTTTTTGTACCTTCACCTGTTGAAAACCCACTTGAAGTAAGACTTAAAAACTCCGTGACTTCAATATCATTCATTAGAGCAATGCTAAATATACACTAAATCATACCAAATTCTATTATTTAAAGATGTTCTAATAGATTTGGCCTAAAAAATGACGACCTAATACAGAGACCAGTTATGTGAGAGAGAGAGAGAGAGAGAGAGAGAGAGAGAGAGAGACCTTGGGTTCCCTCATATTCTTGAGGAGGAACGGACATCGTTTCTTCATAGCTATAAGGTTTGAGTACTCTCTTTGGATAGCTTCCAACTTGAGCTTGAGCTTGCATATGTGGGTTAAATAATCCGAAATCAATGAACTCTTCCTTACCTTCACATCATCAGCAAGAAGAAAACATATTGTGTCACAACACAAGCATCAAAACCTACTTCATACAAGTAGAAAACATTTAAAAGAAGGAACAGAGAAAAAAAAACTTTGGCACTATTTTCATCGTCACTCACAGATTTTGAGTTGGCCAGGATTTGTAAGATCTGAAGCTTTCTCCTCCTCAAGGCAACCCTCTTCCTCAATCTCTGGGTATTGTTGGCCATCTCTCTCTCTCTCTCTCTCTCTCTCTCTCTCTCTCTCTCTCTCTCTCTCTAAATTTGAATGTGGTAAGATGGACTTAAATAGCACGTGGAAGGAATGAGAGGGTATGTGTGTAGAGATAGGTATGCCTTGGGATCCTTCATTAGACATGCTACTGTTCCCTTGTCTTATATGAAAGTGGAGTTTGCCCATCGAATAATTTAATCGAAGGAGATAATAAGCAAAACAAGAGATAAAAAGATAAATAATATCGTTCGTTTTCTGTAGTTTTCCGTTTCTCCTTGTCTGAAAATACATAAACGATTTAGATACATCATACTCATTACATAAACAGATGATGTAAGACATAACTTCATAAATAATTTCACGTTTTCTTTTCACTGACGGTAATTATGATAATAATCATAAATAATACATGCAAATTCATCTAATGCAACTATATATTATACGGTTAATATCACAAAAAAACTCCAAACTATACCCACACTAACATATATATTCCGAACTTTTTTATGTCATTAAAAACCCTAAATTTTCCCACTATGACAAAATGCCCCAAAACTTTTTTTTCGTCATAAAAAATCTCGAATTTATACCAGTGTGACAAATATACTGTTATTGAAACTGAAATAGAGAGTATATATGTCACATATGTATAAGTTTGAATATTTTGTAACAAAAAAAAAAGTTGAGGATATTTGTGTCATAATAGGTAAGTTTGGGGTTTTTGGTAATACAAAAAAAGAGTTTGAAGTTACCCAAAAAAAAAAGAGTTTGAAATATTTGTATCACTGTGGGTATCATTGGAGATTTTTTGTGATATTCACCTTGTATCATAGACACAAACTGATTCTTACTTTAATTCCTTACCTCACCCATATAAATACGAGAACTACCAATGAATAATTTATTATTTCAATTATAGTAATGAGAAACTTCCACGTTCGGCCAAACAATAGAATCTCGAAGAATGTTCATCATGTGTAGAGCCCCCAACTTGCATGACAGCGAATATTTGCTGAATTATATAGATACACTTTCTTTTTTTAAATGGGGTGTGCTTTTGGCTTTATTTTTTTATCCTGACGTGGGTACAATCACCCCGTGACACATAGACGTCCCTTGTGTTTGAATTTGTCATTTCATTCCTTTTTCCTTGAAAAATCAACAATGCCACTGCCATGGGCAACTTCATTTCATCTCAACGACATGATACTTTTGCCATAATTCGCATGCATACATCATCTTCTTTGTCAATTTATCACTTGAAATTCATCACACCCGCATTATTCCTACACTTTCCCATTCACAATCATTCTAGAATGAATTTGCTCACGGAGATTGTTCAATGTAGGTGTAGGGTGTTGGCGAGCTCGACTCAACAAGATACTCAGAGTAATTTGAGTTCGAGCTCGACTCCGCTTCAATCTCGGATAGCCCTCGGGTCAAACCCAAGCTAGTCACTGAGTGATTTGACTAAGTTCGGTTCTAGAGCAAGCCATAAAAGACTGGTGGAACATTTATAATCCCCGGTAAAAACTTAAAGGAGAAGATATCCGTGCTGTCAAACGCGCCAACCAGTGAACCTTCTGCATGGGCAAGAAAGGAAATAAGAAAGTGATAAAACTGGAGGACAGTCAGTGGTGATCAGTGAGAGAGAGAGAAGAAGACATATTCCAGAGTTCACGGGCCTCTCGTTCGGTTCCTCCTTGTCTGCTGTACGAACACCGAACAAGAACCCAAAAGAGCCAAGACAGACGCGCAAAAACAGTCTGTGCTTCTCGTTGATCAGGAAGGACTAGGAGGAGTGCTAGTGGACGTCGGTCACATGCTCTGACGACCCTCACATCCTCCCCTCCTGTTTTATTCATTAGCTCCTTCCTTCTTCCGCTTCTGGGGTTTTTGGGGTCCCCCAAGAAAAATATGCTCGCCTTTCAAAACCATCCTTTCGCTCTGAAACAAATCCGAACCCCACCACCCGTCTGCATCTTGCTTGCTTGCTTAGTTGGCTTGGCTTGCCATGCTCCCATATATAGGAACGTGGTAGAATAGGGTTTGGGACGACTGATGCCGATTTCGAATCCGTATGTGATGAGTCTCCAATACATCGAACCTGTCTTCAAACCGTCTTCGTCAAGTACATGGAAATTTGAACCCGTCGTCCTACATAAAAAGATTTTTCCTACGCATTTTTAAATGAAAAGAATATCATTATAATGTTATATAAGATGGTCATTTTAATCAATTTTAGTGCTTCAGGATTAGATGTATTTATTTGAATGACATAGTATAGTTTTGAAAGAGTAGTTTAGTTGATACTAACTCAACCATACCCAATCACTGCGTCAATTTCTGTATTCTTAAGGATAAAAATCCTTTAAATTATATAAGTACTCTATCAAATTGACCCCTTTAGAATATGACATATCAACACCTCTACAACTACAAATTTTATTTTGCCTACATTTCCTTCCTATTCTCTCTATCCAATCCCTAAAGTTGCAAAGCCTGCCATGCCACCTACGGCCGGTCACCTATAGTGCCATTGCGTCAATTGTGACCTCCGCCGCCACGCCATTGCCAACCTTGCATGTGACATAGGCGATCGCATATCCTAACCTTCTCCTTCGATTCTCCATTATCTCTCTTTAACCTCCGATCAATAATTAGACACCTGAACAGAGGTCGAAGACCACGGAGTCCGAGGTTTGGAGCTCCCATTTGAGACCTTGGACCTCGAATTTGAGGTGTGAAGGCTGATCCATAAGGATGGAGGATGTAGTAAAAGAGACAAAGAGGGAGGATTGTGGCCATTTTCATAAACTGGATGATATATGTCCACAATAATACTATAAGCCATATTTACCTTCATCCGTGGTTGGAGGAATCCTTCCACTAGACTTTTGATTGGCTGTTTACATATATAAACATCACCCACACTATATTTAGCTAATTAAAATGTAGATGATGTTCATAACTTGTAACTTTCATAGGATAAAAGCTTGATTGAAGGATGTAGCTCTTGTACTACAATGGATGAAAACCCTCTTGGATCTGCGCACCGTTATCCTCCTAAGTCTACACATGTGCATGGTGCTATGATTGATTGTCAAAATGATTGGTGCTTGGGTTCTTTTTCTTTTTAAATTTCTTATCAATTAAAAGAAATGTGAATATTTTCTACTGTACAAGAAAATCTTGAATCCAATGCAAGATTATTTTTTTATAGCACAATCCAAACTGCCTTTCTCGGGTTGAATAATCCTCAATAGATGTACCCAACTTGTCCACGTGCATCGGACAAGACTCCACCTTTAGAGTGACAGGCAAAGCCCTCAAACTTACATTGTGTGGGAAACATCCATGACCGATTGAGCACAAGATTTGCCGCACCCAAACTAATCCTTAATCATAGCCTACCCCTTTGCGGTTCAATTCAATCTCTTTTATCAATTTTATTTTATTATATTTATATCTACATCTGCATAGACCCTGCATGGATTTGGAAAAATGATAGAGTTGAATAGAATTTTCTCTTTATGTCCATAGATATCTATACAGATACAGCGTGGTTTTACAGCTGCTGCATGCTTAATTCCAGATCTTTCTCTAATGGCATAGTCCATGGAGAGAATTACAAATATTCTGAAGAATACGCAAGAAATAATAGTTGGGTTGGGCAGATAAGCTTCATCAGGAAAATGACAATGCTCTCTCATCACCCGTACGTCTGATACAATGACAAGACCCATCTACTTTCGATGTGTTTACTGTTCGTTTCTTCACAGGCTGAACAACTCAAACGGCAAAAAGCAACGTTGGCTTCTAGCAACATAGCATTATTCCTTAAATCACTCTATTTTGCATAGTGTTTTGTTCTCATGCCGTGCACTCTATACACTGATGGGGTAGGGTTTGCTGTCTAGTGTGTCCCCTATCTTTCTGATATTTCAACGTTGTGTGTAAGAAGCTCCTTCAGCTTTCAAAATTTCTTTGGCCATTTGTGTTTATATGACCTCTCTCTCTCTCTCTCTCTCTCTCTCTCTCTCTCTCTCTCTCTCTCAACTGGTGATGGGTTAACTTTTTTATCTAATAATTTGTCTGCTTGTTCATGATCTCTTTGCTCTTTCCCAGTGAATCCGGAAGTCACATGAGCATACTGGAAATTGCGAAAAGTGGGATGCTGGTCAAAAAAGATGGATTTGTTTAAACACACGGCACGGGCTTGTCTTGAGCGTCTTGTTTGGTTTCTAGTTAGGTCAAGAAAAGGTTTGAAGATTAATGATATTTCTCAACTCAATTTGACACTCCCTCTTGTCTTTCTTACTCGCTTGTAGGGTGAATTTGAATTATTATAGATAAGAATAAAGCGGAAGAGAGAATTGTAAAAAAATTTCTATATTTTGGTTTTTTGATGAAGAGTACATTAGCCTATTTATAGGCTTTATTAGATGATTATCTAAGATAACATATCAATCAAGAATCTGCACAATCGAAGATATGAAGATTCTCCCACATATATAACACAATCATAAGAAATATGAAAGATATTCTAAATAACTCTAGAAAATTATATTTGTACATTCTTTTGAGATCATAATCTGAGATCATAAGCAGTAACAGTGTTCTTGGCTGATGAACTATCTCCCAAACGGTTAAAGATTAGTTGAATGTTGAAAAGGTCATTTGCTTGTAGATGGCAATTTCACCCACTGCAAATGGATATCCTCCTTATCTGCTTCAAATGGCAACTTTACCGATTGAATTATGCTTGTCCCTTAAAGAATAAAAAATAAAATGAGTTGTTCTTATTGAACTTTTGTGGTTGAGAGCTTGCGTTATTTTTGCAAAGATTGGTTAAAAAAAAACTCACCTCTTGTAGGACATGAGTAGGGAATGAATGACTAGGTGATTAAATTAAGAAAAGCTCTTACTTTTCATAGAAAAGTTAAAAACACCCATCTTCAAACTTTGGTACGAAATATCACTTGGTGATTAAATTAAGAAAAACTCTTACAATTCTAATAGTAAAATGGAATGATTGAGTTTTTCTGTATCTACTAGGGTTAAGGATAGCATCTTTATATCATCGATATTACCACTTTTTTGTTGTTTAGCAGTCGGCGGTGTCTGGGCAAGCAAAAAGAGATCCCCAAATTGAGATGAATCACATTTAAAAACATGAGAAAATGTTTTAAATTCAAGAAAACTAAGAAGGCGGGGTATGCTCTCTCCTTGTTCAAGGCACATATTAGATCGGGGAATTATATTTGGTATAATGCCAATATGCTTTTTTTTAACAAGCAGTCATCAAATGGAAACGCTCACTTATTTACTAAAGTAACGAATTCATTTACGGAAATCACAAATTGTATACACATTAGTATTTGGACCTTGTTTATGTAACTATTTTTCTACACCGCCAGCGTACAAGTTAAAAGTCGTAAGTTTTAAATGTTAAAATATGTTTGGTTTTGTTTTGTTTAATTTTCCCCTTTTTCCTTTTCTCTTAATTTTCCCCTTCTTCCCATGCTTATTCATGTAACCATAGCCGCCGAATGCCACGGTCATCCTCCACGTCCAGCCACCATGAGCACCATCGCATCATCATCATCATCATGTTCGTGTAGCCGTTCCTTGACTGTCCATGACCTCAGGTCAAGAAGAGAGAAACAAGTTGGATTCTAGCAAAGAGAGACACGACGAAAATGTCAACAAAAAAAAAACGCAATGGCACCGAAGAAAATAGAGATGGCATGGTCGATGGGCTATTGAAAGGTCAGAAGGTTCAAGCCCGCACTCAAGGGCAAAGTCTGACAGGTCTGGTTTGCTAGGAAAACTCCTTATGTTATTTTAATGATTCTAATAAAGATACTTATTTATCAATCGAGAAAGAAGAATCTAGAGTTAACAATCAAAATCACAAGCTGATTATTTGAGATGCTAAAATTAAGGGATTAATAATTCTTGTAATATAATGATTTTTTTTATTGATTATTTTTCATGGTTGTATTGTTTCCTTGCGAATTGTAACATTTGTAATATCTTTATATAATAGAAATCACCTTACCAATTGTATGTTGAGATCAAGAATCAACACCATTATTCTTTTATAATATCATAGCATATTTTCAGAAGAAATCGATCCTTAACCATGGCTACCATCAATCCCTCTTGCGTGCTAAAGTATCCATACCCCTTGTCTTTGAACATTAGCAATTTTGTATCACTGAAACTTGACACAAACAAACTATTCTTGTTGGAGAGACTAGATCCTCACACTAACTGAAAGTCAAGGTTTGCTAGGATACATTGGTGGCGAGTACCGGATGCCGAGTCCAACAATAGTCACCCTACTGATTCCGGAAAAGAAGCTAGAGTCCTAAAGGAAGTGACAAATTCAGAGTTTTTACAATGAAGAAGGTCATATTATCTTCTGTGGTGATGGATCATTGCAATGCTCTCTGAAGAAGTTCTTGCTCAAGTAGTAAACCGGAAGACATATGCTCAAGTGTGGTTAGCTTTACAAAACATTTTTGCAAGGTATTTTGAGGAACATGAAGTTTCAATTTTTCTACAAATCAAAAAATGTCATAGAGATAATTTTTCATCTCTTCACGAGTATCTAGGTGCTTTTCAAAAATGTTTTGATGAGTTATCTACCATCGGATGTCCCCTTGAGAACAAACAGAAGGGTCTTTTTGTTTTATGTGGCTTAGGTGATCAATATGATTCATTCACTACTTCCATGTTGAAGCATCCAATGGCAATATTCTCTTACCTGATTTCGCAACTACAAAGCTTTGAGAGTCGGCTCACAAATAAAAGTTCCTTTGTAATTCAATACTGGACGATTTTCGTTGGTCAAAGAAGACTAGCAAGAAGGGAAAACAATTCTTACATTCCAACAACATTTTTTCTTTGCATGGAAGAGGGTTTTCTCACAAAAGTCCAAGAACGAAAAATTCTCGGTCTGATTTTATGCATTCTTAGGGTCACAAGCCACAATTCAATCAAAGTAAGATGGAGAAGCTTATGAAAGGAACAGACAAAGTCATTTCCTATCAAATATGTAACAAGAAGGGACTCATTGCTTCACATTGTTTTAATAGATTTAATCAATATTTCCTCCCATCAAATGTGCCAAAGGCATTTGCTACACTTACTGCTGGAGATAGTCAAGATTCAAAATGATTCATAGACACTAAAACTTCAAATCACATGACCAGAGATGAAAGTAACAATTTCAACTTACGATCATATATTGGGAAAGATAGCGTTATAGTTGGAAATGGTGATTCACTTAAAATTTCCCACTCTAGTGATGCTCAGGTCAATTTGGACCAAGAGAGCACTGACTTAAAAAATGTTCACTTGTTCCTCAGATGAAAAAGAATTTATTATTAGTGAGCCAATTTACAACTAAACTATCCTCTAAATTTTGAGTTCATTACCACTGTTTTTTGTGATACAGGACAAGAAACGGGGAAGGTTCTAATAGTTGAAAACTATGAAGGTCATCTATAGACCTTGAAGGTGCCAAAAGAAGCACTCGAGTTGGTTCAAGATAGCTTATGAAAGTACTTGGCATCAAAAGTTGGGACATCCATAACTAATGACAATCCGTCATTTGCAAAATGAAGATGATTATACTGTTACTACTTAGAATAAACCTACTGTAATATGTAGTAGTTGTCAAATGGGTCGAGCATCCAAACGTCCTTTTTTGCCTTCCTAATCTAGTACTACTAAGCCTTTTAAAAAGATACATTATGATTTGTGGGGATAGGCTCCGATAATATCATTTCAAAGGTTTCGGTATTATGATTGCTTTGTGGATGATTATACGTTATATACTTAGTTGTATCCATTACGGCAAAAATCTAACTTTATGCATGTTTTCTCAATTTTGAGAAATATTTGGAAAGGCAATGGGCATATTAAAATCTTTCAATCTCATAGAGGAGGAGAGTTCAACCGAGCAGATTTCTTAATTCATTTGTAAAAGAATGACATTGTTAATCAAGTATCTTACATATATACTCTGGAACAAAATAGAGTTGCCGAGCAAAAACATAGGCACATATGTGAAATTGGCTTGACTATGCTTCATTGAAGTGGAATTCCTAAAAATCATTGGGTTGAAAGCTTTCAAACGGCAATTTTTCTCTTGAATAGGCTTTCTACAAGGGCGTTGAAGATGAAATCACCTTATGAATTCTTATTTAGCAGAACACCTTATTATAATTATTTGCAAGTTTTTAGTTGTAGGTGCTTTTCTTATCTTAGGGACTACACTACGAATAAGTTCGATGCTTGGTCGTTGCCATGCGTGTTTCTCGGCTATAGTGATCGCCATAAGGGATGTCAATGTTTTTATCCTCCAACTGGTTGACTCTATATATCACGACACATCATTTTTTATGAAACCGCATTTCCCTATCTCGTGCCTAACTCATTATTTCGGGATCAAAGTGATAAAGCAAGGATATCTGAATTAAGCTGGCCAAATCAAGACACGACTGTATTTGCAGCAAGGTGCATTCTCTATTAACTCAGAGCAACCGTATAATGGCTTATTGAATTCTCCTACTCATGATAATTCTCATGAAGACAACATTGATGGAGGTGAATCACATGTTCACAAAATCATGTTGAAATTGGTGACTCATTTGGTGCTCTGCTTAATTCTCCATGCAATTAGGTAAATGAAGATTCCTCTATGGATGTCCTTCATGATTCTTCACCCACTCAAAATCATATAATGATTACTCGAGCACATACTAGTATTGTGAAAACCAATCCAAAATATGCCAATTTATATATGATGGATTCTATATCGAAGGAACCAAACAATGTACGATCTTCTTTAAAGCATCCAGGGGGGTCGGCGGCAATGAAAGAGGAGCTTGAGACACTACACGGAAACTGACAGGGAGTAAATTTATCACAAGTGTATCAGTTTGGAGTTTTTTATGATATGAAAATTAGTTCGGGGTAAATTTGCCACAGGTGTATTAGTTTGGGGTTTTTCGTGATATTAACCATTTAAGAAACCCTTCACTGCAAACATCAACTTGCTACAAGTCAGAGAATTTGGTCTGTAATAGGAAACGACATAAACTGATATGGTACATAATTATCGATCTATGTATTTTTTCATGCAGTAAAAATTCATAAGTCTCATCAACCAAGGTATTGTCGGCAAAAGTATCACTTGAACATGGTTTTTTACCATACAATCTCAACGCACGCGCACCCAAATAATCTCAACAATTAGATCACGTGGGCTTTAAGTGAGTTCCACATATCTAGTGGTTGATATTCACTGGATTCATATGAGCCACGCAAGCATTTCTCCACCTGAAACCTACAGAAAAAAGAATAGAAGTATCACCTGAAGAATAATCCCTCTGACGCTTGCCTTTCCAACAAGACGACTTAGATTAAACAATGAAGAAGATCAGAGTAATTCGAGTACATCAAAATCGGTCTACATAATTAGTATACAAACATGACAGAATATGATTGAGCTAGCTATCAACTAATGCGTTATATTCAATGCTCAATAGCATTAGTCACATCAGTGACTAATGCTAACAATTTTCTAAATCAGTGTACGCTTACGCTTAGCATTATATGACGAAGATAGTACAATGCACCCAATGCTTCTTGCTCTCTGAATGAACCGGTTCTAATGTCCTAATGCCACATGCATCAAGCATGTTTTTGCGAAATCTCCTACATTTTGTCGCTCAAATAGCAAGAGAAACTTCGGTCTTGACGAATCTCGGAAATCTGATCTTTGCAATTTCATCCCCAATATAGTGAGTGACACCATCAAAGCTGTTAAAAGCTCTTTAGGCAACAACTATACGAATTAAATAACTACAGTATACATACAAGAACACACCTACTGCCCGTTCTCTGATCGGGACCATTAATCGTTGTACGAAGTAGAAGGACATAATGCGATGATGCCGTTCTTGGTTTTGTGCCAGTGAATGGCAGGGCAATTCTCCTTTGGCAAGAGACAAGGTTTTCTACACTTGCATGCATTGCATGCCCTCCCTTCTGTCACGCCAAAGGAGAACTACGCTGTCATTCCACGCACATCTCTCTCTCTCTCTCTCTCTCTCTCTCTCTCTCTCTCTCTCTCTCTCTCTCTCTCTCTCTCTCTCTCTCACAGAGCCACGCCCAAGTCTACTAGCCGCACTAGTCCAAACGTCGAAGTTTCTCTTTTATGCAGAGAGCATTGGCACCGGAACATGGATATCCCAGTGAAAGGGAATAGCATATGCCAGTACAATCCTCCTTGTGACAGGTTCTTCTTGTTGCGATGAAGTGAAATGGCTCGATAATGGTCCCAATTCCTTCACCCACCCCTGTCCCTTTACAGAGTTGTGGCAAGCAGAGAGCATAAAGCCTTTTACGTGTCAGATTGATGTAACTCTGGAGATAAATCGTATATACCATCTTGATAGATAAGGATTTTTTGTCCCAAAATCATGGTACATTGACTCCAAAATAAATTGGATCGAGACACTTCTAGCCCTTGAAGTTCTATCCCATGGGCAATATATTATTCCTCTGCTTTCAATAGAGTCAACTAAATCTCTGAATCATGTGTTATGACTCCCTCAATTTTCAATTGGCTCCATCAGACTCTAAATTTTTGTTCAACATCCAACGTCGTCCTTCTATATATCGTGACCACTAACAAAATCTATTTGAATAGACACTAATTCATTGAAATGTGTTCCATGGAGAAAATCTACACATGTGAATATTGTTCTCATAACAGTCACTTGAAACTTATTTAAACCTGGTCAATCCTCTTCAATGGCGATTTTAGGATTACTTAGCACTGCATAGTTCTCATAAAAACAAGAAGATCAGGAAAACAACATTAGAAGCTCTTTTGATAAACAGATATAAACATTTTGGTTATTTTCTTTGGAGGCATATAAAGCAATCAGCCCTTTGTTCTCCATCGTCTTGCACAATTTGATTGAAAGATTGAGGAAGAAATGTCATTTTTATCATATTTGATAATACCCTTTTTTCTAATTTAAACCCTTTGGGCGAGTAAAAGGATGACTTTAAATATTTCAAGATAGTTCAGTGATAACCTAATTAAACTAATCAACAGTTCGGAGATGACATTACACTCTATATAAAATACTAAAGATCATTAGGGTAAATAGAGATTTAAGAAAAGTTTTGGGACATCTCACGATTGCTCACTTGTCATGATTGGGCCCTTCTTCCAGGCTCGCCAAAAGATTGCAGGAGCATCCTGGAGAAAGTTGAGTCACAAGTCATATCGTGCCCCACCTAAAAGTGCAGTTGAATTCGAAATTTACCAACTTACCAAAGCACGAAAGTATTCAATATATACTTGCAATATCTTGGAGTCATCTCTAGAAGCAAAGACGCGCATCTACGATAATTATCCAGGGACCATAGGATGGAGAAGAACGACACCTAGTGGTGATTAGGCGGGTGCTTAAAGAATTTCGAACACCCCCATTGAAAGGGATTTCACTAGCTTGTGATGGCTTTACGTAAGATTATAAAAATCTGATTGCCGAAAGAAAGACATACGTTTTCAGCCTCCAAGAAATCCCTTTAAGTGTGAGCCCCAAAAGCCTCAGAACTTGCGGCTACACAGCAATCGCAAATGCAATGAATAGGGTTATGTGAACGTTGCGTGAGTGCTTCTCTTGTTGGGGAATTCCTCTTTCGGCAATTGCCAAAACCTTGGCCCATGTGATGTGTGTCCGCTGGTTAGCCCACTGCCAAAGGAGATTTGCCCTGTATAGCTCACTCATGTGAATGCAGAGGGAAAATTGTCCAGAAATTCTTAAATTAATTGCACTTTTACCGATTCAACTCTAAATCTTTTAATTATATCAATTAAATTATAAACATTTTTAGATTTGCCCAACTGAGTCCATCCGATCAATTTTGACCGGAAATCATTGACGTAGACATCGGCCATCTTACATGGCACGGTCAAATCTTTTATTTTTTTTCTTTTTCTTTTCATTCTTCCTCCACCGGTCCCGCGACTGGCGGAGGAAGAAGGGCAAAGAAAATGAAAAAATAAAATTTATAAAATATTATTTAAAATTATCCATGTTAGCGTCGGCTATGCTGCGTCTAGCGTCCGTGTCAATGATTACCGGCCAAAATTGGGCGGATGGACTCAATTGCAAAACATGAAAAAGTTTAAGACTCAATTGACACAAATAAAAGATTTATAACTGAATTGACAAAAGTACAATAGGTTTATGACTTTTTGGACAATTTTCTCGTCTAATGAAACTAGTAAATATTTTCTAGGAAACTGCGACAAGGGATTTCCAGAGCATTGGGGTCTCCAATCAAATTCTTCCTTCTTTAGAATTAATGTCGTATTGTAAAGGTCTAGGAAACTATTAAACTCGAACAAGAATTATTCAGTAAGATTTGAAGCGTGCTCAAACTATTGAATCGCCTCTCTTTCGATCTTCTGCACTATCGCCTCTTAGTTTTTTCACGAGAACCAAAAAATTTTGAGACAAAATATGACTTGATTGCGTTCATTTCTTATGACAAAGTAAAATATTTAACTGTTGATTGCACCTTGTATACACGGCTTAAGACTTGATTGCATTATAAGACGCTTCAATTTTGAAATAAAAAAATTCAAGATCTAAGTGATTTAATTAAATAAAAGGTTTAGGACTCGACTCGATTGCATTTTGTACATTATGTTTAGGACTTTTGGTATTACTGTTAGACGATACAAATAAAAGTATGCCAGGACAAATCAGTCCACAAATTCAAACTCATGAGAGAACTGTACTTCCGATAAAAAAAGAAATTTCCTTTGCTTATACTAAATTGGTCATTATAATAAAACTTTTAGAATACTCATTGAGTATACTCAACTCAAAACAAGTATAAGTTTTATTAATTGGTTTTTCTCCATTTCTTTTATAAATTCGTCCGCGATCTTGCTGTCGCTTTTGAAGATGTGAGCAGCCCAACAGAATACTTTCCTTCATCTTCCCGCGAAAGTTTCATGTCATCTCCCTCCTCTGTTTCCCGAACCAAACCTCTGCTCTGCTCCGTCTCTCTCTCTCGCTCTCTGTGCTTGCACGTAATGACACCAACATCGCACCCTCCTCACCTTCCCAACCACCGCCATATCATCCCCTTTAAGCGTTCCAAGGAATCCCTCCTCCACCGCCTTCTCACCGAGCCTTCATGCTCTCCCTTTCCTTGTCTCGCTTTCTCATATAAAGAAGTGAGAGAATACGGGAATACTCCACCTGGGTATCGCCAAGAACTCATTGGGTCGCGAAAAGATTGGCCAAGATGATGGAATCCGGGGTTCCCCTGTGCAACACCTGTGGAGAGAGTGTTGGGGTTGACGAGAAAGGCGAGGTATTCGTGGCTTGTCAGGAGTGCAATTTCCCCATTTGCAAGGCTTGTGTCGAATATGAGCTTAAGGAAGGAAGAAAAGTGTGTTTGCGCTGTAGCACTCCATTTGAAGGTACCGCATTGCTTTCTTGCTTCTTCTTTTCCTTTTCTTTTTTGTTTCCGAGGTTAGTTTGAGAGGACAAATGCATGCTTTGCAAATTGTTTTCCTCTTTTTTGTTTTATTTGTGTTTTTTAGGTGTTGTTTGTTAATTTTGATCGGATTGGTGCTCATTCATGACATTGTTGTTATCATAAGACATGAATGTTGCCCTGGGAGCCTTACCAAAAAAAAAATTGTTGCCCTGGGAGTGATCTCTTGGGTATTGATCATGATGATGAGATGGGAAACTCTAATGGGTTACAAAAGAATTCGTGACCGTGTTTGGTGTTAGGCTCTACTAATGTATCTATTGCAAGTTGCAATTAAGTTGAAGATCCATGTAAACTTTGTCTTTGCTGATCGCTCTGATTTTCACCAACAAAACCGACAGATAGAACTTAAGAGGAAAGAAAATGCTCATCATTTTCTGCCTTCACGTCGGTAACTCTTTCGATGAGTTAATGTAGAAGCTTGAACAATCAGATGGCATTTATATATACACCAGTAGGAATGTGTTGGATGTGATGTGATGGAGAGTATCAGCATTCCAATCATGACATGGTTTTAACTTATTTGCGATGGTTTCTTTTTTATATAGCGAACTCGATGGTTGATGCTGAGAGAAATGAATTGGGAAGTCGATCGACAATGGCCGCTCACTTGAATGATTCTCAGGTATAAGCATTTTTTGGCAGCTCTGGCAGTTGATTCTTCAACTTTTAGATGAGAGCAAATCAGATTGATTCTAATATCAGATATTTGATGAATCTTTTGCTTTCAGTAGCTTTAATTTATGCCCCATCTTAGTTTTGTATAAAAGTTCATAGTGTGAAGACTACATCCATTTTGGTTCTTACAGGACGTCGGGATTCATGCTAGACACATCAGCAGTGTGTCTACGTTGGATAGTGGTATGTACTTAGCTACTGTAAAGGGAATTTTGATAGATATGTTTGATATAGTGCTTGTACAGTTCAATTTATAGTCAATGTATTTGAAACTATCTTGTCTCATGCTTTTCTTGAAGAATACAATAATGAGTCTGGGAACCCTATCTGGAAGAATAGAGTGGAGAGCTGGAAGGACAAAAAGAATAAGAAGAAGAAGGCCCCAACAAAGGCCGAGAAAGAGGCTCAAGTTCCGCCAGAGCAGCAGATGGAGGAGAAGCAGTGAGTACTAAGAAACCAGAGATGTAAAATGAAAGAATGGATGTCTTGTACGAGTTGGTGGAGATAAAGCAGAATCTTAATAAGATTCAAAACTCCAAAAAGGATGATTAGTTTGGAATTAGGATTAAGAATTCTTAACAACTCAAAATTTTTCATGATCTTTAGTTTGAACATCAATCTTGGTCCATGAATAGACACTGTTCTAGGTAGTTTTTTGATAGGATTGCTCGATTGATCATCATTTATCGACAGTAATTGCTTAGAAAAAAAGACACAATGTATTTGTCGCTTGATTTTTGTTTATTATGCGGTTAATGTTTCCAGTGTCGGCAATAGGATGGACTGGGCCTAGCACATTTGCTATCTCTTATTTATGTTCCTACTTCTTGTGACTCTGTCAGATCGGTGAGTGTTAGATCTCAGTATAAAGTGTACCTTTACATAAATTAAGCTCCATTTCAAAGTGAACGTAGTTGTTGTTTTAATCTAGGAAGTTATGACCGTGCTGACATGGTAACGTCACTTCATAGTCCATTTAAATTTTTTTTCTCTTGCCTTTTGTGTAGATTTCACTGATTCACTCCTTTTACAACTTTTATGATAGATTAACGATTCCATGATCATGCTGGTTGCTTTTGCAGAATCGCTGATGCTGCGGAGCCACTCTCGACCGTTATCCCCATTCCCAAAAGCAAACTCGCACCGTACCGAACCGTAATAATAATGCGATTGATCATTTTGGCACTTTTCTTCCATTACCGAGTGACACATCCGGTCGACAGCGCCTATGGATTATGGCTTACATCCATAATATGCGAGATTTGGTTTGCATACTCATGGGTGTTGGATCAGTTTCCTAAGTGGTCTCCCGTAAATAGGATCACTCATGTTGACCGACTATCTGCAAGGTATGCATTTAACCACCAAAACAAAGAGATGTTCGTCGACTTCTTAGAGCCATTAAATTTTAAACACTCGATGAACATCAACACGCTTTGCTGATCATTCAATCTGCAGAATGGTTTCTCTCAAGGTTTATACTAGAAATTGGGCTTCAAAACCATAGGTCTCTGTTGAATAAGACAGTTTCAACTTTTTTCTTGTTTTCAGATCATGCAGATTCAAATTTGACAAAGTCAAAAAAAAAAAATCACCTGACTGTAACTTGGTGACCTTGTGAAAATAATCCTTAATTGCTTTCACTAAGGTTTTCTTAGATAGATTTTTACGTGAAACAGGCACATGTTCATGATACTCAAAACTGTTAGATAGATATAGCTCTCAAACTTGATATTGAAAGTGAGATTCAGAATTTGTTTTGTTCATTCCCACAATAGGTATGAAAGAGAAGGTGAACCTTCGGAGCTTGCTGCTGTTGACTTCTTCGTGAGTACAGTCGATCCACTGAAAGAACCACCTTTGATCACAGCCAATACAGTGCTTTCCATCCTTGCTGTGGACTATCCTGTTGACAAAGTCTCTTGTTATGTTTCTGATGATGGCGCTGCGATGCTCACATTTGAGTCTCTTGTTGAAACGGCCGACTTTGCAAGAAAGTGGGTACCTTTCTGCAAAAAGTTTTCAATCGAGCCCCGTGCGCCTGAGTTCTACTTCTCTCAGAAGATTGACTACTTGAAGGATAAAATTCAGCCTTCTTTTGTGAAGGAACGTAGGGCAATGAAAGTAAGTTTTACCCTGTTCCTTCTTTTGATAGTTTGATGGGGTCAATTCGAAGCTCAAAATCTATGAACAGTAATGAACATAGTGTAACTATTAATCTTATTTGATTAACTCTTATTTTCATTTGGTATTTGATGTGGCAACAGAGAGACTATGAGGAGTATAAAGTTCGAGTTAATGCTTTGGTAGCAAAAGCACAAAAAGCGCCGGAGGAAGGTTGGACTATGCAGGATGGGACACCTTGGCCTGGAAATAACTCTCGTGACCACCCTGGAATGATTCAGGTGAAGCAGCCTATTTCCAAATTTTGTCTCCTCTTTATTTTGTCTTGAACAATTTCAAGACAAGAAGTCAACAAAAAAAACTTCATCATTCTCTTGCCATGGAAGATTTCTTGTTTAAGCAAATGATCCACGTAAATAACTGTCTAAAAAGAGACTTTATCGTTCTTCTGTCAAATTCTTTCATAACTTGCAGTACGGTGTTAAAAATAGTTGTTCTGAGACTTAGCTGTTTTACCCATTCAAGGTTTTCCTCGGAAATAGTGGAGCCCATGACATCGAGGGAAATGAACTTCCTCGGCTGGTGTATGTTTCCAGAGAGAAGAGACCCGGTTTCCAACATCATAAAAAGGCCGGAGCAGAAAATGCTCTGGTATAGCAATTTTTCTGCTGATTACACTCTGCTTTTTAAATACCTTTTCCGTTACTTATGCTGAAAATCGTGAATAAACAGGTGAGAGTATCTGCAGTTTTGACAAACGCTCCCTACATCCTCAACCTTGACTGTGATCATTACGTTAACAATAGTAATGCTGTTCGTGAAGCAATGTGCTTCCTGATGGATCCTCAAGTTGGTAGGGACGTGTGCTATGTGCAGTTCCCTCAGAGATTTGATGGTATTGATCGCAGTGATCGATATGCCAACCGAAATATCGTTTTCTTCGATGTGAGTTCTAAATGTTACTACTTTTCTAATTGATTTAATTAGCCAATTCTTATATGATGCCGATATGCATTTGCTTGTATCTGATTTACTAAACGTAACTATCCATTAGTGAGCTATTCAGAAACTTCATGCTTGTATAGTATCATGTCACATGTCTTGGGAAAATACTACATTTTAGGAGTCAAAATTTGGGAAAATGATTACTCACTTAAGCTTTATTTTTAATCATAGTGAATGCTTCATTCTAAGATAGGACTCAGACCGACATTGCTTCTGCACATTTAGGAGTTGAGTTTCGGGTACATGACACGTGTACGTGTACATATAACAAAGTTTAGTCAACTTAGTTTGGGTGTCAAAAAACTTTGGAGCTTAGTTTCTATGGCATAACATGGATTCCATGCCATGGTCCGATCACAACTTTTCTGTATTTTTATCAGGTCAACATGAAAGGGCTGGATGGAATCCAAGGACCAGTTTATGTCGGGACAGGATGTGTTTTCAATAGGCAAGCACTCTATGGATACAGCCCCCCTTTTATGCCGACTTTACCAAAGCCCTCCTCATCATGCTCGTGGTGCGGCTGCTGCTCTTGTTGCTGCCCTCCAAAGAAGCCCACTGAAGATCTCTCAGAAGTTTACCGAGACTCAAAAAGGGAAGACCTAAATGCCGCCATCTTCAACCTTGGAGAGATTGACAGTAAGTCGAGAATATAAATGCAACCGTCTGTGAAAATCAAGTTGGGTTTTGCTTGTTAATGCTAATTGGCCTTCTCTGACAGATTATGACGAGCATGAGAGATCAATGCTGATCTCTCAGATGAGCTTTGAGAAAACCTTTGGCTTGTCCTCCGTGTTTATCGAGTCAACGCTGATGGAAAATGGAGGAGTTCCTGAATCTGTCAATCCGTCTATGCTGATCAAAGAAGCCATTCATGTCATTAGCTGTGGCTACGAAGAGAAGACCGCATGGGGCAAAGAGGTACTCACATGGCATATCATGTCAATCTCCCTCCTCATTTTGCGTCATGCTGCTTATTTCTTCCATGCCACACTAGCTAATTTGGCTACTTCTCAATCCTTTGTTATAGGAACATATTCTCAATCATCTTGCATCGTTCAAATTGCTAACTTTCTTAATTCTCTGTATCTTATATGCTTATACCGACCATTTTAGTTTTCGCTATTGATATTGACTTAATCTATTTATTCTTTTTTCAGATCGGTTGGATATACGGCTCGGTTACTGAGGATATCTTAACAGGGTTC
This sequence comes from Syzygium malaccense, assembly GCA_031216405.1. NCBI lineage: Eukaryota > Viridiplantae > Streptophyta > Magnoliopsida > Myrtales > Myrtaceae > Syzygium > Syzygium malaccense. The sequence continues at coordinate 8,470,631 of CM062256.1, read as the reverse complement.
AAGATGCAGTGCAGAGGATGGAGGTCAATCTATTGCATGCCCTTAAGGCCTGCATTCAAGGGATCAGCGCCCATTAATTTGTCAGACAGACTGCACCAAGTTCTACGATGGGCTCTGGGTTCCGTGGAAATATTCTTGAGTAGACATTGTCCGCTATGGTATGGATTTGGTGGAGGCCGACTCAAGTGGCTTCAAAGATTGGCGTACATAAACACCATCGTTTATCCATTCACGTCCCTCCCTCTCGTCGCCTATTGCTCAATTCCTGCGATCTGCCTCCTTACTGGAAAGTTCATCATTCCAACGGTAATTTAACTCGCTCAACCTCTTAAAAGACTTACTTAAGATATGGTTTATGTAACAAGGGTCTTGAATACATTCCCAAGAATTTGAGAAGTACATGGAATCTGTGCTTGATATATAGCCATGAACTAAACAAAAGGAGATACGACCACGTCGATTCATTGCAAGTATCTTTCACTCTTTTTCTATGGTCATTGTCTCACCTGCATCCTCTAGCATATTAAGATCAACAAGCATAGCAGAAGTTGATTGATACATTACGTGTATCCAATGACCTCACTATTCTGGGACCTGATTGGGAGAATATTATTATTTTCTTTTCTTTTCTTTTCTTTTTCAGCTTTCCAACTTGGCAAGCATGCTATTTCTCGGTCTTTTCCTCTCCATCATCGTCACAAGTGTGCTCGAGCTGCGATGGAGTGGTGTGAGCATTGAGGACTGGTGGCGTAACGAGCAGTTCTGGGTGATTGGAGGTGTCTCGGCCCATCTCTTTGCCGTCTTCCAAGGATTCCTGAAGATGTTAGCTGGCCTAGACACCAACTTCACCGTCACTGCCAAAGCGGCCGACGACGCGGAGTTTGGTGAGCTCTACATCATCAAGTGGACGACGCTGCTGATACCTCCGACCACTCTTCTCATCGTTAACATGGTGGGTGTCGTTGCCGGGTTCTCTGACGCTCTAAACAAAGGCTATGAGGCATGGGGACCGCTCTTTGGCAAGGTGTTCTTTGCATTCTGGGTGATTCTTCATCTTTATCCATTCCTGAAAGGTCTCATGGGTAGGCAGAACAGGACTCCGACCATTGTGGTTCTCTGGTCGGTGCTTCTGGCTTCCGTCTTCTCTCTCGTCTGGGTAAAGATCGATCCGTTCGTCAGCAAAACCGACGCTAACCTCACCCAGAGCTGCATTTCTATAGATTGTTGAGTGAGAGTTGGCCAGTGTGTATCAGGATCACAACCTGTTTTCGCTGTTTTGCACATCTGAAGATTGGGACATACCAAGTTTATGTTGTTGGAAATTTTGCTAAAGAAAGGGTGATTGTTGGAATGATTGTTACATTTCTTCACACTATCTCACAAATTCCTGTCTCTGTGTACTCGTAAAATGGCACGAGGAAGAAAGAGTTTTCCCTGTATTACTTTGAACGATCAGTGGTAGAATGTGTAATGCACGGAATCAAAATCTATTTTTTTACTCTCTATTTCAACAATATCTCAAACGCAAATTTACTTTTGTTGGTTTTACATTCCATCGTTTGACTAATTCAAAGGGGAGTAACAAATTTTCTCCACCAGTCATATATTAAATGATATTAGGAATATAAGTCCATGTTGAGTTTTGCCCCCCACGTAACTCTAAATACACCAATTGGCTCATTTTCGGTTAATTCATGTTAAACATTTAACCATTTGGACCATTTTTTTTTTATCGGAATGGGATTTGGACCACCTTATGTAGAGAAGAAATTGACAATTTTTATTTTAAATAAAGGCGTTCATTCTTAACACAAACATGAAAATACAAACACAATATCAGACGAAGAAATTGAGGAACACACAAGGCTGACAAAATCAAAATTGACATGACTTAACAAGTTCCGGCGTACTCTTTTTACCAAAAAATTGTATGTAAGTAATAAAACACTTTGGTAGCAACACAAAATATAACGCCAACACAAGGACAATATATGATTTCCTGTCTACTCGTTTTATCGCGACCCAAACATGCCACGAGTTTTATCATTTATGTATAAAGAGAGTGACAAAATAATCAAAGAAACGTGACATTTCCGTGCATTTAAAGATTCTAGTGGTCTGGCATTAAGTAAAAGTCCCATTTCAAACTTCGTAAACGGGTGGACTAGTTGAATCGCGTCTAGCCGGTTTGCCGACATTAACGCTCACATGAGAACATGGGGGCAATGGACCGCTTGTCGGATGGATTGGTGATCCCCAGACCAACTAATTTCACGGCACGCTACGACCTAATTTCGAGTATCTTCTAACAAGGAGCGACGGCATAGTTGTCCATATATCATGCTCTTGGACCTTCTACGTCATTGGAGACTTTGACATCTAGAGCTTCAAGATATAAGGTAGAGAGAAACTCGGGAAAAGATGTGGTGGAGCTTGGAAGAGAGTGCGAATACATGGCTGGCACACATTTGAAAGATGTGGTCCTAATATGTTCCGTCCGATTAGAAGCAACAGCAACCACAAACAGTAGGTGTCGCCGCTGAGAACAGACGAAGGTTCATGTTAGAGTGAATCAAGAAAAATCTCAACTTCATAAACCGGTGATGGATCCAGTGATGCTGAATCTGCATTCTGGTGTTATCGTCCAGTTTCCTGCTTCCGTAGCTTCCATCAAGCAGCAACAACTCAAGGTCAGAACCGCTGTTAGTTCTCCTAAAGGTAACGAATTCGACCAAACTCGTCCTAAAAGTTTTAGCTTCGCATATTCTGATCCCAATACTCCCAGTTCCAGTTTTCCTGCAATTTCAGTTCTTTTAATCGGTGCATCGATAGCTTCGTAGCGAGAGGAATCTCTTCGAAGAACAAGCTGATAATTAAGGAAGATATTGCGGATCACAACGTGGAATCGCTGTTAAATGAGTTCTTAATCACTAGGACTGAATAAGCTATTGATTATCTCTTTCTCGCAACTGTTACAATGCAAGCTTCTCCAGCTATTCACTCTTTCGATTAAGGACTGTAAGCCACGTCCTAGTTCTAGTGCTGGGCATTAAAACTTCGAAACTGAGAGGCCATTTCTTGATGCAGCCTGTTGAATTTGGCAGAGAATGTACATTTTGCTCCAATCATTAGGCCAAGAAATGAGCATACCGAGACGAGTCCTAATGGAAGTAAAAGAAGCCAATCTCGTCGAAAAGTTTCTGCTTCAGGAAGAGCAAAGGATGATGTATCGAAGATATCCCCATCCTCCGACAAAAAGGTTAGTTCAGTCGAGCAGGAAGAGATAATTTCTCTGTTCAGACGGATACAATCTTCAATCTCAAAGGCAGAGTCGGTGAGTGATGAGAAGAAAGAAACCGACCCGAACCAGAATAAACCTGCGGCACAGTCAGTCTTGGAGATCATTCGTCGATCAAGGAAGCGAGCAAAAGGTAATGCTTACGGTGACTGATCTACAGGCCTTGTGTGTATAGCATTAGTCCAATGCCAGTACGGAAATGCAAATTTACAGCTCGTCTCTCTCACGATCTCACTCGATTACAATGAGAAATCCTGGCCTTTCATGCTTGAAATGGAAGAAAAATAGTTCCCCAGTCATCTTCTGTTTACTTATTTGTGATTATTCGGGCAGACAACAAGCAAAAGCCGAGGAGAAAGCGCTTCCTTAAGAAAGAAGAGGATGTAGAACACATTCCGTCACCAGCGACCGACATCAAGTTAACAAGGTCACCATCCAATTTTGTCAAGAAGACTCCAATCCCATTTCCATCGGCACCGAGGGGAAAGGAAGAACAGTGGAATGAGGCATCGCCAGCCACAGCCGGGAGCAATGACTCCACTTTGCGGAAAATAGAAGAGACGAAAGAAGAGGATGTAGAACACATTACGTCACCAGTCACCAACATCAAGTTAACAAGGTCACCATCCAATTTTGTCAAGAAGTCTCCGATCCCATTTCCATCAGCACAGAGGGTAAAGGAAGAACAGTGGAATGAGGCATCGCCAGCCACAGCTGGGAGCAATGACTCCACTTCACGGAAAATAGAAGAGATGAAACTTCAAGAGCTCAAGGAGTTGGCTAAATCTAGAGGTGTTAGGGGCTATTCAAGGCTAAAGAAGAAAGAACTTGTGGAGCTACTGAGATCCTGAAGCACCAAACAACTTTCTTCAGCAACAGAACCAATCTCACTCTTAAAATTATTGAAGGAGAAGACAATGACCATCCGGCATTTGACTCTGGAAGTAATTGAGCCTCCCCTTTGTTACTTCTTGTACACCCGACATTATACACAACCGTCTCGCACAATTCCATAATGTGTAAATTAAGGGACCTCACTAGGTAAAACTTGAACAATTCCAAGCCGTAAGAGCGAAGACTTCTGTTATCCATGATGAATTGATGGTTATTTTCAATTTAGTCGATTATTGTTTTCATTTAATTGTTGGATATTTCCATATAATGAAGCACCACCTTCCCATAGAAGTCATAAGAGATCTCTATTTCAGAAAATACCATCAAACTCTACCTCTCAAAAATTAGACAGATTCTCCGCAGTCCAGACAGCTTTCGAACATGGTATTTTGTTAATTAGTTTAAGGGTGACACTTCAGCTTAAGGGATTACTAGTACATACTTTCACAGGGCAGAAGTGGCATGAAAGAGCAACAATAAGATGTGACACACACCATTTGCTAAGAACATGAAAAAACCAAAAGGTAGTCTACATAAGAGTCAAAAACAATAAATTACCAGAACTTCCTCCTATACTCCCTCTCAAACAACCCTACAGAGGATATATAGCTTCCAATACAAAAGTATTACCAGGTAAGAAACTGTTAAAAAACCTCACCAAACCCTTCAACATGCGGTATCCCTAACCTGTGATGTTTTGAGACTTGTTAAGGATCACACCTTCATACTTAACTTGGAACCATTTCATTGCATCCTCTTTTGTAACCCTGTGCTGAATTCCAACACGAGATTTGCATCTCCTCCTGCGACCAACACGGTACCCAGGGCGCTCCAAGACCACATAGAAGTCCATGCCATAAATACCGGTTGAAGGGTCATACCTAAAAAAAGAATAAGCCATTTTCAGATAAAGTAACAATGTGGTTTCAAGGGAAAAATGATAACTTTTGCATGACGCTCACTTTGGTGTCATGACTTTTCACTCGATCACCTAAGTGTCATAACTTTTGTACGGCACTTCGGTGCCATAAATTTTCGATCGATTACTTGAGTGCCATAACTTTTACAAACCGTTTACCACAAATGCCATCAATTGAAATTTGACGTGGCATTGCACTTGTGGTAAATGTTGTTTAAAAATTATGATACTCAAGTAATCGATCGAAGAGTTATGGCACTAAAATGACTGTTTTTCCAAAGTCATGACACTCAAGTGATCGATTGAAATTTATGGCAGTGCTGTACAAGGTTATGGCACTTGCAATGGCTCGATCGCAGTATATGTACAGTCCAAAATGGAGGAACACTGATTGTACAATATGAAATTTCTTTAACATTGTCAATCCTTTTTAGTCCATAGACCCCGTACAAAGGCAACCCTAGAACCCACGTATTAGCATTCAGAACCAAACATCCGAGACGAATCAGAATGTAGAGAAGCCCATGTAGGTTTTCGCTTTACGACAGAAAAATTAAGTTTACAACTTTTCCTATCACACAAGAATAAGCAACAAAGGAGGAATCTTTGTTCAAAAGCATACAAGTGCAGAGAAACAGAATAAGCACACACAAACTTACTTGATTCCAAGATCGATGTGCTCCTGGATGCCAAACCCGAAACAGCCAGTGTCACTGAAGTTCCTCCTCAAGAGCTCATACTCCTTCACCTTCAAACCACTCTCGAGCAGCTGCATCGCCTTCTCTCCCCTCACCGTTACGTAGCAAGCAATCTTCTCATTACGCCTGATCCCGAACGACCTCACAGTGTACCTCGCTGCCCAAACCAATCAATCAATCAATCAATAACAACAAAACTACTCAATGTTCCTTTATCGACTGCGCGATTCCACCACCGCCTCCGTGGATTAAAATTTTCTTCAAAATTTTAAATTCCCCTAGTATGACCACAATTCAATTTCCTATGGGATGCAGTATCCATCAATTTCATCAGAAAAACCCACAGGAACATGAAAAAAAAAAAAAAGGGAGCACCTTTACAAATAAAAACGAGAACCCATTTTCCACTGAAGCAAAGGGTGTGCAGAGAGGCTCCTACCTTTGGAAAAGACAGGAGTTTGGCCGCTGAGCTGCTCCAAGACCTGGAAAAACAACAGATCAGCCTTGTTGGGTTGGCAAAGAAAAACGAGGGAACACACACGCACAATCACAATCGCAACCTTGGAGGCGCGCGTGAGGCGATCGCCACTCTCGCCGACGGAGATGTTGAGGACCAGCTTCTGGACCTTGATCTCCCTCATGGGGTTGGACAGCTTCCTCTCCGACGCCTGCAATTCCCCCATGGCTTTAGTCCCACCAACCACGACCTCAACACACACACGCACGCACCCACAAAGCGCAAACACACACAGAGCACAGAGAGAGAGAGAGAGAGAGAGACCATGGCGGTGCAGAACAGTAGAGCAGCAGAAGTCGGCGAGCGGTGATGGAACTGGAAGTGAGGAAGGGCGCAAAGCTAGGGTTTTTGTGCGTTGGTGCGTGGGCCTGGGTGGGGGGTGAGGACGAACCGGGTCATCTCGATGACCCCACCCGACCCGACCCGAGATGGGTGCCTTGGGCTTGACCCGCTCGTGCTTCTGATGTTCTAATTGGCGGGAAATGGGTGAGGATGGGCGATCAATACGACTAATCATTTTGAGCGATCAACATTGAGTCTCTGAACTTTAACTCAATATTTTATGTGATCCTTAAATTTTCAATTTATTCAATATAGTTCTTGAACTTTTGGTACATGTTCAATATAATTCCTGAATTTTATAAAAATATTCAATGTAGCTCTTCCATTAATTCGAATTCAGGGACTATATTGTACATTTTTCATATAGTTCAAGGACTACAATTAACAAATTAAAAGTTCATGAACTATATTAAACATTAGGCTAAAGTTTAGGGATCATATTGAATAAATTAAAAGTTCAAGTACCAAATTGCATATTGAGCCACAGTTCAGGGACTATTTGTGTCATTATCCCTATAAAGTTCTAATTGTTGGAAAATGGGTGAGGATGGGCGACTAGGACCGCGAATCATTTTAAGCGAGCCCGTCACCGTCGACACCACTGGACTGGATGCGAGTTTTGAATAAAGTCAGAGCTATCTTTGCATCGGGTGCATCGGTCATACCTACGCCACAAATCGGGATTTTCTGAGATCGAGGAGTAATGGACAGATTTGAAATTGTGGCCAGTAGGGTTTTGAAATTACATGGGAGTAAGATTTATTCAATTCGGCTAACCACCTTGTAGGTACTTAAGAGGTATAAGTTATAACTAATTAAGTCCTTTTTCTTTTTCTTTTTCCTTTTTCCATCATCGATGCTCGAAATCGACCCAGCTCCTCAATTCGTAGAATAGAAATTTTTATAATGATTTGTTTGTTTGGAATTAAATTTAAATAAAGTATTCTTTTTTTTTGGCTTTCCAACCACAATTTAAATACTGTCCAATTTTCAGAAAAATATGAAATATATATATGAATCTATGTTAATATAAATATATTGTGAAAACCATAAGTATATAGGGTTGAGAAAAATCAAAGTATGTCCACCACAAAATTTAGATTAAATAAAAAATAAAAATTTATCCAAACATGCTATGCATTGCTTAACATCGATGTTACAATCCATGGCCTATTTATGGGCACAAGACTAAATTAGAAAATATCCTATCGAATATACAATATAATGAATCTAGAACTTGACCGCGTGCAAGGTTAGGATTAATCGACAAAGTTACATTAATGAACTAAAATCCCACAAATTTTTACGATATCTACGAGCTTCCCCTCAAGCTGAAGCTGGTTTTTTAGGTTATTGGTCAATTCATATTAGCCGCAATATGCGATGGCCATTTAGGAGCCAATTAAAGCATAGGAGATGGCCTTTCTTTTATAAACAAATGCTGCCAACCTTATCTGGTAAAATTGGACGGAGTTAACAAAAGACTCGATTGTACCGATTTGATAAATTTTAAAACTTGATTCTACATATTGAAGGTTTTTGGGACTCAATCGCACTTTCGTGATAAGTTTTAGGACTTCAGCCGCACTTATCCCCTTTTATCTTTTATGAACATGCACGCATGTACATGGCATAAAAGCACGAGTGATCCCTGAACTTTGGTACATTTGGTCCTTAAATCGTTTTTTTTTGTAATTGCATCCCTAGATAATATACTTTTTTGTTCGAGTAAGTTGTTCCCATAAAAGAAAAAAAAAAAGGGGGAAATTGCTAAAGTTACAGCTTTTCCGCAGTTAAAATTAACATGGGCGATGCGCATGCTTATAACCCACCAATTGGAGATGCGATTGGAGGGACGTTGAAGGAAAACATAGCCGCGAATGACTGAGACCTTCGCTACAGAAAACGAACACAAAGCTCAACCAAGATGCGAGTCCCGTACTTTGCTTTCATGTATAGGGGGGTCGTGGCTGAAGTCCAGAGCACCGCCATTGCATATCCACAAAAATGCAGCAACTGTAATTGATGAAGGACTGACGTTTACATATACATTCAGACGAAGCAGTTTGAAATGGAAAAAGGCCGCGCTCCAAATTTGCAGTAAAATCTGTAGATGATCTTGTAAAGAACTTAAGGTTATGCACAGACGAAGTATGAAGAGACAAAAGCACCCGACAAGGCAAATCCCACGAGGAGGCAGATATCAAGTTGTAAGGAGCAACTTCCCAGTTTTTCTGCGAATCAAAGACATCGCTGTCGAGCTCCTCTTTGTAAAATGTAAGAAAATTTCGAGAGTGTACTGACCCGGATCGCCGCTACCATATCATTTCGATCGAGGGAGTCGATCCATGCGGCGATTTCGATGTTCGGGAGAAATTGCCGAGACTAACAATAGCACGGTTCGTGCCAAGGGACCCCCAGAAGCAGTGCCGAGCGGCGACGACGAGTATAGATGTCCAAGAACTTAAAAAGAATCTCTCTACGATCACCCACACCACCCTTCTAGAACATATTTACGCGGAAGAACCACGGGAGTACGAAAGCTATTACCAGACACGCCATCAAGAAATTACAGAACGGTTGTCCCCGCCAACACCCTTCTCTTTCCGGCGAGTTAATATCGGCAGATCTTCTTTCGTTCCACTCCTCCATGAACCTGTCATCTCCGACTCCGGAGATATTTTGAGCAGTTTCACCACATATTTCACAGAACCTGCAGTGAAGAAAAAGTTTTAGAAGAACAATAAGCTTGAAAGCAATTTGCCCTTCATTCACCTTGAAGTCCCAGCAACATGTTGAGCTTCGAAAAACGTTAAAGCAAAAGGACGGTTCGAGTCTATGAGATAAAATGTGTAAGCTTGATCACAAGAACACATGAATAGATTTGAACTGCACAATTCATCCAGAATCTCTCGGACAAATGCAGCCAAACACTTCTTCTACATCTCTTCGCATATAAGAAGTCACAAAATGGTTAAACAGACAAAACAACAGATCTCCAAAGCAAGTGCAGGTCTTCTAAAAGTAGGAAATAAGATTATCCAAACGTGGCTAAATTATAAATGACATGACCAACAAGCAGCAGCTACTACTATAAAAATGTACTAATCCAGAAGAAGAGCAATAAGCTGTTTCATTTCTTGGACATACAACTTTTACAGACCACAAGTTAGTACCATCTCAACAATGACTAGAAAAAAAAAACTATGAACAAAATAAAAGGGCGTAAAGAGCAAAGGTTCGCCAATAAGTATTGGCTAGCACGTCTAAGTGCGGAGAATATCGAACATAAGAAATTGCAATGACCAAACTGCTACAATGGGAAGCCTAATTAAAAGAGTAGCATGTAATACTAGATTCCCACATCATTTAGGGCATCTCTTTAAGATTCTCACATCCACAACTAAAATTGACAAAAATATCAGTAGCCATTGAAAGTAGCAAACGGATCATTGAAGGAAATGGTCCCATAACCACATGATTAGCCCCATAGATTGATGAGCTGAATCGTCAAAGAAAAGTAGTTGTCTGTCCTAACATGCTAAATCCATATTCTTGACAATCCTACCTACCCTACTATTCTTCAACTAATCCGAAAGGATAAAACGGAAACAAAAATAATAGGAGACAATGGACCATCCCAGTTAAAAACAAAACATGCCCATATTCTTAATATTGTGGCCAAATGTATTGTTTTCTTGTTAGAAGAACCAGATCCTGGACTCTTCAAATTTGCTGTCGGGGGCTTCATGAGCAGACTCTGGAAATATATGATGGTGCAAGGTGATCTTTTATCTCCAGTATGGCCATTAGATGTGCAATTCCTATAGCTAAGGACAAGAATGTCTATGTTTCCCAATTTAGTACCACGTAATTTGGGCAAATACGCCCCTTCAGTCTCATAGAATGTAATAACAGCTATTTCATAAGACAGTGACGCAGGAGTCGACCTAATCTAACTCTACTGCAACGAAATCATCATCTCCTTACCATGATAAGCTCTTATCCCCAGTATGGTCAGTAGATGTGCAATACCTAATAGCCAAGGATAAGAATATCTTTGTTACTCAATTTGGACCATGTAATTTGGGCAAATATTCCCCTTTGGTCTCACAAATGTAATAACAGCAATCTCAAAAGACGTTGACGCAAAAGTCAACCTAATATACCTCTACTGCCATCAAATCATCAACTCCTTACCGCACTAAGCTCTTGTCTCCAGTATGATCAGTAGATGTGCAATACTTATAGCTAAGGATAAGAACGTTTATGTCATTCAAATGACCATGTGATTTGGGCGAATACCCCTTTAAGCCTCATAGAATGTAATAACAGCTATTTCATAAGACAGTGACGCAAAAGTTAACCTTATCTACCTTTACTGCTACCAAATCATCAACTCCTTACCATGCTAAGGTCTAATAGCCAGTATGGTCAATAGATGGGCACCACGAATATCTAAGGATAAAAATGTCTATGTTACTCAATTTAGTACCATGTGATCTGGGTAAATAACCCTTTTTTTTTTTGGTAAGGTAGGGTAAATAACCCTTTTTTTTTTTTTTGGTAAGGTAGGGTAAATAACCCTTTTTAGTCTCACAGAATGTAATAACAGCTATTTCATAAGACCATGGCGCAAAGTCAACCTAATCTGCCTTTACTGCTACCAAATCATCAACTACTTACCATGCTAAGCTCCTATTTTCCAATTTTACAATGCGTATTGCAAGATAGATATATCCATTTGTTATAGTGCTCTAATCGAAAAACAAACAAAAACACCGTCCAATCTCGTAATGTTACCCTCAGTGATTTCAGAAACAAGTTTCTAGCACAGTAGGCCGAATTTTAAGCTGAAAAAGCCAACCAAAGAAAGATGGTTTTGGTTAACTCAAAAGCTAAATTGAAACCTCCTTCCCTCTCAGACATAACAACACACATATCATTTCAGAGGACTCGATGAGAAATAGAAAAATTTTCATGCGGAGCTCGAAAATTAAACTAATACCTATTCCCTTTCAGTTTAAACCATGCCTCGGCACAGTGACTGTGCGCAATCCCGAGCTCATCTTTGCACCCACACCCTAGCTGAATCAATTCCATACTCGTTATTGCAGAAGTCATACCATCGCCCATGGTCATCCCCGGAATAGCATCCACCGATTGCTCAGAACTCAGATGACAAATCCTGCAAACTCTCTCCCCTTCACCGTTTTCGCCACAGCCACCGTGAATATCAATCAGATATGAATCATCCCCTTTTGCAGAGACATTCTTCTTTAAATCCTCCTCCAGTACCGTCTCGGACTTCGATTCTCCGGATCCCTTTGCTTCCGATTCTCGATTGACACCGTCCTCCTCAGAGCATCTACTTGTCCCTTGATCACCCGCTTGCCCAAATGACCCATCACTCCTCTCTCGATGAACCCCAGCAGCATTACCAGCCACTTCAACAGCAACCCCACTTGACCCCAAATCCTTGCTTCGACTCTCCGATTGCCCAGCTTGTGCACTTGCCCCGGGACCATCCTCTAAATCAATCACCACATCGCCAGGCTCATCAGCCGAACGCTCAGAATGCTCCCCTGTACCAGAACCAGCTCGATTCAAGCTTCCACCGGTTTCTGGATCATGTCTCATCTGATCCATCACGCCACACGTACCACCAAACAATGGACTCAGAAACTATGAACAGTCTTCCATCAAGAAAATGAGCACCATGGTACCGAATGAGGCCAGCAACATTTGGAATGCACTCACAGATCCGTACCCGTATCTACCGACAAACTCTTTCCCTATACAACAGTTTCTTGGAATGGATCGAAGAAGAAGCAATTTAATGCAGCAGAGAAAGAGAGAGAGAGAGAGAGAGAGAGAGAGAGAGATAAAGATTGAATCTTTCTCTTGTCGAGAGAAAGTCAATGAAATCCCAAGCCGTCACTGACCTCCACCGTTTTTACTCCATCCTCAGCTCGCATTTGCCCCCCGTCGCACAAACCGCCAAGAAACGGGTCTCTCTCCCCCCGAGAAAACACGCAAATAAAATAAACAATATTCGAAGCAAAACAAGACGTGGGTCGGGCTGCAATCCAGCAGCCGCACCGCCGAGTCCCCTCCCTCTCTGCTCTCACGGGAGGGAGGAGACCCTTTTGCTCCGACGCCACGCACTCGGGAAGGAGAGGACGCACGGCGGGATCAGGTGAAGCAGAGCAGAGGAGAAAGAGCGCGGAAATATAGGAAGGCGGAGGAGGAGGTCTCGTTGGATTTTCTCGAGTGGCGAGCGGGCGAGAAGCGGCGACTGAAAGTCACGTACGTACTCATTGGGGGGGGGCGCGGAAGGCGCAAAACAGGACAAACGAATCGATCTTTTTTGTTATTTTCGTGCCGTGCCTCTCCTCTTGCGCCACTTTCTTACACGATTTCCGTTTGATTATCGTATTCGTGTTCTGCCCGAACTCCGAGGCGACCGAGCGTTCATCGCCGACCGCGACCCGATGTACACCGTAACGGATCGAGCGGCAGGACGGTCTAGCCAGCATCGCGCACGTGACTTAACAACGTATCATTTGTCATTCAGGCATTCGTTCGAGGGTCTAAGACACCGGAACGACCTTATTTTTGTCCAAGAAAATGAAAAAAACTCGAACGATGATTATGGAATGCCTCCGTAAATTACGGTCATTAATATTACCGGTGGTCAGTTTTCACGGTATTTATTTAATTTCTTCAATTTGAACATGTCATGTTCATTAGGCACAGTTGAATCCCGTTGAATGTGGCCGGCACGCCAGGCTACAGCTGGAGTTTGGAGATTTCTTGCAACCCAACAAAGTTAAATAAATAAATTATATCATCACCGCTGATCAACTTGTTCAATGTGCGCAAATGGAGATTTTACATATATAAAATATAAGATAATATATATATATATATAGCACGTAGGAGATGACTTTCGAAGTTGGGGAACGGCGTTTTGACTTTCGGCAAGTTGATGATGGGGAGTGTGAATTTTGGTGACGAGATGATCGTGGTGGATTGGGATTGAACGGTGTGAGACGTGCCCGTAATTTGACCAATCGTGTGATTACCCTAAATGCGTCACATCGATCGATTGGCTTTTTGACCATTCCTTCTTGCATTGCTCAATTTTTGATGATTATTAAATCACAAATATCGTCGTCAACCCAGGATTTTTCCCATGTTTGACATTACTTTCGTTACAGCACGGCAATATTTATGGGCAACAAAGTTTACGCCGCGGTTCAAGGCCGACGCCAAAAGAAGAAGCCACGACAGAAATCGATGAGGAATGACGAGGACGCTGAGGATTCATGTGATCTGACGAGAGCGTCGATATCTACTCTACGAGAAAAGCTAGCCATCGAGAATTGGGAGAGTACAAAGTTTACGATTGCTCGGTTGCTCAAAGCGTTTCCTTAACTCTAAATTACGAAAACCCACGAGTGTCGTCTGACGATATCTCGCGAAGAACTCGTCCCGAAAACTCACGGAGAAAAAAAAATACCCTAACACTCGTCTTGTTCGCTTCGGTGTATCGTGCTCGAATGAAATCACCCCGCTTCGAGAAAATCTACTCGAACTAGGAAAACCGCCCGAATTATGAAATCACCGAAACTGAGTAAACCGACCCGGATCGGGTTTCCGCCGCGGGCTCAAACTCGAGGCGTCTGCTCAGCAATTTAAGCTCCTAGATAATGCCGACAATCGCTAGGATCAAACTGGCATGAACATCTAGAGAAATTGCTAGCACGCCAGAACAGGCTCGCTCGCGCGTTGAGGACAAAGACCCCGAAGGAGACCAAAGTGGATTGGATTGGAGTCAAACGATGGCTGCGAAAAGCGGATTTCGCAACAGGACGGCTGCCATCACATTTTAAGCGGGGAAGTTGTGCCTGTGATATTCTATCATGATTTGCAGCAATTCCATGTTGTTTATTTTAGGATCCGTTTGGTCCGCGAAGATCGATCGGTTTTGGAAAACATTTTCCATGAGAATAATCGCTCATGCCGCCCGAAATAATTAGCCGGTGAAAAATGTTTTCGTTATCGACGACCGTCTTGTGCTTAAACATCTGTGCGGAGGACGGAAAATAGTTTTTATTCGTTGATTGTTATAAGTGATACGGACCCGCCTTTAATTCGCGTCTTTTTATTCTTTGAAACAGAGGGGGGGGGGGAAATCTAATTGCATATCTCTAGGCAAAATAAAGATCCTTTGTCTTGCCGATGAGCCGGGATTGATCTCGTTTCGCGACGACATTAGTACGGATTGTTCGTGATTCTCGAGTGCTGTCGATCGAAAGGTTGCTTTCGGATGGCGGCCGGACGAGGATAGCGAGAGCCAATTGCTGTCACGGGAGGGCACGGATATTCAAATGACCTAAGTCCTGTCGAATTTTGGACACGAATCCTATGTGAATCAAGCAAAGTCCATGCCCCACTGATGTCTGGCCTCCCATACCACTTGCGAGGTCCATAAATTAGAGAGAGAGAGAGAGAGAGAGAGAGAGAGAGAGAGAGAGAGAGAGAGAGGGGGGGGGGGATTAAAAGGGATCACCCACAACCCCCTTGTACACGTTAACCACTCCATTTATGAAAGACAAAAGGACAAATCGGCTTTGCCGCTTTAACACGCCGTCGCATGTGCAAGCCGGATTAGAAATGATAAGTGAAATATGACGAGCAGAGGATCGCCCCGCATGCGAAATGAACGGGGGCGAAATATAATTTCGATACCGTGTAAGAATGTCCGACCCAGAAACTTAAATTAATAGGCGAATGGAGATTACGTCTATATTAAATTCTGTAGAGATGCGATGCGAGATACTTTATCATGAGGTCATGAAGAGATAATTACATAGATGGTCCCTGAATTTTAGCGCAATGTGCAATGTTGTCAGCGAACTTTTAATTTGTTTAATATGATCTCTAAATTTTTTTTTTGTAAATATTCAATCTAATCTCCAGATTATACGAAAATATCCAATGTTATCATTCCATTTATTCAAATTCATAGACAACATCGAACGTTTTCATATAACTTAAGGACTAAATTAGACATGTACCAAAATTTCAAAAACCTCATTAAACAAATTAAAAATTCAAGAACGACATTGCATATTAAGTAAAAAGTTTACGGACCATTTATGTCATTTTCCCGGTCATGAATCAGAGAGAGAGGGAGTAAAATTGTGTGTCGCCAACTTGTCCGCGTTAACCCCTCCACTTACGAAAGACAAAAGACAAAATGAGCTTGCCAACAACATGTCTCAAAAAAAAAAACAAAATTGTGCATGTGCTATTCGGACTATTCATGTGTAAAGTCTGTAATTAGAAATTAATTGGTAGCTATTGAAGAGTTTTTTAGCTCTTCATAATATCTTTGCAAGGACGGATATGGATTGGAATTGGCCCAAGATGATGGATAAAAAGGTCATCACAATCCATGCCTCATTATTTAAAATTGTGTAAATGTAAAATATGAAGAATGGAGATATCACACGAGTAATGAGTTTACCAACTTCAATCGGACTAAACGTTGAATACTAAATTACGCAAATAGTCCAATAACTTTGACCTAATATGCAATATCGTCTAAGAACTTTCAATTTATATAATTAATTCTTGAACTATTCCTGAATGTTCGATTTAGTCCCTAAAATGTCAATTTGTACAATTTTGCTCCTCAACTTTTCATAAAAAGGTCAAAATTTCCATAATCATATTATTGTCCAAATTTTAGAATATCATTTCATTTCAATCTATTTTCGACATCGATGAAAAATATGTCTATCTTTTTATTACTTTTCACCTTTTTTGGTCTTTATGAATATTAGGAGAGTTCAATTTACTCATATTTTAGCTTATGATCTCAATAATAGTAAAAATAGAACCTCATTAGAGTTGTATCGGGTCAATAATCGTGCTACTTTGATTTGCTAATTTACAAATTTAACTAAATTTAATGAAGAAAATACGAAACACAAAAAAGTGAACGTTGTATCAATTTAAAAAATTAGGAACAAGATTTCGATTAATATAAATACGAGAAATCTATAGATAAATTGACATTGTCATTAAATATTCTTATGAAAAAACTTATTTTTAAAATAAAAGGGAAATGAATTCGATACGACTCTAAATGATGTTTTTTTTTGAACTATTATATAGATCATAAGTTAAAATAATCTTAAATGGAACTACAGTAATGCTCCTAAAGACCAAAAAGGTAAAATGGAATAAAAAGATCAGGGCAATAATGTAATCGTAAAAATTTGTGAAGAGTATCGAAGGATTGATTTGACTTTGTGATGAAAAGTTGAGGAACTAGATCGAACAAATCAAAAGTATAGAGACTAGATTGAATATTTAGGAATAGTTTAGAGACCACATTGAAAAAATTAAAAAGTCCAAATAGATTAAAGTTTAGGGACTGTTTGGTCTATCTTCCCAAAAATCAATAAAAAAAACCCGTGATGTCACGTGAAACTATGACGTCATCAATGTGGTCCTTATGTTTATTTATTTATCTAAAATGTGGTCCCTGTGTTTGAGGGAGTTAACCAATGCCGTCCTCCAGAGAGAAAAACACGTGTTGGACACTTCCAAAAAAGCAATTAACTTATGATTAGAGAAAAGACTAGGGCCATCAAAGTCGTTATCTCAACGTTGTTCATCCGCTCCCACAATTAATTAGGTGTCAATCATACTTTGTGTGCTAAAGTTTGAAATAATAAAACGAGAGTGAGCCATGGTGCTAAAGTTGGGATTTTAAATGAGGGGGAACGAAATTCTAACAACGATGCAGTTAATATTTTAGTTAAGTTTCGGTACTAACGGGTACCTTAACGAAATCGGCTCAATGAATTAGTAAAAGTACAAAAGAAATTCACTAAAATGAAATTGAATTTGGTGTACTGGCTTCTAAATTTTCCTAGTATTTTTTTTTTTGAAAAAGGGTTTTGTAGTCTTGCTTTTTCCCATAATCGATTAAACCATAAGTTTCTTGAATTTTTTAAATTAAAAAAAAACCGTCCCCTAAGCTAAGTAGCACCGACACGCGACACGACACGACACGACACGACACGCGATAGGTTATTTCTCAAAAAAATAGAGAATTCCGACACGTTAGGACACGTTGTTTATTAAATATATATTTTTATATATACATAATAAATTATTATTTTTAAATTTGATTCAAATAAGTAAATAAATAATAATAAAAATTCTAGATTTACCCTAAAAAAATTATACACATAAGTTTTTAAAAAATAATTATGTATAAATAAATATATTAGTTAAGAAACTAAAAATAAATAATCAAAATTGAAAAAAAGGAAAGTACAGATGGTGCCTTCTAGCTTCTCCTTCACGTCTCCACCCACCCCATTCTCTCTCTCTCTCTCCCTCCTCCAAAGCCTTCGCTATTCAAACTCTTTCTCTGCACGCTCCTCAACGCCTGTGAAAGAGAACTGGAAAAGACATGCCTTCGGACACGCGCGACGTAGGCCGGCCCGGCCTCAGGTCTCCGCAGCCGCCGTGGGGGGAGGAGCCAGCCTACACCATCCGCCTCCGCCGCCACAGGCGGCGGCGCTGCCCTGCCCGCGCTGCAACTCCACCAACACCAAGTTCTGCTGCTACAACCTGAGGTTTACATAAGAGCAAAAATTTATAATATAAAACTTGCAAAAAAAGAGTAAACAAATTGCTCAAAGTAAATAAACTAAAGGCGTGAAATTCTAAAAAAAAGTGCTGAACATACCGGAATTCATTGATGAGGGTTGAAGAATGAGGAGTGCAATTTGTAGAACTTGAGAACAAAATAACGAGGAAACAAAAAGGTGCAGTTAAAAGTTTATCATTTGTCAATGGAAATTATTAAAAATACAATTTTGTAAAGTTCCTTATTTTATTTTAGGACACCTAAGTTACTTTGATAGTTTCTAATACCAAAATTCACTTCTGGTCGCCAATCTTTTCTTTAAAAAGAAGATAAGATCCTTGCAACAAATAAATAAAGCACCAAAAAAGATAAAAATTGAAGAGGCGTTCGTGCTTGCCCTTAGTCTCTGTGGCCGAGAGTGAGAGGCGAAATAAAATAAAAAGTGAAAACTTTCAATGTAATTGTCAATAATCGTTCTATAAATTTTTTATTTTACATACATATGTAGTTTGTATGTAACAGATAGAAATTTTCAGGTAATAATATAAATAGATCTATCTAACTAGTTCATTTTTTTTATTAAAACATATGTCCATACATGTAATATTCGTAAAAGGACAGTTATGGATCTTTTAAAAATAGTAAATGCCATTTCTTTTCGAGATCAATGAATTAATGTTAGATTGACACTTGGCACTTCTAAAATCCTATTTTCACCTAATATTTTTTTTTGGTCTAATTTTTTTTCGCCTAATATTAATGTGAGCGGATTATAGATTATATCTAGTAACTGGCACGTGAGAAATCTCTATCTAGGCAAAGTTTCTTCAAAGGCTTATTTTCACAGAACATTTGTGAAAATAGATTAAATAATTTCTTATTATTGCATATTTATACTTCACCTACTCTATTTCCATCTAATTATTTTTTTCATTTTCATATTGACAAGTAACAATGTCTTTTTTCTTTTTTTGCTAATCTTTACTTTCCTTTCTTACCTTTTGAAATATTAAATATATCATTTTTCCTAAATAAATATTTTTGAAAGAGCATTTGGTCTGTACTCTCGGTGTTTATAGCTTAAGTAACTTCTAAGATTTAATATAATATATACTTTTGCATTTGTTACCTTAAATATGTTTCTAAGTCCATACCAACAAGTGTATTTGGTTTCACTTAAATAAATAAAAATGTTTTTAGAAATATCTTAAATTTCAAATATTGTTAAAAAAATTAATATGAGTTAAGATATGCTTTTAAAAAAAATTGGAAGTATGTAGTATGCAATGAGTATTTTATTTTGTTGTATAAAGTCAAAATTTAGAATTCCTCAGCTACATTAAAATAGTATAAAAGGGTGCTAACCAAATAAATTTGTTATATAAGGGTCACCACGAGGTGATACATAACACCCCATGAAAGGCCTTCACGCGCTCACTTACCTTTGATTTTTGTTCTTTTGCTCTATTAGCTTTTTGGTCATTGTAAATTTTTTTATGTCGCCATTTAAATAGTATTTGCGATTATTTATAAGATGATACATAGTGCTCTATAAAATATTTATTTATTAAAGTGGTTGGAAGTGTTCCTCTCTTCTTTTAATTTTCATCCGGTGTTGGGTGGGGCTTTTTTGATGTTCTGATTTTGGTGATTATGACTATTAAGATTACCAACTTTGGTTATTTGGAGGTGCTGGATGAAAATGATTATAGTCAAAAGTTTTACATTAATCTATAGATGAGGGTGCGTTTGTTTTTTTGACCAAAAAAATGTTAGGATTAATCGCACAAACACAACAAAGAATGAGAGTAGAGGCAAATAAGAGAAATCAAAATATAAGATTTTATCCTAGTTCACCCTTAAACTAAGGCTACGTCCAGCGGAAGATTCCACTATTTTTAGCACCTCCCACTTCTCTGTGACATCCCTCATTTACAAGAGAAAAAGATTATATATATACTCGGTAGCTATTTATAAGCTCAAGCCCAAATATTAATAAAACACATGCTCAAATTATAAAAATCCTCTGGCATCGCAGGACCTCCGTGATTTCCTGTTGATAGGGAGTACAACAAAAAAAAAGGTGCGTTCGTTTCACAAAAAACTCACAATTTGGAAAGTATTTTCCGAAAAATGATTAGTTATATCGCTTAAAAAATCTAGTCAATTAAAGATTTTTTCATTATTAACAACAATTATGCCTAATTATTTCCGTGGACGATGAAAACATCTTTCTCATTCATTCTTTTTTGTGAAGGGATTTTTTTGGCCAAATCTTAAGTTTTCCGTGAAATAAATACACCTTAATACTAAGATCATTCATCTTATCTTAGGAGTAAAATTTCTGTATTTGCTTGGGTGGCTATAAAACCTTCGTAGTAAGTTGTATATTCTTTTTTTTTTTAATCAAGACGGAAAATATTAGCTAGCAAAAAGTCGAAAAAAGTTTAGGTGACCGATAGAATGGTTTGCTATGTCATCTTTTTAAATCATCACAATACTTAATATTAATCTTAAAAAAAAAACCATGCATTTGATGTTTTGAAAACCCTAAGTGCCTTTGGTCAATTGAAACTTTTAAAAAAATGCTATTTAACACCAATATTTGATCTAGTGGAGCCTTGTTGGGCGATATTTTCCTTAATTAATTGATTAAGATGATTATTGACCCGATAGCGCCCCCCTCGAAGGAAATTATGGGTGGGCCTGAAAATTGCCTTCTCGAGACCGACCCGTTTTGACCCGACCGGGTCAAACTTTTTTTGTAGAAAAAAATATATAATTTTTTTAAATCATCATGGGCAAAGATGGGTGCGGATGATGTCTCGCCACTAGATTCGCTCCACTTTGGTCTACTTAGAAAAATCGAAGATTTTTTTTTCTATGTATTTTGGTTTGGAAAATAAAAGTTATATTTCAATGACAATTTGATTCTAGGGGTGAGCAACTTGGACCGCCCAAACCGGGACCTGACAGGACCGACGGGTTTGGTCCGGTTCTCGGGACTATCAGTCCGGTTCCCGGTTCCTAAAAGCGGAACCAATTTCCGGGCGGTCTAGTTCCCGGTTCCAAGGGGGAACCGGACCGGACCGACTATTTAATATGTTTTTTTTTTATTTTTTTCTTTAAAAAAATGAATAAAATGTGAATTAAACTCTAAGCAAACTTCATTATCATAAATTCATCGATAAAAATTAGTAAAATATGAATTAAACCCTAAGTGAACTTCATTGACATAAATTCAATGACAAAAATTAGTAAAATGTGAACCAAACCTTAAGCGTTTAACCAAAAAAAAAAACTAAATTCTAAGTGACCGGTTCCATTGGACCAAACTGAAACCAGACCGGACCAGCGGTCCAATCCGGTTCCCGATCCTAGAACCAATCGGTCCGGTCCGCAGTTCTCAAAATTGGGAATCGGTTCCCTCGGTCCGGTTCCCGGTTCCACCTTGGAATCGGACCGGATCAGGAACCGATCGCCCCTATTTGATTCCATTGGCAACGTGCCGACAAATATAATAGTACCACATGGAAGTACAGCCGACTAAGTTTGACCCATTCAATAATGACAGAAAAAATATACGCAAGTGTTCAATAAGATCCAATGCTATGTACTTCTTTTCTATTAAAAGTATCTCATTTCCAATTCTTAAAACCCACTCCTTACTATAATATTATCTCTCAGATTATTTCCATGATCAAGCAATAAATGAAGCTCTCAAACAAAGGAAAAAAAATTAAAATCAAGTTGCGAATGTCTTTGAATGGGACGGCTCATCGTGAAATATCTTAAATACGCGTTCGACTTATCGCTTTCGATTAGAACAATAACGATGGATCAACAACCTTACCCGATCATTTTTCCAACTCATGATTATTTGGAAAGTCCTGAGTAAAGTGGAAGTCAATTTAAACTTTGGATACATAACCTCTCCAATGTCACATCTTCATTATTTCGGTAGATCTCTCAATCAAAGGGAAAAACTTAAATCAAGTTGCGAATGTCTTTGAATGGAACGGTTCATCATGAAATATCTTAAATATGCGTTCGACTTATCGCTTTCAATGAGAACAATCGGGATGGATCAACAACCCACCCGATCATTTCTTCAACTCGTGATTATTTGGGAAGTTCCAAGTAAAGTGAAAGTCAATTCAAACTTTGGATACATAACCTCTCAAATGTCACATCTTCATTATTTCAGTAGATCTCTCGTTTTACTCTATATATATATACATGGAATAACAGTCACATTAAATTTACGAACCATGAGAGGAGAGACAATATATTTGAGAAAAGATCTATTTGTACGTATTTGGCCAATCATTTGTGTCAATTCAAAACATATATATTGGTAATGATTTTAGCTATTTTTGCAAAACTAATCACTCAGAAGGTTTAGATAAAATGAGGTAGAGAGACTCAATTTATGTAAGACCATTGACAAATTGAGGGTCTACCTTTTCAATCGGATCCCTGAACTATTCGAATAATCACTTCATTTCAATGCACCTCTTTCTCGTTGTGTGCCAAGAATTGAGACAACAGAAAAGGAGGGAAAAAAGTAAACAAATTTATTGCATTAAACCCATATATAGTTGGGTTAAACACATATATAGTAAAGTTCAATGACAGAGGTGACCAACGTTTCACATTGAACTCTGGTCCATTCCATCACACCTCTAACTAGATTCACCACACACAGCTCTCACACTACCCTCTGGAAATGATGCTTTTCCTCGTACAAATTCGTCGGCAATCACAGAGCGTATTACTTCACGACGGCGGGAAGAAACGGTTGAGGTTGAAGGGAAGAGTGTAGAACTCCTCGTTCCGGCTGTCTCCTTTGAACGTCCGGAACTTGGCCCACCACGGCATTCCCCGATCTTTGGCACTGTCCTTGTACTCTAGAGTGTTGTCTAAGAACACGGCCGCGATCAGCGCGACCGTCGGTGACGAGAAGAAGATGGTGTTCAAGAAATCATTGAACTGCAGAGAGAGATAGAGAGAGAAGGCAGGTAAGTCTACTTGCTGTCAAGTTATACAGACAACAAAGAACAGTACTTTTTATGAGAATTATCTACAATTGCTTGTGCCATCAAAAGGGTCATACTAAAGGTCCAGACGATAAGCTCTTACCCATATTGCCTTGGTATGAGCAGGACCATGGAGGGCCTTGGATGTGTATTCTCTGAAGTACTCGGGAACAGACAAGCCCAAGAAAAGAGATACGCCCACAATGAAGAGATTCCTCATTGAGTTCATGTTTGTGAACTGCAAAAATGACAGCCCCACAGAAGCTGGAAGAAGGCAAATGCAACTGTTAAATAATAATCAGATGCTAAACTCAAGATACTAGGATATTAGAGGTAAACGGTTGGGTGGATTATCACTGTGGTTGCACTTACCAACAAGACCAAACAGAACGCAGTACACAGCAGCGAAGATTGTAAATGGTATTGAAGCAAACAGTGCTCCAAATTTTCCTTCAATAGAAAGGAAGTATGTCAGAGAAGGGAGAGGAAATGAAGAAGTCACAATAAGTTAATAGTTGAAGTATTATCCCACGTCGATTGACAACGGGTTCTAAATGCTCTTTATAAATATGTAGTCTTCTCCACCTATCAGCTTAAGTTTTTAGGTTAGACTTTCTAACATTAACGCTCTATGACTCACCAAGTATCGAGAAGAAAATCATAAAGCCTGCAGAAATCTGAATGACCCTGCGGCTTCCAACTCGAGTGCTTCCAAGAAGACCTACATTTTCTCTGTGACATCAAGAACAGGCATAGTATTGAGAAAAGGGTGAAAATGAAGGAAACTTGATATCAGGTTAAAATACCACTTACACTGAGACTGTCGAGCCCGTCAATGTCCCAAACATTCCATCCAGCAATATGCCAATTCCCTGTGTGCGAAGAAACCTCATGTTAGTTCTTCGAAATTAGCCGATTTTCTTCTAATTATAATTCTGATGAGCCAACCATTTGACAAGTTTACTCGAACACTGCTTTTATCGAGCAGCAAAACTGGGTGTGTTGGTGTGTGTGTGTTAATAATTTCTTCTGGTCTAAATGAAGTAAAAAAACCAGGCAACATGCTGGACCTGCCATCCGATGCCGCGGCTAAGAACATGAGCTGGAGGAGGTGTCGCACTAGCCAGACGAGATGCAGCCTTGTATGCTCCTGTTGACTGTCAAAAGACAACCTCTTAGGGTCACCATTGAACTAGTGACATTGAAATGGATTGTGCTAAATCTTCGTTTTATCTGATTAATACCTCAATTAATGAGACTAGCACGGCAGCCATCATCCCAAAAGCATGTCCAGCATCAAATGTAGGCGCACCCCACTGAAGAGGGTATGGAATCTTTATCCTGACAACAACCAACTCTCATATCAAACAGATGTTTCGTGTTTTTCACTCACACAAGTTGGGACTTCAGCTAGTCATAAGATTTCTTTCTACTAGATTTGGCTTATCCTAACAAAATGCCAGTGATCCCCCATCATCATTGTTGGGACTTCAGCTAGTAAAAAGATTTCTTTCCATTAGATTTGGCTTATCCTAACAAAATGCGAGTGATCCCCCATCATCATGCTTGAGTATAGACCTATCCGCTATTGGTGCATCACTCGTATGAAAATTATAACTGTGAAAGGTGTTTTCCTGTTTCAGTGCTTGGTGTTCTTCGACCAGCAACTATTATATTTAACCCCTCTAAATGTCTAAATGCACATCGCGTAAAGCCAATTTCTTTGCTCTCTCAAAGACTGCGCTGGTTACAGTAAATGCTTTAGCCTATGTTGTGAATTAAACTGAGGAAAAGTGACTGACCATGGAGCAGAGGATATCAGGTTGGCCCTGTCAGTCCGGCAATTGATTTGAGTTAACTCTGGATGATGTTTGTATGCACCGCTTGCCGTCAAGAGGTGTGCGTACGCCCATATCACAGTGATTGATATAAGGAGAGCAAACCGTTCGAGTACAGGCAGTTGTCTTGCATGAAAATTCTTTAAGTACTGTAACAAAGTTCATAAGAAAGAAAAAGATGAGCAGGAAGGAAGATGAACCCGTTGCAATACCATATATAATGTGATTTTTTCTCATAAACAAAAAGAAGATTTGCTCTCACATACTTTTAATTTAAAAGGGTGATGCATATTGAATCCTATAACTAACGTTAAATACTTCTTTGACAAACAAATGTTATTCAAATTATTTTTAAATATCATGGGAAATGGTTTAAACCATCTTCATTATTTTTCATATAGAGTAGGATTTGTCTGAATTATATCTCAACAAAATCAATTAATTGCTGATATAGATGTATTACCTGGGAGAAGGCTATAAACAAAATAAGCATAGGGATGCCAATTTCAACACATCTTCCAACCTGAAAGATGAACCATGAGTGTAAGATTAATGAATAAGGGTGATTATTCGCTGTTGGAGGAATCCACAAATTCATAATCAATGTCAGGAAGAGTGCAGTATCCCACCACGGGGAAACCTCGATCAAACAGACCAAAGCCCACCAACGCAATCACAGGTACCATACCTAGCGGGCTGAAGAACCTGCATTGTAAGTTACATACATTAGAGATTATGCTTCTGTCAACTTCATTAGTAGATGGAAATAATGTGTGGGATAAAATCTATACCGGGAACATATTGCCCACATCTGACTGTACCCAAGAATGATTTGGATGCTTGATGCTACAATCAGAGCGCCCTGAACTGCTCTCATCGTGCTAAGGAATCTCTAGAAATATACGGACAGTTCTAGTCATGTGAGCACTTGAAGATGCTTTATAAGTTTACCTATTAAATCCAACATTGTCTCTTAGACAATGCTGTTTCATGTGGACTTAACTATGGGGGCAAGTAAAAATCTTCTAACTTACCAAATGATCATCCTCAATTCTTGCTAGTTTGGAATCATGAATTATCGATATAATAGGGACCATGTACGCATAAGAACCTCCTATAACTGTTGGCAACCGGGTTCCAAAAAGCGTCTGTAGGAGTGTATTAATTCCCTCAACAAATAGCAACGTCTGCACTACTCTCACTTTGTCACCCTGGCCAACATAGAAACCAAAAAATTTCAGCAATATAGGGATAGCAAAGGTCCCCAGTAGATTTTCAAGACAAGTTCAATTTATACTTATTCTCCAGGAACAATCACTGAAAATATTAACCTATCATAATGAGAAAGGAAAGAGAGCACTTTGGTCAGATTGATGGCTCATGTTTTTAGGCCATTTGAAAGAGTGCCCTAAAAGCAGTTGCAAGTAAGTTTCTATGTTCAAAATCATTGAAAACAGCAGTATAATAAATTCGCACATACAGGATATGCAAACGTGCAAAAACTCACTTATAATTCGAAATCACACTGATTATAGCTTAGCAAGTGAGATCACGGCGCTTGTCAACAAATTCTCCGAAATAAGACGAGTGGTGCTGACTGCTGTCACAGTTTCGGGGGTAGCTACTGAAAAATCTCCAAATTCTTTGAATGACTTAAGTTATGATGCTGACGTATCCTTATAAGCTTCTTGCAAAATGAAATGACCAAGAAATTTGTGAAAATATACTGACTGAACTCATCATAACCGTGATTATTTACTGTAAATCTCTCTGCAGTTATTGCAACATTAGCAAGAAAGATGCTCTGCTCGATGATCTATTCCCACAATCACCACTCAACAGATAAATGAAAAGATTCACTAACGAGAGAGAAATCAATGAACGTAGCTTCACTAAAGATGGAGAGGAATGATTACAAAAAAAATACGAGTAAATGAGATCAATCAGTAGAGAAGAAAAAACAGAGATAGAATCTCACATCAGTGCCTCCCATTAAAGGAACCAAAAATGTAGGGATCATCACTGCTGTTCCCAAGGCCAAAATGTAGTGCTGAAAGCCCAAAGCTATCGCTTCCACTGGTTGCAAGTGCAAAAATTTATACTCGTCAAGTTCAACAACAAGTGCGAAAGATCATCGAGTAGTGGAAATGGGGGCACAACACGAATTAATCACAGATTATAATAGCAACAAGATCCTAAAAGAAAAAACACAAAGAAGGAGAGGATGGACCAATACCCCAAGAAGGGTTGGAATCTATGCAATACTCCAAGCCCTGAAGTTGGTCCATTGGAGGGTGGCTTATTTCTTCTGCTTTCGGAGCCGCCATTGCTTCCAGTTCTCACACTCTGAAACAACTCCTCTAGTGCCTCTACGTCCAAATGGGTATCCCCAAAACGAATCACAGACACAAATGGGCACAAAAATCTTGGTCTTCACTGATGTAAAAATCGGAACTTGAGGCAGAATTCGATGTCTGTCTCTAGAGAGAGAATGGACCCAAGAGAGCGACCGATGATAACCCAAAAGAGAAGCTTAGCAGAGAAACGAAAAAGCTAAAAGCGAGAGCATCGAAAGGCGAAGACTCGAGAGCAAAAGAGAGAGGAAAGAACGCAAGCAATGGGGGAGCGAGTGCGTGTGAAAGGTCTGAGAAAAAAACCAAGCACTTGCCGCCCACTTTAAACCCCCGCTTTTCTTACAAGAAGTCTTAAAATTTTGCGAGCGTGCTAGAGTGAGTCACACCAGCATCGGCCTCGTTCGGATTTTGCAGAGGATGAGGAAAAAAGAACCGTTAAGCGTTTCTCCTGCGCTTTGTCCCCGAATTGCCCCTTACGGAACACGACTCCCAACTCCCGTGAGGAGTCCAAACTGGATGTGACCGTTGCACCTTTCGTACTGTTTCCCCCTTATTAAAATCTGGCTTTAACGTGAGATCTGTCTTTATTATAATCTTGGCCCGAAGATGAGGACGACAGCAGGCAGAAAAAAGGGCGGGCTGTGATTTGTGAACTGTGGCTTCCATCGTGCACGAGGTGCTAGTTTTTCCTCCTTAAAAGCAGAGAAAGAAAAAGTGGGACGACAGAGAGAGAGAGGATGGCATCTTTCATTGAGCCTTGTTAATAAGAACCCTCGTAGCCTTGTCTGATTATGCATAACACGAGCGGAGATAGTATATTCGAGAATCGCAAGCTATTCTTATACGGGTATTTAACAAAGTCGTCGTTCTTTTGTCGTGTTAACGAGCGTCTTGATACATTCAATACGAAAAGCGATTGATTGAAAACTAAAAAAAAATTTCTATTATTTGGTTGCTGAGTAAATTTCCGAAGGCACTCGCATATTTATGTGGGGATGCTACAGCTACAAAGTGTATGTTAACTCCTCATAAAATATGAAGCATGTTTTTGAATTTGTACTGCTGCGAGAAAGTTGTGCTAAATGCCTTCTGGATGCGTATATGGATTGAGGAAATGTTAGATTTTCAAAGTGCCGGTTGTATATGTCACAAGTAAGGGGCTATTTGGTAAAAACTGAAAATTAAGTGCTGAAAATATAAAAACCAAGTCCTATAGCATTGAATTATAAGACTCTGTTTCTTTCGCAAAAAATGTTACATGTTTTGAAAATGTTTTCCAAGATGTCATTTTCCAAGATTACAACACTATATTTTGGTGCTTGTCTGAAATCTAAAAAAGAACTGGATAATACTTTTCCATTATTTGGAGAAGAAAAATCTGATTTGATTTTCTAAATAAATATACACTACTCGAACACTAGTAACTTTCATACGGGCAGCTGGGAAATTAGACAAGAGCACCAAGGTCTCGAGTCCGACCATAATGGACCTTGACCCAGGTGCTTGGAACAAGGAACGGGCATTTAGGTCCCGGGCATTGGCATGGGCATCAGTCCCGAGTCTGCAGAAGTTAGGCATGAGAATCCACTACCCATGCCCTGCTCCCTAGCACCTCGCCTCGAGTCCGTAAAGTCTGGACCCGAGGGGCCCGGTGCTTGTGCCCCTAGTCACCTAGGCCTTGAGTCCATTGAGGCCAAGCTGGGTCCACCAAGGCTAAATGCAGGAACCCAGTGCCATGGTCCAGGACCCGGGCATAGGTGTTGAGGTCTCACACCCAGCCTCGATGGTTCTAGGCTTAGGCACAGGCGTCGAGATCTTGAGCCAAAGCACTAGGAACCCAGCCACAAGCACTAGGAAGCCTAGTTGCTGGGGATCTGTGCACAAGCTTTTGGGTCCTAGGGCAGGCCTTTTTGGACTCGAGTTCGGGCTCCATGGACCAAGGCCCGGGGGTTAGGGACTCGGGGCATGGACACTAGGGCGTCGAGCCTAGCCTCTATGGATTTGGGCTTAGACTCAATAGACCCAAGCCTGAGCGCTAAGGATCCGAGCACGAGCACTAAGGTCTTGGATCAACCTTTGTGGACTTGGGCCGAGGCACCGGAGAGTCGGGCAATGGTGTTGGGTCCTAGGCACAGGCATGGGCGCTGGCGCCCCCAAACTCTATGGACCCAAGCTTGGGCACCGACTTCCGGGTCTAGCCTATTTGGACTCAACCTTTGCCTTAATGTACCCCAATGGACTTGGCCTTGGCCTCTAGACCCAGCTCCGCTACCTAGGTCCTGGAAATGAGCATTGGGATTCGTGTCCAAGCGCAAAGTTCCTGGTCCAAAAGCTGATATCTATTTATATTTTGGAAAATGATTTCCGATTTTTTAAAGAGAAAATCATTTTCCTAAATTTAAATTTAGATTTTTTATTTATTAGGAAAGCGTTTTCCGTTGACTCATATTTAAAGGGAAAATATTTTCCCTTTCCACAAAGCAAGAGTCACATCTATTTGATTCCCCCTTTTAAGTGCTGAATTAATTTGAGTCCTTTGATAATTATCGCAATCAAAGTATTGGATTTTGGTGATTTCGCTACGTTGCTTCATTGGTAGCAAAAAGGTGATTGAACGAGATTGAATACAACCATGAAAAAGATTACAAGAAATTCTCCATTTCTAGTATCATGAAAGCAAGTTGGTCATGGACAAAAGAAAAATATGAAACCCCCCAACTGCGCCGAGGATGCAAGAATCTAAGTGAAAATTGAAATATGTATTTTTTGGGGATAAATACAATATTTTCCTTATTATTTTTACCCGTTATTCAATAAAGTTTTCAACATTTTCTACTGGTAATAAAGTCCTAAGGTCACCTTCTGTCATCGGAAAAGTTCATGTTCATTTCTAAACCATGGCCCCATAAAAATTTTCAAATTTCTTGTCGTTCCAAGCTTAAGCGAGTATTATTAGGAATTTCTTAAAAGATGAGTAATTATTTCAAAATCAAGAAATAATTTTATTTCGATATAAATTGAACAAGCGAAAACTTTATTATTAATTCTATTTATATTTTGGCAATATCAAATATGCATTGAATTCTTATGCACATAAACTGGCTTATTATGAGAGATTCTTAAGGTAAGAATTTCGATGTGCTAATCGTCCTAAAAAATCAAGAGCTATGAATATAGGAAAAAACAAAAAAAAAATTTCACTATTTAAAAGATTATTAAATTAGGCACAAATCTATTGAAAAAAGCTGAGTATGTTTCCTATTAATTTTGTGAAATACAACATCTTTCTAATGAGAACAAAAAACAAAATATTCATGATTGCATGTCAGTGATTAAAGGAGAATGAGTTTCATCATGCACTTGCTAAAAATAATATTTAGGCCTCCCCAAGATAATTTGCTCAAGATCCGTTACGGGGGTCGCCA
Organism: Syzygium malaccense; assembly: GCA_031216405.1. Lineage (NCBI taxonomy): Eukaryota > Viridiplantae > Streptophyta > Magnoliopsida > Myrtales > Myrtaceae > Syzygium > Syzygium malaccense. Next base: position 8,439,624 of record CM062256.1, on the reverse strand, counting down.
TGTTTGAAGCCATGATGCATGTTGACCCGACTTTTTAGTAGACGCACTCACTTTTCTTTGCTCCTTTTTAAGTTTTTTGATTCCTAAGTACGAGGTTGGGGGTGGGGGTGGGGGTGGGGGTGGCCAAGATAAACCGCTTAAATTATGATCAGATCGAACCAGATCAGATCAAATGGTTTGATCCGATTCTCGAGATTATCGGTCCGATTCTCGATTTCTAAAAGTGAAACTGGCTTTCGGGCAGTCCGGTTCCCTAGTTTTAGGGTGAGAACCAGATCGAACCAGACCGATATATATATATATTTTAAATTTTTTCATATATATATTTTAAAATTTTTTTTAAAAATAAAAAGCATAATCTAATTTCTCCAATTCCCTCTTACCTTTACTAATAAATGATTGGTCCAATTGAAACCAGATCGGACTGATGATCCGATCCGATCCACAGTCCCAAGACTAGCCGGTCCGATCCCTGATTCTAGTAACTGGGAACCGGTCCGGTTCCCGATTTTTGGATCTGACCGGACTGGACTGGAAACCGTTCAACCCTAAGTGGGGGAGAATATTTGTTAGGACATTACCAAGGAAACAACAAAAGGAAAAAAATTCTCTAAATTATGCTGACTATGATATATTTATCATAAAATCTTTTATATGACACCACAAATCCCAAACTTGTACCTGTGTAACATATCTACCCTCCATCAAAATTCTGTCAGTGAAAATCATTAAAAAATCTTCATACATGGATGCCAAAAAGGCAAATACTGTTGACATGACGTCTATTAGAATAATTAAATATTAAATTACGTCTTCATCTAATAGCTTAAACTTGCAGTAGTCACGTAAAATCTTATATGGTATCAAAGCAGGAGATAATGGAATAAAAATGACATTATTTTGGTTAAAAAATCATCTTATATCATGGTGGGCATAGTTTATAGTTTTTCAGTGGATTTTTCCTCAAGAATATCCTCCACAATTAGCTCATTACTAAACTATCATGAACCGTGATTCTCTTGGGATGTGTTTTATTCATCATTTGCGAAAGGATTTTAGGTCTCTAAAGGCCTTTACACCATAATTGAGATGTTTGGCGACGCAATTCTAAAGGTCTTTGAGCTAAAGCAAGCATTTCCAAAGTCCTTTAGCCCAATGTCAGTCCCGCCCAATATCGGAATGCCGAGCATTTTCGGAATGCTGCTTCAAGAGCTAATGAATTTTTTTTTCCTACTTCCATCTTAGCCCTCGCTAAACTATCGAAAGTCCAATAATGCCCACATACTCGCTTCCCTTCGAGATTTCACGAGCAAATTCCAAACAAAAATTGTAAAAAGAATGCTTGATGAACGATTCTACATAAAAAAAATTTGCACATTTTGAAAAGTTTGAAAGAGAAAGGACAGGTCAAATTGTTTGTGCCAGGAGAAATCCAAATGAAAATCCCATGATGAAAACAGGGTTTGCCAGAACGTCATTGTCTATCCTTTTGTTTTTCTTCTCTCTTTTGATCTGATCTTGTCATCTTCCAGTAATTTAAAGAGAGAGAGAGAGAGAGAGAGAGAGAGAGAGAGAGTCTGACTGCCCTACGTGTGAATTACACAGCTTTGCCCGGATCTATCCAACGACTAAATTTTTTGCCCATCTGACGCGCCACGGTACAGACAAAGCAGCACCTTCGAAATCGGTGCCCCTGCACCGTACGGATCGCCTCAGAACAGACCCGTCGCCATTGGCCTGCGCATGCTGCATCCCCAGAGTTAAATGCCATGATATCATTAACCCCATTCTCTGCCCAGGATCTCTGTATCCCGTGCTTTTCTCATAGACGTTTGAAATGGTAAATTTGATCATAATAAATGTAGTCCTGATGGACTTTGAGATTTCTCATCTGTCCCGGATCTTAAAGACGTTACATTTCCTTCTATTAATGATTTTGGCCCGGATGAGCCTACGCGGCCAGGCTCGAAGCATATTTCTAGCAGGTTTAAACGGACCTAAACAGATTATCGAGCCTCCTTATCAAGTCTACTTCCAACTCAAGTATGAATTATTTTCAAGCCGTGAAAGAATCCTAGATCGATAGCAAATGAAGAGCTAAGTCCAAATTCAACGTTCTAATAATTTATAGTGACTTTAGCATTTTGCATCCCAAGTTTTAACTAGGAATTCAACCCTTTCAACTCACCCATGTATATTGTGGTCATTTCATCACCAATAATTACTGAAACCATCGGAATAATGTCGCGGCAATTTTAGATTTATGGTGTCGGTGTGATGTCTTATTGGTAGTGTGTCATTAAGACACGAAAGTGAAAAAGGAAAATAAAGAGAAGAGATAGATATAGATAGACACGATCCGTCGCTACCACTCGCCACTTATGAGTTTTAGCTTTGCTGAGGGTCATCTCTGAAAGAGAGAGAAAGAGAAGGGGGAGGGGGCAAGGACCCTTGTTGTTACTTATGAGTTAAGATTATGTGTGCAAAAATTTTGGAATATATGATTGCACATACACCTAATTTCAATTTTAGGTTGTATTTGTTTCGTAAAAACTAAATATAAAAATGATCGCTTGTATCAATTACAAAAATGTTCGAAAAATATTTTCATCATCAACGAAAATCTTTAAACATAATAATTATTGTCGATAATGTACACAATTTACAGACTGACTATTTCAAGTGACATAAGTGATTATTTTTAGGAAAACATTTTGTTAAATCATTCATTTTTTGCGAAACAAACGGAGCCTTAACTTGATTAGTTTTTTTTCTGAAAGCGATTTTAAATTCCGTGTGCGAGACTATCTATTGCCCCTCATTCTTCAATTGGCTTATATTTGAAAGAGGGTGATGCAAATGTGATCCCACATTCCTCAAGTGTAGTATCTCAAAGGACTTGGTATTCATGTAATCTTTGATTATCGAACACCTTTAATTTTAGGGTGTATTAACATCGTTGCCCATAGTGGCGACTCTTTTTTGAAAATTTGTCAATGTAATCCTTCATGCCCGAAAATTGTTGATGAGGACATCAGCTGCCCTAAGTGGCACAGTGCTAATGTGGATAATTTTTGCCAATGTAGTCCTTCCGATCAATTTTTTTTTTTTTTTTAACTAAGGCCTGGTTGCCTCCGCGAGCCACATCAAGGTCGTAGATTGTTGAAGGGAAAAAATAAAAAATAAAAACTCAAAAGAAATTGAAAAAATTATTTACGTTAGCGTCAGCCATGTCACGTAGGACGGCCGACATCCACTTCAGCGATTGCTGGTAAACATTGGAAGGAAGGACCAAATTGATAAATCGTTAACATGATTAATACTAAATTAGCCAAATCAAAAAATTTAAAGTTGTATTAGTATTCGGACGTTAGGTTTATAATTTTTTTTTTGATAAATTTCTCCTGACTTTGCGCTATTTGAGTGTTGATAGATTGCTTGCCAAAGTCGCGGGAAACGGTATGGCAAGGTTGTCAAATCAGCCGAAAAAAACAAAAGGACTTTTAAGAAGAAACTGATGGGGTTTTGCTGGAGGTAACTAGGGGCTCTTTGGGCCATGCACATAAGGATGTGAGCATTTTAGGATCTAAAAAGGGTTTCTCACAAAAGCATGGTGCTTATCTTCTCGCATGTTAATTTCTCATTAAATTTTTCTAAAAAGGAGGGTGCACTCATCTTTTCGATCAATACCCAAGTTTAATGACCATGTTTAAGTGATAAACTTTAGAATGCACATCGATTGCCCCGCAACTCTTGCGGACAATGTTTCCATCGAAGGAAATTTCCTCCAACCATTTTTTAATCCGTGGCTTACAACTATGGACACCGCCCATATTTATATTGGTTTAGTTTAATATTGGCGTGATGTCCATAACCCGTAATCTACAAATTGAAAAGGATGATCTTTAGCCCGACTAGGGTTTCCATAATGCCACACACTTCATTTTCATATTGGATTCCTTAGGAAACATGGCATTGAGGTGAGCTGGAGAGCAAGTTCTGGTTTGTGCTTTTCCATGCCCAATCATCCATCGCAACACACGACTCCCTTTCCATGCCAATCCCGCCTAATTAGGGCTGCGAAACCCGAGGAAAGAAATTGAATTTTTGGACGATCATGGCAAAAGTTCAACGCTATCAATCCGTCGAAACCTCGTTCCTTTCGTGTAACTGTAATAAAGGGTTACGATGATTGTTTTGTCAGGTCGAAACAAATTTTAGGATCCTATGTTTCCGGATCCGTTATTCATGCTCATCTTCACCAAAGCAAAAGAGCCTACTTCGCATGAAAGAAGCTTTTTGACTGCTCCAGAACTTTTGGTTGGGCAAGCGGTTTATCTCCTAGGAATTCTCGTGTATTGGGATTGATGCTGCAAAATAATTGAAGAATGTTAATCCCGTCCACAATGCTATGTGTCAAGGGTGCACATATGATATTGATAAAGAACAGCATTATTGGACAAAAAAAATTGTCTAAAAAGTTTTAAACATATTATATTTATGTCAATTTGATTATAAACCTTTCAACTATACAAATTCCGTCCTAAATATTTTGATGATTTGATAATTTGTCCCAAACCTATCAATTGTGCCCATTTAGTCATAAATATTTTTGATAATTCGCTAAATTTTTTTGTCGAAAGTAAAATATTTCCGTCATATATTAAGATTGTAAAATGATACATAAGAGATTCAAAACAAAGCAAATCCTAAACATAACAAAGTACGAATTGTTGTAATAAGCACACTGTCATCCCACAAGAACACATATGTCTCGACATCAAAACAGAACAAACAGAGGTCAATTATTGAATCCTGCATTTATCATAAGTGATGAGCACACAACATAATCTCTTTTTCCAATAACTACGGCTTGCCCAGTGGGCGATGCATGCCAATATTCAATGTCCTCAATACCATCATTGTATGGAGACACCGAAAACAGGTTGAATAACACCATTACCATACGGAGACACCAAAAATAGGCTGAACAGGCTCCCGGATCTATATCTAGATTGCTAGAGATTGAACAAGCACAAAAATGCATCTAATGAACTCCCATATTTAAATATAGATAGGGAGAAGAGCTCTTAGTTCTAGATTTAGATCGAGAGAGAAGAGTCCAAAGCTCAGGTAAGTCGTATAACTACCTCCAGTGCAGCATGAACTCATCGTAGTCCTCCTAGATCTTGTTAGACTTCTTGGTTTAGAGGATGTAGCAGGTTTACTTCTAATGACAAAAGCAGAAAATACACCCAATGAGCAAAGAAGAGCATCGACAACGAGTAAAGAAAAAAAAACAAACAAAAAAAACTAGATGAAAATAATAAAACTCCCAAATCAGATCAAGAGAGAAAATCTCTATTCAAATTGAGAAGATGGAGCCTCCCTCGACTAAGGGGAGCTTGGAGTGGAAGAGAAAAAGGGAACTAGAGAGAGGTGGATGAGAAGAGAAAGCAGGTAGGGTTTCTCTAAAGGAGCTTTTTTGGCACAATTATTTCTTAGTCAATTTATGATCTAAACATTTTGACGATTTATCAATTTAATCATTTCAACTAATTTTAACTGAAAATGAGTTACGTGATGGTTTAGTTAGCATCGTCCATCCTACGTGGCACTACCACGCTAACATGGACATTTTTTGCATTTTATTAATTTTTTGATTTTTTTTATTTTTTCTTTTTCCCTTTTTCCCTGCACCGTCCTTAGTTGACAACTGTTGTTGCCCATCCGTGGATGGCCCTTGCCAACCCGGGGAGGTTTGCCCTTGCCAGATCCGACAAGGGAGGTTGTCACCTAAGGCCGGCAATGGCCAACAAAGGGAAAAAGGAAAAAAGAAAAGGAAAAGACAAGGAAAGGAAAGGAAAAAAAAAGCATAAAAAATTCAAAAAATTTTTAAAAAATAATTGCAAAAACTGTCTATGTTAGAGTCGACCGTGCCGCGTATAATGGACGGTGTTAACTAGACCGCCATATCAATGATTTTTGACTAAAATTAGCTAGAATGACTAAATTGACAAATCGTCAAAATGTTTAGGACTAAATTGGCACAATTGAAAGGTTTAGAACTAAATTATCATATCGTCAAAAGGTTTAGAACTAAATTGACACAATTGAAAGGTTAATTATTGAGTTGATAAATTGGCACAATTCTCAATTATGTCTTGATTTCCCTATAAAATAATTTCAATAGAATTTTTTGTCTCTCAATAATATTATGTTGTTATGTTATAGTAAAAACACTTGCTCTATTAAATACGTAGAGTTGCAATTAGATTGTGATTAATGTAGAGAGGAGAATCAAATAATGAAAATGGCCAAAAGTAGCCACATGGATATTTCTCTTAGAGGCTTCATGTGATGTGGGCTTCAACTAAGCCCACGATTGAGGGAAAACCATAAGCTCCTACACCTTGACGTTGGGTAGAACGTTTGAACATTTCTTTTCCAGGTAGAGCGGTGACATATAGTCAACACAAAAGTTAGCTGAACTTTTGAAAGATTGGTCCAATACCTACCTTTCTTACATAGAGCTTTACCACATCATTGGAACGCCTCAAATTCTTCAAACAAGACGTTACCCTTTAAAGAACTCTTATGTGGAGACAAGGAGAAACGACTATTGCGAACTTATCAATTGTTGAGCGATATGATCAAATTCCTCTTCCTATTTTCGTTGCAATCCTCTTGTTATGAATACTAGGGATGAGAAGTTTCAGGTTTCCTACAGATTCCACCTGAAACTTGAAATCCACCTGTTGGAACAGATTTCTCATTTTTTGAAACCTGGAACCAACCTTGCATACTTTGAAACCTAGAACCTATCCTGTAATAGGTTCCAGGGTTTACCCGATTTCATTTATATTATTAATTGAACGATTGCAGTGAATCATTACATTTTATGACCACCATATATTGTTACGATCTACTGATCACAATTTATATTTAGACACACAAAAATATATGAAATATTAATAAAGTAAAAGTTTCAGTCATAAAATGGAAGTTCAGACTAGTGGTTCCGGATTATATACTTATAATCGGACGACATGGCATACCTTAGGATTGCGCGAAGACATAAACCAAGAAAAACGCAGGTTCTAGGTTCCAGGTTATCCGTCAAAATAGGTTCTCTAATTTTTGGAGCCTGAAATTTACCATGCATACATTAGAACCTGAGAACCGGATCGGTATAAACCGTGCTCACTCTTAATAAATACAATCTCGATCACGCATTTGAGATTTCTCGTGCCAGGACCATTTCAATTCACATCCTATTCACAGCCACGTAAGGTTTTCGAAAATAGTTTAAATATTCAAATCGAGAAGGTCAATACAATACACTACAGAGCATATTTAGGAGCCGAATGACCACGTCAACCCCATTACAACCTTTCAAAGACGTATCATCCTAGTTGATGTCGTGTGTATAACTTGCATATTCTAAGACAATCCCATCACGTCCGTCGGACTTGTCAATTTGTCATAAGTTTCTCCACACCATCTCATCTTATCCAAGAGTCAGATTTGAGCGCACGAGGACTTTGTCTATTCTCGAATTCAATTTCCTCCCGATCCACCTCGCATCCGTAACTCGAGCACAAGGTAATTCGTTTCCCACGCCACAAGTTGTCGCAACAAAGCATCGCAGACTTCTAAGCCACCTTACGTACCGAAGAACACGGATGATCTCGAGCAATATTTCACCGGTGGAAGTAGATAAAAACTACCGTCCGGCACATCGTATCTTACTCGTAGCTGTGTTGTATTGCGGCCATTTTGTAATCGTTTACGATGGATGTGCTTGGCAACATAAGAGCATGGGGAACAAGGAGTCGAAATTTGTGGGCACCCTGGCCTTATTTCTAGGAACTTCTAGGATAGACCTAGAGAAGCTCAATAATTTGGGGACATGTCCAACCAGGTCCATGCTTTGCTACGAGGAGGACCCCATTGCCTTCCAAAGTGGTCCACACATGTGTTTTTTTCAAAACGACTAAAGCACAAAGCCCTGCGACAAAATCATGGAAGCATCTGCTTTGTTTGTACTTTAATCGAGAAGTGGGTTTTGGTGATCCCCTAGTGCCGATTATCGAATTCTTTCTCTTCGATGCTTTTCCATGATGATGCAACCTCATCTGACATTTTGGATGCGATCGTCAAAGCTCGCGAAAAAGACTTCGAGCCCGGCGCAATGGAAAAGAAATCGAGGGTGTGTGTGTCCCGGCCCGCTCATAGTCGAATGTTTTTCTTTTTTGGCATTGCGTGAATAGAATAAGTTGTTGATTATGTCGAACGAATAATCAGCACCCATCTCATGAGATCTAGGGTCCATTTTGCAAGGGGCTCAAATTACCTGTAGTGTTAGGAGTGTGCATCGGTCTCGGTCCAACCCTAGAACCTAATTGGACTGGCCGGTTCTAGGTGATTTTCGCGGGAACTGATCCGGTTCCCAGTCCTTCAAATTTGGAACTGGCATTAGCCGGTCTGGTTTGTGGTTCCTTGTTGGGAACCGGACCGGCATGCACTATTTTTATTTTTCTTATTTTTGCTTTTATTTTTTTTTCTCTTCTAGACTCTAGTAAAGTAGCTTTACTAGTTTAAACGGTAAAACCCTAACTTGAACATAGCATCACTCTCTCTCTCTCTCTCGCCTCCTGCTCTCTTTCTCGAAGTTTCTTGTCTGCTTTGTATCTATATTTGGTGGATGTCCATCTATCGTCCTCTGGGCAAGAGATAGAAGAAATCCAAAAAATAATAAAAGAGAACAACGTCAGTTCTTAGGTGAAAATGGTCGGTCCCTGATTTCTCCAACTAGGAAACTCTCTGTACGATCCGGTTCCAAGTTTCAAGGTGAGAATTGATCGCACACCTTAAAACCAATCACTCTTCATCATAGACATGGGCTAATGGCCCCCGCTCTCAATGGTGGATTCTTAAAAAAAATAAGTGTCATCAAAATTCTAAAACTTGTCATCAAATCTCGTAATGTCCTAAAACTTTCAATTTATTCAATCAAATCCTAAAATTTGTTTGGTTTGTGCAATCAAGTGCCTCCGTTAATTCCATATACTGATGTGAATTTTATCTATTTTCTCACTCTTACGTGGCCATTATGTTAGCAAAGAGGGCAGCAGTGACCGAATGGACGCAAATTCTCTCCTCTAAAATTTGATTAAACGAGGTATTATTTTCATTTTTGATGTATACCGATTACGCATAACACGAAAAAGGGCAGACGCGCCATGGATTACAGATTCGCGGGCATCTTTAATCGGATCTTTCGATTTCCAACACAAGGAGCAAGGGGGCTCTGCTCGATAATATCCCCCTTTTTTTTCTGATTTTTTTTTAACAACATCCGTTCAATTTCTGGCGCGTCTCCAAATCACAGCCGACCATCGCGTTGACTTTCTCTCCTCCCCCCCCCCCCCAAATCGAACGGGGCGATCCGCTCCGTGCGCGACCGTTTCCCCGCCCACGCACGCAACGGCAATCGACAGACGCCCGCCCCCTCGTCGTTTTTAAAAAAATCATCGCCTGCGTGCGAGCGCAGCCCCATCCTTCGTGCGCTCCGCGCGATCGCGCCGTCAAACGTCCGATGTCACGGACCCGGGAAAGATCCGAATCCCGATCCGACGGTGGAGATCCCCGGGCTCAGCTCACCATGCGTCCGACGCCCCACGCACGAAACCGCGTGGGGGGAACACGGTAGATCGCACGTGGCGGTCAAACGGGGGCGTTGACGGTCGGTTCGGGGGGAAAGCGATTTCCTGGCCCCCTCCGAATAGAAAACAAGTAAATAATAAAAAAAGTTCTTTGGGAATTTTTTTTTATATTTTTCCAGGGTGGGAAAGAGCCGTTGCGATTCGTGATGACGTCAGGGGGGGCGGAGGGTGTCCCGTCGAGTGTTGCGTAATAAATACCTTCTTTTTTTTTGTGTCGGTCGAATGTGTAATAAATACTTAGCTCTCCTTAAATTCTCCAATTTAAATACCTCTTTCTTTTTTGTTGGTCGAATGTGTAATGAATACTTAGATCTCATCAACAAGTGTCTCCCCAAATTTTTCGTGCCACGTCAGCAACATTACTGGGGGGACGAGTATTTCTTGTGGCCATTGGAATGTTGGGAAAATGGCAATATTATCCTGAAGGAAATCGACTTTTCAAATCCTTTGTTCTCTTTTTAATTCCCGGATTTAATCTGTCAACGAAGACCGATACGCAGTAGAGATGTTGGTTTTTCGGGGAATTTCCGAAATTGTAGAATGCTTGCAAATTAGATGTATATACATTTTACAATAAGATGCGTTGGTTAAATTTATTTTTTTGATGAAAAGGAGCTATTAAAGAACCTTTTTTCCATTTATCATTTCGTACGGTTTGTATAAACTAATCAACGGAAAAATATCTTCGTGTTTGGCGAGAATTTACGTGCAAACTTCAAATAATGATTTCCGCTATTAATTGTGGTAATTAATTTTCAAAAATCAATTCGACTCGAGAACCTGATTGGAGACACTGGTGCCGAGATTGAACCCGGACCCCAGCCTAAGAAAATGCAACTAATGGAGGAGTTCGAAAATTCTTTAGAAGACGAAGGGGTTGTTTGGAGGGAAGAAAATAAAATTTGTAACTTTTTATTTCTTGTTTTTCCTTTAAAAAAATAATTCCTTTAAATTTCAGAGAAATTATTATAAAATTTTCTATCAGAAATATCATAATACTCGTTTTTAGGTGATTTATGTTAAATAAAAATCAAATCTAGCCATAAGATTTATAAAAACTTAAAAATTGGAGCCACCTTAAGTTGTAAGTAGAGGGATGATTGAGAAAGTGAATTAGTCTCCTTAACAACGGATGCACAGGTACCTTCAAAGTTTAGTCACTTCTCCAATATCCTCTATCCAATAATTAAATATAGTTTCGCGAAATTCGTACCCAAAAAAACTAATTTTTTTATTATGAGAAAATTAATGGAAGTACTACCCTGAATATTTTCATATATTTCAGAAACTAAATTGAACACGTATAAAACTTTTGGGATTACATCGCACGAATAAAAAGTTTAAGAATCACATTGTACATTGAGTTAAAGTTCATAGATCACATTCTTTAACTAATTATATCCCAACATAACTAGTTACAGAGAAGAGATAATAGAGGAAGAGAATGGCTGATGGGATAATCGTCTAGGTCGAATTGCTATTTTGGTAGAAAAAATGGTACATAGCTATGTTTCTATCCAAAGTTATGCCAATTCGATCACCGAGTAACTACGTCGAAGACAATCAAGTCCATTTGGTAACATGTCAATCGAATTTATCGATGTGACGCGTCGGAAAGTCAACATTTAGTAGCATTGAATTGGTGCCGAGTCAGAAAATGAGTTACTAAAATAATTAAAACAAAATAACCAAAAAAATAAAAAGACGGAGAAATAAATACTAAGGCTCCGTTTGTTTAGCGGAAAGCGAATGATATAGAAAATATTTTCCTTAAAATAGTCGTTTGTATCGTTTAAAGTAATTAGTTAATAGAAAATAGTTTCATTATCGCCAATAATTTATGTTCAAATATTTTATTGGATGATAAAAATATTTTTTATTCATTCATTTATGTATGAGATATAAATGATCAATTTTAAGAAATTTTTTTTAAATTATTTATTTTTTGTGAAACAAATAGAGTTTAAAGACGGGGGAGCAAAACCCTTGTGTTCTCTCTCTCTCTTTCTCCTTATCTTATTTCTTTTTAGATTTTTTTTCTTTCCCTTAATTTGCATTTTTTTGAGTTTTTACTTTCTTTTTTCCAATGCGACACCACATCGGCACAACACATGTTTAAACACATTAAAGAAATGCCGCATGAAATTTTTGTCGTGCCAAGTCGGAAAAATCGACCAAGTGGCCATTGAAAAGAATTGATTTACACGAATTCAAATACATTTAGAATCTGGTCGGACTTTTATTAAATGGTCAGGACGTGATTGCACTTTGGTCGAATTCAATTTTTCTCAATTCTATCTATAGTAAATTCGAAACTGATGCTAATATGACAACACTTTCCTTTTTTTTAGGGGTAATGACACAAACAGTCACTAAACGTTGACTAAATGTGCAATGTGGTATCTAAACTTTAACTTAATGCTCAATGTGGTTCACGGATTTATAATACATGTTCAATGCAGTCCCCGAACTATATAAAAATGTTAAATGTAATCCTTGATTTTGAATTAACGGAAGGGCTACCCCGAATATTTTCATATGGTTCAGAGACTAAATTGAATACGTACCAAAACCTCAAGGACCGCATTCCTCAAATTAAAAGTTCATGGATCACATTACATGTCGAGTTAAAGTTCATGGACCATATTTGAGCAAATTCAAACTTTAAGGACTACAGTGCATACGAAACCAAAATTCAGGAATCATTTTTTTTTCGTCATTTCCCCCCCCTTTTTTTTATGTGGCTTTAGGATTAGAATGTCACCCAAAGGTGGCAAGCAATCCCCCGTGGGAATAAATAGCAAGAAAAAGAGAAAAAAGGAGGGTGAGAGCAATTAAATGGAACAAATTAAAGGGGACAAAAAGTAAATGGAAAATTCTAGCAATGGAGGCCCCAATAGGAATATGCCCTCCCCAAATTGCTTTAAAATGCCTCAAACACAGAGAGCATCTTTCTCTCTGCCCCCACAACACTCCTCTCCCCCACACCTCAAAACCTAACGCCACCGTCATCATCACCGTCATCATCACCCCTCTCTCTCTCTCTCTCTCTCTACACCATTTCAAGAAAACCCCAAGAACCAAGAAGCAAGAAGCAAGAGGCAAGAGCGAGACCCACCAGCGGTGGATCGCCATCGACTCCGGAAGACGCATCACTGAAGCTCCCCGGCGCGAATCCCGGCTACCCACGTCCTTGCTTCCCCCCCCTCCAGAGATCCCTTCCCATGGCGGGCACCGGCGGCAGCAACCCCGCGGCCTCCTCGTCCTCCTCCTCCGGCGCCGGCGCCGGCGCCGCCAGGTCCAGCTCCAGCTCCAAGAAAGACAGCCAGCCCCTCCTGCTGGGCCGCTACGAGGTGGGCAAGCTCCTGGGCCACGGGACCTTCGCCAAGGTGTACTACGCCCGCAACGTCGAGTCCGGGGAGGGCGTCGCCATCAAGGTCATCGACAAGGAGAAGATCCTGAAGGGCGGGCTCGTCGCCCACATCAAGCGCGAGATCTCGATCCTCCGCCGCGTCCGCCACCCCAACATCGTCCAGCTCTTCGAGGTGATGGCCACCAAGGCCAAGATCTACTTCGTCATGGAGTACGTCCGCGGCGGCGAGCTCTTCAACAAGGTCGCCAAGGGCCGGCTCCGGGAGGAGGTCGCGCGTAAGTATTTCCAGCAATTGATCTCTGCCGTTTCCTTCTGTCACGCGAGGGGCGTGTACCACCGGGATTTGAAGCCCGAAAACTTGCTCCTTGACGAGAATGGCAATCTCAAGGTGTCGGATTTTGGGTTGAGCGCGGTCTCGGACCAAATTAGGCAGGACGGTTTGTTTCATACGTTCTGTGGAACCCCTGCGTATGTTGCCCCTGAGGTTTTAGCTAGGAAAGGCTACGATGCCGCTAAGGTTGATATTTGGTCCTGTGGTGTGATTTTGTTTGTCCTGATGGCCGGTTATCTGCCCTTCCACGATCAGAACATCATGCAGATGTATAAGAAGATTTATAAGGGCGAGTTTCGGTGTCCGAGGTGGTTCTCGACCGAGCTATCTAAGCTGCTCACGCGGCTCTTGGATACGAACCCGGAGACCAGGATCGCAATTCCGGAGGTAATGGAGAATAGGTGGTTCAGGAAAGGGTTTAAGCATATCAAGTTCTACATTGAGGACGATAAGGTCTGCAGCGTGGAGGACGGGGAGGAGGACATGGGTTCGTCATCTGACCAGTCCTTGTCCGAGTCGGATAGTGAAGTCGAGACGCGGAGGAGAATCACGGCATTGCCAAGACCCGCGAGCTTGAACGCGTTCGATATCATATCGTTCTCTCGGGGTTTCGATTTGTCGGGGTTGTTCGAGGAAGGGGGAGATGAGACGAGATTCGTGTCGGGAGCACCGGTTTCAAAGATTATATCGAAATTGGAGGAGATTGCGAAGTTGGTCAGCTTCACTGTGAGGAAGAAGGACTGCAGGGTGAGCTTGGAGGGGTCGAGGGAGGGAGTGAAGGGGCCCTTAACAATTGCCGCCGAGATATTCGAGTTGACACCGTCTTTGGTGGTAGTGGAAGTTAAGAAGAAAGGAGGTGACAAAGGAGAATATGATGAGTTCTGTAATAGGGAATTGAAACCCGGATTGCAGAATCTGATGAAGGAGGAGGCAGCAGCATCATCTTCTTCTTCGTACTTGCCATCCGATTCTGAATAGAGAGGGAGGAGAGAATTGGTATGCTTTTACCTCTCTCCTTTGTCTGTGCTAAGCTTCTGTATCATATTCCGCTTTCGGATTTTTCTTTTTGATGTGTTTTTCTTTTTGGGGTGTACTTAGATGGGGCATTAGCTGTTACTACATAAATTGAGGGCTATTCTTGTATCCAACAAGGGTAGATTGAAGTATGAAAAGTGAATACGCAAATTTCTTTTATCTTAGGTTCTTCGCTCTCTGGAATGTTTGGCATTGCCTTATCTTCCATATCAACATTATTAATGGCAGGCACGGTGTTTGCCCTTCTTTGTATTTCACTGTGTAGTAGAAAATTCGAGATTGATTTCCTTATCAATCTTAAAATGATAAGCATAAGCTCTTAGAATATGCTGAAAGTCTTTTCATTTGCACATATTTCTTGAGAAGCAATATGTTAATACCATTCCGCAGCTCATTTTGCTATTGCAGTAAGTTTCATTTGAACAAAACTCTTATTTTTAGTGGTGACTTTGATCAGTAGAATTGAGGTATATAATTTTTAGGATGTTAGTTACACACTTTGGCTCTCCATCTATTTTTAGGTCCATGTAGTAGTTTACTCGATATTTTGTTTGGTTCTACGTTTGGAGTTCCTAATTTCCAGTTAAGCTTGAACACAAGCATGTTCTGACCTGCAAACCTGACCTGAAAAGTGGTGGAGTCTGGATCTAGACAATTTCCTTTTTTGGGACCACTCGCTACTAATTGGAGTTTAAGAAGGAAAGTATTTTGTCTTAGCACGTTGGTGTAGTTGGCCATGCCTTCCCTTTCATATGAACATTAACAATGGCAAACGAGCCTATTTTTCGCTCGCACACCGTGTAGAAGGAAATTCGAGATTGATTTTTGTAGTAACCTCAAAGTGATAATAAGCTCCTGGAATATGCTAAAAGTCCGCTCATGTGCAGAAATTTCTTGACAAGCAATATACGATTTTCTATCTGCAGCTTGTTTAGTCGTTTCATTTAGGGAAGTATCTATTGAGGTTTTGCGTACACCTCTTATTTTTCGTGTTGACTTCAATCGGTCAGATTGAGCTTCATTGTTAAAGGTAGTTAGTTGCATTTCTGCAGCTAGCTTTTAGGTCCATATGGTTTATTTGATAGACGTGATTTCAATGTGGAGTTCCTCGTTTCCAGTTAAACGTGAACGGAAGCATGTCTGACATGAGAACTGTTGGAGTGGGGACCTGGTGTTCGCATCTGTCGTGCTGCTGAAGTCTGTAAAAAGAAGATCTATGTTTCCTTGGATTTGGATGTGGGATCTAAATTCAGGACGAAGAAAACGTGCCCAACACCAGGAAAGATCACAGAAAGCCCATACACAGGCAGACATTTAACGCAATAGAACATCATAAAAAGAGCTGGGATATTAGACCTTGGTTCAAAGGTTGATTGAAATTTGGATTTAACATCTTCATTCTTTTTGCTAAGATGGAGACGAACGTAAGAGAACATGATAAAAAGATCTGAAGTGCAAGACTATTAGCATGTTCATTTGTACGACTTGTTAAAATGGAGAATGATGTTACTTTGGTAGTTATTAGCTTGGACCTATTTTGGGTTGGTGGACAATGGGGACTCCTATTCTGTGAAAGATGAATTTGGATGACAGTGATGTGGGACCAGATTTAGGTAGACGCTACTTTATAGAAAGCATGAGAAGTCAACATCTCTACACCAAGATTTAGGTGGGGCTTTGATGGAGAATGGGAGAAATCTGCAGAGTGTGCATTCTTCTTCTTTTTTTTTTCTTTTCCCTTCATTTTTTTGGGGACAAATTGGATTAGTTTGGAGTTTGCATATCCTCTTGCCTCTCCATTAAATGCACGTTGCCTAAACACGAGGGACAGATCATTTGGATCTGACTGCAGCATGTTGGTGTTTCCTACTTCTTTGTATTCTCCTTCTTATTGGACCATCGGAAGCACAAGAAATGCACATCTTGGAAATGAAAACATTTTAACGACGTCATGTCAACACGTTACGTGGTATAAGTATTATTCATCGCAATGGGCTCATGGCTCATTTGTTAGGGTCAATGAGGGACTGTACTAGGTTCCTCTTTGTAGATTCGTGGATTGCAACTTTAGAAGAACGAGGGAGATATACGAGAGTCCACCCACCCGCCGCCTTGGACCCTCGCAGTAGCATCAAATATCACAATGAACACGTTCTGAAAAAAAAAAACACGACCCATTCTGAAAGGAAAAACACGATACGCGGATTCATCTTAATATAATGATTAAGCATGTCATCTCCTTGCATGATGATGGTCGCTAGTTCTCTTCTTCTTCTTCTTCTTCTCTTTTTGGTCTCTAGCTCGTGCATCACGCCTTCTTGTACCTTGTTCCATGTGTGTAAGGCCCGTGCTTTGTCAAGCTCTTTGAAAAAATGGCTTCATGGTTGAGAGTCTCAACTTGAGACTCCCTGTTTAGCTGCGATCTATACTCCAATCTTTTCATATTGAAGCGCCTTGTGAAAGTTGAATTCCTACTTCGATAATTTGTTAGTGGCCTTTGTCCTTCGATAAATCATTTGAAGTGTGATATCAGTTGGTGGACTTTTCCAACTGATTTATCAAGTTTCTAACTTTAAAACGGCGCCTCAAATTTATCACTATGTCGATATTTGCGTTGACATAGAAAACTTAAATCTCGTTAGCGTTCTTGGTCTTCATTTTGTAATTTATAGGTTATTTTTAAAATGAGTATATTTGCTCGGGAGAATTATCCAAAAAGTTGTAATCCTATTGTATTTTTGTTAATTTAGTCATAAACCTTTCAATTTTACCAATTGAGTCTTAAATCTTTTCATATTTTGCTAATTGAGTTCTTCCAACCGATTTTGACCGGAAATCGTTGACGTGGATGTGGATATTGGCCGTCTTAAGTGACTCAGCCGTCTCTAACGTGAACAATTTTTAATAGTATTTTGATATATATTTTTTATTTTTATAATTTTTCTGATTTTTTTTTATTTTTTTATTTTTTTTCTATCTTCTTCATGTTGTCAATGGCCGGCCACCGGTCACAGACTATGGCCAGATGGGTTGGTCTCGCCTGGGTGAGGGTGAGGCTGCCTTGGCTTGGGGCGTCTTAGCTTTTGTGAAGGCAAGATGGGAAGTTGCTTGTAGGATGAGTTACCGGGCCATGGCCATTAGGCTCACTGAGATCTCAACAGCCACAAGCTTGACGAGCATGGAGGAGGAGTGTTGAGCTGGCTGAGAGGGGGTTCGATGGTGGCGGCGAGGCAGTGTCGTGTGGTGGAGGTTGCGTCGAGAGTGGATTGGTGGCCGAGCCTCGCCTAGGCGAAAGCAAGAGCTAGCAAGGTTGACCCCGCCCGGCTATCGCCTATGGCTAGTCGTCAGTAATCGGTAAAAGGAAGAAGAAATGAAAAAAAGAAAAAAATCAGAATTTTTTTAAAAATATTATTAAAAAATGTTCACGTCAGCATTGACCATGTCACATATGATAGTTGACGTTTACATTAGTGATTTCAGGCCAAAATTTGTCAAATAGACTCATTTGGCAAAACTTAAAAAGGTTTAGGACTTCATTAGCAAAATTGAAAAGTTCAAGACTAAACTGGCAAAAATGCAATAGGTTTATGACTTTTTGGACAATCTTCCCAAATTTGCTCACCTTCCATGTTAATTACATAGATGCAATTTTCTAGTTTACTATTTGTAAAAGATGCAACCACTGAAATCATTGCAAGTTTATGTGATAAAAAGAAATTTCAGAAAAAAAGTATAGTACAGCGCATGCTAAATATATTAGTGCCTGACTGCCATCCTAGCTTGCCCTATATAATAAACTCATGAATGCCGGAGACAAATATGCTATCCCACAAACACGCGGAATGGCTCCTCAGTCTCTAGACAGCATGAACTTATTCCACTAACCTCTTAAGTTTCAGAAGTTTTTTAATCCACTAGATCCACAAAATGGCAAGTGGACAACATAATCACATAACTAATTCACCTTATCAAGCTATAAATGCAATCCTAGACATCTAATGGCAGCAGACTTCGAGGAAGAGAAGGGAAGTGTTTGGAAAGACATAGGAGACGCGTATGCCATAGAGATTATCTGAACTCGGTCCTATATATTATATACACGGTATCTCATTATCTCTTGAAATTTAACTTTAGAGTCACAGCATGGCTGCCTTCTTTTCCATTACATTGCTTTCTACAACATACTTTGAGATTTTTTCCAAGCAAAGAAGAAGAAGAAGAAGGAGAAAGATTAGACATTTACACTAAAGATTCACATACTAGATTTTATTTGTCAAAATGACGCGATAAATTTCCGTTAGGTCCTAAATATACCACGAGCTCAATGGCCACTTATAAAGGATCATATTATTTAGAAAACTAATTCAATAGATGGGTCTCCATGTTCCGAGCATTCTTAGGGAAAAAAAACCTCAAATGAAGCAAAATGTAAAGTGGAGTTGCAAAGTACTTTAGTCTGGATAGGGCTGGCATGTTGGTTCGAGTGTTAGGGGATTTCCATTGTAGATACTCGAAACACTCGTTAAGATTCAACCAACTGCGTGCAAACTATTTTAGGTCAGAGTTTCTTGCACATTTTTTAACGGGTCAAAGGTTTGAGCTTAATCGGTTCAAGAAATTTGTATGGTGCTCTATGAGTTTTTAGGTAGTTGGCCTATGCATTCTTATCCTTCAATTATAAAAGTACTTTTAGACCGAGTATGTCGAGCTATTAGTTATATTTCAGGGTTGTCAAATTAATATTTGGATAACAAGTAAAAAGAAATTCTATTCTGACGTATTTTGAAATCAAGGGCTGTTTTGAGTGCATCTATTCTCAGAATCAGAAATGATGTTTTCTTTTTCAACTCAAACACAAGGATTATCGTGCGGGAAACAAAGTCGTCCTTCGGACATGCGTGTGTTGCAGAAACTCCAGCTCTGCACATGCTTTTTGGGAGTAAATGCTGTCGTGCTAGTTTCTATATGTGGAAATCTCCAAAGAGAGAAGAAAACAAAAGAGGCTGCTCACGGCAGAACAAGAGAACCTCATGTCCCATTCCCAGGCACGTGAAGCCCCTCGCATCCGCAACTGCTTCTGATGACGGTGATGGCGTGGCGTTATGCGAAACGATTCATATTCTGAACTGAGAGAGGTTTTTGTTGTTGAACATGCTGAGCGTCACTTGATCTCAGCAATATGAACAGCTATAGTCGTCCATCATTGTTCTTCTTATAGAAGGTGTCGATTCGACAATGATTTGCATAACTCATGCAGGTGATGTTCGGTAATTTTCGACCGTCTTTGATCATAATATGTACTCGCCAATAACTACACCGAGCACCAAATGCTGTGGGGAGGGGTTGACACCGCTACCCCTTGGTGTGTTTGCACCATTGACGTCGAGTTCAAACTCAGCCTCTCAAAGATGCTCGTCGAAGGCATTATTTCATAAAAGCGTTCAAGATTAATCTTTTTTTTCTAACATAGGTATCTGAAACTCTGGCTTGAACAAACTTTGCATCTACACATAAACCACTTCACCCGTGTGCATCAGCTAACGCACCTCTCGGGGGATGGTGAGTGTTGCCTTCGAAGTTACTCGAGTAAGAGATAGTATGCTTTGAACTCACGATCTATCCTGCACAAATCAAGCAATGGAAGCTTGAGTTCATGAAACATCACACGCTGCTTAACCAAAGGCGATTGAGGAGTAGTCATATCATCATTTGCAGCAGATGCTATCTAGGCATATTGATGCACTTAAGGGGACCGGCGGACCCGTTATGCGACTGGACGAATCGGCAGATTTGTAGCCGACGATGTCAGATTGAGCTCAAATTTGGTAGGCTGAAGCGAAACGGCGTGCTGATCAATACTCACTGCTTTTGGCCGTGACTAACGATGGATTTTTGCGATTTGAGATTGTTTAGATGGATTTTTCTATTTTTTTAGTATTTTTTTGGGTTAATTTAATAAAGGGTAGTTTCGTAATTTTACGTTTTGATGTTTACTAATCCTAGTAGGGTTAGGTTTGGGGATATATAAGCTTGTTTTAGGGTTTCCTTTGAGCAGATTTCGGATATTTTGGATTTGATAATCATATTTGGAGGACGAATTGTCTTCTGTCGAATTTTCTTGTTTAGTCAATTTTTCTATCGCGCTTCGGCATCAATTGGTATCAGAGCACAGATTGTTTGAATCAATGGCTGAACAGAATTGCGGTCGTGGATGGCGGGCTCGTGGTGGCCGGGGGCGTGGAGGCGTTCCTGAAGCAGACGACCAACTGCGTCTAAGAGATCTGCGAGACGTAGAAATTGAAGAATAGAGAAGACGAATCCAGGATTTGGAGCGACAACTTGCGGAGGTGAGGTTGGGCGTTCAATCCGAAGAAGGAGCGGAATCTGAGGATTCATCTGATGATGAAGAAGAAGACGTAAACCCTTTTGGGGTTCTGAACCAGGGGCGGAATCGAGGAGTACGACCTGAAAATCAGCGTTCTTCTCAAAATTTCGGAATGAAGATCAAGATTCCCGAGTTTAATGGTAAGGCTTATCCTGATGAGTTTATTGATTGGTTGCATGCGGTAGAACGGATTTTTGATCTTAAAGACCTAACTGAGGGGCAAAAAGTGAAGTTAGTGGCTATTAGGCTGCGAAAACATGCTTCAATTTGGTGGGAACACGTGAAAAAGCAATGCGCTAGAAAGGGGAAGCCAAAGGTGGATCGCTGGGAGAAGATGAAAAAGTTATGGCAGAAAAAATTTTTGCCTACCCATTATAGACAAGAGGCGTTTATCGAATATCATAACGTCAAGCAAGATGATAAAACAGTTGAGGAATTCACAGAAGAATTTGATCGCTTGCGAATGCGTTGTGATGTGGCAAAGGAAGACGAGCAGACGATTGCACGATATCTGGCAG
This sequence comes from Syzygium malaccense, assembly GCA_031216405.1. Classification (NCBI taxonomy): domain Eukaryota; kingdom Viridiplantae; phylum Streptophyta; class Magnoliopsida; order Myrtales; family Myrtaceae; genus Syzygium; species Syzygium malaccense. The sequence continues at coordinate 8,418,254 of CM062256.1, read as the reverse complement.
GGCTACGGTATGAGATCTCTGATGTTGTCCAATTGCAGCAGTATTGGACATATGAGGATGTGTGCAGACTGGCCCTAAAGGTGGAGAGGCAGTTTAAGAGAAAAGACAGTAAGTCTAAGTGGTCTAGCAGCTGTTCTAAATGGACAGGTAATAGTTCCAAGTGGTCAGATAAAGAGTCCCGGGGGAAAGTAGGGAGTTCTTTAGCCCCGGCAGTAGTTAAGGGCGCTGGTTCAAAATCTGCAATAAAAGGAGAGCAGGGTAGTGCTGGATCTAGCAGGGGAGGAGCTGCAAGCAAGCGATGTTTTAAGTGTCAAGGACTCGAGCACTTTGCTGCTGATTGTCCGAACCGACAGTTTGTGACACTTATAGATAATCCAACTTTTGATGAAAACCCAACTTATGATGAATCTGATGGCGAGCAAGCAGATGCAGATCCAGATCCAGAGGACATTATCTATGCCGATTCTGGTGAGTCTTTAGTTGTGCATCGAGTTTTAAATATTGCTGAGGTAGATGATGAATCGTGGCTCAGGTATAATATATTTCATACTAAGTGCACTAGTGGGGGAAATGTGTGCAGTATGATCATTGACGGGGGAAGTTGTGAGAATGTAATATCTACCACTATGGTAGAAAAGTTGGGGTTGAAAACTGTCGAACATCCTCAGCTATATAAGCTGTCATGGCTTAAGAAGGGGAATGAGGTAAAAGTGAGCAAGAGGTGTCTAGTGCAGTTTTCGATTGGGAAGAAATATACTGATGAAGTGTGGGGTGATGTCGTTCCAATGGATGCTTGTCATATTCTGTTGGGGAGGCCTTGGCAGTTTGATAGGAAAACACAGCATGATGGGTTCAAAAATACATACACCTTCAAGAAGGATGGTCGGACCATTACTCTGGGTCCTTCAGATTCGAGAAAAGAAGGGAAAAGTAATCTACTTTCCAAATCAGAGTTTCAGGAGGAGGCGGTGAATGCCCCAGAGCTTTTTGCTGTCGTAGTCGTGGAGCAGAATCTTGATAGTCCAGAAATTTCAATTCAAGTTCTACCTATACTTGAGGAGTTTGCTGATGTCGTGCCAGAGGAATTGCCACCTGGATTGCCACCCATGAGGGACATTCAGCATTATATAGATCTCGTTCCAGGAGCTACTATTCCTAATAAAGCAGCTTACAGAATGAATCCTAAGGAGCATGAGGAGATGCAGATGCAAGTGCAGAAACTATTAGAAAAAGGTGCAATTCGAGAGAGCATGAGCCCTTGTGCAGTGCCAGCTTTATTGGTTCCTAAGAAAGACGGGTCGTGGAGAATGTGCGTGGATAGCAGAGCTGTTAACAAAATCACGATCATGTATCGTTTTCCTATTCCGAGATTTGATGATTTAATTGATCAACTGCATAGAGTGACTATCTTTTCGAAGATAGACTTAAGGAGTGGATATCATCAGATTAGGGTGCGTCCTAGAGATGAGTGGAAGATCGCTTTTAAAACTCGAGATGGTCTGTGTGAGTGGATGGTGATGACTTTCGGGTTATCTAACGCACCAAGCACCTTTATGAGACTGATGAATAAGGTGTTTCGTCCTTTTATTGGCCAGTTTGTCGTCGTATATTTCGATGATATTTTGATTTATAGTGTATCGACTGATCAACACTTGTAGCATTTGAGAATGGTGTTCGAGACATTGAGGGAACAGAAATTATATGCTAATACCAAGAAGTGTCACTTCTTGACCGATCGTGTGACCTTTTTGGGCTATATAGTAACTAAGGAGGGCATTCATATGGACCCAGCTAAGGTTGAGGCTATTACGAATTGGGAGATTCCGAAAAATATTCATGAGGTACGTAGCTTTCATGGGCTTGCATCTTTTTATCGGAGATTTATTCGGGATTTCAGTACTATTATTGCACCTTTGACGGATTGTCTGAAAGGAAGTAAATTTGTGTGGACTAAGGAGGCAGAAGCTACCTTTCAATTATTAAAGAAGAAGGTGACTGAAGCACCTGTTCTCGTGATTCCTGATTTTAATGAGATTTTTGAGGTGCATTGTGATGCTTCAGGTGTTGGTATTGGGGGTGTCCTAAGTAAAAAATGTAAACCTGTGGCATTCTTTAGTGAGAAGTTGAATGAGACGAAAAGGAAATATTCAACTTATGATAAAGAATTTTATGCTATTGTGAGGAGTTTGGAGCATTGGAGGCACTATCTTATTTTGAAAGAGTTTATCTTATTTTCTGATCATGAAGCCTTGAAATACATCAATGGGCAGCACAAATTGAATGCAAGGCATGCAAAGTGGGTAGAGTTCCTTCAAGTTTTCAGTTTTTCCATTAAGCATAAGGCAGGAGTGCTAAATAGTGTGGCAGATGCATTGAGCAGAAAACACTCTTTGCTGTCTACGATGCAAGTAAAAGTTCTAGGCTTTGACACTTTTAAAGATTTATATGTTGATGATCCTCATTTTGGGGATATTTAGAAGAAGAGCAAAACGGAGCTTTTTCAGTAATTTCAGATCGTGCAGGGTTATCTATTTAAAGGTAACAGATTGTGTATTCCTCAATGTTCTTTGAGGGAATCTATTATTATTGAGGGACATGCGGGCGGTTTAGCTGGACACTTTGGCATGGATAAGACGAAGGCCTTGTTGAGTGAACACTTTTATTGACCTCGGATGGAGTGTGACGTGATACGTTTTATAGAGAGGTGCAGGGTATGTCATGTGGCAAAGACCAAGAGTACTAATGCAGGATTGTATATGCCTCTACCTGTTCCAGTTGCACCGTGGGAGGATGTCAGTCTTGACTTTGTCTTGGGTTTGCCAAGACCTCAGCGGAGTAAGGATTCAATAATGGTGATTGTCGATAGATTCTCGAAGATGGCCCACTTTGTCCCGTGTAGCAAGTCCTATGATGCTTCACAGGTTGCTCGATTATTTCTGCAGGAGATTGTTAAGCTGCATGGAATTCCTAAGTCCATTACCTCAGATCGTGATGTGAAATTTGTGAGTGTTGACACCTAAATTTTGTCAAAATCATTTAGGGTTTTATCGCAAAAAAGTTAGGGTTTAATTCTTAACCCCTAAGCCAAAAACATTCTTATCAAATTCCATGGCATATAGACATTAGGTGCATTTATGTTAATAGGGCCTATTAGAGTATATTTTCCTTGTTTATTTTTTAAAAAAAAATTAAATTAAAAATTATTAAAAAAAAAAAAAAAAGAAGGGAGAAAAGATGAGGCCAGCGTTATTCAACGCTGACCCACTTTCTCTTCCCCCCAGACCAGCGCGCCTTTAATTCTTTCTTCCCCCGAGCGTCTTCAACGCTTCTGGAAGCAAAAGCAAAAAGAACAGAGGCCAGAACGAAGCAAGACGCAGCAGCAGGAGCAGAAGCGACAAGGAGCAAGCGGACAACCGGAAGCGACAAAGCAGAAGAAAGGAGACGCCTCGAGGACGGCGTAGCGCTTCCGACCTGCATCGAGAAGTCCTGCAATCGTTTTAGCCGAAAACGGGTCTGGCTTGGTCCCGAGAGTAGGACCGACCGCTGACGCTCGACGAAATGGGGAAGGGCACACTGATCCATGGCTCCCCTAAGCTAGAAATGGAGGGTGAGCGTCGCCGGGGGAAGCGAGGAGGAGGACAGCCTCCTCCTTCTCTGGACATTAACAGAGGTGAAACCGTGAGAGAGGAGTGCGGGGAGGAAGGAAAAGATAAAAAGGAAAAGACAAGAGGGAGAGCTCTTCCATGGACTGAGGGGCGCGCCTTTCTTGCTATCCCTCTGGTCTCCGTCGACATACACACAAAAAAAGAAAAACCTGCAATTTTGTACGTGCAGAGGAGAGCTTAAAGAGAGCGAGAGAACACAGAGAGAAAGAAAAAAGGGGGAGACCGAGAGAAAGTTGAGGCGAATCGGAGAGGCCCAAGCCCCGTTCGCTCGCCGGAGAACCGCCTGAATCGTCGCCGAGCCTCCCTCCCAGCCGTCGCGCCTCACTCTGGCCGGCCGCGAACAGGTCGGCTTCTCTTCATCTTCCTCTGTTTCGTGTCCACCTCCCCTGCCTCTCGGGTGCCGGGCACACCGAGCCTATTCGGTGGTCGCCCGGCACCACAAGATGAGGAAAATGTTTCTTTTCACCTCCAGGATGTGTTCTTGAACGATTTCCATCAAGAAAAACCTTCGAATCCCACTGAAATCCACCTGGAAACCTTAGTTTTAGGCGCGTCCCACTTGTTCGATGAAATGCCCGAATGAAAACCGAAACCGAAGTCACCGCATCGTCCCGTAAAAATCTTAGATTTACGTTTGTTTGTTCTGAAGTTGATGTTTAGTGATTGCTGCGGCGTTATTTTGTTCTTTTCTGTGGCATATTTGTCGTATATTCGAGTGAGCCGTCGATGAAGCCTTCGCCGGAGATGCCATTCCCGTCGTCGGAACGACACCCGCGGTTTGAGGCCGCTCCCGTTAATCCACTATCTCTGTCGCTTGGTATGTGTGTTTGTTTGCTTAGATTTAGTGCGTTTCTTCGGGGTCGGAAGTATGGTGGCCGGAAATCGAGTTTTTGCTCGTCGATGTCGTTTTCGTGGTTGGAGTAAGTCGCCGGTGTGGTCGCCGGAACGTCGGCCGGTGGCGACGGCGTAAGGCCAACATCCTCCGTCGGCGCTGGCGGCTCAAGTCGACGGCCGGCGATGGGACGTCTCCGGCGTAGTCACGGTGGGGTGAGTTTCGGTGAAGAACACCACGAAGAAGAAGAAGCCCAAGAGTAGAAGGACGTGCATGGGGAAAGCACGTAGGGGGGGGGAAAGAATAATAAAAAAATAGAAAAACAGAAATAAAAAAAAAGAGAAAAAGAAACAAAAGAAAAAGAAAATCAAAAGAAAAGAATAAAAAAAATAGAAGAGGAATGGGCATGGGAGTCCCAGGCCATGTGTCGGGCGGATCGGGTCAGGGACCCGGTCCGGAATTATCATATTATTAAAAATATTAAACATTAAAAGATATTTAAAAAATTCAAAATTTTTTTTAAAAAAATATCAAAATAATAAAAAATATTAAAAATTCCAAAAAAAATTCGAAAATGTTTAAAAACCCAAAAAAATATTAAAAGTCTGAAAAACATTAAAAAAATTCAGAAATTTCAAAAAAAAAAACATTTAAAAATTCCAAGAAATTCCAAAAAATTCAGAAAATTAGGAAATGTTCAAAAATCACTTTTCGGGCTTGATTTCACTAGATATTAGTTTTAATTTCATTCTGGGCTTAGTTTAAAATTCGTAAAAATTGAGAAAATCCTTTAAAAAATTCTCAAAAAAAAATCGGACAAGTCATTAGGGCTTTACCTTGGGGCTTCTGATTGCCTTTTGCCTTTCTAGAGACGATGATAGGTCGCTGGTTGTTTATTTTGATTGTGCACTTTAAATACATTGGTTGTTATTTTCCATTTTTAGCATGGTTAAGACGAGCTTTAGGCTTTTCGATAGGCTGCTCGGTATGTTAGTTTGCGAACGTTCAAGTTTAGGTACCGAAAGGGCACTAGTTAGATTGCTAGTGTAATCAAGTCCCCGAATTTCGGAATCTCTGGTTTTCGCACGCATCGAGACGACGCTCCCGCGTCTCGATTAGGGTGTCTAGCCGACCCTTAATTATGGCTAGTGGCGACTCCATTCAGATGCGTAGATTAGACAATTCTCGTCGCGCGAGGTATGAGGCTTGGGAGAGCCTCGGTTATGGGATTAATGAGCCATTTGATTTGTCTTTCAAACAAATCAATTAATGTTCATATCCATTGACAAATACCTCTTGGCCTAACGGATCGGTTCGGGTAGGTCGCGACAGCTTGGCGACTCCGCTGGGGACTTGAGGACTTAGGCCTAATATAACTTGATTGTTTGTTAACTAACGCGGTATTGTGACAGCGCTTCGTGAAGGCTAAGGTAAGTCCGCTAACGTTGTGTTAAATGGTTTTGCAGGTTGGGAGTTATAAGGGGCGAAGTGATTGTTGACGAATTTGTTTTGCAGGTTGGTGTAGGGGTGTATGTGGATGGAAATAGAAGTGCTGTTTTCATATAAACTCTCGTGCATGTTTTTACTTGCTTTAGCACTACACTTTGCACACACAACCTGCAATCTAAAACCCCGATCGCTTTAGGAAACCCATAGGAGGTGCCAAAAGTGTGGAAACCGTGCGGGGAAGGACCCATGGCTATCCCCTTTTGGTTCCGCCCATTTTCAAGTAGTGATAAAGAGGACTGTCCGACGCAAGCGCGGAATGGGAAAAACTCTTTTGATCTGTTTGGGATGGGAACCTTTACAATTCCCACCTCTAGTGAGCCCACGAGTCAGCATGCGACTTGTTTTTGTGTTTGACATATCCACCATTTTTGGGTAAGGGTTTGTATCTCCTTCACGTTCAATAAGCGCAACCTTTTTCTTTCCATGCGAATTTAAATTTACTTTGTAATAAATAGTGATTGATTTAAATGCCCCTAAGCTTAGATATCATGGGCCTCGATGAGCTTCGGATCCTCCCGATCCCGAAGCGAGTGTTGTTGGACATGTGGAATGCCCTCGACCCAAGCAAGAAGAACTACGTGGAAAAGAAGATTGGTCACCTCCTTTCTCTTTTGCATATAGAGCCCCAAGTGGCATTGATCAAGGCTTTGGCCCATTTTTGGAACCCCGAAACGTTGACCTTTGTGTTTGATCGGCATGAATTAACCCCGACTTTGGAGGAAATTCAAATCATCATAGGCGATGTCCCTTCCCTTAGTGTCATCGATCCTTCTTTAGGCGTGGATCCAGTCCCCCGTTTGAGCCAAATCCTAGGGGTTCCGCCGCCCGAAATTAGGACACTCCTCGATAAAAACTCCAAGGGCCTCCCACTAGCTTTTATTGAACAACGATTCCATAGTTTCCTTTCGAGTCCTAGAGCCGAATCCGCTAAGGTCTTTCTATTAGCCTTTTTCGGGTTTGTCATCTTTCCATTCACTCAAAAAACGATGGACCCCACTGTTATCCATGTTATCGATGGGATCCTCGTCCTCAAAGGGTTTACCAATATGATCCTCGCCGAGATGTTCATTTCTCTTAATCGTTTCAAGAAAGAAAAACGTGCGGCCCTCAGAGCCCCCTTAGGTATCCTCCAAGTCTGGTTTGTGTCTCACTTGAAACAGTTCGGTGGAAACTTGGCTATTCCTCATGTTAGTAAGGACATAAGTCCCCTTACCCAATTTAGAGAAATAGAAAAATTCCTTCGTCCTTGGACATTTCGTAGTTGGATAGACTTCCTCGAGAATCTTACACCTAAGCAAATTCTTTGGCAAGCCCTTTGGGTTCATTTTCCTAAAGTATGTCTCACAAGTGGCCACAGTGACCCAATTCCACTCTTAGGTTTGACGGGAGCGACTTCTTATTATCCTTTGAGAGTCGCCCGTCAATTCTATGTGCTTCAAGAAATTCCTCCTCTTCTAAAGTCGGGTTTATTTCGTTTCGATTTTCGCAATGGGGTTGTCAATAGGGACCAGCTCGAGGGGTTGAAGAACGAAGTGAAGCGAATCATCGACATACTCTACCGTTGCCAACTGAAGGACGTGGAGCGAGCCACAGACTTGGGAGGATCCATGAAGGAGCACCATGCATCAAAGGAATACATAGCGCGACGTGTCGAGCCTGAGCTTGCCGTCACCATTCCGAAATTTCCAGTGATCGCAACACCGAAGGAGACTCAAATGGGGCGGATCATAAGAGAAAGGGACGAAGCCCTAGCCGAGGCAGAACGTTGGCAGAAAGCTTACAAGCGCGTCCGCAACATGCTGTGAAGAGGCCCTATATCCGAGACTAGTCATGTTCTATTAGTTTCTTTTAGGGCATTCTTTTAATTATCTTGGAATGGATGTATATGGCTTTTTCTTTACATGAGCTTTTAGGGCAAATGTTTAGGTGAGCTTTTTATTATTTAGCGGGTGTATAGGGATTTCCTTTCACAAATTTTGATGTAATTAGTGAAATTCCCTCTTTTGTAGTTTGAATAGAACATGACGTGGGCATTTTAATCAATCACTATATGTTACCCCCTTTTAATTGTATAATTTCTTACAATGAAATCCTTATAAGAAACTACTTACATGAGGTGCGACTTGTGCGAAAAGGTTTCTTATTTCGGTTTCATTATAAGAAAATATAAAATTAAGAGGTGTACAATTTCCGTTCTCTCACTGTACTCCGTACTAATTTCAGCCTTCTGGTTTTATTCTATGAACCAGGTCCCAAAACTACGGCTTCGTGGCGATCACCTATTCGCACACGCTCGAGAGTAGTAAGGATGAACATCGAGGAGCAAAATGCCCGCTTCACCGCGCTCGATAACAAGATCCATGAGCTAACTGCTCAGCTCGCGCAGTTCGCCAATGAAGTTAGAACCGCACTGGCGGCGCCAAGTACTAACCAAGCCGTGCCACAATCTGCCCCCGAGCCCGAAGAGGGGTCTGTAAGGAGGAATGGTGTCGGGGAGACATTGAATGCCGCGCCTGTAGTGGTAGAGCTTGATCCCATTTCGGAAGCTGTCACGGCCCGTTTGGAAGAGGAGCACAATAAAAGGTTTGCAAAGATAGAGGAGAAACTCCGTGCACTACGGGGATATGAAGAGCATATGATCGAGGATCTTCTCGATATGCGCAAATAAGCTTTCCTGAGAAGTTCAAGATTCCAGACTTTACCAAGTATGATGGGACCGGAGACCCAAAGATCCACTTGAAGTACTATTTGAACCGAATGGCGAGATATGCCCAGAATGTCCCGTTAATGATTCAAACTTTTCAAGAGAGTTTGACAGGGCCTGCTCTGCAATGGTACGTATTGTCAGAGCCTGAGAAGTATGAGAAATGGGAAGAGCTAGCCGAAGCATTCATCCTGCAGTACAAATACAACACCGACATAGCTCCCACACGTGAAGTGTTGACTCGAACTGAAAAGAAAAGGAGTGAATCTTTCAGAGCTTTTGCTCAAAGATGGCGTACTCTCGCTGCTCAAGTCCGTCCTCCGCTTGATGAAAAAGAGCTATTGGACCTCTTCCTTAAGGCCTTACCTAATGATTTCTATTTGAAATTGGTGGGTTCTGGATGCATGACGTTCTCTCAGTTGGTAGATGTCGGAGAAAGGGTGGAGGGAGCCATGTACGATGGTAGATTGAATGAAGGGACTAGCTGGAAGATCCAAAATAGAAAAGAAAAGAATGTGGAGGTCGCATATGTGCAAGCCCCGGTTATGACAAAGCCCCCTGCCTCATCCTCTCAAGGACCGTCTGTGTTCCGAGAGAAGACATATCAGAGTTATGAATTCAAAAAGAAGGCACCGAGGCAATTCACCCCCCTACCTAGGCCTCTATCCAAGTTGTTGCCCATGCTGCTGAGAAGGGGAATGGTAGCCAAAGAAGTACCTCGGGATAATCCTCCAAAGTTCCCCGGATTCGACTTGTCGAAGTCCTGCGAGTTTCATAGAGGCGAGAGGGGTCATGAGGTAGATAACTGCTTCACTCTCAAGAACAAGGTTCAGAATCTACTCGACAATGGCCTTTTATCCTTCAAGGATCCGCCCCCTAATACCCAACAAAATCCATTGCCTAATCATACCGAGAATGTCAACGTGATCATGGAAAAAGGCGATGAGAGTAAGCAAACCTTTGGAGTGAATGTTCGTAAACTATATGAGCTATTAGTGTCGGCGGGACATTTTGAAGAGGGGAAGGATATCCCGATGGAAGAGAAGTCGAGATGTATCACTCAGATGGTAGACATGGGCATAATCTATAGTGTGAAGGAGGATGTTACAATGCCCCTGGTAGCCTTTATAGACTCATTTTGTGAGATCGAGAAGGGATCGGAAGGGGCACATGTTGAGCCTACGGAGACTAATGAGCCGATCAATGATGGTACGTCGGAGAATTTAATTGTGATCGATAGTGAAGGAGACAATTCATGTGATGATTACGAGCCTCATGCCAGAAATGTTAATTGGAACCATGAATTCATGAAGACCGCCCGCGAGAATGGGGAAGTAGTTGACACCCTGGGTCGGCCTAGTGGTAAATTCAACTATTTTGTAAAGTATTCACCCCCGCCAAGCTTCTTCATCGATCCCAAGGACGTTGTTCCTGATGGGTGGGGAGGTATGGACGACCCGTCAGAGCCCGAGGAGGAGACAGTCAACATGATCACCCCCGTGGTTATTGACCTGTCAGTCGAAGAAGGCCTATCAGACCCCGATGAACAAGATGTTGAGCATGTTATTATTGACCTCACGTCTGAAGAGTTTGCTACTGTAGAAATCGAGGATTATACCATGGAACCGACGGTGATTGAACTCTTGCCCGAGAGCAGGGAAGACATGATGACCCCTAATTACGATACTAAGGCGGTCCCTTGGAGCTACAAGGTGAACGAAATCGATGCTATTACTCGCTCTGGTCGATGCTATGATCCCACCAAGGTGGTGGAGAAAAAGGCTGTTTCAAATGAAGAGGCCGAGCAATTCTTAGCAATTGTTAAGACTAGCGAGTTTGATGTTGTTAATCAGCTAAGGAAGATGCCGGCCCAGATATCACTTCTGGATCTTTTCAAATCCTCCGAGAAACACAAAAATGCACTACTCAAGGTTCTAAATGAAGTGCACGTTCCTGAAACTATCGATGACACCCAATTGGAGGAGTTTGTTGGGTCTATCTTGCTGAAAGATCAGATTTCTTTTGCCGATGAAGATTTCCCTCCAGAAGGTCGCAATCACACTAAGGCGCTACTTATTTCAGTTAAGTGTCGCGATAGAATGGTAGCAAGAGTACTAATTGACAATGGGTCTGCATTAAACATCTGTCCACTTGGCACCCTTCGTCGTCTGGGAGTGAGTGAAGAGAAAATTCTGTCATCTAAATCTACCGTTCGTGCTTTCGACGGTATGAAGAAGGAAGTCGTTGGCGAGGTAGAGCTTGAACTACTGATTGGTCCAGTTCTTTTTCTGGTCAACTTCCAGGTCCTGGACATTCCTGGTGCATTCAATTTTCTATTAGGACGACCTTGGATACACACTGCCGGAGCCGTCCCCTCGAGCTTGCACCAGAAGGTTAAATTCATTGTGGAGGGAAAACTGATAACTGTTCACGGAGAGACTGATTTTAAAGTTTTCCACGACACCGCAATCCCGTACATAGAGCCCGAGAATAAGGCTGAATCAAGCTACCAGACTTTGGAGTTAGTGTCGGTGGCCCATGTGCCCGTGGGGACTATTATGCGCAACCCAGAAGTGGCTAAGCCTTCGATGATGTCGAGTAGAGTATTGCTCGAAAACGGTCATATTCCTGGAACCGGCCTAGGACTGTATGGACAAGGTATCAAACAACCTATCCAGGCTTCCAAGTGGAATAAAACGACAGGCCTAGGCTATCATGGTGGCAATTCTGGTGGCCGAGGTAATCATGAAAGACGAGGCGATCTCAGAGGTCGGGGTAATCGCGGAGGTCGTGGTGGCCGTGGAAGCTATACTAGCTACGGGGGTCGTGGAAATCTATTTGGGTTAAAGGAGGGTCAACAGGGCTTACTCCTTCCGGAGTTGAAAGAGATCTTCCCGGGTCCACCCAAGCTGCTGCAGGAAGAGGAGGCCATCCTTGGCCTAGTCGAGTTGTTCGAGGAGGAGTTTACTTGTGTTATCATGGGAAGTGAGGAGACCGAGCCCTCTACTGCTACCACCAACCATTCTGAGTAGGGATGCTGTTTTTCTTTCCTGTTTCGTTTAGCTTGAGTCTATGTCTATCCCTTGCATGGGAAGTCGGTTTAGGTTTAGCTGCTCCTTTCCTTTGTAATCAAAATCTTGGACTGCGAGCCGTCGGTCCAGGACCTCGAGTCATGTAAACGGCCTTATCCTGCTAATAGAATCATGAATCTGTTTTATTAGGGACGTGCGGAAGCACCCGAACCAGACTGATGATGATGCTTTGAAGCCTGGACTTCCGCACGCTTCCTGGTTTCCAAAATCATTTGCAAACAGGGACGTCCAAGGATATGAGGACATGTCTCTCATTTCAAAAACTCTTTCAAAACGATTTCAAAACGCATGTATATCATTAGGTGCAATAACATTTGCCAATTTAATCACTAACCTTCTTTGTGGCATCTCAAACATAACATTTCACATGATCATGATAGGGATATATGTGAGTCGGATTTGCTTGACGAAAATTCCTCTGGGACCGAGGATGACAAGGATGACTGTGATCGGAAAAGCATCGAACAAGATTGGATTCGGCATGAAGAGTCTAAGCCGTTGACCGCAGAGCCCACAATCACAATAAATCTGGGCGATTCGGAGAATGTTAGAGAAATCAAGATTGGAGATGGCCTTTCCGAAAGCAGCATTAGAAGGATGGTCGACCTTTTAAAAGAATACCAAGATGTGTTTGCATGGTCATATGCAGATATGCCAGGGTTGGATAAAGAAATTGTAGAGCATGCTCTACCAACTGATCCAAGTATCCCGCCAAAGAAACAAAGGCTCAGAAGAACAAAGCCCGAATTATCCAAGAAGATCGAAGAAGAAGTCATGAAGCTGTTGAAGGTGGGTTTTATAGAAGTGTCGCACTATTCCGACTGGATCGCCAATGTAGTCCCTGTCATGAAGAAGGATGGTCGGGTCAGGGTTTGTATTGACTACCGCGATCTGAATCGAGCAAGTCCAAAAGATGACTTCCCGCTGCCTCACATCGATGTATTGGTCGACAGCACCGCGGGATTTGAGTTATTTTCCTTTATGGATGGATTTTCTGGTTACAATCAAATCCGGATGAAAGAAGAGGATAAAGGTAAGACCTCCTTCATTACCCCTTGGGGGACCTTTTGTTACAAGGTAATGCCCTTCGGCTTGAAGAACGCCGGGGCAACATACCAAAGAGCAATGGTCACCCTGTTTCACGATATGATGCATAAGGAGGTAGAGGTCTACGTAGACGATATGATTGCCAAATCCAAACATGGAGAGGACCACGTCGAGGTGTTGCGGAAGTTGTTTGATCGACTTCGAAGGTTCAGCCTAAGACTTAACCCTGCCAAATGTGTGTTTGGGGCAAAGTCTGGGAAATTATTGGGGTTCATGGTCAGTAGTCAAGGCATTGAAATTGACCCATCGAAAGTTAAGGCCATTTGTGATTTGAAGCCTCCTTCTACTGTCAAAGAGGTTCGAAGTTTGCTGGGGAGACTGAACTATGTGGCGAGATTTATTTCTCAATTGTCTGAGACGGCTAAACCATTTTTCAAGCTCCTGAAAAAGAACGCCAAAGTTAAGTGGGATATTGACTGTCAAAAGGCATTCGAGAAAATAAAGCAATATCTTTCTCAGCCACCGGTCCTGGTGCCACCTGTCCCTAGAGTGCCGTTAATACTCTACCTGACTATTCATGATGAGTCGTTGGGGGCCTTGCTAGCTCAGAAGAGACCAAGCGATGATAAAGAATGTGCGATATACTATCTCAGTAAAAAGTTTACTTCATCCGAAATAAGTTACCCTGGAGTTGAAAAAACGTGTGTGGCTTTGGTGTGGGTATTACACCGCTTACGCCAATATACACTCCATCATCGGATCTTGCTCGTAACTGAGAATGATCCCATCAAATATTTGCTAGAAAAACCTGCGCTAGCCGGAAAGTTAGCAAAGTGGCAAGTTCTGGTGTCCGAATTTGACGTCCACAGCATGACACAGAAATCTATCAAGGGAAGAGCTATAGCTGACATGTTGGCAGAAAACATCGAAAGGTCAGAAGACCATCATCAGTCAGATCCCATAGAGGAGCGCGTTTCAGAGATAGTGAGTGATAAGTGGACTATGTACTTCGACGGCGCCGTTAACCTGGCTGGTTCGGGGACTGGGGCAGTTCTTATCTCCCCGACGGGTCAACATCACCCTGTGGCCGCCAAGTTGGTATTCCCTTGCACCAACAATATCTCAGAATACGAGGCTTGCATACTGGGATTGCAATTGGCCGTCGACATGAAGGTTAAGAAGTTGCAGGTTTACGGCGATTCCGCCCTCATCATTCTTCAGACAGAGGGCCAATGGCAAACCCGTGATTCCAAGTTGATTCCTTACCACAAATTCCTTGAGGAGTTAATAAAGGAATTTGAAGAGATTTCTTTTGAGTATTTACCCCGATCGCAAAATCAGTTTGCCGATGCCCTGGCCACGTTATCATCAATGCTGCAGGTCATGGAGGGGTTAGACATCGAGCCATTGAAAATCGAAATACTGACACGTTCGGCTTACTGTTCGGCGATCGCAGATGAACCTGATGAGAAGCCGTGGTATCAAGACATCATGAACTACCTTCAGATGGGCGAATATCCTCCTAGAAGTGAACTAACGGATCAGAAATACATAAGGAAACTAGCGTCGAAGTTCTTCATCAGTGGCAATGCTCTTTACAAGAGGTCCTTTGACTCAGTCTTGCTGAAATGCGTCGATGCCAGAGAAGCCAATCGGTTGATGAGGGAAATTCACGAAGGAGAATGCGGTCCGCACATGAACGGTCATCTCTTGGCCAGAAAAATCATGAGACTGGGTTATTTCTGGATGGCTATGGAGACCGACTGTATTCAGCATGTTCGTTACTGCCATCGGTGTCAAATCTATGCAGATAAGATCAACGTACCGCCAAATGAATTGCGTCAAATGTCCGAGCCATGGCCTTTCTCAATGTGGGGGATCGATATGATTGGGCCAATTAATCCCAAGGCTTCCAATGGACATCGTTTCATCTTGGTGGCCATCGATTACTTCACCAAGTGGATCGAGGCAAGCTCATATGCTAATGTCACCGCCAAGAATGTGGTCAAGTTTATTCGCCGTGACATCATTGCTCGCTATGGAGTCCCGGAGGCGATCATTACTGACAACGGCTCAAATCTGAACAACAAGATTGTAGATGGCTTACTTGACGAATTTCATATTCGTCACTTGAACTCCTCACCTTATCGTCCACAAATGAATGGAGCTGTGGAGGCAGCCAATAAAAACATAAAGAAGATCTTATCAAAAACTGCTGATAATTATCGAGATTGGCATGAACGGTTGCCTTACGCGTTGATGGCATACCGAACTTCGATCCGCACTTCGATAGGGGCAACTCCTTTCTCACTCGTTTATGGTATGGAAGCGGTCTTACCCGTGGAAGTCGAGATCCCTTCATTAAGGATTCTCTCACAAGCGGATCTCTCTGAGGAGGAGTGGGCTCAACAAAGATGGGATCAATTGAACATGATCGACGAGAAGAGGCTGAAGGCTTTATGCCACGGTCAATGCTACCAAAAGCGAGTTGCCAAGTCTTTCAATCGCAAAGTCCGGCCTCGGCGTTTTGAAGCTGGAGATCTCATACTAAGGAAAGTGCTGTCCGTCGCACCTGAATTAGGCGGGAAGTTCGCCCCAAATTACGACGGTCCATATGTCGTTAGAAAGGTTCTACCTGGGGGTGCTTTAATTCTTGTAGAAATGGATGGCCGAGAGTTGCCAAATCCTGTAAATGCCGATTCGGTGAAAAAATATTTTCCTTGAATGAAATCTAAGGCCCGGAGGCCATTTTCGATGCAATCCGAATCACTGTAGGTTATTCATATCATGCATATCATGCATACATGCATACATGTTTACTTTGTAGGTCCCAAACAATCTGCAAATTGATCTGCAAACGACTGAACCGTCTTGGCGAGCATCCAGCAAGCTAAATAGGGGGTTACCAAGTTACTAGGTCGCAGGTAAGTACCCTTTCTCTTGATACCAAAAAAAAAAAAAAAAAAAACAAAACAAAACAAAACAAAACAAAAAAAAGCCAAATGGAAAATTTGCTTTTCTTAAAGAAAAAAAAAAGAGAAGAATTTTTTAGTATCATCCTTATTCGAAAATTGTCTTTGTGCTTGGCGAATCATTCATTTTGGATCACAATTCTCCATGGAGATTAATTGACTCAAATGATCTCAACAAAATGAGAGGAGATGTTAATCATGCCAAGCGAGAAATACTTAGAATGAGGAAGGGCAAGCTATTCCCAAACACGTCCCATAAACACTTTGAGAGTTGAGCGAAAAAGAAAACATGTGTTATTTAAGGACAAGAGATTCATTCGCAAGTAGTACATAGATCAAAGTGAAAAGAGGCATTTCTTTCCTTTACCCTACACACTACAGGTGACCATAGTAAAGCCCATTTGAGCCATTACATATGGATAATTTGTACAAAATACCCCTGTCAAGAACCACCCCCACAACGGGGCAAATTTGGAGGTTTTGGTTGACATTCTTTGGAGGAAAAGATGAGAAAGACTTATTTGCCCTTACTTGCATTAATCTTTTTGTGGTAACTTCAGGTGAGTCCTTATGGAAGCTTGAAACATCCCAAAATGAAGAAGAGCATTCATTTCTCTACCCAAACACTCATACCATTTGCTTAGCCAAGTTGAGCCTGAATATTCATTTCTAAAGCCCGAGTGGTGATTATCTTTCCACCTTGGAGAAAGGCACATTATTTACTGTGGCGATTGGTGCTTATGTCACAACAACAAAAAAATCTCGAAAGTCCTAAGAGCTCAAAAGATTCAAATTAGCAAAAGTCAAATGAAAATTAGGGGGCATGAAAAAGCAGTGTGCCTGGTAAAAGCAAGGCCAATGCCTATTGAAAAAAAGAGCAAAAGAGTAGCATCAAGAGAAGGATTCTTTCGCAAGAAAAAGTGTCAAAAGCAAAATGCTTGCATTAGAGAGAAGAGCAAAGCTCTTGCATTGAAATGAATAGCCAATGGACTTTCGAGACAAGTTGGATTTCAAAAGTCGAGTGCCTTCAAAAAGATTGGATGATATGGTAATGATGCCATGATAACCACCAACTCCTAAATCCCATTTGAGAATTTCTGAGCCTTTTGAGACTTTCACCGAACCAATATTACAACCATTTCCCAGAGTCTCTTCTGATTAGGATGATTCAAGTGAAAATAAGGACTTTACAAAGAAGCTGTCACTTGAAGAAGTGGGGGCAAGGTTGTCTTATCTTATCTAAAGGTTTCTTGATTTGTAAACCTGGCGAAAATGATGATCAATGATTATTTCATTTCTTAGCCGTCAATGCTTATCCGTTGTTGAAATTATGACCAAGCCCGCATTATAGTCCTTACAAAAGACCTCTTGGATTGGTCAACGCGTACTTATTGCGAATGATTCTCAAAGCCTTTAACACTGGTAGTGTGAGGTATATAGAGAGATCATGTTTACTTCCCACATCAATGGATGGGATCAAACAGCCTTTTTGAGAGTATGTGAGAAGTCCTTTCAGACTAAGGAATTCTTGTTTGGCATGATTAATGGGCCCTCTTAATGAGTTAAGATCATTTTAACAAAAGACTTTCTCCTAAGGGAATTTGATGATTAATGACGTCTTTCAAGCCTAAAGGCAATTTTGCGATATTGAAGGATGCAAAATATTTTCCAAACAATCGAAACTAGCTTGAATTGCTCATGCAATCAATGCTTTCCCATTGAGTATACCATTTTCATATGGCCTCTCATGATGTTATCTTGCCTGATACGCATTTGCTACTAGAGCACTTGTTATAACACGTTCTGTTAGATATGCAGATGCCTCCTCGAAATTTCCTCAATACTCGACAGATATGCCCGGAGCACCCCTTCGACCTGGCGAGCTTTCGTAGCCCAGAGTCTTTTTCTTTGCGCGGCCAGCTTTCGCAGCCCGGAGCACCCTATCGACCTAGCGAGCTTTAGCAGCCCAATGTCTTTCTCTTTGCACGGTGAGCTTTTGCAGCCCGGCATTTCCTATATTTCTCTTGTAAACATCAGGTAAGTATTTTTACCCTCTTTTAAAAAAAAAAGAGGAGAAAAAAAAAAGAAAGAAAGAAAAATGAGGCCTTCACAGGTATGTCTCTGAGCCATGCTCCTTATGACAAATCCTTTGTGAGAAACTTAGGCACCTCAAGTCCTTCGTGAGAAACTTAGGCACAATCCATCAAATCCTCGGGTGAGGAACCCCGAGTGCTCATTCACTGAATCTTTTCAAGCCTCGATGGCAAAGAGCTTCTGAGCAATCCGAGCCAGCCTATAGGTATGTAAACCCAGGCACGCATCAAAGGTTTGTGGTCCAACCTTAAACCACGCATCAAAGGTTTGTGGTCCTACCTTAAACCACGCATCAAAGGTTTGTGGTCCAACCTTAAACCACGCATCAAAGGTTTGTGGTCCAACCTTAAACCACGCATCAAAGGTTTGTGGTCCTACCTTAAACCACGCATCAAAGGTTTGTGGTCCAATCTTACACCACGCATCAAAGGCTTGTGGTCCAACCTGAAACCACACATCAAAAGTTTGTGGTCCAACTTTAAACCACGCTTCAAAGGTTTGTCGTCCCACCTTAAACCACGAGTTCCAAAAGTTTGTGGTTCAACTTTAAATCACACTTTATTCATCTTATTTTATTGTACTTATTTTATTCTCGTCTTTTGTTTTATTTTATTTTATTTTTTCTCTTGCGTAAAGCCAACTTTCGCTTGCCTTCCGCTGACAAATTTAGGTGTCTCTTGTCTTTGAAGGGAACCTCTTCGAGCTCCTCTTCAAAGAGGGGCAGCTGTTGACACCTAAATTTTGTCAAAATCATTTAGGGTTTTATCGCAAAAAAGTTAGGGTTTAATTCTTAACCCCTAAGCCAAAAACATTCTTATCAAATTCCATGGCATATAGACATTAGGTGCATTTATGTTAATAGGGCCTATTAGAGTATATTTTCCTTGTTTATTTTTTAAAAAAAAATTAAATTAAAAATTATTAAAAAAAAAAAAAAAAGAAGGGAGAAAAGATGAGGCCAGCGTTATTCAACGCTGACCCACTTTCTCTTCCCCCCAGACCAGCGCGCCTTTAATTCTTTCTTCCCCCGAGCGTCTTCAACGCTTCTGGAAGCAAAAGCAAAAAGAACAGAGGCCAGAACGAAGCAAGACGCAGCAGCAGGAGAAGAAGCGACAAGGAGCAAGCGGACAACCGGAAGCGACAAAGCAGAAGAAAGGAGACGCCTCGAGGACGGCGTAGCGCTTCCGACCTGCATCGAGAAGTCCTGCAATCGTTTTAGCCGAAAACGGGTCTGGCTTGGTCCCGAGAGTAGGACCGACCGCTGACGCTCGACGAAATGGGGAAGGGCACACTGATCCATGGCTCCCCTAAGCTAGAAATGGAGGGTGAGCGTCGCCGGGGGAGGCGAGGAGGAGGACAGCCTCCTCCTTCTCTGGACATTAACAGAGGTGAAACCGTGAGAGAGGAGTGCGGGGAGGAAGGAAAAGATAAAAAGGAAAAGACAAGAGGGAGAGCTCTTCCATGGACTGAGGGGCGCGCCTTTCTTGCTATCCCTCTGGTCTCCGTCGACATACACACAAAAAAAGAAAAACCTGCAATTTTGTACGTGCAGAGGAGAGCTTAAAGAGAGCGAGAGAACACAGAGAGAAAGAAAAAAGGGGGAGACCGAGAGAAAGTTGAGGCGAATCGGAGAGGCCCAAGCCCCGTTCGCTCGCCGGAGAACCGCCTGAATCGTCGCCGAGCCTCCCTCCCAGCCGTCGCGCCTCACTCTGGCCGGCCGCGAACAGGTCGGCTTCTCTTCATCTTCCTCTGTTTCGTGTCCACCTCCCCTGCCTCTCGGGTGCCGGGCACACCGAGCCTATTCGGTGGTCGCCCGGCACCACAAGATGAGGAAAATATTTCTTTTCACCTCCAGGATGTGTTCTTGAACGATTTCCATCAAGAAAAACCTTCGAATCCCACTGAAATCCACCTGGAAACCTTAGTTTTAGGCGCGTCCCACTTGTTCGATGAAATGCCCGAATGAAAACCGAAACCGAAGTCACCGCATCGTCCCGTAAAAATCTTAGATTTACGTTTGTTTGTTCTGAAGTTGATGTTTAGTGATTGCTGCGGCGTTATTTTGTTCTTTTCTGTGGCATATTTGTCGTATATTCGAGTGAGCCGTCGATGAAGCCTTCGCCGGAGATGCCATTCCCGTCATCGGAACGACACCCGCGGTTTGAGGCCGCTCCCGTTAATCCACTATCTCTGTCGCTTGGTATGTGTGTTTGTTTGCTTAGATTTAGTGCGTTTCTTCGGGGTCGGAAGTATGGTGGCCGGAAATCGAGTTTTTGCTCGTCGATGTCGTTTTCGTGGTTGGAGTAAGTCGCCGGTGTGGTCGCCGGAACGTCGGCCGGTGGCGACGGCGTAAGGCCAACATCCTCCGTCGGCGCTGGCGGCTCAAGTCGACGGCCGGCGATGGGACGTCTCCAGCGTAGTCACGGTGGGGTGAGTTTCGGTGAAGAACACCACGAAGAAGAAGAAGCCCAAGAGTAGAAGGACGTGCATGGGGAAAGCACGTAGGGGGGGGGAAAGAATAATAAAAAAATAGAAAAACAGAAATAAAAAAAAAGAGAAAAAGAAACAAAAGAAAAAGAAAATCAAAAGAAAAGAATAAAAAAAATAGAAGAGGAATGGGCATGGGAGTCCCAGGCCATGTGTCGGGCGGATCGGGTCAGGGACCCGGTCCGGAATTATCATATTATTAAAAATATTAAACATTAAAAAATATTTAAAAAATTCAAAATTTTTTTTAAAAAAATATCAAAATAATAAAAAATATTAAAAATTCCAAAAAAAATTCGAAAATGTTTAAAAACCCAAAAAAAATATTAAAAGTCTGAAAAACATTAAAAAAATTCAGAAATTTCAAAAAAAAAAACATTTAAAAATTCCAAGAAATTCCAAAAAATTCAGAAAATTAGGAAATGTTCAAAAATCACTTTTCGGGCTTGATTTCACTAGATATTAGTTTTAATTTCATTCTGGGCTTAGTTTAAAATTCGTAAAAATTGAGAAAATCCTTTAAAAAATTCTCAAAAAAAAATCGGACAAGTCATTAGGGCTTTACCTTGGGGCTTCTGATTGCCTTTTGCCTTTCTAGAGACGATGATAGGTCGCTGGTTGTTTATTTTGATTGTGCACTTTAAATACATTGGTTGTTATTTTCCATTTTTAGCATGGTTAAGACGAGCTTTAGGCTTTTCGATAGGCTGCTCGGTATGTTAGTTTGCGAACGTTCAAGTTTAGGTACCGAAAGGGCACTAGTTAGATTGCTAGTGTAATCAAGTCCCCGAATTTCGGAATCTCTGGTTTTCGCACGCATCGAGACGACGCTCCCGCGTCTCGATTAGGGTGTCTAGCCGACCCTTAATTATGGCTAGTGGCGACTCCATTCAGATGCGTAGATTAGACAATTCTCGTCGCGCGAGGTATGAGGCTTGGGAGAGCCTCGGTTATGGGATTAATGAGCCATTTGATTTGTCTTTCAAACAAATCAATTAATGTTCATATCCATTGACAAATACCTCTTGGCCTAACGGATCGGTTCGGGTAGGTCGCGACAGTGAGTCACTTCTGGCGCACTCTTTGGAGGTACATGGGTACAAGTTTGAAGTTTAGTTCATCTCATCATCCTCAGACTGATGGTCAAACAGAAATTGTCAATCGAAGCTTAGGGAATTTGCTGCGGAGTTTGATTGGAGATAATCCGCGACAGTGGGACTTGGCATTGCCTCAGGCGGAATTTGCATATAACAGGTCAGAGAACCGAACTACTGGCAAGACTCCTTTTGAGGTGGTTTATGGGCGTAATCCAATTACTCCATTAGATCTCACACCGATACCGGTTCTCAAGCAATTTAGTTTGGAAGCTGAAGAACATGCAAAGTATATCAAAGAGCTGCATTCCCAGGTCCATAATCAGATCAATAGGCAGAACATGAAGTATAAGCAACGCGTGGATATACGCAGGAAAAGAGTTGTCTTCAAGGAAGGTGATCTAGTTTAGATTCACCTTAGGAAGGAACGATTTCCAGCGGATAGGTTTGGCAAGTTTCAACCTAGAGCTGATGGACCTTTCAGAGTTTTGGAGTGAATTAGTGACAATGCTTACAAGATCGAATTGCCGAGTGAAGCAGATTCGAGAACGAATCTTTCTCTAGCAGGGGAGGATGATGCACTTAAGGGGACCGGCGGACCCGTTATGCGACTGGACAAATCGGCAGATTTGTAGTCGACGATGTCAGATTGAGCTCAAATTTGGTAGGCTGAAGCGAAACGGCGTGCTGATCAATACTCACCGCCCTCGGCTGTGACTAACGATGGATTTTCGCGATTTGAGATTGTTTAGATGGATTTTTCTATTTTTTTAGTATTTTTTTGGGTTAATTTAATAAAGGGCAGTTTCGTAATTTTACGTTTTGATGTTTACTAATCCTAGTAGGATTAGGTTTGGGGATATATAAGCTTGTTTTAGGGTTTACTTTGAGCAGATTTTGGATATTTTGGATTTGATAATCATATTTGGAGGACGAATTGTCTTTTGTCGAATTTTCTTGTTCAGTCAATTTTTCTATCGCGCTTCGGCATCACATGTCAATTAGCAAAAGATTTCATCTTAGTTTTGGTCAATCCAGCTTCCTAGTGCTAATCCTAATCGTGCGCGCACTAGGATGGCTACACAAAATACCGGTCAAATTAGCAGATTTTTATGCAGTCCGTTCTATTAATGTGATCAATAGAATCAATCGCTGTTGATCTTGAAAAATGTTTAAAAGAAGATGAAAGATTGAATCTACAACGGAACTCTTATTAAAAACTTAAAACTTCATAGGTTTTCTCAAAACCCGACGGAGAAATACATAATCCGGGTCATCTGGTTTTCTAGGTCCAGCGGAATCCGGCGGCGGCTTCGCCATGGATTCAGCCCGAGTCAGATGGGGATAGATTGTATCTTGTGGTATACGACCATCCACATGATGTTCTATAAAACCATCCATTTGCCAAGATATAACTCAAACTGAAATGCCCCATTGGTGTTCTGACTTCTTTGTGCAAGGGTAAAACGTGGCCACTTCTACTCAACGATGTCTCACGGTGAGTTTTGTCTCGAGTCTTGACATCGAGCTTTTCGAAAAAACAAAGGCCAAATCAGATCAAGCATTCACGAGGCAGATTCGCCCAAACGAATTCCAAAAGCGACTAAAATGGAAACACTGTCGGCTTCGTCCTTGCTCAAAAGCCATATCTTGTCAGCTTTAGGTTTCGGCCCAAAAAAATGTTATGGAGACATGTCTCGGTATATTCAAGTTCCAGGTAGTCCGTACCTCGAGAAGATGGTACTAGGGCTTCGGAATGGTGATTTTAACAGAAGCCCTAGTGCTCTCTTTAGATGTTCGGCAAAGCCATGGAAGAAACATGTGTCCTGGAAACCGTCGATTTACTGGCCATCATCTTATGAACCGTATAATGTACTCGATTGAATCTGGAAATCTGCCGGCACCCGCGTGAGATTCGTTTCGTTATCTATACTAGAGTCATGAAATAATTTCTTGCCGTTATATATCCGGTTCGATTCTAAAAGCACTTTGGACCTTGGCCATTGGAGATCACCAGACGAAGATGCCTCATTGCTTTCCCCATAGATGCAAGCTCTTCTGCACCAAAGTGAAGTATCCACCGCCTACACAACCCCGTCTCCACCATCAAAACCGCCGTCCGTTCTCCGAGTCACCGGAGAGGTTGGAGAGATAGAACATTGCCAGAAGAGAGCTAGAGCGAAGAGAAAGAGAGAGAGGGCGGAAGGTTGTCTGAGTGATGAGCAATGGCATGAGAAAAGATGCGGATATATAGATGATTATTTTGTGAATGCACGTGACATGGACAACATTCATGACTATCGGGTAATGACGGGATTAAGAACAAATGTTGAGATTGCTCCGATTCCGTAATCTATATATGATGTGATGGATATAATTAATCACAGCGAAGAAAATTACTATTATGTTTTAGTAAAAACCCGATGCAGAACAAATCTTACAGAATCTTGCCATTGGGGCATCCTAAATTTTATAAAACTATTGACCCCTACACGACAGAAATTCCACATATCCTTGTCACAACCGCAAAGGATAAAGACAGACGATTAAAACATTACGCTCAACTGCATACCATGTAGTCTCACCCTCAACTCTCCCACTCACAAATGGCAACTAGCGACCAACAACGTTCCTTTCGCTGCTTCCTCAAGTGGATGAACCTCCAGGAGTCTGACCTTGCCGAGCTCGTCGAGGCTCTCTCTGCCTCCGGAGGTACGTCGAGCACTTCGAGGAGTATATTTAGGAGTGGCGCCGCCTGGCCCAGGAGGACGTGGCAGGGTTCTTTGCACCGGCGTCGAACACTGCCCTGGAGAACTCGATGATGTGGCTTGCCGGGTGCCGGCCTTCCATTTTCGTGCGGCTTGTGTACGAGCTGTGCGGGGTCGAGGTGGAGGTCAGCCTGAGCGAGTTCCTCGAAGGGGCGAGGACGGGGAATCTTGGGGTGCTCTTGGCGAGTCAGCTCGCCAGGATCAATGCTTTACAGGTACGAAGACAGGAAATTGGGTAGCCATGGACATGTGTGTAATTCTTTAACCTAGATTTCTAAGATTTAGGATGGTAATTCTTTACAGCTCGCTGGGATCATCGAGTCACATCAGCGTTGGATGGACTGAATTGACACAAATGTAAAAGATTTAGGATTCAATTGGCATAAAAGATGGTTTATAACTGAATTGACACAATTACAATAGGAAATTTCACTGATGATAAACTCATTAAGTTGACATGAAAGAATATCGCTGTTGTATTACCTTCTAAAGTTATACCTTAAAATTGAGAAATTCCCGATTTCTTTCTTTGAGTTGACATGACTCAATATAGTCTTAATCACATATAAAATCGCATGTCATGTGTATATTCATATTAATGTATCTAAATTACGCCATTACAAGACATTATCTTCTATTACTTTAAGAATTTTATTTTTTGGGCCAAAATAAATAGATTATTGGCAAAAATAGTTAATATCGTTGTTATTGCTCCTAATTTCTTTGACTCAATTCATTTGTAATTACAGCACAAGTCGGATTGGGTTAGGTCCGGATCGGATTGGACATGGATTGCTACAAATGCATGTTTATAAAAATATGTTAATATGAATTAAATGGGTTGATTTGGATAGTACAGATATTTGATGCATCCCAATCCGATCGATCCGATCACCGCCCGTTTGGCAAATCTAATCTTAATTGCTATACGACCATGCATGTGACCCACATATCAAATCTAATCCTGGCTTTTATACGGTCGACCAAACGCAGCCTACATCATCCGCAGGGAACGACAATCAGAGAAGAGGAGAAGCTGACGGGCCCGATGGCAAGCCTGCAGGAGAAGATTGCCGACGAGCCGACCGTGACGATCACGAGGAGGATGAACTGGGCTGTGGCGGAGCTGGGCGGGGAGGCCGACACGGCGCTCGATGAGTGTGGGGTGGGGGGGGGGACATGCGGGTGATCATGGAGGGGGCGGACAGGCTGAGGCTGGACACCATCAGGGAGACGGTCGGGGCGCTCACACCGGCACAAGCCGTGGACTTCCTAGCGGCGGGCAGGAAGCTCCACCTCTGCATCCACGACTGGGGCACAAGCAGTGGAACCGCAAGCACGGCAGGGACCAAGGAAAAAGTTCATCAGTTCAGTCCTACTCCTAAGCACTCTCCTGAGATTCGAAGTCTCGCTCCCACAGAATCATGCAGCGCTCCTTTCTCTGTACTTGTTTTTCCATGTGGTGACATGGCGTCGAAGGGGTGCGTTTTGGTTTTGAAGAGCTTTGCCTTCCCAGTTACCTATGTTTTGATTGTGTGACACGTGAATAATCGGTCTGCCCCCGCCGGATGCAGCGTGGCATGAGCAGCGGGCCAACGCGCCGGTTGCAGTCGGTGAAAAGGCGTTTTTACTCTGATCATCGCACCAAATCCCGATGAGTGTTACTCAAGTCATTAGCTTATTCATACTTCTCAATATCTGTTCAAATCACTGCATTGCCACTTGATTTGAAGAATTAACCAAGACAAGCCCGAAATTTGCTGACTCTATGAATGGATTATGAAAATCTTTATAGAAACCCATACGCGAGAAATCGAATTTGAAAACTGGACAAAATAGAACGAGAGACCGAAGTCAGGACCTCTAGCGCACTTCCATGGCAAAATGCAGGTAGCAGAGAAGCTCTTTATTCATGATCGAGCGACGATACGCACACTACGAGACCGGCGAGGTGACAGGACTAAGCTGCTTAATGGAAACAGCCTGGTTTCTCCACTTTACCCCCTCATTTCGTGCCGGATCTCTTGAGAAGAGAACAAAAGGGCATTGAATAAAATTGAAATTAACACCCCAAAATTGAGTTGTAAATACAGTTGAATGAACAATTGTCCCCAACTCTGCAGGCAAATTGATCACACTATCATCATCAATCTATCCCTACAGCTACAAGCAAACCCAGAGCCAGGAGGTTAAAAAGGACTGTAATATGCAAAGATACAGAAGATTTGACTCATAATCAATGCAGGCAAAATTTGCTATCTCCTTCTCAAAATAAGACATAAGTACCTGATTGAATCTCCCCCTTATTTTCGTGACGGACCAAGAAAAATCGTCTGCAGATCTGTCTGCTGACCACTTTCATGAACTCGACAACCTTTTCCACATATCGAATGGAATCCCAGCAAAACCTGTAGTTATACACGTTTCTTGATTCACTTTATAATCGAGGACATGGAACAAAATGATAATTCCCTGACCAAAAAGAAAAGAAAAGAAGATTTCAAGGATCATCATCTCCAGGAGAAAATAGATAAACCAAATGACAATTGTGCAAGCACATAGATACTGCTCTACGGCATCTAAGAGAACACACTGATACTTTCTGCTATGAAATTCTCAAAGTTTAGTCAGCATATTATTCTTGAAAACTCGTTAAAAATAAACGATCCACTAAACACACTTTACGTAACATCTCTTTAATGACAGCTGACAGACTAAAAGACAAGTGGTCGAAAACTAGCTATAAAACCAGTTTCTATGTTTCAACAACGTAACAACTTCCCACAGAGCGTTTGCCAGCAATGGACTCTTGCAACTTAAATAAAGATTCAACAGAAAAACTAGAAGCAATGGACCAGATCAAATCCTGTGTACTTAAATAGAAAAATACAAAAATGACACAACTATTGATTAAAATGAAAAAACTAACATGAACACCTATCATCCAACACGAAAGATACCTGTACTTCATGCATTCTGCTGGACTTGGCGGTGTATTTGAAGCACCCAATCACCATAACCATTGGTGCCGCCCATCTGGTCCTCAACCAGGTTTGCAAGGAGAAGAAACCCTTCTCTTGGCTGCTCACCTTGTCTTACAAGATGACACAAATGGTAGTATGAAGGATCAGTCTCCCTCAGCTTCTTGATCAGGGCAAAGAGCCGTTTAGACATTTCATGGTTGAGTTCCGTGAAGTTAACCTGATTCTAGAGATAAAAACCAAAGTTAAAAAATTAAGAAGAGGAAGAAAAGACAAGAAAGAGAAGCCGATAGACCAATTTGAGATTATAAATGAAAAAGTAAAGAAGGCAAAAAAGCAGAACTAAACAAGGGGCACCTAATTATTTAAATAGTTGGTAAGTGTTGGAACTCTTGTAATAGCATCGGTAA
Organism: Syzygium malaccense; assembly: GCA_031216405.1. Taxonomy (NCBI): domain Eukaryota; kingdom Viridiplantae; phylum Streptophyta; class Magnoliopsida; order Myrtales; family Myrtaceae; genus Syzygium; species Syzygium malaccense. The sequence goes on along the minus strand of CM062256.1, from coordinate 8,390,599 downwards.
CTTTTCAATGCGTTCCTGACTAAACAAGCTGCTGGTCAAAATATCGTCACCAGCACGGGACAATGTTCCGATTTCTAACATGTGGATCGAATGAATCGTCCATACATTCGGCCCGAGTAAGAAGCAACTGTGGACGATGACGGCCGGTGCTAACCACGCACACGGATTTTGGATGATTTATATTTCGGAATCTGGACAACTTTAATTAGAATAGACAGGATGAGTGCACACATAATTTACAAATTGATTTAAATGATGTTTAGAACAGTAGAACCCATCTGTCAGGAGAGTTGGCCACACATATCTGCACCACAATGTGCTACTTTGATTCAAAACCATAATATAAAAGAATAGTCCACACGGTGAAATAGAAATTACACATTCACAAAAGGTGTAAAGTCAATCTCAAAGCAACAAGTATCACAATATATCTTAGTTGCCACGTCACTCATCCCAAAAAACACTCTAATTGCAATTCATCCATTTAAATGTCTCCCACTGTTAATTTTTCACTTCACAATAAATTTCAAGACAGCCACAGTAACTCTAATATTCGAGACAAATTACCCATAGTTCTACTGAAACTTTATAGCTCTATTTTTAACATCTGCAGAAAACATCTGCTCAGCAGCAATTTCAAGGACTCGCACTTTTTCCAAAAGATTGATATCACTATACCACTTTGCGGTTTTGGATCTCCCAGACCATTTCAGCTGGAAATATCACTCTGATTTTAGTGCCTCACCAGTTTAAATCCCAATTATAGCACACTGACAATTTCAGGCACAAAATTCTTTTGATGAGTAACCAGTTTATGCATAAATAATACAGAATTTTACTTCCCTCCTTTATCCTTTTCCTTTTTGGAGTGGGGAATAAGCCAGCTCAGTAATTAACAATAGCGCCCACGCAAAAATGAAACAATGTACTATTCATAAGCTCTGTCAAAGCTAGACCCCTAACAGCTTGCATTTGTCCGCACAATTTACAATTTTTCTTAGTAAATGTACATAGAAGTCACGGTAAATAACTTATCTATCAGCAAAACCCTCCATTGATTTCCTCCTCTCATCTCAGCTGTTTCCATTGTCACAGCCTCGCACACCCCCACCCCACCTTGCCCAAAAAAACCCAATAAAAAAAAAGAATGTGGTTGTTCCACTACTGCCTCAAAAATTTATTGCAGACATATCTATGTCGGCAACTGCAACTTTGTAATGCACATATAGTTCAATTCTCATTTCCTTTGCAAAGCACTGATCTTTCCTTGAGTACCCTGATTGACTGTTCCATTTATCTTTTATCGAAGCTAGTCCACAAAACATCAGTCCATCAAGAATCTCCTAATATAACTACGTTTCCAATGAGATAACTCAGTCACCATCAATCCTCCATATACTTCACATCTTGCAGAGAGTATCCAACCAATAAAACTAGCATTTCAAATCTGGCATAAATTCAGGTCAACAAACTGAATGTTGAATTGATCCACAATCCTAAATTAGTATATTCACTCGATAGCCATGCTGAATAACTCTTTGCAGTGGTATATTTAGGGGGGAAAAGGAAAAAAAAACAATCCAATGCAAATAAGTATGGCTGAAAAACTAACCCTTGATAAATCAGCTGCAAAGTCTTGCCCCAACAAATTCTTGGACAAATCGGGTGAAAGCATTCTACCAAACCATATAATAAAACGAAAGCCATCATCAAACAAATAGAGCCCCCTGGAGTCTAAGCTCTCTGCAGTCAATGGTAACCTTTTAATTGTGTTCTTAAGCTCATCATCCAGAGAAGATCCCTGCAAGAATGTTGCAGACATAGTATCAAGTACTTTGAAGGACCTACAAAGTGCTATGAGGAAAACACAATGCAATCACGAGATTTTGGAGGACCATTACCTTCATCAGATACTCATCAAGCCTAATTAAGTCTGGATATAAAAGTTTCAACAATTTTTTCACAGGCAATGCCATCACGGTGTAACCGGCTGCACTACGTTCATCAAGCGGCACATCAGCATACCCTCCTCTTAGGATGGCTGATTTACAAAGGGCCAAGCTGTATAAAGGTAAAAACTTCAAAGATTCTGGATATATCATCCTGCCTCCCAAACGATGCTGCACTGCATAAAGATTTCTATATTCCTTGAGCGCTTTGACTATCCTCTGCTGGATAGCATTTCGTGCATCCTCCAACTTATTAGTCAATGTCTTCTCAATTGCTACAGTGCATAGCCCAAGGTTAGATAATCGAACCTAAATTTACTTAAAATCGAGCAGCAGAAGTCATTCACAGCATGAGAAATCTTTTTAACTCTACCTAGCCTACTGAACAAAGATATGATGGCACCCGTGTCTGCCTGACGGTACATTTCTCCTAGATCTGTTACGGTGGGAGATGCGGCTGTGTGTACTCTAATACGCCTTTCTCCACAGGATGCAGTGTATCTTTGTTTGTTAAGGGCATCCAACCCTAAATGTCCATAATACAACCAGAATGCCCTAATTCCAATCGCAGAAGCAGTGCAAGGGCTTGAGATTGTAGAAATATTACCCAGAAGTATGCTGAACTATGTTAAACGTGAATCACTGTGATATGACAAGAAAACTAGTATTCATCAAAACCCAGAAACTAAGCCCCGTATAATGTAAAAGCAGATGTGAACTTCTCAAGTTACTCATGGTAACAAGATGGAAATTTGGAAAATAACTGTAAAGCACAAAGTAAACATTACAACAGGAGGTCGCCTGATCACCACAACTGTCCCACTCTAATCTTTCAATTATAACCTTAAAAGAGAACATAATTATATGGACTGGGGAAAAGAAAACATGTTAAAAAAGATATACACAGGGGACTATATAAGAAAGGAAAAGAGCATGAAGCATATGCAGGTACATATATGGATGCAGCAGGAGTGAAAAAAAATTGCAGATAAATAACCATCCTCATTGAAGGATACAGCAAAGCAACTTGGAAATATACTGTTTGGGTTGTCAGTAATGTATCTTCAAGAGATAGCTGCATTGCATATGCTTTATCACAATCCACAGCTGGAAGTGCCAATAAGTCGGTGGATCTTAACATAAAATTTCCATGGTAAGATGTGAAACGAATTCCTGCAAGTTTCCATCAAGAAACAAAGTAACTACATGTAACCCAATGCACATGAGCAAATTAAACTGCTCAATAAGCACTTTTGAACATCATCCACAAACCTTTCCCACATCTTATGCGCATAACGGCCTCCCAGGCAGTTTCCCTCGTGAGATCTCTGGCTAACTCGTGTCTCAGCTTCTCTCTGTGAATATCGGATTGAAAGCTGGGATAGTAGTAGACTTGACCCCCAGTGTATTTCGCGAGGGTTCCTACATAGGTATAATGAGACAAGCATTAATCTTCTGAAGAATGTATGATGCATCAGATGCATACATCAGCAGCTCTATGTTATTGTGCGCACGAAATGGTTATAAATATGCCCTCATTGGATGTCAGCTAAATCTAAGCATCAATTCACATAGAAGACTAACTACTGAGGTCTTTATAACAGGGCAAGGGCAAGTGCAGCTCAGTGCATGAAGCTCCCGTGCTATGCAGCCTTACCTTGGGACTTTTGCAAGTAGCTGTTTCCACAACTCGACCTGTGACCTCCAGGAGGTCACATGGCAACAGCTTTACTATTGCCCAAGGCTCCCCTTCGAGGTCTTTATTAACAATATGATAAAATCTATGATCAATCAATAGAGGACAACGGCAAAGCTCGATATTAGAGCTACTATACTTCTATGAACTCCAAGGTCTTCCTTCGAGAAACAATATTTATTACGAGCTTCACAATTAATGCACAGCAACCATAGATAGTCCAAGAGCATAAAATGTTTCTTAACAAATTACAAGTAGAAAGAACAGAAAATCTTGATTAGATCTATTGACTTCCTTTCACCCAGTCCTGTGCATCGTATTAGACAGACAACTAACAATATTTAAAGATTCTTCCAAAATATTAATGTGGCCCACAGTCATAGCAACCCTAGTAGAAAACCATCTTATCTCTAGTTATGCTAAATAAGCAGCCATTGACATATCCAGCACCAATGTCAGACTCAAATCAATTTGTCAATCCTAATTTTGACGAAAAGTTAGGGAAGCTGAGGATATACCTAAGGAGGCTATATCACCATACTTTTCATTGAATGCGTATATATTAACACCTATCTGGTACTTAGAGAAATCAGCAGCCATTTGCTTGTAAAAGGGATCTTCTGGTACTCTCAGCGTATGTTCTTTATCTGTTCCGTAAACACGAACATCATCTCCCCGCAACTTCAAGCGGCCAAAACCAAGAGATGGCAGTGTATTCTCGAAAACAAGTAATTTTCCCCCAAGTTGACTCTGCAGAACAATGAAACGTCATGAACAGTGAATGAATGATTTGACAGAAAGAAAAGAAAATTTTACAATACATGTTCTAACTGTATGCAGAAATGAAAGAATTATGACAAGGTAGGAAAGAAGAAGGAAATTATAGCATACCATAACCATAAATGCTGCCTTGAGAGCTGGACCAAAAGCAGATTCCACATTTATGTTGTTCTCAAACATCGATGGCAAGCTATCAAGGAAAGTCTCCACAACTTCTCTGGACTCTGACAGGTTGACAAGGAGATCATCTGGCAGTGGGATAAATATATCATCGAGATCTGAGACAACCATCATCTGAGGTTGGGTCAAGGATGACTGCACAATTGAAAAACCCAGCGTCAATCAGAGTGTTTAATTAGATGGCACGAAAGTGTCTACTGCAATCAAACGGAGTTCCTGCACAAGTAGCACACAGATCTCTTACCTTCAGATTATAAAAATGTATAGTGCTGTCAAAAGTTATGAACCCAATCTGTGTCCTGGGGAAGCCCGGAAGATTATCTAAACAAGACTTTATAGTCTCGGCCACAACCTGCAAGACATTAATCCTTCCAGAGAGTCACATTACATATATATCACGATAGGAGCCTATGCGATAAATCGCAAGAAAAAAGCCCTTCAGGAGATAAACATTTGAGCAAGAATGAACTTATTCTTCCTGAACTTTCTAAAAGCTTACTTCTTCAACCGAACTGAACAAGCGCCAGTTAACCCCTTTCAGGTAACTCATTAAATCTAATGCTTAGCTGACATGCACAGTAAATAGTTGCATCCACAGTCAACTACAATCGATTAAAAATTGTAGAAACACACATATATCGAGATGCAACAAAATCATGAAACACACATAGCCATTGTACAAAGCAGGACAAATGGCAGCACGACTATGGAAATTTTGCTTCATGCTCACCTGTACCATGCCACTTCTAACTGCAGATATCGAAACATCGATGAGGAAAAAATAGAGTGGCGGCATTGGTGGCCGAACCATATATTCAGTTGGAGCAACAAATTCAACACTGCCCTTTGTAAGCTCAGGTCGCTGATCCAGATCAAGTCTTCGGCCAGTAGAGTCCAAATGGGCAAAGTAATCACCGGGAACTGTAGATGACAGTAAAGATGGTAGATCATACTAATATGAACCATAAAAGAAAACACTTTGCAATAAAATCATCTACTTTATGGCTGCCACACGGTTTACAAGCTGTAAATCGCATATTGGTGATATGTACTTGGTATATAACTCATTAAGGTAAATTATGTCATAGCAACAGACTTTTAAATATGAGACAGTTCAAAGGATCATTGTAGTCGACCCAGGAAGATACCACAAGAAGCCACAAGACTTAGTTATAGCTAGTACCAAAACCCAGAAGGGCTATTATAGCACCTTCAAACAAATCTTGCCCCAAAGAGAAAAATGTGTAAAATTGTGATAATCTTCTGAAGCTGCTATAAATTTTGTCATCATTACAGCCCTGAGCCATGGTATTTTAGTTTTAGACATTGTGCATAAAACTATTAGCAGGGAAGAATAAAAAGTTAAATATTTCTCACAGAACCTGCCTTCCAGACAAAGAAAAATTTAAAGAAATCAAAGGTCATAAAAAGTTCACAAATTATTGCCCCTCAGGATCTACCAAAAGGAAAGCAGCTTGATTGGTTTGAATCCAATTCATGAAAAATATCTTAAGCATCTGATTCAGCTTCAAGTTGATGTCTAGAAGATTAAAGGTGTCAATACAAAGAAAAAGAGGCCAGCTGATCCACAGGCAATTATCATAAGCAGGAAAAGGACAAGTTCAGAATTCCATGCAACGTTTAGAAAAAACCACAACCAAAGCCCAGGCAGGCAATAGCACAACTTCTAGAAAAAACAACACAAAAGGCCAAACATCCAGAGAGCCTGAAGTCTAAAAAATTACCATCATTCAATAAGGAACAGATGTTGCAGCGCCACTTTCTCCCTGCTTCAGCAAACGTCACATATGGATTGACATAGGTGCGACATCTCCTGCACCGAATAATGCCAGTTGAAGCAAAATTCACTATAGGAACTTCTTCCTGAATAACAGCAAATAGCAACAAAATAAGGTGACTGTGTGATTCAATATATACAACTGCTCACAATTGCAGAAATAATTTATGCTTTTCAGTTCAAGGAATCTCACCCCATCAGGAGATTCTGCCAGAGGACAAACAACTGCTCCAAGAGGTAAGTGCCACCTTGAGACCAAAGATTGAGAATTTGGTATGGCACTAGTTGTAAGCCTTAGAAATCTAGAATGACAATTCATGGGAAACATTTCAGCAAATGACTTGGGCTCCACATCGCCATCTAGTGGTCTTGGCAAAGATTTTGAATCAAGTCCAGGGTCCAATGATCCAGGTACAGACCCAAGAGAGAAGGAGCTGAAATCTTCAAGCAGACCATGAATGGGACCTGTGGGGGGTCCAAATCCCGGATGCTGTGTTTGCAGGGTCCCTGGAGCTGGTGGTGGTGGAATATACCCTCCTTGATGTGCATGCAAAGGGGGAGACGATACTGGTGGAGTCGGCACATAACCTCCTGGGGCACTAGCAAATGGAGATTGTAAAGTTGAAACTGGTGGAGCTGTTTTAGACTGCTGAGTCACATATCCAGGCATAGGGGGCGGTCCACTTGCCCTGGCAGCCGAATACAATGGGCTCGCCTGGGGCATGTTTCCAACAGGGGGCATAATATTTGCTCTTGGAGGAGATCCCATCGGCAGAGAAGGTACATGTGTTGGGGGGCGAAAAGATCCAGGCTGAGAATATAATTGAGCAGCAGGAGATTGAAATGGTGGCTGTCCAAGAGGTGGAGCTTGTGTAGGTGGCGGTTGTGCTGTCCCCGGGAACTGCGGTGAACTAAAATGTTGGAAAGCTCCAGAAGTGGGAGGGGCATACGAAATCGGTGGAGGTGGTACTGATGGATCACTATATGCAGATTGTGGAGGGGGCCGGAAACTAGATCTGTCTGATCCAGCCGCAGGAACAAAAGGTGAACGAGGGGGAGCCTGAGGAGCAGCAGCTGTCGTAGGTCTAAAAGTGGAGACCCCTGGTCTGACCACTGGATTTGTTGATGAAAAAGGTGTCGCAGCAGGAGGCGAAGATGTAAAAGGCGAAGTAGGCCTGCTAGTGAAAGCCGAACGACCTGGATTTTCAGTCCCCATGGAATTGATCTGATAACCTCCTTATTCAACTCCGAATCCCTATACTCCCATACATAAAACCTGATGTAAGAAGATATCTTAGGATTTGAACAGTACAAGAACTAGCGGCATCACATGCCAAAATCTCATCTAAAAAAGCAGAAGCACACACAGTAAGGAGCCGCGATCAAAAGAAAAGTAACATGTACATTGCTACAACCATAACCCCCCGATATGCACAATTCTTTTGATCTAAACCAAACACTCTGTCGCAATTCTCTAGTCGGTGACCAAGCAGCAAGCATCCAGAGCTAAATTGAAGTGGTAGGCAGTGAAAAGACACAATACTATGTTCACCAACAATCCAAGTAGACCCTTATAAGAGAGAACGCCACATCGCTATCGCCGCCTCAACCGAAACTCTCCCCCCCCCCCCCCCCCCACAAACACCAAAACGAACGCAGTACACATAAAACCAACACGGCCGTCAACGACCGAAACAGCCTAATTCTCCGGACAATCCTAGGCACCAGAGAAGATCAAAGCCAAGCCTTTTTCCTAAAAATAGACGCGTCCTCCCCATCAACCAATCCACACTCAATCGACACGGCCGCATCGCCGACACGCTGATCTTCCCAGATCGCTCGACTAGGAACGGAATTCTATCAGAAGCCAAGGCCCCACAGCCGATCAAGTTTGACCGCGCGATTTCACACCCGCAGAGGTAAGAGGAGAGGACCTCCTCCTCCTCCTCGACAACACCGGGGACGACCTTCGCGTCCGCCCCCCCCCAGAAAGCTTACCTGATCGGCGCGCCCCAAGGCAAGCCGCTGAAACCCTAGCGAATCTCCGACAGGGGGGCGGGGGCCGGCGGCGGCGGCGGCGGGAGCTTGCGCCGTGCTTGGCCGGGAGAGATCGGGGAGCGATCGGAGGAAATTCAGATCTTCGCGTCCGCTAGAGAGAGAAAGTAGAGAGAGAGAGAGTAGAGAGAGGAGAGAGAGAGAGGGAGGAAGCTGAGAGAAGGACGATGAATATTGGAGCCCGAAGGACTCCTCCGAACTGGTGAAGATCCACAGGCCCGTCGTGCTTTTTTTTTTAACTTTATTTTCTTTCCGACTTTATATTTTCTTATATACATATATGTAATATATATATATATATATATAGATGTTATTACTTATTCGTCTTCTTGCACATGTGGTTACACCTTTTTCCCGCTTAATAATATGGATAAGTGTACCGAAAGTCGTAAAATTTATCGTGAAGGTTAAGACCTGAAACTTATCACGAAGTGTAATCGGATTTTATAATTTTTTTAAAAAAGTACAATCAGTGGAAAAACATGATTAGACCAATTTAATATGTAGATTGCACTTTTTTTTATTAAAGTTTTATGACTCAATTGCACTTTCTTGACCGGTTTTAGAACTCGATTATACTTTCATAATATGTTTTAAGACTTGATTATATTTTTTAAAAGTTTTTTTTACCTTAATTACACTTTCGGGTTAAGTTTTTGGATTTTCGGTACACTTATCTATTATTTTTTGGGTTAATACCACGAAAAACCCCAAACTGATATACTTGTGACAAATTTATCCAAAACTATTTTTTTGACCACAAAAAATCTCAAACTGGTACACCTGTGATAATTTTATCATGAACTATTTTTTTAATCACCAACAACCCCAAACTGGTATATCTGCGATAAATTTACCCCGAACTAATTTTTTAATATTATTTTTTATTTTCTTTTTTTTTTCCCTTTCCTTTTCTTTTTTTTTTCCTTAATCTTCAACCTTTGGCCGGTCCGGCGACCGATCGGAGGCAGGGGCCAATGAGGCTGACCTCGTCGGCGAGGTCGGCTTCGCCCGCCCTTGGCGAGGTTTGACCTCGCCAATTGCCGATGAGGGGTCGTCCTTGTCGTCGTTGGCAAGGCTCGGCCCCGCCGGCAACTAGCGAGGCCGGTCGAGGCTCAACCTTGCCACTTTTGGGCGAGGCCGACCTCACCAATTGCCGGTGAGTTCAAGCCTCGCCAGATCTAGCGAGGGGTTATCCTCGCCGTCGCTCTGGCGAGGGCTTAAACTCACCGGCATTGGCAAAGCGTTGTGGAATGAAACTTGTTGTCTCGTGTGCAGGAGTGGCGATCGATCAGGGAATCGCGTACTTGCTCATGCTCGCAGCTCTGGCGCTCACCTACATCATCCGCTGAAAATCTTCTTCTCCCTCTCGTGCCAAAACGAAACATCGCCAGAATCATTTCATTTCATTTTTTTGATATATTCTTTCAATCCTCAATGGAATTAGGGCTTGCACATTCTTAGTCATCACCTCTCTTTTCATGTTCACTCGCGTGTAGTACAAAGCAAATCGCCCTCCGCAATGCGCGCAGAGCATTGACGGTCGAACTGAGTGAACTCGAACCACGAATCAAATCAGGCGAAATTTCATGAGATCTCGAGCTCTTTCTAGTCGTATTTTAGATATGGTTAGAAGTTCTTGTTCAAGCGTTTCCATCTATACAATTTTACGGTTGATTGCAAGCAGCATTTTGAATATCAAAAAGCGGCAAAATGGAGGCAGAAGACAGCTATGTTCACTATCTAATCTTTTAAACAACGGCTTTAGGCTGGATTTGCTCAAAGTCGAACACGTCGAACATGAGTCGCCTCACGTCTGGCTTCCCATACAGTGTGTATGAGAGCCCGTGGATCACCTGCTGGCTGGACGGCCGTCGTGGCCAGGTTCCATAGCCGCCGGTTGTGCTCGTACAAGTCCTGCACTTGCTCGGAGTAGATGATGAGGTGGTGGAGGTGCTTGTCCCTCAGGTACCGCCCGCAGAAACTTATTCATGAGGATGCACCGGTGCCTCTCCTGCAGCCATTTCCCCGGTGCGTCTTTGTGCTTCATCAGTAGCCTCTCCGCCATCACCAGATCCTTCAAGTTAGCATCAGGAAAGTTAGAAAAATTAGAATGAGATAACAATGCGCTTCGGGGACGACCTCACCGGTCCACGCCTCTGGCCGGTCGCCGGACCGGCGACCAGCTAGAGGTTGAAGATGAAGGAAAAAAAAAAGAAAAGGAAAGGAAAAAGAAAAGAAAAGAAATAAAAAATAAAAAAATTGAAAAAATAAAAAAATAATAATATTAAAAAATTAGTTTGGGGTAAAATTGTCACAGGTATACTAGTTTAGGATTTTTGTTGGTTAAAAAAATAGTTTTGGGTAAATTTATCACAGGTATACCGATTTAGGGTTTTTCGTGGTATTAACCCTATTTTTTATGTACACATATATATAGACATTATTGCTTCTTTCCAAGGTCGTTACTCCTTTTTCCCAATTAATCATAAAGAAAAAAAGACAATCAGATTATTGGCCGGATTTCTTTCTTTAATTTTGAAGCATCATTATGGCTCGTTGGGCAAACATTTTTCTCTCGGTGTTTGGATCGCTTAGAAAAAATGAATCGATGGAAACCTATGCTTAAATTCAAGAATAATGATTTCCACTTAAAAAAAAAATCATTTTCCAAAATATGTTTTAGACATCGGTACTTGGACCAAAAACTTGGCAACCTAGCTCCCATTCCTAGTTACTTGGTTGCAAGCTTGAGCACGAAGAGACTGGGCTCGAGGACCCCGATGCCCAAGCCCGGTTCCTTGATGCTTAGGATTAGGTACACAGATTTGGAGCTTGGGACACCGACGCTCATGCCTGAGTCCCAAAGCTAGGGTCCATAGATAACAAGTCTAGGATTGGGGTACCTGGGCCCAAGTCTCAAGTGCCCAAGCCTGGATCCATTGAGACCAGGCCTAGGTTCAAAGAAGCTAGGCACAGGACCCTAGTGTCCATGCCTAGGTCCTAGAGACTTGAACTCGGGTCCCCAGCACCTGAGCTCGGGTCCCTAGCACCTGAGCTCGGGTCCAAAGAGGCCGAGCTTGGGCTCCAAGTACCCATGCCCAGGTTCCACTAGGGCTCAAGTCCTCGACGCTCGAGCCACGGCCCATTGAGGTTAGGCTGTCCCCGTCCATAAAGGCCTGGCTCGGGTCCATGGAAGCCAAAAACAGGGGTATCGAACTCAATTGCATTTTCATAACAAGTTTTAGGACATTTAGTGCACTTATCCCCTTTTTCTTTTGCTAGAAATATTCCTTGTGCTATGTAAAAAATGAAATATACCTTGTCATATGTGAAGAATGAAAAAGAATGTCTTTCAAAATGGTTATACTAAAGAACACAGCCAGATTTGTTGATGAACATTGGCCATAACAAAATACAAGGGGACGGTACAATAACTCTTCAAAAAATCTCAACTAATTGTCCTAAACATTTTGTAGAGAGTACAATGGAAATTCAAATGTTCTCGAACAAATGCGATCGAGTGCTAATCGCTTCAAAATTCATGAAATCAAGTCCTAATCTCGTCAGTTATGATGTCTGATTATTGAAACATTGATCAGTCCATTAAATTAAGCACGACTCTAATTATGTCATCGTTAAAAGACAAAAGCGTCTTTGTTTTGCACAGATGGCATGTCATGATTAACAGGAATCAATCTAATCTTTTTACAATTGGAGTCATACAATTTGCTAAGAGAGAGAGTGTGTGTGTTAATCCCATAAAAAAGACTTCAACGTAACTGTTGAACTTTTGAATGTGTCAAAAAAGGCATGAAATCTTAGATTTGGGACTAATCTAGCCAACATCACTCAACATTGTAAAAAATTGGAAATTTTCAGCTAATACCCTCAAACTTTGCAGCTTTGCCTTTTCTTTTATTATTGTGTATTTGGGGTTTTTTCCCCCTAATTTTTCCTTATAAAGGTAAGTAAGATATGTCTTAAAAACCAGTTTCTTCTACTCGTGGTCTAATTATATCCATTGAAGGATACCAATCTAAATTTAAGTAAAGAAGAGGAAACTTATACTTGTGAGATATTGAAAGTGAAAAACAACACAGCTGATATGCTCATCATATTTACTGGTCAAAACATTCGAATCACCCCAATTCTAATGAGTTGCTTCCGGCTATTACCAAAATAATATGCGCAGTCACAAAAATAATCAGAAGATCTATTCATAAAGTGAAAAGAAACTCTCTAACAGACTCTAATGCCCAGTACAAACGATGGATTATTGCTCGAAAAAGTTGTTTTTCTTTTCTAATTACATCGGTAATTTTCCAACCTCCGATATTTGTGTATTTAGAACTTGCACCAATTCCAAGATTAAATTTTCCCTTGAGGAAATATTCCTCATACTCAATTTGCTTTAAAGTAGGTTCTTTTAAATTCTTGAAATCACTCTTTATCTCCTTTAATAACGTATTTATTGAATTTGATATAATCTTTAAAGGATCGATTACAAAATTTTTTAACACAATCGACCGTAGCTTCTACATCAGGCTCATGTAGCATATGATAGAAAAGCACGCCCTCAGCCCCATCAGCGTCGCAACCTGAGGCAGTCCAACAACTTGCTTCAATCTTTGACTCTCGAGCTCGTTGTCATATATGGGAAGAAAGAAGATGCAGGTCTTCATCTACACTAGACTATTTCTTAATGTTGTTCTTATTGCACTTGACTTCCTCCCGACTAATTAATTTATCCTTTGGTCCAACTCCAGGTAAAGAGGAGGATCTAATGACCACAAGATGATGGTTGAAAGAAAGTGGTGGAAGGCTAGGAACTCATGGATATATGCAAGACCAATAAGACCTAGTTTTTCTTCGGACTATTGCTTCACAAGGATGGGTCAATGTAGGGTTAGTTTGTCGTGGAAAAATCAACCGTGAAAAATGGAATCAGACTATGAGGCGTGATAACACTGTCTTTAAGGAATTATTTACCTTATAACGTTACTAACAGTTATCGGTAAAAATCCTCAAGGTACAACAAAGTCTTGAAATGAAAATACCAAATAGCAATTCTAGTATTTCTCCAAGAACTCTCAAATAGGAAACAATTGGAAAGAAGACTGTATATCTTTAGATAAAACGAAAATGGAAGTTTTTCTATTGAACGGAAACGTTGAGTAATTAATAGCAAAAAATATGTATAAACAAAGACAACCTTTCCAGGATTATAAGAGCACCTAATAACCGTTAGGCAAAAATAAAATTCGGAATTAAATAATAAAAAATAGCCTTAACTGTATTGATATGACACAAAGGTTATTATACTTCTATAATTATAAATCCGAATTTTAATAAATAAAAAGAATAATAATTGATTATTGTCAAATCTATTCCACGTGCGTGCAAAGTGCTAATCTTACACTTGCACGCGGGTATAGTAAGGTCCAACCCACTAAACCCATCGTTTTCATCTTTAATAATAGAAGACTTTCACACTTATATATTGGCTCACGCTTACTCTTATATATCCTATATGTGATAAGGCACTTCGAAGTTTGTTCTTCCAGCACAGTTGAGGGAGCGTCTTTTGGTTAAAATCTGTATTGATAGAAGAGTGGGTTTGTTTAGGGTGGATTGCTTGGTTAAGGTTTTTAAGGTTGCTTACCGTATCTAAAATATGTACTAATCAAAACACTTGCTTGAGCAATGTTACAAATCTATGAAAGTGGCAATTCACACTTTCCTTCTTTTCTCCATTGTGTTTCATCGACTTTTACTGTGATTCATCCTTTTAATATTGGACATGGTTTAAAGTTATGGTCTAGTGGTTTTTAGGGTCTACTTAGGGTTTCGGGGGTTATTTAGAGTTTTTTTTTTTGGGAAGGGGGATTATCAGGGTCTGCTGAAGGTTTATGGATTCTTCGGTGTTTGGGGTTACAATGGTCTATTTAGGCTTTAGAAGTTTATTAAGGTTTAGGTGTTAAATTTTGGGTTTTAGGGTTAGGTTTTGGCTATTAAATTAAAGTGCGATTGGTAATATATGGCCAGTCAAAAGCCATATGCCTACTGAGCAAAGGCTATGTGTAGCAATGCATTTGGCAGGTGAACTTGACTTGCATTCTGCATTTGGCCCTTGCCTAGAGGTGGTAAATGGGTCAAGAATCCATATATAATGATTGTGGGTTATTAATGGGTTGGCTTTAGCTTAAGAGTAGACTTAAATGAGTCATTAATGGACTGGCCTATTAACTTAATGGGTATTAAATGGATCACAAATGGATTACTCAAAAAGCTTAAGTGAATAATAAACATGTTATTGTCATTTTTTTTAATTTTTTGATTTTTTAATTTTGATTTTTTAATTTATTTTTCTTTTCTATTTCTATTTCTTTCTTTCTTTTTTTTTTTCCTTCTTCCTCCGCCGGTGGCCGGCCACAGGCGAGGGACGAGCTTGCCGGCCTCTGGCTAGGGGTGTCAAATGGGTGGGTCGGGTCAGGTCAGATTTGGGCTGGGTTGAAAATTGTCTGACCCATATTGACCCATTTAACCTGTTTGACCCATTTTCATGCAATGTAAATTTAATGACTCATACCCCTTATCTCTGACAAGGGGTGGGGGCCGCCGGCGATAGCAGAGGAGGTGGCGTGGGCCTATGGGTTCCGGCGGAGGTGGGGGATCCCGTTCGAGGGCCCGAGCTCGCGCTGTGCTTGGCTGGGAGAGATCGGGGAGCGATCGGAGGAAATTTAGTTCTTCACGTCCGCTAGAGAGAGAAAGTAGAGAGAGAGAGAGAGAGAGAAGAGAGAGGAAGACAGTGGAAACTAAGAGAAGGATGAATATTGGAGCCAAGAAGGACTCCTCCGAACTAGTAAAGATCTAGGCCCGTCGTGCTTTTTTTTCCTTTATTTTCTTTCCTACTTTATATTTTCTTTTATATATATACATAGATGTTATTACTTATTCCTTCTTCTTTCACATGTCGTTACTCCTTTTTCCCAATTAATAAAAAGGATAAGCGTACCAAAAGTCTTAAAACTTTTCATGAAGGTGCAATTGAAACTTAAAACTTATCACGAAATGCAATTGGGTCTTAAAACCTTCAAAAAAAGTGCTATCAACGGAAAAACTTGATCATGCCAATTTAACAAGTAGATTGCACTTTTTTTTTTAAGTTTTAGGACTTGATTGCACTTTCTTGATCGGTTTTAGGACTCGATTGCACTTTCATAATAAGTTTTAGGATTTGATTATACTTTTTGAAAGTTTTTTTGCCTTAATTGTACTTTCTTGACAAGTTTTAAGATTTTCAGTATACTTACCTAGTATTTTTTATGTACACATGTGTCCCTTTTTTGATGTCCCCATGCCCTTCCAGCATGGCGACATGGGGGCGAAAAAGGGAAGGTCATTACTCTCTTTTCCCAATTAATAATAAAGAAAAAAAGACAATCGAATTATTGGCCGAATTTCTTTCTTTAATTTTGAAGCATCATTATGGCTCGTTGGGCAAACATTTTCCTCCCAGTGTTTGGATCTGTCGCGACCTAACCTCCCGAGGGTGCACTATCTGGGGTTCGGCTAATGGATTATTAAGTTTAAATCTAATTTAGGCCCTCTCAGGTCCTACCAATTTGCAACTTAGGGTTTAAGTTTTTAACAGGTAAATGTTTTCATGCTAGAGTCGCCATTAATCTATTTGCGATAAGTTGATTAGAAACCTAATAAAACATAGGGAAATGCGTTTTATTTCTACGAATCAGAAATTTTAAATTTGGGGACTTGGTTACGCTAGAGCTAGTCTAACGCCCTTTCGGTATGTTGTCTTTTTAAAAAATTTTTGAGCAGGCAGTCTGGATCAATTTTATTACCTAGTTGCTAACATGTGAAGTGACCATGCTGGTACGTAATCTACCAATTTAACACCCAATAAAGAAAACAGTAAATAAATTACTAGCTAAGGAGAATAACGTACATTTTAACAACGTCAGCATCTGCATTGTTAGCTAGAAAATCGCATAGACAATCCTAATATGATTTCTAATTAACAAAGCAATTCACACCATTTGTTCTTTAGGGTTTTCTCTTTATTTAAGTGAAGACTAACCTACGTGCAATAACGTGCAAAATATGACATGCGATTAATTAAACCTAGCATGCAAATTATATGTCATGCAACGAAATGACCTAATTCTAGTGACGGACAAATGATATATTTTTGGTATTTTTCAATGAAATTCGGAATTAAAAAAATACCTAAACTAACATGCAATCTATCCTAGAAAGGGCAATTTAATCTATCCTAAAGTGACTCTTTTTTTTGGATATTTTTATCGAAATACGAAATTCTAAAATACCCTAAATATTCTATTAGGACTAGAATAACCCCTAATTTAAACTAGGAAATAAACTACCCTAAATGCCAATTTAAATTAAGCAATTATCCTATCTTCTAGATATATTCAGGATTTCCTAAACATGCAGAATTTTTAATTTAAATTCTAACTAATATTCTTGGATTTTCTTTTTAAAAGGGAAATAAATTAAACAAAGATAACAATCTCATGCCAACCATCCATGTGATCCGCAAAATCCATTTATCCTGTTCAAATTAGGAAAACAAATCGGGTTAGCGATCATATCCACAGAGGATCGTGGATATCGATGAAAAGTCAACTGTTGGAATTTATAAAGCGAATAAGATATATTATCATATTCAAGTGGTTATAGATAAGATAACAATCTTCTATACCGCCGCATATCGTACCTCATAGTTTAGGTCGAATAGTTGTTCAGATACGTTGATGAATTAGGAAAAACTCCTAATTTGGGCTATTTTAAATATTGCGGATATCACATGCATTATCCCTAAGATATCTAACAATCCATATCCACAAAAATTACGCGAACTAGGAATTTAAATTACCTAATTTTGCGGATACTTTGAATTTGCGTCGCGATTGGAATCGCGGATCAGGATGGGGTGGCTAGCGGCGGGCGCAGCCGGCAGCGATGGTGGACTGGCCTTGCGCGGGATGGTGTTGCTTTGGTGTGGACGGCAGCTTGCGGCTAGGGGAATGACTCGTGGTTAGACTACACGGTGTGGTACCTCTCCTTTATGGAGTCCCCACCCTGAGATTTGTGGCACGCTTGATGAATGTCGGTAAATCTGCAAGAGAGAACAAACGTGGACTGCAAAGCACGGGCAAAAAACAAAACTTCGGAGTCGATGGACTCTCCTTGATGGTTCCCTAAAGCCCACGAGAATAGACCAAAGATTCTCCTTCTCTCGATGTGAGCTGAACAGAGAAATTCTAGTTGAATTCTTCCTTCGACTGCCAAAGAAAAATCACCACCGCTTCAACCCCTCTCTTCTCTTCTTGTTTCGAAATTTCCACCAAAGCTCTTTGACCACCGCTTGGACTTTTTCCTTTGACCGAACATCTGACCTTCCTGCTTTGTGAATTGCGGCGTCAAGAACTTGAACGAATGATGGTGGAAGGGTGGTGGTGGTGGTGATGGTGATAGAAAGATGGTGGTGAGGTCGGTAACTCTGAAGTGCAAGCGTGAATCGATGAGAAGAAATATTTATGCTGTGTGTGTTTATGTTTATGGCCAAATCTCCTGTGTGGCCTCTCACTCTCTCAAATCCTTGCTTCTTCCTCTCTGGCTCTTACTCTCACTCACGTGTGTTTTCATTCGCATGTTCTGGAAATTCTGAATGCCCCTCCTCAATTGTGAACCCTAACATATCTATTTATAAGATTTAGCCAGGGTTATCTTGCAAGAAGCAAGATATATTATTTCCTAATTTTGATACTCAACTTAGGCAATTTTCTAATTATTTCCTCTATCTTAATTTTCATAGAATAATATGAATTATCCTCTAAGTATATTATTTAATAATTCGTTAATTCAATTATTCCAACTTGGTATTTCCCAACGAAAATTTCAGCTCTTATAATGTCCATGGGCTTGGCTAAGAATTTTCTTGAACTTGGGCTTAGTCCAATTTCATTAAGTTCAGAGCCATCCATTTAAGTCCAGCCATTGCCAATCCAATATAAATATGTAATTGAACTACATGATTCTAAACTATATGCTATGCAATCTAATTTTAATATTTTTGTTTTGAGGGTTAGAGATTAATCCCTAATTTTCTATGTATTAATTATTAAATGGTTAGTTAAAATTTAGGTGTCAACAGGATCGCTTAGAAAAAATGAGTCGATGGAAAACCTATGCTTAAATTCAAGAATAATGATTTCCACCTTCAAAAATTAAAAAAAAAATCATTTTTCAAAATATGTTTTAGACATCGGTACTCAGACCAAAAACTCGGCAACCTAGCTCCCATTCCTAATTACTTGGTAGCGGGCTCGAGTACGAAGAGGCTGGGCCCGAGGACCCAGATGCCCATGCCCGGTTCCTTGATGCTCGGGCCTGGGTACATAGATTTCGAGCTTGGGACACTAACACTCATGCCTAAGTCCCTAAGCTAGGGTCCATAGAGAACAAGTCTAGGACTCAGGCGCCTGGGCCCAAGTCTTTGGTGCCCAAGTCTAGATCCATTGAGAACAGGCATAGGTTTAAAGAAGCCGGGCGCAAGGCCTCTGTGCCCATGCCTAGGTTCTTGACACCTGAACTCGAGTCCCCAGCGCTTGAGCTCAAATCCAAAGAGGCCAGGCTTAGGCTCCAAGTGCTCGTGCCCAGGTTGCACTAGGGCTCGAGTTCTCGATGCCCGAGCCAAGGTCAATCAAGGCTAGGTGGCCCCCATCCATAAAGGCCAGGCCCGGGTCCATGGGAGCCAGAAATAGGGATACCGGACTCAATTGCATTTTCGTAATAAGTTTTAAAATTTTCAGTGCACTTATCTCCTTTTTCTTGTGATAGAAATATTCCTAGTGCTATGTAAAAAATGAAATATTCCTTGACTATGTAAAGAATGAAAAAGAATGTATTTCAAAATGGTTATATCAAAGAACACTCCCATATTTGTTGATGAACATTGGCCATAACAAAATACAAGAGGACGGTACAATAACTCTTGGAAAAAATCTCAACTAATTGTCCTAAACATCTTGTGGAGAGTACTATGGAAATTCAATTGTTCTCCAACAAATGCGATCGAGTGTGCTAATTGTTTCAGAATTCGTGAAATCAAGTCCTAATCTCGTCAGTATTGATGTATAATTGTCGAAAAATCGATCAATCCATTTAATGAAGCATGACTCTAATTTTGTATTCGTTAAAAGACAAAAGCGTCTCTGTTTTGCATAGATGGCATGTCATGATTAATAAGAATCAATCTCATCTTTATACAATTGGAGTCTTACAATTTGCTAAGAGAGCGAGGGTTAATCCCATAGAATAGACTTCAACGATACTGTTGAACTTTTGAATGGGTCAAAAAAGGCTCTTAGGTTCGGGACAAATCTAAGCCAACATCCCTTAACATTGTGAAAAATTGGGAATTTTCAGTTAATACCCTCAAAATTTGCAGCTTTGCCCTTTCTGTGATTGTTGTGTATTTGTGAAGTTTTTTTTCCCTAATATTTTTCTTCTAAAGGCAAGTAAGATATTTCTTAAAAAATCAGTTTCTTCTACTTGTGGTCTAATTATATCCATTGAATCACCCCAGTTCTAATGAGTTACTTCCGAATCACCCCAATTCTAATGAGTTACTTCCGGCTATTACCAAAATAATATGCATAATCACGAAAAAAAGAGAGAAGAAGATCTATTCATAAAGTGAAAAGAAACTCTCTAACAGACTCTAATACCTAGTACAAAGGATCCTTTATTGATAGAAAAAGGGCGCGTTTCTTTTCTATTACATCAGAATTTTTCCAACCTCTGATATTTAAGTATTTAGAACTTGCAACAATTCCAATATTAAATTTTCCCTTGAGGAAATATTCCTCAAACTAAATTTGCTTTATAGTAGGTTCTTTTAAATTCTTGAAATCACTATGTATCTCCTTCAATAAAGTTGTTTTGTCGGAAATATCCTCACAACGAAATATAATTCACCGAAAGTCGTTTTTTGGCTCTTAATGAAATGAGACTGAGTTCTAGATCTAATTCCAGACAGGAGCAATCCAGGTGTGAATAAGGAACTTGATTTTTACAGAAAATTTAGACGAATCCATCCAACTGTTGGTGGCGTCCAACGTTCACAAAAACCTAAGCAACTACAGCTAAGGAAATTGAAAGTGCGAAATTGGAGAATAAAGACTACAAATATGGAAACTGAAAGTGCGAAACTTGGAAGTAAAGATAAAAGACAATATTTGTTTTGTGTGTGTTGGGGGTCCTTCTGTTGATAATGAGACGCTATTTATAGCACGACTTGGTAACTGTTCTTGATGTTGTATCCAATCTTTACCGTTGATTTCGTCTTTACCGTTTATGTAATGACATATGTTTATTAACTATTATTGATCTTATCTTATGTATGAAGTGATAACCGCTTTTGAGCCCACTTAGTCTCTGAAACGACAACCGTCATCGAGCCTATTAGTTCTCCAAGGCGACAGCAGTCATCGAACTTTTCTCCGTTTAACACCTGTCTTTCAGAATGGTAACTGTCATCGAGCTTTCTCTCCGTCTGACATCTGTCTCCCAGGACGATAACTGTCATCGAGCCTTTTCTCCGTTTGACACCTGTCTCTTGGGATGATAACTGTCATCGAGCCTTTTCTTCGTTTGACACCTATCTTTTGGGATGATAATCGTTATCGAGCCTTTTCTTCATTTGACACTTGTCTCTCGAGATGATAACCGTCATCGAGCCTTTTCTCCGTTTGACACCTGTCTCTCGAGATGATAACCGTCATCGAGCCTTTTCTCCGTTTGATACCTGTCTCTCTAGATGATAACCGTCATCGAGCCTTTTCTCCGTTTGACACCTGTCTCTTAAGACGGTAACCATCATCGAGCCTTTTCTCCGTTTGACACCTGTCCACCGGAAGTAAGGACCTTTGTCGAGTCTTTTTGACTTGACGTCCATTATCCTTTTCATCGATGAAAAGCACTTTTAGCACTTGGACATCTATCTTTTCTGAAGTAGAGGCTTTCATCGAATCTTTCATAGCTTTTCTTCATCTGACACCTGTCCACCGGAAATAAGGACCTTCGTCGAGCTTTTCTGACTTGACGTCCATTATCCTTTTCATCGATTTCATCGATGAAAAACACTTTTAGCACTTGGACATCTGTCTTTTCTGGGGCAAAGGCCTTCATTGAATCTTTCATAGCTTGTTATTCATTCTTCTCCTTGTCGATATCTTCGATGAAAATACCTCAAGCATTTTTTATCCTTCTCTATCTGAATTTCAAATTTCCCGCTTATGACTGTCCATACCTACTAGCTGTCATTTTAGTACAGGTGATGTCATCT
The DNA here is from genome assembly GCA_031216405.1 of Syzygium malaccense. Lineage (NCBI taxonomy): Eukaryota > Viridiplantae > Streptophyta > Magnoliopsida > Myrtales > Myrtaceae > Syzygium > Syzygium malaccense. Next base: position 8,368,745 of record CM062256.1, on the reverse strand, counting down.
CTTATCGTTTTATTCATATATCCTTACGACGAAATCTCTAATTAATTTCAGGTGTCAACATATGCCCCCTTTTAAAAGAATTAATTCTTTTGTTTAATTCTTTTAAAATAAATTTTTAACCTGAATAATCTTACTCTTAATGCCTTGTAACTTGTATTTGCTCATCCTTCCTGAAACGCTTCGCTTTTTTCTGACACGTCATCTCAATCATTTATGATCTAGCAGATCTTCATGATAGCAAATCACTTGAACCGTCGTATCCTGGCGAAAAATTGCAACTTTTAACCTTCCATCTTCTTCTTCAATTCTAGGTTTTCCTCTCAGTTTTTTCACTCCTTCGTTTCCATTCAGATTCTTCATTCAATCCGCACTCATGGCCTGCAAATATTCTCCCAAATCATACGTTGAGAGATTTGATCAACTTCGTCATGATCAAGAATCCTCGAACTGTGACTTTCAACTATTACACTTAGTCGATGAGTCCTTCAACCAACTCATTCTGGATCCTTGCTTTCATGATCATCAACAGATTTCCGCTTCTCTTCATCCCTGTTGTCCAAAGAGGATAGGAGAACTGCTTCCTATTTAGAAGCCGTCGGCTGCAGATATCTGGTTTCTAGAAACCTCACGGTTTCGGGGGTTTCCTTCTCCTAAGATGGGTTTTCACCGCTAGTATGTAAAACTAAAGGGAGATATAACTACTCGCTTTGCCTGGATAAGAGCTGGTATTGATACCACTTTGGAGGTCAGCATGCTGTCGTATGATTTAGATCTAGGGCTTCTGGGTGCTGCCATCAGTTTCTGGCCCCTTTCGATAAATTGTTTCTTTTTCCTCTGGGGTCCTATGTCTGTTACTTTGTTGGACATATATGTCATTACTAATTTTCCTCCGATTGGGGCCTCCATAAGTGACATCACTTCGATACCAGTACCCTTTATTTTTGATGAACATCTTGTTTATGGTAGATTTTTGGAAACTTATTCTCTTAGTGCTGAGCCAATAACTCCTGATGAGCGTACCTGTTTCCTTCTCTTTTGGCTATCTAAATATGTTTTCCTTGCCCACACACTGAAAATTTCCAAAGATTTCTTATTACTCGTAGCTAATCTTGCTGCCGGTAAAACACTTGCTTCAGCACCATTAATGCTAGCCACTTTATATCAAGGAATAACTCTTGCATCTTCATCGATGACATCCAAAGATGAATGTACCTTATTTGGACCATTCTGGATTCTTCAATGCTGGATGGTGCATTATTTTCCTTTTCTTTCCACTCACACTCCTCGCACCTTTCGTCATCATTCCTGTCCAGAGTTCCAGCCACCAACACCTCCTCCCTTTAGATATCGTTTACTCAGTTATTCCTCATTAAGTATCTCCGAGAATCTTTCTTCTTTTGCTTTTTACCTTCATAAACTCTTGACAGTTCACTCAAATGAAATTGAATTTTTTCTTATGATGCAAATGAATTCAATTACTTATTTGATTCGATAGCTCGCCTCAATTTAACTGACTTTTGGCTACGCATCTTTACTCCTGTGGACCTTCCTTTAAGGCTATCCCAGAAAGGCAAATTTTACCATGGCTTTGAGATTTATTCTCCTCAATACTGCGCTAGGCAGTTTGGTTTAGTTCAAGTCATTCCCATGCCAATTCCTTATTCTCTTGAATTCCCAAGCATGGTGAAACAAAAATATCCTTTCAAGAATGATGCCCCCTTTGCATGCTGTGCTAAAATCACTCGGCTTATGTATGGCAAATTTGCCCCTGATGTCGATGACTTTGAACCTAAGCCTGGATACACTCCTGCATGGACTTCTTGGTGGCTTTCTGTCTTGAATGCCTTTATGAGGAGGCTACTCAAGCTATGTTGTCTCGAATAGCAACAAGTGCATTTAAGCCAAGAAGCAAAGATAAGAAGGGTAAAAAAGGCATTCCATAGGACGAGATGCTCCAAATTCTGAATCAGAAACATTGCGGATAACTCAGGGGGCACAAATTAAAACTCCTAAGGCCAAGTCGACAATTCCTTCTAAGAAAGTGGTTCCCCCAAGAAGTGCCCCTATTCGGACCAGATTGTATTGCGCCACCGTAATGGATCAACCCCGAGTTGATGATAACACACCTCTTCTCAAGAGGAAATCTGATTTGATTCAAGGTATTCTTTTATTGTAGTCTTTTCTATTTCATATGATTCCCATATCATCTTTTAACCCTAATATTTATTCTTCTAGGGTCTCCATCATCTAGTTAATCTATTGAGAACGCAAACGAAGAATCGATTGCTGCATTGATCAAAAGAAAACGTCTCAATCCTTTATCTACATCGACTTCCTCTTCTATGGCCATTGTCAATCCTATAGAGGCTTCGGATTCTCAGGTCAATCTCAATCATTCTAGAGACAATTCAAATGGTATATCTCTGTTGTACCCTTCTTTACTTGTTCTTCCTATTTAATGCAAAGTAATGAATCTTTTGGCAATTCATTATTGACAATCTCTCTCTCTCTCTCTCTCTCTCTCTCTCTCTCTCTCTCTCTATATATATATATATATATATATATATATATATATAATAGGACTCTCTGTTGACCCGGTTCTTGAAGTCTCTACAGTTGATCCGCCCATATTACTCCTTACAGTGCCAGAACAAGGTATTTGTGTAATAATAATATGTCACAATTCATATCGTGTCTCAACGACTGATTTCTTTCTATTTTTAGGATCTCTAAATGATTTGGTACCACTAATTCAAGCAACTTCAGAACTTGAAACAACTGCCAGTACTGCACCCGTTGATAGCCACATCACCTCTGGTTCCCCTATCCATTCTACTGAAGCTAACCCGTCTAGTTCAACTTTGGCCCTGGCTACTGTTTTTGTCCCAGTACAGAGTGCTGCTGCTCCTTTGACACAGCCTTCTTCAAGCCATTCAATTCCTTCTGCCAAAGAAATAAATTCCCCGGAATCTCTCTTGAAGACTAAGCGTATGTTAGATGAAGCTTCTCACATACTGGGTTTTACTTCGGATGCACCTTCCTCAAGGCAGATGGACATTAAAAAGGTCAGAGATAAACTATTACGACTTCTAGACCTTTCTAGTGGGGGTTTTCCTATGCTTCTGTGTAATCAGACAGCTTTTGATCGACTGAAATTTCTGCTCAATGAGCTGTGCGGTGCTGCACCTAGTGAAATACTGCCTCCTGAGCTGAAGGTTAAACTTGATGATTTTTCAAAGGCTTTTGTCAGCAAGATAGAGTCTTATTGACATAATTATGACCTAATTATTTCTTTAACTCTTTCTGATCAACCTCTTGCCGAGAATAATCAAGCTATAAACGAGCTCAGTCATACTGTAAAGGAAAAGTAGACTATCCTTCATGCCCTGATTGAAGAAATATTTGGACTTGATGAGGAGGAACTTCATCTTGAAAAGCAGAAAGTAGAAATTGAGCAGAAACTGGTTTTTCTTCGAGATACGCAGAAACTCAAGCATACACAGAGGCTCCAACTAGAGATGGACTTCGACAAAGACATTACCACTCTCAAAGACCTCAAGCAGACTGAGCATTGACGTTGATTGGCAATTGAAGCTGAAAATTGACGTACCAAAAACAAGTGTATAATCGAGAATGGTCAATTTGACCGTAGTATGTTGTCCCTCCAAAGTGATATAAAGAAATTGTTTTTCCCCAAGACAACTTCTAATCAATAAAGTGACCTCCATTTCTTTTTGAATTTATCTTAATATTCCTTTTCAATAACTTATTTTCAGCGGGAATATTTTCATTCAAATTTCTCCACGTTCCTCATCGTGGGTGAAGTTGGTTACTATGTTGGGCCTATTTATACCCTTTGACCTCCATTTTTACTTCATCCGCCTCAAACATGGCATCCAACTTTCCTTTTTTTCTCATGCCTCACCTTCTATGTTCTTGAATCCTCTTGATGATCTTCAAGTATACGAAACAAAAGGTCGTATCTCTTTGTCCTTCATGGACCATAACACTAACAACGATCACATTATACTGGGTCCTTATCTCAAATCCATTCTAGCCCCTCCTATGTTCACTAAATGTTTTCCTCGCCATTATCAAGAAATTCTTCCCATTAACAATAGCCGCATTCATGCTCATGCTTGGCTGACCTCCAATTATAGGTTCAATTCTTATTTCGGTTTTGACAAGAGGTTTTTTCAATGGTATAAATGCTTGCGTGATGTGATGAAGTCCAAATGACAATCAGCTTGAATTGACACAACTTTGATGTTTCGTTACATGTCTATCAATCTAATGGAGTATGGTCTTATTGGCATTCTCTGTACCTTTTGGTGACCTTCTTCGCATTGTTTCTTCTTTCCTTGTGGTCTAGTAACCATAACTCTTTTTGGATATTTGGGCCTTAACGGGCCTTTCACCTTTTGTTGAATTCCGAGGTTAAGATGTTATTGAATGTTTATCTTTTCAAAATTCGACGTCTCTTAATCTTTCGTATGATGAATTTATGGACCGATTTGCTAAGTCTGAGGGGAAATTCATTTTGACGAACATGTTGCATTCCTTTTATGTTGGTTTTCACGGTACATTTTTTGTACATAAACTTTATCAGTTTCTTCTGAGTTCCTCGACATGGCTCACATGCTTTCTTATGATCTTGATGTTGGTCTCGGTTGAATTGCTCTCGCTATTCTTTATCGATCTCTTACAGATGCTCAGACCTCTTTTTCTAATGCGCATCCTGATCCTTTCTTTGGTCCTCTATGGATGGTGCACGGATGGTGCCGTATGTATTTTCTTGATCTCTTCTTTGATGTAAGAATACCTCCTGTTTACTGGTCTGAGACCGATCTTCCTCCTATCGAAAAGGAATTTGGTCTTTGAAGACTTTGTCGTCCTCTATTATCCCTTAATAGGAACTTCCCTCTTTGAGGGCTTCCTTCAATATTTGCTTTCATCAAGAAACTTTGTCTTCTATAGAATTTGTGTCGATGTTCTTGAGATTAGCCCTTCTTATGATCAGTCTAATGCTTGTATTTTCTAGAAAAGCATTCTCACTCCTTGCGATCTAATTGTGGACTTCTCGATGAAAGGCCAATTTTTTCCGGGGTTTGAGATATATAATCCGCACTACTGTTCTCGTCAATTCGGTCTTACCCAAGGTATTCCAGCTCTTATTGTTTACTCCATGGAATATTCTTTCTCTTGTACTAGTAATCATTATTTCATCAATGAAGGAAGTATTTCTTGCTGCAATGAAATTACTCGTACTATTCTTGAAAGATTTGACTACATACATTTTGCCGGAGATCCGCATAGTACCGATGCCTTCGATGAATGGTGGGTGGAATATTGATCATATGTTTTTTCTTCGCACGTCGATATAGTGATGTCTAAAGTCACTCACTGTCTGCCTGGATTGAACCACCCATTTGAAAGGCCTTATGATTTATCATCTAACTACGATAATCTTTCCTCAGAATCAGAATATTCATCCAATAAAAGTATCACCTATAGTTTCCAACCCACATAAAGTTCATCTCTTATTTACTTTAAACTTCATCTTCTGTTGTTTCCTATTTTGCAGACATGAGTGTTACGTCTTATAAACGGGAAGTTGAGACTTACATTGGCACACTTGTCGAAGTCCATTCTCTAACTTATATCCCAGTTTCTGATGACACCCCATGTTCATCGAAGAGAACTTTTGGTAAACCGTCCCTATCTTGGGAAAATGATGAGTTCCAACCCAAATGGATTCGACTTCTCCATTTACTGTCACCTGGTTTATCTCATACTTCTAATAATGTTTCCATGGAGACGGAAATTAAATCTCTTCTGACTGAGTTATCCAATTTACCTTGTCCTTTGGATTATCTAGCTATGGAGTATGTTGTCGAAGAGTTGGCTCGATCTTTTAACTCAGCTTTGGCATCTTATAAGTTTCGATAGGATCGTATCGATACCTTCGACCGGATGGAAAAATCATATCTGAATAAATAAGAGGATCTGGAGCAAGCACGTACTATCCTTGCACGTTATCAAGCTGTTAATGATATCCCACTACAGTGCTTGGCTGATCAGCTTAAACAGGTTGAACAATTGGAGATTGAATACAGGATTATGAAAGACGAACTTCAAGAGATCACCCTTGAAAAAGAATAATTTTTCGAGGCCAATTGTGATCTCGAAATTCGCTTACACAACTTCTATCTAGGAATTGAGCAACATTTCATATAACCATAGGTCCAGTTTACCTTGTAAATACTTAATGTATATATTAGGATCTTTATCTTATTTGCGTCCAAGTGTACTCTTAACCCTTGAATATATGTACTTTCCTTTTCACTAAAGATTCTTGATCGATGAGCTTTACTTCTTTTCCGGTATTCTTTATCCAAATGCAATTGTATCAATTTCAAACATCAAACATGCTCAAATTTATAGTTAGTCATAATGATCCATCTTCCTAGCAGATGAAGCATATAATTGCAACCCTTCATATTCCTATACTTGGCAGATATGGATCTTAAATATCCATTAATTCTGATAAGTTGCTCCTACCCCTTCCTCGTCAAAACTGTGGATGGATTCGCTGCACACGTTTTTCCGTACTTCCACTATGCCGTTTTATTCTCTTCAATCGCAATAATATCCTGACATATTTTTACTTTCATCTGTTCGAAGAATCTGTCAGTTACATCTATTTCCACTTTGCTTGATTTCCACATGACCCTTTAGTGTTACTGGGTCTTGATTCATTATATCTACCTTTTCTTGCAAAAAACTGTCGGCGGACACGATCCCCTATATGACCCTATCTTGTCGTTCCATTTCTACCAACATTAATAGCTCCTCGCGACGTGTTCTTGCTCTCCAATTAGTTCAAAGCACCTGTCAATTACATTCATTACTCACGTCGCTCAATTCCTTTAGATTTCTTATCGTGCCTATCTGCTTTGGCTCTCTATTTAAACCACTATTTTGGCTCTCTATTTAAATCATCTTTGTAGTCTTACTAACCTACCACCTTCATCCGATCATCCCATATTCCAGACTAGCTTTACTATGGCCAAATCTTCTTATTCCTCATCTTCACATGCTTCGCTTTTCACCGAGGAGTTTATCTCCTTGTGGAACGACATCTTATGTCGCTTGTCCTTCACCTATGCCTATCTATCTGTCGAATCCCGGGTTGTGGATGAAATCTTCACTTTCCTTAAAGAAGCTGAACCTAAGTTCCTTTCATCCGACCATCCTTTTAGATTTGACTTTAATGAATTTTGCAGCATTTTTCCCTATGGTCTTCAAGCCTTTTCTGACAATAAAATGACAATCGAACAGCATGCCATTGCTGAGGGTGATTATTTCAACAAGGTTAATTTTGTGACTTAAGCTGAGAAAGTATACTTTGACCAGCTCAAAGTTCTGGAACCCGCTCGTACAGGACTAAGTAGCTTGACCCGAACAAGAGAAGCGAAGGCCGATCTACTGGACATCACCACCCGTCGTCTTCGAGGCAAGCTGACATCCGAGGAGAGAGCAGCGGAAGAGATAAAGAAGAAGGGGTTGGTTGAACTGTTAGCCCAGATAGACGAGGACATCAACTCCTGCAGGTCGTTGGCGGATCACTTGGACGAGCAGGCCAACACATGCTTTGCCAGGCTCACAGAACTAGAAACAAAGTGTAACCAGGCCTATTTAGCTAGGAACACCAGCTCTTCTGCCTGCTTCCACACTGAAAACGAGAATCGTCATCTGGAGAGTCGTCTGTACAACTTTGTAAACAAGTTTAGGCGTCATATCGGTTTAGACTGATCATGTAATGATGCCTAAACTATTTCTGTAAATCCAATCTCCAAGTTTGGCTAGTTCGACCCCTTCGACCATTCTGTTTGCCGGCTTATTTCATGGACTCTTTGGATTCTTATGTTGAATGATTATCAATTTCTTCATGTTCCTTCATATCCCACATCGTAGGATAATATTTCTTTAAGTATTTTTCATTGATTGATCTAGGCATTTCTCCAAGTCCATCAATATCCATCAAATGATATGCATTTTTACTTAAAACTTGCGTAACTAAATATGGACTTTCCCAATTTAGTGACCACTTTCCAAACTCAAACCCACTGGCAAAACAGTTTTCCAAACTAAATCACCAACATCGAACCGTTTTTCCTTTACATGTTTGTTATATGCTTTAGCAACTCTATTATTCTAGACAATTAATTTTTGCAAAGCTATAACCCTATTTTCTCTCAATTCATTGATGTTTCCATACATTAATTCGTCATATTCTTCCTTGGACATGCCCCCATATAATTTTACCCTTAATGATTGTACTGTAATTTCTACAAGTAGCACAGCCTCCTAGCCATAAGTTAACATGTATGGGCTTGCTCCTGTACTTGACCTCCTCGATGTTCTATAGGCCCATAATACCGTCGATAAGAGTGAATCCCATTCTCTAGGATTTTCTTCCAAATGCCTTTTAATAATGTTAATAATAACCTTATTAGATGCCTCCACTTGTCCATTCACTTGAGCGTAGTAAGGAGTTGAATGAAGCATCTTGATCCCTCTGGATTTAGTAAACCCCAGAACTTCCTGACCAGTAAATACAGTATCTTGATCTGCCGTTATTATTTCTAATATTCCATATCGATGAATAATTCTTTCCTCTATAAATTCTTTTACTACTTTCTGAGTTATGTTCTTATACGAAGCAGCTTCGACTCACTTGATAGAATAATCCGTAGCAACTAATATGAAACTATATTTTTTAGATGATGGAGGATATATTTTTTCAATTATGTCCATTGCCCATTCTTTAAATGGCCACGGTTTGATAATGGGTTGCATAATGGTTGCAGGGACATGTTGTAGTGGTCTATGTTTTTGGCATGTCTCACACCCTTTAGCATAATCAATATAATCTCGAGTCATTATTGGCCAAAAGAAACCATGGCGCCTTAATAACCATTTCATTTTTATACCTGCTTGATGCGAATGGTATATTCCTTCATGTACCTCTACCATTGCTATAAATGACTCTCTTTTGCTTAAACATCTAAGTAGAACATCATCGATCGTCTTCCGATATAATTCTCCATCCATCAACAAGTATTTCAACACTTGCCTCTTAAATGATTTATCATCAGAAATAGGGTTCTCTATATATTGAATGAATGGTTTTCTCCAATCTTCTTCATTGACATTGACATGTTCCCTATTGGACCGTATCATCATAATTCGATTATCTATCGATGACAAAGTTTTTGTTTGCGCAACAATAAATTTTCCTAATTCTTTTGATATTTTATATCAAGATGCCATTTGAGCTAACTCATTGGCTTCCATATTATCATTTCTTTTTATATGCTCCAGTTCATAATCAAAGAACTCGTTCAATAAAACTTTCGTCATATCGAAGTATCGAACAATATTCTCATTGAAGCATTGATAATTTCCCGATAACTGATTGATCACTAATTGGGAATCCCCTTTTATTCTTACAAACTTAACGTTCATGTCAGCCAATATATTAAGGCCAACAATTAACGCTTCATATTCTGCTTGATTATTGGAACAATCAAAATCAAGTCGACACATAAGTTTTGTTCGACGTCCCTAAGGGGATATGATCATGACTCCAATACCAGATGTTGTTGTCGTACTTGATCCATCAAAATACAATGTCCATAGTACCACCTGTATCGATCTCTCGATATTCTCCTCTTCCAGATGTACACATAGATATTCTGTAATAAAGTCAGCAACCGCCTGACCTTTAACTGCTTTAAGCGGCACGTATATCAAATGTATTTCGGACAAAGCGAAAGCCCACTTGGCAATTCTTCCTATGATAATTGGCGAGTTAACATATATTTAATGATATCCGTCTTACAAATTACATGAACTGTTGTCAGTAACCTGTAATGACATAATTTTGTATAGGCAAAGTACAATGACAAGCATAATTTCTCCATCGGAGTACATCTTTTTTCTGCATCATTCAACATCCTGCTGAGATAATATATTATTTGCTCTTTTCCATTGTCATTTTCCTGTACCAACATGCTTCCAATGGTATTGTTAGCTGCCAACAAGTAAAGCTTCAATAGTCTACCTGGCTTGGGTGGCATCAAAACTGGTGGATTGATCAAATATTTTTTAATCTGCTCAAAAGCAAGTTGATGCTCTTTCCCCCAAATTAATTGATCTTGATTCTTAAGTTTAAGCAATGGAGAAAATATTTCTATCTTACCTGACAGATTAGCAATAAATCGACACAAGAAATTTATCTTCCCTATGACCATCTGCAATTGTTTCTTACTTACGGGTGGCGGAAATTCTAGAATAGTTTTAGTTTTATTCTTATCTATTTCTATTCCTCTTTGATTAACTATAAACCCTAAAAAGTTGCCAGCTCTTATCCCGAAAGCACATTTAAAAGGATTTATCTTCAATTTAAATTTCTGTATCCTTATAAAAACACGCTCAAGATAAGTTAGACGACTTACCTGGTCTGATTTGATGATGATATCATCGATGTAAACTTCCATGAAATCCCCAATCATATCATGAAAGACAAAATTCATGGCCCTCTGATAAGTTGCTCCGGCATTTTTTAATCCAAATGGCATCACCAACCATTCGAATGTCCCAATAGCTCATGGACATCGAAATGCTATTTTATGCACATCTTCCTATGATATAAATATCTGATTATAACCCGAATGACCATCCATTAATGACATAATTTCATTGCCGAATGCTGAGTCAATTAACATATCTGCCATTGGCATTTGATACTCATCTTTTGGGGTTGCTGCATTTAGATCACGAAAATCTATATACAACCTTATCTTCCCATTTTTCTTTTTAACTGGCACGACATTTGACAATCACTCGACATATCTTGCAGTTCTAATAAAGCCTGCTGCCAACAAGTATTCAACTTCCTCCTTAACCTTCTGCATAATTTCTGGTGCAAACCTTCTTGGTGGTTGTTTGTGTGGTTGGAATCCTTTCTTAATTGGCAATCTATGCTCAACCACATCTCGTCCTAATCCTGGCATTCCATGATAATCCCATGCGAAGCAATCTCTATGTTTTCGTAATAACTCAATTAACTGGGCCTTTGCCACCTCATCTAACAATGCACTGATGAAAATTGGTCGATGGTGTTGGGCATCTCCAATATCAATTTCTATTAGCGGATCTTGGGCTTCAATGAGTTTATTGTCCTCTCTGAGGGGTGATTCTTCAAATTCCATAATGCAGTCATTAAGATCTTAAGCATTTACTTCGGCTTTATAGGCCGTATACCTCTTATTGAGGTCGCCTAATAAGATAAGGTCTTCCATGAACAACCTTATCCAAACACCCCGCCAGGTCAGTTTTGGGAATCCAATGGACATTTCCCTCGTCAAATAGGCAGAATGCAACATCCCTTGAATTAATTCTTGGTGGTTCGATAACGCATGAATTATCATCTGACATCTTCCTTGACTCTCGATCAGTCCTTAAAGGATGTGCCCATGACACATGAGCCTTACTATTAGCTTTAATATATTTAACTTTGCTTCCGTTCCAGAAAGCCAACATCTGATGAAGGGTCAATGGTACACACTGATTTCCATGGATCCAATCTCTTCCTAACAACATGTTATATGAACCATCTACCTCGACAACACAGAAAGCTGTTCTAGAAGTTTTAGATCCTACAGTCAGGTCAGCTATAAATAACCCTTTAACCTTTGTTACTTCTCCTGTAAAATTCGATAATTATATATTCGATGGGATAATTTCTTCATCTTTTTTTCCTATCTTTTTGAAGAATCTATATGGAACCAGATTTAAAGTGGATCCTCTGTCGACCAGAACCTTGGAAACCGGACGGCCATCTATCCTAACATTTATATTAAGTGCTCTCAGATGTTTGGATCCTTTTTAAGAGGGTTTTTCAAACTCCATTAATTCTTCTTCATTTTCAAATTGAAATTTTGCCTTGTCTTCCTCATCAATAATTGAACCTCCATTGGTTGTTGAGTCTACAAATGTCACTCTATATTGCAATGGGAGTCTAGCTTGAACCATACATGAACTTAAAGGTGACATAGATCTTGATAATACGACAGGTCTAAGTACAACTTTATCGTTAATCTTACCCTTTTTCTGATCATTATTGTGCTTATCCTCACTAGAATCCCCAGGATTCCTTTTCCATACTAAATTCCTAGCTCGGAATTTCTTAGATTTATAAGGCATTGATGAAATTTGAGTAATATGAATCTGATTAACCTGTCTTTGTAGTTCATGCATCTTCTTCTTTCTTTGTAACCTTTTTTTTTTGAGTCCTTATTACATTACCCCTTGGACCCTGAACTTCTCCTGATTCGAACCATTCATCTTCTGATGGATCACTTGGTATTTTCAAAGTCCTAGTTCGGTGAAGTGTCAAAATTGCCTTGGTCTCTCTTTTAGGTGGATCGTCGAATTCCTCACCCCATCCAGTTGCAACCACTTCCTCCAAATATATAGGAGGTGGACCATAGTCAACATAGTAGTCGAATTTACCACTAGGCTCTCCTAATGTTCCAATCCTAGGATCGCCCTCTTCATAGCGTTGCCTAAAAGACTTCCATTTTGTTGGGAATTGTATCGAATTATCGACAATCTGAGCATTTCGCTCCTGATTCATACATTTATTCCTATCTTGAACATTTCAAGAATGACTCCGATATTCAGTCTTTTTGTTATAATTTTGGTATTCAAATTGATCCCAAAATGTCTTTTCTTGTGAAACACCCTGCGTCGAAAGATGCTCTCCTCGTCGATCATAATTGATTTCTTCTTTACACCGAGCACATAGGTGTGGCTGCATCATTTTACATTTAGGTTTTAGTGACACCATTCTCGTCATCATGGGGAATGGATCAACATTCACCTCCATAGGAGCCTTTTCTTTATCATCTGCGAATTTGATTTTGCCTTGTTGAATCACTTTTTGAATGTTCTTTTTTAACACAATACAATCAACTGTATTATGACTCCATGAATGATGCCACTTACAGTATTTCTTTCCTCTCATATCTTCTGGGCTTGGTATAACTTGGCCTTTAGTAAGCTTGATTTGCTCATCAATCAAAAGAAAATCAAATATTTCATCGAACTTATTTATGTTGAAAGAATAATACTGGACGTCCTTTGATTTAACCATGATGGTTTCCTTTTCTTTTGTTTTAGCTGGCTTCAAAGCAGGACAAGTGTATGGCTTTTCTATTATCATCTTGACAATTGCCACTTCAGCATACTCTGATTCGTTTTCATCGACTAGTGTTTCATTGACAAAGTTTATCTCATGTCTAGTATGCTTCGGATCCTTTTCTTTCAAAAAGTTTTCATACTTCACAGCAATGGTAGTCAATAAAAATAAATCATAATAGGCCTGTCCTACCATTCTTTCCCTAATGGCAAACTTTAGACCATTAAAGACAAATTCAGCAAACGTTCTCTCGGGTAATGGTACAAGTCATCTATTTCTTACCTTTTTAAATCGGAACATGAACTGATCAACTGATTCATTATTATACTGTTTCATTGCTGATAAATCTATCATAGACATATCTGGCATTGCCCTTTGAAATTGACTATGAAACATCATTTCCATTTAATCCCAAGAGGTTACAAAATGAGATGGTAGAGATATGTACCAGGTAAAAGCGGTTTTGGACAATGATAATGGGAATAAGCGCAACTTCCAATGATCTCCATGCGTAGCATCTGCACATAAAGCAGCGAATCGATTGATTTGCTCCTGTGTTGACTGATCGTCTTCACCAGTAAACAAGTTAAATTCCGGCATCTTGAACCCTCTTGGGTACGGAACAGTATCCATCCATTCTGGATAGAGCTTCTTGTACATTTGCCTAAAAACTCCTGGTTCACCACCGTATTGCCGTAACATTGAATCAACTATGTGATAATTTTGTCCCGTTGGTATTACAACTAGTGGTGCATTTTGGTGCAGAAGTTGATGCATCTAAAATTAAGGTATTGGTGCTTGTGGGATTGGTTGTAGTAATGGATATTGTGCTACTGGCCGTGGATGCTGTGGAGCTGGATTTTGTAGTGGTGGTTCTGGATATTGTGAAATTATGTTTTGCAATAGTGGTTGTGGATATTGTGGAATTGTGTTTTGTAATGGTGGTTGTGGATATTGTGGAATTGGCTGCGATGGTATTACATTCCTCCTTGGACTATCTGTATTTACATTTGGCCTGAACCACATTTGAGGAATGCTTGGTTGAGCTGCAAAACCACCGGACAATACGTTGTCGTGTAATTGAGACGGAGCAATATGCTGAGGAACCATATTTGCAGTAGTCACATTTGTCTGAACTGAACAAGAAGAATTTGCTCCATTGGCTGCTAGTTGACCCGTATTGATATTCTCGTTTTGATGTATTGAATTAACTGCATTACCTTCAATTGTTAACAACTGGGCGTGTATTTGATTTGCCAATGCATTTTCTCCCCTTTGAAGAATTCTTACTGGTGCAAGAGGCATAATTTGCCCTGCTGTTGCACTGCTAGAGTTTGTAACTATGAGTTGTCCAAGACCTCCAACGGCACCTGGAAGTACGACTGGAACAATTTGTTGTTGAGAAGAACTCATCGATGAATTCGGCCTTCCAGTGATCTCTTAAACCGTATTGATAAATAATGGCCTAACAGTATCAGCCACACATCTAGTGACTAGATTAGCCAAATCATTATGTTGTTCTTCCATAATTCTTCTCATAGTAGCAAGTGTAACTGGATTTGGTTTCATTTACCTTATTTGCTCTTCAGTAAGGTATTTGGGAACGTCTATTTCCCCTACCTGATCTTGCTCTGTAATTGTTCGCCCGTTTGATGATTCTGTGCGTGTCACTTGTTCTACAACAGGATTCGGGGGTGCACTGCTCCCTGGAACATTGTTATTCTGGTCTAATTGGCTCTGACTTTTTGTTCGTGCCATTATTACTCCTCCAATTGATCTAAGAGGTCCCACCAAGCATGCCAAAATTATGTTTTGTTGGAAATGTCCTCACGACGAAATATAATTCACCGAAAGTCGTTCTTCGGCTCTTAATGAAAGGAGACTGAGTTCTAAATCTAATTCCAGACAGGAACAATCCAGGCGTGAATAAGGAACTTGATTTTTACAGAAAATCTAGACGAATCCATTCAATTACTGGTGGCGTCCAACGTTCACAAAAACCTAAGCAACTACAGCTAAGGAAATTGAAAGTGCGAAACTGGAGAATAAAGACTACAATTATGGAAACTGAAAGTGCGAAACTTGGAAGTAAAGATAAAAGACAATATTTGTTTTGTCCATGTGTGCCGAGAGTCCTTCTGTTGATAATCAGACGCTATTTATAGCACAGACTTGGAAATCATTCTTGATGTTGTATCTAATCTCTACCGTTGATTTCATCTTTATTGTTCATGTAATGATACCTGTTTATTAACTGTTATTGATCTTATCTTATGTATGAAGTAATAACCGCTTTTGAGCCCATTTAGTCTCTGAAAGGACAATCGTCATCGAGCTCATTGGTTCTTTAAGGCGACAATCGTCATCGAACTTTTCTTCGATTAACACCTGTCTTTCAGAATGGTAACTGTCATCGAACTTTCCTCCGTCTGACATCTTTCTCCCGGGACGATAACCGTCATCGAGTCTTTTCTCTGTTTGACACCTGTCTCTTGGGATGATAACCATCATCGAGCATTTTCTCCGTTTGACACCTGTCTCTTGGGATGATAACCGTCAGTGAGCCTTTTTTCCGTTTGACATTTGTCTCTCGAGATGATAACCGTCATCGAGTCTTTTCTCCGTTGGACACCTGTCTCTTGAGATGATAACCGTCATCGAGCCTTTTCTCCGTTTGACACCTGTCTCTTAGGATGGTAACCATCATCAAACTTTTCTTTGTCTGACACCTGTCCACCGGAAATAAGGACCTTTGTCGAGTTTTTCTGACTTGATGTTCATTATCTTTTTCATCGATGAAATCGATGAAAAGCACCTTTAGCACTTAAACATATGTCTTTCTGGAGCAAAGGCTTTCATCGAATCTTTCATAGCTTTTCTCCGTCTGACACCTGTCCACCGGAAATAAGGACCTTCGTTGAGCTTTTCTAACTTGACGTCCAATATCCTTTTTATCGATTTCATCAATGAAAAGCACCTTTAGCACTTGGACATCTGTCTTTTCTGGGGCAAAGGCCTTCATTGAATCTTTCATAGCTTGATTTTCATTCTTCTCCTTGTCGATATCTTCGATAAAAATACTTTCAGCATTTTTGATCCCCCTCTATCTGAATTTCAAATTTCCCGCTTATGACTATCCGTACGTATCAGCTGTCATTTTAGTACAGGTGATGTCATCTCTTGTCGTTTTATTCACATATCCTCATGACGAAATCTCTAATTAATTTCAGGTGTCAACAAAAGTATATATTGAATTTGATAGAATCTTTAAAGAATCAATTACAAAATTTCATAACACAGTCGACAGTAGCTTCTTCATTAGGCTCATGTAGCATATGATAGAAAAGCACGCCCTCAGCCCCATCCGCATCGCAACCTAAGACAATCCAACAACTTGCTTCAATCTTCGACTCTCAAGCTCATTGTCATATATGGGAAGAAAGAAGATGCAGGTTTCCATCTACACTTGACTATTTCTTAATGTTGTTCTTGTTGCACTTGACTTACTTCGGACTAATTGATTTATCCTTTGGTCCAACTCTAGGTAAAAAGGGGGATCTAATGACCACAAGATGATGGTTGAAAGAAAGTGGTGGAAGGCTAGGAACTCATGGATATATGCAAGACCAATAAGACCTGGTTTTTCTTCGGACTATTAGTCCATAAGGATGGGTCAATGTCGGGTTAGTTTGTTGTGGAAAAATCAACTGTGAAAAATGAAATCAGATTATGAGGCGAGATAACATTGTCTTTAAGGAATTATTTACCCTACAATGT
The DNA here is from genome assembly GCA_031216405.1 of Syzygium malaccense. NCBI lineage: Eukaryota > Viridiplantae > Streptophyta > Magnoliopsida > Myrtales > Myrtaceae > Syzygium > Syzygium malaccense. Next base: position 8,351,698 of record CM062256.1, on the reverse strand, counting down.
TACTAGTAGTTACTGGTAAAAATCCTCAAGGTACAACAAAGTCTCAGAATGAAAATACCAAATAGCAATTCTGGTATTTCTCCAAGAACTCTCAAATAGGAAATAATTGGAAAGAAGACTGTACTTCTTTAGATAAAAAGAAAATGGAAGTTTTTCTATTGAATGGAAACGTTGAGTAATTAATAGCAAAAAAATATGTATAAACAAAGACAACCTTTTCAGGGTTATAAGAACATGTTATTAGGCAAAAATAAAATTCGGAATTAAATAATAAAAGAATAACCGTAACTTTATTGATATGACACAAAGGTTTTTATAATTCTATAACTATAAATCCGAATTTTAATAAATAATAATAATAATAATTGATTAGTGCCAAATCTGTTCCACGTGCGTGTAAAGTGCTAATCTCGCATCTACATGCGAGTATAGTAAGGTCCAACCCACTAAACCCATTGTTTTCATCTTTAATAATAGAAGACTTTCACACTTATATATTGGCTCACGCATACTCCCATATATTCTATATGTGATAAGGCACTTCGAAGTTTGTTCTTCCAACACCATTGAGGGAGCATCTTTGGTTAAAATATGTCTTGACAGGAGTGGGTTTGTTTAGAGTGGATTGCTTGGTTAAGGTTTTTTAGGCTGCTTACCATATCTAAAATCTGTACTCATCAAAACACTTGCTTGAGCCATGTTACAAATCTATGGAAGTGGCAATTCACACTTTCCTTCTTTTCTCCATTGTGTTTCATCGACTTTTACTTTGATTAATCCGTTTAATATTGGACATGGTCTGTTTAAAGTTATGGTTTAGTGGTTTTTAGGGTCTGCTTAGGGTTTAAGGGGTTATTTAGAGTTTTTTTTTTGGGAAGGGGGATTATCAGGGTCTACTTAAGGTTTGTGGATTCTTTGGTGTTTGGGGTTACAATGGTCTATTTAGGCTTTAGAAGTTTATTAAGGTTTAGGTGTTAAATTTTGGGTTTTAGGGTTAGGTTTTGGCTATTAAATTACAGTGCAATTGGTAATATATGGCCAGTCAAAAGCCATACGACTACTGAGCAAAGGCTATGTATAGCAATGCATTTGGCAAGTGAACTTGACTTGCATTCTGCATATGGCCCTTGCCTAGAGGTGGTAAATGGGTCAAGAACCCATTTATTAACTCATATATAATGATTGTGTGTTATTAATGGGTTGGCTTTAGTCGAAGAGTAGACTTAAATGGGTCATTAATTGATTGGCCTATTAACTTAATGGGTATTGAATGGGTCACAAATGAGTTACCCAGCAACCTTAAGTGAATAATAAACATGTTATTGTCTTTTTTTTTATTTTTCTGATTTTTTAATTTATTTTCCTTTTCTTTTTCTTTTTCTTTTTCCTTTGCCAGTGGCTAGCCACAGGCGAGGGACAAGCTTGCCGGAGGCCGGCTAGCTTCGCCAACCTCAGCGAGACTCGAGCTAGCTGGCCTTCGGCGAGCTCGTCCCTCGCCTGTGGCTGACTGTTGCCATGGCCAGCCACTGGTAGGGAAGAAGAAAAAGGAAAAAAAGAAAAAGGAGAAAGGAAAAGAAAAAAGAAAAAAAAATTAAAGTATGATTTTTTTAAAATAAAAATTTAAAAATTTAAAAAACACATTTTCATTTTCCTGAAAATATTTTCTAGAAATGTCATATTTTTTACGAAACAAACAGAGTCTCAATTTTTTTAAAAAATATATGAAAATTGTTCACTAGATTTGTATTGCAATAAAATGTCTTAACAATATAATTTTTTAAAATAATTATAAAAAATAAGCTTTCCTATATTTAGTTAAATGAGTTGGGTTGGGTATGAGTCGAGTTGGGTATGGGTCAAGAAATTTGTTTTGCGATAAATGGGTCATAATCGGGTTAAATGGGTTAAGTTGGGTCGGACCATCTATGACCTGACTCAAACCCGATCCGATTTACCCGTTTAACAAGTCTTTCCTTGCCCAACACTGTGCATTTGGCCAGTTCGTAGCTTTTGCACTTTGCCTTTGGAATAGTATTGTGCAGATCTGCATTTGGCTTTGCACCAAATGCATTTCTGGCCAAATAGGAAGACAGCAGGCCGTATATGACCAAAATAGGATGGTGGCGGCGGCATCAAGCAAGATAGGTCGGAATTCATCATCAAACACTTGAATTCATTAACCTAATATATTCGCATTATTAAAATGGAGCAAACAACACATATGAACTCATCTGCTCACAAAAAGTAATAACCACAAGTTAGTTCAAAACCATGTTAATCAAATTAATGATCACAGCCAAGCCCAGAACTGGACTTACGCATGCTAACATACCAACATTCTATCACAAAAAATGCGAACATTTTTACCCAAAATTAATTTTTTGACATATAAAATTCCTATGACAATTTTACCCTCCGTCGGTTTCTGTTAAATTTTACTATCGAATTTTTAAGTTGGATGGCATATAACTGTTGAATGGAGTATCCAGTTTGGGGTTTTACCCTCTAATTATCATAGATGTACCGATTTATGATTTTTTGTGATATTAATCCAATTTAAAGTAGAGTAAATTTGTCACAAATGTATCGGTTTGGGATTTTTACCTCAAATTAATTTTTTGACATCTAAAATTTCCAAACTAGTACACCTATGGTAATTTTACCTTCCGTTAGTTTCTGTTAAATTTTACCGTCAAATTTTTAAGTTGGATGACACGTAACTGTTGAATGGAGTATCCAGTTTGAGGTTTTACCCTCTGATTATCATAGATGTACCGGTTTATGATTTTTCGTAATATTAATCCAATTTAACGGAGAGTAAATTTGTCATAAATGTATCGGTTTGGGATTTTTTATGATCAAAAAATTAATTTAAGATAAATTTGTCATGTACATATTAGTTTGAGATTTTCGATAAACAAAAATTTGATTTGAAATAAATTTATTACGAGTATACCGATTTAAAGATTTAGATGATTTTAATCCCCTTTTAGGCTCCGTTCGTTTGGTTAAAAATATTCTTTCGGAAAATATTTTCCGAGTTTTCCGGTGTTCGGGGGGCGGAAAACGTTTTTCGTGGGAAAATATTTTCCTTCCCTCTCTCACAAAATAACCTAAGTCTATGGAAAATGACTTCCGCTTCTTCAAAAGCGGAAATCATTTTCCGGAACTTCTTCTTCTTTTTCTTCACTAAGGTCGCCGGTCGCCCGCTACCCGCCGCCGGCCGCCGCCACCGCGGCCGGTCGCCGGCGAAAAATATTTTCCGAAACTTTTTCATATTGATCGCCGAACACCAAAAAATTTTGTTTCAGAAAAATGTTTTCTAAGAAAATGACTTTCGAAAAAATATTTTTCAAAAAGAGACTATTTTTCGCCAAACGAACGGAGCCTTAACACATTATTTTTCTGGTATGCGATTTCGGAGTTGTCGGAGTGACATGACGTCAAAGCGTGGCGGGAGAAATCAGAATGGGGATAGCGCGAAACGACCTATCGAAGCGTTGCAGGTGCGGACACCTTGTGGGACCTCGGGCAGCCACGAAGGTCGTCCCGGCCCTCCACGTGGCACGTCGGTTCACCCTGTGGCCTCCACCTTTCACGTCCAGAGAACAGAGAAGAACGGGGGATCTCCACCACCGCCACCGCCACAGCCACCACCCAATGGTCAAAGGTTGAAAACGCCATAAATCCTTTTGCATTGCATGGCTTGGGGGGGTAGCTACTCGTGAGACAATTACAGATGGAAAATTGAGTTCCGGGGACAAATGAGAAACGTGTCACGAAACCTCAGACCAATTTGGTATATCTAGTTCTAAATTCATTTGGGTGATTCGTACGTTGTGTCCAATCCCTGCTCATGCAATGTCAAAGATGGAAAATTAACCGTCTTTAACCTTTGCACCCACGACGCAGCAGATCTTCTATTTCCATAAATGTCAGGTGCTCCTTTCAGTATCTCGTTGAATCTCTGTTGAATCGAGATCGTCACCGGATCATTGAAAGATTTATCGAGATATCGAGGGGAGCAGATAATAGTCACTTGTGGGTAGCGAAGCGTGAGTTTAACCCTTGGGATGGACTAAGTTCGCGTCCCACTTTAGGGCATACACAAGCCACGCACATCCAAAACTCGCCACTGACTACCTCCTCGTGGCGTACCCATCCACCCTCCATCTGTTCCTCCCTCCCCCTACTCCACCGTCCATCTATCTCTCTCTCCCTCTGCTTTCTCCTCTCTCTCTCTCTCTTCAAAACCACAGGCTCCTTCCCCTTTAAATCTGCTGCAGAACCTCTCTCTCTCTGTATCTCACTCTTGTTGTTGTTGTTGTTGTTGTTATTGTTGTTGTTGTTGCTGTTGTTGTTATTCAATGAGGACCCAAGCGGAGGAGAAGTTCTCGGACTACTTCGAGAAGTGGGTGTGTCGGCTCGAGGAGTACTGTCACCAGCTCCACAGCGCATCCAGGGAGACCTCCATCACCGAGCAGGAGCTCCGGGCCCTCGTCTCCAAGCTCACGGCCCACCACAAGGAGTACTACACCGCGAAGTGGGCGGCGGCGGCGGCGGCTGCGGTGGGGGGCGGCGGCGACGACTTCTTCGCCTTTTTCTCACCGCCGTGGTCGAGCCCGCTCGAGAATGCCTACTCCTGGCTCACCGGGTGGAAGCCCTCCACGGCGTTCCGCGTCCTCGAGGCGCTGCGGGCGCAGGGGGGCACCTTCGTGACGGAGGACCAGATGAAGAGGTTCGAGCAGCTGAGGGCCAAGATCAGGCTCGAGGAGGAGAGGGTGGAGCGGGAGATGGAGCGGCAGCAGGTCGGGGTGGCGGAGTGCAGGATGGTTGAGCTCGCACGGCTCGCGGGCCGCCGGGGCGAGGCGGCGGTAACCACGGCAGCTGGGGGCCAAGTGGATGTGCTCGTCGACGCGGCGATAAAGGGCCTGGCGAGCGGGCTGGAGCGGATCATGAAGGCCGCCGACTGCGTGCGGCTCAAGACGCTGAAGGGGGTGCTGGACGAGCTGAGCCCGGCGCAGTCCGTGGAGTTCCTGGCGGCGATCTCGGCGCTCCAGGTGCAGCTGCGGCGGTGGGGGAAGAGGAGGCAGAGCCAAGTCGAGCACACGTCGAGGGAGACATGCTAGCAGCTCGAGAAAGAGACGAGCTTTGTAAGATATCATCAAGTAACGTTTCCAAGCTCGGTTAAGAGGCGGCAGATCACTTTGACTTTTAGTATTTTGGATTGCGTAGGCAGCTTCGTAGGCGTGACATTGTCTTTCCTTTTCTTTTGTAAATCTGGTTTTGCTCAGTTTTAGTGTGGTTTGCTTACTTAAGTTTCGTTCGAGCTTTCTATGTCGAAGCCGTTGTCTCGACCATCACGAAATTTCGAAGCAGCCAGAGAAAGGAACACTTATTGGACACGAAGCCGTTAAATGGGTGGGGTTGAGTCGGGTGATTGCGCGAAAAATGATTTTGCTCAAATTAGCTCATTTAACTCGTTGACCCATTTCGATATAATATAAATCTAACGATCCATACCCGACCGAAAACTCTTCGATATTTAATCCAATTAAGAGAAATTCATACTTAAACTGAGATGGGATCAAGAATGAACGAGCTCGAGATCGAGTGAAGGTGAGAGATAGTGAATAGAGAGTCATAGAGGTGGGTTGGATTTTAATGAGTTGTGAATCAATTTTAAATTCATTCATGACCCATTTACTAAATATAATTAATCCATATAATAAATCAACTGATTAAATTTGAGTTTAAAAATAGGTCTATAACTTATTTTGACAAGTCTACGATCTATTTTGATATGTTTACTTATGCACCGAGAAATAAAAATTTGTATTCCCTTCATCTATAAATCAACTTTGATTCCTTAATTACGAAGTTGATATCATGCTTAAAACCAGACAGGACATGCATGTTGTCCCAAGCCATGAATTGTATCTTGTCTTTTCCTTTTTTTTTTCCACGGTGAATGAAAATAAATTAACATGTGAATTTTTATGGGGAAAAGAGGAAGTTGGATTCACTGTGGTACGGATGCAAACTGCAAACTGCAAACTGGCTGACTTCAGCAGCCGTGTGTAAGTCATGCACGGTTCTCGTGGAGGGAATGGTTTTTGAGGAAAAAGAGGTAAAAAGACTTTATAGAACGAGCTCTCCATACTTTCAATTTTCTTAGGAGCTCAAGCATTTCATTATTACACTTTTACTGGTTTTAACCATATATATATATATATATATATATATATATATATATATATATATATATATATACACATCAATCATTAAGTTGGGAAAAATGACATTTAGGGTAAAACTCTGTAGTTATATTATGGATTGAAGTGGTACGACCCATATGAAATTAAACATGTTCGAAGGGTCAAACTTTATTTACATGGGAATAATATGAACACGACCTATCCATTAATTGTGTCAAATAGGATGATATGGCTATGAAATCAGTCAATTTTTTATAATCTTAAACCCACTAATCTTGCACCCAAATCAAAATTTAGGGAGAAGGAGGGGGAGGCAGAGGGAGAGGGAGGGAAGGGGTCAGGATGAACCATAGTGATATGATAAAAATGAATCGGCTAATGGATATATTAGGTGTGTAGCTGTGAAATAGAATGCTTTAGAAGCGTTTGGTAAAAAGCTTATAGCTGCAGCTTCTTCGCAATTTCAATAGTTTCACAACTGCTTCCACAAAATTGCTTCGAGTAGAGTTGAGGTATTGTAACTTTTAAACCTTCTATGCGAGAATTATAATAATTTTTTTAGGAATTTGAAAAAAATAAAAGATAACATTATCACAATAAGTTTCCTAAGATAATTAAAAAGCATAATAATTATGACATATAAAATAATAATATCAATAATAATATTTAAAGAAAAAAGGTCGTATAGATGTTATAGTCATCAATAGATGACAATGACGGTAATTATTATTGTTGTTATGCTATTATGGTAAAAATGGTATATGCCAAAAACTTCAATTACAAGCACAAAAAATATAGAATAATGTTATAGGCCTTTTTTCGAAATTTTGATAGCCATAATAACATAACAGCAGCTTTTTATCAGACGCATTGATAATTTGTAGCTAGAGCACAACACAACATGAATAGCCCTTTTACCCAAAAAAAAAAACATGAATAGCCCAGCTGCAGCAATGCCAAAACGGTCCTACATCTTATTTAGAGAACAATCTTATATATAAAAGGATTAATATCACAAAAAATCCTAAACTGGAACATTTATGATAAATTTATCTTTCTTTAGTTTCCGTTAAATTTTACTGTCAAAATACAGAATTAGATGACACGTGACAGTTGACAGGTATATTGGTTTGGGGTTTACCCTCCGTTTATCACGGATGTATCGGTTCGTAAATTTTCGTTGTTTTAATCTAGTTTAACGGAAACAAAAGGATGGTAAAATTGTCACAAATGTGTTAGTTTGGGGTTTTTTATGATCAAAATATTGGTTTGGGATATATTTGTCACATGTGTACTAATTTAGGGTTTTTGATTGTAAAAAAATTACTTTTGGATGAATTTGTCACAGGTGTATCGGTTTGGGGTTTTTTGTGGTATTAACCTTATATAAAAATCATATGAATGGATGGTTTGCTAAAAATAAATAGCCGAATCAATACAAGACATAACCTCAACCACGATCGAGTGGTTGTATAGCAGTTAAGCACATTGTTTATACGAATTGACATGTTAAAAACATGTACCAAAAAATAAAAAAATTAATACGAACTTAAAATATATCAAATTATAATGGGTTTAGAAAAAAGTTACATTTTAAAATAATACGACTTGTCATGATTAAACGAAGGAAAATGATAAGCTGACTGCACCATTACTTTATGCATCACTCATTTTCTCAAGGAAAATGGATGACTAGCTTGTCCGGTTTTCTTGAGAAATTAAAAACCACACTCGATTGAATTTGTTGGAAATCCCCATTTCCTAGTTTGCAACACACCATTGTCCTGTACTGATGTACTAAAAAAAAAATAATGTGTTGCTTTTATGTTCTTTTTTTGTTCGGGTGAATCATTTTGTTGTCTTTGTTAGTATCCATCATAGAGTTTTTTGTTCTTGTAAATGTTAATGCGCAAAAAAAAAGACATTTGTAAAGTCTAGGGTTAATATCATGAAAAAACCTAAACTGGTACATCTGTGATAATTTTATCCCGAACTAATTTTTTGACCACAAAAAACCTCAAGCTGGTACACCTATGATAAATTTATCCCAAACTATTTTTTTAACCACTAAAAACCCCACACTGGTACACTTGTGACAATTTTACCTCGAACTAATTTTTGAATCACCGAAAACTCCAAACTAGTATACCCGTGATAATTTTATCTTAAACTAATTTTTTGACCACTAAAAACCCCAAACTGATACATTTGTAGCAAATTTACCCTCATTTAGTGTCCGTTAAATTGGATTAATATCACGAAAATTCACAAATTGGTAAACTTGTGGCAAATAGAGGGGTAAAACCCCAAACTGGTACATCCGTCAATTATCATGTGTCATCAAACTTAGCAATTTGACAACAAAATTTAATAGAAACTAACATAGGGTAAATTTGTCATAAGTGTACCGGTTGGGGATTTTTTGTGATAAAAAAATTAGTTCGGAGCAAAATTGTCATAGGTGTACTAGTTTGGGATTTTTCCTGGTATTAACCCGTAAGTCTATAATATATATTGTTCGTGTCGCATATATTTTCTTTCCTTTTTCTGTGTATATATCATTAATTCTTTATTTGGGACTTAAAATTTGCTTTTCAAATTTGCTATGTGGACTCAAAGTCGTCTCATATGAAATGGGAGAAGAGCAACAGAAGTGCCAAAATTTGTGTACGGCGCTCACTTTTAGTGCCAAAAGTTTGTTTTGGATTACTTTAGTGCTAAATTTTTTGAAAAACGCTCATTTCAGTGCCAACTCAGATCAGTTTGGCCGGAAATCCGACGTGGCCTTTTTTTATTAGTTTCTTAAGCCGACGTGGCTCGTCGAAGAGTCCAGTCAGCATCCTATCCCTAAAACGACGCCGTTTAGTACTCTTTCCCCCAAATAAGAACCCTAAATCCCCAAATTCCCCAAATTGAAAGAGACTCCCCTAATTTGCAACCATCAACCAGCTATCTTCTCCCTAATCGAAACCTTATTTTGATTCGGCCCTAAAGTGACGAGCTCAATCTTGCAAATGGAGAGCAGCAGCTTGGGCAGCGACTCAAATTCATTTCAACGAAGCGAACAAGAGGCCGAATGTTACTATTTTTGCGGGTTACTGAGTTCAATAAGAACATCTTGGACTCAGTTGAGTTCCGAAAGAAGATTTAATGGTTGCACTAGGTATAAAGAAGGCTCGAAGTGCAAATATTTCAAATGGATTGATGCAAAATTCTTCGGTTGAACGACAAAGGTGATCTTGGAGTTACTTGAAGGACGTCATCAACCTCCACCTACATTAATGGATGAATTGGAGGATGTGGACTCAATGCAAGCTGAAATGAAGGCTTTAACATTTCTGGCCAACCATTTGAAGGAGGAAGTTTCAAGGATGAAATTGAAAGGAAGTTTTGTCGAACATTGATTGTCTTGTTATTCTGTTGTGTGTCCTATTTTATGGTCAAGTGTAAAGCGACTGATAAGAAGAAGTTTTTTAGTCTACCATAGTTGAAGATGAGTGGAATATGTACTTGTATTGGGTAATTTGTAAGTATAGTTGTATTAGCCTATTTTGTATGGAACAAAAGTTTGCTGCAATCTATGGTGGACATGAAGGGTTAAAATCCATTGGTCGTAAGCATTTACAAGTTCTCTTGCTTAGTTGTGTATTTTCAATTCTTATTTGCTTAGTTTTGCTTGAAATGATTGGCTTGCTGGTATTGGTGGTAATTGTTTGCTGCAGTGTTTACTGGTAATGGGATGCTTGTTTGCTGCAATTGTTGCTACAAACGCTTGTCAAATGAAGGAGCGGTACCAAGTTCAGAAATCCTTATTTCAGTGTCATACGTTGTAAATAGCGATCTTTTGAGTGCCGAGTTTTTCAAAAACTGATCATTTTAGTGCCAATCAAGGTTAAAAGTGATCACTTAAGTGCCAATCGTGATGAAAACTTATCACATAAGTGCTAGTTATTGTTAAAAAGTGACTATTTAAGTGCTAGTTGTTGATATGTTCGTTTCACTGGTACTGCGTGTACCAGCAACAAGCACATAGCTGGTGTACTTGCTTGCACCAACTATGTGTGGGTACGGAGTGTATCTTGTGCTTGCACCAATACATAGCTGATGCAAGCATAAGATGTTTATGAGCTGCACCTATACATAGCTGGTGGATTAGCGCATCGGCAGCTTGCACCTCACACCGGCACATATAACTACTGGTGCAAGCTGTGCACCAGCCACCAAGTACCACCATCACCAAGCCTTGCATCAGCCAAGCACTAGCACAACCACTAATACCAGTACCAAACCTTGCATCAGCCAAGCACCTCGAACACATTCACCAAGCACTGTATCAACGAAGCACCAACACCACTAGTGCGCCACCACCATCACCAGTGCACCACTAGCACCACTAGTACACCAACATAACCACAATACCACCACCATCACCTACACCAGTCAAGCCACACTATCACCATTGCAGCACCACTTACACTAGCCAAGCAACACCATCACCATTGTATCACCGCAGCCATAGCACCACCACCACCTAAATTTGCCAAAACAACACCACTACCACTACAACACCACCATCACCACCACAGCACAACCACCACAAACACTGCACCACTACCACCACCACTGCACCGGCCAAGTACAACTGGAACATCCAGCAGAACTAGCACACCAGTAGCACAACTAGCACAAGCAATAACAAATTATGGAAATTTCAAAAGTATAGACAAAATAAACATTGGTCAATTAACATTACACTTAGTTTTTTACATTTGGACAATATGAATAACAAACTAAAACATCCTTACCAAAAAAAAAAAAAATAACAAACTAAAACATCCATATCCAGGTAATGGCTTCCCTTCCCACCAAACAAAAACATTAAACTGACTCAACGCCATACAATGTCAATTCCACGAGTCAATATGCACAACCTCCCAACAAAAACAAAAACTACCATATTTAGCACTCTCCCATAAGTCAATATGAATAATCCCCCCAGTTCCTTTTCCTTTAAATAGATGTTTGACTTGATTCATGATCCTTGCACTCTTTCGAACTAGATGTGCAGATTCTTCAACTGGCCTTGCTGTCCCATGTACCTTCTTCTTAGCAGCTGCCATTTTCTTTGTAGGCCGTGTTATTTGATGAGAGCTCTGAGTAGGGTCATTGTTGGTGCCAGGATCACTTGGTTGAGATGCAGTTGGCATTGGGTTCTTTGTTAGTGGCTGTTTTGGAGTTGCACCCAATATCTTCTTTTTCAGAGCAATGGTCTTTGACGTCGTCCCCCTTGTCTTTCTTCCTGCTACTTGGGTTTCTCTTTTGGGTGTAGTCGTTGACTCTTGGGTTGGGCCATCTTGAGAGATAAGCACTTTTGAACTTCTCCCAGGCTACAAACAACATAACCATATTGTCAATAAAAGAAATACCATAAATAAATTAAATGCAGGAGTCCTACAAAACTTATATTCAAAATAGTCATTCCAGTACGTTCATATGTAAAAAGGCCATAACCATATTGTCTTAGCCTTTTCTCGAGAGCCCCTCTTGTTTGCAGTGGCGCCTCGCTTTCGACAACTTTTGCAGTTGGTCTTCTACTCACCTGATAAAGACATATCAAAATTAAACTTCAGCCCAACAAATAACACAAACACCAATTATACAGCTTACGGGATATTTTCTCCTCGTCTGGTTAACAATCGACTCAGTGGTTAGCCCTTCGATTGGCCCTTCGGCTAGCCCTTCAGTCGGCCCTTGTACCGAGCCTTCAATTTGTCCTTGAGCTGGCTCTTAAGCTAACCCTCTAGCTAGCCCTTCATCATCCCCTTAAGTTGGCCCTTGAGCTGACCCTCAGCTGGCCCTACATCAGCCCCTTGAGCTAGCCCTCCAGCTGGGAGTGCATCAGCCCCTCTAGTAGACCCTTCAATTAGCCCTTGGGCTGGCCCTGTATCAGCCCCTACATGTGGCTATTGTTGATGTTGTTTTTTCAATACACAACTCTTTTTATTATGCCCTTCCTTTTGGTAATAGGAACACGCCATCTTTACACCAGTCCTACTTATCCTCTGAGTTGAAATCTCTCCCTCCTGCATTCTTCGTTTCTTTGTTGGCCTTCCAATTTTCTTCTTTAGCAGCAAAGGTTTAGGGACTTCATGGTTTGTTAGCTCCTAGAATTTGCTACTTCTGATAGGCTGCATTATGAACTAGTACGAAGCAAGATATGTCATTTTCTTGTACCAATCATCTAAGTAATCCTCTGGATTTTGTTGCTTCAACTAGATGGCATAAATGACATGTGCACAAGGAATTCTAATTAGTTGCCAAGCTCGACATGAACACTTTCACCTCTCTAGATGGATGGTATACTTTTCAGCATTGTTCATGATCTCATATCCATCATCTCCATTCCAAATTGGATGACAGATACTACTAGTAGCTGTGTTCTCATCCACTCTCTTTGCAATCCTAGGACCACATTGTCTAGTCCACTGTGTAGCCTCATCTCTTTGTCTATGGAGCCGAGTCATGACCATAACTTGTATGTCTTCAAGCATGCTAATGATGGGTTTGCACCTAGCCTCTAGTACTCTGCCATTGAAAGCTTCGCTGAGGTTATTGTCAATGATATTGCACTTGAATTCTTCGCTGAAGAAGGCTCTACAACAATGCTTAGGTTCTGTTTCGAACAATGCTTCAAAACCTTCATTTGACAACTGAAACAACTCTTGTTTGGCTATTCTAAAATCAGCCATGTTTGTGCTATTTGCTATATGCCAAAATTGCTTCTGCAGCTTATCTCCTTTATAATTCTTTGCCCAATTTGCATATATGTGCCTTGCACACATTCTATGTTTAGCATATGGCAGCAACTCAACTAACGCAGGAACAAGTTTCTATAATAATTCAAACTAGAAAATACTTGTAAGAAAAAACATGCGATTAATATTAAAAAGCCAACAGTTTTAAATGGCATTACCTTTTGTTGGTCGCTCATGAATGTCTAACCTTCCTTATTGGTTATCTCAAGGTCGACTATTATATTTTTAAGAAACTAGGACCAAGTGTCCTTGGATTCTACTTTGACAATAGCCCAAGCTATTGAAAACATTTGGTTATTGGCATTCTCCCAACAGTAGCTAACAACTCTCCCTTGCATAAACTCTTCAAGAAACATCTATCCGATCCGATAATTTTTCTACAACCAACCAAAAATCCCCGTTTGCATGCATCAAAGCAAACATAAAACCTATCAAATTTAGTCCCACAGTCAGGCAATGGCCTCTTAATAACCTCTGCATATACTTTACTAGATGGGTTTTGAAGCATACATTTGCAAGCATAATCCCAAACCTGGCAATATTTTTCCTTGTACCGACCCATCAGTGTATTCATCACCTTTTGCTTGGCTCTTTTGCACTGATTCCTCGATACATTAACTCCTATTTGCTCCTTCACCAACTGCTTTAACTGAGGACTTTTAATCTCGGACATCGCCTTGATAGTATTGAAGAAGTGCTTTGATAATCATACACTTGTTACCCTTTTATTGTCAAATATAATGGAACAAGTATGTTTCTCCGGCAATGACCTAATCTGGAATGACCCACTTTTCCTATTCAGTGCACCGTAGATCTTCCATGAATAATTTGATTGCGAACACTTAGCTTTAACAAATTCTTTCATATTTCTAATAAATTCGACACTTCTTTGTTCAGCAATGAAGTTCTTGACAATGGCTTCTTTAAACAGTTTCGCATTGTCAAATTGCATTCCTACAAACAAAATAGAACATACAGCAATTGGATCATATGAAAGAAACTTACTTTTCCTTCTACGGAAAGGTAATTCGTCATCTTCAAGCTCGTTCTCGGAGCTAGCACTCTCATCTTCACCACCACTCTGTTCATATTCAGTCTGATTACCATCAGTTTGAGCTTCTTCGTTCCTATTCACTGGTTGTGGTTCATGCGATTCTTTCAATGATGCAAATTTATTTCTCAGAAAGTTTTATGCTTTTGCCTTGATTGTGCAAGTTCTTCATCGTCATCGTCATCACTTAGGAAATTTACATTTGCCTAAACTTCATTATCCGATTCACTAGATTAAGCAACTTTCCAATTTAATCTGGTCAAATCTTCATCAAGTATATCTTCACTAGAAACTTAGGGACATCTTCTTGTTTGCTCAACTCTCTCTATATGACTTGCCTCTATCTTTGGCCTCAGTTGTTGCCTTTCAATGCTCTCATCATCTTCATCATCTTCACTGTCACTGTAATACTCAATATATACTTTAACTTCCTCGCCATGAAGATAATGGTAAATAATGTCCTTAACACCATTATCATCACTGAAGAATCTCAAGCCGTCCTTTAAGCCCTTCCCAGGAATGCAATAATGCAATTTATGTACTTTGCATTGTAAATAATGCATTATGTCTCTTATGAATTCAATATATGATGGCCTCCTTATAGCCAAAAAAATAGTACCTTCATTTCCACCAGCATATTCCCATTCCTCAGTGCCAATGACAAATTCCCCATCATAGCAAATAATGATGGCGACAACATTATCCCCTATGCCCATGCCGCACCGAAAGAAAACAAAATAATTAGCTTTTGGGATCACAACGCACAAAAGCCAACAAGTAGCTCTAATTGTCTCGTTAGACTAAGTCAACACCCTTGCAAGCTGTTTCAATGTATAGTAACACAATGAAATTTACCCAATGAAGAAGCACATAGTTGAGTTACAATGCACCAAATCAAACATGTTCACAGGTCTAGTAGAACATCATAAGATATGTAGGAGTACATCTGAGTTCATAATTCATATGCTAGTGCTAGAACCTGATAAATAACATTTAGACTTGTATTTTTTGAGTATGCTCTGATCATCCATGTTACTCAAATTAAACCCACAGAACATAGCCAACTTTTGACAATATTTTTTGTTATTGAATATGGATAGATTGACACTCTTCTAAAGTTCAATTAGATTTCACATATCCCTGGGGTGCATAGCTATTCTGGAGAGACCTTGTCCACAAGAAATTCAATCCTTTCGTTGCCTACATACTTGCTATTTGCTTGACTAATTCTTTGTTGTGACACTACAAGGGTGATGATTATGTACATATGGAATTCGCCGCTTACTTGGCCTCATGTGTGGAAAATACAATAAAGAGACATGTGTATTACACTCTGGAGGATCCCAGAAGAAAAAAAAAATACCAAATTAGGATCACAACGCACAAAAGCCAACAAGTTCACGTGGAGGATCCCACAATTGCGAAATAACTGGCACAGAGCCTTACTTTAGTTGCTGTCGTTTAGTAGAAACGAAGCAACACAACTGGCACCGAGCCTTACTTTTACCTTCACGGTCAGAACTTGAGATCCCCACAATCACAATTTCGCAATTCCTTCTCTATTACTGTCATGCCTAGTTTATCTCTCCCCCAAACTTTAGTTTTGCTCTTGGAGCCATAATTGTGCCCTCAAAGTCCTAATTGTCCCCTTTCGGAGCCCTAATTTTACCATCCAATTGAGCCATGGAGAGAATATGACATACCTGAATAACTGAGGGTAAGAGATGACACGCGAGCGCAACCAGCGATGACGGTGACGGCAGCCAACGACGATGGCAACGGAGAACAGCGACCGACGGCGATGGAGCACAACGACGACAATGGGAACTTCCTTCGCCTCAACGACGACTAGACGAGCCCTAATTTGGTCTTCATCGTCCACGTTGTTCAATTATCAAGAGGGAAACTACGTCGCATTCTTCTCCCAAGCCACGCTGGCGATGTGACGTTGCTATTGAAGTCTACGTGGACTTTATTTTTTTAAAAATATGCCAAGTCATTTACAAGATTTAATTAAAAATGCCACATATACATTTTAGCCGGAATATCTCACTGTTGGTATTGAAGTGATCATTTTTTCTCCGATTTGGTACTTAAGTGAGCCGGCGAAAATTTTTGGCACTAAAGTGAGCGTCGTATACAAGTTTTGGCACTTCTGCTGTTCTTCTCCCCATATGAAATTTATTTTATATCAATATTAAGTTATTGAATTAAACAAAATTGTTCATTCCCTCTTCTACAAAATGCATGCAATCTTCTACTACTCAAGCTAAATTATTAAAATCTGACCCAAAAAAAGCTAAATTATTAATTAATCAATGTTCGGTAACCTGTTACTTTAGAAGTGATACTAGAGGCTCAAACTGCACTATTTGTTTGAAGCACTTACAACACTTTTAGGTTAACATTATCCTTAAATGAAAGGTGCTCAGGTCACGGTCTCCATCATTCTTGGGAGTAAAGGAGACCTCCCCGACCACACATCCCACGTCATGGGATTTTGGCAATCTAAAAAATAGAAACTTTCCAAGATCATGTCATGCAATGATGCCCTTGCCGGCCCTCATATGTGGTCGGTCGCTGACCATGGCCGACTACTGGCCACAAGCCGCAGAAGAAAGAGAAGAAAAAAAAAAGAAAAGAAAAAAAGGGAATTTTTTTAATTTTTTTAAAAAATTATTAAAAATATCAACGTCAGTGCCGCCTATCCACATGTCATGCCAAGTAGGACGGCTGGCGTTCACGTCAGTGATTTCTAGCTTAAATTTGCTAGATGGACTGAATTGGTACAAATGTAAAAATGTTTAGGACCAAATTGGTTTAATTGAAAGGTGTTGAGGAAAATCTCTAATGAGTTTTGAGGAATGACAAAATAATCTATTGCTGACCAAAATTATACTTAAGTTATTTGATGCAGGTAAATACTGAGTTGTCAAACTTAGTCGATGAAAGGATTTTGTCATCAGACTCAAAATTACTCGTCAGACTCAATAAGTGTTATTTTTGGCAAGTTTATGCAGAATAATCAAATTGATATTTTAAGATATCCAAATTGATAATCACAATATCATTCCTCAAATACGAAGAACTACACTTATGGAAATCTTGATTTGATTGTATGGGCGATCAAATCACTCGGAGATAATGATTCTTTCTCTAACGATTATGCATCCTATTTTGGGAAGAATCTCCAACGGGTTGATTTAGAGATCAATCCTCTGAAAATTATCCAACGGATAAATTGGAAGTAGAGGAGTATAAAAGGAGTGCAAACGTCGTACAAGAAATAAAAACCAGAATCGAGAATTCCAAGTCTGAATAGAGCTTCAATCTTACACACTTATGATTACTGTTTTCCACGTTGTGTTTATAGAAAGAAAATTACTTGAGTGAAGAGTGTACATGATAGTGTAGTCTATCATCTGAGAAACACTATTCTTGTAATCTTCTGGTGATTTAATAGTGAAACACAACCAACAAGCTGCCAGCGTGGAGAGTGGACATAGGCTTGATAAAGCCGAATCACTACAAAGATCTGTGTGTAGTATTCTCTATCCCTAAACTTTTATTTATTGTTGCTGATAATATACTGTATACATATCTATTAAACAAACTCGTCAGAATATCTTCTTAGTTATCGGATGCAATCATCTGACGATAATTTATATATAAGTTTGTCATACGCATCCATTTGATATTAATTATACGAGTTGTTGACCTTGACTATATTCATTCTGCATGTTTAAATCATTTAATTTATAAAATCACCTATTCAACCCCCTCTAGGTGATAGCACTAGCCCCAACAATTGGTATCAGAGCCTAGTGCTCATTTTTCTTTGAAGTGTTATCTAACTTCTGAGTTAACGATTTTTTATGGCTAGTAATGCTAAGTCAGGTCACAACAACAGACTACCTTATTTCAATAGAACTGAGTATAGTGTATGGGAAAACAAGATGAACACATTCATCTTGGGAATAGATCAAGACATATGGAACATTATTGAACATGGAATCATCTCGAACGAAACAAATTCCCTAAAAACTTCTAAAGGACAAAATGAAACACCTTCTTCTGATGGAGTTAGAGCAAATCAGACCTCAAGCTTTACCTCTCTCGGCCAAGGAAATTTCCAGACGAATCCATCTGGATGCAAAAATCAAAACGGCCATATATAATGGTCTGTCAAGTGTTGAATACAAACGAATTGCAAATCTCAAAACTGCAAAAGAAAGTTGGGATCGTCTCAAGCTTGGCCATGAAGAAACAGAAAGAGTCAAGGAGACAAATCTTAATATTCTCTTTAGGTAGTATGAGTTCTTTACTCAGAAACCAAATGAAACAATCTCTAAGATGCATAGCAGATTCACTGAGATAGTAAATGGGCTTGAATTCCAAAACAATCCCATCTTAGAACCTATGAAGGTGAACAAGTTGCTGAGAGCTCTTTCAAAAGAATGGAACAACATTAAAGTTTCTATTCGAGAAACTCAGGGGATCAGATCACTCACGGTGGACGAACTTATCGGAACTCTTCAATCCTATGAAACTGAAAAGTTCTTAGAAATTGAAGAACCCAAAGGTAAAAAGTCCATTGTTTTAAAAACTAACATTGATTCTGATGACATAGATATAGATTCAGATGAAGATGAAGAGTTGACTCTAATGGTCAAGAAACTGAGAAAGATGGCAAAGAAGGTGAATATGAATAAGTCAAAGAAACAATTCAAGAATTGTGAGCCATCAAAAGCCAAGAAGCTAAGTTTTTAGAAGAAATCTAGTGCCAAAAACGAAGAAAACAAAGATGTGATATGTTTCCACTACAAAAAGGGTGGACACATAAAGCCTAAATGTCCCATTCTAAAAAAGAACAAAAGAAAATATGAACGATATAAGAAGGTTTTCAAAGCTGAAACATGGAGTGATTCAGAGGATGAAGAAAGTGAACAAGAGTTTGCCAATATTTGTTTGATGGCAAAATCAGACTCAGAGTCAAGTTCTGATGAAGAAGATGAGGTAAGTAATTCAAATATTGTTGAAGCAGTTGCAAATTATATTGATGAATTAATTTCTGTTAATAAAATCGCATTTAAAAAGATTTCTATATTGAAGAAGGAGACTGTGTTTCTAAGAAGTACGACTCAAAATAACGAAATTTATGAGTCAATTGAATGTTTAAAAAAGGAAAACAATCTTTTAAAACAGCAAGATATTTCGCAAAAAGATAAGATTGATTTCTTGCAAAAAGAGTTTAATCTTATCAAGAAGAATAAAGGTTTTCTTGAAAAGGAAAATGATTCACTGAAAGAAGAAATTTCTGATCTAAAAATTATTTCTAAGGAAAGTTTTGATCGCATCTCTAATGAAAAAGAACTCTTGAAAAATGACATTTCTAATACAACTCAAGAAATTCTCAATGGGTTCTAAAAATCTTCAACATATTTTGTCAATTCAAATTCCTTATTATAATAAATCAGGTCTGGGTTTTGATAAAAATACTGAATTGAAAAATTCTTTTCCGAATGTTAAAGAAAGACTAAAGAAAAGACCTTCTAAAATTGATTACAGAAATCACTTTCAAAAGCAGTTTGTAAAATTCAATGGTCAAACTTCACAAAAATGTATAAATTGCGGTGATTCAAATCACTTTAAGAGTGACTGTTCAAGGTTTGGATACCTATTCAGATAGATATTTTGAGAATGACTGATCCTAACCAAAATAGACCCAAGAAAATATAGGTACCAAAGAAAAAGTGAGTTACTTATCTTTTATAGGTACTAAAGAAAAGAAAGAACAAGTGGTACCTTGACAGTGGTTGCTCAAGACACATGACTAGAGATACTCTAAAATTCATTAAGTTAGAAAGAATTAAAGGAGGAAGTGTATCCTTTGGAGGCAACAACAAAGGAAAAATAATTGGCAAAGAAACTGTCAGAATCGACAATCTCATCATCAATGAAATCTCACTTGTTAAAGGTTTGAATTTCAATTTAATTAGCATTAGTCAATTATGTGATATTTGTTACAGAATTACTTTCCAAGAAAACAAATGCTCTGGGATAAGTAAAGACAACAAGCAATCATTTACGGGTTGAAGACATGAAAATATCTACCTACTAGATACAAAGTCTGATGACTTGCAATGTCTCGTTTCCATAAAAGAAGAATCTGATCAGTGGCATAGGAAGCTCGGACACGTCAGTGTCAAGTTAATTTTTAAAATAGCTTTCAAGAAACTTGTTAAAGGATTACCAGAATGAAATTTTAAAAGCACAGAATTATGTTCAGCTTGCTCTAAAGGTAAGCAAGTAAAAAGTTCATTTAAATCAATAAATTATGTAAGCACTAACCGAGCTTTGCAGTTGCTTCATATGGATATTTGCGGACCTACTCAAACTCTAAGTCTTGGAGATAAGAAATATTGTTTAGCTATTGTAGACGATTATTTAAGATATACTTGGGTATTCTTTTTGACTCATAAAAATGAAGCATTTGAATATTTCTCAAAATTTGCCAAAAAGGTACAAAATGAAAGGTTACACTATTTCGAGCATTAAATCTGATCTTGGAAGAGAATTTGAAAATCAAAATTTTTCTTATTTCTGTGGTGAAAATGGTATTCAACATATTTTTTCTTCACCTTATACTCATAAACAAAATGGAGTAGTTGAAAAAAAGAATAGAATTTTGCAAGAAATAACTAAAACTCTTCTATTTGAAAATAAAACTCCAGCACATTTTTGGGTTGAAGCTGTTTCAACAGCTTGCTATATTTCAAATAGAATTTTTCCAAGATAAATTCTTAAAAAGACCCCTTATGAATTTAATCCTTGAACCAGTTCAATCAGGCCAAATTCGGGGCTAATCGGCTCAACCCGGTTTGATTTAAATTGAACCGATCTAGGCGAACTGGCCATTTTCCAGTCAAAAGTTTGGCAATCGACAGTCCATTCCGACCAACCAAGGCCGGCCACATCCTTTTGAACCCAAAAATGACAAAAATGTCCTTAATTGAAAATTACGAAAATGCCCCTAGGTGAAAATTACCAAAATGCCCTTCATTAAGGATTAAGCAAATTAATTAGGGGATAAGCAAATCAATCATGACCATTCATTTGGAATTGATCATGTCCATCCATGATGCCATGTCACCAATCCTTAACCTTTAAAGAATATTCTTAATCATTAAGGATGCATTTTAGGCCATTAGATTAATCTAAGGGCAAAGATTCAAAGTTAAGAAGAGTATATAGTGTTTTTTCCCTCCAAAATTGGGGGGACTTTCAGTTTCAGATCTGAATTCTCTCTCTTCACACACACACACACTCTCTCTCTCTCTCTCTCTCTCTAAGCTCACGTAACTCTCTCTCTCTTGCTCTCTCTTGGCCGCCGGCCATCTCCTCTCCTCACTGGCTATTTTCCGGCGGATCATCGCCTCACCGACGTCCCCCACGGTGCCACGAAGCCAATTGCAAGGCCAGCCGAGCTTGCTGGTGGCCGGAGATCCACATTCCGGCGAGATCTCTTCCACGGCAGCAACACCGGCATTGCCGCCGGTGATTTGATCAGCCGGTTCAAGCGGCTGAACCGGCCGATCGGCGTTCCTTCCGGCGATCCCGAACCTCCAGCAACGTTCTTCGGCATCTTCATGTGGCTGTGGTGGCCGGCTTCTCGTTGAACAGCCACCGGATTGTTTATTTTGACTTGATTTTCCGTTATTAGCTCACTAGTGCGAGATCGAATCGATTCTCACTATAATTTGTGCAATCTCTTCTCATAGGTTGTCGAGCTTTCCGAGACTTCTCCGTGCTGTTCTTGATCTGAATACGGAGGCCGGATCGCTCGATTGCGCATCGGAGCATTGTTAAACAAGATAAGTACACTTGGATGTTGCTCTGCAAATTCGTGTACATAGAAACCTGCATATTTGAGATGCCAATTTCAGCTCGTTAATGTCGAAATCTTGTGAAGTGATGAACTAGAGAATCGTAAAACACATCTTAAGCTTCGATTTGATATATTGCATGCCTCAATTGGACTTAGTTTGCTATGTCAAAACTCTTTTAAAAGTTAGGATCAGAATCTGGAATGTGATGTTCAAGTCTGTTCTGATGATTTCCTGATTGACGTTGTGCTGTTTGATGATTTTTCTGATTTTATACAATCATTTTTTGAAAAAACTTCCTTCATGAAAATCGTAAAGTACATCTTAATCTATTCATCATAAAATTTTCTGACTGACCTTTGTGTGTTCTTCGATTTTCATAAATTCGTGTGTTCAGAATATGAAAAATTTTTCTTCACAAAAGTTCACACTGAGATTGAGATCTTTCCAATGATACTAATTTCATCAAATATGAATTCATTTGGATTTTCAAAATGAATTTTTATGATCTAATCAGTATCTGTATTTAGATCTGATTTTCATTCCTTTGGAATCCAAAAGATGTTTTTCCGAATTTGATAAAGTTAGAGTCCTTTTTTGCAAAAAATAAAAATTACAAAGTTGTTCATTGGGGTCTCATTATGTTGACTGAAAATTTTGAGGGCCTAATAGTAATTTTTGGAGGGTCAATTTGCTTAAAATTTCATATAAGGCCTTCACGGATTAAAATTTGATTTGCAGCTGAACCCTTCACGAAAACCGAATTTTATAAAAATTTGGAGGACTTTTTAGCAAAAACTCAAAACATGAAAGTTGTTACACACAAAGAATCCTAACTGGATAAAAATTTTCACATAGTTTTGATAAGGTTTGTTATTTTTCCAGCCATTAGTTTCAAATTCCTAACAGAACTAGGTCCAGCCTATCACCAAGGGTAAATTTGTCATTTTTGGGAAAATCGGTGAGGATTTAGAAAAAATGGTCTTCTTAAATTTTGATCCTCATGTCATAAGCTTTCTAATGACACCTGAATCACTTCATTTGGACATCATTAGGTTAGTTAATTACATCTGAACAGAAGCAATCCGAATTAGATAATAACTGAATTAGTGGTTTCCCTATGAAGCCCACTTCTCATTGTTTGATTGGCTTCGAAATAAGGCCCATGGGCCTAAATGCATGCTTATTCCATTGCTATGCATGTGTTTGTTAGATAAATGTTAGGCCCGGTGTATGTTCGGTGGGTAGCCCATTGTGGTCATTTAGAACTCGACTTTAGGGCTTAATTGATATGAGTTGCCGTTTTGTGAATACAAATGGTAGCCCATTATCGTTAACCATTAATCAAATAATATTAGATGATTAGGTGGGTGGTGAATCGAAATGCATGAAAAACAAAGGCCGATCCCGAGGCCCGTGTTTGATTAGTGAATTGTTTACACCATTGTTTTTCTTTGGTTATTCTTTTGGATATTGTTTGTCGTGAATGTATATTGTTAATCTAAATGCCGACACCCGAGAGATGGTCCATAGGAAGAGAATCCAAAATTGAAAAGACCAAGGCAATTGATCGATGTTCAATCCGGTCTCAATTTGTATTCATTTGATGATGACGATAGACCGATGTCCGATCCGGTTTCAATTCATATTCCATTCATTCATCCCTGATCATGTCTCGGGTTTTCAATTTGTGTTGTAATAAACACCCGATGAGTTGCAGGTTTTTACTTTCTCGTACTTAGAATTAGCTCGTCTTTTCAATACTTTGAGTGTATACTTTACGAAATGTCTTTCAATACAATTGATTGTTTCTTTCTTTTCCTAGACTAAGATAGGATTAGTTTAGAATCTTAAATGAAAATACAAAAACAAGATGCATGATCACCTAGTGGACTAAGACTTTAACATGAAAATGGTAAAGAATAAATGCATGACAACTTAGATAACAACCATGTTAAGTTTAGCGGTACCGAAAATGCGTTAATAAAAATATTAACGTAAGCTAGTCCCCGAAACTTTGATCTCTGGTTTTCGTAGAAACCGAAACGAAATTCCCGCGTTTAGGTTGGGTATTCTAGCCGACCCCCGACCTAGGCTAGTGGTGACTCCTAAAAAAGATAAAATTGATCCGCTGTCACGTGAGATATGGATTTAGGAAAAATCCACATTCATGATCAATGGACCATATGGATAACCAAAAGATTCATACTTCAGTAAAATCATTTTTTATGATATGCCATATGAACCATTTCATGAACACTTATCTCTAAACCCACCTTATCGAGTTTGGCCCTTGAGGGGTAGGTCGCGACAACACTAAACAGACATTTTTACAAAACCTTTAGAGAAGAAAAGTTTTGAGCTTATTAGAGATAAATTAAATATCATTAACCTAGTTTATTGAGATATGCAGAATAAACTTTCATTGCATCTGATGACTTATTTGATCAAGCATATATTTAAAGTGTCTGATTTTGGCGCGCAACTCATCTTATAAAAGGTATATATATCTCATATATGTTAAATATCATAATTTCCAAAATTTCACATAACTGTCAATTGACAGTTTCAAAAAGGGTTTTATAAAAATCAATATATTGTACTCCTCGGTTTAAACCCTTTTTCATCTTCTTTCTCACTCTTACACTCTCTCCGAACACATATTCTACTGTCTGAAACCCTAAAGATATCCAAAAACATGATTTACCCTAAAAGATCTCATCTTTCACTTCGGAAACTTAAAAATCTCTTCAATGGCACCGAAATCGATCACTGAATCAAAGAAAGGAATCAAGGGTTCTAGACGATCGAACAGAATTGCAGGAATGTTCACCAGAGCATACAAAGGTGGAGAAGTAGAGAAAATCGATATATCTGACTCAAGCTCTGAGCAAGAGTTGTATATAGGTAATAAATTTCCACGTATCCTTGTTCAAGAACGTGATCATTTTGTTATGGCAAGATGACTGGTAAAAACCCTTAGAGTACTTCGAGAAAATCAGAGTGACCAGAGTACGGTAAATGCCGTATGTAAAACCTTAGGTTTTCTGTCTGAGAGTGAAGTTATGGAGGAATATGAGAAGGGTATAAGGCTTGGAAGATCGCTTGTTGCTGAAAAGGGGATAGTTTTTAGAGAATCCTTTAATGTTGAGGAAACCCTTATGACCATAAAGAAAGGAGTTTCTCGAAAAGGAAAAGAGAAAGTAGGAGAACTTTCGAATGTTGAAAGAAAAGAATTCGTTGGTGAAGAGAAACGACAGACTTTGGAGAAAAGCAGAAACATTGATAGTAGGAAGGAGGATAATGATGAAAAACTATTTGCTGAGTTTTTGTCTATTTCCGGAATTCCTACTAATGACAAGAAAAGTGATAGCTTGTTTAGAAACAAAACTCATCAAGTTGCTTACAACTTTATTCTAGCAAGAGGAATAATGAACAAAGTTGTAGACTTCAGCTTCTTTGAAAATTTCAATATCAAAATTCAGCGTTTGATTGAAAATCTTAATTTTCAAAGAATGTTTTCTCTCCCTCATAAAGTCTATCTAGAATTTACGGTTTTCTTTTATTCAAATCTGTCATTCATTTCTCCTTCTGAAATTGAGTTTTCTATTTTTCAATAAGATTACAAGTTATCAGCCTTTGATCTCGCTGCCATTCTAGGAGGAAAACATACAAAATTCTCTCTTATTCCTATCACTTCAAATTTGGCATATCGATCTCTGTCTGATGACTCTTCTTTCATCAGTGGCTCTACATTTCATGTATCTCACTTTCTTTTTCCTCTAAATTCAATTGTCCTACACAAAATCATCATAAATTGTCTTAGACCCAAAGGTTCTTCCAAAATTGATGTCTCTCGCTATGAGGCCAAGTTGATTTGGGCAATTCAAACCTCTTTTTCTATTTCTCTATCACATATGATTTTCCTTCAAATGTATAGAACTGTTAAGAAGAGTAAAGGTCAACTCTCTTATGGAGCTTTGATCACCGCTATCTTTGAGTATTTGAAAATCTCCATTCCCGTAAAACTCAAAGGTAATCCTCTTCAAACTATAACTGTTGGAGAACTCATGATGACTAAGACGGGATACAAATTTAATGGTGAAAATTGGAAGGATAAGAAGGGTAATATTATTCCTGCAGAAGTGATGAATGCACAAAACAAGGGCTTTGTTAACATTTTTCATGATTTTGATAAGGAGAAATCAATTGAACCCTTAGTAAGAAAGAGGAAAGTACGGCCGACAGCCTCCAGAATTGACAGATCAGCCAAAAGAACTCAAGCCGTGGCTAGTGATTCTCATGAAATGTAGATATCCAATGACCAATCTGCTGAACAGTCTTAAGCTGATGAACGAAGCCTTGAGGAGTCAAGGTTTATACAATGGCTAACTATTCAAGATACCAAATACAAAGCCCGTGTAGATAGACATGCTGTCACTCAGCTTGAAATTCAGATATTGCGAGAAGAGGATAAATACTTGATGAATTCATTTAATGAAATTATCAACAAAGTAGTCATGGAAAATCAGCAAGAGACAATGGCCACTATTGAGAAAGAGGCTGAGAAAGAACCCTCTAGAAGACATGGGGAGTTTGAACATGATCATGAAGCAGAAATACATGAGAAGTTTGAGCAAGAAAATGCTCACAATGATGAGGAAAATAACATTAATCTAGCTAAAATTCTCCAGATGTTGAGGACAATGACCACAATTAGAATGCATAAGAAGCAGCTCCTTTAGCAGCAACTTCTGCAGACTTTCCTCTTGAAGGCAATAACTATGAAAACAGTCCATCTGAAGCTCAACCAAGAGGTAAAGGGAAGGAATTAGCATCTGTTGACATTCAGACTACTCATACTCCTTCTGGATACAACATCTTCTCATCCATGTCAGACTATGCAGCCATTACCATTCTAAGATGGAGACAAGCTGTAGTTCAGAATGAAGTTCGGGAACTCCGCAATGAACTCAAAGAAGGAATTCAGGAGATCAAGAACTCGATGGCAGCCAGATTCAACAATTTCAAGTTAGAACTGATGTACAAATTGCAAGAATTAACACTGCAGGCCAAATTCATTGGCTCTCATCACATATTGAGCAACAATTAAACCAAATTTCTAGTTTCCATCTTGTCCAAGTGCCTTTCCTATCTGCACCATTTGGAACTTCTTAATCTGAACCCGCAAGATTGTCAGCCCCTCTAGAAAATTCGCAAAATTGATTACATCTCTTCCTATCTTATCATTCCTGAACTATCTATTTCAAATTTCAATATTGATTTTTGTTATGTGTTTGACTTGGTGTGAACTCTGAATATTACCTTATGATTAGACAATGGTTGTCTGACTTTTGGTTATGATGTGAACTTTGTCTATCAACTTTGAATACTGATCTCTTATTGCATTTTTATTGATTATGATGTTTATCATTTCTGCTAATGTCAAAAAGGGGGAGAAGTATTATAAAGGATGGATGTGAATGCAAGTGATATGAATATGAAGTATGGGAGCGGCAGAATATGAACTGCTATATTTCATAGCTTAACAATATTTTATATCCTTCGAAAGTTATATCATTTGAATAGACTATATTTTGTTTACATCACATCTAGATAGTTTTGTCATCATCAAAAAGGGGGAGAATGTTGAGCAAAGTTCCTAATGAGTTTTGAGGAATGACAAAACAATTTATTATTGACCAAAATTACACTTAAGTTATTTGATGTAGATAAATACTGAGTCATTAAACTTAATCGATGAAAGGACTTTGTCATCAAACTTAAAATTACTCTTCAAACTCAATGAGTGTTATTTTTGGCAAGTTTATACAGGATAATCAAATTGATATTTTAAGATATCCAAATTAGTAATCACAAAATCGTTCATCAAATATGAAGAACTACACTTATGAAAATATTGATTTGATTGTATGGGCGATCAAATCACTCGGAGATAATGGTTCTTCTTCTAACGGCTATGCATCCTATTTTGGGAATAATTTCCGACGGGTTAATTTGGAGATCAATCCTCTAAAAACTATCTAACGGATAGATTTGAAGTAGAGGAGTATAAAAGGAGTGCAAACGTCGTACAAGAAATAAAAACCAGAATCGAGAATTCCAAGTTTGAATAGAGCTTCAATTTTACACACTTGTGATTACTGTTTTTCACGTTGTGTTTATAGAAAAAAAATTACTTGAGTGAAGAGTGTACGTGATAGTGTAGTCTATCATCTGAAAAACACTATTCTTGTAATCTTCTAGTGATTTAATAGTGAAACACAGCCAACAGGCTGCCAGCGTGGAGAGTGGACGTAGACTTGATAAAGCCGAACCACTATAAAGATCTGTGTGCAGTATTTTCTATCCCTAAACTTTTATTTATTGTTGATGATATTATATTGCATACATATCTGTTAAATAAGCTCGTTAGAACATCTTCTTAGTTATCAGACGCAATCATTTGACGATAATTTATATGTAAGTTTGTCATACGCATCCATTTGATATTAATTCTACGAGTTGTTGACCTCGACTATATTCATTTCGCACGTTTAAATCATTTAATTTGTAAAATCACCTATTTACCCCCTCTAGGTGATAGGACTAGCCCTAACAAAAGGTTTATGACTGAATTAGTATAAATGCAATAGGTTTAGGACTTTTTTGGTACTTTTCCTCAAGCATATTTAAGTAGGATGTGTTTGAGATTCCTATTTATAATTCCAACTCAAATTTGGAACGGGCTCGATTTTTATGAAGGGCTAACTAGTATCGAGTTTGAAATACGGTAAGGCCTCCCAAATCCGCCTCATTGCAATCACTAACTAAGACAAATTAGTAAAAGATTGGAGGCATTTTATGCTAGAGGGAGATGAATAAATTACTTTTAATTCAATAACTCCATATCTATTAGACGATTCAAGTCCACATAGTAATAGCATATGAAGAATTATTCCGAAGGGCAAGATAAAAATAAATTGCATAACTATTAGTTTCCAAAGATAAAAATGGTTTATTGTTAATATAAAATGAGACACTTCATGGACAATGCGGATGATCGAATGATGAGTTTAACATGTCAACATAAGTTATGAGCTAAAGGCAGTGGTTGTATGATGATGGCAGCCGCGAGTCACAAAAATCTCGGTGGGGGTGAAAATCATTGGCATTTTTTATTTAATGTTTTGGTAAATTCTTGTTGTTAATGAATGTATACAACAACACCGTCATACAAATTATTTAAATGGTCTATAATGTCAATGGGACTATGGAGAAAAGGTGTTTATAATCTTATTCGGGAAAATTATCGAAAAAATCCTAAATTTATTGTACGACTGCCAATTCAACCTAAACCTTTCAATTGAGTCATTTTAATCCAAAAACTTTTTGAAGATTTGTCAATTTAGTTCTTCTTTCCTACTAGAATTCGCAAACGTGGACGCTAGCTAGCCATTGGCCATCCTAGGTGGCACAATCGGCACTGATGTGAATAATATTTTCATTTTAAAATTTTTTTTCCTTTTCTTTTCCTTTTGCCAATGGCTGACGAGGGTGAACCCACCCTATGGCTAGTTGCCAGCCATGGCTGAGTACCGGCCATAGGTGAAGGGAAAATAAAAGGAACAAAAGGACAGTAAAAAGAAAATTTTGAAAAATGTAAAAATTGTTTACATTAGCGCTTTGGAGTCTATGTTAGCGATTTTCGGCTAAAATTGATCAGAAGAACTAAATTGGCACAATTGAAAGATAGAGGACTAAATTGACCACCGTACACTAGATTTATGATTTTTTGGATAATTTTCCCAATCTTATTTACTACCACAATCAATTGAACTTGTTTTATTAAACAGATTTTGATAGTATAATCTGGCAAGAGTACAAGGGCGCCAGAATCACACAATGGAGTGAAAACGGAAGAAAGTGCCCGCACCATATGACTCCCTTGACTCATTTGAGGTGGGATCTTGAGCCTCTAGCAAAGGGATGAGCATTTCGGTCTCAGGCACGTGCTTGGTGTCTTGCTGGAAGCGCCATCTATCGATGAAGGGACTTGGTTAGAGAGATCATATATTGTCCGATAAGACTGTATCGTCCACTTTAAACTTTGATTAGGGAGATTTTCTACTTCAAGAAGGCCTTCATATGGTAGAATGTGCTCTTTGCATAGCCCTTAAAGCTCCCTTGACTCATGAGAGATGGCATCAAGTCAGAAACTCAGGTATCATCAGCAGTTTCATGCATCAACTTCTCTGTTTCCTTGTCATTCTTTGCTTCATTTTCATCATATTATATGCTAAAGTCTGTTTTATTAGCTGCTGGATCTGTGTACTTAGATCACATTGATGGCTCTTTAGTTTAGCATAATTGAATAACAATCACGCTGTAAAAGTTCTGACAGTGACAGGTGCATCTGCTTAGTGCAATTACAAAATGAATGGCTGTAGTGAGTGCAAAAGCTTCTGACAGCCCTTGCTGGAACAGGACTTTGGGATGAAAAGTTTTCAACAATTTGATTGGCACTGAAAAGAAAAGCCACTTCTGATCAAACCATCTAGGCTAAATAATCACTGGGCCCATCTTGAATCTCCCAATGAAGTTTTATTATTATTGTTTTTTAAAATCAGTAAGAACATAATAACTTATTTACTTCCAGACATATGAACAAAGAGGGTATTGGACTTTTCATCTTTCACTCTTTGATATTTGGACAACTTATTAATTTGCTACATTAGATATATGAACTTTTTAATTTTAGGCTTTTTATGATGCTATTTTTCTTCTTAAACAAATTAATTTTCGAGAAAAAAAAAGTTCGGCGAAACTAGTTGCATGCGATAAATCACTCAACCATCTCACCTCTTTTTGATGTGCCACTCCTTTTCTCCACAACTCGGCCTTGAGGATGTGCACAAGGCAACTGTCGGGTTCCGGAGTAAAAAGAGTCCCATATCGAAGAGATGTAAGATGGTTGAGTGAATTATAGCATGATTTGTCAAGATGCATACGGCTCTACTCATAAAAGGATTAAAGATGGGGTCGGTGAGTATCAAGTTTGAGATTCGATTTCCGTGAGCATCACATACACATGTACATAAAAGAGAGGAGTGGGATAAAAAAAAATTATAACATGGCTTCACAGTCTCAAGGGTAGGATCCCCTTTTGCTTGGCATGCTGTGTTCTATCAAATTTCCGAACAACTCTCTTCCATCGATCGATCTCTATCGCTTTTTCTTTGGCCTGAAAGGGAGAGAGGGCATAAGTCCCCGACGCTGAATTGTGAATCGCATGACCTGTATGATCTCCGGCCGAAACCGCCCTTGACGCACTCCTGTTAGAAATTAAACCAAATTTGTTGGTACTTGTTTCCTTTTTGAGTCTATT
Source organism: Syzygium malaccense (assembly GCA_031216405.1). NCBI lineage: Eukaryota > Viridiplantae > Streptophyta > Magnoliopsida > Myrtales > Myrtaceae > Syzygium > Syzygium malaccense. The sequence goes on along the minus strand of CM062256.1, from coordinate 8,320,340 downwards.
GGTATTTTCATATTTTGATTTTTTGTGTTTTTAGGTGCTAATTATAGTTTGAGCCCAAAAGAAGAAAGTTTCCTAGGTCAATTAGATTTCCTATTTTGAATAGGTTTCCTAATTGAATGGTTTCCTAATTAGAATAGGTTTCCTAGAAAGAGGTTTCCTATTTCGATCAAACTATGGCCTATATATAGTTAATTTCTCTTGTAATTGAGACATGCAATAAAAAGGCGCAAGTTGTGATAGTTTCACCTTCAAAAAATTTCTTCCATCAAATCAATATTGTTGTCGCGCCTCTGACGCTCAACGAATTGGTATCAGAGCTTACGGTTCGTGATCATGGCCTCAACGAACAATCAGTTTCCTCTTCAATAACCTCGTCTTACTAAAGAAAATTATGGTAACTGGGTTGTTAGAATAAAAGCTCTACTCGGTGCCTACGGTGTGTGGGAACTTGTTAACACTGGCTATGATGAGCTAGAGAATGAAGCCACGTTGAATCAGAATCAGATGAGTGCCTTGGAGAAGGCTCGAACGAAAGATCAATATGCCTTGTTGATCATCTATCAAGCTTTAGATGATTCCATGTTGAAAAAGTTTCGAACGCCACTACCACTAAAGAGATATGGGAGATTCTTCAAAACACACATCAAGGAGTTCAAAAAGTTCAGAAGATTCACCTTCAAACCTTGATAGGTGAATTCGAGGTAATTCACATAAAAGAATCTAAATTGATTGCTGATTATTTTACGAGAATTTTGGCAATTGTTAATCATATGAAAAGAAACGAAAAAGACGTTTCCGATGTTCGCGTTGTTGAGAAAATACTTCGGTCTTTAGACAAGAAGTATGATCATATTGCGGTTGCAATTGAAGAATCCAAAGACTTGGATGCCATGACAGTTGATGAACTTATGAGTTCATTATAAGCCCATGAAGAAAGATTGAGAAAGAAAAAGATTGAACCGGTGGAAGAAGTTCTCCAAATACAGTTACCATACGAGATGAGAAGTAGCAAAGAAGAGATCCTGTACAAAATCGCGGGACAAATCAAAATTGTGATCGAGGTCGTGTTCGAGGTCTCTTTCGAGGAAGAGGTCGCGGACGAAGCAGAGGAGATCTTGCTCGAAGTGATGGAGGATACCAATACTAAAGAGGTGTTCGTGGAAGAGGAAAGAACTCGACAAGCTAATAGTATGATAAATCTAAAATCCGATGTTATCATTGCAATAAACTTGGCTATTATGCTTCTAACTGCTGGAACAAAGAAAGTAGCAAACCAGATGAAAAGGCGAACTTGGTAAATAATGCTGATCAAGTTCTCTTATTAGCATTCAAAGAATATGAAGAAGGTCAAAGCGATACGTGGTATTTGGATATCGGCGCGAGCAATCACATGTGCAGGAGAAAGGAGATTTTTGCAGAGTTAGATGAGACAATTAAAGGAAATGTCTCATTCGGTGATGACTCTAAAATTCTTGTTAAAAGGAAATGTATAATTTTGATTCGCTTAAAGAATGGTGTACGTCAGTTTATTACCAATATTTATTATGTTTCAAAAATGTCAAGCAATATATTGAGTTTGGGGCAACTTCTAGAGAAAGGTTATACTATTCATATGAAAGATCTTAATCTTATGTTGAGAGATCGGAATAATAAATTGATTGCAAATGTGAAGATGTCGAAGAACAGGATGTTTATTCTTAATATAAAGAGTGAGATATTTCGATGTCTAAATGCGTGCGTAGATGATCCTTCATGATTGTGGCATTTGAGGTTTGGCCATCTCAATTTTGGCGGACTCAATTTGCTTTCTCGCAAGAAGATGGTTTATGGCTTACCACATATTGATCATCCGGATCAATTATGTGAAGGGTGTGTTATCGGCAAGCATTCCAGAACTAGCTTTCCAAAGGAGACGACTTATCGAGCGAAGAAGCCGCTTGAGTTGATTCATTCTGATTTGTGTGACCCAATCAATCCTCACTCATATGGTAATCATCGATATTTTTGTTACTTTTATTGATGATTTTACTCGAAAAACTTGGGTGTATTCTTTGAAAGAAAAGACAGAAGTATTTGATACTTTCAAACAATTCAAGAACTTGATTGAAAAGGAAAGCGGCTATTTTATCAAGGCTTTGAGAATCGATTGTGGTGGAGAATTCACCTCAGCCATATTCAACAAATTTTGTGAAAATCATGGTATTCGGTGTTTCTTGACGGCCCCGTATTCTCCTCAATAAAATGGTGTGGCTGAACGGAAAAATAGAACCATTCTTAATATGGTTCGACGCATGTTGAAGAGCAAAAATTTGTCCAAGGAACTTTGGGCAAAAGCTGTTTCGTGTGCCATCTATCTTCAAAATAGATGTCCAACATATGAACTTGAAGGCATAACTCCATAAGAGGCATGGACCGAGAGAACACCAAGTGTTTCGCACTTGAGAATTTTTGGGAGCATTGCCTATGCTCATGTCCCGGATAAAAAAAGATCGAAACTTGAAGACAAGAGCAAAAAGCTCATCTTTATTGGGTATGACTCATCATCCAAAGCATATCGATTATTTGACCCTAATACTTTGAAAGTGTACGTAAGTAGAGATGTCAAGTTCGATGAAGATGGTATGTGAGAAGAAAATCCAAAAGAAGAAGCGAATGTTCGTGGTGATTCCAATCAAACGGAGTCGAGAGATCAACTTTCACCTTCTTCTCCAACATCTTATTCAAGTTTATCAACACCATCCTCTTCAAATAGTGTCGATGAACCGCTATTGCCAAGATCGAGAAGATTGTCTGAAATTTACGAAGCTACTGAAGAGCTTCATCTTATATGTCTTCTTGTAGATTATGAACCACTTGCTTATGATGATGCGGCCAAAGAAGAAAAGTAGAGGAAAGCCATGAATGAAGAAATTGAAGCTATCGAGAAAAATCAAACATGGGAGCTTGCTAATCTTCCGAAGGACAAGAAATCAATTGGTGTTAAATGGGTGTACAAGGCCAAGAAGAATGAGAAAGGTGAAGTGACAAGGTACAAAGCTAGATTAGTCACGAAGGGGTACACGCAAAAAGCCGGAATTGACTATGATGAAGTTTTTTTCCCATGTCATCCGCATGGAAACGATTAAATTGATTATTTCCATTGTTGCTCAAAATAATTGGCGGATTTATCAAATGGATGTCAAATCAGCATTCTTGAATGGCATCCTTGAAGAAGAAATTTATGTCGAACAACCTGAAGGGTTTGTTGTGAAAGGTCATGAAGACAAAGTGCTGAGATTGAAGAAAGCTCTACATGGACTTAAACAAGCATCGAGAGTATGGAATTCCAGAATTGATGCATATTTCAAGGCGAATGGACTCTCTCAATGTCCATACGAGTATGCATTCCATTTGAAGCAAGAAAAAGGTGATATTCTATTCGCCTGTTTATATATTGATGATCTTGTTTTTATAGGAAATAATTCGGCGATAATTGATGCTTTTAAGGCATCGATGGTGAAAGAATTTGAGATGACCAATAATGGTCTCATGAATTATTTTCTTGGTATCGAAGTGAAGCAAAGTGCCGATGGGATTTTTATTTCCCAAAAAGGATATGCAGAAAATATCCTCGAAAAATTCAACATGAAGAACTGTATGCCAGTCAATATACCAATGGAGTGCAGAACCAAGCTTTCGAAGTTTGATGATGGTGCCGATGTTGATTCGACATATTATAGAAGCTTGATTGGGAGTTTGAGATACTTGACATGCACGAGACCAGATATTATGTGTAGTGTTGGAATTGTTAGTCGATACATGGAGAAGCCGAAATTATCTCATCTTAAAGCTGCAAAGAGAATACTTCGGTATATCAAAAGTACTATTTCTCATGACTTACACTATTATTGCTCTGAATCTTTCAAACTTAGAGCTTATTCGGATAGTGATTATGGTGGAGATATCGACGATCGAAAAGCACCACGGAATTTGTATTTTTCTTGTGCGACGCTGCTTTCATGTGGTCATCAAAGAAGCAACCAAGTGTTACTCTGTCGACATGTGAAGCTGAGTATGTAGCTGCTTCTTCATGCGTTTGTTATGCAATATGGTTGAGAAGACTACTCAAAGATATTCTTATGGAGCATAAGAAAGTAACGGAGATTTTTGTTGATAATGTTTCTGCTATTGCTTTGGAAAAAAATCCAACTTTTCATGAACGAAGTAAACATATCGATGTTCGATATCGCTTCATTCAAGAATAGGTTAAAGAGAATAAAGTTGAAGTATTGCATGTGAAGACCGGAGATCAAGTAGCAGATATTTTTACTAAACCTCTCAAGATCGATACTTTTCGAAAGTTCAAGAGCCTGCTTGAAATGATCAATGGAAGAGAATTTGGTTTAGAGGGGAGTGTTAGAAATTAAACCAAATTTATTGGTATTTGTTTCCTTTTTGAGTCTATTCGTATTTTCATATTTTGATTTTTTGTATTTTTAGGTGCTAATTATGGTTTGAGCCCAAAAGAAGAAAGTTTCCTAGGTCAATTAGATTTCCTATTTTGAATAGGTTTCCTAATTGAATGGTTTCCAAATTAGAATAGGTTTCCTAGAAAGATGTTTCCTATTTCGAATCAAACTATGACCTATATATAGTCTATTTCTCTTGTAATTGAGACATGCAATAAAAAGGTGCGAGTTATGATTGTTTCACCTTAAAAAAATTTATTCCATCAAATCAATATTGTTGCCGCGCTTCTGACGCTCAACAACTCCGTCCAAGCAAAGGCTGCATCCGTGTTAATCTTAACAGCAGTTCTCGGGGGAGGCTTCCATGACACAGTCTCCTGGCGATGTTGCCGCCTCTGGCTTGAAACTACAGGCACGAAGTCTCTCAAAGTTCCGGAAATGCGTTGGAGCGGCGATGGGATATCGGAAGCGACATGGTTGCAAGGATATGATTACGATGCTCTCCACAATCTCCGATGAATTACACCAACCATACACTGGAATCGTACAGAATCGATTCCAGGCGGAAATCGAATGGAATGAAGAGTGAGGAAGACAAAACGAGCTTGACATCAGGACCATTATACTGCGGAATATCCTCGTCCCATCCGATCTGCTTCCAAATGATTCTCGTGATCGGCCAGTCTTCGATGAATTGCAATAAAGGTAACTAAATGGAGCTTCGATCTGAACTGTGAAGTGCTTCCAAGTCAAGATTCGACGTTTGCAACACGATTAGAAAATCAAGGTAAGAGGTTTCTTGGTGCCAAGAAGTAAGAAACATTCCTTGTCACAAGTACAGTACAAGAATTGCATTAACCAAGAATTGCATTAACAGACCCTCCGGAATATTGTACAACCGAAACTCGGGTTGTTATTCTTGAAGACGCCACCAATCAAGCATGATCTATTATCAGAGAACAAATTGTTTCAGATACATCGTTCAGAGAGGAAAAAAAACGATCTTCCTTCCCATTTGTTTTGTTTTCTTTGCTCTGGCAGTCTGCTTTGGTACAAACGTGGAACCATTGAGAATGTGAATCCAAGACAGGAACAAAAGAATGCCTGCCTGGGGCGAAAAATGAAACACAAACAATGAGAACAAACTTCAAGCTCTAGGAAATACGACCCGACTTCAATTCATGGGCTTTCAGCGCATAGCGGCGGCAAATCGGTTCCGCTTCCACTGTAGAGGATGGTACGTCTTCTGGGTCTCTTCTATCTTGGTCCAGGGGAACTTGTGATTCGCCATCTTTCTCCTCCTTGCTGCTACTCCCAAGTAATCTCCTGAGTTCTGCAATAACCAAGATGCAAGATTAGCTACCCGAGTTGTTATTATCTTTGAATATCATTCTAGGATATGATTACACTTTCTTCGTCTTGTATGGTTCGTGATGTTTCCATAATGAAATGGTTAGACAAATTGAGTTGCTTGCTACAGAAAATTAATCTTCTTCCAGTTAAAGTTCAGTTGATGCTATGCAGGTACTTAAAAAACTTGCAGACATGGTAAAGTTAATTGTCAGATAGATGTAACTGAAAGATAAGGATAGTTACCTCAATTTATTGTAAACTATCTAATCATTACCTTAGATTATTCAGTACTCTTGTCAAAATATCTACCAGACACTTTGCTTTTCTCTAGTTCCCTCTATTTTTCATTGCCAAAGATTAAAGAACATGAGGATGGAGACTTCCATACCTGGAGACAGAGTCCTTCATCGACATCACAGATGGGATAATCACTCGGACAACAGTACTCAGTCCCGGTGCAGCAAACTGCATTCTCGTACTCACAGCAACCGTAGATCAAGCAATAATCAAAGAACTCGAAAATGCAGCAACATGTTTCGTCCGTGGGGCAATAAGAGTAGTCTCCGCATTCACTCGGCGAGGGTGATGGAGGAGGAGGAGGAGGCGGCGGTGGTGTCACAGGTGAGGGCGGGGGAGGTGGCGTTGCTGGCGGAGGTGGGGGCGGTGGGCTGGTCGGAGATGGCGAGGGGGAAGACTCCTTGGTGGGATAAGAGGCCATTGCATTTATCGCGCAAACACCGTATTCTATGTCGGTGTTTCTCAGGATATAGAAGTACCCATCGATTCCCCAATCAGTGCCCCACGAGTTCTTCACTATCCAATAGTCTTCGCCGCTTTCGGAGCCATACCCGACTATCAAAACCGCGTGGTCAATGTCATCGGGATCATCTGAGCAGCTACCATTATAGATCCCCTGTTTCAGAGAATACATTAAGGAGTTAATTAAGAACAGATCATGCATAAGTTACAAAATATGAAGACAAATCATATGAGACATACCCCTGTGTACAGTTGGAAATCGATTGCTGATCCGTCCATGCCCACACTAATTGGCTGTTTAACAACTGCACAGAGAAGAGCACTGTCTGATTGAGCCACATCTTCATAACCATCTATGCTGACCACTTTGTTCTCCTCCTGATCACACGAAAGAAATCAGGTTAGTTAGGGTAAGGTACATTAAAAAGCGTCAAGTTACCAATAGGGACAAATCAATTATGTCAGAATCAATTCTCTTGAGAGAATTTTAGTATAGAACTATCACGTGTTAGTGGGAATTTTCAAGTGATTGCAAATTCGCTATGCCCTTCGACGTTCATCGATGTAAGGGAAAGGGCGCGGACCTTTGAGGTATTGCAAGTGCCAGTCTCGCCATCAGTGCTAGTGTAAGGGTAGTCGGCTTCAGAGTCGATGCCACCATTGTTAATGACCCACTCAAATGCATAGTCCATGTAACCACCGTCGCACCCATCGTTGGTGGTGTCGCAGGACACAAGCTCTTGCTCCGAGAGGCTCACGAGGTCTCCAGTCACCAGGGCATTGATTCCTTCCATGGCTCCTGTGGAAGAGAATGCCCAGCAACTTCCTGCGAAAATCATTTGACCAAGCCACAGATTTTGTGAGAAATCTCTAGTCACGGACCATGCCTGTGGTTTTTCTCAATCACATGCCGATGCTCTGGTTTGCTTTTCCGAGTCAACAAACCAAATTAGTTAAGATGAAAAAGATGGATTGTCTTGAAACATGCTAGAACTCTCGGAATATTTTGCTCAAATTTGCATTATAACCTGCTTGCGTATCAGAAATCTTGCACTCGATTTCAATACTGCCATACCAGTTTCACTATCCATGGACCACATATTTCATCTTGATCCAGTATAATCTATTAATTTCGATCACATTAGGGACAACGATCGACCACACATGGAGTGAAAACATCTACGAGATGCTTGGATGTATCTTATTTGTCAGATGCCACTAGAATTTAGAATGTGCAGCTTTTAACTTCAGCTAAACTTTCCCACCTTGGTCACCGCAGTTACTGACGAAAGATAAAATGTACAAATGCCGGATGATTTGACTTTTTTATAATGATTCGACATTGAAAATGATTTGACATCATCAAAAAGTAATCGGAAATTATACTAGTGAGAAAAATGTTGCTAGACTGACTTACCACACGATCCTTGATCCTTGACAGCAGTGACAATCCCATAATTCCTCCAATCCAGGGAAGAAGGAGCATCACAAGTCTTCATTTTTCCCTTCAAGCTCATCTTCTTGTTGTTCCACTTCTTGCTCGCCGGCTTCTTCACCTTGGACAGATGAAACTCCCTGAACTCCTCGCTGCTCAGGTCGGCGAACTTGTTCAGCCCAACCTGAGGTGCCGTCGGGGACTTTGAGCTCGAGCTCCTCTCGATCACGTACCTCAGGTTCTTCTTGAAGTTTGCCAGCCTCTTCTCGGCCTCGGCCGCGTGCTTGTACACCTTGTTGTGCTTCTCCTTCCATCGCTGGAACAGCTCGAACACCCGGCTCTCCGAGAGCAGTAGGCTTTCCTGGTTCTTGCCGCCAACAATCGAGTATTCGCTGGGGAGATTCGAAGTTGAAGATAGGCACAACACAGATGCCCAGATCAAGAACGCTAGGATTAGGTGATTGGATCCCATTTCTGCCCAACTGGGTAGTCGCAGCTACTGAGCGTTCGGTCCATTGCATCTCCATAGTTTTACTTTATAAAGTGGAGAAGATCATCTGCAGTGCCATCTTCCCGCCTACCAGTCAAGCTCCATGAGTTCTAGCATTTATTTTCACCGGCCAAAACAATTTAAAATCGGTGTGGAGGTGACCAAAATGACATCTTAGCCAGTTGAATTTCCGGGATTTTTGGGGGCATTTTAGTAGCTATGTTCATCTGTATTGGACTATAACATAAATCATTTTTTCAAGTAAATTTAAGTTGGTCATATAGTGAGATATCGCCGAGTCCGTTTCTTGTGTGTCCCGAGAAAATGTTAGTTGGTGGTCTGCCTACGATTCAGACCCTCGGAGGAAGTTGACCTAACGGTCAAACCTGTTTTATTAGATTGGATCATTGTGCAATTTTGTTTAGATTAAATGGTTTTCTTGATCAATTTTTAGTGTCTAATCTGGTCTAATCCAATCACGGTACAACTTTGGAAATGAGCCACGCATGATGCTGTGAGGACTTGTTCCACTAATTTCACGAGCTATTGATATGTACAGAACAAAAAGTTGAAGAACCTTGATTACATCCCACCAGTTTTGACATAGGTACCTAGGAAAAATAAGTTTAACTCTAATATGCACGATATAGTTAGGTAATCTGAATAATCACAACCCTTTTGAGTACCACACGTGCATAGCATAAAACATACATGTGATAGCATTCTTTTTAACTCCCCTAGCAAAAGAGCATACGTTTTGCGTGGAAAAATAACAAATATTGAATTTGTTAAGAAGAAAACAAGTTATTAAGGATAATACTGAATTTTTGTGAATTATGAAAGAGTTAAACTAACTAGAGATAAGAAAAAAATCTAAATTGAATATTGGAAAGTGTCGAAAAACCAACAAATTTTGATTTGAAGTGTTAGAGATCCATGTAAATTTTAGGTTGCAATTTTATCTCTCATTTAATATCATACTATCATAATCCACCATGGACTTTTTGTGTAATTTAGAGGGAAAAGTTTGAGATCAAAACCATTTTTTTAAGTGTATTGTAATGTACATAGAGAAAAATGTGTCCATTCATGTACATGGTAACTCTACTTGGTGACTCAACATTTTGAGAAAGCCAAAAGATTGTTACATAATATTTTCTCTATGTCATTCGGGATATTACTCTATCCTTATTGATTAAAAAATGGTCCTCATTTGTTAGTCATATTTATTTGTGTTAAGATACCAAGTAATTTTGCATTGTTCTTTGATAGCTTAAACTATTTAAGAAGAAAATGATATCCTCAACTTCATCATATTATCAGAGTTAGAGGTCACAAATTCGGTTTTTCATAATCCTTGTCACCCATTTGTGGCTGCTCTTCCTAATACATCTTGTACGAATCCCTTAGGCTGCGTTTAGTCGTTTGAATTTCTAGCCAGGATAGGATATAAAATCTAAGAGATTTGCTACATCCTATCCACTGTTTGACGAATCACAGCAATAAAGCTATGTATTTTCACATATTACCATGTGCATTATTTACTATGAGCATCATATCAGAGTAATTGAACCTGAAAATTGCACAAACAAAGATAATAAAAATTTCTCACGACACTCTTACCTACTTCATTTTTATTTGCTTATTTTTTTATTATTTTTCACTCTCTTTTTTAATTATTTTTTTCCCTCCCACCATTCTCTAATAAAATTTTATTAAATAGTAAACTATAAAAATATACCGAAAATATGTAATAAATATAAATACTAGGTGTATTTATAAATATATAGATGAAATTTATATCATAAGATAGAAAAAAAAATGAATATATAAATAAAAAAAAGAATAAATAAAAACGAATTTATTATTATTATTATTATTTGTTATTTTGAATTTTTTATATTAAAATTCAAATATTATTTATATTCAAATATAATATAATTTTATTAATTTAACAAGTTTGTTATTCGAGAAATATAAATTTTACATTATGGATATTAGAAATTCTATTCACCTTTATCCTACTTCCCCCATGGGATAATTTTATCTGGGTTATATCTCTTCTATATCCGATTTTATCCTGTCTTGGGCAAGCACTAAACACGAGATAGGATAAAATCGATCATATCTCAAATTTTATCCCGACTACCAAACTTAGCCTTAAATTCTATCACCTACACATTTTGGTTCGCATTGATCATGCTTTTGTCCTATCAGCCATTGCCCAAGCATAATTCTCAAGATACAAAGCTATGTCGCGCCGCCCAAGTCTTCAACAAATAGAAGGTGAATTAGATCATGAAATCATAGGTCACCATTTATTTCCAAAATAAGGAAGCGACCTTCTGAAAAATGATGAGCCAAGAGATATCATATGGTGTGGCTATAAATTGAAACAGTATGTCTTTCTGTCCAGCATTTACTTGCTAAACGGGGGATTTTTAGTGGCTCAGAAAGGAACAAATTCTCGCTGCAATTTCAATGGAGGGGCCTATCTTCAAAGAACATTAGTTGGGACACCCAATTTTACAGCTGGTCCAAAATAACAATTGTCATAAAGAAGTCCAGGCTATCTGGTCAATAATGAAGAGAAGTGCATACTGATCAATGCATGACAAGAATATCTTATTATGGGCCCCAGTCAGCTGGCCAAGTTAGAAAATAAAAGATTGGCATGGGTGAAGATCTTCATGGATTGAAACAGAAGAGAAGTCTCCCTCAATCAAGCAATAGTCATAGAGACTAAAACTCCAACCAAAAAGAAAAAAAATGATAAAAGAAGAGAGAGAGAGAGAGAGACAGAGACAGAGACAGAGAGAGAGAGAGGAGGGGATACGTATTGAAGTCATTCACATTTCCTTAACGTTTAAGAAACTTTAGAATAGCATCGGAAGCTTCTTAGGGTTCTAGCTTCTCTCTTCAAATGGAGTTTGAGTGGATTCGATGGTCCGAATTATTGAGAAGTGTTACGTTCTTTTAACACTATTTATTTTGCGAGAAATAAATAATTTAAAAATATATTTTTAAAAATGATCGCTTAACGAAAAATCATTTCATCGTTCATGAAAATGTCTAGACTTAAATTGTTATCGATTATGAAAATATTTTTCATTAACTAATTATTTCAAGCGATACAAACGATCATATTTAAAAAAATATTTTTCAAATCATTCATTTTCTGCGAATTAAACGAAGCCTAAAAAAATGTTTAATTTTCCTTGTAATTGTAATTGATATATGTATTTTGTTTATTGGTATCAGACCAAATCATTTACATCTTTCTTGCCATTGTTATTCTCTCAAGCGTGACGCCATTTTTTTTTTCAAATTTTTTCATGCCATATTGCATATTTGAAAGTTTGAACATCGCTAGGGATGGGCACGGGGCGAGATGGGGAAGGAGATTATCGTTTCCGTCCGACCTACGTGGACAGCAACGGGGATGCCTCCTCGGAGTGACGGTGCCAATTATTATAAAATAGTAATTATAATACTACTATAATAATAGAAAATGCCTTATTATTATATTTTGTTTTATTATATATAATGAAAAATGGCATCACAGTTATGGGTGGGTGCTAAAAAAGTAAAGGCCTCATGGGTTGATTATTTAGAGTCCAAACAAGCTCTAACCCTTAAAAAATAATCGACATGCGACAATTCAGAAGATGGAACTATGGGCAAAAGAAAATTGTTCCATTGCATGTTTAGAGAGCTTTCCCAACTTGCACCTCCCATATAAAAGCAAGGCCTGTAAGAGAAAAAGGTTTTCAAGTCTTTTTTTTTTGGGTGTCATTTCATATGTTTATTTCATTTATCAGATTGCGCATCGTTCTCAATACTCTCACCTTTGTATAGAACAACAACAATCCCCTGATATTGATAATTTTAAAGAAACCGATGACGATCTTTGAATGCATAGGCGGATTTATACTTTTGTTAGAGTTATTGTTCTGAACTTTTAACGTGAAATTCCCGGTCCACCGTTGATGTTATTCCAAGCAAAGAAGACAACGTCGAGTCTTTCTTTCTCGATAAATTAATTGTGCTTTAAGTATCCCAAATTCATATGATTTCCCCATGATTTATGGGAGTAATTTGATTTTTAATTTTTGCTAAGCAGGTAGTATTTCACCTAAGAAAATATTTGATGGTGGTTTAACTGGCGGGAGTACTCGGCCACCATTGGACTAAGATATTGTCTGGCGACGTGGCTAAAACATTTATCTATCAATTTATTTATTTTATAAGTCCTTTCCTTTATACAATTAATTTTTGTCGGGTCGAGCGAAATTGGTGGTCTCGTGGGGCAAATGGATAAGTATTGAAGAGATTTTAAACCAAGTCAGAACTAGAAGCTCTATTATCCACTAGTCATGCTCACTGAACCGTTAGGTTGGAGAGTAGGGCCCAACAAATTATGTTCACGAAAATTTGAAAACAATAATTGCTTTGTTTTTAATTAAGTTGATCATCATATCGTAACACAAAGGTGCATTAGCAAAGTTATGTTGAGTACTATAATCGTGCGAGATTACCGTTGGATTGTCTACAAGTTTCGATATGTTAAGATGAAGGCGTGTTTCGATCTTTAAGACTTGCGATATGATTTAATATGAAGAAACTAATTGGAGATGTGGATATTCCAACTCGGGACCCCCTTGCCTTGACTTTACATCAATTCTTTTTTTTTTTTGGTCGAATGACATCAATTTTAGACCATAGCAATCCATCTGAAATCCTAAGTTGGGGTCGCGCCTAATGGGGCATAATGTGTCCACGAGTTCTAGCAAGACACCTACACAGTTTGAATCTTATACAAAGGTGTTTATCATTTAGCAAATGAAATCCGCGAGGCGAATAGACCCTATCAAGTGGACCTGAGCAGGTCCTTAAACCATTTTATCTTAAGCCTCATCCGGATTTTGAGATCCTCGAGATGTAAAGCAATTAGAGGGTAATTCCCTCCTTTAAAGGAAAACAAAGATATGCGAGGAATTTGGAGGGGTTATGAGGTGCGCGGGCCTCGACATGTTAAATAAGGTGTGCATCTATGGAGTCTGCCCCAATTGGAGGGGATAGACCGTGAAGGCCCTCACAAGGGGTGCAAGCCACCCCTCCTTAGTAAGGTTAATTTAACCAAAGACCAAGGATCAAAGAGGAACCCCTAATACGACTGTCGCACCATATGGCAGTAGCAAATGGTATAACAAGTCAATTGAAAGGAAAAGATTCCATGATTTCAACGGCGAACAGGACAATAAGCATATTGTTAAAGTATTTAAATACTAAGTAACATGCTCATATAACAGTTTAAGCTTTTAGAACGAATGTTCTCATAAAATCTTACATGGTATTAAAGTATGAAGTTCTGATTTCAAATCTTTCTAACCCTTATTTCTAAGCTTTAGTCTTAGGTTGCAATCTAACCTACGTGTGAGGAGAAGTGTTAAACTATTTAAATATTAAACCATGTATTCATCTAAAAGTTTAAATTGTTTGAATAATTGACAGTGATCATGCGAGTAATGGGATTAGTTGGTTTCACTGCATCAGTCCTGTGGCCGAAACATATAATACATCTGTATCAAAGAAAACTTTTAATTAATGGGCCCGAAGCAATTTTTTTTTGTTGAACTTTTTAGACCTACGTGTCTGCAGGATTTAACATGAATTTCGACGGGAAAATTTTGTGGTCTCGCGGCCAAGAATGTTCTCTTCCAATTCGAGCCGTTAGTTCCGATCAAAAAAAAAAAATTCGACCCTTTAGATTAAGAGAATAAATTTCGAGCATTGGATGATTTTAAAAAGATATCAACTTCTGAACATTTAAAGGAAATTACAGACTATAGGATTGTCAGTATTATTGCTGATATGAGGAAAATTTCAATATATAAGGATAAGCAATCACTGGTACGACCCGTGAATTTACTAACACTACAAAAAAACTGGATTTTTGCCACAAAAATTTGCGACGAAAAAATTTTCGTCGCAAATTTGCGACAAATTTTCCAACGAAAAGTAAAATTCGTCAGAAATTAGTGACAAAAAATTTTTCGTCGCAAAATTCGTTGGAAATTTTTAACGAATTTTGCGACGAATTCAAAAAAACTCAGTATTGTTCGGCATTTTTTAAATTCGTGGGAAAATTCGTTGGAAATTTCCAACGAATTTTCCCACGAATTTCAATTTTCCAGGCAATTATTTTAGTGTGTACAATTTTCGTTGAAAAATTCGTTGGAAATTTCCAACGAATTTTGCGACGAATTCAAAAAAACCCGGTATTGTTCGGCATTTTTTAAATTCGTGGGAAAATTCGTTGGAAATTTCCAACGAATTTTCTCACGAATTTCAATTTTCCAGGCAATTATTTTAGTGTGTACAATTTTCATTGGAAAATTCGTCGAAAATTCCCAACAAATTTTGCGACGAAAAATTTTTCGTTGGAAATTTCCAACGAATTTTGCGACGAATTAAAAAAACCCGATATTGTTCGGCATTTTTTAAATTCGTGGGAAAATTCGTTGGAAATTTCCAACAAATTTTTCCACAAATTTTAATTTTCCAGGCAATTATTTTAGTTTGTACAATTTTCGTTGCAAAATTCGTGAGAAATTTCCCACGAATTTTGCAACGAAAACCCTACTCCTTCCTTATTCAACATTTTCGCGCTCATTATTCCCGCAAGGATTCTCAATTTCCACATTCTCTCTCTCTCTCTCTCTCTCTCTCTCTCTCTCTCTCTCTCTCTCTCTCCGCGATCGACGCCTCCACCTGCTCCACCGCGTTCGCGTACTGGTCGGCGCACTCGCTGAGGCACTGCTCCACTGCCGGGCCCAAGCTCCCCCCGCCACCGCCGAGCATCCGGCCGATGAAGGGGGTGGTGTCCGTTGCGTTCGCGGCGGCGAGGCCGAGCGCGATCGCCGTGAGCCAGGCCCTCGCCATGGCGGGCGAGCTCGAGCTCGCCCAAATCTGGGCGAGTTCTGGGTGACCTCGAGCTCGCCGGCGACGAGGCTGGGCCTCGCCGGCCATGGCGAGGGCCGAGCTCGCCATGGCCGGCGAGCTCGAGCTCGCCCAAAACTCGGCCAGATTTGGGCGAGCTCGAGCTCGCCCAGAACGCTCGCCATGGCCGGCGAGCTCAAGCTCGCCGACAACGAGGCTGGGCCTCGCCGACCATGGCGAGGGCCGAGCTCGCCATGGTCGGCGAGCTCGAGGTTGCCCAGAACTCGGCTAGATCTGGGCGACCTCGAGCTCGCCGGCCATGGCGAGCTCGCCCCTCGCCATGGCCGACGAGCTCGAGCTCCCCCAGAACGCTCGCCGGCGACAAGGCTGGGCCTCGTCGGCCATGGCGAGGGCCGAGCTCGCCGTCGACGAGGCTGGCCCTCGCCCACACGATTTTTGTCACAACGAAACTAATTTTGCCACGATTTTTCGACCAAAAATTTTTTTTTTTGCCACATTTTTGCAACGAATAATTAGCGAAACTTTGCAACGAATTTAGTTACGAATTTTGCAAAGAAAAAATTTCGTCGAAAATTACCAACGAAAATTTATATTTTTTGTCGGAAAAATTTGCGACGACGAATTTTTTTTCGTCGGAAATTTCGTTGGATTTCCAAATTTTTCGTTGCAAAAAAGTTATTTTTTTGTAGTGTTTTCAACGAATTTAGCCACGAATTTTCCAACGAAATTTCCAACGAAAAAAATTTCGTTAGAAATTTCCAACGAAAATTGAAATTTTTCGTTGGAAAAATTTGCGATGAAGAATTACCAACAAATTTTTTTTTGTTGGAAAATTCGTTGGAAATTCATTTTCCAACGAATTTTTCTCAATTTTTCGTTGCAAATTTCGTAGGAAAAAATATGTTTATTTGTAGTGGAATGGTGAAGGAATGTTATGATCATTGAGGTACTTACTACTAAGAGTTGGACAAAAAAGTTTTTGTGATAAATTCAAGTCGTTTACAATATTTCATGAGCCAGAATATTCGACCTGGTAAATTACAATTTGGAAGATAGTTACTCGATTGCCATTTACAAGGATTTACATGAAATCTATAATTCTTGAAGGTAATTACTAAGTGCTGGTACCATCACTTGTGCCAGATTGAAACATTTTACTGTGCTATTGCTAAGTGTTAGTATTTTCACGTGGCGAGATTTATGGTCCAATTACCATCCATAATGGCAAATTACTATTTATAATAAGTGCATTCAAGTTACGATGATTACAATCAGATTACGATCGATGGGTGCGACGATTTCAAGTAAGTGACAATAAATTCATGAAAATTCATAAGGCATATGGATCCGGAATTGGTAAAATATTTCATTAGAAACTCTCTTGGATTCTGTTCAGGATTTATGGCACAGTTGAATTATGAAGGACTATGTTGCTTATGATGAAATTTCACTAGATTTGTTTGCTGGGCTTGGCAGCATGCAACCCATCATTTGGGCTTATTCTCCGGCCCGTCGATCCGATCCGGCTCACACGGCTGTCGACTATGATAGTCTCACGGGTCCCACGTATACGGGCGGATGATATTACACATGGTACGAAGACCCAGGTCCATACAAGTATTTTCCCTCGAACCGACTTGGGTATCGGTCTCTCTTCACGGAAGCCCCATCGATCCGACTAGTCATCGCCCCCGACGTTTTAACGTTTCGTAGATGACCGTATCGATAGATAGGCTTGCACGACACCCCATGTCAAATAATATCACAAACACAAAATCTCAATTCACTCGATTAATTGTTTACAACTCCTTAGCTCATACATCCAAAGCAAACTCAAGCATCAAACACCAGTCGAAGCCCTCTCTATAGCTATACTCGAGCCTTTTGAGCACAAGCCATCTTCTCCGAGACCTTGGCCAAAGACCTAAGATTGCACCCGATTATCGTCTCCGCGAATGACTGCGTGTCCTCTTCGTTGCTATCTAGAGGCACGTCCACCGCGTATGACTCTATGATGGTTGTCCTGCTGTCGTCGGGCCCGGCACTGTCGTGATTGTCCTCGTGTAATGTCATGGTGGACCGGTAGTTCACGAGCCGGTGGTTGGCCCCGATGATGCTGAACAACCATCATGTGCAGCTCGTCGTCCAGCAGGTCCAGCCGCTCATGGCTGCGGTGGGCCGGCAGGCCCGAGATGACTGTGACCTTGTGGACTCTCCTGGCCGTGCCACCGTCGCCCGCCACCACGTGGCAGCTCTTAACGAACTGCTTGTAGGCCTGCGGGTTCGCGAACTGGCAGACGAGTGACCAGACGAGCGGGAGCAGCGCTTGGATGGTCTGGGTCAGGTACGAGCCGCACTGGTTCGGGGAGAAGTCTGGGGTGTGGTAGAGGCGGACCATGGCTTGTGTTTTGAGGGTGTCTGGCGACATTTTCTGTCTTTTTTTCATGGTACAAAAGTGCAAAGACACGGTATGACAAGCGACGCAGGCATGAATTTAAAGGGCGGTTAATTCAAGAAAGTAACAAAAAATGGAAAATTTCTTAGGGTTTTTAAGACTCTGCGCAGTGCTTTTTGGTGGCTTCAGGGAGAGTCGGTGGGAAGGACACTTCATTGGAGTTTGCAAACATTTTTGGTTGTGGCTCGTGTTAAGCCGGCTCGTTGCTGAACTCATAATTGCATAATATTGCGTGCTATTAAAACTTGTTAGCATGTCTTTTTTTGGGGAGGTTCTTACCTGGTTTTGCTCTGTTTCTGCCAAATCATCAAAATCCATATGGTGCTTGTCTACTTGTTCGTGCTAATAATGGTTTGGATGGGATTGGAATCTTCTGCACTCGCTGTTAACTAAAACGAAACATCAAATGCTCATGGCGCGAGTAGGAAAGGCAATACCGGCAATACACCTAAGCCAAGGTCTCCCCTTCGCAAGTTAATCTAGTTTTCTGAGACCCGCTTCTGAAATGTTTGGTTTAAGACGCTTATCGAACACCAACTGCCCATAGGGTGACTGGGGAAGGCAATACCGGCGGTACACCTAGGCCTAGGCTCGTCATTTATAGATTAACCAAGGTTTTCTGAGATCGATGATAGACTGAGAAATTGAATATATGATCTACGACTTGCAAAGCAATTCCTAAATCACTTGGCCAACCACCTAGTTAATAACTTCGGCATATGTATTGTTGATTATTTATGGAGAACATTATCATGTCCAAACAAATCACTCGACCAGTGATCCAGTCACCACCCTCCTCTTTGAGAATGAGGAGGTGAGGCGCTCGAGCCTCGCTTTGGACAGTGTTTTTGAAGTTGTAAACAGTGTCCTCTTGAGGGATATAGAATTATGATCATTCTTAATAACTTCCTGAGAAAAACATTAGATCTGACCAAACAATTTTGAGAGAAAAATCATGAGAGAGATGCTGGAAAGTAGGGTTTTGGATCAAGCTAATAAGTTAAGAGTCAATTAATTGCTCCACACCTCATAATTCTCTATCATAGGATGGTCCCCTCACATGTGAACCTCTTTTGTTAGGGAAGTTCTCTCGTAATCCAAACTTTCTTGTGCACTTGCATACACCTTAACTTGAAATTCACCTTGTTGTTGTGCATGTCCTCTGCAGCTATGCATCGCAATAACCATCATCGCCAAATGGGATCGCGCTAATACACCACAAACCTGTGGGCTTTCATCCAGTCTTTTTTCCACTAACAATAGCGATGCAATCTTCATCTAGGTACTAGGTTGGTCATAATATTTCTTCCTTAAGATATTCAATTAAACACCAATTGACAATGGGAGCCTACTAATCAACTGTAGGTTTTGATGCCACTTGTTGGTGGAGTACAATAGAAGTCTAATACCAATGATTTGAGAAGAAGTCTAAATATCGACCTGTTGTAGGATACGTTAATGCTTAAACTCTTTAGTTTATGGGGCAAGGAGGATATGGCATCCACTGCTCTACATTATATCAAATCTTTAGTATATAACTTCGCCAAACACCCTCACAGGCATTACTTTTAAGTAGAGCTTAGTTTGCTCACAACTATTCCCATGAGACACATATAACACATGATTATATTCTACATATGCCTGGACCTTTTTAACTTGCTCAAACATACCGAATTCACATATTGCCACAGTGAGATTTAATGGATTGCTCTTAATTTTAGAAACCTCAGCGGCTTCTTTTCCCCTACCTGTTTTTTAAAAAGTCTCATCGGCTTCTTTTATCTTACTTTAACCTGTTGATGTAGTATTTGCTACACAGCAACGCACGCATAAAGTATCATTTCTGTACGGTCTTTGTATACAGACAATCTTGCAGAGCTCAACAATGTTCATCCACTTTCCGATCGCGTGTCCTCGCCACCTTTTCAAACAAAAAGCGCCAAAAGAAAGTAAATGAAGCTTCGCTCTTTCAGTTGCACACTCTTAAAATACTACATCTGTCATCCACGGATGGTGCCACGTCAGCTGTCTCTGTCCACGTGGCACTTGCCAAAAGCTTACAGGACGCTTAATTCCAGCTGTTTGGGCACTTTTCTTTCGTTTTTGTCGATTATGCAGTCCTGTGTGTCCACGTATCGCCTTAGTTTTGTAAAACCCTATTCATTTTGCCCTGAACGTTTGTTGCTCAGGTTAGTGCTGGTGGCTGAGGTGCAATAATCAAAAAGATGCTAAAATGGAAGCTTGTTCACATGGATGCTCATGAAGATGGTTGCGCCACTGTCGTCTTCTTTGGCATCTGCTTGCTTCAATGAACTTGGAAGAGTACAAAACCTAGGAAAAACCAGTCATCATCCTCCAGAGACGAGCGTCCTGACTTTAGGAAAGATGCATAAACATTTGACTTTTTTTTCGCAGATTGGGATAACGGAAACGACGATGGTCTAGTCATTGATGACAATCTCTCTTTCTAGTGAACTTTTTGTCAGCTTATTAAGGATTTCTCTCTTTGTTGAATTAGAGAAAATGAAGAACAGATGAGTGTTCTTGAAGATTGGAGAAGGCATGCGTCTTATGCATGTGTGATACGAGGATATCATATTCACGGCATTCTTTCATGGGGGCTCAATCGTGCTCAATACATACCATATTCATATTGACATTTGTACCTTGCCAGACTTTTTGTTTTTATAAAACGAAAGTCCATCTTCAATAGTTAAAATATGAAATTGCATTCACTCAAATTTAGGCTATTACGTCAGTAGATAGGTCTTGTGCAATCTCAAATATAGAAGGGTGCCTTTTGAAGTATTGTAGGCACAAAAAAGCGGTGATTGAAGTGGACGACATCGTGCTTCCCGCCGCACGCTTGAGATCAACAACTTTCAAGGTAAGATTGAGATCTTCACCAATTAGAGAGTAAATTGGGTCATAAACTTGAAATTTGAGGATGGAGATGTGTTCCCCTGTTCTCCCTTCCTTCTTGCCCAAGCAGCCTAATCCAAGCCCATTGGCACGTCTCATCGCACCTTTGCCCCTCCATTGCCACCTCCGATGCCGTCTCGCGGACTCTCCGACATAGCCATTGTAGCTCTCTCTCTCTCTCTCTCTCTCTCTCTCTCTCTCTCTCTCTCTCTCTCTCTCTCTCTCTCTCTCTCTCTCTCTCTCTCTCTCTCTCTCTCTCTCTCTCTCTCTCTCTCTCTCTCTCTCTCTCTCTCTCTCTCTCTGTATGTCTGTATCTATGGGGATGACAATCATGCAATATGGTTGCCCGCCTCAATTGACCCCATATCAAACGTTGCTTCATGCCGAACACTTTCGGTCCGAGTTTGCAAGCTCAAATTGCGAGTGTGGTGGAGTGTGTGCACATGTGAGAGGGAGAGATACAAAGAGGTGGACAGCGATCAACAGACAATGGTCGCGGGGTGCAACTGCGCTACGATGGGCCTTAGAGGAGTATGAGTGGTGAGGCACAACGGACGGCGGGAAGCAAAACGATCACAACAAGCACCACCACAGGGAGAGGAGGGCACGTACAAATTTGTATCCGTCTACTAAGGCGGCCCATGACAACCATTCTGTACTTATAATCTAATTCTGAGTAGAAATTGTTGACACTTAAATTTTGACTAACAATTTGGTGATTAATTGCACAGAAAAATTAGGGGTCGATCCCGACACCTAGCAAAAATAATAATTGAATTGCATATAGATTTTAGGAGCATTTATAGTAATAGGCTCACATAGTTGTATGTGCATTAAATCAATGGCGAATGTGCTTAGTTAAAAGCCCACGAATAAAGATTTTCGCCAAACTCGTTCATTATCATGGGTGGAATTTTCGCACGTGGGATATGAAGAATTTTCGGAATATATGCATGATTCTCGGTCAATATATTTTTGGTTGGGCACTTGTGCAGAAATATCTTTCATGATTTCCTGAAGATATTCACGATTTCATAGACTTTGTTTTTCGGATATTTGCGGAAATATGCAAGATTTTGTCGGTCAATGGAAAATAGTGAGAGCAACTGGGAAAGGAATATTCATGTGAGGATGTATATTACTCTAAGGGAGGAAAGGAATAAAATATTCGTTCTGCATAAGGAAAGTTGACCACGTCCTTTCCCGAAAAATCTAGGTTGTCTTGCATATAAAAGGGGAAGAAAGAATTGTCAGAAGGGGGGGTCTCTCAGAATTTTCAGATCTGATTTTTAGAGAGACACGAGAGAATTTTCAGAGACAAAAGAGAGTAAAAGAGAGAAAATAACTGGGGTCTTCTTCTTGGGCGTGTACTCACTGTGCTGCAAATTAGTGCTGCTATCTCCTGTGCCCACACCGCTTCAGACTGGAGCTTCTTGCCGCAAGCAGGATCTTGGTTGATTTTTGCAGGTTTCCCAACAAACGCCCATTCTTCATCAGCACCTCACCTTCATGCACGTGGAAGTGGATTCAACGAGGTTCCTCCGCGAACAGCAAGCTTTGATCACAAGCGCAGCAGCCTCCCGCAGTGGACTCGGAGCAACGCCAGTCTCCTTGCCGCGGCGATTCAGTCAAGCCCCACGAATTCATCCGCGGTCGAGAACCGTGAACCATCACAAGCACCACCGCAAATAGCGCCGCACCACCATCGCCGCCGGTCCATCCGCCGTTGGTCATCCCGCCGCTTCCTGCTGCCGCCTCTCCCGCCGACGCCGCGCCTCACGCCACCGCAGCTGCTGCCGCTGCTCCCTGCCGTGCCGCCGCTCCTCACGCCACCGACGCAGCTGCTGCCGCGCATCCTGCGCGACGCCGACGCTGCTGCTTCCCGTTGAGACCGCGCCCGCCGTTGCTGCTTCCCGCGCGACAACGCCGTTGCTGCTTCCCCCGACGTGCGCTACTGCCGCTGCCGCTCATCGCCGTCGCTGGTCCGCCGTCCGCCGTTGATCCCGACACCGTGCCGCCGGTCCACCTTTCGTCGTTCATCCCGATCCGCAAGTTCGAATTCGGGAATTATCTGCAAATTAGGTAATTAGATATTATCTGATATTTTTCAGAATATTTAATTTACTAATTTGTGTGTTTGAATATTCTGTGAATATTGCGTGGATTGCTAGATATCTTAGGATAATGTTTGCCTTGTTCGCAATATTTTAAAATATTCAAAATTAGGAATCTTTCCTAATTCGGCAACGTATCTGGACAACTATCTGACCTTATCCCTAAGGTACGATACGTGGCGATACGGAAAATCATTATCTTATCCATAATCCCTTGGATACGATAATGATTTTTATCTGCTTTCCAAATTTGAACGATCGACTTTCTGTCGATATCTATAACCCTATAGATATGACAGTTAGTTTGATTTTTGTGCCTAATCTGAATTTGAAACGAATCTTGTGGATTGCGTGGCTATTTTAAATGTGGATGCTATCTATGTTTAGATTATTTTTCCTTTCCAAATAAAAAAGAAAATTCAAAAAATATCAGTTAGGATTTGAATTTGAGTTTTGCATGTTTAGGAATCCTAAGTATATCTAGACGATAGAGTAATTATTTAATTTAAATTAGGACTTGAGATAATCTATTCCCTAGTTTAAATTAAGTAATTTTATAATCTTAATAGATTATTTAGGTTATTTTTTTATTCCGAATTTTCATGAAAATCCCAAAAAAAGAATGAATTGTTTTATGGTAGATTAGGATAGATTGCATTCTTTATTTAAGTAATTTATTATTTCGAATTTTAACAAAAATCTCAAAAATAAATCATGTTAGGATATGTTAAGTCATCATAGGTTGTATGTTAATTTAGGCATATTTTTATTTCGAATTTAATCAGAAAATACCAAAAATAAATCATTTGCCCGTCATCAGAATTAGGTCACGTCGTCGCATGACATATAGTTTGCATGCTAGGTTGCATTATTCGCGTGTCAATTGTTGCACGTCATTGCATGTAGATTAGCTTTCATTTAAATAAGCGAAAATCCAAAAATTGAGTGAATTCCTTGTTAATTAGAAATCATATTAGGTTGTTGATGTGATTTTCTAGCTAACAATGCAGATGCTTACGTTGCTTCGAGGTAAGTAATTCTTCCAACTTGCAATTTATTTAATGCTTTCTTGGGTGTTAAATTGGTGGTTTGCGTACCTGCATGAACACCTCACATGTTAGTGACTAAGTTAAAATGGATCCAGATTGCTTGCCAAAACATTTTTGAAAAGAAAAGGTACCGAAAGGGCGTTAGACTAGATCTAGCGTAATCAAGTCCCCGAGCTTAGAATCT
Source organism: Syzygium malaccense (assembly GCA_031216405.1). Taxonomy (NCBI): domain Eukaryota; kingdom Viridiplantae; phylum Streptophyta; class Magnoliopsida; order Myrtales; family Myrtaceae; genus Syzygium; species Syzygium malaccense. Next base: position 8,296,168 of record CM062256.1, on the reverse strand, counting down.
CTGGTTCGTAGGAATAAAACATATCTCCCTATGTTTTATTTAGGTTTCTAATCGACCTACCACAAATAGATTAGTGGCGACTCCGAGCATGAAAAATTTTGCATGTTAAAAACTTAAACCCTAAGTTGCGAATTGGTAGGGTTTGGGAGGGCCCGAGTTAGGCTTAGTCTTAACAATCCATTAGCCTGAGGAGAAATTTCAGGTCGCGACAGCTTGGCGACTCCGCTGGGGATCGGAGTTAAAACTCTTAGTGGACTTAGGCCAGTTTTTCTTTTTAAAATATATTTTTTGCTTGGCAGCGAGGATCCCAGGTACGTCCCTAACATTTTAGGTGTTAAATGTTTTTGCAGTATGGGAGGTATAAGGGGAGGCGTGATTGTTAACCTTTGTTTTGCAGGGAGGTGTTGGATGTATGGTTTATTTTATGCACGAAGCGCTGTATGATATAACCTGTTGTGCATGCCTTACATTTACACTACACTGCACACACTACCCGCTGCCGGACCTGGGCGGCACAGGTTTAGGATGGTACTGAGAAAACGGACACCCCGACCACACTTGCGTGGTATGGGTCGCCTTTCTTGGTCCCGAAAGTTCTTTCATGGTGTCATTGAATACCTGCCACGGTTGCACCCTTTGCAACCCGGGTCGGCTCTTTGACTAAGCCGGAGTCAGGGGAATCTCAGCCTAACCACCACCATGACTGGTTTAGCTCGGTAATCCTCATGTCTCCATTTTGCAAGCCAGAGTCTAGGTAGAAATCGAACCTCACGTTTCACGCGCATGTCTATGTGATTGCCATCATTCTGCCGGGTGAAGTAAGATTTCTGAACCTTTATCTAGCAATTTATTTATGTTTCGTACTTTCTTTGGTCGGTCCATGATAGGTCTAGGTTGGTTTTAAATTTGAAAGTAATAATCATTGAGTCCTTTTTAAAAAAAAAGAAAGAAAGAAAGAAAGCTCTTTTAGAGAATTTATTTTCAATCTATGTCTTTATTTTCCTAGATGTGTCATAGGTAATTATTTTCCTACAAAATTTGCCGTCATCTTTCTTTTACAAAAAAAAGGGCTTTAGAGAATTTGTTTTCAGTCCATAGTTTCTAGGGAGTCTCACTTTTTGTTTTTCATCATTTTATGATTAGGGATTTTGGTGCTTCTATTTCCTAGGTTGTGTCTAGGGCGTCATTTATATTTCTTTTCCTAGATCACTTTCCATAAAGTCTCGTCCATGTACGAATATTGTCATGAATAAACAAAAAAAGACTAGAAGCGTGTCATGGACCAACCTTGTCTTGACCATGTGCTTATTTGGTTCATTTCCTTTACATTAGGTTATTACGGACCGTCAACGTTCCCCAATCCGTACTCGCTCAAGAGCAAGAATGACTGACCAAAATGAGCAGGCTCGTGTTGCTGTCCTTGAAACCGAGATGAAGCAAGTCCTGAATGTGCTCGAGAATCTCACCAAACAAGTTGCTTCTCTACAGACAAGCATTTCCACACTGTCTGCACCCGCTCAACCGAGTGTAGAGATTGTACTGCCCGATGACTCTCCTCCTATTAAGTCAAAAGATAAAGGAAAAACTGTTGCCATTGGCACTTCCTCGACTGAGAATGGTGCAACTTTAACTGACAAAGCTCGTCCGATCATTACAAATGGGGGTGATGCATCTTCTAAGCCACCAAAGAGTGATGAGGCTGAGCGTATTGATAAGCTTGAAGAAAAATTCCGTCAAATGCAAGGCTTTGATGATCAATTCTCACGAGGTCTTGCTCACATTGTCAAGGTTCAAGTCCCTAAGAAGTTCAAGGCGCCTGAGTTTAATAAGTTCGATGGCCTTTCCTGTCCTAAGGTCCATTTACAATACTACACAGCAAGGATGGCGCCGTATGCTGATAATGTACCACTCATGATTCACACTTTCCAAGATAGCTTAACCGGACCCCCCTTACAATGGTTCGTTTTGAAAAAGATTCATTTGCTCAAGACATGGGAGGATTTGTCTGATGCTTTCATTCGTCAATACAAATTCAATATTGACGTGGCCCCGTCACGTGAGGATTTGATTCGCACTGAGAAGAAAAAGACTGAGACCTTCAAGGCCTATGCTACTAGGTGGAGAGCTCTAGCTGTGCAAATTACCCCCGAGTTGACTGAGAAGGAGATGCTTGATACCTTCATGAAGACTTTACCATTCGAGTTTCGTAATCGAATGTTGGGTTCTAATTTCAATTCTTTAGCTGAGTTGATACCTGCGGGAGAACGCATTGAGATCGCTCTGCGCGATGGTTGGGCCACTGAGCAGGCTACCTCTGCTAAGAAGTTCACCCTCAAGAAGGATAAAGAACCGACACCTGAAGTGAATGTAGCCTATTCTCAACATAGCCGTGACACTGCCTCGACAATGCAGTCTATTGGCAAACAAGGTGGACGCCAATTCACTAGTCGGCAACAAGGTACTAAAAGGAACTTCACGCCTCTGCCTGGGCCGTTATCCAAAGTTCTACCTGTTCTCCAAAAGAAAAATTTGCTTTCAAGTGAGCCGAAACGCCCGAACCCCGAGCGGTTATCTGGTTATGACTCCTCTAAGAAGTGTGAGTATCATATGGGGGAGGTCGGTCATTCTACTGATGATTGTTACGTACTGAAGCATAGAATTCAAGACCTCTTGGACACAAAGGCATTCTCTTTCCGCAGTGATCAACCAAATGTCCAGCGGAACCCTCTACCCAACCATGCTGGAAGCACGGATGCTGTTATTGAGTAGAGAAATTTTTGTTTTTATACTCCTCTGTGAAGGAGTCTTTCATGCTTTCTAGAATTTCAAGTATTTTCTAGGATTTCCTGCTTTCTAGGATTTCAATTCATGTTTATGTAGGGCTTTGATTATTTGCATTTCCCTTCCAATAATGTAATTCATTTGATTCTATTCAATGAAATTGCAAGTTTGTTTTTATTTTGAGGACATGTTAAAGCATATTAAACTGGCCCAGTGATGATATCCAACCATGAAAAGAAAATATCATCCAAGAAGAAATTCTGAGGGCTGGGCTTTCTCATGCTCCCTCCAAAAAAAGACTTTTCGAAAATAAAAAGCATTTCATTGCTTTAAAAAAAAAAAAAAAAAAACTTTCCAAAGCGTGCATCAGATAAACCCTGTTTGTTTGTCTGACTCATTTACTTCATGTCTCAGAGCATAATTCTCTAGCTTATTGTGATAAGGAATTGACACATCGAGTTCTATTGATGATGAACCTATGGGGCAAAGGATCACCACCTACTTGGGCATGATGCTAGAGCGAAGATGAGTGCTCAACAGTAAGGGATGACGAACTGATGGACATGTTGAACTTTGATGATGATAATGGACTGACAAATCCAATAGAGATAATGTCATGGTTCTAATTGGAATCTTCTGAGTCTCAATTCACATTTGCTTAATATCCAATTCATGCACGTTTTCTTGTGCAGGGGCAAAAGCAAAGATGGAGTGTTCATGTGTCCATCCTTTCCAAATAAGAGCAATCAAAGGACTCTCATTCCTAAGGGCACTCTTCTTGTTTGATATTGTTGAGCGATGACATGTTCTTGAAATGGATGTTATGCTTCTCATGCATTTAATGAAATTTTTGAATTATGAACCTTTGCACGCCTAAAGCCGATAGGTATTTAAAATACTAATATCCTTCGAAAGAGGGTTTTGCATGATAATTTACCTGTTTAACTCACCAAGTTCATTGAGAATGATCCAAATGGACAATTTATTGAATGATGTGGCATTATTTGAGTATGCTAAATGAGATGTGTCGGGATGATGAAAGGCAAGCCATATCCTATACACAGTCCCATGCACTAATCCCCAGTGAGTTGAGTAAAAAAATTTCATGTCTGCAAGGCAAAGGGTTATCTCGCAAAAGGTACGGCAACTGAAATGACGAGAGGCGGTTCATTTCTCTATCCCAAACACTACAGTTTATCCATTGTTTCGCCACTTTGAGCCTAAACACTTGGAGAAATTCATTCAAATTACCCCTGTCAAGAACCACCCCACATCGGGGCGAACTGGAGGTAAGTCAGCATCATAAGGTGAAAAATGAGTAGAAATTTTCATGCTCTCACTTGCATCAATCTTCGAGTGTTGCTTTTTCAGATGAATTCACGCGAACTTCAAGTGCCTTAGGATGACGAAGAGCATTTCTTTCTCTATCCTATATACACTTTATCCATTGCTTAGCCCACTTGAGCCTATATTTTTATTTCATATGAACCTAGTTGGTGATCATCCCCCACACTGGGGCAAAGCAAAAACCATCATTGTCCAAGCAGCATATTTGGAGTACCAACTGAAGACGAAGACCTTTGAGAGTCTAAATGTCAAGTTGAAATATAATCGGCCAATGTATGCATTGTAGACAGTGTGTGTTAAAAAAAATGAAAGCTAGGGGGCATAAAAAAGCAGTGTGCCTGGTAAAAGCAAGGCCATCACCCTGAAAAAAAAAAAGAAAAAAAAGGGAGAACTTTAGGAAAAAATGTCAAGATATGACATGTCAAAGTCATGAATCCCAGTGGAGCAGTAGTCCTACAAGTTTCGAAGGAATCAAGTGACGAACTCTCAAGGCCAATGGAGCATCTGCCAAGAAGGCAACTCCTAAAGAAAAGAGGACCGGTGATTATGCCTAGATGATCACCAACTCTCACCTTTATACACATTTTTGAGCCTAATATATCCTTTCATTTCTCAACCCATGAGCCTAGCCTACATTACGTCCCTTACAAAGTCTTTTCGGATTATGGCACTTGAACTAACGTAGAGTTTCAGGTGTTTATAAGCTTAGCTCGAAGAAGTGCGAGCAAGTCCACTTCTATCTCATTTTGCAGGGTTCTTGACTTGTAAACCCGGAGATGATTGTGGAGTATTTTCTTTCAACAGCCTCGACTCGAAGAGTTCCCTTTGTTAAGCCATTGACCAAACCAACGCTACGATCCTGATAAAGACCTCTTAGATTGGTAAAGTCGTATCGCTTGCGAGAATACTCGGATCCTTGTCGACATGATGATGGTAAGACGGAGTGATTCTCATAGAATAGCCCTTCCGAATAAAAGTGAGTGAAAGCCCTTTCTAACTGAAAGTCTCTCATTTAGCACTCTTAAGAAATCCACGTTATGAGTGAAAATTGTCTTAATTAATGATTCTCCCCAGTGGAAATTTGGTGATGCAAATATGGTAAAACCATCATGCATAAACCTCAATTGAATTGATGAATTCTGAAATGTGAGTTCTAGAATAGCTGAGATTGCTAATCTCCTTGAATGAATGCATATGTGTTTTGCTCTAATCATATCTGACAGGTAATGTTTCCTCAAAGACTAAAGAGTTCCTGACGCTACAGTTGTTTTTTTGAAGCTTCGTGTTCGTCTAAATATTTGTGAATATTCAATTACCTGATTGTAGTTTCAGGTATCATTTCCGAAAATCTGAAGAGAATTTTCGATCCTATTAATCATATCTGATTGCAGTTTCAGATACCTTTCTCGAAGATCCGAAGGGAATCATCGAGCCCATATTCAATTACCTAATTGTAGTTTCAGGTATCATTTTCGAAAATCTGAAGAGAATTTTCGATCCTATTAATCATATCTGATTGCAGTTTCAGATATCTTTCTCGAAGATCCGAAGGGAATCATCGAGCCCATATTCAATTACCTGATTTTAGTTTCAGTTTCAAGTATCTTTCTCAAAGATCCGAAGGGAATTTTTGAGGCCATTCAAATACCTGATTGGAGTTTCGGGAATTTTTCTTGAAAGTCCAAAGGGAATTATTCGATACCTTTTATCGAAAATCCGAAGGGAATTTTCGAGCCCATCTCATCTCAAGCATCTTCTCTGAAAATCTGAAGGGAATTTTCAAGATTATTTCAGGTCTTATTTCGAAAATCCGAAGGGAATTTTCGAGCTTTCAAATACTATTGGGAATTCCAGATACTTGGCGGGTTTCGAAAGTTGTTCCATACCCCAATTTTGCTTTCCCAAATCTTCAGGTAAGTAAATGCAGGTATGTTTTCTATTTTTGCATTTGCATTTTTAGATCACATTAGAAAATGGGTGTGGGCTCATTGAGATCCCATTTACTCGACAAAAAGACTAATTTTTTCTCATTGCATTTGCATAGTCAAAATTTAGGTATCATTTTGTCTTTGAATGCAACCTCTACGAGCTCACCTTCAAAGAGGGGCAGCTGTTGACACTTAAATTTTGACTAACAATTTGGTGATTAATTGCACAGAAAAATTAGGGGTCGATCCCGACACCTAGCAAAAATAATAATTGAATTGCATATAGATTTTAGGAGCATTTATAGTAATAGGCTCACATAGTTGTATGTGCATTAAATCAATGGCGAATGTGCTTAGTTAAAAGCCCACGAATAAAGATTTTCGCCAAACTCGTTCATTATCATGGGTGGAATTTTCGCACGTGGGATATGAAGAATTTTCGGAATATATGCATGATTCTCGGTCAATATATTTTTGGTTGGGCACTTGTGCAGAAATATCTTTCATGATTTCCTGAAGATATTCACGATTTCATAGACTTTGTTTTTCGGATATTTGCGGAAATATGCAAGATTTTGTCGGTCAATGGAAAATAGTGAGAGCAACTGGGAAAGGAATATTCATGTGAGGATGTATATTACTCTAAGGGAGGAAAGGAATAAAATATTCGTTCTGCATAAGGAAAGTTGACCACGTCCTTTCCCGAAAAATCTAGGTTGTCTTGCATATAAAAGGGGAAGAAAGAATTGTCAGAAGGGGGGGTCTCTCAGAATTTTCAGATCTGATTTTTAGAGAGACACGAGAGAATTTTCAGAGACAAAAGAGAGTAAAAGAGAGAAAATAACTGGGGTCTTCTTCTTGGGCGTGTACTCACTGTGCTGCAAATTAGTGCTGCTATCTCCTGTGCCCACACCGCTTCAGACTGGAGCTTCTTGCCGCAAGCAGGATCTTGGTTGATTTTTGCAGGTTTCCCAACAAACGCCCATTCTTCATCAGCACCTCACCTTCATGCACGTGGAAGTGGATTCAACGAGGTTCCTCCGCGAACAGCAAGCTTTGATCACAAGCGCAGCAGCCTCCCGCAGTGGACTCGGAGCAACGCCAGTCTCCTTGCCGCGGCGATTCAGTCAAGCCCCACGAATTCATCCGCGGTCGAGAACCGTGAACCATCACAAGCACCACCGCAAATAGCGCCGCACCACCATCGCCGCCGGTCCATCCGCCGTTGGTCATCCCGCCGCTTCCTGCTGCCGCCTCTCCCGCCGACGCCGCGCCTCACGCCACCGCAGCTGCTGCCGCTGCTCCCTGCCGTGCCGCCGCTCCTCACGCCACCGACGCAGCTGCTGCCGCGCATCCTGCGCGACGCCGACGCTGCTGCTTCCCGTTGAGACCGCGCCCGCCGTTGCTGCTTCCCGCGCGACAACGCCGTTGCTGCTTCCCCCGACGTGCGCTACTGCCGCTGCCGCTCATCGCCGTCGCTGGTCCGCCGTCCGCCGTTGATCCCGACACCGTGCCGCCGGTCCACCTTTCGTCGTTCATCCCGATCCGCAAGTTCGAATTCGGGAATTATCTGCAAATTAGGTAATTAGATATTATCTGATATTTTTCAGAATATTTAATTTACTAATTTGTGTGTTTGAATATTCTGTGAATATTGCGTGGATTGCTAGATATCTTAGGATAATGTTTGCCTTGTTCGCAATATTTTAAAATATTCAAAATTAGGAATCTTTCCTAATTCGGCAACGTATCTGGACAACTATCTGACCTTATCCCTAAGGTACGATACGTGGCGATACGGAAAATCATTATCTTATCCATAATCCCTTGGATACGATAATGATTTTTATCTGCTTTCCAAATTTGAACGATCGACTTTCTGTCGATATCTATAACCCTATAGATATGACAGTTAGTTTGATTTTTGTGCCTAATCTGAATTTGAAACGAATCTTGTGGATTGCGTGGCTATTTTAAATGTGGATGCTATCTATGTTTAGATTATTTTTCCTTTCCAAATAAAAAAGAAAATTCAAAAAATATCAGTTAGGATTTGAATTTGAGTTTTGCATGTTTAGGAATCCTAAGTATATCTAGACGATAGAGTAATTATTTAATTTAAATTAGGACTTGAGATAATCTATTCCCTAGTTTAAATTAAGTAATTTTATAATCTTAATAGATTATTTAGGTTATTTTTTTATTCCGAATTTTCATGAAAATCCCAAAAAAAGAATGAATTGTTTTATGGTAGATTAGGATAGATTGCATTCTTTATTTAAGTAATTTATTATTTCGAATTTTAACAAAAATCTCAAAAATAAATCATGTTAGGATATGTTAAGTCATCATAGGTTGTATGTTAATTTAGGCATATTTTTATTTCGAATTTAATCAGAAAATACCAAAAATAAATCATTTGCCCGTCATCAGAATTAGGTCACGTCGTCGCATGACATATAGTTTGCATGCTAGGTTGCATTATTCGCGTGTCAATTGTTGCACGTCATTGCATGTAGATTAGCTTTCATTTAAATAAGCGAAAATCCAAAAATTGAGTGAATTCCTTGTTAATTAGAAATCATATTAGGTTGTTGATGTGATTTTCTAGCTAACAATGCAGATGCTTACGTTGCTTCGAGGTAAGTAATTCTTCCAACTTGCAATTTATTTAATGCTTTCTTGGGTGTTAAATTGGTGGTTTGCGTACCTGCATGAACACCTCACATGTTAGTGACTAAGTTAAAATGGATCCAGATTGCTTGCCAAAACATTTTTGAAAAGAAAAGGTACCGAAAGGGCGTTAGACTAGATCTAGCGTAATCAAGTCCCCGAGCTTAGAATCTCTGGTTCGTAGGAATAAAACATATCTCCCTATGTTTTATTTAGGTTTCTAATCGACCTACCACAAATAGATTAGTGGCGACTCCGAGCATGAAAAATTTTGCATGTTAAAAACTTAAACCCTAAGTTGCGAATTGGTAGGGTTTGGGAGGGCCCGAGTTAGGCTTAGTCTTAACAATCCATTAGCCTGAGGAGAAATTTCAGGTCGCGACAGAAATGATTATTTTTTATTCTGTGCCTGGAAATAATTTCTAAACATTTGAAGGCATCTGGTAACTGTTCAAAATTTTTGTTCTTACAATAGAAAAAAGAATAGAAATGCATTTGGTAACTACAAAAAATTTCTTTTTATTAATAATATTTTAAATTTTTTAATATTTATTTCTTTTTTTCTCTCTTTTTTTTTCTCTCTTTCCCCATCCTTTCTTGGCCATGGCTGGCCGCCGGCACCGGCGATTGGCCACAGGCCAGGGCTGGCGAGGGCGTCGCGGCCCTCGCCACCACCCTTGACGGTGGCGACGGCAAGGTCGACCACGCCGTCGCCATCCAGGTCCGTCGCATGGGTGGCGATAGCGAGGCCGGCCTTACCTTGGTTGGGCGAGGCTCGATCTTGTCGGCGCCAACCGTAGTGACGACGAGGGCCGCAATGCCCTCGCCAGCCCTGGCCTGTGGCAGGTTGCCGGCGGACGGCGGGTGGCGGGGCCGAAGAACAACAACAACCAAAAAAAAGAAAAAAACCAAGAAGGATCAATTCTGAAAAAATTATTCTAAAATCAAGAAGCTACTTTTTTTTTATTCTTGATTCTGTTCCAAAACTGATTCTAAGCACAATTTTGCAAAAAATTGTGCACGGGCACAAAAAACTTAATAAACGGATTTCTATTCCCAAACTGATTCTGAAAATAAAAGAACAGAATCAATCACTATTTGGCAAGTTGTCAAACAGGCTCTAAGTTCACTTTATGTTTTGATCGAAAACCTCAATTGACTTCAGGGTTAAACTCATCATCAGTTGAAAGACGTATGATGGTTGGATTGCATCGCAAACTTAGAGAACCTAAAACATGAATTCTACGAAGGCTAACCTTTAGAAAAAAAACTGAACAAGGTGGGATGCAACTTCATCTTCACTTCATGAGCCATGAGCTTCGAGCCTAGAGATTTAAACACGCGTTTAAAATCGATAAAGATATCTTTCATGCTCGATTCGACTTGGTGTCGTAGGATTTTGATGACAGCTCCGATATCACGTTAGCAAGAGACAAATCGATTGAAGATGCTCGCATTGCATCGGAAAAAGCACAAGCCATCAATCCGTTAGTTTATTACAAAGGGATGAAAACGAAACTGGGTTAATCGGATTTTTGTCCGTCCACGCCTTGATAGGTTTCAATCGATTCTCGGTTAAGTTTCCATTTTGAAGACCGAGTTTGAGATCCCATTTAGCCATACCTCGGTGAAAAATAACGAACGAACGAACGATCAATCGACCGGTGGCGTATTAGACGATATATCATTGAACTCTTCTTTAGGTTTGGAAGAGTTGGGCAATTTTGCAGGTTTAGGTTGGGTCCAGGGTCCTCTTGTCCCAAGATGAGCCGGGCTTGGTACTCAAAATTCCTCGAACCATGTCAGGTTTCGAACGTGTTTGGGATGTTCTGCGATTGTGTTTGGACTAACTCAGGACAGGCTCGGCCATCCGAATCCTGTCATGCTTCCAGCACCGTGACGCACTTGAAGATCTAACATGCGTAGAGTCAACATCTATCTGTAGAATAACTAGAGTTAACTACGATGCTTCGCGGAGCTCCGGGTCATTGGGTCTCTGTGCTCGTGCCACGAGATTAATCGTTCGTTTAGTCGTTTCGCCAAGCCCCGGGGTTATCAAAAGAGTAACATTTCAGCGATATCATAGTAAGTAGTTCTCAGTTACTGATTACCTCAGCATGGTATAATCGATACACTATCTCAACATGATCAACAGTAAAATTTCAATTAGAAACTAATAATTTAATAAGCAAGAGCAATTTTTTTTTTGGGTTGCATTTAAAGAAACTAATGATTTAATATATAGGTCCCACTTGTTTCGATACTCATTTGAAATTTGTCACGTCAACTGAATTTTATTAAATTTTCTTAGTACATTTAGCATTTTGTTTTATGGTTTCTTATTTAACTGAATATGGTGGACATTAACAAAGGCAATGCTACCAAAAAAACCAAGGACATACCAAGTCCAAATGTCAGCAAATATTCCTGTCTCAAGATATTCAAAAACTGCACATCATTATAAGAGAAGATCGGCCATGTGGATCGAACCCCAGAAAAAGAAAGATTTGCCACGTGGCATCGAGAAGGTGAACCTGATTCCGTGGAAGGGAATATTTTTTGCAATATTTTCTAACACACATGCTTAATTAATGACATTTGGTATTATTCTAAATAAATTCACCAACGTAGGCACAAAAAGAGAGAGAGAAAGAAGACACTCCCGGACTTAAACATGAAATTACATGGAGGAGAATCAAAGATCATAGTTGTGAGCCAAGGTGTACATGTTCCTATAAACCGCATTATTCGAATGTCGAAATGAACACGAGATCTTTCTTGAATTTTACCTATCACGAGCATAACTTACGATGAACGACCGAAGTCGGGTTGGGTTTGAACTCCATTTGATTCGGTTCATTAGGAGACGTTATTAACCTACTGATTTAATTTGGCTTACGAGCATTATTAGTCTGTCGTTCTCGTCTCACAATTATTTCAAAATGACACCTCATTCAATGGATCTTGTGCACGGATCCGTCTTAATGTAAACTAAGGGGGTCACTTTCAAATAAATTGATGATTAATTTGTCTAGAAGTAGACTCCTTGAAATGACATCGAATGACATACTAATGTTCTTCTCTTGGAACCACCTTACACGCATCAACTGCACAGTCCCCTTTTTATTTTCCTTTTCGTTTCCCCCCAAAAAGTGCACACAGGTCCTTGAATTTGCGTTGTTTTTCCATCGTAGTCCTCAATTTCGCCGTTCATGCAATCAAGTCCTTGATTTGTTGACTAGCTATCGAAATCATATTTGCTTCGTTGTATCTTAGATTATTGTAACTGCATTTCAACATACAAAAGTTGATTGTCCTCATTGGCACCAATTTGTTGACATCATACTTTTGACTAAGGGAAAATGACACAAATGATCCTTAAACTTTAACCCAATATGTAATATGGTCCATGAATTTATAATTTGTTCAATGTAATCCCTGAATTTTAGCTCAATGTACAATATCGTCCATGAACTTTTAGTTTGTTTAATATGATCCCTCATCCTTAACTTTTGGTACATCAGACTAGTCCATTTACTATTTGAAAATATTCAATGTTGTTACTGAACTTAAATTAATAGAAGGATAATATTAAATATTTTCATACGGTCTAATAACTAGTTTGAATATTTACCAAAATTTCAGGGACGTCATTGCACATTAGCCGAAAGTTCATGGACTATATATATTGAATAAATTAAAAGTTTAGGAATCTTATTGCATATTGAGTTAAAGTTTACGGACCATTTGTGTCATTACTCTTTTTGCTATCAACGACTAATATGTTGTATTCAACAATTCAAATCTCAAATAGAGGGACTTGATCGGAAAAACTCTACAAATTCGTAGCTCTAGTTGCACAAATTCTTAGTTTAAAACGACAATTTAAAGAGAGTATAAGTTCAAGGACCAGATATGTACCATCTTGTTTTGCCATAATCAACCACATGGCCAATTTGACCTTTTCCTTATGCGGATATAAACTATTGGCCTAATTGATGTTAGAACGATGTTCGACGGGGAACTTAAACAGTAATGTATCGGTGGTGTTTTTTTTTCGAAAGAAATTATATTCATTGCTCAAAAGGATACATGAGAAGTACATAGACCTTTATGGCACAGCAAATCAAAGGTAAAAAGCTCATACTACAACAAAACAAAGCCAAATGTAGAAAACAAGAAGGATTAACAGAGTACCAGCAGAGTTAAGCACGCACTTGTTCTAAAACGTATTTGTCAAGCAAAGTAATCAGTGGGCAATCAATAGATCTCATCTCATCATCAGTGATGAGTATACGCCAGAAATTCCTTCTCCAATAACTACAGCGTTGCCAATTGGTGGTGCATGCCTAGGTTCGGCTTCCTTTACATCATCGCCGTACGGAGACAACCAAAATGGATTGAAAAAATACATATTTAACTTTTGGAAGAGCAAATTTTCGTAATTTAACGAAACGCCAAAGTTTCTGCGATCATCATTGAAATTGGAGGCAGGGGACCTATAGATGGATAGAGATCGAATCCCCGAAAATATTATTAAACTCCCAAATCTAAATTGGAAGAGAAAAGCTCCTAAGTCTAGAACTAAATCAGGAGAGTTTAAATTCTCAGATCTAGAAGTAGATTGGGAGAAGAGAGTTCCCACATCTAGATCGAGAGAGAAAAAAAATGAGAAAAGAAAAAAAACTCAATAAAATCATCGGGAGAGGACGGTGAGACTAGCTCAAAACCCTCCCCATGGCTGAAACTTGAAAAAGATGATGGAGAGAGGAGAGGGAGAGAAAAAATCTTTTGAGATGCCAACTTTCCGTTGTGTTGGCTTTACGCTATTAGGAGGATCTAACTTGTGGAGATGCACGGGACCAATTAAAGTTTACTCATCAAGACTTACATTTTGTATCGGAATTTGTTTCAAAAGTTAAAGAACAAAAATATGACTCGCAAACTACCTAATAAGATTAAAATAGCAGCACATATAGTCGGAACATTAGCAAATATGGAAAAATCATATACATGAAAATCATAGAATTTTTTATTTTGTGAATATTGAGATTAGTAGTTTTATTATCTCAAATATTAATTGCAATAACCATGTCAACATTTGTAAGTCACTTATTTCAATCACTTAATATGCATACTTAATAAATTACCTTTTTACTTATGCTACCCTTTTTCCATAGTTACCATAAAGTTAGACAAAAGTAATGTTAAAATAAAATGGATAATATAAAAATAAAGTAAAAGTGTGGCCTTTGAAGAAAACTTTACTTAATTAAGAAATTCTCGAGTACCCACGTTGTTCCTTTACAATTCAATTCGTTGTAGTTTTATTTATTTTTTTGAGTTCATTTGAAAAATAAGAATCAATAGAAATTTGAGTTCGGAAGAAAATTAAATATCATGGAAAACCCTCAACAGAACAGCATCTTGTAGTCATATTCACTATGCTCGCATATCGACGATCACCATTGCTCGACTTTGCAGATCCAACTAGAGTACCTGAGCTCGGATGTTGTTGAGCTGGATGTATTGACGGATCCACAAAGTTGAAAGAAGAAGACGTGGTTCTAATCTCTCGAACGGTGCCGATTGTGGGTTCGTGTGTTCACAGCGAAATCCGGGAGTATTTCCGTTTCGTCGTCCGCCAACAAGATCTGAGACCATGTTCTGCGGTCCTTCTTTGTCTAGTTTTTCTGTACTTTCTGAACGTTCTCTAGATCAATCACAACTCTTTTGTTTGCTTAAATTTAGGAATGGTCCGTCTCGATTGCAATGTCCTCTCCCTTATTTGCATAAATAACAATGTTTCAGAAAAAATCAAACTCTTCTTTTTTATTTTTTTTCTTTAGCTAAGTCATTAATAGATGGAAAACTTAGTTAACCTATCTATAAGTGCTGGGTCATGAACACACAGAGAGGGCAAAATCAATGTCAACTTACTATCAATGGACCCTCCGGGCCGCACCTCACACATGATACCCACCAACATGTGTATCTGTAGCCTTGAATGGCGAGGGCCCACTCTCTTGATGGTACTTAAAGGCAACCCTAAATTAACATTGCAAATCAAGTTTTTTTTTCTTTCCACTTTGTATAAAATGGCTTATGTAAAGTTCCATCTAAATGTGGACTTCAATACATGCCATTTGTTCTACCTAAAGTCTTTTCAAATCACGAAATTTCCAAGCTTAGATAAGGTTAAATCCTATATGTGTGCACAATAAAAGCTACGAGATTCAAACCTGGCTAGCTAACTTGTGAAGTTTCGTTGCGCTATTGCTCATCTCTCTCTCTAGGTTGGGCCCGCTAACAGACGGCAATTATGTGACATCAGTCAATCATAATAGGAACGAGTAGATTAGGTGGAACATCTTTCTTGGTGAAATGATCTCCAATTTGAATACTATCAAGAAGAGAGAGAGAGAGAGTCCATTAAGCTACTGTTTTTGAAAGTGAGATTCAAGAAAAACACCCAAGTTAGTGATCTGAATCTCCTGGCCTAGATTCCCACTTGGTAATGGTGACTATCACCTTCGCTGAGGTCAAAGACTAGGAAACGAAAACCCTAGCAAGGGAAAAAAATGATGATAAGAAAAGGGGAAATCACTTAAGATAAGGTGAAATGAGATCCATCAACACACCTCACTTTCCAATGAAAGCCACAAGCCCACATGATCTTGCTTGGGGATATCGAAAGCTCACATACCCAACCTCTCTCAAAAGAAGATTTCTCTCCACCCTATTCCCCATCCCCTTCAATCCTATCACCCCCGAAAGCTCTCTCTCTCTCTCTCTCTCTCTCTCTCTCTCTGACCCAATTGCAAAAAATGGGATTTGTTTGAGCTCGCTTGGCAATTCCAATCACGTTGCAACATGTGTCCCCAATGGGAAGCCCACACCCCCGTCAATCCCCAAGCACCCATGAAATTATTGGAGTTAGTGAAGGGGAAGAGGACGAGGGCCCTAAAAAAGATCGATCCAAAAGGTAAGTACAGAGCAAGGTGCAATTATTCATGTCCATGAATTTCATCCCAATGGAAAAAGTCAAGAACCAAAAGAAATTCCCTCCCCTCAAAAAAGCAGAAAAAAAGGGAGCGGAAAAGGCCGCAATACAACGTCATCCGCTATACATTACACATACCATATATATGATCATATATATTATTTGAGGTGATTGATTCCTACTCATTGATTCCTACTCATCTCTTTGAGGTAGGAGAAAAGAGAGAGACTTCTCTCTAAAACCTCTTTCTCTTTAAGATTTCTTCATTTTCCGTCTAACCACCGAACTCTCTCTCCCCAATTTTCTCCTTGCTCTTTCCAACATGAGGACATTGGATAAAGAAGGAGAGGGAAACTAGAGTCTAGCTAGATTGAAAGAAGACAAAAAGAAAGCGAGTAGAGTCATGAAGAACACCATAAGGTGTTGCATCTCTTGCATTCTACCATGTGGAGCTCTCGACGTGATCCGGATCGTGCACACCAACGGCCGTGTCGAGGAGATCAGCGGCACCGTCCATGCGGGTGAGATCATGAAGCTGCACCCCAAGCACGTCCTGAAGAAACCCTCGTCGTCACCGTCAGAGGATGGGGTTGTCCCGAAGATAGTCGTAGTGCCACCGGACGCGGAGCTCCAGAGGGGGAAGATTTATTTCCTCATGCCGGTCCCCTCCATGCCCGAGAAGACCCGATCAAGATCTTCGAGTAGGAAGAGCAAGAAAAGAGAGTCCGAGGGCAGCAACGCGAAGTCCGCCATCGCTATGACGGCGAACCTCCTCATCTCCGACCGGTACTTGAGCGAAATACTATCGGAGAAGTTGTCGACACAAAGGGATCGCAGGCGAGGCCGTGCTGCCGTATGGAGGCCTCACCTGGAGAGCATTTCTGAGGCCTCGAGCGACGCGTAATTGGTGGAATTGAATCATGTCATGGTTTCCGGTCCATCTTACTAGGGTTAGAAACTGCTTCAACCCTTTTCTTCCCCCTTCTTCTGGTGCTTCTTTTGGTACATATGGGCAGAGAAAAGATAAAAAAACGTGAGATAGTTCAATCTTTTTCATCATAAGTTGCATTGATTTGTGATGATGCTAGTAGAAAGTCATGGCCATACTCGATCTCGTCAAAATGCCAATCTATGTTTGGACAACTTTTTTTTTAATTTTATAATTTTCCTTAGGAGCTTCATACATAAGAAATGTAATTTTGCTATGTTGAGATATCAAGTTGAAGGTCTTGTGCTTGAGTTGTGAGGGTAGAGAGATTGTGATTTGAGTATCCTATCAATCTGTATGAATAGAATTTTGGAAAGGGGATTGGGATGTGATCATTACACCGTGGCATTTTTGGTGCTGTAAAAACCTTATTATAAAACTGTTTTTTGGCCCATGATTTCATGAGAGTGGGAAATGATAACATACTTCGATGTTGCACGTTCGCTCATGCACCCCGTCGGTGACGCAATTCACATCTCATCCCCACGAATTCGGTCCCAGCGCAAAATCAGTGACCACCAAATCCACACAAGTTTGTCCAGAAAAAAGATATAGAAAAAAAAAATTCAGGAAACAGACTGAAAATTACATAATTTGTGATCTAATTCATGTTAATTTGAAGGCCAAAAAACAAACAATGAGTTTGAATGGTGTCGGCCTAATATATTTACTTTTTTTACTTTTTTTATGCAATCATTAATGCGATTTCATAGAATCACATGGAGCGGAGATTTCGTCGCTCGGTCGAATCATTGCGAGTCCACCATCTTTTTCGAGATCCCTCAACTATGATAGAAATTCTCTCCTTTAAATAAATGAGGGGAAGATTCTCCTTTTTTTTTATTCTTAATTTCCTTTTTTTAATATGCAAAAGGGTCGGATTAATTATTAATTAATTTAGTTTAGGTTATCAAAGCGGCTGTGAAGTGGATGGGGGAATAGTAGCTATGGGAGTCCCCACATTCCTTTATCCCACCCATAGAATAATGGCACTATGTAGCTTTGCACTATCAAGTGGGCTTGTCTTTTAGAGCATTTCGTTCCTTGGAGAGATGATTACATAGTGCCAATACGCACAGCAACTTGCGCCACAAGGAATAATTAAATCATAGTGCAGTTTGACCTTTTAACCTTGGGTAAATAAATTGCCAAATCTTCGAGGGCGAGTCTTCTCGAACAAACCCAATTTCTCAATCGTGATGGTATCGTTTAATGAGACCTACTGATTACGAATGTTGCGATTAACGGATTCTGAATCATTTGCTCGGAGAAAAATAAAAAAAAATTTAGTGTATTTATTTCTCGATGATGAGCGCAGACGTTTTTGGGAATATCAATTTTTTCTTTTTTCTCGTCATTTTTTTGCATCAAACTCATTCAAAGTGATGATTTCCCAGCTCCCCTCATTTTGGGGCCAACAGAAAAGGCAACACAGCTCAGATATGAATTATATGTCGTGTCAGAATAGCACTGGGGCAGTGCACTCCATCTCCTGGATCATGCTTATTTTCATTTACTTTAAAAAGGAAAAAAGAAATTTGAAAATTTGAATTGGATATATAATATGCAAATATAAATTTCCGATATTCAACTGTTAAAAATCAAATCGCAAGAGCCGTAAAAAAAAGAAACACAAAAAAGCACTAATAAAATGTGCTTTTATTATTCATAGATCAATAAAGAACATCGAGGATAATATCTAATTAATTAACATAAAATTATTATGATTGATATTAGGTTCATTTGGACCATCTTCTTGTACAAAATGAGTGTGGTAGAACCTCGCTATCACAAATAGTTGGCATCGATTACATAACCCAGAATTATTTAGTCCGCAATCTAAACAAAATTAAAAATCAAAAGTTTAATAAAAAACAAAGCGTGAACATGCATATGACATTTTCCCAATTTCTGGGTACCCCACGTTTGCCCACTGACCAATTATTTTAAAAACACTAAACTTTTTCATTCAATTCGATCTATGCAGTTGCTGGCTGTTGGACCCACCCGCAATTAATATTAATGAGGGGAAAATCAAAAGATATATTTTTGTACTTAATTCTTTTTGTGGCGCAAAATGAAGGAAGCACGAAGAGGAGAGAAGTGTAGAATATTACAGGCAGCCACTCAGACGGCGCCCCCCGCTTTGGATCCATCGGGATGGTAACGGGTCACTATCCTCACCTTTCAGCTTCCTTACTTTTCAGAGAATAAAATCTTGCAATTGGTTTGATTTCTTTCGAGAATCTGTTCGTGTTAGCTCGCCGGACCAAACTTTTCTCCGATTAGATTTGCCGAGGCTGACAGAGCCGATGAGGGGGGAAAATCCGCCCCCGTACCTCTATGTGAATAATATATCAAGTACCGAGCTCGAAATCGTGTTTCCAAAGTTTTCCTCTTCTCATTATGCCGAGGCGGTCCCCAAAACTGATTGGTTGGATTTCCAATTCCAATCCTTTAGAATTGGGACTCACAGAGATGTGTAAACCGAGAACCGACCTACCCTGAAGTCGATCACTTTTAGTTTTCATGATAACTTAGTGTTTGCGTGATAAGATATGTCGTGAAAAGAACGGATATTTCGTTATCTTCCCATTTAATTATAGTTTTGTTAGATTTATCTCTTTTTTGTCAATGTTCCTCGGAGTACTTGCATGTCCATTATTCTCATATTGAATTGCTTTCCATGCACTTGATTATTTCACCTATGACCCACTTGATCATTTGATTACATAGCATTGCTATGCCATTGGTCTCTTATTAATATCTCAATTTCTTTTTATTGGCTTGTTATTTCAATGTACACACATTATAAATTGATATTTTGAACCTAGAAAAAGTCATTTATTTGATCTAAAGTGTTTTCTCTGCATCTTCATTTTTATTCATATAGTCTCTCAATATCGACGAGATGGTGATCCGCTAAGGAAATTGAATATATGGAGATATTCTATTGATAATTATCATAAACTATATGTTGTTACTCTTTTGTTTTTCAAATATTCGCAGTTCAACGAGCTAGTGAACCTTTGTAAAAATTAAAATAGATTTTTTGCCAAAAAAAGTAGGAATATCAGTTCTCACTGTACAGTAGACTAAAAATGTAACGCAGAGAGAAAGCGTAAATTTGGAACAACTCCAAAGAACTCGAAGTTTTTATTTAATACTGTGATTTTGATTACAAGACGAACATCTTATATATAGAGATAGGACTCCTAATACTAATGGAAACTGCCTGAATGGCAATATAGGAAACTGCCTGAATGTTAATATAGAAAACTGCCTAAATGATAATATAGGAAGCTGCCTGAATGGTTGTTTTCCCCAAAATCAGAAAAACTGTCGAGATTTTCGGTGATTACGGCGATCATATTGTTCAAGATAATCACAGGCTAACTGTTCTACATCGAAATGTTGCACAGTCAGTGCATGCAATAAAAAAAATGAAAATGAGAAAAATATCTCACATCTTCCGCGGGAGATTGGGAGAAAAAGTGAAATGATGAATATCAAGTTTCTAATGGTTATTTAAATTTTCTAATTATATGTTTTCTTACGTTTCTTCGCGAAATTTTTTAATATACATGATAGATGTTAGTTGTAGAAGAATTTTGGATTTCATTTTAGGCAGATTTTAAAAATGATGCATTTTTACTTTACTTTTTCTACATCTACATCTATTCGTCACTTCATTTCCATGAAAACCATTAAAGCAATCATAGTTTTTTCAAATTTTTAATATCTCAGAAATATCTTCGTCTCCCCCTTTGTTTGCTTTTTTGTTTTCCCAAATAGTTTGCCTTTATTGATTCTAGCCAAATAAGTGCGAAAAGTTGCTCAATCGATCCTAAACCCATTATACTGAAACCGATTGAGTTCTACACCTTTTAATTGAATCAATGTAGTCCTAAATTTTTGAAAAAAGTACAATCATGTGTTAAAGGCCAAGTCTCGCCTGATTTATTTAATGTGGTAGTTCGGTCACCATCGCCCGTTATATGTAAATGCCGACAAGTTGAATGGACAGATTTTCAATGAAACTTTTCAAGCATTGTGTTTGATTTTCTTCCTGACTCCTTTGTCATTGTCCATGCATAACTTCTATTGGCACTACTGTGAATCAATGAAGACTAAACCTATCAAAATGGGTCTTAAATTCATATATGACCTATATTTGGAATGGATCATATAGGAGTCACTTAAAATTTGAAGAGCTTATCCTTAATGAGTTTTACAATTGAAAGCCTAAAATAAATGGGTATAAATGGGTTCAGTTTAAGGCTCCGTTCGTTTGGCAAAAAATATTCTTCCGGAAAATATTTTCCGGATTTTTCGGTGTTCGGGGGGCGGAAAACATTTTCCGTGAGAAAATATTTTCCTTCCCCCTCTCACAAAATAGCCTAAGTTTACGGAAAATGACTTCCGCTTCTTCAAAAGCGGAAATCATTTTCCAGAGCTTCTTCTTCTTCTTCTTTACTAAGGTCGCCGGCCGCCGCCGCCTGTCGCTCGCCGCCGGTTGCCCGCCGCCGCCGCCACCGCCGGTCGCCTACCGCCGCCGCCGGTCGCCGACAGCCGCCGCCGCCGCCGCCGCCGATCGCCCGCCCCGCCGCCGCCGGTCGCCGGCCCCCCGCCGCCGCCACCGCCACGGCCGCCACCGCCACCGCCCTCGACCGCCACCGCCAGACGCCCGCCACTGCCGCCCGCCGCCGGCAAAAAATATTTTCCGAAACTTTTTCATATTGATCGCCAAATACCGGAAAATTATGTTCCGGAAAAACATTTTCCAGGAAAATGACTTCCAAGAAAATATTTTCCAAAAGGAGAATATTTTTCCGGAAACGAACGGAGCCTAAAACCTATTTCCAACCTACTAGAGTTTAGACTCTCTTCTCTCTCCCTCTTTGCTCTCTCCTTCGTGCTAGTTGCCATCTTCTCTTCCTCCAACCTAGCTCCAGCTCGCGTCTCCAGCTTGTACCTCAGCCTCTTGTTCGACGCTTCAAGTTCTTTGACCCCTCTTCATTGATGTGGCAATCTTGGTGGTCTTTGATCAGATTATGCCCTTGAGTACCGGGATGATGGACACTGTCTCTTGTATGAGCTTGTGCCTGAGGAGTGACTTGTGCTCGCGGAGGTCCTCAACGAAGTGGAGGAGCTTGAAGATGTCCGACGGGCAGGGCTGGAATTGGGCGAAGGAGTGGCCAAATGCCGCCTTCTAGGGGGAGCTCTTGGCTGAGCTCGGAGACGGCGGCTTCGGCGGATCATTGAGGACCGGATATGATAGTTGTTTGTGGTCAATCTTTTGCCTCAAGCATGCATTTTATGTTGTTCATATTTTCGGTAGGTAACTACTTTTGCTTTTCATCGTTTACTCGTGATTCCATTACTCTCTCTCAACATTTGTTTTTTAAATAAATCATGCATTCATCTAATAATTTAAGCATTTATAATAGTCGGTAGTGATCCCACAAAATCTCACATAGTATTAGAGTTGGAAGTCCTAAATTCAAATCTTTCTAAGCTCTATTGTCTCCCCAATTAAATATTTCCATGCTTGGTATCAGAAAAAAAAAAATCAAACTAAGCATGAGGAGAGTATTATAATATTTAAATAATAAATCACGCTTTATCTAACAACTTAAATTTTTAGAACAGTCGACAGTGATCTCACAAAATCTCACAGATATGAAGCACCTTCTTAAAGTTACTTATCTTTTTTTTTTCTCTTAGATAAGAGCTTGTTCTAATTCCAATAGACAATGGATACTAGTGCTATCGCGGTCCTGTGTGTTAGTTAGCAGTTCGTGCCTCGAGGTTTCAAAGTCTTTCAATTGAGCAATGTATACATCACTACAAAAAAACATGTTTTTTCCGACGAAATTTTCAACGAAAAATTCAAAAAAATTCGTTGGAAAACAAATTTCCAACGAATTTTCCAACGAAAAAAAATTCGTTGGTAATAAGTCGTCGCAAATTTTTCCAACGAAAAATTTCAATTTTCGTTGGAAATTTGCGATGAATTTTTTTTCGTTGGAAAATTCATTGGAAAACTCGTGGCTAAATTCGTTGGAAACGAACTTTTTTTTCCGACGAATTTTTTTTCGTTGGAAACTACAAATTTTTTTTTGTCGAAAAATCGTGGAAATTTTTTTTCCATCGAAAAAATTTTTTTTTGGTCGAAAATTTTTTTTTTGGTCGAAAAATAGCCCTCGCCAGCCTCATCGCCGGCGAGGCTATTGCGCCTCTTCTTGTTCTTCCCAGAACAAGAAGATGAAGAAGAAGCAGCAGCAGCAGCAGGGGCGGGAGCAGGCTTCGGGGTCGCCGCCCGTCAAGTCCGTCGTCGTCTCCTAGCCTCGCCGGCGACGAGGCTTGGTGGCGTCGGGGGCGTCGGAGGTTGGAGTCCATGGCGCCGGAGCCGGAGCCGGAGCCGGAGGAGGAGGGGGGGCGGCGGGGGAGGAGGCGGAGGCGGAGGCGGAGGGTGAAGGCGAAGGAGAGAGGGTGAAGGCGAAGGAGAGAGAGAGAAAGAGAGAGAATGAATGTTCAAATTGGAATAACGAGCGCGAAAATATTGAATAAGGAAGAAGTAGGGTTTTCGTTGCAAAATTCGTGGGAAATTTCTCACGAATTTTGCAACAAAAATTGTACACACTAAAATAATTGTCCGAAATTGGGAATTTCCAACGAATTTTCCAACGAAAATTGTACACACTGAATTAATTTCCCGGAAAATTGAAATTCGTTGGAAAATTCGTTGGAAATTTCCAACGAATTTTCCAACGAATATAAAAAATGCCGAACATTATCGGGTTTTTTTTGTAATTCGTTGGAAATTTCCAACGAATTTTCCAACGAAAATTGTGCACACTGAAGTAATTTCCCGGGAAATTGAAATTCGTTGGAAAATTCATTGGAAATTTCTAACAAATTTTTTTTCGTTGGAAATTTCCAACGAATTTTGCGACGAGAATTTTTCGTTGGAAATTTCCAACGAATTTTGATGTTCGTTGGAAAATTTGTCGCAAATTTGCAACGAAAATTTTTTCGTCGGAAATTTTCGTGGCAAAAATCAAGTTTTTTTGTAGTGCATGTTGCTGAGGCTGTTCACGATTTGAAATCGAGGGTCTCTCTGTGGTTTAAATTCGGAGCAAAGAGGGCGAGGTCTGCGGAGGGCAGAGTGTTAGCTATTCAAGCCGGAGCGTTAACTGAGGGCTGTAGAGGACGATTGTGAGAAGTGGGGATTCGTTGGGAGGGGGCCCTTGCGTGCCCGGCGTTCCAAGCGGTGGTCGAGGAGCTGTAGTGGTTTAGAATGGTGCTGACATAGAGAAAGGGGCGGAGTCGCATAATGGAAATTTGATGAGATGTTTTTTTCTTTATTTTCAATATATTTTAAATTTGCTAAACGCGTGACTTGCTATGGTAAAAAAAAAAAGTGAGTTATGTTGGTAGGTTTGGGTTGATCCTGAGTTGGATTAGGTATGGGCCATCTAAATTCTATAGAAAATAAATGGGTCAATGTGAATTAAATAGGTGAATTTGGGTTGAACCCATTTATGACCCACCCAATCCAAATTCGATCCACCCATTTGCCACCTCTCATGAGGATGCATTGCATCTCCCAGACATTATTTAAGTATGTTTTCAATGAACGTGTGAAAGGTTAACAATGATCATTTGTTTTCTTTCCGTTTTCTATTGTACTTTTGTTAGATTCTTTTTTTGTTGCTCATTAATAATAACACAGGCATTACTTGATTTACATATACATTGATTTAGTTGCATTGAAAAAATGAATGATTATGGATAAAATTAAATAGAGAGATATGGTTGCATAAAATGAATTTTTTAGGAGTCAATAAAAAAATCAACCGAATAATTTTCTTAAAATAAATTGATTATTTATCAACAATCCGATTGATAAAACTAATTTCTTCGTCAGACTTAGTTCTTTTTACCTTAGTTTGATAAAATGAACTGATTTGATAAGAAAACATCAATTCAAGAAAAAAAAATCAATTCTATAAAAGTAAGTGCCTTAGACAACATAAAATCTGTATCTTTAAGCATAAGTGAGCATTATTATCAGTGGGGATATGATACTTAAAAGTTATAGAAGACCTCTTCTTGATAGCGGACTAATCAAATGCAAATTAATTGTATCATTTGGCAATATTATCATAGAATTCCAATTTCTCACTCTAAAGTTGATTTTCATATGGTAAATACATTTAGAAAGATGGATTGAATCATTTAAATTTGAATTTCATTACATACTATTTCCAAAGGTTTATGAAAAAAATAAAATTGAAGCAAAAATATAAAATTATAAAGAATATACATTATTGATTGACTTTGAAATAAAAGAACCAAGGACAATTTCACGCATACTAGATTAGTTGAAAAAAAGTATAAATGATAAATATATGATATCTTATGTTTTTTTAGGAGAAAAGTAAATGGATAGGAATAAAATGAAAAAAAAAACAATTGGAAAAAAGAAGAAGAAAACACTAGAGGCGCCAATGTCAAGAATTGAGCCCTTGACCTGGCGACAAATGCATACATTACTGTCACCAGAGCTTATAGGTTCCCGGATGGGTCTCTTACCGGGCCTAGAACCGGAAATGAACCGGTCCATTTTATGTTTTCTTTAAAAAAAACCAAGTTTCTATAATAAAATATAAAAGTTAAACTCATTAACTACAAACATGTTTGTCGGTCAAGTGTTTATACTAATTATACTGTTCCCATAAAACAAAATGCGGTTATATTGTTGTGTCCTCACGTTGAAGACCATAGTTCATTTCTAGATGGGTACAAAATTATATTTTTTTTTAAAGAGCTATAAAACCGGTCCCTTTTACGTTTTCGGTTAAAAACCAATATTCTATAATAAATTATAAAACATACGCCATTTGACCACTAAAACGTTTGTTGGTCAATGTGGTTATATTATTGTCTTTATGTTGAAGACCATAACTTATTTCTAGTTTGGTGCAAATTATTTTTTTTAAACTCCGTTCATTTCGCAGAAAATGGATGGTTTGGAAAATATTTTTATAGAAATGATCGCTTATATCGTTAAAAATAATTAGTCAATCAAAATTGTTTTTATGACCGACAACAATTGATGTCAAATATTTTCATGGACAGTGAATTTTTTTTTTCGTTCATTCATTTTTGTAGTGATACAAACGATTATTTTTAAAAAAATATTTTACAAATCATTCATTTTTCGCGAAACAAATGAAACCTTAAAGAGGCTTCAAACAAGTCCAACCTGAGAACTAGAATTGAGAGCTAAACTGGTTCTCCCTAGAACCGACCTTAAACCGACCAGTTCGGTCCTTTTCTTGAGTTGAACTGGACCTGGTAATCACCCTTAATTGTCATTGGGCTAATCATGATTTAGACTTGTTAGCACACATATATAACGGCCAAGTCAATGGGGTTGGGTGGCCAATCAAAGATTGACATGTGAGGTTCCACGGTGGGGGTTCGAGGGCTTCTCTCTTGGTATACCACATTATTTTATTTAGGATTAATATTATAAAAAATCCCAAATTAATACACATGTGATAAATTTACCTATAACTAATTTTTTGACCACCGAAAATCTCAAATTGGTACACCTATAATAAATTTATCCAAAACTAATTATTTGATCATCAATAACCCCAAATTGGTAATTTTGTGACAAATGTACCATCTATTAGTTTTTGTTAATTTGGATTAATACCATGAAAAAGCATAAATTGATACACCTGTGATAAACGAAGGGTAAACCCCAAACTGATCCACTTGTTAACTGCCACGTGTCATCCAATTCAGCAATTTAACTGTAAAATTTAACGAAAATTAACATAGAGTAAATTTATCACAAGCCATCAATTTGGGATTTTTTGTGGTAAAAAAATTAGTTTGAGGTAAATTTGTCATAAATATACCGATTTGGGATTTTTCATGGTATTAACCATTTTACTTAAAGATATCCCAATACCGTGAGCTATTTGATGAAGCACATTTATTTATTAAGTATAAATTCCCTAATGAAAATGGAAGAAAAGAAAATATGTTGAAGCCATAAACAAAATCATCACATAATCAATTATATACAATACAAAACAACTTGCTTACTAACAGTTAATAGAATATGAGCATTCAAAAGTTCTACTTCTTGAGGTTTGAAGAATTGGCTCAAGAATATGAAGCAACGCACGTATGGAAAATTGATCTAGAATCTCACATATACACAGTAACTCTGGCTAAATCTCCTTTCGTGGAGGAGAACCATTGGTAATGGCTGCAATGTTTACACTTAACGAGAGAAAACTGATCACCACTTGTCCAACTCGTTGGAACTCATACACAAGAGAAGGGAAGAGAGAGAAGTTCTTGCAGGTCTTATTTCTTCCAGGACACATTGAGAAGACGACTGCGTAGTCCGGAAACACTTGTATGAATACATAAGTACAGTGATCACTTAAAAAAGAAGAGAGGCTGTTGGGTTATATGATGCTCTATATAATCAAGCATGATGTCTATGCAATTTTTCACGATAAAATAGGAACTTACATATAATTTAAAGCATTCCTAGAGATCATCAAAGTCTATAACTAACTCGAGACGCTCCGTCCGGGAGGTTTCACTCTTCGACGTTCGTCTGATCCAGCAGCTTACGGGGTCCAAGTTATCTGTGGACAACTTGACGTTATTACTTATGGGTTACGAATCAGCAGTAGATACATATTGAATCTATGGAAATATGGTGAATATGCAGACAAATCACTAGCAATGCAGTTTTAGCCAAATGATAAGTTTGCACTCCTGGAAGGATGCATCTCTTCTCTGCCACAATTGAAAATATTCGTGGCAGTCAGTATTGAACGAAATATCCCATTTAATTACGCTTCGTGGCTACCGTGGATCACAAACATGATACTGGACTCTCGTGTTGTGTTTTTTGACACAGAATGAAAGCGGGATGGGTTGAATTAATTGGGGTAATTACCCAATCAGTCTTAAACCTATTGTGTATGGATACCAATTCAGTTCTAAATTTTTTAGTTGTGCAGATTTTATTCTAAACCTTTTCATGAAATTCCAATGTAGTCTTTTCGTTCTATTACTGCCGGAAATCACTGACTTGGCGTCCACTCATGGTTGGCTGTCCTACGTGGACAACTTGTAAATCGCCATGTCAACGATTTTCCATCAGCAATTTGCCGAAATGACTATATTGAAATTTCACCCAAAGGTTTACGACTGTGTTGGCAAAATTGAAAAGTTTAGTACCGAATTCGCATCCGTGTAATATGTTTAGTATTTAATTGACAATTTTCCCTGAATTAACCTAGCGACAAATGAGATGAGCAAGAAATCCAAAAGTGAAATACCTATTGCGAGGAGGACGACCATGGGACGCCGAAATAAGACTATGGTTAAACCCGTACGTAATTGATGTGACATACTTTACCGGTTGCGATCACTTTCGAAGGCACAATATCATGACTCCACATCAATCAAGCGTATGGGGCCTTGCATAGAAGCATACTTAAGTAGTGACCTTCAAGGTGAGTCTCTCTAATTGCAAGAATTACTTTATAAATCTCTACTCGATCATTCTACGTGGGACTTTGGATGGTACTAAAGTGAAATGCCCAACACTATGAAAACCTAAGAAAAGGGTTTAGCATCGGTTAGGAGTGAGAAAGAGAGGAAAGAGAGTGTCTTCGTACGAGTAAAATATAGCCCACAAATGTGCATATTAAAAAAAAATTTTTTGGTAAGGACATATTAAAAATTTTTATTTCTTATTTTTTGGAAAATATCTAAAAATATTTGTGTGGGTTCATAAAATGAACCACTATCATAATATGAGTTCATTGAGTTCCGCTATGGTCAAATTTGTTGTTTAGAGAATTTAGTAGGTCCAAAATCTACAAAACATTTTGGGTTGACTAGACAACTTTTCGGAAGTTGAGTGGAGACGATCATACCACCTGGAGCCTGTTTTGGTACAGCTGTTATTGCTTCAACTGTGAAAAGAGGTGCTACAACTTTTGTAGGATATTTACTAAACAACTCACAGCCACATTACCTTCAAAATTATAGTAACTTATAGTAACTTTTAGAGAACTATCCCACCCAATTTTAAGGTGTCACATTCTCTTAAAAATGTATTATCTAACATTCAAGTTACATGTAAGTTAACAGTTGGCTCTATTATTTCCCAAAAGCCTAAAAACAACCTATTATGTAAGATTGAGACCCACTTTATCTAATTATAGATACTACATCTCATTTCTATAGGTATTTTATAGAAGTTGCTTAACTACTAAGATTGAAATTAATTCAAAAGAGTCATATCCCAACTACTCAACGGGGTAAGCTGAAGATCACTAAACTTGACCTATTCTACTTAACCAAAGTTACTCTTTCAATAGAATTTTTTAAACACCCAGCAACTAACAAGAATACCAAATGTTTCAAACTGTCAAGCGATGAAGATGCCAAACAGAATACCAGTTTGTCAGGGAAGACAGAGAATGTCCGAGCAGCACCAAATCACACGAAACAGACTAACAAGACCATTGAAGCACACATAGACGAACGAGGGATACATGGTTCTGCCATCATCAGTTAGAATGCTAATATTCATCGTGAGAGTGACATAAAGTTAGAGCTCAAATGCTGACATTGAGTTATCTCAAGGCCCAAATTCTTATACATCTACTCTTGTCAAACCCCAGAAAGATATCAATCTTAGATGTTAGATTTTTATTGCTATTTGAAAGTAGATGGCATACTACTTAATATATAGCAAGTCGGACCAAGAATGTTAGAATATTTTAAAGTTTATGTTGATCTGAACTGTTGCAAAAACAAGCAATCGAACAATATAATAAATAGAACAAAAAATTTAGTCAGACGCCGGATTTTACGTGATTCAATCGGTGAGACCTACTCCACAAGGAGAGTAGCACAGGATTCCATTATAGATTAAGCGATAAAATGGAGATGCTACCACACGCATGAGTCTCTCAAATACTCTCGGTGTTTCCTAACACTCAATTACACTCGATAACTCACAATGTTTAGTCCTCATAATTTCTCATGAAATAATCTCTCAATCTCACAAAAGAATTACACAAATCTTACCCTCAAGATTTTCACGGCTTCGAACATTCTTGGATTGCTTCAGGGTGTAATTTATGAGGAAACAACCTCTTGAATGCTCTTCATGAAGAAGATACACTTCTTGTGTACAAAAGAAAAACTACTCAAACTAGAAAACCAATTGAATAGGATACCTACTTATGAATCCAACTCCAACTAGGAACCAAATTCAAATTTAAAAACCTACTTGCATTGCGAAATCTTTAAGGGCCTAAGTTCGAGACATATTTTCGATGGCACATAATCATTGCCAGCCTAAAGATTCTGTGTAATGCCAATCATCAAGCAAGATTGAACTGTTAACATATATACTTACTAAATCTCTTGCTTTCTTTCCTATTTTAGAACGTGGACCATCAAGCTGAGCTCTATCGTTCATTATAAAACCGGGCATCATGACTATCAGGAAACCTCATAGACTATAAAGCAACTCATCAATATGATTTGGTCTTGAACTTAATAAGTAGATGGACGAAAGGGTAAAATCAACTAAAAAACCATGAAGTAATGCTATAAATATTTATATTTTGAAATCCATAGATTAAAGATTTTGGGGTAAACAACTGTAAGTTGGTTTTACAGCTAGAGATATTGAGTTCAATTCTTTGTACCCCTTTCACCTATGTTTCATGTTGTACTCCAACAACTTAATCCTTTAGAATAAATGGCTATGCATTCAACTTTATGCTAGTACAATTGTTGATATAGTTGATAAGACAGGCCTTGTGTATATCTGCATCTCCATAACTTCAGCAAGGAATCTGATGGATCATCATAGCAGCCTAGTGAGATGCACCATCAAAGAAGAGACTGCGGGTGCAGAAACATATGGCACCGATTGCGATGGTTGGAAATTTGGATTGAAATTTATTAATGCAAAAGAGTACTTTACTTTGAAATAAGAGGGAGTTGGGCCCAGCGTGATAAACTCGCAACATAGATTTTTAATAATTCGACGTACGAGGAGTGAGTGTAAAGATAAATCCCAAATTGGATTTCCATAACTGGAAAGAGTGGTTGATATATCTAGGTCTAACTAGGTGTGTAAATGCAGATAATCGGGGCTCCCTCTTGGTCTCCCCATTGTGAAGGTATTGAGCTTTTGCGTCGCTTCCCTATTATGATACAATTTTGTAACTACCCGGCCTGATCAAAGTATTAAAGTCAAAACTTGTTTACGGATGGACTTATGAATTACAAAACAAGCCCTCTTCTATTTGTGGATTTGGGGTAGGAGTGAGCAAGATGGATCACCCAAATCGGGACCAGACTGGAACAATCGGTTTGGTTCGGTTCTCAGGAATATTGATCTGGTTTCTGGTTCCTAAAAGTGGAATCAGTTTTCGGGTGGTCCGGTTCCCGGTTCTAGGGTGGGAACCGGACCAAACCAGATCAATAAATATATATTTTCTAATTTTTTCATATATATATATATATATATATTTACTTTTTAAAATTTTTGAAAAAAATAGGAAGCCTAATCTAATTTCCCCAATTCCCTTTTGCCTTTACCAATAAGTGATTGGTCCTATTGGAATCGAACCGGACCGGTGATCCGGTCCTGTCCACGATCCCGAAACTAGCCGGTCCGGTCCCCGGTTCTTAGGTTGGACCAAACCGGATTGGGAACCGTTCTACCCCTAATTTGGGGTGCAACATCTCGTTTACTTAAATCACTAAACTCAAGGAGCCGCACCTTGTTTGAGCTCTTTTGCCCAGACCATCACTCTCCATCCTCGCTGGATTATCTCTAGGGGCTTAATCCACTTCTGTAACTATATACATACTGCAAGGGGACTTGACTCTACCCACTCAAAGTTGCACGCGCAATCATTTACTCTAAAAACTACAGTTGTTAGAATACAGTGAGTTATATAATCCATAGTTCAACAAGAACATGATTTGCTGCATCTGAACCAAATACACAGCCATGATGGTTAACTTGGTAGGTTGATCTATAACTAGAAGTAGTAAAGGAAAATTGATGAGGCAAGTGTATGGGGACTTCACTTTCAAAGAAGGGTTGGAAGGGTATCTCTGCACTCTGGTATATTCCGTTAGAACTAATTAACATTGAAAGAGTATGACGTTAATGGATATATGTCTCTCCTATGACAAATGACATTAAATTAATAGCAAGATTACTTCGGCACATAACAAAGAGTATATCCAAACTGTGCTCCTAATATATCTAGTGAAAAACCCCAAATTGACACCGGAAGAAAATAGTCGTGGTGTGAGCTTCCTTGACCCCGTAATCCAAGGTTTATTAATCTTTCCGATAGTCATGCGCTGGATTCTTGTGGAACTTTCAATGGCGACAAAGATATCAAACCTGGCACTCATTCAAAAGTTTTATTAACATCACTCCACGATGGACATCGTATGTAGTATGGCGTGATGTTGATCTAATCTGTGTGCTCCCAAGAAAATGCAAAACTAGAGATAGCTCGAAACAAAGATGTCAAACCAATGGAAAAAACAGAAGAAAGGACATTCGTACGAGACAATCCGAGGACAGGTACGACTACACATATATGAAAAGAATTTATGACAAAGAACGACCGTACTGCCATGCAAAATTCTATGCATGGTCTTGTGAAATTTTTTTTTATGTGCTGCCCAAGAAGCAGCAGATTGTCTGACGTTGCCAATGAGTGATTCCTTGGGCATAACAAGAATAAAAAAAAAAAAAGGACATGTTCGTGAACTCTGATGTTGTAGCTAGCAACATCTAAGGAAGAAATGGTCGCTGAGTGATTAAGGAAAATAATATATGCAAATTGTAGCTTCTAGCGACAAAATCGACATTCCTTCCATGTTTAATATCTAATCTATAGTTTAACACGCAAGCTATTTTATCCCTCATGGCCATCTATGGGGAACACAAAATCTCACAGAATCAGAAAAGTGACAAAATCATTGGGAAAAGAAGTTATGGTTTTTTTTTTCTTAAATCAAATTATGGAACTTAAACAGTGCTTCTCATTATATGAGAGAGAGAGAGAGAGAGACTTTATACCTCTCTATAATGATATATGCAAATATTAAATGTTGCAGTCGCTAAAGTTACTCACCTGAACCTTTCCACTCAAACTACATACTAAAAACGTAACCGTCGCTAAAAGAGTCTTTGATTAGGGTTTTTGGAGATTTCAGCCTTAGGGTTTATGAGTGAAAGAGAGATAACACCTCCATAGTTGAAGATCAACCGCTACTTATCGGTCCTTGAGCTATCTAAACAGCAATAAACCGGTAGGTATTTCCCGTCTCCGATAGGTGGATCTGCGTTGTGTCGTGATAATTTCGCGACCAATTGATAGTCAAAATTGTTTCTAGTGTTGATGCTTCTGTGAATTGGTCTTGGGTTAGGTGAGGATTGAGTCTTCACTGGTGTTACTTTAAGCAACAGTCGGAATATAAAGATCAAGAAAATTAGCTGGTTTGTACAATAAAATGCAAATTTAATTTACCTTCCATGAAGCAGTGAAAGCCGAGCTGTTGTTACTAAGAAAGCTTTGATTGCTTGGCTTCATCACTCATCTTGATCGGATTCTTCCTTTTCTTCTTCTTCTTGTATGGAATCCCTCTGGCCTTGGCCTGACACTCCTTGACTTCCCTCAGGTACACTCGGATAGCCCCGTTCCCGAACGGGTTGTTCTCTGGGGCCCCGCCGTTCTCCTCGTAGGCTGCCCGCAGCCGCCCGATCAGCGCGTCGAGGCTGCCCCACGCCTGCCTCAGTGGGCACGTACAAGGGGCGGGTGGGTCGCGCTGCCCGAAGAAGACGCACCCATGCAGGTGGACCTTGGTCTTCCCGAACTGGTCGAGGTAGCGGAGGAACTCCAGCACGTGGTTGCAGTTGCACTGCGAGAGCGCGACCGGCGGCTTCTGGTTCCGCAGGTACTGCCCGAAGGTGTTCCAGTCCCGCCGCTTCTGGGACTCGTAGCGGCTCAGCGGGGCCGGCGACGGCAGCGTCGGCTGGTCAATGGCCGATCGAGATGATCCCTCGGCTATGTTTCTCTGGATTTCGGTCGACGACATGATTAATTACACGAAAGTTTGATTCCTTTGGGGGAATTTGATGGCGAAAAAAATGGAAGGAGAGAGATAAGAGGCGAGAGAGAGAGAGAGACAGCCAGGGAGAAAGAGAGAGAGAGCACAAATGGAGAAAGATGAAAATCACATCATTCTTGGGTATTACTGAGGAGACAAGTAAGGGGCCCTTGGGAAGCTGCTTTTCTTCCTTCTCTTTCTCTCTCTTTTTCTCTCTCTTTCTCTCTCTCTCTCGTTTCGTTCTTTGGTCCTTTAATTAGTATCGCGATTTTCCACTCACTAAAGATTATTTTTATATAAGAGTAAAGCGATTGTGAATAGCCATCAAATTCAATCACTGCAATCATTGTCTTTTTATAGCGATCGTAATCACATTATCAAATAAAGTTCTGTTACTCCGAAGACGGTGCAGACCAAATTTAATTGTCTTGTTCTATGTGAGGCTCGCATTTTTCTCTTATAAATCTTTTTTTCTTTTATTCAAGATTCACTTGGTTTCGGGATCTTTAAGTTTTAGAGGATGGTGGTGTTCTAGTCGGAGATTGATTAGCTTGGTTTGCTCCAATCCCGACCGACTTGATGAGCTAAGAGAAACTGGATTAGACATGCAGGGTTACAGATACAGTGAGGGGGACAAACTTCAGGTGGGATTGGTGAGGATGGACGCTCCCAAAAATTGAGTCCTGGGGTCAGTTTTGATCTGTCATGTACTAGATTTATTGAAACATCATGTGAAAATTCCATCCTGAAGGTGAGATTCTTGATAAGTTTCTTTTTCCTATGTACCCCTTGTAGGCCATTGACGACGATGTTTCATGTGATTTTTTTTCATTTAAATAGCTTTTCATTTGCTAGGACAGTGGTTGTGTTGGTGCGTCCGCACAACATTTTGGATTAGAAGACAAAACAAGAGCATATAATTCCCATTCGATCGTACTTCTCCCATGCCACTGCATTCTGTAATTATCCTCATATCGGATTCCACTATTTGCCCTATAAAAAAAGCTACTTTAGAGTTATTATGATAAACGCCTAGGGTTGGGCATAATTGATTGGAGCTTAGGAAATTTTGAGCTTAGAAACCCAAGTCCATTTGTTCAAATCTCAATAACTGCATGCAAACTACTCTGGATTGGGGTCATTTATACGAGCCTAAAAGGCTCGAACTTAACCAATTTATGAGGACTTGTAAGATGTCCCATAGGGCCTTCAAGTAACCAGACTTCTATGTTCATACCCCTAGATTATAGAAAAAGGCAGCTACTATAGCACTTAGCTAATTTCTTCACTTAGCCACTCTCCGTATTTGTCTTCCTATCCCACAACCTCGCCAGCCAACATCACCATTAACATCTCCATTCATCGCGACGACACTCACCCAGCTGGTGTACAACGCCATGGCCCCTCTAAGTCTCCCCCTCACTCATCCCCTTGCCAGGAACCTCGTCTCTTTCTCTCTCTACTCACTTGCATCTGCAAGTGGCTCGACCCTCCTAGACTCCTCCCTTGTCATCAACAACCATGAGCGAGAATGGCAATGGCTACGAGCCAGGATCTGAGCGAGCTTGAACCTCATATCTCAACCCAACCCCTAGATTTGAGATCTAGACCTCTGCTCAGCCTCAAACTTAGGTCGATTCGAGGTCAAGTAGGGTCGACAAAGGTTGCCCATCGACCTTAGGCCCAACTTTTGCGGAGAAGGGGAAGAGGAGAGAGATAGGGACACAAATAGGTGGGTACAGGCAGCTATTGGAGTGGCGCATGGCGTGAATCCAATGGTAGATGGGGTTGTGACAAGAAGTAGATATAGTACCGACGACATTACGACTTCTCCCCCATCAAGTACCTCTCTCTCTCTCTCTCTCTCTCTCTATTACACCAATTAGGGTAATTGAGGGTCCATTTTTGCTCAAGAAGGGTTCACATAGAGCCTATAGGATCAAAGGGTCGTAACCCATCCACTGGTCCAACCCACCAATAACGTTCCACCATTTTAGTGTCCCACTCGGTTGCAAGCTTGAGTCACTAAGCTCAACCTCTCATCTTGCTCAGATGCGGGGATAGAGAAGAGGAGAGAGATAGGGGTGCGGCTAGGAAGGTCTAACGGCTCAATGGTTGGCATCTCTCTTGAAGGTAGGCCACGGGGTCACTAGCAATGTTGTGGGCAAAGGACAATAGAGGTGGTGGGAGGGCACTAGTAGGCTAGGGCATAGCAAGGATTAAAGGGAGTCTCAAAATGCATATGTGAGTTGTGTTAGAGAAGTCTCACATCGGAGAATCGATGTTTTGTGGAACAGTTAATATATCCTAGTTAACTCATAACTAATTGATTTAAGTTTTGGAGTAAATATGGATCAAATTGGATATGTCGATGGGTTTGGATTTGGGCTCCTCTTGGCAATCTTCCCAGATAAAGTTATTTGACTTTTGCTGAGCGTAATTAACAAATGGTATTAGAGTCAATTATAGATTGGTGGGCTCCCAATCTATTTTAATGTTTAGTGAATATCTCAAGAAAGGAATTTGATGACCAACGAAGCTTTTGTTTCGGTGGTGAGTGTTGTGGCATAGTAACGTGGGCCCGATGGCGGATTTCATGGTTCAGTTTAAAGAAAAAGTCCAGGGATGAAGTTGCACGTTGATGGAGATTCAAGATGAGATATCTTAATGTAGAAGGATACCTGGATTAACGGAGAGCGGATCTAATACTAAGCTCACACGTGAGGGGGAGATTGTTAGAATGCACGTGCGATTTGTGTTATAGAAGTCTCATATCAAAGAATTGATATCGTATGAAGTAGTTAATATATATTAGTTGGCTCACAACTTATTGGCTTAACTTTTGAATAAATGTTGGTTCAACTGAATATGTTGATCGGTTCAGACTTGAGCTCTTTTGTGACAATCTTCCCAAGTAAAGGTATTAGACTGCTACTACACGCTCTCAATAGGATAAAGTTCTCTCTCTCTCTCTCCCCGCTAGCCCTATCGCGGTGATTGAAGGTCCCTTTTTTCCTGACAAGGGTCGCACAATGCCAACATGGATAAAATGGTCTTAACCCATCCATTGGTCCAACCCATCAACAACGTTCCATCACTTTAACGCCTCGCTTGGTTACAAGCTCACGTCACTGGGATCAGCCTCTCCTCTCCTCTTCTGCACAGATTTACGTGTCCCCTATTGCTAATTTCCTTTAAACTGCTTAAATTCATAAACTCATTAACCTTTCTCAAGTATCAGTGCAACATGACTTTCTAGAAGAGACTATACTCCAATAAAATAAGTGTACGAATCAAATAAATAAACATTTTCCCACGGTCACCGCCACCACCACTAATATGATAATAATGACAACCTTGTATTGGCCCTTGGTGGTGATGTTTTTCCTTTCGTTTGTCCACTTACTTTTTCATTTTTATCGTTTTCGCTGGCTATGTTTCCTCGGACGGTGTCTTCATCATCCCCTTTTTTCCCCTCTCTCCAGAAATTATTTTTTCACCTCGCAATCACAAAATCCTACAGAACAAAAGCGACATCCTCGAAAATCCTGTTTTGCAGATTTCAAGCTCTCGTCTCTCTGCCAAGGGTTGGTGGGTGCACGTGATGCATGATGCTGCAGTGACAATTTCTCTATTCACCTAAATAATGCCGACAATTCATTTTCAAATTATATTTAATTAATTCTTGAGTGGAAGTAATTGGTTCCACATTTATTGGTGGGACTAATGAGATGGGTTTTGATTGCGTCTGGATTTGGTGGGGAGGTTCGAGCTTGCGAACGCGTTTCATACTGTGTTGCTTGTGATCTCTACAGTTAAATTAAAAAGTGTTCGAAATTCAAACTTAACCAGTCCGTGTGGCCATTGGAGGAAAAAGGTCCTGGTTAGGGTCTATAGAGCTAGTGGCCACGATTGAAGCTGGGAAACAACCTTTGGCATTGGATAGGTTTATATTGGATTCGACCCTCCACTGTACACGCTCTTTTTTGACAAAAGAACAATGTTTGAACACCCAAGACATATAAATAAATGGATGGGCATATAATAATGTATGTGAATGATTACAAGGTAGTTTAGGGTACGGCAGTCTGTTGTTTCTGTCTTCAATAAGAGAGCTAATCTATTCACAAGTTGATTTATTTCTTTTGGTCAAAGGCAAAATCAAATATATCCCAGATCTTACTCTCGTGTAAAGATTTTTCCCCTTAAAAGGCAATTGCTATGACCTGTTAGAGGTATGCGTGGGAAAGTTTTAGACAAAAAAAAGGTCATACATGTTGGATATGGTGTACGGTAGATTTGTTAATATATTATGATTGGCTCATAAGTTAGTTGCTTACTATTTTTTTGTCAATATTGATCCAACTTGATATATTGATGTTCCGTCGGAATTATTCTTGCGACGAAATATAATTCACCGAAAGTCGTTTTTCGATTCTTAATGAGAGGAGACCGGGTTTTATGGTAACTCCGGACAAGAGATATCCAAGCGTGAACAAAGAACTTGCTTGTTTTGATCAGCAATGCAGATTCAAACCGTGACAAGATCCGATCAACACGAACTTCAAACTTTATAAATAATTTAGATAGATCCGTCCAGTTACCGACTAGTGGCATCCGAACTCCATCGACACCGTATTACAGAACTATTATGCTCATAACATAAATGACTACAATTGAGGAAATTGAAAGTACAGTGCTGAAAAGTAAAGATAATTGAAAGATAGCATTTTGATTGTGTGTTTGCGAGGGGGCTTTTCTGGCTGTCGAGTGGTATTTAGACTGAGAGTATGATAATCGTCTCTCTAATGCCATCTACCAATACTTACCATTGATCCCATCTTTATTGTTCCTCCCATGACATCTGTCCACTAACCGTTTGTTTAACTTGGCCCTGGCTTTGACACCTTCCTTCCTCAGGAGGTAATCGTCGTCGACACTACTCTATTTCGACACATGTCCTTTCGTGAAGAGTAACTATCATTGATCCTTATCCTAACACTGACCTTCTTTGCGAGATAACTGTCCTCGATCTCATTTTATTCTGACATCCATCTTTCCACGAACAGTAACCATCTTCACGTGCATTTCTTGTCGACAACATCGATAGCCTGGTTTTCTCATGACAATCTTCATTGATGATCCACAGTACTAAAAACCGAGCGGCACTCATTCTCTGTGACGTTAGTCATTTCAGTTTCAAATTCTTGAATTTCCCACCGAGACATTCCAATGGTTGCCAGCCGTCTACTATCATAATTTTGATAATTAACTTTTACAGCTCACGTCATCCTTCGACAAGCCACATATATTTTATCACTTTGCTCATGCCCTTTAATTATAATATATTAGATCGTTGACGACCTAATTTATTTATTGGTGTCAACAATTGACGAGCTTAGACTTGCACTCCCTTTTGGATGATCTCTCGATTGAAAATATCGGGCTTCTACTGCGTTAACCTAACAAGTGGTGCTGGATTCAATGATTTGAAGATCTCCACATGAAGCATGCCACAGTTAAGCAATGCAATACGAGTTGTTTAGAGACCTGTTCACGATGTGAACTGAACTCATGATCTCGTGAAACTACCTTGCTAGTTTTGAACTCGAATTATGATACTTGATTGACATTCTAACAACAAAGCCTATATAAGGTCTCGATGGAGCACCCAAATTTTTATTTGATTGTTTTCTTTTGGAGGAGAATTGGTATAGTTTTATTTAATGATTACTACACTCATCGTTATGCAAAAATTGGAATTCGACCTAAGATAAAGCATGTAAACTAATCCTAAATAGTGAGGCAAACGGTAGTCTTGAGAATGTTAAAGTACATAAATTATTATTCTAATAATACATATGACTATGATATCATTGCCGGTTTATCTAACTCTCCTTCAAAAGGAAAAGAGTTTGGGTCCTCTCAATAAGAATATGGATAAATGTATTGGAAATCCTCAAAATCATTACAAAAGTACAATCAAGTCACAAAATTTGTGAAGTTTGTGCAATCAAGCTCTCAAACTTGTTAGCATTTTATGTCTATCAGGTTGGACGGAATTAATGGAAGGACTTGATTGCACCGACTTGACACATTTCAGGACTTAATTGCACTTTTTGAAAGTAGTAGGATTCAATTATAATTTTATGATAAGTTTTAGGACTTGATTTCACTTTTTGAAAGTCTAAGGACTCAATTGCACTTTCGTAACAAGTTTTAGGACTTTCAGTATACTTATCCCATAAGAATAAGGTAACTTAGCTTTAAAGACTCGATTGCCCTTCGATCCCATCCAAGGAAATGTCACTGACAGATCCTCCATTCCACAGAAGCCCTGCATCAGAATTCAAGAAAATTTTCTGGAAGTCGTCTACTTATCAATTCTCGTAGCTTTTGACAGAACAAAGTTCATTGCTTTTAGGGATAGCTTTGAACGCCAAACCAAGGGAAAAGGGCTTCTACAACTGTGCAGTTCAAAATGGGGCCATGTTCGAAGTTTGAAGCATTGATTCCCCTTGACCATCATTTGACAAGAACATGGTATTTGGGTAATTTCTATATTGATCGAGTTTTAGATTGCACATGCCGTCAACCAATATGGTACCTTTATCGACATAAGCATCATTTCCTTTCCGCAGAATGCCCCTACCCTGTTTCAAACATCATCAGACAAAGACCCTAAATCTCCAAGATCGTCAAAACCCTAAAGCCAATACCGTGTGTCGCTCACTGTCATTGGCTGCTAGGGTTGCCTTCGACGCCGCCCATGGAGAGCTCCTTTGGCGGCAATGCTCTTTTCTCTCTCTCTCTCTCTCTCTCTCACTCTGAGTGCGTGTGACAATGAGAGAGGAGTACGAGGTTTTGGGATTAGTACGAGGTTTTGGGATTTGGAAGTAGGTTTGATTGTGGTGATGTAAGAATGGAGAATTTTTTATGATTTTTTAGGAAGGATAATTTCATCTTTTTAATATGTATTTTTGCACTGTTATGGTGAAAATTAATGGTTTGACAATAAGGGCTGCACAGTAAAATGGGGTAAAACTTGAGGAACATGTGACATATTTTTCAACTACATCTTTTCTCACATCGAATTACATCGTAAGACAACTATTTTTTTTCTTTTCTTAGTGAATTTGCCTACGAATGTCGACCATGATTAAGAAAGAAAATGGGAAAATTGCTCAGTTAGTCTTAAACAAATTGAACGGATGCCAGTTTAATCTTAAACTTTTCCAATTTTGTAAACATATTTTTGCCAATTTTGAACAGATGATATATGAAATGATCTATGGGAAATCCTAAAAATCACGCCAACAAACCAAGCCCATAGAGCTACAAAACAAACCAAAATCTAGAAATTATTAGAGCATGGTCGGTAGAGATAAACACACGCTCATCCTTTAAGAACAGATCTGTGACTGCATCCAAGTAAAAGGATCGATGGCCAATCACCGATTCACACATCATCATTAGTGATGAGCACATACCAAATCTCCATCTATTGTTACGTCTTTGTCTTTCGGTGGTATGCGCCTAGGTTCGGTATTTGCAATACCATCATCGTATGGAGATAATAAAAACACGTTAAACAAGCTCAAATCTAAAACCCAGGAGAGTGAGTTCTTTATATGTTGAACGAGTATAGTTTTAACACCAGAACTGCTGTGAACACCACTGACACTAGAGGGGTAGTACTTATTCATTAAAACTCCTATATCAAGAACTAGATTAGGAGCATAAAGCTCCCAAATTTATAAGATTGGGAGCGTAAAGCTCCTAGATCTAGATTTAGATCAAGAGAGTAGAGCAAGAAATAAGAGAAAATAGAAAGAAAAGCAACCAAAGAGGGAGGGGAGTGAGAGATTTAGGTTAAATCCCTCCTCTCCGGAAGTTGATGGAGCAAAGAAAGGATGAAACTCAGAGAGAGAGAGAGAGAGAGAGAGAGAGAGAGAGAGAATGGCAAAGGTTTTATTGCATATTCGGATTTAATTTTACTAATTTAATCCTAAATCTTTTCGCGAAAATTCAATGTAGCCCTTCCAGTGAGCTTTCACGCAAACATGGTGGTCCAATCATTACTGGCTGTCTTATGTAGTACATTGCCATGTCATCAATTTTCGGTGAAAATTGGCCAGAAAGAGTACATTAGATTTTTGCCAAAGTTTTAGGACTAAATTACAAAATTGGAAAGTTTATGACTGAATTGACATCCGTATAATAGGTTTAAGACTGGTTGGATAATTTTCCTAAAGAAAATGGATAAGTTTTGAGGGCAAATGATGATAAAGGAGAGTGCTGCTTCCTAGTAAGGCCACAAATGTACAAATATGTCTACCAAACAACAAAAAGGAAAACTTTTGCACATTGTTAGGCTATGGTCCCAAACTGCTCTTCCTTTCCACGCAATAACTTGATGTCAAATGAGAAATAACCTAAATCCAGCAAAACATGAAATGGAGGAATAATTTCCAATGGTGACATAGGTTCCTTGCAAAAGCTAAAGGGCTAAAAGATACTGAAAAGGAGATATTTGATTCAAAATTGCAGGACATCAATGTGGGATGGGTCCTTCTCCCATCTGTGTCTGTCCTTGATGTGTCATGATGAGGCTGTGCTTTTGGAGCCAATGACACTAAACTTTACATGAAAAAGTGGTTTTGGCAATGCTTGATGTGGCTCCTGAGGACCTCCATGTTCTCCAAGAATAATTATGTCTCTCCTTGAATTTATGGAGAGAACTGGTCAATCAAGTTTGACCATCACAATAAAAAGAATAAGGAT
Organism: Syzygium malaccense; assembly: GCA_031216405.1. Taxonomy (NCBI): domain Eukaryota; kingdom Viridiplantae; phylum Streptophyta; class Magnoliopsida; order Myrtales; family Myrtaceae; genus Syzygium; species Syzygium malaccense. Next base: position 8,253,438 of record CM062256.1, on the reverse strand, counting down.
TATATAGGGAACAAAAAATGAAAGAGAGCTCACCACCAAAAGCTATAAGTTAGAATGAGACAAGCCCAACATCTTATCAATGTACTCTAAACTTTTTATCTAACCAATTTGAGACCTTGGTTGTGCACCATCTTCTCTAAAAACTCAAACCGCTAGAAAAGAAACAAGTTATAATTAACAAACCGGAGGCCAAATGCACCAATCGGCATAGAATTCTCCATATAAGGAGTAGCGTGTATCAATGTCCTTAAAAATATACTGATATATATTCGCTAAACATTCAACAGTATTCTTGACCTATCACCAAGAATCATTAAGGGAAAAAAAGGCCCGCCCCTAGACCCATAATGTCTACCTAGTTCATTCTAATGCGCTTTAGCAATTAATAGCTGTATTCATCAAATGCTTCCAATATAACGCATCCTCCGGTTTAAACGAATGTGAGGAAGCAAGCATATGAGAGAGAATCTGCTGAAATCATGGATAATGTAGAATCCTCAACAGTGTGAAAAAACCCTAAAGAGTCACCTATTCTAAAGCAGAACACTGTTTAAGGAGTTCCCTTTGTCTTCCTAAAATTATTGATTCGGTTCCACCTTCCCATCAGTAAGGATTCCCTGTCCTTCCTTTGTTTTCGCCTTCATTCTATTCTTGGAGTGAGAACCAATCTCACAATAAAAACCAAAGCATCGATAATGTCTAGTTTTTGTGTCCTTGTCTTTTGGCTTTTCATGATGACACATTTGGGTATTGTTTCAAGGTAATTAAATTCTCCTTGATCTCTCTTTCTGAAGAAGCCAAATGATTCTTTCACTTTCTATTTCTTTTTCGAATGCATTTACATCGGCCAATTGCTTTCAACTCCTTACCTATGCATTTATAAACCCTAAATTTCCTAGGTTGAAGAAAATGTGGTCCACGTATAAAGCATTGCAACGAAATTTCTCCTGCATGCATATATCTCAACTCAGTGGACGGTGGGGCATTCTTTTATTCTGCGAGGAAGAATAATCTGTAGATGGCATTGTTTTGTCTTGTCTTGTCTTGTCTTGTTTCTTTTCTTTTAGTTATTTTGCACGAGAAATTAAACTCTAAGGGGGAGCTTAGGAGACCCTTGGTCGCCAAAACTTCTGATTTCTTTCTTTTAATCCAACCTCGTCCTCTTGGCATTGAAATTCCATCAAAATTTAACATGTAAAAAGTTATTTAAAGATTGTCTGGACAAGAAGAAGCGATCTAAGATTTTAGGTTTTGAGTTATAGCAGCAATCATTGTAGAAGTGCACTTGTGAGTGGGAGTACAGGCGAAAGTGGATGTTGTGGGGTAACAATACGATCTCGAGTTAGAGATGATGATGCCGAGGTGCACAACCACAGTGCATAGTAACAGGATGGAAATTAAGTTGAGATGTACTAGTGCAGATGATTCATTGATTGGGAAGGAGCGGACCTAACAAAGGAGGCTTGCACATGAGACTCAAGAGTGAGACTGTTGAGGTGCACGTATGGGAGTGTGCTAGATAGAGTCCCACATCGGAGATCTGATGTGATTTAGAGCAGTTAAAATCTGAAATCATTTGCTTAGACTTGTTCTCAATTTGTTTTATATATGTGTGTGTGGAATGAGTTTTGAAAATAATTAAGAATTCGGTCACTCCATCCTTTATGCTTTGGTGGTGACCTGCCATTATTCCGGTTCTTTATCCTTGATTGGTGGCTTGTGCCTCTATACTTTGGTGGTGAACCTTCTTTATCTAGTCCATCTCAACACACCCATCCATACACATAACCCAAAAAATCTCCATTTTTGGAATAACTCGTCCTACGCACGCATCAAGTGATGATGCTGGAGCAACCAATTCAATTAAACAATCCTTAAATTCCAGCTTGATTTCATCGACTAATCTAGTGCAATCAATGCTCATTCAAGCAATGGCAGATTTTTGTCATAACTTGATTCGGTGCATTGAGAATGGAGTTATTGATGTGAAGGCTATCGACCAAGTTATCGATTAAGGAGTTGTCAATTCTTCCTTTTCCGATTAAGTTCCATTTCACCAAGACTAATTGCCAATTTCAAAGCTAATCAACAATATATAGATGGGAGGCTGTTTACAGAAATTTCCTTGGATATATGTTGATCTCCAAAGATGGTTGTCTTCTGGTTAAGGCTGGTGGACGAATTTTGGCAAATGGGCTGAAGAGTCAAGATTTCTAGTTCCTGGGACTTTAATTTTTTTCTAGTTCCCATGTATTTAATATTTGAGAAGTCCCCATGTCCCTTTAATGTTTGTCTATTTCCTATGTCTCTATCGCTTTATAAGTAGACGAGAGTTCTCAAATGTAAGACTTGAATATTGAGAATATATGAGCAAATATCAATTCCTAGTTTCTTTATCCTTGGGAAGTAGATTCTTGGTGGTAAACCAAGAAGTGTTTTACCCTTGGATATTGGTTATCCTTTAGGCTTTGGTGGTGGGCTTTTCTATCCCAAAGTCCCTTATCCTTGGCGGGTAAACTAAGAAGCCCTTCTTGACCAAAAAAAAAAAAAACTAAGAAGCCCTTTACCCTTGGATATTGGTTATCCTTTAGGCTTTGGTGGTGAGCTTTTCTATCCCAAAGTCCCTTATCCTTAGCGGGTGGTTTATCCTTTAAGCATTGGTGGTGAAATTCGTCAATACTGATCTTTATCTTTGGCTAGTGGTGCATCCTTTAGAACTTGGTGGTGATCATAATCTGTCTTGAATTTGCATTTATCCATTGATATCCATCCCCATCACTACAAAAAAACTGGATTTTTGCCACGAAAATTTGCGACGAAAAAATTTTCGTCGCAAATTTGCAACAAATTTTCCAACAAAAAGTAAAATTTGTCGGAAATTAGCGACGAAAACTTTTTCATCGGAAAATTCGTTGAAAATTTCCAACGAATTGTACACAGTAAAATAATTGCCTTGAAAATTGAAATTCGTCGGAAAATTCATTGGAAATTTCCAACGAATTTTCCCACGAATTTTCAAAAATGACGAATAATACCGAGTTTTTTTGAATTCGATAGAAAATTCATTGGAAATTTCCAACGAAAAACTTTTCGTTGGAAATTTCCAATGAATTTTCCGACGAAAATTGTACACACTAAAATAATTGCCTTGAAAATTGAAATTCGTCGGAAAATTCGTTGGAAATTTCCAACGAATTTTTCCACGAATTTTCAAAAATACCGAACAATACCGGATTTTTTTGAATTCGTTGGAAAATTCGTTGGAAATTTCCAACGAATTTTCAACGAAAATTGTACACACTAAAATAATTGCCTTGAAAATTGAAATTCATCGGAAAATTCATTGGAAATTTTCAACGAATTTTCCCACGAATTTCAAAAATACCGAACAATACTGGATTTTTTTGAATTCATTGGAAAATTCGTTGGAAATTTCCAACGAAATTTCCAACGAATTTTCCAACGAAAATTTTTTCATTTTCCCGACGAAAAATCTGTCTCGTCTCCTTCTTCTCGTCTTCTTCTTCTTCCCTTTTATCAACATCTCTCCCTCTCTCTTTCTCTCTCCAAAACGCAGTCGGCAAAGAACCGTCGCTAGAGAGAGAAAGTCTCGCCGCCGCCGCCGCCGTCCTCGGAATCGTAGCCATGGCCAAGATGATCGTGGCCTCCTCCTCCTCCTGCAAGACCCACATCCCACCTACCCTCTTCGCCTCAAAGCCCAAGCAGCAACCCCAAGTCACCCTCTCCGTCCCCAAGTTCAGGCTCCCGAAGGCCCTCGCCTCCCTCTCCGTGAAATCCCTGCCCCTCCTCGCCGCCGCCGCGTCCTCCGCCCTCCTGGCTCGCCGCTGCCGACGCTGGCAACGGAGATCGAGAAGGCGGCGCTGTTCAACTTCAACCTGACGCTGCTCGTCATCATGGGCAAGTTCCTACTGTTGAATGTACAAACTTGTCCATTTCTTGAATCAGCCCGGCACCCGATCCCCGGTCATGACGGCTCGAACATTTGACCAGGTCGTCGGGGCGGTCGGCTGGCTCGAAGGGCGACGAGGCTGGCCCTCGCCGGCCATGGCGAGGGCCGAGCTCGCCATGGTCGGCGAGCTCGAGGTCACCCAGAACTCGCCCAGATCTGGACGAGCTCGAGCTCGCCGGCCATGGCGAGCTCGGCCGTCGCCGGCGATGAGGCTGGCCCTCGCTGGCGGCGAGGCTGGCCCTCACCCGCACGATTTTTGTCATGACGAATTTTGCAAAAAATAATTACCAACTAATTTTGACCCAAAAAAAAAAAATTTGCCACAATTTTTCGACCAAAAAAAAAATTTTGTAGTTTTTCCAACGAATTTAGCCACGAATTTTCCAACAAAAAAAATTTCGTCGCAAATTTCCAACGAAAATTGAAATTTTTCGTTGGAAAAATTTGCGACGACGAATTACCAACGAATTTTTTTTCGTTGGAAATTCGTTTTCCAATGAATTTTTTCAAATTTTTCGTTGGAAATTTCGTTGGAAAAAAGATGTTTTTTTGTAGTGCATACACTTTAAACTATCTATAATTCCTTTGATAATCACTCAAAGCTTCATTTCGCCCATCTTGCACTCGAATCACCTCAAGAGTAGAGACCCCACGGTGGTCTCGAGATGGGTTTGGGACAAGGTTGGTCATCACTAGCCTTTCTCATTTTCATCCCTTATAAATACCCTAAAACCCACATTGGATGACAAAGGGCCAATGATGTTATTCATAAATACAACCCACATCCAAATGGCACCATCCTTTTGGTGCATGACCCACGAGGAATTGCTTGATTTGTAAAAATGGTATCAGATTAGGATGCCATCTAGTATAACGGTGAGAGTAGACATATAAAGCCTAAACCCAATTCAACCAAGGCAAGGAGAGGCGTCGTTGAGTCGCAAGGGGCTCAAACAAGATGGGACTATTGGCAAACCTAATGATGGAAGGGGTGGAGAGTAAACCGAATCGCGGATCGATTATGGGGAGTACTGCCCAATGATATGGGCCAACAATGACGACGTCAATGCTTTAAGCGAGAGAGTTTGTGATACTCCAAGTCCCATAATATATGGGAGAGAGCTTGTGATTTTAGTCATAATTAAGAGTACCTACCTCCAGATGGTCACTATCTCGTGTAATCACTTGACTGTTACTTTTGGGGCTTGACTCATGTAAAACGGACTGAGCCATCACATCGTCAATAGTTACTGTAAGCAGAACATGACCATGTGTTGCAAAAGTGATTTCGCTATATAAGTAAAGAGTCATGACTATGATACGGACTAAGAAAGCAGGCAGGAAGGTAGTCTAAAAAATTTTACCGATGAAAGTGCCTCGAAATGTCTTTATACAATACTTGTATATTACAATTATCTAGCAAAATTGTAAGTGAAGAATTGTTGCATGTGGCCTCCTCGGACCCTGCCGCCGAAAGTGTTGGGACAGCTCAAGCAATGGGGACACTCCCGACAAGTACACAACAAGAAATCTGAAAATTGCCATTATTTTGAACATTAGGCTTTCTTTGTGGTGTTAGGCTTTTGAAATTTTGATGAGGTGAAATTTGTAGTTACCGTCATTGAAGATGAATTTTATAACATAGTAGAGTCGAACATATAAATGTTAACATGCATAGTAACAAAAAATTTTCGTGACATCGATTGAGTCCACTCGGTAGCAAGATGTGCCGCCTTTGAGGAGCAGGTTGACAAAATCGATGGTAAATATCAATCTCCGAATATCGTTGTTGCTATTTAGAATTATTATATCTCGTAGCTTCAACACTCGAGTTTGTGAGAAGTTTAGATTAATATTCTTCTTATTAACTTCTAGAATTATTAAGTGGAAATATAATCGATGGGCGGACTCTCGTGCCAATTTAGGGATCGGTAACTTTCAAGTGTCGAACCAGATGTTCGTCTTCGTTCCCGTACGGATTCACTCATGTCTTCTCGTTGAATTTGTATCGTCTCTTGATCATGTTGGTGGATGGAAGTGTAATCATGGAAGTCAAGTCGACGCACACGAAGTCCTTAAGTTCAACTTCTTGCTCCGCACTACGATTTTGAATATCACCAAGGTCCGCCGTAGGAACCATTCATTGTATCTATCTTGAACACGAGATAAACGCTAGACTTATTAAAATTGATTTGTACCAAGGTTCCGTTCGTTTCATAGAAAATAACTTTCAGGTAAATATTTTTCATATTTTCCGACGTTCGGTTCTCGGAAATAAATAAGTCAAGGAATCATTTTTCGTCAATGGAAAAACCACATTGAAAAAAGAGGAAATCATTTTTCTACTTCTTCTTTCACCATTAATTTTAATTATATTTATATTTATATTTATTTCTTTTTTTGAATTCTAATTTTTAATCATTTTTTTCTTTTTTCTTTTTCTTTTTTCTTTTATCTTCTTCTTCGGCCAGCCACAAGTGAGCTCACCAAATCACTGCTACTCGCGAGGCGATGGCGAGTGAGTTCGAGCTTGCCTGTGGCTGGTTGCCAGCAGTCATCGGGGTCGGCGATTGGTTGGAGAAGAAGGGAAAAAAAGAAAGAAAAGAAAAAAAGAAAAGAAAAAGAAAATTTAAAAATAGATTTTAATAAAATAAAAGGAATAATAAATTTATTTAAAGTAGTGCATGGAGGAAAATCAAATTAGATATTCCATACCAAACGGTTGAAAATATTTTCTAGATATTTTTTAACTTTCAGCTGAACACTGAAAATATTGTATCATTTTTTTTTGGAAAATGGCTTATTTGAAAACATTTTTGAAAAACGTCACAATTTTCGTGAAACAAACAGACCCTTAGTGCTATCTCCATTTGCTAGTGGATGTTGAATATGTTCCAACTGGGCTAATGGCACATTTGCAAGTTGGCACATCACTTTCAACAAATCAAGTTTATAGACCGGTCTTAGTAAATAAAGTGTTGCATGAGATGAATATGGTATTTTGATTCCTTTCTCACTGCCGACGCAATGAAAACGAGGAGATACATATATTTCGCGAAACATCGTTCATTAATGAGTAGAATAAATGCAAAGTCAATAGATCTAATTCTGTCATTCTCTTTCCTGGTTTCTGAAAAGCGACATGACCGTCTTTCTAGAAAAGTAGATGAGCAGATGAAAGGGGCATGATGCTTTGGCTCCTCAAGGCGCGCCTGCGAATCCTTGCCACCACAAAACTTACCTTTGTGACTCATTGGAACAAGAAAAAATTACTTTTGGTGAACAAAAGAAGCCAACTCTTCTCTACTATTATAATCAAGCAAATTAGATAGCATTATTAAATTTAAGCTGTTACTAAAAAGATTATGAAAAACTTATGCTTGTATATAATTCATGATCGATTTATTGTCGATTAATTCATGTATAGTTTACTTTTGGAATATCCATTTGCAAGATAATTTTCAAGTATTTCAAATCGATCAATTCATGTATAGTTTACTTTTGGAATATCCATTTGCAAGATAATTTTCAAGTATTTCAAGAAGCATGGGACTATTGTCACCCCACATATGACTGAATCCACTCCATTTTCATTAGATAGACAAAATCACCTTTCATGGTTTTGATATTTGCATAATTTTTCTTCAGTTTAGTTACTTTCTTTTTATGGGTTGTCTTCAAAAAATGAAAATTAGTCTCCTGTTCATTCTTGCTTTTATTGCAACTATCGGGATAATTTACTCAATCGGTCCTAAACATAATATATGGATGCGAATTCAGTCCAAAACTTTTTAATTTGATCACGAGTTTAATTAGTTTCTTTTTATGCAAATTCGACACAAAGCATGAGGTCCCATAGTCTTTTTGAGTGGGTTTGAGTAAGGACATTTAGCAAGAAAGCCCGTATTGCTCGGGTTTAGTCCTCGCCAAGTCCAACTTGAAGATTTATATATAAAAATATTACAGTGGATGGATTTTGACAAATAATTTAGATCCGACCTTAAGAACTGCCCGATCCGACCCAACCCTGATTATCAAATAGTATTCTCGATATATAGTACTTGTTAAGTACGTACTCAGAACAAAAAATCTGTTCCGATGGTACAACTCAGTCTTGGCTCTTTATTGTGACTAAACAAACAATGAGTGCTCTTAATAATATTAACATAATCACGTAATAGCATCCAATGGGAAATGATGTAATGAAACCAATAGTAGCAAATTTTAAAAAAAATGATATAAGGACACTAAAAGTGCCGAAAGTTTCATACGTTGCTCACTTTAATGCAAAAAGGTTTTTTCGGATTACTTAAGTGCCAACTCTGATTTGGATTTTCGGGAATCTAACATTGCCATATTTTATTAATTTCTCCAATCGATGTGGCTCGCCGGCATGCCCAGTCAGTATATATAATCCCTAAACGACATCATCTACATGTTTTGCCCCCAAATTCAAAAGCCTAAATCAACTATTCAACCAATTTCCCAAATTCGAATCCCTAATTCGGTTTACTCCAAAATTAACAACTCAATCTTGCATATAGAGAGCACGAGAAGGAGTGAGAGGGAGGTAGATATGGAGGGATTACGGCAAAAGCAAGACAGCATGGAGGAGAAGTGAGATATGTAGGAGGAGGGGGCGAAGGTGGCAAAGAGATTGGTGAGCTAGGGAGAGGAGGAGTGAGTGGAGGACAAAGAGCAAGGTGAGGATGTTCGCATGCAAAGGACCTAGTTTCTCTCATGGCAAAGAAAGAGAGCAACGACGGCTACGAAACCTTTTGACAATTTATTTATTTAGTTATTCTAGTCAATTTTGATCGAAAATTTTTGACTTGGACAATTTATACGTATATATGTTTCCTGAATTTTTTTGTTTTCTTTTTTTTTTTTCCTAAAAATGGGTGGTACACATGGTCGGTGGCTTACTGGTGGCCAACCACAGGCAAGGATCATGACAACCTTCGCACCTTGCTAGATCTGTACGAGGGCGTCATAGCCCTCACATAAATCTAGCGAGGGTTGCCGATTCCAGAGGCCCCAACAAACCCTATCGCCCCTTTCGAGCATATGAATAGTGAAAAAAACAAAAAAATAAATATATTGATAAAAAAATTCGAAAATTTTAAAAAAACTGGTAAAAATATACGTCAGTGTCGACTGTGTTGTATAGGACTGCTGGCATCCACATAATCAATTTCTAGCCCAAATTGGCCAAAATGACTCTATTAGCAAATCGTTTAAAAGTTTAGGATTAAATTGACCAAATTGAAAAATGTATGACTGAATTGACCATCGTATAACAAATTTAGAACCTTTTAGACAATTACCTGAATTTTGGTTTGGCACTCTTCTCATCACGCAACCTTTACATCTGCCGCTTTTGGGTCTTTCATCCAACCTAACTCACGCTTCAAGGATTTGATTTGCTCCTTGAATTTGGCGGAAAAACCATTTACCTACAAGTGGATCGGTAGGTATCTTAATGGATCTAAGATGGAAAATTCACGTTATTCTTCATAGCTAAGACCCTCGTGCCTCCATGATTGTGGAGAATGCCAACCTTTATTTGGGACTAGTACTTTTCTATGCTATATAGGGATTGCCCAGTTTTTATCTCGGTTATCGAGCACGCATATGGAATGACCCACGTATCTTCTTTTTAACTTTAATACTAACCATAGTTACATTTACCTATAAGGCCCCGTTTGGTAACGTGCCAAATAGTAAAAATTTCTGTTCTTTTGTTCCCAGAAATAGTTTGGGAACATAAATGCGTTTGGTAAATTTTTTGATCCCGGACACATTTTTTCAAAAATTTGTGCCGAGAAATAGTTTTGGAAGAGAAACAAGAAGCAAAAAAAAGTTGCTTCTTGTTTCTCGGCACAATTTTGAGAATCAGTTTTTTTTCTTCTTTTTCTTTTTATTCTTTTCTTATTTTTGTTTTGTTCTTCGTTGGGCTGGGCCGGTGGCCGGCGACCGGCGGCCGTCGGCCGGCGACCGGCCACAGCCCAGGGCCGGTGAGGGCGTCACGGCCCTCGCCGGCCGCCGGCGGAGGCGAGGGTCGCCCTCGCCGGCGAGGGCGAGGGCTGGACCCTCGCCGCCTGGGCGAGGCCGACCTCGCCGTCGCGACCCACGGCGAAGCCGACCTCGCCGTGGGTCGCGACGGCGAGGCCGAGCCTCGCCGTCTCGGGGCGAGGCCGACCTCGCCGTCTCGGGGCGAGGCCGACCTCGCCGTCGCGACCGACGGCGAGGCTCTGCCTCGCCCGATCTGGGCGAGGCCGCCTCGCCCTCGCCGGCGAGGGCGACCCTCGCCTCCGCCGGCGGCCGGCGAGGGCCGTGACGCCCCTGCCGGCCCTGGGCCGGCCGCCGGTCGCCGGCGCCCGGCCATGGCCAAAGAAGAAAATGAATAAAAAGAAAAAAATACACAATTCAAAATATTATTAAAATATTATTTGGGAGCAGAAATTTTGTGTAGTTACCAAACGCATTTCTATTCTTTTCTACTCTAGGAATAGAAATTTTGGACAGTTTATCAAACGCCTTCAAATACTCAGAAATTGTTTCCGGGCACAGAATAAAAAAAAATCATTTCTGTTCAGAAATAGTTCCCGGGCACAGAAACGTTCTCATGCGCACCCTAAAACTAACCATCTTTTCTTTCCTCTTTCTCGCAGATTTCAGCTGAACACTTTGAATTGCTCCTTGTATCATCTTTCTGGGTACAATCTAATTAGGAATAACTGCATTGAAAGTTATAAAACTTGTTATGAAAGTGCAATTGAATTTTAAAATTTTCAAAAAGTACAATTGAGTCCTAAAACTTTCAAAAGTGCAATTAAGTCCTAGGACTTGTCAGAAAGTGCAATCGAGACTTAAAACTTTTAAAAAATGTAATCAGGTCCTAAAACTTATCAAACTAATCCAATCAAGTCTTTTCATTGATTGCACTTTTTAAAAATTTTAGGACTCGATTGTACTTTCAAGATAAGCTTTAGATTATGACTCGATTATACTTTCGTAACAAATTTTATGACTTGATTGCATTTTTTGAAAATTTTAGGACTCAATTGTATTTTTGTAACGAGTTTTAGGACTTCCAATATAATTATCGCATACAATTATTAGTGTTGTCACGTCAAAACGATGCCACTTACAATATTTATTTAAATCATGTACAATACAATTATTAGAGAAGTTGGCAAGTACATATTTCTTTTATGGGTAGAATCGGTAAAAATCTTTCTACAAACAATATGGTACTTTAATTAAAACGATCTTAGAGAATTTTAAGCACTTAAGCCCCATTTATATCATGTACGCCTCTGCTAAAACTAGGGCAATAAGTAAAGCATAAACGAGAGTGGGGAAGCTCTACCAAGAACCTAAGCTACTAGCTAACTTGCATGACCCGCATGTGGTAGAATATTTGTCAAGTAGTATTTGTGGAATAATTCATGTGAACTCCAATCACAAAAGAAAGCAATTTTGGCAGCGTTTAGTCATTCAATGGAAAAGTAAAGGCGCCTGATGCTCCGATATCCAACTTTTGATTTTGTCACAAAAAGAGAAAGAAAGGATCAATCTTTTTGGGCATAGTATCTGAGGGGGCATGAGAAATAGTACGAAAATAGGGAGAAATTCGCTATTGAAATCTTTGGACTCTGCGTTAATTACGGTGATGCATTCTATCTCCCAAAACTTACATCGATACTTCCAGTCTAGCTTAAAAAATGGATGACATATTCTCGATTTGGCTTATTGTGTCAATTTTTTAATTCATACGATTGAGAATGTTGATTCAGATGCGGTACATTTTCAAGTATAATCAAACCCATAATGACACACCGTGTCAGTGTCAAATTTGCGTCGAAAAATAGTTCTAAAATGAAGTTGTAGTGGTGAAAGTGCCAATTTATCTGCTCAACTTCCTAGCCCAATGAGATAACGGATATGTATTGTTTCACAAGAAACTTCATGATAAAGAAATTTGCTTTATGTGAAAATCATTTTCAAGCAAAATTGTTAATTTTCATTTATTTGATGATGTGTTGAAAAGTGTGGCTGAAAGCATTTTTTGAATTTTAATTTTGACTGAGTGTGTTTTCTTCTGACTATGAATATTTTTCCATTAACTTGACTAGTTATAAGGAACCAAACACGTGAAAGTCTGGAGATCTATTTAGCAAAAAAAAAAAAAATACTCTTCTAGTTAAACAAATTCGCCCCAAATTGCCGACTATCTACAAGGAGCATTAAGTTCACATGGGCAAAATGTTCAATTGGATTACCTTAATGATTGAAATTCAATCAAGATTTTAGAAGCATCGCCCTAGAAATTCCTTACAAACTAATGGTTTCTTTCACTTTTGTGACACAAATTTATTGTAGATACAACACTATGAATCCCTCCAATTTGCCAATTTCATCTTAGGTGAAGGAGTGAAGTGGCCAGTCCACGTGAACGGCCCCACGAATTCCTCTCAAATTGTCTTTTGTAAGTGCTAAACGATCCAAGTCCAGGGGACCCAGCAATTGATCAACAAAACTGGCGTTTCTTCCTGAAACTTTGTTCCCATTATCGGAGACAAACATGATTACCATCGCAGTGGTCGGCATGCATGTGTATATTTATACGAATTATATTACTCTTTCAGGTACATATAGGTTCTAGTTTGACCGCTAGATGGGTATGGGCTGGCGATACGATATGCTGATGGCACATGGCATGGCTTACTCTTTTGGCTATGCGTAGTTAGCTTAGTCATATTCCCTTCCGGCTAGCATGCAAATGAATAGATGCTGATGCGGGCTAATGGTTGGTAGAAAGAGGATGGCACGGTAGGTTTTTAACGAGACGGGGTGTCGATTGTTAATGAAGAGTGAAATCTCATACGTGAAAAGATAACGAAGAAGTCAAAAATATAAAAATAAAAATCAATCTATATTAAATTTATATGTATTTAAGCCAAAACTGGGATTTGTCTGGCCTTTAAATTTCCCATTGAGACATCATCTACATATTACATTAACAGTGTAATGCAGTTTAACTTATACAAAAAAAAAAAGTAAAATTGGCCCAGAGAAATGATATAAAAGTACAATAAAAAAGTTAAATATCCACCTTCCTCTAAAAATCGCATTTACTGGGGTTTTTTAATTTTCCTTACAGTGCATCAAACAAACAACTTCATCCTTCTCCCACGTTCTTTTTCTAAATTTTTAAGTTAATATTTGTTTTTAGTCATTGATAACAAAAAGTTCCCTCAATGTTTACTTTCGTTTCTCCATCCAAATGAATGTATAAACCATACTATTAATTTATCGTGACGATGTACAAGGAATGGAAAACAATTGCGCACTCGTGAAGCGCATCATGAAAAGGCTTAGATCTTATTAATAAAGTCGAAAAAAAAATAAGAACATAGAGATGATATGAGCCGTAGGATCGGCGAGCCCAACATGACACTATCTGGATCCTATTGTTCGTATTGATACGGTTCATAAATGGACCATGGGCTAACCCTAAACTTTGAAAGCAAAGGCTTTGTAAGTCAATTTTATTCAAAATTGCTTGCCCAACCCAACAATAATGAAGGGATCCATTGGAAATTATATAAGCATGAACCGAAATGTGGGAGTTTAATTAAGGGTAATGCTAGAGATTAATTATTTTGCAAAGTGACATTGCGAATATTATCCCGGCTTTTGCTCTTGGTTTTATGACGACATTTTGTAAATCGATTTAGCAAATAGTTTTTGTGGCCTGGCATTATTATTCCCTAACTGTTTATTTTATAACAAGGAAGAAATTTCATTCGAGGACGAATTTCTATAATGTAGGTGTACCTTCCCAAATTATATCTGAGAAGAGCCACAAAAATGTCCCAATTTAGCTAGTGAGCGTTTGCGCACTTTCTTAGATGTTGCAAGATACGACTGAAAAATTTATCAATTGAGCTAGTTCGAGGTGACTCAAGGTTTACACTTGCAAAAAATGTAAGGTCGCAAAAGTTATTTCTCGGGAAAATGACACGAATGGTCCCCAGACCTTGGTCAAATATGCAATGTTGTTCTGAAACTATCAATTTGTTAAATGTGGTTCCTAACTATTGATTAATATTCAATATTTACCAACGTTTTTTAAACAAATAATTCGCAAATTTTTAAAGTTGTCAAATTGTGGAGATATTTTTTTGTCATTTCTCTTAAATGCATATAGTTATCTACACAAATACACGGTTCCCACAAAATAATGGACAAGATATTTATGAAAATATCCGGTTTAAGTACTGCGATTCACCAAATACTAGATAGGAAATAGCAAAATTCCTAAATTTTATATCATATATAGTTTTATCCCGATTAGAAATTCAGACAATCAAACATAGGCAAGGCATGGCTTGTGATTTGATAGCTTCCTTCCTCGCAAATCAATTAATCCATCCAACTTTGACATCTTAATGTAGGCAACATGAGATGATTATGAAACCACGCTGAAAGTGCTCAACTCAACAGCAAGCAAGCGCTTGGAGGATCCCTCCTTATAGAAGAACCCCAGGCACTTGCGTTCCTTGTTGCAATTGTCTCTACAGTCTAACAATTTCATGGGTCCATCTCCTTCAGCGCCACATGCATTCGAGAAATGGTCGACACCCACCGCTTTGCAATAACCCACGTCGGCTCCTCTCCTGGCACGGAGGCAGGACCGGTGGCGGACAGCCCTTGCTCCACCCTAGCGCAAGCCCTGCGGCCTCGGGCCCGGGTGGATTCTCTTGGTGATCTCCAAATGGGCGAAGTTGATTTTGGCTGGCCCAATGTTTATCTTATCTTTGAACTTTCTTCTTGTCTTCTTTTCAATCAGTCGTGTGCCTTTTCTTTTTTTTAATCGAATCGATGACCAGTCCTGTGCTGCTACTGGGAAATGTTTTTTGCTACTCGTAGCGTTGGTTCTTTCATTATTTACCTCAGTTTCCATTTCTCAATTAAATCTAGATTTCCGGACGTAATGGCTCATACCTCATTCTCCTCTATGTTGACTGTTCGTGCTGAATCTCCCTCTAAACAAGAGCCATCACTTCAGTTTAGCATGGATTTTCCATTACATCAATCCTCACTAAAAAGTGAGATTTTCACGAGAAGCACGAGAAGGATCTTTGAAGCATGTGTTCTCTTATCCTTGTTTAACTCTTCCATGGCTGTGGTGGTGCTTGCTGTTTGTTTGGTCTCCATGGATGTTTTGTTGGCTCTATATGATGAGGCTGATGGGTCATTGGAGGCAGGTGAGATCCCTGATGATCTGGGCTCTTCAAGGACACCATTATTTGACTTGACATAAAATCTATTATATGAGCAATTAAATATATAGCAATAGCATTGCTAGAGAGCTATAAAAAGCTGGATAGTGCCCTTTCCAACAAATAAGGCGTGAGCTTGCCCTTGTCATGTTGATTGGTCATTCTACTTTAATGGTGAAGATATTCATGTCGAGTACTGGCCCAAAAAACAGGAGAACATATTCGACGTGTCACATTCTTTTGCCTCACATGATATATTGATACACCGCACTAGAAGAGAGTTTAGCCACATCAAAGCCGATATTACGTTAAAATTAATAAGTAGAGGAAGATCACGTATATAGATGAATTATATGAGAAACTTTAAAAAAAAAATCAATCAGGCTCTAACCCTCATAAGATGACCAATATAGAGGTCAAAGTAGCTTCTTTTATCGTCCCAAGTATTGAAAACACCGTTACTGTCATAATCGAGTTATAAGCTTATGCAACTTTCAAATTTGATTTCCCTTTCCAATGGAGATTTTGTGGCCTACTTATGTGCAATAGCTGTGCCTCTATAAATTCAAATCAACACTTTAAAAAAAGGCAAGCACATCAACATACTTACTGAAAATTTGAAGCCAGCCATATATATTGAGCCCAATGTAGAAAGAAATTGATCTTTAATGTCTAGGGATATTAATGGGGAAATTTACCAAAAAAATGACCTAAACATATTTTACTTATGCCAATTTAGTCATAAACTTTTTGTCAATTTAGTCATTTCGGTCAATTTTGACTGGAAATTATTGACATGGATGCCAACCATCCTATGTTGCACAGTGGACACTGACGTGGATAATTTTCCTTCTTCTTCCACCGGTCACCAAGCCTAAATGATTAGCCATAGGCAAGCGCCGACGAGGCTCCACCTTACTAGATTCGACGAGGCTTGAGCTTGCAGATGTGGTGAGCTTGGCAAGGCTTGAACTCACCAGATCCTAGCAAGCTCAAGCCTCGCCTATGGTCGGTCGCAAACCAGTGTCAAGGCCCGGTGATCAGCGGAGGAAGAAGGAAAATGAAAAAGAAAAAAAGAAAAGAAAATAATTAAATTTTTTTATTTTTTTTTACAATTTTTCACATCAGTGCTGATCATGCCACGTAAGATGGACAATGTTCACGTAAGCAATTTCCAGCCAAAATTGATCGGAATAAATTAGCAAATTAGCAAAATGTTTAGGATTCAGTTTGCACATGTACAATAAATTTATGACTTTTTTGGTATTTTTCCCGAATATAATGTTTTGTGGTTGTTTATTGTCATCTTGATTTGAGCAATTGATCACGTTTAAGGTCATTTTTTTGAGTTGATTTTTCAAAGCGATTTTGCGCGTTTTCTCGGTATCACCCTCAAAAAACAAATTTACATACTCCAAGTAATTACTGGGTTATTCATGGGGCCGTTAGGAGGCTGCTGTACAAAAAGATGATTAGTCAACTACTCAAAGACTCCCCAGACAATTTGTAATTAGCTAAAACAAAATACGACTGTAATGTAAAATGGCGCTCGTCCAAAGACACTCGTGATTCTGGGTTCACGATAATGGAAAACGAACTAGATTCCAACGTTTATTTAGCTTCTACAATGATGTATCATTACTTAAACATGCCTCTCCAAATGTACTAGTAGAGCAACAGCACACGTACATATCCCCGTTTGATTTTGTATCAAAGACAAAAAACCTCGTTTTATCATTTCATGTTGTTCTTGTTTTACGCTCTTTCGAACTCCTAACCTCGGTCCTTGAATTAAGCTTGATTAATGGTACTTGTCTTGCCGATAGTGGTAAGACTCGGACCGGTCATGGCACAGAAAGTTGCAGACAGCTTTTGGGCATTTGGAACTGGCTGTTGGCTAAAAAAACTAATGGCTAAAACCATGGTGCTAGCGGCTTCAGTGCATTATCAGACATAAGAGGCATTGACCAGGAACAAGAACACCAACCCTAGTCCATCAATGCATGCACGAAGAAGAAGAAGAAGAAGAAGAAGAAGAAGAAGAAGAAGAAAGTACAAACAAGCAAGGTCTATTCACAAGCCTTCCTATCGAGAAAAGATCAAAGATCAGTACGGTGTTCTAATTAAACATCAGATAAACTTCTTTTCTCGATTCATTCCGTCGTGAAGTGAGCGATTTAAACCGTCGGATACCCACGACCCCAAGCCCTCATATCGGAATTGTCGAGCCCAATAACTTCGATTGCTCGACCCGATTATTGGGTCGACCAATAAAAGGCGTCACATCATATATAAAATCCTGCTCGCTAGCCAGATCTACATGTGCGACCAAAAGGACACTAAAGTTGTAGATCATGCAGTCGTCGCTATTGCTACATCCAGAGATTCCGAACGAACTGGACCCAAACCTCGTCTCAGAGGCCACAAGCTAATGTCTTGCTGGGCCACTTCTTATGGGCCTATGGCCCCACTTAGCTATTGAATTCCAGCTGTTTTTTTTTTCTTTTTTTGTCCTTTTGATTGTTTCGTTGTTTTATTTATTTATTGTTTTGCCAGAGTTTTGTTATGCAGTTGCAGAAAGCACATGCAAGGCAATGAACAATTTTCGCAATTCCAGAACAAAAGACCAATTCCAGACCGAAGCTCGCTGTCTAGCTTAGACAAAGTCAAAGTTGCATTTATATGATCCATTTTGTACACTTTGGTTTATTGTGCATTCATTCCATTCGTATGATCTATTTGGTACACTATGATTAATTGTGCATTCATTATATACTACACTACCCTGCACATCCGACTGATTGGTGGGGACCTAGAAGTAGATGCGAAATGGGCGATGCGTTTCGGGATTTTGTGAATTCTCGGTCTTGTATACAAAGGAGTAAGTTCTCGAAAAAATGACCCGAAAGGGGAGTAGCCTTCGGATTTGGAGAGGCATCGGTAGGCCCTTTGAAATTAGGTGGCAAATTAATGGACAACAAATTTTCACGACAGCTCCCACAAAAAGGACCACATCCAAAAAAAGAAAAATTCACCTCAAGTTGAAGGAAAGTGAATTGTGAGAGCTTGTCCTTAATGTCTAATATATATTTATGTGAATGTGATGATTACGATTGATTAGACTACATATAGGATATGAGTCTTGTCACATTGGACCACGCCTACAAAGGACACTTCTGCAATCGATAACAACATTTTTACTAAGTTTATAGCTACTGCTGAGCTCGTGGACGAAACAATATGCATAGAATGTAATTTTTTTTAATAAGATTTCGGGTTATTGCAGAGAATACCCTTGTTGGATGTCTTTGATTTTTTTTGTGCAATACGAAATATGTGAATTTCATTCTATTCGATTGATCTTCCCCATGTATTGAGCAAGAATTTACCATTCGATTGTATGTATTGAAAGAATGCTTAGAGCATTAAAAGTGATTGATTGTGCACCTTTAATTACCACAATGCCGTAGGATTTGATAAGAGAATTTACTTGGTATGAATTCCAAGATAGAAAAGAATTACACCAGCAGTTAATGTAGTCTCTCGATCTGCTCAAACAAATTAATGCATGGTCCAATTGAATTCTCCTCGAAAAGCAAACTTCAGGGATCTCATCATGTAGTCAGTAGTCACTAGTTATTAAATATTTTGTCAGCACTAGTTCTATTAGTTATTAAACAGCAACTAAGATTTTCCTAATACCTGGTTTAAATAAAAAGAAAAGGTAGGCTTTTTCTTAACTAATCATAATTAAAGTAGATTACCAGAGATATAATGACTGCATGTTTTGATTAATAATGTGTTGGGTCTGCCATGCATATGCGGTTCACTAAACTATCATTATTACTAGTAAACACTCGTATCTACAAACTTAGATGTAGATCTTGCAAATTGACCCTAATTTGGAAGTTCACGTGGTACGCTTAAAATATTATCCAAACTTCAAAAAATTCATATGCTAATCTACGTGTCGATATTTATATAAGTTTAATAACCCACCAATAAGAGGTGTGATTGGAGGAAGCCCCCCTAATTTGAGCACATGCTAAATGGGATGTTGCATATACTTGATATGATAGGATCATACAATCTGCCTATCCTATATACCAGGCAAACTTTCGAAATTGGTGTCCACTCTCTCTTCAAATAACTAAAATACACTTCTTTCCAATACGAAAAATTAAAGAACAAATTAGATGTCAGTCCAATCCAAACTCGATGTCTTTGATCAATTATGTAATAAGTCGATAAATCTCCTGCTTTCACGAAGCACGTATCTTACATTTCAAATCCATATATCCATCCTCCCACTACAAAACAGCCTCCATCCATCTCTTGCATGCCATGCGCGTAGCGCATGCAATGGATCTAATTACTCCCACTTTAATTTCACAGGTGCGCGCGTGGCAGTCATCATATTACTAGTCGTAATATCAAGACACTAATTACATAAAAGAAATCTAATAATCTCTATTGGCACCCAAAAGAGACCTATAATCACAAGCTTTGATGATGTAATTATGGCATTTTTTCCTAGGCTCACCAACTGCCTCACCTGGCTTGCCACATAGAAGCTTCTTTCTTCATAGGTTTGAAATCTTAAGTTATGGATTAGGTAGCATTGGAAAAGACAACTTCAGTTAAATATGGAGTTCATCAACTTTGATGAAAACCACTTCTTTTTTGGCAGCAACTTGAGGACATTGGGTGGAGTGAACGCTAAACTAAGATACCCAGATCACACAGGATTAAGTCAAACCCCTTCACCAAACTTGCATCCAACTCACCAGTCAACTCTTTTGACTGACATAACCTGATAATTTATCTATAATTGGATACGAATCTAGTTATTATCATGGCCTCGAATCCAATATAAATCAAAGTGGGTGGGATATATTAATATTCAAGCAACCACTTGGTATCATAAAAGTTTGTATTTTTGAGGAAAAAGAAAAGAAAAATTGGGGGCAAACCCTTAAATGCTTGCGTTGAATGTAATTTTTTTTATTTAATTTACTATATGTTTTGTGGATCTTGCTCTTAGAAGCGCAAGAGGGTTTCTGCATTGGCATGATTATAATTGATAAATTTCAATTAACAATTGTCCAAATTCGGACCATCGGATTTGTTCTTACCCTCCTTTGGCTTACCTTTTACTTAAACGTATCATCAAAGTCAAGAAAACACTAAGGAATAATCGAGCAAATCACGCCATCTCTCGTGACCTCATGTGTTGATAACAAACGTGTAACCATCAATCAATGAACTTTGAATTTGGTTCAAGTGACCTTTGCCTTTTCAATTAGCGCTGCAGCACCCTTTTCTTCTAACATCGTGCATTGACAAAAAATACTTCAACTTTTGACTTATATCGAACATCTTCATCATCCGTTTAGTTAAATGTAGGAATTGTTCGATTTCTCGTTAGACAGATGGAGCACCGACATAATTTGATTATCAGATCCAATATCTTCGTAACATCATATCATTCGGATCAACACATTTCGATATGCAAGATTTCTTACTTACGACAAAACATCTAAAATACAAACTCATGCTAACGTTATTCTCAGATTCCATTACAGCAAAACCCAAAAGCCTTTTACCTACTCTCAAGACGGCATTTTGTCGGCCATGTATCTCGTATCCGCAAAGTTTTCGTTCCGCATGTTCCTTATAAGGGGGGTAATGGCCTTTTCGGGGCCATACCAGTCTTTAGTTCTAAGGTCTTAATCCAATGACAATTATTGGGTCAAACATGAGAAAAAACCCCACTTCAATTAGGATGCTAATTTAGAGTGATACATACACACACACACACATTCATTTTTGCTCTTGATTAATATGCAAGAGAAGAAGGGGCAAGGGAAAGGAGTGGGGTTAAAGTCTCCATGTTTTTCAGGAGACCTAAAAAGAAGCCAAAAGCATTTTTCCATAGGACGGTGATAGCGATCGGAGGGGTCCTCCCACCGGTCGCGGTTGAAACTAAGAACGAGAAGTCAAGCATCTCCCTCTAGTTCTCGGTTGGTTTGGATCCATATCAACGGAAAAACTTCCTCAAACCAAATAGGCAAGCAACCACCCAAAAAAAAAAAAGAAGAAGAAAAGAAGAAAAAACATATCCTCGTGTAAGTTTTACATTTATAATATTTTTTGGTCGAAACATCGTACGCTTATAATTACATTTATAATCTCTTTTTCCACTTCCAATTCACATTTGCACTGAACATCCGTTCGAACTATTTTTCTGCTCCGAAACATCTGAACCTTTCGCGATACGTAAATATCGACGGCGTAGATTCTATACGGGTTTTTTTTGTTCGCGATTCATTGAAATTCGAATAACTGTGATTTTGCCTATATTTAATCAAGAATTGAAAACGAAAAGAAGAAGAAGATGAGCTTCATTTTCTCATGAGTTAATAATACGTTATTGACCACGGAAAAAAGAAAACAAAAAGGACATGCGTTTGGCTCGGAACGTCACGGCGAGGCGAGGCGAGGCGAGGCGAGGCGACCACGTTCGTCCCCCCGACCCGACCCGACCCGAACCGAGTCCCAAGCGGGGCCCCCGAAACGACGCCGCTCCGCGGGGGGAGGGCAGAAAAGGCATTGCGGAGAAATCGCCAGGGCCAGTTCCGTCTATTCCCGCGGGTGTACGGGTCCCTGGGAACGCCGTGGAAGGGGGGGAGGGAGGAGCAGGGAAGAGGGGAGGAGAAGTGGGAGCGTGGGGGGCACGACGACGACGACGACGACGACGACGATCTCCATCTTCCTTCCTTTCGAACAGGAGAGAGAATACCGTGCAGAGTTGGCAATCTCTCTCTCTCTCTCTACTTTCTCTTTCCTCCTCTCTCTATCCTGGGCAGTTAAGCAGCTCCAATCTCTCCCCACCCACCTAACCCCCTCCTCCTCCCGAGCTTCTCCCTGTCTCTGTCTCTCTCTTCCTTCACTCCCTGGTCGTTTGCTTCACTCCTCGCCCTCGTCGTCTTCGGCGGTGCGTGCCCCGTCGCTTTCCCTGCCTACAGCTCCGGTCAAGAGTGGCTATATGGGCGGATAGAGAGAGGCAGAGAGACGGAGGGGGAGCACTTCTTCTAGCGGTAGCAGCTGCGGCTGAGGCGAGGCGAGGCGAGGCGAGGCGGAGGAGGAGGAGATGCCGCTGGTGAGGCTGCGGGTGCGGAACGAGTACGGCCTGGGGCGGCCCGAGCTCCACGGCGAGGCCGACCGCGAGGATCCCAAGGCCCTCCTCGACGGGGTCGCCGTCGCCGGCCTCGTCGGGATCTTGCGCCAGCTTGGCGATCTCGCCGAGTACGTCTCTCTCTCTCTCTCTCTCTCTCTCTCTCTCTCTCTGGTTGTTTCTTTCTTTCTCCCCTTTTTTCTTTTGATGTTTCGTTTGATTGGGTTTGGCATGGATTGGAGCTTGCGCTTCGTGGGTTCTTGCTTGTTCTCGTTCTTGTTCTTGTTCTCGTTCTCGTTCTCGTTCTTGCGTTTTGCATTTGCATGCTCGGAGGAGAGAGCGGTGAGGGGGACTGGGCTTAGACGGGATGTTCGGGAGATGGGGAGAAATGGGTATGCGGCGGAATGTTCGTTGGTCGTCGTGTGTGGGTGTGTGTTCATTTGGTTTCGTTCTGGATTTGGGCTTCTTAGTTTCGGGAAGCACGATTCGGGGCCGCGCGGCAGCTGCTTCGCCCGTTCGATTCAGTGGAGGGAGCTCGTTTGATGACTCGAGTGTCTAATTTGTTGCAGATTACAACTGTTTTCTTGAATTCTTGCGGTTGCTCTTCCCTTTTGTGATGTGGATTTATGATGAGTTTGGCAGCAGTGGGAAATTTTGAATTTCTTTTTGTTTTTTCTTGAACCATCTTCTGAGACCACGCATCCTTGCGCTTTAGATTCGCGGCGGAGGTCTTCCATGGGCTGCAGGAGCAAGTGGCGGCAACAGCTTCGCGGAGCCATAAGCTATCGGCTCGCGCAAAGCGTATCGAAGCTGCCTTTCCTCCTCTGGAGAAGGCAATACTGGCCCAGACAAGCCATGTACATTTTGCTTACACTGCAGGTGTGGCTTAATCATCTCTTCTTCCATGCTTTCTCTTCTCGAGCTCTGAATTTTGATTCTATTGACTTTAAGTTTGGTTTTAGAGCTACGATCATGCACTTTCCCATTTGTTGTTCTGCGCAGAAGGAGTCTTCCGAATTAGTCTGCATAACTTATTAGCGTGCTTGTTTTCCATAGGCTTGCTTAAGCACTATGTCGCTATCCCTGCCTTCATTTGAGTCACTTTTTCAACTTTTTTACCAGTGGAGATGCCAATTCGGAAAGACATTGAAGTTGGCTGTACAAGTAGGTGCTAGGTTACTCTGACTCTTATGTGGATGCCAAATTTCCCCTCGTTAAATAGAACCTTTTTGTGCGATGTGCAATGGGTGCTTCCACCCAGGGTCAAACATACTGCATCGAGATCTTATAGAAAGAAACCTCTTCTAGCATAATGTTCATGATAAAATTTTGGGAAAGAAGTTTTGTACTACCACGAGAAAAATATTGATATGACACAGTGCACATCAGCAAGTGGCAGTTGTCATGTTTCACCATGTGTGGACTCTGCAAAATTGTATTGGTATAACATATCCACTCGATTAACTTCCTTATTTGTTAAACCGTGAAATTCATACACATGTGATGACTTTGGGCTGGATGTTTGTGCTGCAGTATCTGGGGACTAGAAGTGCATGTAGCGACTGACACTCTTCCCGAAAATTTCCTAATCCTGAATGCCTTCTAAACCGCTCCGACAATTATAAATTGTTAAGCTTTCCTGAAAGTGAATACCTTGAAAATTCTTCATACTGTGATGATCTTCCAGATGACTCCAAGCTGTCAAAATTCATCTCTTTTTTTGTTCTCTTAAATTCCTTCGATTCTCATTGGGAAACAGTTCCTTTGCAGGTTCTGACTGGCATACTCGTATTCGAAATGGGAAACATCATTTTATCGACAATGACTTGCCACGTTTTATCATGGATTCCTATGAAGAGTGTCGGGATCCCCCACGTTTGCACATGCTTGACAAGTAAGTCACACCTTTCTCTGTTAAATTGTTTTTTATCTTATTGACAAGAGGTGTGACTAGCTTAGGCATAGAAGATATTGATATATTCTGGTGCTTTTAGATTTGATACTGGTGGCCCTGGGTCATGTTTGAGGAGATATTCAGATCCAACTTTTTTTAGAAGAGTTTCAGCCGGCCCTGATGAAAAAAATGTGGGAAAAGTCCGGGGAGACAAGAAGGCTCGCAAGATGAAGGTGCATTTTTTTTTTCTCTAAAGGGCAGTATTAGACAATGTTACCAACCTAAGTATGTGATTTCACTTTTATTACGTGACGAAATAGTCTGATTGCCATCTTTTCTTATCTTCAAAGGTATATTACTTTTTGCAGTTTCTCTGGTATAGTTGCTTTAAGCCTACGTAGCTACATAGAATTGTTCTACTTGATCTTATGCCAATCAAAATTTTGAAATGGACAGAAGCGAAGATCGTTCCCGAAGAATGCAGAACTTTCATGCGGTGCACCCATGGCCAACCATAGTGACAGGTATGTTTGTTGAATGACTGTAACACTAAGTCAGTTTGATGTGCATAAATTATAATTGGTTGTCAATTTGCAGAATGCGATACGCTTCTCCAATTGCGAACAGAAAATCATCTCCCACTGCCTCGATAGCTGATTCTACAATTAAATCAGATATTGGAGACCCTAGAAGTACTTCTGATTTCAGATCTGGGTCAGGCTATATAGAGTGCATCTTCCATGCAAGTGACGACATGCCACCTGAAGAAGAGGAGTCTAATAGGTCATCCTCTTCTAGGGTGATGTTACGCGAGGAAACTGTTGACTCAGTTTCACCGCATGAAGAAAACCAGGTAATTGATACCTATTCTCCACGAAAAACAGCTGAGGAGTCTATCGCCTCCAAATCAGATTATGTGAGGTGGGATGAGAAGACAGAAATAACGGAGCCCAGGGAGCAGAAGTATGAGGGAATGGAAGATTCAGCTACCATTTCTATGACTTTGGGCGTTGATGCTGAGGAAGCTGATAAACTTAGAAATGTTGATGTGTCAGATATTGATTTATGTCTTAATACCAACACTTCCAAAGCCCGTGAGAACCAGGTGGAAGATGTGGATAGTGAGCTTGATAATTTCGAAGATGCTCTGAATACAATTGAATCAGAATCCGAAAATGATGTTGATTATCAAACCAAACGAGAACTGCGGCAACGGTCCTCGAGTGTTGACATTGAAGAAATAAAGGTTGCAGTCGACGAGCTTCCATCACGTGCTTCAGATGGTCATCCTTCACATCAAGAATCTGACACACCTTCTCATCTTGTCTCAAATGCAGAAGTGTCTTTGGAAGTACCTAAATCAGATCCCACTGAAAGTTGTGACAATGAAAATACGAGTCAAATTCCTCAGAAGTTTGCGGATCCAGATTGTTTACCGCCCATTAAAGTTTGTCAAAGTGCTGATCTTCTTGATGATACGAAAGTGGAAACTTTTGCTGGTGATGCCTCATCTGTGATCTTTGCTCCACTGCATAATGAAGTCACAGACAACATCTGCGAGGGTCAAGAATCACCGTCAGAACGTACTGGTGTTAAGTTCTGGACAAATGGGGGCTTGCTTGGACTTGAGCCAGCAAAGCCACCAGATTTTGCAACATCAAATCGTGAATGTGGGATGAGAAATAAGGATGACCAATGTGAAGGGAAACTAGATATATCTACTGAAAACGCTGATATCATAGAAAGGGATGCTAGGTCTAAGTGCTCCACATCACGCAAGATCAATGAAAACAGTCCCTTTGCAGAAAGGACTCATATTTTGCCGTCATCTCGAGATTTAGATGCCAAGTTTAGTGAGTCAGATGATTTAGATAAGAGGTGCAATTATGGTCACCCAAATGGAGACTTTTCGACTCCCATCAGAGTAGTGGCCCCTGGAAGAGCATTGCCAGTTGCTCCAACAGCGAAAGTTCCACACAGTGAATCCATACAGGAGAATGATGATAATTTATCCGGAGTTTTTGGACTTGGCCATAAGTTACTCATGAATAGCTTCCGGAGAAAAATCTCACTAGTTAGTGATGAAAAACCAAAACCATATGACACTACGAAAGATAATGTCCTGGAGCAGAGTTGGAGGAAGCACGAGTCTTCATTTCATACAACTGCAGGGAGAAATTTCATCGATCAATTTCAAAGTGTTTCTCCTACGTATTCACTTCCCCCTTCCCCACCACTTGAGCATATGAAAATATCTTTCCACCATCTGCATGGCTTCGAAGCTTCAAGATTGACCTTGAAATTTCCCCATGACAAGAACCGTCAGGAAAGCAGTAATGATATGTTTCCTTCTTTCCAGTTGGTTCCAGACCCTAATGTCCCTTTTCGTGACGTCTGTTCTGACTCTGACGACGGAACATTCTGTAGATCGTCTCTTTATATCTCAGATGACTGTCTCAGTCCTCATTCCGAGTCTAACTCAGAGCAGTGGGAATCCAGTGAAACACCCAGGGGGAGCAAGGAGCATGATCAATTTGATGCTCTCTGCAGAGATTCACCAACAGATTCTACTTCAACCTCTTCCAATCAAAAAATGCGTGTCAATGGTGAATATGAGAGTCTGCCAACTGAAGATGGTCTAGAACCTCTACCATCCTTTTCTAGCTATGTTCACGGTCCTTCACTTGATCTTCCTAGCTTTGATTCCATGGTATCTGTACCTATGCAAGTAGAAAATGTTGGCCGTGATCCAGAGAATTATACGGAGAAGCATTATCCTCATCAGCCTTTGCCACCAACACCTCCTCCTCCTCCTGTGGATTGGCAGCTTTCGAAGCCATACACAGATACTGCAAAAGTTAGAGAAGAAGTATCTGAATCTCTTAATCATGATCCTGAGTGTAATAATTTGGATCAGAGTATCTTTAAGCAACCTAAACAAGGTTCAGCCTTGGAAACTGTAACTATCAAGGGCCCTGAATTGTTAAGCGGAAAGGTACCTTGTCTTTCACTGAGAATTGTCATTTTCTTTCTTCTATAATTGCTTTAACTAAAAAAAAAGAGGTTGTAGCTTCAGGATCAGCCGAAATTGAACCCACATGAAGAGGCTAATCAGGCAAAGGTCAAGGAGACAGATGAAAGGGAGGATTTTCTACTTCAGATAAGAAATAAAGTGAGTACATGTCATGCTTCTCCTTGTCAAGATCCAACTATATTAGAAAGGTGCTTAAGTATGTTTATGGCGACTTCTTGCTTTAGACTTATTGTTTATCGATTTCGCTGCATTTCTTATTGAATACCTAAAACTTCACGCACGTACAGATTCAGATATTGCTTTGTGGAGTCATCAAAAATTTATGTTCAAACTTCTGTTTCTAAATATTTTTCTTTTGTTTTAGCAAATTCGTGGAGGGAAAGCAGATAACTCCTTTCTAGAGGCCCAAAAACATGTTATCTTAAATGCGAATTGATGTCAGTACTGCATCTTACTCTGATAAAATCCCAGAATATGGTTCTCACATTCCCTGATGCTGTTCCAGACTTGTCAGCTCAAGGTTTGAGTGGTTCTCACCATTTTCTTTACTGATGAAACTAATATAATCAAACACAATCACAAAATGATGGAGGACACGCGATAAATAATCTCACTTTTCTTCTCTAAACCTTCTTCCTAACAAACAAAAAGAAGTATGTGTGTCTCCGTTTTCTCTATACTTCCACCTTCGTTTCTTTCCGTTTTGTTTCTTCCCACTATGTTCTGCCATTGTGGAAACAATAACAATGAAATTCAATTTTTGTGGTTATCCTGTGAAGAAAGGAGCTGCTCTTTTCTTTTCTATGTTGATTTGTATAATGCAGCTAATGGAGCAGTTCATCCTGAAGCGTCTTTTGATAAGACTTGTTGAGTGACCAAATTTTTGCTAGTCCTATCTTTGTGTAATTTTGAGGGTGCATATTGATTAGTGGTTGTCTGAGATTTCATGTAATTTATCTAAGGCCAAGTTAATGCAGCAACTTAATGTGGCCTCGCTTCTTGTGTTCTTGTCATGCCAGTCATTCAATTTAAGGCGCACTGAGACAGCGAAGCCGACTGCTGCAACAGCTCAAACCACCAGCGGGAGTGTCACCGCGATTTTGGAGAAGGCAAATGCAATCCGCCAGGTTTCCCAAATTCTTCTTTGTCTCTCTCATTCCTCCTTGTTCTTGTTTTTAAATCTTCTAATTATCGAGTCTCTTCTTTGATGAAAAATATCAGGCTGTTGCAAGCGAGGACGGTGATGAAAACGATAGCTGGAGCGACACGTAAACTTTCCCCAGGATGACATTTTTCGAGAACGCGAAGGGAACCTTTTTATTCCCGATGAGGAGTTGGGCTTGGCCGGTGTCGTTGTACATGTGAATAATATGAGCTTTTCTCCTGTAATTATCGTGTAGGGTGTAGCCTGTTCTTTAGTTTTTTGAATTGATTCCTTGATGGCTAAATACGCACGAGGTTCACGCGAGAGATCGATTGCCGTGTAATCTATGATTCCCGATCCAGATCCATCGGTAATATGTAACCATGTAATACCCGTTTTGGCACTCGTCTTCCGCGTTCTCTCTCTCTCTCTCTCTCTCTCAGAGAATGGTTAATTGCATCATGAGTAGCTTCTTCCTCTTGAATGAGCTGATGTTGCGGTTGCGTATGCGTACTTGTTTTTCTCTTCAGCCAAGGGCGGGAAACAGTCTCCTTTCTACCAGTCTTTTGTAGTGTTCTTTCATAGGATTGCAAGATGATCTTTCTGCTTCTTTTGTTCGAGGACAATGATTCCGAAGACCTGCGATCTGCAAAGCAAACACCAGCAGTATGCAATTTGTAGGACCAATGCTAAGAAGCTGACCATTTGATTTCTGGTTTGTGTTACGAAGCATCTGTTTCCTGTTTTAGTTCCAAAGGAAATTAAGATTTTGTTTGTTTTGTGAAAAATGAATAAATTGAAAAATATTATCTACAGATGATTTCTTGTATCGCTTGAAATAATTAGTTAATGAAAAATATTTTATTAATAATAATTTATGGATACATATTTTTGGGAACAATGAATTTTTTTTGTTCATTCGTTTTTTTAAGCGATACAAACGATTATTTATAGAAAAATGATTTTTGAATAATTCATTTTCGCCGTAACAAACGCACCCTAAATCAACGCGAATCCCGACTCCCAAGTAATTATTTACTCTAGAATAACTTATTTCTTTTCTTTTATAGGGATTTCTAAAGATCCTTGAAAGACGGGTTCCAATTTTTGGACATCAATAGATAAATATTTTCCCCCGTTAATCGTAAATATTATATTCTTATGTGCTTCAACGATATATATAAAAATAAAGAAAAAAAGTAAAATATGACAACAAGTTATGATCAAGGAATCGCCACTTCTTTTAAAAACGAACCCGTCTTGCTTAACAGTTTGACGGTGGATTTTCTTTTTCCCTTTTTCATTGTGGCGGAATATATGCATTTAAAATTAGTTTCCTTTTTGTTAATAATTCTTTAGCATCTCTTTTTTTTTTTTAATCGGCAGGATTCGATTAGGAGTCATGTTCTTTCGGTCGCTGGATCACATCCAAGTTGTTCCATAAGTTGAAAAGAAGGGGAGCCTCATCGCATTACTTTATACGAGCTTTGCCATATTTCAGTAGTCCTTGCGTTGAGATTAAGGCCAAGGAAATTATTTAAAAAAAATCACACTTTATTATATGGGCTCGAAAGAATCTCTGTATAATTGAATAATCAATTGATTAAAAAAATAAATTAAAAAAAATCCCATCACGACGGACCTTTTAATTGAATACCCGTTGGTATTATCTAGGGGATATGCCATGATTGTGTCATTTGCCTTCAGCCAGGAATCAAGGCAGAAAAAGAGCAATTTATTTATAAAATAATAACTCAAACCAGATTAATATATTTTTTTAATTTATTTATAAAAAAAAGAGAGCATATAAAACTGATTTTGAAGAACCAAAGTGGCTCACCAGCTGTTGCATGCCATGTGCTTGCGTGCCTGGTACAGCAGCGGGTGGCTAGAATCAAGGGTTCGTGTTAAATAAGATAATGATCACCTTAATGAATAATTATTCCTAATTTTCCTACTAAGAGAGGAATATATATATATATATGATGAATTGATAGTGTTGTAGACGGACAAGGCATGAATTGACGTTAATGATGAAAATATTTTCCATTGACTAATTTTTCTGAGCGTTACAAGCGATCGGCTTTTAAGAAATTTTTTTTTAAACCGTTAATTTTTCGCGATGCACCAATTGAACCGGTTGCCGATCCCTGCATGATTGTACTTTCACCGGAAAAAAAATTTCCCAATTGAAAATAGTTTCGACATAGATATGATGAATTGATATTGCTGTAAAACCACAGGGCATGAATTGATGTTAATGATGAAAATATTTTCCGTTGACTAATCTTTTTAAGCGATACATGCGATAAGCTTTTAGGAAAATACTTTTCGAATCATTAATTTTTCGCGATGCACCAACCGAACTAGCCGTCGTCCCTGCACGCCTTTACACATTTCCCACTGAAAATAGTTTCGACAATTCACTATTCTATGTATCTAATAATTTTTCAATGACCATATCAAAAATTATTATTTTGATCTGCATGTAGAAACTTCTCTTTTGTTTCCCCCTTTTCACTTTGACTTGGGAGAACCCATTGACAATTGGGGTAAAGATTAGTTATTGGTTTGATTTCGCCGTGCACACGTTTAAATGTTTGTCTCAAGAAAAGTGCATGCACCGGCAGGAAACCCTATCCAGGAAATCATTATCTTAATATTTGGCTTAATCTGCACTGAACCGGTTATGGGCTGGCACTAAACATTTTGCTTCCCCAACTTGCACCAATTGGAAGAAAAAGTACACATCAAGAATAGTAAACAAAAGTAAAGGCAAAAAAGTAGACTTTTCTTGCTTCATTAATATAAACCAACTTGGTAACCAAGAGCCATAGCAGCAAGCAACATATATATAAAATCTTTCCCACAAAAATCCAAAATTGCCCATAATTTTTTAATCATAATATCTAAGAGACTTTATTAGGGCACTCATGATGGGTTTTCCAAAGGGCAAGAAGTTAAACTCGAGAAGATATTTGTGGTGAAGCCAATCAAGAAAGCAATTGCATTTGCTGAATTTTTTTTTGAAACATTGAGATATATGTTATTAATAATGCTTGCTGCTAAATATCGGTATGTAACGTCAGGTCAGCACAACGACATCTTCAAATAAATTTTCGATTAATTGATTCTCACCCTTACTTGTCAGTAAATTGAGATTCTCTTAGTTCCGGGTGGTAAATTAGCTCTCTCGAGTCCATCCCGTGATCCCGTTATTTGAAAGATGATGAAATAATAAGTTACTTCATCTCCATCCATAATCTATTTTTGAGTGTTGTCTCATGATTTAGGAAGGATTTATAGGAGCAAATTAAGTTGGTTTACCCCTAAAGTCAAAAGGGTACGTTTTTGGCATTTGCCATTATACCTAATTGAGATTATTTTAGAAGAGTAGACAAGGAGTGCCTCGATCAATCAAAATTAAAGTGTTTAGTCTTTATGGTTTCTTTAGACTTATTTTTTATGAATTTTTAATTGGAAAGAGACTTCCAAAGCACCCAAAAGAAAAAGGACATCGCTCTTTCCAATTGAAAGGGAAGAAAATGCTCCCTTTTTCTTACTTTTTATGTTGGAAAGCTGTTGGAAATGAGGCTGCTTTTGGGATTAGCTTAACCGGATCCCCTTTATTAAAGCAATTCCCACAATAAAACTGCTTTTTCACTCAAATTGCAACTGAAAGTTGATAACAAAAGAACCCTGAAAACTTTAAAATGTTGAAAAGAAGGCAAGAAAAGTTGGTGTAAGAGGTCCATCTGAAAGCTGAAAAGATGCCCTAAAAGTAAATAGGAATGACAATCTACGAAGAGAATCTATCTTTAATAGGAACACTATGCCTTCACCAGTCGACAAATACATTCATTTCATCTCCATTCATGAACTTTTTCTTTGCTAAAGGTGGGAATTATGTGAGTAGATGATGATGTTGCACCATCTTTTTATTTATTTATTATATTTAAGGAACAAGGTGAGTGATGCTGTCACTCACCTTGATTTTTCATCTAATTGGGCGAGATTTTTTTTAAACCTTTTGTGTTTATTCTTCTTCATCTTTTCTTTCTTAAATAAGTAAGTATTAACAGCTTTGTTTCAATTATGGAGAAATATATAAGAAAACAAAAGAAAAATATATTGAGCTCTTGTTATGTTTTTTTTCTTTACTTATCGTACATAGCAATCTTAATAATAGTCTCTTTATATGTCGTTAATATGTAAAAAATAAAGAGAAATAGGAAAAAAATGATAAAGCCTCCTCTTTGGAACGATAAACACACAACTTTTCTTAGGCCTTTGCCCTTTTGGGCATCTTAGTGGGCACAATCATATGTGCTATAGAAGAATACCAGAGTGACAATGTGTGCTGGAAATGACAAGGAGATGAAATGAAGAAAGCATCATAAAAAGGAAAAAAAGAAAAGGGTATTGTTAACGAGTAATTTAGAACACTTGCAAATGTATTTAATGATTAATTTTTTGATCTATAAAGTTTTAGTAATTAAATAAAATACGAAAAAGATGCAATGTGTGGACTTCTTAATAGTGAAAAAAAGAAAGATTTGGGTGCTCTAATTTCCCGGTTAACTTTTTGCTAAAATTGAGGGTGCTTTATAGCAACTTTTGGTGCCGAACAACGTCTAAAGCAGCATGATGGAAAGACAAGGGCATAACAAAGTGTAGAGAACAAAGTGATGTGTGATGATAGCCACCTGGAGCTCTCGATGCTCCAGCATCTGCTCTTTTGGATATGATCTATGTGGGGGAGTTTTCATTTCCATTTATGGCACATTTGCATTATTCCTTCCCCCTTTTCTAGATTATCTTTTGTAAGCACAGCAATTTTGTTATATTTTTCTCTTTTTTCCCTTTTTCTTTTCCAATAACTGCACCACAAGTAAAGAGACAGCAAAGAAAAATCAAACATGTTCTAACCTGCAAAACCTCTCCAACGGAAGATGAAAAGTTTCAGGGTCTGAGTCACTGTTGCGTCTACTTTTCGCCTTCTATTCATGTGTTTAACGTCTAGATTTGATCGTTTTAGCACAAACGGAGCCTTATTTTTTAGTCATTGTAGACTTTTCCTCCTCTTATTATTTTAGAAAGACCAAGCGCACAAGTTAGTAGATCATTTTTTTCGGCCTGACGAAAGGTTTTGGACCTAACTTTGTTTATTGGATAATCATTAGAGCTAACTGCTGCCAAGACAAACTCTGATTCCTTTTTGTTCACACTGGAAATTACGGTTGGAATTCATTTAACTGCTGTTGTTTCGGATAGACATGGATTTTCAACGGTAGATATGGAGAGTTTATCATCATCATTGCATATATTCTAAATTCTTCCGGTGGGATATTTCAGAACTTGACTAGGACAACACCTCCGATGTCTTTATGCTTCTCATTTTGGGGACTGTTTGACACTTGTTACGCAACCTTTCAAGATGGGAACCCGGAATTTGTTTTTCCGGACTTTATGATAATAAAATATCAAATCAAATCACTGTGGAATTGATGACGTGGAGTAATGATGTGGACAAAAAGCTCATAATCTGCTTTTTCACGTCACCTACTCTTGTTTCCATTGCCTTGGCTGCTGCTCCATGACCTTTATTTGATTTTATACTCTCTCTCTCTCTCTCTCTCTCTCTCTCTTTCTCGGTTGTGCACTTTTTTCCTTCTCCTCCCACCGATATATATTCCTTTCTCTTTCTCTCTCTCAGCACACCACACAAGAACGATCGCTCTCCAATTCTTGGGAGACCCATTCCCTTGATCTCTCCAACCATTTCATTACACGATCCCCCTCTCTCATTACAGCGCAAACAACAATCTCTCTCGAATTCTTGAGGACCCTTTCCCTCATCTCTCCAACCATTTCACTACATACTCTCTCTCTCTCTCTCTCTCTCTCTAGAACATAAATCCATTTCTTGATCTCATGGCAGACACCAGCCATGGAGGCCAAGACTCAAAAGGGATCAAGCTCTTTGGAACAACAATCACTTTGCAAGGATTTAAAGATCAACAAGTCAAGACTGAAGCCCCAATTAGCACAAAAACAGCAGCAACAACAACAACTACAGCAAGAAACCAAGAAGCACTAGCAGAGGCAATGAAGAGGCCAGACAAGATCATACCATGCCCGAGATGCAAGAGCATGGAGACCAAATTTTGCTACTTCAACAACTACAATGTAAACCAGCCCAGGCATTTCTGCAAGGGTTGCCAGAGGTACTGGACTGCCGGCGGGGCCCTGAGGAATGTCCCCGTCGGGGCCGGCCGCCGGAAAAGCAAGCCACCATGCCGGGGAGTGGCCGGGTTCCCGGAGAGTTGCTCTTTTGAAGGGTCAGAGGTAAACCATCATCAATACTATGATTTGGACTATGGGGTGGTGGAAAATTGGCACCAGTTGATTCCACAGGGCACTTTCCAACATGTTAGGGTCAAGAGGAGGAGGAATGGTGATCAAAGCTATTGATAGTTTTGATACTTTTTAATCTTCTTTATCTGTTTTCCTATTTTGTTTCAGTGGATATCAAGATTTTGAAGAGGGTATAATCAACATGACCTCTGTGGTGGTGGGGTGTGAAATTTGGTAGATGATGTACAGGCTGGACTTTTATCTGCCGGTAGATAGATGGATAAGAATTACATTCTCGGCTGCTTCCTTTTGTTTGTTATTTTCTCTAATAGAGAGGACAGGGAAAAGAGATAGAGGTTATCTCTAACGTTGACAATTCTAGGATGTTTAGTCATCGTTGGCGGTCTTGGTTAAGAACCAATGATCTGGTAATACAACTAATCAATAATAAATTAAAAAAATAATTGGTATTGTTACAATAAGCAAACCGCATCTTTTCTTTTTCATAACACAAGTTATTAGACGTTTTGGCTCGACTAGTTGATTTTCAAGAATTTTGCAAACCAAGACACATGGTTATTTCATAGCTTTCAGTATTTGCTATTCTTAGAACACTCGACTAATCTTCCTGACTAGATATCTAATTTTTATTGGATAACTTGTTGAAGCTCCAATATCTTGCATATCGGCGAAGGTGAATGGGATAATATATCAGGAAGTAAAGAAAAAAAAATACCAATAAAGCTACTGAAATCTACACGTGACTCATTTCATACGTTCGCATCCTTGTGCTAGCTTCAAGAGAAAATGCTTTGATAATGAAAGGCAAAGCAACAAAATGAGAGAAGAAATGTCCCATTTGATGTACTGACGAATTTGCCAAGTGGGTCCCTCTTTTCTGTGTTTTCTTAGGAAAAGACCAAATGGACGGACAAACACGGTTGAGCGACCAAGAAAAATAGCAACCTTAGCTACAGATTAATATTTCGTTTTAGTAATAAATGAAGGGACGCCTCATACGGACGAAACATCAAAATCAAATGCAGAATAACAAAAAGTCGAGGGGAGGGAAGAATTTTTCGATAAGAAATGAAAAGCTGTGCTGTCAATTATCAATAGAAGACTTCAACTTAACTTCGAATTTCCAGTGACCACCCTTTGTATTTAGAAAGGGAGAGATGAGGAGTTCGAATTCCTATCTTTTCAGGAGGGCAAGGGAGAGACGTGTAGCTTCAGATGTGGATTTCGACTCCTACGGCCTGTAAGAGATAGGATAAAAGTTTGAGAATGAATTGAGAGTTAGAATATGATAGACAAAAAAAAAAAAAAACTTCGCGGGCAATATCTTCGTAAGTCATATTTGATTAGAGGAAATTTCGTTCATTCAAACTTTTGATTAGTGGGTTAAAAAGTATAAACACAAGTTATCTCCAACCGGAGATGAATGAATGGGATTGGATCCTATACCCTAGACAATTCGTGCAAGGGGTGCGTAGGAGAACACGCGGAACCTGCAAAATCGACATGGTCGGGTGTACACCAAGGTGGATATCAAAGCTTGCGGGGTAGGTTTAAGAATCCGAAATTTCGGAAACGATAAGTATAGGGTAGGTATTAGGATTTGAGGTCATAATACCATGTGCCCTTCCTATGCCCCTAGTATGTCTACAATCAATAGAGTGGGAATAGGTTTCCATGTGAACTCACAAATTTACATGTTCGAGCAGAAGTCAAATGCAAAAGGTAGCCCACATGGGCCACGGCCCCCCACAGAATTCGGGAAAGCCTTCTGTCCATAGGCGGGCTTGAATCGATAGTGGTTTGGAAAAAATTCAGTGAAAGCTTTAAATACGTACTGTCTATTTGCGCATTTAAATTTTTAAACTTTCAATTCACGAATTTAAATTCTCAAACTTATCAAGTTTATGCGATCGAGTTTTCTAGATGACTTGGTCAGTTTTAAATGGATGGAAAACGTCACGCGACTTTTTATTATTATTATTATTATTTCCGATCCTCCGTGGTTTTCCTTTAATCATTTTCAATCTTTGAACACAAAACAATGTTTGAAGCCACATTGGAACAATTTTAAAAAATTGAAAACTGAAAATAAAAATCTGATCTCAAAATTAAAGAAAAATTATAAAAAGCAGAGGATGGCAGGGTATTTGCTAAAGGATGGGGGGTGGCAATCCCCCCAGCCTTTGTTGACGCATGCATCATCGCCTGTGCATATGGCACCAGGACTTTGATGTCATCATGCGTTGAAGAGAGCTCCATCACAATTTTAACGACTACTTAGGAATAAAAAATTAATGGAAGAAGTCATGTGGCATTTTATGTCTATGGAGTTAACAAGACTCAAATGTACAAATTTTACGATTTTTAAGACCTAAACTGAATTATGAATTGATAGTTGTAGAATTCAATCACACGGAGTTAACGCCAATGGCCCAAGACCCCAGCCCTCTTCCTTTATAAGCTCCATCACACGGTGCTAGGGTATACATGAAAAAGTCTTATATACTTAGATAGCGAGGCACTTGTGCAAATGGACGGCGACTTTAGCAGCGACGCGATCGGAGTCGTCCCAAGAGAAGGAGGGCTGACTGTATCGATCCTCGGGACCACCAGGCCTTCCAGTGAGTTGATACCGCGCTTCTCGATGAGTTGATTCACTCGAGAGAGGAACTTCTTACGAGCTGCATTGGAATAGTACCGGTACTCTTCGTGGTCTCTTTTTCAGTGATTGACGCTCCTTCGCTTGTCGACCGCTCGTCCTGCAGCTTGCGCTTCTGGCCTTTCTCCTCCAGCAGCTCGTTACCATTTTCCATAATTGTTTAACCAGAGAGATTATTAAAAGCTCCGGATTTTATGAGGCAAGTGAAATCTCAGATTTATTGAGTTCATAATCACAGATGGACTCTAACTGTGATTGTAACTCCGTGAACGACGGCCGGAAGAGAAAGGCTGGAAGGCAAGCATGAGGATGAACCCGTGGACTAGTGGGAGGGCGTCGATCTCCGAAAGGCGTGAAGAGTTCTGATGCGGCTCGCAAGAAGTTCCTCTTTCAAGGGATTAGGCTAATCGAGAAGGGCGACATCGAATCACTGGAGGACCTGGTGGTGTCGAGGATGGATATACTCAATCGCTCTTCTGTTGGGACGAATTCGATTGCGTCGTTGCAAGCAAGTCATTGCTTTCTCTACCAAATCCATTCCAGACTACACTCGACATACTTTTAGAAAACTAAAATCTTGTTTCACGTAGTTATTTCATGCTTTATTTTCGGTACTTTATTGTTTATTATGCTTAAGATTCTTCTCTTTAGTGTTATTCTTGGTAATTTGGATGACTATCAAATACAAAGCTAAAGTAGTGAAGTATTACATAGGTGGGGAAAAAAAATAAAATTCAAAGATTCGGTAGAATTTAGACAAATGAATTTGGACTTTGTAAATTTGAAAATTTTTGAAATTTGAGAGATTTAGGAACTACTTTTTGATAATCTTGTTAAATATTGGATTACAATTTTATCCATGGTTGGAAGATACAAAATTCATTTCAACAACTTGCATGGGCTTTCATGATTTGAGTTTTAAATCCTCCTTTGAGTTTGCATTATACATAGAGTAAAGATTCTTCTTTCTAAAAATAATTCTATAAGTTCACATTTCACAAGTATATCAAAGTGATTTTCAGTTAGCCCTAACATGCTTGAATTTTAATAATTAAGGGGGCAGGAGAGCAATTTATGTCAAAGTTGGCACATGTTAATTTGTGCAAAATTGATCAAATATCTTCAGAATGTAGTCAGCCTAATGGGGTAGTATAAATCTCGCCCATGACATGAGAAAAGGGACGGCTGGATTGTGCACTTGAGAAGAAGAAATATGGAAGAGAAGTGATTAGCTGGCCATCTAAGGAAGGGAAAGATCTATATATCTTTTCCTTATACTTGAGGTTAAGATCTTTGTAAGAAGGAAGGAGACCAATCAAGCAAGGAACAGTCACTTCTTTCCACGCCTTTCTTAGGCAAATTTCGGCCATAAGGTGCCAGATATCACCAGAGGGATTCAAAGAAAGAAACAAATAAGAGAAGGGAACAAGTCCAAGAGGGAAACAAACACTTTTTAACCATGATTGGCAGCTGGGAATCTCGGCATTTCAAGGGCAAATCACGGCCGAAGGGCAGAGATAAATCGCAGGGAATGATGAATGAAAAAAGTTAGGGCAAGATTGGAGGCCGAAACAGGAGATGGGATTCTCTCACAAGCACTCATTCTCGAACATACATACGCTCAGAACCACTCTCTCAAAGTCGGAAAAGTGTTGAAAAAGTCATAAATTTCTTGTATTGGTGCTAATTTAGTCCTAAACCTTTTTTTTGGTGTCAATTCAGTCCTAAACATTTTGTTTTTGTGCCAATTCAATCCTTCCGGTTAATTTTGATCGGATTTTGTTGACGTGGATGCCGGCCGGCTTATGTGGCACTGCCGGCAATGGCGTGGAAAACTTTTAATAATATTTTAATATTTTATGAATTTTTTTGAATTTTGTAAATATTTTTTTCTTTTCTTTTTCCTCTAGCTGGTTGCCAGCCAGCGACTGGCTGGAGGCCATGGCTGGCCGCTGGCGAGGACGACAGCAAGTCTCACCCAGCCACTAGCGAAGGCTCGAGCCCTCACTAGATTTGACAAGGTCGGGCCTCACCCATGGTCGGCGGGGCTTGACCCTTGCCAGTAGCTGGGCGAGGCACGACCTGGCTGGAGGTCAGGCCTTGCCCATGGCCGGTGGGACTCGAGCCTCGCCAGTAGTTGGGCGAGGCACGACTTGGCTGAATCTAGACAGGTTGGGCCTTACCCATGGCCGGTGGGGCTTGACCCTTGCCAGATCGAGCGAGGCACCACTTGGTTGGATCTGGTGAGGTCCGGCCCCGCCCATGGCCGGCACCCTCTCTAGCTCAGTGCGAGGCTACCTTCGCGACCACTCGACATCGCTGGATGGTCGCAAGGGCAGCCTCGCGCTAGGCTAGTGAGGGTCGAGCCCCACTGGCCATGGGCAAGGCCCAAACTCGGCAAATCCAGCTAGGTCATGCCTCACCTAGCCGTTGGCAGAGGCCGCGAGGTTGAAGGCCGCGACCTTGCGGCCACTGGCGAGGGTGAGGCTCGCCGTCACAAGCGGTTGGCGAGGTTCGCCGACCGTGGCCTCTAGCCAGTCGCCGGTCTGGTGACCGGCTGGAGGAAGAAGAAAGAAAAATAAAAAAAGAAAAAAATAATAAAATATTCAAAAAATATTAAAATATTATTAAAAATTGTCCATTTCATCATTGGTTGTGCCACAAAAGTCAACTGGCGACCACGCCAGCAAAATCCGGTCAAAATTAGCCCGAAGGACTGAATTGGCATAAAGATAAAATGTTTAGGACTATATTCGCACCAAAAAAAGATTTATGGCTAAATTGACATTAATGCAATAGGTTTAGAACTTTTCTAACACTTTTTCCC
This sequence comes from Syzygium malaccense, assembly GCA_031216405.1. Classification (NCBI taxonomy): domain Eukaryota; kingdom Viridiplantae; phylum Streptophyta; class Magnoliopsida; order Myrtales; family Myrtaceae; genus Syzygium; species Syzygium malaccense. Next base: position 8,213,061 of record CM062256.1, on the reverse strand, counting down.
TCAAAGTCACAAGCGCATATTCACACTGATCAATTTTGAAAATTCGAAACAGGAAGATAAACGAGGGGCCCATCTTATTCTGTTTAGAGTGATCCGTGCCTGGAAGAGGGATGATTGTACTTTACTATCACCCGTATGGATGAGATCTGATGGAACTAATCCCTGTTGACTTTCCGCTTTGCTTGGATTTGGTTTGCACGCTTTGTTTCTGTTCTGCCAAAATACCTTAGACCAAACATAATCTCTTCGGTTTTTATCAAGAAGGTATGAGTTTTGTGGTACTTCCGGACAGAAGTCTCAGTAGATCACATGAAACCGATATGCTTCATTGGAATTTAATAAACGACATAAGTGCAAAACACTTTGTCGGAATTTAATTGACGACAAAGTAAGATGATAGAGAGATACAATACCGGAATTTAATCGACGATGAAAATTTAAAAACTACAACTAAGATACACATGGGAATTTGATTGATGACGAAGTATCTGAAACTACGACTAAAAGTACGGAAATTGAAAGGTACAGAAAAGATGAATTGTGGAAAAGTAAAGATAAAGATAAAATTGTGACTAAGATCCTCGTGCTAACCGAATGGTTGCAAGGGCAGCCCACTGTCGCTCGGCGGTGGCGACCCTAGTGCCGCCATTGCTAGAGCAAGGGTGGTTGCCCTCGCCTGATCATAGGGAGGGTTGGCCCCCTCCCGGTGACCTCGACGAGGGTAGCAAAATGGGGGCAGTGCTGCCGTGCTTAGCGCCCTTACCCTAGCTATTTTTTAAAGTTTTTAGTTTCTATCCTTCTAGATTTAATTTTTAATTTTACAATATTTTTTAAAAAATCAATATTTTTTTTAAATATTTTTTATTTATCAGATATGGCACGAAGACTTTGATGCCATCGTGCGTTGAGAGAGCTCCGTCACAACTTTAACGACTACTTAGGAATAAAAAGTAAATACAAGAAGTCATGAGGTGTTTTATGTCCGCGGAGTTAACAAGTCTTAAGTGTACGAATTTTACAATTTTTAAGACTTCAAATGAACGAATTGACGGTTTTAAAAATTTAAGTACATTGATTTTTTTTTTTGTCGCAAGTACACGGAGTTAACACGGTTTAGAACTTGCCTGGTAATTACGTCGACGATAGCGGTTCAAGCATGCGAAACATTGGGCCCTTCATCCCAGCCCTCTCCCTTTATAAGCTCCATTGCATAGTGCTAGGGTATAGATGAATGAATCTTATTCACCTAGACGGCGAGGCGGCCGAGCAAGTAGAGGGCGACTTCAGCAGCCACGCGATGGGATTCGTCCCAAGAGTAGGAGGGTGGATAGTATCAATCCTTGGGACCACCAGGCCCTCTAGTGATTTGATACTACCCTTCTCGATCAGCCGATTCACTCGAGAGAGGAACTTCTTGTGAGCCATGTCGGTATAGTACAAGAACACTTCTCGGTCTTTCTGTGATTGACACTTTTTTGCTTGTCGACACCTCGTCCAGCAGCTTGCGCTTCCGGCCTTTCTCCTCCGGCAGCTCGTTACCATTTTCCATAATTGCGTTAATGGATAGATTATTAAAAGCTCCGGGTTTTATGAGGCAAGTGAAATCTCAGATCTATTGATTGTGACTCCGTGAACGACGGCCGGAGGAATAAGGCTGGAAGGCAAGCATGAGGATGAACCCGTGGACCAGTAGAAGGGCGTCAATCTCCGAAAGACCATCTTGTGGCGTCAAGAGTTCCTATACTTTTCCGACGCGCCTCGCAAGAAGATCCTCTTTGAGTGAATCGACTGATCGAGAAGGGTAGTATCGGATCACCAGAGGGTCTTGTGGTCTTGACGATAGACATACTCAACCGCTCTTCTATTGGGATGAATTTGATTGCCCCGCTGCAGGCAAGTCATTGTTTTCTCTACCAAATCCATTCCATACTATATACTCAACACACTTTTTAGAAAAAAATATCTTGTTTGACGTAGTTATTTAATACTTTATTTTCGGTATTTTATTGTTTATTTTGCTGAAGATTCTTCTCCTTAATGTTATTCCTGATAATTTGGATGACCATCAAATACAAAGCTAAAGTAGTGAAATATTACATAAGTAGGAAAATAATTAAAATGTGAAGATTTGGTATAATTTAGACAAATGAATTTAGACTTTGTAAATTTGAGAGGTTTTAGGAACTACTTTTTGATAATCTCGTTAAATATTAGATTACAATTTTATCCATGGTTGGAAGATAAAAAATTCATTTCAACAAATGCATGGGCTTTCATGATTTGAGTTTTAAATCCTCCTTTGACTTTGCATTATACATAGGGTAAAGATTCTTCTTTTTAAAGTTAATTCTGATAAGTGGAGTGGCTATCAAATAAAAGTGTTGACACCTAAATTTTTGCCTAAAGGACTATTCACATTTCGTAAGTAGATTAAAGTGATTTTCTGTTAGCCCTATCATGCTTGAACTTGAATAATTAAGGGGGCCAGGAAAGCAATTTTAGTCGGCCATTTAAGGATAAGAAGGAAGAATTACACTTTTGGTTGGCACGTGTTAAATTGTGCAAAATTGAGCAAATATCTTCATAATATACACGGCTTAATGAGGGAGTATGCATTTCGCCCATGATATGAGAAAAGGGACGGCAGGATTGTGCACTTGAGGAGAAGAAATTTGGAAGAAAATCATTTGGAAGAGAAGTGATTAGCTGGCCATCTAAGGAGGGGAAAGATCTATCTTTTCCTTATACAAATATGGTTTTCAGAGAGTCAGGTGTACTGACGTTGAGTTTGAGTTCGTATTAGGTTTCTTATTTCCCTGCCCGTGACTCCATGGGCAAGCTTCACGGTATTTGTCTCCATTTGTTAATGATGTGTATGATTGTAATTCCGGCCAAGCGCATGAGCTTTGTTCAAACTTAAATTGTTACAGTTTACTGATATGAAAAAAAAAACTTGGAATTGTCTTGTTATTAAGAACAAATTGTAATAGAATTGTCATTATTTCAGATGCTTGCATTGCTCTTGAGATTCGTGATTTTTGTTGAATTAAGCCTCTCAGATAAATATGCAAAACTTGTTAGTGTGAATGGACGAGTGAGAGTTTAGCACATATCATTGATAAAAATTCCTAAGTCAGCAGTGTGCTTGGTTGCTGTTGATGATTGATATGTTATTCATAATCCACGTTGTATTGCTGCTTTATTTTAGTTTGGATTATTTCTTATTCAACCATGAGATTAGATCAAGCTTGCTTTGTGTTTTTAAAGCCATTTTTTTGGGTTTAGAAGGTGGGTTGGGATGTGCTTTTTGGTGTTGGTTTTGAGAAGATGGCTGGTACAGGAGGATGACAAAATTGCTTCAACTTTGTCTTGGGTTAATTTGATTTTGCAGTTGAGAGAAGATGACTGGAGCTGGAATATCAAATTTGTTTCCAATTTGTTGTAATTGCCCTCTAGGTGTTCGTGAAAATTTCTCAAAGGAATTTGACTTGAAAGTTTTTGAGAAATTTGACTTTAAAGTTTGAAAATTTCAACATATATAGTTCAAGTCAATTATGTAAATCAGAATGTTCATAAAGCCTACTTGATTCTTCATCTAGAATATATTTGATACTTCACGTTGTACAAGATGCTGGTTAGTTTGGGTCCAAATACTTCCTCGTCTTGTGCATGCAATCATATTTACATGGAGAGCAATCCATGGTGTGGTTTTGTTTATCAGTAAGTATATGGTCCAAACCCATCTACGTTTTTACCCAAAACGAAAGCCTAAACCGGTTTCATGATTTATGATCTCTTGGGCCGGACTTTCACCAATGCCTTCCCGCCCCTGTTCATAACCCGATACATGAACTCTTTCACTAACTCGACGAGCCGATCCATGGAGCTGCTCTTCTTCTAAGGCAAGAATTTAAGGATAAAATGTTTATTTTAGAAAAAAGAATCTCGGGTTAGGTCAAGTATGGGTAAGGAAATTATCATTGCAAATAAATGAGTCAAAACGGGTTAAATGGGTCAAATTTATTCACGCCATTTATGACCTAGCCTAAATCCGACCCAACTGGCCTTTTTTTTTTTTTCATGGAATTTAACCCACCCGTTTGACACTACGCCTCTCCATCCCTCCATTTTGAGCGGCCACTGCCACATTCCAAGCCTTTGCAACCCACCATGACACATCAATAGCCAGGACCGCATCGCCATTTAGGTAACACCAATAGCGAATTAGCCCAACTCATGAAAGCAGTTTTAGCCAAAACTCTCATCTCCACTTGTCATCTCTATGCTCTGTCGCTCTTTGATATCCAGATTCAATATATGGCAATGATATCTGCCCTCTCCCTGTTGCTCTTGGTATCTCTCTCTCCCTGTTGCTCTCTCCTGCCGAGATCCAGACCGCGCTCATCTAGATTTGAGCGGCGAGAGGCCTCCAATTTCGGAGATTGGGAGGCATCGCCTTGCTATTGGCAGTACTCATTGATGGCAGGGGTGCCTTGAGAAGGGAGGGAGGTTCTTTTTAGGTTTATTTGAAGATTGCTACACTGATACGTTGCACAAATTCAATTTCACCACTTTTTCCGCTTTTTCAAGCAATTATATCATGATCTCAAGAATTTAAGTTGAATTGATTACTTATGAGGATCCAATGCCATATGAGAGCTTGTTATGGGCTTTCAATATAGCCAATATTGACAGGGTGTTTATGCGTCGTAAAGTGGTATAGTGGTGCACCCTTCATAAAGATTCTTTGTAAGATAGGAAATGTCATTAAGTTTCATGCTGATGGTATGTCTGGATCTAATTTACTGATGCTGAGTTTCTTTTTTTGGTCGAAAGTTAATTCATTGAATTCGAAAGTTCTAAAATATCAAAGCCCACGTCAAGAGAATCAAGACAAAAAAGATCCCAAAGGAATTGGGGGGATGAGCGACCCAATCAGGAGTTAGACCATTTAATCTGTGGGCCTTGCAAGCCAATCCGCTACTAAGTTAGAATCCTTGAACAATGGTTTAGAGAAAGGTGCTTAAACTGACCCAAGACTCGGCGTGCCTCCATGATAAGAACATTGACTTCCCAAGGGTGATGATCTGCGCTCTTCACCGAGTTCACTAAAACTGAACGCCGAGTTAAAATGTTATAATACTCAATTTAGGCTAAATAGACATTTTCAATCTGAAAAATGACGCATCAACATATTTAGATTTTGATGGTAAAGATATGTTTCCCTTTGCCGATTGAGCCAGAGATAAATACGACTGTATATCAACCACTGGTTACATTGATTATTTTGGGACCAATCTCATATCATGGTCTTCAAGGAAACAATGGTCCGTTGTTCGTTCCTCCATAGAAGCCAGAGTCTTTGGCAAATCAAGTCTTTTGCCCGTCTGCTTATAATTTGAACATCACACGCTATGAACTTATGCTCTAGATAGTATAGAAAATCAACGCTTACATGACCAAAGTTCCATATATATGCAAATTTCCATCCCCACGACATGATCGACCAGGAATCGGCATTTTCATACACTAAACATGGTAATGGGCCTTTCCTCCACCATCTGATACTGGTTGAAATTATTGTGGTAAAGATTGGTGGGTTGGTGCTGCCAGATTACAGCTGTTTTGCCGGTCTTCTTCTCAGACTCGAAGACTTAGTGCGCGTCGACAAAACCTGCCTCAGTCACTTTCTGCATGTTGATGTCCATGTGCGCATCGTTCACTCCTGAGTACAATTCATTTACAATTATTAGTTTACGTGCAAATCTGCATACGATTTCGAACAATAAAAATTGCATGTGCATACGTCAAAGGATGGATAAGAAGAAATTTAATCTCCTAGCTTTGTCCAGAACATTGACCAGATTGCATAATCTACGTGTTGGTTGAAAAAAAAAAACTATTTAGCCCAAGTGGGTTAGTGTAGTTGGTAGAGGTAGAGCGGTTGAGCGTTCTGTCTCGGGAAGCAAGAGGTCTTGAGTTCAGACCACTCTGTCGACAGTCTCTGAGGCCATTCTCAATAGTTAAGGACCAATGTGGCTCTGCAGTTACCCGATGAGGTTGGAACTAGGGGACTGCAATTACTCAATTGGGGATTAATCGGTTGCCAATCGGTGCCATAAATCCCCGACTGCTTTGAAAATGAAAACAAGATAAAATATTTGAAGACCCCACAAGATTTTAATGTATAGTTTAAGTGAGCCGTCTTAACTTCAACTTCCTTTGGAATAGGAAAACCATTTTTATCCAGAGTGACGCAGGCCACAGTTTCTTGCATGTGGTCATCCTCGAAGGAAGATGAAAGGAACTTTACAGGATTGTTCCAGGTCACTTGCTCCATTGACCCAACAAAATATAGAGAGTCACCTAGTGTTAGTTGTTTATTCAGATAATTAACATACCATTGTTTGAATGAAAAATGAAGAAATATATGATACTCGGTGTTCAATGATTGGTTGGGTGCACAGAAGATGTGGCACTCTGATGCACCTAAAGATATCTCCAAAACCCTAGCGTATTCCTGTTGTCCTAAGATAATCAAGAGTAAAATAGGAATGAATAAGCTTGGGAAAGAGATTTTCAAGTGCATGGGTGTTGGGTGATCTTGAGCCTCTTTCACTCCAAAAGCTATCTCAAAGGGTGAGGCATTCCCTCACACTTATAAATCGATCCACCAGTCATTTCCATAACCGATGTAGGATTACCTCAATAATCTTTCCCTTACACATTGGGCTTGGGTTGGAGATGCAACAATCCGCAATTCTCCCGTGTGACTATTGGGTCCAGACTTGTTAGCATTTTCTGACAGATAAAAAATGAAATAATAGAAAAATATTCAAATTTTCTTTTTTGCTTCGAACCGCGAAAGATATATTCTGGAGTTTTCTATTCATCTGAAGTAAAAGGAAATATAATAAAAAAGACAATAAAAGAAAATGAAAGAATAAAAAAGAATAAAGTAATAAAATATGAAATATAGAATAGTAGAGTAGTTTAATACAATAGAAATGAATACATTGATTTTCTCAACTCACGACCAAGATCCAAGAATAAGATTAGTTGATCGACCAAGAGGAGGAAGTTTGTGGATCAACTGATATCGAGAGAAAGGATCCCTTTCTCCTTGAAAAATTCTTTCAAAAAATTTATCTATCTGATTGATGATTCATAGGGTAATTCAAGGTTCAGGTGCTTATTAAAAATAGGAACAAATAAAATAACCGAATTGATTTCATGGATTTACCTAGTTCAGGTTATGGACCAAGAAAGGTTTTTTTATCTTCGAAACCCATCGGGCTTGGGTCGGAGATGCAACAATCCGTAATTCTCCCGTGTGACTATTGGGTCCAGACTTGTTGGCATCCTGAGCTCTGATACCAGTGTTGGGTGGTCTTGGGCTTCTCTCACCCCAAAAGCTAGTTTAAAGGGTGATATTTTTCTTCACACTGATAAACCGACCCATCAGCGCTTTCTACAACCGATATGGGACAACCTCAACAATGGAGAATTGCCTTCAAGCTTGTTAAGAGCCTTCGTTATATTCTCCTCACCTCCGGTGCAATCCTTGTTCACATGCATTTCTACAATCTGTATCATCAATGAAAAGAAATGTGTTTGGTCATACGTAATTTGAAAGACACCACGGAGAGCCATTCGAGTAAGCTAAAGAACTAGGTCAAAGAGTTTCTACATTACAAGCTTGAGATATTGATGACAACGGTTGATTAAGAGAGCTTCTCAAGCTGTGTTTGCACAGCATTTTCAAGAGTTTTGGCCCTCCAAAGACCCTTGGGCGAAAGTTTTGGTATTCAGTAAAACAATTTCAAGGGCCCTCAGCTCAAAGGTAAGCTTTGAAAATGCTCGAGTCTCAACGCAACTTAATATCAGTTTTGGGCTTTTAACATTCCGAAAATGCTACTTCGGAGGTTTAATAAATTGTTTTCCTTTCAAATTTACCCTCACCGATATATTGGTGTACCAATTTTGGTTGACATTTGCTAGGTTCTAGATCCAGCTCGCCAAGGGTTGTGCAGCACCAGCAAGTTTCGCCTAGGCGAGATCTGTCTCACCTTGTGTCGAGTGACCTTGGTGACGCCTTAAATGGGGTCGCGTAACCTCAACAAGCCTTGGTGAGGTCTCGCCTCTGGTTGAAGCTTGTTGAGCTCTGGTTCCCCTGGCACGACGCTCGCTGGCAATAGTAACCCCTACCTTCTATTTTTCTCTCTCTTTCTTCTTTAATTCTAATTTATTGTAAAGTTGCTTTACAAAAATGCACCAAAAGCTGAGTATCAAAATACTAATTGATTTTTTTTGAACATCTTTATTCAAAGAACTTTGTCGAAATGGAAAGCAATTTCCCCAAAATTCTCCTAAATGCACTCTTATTAGTCTTTGGTGGTCTTGAGCATTAAGTAAGAACACACATAAAAGAGAAGGAAAAAAAAAAGAGGGTTGGGGTTTTCGACACAAAAAGTTAGTCTTGTATTCAAATTGAAGACACACGAATGGGTTTTTTGAATTGTTCTTACATAATATTAATAGCTTTATGTAAGTTCGGCTTCTCTTGTAGACACTCTCTACAAATACTTCATTATTGAAAAAATTACTAGAAAAGTCCTAAACATATTACATTCGTGCCAATTCAGTCCTTAACTTTTTAATTTGGCTAATTTAATCACCAAACGTTTCAATTGTGCAAATTTAGGTCTAAATCTTTTGACGATTTGCCAATTTAGTTCTAAACCTTTTGATGATATGTCAATTTAGTCATTCCGGCCAGTTTTGATAAAAAATCGCTGACATGGCAGTCTAGTCAACACCGGTCATTTTATGTGGTATGGCCGACGTTGACGTGGATAATTTTAAAAAAAAATAATTTAAATTTTTTTCTGAAATTTTCTACCTTTTTTCCTTTTTTTTTCTAGCCCTCGGTCGGTGGGTGACCTTACCAGCACGGGGTTGGAAAAAAAAGGAAAGAAAAAAGAAAAAAGAAAAGCAGAGAAAAAAATATTTTAAAATTCAGAAAAATTTTAAAAATTGTCCACATTAGCAATTTTTGACCAAAATTGGCCAAAATGATTAAATTGACAAATCGTCAAAATGTTTAGAACTAAATTGGTAATCAACAAAAAGTTTATGACTGAGTTAGTACAAGTGCAATAGGTTTAAGATCAAATCGATCAAATTGAAAAGTTTATGACTTAATTGGAACAAATATAATATGTTTAGGACTTTTTTGGTAATTTTTTCCTTTATTTTTTGGACCTTATGGTCTCTAAGTCTGGAGAAGGGGAACTTGTGCCTTTGTACGCTCTTGGTGTGACTAGAAGACCTCTTTGCATTAATCGATCTCCTTTCATGTTAAAGGGCTTGGTGCAGTGCCTCTCTTTAAATCCTCTCTTATTGCTTGCATTGTTATTATTGCGGTTATTATTGAACTCAGGACCCTACTTTGACACCATGTGAAAATTTGTGGGACTACGGTCAACTACTCTAAAAGTTCAAACTATTAGATGAAAGCGTGGTTTAATATTTAAATACTCCAACATGCGTGTCGATTGGTTGTTTATTTGGATTTCTCTTTACATTTTGCCACTGGGAATCAATCAAAATTCTAATAAACTATAATAGGAGAGATATGGCTAATGGGAAGATCGGAATGGAAAAATTCGACAGGCATTGCGAGGCATATTGGAAAGATTATTTCATCATCACAAAATTTCAAGCCCACAAATCTAGGTTCATCATGGATCTGCCAAATACATGAAAATGGAAATTTGCATTGTCTATGTTAACGATTCAGTCTTTATGTACAACCTAGCTATACGAGGATTGTCTTTGCTACAATTAAACAAATGAGATATTGTTGTAGATTAGAATTAGTTAGGATCAATTGTGATTTGTTTCTTTATTTCTCATGTGTTATATATACCGAAGACAAAGGGATATTGTTCGTGAATGATTTCTGGTGGAAATTGACTGGAATGGTTATATTGGAATTTTGCACAAAAATTGATGACTAAATTAGCCAAATTGAAAATTTTATGATCGAATTGGCATTTGCACAATATGTCTATGAATTATTTAGTAATTTTCTCCAAAGACAAACAAAAGCACATCAAGTCTTTTGCCCATCTACTTATAATTGAACATCACACACACACCATGAACTTATGTCCTAGATAGAAATATCAACTCCGTTTACATAACAGAGGTTCCCCGTTATTAAAAACGCAAGGGGGAACACTAGCTATGCATATATACATAGTCTGCAACCCATCACATGATCGAGCAAGAATTGACATTGTCATCACTAAACATGGTGATGGGCCTATCCTCCACCATCTGAGAGTATGGTGGTTGGTGATGATACACTTCGTGACTGGTCTTCCCAAAAATTTTGCCGTGCTTGTAGTGACGGGTCATGCGAGTTGGTCGTGCGTAGAACGAGTTCGACGATGATGGACGGCCGTAGTTCATCTGGTCATACTGATATTGGTCGAAATTGTTGTAGTAGAGATTGGTGGGTTGGTGCTGCCAGATCTGAGCTGTTTTGCCGGTCTTCTTCACGGCCTTGAGGACTTTGCGCTCGTCGACGAAGCCCGCCACGGTCACTTTTTGCATGTCGAAGTCGACGTGCACATCATGCACTCCTGCGTCACAATTCAAGTACGATCGTTAGTTTACGTGCAAATATATGTGATGTCAAGGCGCACGTCAAATAATGGATAAGAAGAAACTTAATTTCCTAGCTTAGTCCAGCACATGATACATATATACACATAATTTATGTGTTGGCTGAAAACATGAAGTATTTTAACCCAAGTGGGTTAGGCGGTTGGTAAAGCGGTCGAGTCTTCCGTCTCGAGAGGCAAGAGGTCTCGAGCTCGGACCCCTCTGTCGCTAGTCTCTTGGGCCCTTTCTCAAGTGTCAAGGACCCGTGTGACTCCGCGGTTATCTGGTGTGGTTGGAACTTTGGTCTACAACACTCGTTGGGGATTAATCGGCTGTCAATTGATGCTGGGTATCCCGATTATTAGGAAAAGGAAAGGAAAATATATTATTTGAAGACCCCGCAAGGTATTTGTTCTTCTTAATTTGAAGACCACGTAAGATGGCCGGCGTCTGATGGGCGGTAAGGTTTCTTGCAAAGTGTTCATCCTTGAAGAAAGATGAAAGGAACTTGACAGGATTGTTCCAGGTCACTGACCCCATTGACCCAACAAGATATAGATAGCCACCGATTATAAGTTGTTTATTCAGCTTAATAAAGACGTTTTTGTAATACTAGATGTTCCATGATTGGCTGGGTGGACAGAAGATGTGGCACTCTGATGCACCTGAAAATATCTCCTTCAGAAGACGACAACCCTAGCAAGAGATTGAAATAGCAAACGAGTAAGCATGTCGGAGAGATTTTCTAAGTGCCCGGAGACTTGCCTTCGAGCTTGTTGAGAGCTTTCCTTACGTTGTCCTCGCATCCATGGCAATCCATGTTCACATGCATCTCCACAATCTGTATCATGTATGAAAGGAAACGTTTACATGTTTGGTCATGCGTAACCTAAAGGATACCACGGAGAGTCATTCTATTTTTTATTTTATTGATCCCACTATTTTCTATTATGTACATGTGTGTGCGGAGCTCACGGAAATCGAATCCCAGACCTGGTACTCTCCGACCCCACCCCCCCAATCTCTTTACCGGCAAGGCCGCAAAGCTTATTGGCATGAAGAAACATTCAGAGTAAGCTAAAGAGCTAGGTCCACGAGGCGCTACTTGGAGAGAGAGAGAGAGAGAGAGAGAGAGAGAGAGAGAGAGAGAGAGAGAGATCTTACCGTCATTTTGGGGGAGTATGGAAGCAAAGTCTTGCTTGGAACTGCTATTGGATCGTTAGATGTAGCATCCTCTTACTTATATAGGAGCTCGAGAGCGCGTGCAAAATTGTCATCAATCTTGGGGAGGAAGTATGGGCAAGGAGAGATGTTGATGGCAAAGGTTGAACCGGAAAATATCTTATTTGATTTAATTTTTTTTCCATTATCCTGACGATTCGAATAGACAAACGTTTTTTTGGCTATTTGTTTTATTTCAACTTGCCTGGAGAAGACCAATCATTACGCAAATGGTCGGCTCGAGGGAAATTGCATCGAGATTACCCCGAAAAGAGGAGTCTCCACCCTTAAATTTACAAATTACAAGTAACACATACTTTTCTTTCGTTGACCCCACCGGAGTGGGACTATGTACATTGATATATATACATATATAATTCGATTTGGTGGATGGTGATATGTACACATACGTATGTGTAGAATTTCATATGCCAAGTAGAGGTCCTGGACCTGGGCATTGGGCCAGTATGATTAAGAACAATCTGATTATTCTCCCACAATTTTCCGATGAGTTCTAAGCTCCAACAACGACATTAGACCATTGAGTTTCCCACAAGAAATGGCCTTGATAGAGAAAGACGGTGCAGTATGCTTGTATAGTAGTAGGTAAGTTGTAACCGCGTTTTGCTCTTATTAAATGTTGTAACTTGTATGTTTTGATAATTATTTTAAGATTGCGATTTGTTAAAAACTGGATGAGACAATTTCCTAAAAGCTATAGTAGGTTTGGAAATGCTACAAATATGGGGTGTTTGCCCCATAGCATATAGAAGCCGCAAATCCCTTTTCGTAGTAGAAACTGATGCAGGAAAACTATATTGAATAACATCCGAGTCTAGTAATCGAATACAAGCTCATAACTAAGAGGTCAGCAACCGGCAACAGGCCGGGCATTAAACATCGTATGTACAATTAACTCAACACCAAAAACCATCTTCATTTTCGGTCCTTGCAATGACAACAAAAATATTTGTAAGATGTATGACCTCTCGTAAGTTTTATAATCTTTCAATTTCATTAGGTGATGCTGATGACATACAAACTTCTTTAACTTTCTGTATTTTGGGTACGGGAGAACAAGCTACCATCTATGGACAACTAACCACATTATGTACAATTATTCAAGATATGATCTTTTGATTATTAAACTAATACTTCTTCCTTAGCAAACGACTGCTTGAAAATGAATCCATACATCATCAATCCAACTGAAGCTGACGCGTTGGAAAATGATCTTCTATGCAAGCGTTGGGTAATTTCCGGGAAAGCGATTCCATCTCTCTCTCTCCCGCGACTGCCTAACCCGGCAATTTGTCAAATTTGTATTTAGTGTAGCCATAGAAGATTCAAATGAAACGGCCAAAAGGGTACAAAACCTTAGGGGGCAAGGTTATTTATCTTTTCGTTGAATTTGATGATTGTTGGCGTAAGGAAATGTAGGTTGATCACGACAAGAAGTCAATGGTTACCATACACACCAGAATTCAATCGAGAATGATATAAATTGGTTTTAGACAAGTTTGCAAAAGCCGACTCCCGAAGTAATATGCAGGATTCGTATAAACCGGTTTTCAATATGAGTCGTCCGTTTTATTATCCACCTACAAATTGTTACATACTTCATAAATAAATTTTGTAGATCAATCTCGATACAACCAACGCTACTCCATCAAGAGGCAACATGGTTTTAGCTTGTTGGCACGAGATTCTCGATCTTACGTAGAAATTGATGTGCGGCAACTAGCCATATTTCAACACGTTATAAGAATTTATTAGGAAATATCTAATAAGTTTGGTATCTCTGAGGGTTTGGTTTTGAGATGGGCTATATTGGTTGAATCTGTTGGGCTTGTGCTTATTAAATGGGTAAGATCCACTTGGGTAGTTTTCGGCCCATGGTTTTGTGTATGTCTATATATAATTCTAATAAAAAAACATCAATTTTACATTGAGTGACAATTCTGCTCGAACTTTTGTTTTGTCTTAATAAAAGATACCAACTTTTACACGAGTCTCAAATTTGGCTCCCATGATGTGAAATTTTCGAATTGTTGGATCAGATTTGGGATTTAAGTGAAAGTTATTTGTCACTCAACCTAAAATTTGTGTTTTTTTTAATTAGGCTTATATATATATATATATATATATATATATCTTTGTCTATATATTTAAGTCAAAACTAAATCACCGTTTATCTCACTATTTACTTTCTAGAATTACCCTTGATATATAATTGTTATTCATTAAGTGTCCACCCAATTACTTTTTTTACGTGAAGAATCGTCATTTCGTCTCATTTTTTCACAAGTATCAATATGATCAAGAACACTATCATCATTATACTGATAAATTTAGCAAATAAAGCTAACAAGAGGATCTCAAAAGTACTTTGCATGCGCGTAGTTTGTCCGTTAGAACTTGTCCATATTAATGGAGTTTCACATTAGTCTTGGGTGGTCGAACGTTAAGTGAGAACATACATAAAAGAGAGAAGAAATAAAAGATGAAGTACATTTCACCTAGGCATTTGTCTATTGGTTATTTATTTCGATTTCTTATTAAATTTTGCTACTACGCATTAGTCAAAATTCTAACAAACTACAGTAGGAACCCTCACCAAGTTTTAGGTGACGGCATCATGGCAAGGGGCTCAGTGAGGGCCGCGATGCCCTCTCCGGGGCACGCTTGCTGGAAATCAATGAAGGTAAATAAAAAAAAGAAAAGAAAAGGGAAAAAGGAAAAGAAGAAAAAAAATTGTGAAAATCATGCACTTAAGTACTAGCTATGCCACGTAGGAGAGTTGATGTCCACATTAGTGATTTCTAGTCAAAATTGGCTGGAAGAGTTACATTGGCAAATCTTCAAAATGTTTAAAATAAAATTGACTATATTGAAATGTTTATAACTGAATTGACATTCATACAATAGATTTAAGGCTTTTTGGTAACTTTCCCAATCTAATATCATTGGTGAATCTTCCAAATGCATGAAATGGATATTTGTATTGTATGTGTTAATGATTCAATCTTTATGTACAACCTAGCTATACCAGGATCGTCTTGCTATAATCATCAAGCCACACCTATCAATCTAGATCAATAGTGATTATGGGTGAGCATGGTTCCAGGATAGAAATCTATACTTCCCGGTTCAGTTCTCGTTTCCAGGGGAACCGTACCAAGAACCGAGCATGCATGTACTATTATCTCGCAGTTTGGACTTCTGTTTTCCATTCGCTGAACCACTCTCAGCAGATCACATTTGCTTGTTGCTTCTTGGTCTTCCCTTATCAAGCAGAGAAAGTAGAGATAGTAAAGTAAGTTATGCAATTGAAGCATGCTGAAGTAGAGGAGTTTTACACGATGGATGCCGTCAAATCTCGAGAGGTAGCAATTTCAAGGTTCATTCTTGTTTGCTTTTTGGTCCACCAGATGAACATTCATTTAATGCACGACACTATATCTTTTTCAATTAATTAAAGAGAAATTTTGTGTGATACCCTTTTTGTTGCAAGCTCTTCTTACGGATTTGGGGGATAACTTCTCTTTGAAACAGAAAAGGAAGAAGGAGAAGAGAAATTGGCTATTTCCTGAGTAGACCCTGTAACTGACCTTAGAACTTATGACATGGTAGGTTCCAAGTCGGTTTTAGGTTCTAAAAATGAGAAACTAGTCAAACGGATACGATCCAGGTTCCTAAAGCCTAGAACTGCTCATCCCTAATTGTGACTGGTTTTTTTATTTTTGTTTCTTATGTATCATATGCACTGAAGATAAAAGAAAGAAAATCAATTCTTTTGCCCATCTGCCTATTATTTGATCATCACACACCATTAACTCATGCTAACTAGTATAAAACATCAATGTTTACACAACAAAGATCTCTCCTCACAAAAAAAAGACGTAAGGGAGAATACTAGCTATATATATACCTATGAATTTTTTGTTTTTTTGCATCCCCATCACAAGATCGACCAAGAACTGACCGTGTCATCACTAAACATGATATTGGGTCTTTCCTCCACCTTCTGATAGTCTGGTGGTTAATAATACACTTTGTAATTAATTTATCAACTAGTTTTTTGGCTTACGAAGTCTTCTTTAAGCAATCACTGGGGTTTATCCCAGTGGCTACTCTTTCTACTTGGAAAGGAGAAGGTGGGGAGTTCAATTCCCCACCTTCTTATGGGGGTTAGGAGCAGGGATATTTAGTTTCAGATATGGATTTTGACTCTCACGCTCTGTAAAGAGATAGGGCAAAAATCTGAGACTGAGTTGAGATTTAAAGTATGATAGACCCAAAAAAAGAGTCATGTTTAAGTTCTGCAGTAAGTTCATTTGTTCTTTTAAAGGATAAATGCACTGGAAGTCTCAAACTTGTCATGAAAATGTAATTGAGTCATAAACTTTTCAAATGGTGTGATCAAGTCTTAAATCTTGCCACGAAAGTGCAATTGAGTCACAAAATTTTCAAAAGTGCAAACAAATCCTAAAATTTATCAAATTAAAAAAAAAGTGAAAGAAACATCAGTAAATAACTCAAATCAGAGTTGCTTATTCAAATTTTACGTGCTTATATAGTGGGAGAGAACTAATTTAGGTTGGTAATCTCTAAAGGAATTAGTAAATATTAGGGATTGCAAATCATGACAAGCAAAGGTTGATAATTTAGTAGGAAAGTTGATAAAACATTAAATAAACCAAATAAACGTCAGTGAATATCTCAAATTTGAGTTGGTGATAGAAAAATAATTCGTAGTTTAATCTAATAGAAGTTGGTTAATCACTCTAGTTTATGTTGGTTTTTATATAAGAATTGATAAATTTGAACAATAGTTTCAGTTATGTAAGTAAAAGTAGGAAAATTAGTGCAAAAATTATTAATTTGCAAATTATAAAAGAAGGTAGTTCATAGAAGTATTGGTAATTTACCAATAATTTACGTGGAAAAAGCTTACCGATTAATTTTTTTGCCAACAGTCTTTTGACACTTACAAAATTTACCTGCATGAAAAAAAGAAGAAGCTATGTTTGAGTACGGAACAAGCTGAAACTTAAAATCATGTGAGCTCCTTGTCATCGTCACGTCATCTCCCTCTGGATATCTCCTCAATACGAGAGAGAGAGAGAGAGCCAAGAACAAAGAGAAACTCCAAATTTATGACTTGTAAATGAGACGAACAAGGACTGAAAAATCTACGTGACATACATATAGTCTAAAAATCGTAGATAACTCTGAAACACCCGAAGCAAGATATAAAATTTCAAAATAATTAGATAAAGAATTATGGGGCAAAACCAAAGCTCTAAATTGGGTCAAATTTAGAAAAGTGCCTGAAAACTATGAAAAAAGTGGGTTTTTAAAATTGAACATCCCAGATGGAGATGCAATATGATGTTATTCAGGAGTAAAAGTAATTCCCAAATGATCATCGCCTTACCCAGAGTGCTCATTTCAGAGGTTTGGATCACGTGAAATAGATGCGGCGTTGTCGAAAATGAGCCCAAAAACCATTGTGCATCAATGTTGCCTTTCCGATCTAAAGTTATGTTCCAATAAAATCATAATACACGAATTCTTTCTTCAAGGACGTCTGGTCAAATGCCTATTAACCTGCTCCTAAAACTCTTCTGCAATTGTATCCATGGAAAAGGGAGACAGATAGAGGGGTCCCATAGTTAGGGTTGATTTTTGTCAGTGCGATTAGTTGCAAATCGATAGTGAAAGATCTCTTTCGGGTCACATGTAGGAACATCCAATTCTTTGCAAACACACGGTGATGGATCTTCATTTGGTACGTTGGCTGGCAGTGTAGAAACTGCACACATATGCAGTATTCAATTTTAGGAAAAACGTTCATTTCATTAGTGAGTAAAAGTTTCATCAATAAAATACTTTAGACATCATTGGTGCACGAATAAATATGTCTAAAGATGCTTGATTCTTCCGCTCTCCTTATTTATTGAAGTGAACAAGAGGCCGCTTAATTAAAGGAAAACTTAGGCCTCGGTGGTGAATCCAAAGCACACTCCTTTGGTTTTTCCACCATATTCGTCCCAGACGCAAACTCAACTCCAATATAAATCCCATCCCATCCAGTTGAACCATCCATAAATCTCTCATTCCTTCACATTCAACACTCAAAAAAATTCAGATTCCAACCCTTCAGAATCTATCCATGGCAGAGAAAGAAGGAGGAATCGTCAAGAAAGGCCACGAGGAAGGCATGAAGATGGCAGCCTCGATCCTCGCTGAGTTCGAGCTCCCACTCGGCCTCCTCCCCCTTGCTGAAGTTGTTGAGGTCGGGTTTGTGCGCAGCACGGGGTACATGTGGATTGTGCAGAAGAAGAAGGTGGAGCACACGTTCAAGATGGTGAGCAAGCTCGTGAGCTATGACACCGACATCACTGGCTACGTCGAAAAGAAGAGGATCAAGAAGCTCAAGGGTGTCAAGGCCAAGGAGCTCATGTTGTGGCCCCCCGTGAGTGAGATCATCGTTGACGACCCACCAACCGGGAAAATCCACTTCAAGAGCCTCGCTGGGATCACGAAGACCTTCCCGGTCGAGGCATTCGCTGCTGGGCAATGAAGGGATAGGTTCGAGTTTCGAGCACCGAGTTGCGTTATACGACTCATTATTATATATGAAGAAAGAGCAAAGCATGAGCCGCTGGGAGGCGATATATTTCCTATAACTGTTTCAAGTTTGGTTTCTGTTATGTTCTGCCTATTTTTCTTATCAAGGATTTTGATTTGCGCACGTAACGACTTTGGTTAATGCACGTTCTTATTTCGTATA
Source organism: Syzygium malaccense (assembly GCA_031216405.1). Classification (NCBI taxonomy): domain Eukaryota; kingdom Viridiplantae; phylum Streptophyta; class Magnoliopsida; order Myrtales; family Myrtaceae; genus Syzygium; species Syzygium malaccense. The sequence continues at coordinate 8,194,367 of CM062256.1, read as the reverse complement.
ATTAGATTCGAAGAAACGTTAATGCTGCTACTTATGTCTATGTATCTGTTCCTGAGGATGGTGTCTACGTTCTTACCAACGGCCGTAATGCTGGTTTTGTCTAGGAATATGATCTGTGAGGCAGGGGACTGATAACGTTATGCTGAACTCTATCTAATTATAATGCATACTGTGTTATCGAAAAAGTCTTGTGTTCTAGTCCATGTTTCGTAGGGAGCTAAGGCTTTCTTTCAACAAAAACATTTCTTATCTTAAAATATAATTTTTTTCAAGTTGGTGAAAGCAATAAGCGTTAGTAAGTGTCAAACAAATGTTGGTAAAAAAAATAATCGGTGACTTTTTTTTGGGGTAACTTATTGGTTACTTATCAATACTTTGTGGAATTGCCAATGACTTTGATTTGCATAATTTATTAAGACTTCAAATTTACTACCTCTTATATGGAATCATCAAACTAAATAAGAGCTACTTACCAACTTTTGTCAAATAAAATTACTCACTAGTCTTGGGTTAGCATTTTTTATTTAAATTACTTACCCACTTTTAATTATTTTTATTCAATCTACTAACTAGTCTATGGACTTACCAACTTTTATTGTCTTGGTCACTCCTTACTTCTATACTAACTCTTTCCAGAGATTTCCAACATTAATTAGTGTGAGTCATCATATATTTCTCCCATTAAATTAGAGGTTACCAATTCTCTTTTAAGTAACTAACCAACGGCAATCTGGTTCTTTTTTAATTTGCCAACTTTTGCTTTTTGACAATATTATACTTACATCTCCTAACAATGCTTTAAATTTACCAACTCTTTTTTTGAAATTACCAACATTAATTGGAGTAATTTACCAACGTTTCTACAAATAAAAACTAGTGTTGGATTACCTATTGTCATTTGAGTTAATTATTAAGTTCTCTGGTCTTGTAATTACCAAAATTTTAAATCTTTTAACAACTCTTATTTATCTTTCTTGACTAATACTCTTATACAAATTTACTAACTTTAATCTAAATGATTTATTAACATTTCTCCAATTAAGTTATCAACTGGTTTTGTGGTGCTAACTCTTATTTGATTTAATCGCCAAATTTTTTCTTTTTTAATTTACCAATATTTTTCTCAATAGAATAGTTCATAAGCCATTTATATAAATGTTGATAATTTCATATAATTTGTAGTAATATCAAAGCGTTAATAAGAAAGCTAAATAAGAGTTGGTAAACCATAAATTTTTTTTATCAAATATTAGAAAATTTTGTAATTTACAAGTAAAAAACCCAAATGAACGTGTGGTAGCTAACTGAAATTATAATTCATAATGCAAAATTAGTAGATAACTCAGCCGTGATAAATGTTTGGTGATTTATGCTATCGAAATAAAAGTTGTAACTCAATAAAATAGTTGGTAAATAAAAAAAAAGCAAGTAAGCATTAGTAATAACTCAAACAAGAGTTGGTAGCCCAAAGCAAATTGGTGAAAACTCGGTTAATCACACAAAAACTGTAAAAGAAAAAAACATAATATTATAGTTGGCAAATTTAAGGCTTTGGTAAGAAAAGTATTATCAAAATGCTAGAAATATTGTTGTTAGAGATAAGAGAAGTTGGAAATAAATGCTGGTAACTAAGTCAAATAAGAGTTGGAAACACAAAACTAGTTAGTAACTCAAATGGAGATACATCGGTTACTCTAACAGAAGTTGGTAATCTCCAAAAAGAGTTTATAAATATGAAAATGGTAGGTAAGGTGAATAAAAGTGTTAACTCAGTAGAAAATAAGATAAATTTATGAAAAAAACAAATGAATGTTAGTAATGACTCAAATGAAAGTTGGTAACCCAAAACTAGTTGGTAATTCAATCAAGACATAAATGAAAGTTAGTAATTTCATATAATAGTTGGTTGATTTATGCTACTAGTAAGAAAGTTAATGAAAAGTTTGTGAAGGATAAGAGAACTTTTTTCAAAGAATCGTTGCAAAGAATCAGATGAAAGTTGGGAACCCAAAAGTAGTTGGTAACTTAATTGGAAAAAAGTGAGTAAGGTACACATGTAGAGGTTGCAAAACATAGGTCTATAAAAGATATGAGAAGTTCATCAGACAAAAGGTATATTTAAAAATACCAAATCAACATTGGCAGCTCCCTCAAATAAGTCAGTGAGGCAAAACTAGTTGGTAACTTAATCGGAATCACTCTAATTATGCATGATAATTTCTTAAAGGAGCTGGTAATTTCATATTATTCATAAGCCGAGCAAATGAGAGTTCATAAAAAATATCAAAGTTGGTGAGTATAAATGGTTGGTAAGTAACTCAAAGGAAAGTTGCTAACCTATAGGTAAATTAATAATACAAAAGTTAGTAAGTTTCTCAAACAGGTCGTTAGTTTATGTGAAGAGTTGGTAATATATTAAAGACGTTGGTAAGTAAGGCGAATGAAAATTGGTGACTTACGAGAAAAGTCAATAATAATTGGTGAATAGCCACCTGGCGACCTTCATCGGCTACAATTGGAAAAAAAAGAAAAGAAGCAAAAGAAATTTTCGACCAAAATTCATAAGAATGACTATATTGGCAAATTGTCAAAAGATTTAAACTAAATTAGTCGAATTGTGATTGAATTTGCATTTGTACAATAGAGCTGAGACTTTTTTGGTGGCTAGCAACCCTCACTAACCATCACCGAGGCCTTGGCGACACCTCACTAGCCACAATAACAAAAAAAAGAAAAAAATTATAAAAAGTTCAGAGTAATTTTTAAAAAATTGCAAAAATTATCTATGTTAGCGATAAGCGTGTCGCGTACGACAACTAGTATCCTCTTCATCTATTTCCAACAAAAATTGTGTGGAAGGACTGTATTAGCAAATTGTCGAAATGTTTAGGATTAAATGTGTCAAATTGAAATGTTTATGACTGATTTGGTATCTGTATAATTGGTTTATAACTCTTTAGGTAATATTTCCCACCTAAAAGAATAAGGGAGTGAGTGAGGTTGTGTGCAATTCAATAGGAAAATTAGATAAGTACACAAAAGCTACATTTGTTTTTTGCATAAGGCAAAGTTTTTTTTAATAGTAATCGGGTAATATCTGAGCTAGTTTTCGTACATCATGACTATTATATGTCCCTAAACATTTTTGGGGGCGCATTCTCCCATATCAGACTTGATACATTCAAAATTTATTCTTGGAATGTCTCTAATAAGATTTGAATCCAAGACCACAAGAAGAGGGGCAAACATAACACAAAGCTATTTAACAAAACTCGCTACAACGTACTCAGTGAAAGTGACCGTCTTCATGAACCGGGTTTGAAATTTGTCTTTCGAATTATTTGAATGAATGCTCCAAGAAGGTTATTGGATAAAGCAAAACTCCATTTCTTAATTCTAGCCCGTAATATATTTGTTTTGGTAAAAAATCTAGCCCATAATTTTGGTCATCGATTTTATGGGCCTTTTCAGATATGCTAGAATTAGCCAATTCTATGCAGGATAAAGTAGTGTGGAATTTCCGTCTAGTTGGAAAGGGTTCATTCAACTATTGTGGTCAAAGGCCTTCCACTACGAATGTTCTATAGTGGATTTGTAAAATTAGATAGAGACAACTGGAACCACCACACACAGGTTGTCTGCTATCGATCCGTCACTTCACGCTCTCTCAAATTATACTGGAGTTGATCGGGCAAGTTGCGAAAGAAAAGGTTAATTATCTTTTGAATTGAGGAAACAGTGAGGGCTATTATTTAAATTAACTACTCTCTGGGAACTTTTATCTTATTAACAAAAAACCTAAGATTTCTTTCGAGTAGATTAAAAATTTGTTAAGGAAAAAAAAGCCCTCCGTCAAAGAAACTTCAACCGCAGGCTCTCAGCTTCAACCTGCTTTGCTCTGCTTTTTTTTTTTTTTCAAGGCTTTGATTTCCTTTTTTTTCTCTCCTGATCTAATTTGAGAGTCTTTTTTTGCCTCATTTGTTATCTTTTTTTGCTCATCATGGTGAATAAATCTGCTTGTGGCAAAAATTTTTGTGAGAACGTCGTCACCAGTCCAGCTAGCAAGATGCCTGGGATGTGGTTCTATGATTTCTCTAACATTTAGCAGAAGCTCTACTCTTCCAATTTAGGTGTAGATCTAAATCTAGTATCTTTTCTCTCTCGATGTAAATCTAGATATGGGAATTTCTTAGAGGCATTCAATCTATGGTGGTTCAACATGTTGTTGTTTTTACCCTCGTCTTCTTATGTTGATGGTGTTGAGGACACCAAACCTAAGCACGCATTGTATGCAGTTTTTGGAGGGAAAGATTTCAGTGTATGCTCATCACTAATGGTTCCTGTGATCTCGTGCCGATTGGTTTTTGATGTTGTGACATATCTGGTCTTTTGAAAAGAGAGCTTGCCTATAGCTGCAAGCTATATTCTTTTGTTTTTTAGGTTTTGTTTTGTTTCATAGCACTTTTGGGATATGTTTTGCTTGGAGGCTTTCCATGTTCCTCTCATGTTTGATTATGAAAAGTGAAAGTAATTTTCTTTTGACCGATAAAAAAGAAGAAGAAATGACTAGAAATGCACTTCAAGCGACTAGGCTAAGACGAAGTTTTAGGTCCCGGACACATTGACTTATCATTTTTTAAAATCCAAATCAACATATAATGATCCGTGTTATTAAATAATGTTTGATTTGTTGTTTAAGCAAATGGAAGAATTACCCTCAATATTAAATAATAGTTCAAGTATCACATTAAATAAATCAAAATATTCATGGATTAATTCGTACATTGGAATAAAATTAAGAATGATAAGTCAATCTTTTCAACTTGTAATGGGGCCATTTTGACTTGGTCAAAATTGTAGCCAGCCAAAAATAAAAATTCAACGGTCAACAAAATAAGAAAAGTGGACGGCCATTATAAAGGCAAAAGAAAGGGGCACTCGCAGAGAAAGAAAAGAGAAGGGACAAGAAAAGAAAGAAAGTGACAGAAGAAGAAAACGAAGAGAAAAGATAAGGGTGTACACGTCATGGGGACCATGCCACATCGGATTAACTTCATTTCGTAATGCTTAGTAAGGATTCAACTCCTTCGTTCATCTAATCGAAAGAATTTTCGAAATTAGGGCATAAATCCAGAGTTTTGTGAATCTTGAATTGCAGGGTCATATATTTTAGGACATTATGAAACTATGAGGTTTGACGAAAATCAATTTGAAGTTACAATTTAATTAGAGCAAATTTTTAATGTTTTGCTCTTAAATTCCACACAGCGGACAGCTTTGAATAACTGCTTTGGCAAGGAGTTTGTTGGCGCATAGGAGTTGCTTCATCAATGATTGAGCTTAATTTAGTCGATTCATAATTGAGGTAGGGCTTTACGTGATTTCGATATTATTTCTTGTTTAATTGATTGCATTACAAGTTCATCTACTTGAGATAACTCTCATCGTTTGGTTTAGATTTTCCAGATGAGTGGTCTTATCTCTCCTCTATAATTGTAAACTTATATTTGAAAGTGATGAAGATTGTATATATAATGATTATGTAAGGGATGGCATGGTATGATATTTATGGAAAGCGAAAACGTATTGTTTAGAGCATAATTGTTGCATAAATCTCGATCGAGTATATACTATCCTTTTGATTATTTTGAAATGGTACGGTAAGGTATTTTTGGAAATGGTTGTAAATTGAATTATTGTGTGCTGATTTGGAAAATGCTTTTATGAATCCGGATAGGACCAATTTCTACTTCTTAACAAAATTTAGAATATGTCCAATGAAATGACGGTAAAATGATATTAACCCACCTCTAGTAGTGTAAAATCAGGGTCTGCCATGGCTTTACTCATGTTGACAACCTATAAAATTAGACTTGTTTTGTTAGCGATTGAACTTAGTTTAATCTATTTGTAATTGAGTAGGGCTTTACATGATTTTGATATTATTTCTCGTTTAATTGATAAGATTACGAATTTGTCTACTTGAGATAGCTTTCGTTGTTTGGTTTAGACTTTCCCAAATGAGTGGTCTTATCTCTTCTTTGAAATTATAAACTTATATTTGAAAGTGATACAAATTGTATATATAATGATTATGGAGGCCATGGGACGGTATGATATTTATGAAAAGCGAGCATAATTGTTGCATAAATCTAGATCGGGTATACACTATCCTTTTGATTATTTTGAAATGGTATGGTAAAGTCATTTTGGCAATGGTTCTAAATTGTATTATTGTGAGTTGGTTTGGAAAATGCTTTATGAAATCTGGACAAGATCAATTTCTACTTCTTTTTCAAAATTTATAATATGTCTGAAGAATTGACAGTAAAAAAGATATTAACCCACCTCCAATAGTGTAAAATCAAAGTCTGCCATGGCTTTACTCATGTCGACAATAGGTAAAATCGAAAAAGAAAACTTCACATGCGACAGTAGAGCTCAATTTATTTTGTTCTAAAGCAAAATAAGAACTCCTCACCTTCCCACATAACAATGCCCAATTTTCATAAAATATGCGCAAGCAAAATCATCCGAAAATTCATTGCTGAAGCAAAGAATATGCCACCACATAGTGGACAAATCTCCTACATATTTGAAAGATACCCTTTTCAAAGTCAATGAACAAATCTCCAATACTTCAGTGACACTAATTATGGGATCTACTTTTCAACCTTCCCAGGTGGTACAGAATTCGGTCAAATCAAAAGTGGGTCTTCGGCCTATCACCTCACTCGCTTCTGTACAAAATAACATTCAACGAATACAAGCATTGCTATTTCTCTACAGCAGAAAACAATCAACGATGGGCGACAGCGAGAACGATACCCAGGAAGCCAAAAGATTCTTACAGAACCGTGTGAAACAGTCCTACTCGCGAGTTATGCAGCTTCTATTCGGAGAGCAGTTGAACTACCAGGACGAAGAAGATGCTCGACGCCACACAAAAGGAGAGTGAGCGAAATCGAGCGATTAGAGCAAGCAATTGACTTCATTCTACTTAAAAAAATGAGGGATTCGATTGATTCAAAGGGAGTGGAGAGGCAAGCACGAGGACGCTGTGTTTGTGAGGCGAGCGAAGAGAGATCTAGAGTCTTTATTTTATTAGGGGTAAATTTGAAATTTTAATAAGTTTTTGAGAGCATGAAAGAGGATCGGAAAAGTTTCATGAACTCTGCCTTTCATTTAAGGTAGGGGCTTTCAGCTTTGCCAATGTTGGTTTTAACTCAAGGTCCTCCACAATTTTTCCACCCTACACCCTAACTTTTTCCCAAGGAACTATAAAGGCCCAAAGTCTCTTGGAAAAGCTGAACAAAATTCACCCTATATACTGATTTGTGAACTCAGTTTATGAAAGGCATTCTGTTGTGACAAGATATGAGTTTTGGTTTGTGAAACGTATTTTGATTCACGATTTGGATTTTGGATTGGTTTTGTGAATTATTGAAGGATGATGGTTTGATACTCATTGTCTTGGAGAACCCAATAAGGGGTTTGCTTTTTGGGTATGCATATTGATCAGGGACTAAGTACTATACGGTGACAAGAGTCTCATGGGAGCCACCTCTGGAACCTTGTATTATTGATATATGTTGGTTCAGGGCTAAGTGCTGCACGGTGATGTGAATCTCGTGAGAGCCACCTCTAAAACCTTATTGTCAAAGACTAGGTGCTACTTGATGATGAGAATATGGAGGGAGCTACCTCTAGAATCTTGTATTATTGATATACATTGGTCAAAGACTAAGTGTTCCACGGTGTTGTGAATATTGTGGAGCCACCTCTAGAACCTTGTTGTCAAAGACTAAGTACTATACGGTGATGTGGATTTCGTCAAAACCACGTCTAGAGCCTTGAGTTGGATGTTGAGCATACGAGATTAGTCGGTGGAATTGACCACTGATGTTTGGTTTGCTAGAAATTAATCAATGGGTTTGACCATTGAGCTTTGATTTGTGATTATGCATTGAAAGAGTATTTTTGTGTTTCACTATTCACGTTGAGTGTATTTTACTGTTCACTATGACAATATACATATGAAATCTCTTTCGAAAAAGGCATAACTCATTTTGTATATTATATATTTAGTACATTTTGGTATTGCTTTATAAATATCCACAGTGGATATTCGATATACTTAGAAGAGATATGTACAACTCGCTGAGTTTTGGTTCATCAGCTAGCGGCAAGTAAGACAAGCGATATTGGTGAGGAATTTTGGGTATGAGTTGAGATAGTCAAATACATGTTTGAGGTGATATTTGCTGGGTTTAGTTGAGTTGGAGATGTATACATACGTTTTGATGGATTATACAAACTTTGTTTCTATAACCAACTCACTATTTAGTTAGATATATGGATAGATATATAATTTGATAACATGTTATGTTGATTGTTGTTTGAGGTTACATACTTCAGAAAGAATGATGGCCATGTCATTATCCCCTATACCTGTAGGACTCGGGGCTGTGACAACTTCCAACAACCAAATATGGACCTTTTGTGACCAATTGTTTCCGTCACACCACTATGTCCATTAATTATGCCTGACGTCTAGTACTACTCGGTAAGTACTATTGCTTAAGAGCATGTTCCAGCCTCGGAAATCCATTCTTATAGAAAGGGGAGTACTCTTGGATGTGCGCTATAGGTAGCTGGTCTCGCGCAAGAGGAGGATGATCCATATCGGGTTTGGTTATTAGATGGGTCAGCAATTTAAAAAAAAATCCAAGAAGCGGCATAGTATATCCACTACTCGGATTTAGCTTTGTATATAATCCTACCGAGGGAGGGACTCTAACACTACAAAAAAATTAGATTTTTGCCACGAAAATTTGCGACGAAAAAATTTTCGTTGCAAATTTGTGACAAATTTTCCAACGAAAAGCAAAATTCGTTGGAAATTTCCAACGAAAAATTTTCGTCGCAAAATTCGTTGGAAATTTTCAACGAAAAAATTTTCGTCGCAAAATTCGTTGGAAAATTCGTTGGAAATTTCCAACGAATTTTCCAACGAATTTCAATTTTTCGGGAAATTACTTCAGTGTGTACAATTTTCGTTGGAAAATTCGTTGGAAATTTCCAACGAAAAATTCGTTGGAAATTTCTAACGAATTTTCCAACGAATTACAAAAAAACCCACATTTTTCATATTCGTTGGAAAATTCGTTGGAAATTTCCAACGAATTTTCCAACGAATTTCAATTTTCCGGGAAATTAATTCAGTGTGTACAATTTTCGTTGGAAAATTCGTTGGAAATTTCCAACGAATTACAAAAAAACCCGATAATGTTCGGCATTTTTTATATTCGTTGGAAAATTCGTTGGAAATTTCCAACGAATTTTCCAACAAATTTCAATTTTCCGGGAAATTAATTCAATGTGTACAATTTTCGTTGGAAAATTCGTTGGAAATTTCCAACGAATTTTTTCGTTGGAAATTTCCAACGAATTTTCCAACGAATTACAAAAAAACCCGGTACTGTTCGGCATTTTTGATATTCGTTGGAAAATTCGTTGGAAATTTCCAACGAATTTTAATTTTCCGGGCAATTACTTCAGTGTGTACAATTTTCGTTGGAAAATTCGTTGGAAATTCTCAATTCCAGACAATTATTTTAGTGTGTACAATTTTCGTTGCAAAATTCGTGAGAAATTTCTCACGAATTTTGCAACGAAAACCCTACTTCTTCCTTATTCAATATTTTCGCGCTCGTTATTCCCACAACTCTCAATTTCAACATTCATTCTCTCTCTCTCTCTCTCTCTCTCTCTCTCTCTCTCTCTCTCTCTCTCTCTCTCTCTCTCGCCTTCACCTTCTCCCTCCGTCTCCCCCTCCGCCTCCCCCTCCGCCTCCTCCCTCGCCGCCCCCCCTCCTCCTCCGGCTTCGGCTCCGGCTCCGGCGCCATGGACACCAAGCCTTTAAGCCCCCGACGCCCCCGACGCCACCAAGCCTCGTCGCCGGCGAGGCTAGGAGACGACGACGGACTTGACGGGCGGCGACCCCGAAGCCTGCTCCCGCCCCTGCTGCTACTGCTGCTTCTTCTTCATCTTCTTGTTATGGGAAAAACAAGAAGAGGCGCAACAGCCTCGCCGGCCATGAGGGCAAGCCTCGTCGTCGGCGAGGGCCGAGCTCGCCGGCGACGAGGCTGGCCCTCGTCGGCCATGCCGAGGGCCGAGCTTGCCATGGCCGGCGAGCTCGACCCTCGCCGGCGACGAGGCTGGCCCTCGCCGGCGACGAGGCTGGCCCTCGCTAGCGGCGAGGGCTATTTTTCGACCAAAAAAAAAATTTTCGACCAAAAAAAATTTTTTTCGATTGAAAAAAAAATTTCCACGATTTTTCGACAAAAAAAAATTTGTAGTTTCCAACGAAAAAAAATTCGTCCGAAAAAAAGTTCGTTTCCAACGAATTTAGCCACGAGTTTTCCAATGAATTTTCCAACGAAAAAAAATTCGTCGCAAATTTCCAGCGAAAATTGAAATTTTTCGTTGGAAAAATTTGCGACGACTTATTACCAACGAATTTTGTTTCGTTGGAAAATTCGTTGGAAATTCGTTTTCCAACGAATTTTTTCGAATTTTTCTTTGGAAATTTCGTCGGAAAAAACATGTTTTTTTGTAGTGTAAGGCCAGTTAGCGTGAGAAAGAGGTTCATGCGACTTTATTCGCCGCTGTCCTGCTTATGGATTAGGGCAAGTCACTGAAATCGAGCATTACTGGCTGTAAAGGCGCTCTCAAGTATCACCATGTTTCAATATCTATAAGAAGAGAGATTCTTATCCATCGAAAAAAGATCACCTTTTCTCCAAGCTAACCCACAAAGAAACTGGAATTGGGGGTAAGCATTTCCTTTCGGCCGAGCTAAACGCTGGTCCTTTCATTTTTGTTAGGTTTCTTCCTTCCGTTCTGCCTGCCTTAGTGTGCTTGCCAAAGTACTAATCACCCCGAGTAATGACCGGCTTTTTTGGTATTTTGGGAGCAAATTTACAACAAAATCGTTCCCGTAGGCAAAAAAAAAAATTTGGAATAACATCTTTATCAAGTAACTTAAAAGATAAAAGATGCTAGGTAAGATTTGAAATAACATGTTGGCGAGTGTCGTGAATGAGTAGTTTTGTTCGCGAGGTTTATCATTTGGTATCAGAAGGGCAATATGCACACTCCTCATCGACATGTCTTGCTCAATCAAGGTAAACAGTCCCAGGATTCCTCCATTTTATGTCACCATTTACGTTATTTTCTGTTGACTGGGTCCACCTTAGGTGCGGCCCAGCCAGTACAAACAAAACAAAACAAAACAAAACAAAAAAGCAACAAAAAGAAAAGGGGCAGCTTCGTGCGGTGATGGGAGCCCACAGAGGAGAGAGAGAAAAAGGTAGAGAGCACCGAGAGCGAGGGAACAGGGGAGAAGAAAATGGGCGCACCTTTGCTGTCCCTATTCAAGGGCCAAACATCGTTGGAATTGGCTCAACTTTTAGTATGTTGTTCGTGAGATTGAGGGTTATGAGTCGATCTGTTTCGTTTATTGAGAATTTCCTCCTAACTCTTCAATCACGATTAAGGTTTCTCTCCTTTCTTTTATGTAAATCCATCTTTGTGGTGATGGAATAATGTTGAAATGTTGATGTTGTACCTCTAGTGTGTGACTAGAGAGGAAACTAGTGTGTATCCTACTATTCTTGGTGATTAGTGGAAGTTTTATGTGTGGGGCGATGCGTGGTTTTTCCCTCATTGGGTTTCCACGTTAAATCTCGGTATCGTTGCATTTGTTTCCTTATTATTACAGGGTTATATTGCTGGAATATCATTCGTTGTTGTTGGAATTAAGTCGATTTCGGTCTGTTTAGTTTTGGGGGAAATATTGATCCTAGATTGGTTGAGTTCTTGGTGAATTGTTGCCCGTGGTGCTCCCCAACATTTTCACATTTCATTATCGCCATTGCGTGCATAATTTCGTTGCAAAGTGACCATCGGTTTCATGCAAATCTCTCTCAACTCTATTTTAATGGGTTCCAACGAGGCACCGATCAAACATTTTCTGCCTCAAAACCTAAGCAAACACTTTCTGGTCTATATAAACCCCAAGCGATTTTAGATATGCATTGCCACAATACAATCAACTTCATGGCTTTCACTAAGAAACCCCAACTGATTCTCTTGCTCGTCTCTTTCATTTTAGGGCTTTGGGCTTCGCGAGCCGATGGCAGATCTCTCCATCCAGAGTCCACTTTGTTGTCAAGGCACGAGCAATGGATGGCTCAGCATGGACGCACTTACAAGGACGCCATGGAAAAGGAGAGGCGCTTTGCGATATTCAAGAGCAATGTGGAGTACGTCGAGTCCTCCAACAGTGCGTTGGGCAAAGATTACAAATTAAAAATCAACAAGTTTGCAGATTTGACCAATGAAGAGTTCAGAGCTTTTCGTAATGGCTTTAGACGGCCAAAGACCAAAATAGGGTCCACAAAAGATGGTACTTCTTTCAGGTACGCGAATTTCACCGATGTGCCATCTTCCATTGATTGGAGAAATAAGGGAGCGGTCACCCCGGTTAAAGACCAAGGCCGTTGTGGTAAGAAATCACGTAACTTTTTATCATTAATTCAGTAAGACATACTTATGTTAATCTTTGAAAACTCGAAGACGTCTTGCTTTCGAGTTCAACTCATATCCTTTCTTTCTTGTTCGTTTATAACGTGTATGCAGCTAGTTGTTGGGCATTTTCAGCTGTTGCAGCGGTGGAGGCGCTTATTAAGATCACTACGGGTAATTTGATTTCGCTGTCAGAGCAAGAACTTGTGGATTGCGATGTGGATGGAGATGACCACGGTTGCGACAATGGTTGGATGGACGGTGCTTTTGAGTTCATCCAAAAAAACAATGGGCTCGTAACCGAAGCCAAATACCCTTATAATGGTTCGAAAGGCGCTTGCAAAGCCAAGGCTTCCCTTGGTCATACCATCAAAATCGGTGGTTATGAGGACGTGCCTGTGAATGACGAGGACGCCCTTCTGAAAGCGGTTGCGAACCAACCGGTGTCGGTTGCGGTTGATATCAACCAAGACCTCCAGTTCTACTCCAGTGGTGTGTTCACCGGCAAATGCAATACTGACCATGATCATGCCGTGACGATCGTCGGGTATGGGAAGAGCGCTAACGGGATGAAGTATTGGTTGGCGAAGAACTCGTGGGGCAAGGGATGGGGCGAGGAGGGATACGTGAGGATCCAGAGAGAGGTCCACGCTAAGGAAGGACTTTGCGGGATCGCCACGCTAGCTTCCTATCCCATTGCATGAAGTATTAATTTAAGTCCAACAGATGTATTGTATCAAGATCAATCCTTGTTGATTGACTTGAAATTATGATGTCATTACAATAAGTCAATAACTATATTTCATTATGATTGGGCAAGTAAACAAACAAGCTTGTCACATGCGCGACAAGGAAAATGGGTCGTGCGAGCTACAATTTAGGCCCTGATAAACTGCGGGTTTTGCTGGGCCGTGTAGATTCAACAATTTCAGTAGAAGACAGTGTTATCATAGCCATAAACGCAATCTACTTTACTAACACAAGATAGCCTCACCAAAGCTCGATTGAGAGATGTTTTGAAATATGGATGTAAACGTTAAAATAAGCACACATAATTTACGTGGTTCGATTGGAATGTATGGCTATAACAAGCTCATTAAATATTTTTATGCACTCGCAAGAATGAAGAGATCCCAACAGCAGCATTTGGAGATCTATGATGATGTCCCCCGGTTGTAGGTTGTGTATATTTCGGCTTGTAAAGGAAACTGTATTCCTTTTATTGTAGGATAAATGATAGGACCTCATGTAACAGCTATGCCAATTTCTTTTGTTGTAATATATATCCACATAAAACTCCTAAATCTAATTATTTGTTAGAGATAATTGAGATATTTTATTTGATTCTCCATATCTCCAAGGATTATGCATATATCACCATTGATTGTGCATATCCTTGATTCATTTTAATTAGTATGATATTTATTTAATTACCATAAATAATTGTCGCAACCGATCTTCGATTTTAAAAAAGGGTCTCGCCTGGTATGCGCTAAGTCTAGGTCCGGGGTTTAGCTTAGGGTCTCCCAAGTCCATACCATATCGCGACTTAGGATTCAGGTTTTTTAGCTTGCAAGTGATTTTTATCTAAAAGTCGCTACTAATCGATTTGGGGTGGGTCAATTAGAAACCCAAGTAAGGTGACGGGATAATCACCTTACTTCTAGGAACCAGAGATTAAATGAGTTCGGCAACTTGGTTACATTAGTCAAGTGACTAGTGCCCTTTCGGTACCTTTCATCCTGTTCATTTCATAAAATATTTTTTAGGTAGTTTGAATTAATTTTAGGACCTATCTCCTAACATATGAGATGATCAAACGAGTGCACAATCATTAACGATTAGCAGTCAAGATAAACATGTAGCCTAGGGTTCTAAACCTAACTAAGGTGACAACATTCGATACATGACAATTTATGCAATTATATACTAATTATAAACAACATGCATAATAATACTACAATAGTAATAAAAATAATATGTAAAATATTATTGTATAGCCCTATAGGCTTCTTTGATTTAAACATGATTATTAACCAAATAATTCACATAATTTAGAAAAAATATTCAAAAACACTAATTTCTAAATTATTTCTTAATTTTAAAAGAAAGATATAAATATTTTTTTTTGATTTTTTAAATAATATTTTTAATTTAAAATAATAAAATATTCGACCGGGTCGGGTAGGAGGATCCGGTTTTGATCAAAACCAACCCGGGTCAATGGACCCAACCATACATGTTGACCTGGGTCGAATCTCCGGATCCAAACTGGGTTAGGGTCAACCCGGGTCCTGGACTAGATCGGGCTCGGTCCCGTGGAAGAGTACAAAATAGGGTCGGTAGATCGGTCTGACCGGCTCTGCCAACCGGTTTAGACTTTCTCCAACCTTTTTAGGCTCGGGAGGCCATCGGCTGGGCAGAAATCCAGCGATTTTCTAGTTGTTTTGCCCGGCCTTTGGTCTCTGTCTCCTTAGCACTGCAAGCTGAGGAGATTGGGTGCGACAGCTCGCTGGACGGCCGACCAGAGCGGTTGTCGGTTAAGCTCTGACCGGGGTTCGTTGAGCCCAAATCGACCCAGGTCATACTTTGACCTGATCCGGCCTCCAATGACTGTCACAAGGCCACCCAAGAGGTTTGAGACTCACCGGTTAGCTCGGTCTTGCCGACGGAAGACTTAAGTAAAACCGAATTCGTGTGAGCATTTCGTTGAACACGTGGAGTGCACGATCGAAACAGGGGAAAATCGATTTGTTCTGAGACTTAAACCTACTCCGGAGACTGTGACTCATCTCCGACGTCAACATCTGGACCGTGAGCAAGGATGGTATGAGTCGGGATTCGCGCGAAATGGCCAGCGTGAGTCCTGGCCAACCTATAGACTAAAACGGCGAAAACAGAACAATAACAAGGACCAAGAGAGCTTACCGGTTGGAGGCGCGTCTGGGGGAGATTGCCAGCTAATCTGTGGGCGACGGTGAAGCTGCTGGCTTCCCGTTGCAACCTATAAACTCTCGGTTCGATCTCTTACTCTCTGTTTTTTTTTTTTTTTTGGTAAGGATCTCGTACTCTCTGTTTTCTCTCAAATTCTCTCAAAAACTCTCTCTCTCCTTGTATTCTCTGTTTCTGACTCCAAGAGACCGACCCTTCTCTCTCTCTTCTCCGCCGTTTATATAGCAGTTGTCGACCACTGCTCTATTCCATTGAATGCCCTGTATCGGCCTACCGCTCCGACCAAGACTTTCGTGGCCAGCTTTGTGCGGTGGAGCGGGTATTCCGCATTGTCCCAAGTGTGGTTGGGGCAGGGAAGAATAGAGGAGAAAGGAGGAGGGGACAGTCGGACTGAGGAAGGAGAAGAGGAGGTGCGGGCCGGGCCGGGCCGTGCCCAGCTCGTGCGTGGGGAAATAGAAGAGGAAAGGGGACAGGTTGGGCCCACGGGAGGGAAAAAGAACAGGGCTGGGTCGACCTAGCCCCGACTAAGCCCAATCTGAATTTTTTAAAATTTTTTTAAGAGAGGAAAAGAAAATATATATTCTAATAATGCAAATGTGTGTAACGTCTATATGCGATGCAATTAGATAAAAATAATATATATATTTTTTTAGGAACTAATTAAGAAATTAACTTCTAAATTTTGCATAGTTAATTTTGTGCAAATCAGAAAATAGTTGTCAACAATAATCATCTAATAAAACCTATAATTAGGCTCACGTAATTTTTATGAAGACATATAAAAATACAGAAACTTCAAAATTCTCTCTTTCCTTATCTTGACGATGTTGAGAAAATTTTGAGTGCACCGCATGCCTCGCATGCGTCATATGTCGTGTCATTCTCTTTCTTTTTTCTTTATTTCAATTGCCACTAATATCGTTCTCTCAACGTTGATCCTCAATATTGCAGCTTGGAGCCCATTTTGTCATTGAGTAATTTGTATGGTAGCCATGGCAGCGTCCCGTAGTGTAGCCTGCACAACACCCGTTGTAGTTTTCCGGCAGTGCAGCCTACACAACAACCATGACAACACATGATAGCATAAACACGTTAACTTATTGCCGCGTAGCCTGCGCACGTTGGTCTGTTCTCTCTTCAGCATACCGAACTACTTAGTGATCCACCCATGCATTTTCTTTCTTTTACCCTTTCTCCAAAGTCCAATTAAATTCTTCTAAGTCATCTTGAGTTTGGGGGAGAAGTTAGAGATAGCTAGGATATTTCATTTTATTCTCCATATCTCTTAGTATTACGCATATATCTCATTTGATTGTACTTGTCATCGATTGATTATAATTGATATTATGTTTATCTTGTTTACTTAGTTAGTCATTTAATAAAATCTATAAATACACTCATATTCTCTTTATCAAAACATACCGATTAAATGCGGAACAAGGAATTGCGTAATTTCTATATATTTCGATATGTCATAATGAAGAGTACATGCGTTTATTTATAAACTTTATTCTTTCATAATCTATTGGCACGGAACGTGAAAACGAAATAATAAAACCGTCCTATCAAATTGGGTGGCGGCTCTAATGCAAAAAGCAAGGGGCCCAACGATCAAGACGTATCGATCAAGAGGTTTTTGTATTCTTCGGTAATCAATCTCCATGATGGCAACTTGGGACGGTATTAGGCCTTTTGAAGAAGCGATTACACTCGAGTTATAACTCGACGTCCTTGCATGATTAGTATTACTAAACACGAAAATGGAATTTAATCATGAATCTCGACCGATTCATTTATACATCATTGCCAATTGTCCAAACGTCCACACCGATGAAAATGGTACACACATATACCCTAAATAAGCAACATCAAGGGCGTAATGGAATTCAAACAGCGACGTCAATTGTCACCTCTTGACTGAAACCCGTGACCGATGTCCCTTGTCCATTGTCAATCTACTTCGCCAATTCCCCACCACAAAATAAGTGTTTCAAACAAACAAAAAAAAATCAACCAACATTTCACATTATTAAGCTCGGCTTATTTTGCGAAAAAAGTAATATTTCTGGAAAATATTTTTCAGAAAATCATTTTCCAGGAATATGACAATATTTTTTGGCGTTTGGTTGAAACTTGAAAGTGAACTAGAAAGTATTTTCCGCGGTTTGGTTTGAAAAATCTAATTCGATATTCCTAAGAAAAATTATCAAAATATTTGAATTTTTAATTATTTTTATTTTTATCTCTTTTTATTTTCTTTTTCTTTTTCCTTTTCCTTCTTCCTTGGCCAGTTGTCGGCCACGACGACGGGCAGTGACCAGCCACAAGTGGGGGACGAGCTCGCCCAAGGCCAACGAGGCTTGAGCTCCCTAGATTTCAGCGAGTTGAATCGAGCTCACCAGACGTCGGTGAGCCTCGCCCGAGGCCACCGAACTCGAGCTTCGCCATAGGCCGGCTAGCTTCGAGCTCGCCAGGGCTTGCGAGATTGGTGAGCTTGAGTCTCACGAGATTCTGGCAAGCTTGAGCCTTGCTAACCTTGGGCGAGCTTGTTCCTCGCCTGTGGTCGGTTGCTGCTTTTTGCCATGGCCAGCGATTGGCCAAAAAAGAAGGACAAAGAAAAAAAAGAATAGAAAAAAAGTAAATAATTAAATAAAAAATAATTAAAGTATCCAATTTTTTTTTCAAGAAATTATTTTTGTAATAACGAACATTTCATTAACTAAGGATTTGAGCCCTTGTGTGGCCCAAGTCTAAGCACCAAGGACCCGTGCACCGCCTTTATGGACTCGGGCTTGAGTTCCGAGGACTAGAGCTCGAGCATCAGGGACACAAGCACTGCTTTTATGGTTTGGGCTTTGGTGTCGAGCATTGGGCTTGGGCACCAAGGCTTTGGGCCCGGCCTCGATGGACCGGAGCGTGGGCATCGGGGCCCGACCTTGGGCACCAGAGACCTGGTTCAGAACGGAGGGGACCTGGGAGCCAACGTTGGGCTTCTGGTGTGCAAACGTAAAGTTTCAAGTCCAAGTGTAGAGTTTCGAGTCCAAATGCCGATATCCGATCATAATTTGGAAAATGTTTTCCGATTTTTCAAAGATGAAATTATTTTCTAGAATTTAAGTATAGGTTTTTCATTAACTAGGAAAATATTTTTCGTCTTTTTTACAAGAACATATGAAGTTAATTTTTTTTCATGTTTAATATGTTTTAATTGGTTATTTTCATTTTCACCATGATATTTTCCAATATTTAAAGGGAAAAAATTGTTAAGAATTTGAGTTCAAATTGGGTTAGAAATACGTTGGGCCCAAGTTCAGGTTGGGCATGGATCGCTAAAATTGTATTATATAGAAATGGATCAACATGGATTAAATGGATTAATATAGATTTAGTGGGTCAATTTTGGTCGGACCCATTTGTAATTCAATTGGACCCAATCCAATCCACTTATTTGATAGGCCTGTGTAATTCTTTTCGTAACTAAATAAACAATCGCGTACGACAAGCCGAAATGTGGTATAGGAAACAAATGTGTCCTGATTGTGTGAATGGAATCTTCAGGAAAAATGATGGGCAGTATCTTTCAGAGTGACGAGGCTCTTCTAGCAATTGGAGTGTTGTCGCCTTTTGCACGAAGAGACGCGACAAATCACTGTCGCTGACATTGATTTCGGTTGGTTCTCGTCATGATTCATGAAAAGGCTCAATAGATTCGTGGCTGTTAGATTCTGCAGACTAGGTTCTGTCTCAATGTGAACATATATAGACGTATGACGTACTTGGTACGTCTTCATTATGTCATGGTATATCCGAGGAAGACGAGCATGCATGCATGCAGATCTCAAGCATTGAAGAACCTAACGTGTCGCTCTCTGCATTTTATTGTCCATTCTTTATGGCTATGGAGTAAAACTCACTTCGAAGGCATATAATAGTTAAGTCATGGACTGCATAGTGGAACTCGCCACTTCCAAAAGTCACAATTTTAGAAATCGTGGAACGAGGATATATGCCACACAACCATTAACAAAGATTTCCAAATGGAGACGTGTTTATGCTTTTACACGAATTCTTTCACCTACTTTCTCGAATGAAGACTTATTTTTCTTACAATTCACGGATACAAGTGTGGAGACCCGGTTATATGAAAATATATGGAATTTTTGCAAACCCCATTAATCGGTTACGTTCAGGTTTTTGACATATGTAAGTAGCTTTGATCAAAACTAGTTTGCATGCGATTCGTGCGATTCGAACATTCGACCTATAGCTTTTGAGCCGAAAATCCCCTGATGCCAAAACAAACCGTGCCAACCCCGAGGGCTTGAGTGTTGACTTCTTTACCCTCAATCGTGAGACAAATTAGGATGGGTCCAAAACTGTAGACAAGGCCATCCGCACCCTTTAAAAATAACAGGCTCTTAGAGAAAAGAACTGCAACAAGCAAACTCTCAATGCTGTGCCACACGCCTGCGATCCCTCAATAATTTGGAAAAAATTTGTAAGCTATCGAATCTCCCAATCAAAATGACGTGTTAACCAAAACTTTGAGAACCTTCTCAACCTAACAAAGCATCCTTCTTCATCCGTCGATTACGATGTTCTTCCCTCTCATTGGTCAAGAGCTTTGCCAAGCTTGCACGGATGAAGGAACGGTGATAATTTGATTCAGACCCGCCGGTCAAGTCCAAGCTTGCTGATGAAGGAATCTTATTTTTCCGCATGAAATGACAAAAAAATAAGAGGAATCTTCCTTGGTGGGATCTGCATGAGGCTGTGTTTATTGGGTCACATCACTTCACAACGATTGATGGATCTTTGAAAATTTGGAGTCGTGGGGGTCCACGGAGGAAAGAAAATGGAAAGCATCTGTATTTTGTGGTGGGGAGTGAAGCGCTTGGAATATGTGTTTGCTCTTATCTTCTTCACTTTCAGACTCCAATCAAAGATTCTTTCAATATACACATCCAAACTGTCGAATATCTTAATTCGATCCTATCAACGATACAAGAAAGTAATAAAAATTCACACAATATAAGAATTTACGTAATTCAACAGGAGAGATGTTTTGCTTACCTACGTCTACGGAGATATGAGATCCGTTTCACTAATAACGTAGAAAAGTGTATAGCTTCTCTTTCTCACACCTTGTGCTGTCCAGTAGTCAGGAGGCCTTTCGAAATCGCCTCATAATCTTTTGGATAACAGAATACAAGACATCAATCTCAACAAAAACATAGTTATTCTATAGTCGTACTTTAAGGGCACTGAATAGAATATGTGATGCGCCAGCAAAAGAGCAGACACGTTGCTTGTGATCGAAGTATGAAAAAAAGTTTAAAATGAGTAAAAACAGATATACACTTTGAAGATTGACGTATCTTAGAGACATCGTGAGTTTTAATTTTGCATTAAAAGTGGAAAGACGAAATTTTGGGAAGTCCTAGATTACAGAAATCACCATTTGATCAGCTCATTAATTTTTAAATTGCGATTTTATCCATGGTATAAGGATGGTGTGGACGGCCAAAGGCCATCTTGCACAAGAAGATCGATTTTTCGCCATGGCAAAATTTCGTGGCGAAGGGCTTATTGCCTGGAAGATTTTCATGGCGGGTAGATCGTGGCAACTACAATTGATTAGTTTTGGAAAAAATATGAATCGTGGCTGAAAAGTCGTGACAATTGCTCTGGGTTTAACTAAGAACTAGATCTTCTCTCCATCAAGAAAAAGAGCAGCCGCGTTTTACGGGGAAGGATCGGACCATGGGAACGATTGATTCGATTAGACAAATGAGGGAAGTTAGTGGAAGAAGAGGAACCATTAAGATTACAACTTCGAGACACAAACAAATTCCCTAGGACTATTCCCCTAAAATGTGTAATCTGAGTAACCATGTGACACAAAGTAATGATCAGCCGCAACATGTGCTGACTTACAAATCACTCAATAGGGTCTCTCTCCACCGATGTAGGATTTGGGATGTTATAAACTTCCTGCTTGAAATCTAGACATTCTTGTTAATGTTGACTCATAACGACTAATGTCATGTCTCCCGTTCGATGTATGATTTGGTCCATTCATTCCCCCTCCACTATCCTAGGCTTGTAAGGAGTTCCACATTCTCCAAGCCCTCTCGCCTCGGCGATTACTCCTCTCACTCACCAGGTCGGGTAGTCTATCCACGACCTACACACTTACTAAAGAGGGTTTTTTTCAGATACCATATGTGACGTTTCAGGCCGTTCTACAAACGAAAACTTCAAAAAAAGAGTACATTGAATAATCACACAAGGTGGTAACCATTTGGGGTAAGTACTGACTTATGAATCACTTAACATAATGTGAAACTAGGGATGTCACTCTAGATGTGTATTCTGTACTCTACTTAATGAACGGGAAAAATTGTCCAAAAAGTTTCAAACTTATTTTTATGACAGTTAATTCGGTCATAAGTCTTTCAATTGTGCCAATTTAATTTCGAACTTTTTGACGATTTGCCAATTCAGTCCTAAACTTTTCAATTGTACCAAATTAGAACCTTTTGACAATTTACCAATTTAGTCCTAAACCTTCAACCGATTTGTTAATATAGTCCTTCCAGCTAATTATCCAAATAATAGGTTTATGTTTGAATTGACATATTTTCAAAAGGCTCATAACTAAATTGACAAATTAAAAGATTTTTAGCGAAAATTGACTGGAAGGACTATATAGGAATTTCACACAAATGTTTGAAACTAAATTTGTAAAATTGAAAAGTTTAGAATTGAATTGACATTCATATAATAGATTAAGGATTGATTGGATAATTTTCCAGAATTTTTTTGCCTAACATTCTCCCACTTGCACCTCAAACAACCTTCCTTTCACTTGTGAGCCTACTATATTGGGCCTCCTTCCTTAATCCATGTATCTTTCCACACCAATATTATCTCAACTTGAATTTGCATCTTGAACGGCCAAGTTTGGTGGGTCGCTCAACATATGCCCTTCTAACTCCATGTTGATTTCCTTGATCCGGACAAACTTGGCAAGATAACTTCATCTGCCGCCTCGATATAGGAGTCACACATGAGATTCTTTCCTTAAAATATTCATCGATTGCCAGTCTACACACAATTAGAAGCCCAATACGTCATCTGAGGAAATCTTTAAGGGATAGTTTAAATTCGAGTCCAATCTTCATTTAAAAGTTTAAACCAATACGTTATAAGCTAACTATAACATATTAACTGCTCCACCTTAACACATATCTTTTATGTGAGATTCGTTTCACCTTACATCGTCACACATGCACCTCGACATGGAGGTTTACGATGCATTTAGATTATGAGAAGTTACACTCCCAAAAAAAAAATTATCATGGATCAACATTTAGTCATGACTAGTAACAAAACTATCTTATTCATTAATGATCATATAACTATAAGGAAAAGTAGAGTATGTGTTATTGCACAATAAGATCATGCAATCCAACGCAATAGCGCGATTAACAGAAAAATGAATGATAAATAGAGAAACACCACGGTAGCATTTACCTGGTTCGGTCCCAAGTGCTGAGACCTACGTCCAGGAGAGGGTGGGAGCGATAAATCCACCATGAATAAGGAGATTACAAGCTTGAAACTATGTCACTCTTAATGCCAAGAGCTGATTGTACCAGATCTATCCTCACCCAATGTTAGACCAACCACTCAACCAACCACCTGGAGATTTAAGTTTTACGAATGGTTTTCATTTTTTTTCCAAGGGTCAATTTTCAAGAATGTCGTTCCAACCTATATTCTCATATATTTTAATTTTCAGGTACGGGCCAAATTTTACATGTGAATACATGTCAAGAGAAAATCAATCTAATATATAATATGTAACAAGTGAAAGGGCGTGAAACTACTTATCTTTAACCAAACTACAGGAGATTATAACATCATGATTTACCAAAGTATGCTACTTCAGTTGATGAACAGAAACCTAACAACAGTCCTACGAATGAAGTAAATAGTATTCAATTTCAAGCGATACGAATTTCGTCTTCCTAGGCCGTAGGGATTATTGGGTGTATTTTGACGAGACGACGTTTACCAATTTAAGTTGGGTTTTCTCTGTCATTAAAAATATATACTATGAGGATGAAAGAAGGAGTAATGACATGGGTGATCCCCAATGTCCAGTATAGTCACCGATCTTTTATTTTCTTCAATCTAGCCCATGAATTTTAAAAAAATCCACTTAATGTTCGTTCCATTAAACATATCGACAAGTCACATGCACTTTTTGACATAGATTGCCCCGTTAGCGTTTATTGGGCCAAAATAATAATGTAAACTGCCATGTTGTTTTCCCTAGTCAACAATCCTTTATTCCTTTCTCTTTGGACCAAAATAAGAATAGAAAGATATCACATATGTAATCGAGTTGAGTCAACTCGAATTGATACTTGATACTTGATTTAAATACATCGTCAGTAAGCTCGAGCTTGAGTCAATTAGCCAATAATTCTCGCTCAAAACTCGAATTGAATTAAAACTCAAGCTCGGACAAGGAAAAAACGCTATAATTAAAAAATTAATAATTATATTCATTTTGTTCATTGTCATAAATGTGAAGATATAGTTAAAATACGTAAAGATTCAATCACCCGATTAGGCGTGTGAGCTATTCAGGTCAAGTATTTTCAAGCTCGAGCTAGACTCGATTAATAAGTATTTGTCCTACTTGAACTCGAATAGTTCACGAATGACTTGACTGACTTACATCCTTAGTTGAAAAACATAGGAAGTGTCCAGAACTTCATCCCAAACTAGGAAAACAAGTTGATATGGTAAAGTCAAGAAAAATGGGAACTCAGCCCCTTGTCGTCTAAAGTTGATATTGGTCATAGAATATGATTTCAGGGTTGAGGTATAGCTTTCGTGTTGCCCACCAGCAGCCACTATCAGTTATCTATCATTATTTACACGGCACCGATTTATTCCCAAATAATCTCACCCTTAAGATCAATGATATTTTATTAGCAGATGTTGACCTAAGCTGGTTGTTTCACCGAAGAAAAGCGATTCTTTCCAATAGGAACATGAATCACAACAACTTACGCATGATCGGAAGACAAACGTAGATGCAAATGTATATCTATGTAAAACGACGGGTTCTTGAAGTTTACAAAAAGTCGAGAATGCCGATACATACACATGTATGGAGGCAAATACATACGTATCGGCCCAAGTACCTAACCATTGACGGGACAAAAGAAACTGGTCGATTCGCTCTCGGCTAGGAGTTGAGACCACCACAAAATCAACAAGCCTCCTAGAACCATATATTTTTGCACTACATCACTATGTTTAATGAGAGAATTTGATTAATCACCCAACAGTCAATGAAAACCAGAGTCACTTCAATTGCATATGTGCTATGATGAGGGTGCAATAGCATGCTTGATTCCAATTTGGAAGGTCTAAGTCGGAACATCTATCAAGGCACATAGCAGCAGCAAGAGGTCCCCTGAAGCATTATCAACAGAGAGTGAGAGTGACAACAATTGAGCAACATTTTGTCTATAAAAAGCCGTCATCCCCATTTGGAGACGTGCACAAATTGCTAGACACATTCACTAAGTCACTCCAATTGTCCTAGACAGTACCCAAACCAGTACTATGGCCAAACAAAACCAACTCTCATTCCTCGCAATAGCCACTCTTTTGGTCATTATAGTTTCTGCTTCGGAAACGCTTAGTCGCCCTCTCAGAGAGGAACACTTATTCGACCAACATGAGCAGTGGATGGCGATCCACGGGCGCATCTACAAGGATGCGGACGAAAAGGCGAAACGGTATGAGATATTCAAACAGAACGTTAATCGCATCAACACCTTCAACAATGATAAGGACGTGGGTTATAAACTGGCCTTGAACAAGTTCGCGGACCTGACCAACGAGGAGTTCCGTGCTTCCTACACCGGCTACAAGGGGAGGTCCGCCAGTGTCCTGTCCTCTGTGGCAGTGAAACCGTTCAAGTACGCGAACTTCACCGCCACTCCAGCTGTCTTGGACTGGCGAACCGAGAAGGTTGTGACGTCTGTCAAGGATCAAGGCAGCTGTGGTGAGTGCAATATGTCAAACTCTCATGTCGTACTTGAGCTGGAAAAAAAAGAGGCAACAATATATGTTTAACAAACTACGTAACACAATTACTGTTACATTCATTTTACACCAATCTTGCTATACATATTCATATGTCTTCAATTTTGCACGATAATTTGAACAACTTCTGCAAGCCTGCCAGAGGGAACTTACTTATCTCCTTGTGCAGGATGTTGTTGGGCGTTCTCGGCCGTGGCGGCTATGGAAGGGATTACCATGCTCAAGAAGGGGAAGTTGGTGTCACTCTCGGAGCAAGAACTCGTGGACTGCGACGTTAACGGTGTCGACCAAGGCTGTGAGGGCGGGCTCATGGACAGTGCCTTCAAGTTCATCATAAGCAAGGGTGGCCTCACGTCCGAGGCGAACTACCCTTACCAGGCGAACGATGGGACCTGCAGCAAGGCCAAGACGATGAACATCGTGGCCTCAATAACTGGATACCAGGATGTGCCGGCCAACAACGAGAAGGCCCTCTTGCAGGCCGTGGCAAACCAGCCAGTCTCGGTGGCAATCGAGGGGAGCGGGTTCTCGTTCCAATTCTACTCAGGCGGCGTGTTCACGGGGCCGTGCGGGACTAGCCTTGATCACGCTGTCACGGCAGTCGGGTACGGTATGACCACTGGCGGGACCAAGTACTGGCTGCTGAAGAATTCGTGGGGCACTGGGTGGGGTGAGAGCGGCTACATGAGGATCCAGAGGGATGTGAGCTCTGAGGCTGGTCTCTGTGGTCTTGCCAAGGAAGCTTCTTATCCAACTGCATGATATGAACCAATATATGTCATACTGGTTCTTAGGCTCTCTATAAGTGTGATGTCTAGCGTTTGTGTAAAGAAGCAACTGTAAGTGATAATACGTCACTAGGGGTGGTGTGTACTAAATCAAAAACTGTATATCGTTAGCAAAATTATGGGCCTGCAAATTAAATTTGGCACTAAGTGTTCTAATAATTGTACGTGAATTGAATGAAATAGATTAGTCAGCGTGATTTTAAGTACTGAATTGTGTCCAATAGCAGAAGCATGCCATGAAGCTGAAGAAACGTCAGCCATTATCTCTAAGTGGAAACACCTTTGCAGGGGAAAACTGACGGAAAATGAAATGTCACATCCTGTAATTGATAAGACTTCAGACCACCACGCTTGGGACCATATTGCAGTTATTCCTATTTGCTGAATAAGATGGCAAACAACCGACAATCATGAAAATCCGCACACTATAGTAAAACTGGACGATGTCATAACTCATCCTTAAATCAATCATGTATATTCATATATATATTTGTGCGCATATATATATTTATGTGGGCTTCATTCAACTTAGTAGAAGTGTATATATATATTGGGAATGATTTGTGCCCTTTTGGGTGGAAGAGGTCCGTTTTTAAAGACATCTAGGTTGCTGTAGAAAGGTTCACGGGGTTCAACATATATATATATATACATATATATATTTATATATATTGAGATTCAACATAAATCTACCATCTCACAATGGGGTTCTCAAAAAGGAGTTAAAATCTAAGTCAAAGATATTTCTATCTCCATTCAATACCTTTTTATTTTTTTTCAAAATTTCATTCAATAACTTAAATAAATAAGTTATGGACCAATTAATTATGTTATTTACTCGTTTTAATTTTGATCATTTTGTGCTCGACTTTTTGAACTCACACCTCCCACGTGAATTCTTAAAATCTTGACATTCCTCTATACGAAGATGGAACACCTTTTTTCTATCACATTGGAAATTGAATTCATTGCAAAAAAAAAAAAAAGAAGAAGCAAAAGAGCGCGTACAAAGTGCTTTCTATGTATGTGAACTCAATTCGGATACATCGTTGGATGAATTAGATCCATATAATTAAATGATATATTTGGATCGAGTTCATCTGCACCTTCAATCATTTGGCGGGTCAATAAGAAGCACCAAAATTTTTGACTTAATATTAAAAAAAAGCACGACACTGATAGCTATAATTTAATGGAACATCCCCATGATGTGAAATAATGAGGATGCTTTATTCTGTACCAATTAAAATACATCAAGTAAATACCAATTATTTAGGAAGTCCACATCAAGATGCGTTCTCCCTCTGCTGTACGTTTTAGGACAAAATGAAAAATCCTAATGCATTTGATCTGGATTTGGTAGGCAACTATTTTAAATTGGGCGTAAAAGAATTGAAAATCCCTTAATTATTTAAAATGCTCAATATGAATAATGTAACATTTTTTTATAAAAGTTGATCCCAAATTATATGCTTTTTCTTCGAATTGATCTTTCCGACATAAAAATAAATGGAGATATGGACGTATCCTTTAATTACGGTCGTGTCGTCCAACGTGGCACGAGAAAATCTAATAATGGTTTTTAAGGTTTTAGCAATGAACAATCTGAAAAAGAAAGTGCAGAAGCAGAAAGAGAAGAAAAGAAAAGAACAAAGGAAGAAAGGGACCATTGGCGGCGGCGGTAGCAGCAAGGGAGGTGGAGACAGCGTTGTCCAGGCATCGGAGAGGATCCGACATCGGTCACTAGATTCATGCGAACCCGGAGCCATTGGCGACTTCCTTTCAGCAAGAGCAAAAACAGAGAGAGAGAGTTAACCTCTGCAGGCCGCAAGCCAAGCCCGAGGTCGTGGCCTTCGCTAGCCTTGCCACTTGCCAGTGATCGCCTTTTTTGGACCTCACCTTTCTAATGACAGTGTCGCCACAGACCTGCAGCAAGAATGATACTCTACTGATTAACGGCGAGGACGTGATCATCGCCTCATATTTAGGCAAGGCCCTTGCGCAGATCAGTGGCGAGGGGTCGGAGGCCCATGACGCGGCGTCTGGGGTCGGCCTTGCACTGTGTCCTTTCCCTTCGTCTCGACGACTGGTCAGACGGTGACCAGGATCTTGCTATCTCTGTTTCTGCGGGGCTGCAACGGGCCTAGATGCGGCAGCTAGGGACCAACACAGATGCCGGTGAGGGCGGCTGACCTATCGCCCTGAAAATAACGATAATGGATGCTAATTAGCTGAGAAGAGAGAGATCGGAAATGTTGCTGTCCTGAAGCTAGGTTGTTGACTTGGAGAGAGAACTATGGCTTTCTTTTGGGCCGAAGAGGAACAAATATGGCTTTTGGTATATGAGAATTTGATAGTTTGGTAACGTATGGGCTGCAAGCTGGGGGGCCGTGGCCCCTCTTAGCCCGTCTATATATATATATATATATATGATTAATACCACAAAAAGCCCAAAATAAATACACTTATGACAAATTTATTATAAACTATTTTTTTTACCACCAAAAACCCTAAATTGTCACTCCCGAATTAATTTTTTGATCACCAAAAATCTCAAACTAGTACACTTGTGATAAATTTACCCTCCGTTAGTTTCTGTTAAATTTTACTATCAAATTACTAAGTTTAATGACACGTGGTAATTGACAGATATACCGATTTTGGGTATTATCCCTCTATTTGTCACAAATTTTATCAATTTGTGATTTTTCGTGATATTAATGCAATTTAACGGATACTAATGGAGAGTAAATTTGTCACAAATGTACAAGTTTGGGGTTTTTAGTGGTCAAAAAATTAGTTCGGGGGTAAAATTATCACAAGTGTACTAATGTGGGGTTTTTAGTTGTTAAAAATATAGTTCAGGGTAAATTTATCACAAGTATACTAGTTTGGGGTTTTTTATGGTCAAAAAAATTATTTCGGGGTAAAATTATCATAAGTATACAAATTTGGAGTTTTTCGTGCTATTAACCCTTGTATATATGCAGGCATTTCAGAACTCATTAATTTATCTCTTGTTCCCTCTTGCTCCTTCTTGCTCCCTATCGCACATTACCTTCTTCAACATCATTTTCCTTTTTTGTCACTAGATGTGGTGTTGATGTGGCTTGCTAAGTCTGTTTGACGGGAGGGTTGATTCGAACAAAAAATTGCATAATTTAGGTAGCGAATGATAACCATTCTGCTCCAGAATGAGTTCCTGAATCAGAAATAGATTCTTCTATTTCTGGTTCCTCGATGAGTTTCTGAGAAAAAAAACCCGTTTGATAACGACCAAAAATTTCTATTTCTAGAACAGAAACCCGTT
Source organism: Syzygium malaccense (assembly GCA_031216405.1). Lineage (NCBI taxonomy): Eukaryota > Viridiplantae > Streptophyta > Magnoliopsida > Myrtales > Myrtaceae > Syzygium > Syzygium malaccense. Next base: position 8,164,586 of record CM062256.1, on the reverse strand, counting down.
TGATAATAGCACAAAATTTCTATTTCCTGAAACAAAAACCTGTTTGATAAACAACAGAAAATTCTATTTCCAGGAACATAAATCCATTTTTTTAAAAATGGTATAAAATTAATTAAAAAATCTGAAAAATTCATAAAAATCTCAAAAAAATTCAAAAAATCCCAAAAAATTGAAAAATTCTAGAAAAAATCATCAAAATGTTGAGAAAATAAAAAAAATTCAGATTTCGGGAAAATATGAAATTTGTTGAATTTTTTCAAAAAAAATCAAGAAATCAAAAATTTCAAAACTTCACAGAATTGCTTAGAATATCTGTAGCTACCCACTTTGAGTAAAATTTAAATTTTTTGAGGTGCCCAAAAAAATAAAAAAAATAAAAAATAAAAAATAAAAAATTTCATAACATGGCTTAGAATACGTGTGGCCACCCACTTTTTGAGTCAATTTTAATTTTTTTGAGATGCCCAAAAAAAATTTAAAAAAATTAAAAATTTCAAAACTTCACAGAATGGCTTAGAATACCCGTGGCCAACCATTTCAAGAGAAATTTAATTTTTTTGAGATTTCCAAAAAAATTAAAAAAATTATAAATTTCAAAACTTCATAGAATGACTTATAGAATACATGTGGTCACCCACTTTGAGTGAATTTAAATTTTTTTAGGTGCCGAAAAAATAAAAAAATTAAAAATTTCAAAACTTCACAGAATGGCTTAGAATATTTGTGGCCACCCATTTCGAGAGAAATTTAATTTTTTTGAGATTCCATAAAATAATTAAAAAAATCAGAAATTTCAAAACTTCATACAATGGCTTAGAATACATGTGGCCACCCACTTATGCATGGTTGAAAGAAAGATTCTGATCAATTTTTAGAATAATACTCGATAGATATATAGAAGGTTTTTAAGCCTAGCAATTCCCAAATAATTACGGAACAAAGTAAATGCTAGAATGCAATTAACATGGCAATGTTAAAAAGAGGGAAGAGTTTTTGGGAGACGAGAGGTTTGCCGATGGAGAGAAAAAAGAACAAATCCCTATCCACTTCTTGATTGGAACATGCTTAATATGGCAATGTTCGTTCAACCCTTCTCTCTCGTCAGCTAATTTTTGTCCAATTAGATTGATTGCGGATTAAAGCTTCTCTTGATTAAAGAAATGTTTCTCTCGATTCAATTTAATAAGTTTTTAGCTTATATCCCGTGCATAATGTGGCACCTGCGTGATTAGGTCCGGAAGCCACAAATTAAGTACACGTTTCCAAAGTCACGATACTCGTATCGAATCTGCACTTAGTCGTTTTCACCATTAATGGACAACCCTAAGACTACCTGCTCAGAGTGTACAAAGGCTTTTGCTTGGGAAAGGAAACAGTTCGACGCAAACCCAAAAGCGTCTATCCCTCTGTTTCCTTTATTTTCTTTAACTACTCGATACCAGAACATAGCCCTGGCCGTAGAGAATCATAGTTTCGGCAAATTCATTCCAGAATAGCTAAAACTTTTATTGTGATCTAAGGCCCCCAAATAGGAGAGATCAAGGGAATTCAACCATATGGAGGAGGTACACAAGCATCTTGAAGCTATTTCAAGCTACGAGAAATATGGCATCTTTGCAGCACATTAGGAACTACAGTTTACATAGTCGGCTTGTGATTCATACAGCAAATTAAAGTGCCCAATAGCTCCTATTTTCGAATTTTGCCTTAGACAGTAATAAATGACAACTTTCCCACTTCTTTCCAGTGTACAACATAGGACGACGTCTACCGCTCACCCCTTGTTTGCAGGTGCTCCACACACGCTGCAAAATGAGAGCGCAATTGCTTAAGTAATGGATACAAGATAGTAAATCATAAACAAAATGTTTGTGTACTTCAGAGCACGTCCACAAGGAAAATAAGTTGGGAACCAGCACCAGCAAAACTGAAAGAAAACTTACATAGTGCAAACTGCAAAGTACTATATGAAAACAGATATACCCACTCAATTTGGGTGCTTATATCTCATCTTCCTCAAAAATATCTCGTTCAGGGTAGTCCCCAACCTGGAAAACATATAACAATGAGAAAATTCAAGTTACGGACTATTGCAGTTCACCATGCAAAGGCAACAGAACCCAACTCTATTTAACAAGGACATTGCCTTTTGGAATTTTCGCAAGCATTTCTATCAATCGCTAAACAAAAAAAAAATTCAACACTTGAAAGTTGTTGCATCTCGCATTCTCAAAACATATCTCAAAGTGTGAACAATAAATTTGGAAGAATTATGTTTCAAGAGAGATGCACACACATCCATAGTAAATGTTGCATCACTTTTAGCAATTTTTCCAGGTAAACAATCGGCTCATAATTCGCACATCTAGTAATAGCAGTACTAGTACGTTTAAAGTATTAGACAAAACAACATTATTAAACTATAGTTGTCTTCTCACCTTTACTTTGTCTGGTCCGACCATTGCACCATGAAGTGGAGGACACTTGAAGTAGCATAGCTCTTTTACCCTGCAACATCAAAATGTCCGGTAAGTATGTAAATGCACAAAGACAGACATGAGGAAAAGAACTTACACATGCTAGTACAAGCAGATGGCAACAAGCACGCATGGAATGAGCAGAAAATAGCATGTTAGTTTTTAGAATCTTTGCTGTCTTTCGGTTGATTTGGACAGAGCGGAACAAGAGAGCTTTCGTACAAGAGGTGACACTTGCTTTTGTAATTACTGAAAGTTGGTTATAAGTCCTACACTTTTGGTATAGGAAAGTTACTTGTAGATGGAAATGCTAAAATCGACTCTATAGCCGATTCGTCTCGTTACTAAGCTCTTTCTTTATATAAGCTTGCACAACCCCTTGCCCTGCCCCCGCGCGGCCCACCCCCCCTCTTCATGCCCTGTATAGTTTGGTTATGGTCCAAAAAGCACCTACTCAGTCCCTTACTTTTTCCACAACCACCGGTGACAATGAAAAAACAACTCAATGGAGCAAAATGGAGCACATAACTATAATTTCATTCAGCAACTTATCAGGAACATACTTCGCAAGCTCAACTCTATCCCTCTCAAACTATCTAATCCACTATTTCCATGAGAAACCCCTTACCGGCATTTCTACAAACAACCCGTAAGCAAACCCAAAGAATTTCAAGAATTCCAATCTCGACACCTCCAAAACACCCACAACAAGAGCAATCTAAAAAGTAAAGATTATCGAGCTCCCCCGCTCATCATTAAAAGTAAAGATTAAGCAATTCCCCCAATCCCAACAAAGAGAAGCCGTGGGGACTCGAACTTCACGAACAAATCAATCAAAACAACACAACAACAACAACAAAACACATACACAAACACACGACCAACGGATATCGAGCTCCCCCGCTCATCTATCAGCGAACGAGTTAAATTCGGAAACAAAACCGAAGCTCCCGCGGGTACCTCTCTCCGCCCCCACAAAGAAATCCCGATTCGTCGGGGCGCCGGAAGCCGAAACCCTAGGAATTCGGCGGCGGACCCAGGCGGCGACGCCGAGACCCACCCCCGCCCCGGCCCGACGCGACCCGCGTACCCCGGACGCGGAAGCCCGCCCCGCCACAAAGCCCTCATCCTTTGCAGGTGAATCGGCCGCCGGAAACGCGAAAGGGGGCTCGCCCAAATGGGAGACAAACGCCGAGAGAGAGAGAGAGAGAGAGAGAGAGAGAGAGAGCGAGAGGGGGAGGGGGAGGCCGAGCGGCCTCGCCCAGGTTTGGCGGTCGACCTCGCCGTCGCCCAGATCTGGGCGACGGCGAGGTCGACCGCCGGCCATGGCGAGGCCGAACCTGACCCCTCCGATGAAGGCGACTGGAAAATCCAGAAAAGAGAGAGATGAGAGGAGATCGGAGCTTACGTGGAGCAGGAGCGAGCGAGCGAGCGGCCGTGGCTTCCTCTCGGTCGGAGCGAGCGAACGAGCAGCTGGCTTCTCGATGGCGACAGAGACTACAGAGAGAGACGGAGAGTCTTCCGGAGACGAGAGACAGGCGGGTGATTCTGAGTTTTGTTCCAGACGAGAGAGACGGGCAGTAGATCTCAGTGAACGAGTTCCTCAAAAATGGTTCTGAGTTTTGTTCAAGAAATTGAAAACCAACTTTTTTTTTGTTCTAATTTCTGGTTCAGAGCCGGTTTTGGGACAAAAATTTATCCCGGAAATAGAAAAATAAATTTGCGTTACCAAATGGATTTTTGGTCCAAAACTAATTTCGGGAATAAAAAATTAGTTCTGGACTGAATTAGAATGGTTATCATGCAGTACCTTAGTGGCCCAGTTGAGCTATATGAAAATTGACAGGATCAAATCGGACTTTTTGCAATAGTTTAGGGATCTCTCGTACTTTTATTTCTTTAACATGCGAATAACCATATCTTTTTTTTTTTTCCATAATCATCATATCTTTGAAGCAACTAAAAAAATGAGAAGAAAGATACACAAAAAGTCCACAGATCACAGAATTTTTATTTTATTTGTAGCAAAAGATGGGATAAGTTTCACGTGGGATATGACTTCCGCGTCATATGAATGTTTAGTATGTCTGGTAATTGAAGAGAAAGGTAGGTGATCTAATTGCAATAAACATCCGTTTAGACTATTATTATTTGCAAATTCATATTACTCTTTTGATAGGCTGCTATTACTCTTTCTAACCGTGTGACTACACACACAAAATAAGTAGAACTTGGTTTTGATATCATGTTAGAAATCTAACCCAAAAATTTAAGCGGTTAGTGAAGGAAGATCACATATATATTAAGAGCATATGAACCCTATTGTTAAGCGATGTGGAATATTTCAACAAATAGAATCACATTTTTAGGTTGATCTAATATTATGCACATAGGAAATTGCATTGGGAATGTTTTCATATCTATAAAAGTTGATATTTGCATATCTAAGGGTATCCATATTTAGACATATTTTGTATATCTTTACATATTATTAAGATTTTGCGTAATTACTCTCGACATGTTCGAACAATTGGAATTCTCCATGAATAATTGTTTTAGTGTACAAGCAGGGTGAGTATCATTACAGGTTAGAACTGGAAAACAGTTCGGTTCTAGGTTCTAGTTAGACTCTATCTAGTTCCGGATTCCATATTCCTAGGACATTTCGTTTGCATTATTATTTAATTGACATATTTGCACATATACTTTCATAAATTACATGTCATAAAATGGAAAATATAAACAATTAGATCTCGCATTTTAGTAATTCATGCATCTTCATTAAAGAAATCAAAGAAATTTCTCAGGGTGCATTTAGGGAAATTTAGATTTACTTGTATATTTTCTTAATACATGTGGATTTGCTTTCTTAGGATTGCATTTCACTATAGATTACATTACTTTAAATTTTTCCTTATATATTAATAGCTTATTTTAGGAATATAATTGATCTAGTACAAATTCATATAGAGCATATCTCACTCGCATATCCACTTTCCTTTTATGCATTAGTCTATTTTAGGAAATTCATACGAGTATTTTTCTTGACGTTCCATTTATCGCTTAGGCGGTCCTAAGTTCCTAACATTATAACAAGGCCTTGTTTAATTGTTGCCTGAGACGACCTAGCAGCGCCCAAAAGAAGCATAACCTCTAGAGAGGTATCATTACAGAACTAGTTTAGTGTATCTCCACGTGCCAATAATATGAAATACATTTCGAAAAAGGGTTAATATCACGAAAAATCTCAAACTGATACATTAATAATAAATTTATGCAAAATTAATTTTTTGACCATAAAAAACTCCAAACTAGGACACCTGTGACAAATTTAACCTCTACTAATTTCCGTTAAATTTTATCGTCAAATTGCTAAATTCGATGACACGTGACAGTTGACACGTATACCAGTTTGGGGTTTTATCCCTTTGTTTGTCACATGTTTACTAGTTTGTAATTTGTCATGGTATTTATCCAATTTAACGAGGGTAAATTTGTCACAAATGCATTAGTTTTGGATTTTTTGTGGTCAAAAAATTAGTTTGGGATAAATTTATTATAAGCATATCAGTTTGAGGCTTTTGGTGGTCAAAAAATTAGTTTTAAGTAAATTTGTCACGGATGTATCAGTTTGTGGTATTAATCCTTTTGAAAATGTAAATTTTTATTCAACCAAACGGGATCGTATTGCGTGATCACAAATCTTTGCTGAACCTACAGCGCAACCCAGGAGTATAAACATCTTCCTAAGGAATTTACTTGCGAAAAGACAAACATCCGAGAATGGAAACAACACCAAAAAATGACCATGAAACTTCACGACACTCTCTTTCACCACACTAGTTTGTGGTCGCATGAATTGGGTAGTGCTTTCAGCTGCACATTTGGCTGGGTTGCTCCCTCTAGTGTCTTGAACAACAACGCTTCGGCGTCTGTCCAGTGTTGGATCTTGTGCTTCAAGGGGAGGCAAAAATCAATCGAACGGCCCATTTCACGCATGCGGTTCTTGCACCTCTTCGAGGGGTCATTCCATACCGGATATTGTTTTTGTAAAGTCACCAAGAGCTTTGACAAAGGTGCTGGCAATCGTGTGAACTTACGGGGCTGGTTTTACTTCTTTAGTCCTGACACGGACCTGTAACCTGCTCAACGGGATTGGGCAAAGGTAGCCTTTATGTCCACGGCCAGCTCCTTGTCTTGGTCCTTCTTGCCAAAACCTTTCTTGCTATTTTCAGGCAGCTCGGACAATTTCCCGGCCCGGATCCCGAATTCAACGCATTCACCAACAGATGTCATTGAAGGATAAGCCACAACAATCAATCGAATGCCCACTGAGATTAAAAACCATTTCATCGTTTTGGTTTAAAAAGTTCAAAAACGAAATTGCAATGTAGACATGCTTATACAATTGGGAGGTCTAACGAAGCCACTTGTTCTGTAGGGCCAAATTAGAAGGGTTCGCTTGCGCTTCATCCCCTCCTGCTTTCGTCGCTCAATCTGACTTTGGACATCCTCATGAGTAGGCCGAACAGATGTTTTCGGGAGAGAGGGTAAGCATTCCGGGTCTCTCCCTCGGCAGAAGTATTCTAGTAAGGTGCATTGTTCCTTCATCTCTCCATCCAAATCTTTAGCCCAATATGTCTGCGGGCAACAGTCGTACCAGGTGCTCCCAACCTCACCCAGTTTCTTTCGGTAAACATCCACATTGTATTGAGACTATCAAGGCTCATCTGGGAGAGATGTATTTGAAATTCCTAAGAGGAATCAGGTTGTCGATAACGGTTGAAGAAAGAGAGAGAGAGAGAGAGAGAGTCCAAAAGTGATCTTGGGCTTTATCTCGAGAGTCAAAATGAGCTTAGGGCCCTTTTTTTTTAATTTTCAGGTTGGATTGCATAAGAAAAATTCATATTCTTGCCTGTGTCCATGTTCCCAATTTCTGAATACGGACAATGCAATAAAGAACAGGAAATGCAAGACTATGCAAGGTCAAAATCCGATATCAATAGCGAGCTCAATACGAAATTTTCAAGGAATGCGAAAGGGAACTTCGAAGTGAAAAATTTAAGTATCAACAATGCACCAAATAATTTATGGCTATTCGTCAAACATATTGCAACAGTTATTTTCTTCGAGGTAATGGGTCTAATTTTCTATCACGAAAACTAATTTCGTGGTCCAAGGTGAAACTTATTACCAAGAAAGATTGGAGCATACTTTAGCGAAAACCAATGAATATAAAATATGGAGAGAACCTTTTCCTACTTAATTGGCTTGATTACTAGGCTTGGATTCCCATGTAGGGAAAATTGTCGAAAAAGTTCTAAATCTATTATATTTTTGTCAATTCAGTACCAAACTTTGAATTGTTTCAATTGAGTCATAAACCTTTTACATTTTCCCAATTGAGTCAATTCGGCCAATTTTAACCGAAAAATCGCTAACGTAGACGCTGGCTATTCTACTTCACAGGTCAGTGTTAAATTTGGTCATTTTTAATAATATTTTAATATTTTTTGAATTTTTTTATTTTACCTTTTATGTCTTATCCTTCGTTACTTTTTTTTTTTGTGTTTTTCCTTTGCTCTCATTTTCTTTTTTTTCTTTTCTTATTTCTTTTTTTCCCTTTATCCCTCTGCCGGCCTCGGGTGAGTGACCCCTCGCCAGCCTCGAGCGAGGGTTGCCCTTGCTCAATCGAACAAGGGCGGTGAGGGTGGCCCTTGCTCGATCCAACAAGGGCGGTGAGTGTGGCCCTCGCTTGAAGTTAGCAGAGGTCGGTGATGGCTGGTGGAGGGAAAGAAAAAAGAAAATTAAATTAAATTAAAAAAAAGTGAAGAAGGAAAAGAGAAACTTCCAAATGGAAGCTGAAAAGTTTCTCTCTCTCTTCTTTCTCCATCGTCTTCTTCAAGCTTTAGCCATGGGGGATGGCTTGAGCTAGTTTCACTCTCCCCTCCCGTTGATTTTGTTTAAATCTTTTTGTTTTTTCTGTTCTCCAAATCTAACTCTGGGAGCTTTCTTCCAGTCTAATTTTCGATTTGAGACTTCGAACTCTCCTAATTTAGTTCTAGATTTAGGGGTTTTTCTCTCTCGATTTGGATCGGCATTTCGAGGATTCAATACACCTGTGTTCTGTCCATATATAGGTCCTCTGCCTCCAATTTTAATGATGATCATAGGAGCTTTGGCGTTTAGCTAAACCGTGAAGTTTGCTCTTCCAAAAGTTAGATTTGTGTTTTTTCAACTTGTTTGGTTGTCTTCGTATGAAAATGGTGTAGAGGAAGCCGAACCTTGGCATGTACCGCCAATAGGCAATGCCGTAGTTATTAGAGAATGATTTTTCAGCGTGTGCTCATTGATGATGATGATACAAGATCTAGTGATCAGCCGCCGATTGTTTTGATTGATATATTCGTTTTTATGGACTGAGTATGTGCTTAACTCTGCTAATGCTCTGTTGATCCTCCTTGTTTTCTAGATTTGGCTTTGTTTTGTTGTGTTCTTGGCTTTGCTCTACTTCGATTTTCTTTGCCATGAAAGTCAATATACTTTTCATGTATTCTTTTGAACAATGAATACAATTCTCTTTCGAACAAAAAAAAAGAAGGAAAAGAGAAGAAAAGAAAAAAAGGAAAATGAAAAAGTTAATAAAAGTTAGAAAAAATTATTAAATTTTTATTAAAAATTTTTCATATCAATGCCGATTGGCCAGCTACCTGGCCTTGTAGGATGGTTGGCCAGCGTTTACTTCAGCAATTTCCAGCAAAAAATTGGCTGGTTTTGGCTAGATGGACTTAATTAGAAAAATGTGAAAAAGTTTAAGATTGAATTGACAAAAGCGCAATAGATTTATAACTTTTTTTTTTGACAATTTTCCCTTCCTAAGTATCCAATATGAAAGATCACGTCATTTCTTAGCAGAGTGGGACAATTCTAAAAGCACTTCTTATTTAAATTCATTAAAAATAATGCAACTTTCTGGCGAACACGCAAAAAAAGTATTTGAACTTTTAGTAATGATGAAAAACTTCAGATAATTTGAACATTTTTTAATGTCAAACTAAGTATTCCTTATTAAACAAGGTTTGTTATCCAGCGTCTTTAGCGCACTAAACGCTCTAAGTAAAAATATTTCGGTTTTCAAAAACATGATTCTATATAATATGAGAAAAACAGCGCATGGAACCTCCATAATTTTTCCTTTCTAACCAAAAAAGAAACACCGTAAATTTTCCTTAGTTGCTTGCATAATGTATGGCTCAAAAGACACATTAATTGAAAGGGTTACTGCCATAAAAAACTCCAAATTGATGACAAATTTATCAAAGATTAATTTTTTGACCATAAAACACTCCACACCGATATATTTATGACAAATTTACCCTGAATTAATTTTTTTATCATAAAAAATCCCAAACTACAAATTTACCCTTTGTTAAATTATTAAATTGGATTAATACTGCGAAAAATCATAAAATCGTACACCTGTAACAAATAAAGAGTAAAACTCTAAATTGGTACAACCATCAACTATCACATGTCATAAAACTCAGAAATTTGACGGTAAAATTTAATAGAAAATAACGGAGGGTAAAATTATCACAGGTGTATCAGTTTAGAGTTTTTGTGGTTAAAAAATTAGTTTGAAATAAATTTGTTACAAGTGTACCAGTTTGAAGTTTTTCGTGGTATTAACGCTAATTGAAACTATTAAGTAGTAGTAAATTCTCAAATTATAGGAATAATAAATAAATTTCATTTTGAACAAATTTTCATGAGTCGCGTCAAGCAATAATTTTAATAAAATGAATTAATATTTAGAATGGACGTGTCCTGATAATGCTGTAAAGTGGAGACAACACTCATCCACTTTCTCCTTTGAATTTCCACGCAAGTGGAATACTCATCAGGTTCGGAATTTTATCTGTTCTCGTACGAAATAATGTCTTTGACCAAGTATACTTGTAGTTGAAGCCCATCAACTTTATAATTTCTATTGGCCTGTCGATAACATAATGAAGTATTTGAAAATTGAAAAGTTTAGCACTCGATGAGATTAAATGTTATCGGATGATTATAACTATTAATTCCATCACACTACAAAAAAACAAGATTTTTGCCACGAAAATTTGCGACGAAAAAATTTTCGTTGCAAATTTGCGACAAATTTTCCAACGAAAAGCAAAATTCGTTGGAAATTTCCAACGAAAAAATTTTCGTCGCAAAATTCGTTGGAAATTTCCAACGAAAAAAAATTTGTTGGAAATTTCCAACGAATTTTCCAACGAATTTCAATTTTCCGAGAAATTAATTTAGTGTGTATAATTTTCGTTGGAAAATTCGTTGGAAATTTCCAACGAATTTTTTCGTTGGAAATTTCCAACGAATTACAAAAAAACCCACATTTTTCATATTCGTTGGAAAATTCGTTGGAAATTTCCAACGAATTTCAATTTTCCGGGAAATTAATTTAGTGTGTATAATTTTCGTTGGAAAATTCGTTGGAAATTTCCAACGATTCGTTGGAAATTTTCAACGAATTTTCCAACGAATTACAAAAAAATCCGATAATGTTCGGTATTTTTTATATTCGTTGGAAAATTCGTTGAAAATTTCCAACGAATTTTCCAACGAATTTCAATTTTCCGAGAAATTAATTCAGTGTGTACAATTTTCGTTGGAAAATTCGTTGGAAATTTCCAACGAAAAAAATTCGTTGGAAATTTCCAACGAATTTTCCAACGAATTTTCCAACGAATTACAAAAAAACCGATATTGTGCGGCATTTTTGATATTCGTTGGAAAATTCGTTGGAAATTTCCAACGAATTTTCCAACGAATTTCAATTTTCGCGCTCATTTTCCCCGCAATTTTAAATTTCAACATTCTCTCTCTCTCTCTCTCTCTCTCTCTCTCTCTCTCTCTCTCTCTCTCTCCTTCGCCGAAGCCTTCCCCCTTCGTTTCCCCCTCCGCCTCCCCCTCCGCCTCCTCCCCCGCCGGCCCCCCTCCTCTTCCGGCTCCGCCTTCACCTCCGGCGCCACGGACACCAAGCCTCCGACGCCCCCGACGCCACCAAGCCTCGTCGCCGGCGAGGCTAGGAGACGACGACGAGAGCAAGAGCCTGCTGCTGCTGCTGCTGCTCTCGTTAGACGACCAAAGCTCGATCCCGCCCCTGCTGCTGCTGCTGCTTCTTCTTCATCTTCTTGTTCAGGCGAAACAGCCTCGCCGGCCATGAGGGCAAGCCTCGTCGTCGGCGAGGGCCGAGCTCGCCCAGATCTGGGCGAGCTCGGCCCTCGCCATGGCCGGCGAGCTTGGAGCTCGCCCAGATCTGGGCGAGCTCGGCCCTCGCCGGCGACGAGCTCGCCCAGATCTGGGCGAGCTCGGCCCTCGTCGGCCATGCCGAGGGCCGAGCTTGCCATGGCCGGCGAGCTCGGCCCTCGCCGGCGACGAGGCTGGCCCTCGCCGCCGGCGAGGGCTATTTTTCGACAAAAAAAAAATTTCGACCAAAAAAATTTTTTTCGATGGAAAAAAAATTTCCACGATTTTTCGACCAAAAAAAATTGTAGTTTCCAACGAAAAAAAATTCGTCGGAAAAAAAAGTTCGTTTCCAACGAATTTAGCCACGAGTTTTCCAACGAATTTTCCAACGAAAAAAAATTCGTCGCAAATTTCCAACGAAAATTCAAATTTTTCGTTGGAAAATTTTCCGACGACGAATTACCAACGAATTTTTTTTCGTTGGCAAATTCGTTGGAAAAAGAATTTCCAACGAATTTTCCAGAATTTTTCGTTGGAAATTTTGTCGGAAAAAAATCGTTTTTTTGTAGTGTCAAATCATAAAACTTTCTTAATGTGGTAAGTAAGGAAGGGGTCACTTAATTTATTAAGTAGAAAAAAGTAATTTTTGGAAATTAGAATATTGCCAGTTATATTATTAAAATCAACCTTTGCTTCTACTTTCGACACTCTAAACACTTAAAAATTCTGTTCTTAAATTCTCAATACTAAATTTTCAACTTTATCCAATGAGCCTTTCAGTAAATAGATTGTTGTAAGGAATTTGACTCTAATAGTGGGGTATAATCAGCCCCACCCATTACCTTCTTCCACAAAGAAGTAACATATGGAGCCAAAAGGGCAATATCTAGAAGGGAGGGATACTTGTATTTCTAGAAGCAATGAAACGTTTTGACGGTGGAAGTGTTTGGCTAGGCGCACCAAGGAGCCATGTACCTCATTCAGAGAGATCTTTTAAGGAGAGCCCAAGTTTGCATTTGTCGACATTATCCAATCAGACTCAACCTCCATTTAAAAGTTTGAGCCAAGGGGTCAACTCGAGTATGTTAATTTCTCCATCTTACACCATATCGGCTGTTGACACCTAAATTTTGGCGCATCATTTAGTGTAATTTACATAGAAAATTAGGGATTAAATTTTTAACCCCTAAACAAAAAATATTTTAAATTGCATAACATGTAGTTTAAATTCATTTTAGATTAATTGCATTTTGCATCGGACCGGCGGTGACGAACGAGCTTAAATTTCATCAAACGGGACTCGGCTCGCTTAAAATGCACGGGCCGGGAATTACAAGTCAAACGGGCTTGGTCGTTTTAATTTGAACTTAATTCAGCTCATTATCATTAATTAATTCAGCCCATTTAAATTAAAGCCCAAGCCTAAGCCCATTAAGACTAGAAAGCCCATCTAATTGACCTAAATTAATACTATATATACATTATTAGGTCAGAATTTGAACGGACACACACAATTTTCAGATCAGAATTTTCAGAGTGTGAGAGTGAGAAAGAGAGAGAGAGAGAAGGAGACCGGCCGGAGCACCCCCGACACGGCCAGAACCGCGCCCTTCGCGCCGCCGCACGTCGTGCCCCGCTGTCGCACCGCCGCCGCCGCGCCTGCCGCCGCCGAGCCTGCCGCTGCCGCCTCACGCCGACGCTGCTGCTGCCGTGCACGTCGCCGTTGCTGCTTCCTCCTCACGCCGTCGCCGCCGCTGCTGCTTGCTGCTGCCGCCTCACGCCGACGCCGCTGCTGCCGCCGCTTCCCACGACGCTGCCGCTGCTCCTCCCGCCGGCGCTGCTGCTGCCGTGTGACGTCGCGCGTTGCTGCTTCCCCCTCACGCCGACGCCGCTGCTGCTGCTTGTCGCTGCCGCCTCACGCCGACGCCGACGCCGTGCCTGCTGCTGCTCCCCGCGCTGACGCCGTGTCTGCCGCTGCTTCCCGCCTACACTGCCGCTGCTGTGTGCTGCTGCTGCTGCCGCCGCTCCACGCCGCTGCCGCCGTGCATCACGCCGTGCGCCACCGCCGCTGCTGCTGCCCTCTTTGCTGTGTGCTGCCGTCGCCGAAGCCGTTGCACGCCGACGCCGCTGCTGAAGTTTCCCCTGACGTGCGCCACCGTCGCCGCCGTTCCCGACATCGCGCCGCCGATCCGCCTTCGTCGTTCATCCCGATCCGCAAGTTCGAATTTGGGAATTATCTGCAAATTAGGTAATTAGATATTATCTGATATTTTTTAGAATATTTAATTTACTAATTTGTGTGTTTGAATATTTCGTGAATATCGTGTGGAATATTAGATATATTAGGATAATTATCTGATATCTGCAATATTTTTTAAAAATATTCAAAACTAGGAAATTTTCCTAATTCGGCAACGTATCTGGACGACTATCCGACCTTATCCCCAAGGTACGATACGCGGCGATACGGAAAACCATTATCCTATCCATAATCACTTGGGTATGATAATGATTTTTATCTGCTTTCCAAATTTGAACGATCGACTTTCTGTCAATATCTATAACCCTATAGATATGACAGTTAGTTTGATTTCTGTGCCTAATCCGAGTTTGAAACGAATCTTGTGGATTGCGTGGCTATTTTAAATGTGGATGCTATCTCTGTTTAGATTATTTTTCCTTTTCGAATAAAAAAGAGAAAATTCAAAAAATATCAGTTAGGATTTGAATTTGAGTTTTGCATGTTTAGGAATCCTAAATATATCTATACAATAGAGTAATTATTTAATTTAAATTAGGACTTTGGGATAATCTATTTCCTAGTTTAAATTAAGTAATATTCTAATCTTAATAGATTATTTAGGTTATTTTTTTAATTCTGAATTTCACCAGAAAATACCAAAAATAAATCATTTGCCCGTCATCAGAATTAGGTCACGTCGTCGCCTGACATATAGTTTGTATGCTAGGTCTTGCATGTCATTTATTGCACGTCATTGCATGTAGATTAAGCTTCATTTAAATAAGCGAAAATCCAAAAATATTGTGTGAACTGCTTGTTAATTAGAAATCATATTAGGACGGTTGATGTGATTTTCTAGCTAACCATGCAGATGCTTACGTTGCTTCGAGGTAAGTAATTCTCCCAATCTTGCAATTTATTTAATGTTTTGATTATTGGGTGTTACTTTGGTGGTTTGCGTACCCGCATGAATACCTCACATGTTAGTGACTAAGTTAAAATGGATCCAAATTGCTTGCCAAAACATTTTTTTTGAAAAGAAAAGGTACCGAAAGGGCGTTAGACTAGATCTAGCGTAATCAAGTCCCCGGGCTTAGAATCTCTGGTTCGTAGGAATAAAACATACCTCCCTATGTTTTATTTAGGTTTCTAATCGACCTACCATAAATAGATTAGTGGCGACTCCGAGCATGAAAACATTTGCATGTTAAAAACTTAAACCCTAAGTTGCGAATTGGTAGGGCTTGGGAGGGTCCGAGTTAGGCTTAGTCTTAACAATCCATTAGCCTAAGGAGGAAAAATTTTAGGTCGCGACAGCTTGGCGACTCCGCTGGGGAAGCAAGTTAAAACTCTTAGTGGACTTAGGCCAGTTTTTCTTTTGAAAAAAAATATTTTTTGCTTGGCAGCGAGGATCCCAAGTACGTCCCTAACGTTTAAGGTGTTAAATGTTTTTGCAGAATGGGAGGTATAAGGGGAGGCGTGATTGTTAACCCTTGTTTTGCAGGGAGGTGTTGGATGTATGGTTTATTTTATGCACGAAGCGCTGTTTGATATAACATGTTGTGCATGCCTTGCATTTACACTACACCGCACACACTTCCCGCTGCCGGACCTGGGCGGCACAGGTTTAGGATGGTACTGAGAAAACGGACACCCCGACCACACCCGCGTGGTATGGGTCGCCTTTCTTGGTCCCGAAAGTTCTTTCATGGTGTCATTGAATACCTATCACGGTTGCACCCTTTGCAACCCGGGTCGGCTCTTTGACTAAGCCGGAGTCAGGGGAATCCCAGCCTAACCACCACCATGACTGGTTTAGCTCGGTAATCCTCATGTCTCCATTTTGCAAGCCAGAGTCTAGGTAGAAATCGAACCTCACGTTTCATGCGCATGTCTATGTGATTGCCATCATTCTACCGGGTGAAGTAAGATTTCTGAACCTTTAACTCGCAATTTATTTATGTTTCGTCTTTTTCTTTGGTCGGTCCATGACATTAGGTCGGTCGTGAGTCTTGGTCTATACACTATGGGAGGGGCAGACATCCGGATTCTTGATGCTCCTAAGGACGAGCTCCGTGCCTGGTGGAATCTACTCAGTCCGACCAACCGCAAGCTAGTTGAGGGCCACATCGGGAGGTTGCTCCCCCTACTGGAGGTCAAAGTCCGTACCAGCCTCGTTCGAGCATTAGCGCACTTTTGGTGTCCCGAGACCTCTACCTTTATATTCGGTAAGCACGAGCTCACCTCGACATTGGAAGAATATAGCGTGCTCATTGGAAAATCATTGGAGTCGGAGTTAGTCACACCACCTTTGGGAATTGATTCCACTTTAATGTTGGCTGAGTTTTTGAATGTCAGAAAAGATGAATTGGAAAAAGTTTTAAAAGCAAATCGCGGCACATGTCCTTTTTCATTCCTGAGTCAGTGTTTTGAAAAAGCCACATCTTTTCAAAAGGGCAGAATCTTTTTGCTAGCATTTTTCGGGTTCGTGATTTTTCCTTACTGTAAGAATGCATGTAGTCCGTCAATCGCCTGG
This sequence comes from Syzygium malaccense, assembly GCA_031216405.1. Classification (NCBI taxonomy): domain Eukaryota; kingdom Viridiplantae; phylum Streptophyta; class Magnoliopsida; order Myrtales; family Myrtaceae; genus Syzygium; species Syzygium malaccense. The sequence goes on along the minus strand of CM062256.1, from coordinate 8,148,079 downwards.
TTGGTCCAACAGGTCTGTCTTGAAAAGAATTTTATCAACACCGTTTTAGCAGAGACTTTCATTTCCCTCACTAAATTTAAGCAACATGTTGACAAAACTTTTCATGCCCCCCTCGAACTTTTGCAAATCTGGTTTTTGTCTCACATAAAAGGGTGTGGCGATTTACTCACAATACCTGAGCTTAGTGATTCTAGCCATCCAGTTTTAAGGTACAAAGAAAAACAAGGGGATGCACCCGATTATCATTACTCTAAATGGATCATTTTCATGAAAAACGCTAGACCCCAAGGTTTCCAATGGCATGCTAATTGGTTCAAAGTCGAGGAAGCTCGGCTTACATGTAATGGTATCGGGCCGGTTCCACTGTTGGGTTTCACCGGAGCAATTGAATACTACCCCGCCAGAGTGTCTCGTCAGTATCAGATTCTCCAAGGGCTCCCTCCAGCATTACAACCAGAACTCCTCCAAGTTGACTTCGCCGATGATGATAAAGACCACGAAGCGACCGTAGCTCAGCTCAATAAGATGTAGAGGAAATGCCGTGTGTTAAAGATAGCTCGGCCCGAAGGAGAACTAAAGGGAGAGCAGAAGTCCTATTTCGCGACGACTCAGTACATTCGAAGGCACAGAATCCCGCGGGATTTGCTCCCGAAGATACCCAAGGTGCCTCTCAAGTCCGCCAATCGCTCAGAGAACAATCGCCTCAAAAGGAAGGCCGAAGAAGCTGAAGAAAAGGCATCCAAGATAGCTCGAGCTTATGAGCAATTGAAGAAGGAAGTCGCCTCCCATATGTCTATAGATCAAGCTAAATAAAAAACTCGAAGTTCTTTTCTCATTTCAGTTTCAGTTTTTAAAATTTGTTTAGGAATTGAGTCATTTGTCTTTATATTCAGTTCAATTTCAAGTCATTAATTCGTGTAAAAATTTTCGCCATTTCAATAAAGAAGTCCTTTCAATTCAAAGCGGTTAGACCAATGTCATGGATTGGCGTATGATTTTGCTTAACACTCATGAATGCCTGTTTCGTTCCGAAATTAGGTAGCTACGGACCGATCACGATCGCCCATTCGTACACGGTCGAGAGCCAGAATGGCCGATCAAACCGACTTGTAAGAGCGTGTTGTTGGTGTGGAAGACCAGATCAAGCAACTTGTCATCGCAATGCAACAAATGTCCGCTGAGATCAAAGCTCTCCGGTCGGTTCCTGTTTCGGCACCCCTCGAAGCGTCAGTCCCAAAGCAGAAAATCAGAAAAAGTGTCGATGTTGACGGAGATGACGATATTCCTAATTTAGAAGATGACCCCGTCCAGATCATCGTCAACAAGGACAAACCTGATGAACGGGTCAATAAACTTGAAGAAAGAGTGAAGCAGCTGGAAGGTTCGCAGGATTCACCTTCGATCGATCTGTCCCTGTACTCACAGATCAAAATCCCAAAGAAGTTCAAAATGCCGGATTTCGACAAGTATAATGGCACCACATGTCCAAAAGCCCACCTACAGCTCTATCACGTACAAATGACTTCGTACGTTGATAACGAACTCCTGATGATCCATGCCTTTCAAGCAAGTTTGACGGGTCCTGCTTTGAGCTGGTATCTCATGAAGAAGATAAATGGCCTCAAAACTTGGAAAGAAGCCAGTGAAGCATTCTTGAAGCAGTACAGATTCATAACGGACATCATTCCTACCCGTGATGATCTCGAACGCGCTCAGATGAAAAAGACTGAGTCCTTCAAAGACTATGCTATCCGATGGAGGAATTTAGCTGCTCAGGTTGTTCCAGAACCCATAGACAGTGAGTTAAAGAGGATGTTCGTGAAAACTCTCCCGTTCGAATACCGTAATCGGATGGTTGCCATTCCGACTGACAACTTCAACCAACTCATCCCCATGGGCGAACAAATTGAGATAGGGCTGAAAGATGGATGGTTTGTCGAGCCGTCCTCCTCGACCAGAAGATTTGGTGCGAGAAAAGAGAAAGAACCGGCAGCTGAAGTGAATGTGGCTTATAACCAACCGAGCCGACGGAATGCTAACTCTGCCCCAACAATCCAAGTAGCAGAAGCTCAGCAACAAAACTCGGGTCGTCAACCTTTTCAGAGGAGGAACAACAGGAGGCAATTCACTCCCCTCCCCGGATCGTTGTCTCAAGTATTGACAGTGCTCCAGAAGAAAGGCTTGCTTACTACTGAGCCAAAGCGGCCCAATCCTGAGCGGTTCTATAACTTCGACCCGTCAAAGAAATGTGATTATCACATGGGTGAGCTGGGACACTCAACCGATGATTGCTATGCCCTCAAGCACCGAATCCAGAACCTCTTAGATACGAAGGCTTTCTCATTTCAGCCTGCTAAGCCGAATGTTCAGAATAACCCACTCCCTGATCACGCAGGCAATGTGAATGCCATATTTAGCTTCGATGTTGGTCGAATCAAGAATGTTAAGGTGTATACTACCGACGTCTACGGTGAGTTAGTGAAAGCCGGTTGTTACCCAAGTAATGAGGACCTGCCCTTGGCTCTCATGAAAGAAAGAATCTCAAGAATGGTAGAAGCTGGGATGATTGTTTATGCTGACCACACTGGCATCGTTTTCACTATCTTCGAAGTGGTTATTAATTGGGAGGAGGAGTTTGCTACATTGAACACCAGGAGCGACAAGGGCGACCCTCTGCCTGAAGACATGCCTCCGCTTGAAGACGCGTCTGATAACGAGGAGATCGTAGTAAGCACGCCTACAGCTGATGAAGGGATAGTGATCGAGATACCTCAACCGTATGAGTACAGTGACAATAAGGCAGTCCCTTGGTCCTACAGTCTCGATGTCGACTTGGTTACCAGATCCGGGCGTTCTTATGGCCAAGCTAATGCTCAACCTGCAAAACCTGTTACTGATGAGGAAGCCAAAGAATTCCTAGCCGTGATTAAGGCTAGCGAGTACAATATAGTTGAACAATTGCGCAAGATGCCCGCACAAATCTCTCTGCTTGAACTACTCCAGACATCTGTCAAACATCAGAAAGCCTTAATGAAGGTGTTAAGTGAAGTCCACGTGCCAGAAACGATCGATTATGACAAATTAGAGGAATTTATGGGTTCTATACTCCTCAAGGACCTCATAGCCTTTTCAGATGAAGAATTCCCTCTGGAAGGGAGGGGGCATACCAAGGCACTCTATATTTCCGTCAAATACAAGGCCTCACATGTTGCCCGGGTACTCATTGACAACGGATCAGCCTTGAACATCTGTCCTTTGGCGACTTTACACCGCCTTAAGATAGATCCTTCTAGGATAAGTTCTGCAAAAACCTCCGTACGAGCCTTTGACGGAACAAAGAAAGAAGTGATGGGAGAAATCTACCTTGACATACAGATAGAACCAACAATGTTTAATGTCCTCTTTCAAGTTATGGACATTCCCACTGCATTCAATTTTCTGTTGGGTCGTCCATGGATTCATACTGCCGGAGCTGTGCCATCCAGTCTACATCAGAAGGTGAAGTTTGTTGTGGACAGAAAGTTAATCACAGTCCACGGTGAAGAAGAGCATCCAATTTACCACGCAATGGCTATCCCCTATGTTGAGCCGGATTGCAAAATAGAATCGAGCTATCAATCGCTCGAGCTCGTATCAACCATACATGCGTCTAGAGGATCATCACCGCCTATTCCTGAGGTGTCAAATGCTGCAGTCATGGTTGGCAGGGTAATGGTGTCCCATGGCTTTACTCCAGGTGAAGGCCTTGGTAGGAATGGTCAAGGTATCCGCCAACCGGTGGAAGTCTTTTGGAGGCCCCGCATTACTGGACTGGGATACCTGGGGTCAAGCGAGTCAAATAATGGGGCACGTAGACGTGGACGTGGACGTGGTCGAGGTCGAAGTCAAAGAAATGGACAGAACAGATCGCGATCCGAAGAAGAGCCGAATGGTGAAGAACGTGAGCGTGGTAGGATGCTTCCACACCTCCGCACCACATTCCCGGGCCCTGCAAGAATGACGCATGAAGAGGAAGAGGTGATCGACACTTTGGGGCAACCAAGCGGCAAGTTCAATTATTACGTGAAATACTCAGCACCCCCGAGCTTTTATGTTGACCCCCGTGACATTGTCCCGGATGGATGGGGAGGTATGGATGATCCAACACCTCTAGTGACAGAAGATCCTGATGATGCAATGGAGGGAATCACTGCCCTGTTTGATAATTTCTTAGTTGGAGCCATCGAGAAAGGACCGTTGAAGGGAACGGGCATTGGCCCGCAAGAGTAACACATTTACCTTTTTCGCACACTCCCCTACGCGGGAATTTTTACTGCTTTTTAGGATTTGCCCCGTCTCGGGAGCCGCTTTTTAGTACTTTTCATTTCTAGGATTTGATTGTTGCAATTTCCATTCTAATAAATGTAATTTATTTGATGATAATCAATGAAATTACAAGTTATTTTTGTTTTGAGGACATGTTGAGGTACATCAAACCAGCCCGGTGATGATATCCAACCGATAAAAGAAAAATATAGTTCAAGGAGAATTCTAAGGCCTGGGCTTTTTCATGCTTCCTCGTGTTAAAACCTTTTTGAAAAGAATTTCAAAATAAAAAAAACAATAGAAATACACTATTTAGCCCTGTTTGTCCTACTGAACCCCCTACTTTATGTTTCAGGGGCAATTTTGTGACACGTGAGGGTATGGGAATGGTCCGATCTGATGAATTATGTGCCACCGAACCTGATCTCGATGACGCCAATGAATTCGAAGATTTCTCGGATCTCCAGCGTGATCTAGAGCATCATGAAAGACCTAAAGTTCTAACAGTAGACCAAACTATCACGGTCAACTTGAGTGATTCTGGAGAACCCAAAGAGGTGAAGATAGGGGCAACCCTTCCCGAAAGTGAAGCGAAATGCCTGGTCCAACTGCTGAAGGATTACCAGGATATCTTTGCCTGGTCGTATGTCGATATGCCGGGTTTAGACCCTTCTATCGTGGAGCATAGTCTACCTACTAATCCGGACATGCCGCCCAAGAAACAGAAACTGCAAAGAACCAAACCTGAGCTTTCGAAGAAGATAGATGAGGAGGTCATGAAGCTCTTGAAAGTGGGATTCATCGAAGTCACCCAATACCCCAGCTGGGTGGCTAATATTGTGCCAGTCATGAAGAAGGATGGTCGAGTTCGGGTTTGCATCGACTATCGCGATCTAAACAAGGCCAGTCCTAAAGACGATTTCCCATTGCCACATATAGACGTTTTGGTGGACAGTACTGCAGGGTTTGAGCTGTTTTCCTTCATGGATGGTTTTTCGGGTTATAATCAGATAAAAATGAAAGACGATGACAAGGAGAAAACGGCGTTCATCACTCCTTGGGGGACATTCCACTATAAGGTCATGCCTTTCGGCCTTAAAAATGCCGGGGCAACATATCAACGGGCAATGGTGACGCTCTTCCATGATATGATGCATAATGAGATTGAGGTCTATGTCGATGACATGATCGCCAAGTCTCGACCTGGGAAGAGTCACGTCGATACTTTGAAGAAATTATTCGAGAGACTCCGTGAGTTTAAGCTCCGTCTCAATCCAGCAAAGTGCGTATTTGGAGCAACCTCGGGCAAATTACTTGGGTTCATCGTAAGCAGTAAAGGCATTGAAGTTGACCCCTCTAAAGTGAAGGCTATATGTGAGTTACAACCCCCATCGACCGTGAAAGAAGTGCGGAGCCTCCTGGGTAGATTGAACTACATAGCCCGTTTTATTTCTCAGCTCTCAGCAACTGCTAAGCCATTCTTCAAACTTCTAAGGAAGAATGCTCAAGTCGAATGGGACGATGATTGTTGGGAAGCGTTTAATGAACTAAAGCAATACCTGATGAAACCGCCAGTGCTAGTTCCACCAATGCCGGGCCAGCCTTTGATCCTTTACCTCACAATTCATAGTGAGTCTTTAGGTGCGATGCTAGCCCAGAAAAGTCCTGAAGATGGAAAAGAGCGAGCCATTTATTACCTAAGCAAGAAGTTCACCGTCTCGGAGTTGAATTATTCTGAAGCCGAGAAGACTTGCGCTGCGCTAGTATGGGTGCTCCATAGGCTGCGACAATATACACTGCATCACCAGACTTTGCTTGTGACTGAGAACGATCCCATTAAGTATTTACTTGATCAGCCAGCTTTGGTAGGGAAGTTAGCCAAGTGGCAGATTTTAATTTCAGAGTTTGATGTCCAGATGAAGCCACAGAAGTCAGTTAAAGGTCGAGTAATTGCTGATGTGTTAGCTGAAAATCCTAGAGTCCCTGATGATGATAGATATTCTCCGGAAGATCGCATTTTGGTAATAAAGGAAGATACGTGGACCATGTTTTTCGATGGAGCTGTAAACCTGGCTGGTTCCGGCACTGGGGCAGTTTTAATATCCCCAGATGGGCGACATTATCCAGTAGCAGCAAAGTTGGTATTCCCCTGTACCAATAACATAGCCGAGTACGAAGCTTGCATCCTCGGACTCCAAGCCGCAGTGAAAATGGGGATAACCAAGTTGAAAGTGTTTGGTGATTCTGCTCTGATTATTCTTCAAACTGTGGGAGAGTGGAAGACGAGAGACACCAAACTAGTGCTGTACCATGAATACCTCGAAGAAATCATAAAGGAATTCGAAGACATCTCTTTTGAATACTTATCGAGATCTAATAATCAGTTTGCTGATGCGCTAGCTACGTTATCATCCATGTTGCAAGTGGTTGGTGGGTTAGAGGTAGAACCCTTGAAGATTGAAGTCCTGACAAAACCAGCCTACTGTATAGTTGTGACCGGAGAACCTGATAAAAAGCCATGGTATTATGATATCATGAGTTATATTCACAGACAAGAATTCCCTGAGGGAAGTACCTCGGCCGACAGGAAATACATAATGAAAATGGCTTCAAAATTCTTTGTTAGTGGTGAGAAGCTGTACAAAAGATCATATGATTCGATCCTATTGAGGTGTGTGGATGCGGCTGAAGCTACCAGAATCATGCAAGAAGTACACGAGGGGATATGTGGTCCACACATGAATGGCCACATGTTAGCTAAGAAGATTATGAGATTGGGTTATTATTGGCTCAGTCTTGAGAGTGACTGTATCCAACATGTTCGAAGATGTCATCGCTGTCAGGTTCACGGGGATAAAATAAATGTTCCCCCGACGGAATTACATCAGCAGTCTGAGCCATGGCCCTTTTCAATGTGGGGCATCGATGTGATTGGCCCGATTAATCCCAAGGCATCAAATGGACACCGATTTATCTTGGTCGCGATTGACTATTTCTCTAAGTGGATTGAGGCGTCATCTTATACAAACGTCACCGCAAAGAATGTTGTAAAATTCATCAGGCGAGACATAATCGCTCGTTATGGTGTCCCCGAGGCTATCGTCACTAACAATGGGACAAATTTGAACAACAAGTCCATTGATCAGTTGTTCAACGAGTTCAAAATCCGGCACCTGAATTCATCTCCTTACCGTCCACAGATGAATGGAGCAGTTGAAGCCGCTAACAAGAACATCAAGAAGATCTTGGCCAAAACGGCTGAAAACTATCATGACTGGCATGAAAGGTTGCCATTTGCACTAATGGCGTATCGAACTTCGATCCGAACCTCTGTCGGAGCAACTCCTTTTTCCTTGGTGTATGGCATGGAAGCAGTCCTACCTGTCGAAGTAGAGATCCCTTCTTTGCGAGTATTGTCTCAAGTGGAGTTGTCCGAGGCAGAATGGATGCGACAAAGGCATGAGCAGTTAAACCTAATTGATGAGAAGCGATCGAGAGCCATTTGCCACGGTCAAACCTATCAGCAGAGGATAGCTAGATCCTTCAATCAAAAGGTGCGTCCAAGACACTTCGAGGTAAATGATCTAGTCCTAAGGAAGGTACTGCCAGTCTTTCCTGTTCCTGGAGGAAAATTTGCCCCAAACTACATCGGTCCGTATGTGGTCAAAAAGGTGCTTCCTGGAGGTGCCCTGATTCTCACAGAAATGGATGGTCGTGAGTTTTCCACTCCTGTTAATTCTGATGCTGTGAAGATATATTATCCCTGATAAGATCTAACATTTTTATGGCGAAAGTTTTCAAATGTTTGGTTTTATATTCTGAATTGCAAACATTTCATTTATGAATAAATGGTTTCAATTAATTTAAAGATGAGATGTGTGCCTTGGCTTTAAATTGTGCTTGATCGTTTTGTCAGTCTACATTATCGATTTCAAAAGGGAAAATCTATTTGGACAATCTGATAACTCATGTGGAATGAATTGAATGTGTTGAATGAGGTACATCGGGATGATGAAAGGCAAGTCATATCCTATACACAGTCCTATGCACTAACCCCTAGTGAGTTGAGTAGAAAAATTCCATGTCTGCAAGGTAAAGGGTTATCTCGCAAAAGGTACGGCAACTGAAATGATGAGAGGCGGTTCATTTCTCTATCCCAAACACTACAGGTTATCCATTGTTTCGCCACTTTGAGCCTAAACACTTGGAGAAATTCATTCAAATTACCCCTGTCAAGAACCACCCCATATCGGGGCAAACTGGAGGTAAGCCAGCGTCATAAGGTGAAAAATGAGTAGAAATTTTCATGCTCTCACTTGCATCAATCTTCGAGTGTTGCTTTTTCAGATGAATTCACGTGAAGTTCAAGTGCCTTAGGATGACGAAGAGCATTTCTTTCTCTATCCTATACACATTTTATCCTTTGCTAAGCCCAATTGAGCCTGTAAATTCATTTCTTAAACCCAGTTGGTGATCATCTCCCACACTGGGGCAAGGCAAAAGTCATCATTGTCCATGCAGCATATCCGGAGCGCCGATAAAAGATGAAGACCCTGAGAGTCCAAATGTTAGTCATTCGATCAAAACAAGCCAAAGTGTGACTGGCCAATGTATGCATTGTAGACAGTGTGAGTCAAAAAAAAAAACTAGAGGGCATGAAAAAGCAGTGTGCCTGGTAAAAGCAAGGCCAATGCCCGTGAAAAAATGGAGAAAAAGGTGACGACTTTAGATTAGAAAATATTGAGGTGTGTCAAAGTCACAAAAATATCCAGAGTCTTAAAGAGTCAAGTGATAAGCTATCAAAGTTAATGGAACATCTACCGAGAAGACAATCCCTGACGGAAAAGAACACCGGTGATAATGCCGAGATGATCACCAACTCTCACCCCAATTATACACATTTTGAGCCTTATGATCCATTCATTTCTCAACCCCTGAGCCTAGCCTGCGTTACATCCCTTGCAAAGTCTCTTCAGATTAGGGCACTTGAACTAACGTAGGGTTTCTGATGTTTATAAGCTTAGCTCGAAGAAGTGTGAGCAAGTCCATTTCTATCTCATTTTGCAGGTTCTTGACTTGTAAACCCGGAGACAATTGCAGAGTATCTTCTTTCAATAGCCTCGACTCGAAGAGTCTCTTTTGCTAAGCCATTGACCAAGCCCATGTTACGGTCCTAACAAAGACCTCTCAGATTGTTAAAGTCGTACTGCTTGCGAGAATACTCGGACCCTTGTCAACATGATGATGGTGAGATGGAGCGATTCCCCATAAATCAGCCTTTTCAATGAGAATGAGAGAAAGCCCTTTTGGACCGGAAGTCCCTCATTCGACATTTTCAGGATATCTACTTGTGAATCTGGATTGTCTTGTCATGGTTTTTCCCCAGCGAAGTTTATGGTGCTGATTTGACAAAACCATCGTACATGAAAATCAGTTGAAATCATAGTTCATGTGTATATGTATTCTTGACAGTATGCGAATGCATATTACATGTTACTTAAAATCGTGTCTAACAGGAGACACGTCTTCAGAGTTGGAGATATCACCAGGTAAGTATATCTCTGTCCCTAGGATGTCTATGACTATCTAGGTATCCCTAACCTGTTCAAGCAATTGTCAGGTCCCACATTTGATCATTTTTGCGATCTCTAGATGCCTTTAATGATGTTCAGGTGTCTATTGATCAAACCTTTTCAGGTACTTCTGATGATATCCAGGTACTTTGTCAAGGAACTCTTGAACACTTGGGCTAGCCCCTTTGTTCATCAAGTCACAGATTTTCATACAATCTCGAGAAGATTCCCCCGTTACATGACTATGAGCAGGTATAGGCATGACGGCCAAATCTTTACATATGAGCAGGTCTATGTAAAGGTCGGAATATTCTCCCCAAATTTCAGGTATTCCCCCGCTACTCGCCTATGAGCAGATATAGGTGAAGCGGCCAAATCTTTGCATATGAGCAGGTATATGTAAAGGTCGGAATACTCTCTTTATCTCAGATGTTCCCCCGCTACTCACCTATGAGCAGGTATAGGTGAAGCGGCCAAATCTTTGCATATGAGTAGGTATATGTAAAGGTCGGAATATTCTCTCAACCCCAGGTGTTCTCCCGCGGTTCATTTATGAGCAGGTATAAGTGAGGCGGCCAAATCTTTGCATATGAGCAGGTATATGTAAAGGTCGGAATATCCTCTTGATTTCAAAAGTTTCCCCCGCAATTCACTTATGAGCAGGTATAAGTGAAGCGATCAAATCTTTGCAAACACCTATAGAGATGTATAGGTAGTTCGTAAAGATCGGAACTGTTCTCACGAATCCAGATGATGATTGGATACGTCGAGCTTTCTTCGTGTGTTTTGACTTAACTGCAGATCACCGAAATTCATCAACGTATATCAGGCAAGACCTATGGGACTGAGCCCATACATTTGCCAAAACAACATACAAGTCAAAGTTGTGCCTCGAATTACATTATCTCACTCCTGTCAGGTAAGTAATTCCAGGTATGTTCTCTATTCAAGTTAGCATGCATCATTTCTTAATGCATCGTAAAATGGGACTCATAATCCCGACAAAAACAACATTCATTACATTTGCATGGTTGAAATTTAGGTATCATTTAGTCTTTGAATACAACCTCTACGAGCTCACTTTCAAAGAGGGGCAGTTGTTGACACCTAAATTTTGGCGAATCATTTAGTGTAATTTACATAGAAAATTAGGGATTAAATTTTTAACCCCTAAACAAAAAATATTTTAAATTGCATAACATGTAGTTTAAATTCATTTTAGATTAATTGCATTTTGCATCGGACCGGCGGTGACGAACGAGCTTAAATTTCATCAAACGGGACTCGGCTCGCTTAAAATGCACGGGCCGGGAATTACAAGTCAAACGGGCTTGGTCGTTTTAATTTGAACTTAATTCAGCTCATTATCATTAATTAATTCAGCCCATTTAAATTAAAGCCCAAGCCTAAGCCCATTAAGACTAGAAAGCCCATCTAATTGACCTAGATTAATACTATATATACATTATTAGGTCAGAATTTGAACGGACATACACAATTTTCAGATCAGAATTTTCAGAGTGTGAGAGTGAGAAAGAGAGAGAGAGAAGGAGATCGGCCGGAGCACCCCCGACACGGCCAGAACCGCGCCCTTCGCGCCGCCGCACGTCGTGCCCCGCTGTCGCACCGCCGCCGCCGCGCCTGCCGCCGCCGAGCCTGCCGCTGCCGCCTCACGCCGACGCTGCTGCTGCCGTGCACGTCGCCGTTGCTGCTTCCTCCTCACGCCGTCGCCGCCGCTGCTGCTTGCTGCTGCCGCCTCACGCCGACGCCGCTGCTGCCGCCGCTTCCCACGACGCTGCCGCTGCTCCTCCCGCCGGCGCTGCTGCTGCCGTGTGACGTCGCGCGTTGCTGCTTCCCCCTCACGCCGACGCCGCTGCTGCTGCTTGTCGCTGCCGCCTCACGCCGACGCCGACGCCGTGCCTGCTGCTGCTCCCTGCGCTGACGCCGTGTCTGCCGCTGCTTCCCGCCGACACTGCCGCTGCTGTGTGCTGCCGCCGCTCCACGCCGCTGCCGCCGTGCATCACGCCGTGCGCCACCGCCGCTGCTGCTGCCCTCTTTGCTGTGTGCTGCCGTCGCCGAAGCCGTTGCACGCCGACGCCGCTGCTGAAGTTTCCCCTGACGTGCGCCACCGTCGCCACCGTTCCCGACATCGCGCCGCCGATCCGCCTTCGTCGTTCATCCCGATCCGTAAGTTCGAATTTGGGAATTATCTGCAAATTAGGTAATTAGATATTATCTGATATTTTTCAGAATATTTAATTTACTAATTTGTGTGTTTGAATATTTCGTGAATATCGTGTGGAATATTAGATATATTAGGATAATTATCTGATATCTGCAATATTTTTTAAAAATATTCAAAACTAGGAAATTTTCCTAATTCGGCAACGTATCTGGATGACTATCCGACCTTATCCCCAAGGTACGATACGCGGCGATACGGAAAACCATTATCCTATCCATAATCACTTGGGTATGATAATGATTTTTATCTGCTTTCCAAATTTGAACGATCGACTTTCTGTCAATATCTATAACCCTATAGATATGACAGTTAGTTTGATTTCTGTGCCTAATCCGAGTTTGAAACGAATCTTGTGGATTGCGTGGCTATTTTAAATGTGGATGCTATCTCTGTTTAGATTATTTTTCCTTTTCGAATAAAAAAGAGAAAATTCAAAAAATATCAGTTAGGATTTGAATTTGAGTTTTGCATGTTTAGGAATCCTAAATATATCTATACAATAGAGTAATTATTTAATTTAAATTAGGACTTTGGGATAATCTATTTCCTAGTTTAAATTAAGTAATATTCTAATCTTAATAGATTATTTAGGTTATTTTTTTAATTCTGAATTTCACCAGAAAATATCAAAAATAAATCATTTGCCCGTCATCAGAATTAGGTCACGTCGTCGCCTGACATATAGTTTGTATGCTAGGTCTTGCATGTCATTTATTGCACGTCATTGCATGTAGATTAAGCTTCATTTAAATAAGCGAAAATCCAAAAATATTGTGTGAACTGCTTGTTAATTAGAAATCATATTAGGACGGTTGATGTGATTTTCTAGCTAACCATGCAGATGCTTACGTTGCTTCGAGGTAAGTAATTCTCCCAATCTTGCAATTTATTTAATGTTTTGATTATTGGGTGTTACTTTGGTGGTTTGCGTACCCGCATGAATACCTCACATGTTAGTGACTAAGTTAAAATGGATCCAAATTGCTTGCCAAAACATTTTTTTGAAAAGAAAAGGTACCGAAAGGGCGTTAGACTAGATCTAGCGTAATCAAGTCCCCGGGCTTAGAATCTCTGGTTCGTAAGAATAAAACATACCTCCCTATGTTTTATTTAGGTTTCTAATCGACCTACCATAAATAGATTAGTGGCGACTCCGAGCATGAAAACATTTGCATGTTAAAAACTTAAACCCTAAGTTGCGAATTGGTAGGGCTTGGGAGGGTCCGAGTTAGGCTTAGTCTTAACAATCCATTAGCCTAAGGAGGAAAAATTTTAGGTCGCGACATCGGCGTGTGTAAATTTTTTTGCCTAACACCCGCCCGCGCACTTGCACATTAAAAAATTTTTGTATCACTTGTGATCCTCCTGCATTAGGCCCCTGTCGTGACCTATCCTTGAGTGAACCACCTAGGGTTGGCTAATGAATTATTAAGTTTACACCTAGCTTGGGCTCTCCCAAGTTAATATCAATTCGCAACTTGATTCAAGTTCGTAACATGCAAATCTTTTTCATTTAGGAGTTATTGGGAGTGCACAGCAGAAACCTGGATACCTTTACTTGGGAAGATCACCAAGAGAGAGCTCAAGTTTGAGCTCGTCAACATATCCAGTTAGATTCACTTTCATTTAAAATCGTAAGCCAATGAATTATGGGCTAATTATGATATATTAATTGCTCAACACCACATCAATTATCCAATGTGCGACTTTTCTAACACAACTCACATGTGTATCTGAATAATCTCCCCCTCATGTGTGAGCTCAGGGTTAGGTTTATTCCTCCTTAATTTTAGGTATTCTTCTGCATCAGCTTATCTCAACTTGAATCTCCAAGTCATTACAATGCATTTGCAATTATGCACAACAACCATCATCAACTGCTAACTTGGGATTGCATTATCCATGGTCTCTATTTCGCGTTACCAGGTCAACTGTCCATGGTCACTTCTCGCTAGACCAATCGTGATGGCAATTTCCATACGAAACAAGGGTTGATCATGAGATTTCTTTGTTGAGATATTTACCAAACATTGGAATAGATTGGGGGCCCGCCAATCAACCATCGGCTCTGATATCACTTGTTAGGAGTGCGTAGCAGAAGCCCAATACCTTCACCTGAAAAAATCACCAAGAGAGAGTTCAAGTTCGAGCCCGGCAATATATCTAGTTGGATTTACTTTCACTCAAAAGCTTAAATTAATGAGTTATGAGCCAACTAAGATATATTAATTGCTCAACACCACATCAATAATTCGATGTGAGACTTTTCTAACATAACTCATATGTGCGTCTCAACAATCTTAGTATCAGAGCCATGGTGGAGATAATCGAACATGTCTCAATTAAGAAAGTCCATATTTGGAGTTGGATTGTTGCTAACTCGAAGAAGTCTGAATTTGGGTCAGAAAAGTAAGAAAAGAAAATTCAAGTTTATTATATCCTAATTGAAGTTGGTCCAAGGAAAATCAAAAGGGAAAGTATTGACCATTGACCAAATTTGGATTCTTGAATGGGATTAACGTTTCTGTGTTGGAGTCGGCTTCGCAGGTTCTATTTTGGCAATATATATATGTCCATTGTTGGTGGGACTCTCCAGCACAGAGTCTAGAAGCGCCGCTTGCTTGCAAGTGCTTGGCAGTTGGTTTCGTTCGTGAATCACATCTAAGAAGAATTAGTGTTCAAGCCAATTAAATATTGTGGCAAGATTTGTGAGTAATTTTTTTACAAGATTGAGAGATTATTTCATGAGGAATTGGAGTTAAACAATACGTGAATTATTAGATGTAATTAGGGTTCAAGAAACACTGAGAGTGTTTGAGTGACTCGAGTGTGGTTATAATCTCCGTTGTATTACTTGATTTATAGTGGAATTAGTTGCTGCTCTCCCCGTGGACTAGGTCACTATGACCAAACTATATAAATCTGATATCCGATTTATTTTCTTATTCTGTCTATTTTATTGTACGATCGCTTGGCTTCCGCTACAATTGGTATCAGAGCCTGGCTTGGTTGAGTTGAAGCGAATTGATGGCAATAGAAAAAGGAAAAGTGAAAATCGACAGATTTAATAGGAAGGACTTTAGTTTCTGAAAGATGCAGATTGAGGATCATCTATATCATATGAAACTGCACTTGCCCATGTCTGGGAAGAAGCCAAAGACGATGAAGCAAGCTAACTAGGAATTGATGGATAGACAAGCTTTGGATGTTATTCGGCTAACCCTAACTCGACCCTAGCTCGTAACATTGTGTTTAACATTGTGAAAGAGAAGACCACTGTGGGTTTGATGAAAGCCCCATTGGACATATATAAGAAGTCCTCTATGATCAACAAGTTCTATTTGATGCGACACCTGTTTAATTTAAAGATAAGCGAAGGTACGTCAGTTGCTGATCATATTAATGAATTTAATGTGATCAGTTGAAATTGACTTTAAAGATGAGGTACGTGCTTTGATTCTATTAACATCATTGCCTAATAGTTGGAATACTACTATTACTGCAATTAGTAATTCCTTTTGGTCAACAAGTTTGACAATTGATACTATTCGAGATTTAATTCTGAGTGAAGACATCAGTAGAAAAGAATCTGGTGAACATGTATATACTACTTTAGTAGGTGAAAATAGAGGAAGAACTGATACACGTGTTAGTAGAAATAGTATAAACATGAATAAACGAAGTCAGTCTAGGACTGGTGGTGCTGTTTACCGAAGTTGTGGTAGAAGGAGGCATCTTAGAAAATATTGCTTTAAGTTGAAAAATGAAAAGAGTAAAAAAATTAGAGTTGAGTCTGCAGATGATGTTGCAGCTATAATTGATAATAATTCGGATAATGCTGATTATGTTTTGTCCATCACTAATGATTTGTCGTTTGGCAAATGGATTATGGATTATGGTTGTTCTTTTCATACTACACCAAATAGAAATTGATTTACTACTTATCAGTGCACAGATAATAGAAAAGTGCAGTTGAGGAACAACGCTAAGTGCAATATTATAGGTGTTGGCGATATTAAAATCAGAATGCATGATGGTGTTGTGAGGACATTGACTGGAGTGAGGCATCTTCCAGAGTTGAAGAAAAATCTTATTTCCTTGAGTGCCCTAGATTCAGCTAGATATCGGTATTTTTCAGAATGTGGAGTTCTGAAAGTTCTTTGAGGTGCCATGGTGATAATAAAAAGAATCAAGCACAATAGTCTATATGAACTTCACGATGAGATAGTGACGGAATTTGCTGCGAAGACGTCGGATGTATCTGTTTGAGAGTCTGAATTGTGGCATATGCATTTGAGGTACATTAGCGACAGAAGCCTGAAAGTTCTAAGTAAAATAAATTTGCTATGTGGCTATGTGGCTAATGAACTAAATGTATATAAGCGCTATGATTTATATTAACGGTGGTAAGTGCAGTTCAATATGACTGTCAAAGAAACCACATAAATTACAGAGTTAATTCACTTGAATGTTCATAGGTTGTCGCGATTTCTTTTGAGGTAGAGTGTCAGATTTATGCTAACAGTTATTGATGACTACTTGAGGAAGACGTGGGTGTTTGTGCTTAGGCAGAAGTTTGATGCTGTTGTTAGGATTAGGCAGTTGAGAGCTTTGATCGAAAAGGGGACTGGTAAAATGATCAAATAGGTGCGGGTTGACATTAGCATGGAGTTTTGGTTGAAGCTGTTAAACGAATTTTGCATGAAGGAAGGCATAGTGAGACATTGCACTTGTGCCAATAAACCGCACCATGTTACAGAATTGATAAGCAAAACATTACTAGAGACAGCCCATAAAATGCTATTTAGTGCTGGTATGGCTGGGTAATTCTGGTGGATGCACTTAGTACGGCGAGCTACCTAAAGAATAGATCTCTATCGACTGTGATTGGATGCCGGACTCCTGAAAAAGTGTGGTCAGGTAACGTTACTGATTATTGTATTATTAGAATATTTGGTTGTCCATGTTATGTTCGAGTTAGTGATGATAAGCTCGATGGAAGGGCAAGAAAGTGCATGTTCCTAGGTTATGCACAAGGTGAACGGGGCTATAGATTGTGGTGCCCGGAATTAAATTCGCCTTATGTCAGAAGAGAAGTTATGTTTGATGAGTCTCCATTACTTCTGGGTAGGAGTGCTAATAGCAGTATTCATACGGATATGAACGGTGTTCAGCTTGAGGTAGAGTTGCAACAAGAAACTGTTGAGGTAGCGCGTACTAGTAAAGTAATTGACACAGATGGTATTTATAGCGAGGTTGAGCCTAAAGATCCAGTAGTTGCTATAACTGCTGATATTAATAATGTGTGTATTCGATTTCCTGGTGGTTGAGAATGTTGTGTCGGAAAATTTTTTTGGAGCAGTTAAAGGTGCATGTGAAATTGGTGTTCTGATGAGATCCACGGCTATGGTGAAGTTCAAGCGAGGCTTGGACTTGGAAAATGTCTAGGGTGGTTGAGCCCATTAGGGCTGTGAAAGAGTAGTAGCGAAGTTTTGACGAAGCAATTATTACTTGGCTCAAACGTCTAACCAAGATGAAGATTATTAAAATATATCTCGAGTTTGAGTCCATGAACAAAACGCGACGCAAAATAAAATTATATGAAGTGTGGCTTCTATGTTTTCGAATAATCGAACGTGTCTCAACTAAGAAAGTCCATATTTGGACTTGGATTGTTGCTAACTCAGAGAAGTCCGAATTTGGGTCAGAAAAGTAAGAAGAGGAAATTCAAGTTTATTATATCCTAATTGAAGTTGGTCCAAGGAAAATCAAAAGGGAAAGTGTTGACCATTGACAAAATTTGGATTCTTGAATGGGATTAACGTTCCCGTGTTGGAGTCAGCTTCTGCAGGTTTTATTTTGGCAATATATATGTTCTTTGTTGGTGGGACTCCCCAGCACAGAGTCTTGAAGCGCCGCTTGCTTATGAGTGCTTGGCAGCTCATTTCGTTCGTGAATTACATTCCAGAAGAATTAATGTTCAAGCCAATTAAATCTTATGGTAAGATTTGTGAGTAATTCTTTCGCGAGATTAAGAGATTATTTCGTGAGAAATTAGGGCTAAATACTTCGTGAGTTATTAAATGTAATTGGGGTTCGGGAAATACTGAAAGTGTTTGAGTGACTCGAGTGTGGTTGTAATCTCCATTGTATTGCTTGATCTATAGTAAAATTCGTTTCTGTTCTTTCCATGGACGCACGTCACTACGATCGAATTACGTAAATCTGGTATCCGATTTATTTTCTTATTCTATCTATTTTATTGTACGATTGCTTGGCTTCCGCAATAGGAGTGACCACTAATCTATTTTTTATGGGTAAATTAGATACCCAATTAAAGTGTAAGGAGAATACTTTACTTTTACAAACCAGAGATTTAATGGATTCGGGGATCTGAATACGCTAAATTATTCTAATTCCTTTTCAATACATTTTGTTTTATTTTTGAAAATATTTATGTAGACAGCTTGAATTCATTTTAGTCTAGCTACTAAAATGGAGAGAATGACACTAGAAGTGTCAAAAGTTGTGTACGGTTCACAATTTACTTAAGTGCCGAATCGGAGAAATAACGATCATTTAAGTATCAATGATGAGAAATTCTAGCCAAATTGATTACGTGGTATTTATAATTAAAATTATATTATGACTTGATAAATTTTTTTAAAAACTCCTATCCACGTGGACATCCAAAATGACATCGCGACGTTGCAAGAAGGGAGTGCTGGGTCACCGTCATTCCAAGAAGGATTTTCTCCTGGGCTCAGAGACAATGAGAGGCGCCCAGCTGTTGTAGGATTGTCTCGAACTCTCCCTATAGTCGCCGTCTTCAAGCTGGGCAGGGGTTTTCGTATTAAATGATTGTTCCCATGAACCCTTGCTGCTCCACCTTGTTTTGGTCTAACCGAAAATGAAGACTCATTCTTCTTATTAGTCCATATGCGTGCTGGGTTTGAGTGAGCTGACATGGTTGATTTCGGATGTTTCTAAATGATTGTTCGGGTTCAGATCTGAGTTTAAGTACTGAAACGACCAATACCTTCTCCTCGGTCCATATGCTCACCGCATGTTTGATAATATGCCCAGGTCAGCGAGTGTACATACGACGCTAATTACCATTTGTTCTAAAGTGTGTATAGGCAGGATTCACGTTATTACAAATCCCTTGTTGCTTGTCCAGCGCTATTTTCATCATTGAACCAAGTCTGCACATAAATTGTTTCAATTCAACGGCCGATTGTCGCGACCTACCTCCCGTCTTTTTTATCGAACAACATGCAAAAAGGGGAGTTCGCTTGGTACGTGCTAAGTCTAGGTTTGAGACTTAACTCGGGCTCTCCCAAACCCATACCATATCGCGACTTAGGGTTTAAGTATTTAACATGCAAGTGGTTTATATCAAGGAGTCGTCACTAATCGATTTGGGGTGGGTCGATTAAAAACCCAAATAAGATGATGGGAGAATCACCCTATTCCTGCGAACCAGAAATTAATTGAGTTTGGGGACTTGGTTACACTGGTTGGATAACTAATGCCCTTTCAATACCTTTTTACCCTGTTTATTTCTGAAAACATTTGTCAGGTAATCTGGATTGATTTTATGACCTTTCTCCTAATATGTGAGGTGATCAAGCGGATGTATAATCATAAACGATCAGCAGTCAAGATAGATATGCAGCCTAAGGTTCTAATCCCAACAAATTCAGATGACATTCAAAACATAACAGTTCATACAATTATATTTTAATTAAAAACATACATAACAATAACACAACGATAATGAAAATAACATGCAAAATACTACTGCATAACCCTATAGGCTTATCTAATTTAAACATGGCAATTTATGTAATTATAACATCATGCATAATAATACAACAATAAATTAAAACATTTAGATATACCACATAATTTAAAAAAAATTGAATTTTTTAAAAATTTAAAAAATATATATATAAATAAGAAGTAAATACGGAAAGAGAAGAAAAAAATTAAAATTTTTAAAATTTTTTAATTTTTTTTAAAAAAATATAAATATAATAATATAATATTAAAATCGGGTTGGGTCGCGGATCTGGGTCGGTCGAATCCGACCCGGGTCAATAGACTCGACCCATCGCGTTGACTCGGGTCGAATTTCTGGATTCGACTCGGGTTAGGGTGTCGACCCGAGTCATTGACTCGGGTACTGACCGGATCGGGCTCGGTCTGAAGGATAAAGACAAAATAGGGCCGGTTCAATCGGGTCGAACCGGCCCTATTTGCTTATAGACCGGTTGAACCGGTCTGCAGACCGATCGGACCGATCTGCGGGCCGGTCTAGGGATGGCTCCCGCGTGTCTAGGCACGCAGGAGCTTCGCCGGCGTAATCCGGCTATTTCGCTGGACAACCTAGGCCACACATGGCCTGGGTCTTCACCCCATAAGCCCCACCTACCTTTTCCGATGACTGGGCTCGCCGTCCGACCACTTGCTTGCTTGCTGGCCGGCAAGCAAAACCAACTCGGCCTCATTGAGGCATTTCATCGAGCAGATGGGGAGCACAACAAAAAACGAGGGACTTCAACCTCTTCCGGTGATCCGGTCGGCTTCGGCGACTGTGGTTCGCCTTCGACAGCGAGTGGGGGCTGGGACTGATGACGGTATGGGCCGGGATTCGTGCGAAACGGTCGGCGCGAGTCTCGACCCAACCACACCAAAAAACAGGGGAAAATAGGAAAGCTTCTCGGTCGGGGGGCTCACCGGTCGATGGCGCATCTGGGTGGCCTTCCGGCTGCTCCGTGGGCGACGGCGACGCTGCTGGTTCTTCTTCTTGCTCCAGCGAACTCTCGGTTTGCTCTCTCTCTCTCTCTCTCTCTCTCTCTCTCTATTCTCTCTCTTCTCTCTCTGTTCTCTCTCTATATTTCTCTCAAAATGGCCGACTGGGCCTCTCTCTCTCTCCGGCTTTTATAGGCGACGACGATGGTGCCTCCCTGCTCCGTTATGTCTGCGTGATCACGACCTGCACCAGCCTACTCTGTCCCGCAACTTTCGTGGCCATTAGGCCGGTGCATAGGGGGGGCCGTTCTGACGCCGAAGAAGAGAGGAAGAAGGGGGAGAGGAGGCTGGGTTTTCGAGGAGGATGGGATTGGGCATTAATGCCAGTCCCGTCGGCGTGCTTCGTCGGCCATCGTCTGGCCTAATGGGGACATCGTGGCCGCGCTCGTTCATTCATCGGTCTGGACGTCAGAAACAGAGGAGAACAAGGGCGGAGAAAGAGACGGGTCAGCGCAGGGGGGAAGAAGAGGAGAAGGGGGTTGGGCCGGGTCGGGACCAGCTCGCGTGGGGAAAAGAAGAAAAGAAGAGAAAGGCGGGCCGGGCCCGCATGAGGGGAAAGAAAAGAAAAGAAATGCGGGCTGGGCCCGCGCGGGGGGAAAAGAAAAGGGCTGGGTCGGCCCAACTCCGACCCGGCCCAACTCAGATTGTTTTTTTTAAATTTTGAAAATTTTTTTAAGTTCTAAATAGACCCTAATAATACAAATGTGCCTAATTCTATATGCAATGCATTTAAATAGAATTTTTTTTAGGAATTAAAGAAAATTAACTCCTAAATACCCACCCATCGGTGGCCGCGTTGGTTTGCACTCAGTTCTTTTCACGAGAGCTCTTGGGTTCAAACTTACCCATCGATGATTTAAGTGGGGGGTCATGGCGGTGGGATGTTGCGCTAGCCCCCCTCGAGGACTAATCGGGCATCACCGCTGGTTTGAGCCCTAGCTCACCGGCCGCGCGGACACCTCGGTTATAAAAAAAAAAGTCCTAAATTTTGTGTAATTAATTTTGGGCAAATTAAAATAGGTGTCAACACCGATTAAGGTTTGAAATTGGGGTTTTCTCTCAATTTGGCAATTTAGGGTTCTTATTTGGGGGAAAACTACCATACGACGTCGTTTATGGCTTTAGATGCTGACTAGAACCCCTGACGAACCACGTCGACTTAAGAAATTAATAAAAAAAGCCAACGTGGGATTTCCAGCCAAATATATCGAAGTTGGCATTGGAAAGATTGTTTTTCAAATAATTTTGGCACTTAAGTAATTCAAAAAAACTTTTGGCACTAAAGTGAGTGCGGTACATAACTTTTAGCACTTATGGTGTCTTTCTCCCCACTAAAATGAGAGGTGATCATGTGGGTGCGCAACTAATGAAATTAACACTCAATAATGAAAAAAAAACAAGCAAATCCCAAGAAAGAAAAGAAATTAAAGACACTCGAGAAATAAATTATTTTTGGATTTTCTTTTATCTTAAAATAAAAATCAACTTACATGACATGCAATTCTAATTATATGAGCCTAAACATACCAACTATATGACATAGCAACATGACGTGGCATTGATGATGTGTATACGTGAATCTAATTCTATATGACATGCATATGATACTTTTGGTATTTTTTTTATAAAAATTCGTAATTAGAAATGAATGGAATAAAAACTACCATAAACAAAGGTTATATTGGACTTGAACAAGTCCTTAAAAGGACTAAGGGGAGACAAGGGAAAAAACTCCTCGATAAAGTGGAGAGATCTCTCTATAAGTTCTCTCTATATTCATTCCCTCTCATGAAGACAAAGATAGGGAGGGAACTTAGGGGTCTATGGGTGGAGAAGGTAAACTTCATGTTGACTTCGGCTGACTACCTTTAGATAGGCAGGTATAGTAGCCTCCTGTGCCTAAGGTGATATAGGGGAGTTTCAACTCCTGTTGGGTCTGCCTGTGCTTCGCACAATGTCTAAGTAATCGACGTGCATACCATACTATCCTAAACAAAGGTTATCCTATCCATACTAGGAAATAATTTAGATTAAATCATATTTCAATTAGGAAAAACCTTATCCTATCAACTAGATATCATCTTTTGACTATAAATATAATCTAAACATGCAGATATCTTTCCTAACCTAACATGCAATCTTTTTTGTATTATTTAGATAGGGAAAACAAATAAACGTTCCTTAACAAAAAAAAAAAAAAAAGAAAACAAATAAACGTTCAAATCAATCAAGATATAATCAACCATCAAAGATAGCATCCATATAATTTAAATATGAAATATTTTAAACTTGATATTTGCCGCAAATAAAATAAATATCCTAATCTTATGCCTTAAAGATCAAGATATCAATTTTAAACTTGCTCAATCAATAATTCTGTCTAAAGGCTTATAGATTTGAATTAAATATCATGTGTGGTTGCGTATTAGAAAAGTTATCCTAATCAAGCTATGCCTATCACTCACAATTCAAGTTAGATACCAATAAGCACAAACTAGGCTACATTATTTTCAAATCAAGTTCAAATAAGATTTTACCTAATTTGAAGGATTTGTTTCCAATTTCGAACTTGACAACAGACGGTGGCAAGGTTGGCCGGTGGTGTGGTGTCTCGACCAAGGTGGTTCACGGCCAAGGAATGCCGTAGAGGTTGTTGCGGAAGGGCATTGAAGGTGGGGGCTCGGCTAAGTCTCGCGGTGAGCGAATTGCTTGGCTAATTTCGACGGTGAGGAGTTGCTTGGTCAATGCTCGGAAAACCTACAAAAACAGAGGCAAAATCACTTGACTTAGAAGGATCGACGGCGCAATGGAACAGCAGTGTCGATCATTGCAGGACAGGTAAAGCAACGTTGATTGTCATGGGACAGGGGCAATGATGTCATCATTACAGCATAGAGCAGTAGCGACACGTCACCACGGAATAAGGGCACTAGCAATGTCTCGATTAGATCAGGGGAATTGAAGCAGCTCGTCTTCGTTGCTGGGAGGGCAATAGCCGTCGTCTCGACTCAGGTCAGCACAATGGAATTGGAACAGGATAGCAACTGCATTGGGTTGTTGTCAAGGAAGCAACAGGGTCACCGTTGTAGTTCAGTGCAAGGAAAAGCACTAAGCCAAGGATTAGGCATGGTCGAGGAGCAGGATTGGCCAGGAGCCAAGTACGGTCGGGTATGGTGCTCGGCTAGGGACTAGTTGCGGCCAAGAGTAGGGCTCGATGAAGGACTCCTCTTTCTCCCTCTCTCTCCTTTCACATGTGTTCTCTCAATGTGCTCTGCGATTTCTAATTGTCCCCCGATTAATGAAGACCTTCTGTGTTTATATAGTGGAAACCTAGGTCTAATCTTGATTATATGGGCTCGAACTTCAACCCTATTAACATAATGGGTTCTAATAATCCAAGTCATGACTCTAATTAAACTCTTATGGGCTAAACCCATCTCAATTAAAGCTCAATATGCCCCCTTCCCTTGTTAAATTTCTGCCTGCCTTAGTGTAAAGGCTTGGCCAAGTTTGACTTCACTATGGAATCTAATAACAAGTCATATTACTAATTCTAGCTCCTATGGGCTGAAATTGGTTCAATTGAGTCTAGTAGGCCCCTTTCTTCACCAAAATTCCGGCCACCACTGCCTGGCTTGGCTGAATCCTTAATGGGCCAAGTCCAACTCTATTAAAGTTCAGAACCATCTGCCGCCGGTCCGCTTAAATGCAATAGACTTATCTATATGCTAAATGCTTTGATCGATCCCCAATTTCTATGCAATAGATGACCTAATGAGACTCCAAAATTTAGGTGTCAACAGCCTCCTCCCATTAAATGCAAGTACCATTCCACAACAATATTATCTCTACTCGAACCTTCACCTTAACTCGGCCAAGTTTAGCAAGAGACAAAACTCTGCCCTTCTACTTCCCCTTAACTGCTTTAGCCAAACCAAACTCGGCAAAAATGCATTATCTGCCACCTCGATACAGGAGTCATATATGATATTCACCCACTACTGATATGTACAAGTAGGACCAAACCAATTCAATCAACCGTTGACTTTGACACCACTTGTTGAAATTCACAAAGAGAATCTAAATGCTTAGTCAAGGGAGATCTTCAAGGGAGAGCCCATGCTCGAGCCCCTCCTTCACTAAAAATTTAACATAATTTCATTATGAACCAATTACAATATGTTAATTGCCTAAGTTACAAGATAGATCCGATATGGGATTCGTTTCGCCTAACATCCTCACATATGCACCTCAATTTGGAGGTTTATGGTGCACTGAGATTATAAAGTAGTTAAACTTGCATGTGTTTTCTTCGTAAGTGATAATATAGACTTGATACTTGATTTACATAAGTTGTCAATAAGCTTGAGCCTGACTCAATTAGACCACAGTTATCTCTCAAAACTCAAATTAAACTCAAAGTTGAGCTCAAATCATCAAAGTACACTAATTGAAAACAAGTAATATATTTATTCAATTCATATTTATTAGTGTATATATATGATTAAAATACATAAAGATTGAATCACTCGACTAGGCTCATACACTATTAAAGTAATTTAATTTCGAGCTCAAGCTAGGCTCGATTAATTAGTGTATGAACTACTTGAACTCAAAAAGTCAAGCCGAGTATGAGTAATCTACAAGTCGAACTTGAAAAGCTCACGAGCTTGACTGAGTTAGATTCTTAATGCAAAACATAGGAGTCTAGAAGTTATTCCCAAACTTAGAAAACACGTTGATATGGTTAAGTCAAGCAAAATGGAACAGAACATGATTTCAGTGTTGAAGTATAGCTTTGGTGTTGCACACCACCAGCCAGTCTCAGTCATTGATAATCATTTACGTGGCGCCATATTATTGCCCATGATCAATAATATTTTATTAGCAGATGTTGACCCAGGCTAGTTGTTTCACCGAAGAAAACCTATTCTTTCCAATACGGACGTGAATTACAACTACTACCCATGATCAAACGACAAAAATAGATGCAAATACGTATCTATCTAAATAAAACGATGTGCGGATATAGTTTATGATAGGTCAAAAATGCCAATACATACACATATATGGCCGCAAATACATACGTGTAGGCCCAAGTACTAAACTATTGACGAAAGGAAATCAACCGTCGATTTGCTTTTGGCTAGGAGTTGAGACCGCCACAAAACCAACAAGCCTTCTAGAACCATATATTTTTGCAGGCCTACCTCCCTCCCCCCCCAACAGAAGCACCAACATTAACTTGGGTGATAATCCTAGTCCGAATTTTTTTTATTTTTTTAAAAATCATCAATTTTCACTTAAATCTCAAATATGACCCCATTGACTTGGAATCGTTAATTGTCCAATGTGACTATTCACGTCGCGTGCTAGCTGGATCTAAAGTATTATTTATTGTCTTCTTTTCCGAGTCACAATTTGAAAAATAACAGTGACGTTGTTTATGGTCTCATTCACTTCACCAACAACTCAAAAATCTCTTCAGATTGAATCTCTTCGGCCAGCCTCCATTGTTTTGTTGTAATCTAAAGTTGTGGACCACCCCCCGTTGAGAGACGCCATGGACGACTTTTGCCCAGTTCACGACCAGAACATTTTTTTTCTGAAATAAGCCCAAGCTCTCCCCATGAAACATCAAAGTTTACGTCAAATGGACATTAATCAATTGATCTCAGTTAAATATCGGGTTCTAGTGATGGACATTAATAAATGGATTTTGTTGGGAAGTATCATGAAGGAGATACCAAAGTGCTTGTAACAATCTATAAGATCTCAAGCTTTGATCAACGAGGGTCAGATTTAGGACTCGAGTAAAGTTAGCGATTTTTATTGAGACAAAAAAAGTTCGGGCCAGAATCGTTACTTAAGGTAAAGTTGGTGCTTTTTTGGGAATTAGTCCTATTTTTGCACTAACATAATAATGTTTAATGGAAGCATTTTGATTAATTTCCCATCAGTCAATGATAACCAGAGTCACTTCAATTGCATATGTGCTATTCATAATGAGTATGTGCTATTCGTCATGAGCGTGCAATAGCAAAGCTGCGTTCCAATTTGGGGGGTCTACGTCAGAGCATCTATCAGGGCACAAAGGGGCAGCAAAAGTCCACTGAAGCATTATCGAGAGAGAGTGAGAGGGACAACAATTGAGCAACATTTTGTCTATAAAAGGCCATGACACCCATTTGGAGTTCCTCGTGCACAAATTGAAATACACCCTCACCAAGTCACTCCAATTGTGTCGTAGACAGTACCCAAACCACGAATATGGCCAAACGAAACCAACTCTCATTCCTCACAGCAGCCACCCTTTTGGTCATTATAGTTTCTGTTTCGGAAACGCTTTCTCGCCCTCTTGGGGAGGAACACTTGTTGAAGCAACATGAGGAGTGGATGGCAATCCACGGGCGCGACTACAAGGACGCGGCCGAAAAGGCCAAACGGTATGAGATATTTAAAGAAAACGTTAAGCGCATCAACGCCTTTAATAATGGTAAGGACGTGGGGTATAAACTGGCTGTGAACAAGTTCGCGGACCTAACCAACGAGGAGTTCCGCGCTTCCTACACCGGCTACAAGAGGAGGCCCACAAGGGTCCTGTCCTCTGGGGCTGCAAAACCGTTCAAGTATGCGAACTTCACCGCCATTCCAGCTGCCTTGGACTGGCGAACCAAGAAGGCTGTGACATCTGTCAAGGATCAAGGCGGCTGTGGTGAGTGGAAAATCAAAATTTGTCTTGCGAAAATGTCAAAATTCACATGTCGTACTCAAGCTGTTAAAAAACAGGCAACAACGTATATATAACAGATAACTATATTTTCTCTAATTCACTGTTTCATTCTTTTACACCTATCGTACTAGTATTCTATTTTGTGCATTAATTTGTATAATTTCTATACGCCAGCCAGAGAACTTATTATCCCCTTATGCAGGATGTTGTTGGGCATTCTCGGCAGTGGCGGCTATGGAAGGGATTACCAAGCTCAAGAAGCGGAAGTTGGTGGCACTCTCGGAGCAAGAACTCGTGGATTGTGACAATTACGATGACGGCTGCTGGGGCGGGTTCATGGACAGCGCCTTTGAGTTCATAAAAAACAATGGCGGCCTCACGACCGAGGCAAACTACCCTTACCAGGGGAGTGGCGGGTCCTGCAACACGGCCAAGATGGCCAACCACTCAGCCTCGATAACTGGATACCAGGACGTGCCGGACAACAACGAGAAGGCCCTCTTGCAGGCCGTGGCGAACCAGCCGGTCTCGGTGGCAATCGAGGGGGGCGGGTTTGATTTCCGATTCTACTCAAGCGGCGTGTTCACGGGCTCGTGTGGGACTGATATCGACCATGCGGTCACGGTGGTCGGGTACGGGAAGGCCTCTGGCGGGACCAAGTATTGGCTGATGAAGAATTCGTGGGGCACGGGGTGGGGTGAGAGCGGGTACATGAGGATCCAGAGGGATGTGAGCTCTACGGCCGGTCTATGTGGTCTTGCCACGCTAGCTTCATATCCAACTGCATGAAGAAAGAAGAAGACAAAAAAATAAATTATGAGCTTATATGTGTGATACTGGTTCTTAGGCTCTGTATAAGTATGAAATGATGTCTACCGTCTCAATAAAGAAGCAAGTGTACGTGACAATACGTCACTAGGGGTGGTATGTTCTCCAACAAAAACTGTATGTTGTTAGCAAAATTAGGGGCTGCCAACCAAACTTGGTTCTTAAGTGTTCGAATAGATGTGTGGGACGAGATAAATAACATCGTCCCATGAATGAATGGAATAGTTTCGTCAGCGTGATTTAAAGTACTGAATTGTGTCCAACACCAGACAAGCTCGTCGCTAATTGAAATAAATCGACAAGGCCTTGACCTTCAAAATTTTCTCTAAAATTGAATTGCAATCCATCGAAAGCCAGAATCGTGAATTCTTTTCTTGAGATTGAACTGTGGCCTCTATTCCTAACTTTCTTAAATCGAGCGATAAATTGATCTATTGATTCGTTATTGCACTAAAACATCCTAGCCAAATCGGCAACTGATACTTTAGGTATGGTTCTATAAATTGAGAATGGTACTGCCTTTCCATTTCTGCCCCATTATTAATTGAATTGGGCAGCAAATTGGTATACTAGGTGATAGCGGTCTTTGACAAAGACAAATGAACTAACTAAAGTCTTAGGAATTTATTAGTACCTGCTTCTCCGCACTGGACAAGAAATTGACCAATATGCTCAATGGTTGATTGTTCCTCATCTCCAGTAAAAATAGTAAAGTCAAGAGTCTTACATGTTTTGAGACAGGATACACTATCAACCCAATTAGGATAGAATTTCCTCGTTTTAATGCTAACTCCTGATAAACATCGTCAGCGAATCTTATCGCATTGAAATGTTGATTCAGTAGACCATCCTACCCCTAGCCGGTGATGCTGGTCTTGCTGGGTTATCCAAATTTATGTTAATTGGCAAATCTGGCCAAATAGGTATATTCACATTCGGTAGTACCAGTGGATCCACTAGCCTTATATTTTCAACATTTGGCATTTGACCAAGCTGTCTACCAGTTTGTTTTGCCCAAGTATTGTTTCAAATTATGTTATTTGACCAGCTTGAATTGGGCGATCTCCATTACTTTGGCCTTGATTAAAACTCGGGCCTCTGCGCAATCTTCGATAATTATTGGCTTTATCATATTTGATATATGGCTCACGATGTAATTAGCCATGTGATTTTGCTGTTCTTCAAGGAATCTTCTCATGGTTGACACCAAGTGGGAATTTGGAACAAAATGCCTTGATTGCTCTTCACTAAGATGCCTTGAAAGATTGACTTCTTTGAGTTGATTATTTTATGTCGCTTTCCCAATGGCTGAAAATTTAGAATGTGCAAAGAACCCCGTCATCAGCCTGTGGCATTGGATTGTTGTTGCCAGCAAGATTGTCGGACTCTTGTTGATTTTTGGTTCTTG
Source organism: Syzygium malaccense (assembly GCA_031216405.1). NCBI lineage: Eukaryota > Viridiplantae > Streptophyta > Magnoliopsida > Myrtales > Myrtaceae > Syzygium > Syzygium malaccense. Next base: position 8,118,170 of record CM062256.1, on the reverse strand, counting down.
CCACTGTAGTCTCCTTGATTCAACAAAATGCGTCCCACCGAGCAACCCAAAAAAATGTTTCACCAAAAATGATGAAATAGACTTCAAGATAGATAGATGGATTGATGTGAATCACCAAAGGTTATGAAGGGTCCTTTGTTGATTTTCGATAGGAAAGTAAATGACAAGAAATTTAGAAGTAAGACACTAGGGACAATCATTGGCAGTGATGTAAAATGTAGGATAGTAAAGATAAAAGATAAATTATGCGAAGGAACGCTGAGTTATTTGATTGATTGAGAGATAATCCTTTATAAAGAGTATAATATGGATATTTATAGCCTGCAATTGGTTACATGTAGTTATTGAATTTGAAAAGATAACTTACTAATCCTATTTTTGGAACGAACAACTTTATAAACCTATCGGCGGTTACAAGAAGTTACATTATCCACAATCTCCTATTATCTAGCAACATTTATCAACAAGAAGTTACAAAAAATGTGACATCCCGAAATTTTGCCTATTTGGGATTTATGAAATATTTGGTTTTATGAACGTACTCATAGTTAGTTCTCGCCCGAAACTGATCATTCCTGGGATACTAACCATTAGGGAAAGGCTAATTAGGGATTTAAATTCGTGCAACTAAGAGAAAATTCGATTGTGAATTGATTTTCGACCATAAAATTACCGATGTGACATTTTGAGCCATTGTTGGCCGATCCAAGGATAGCCAGGGATCAGTTCGCCATGGTCATAGTAGTGAATCGCGGGTGATTCCGCTGGACCACGAAATAAATTGACGAATGATCCTGAACCTATACCAAACGATCGTGTCCCTCGGATCTAGCGATCGATCCTTGCGATTTTAATGACAACCGAAGTCATCACAAACCGAATAAACTTGCACGTGACTCGATTTATTATTAGTCACGGGTCGAATATGCGAATTTCCCAAAAAACTGCTCGTTAGTTTGAGAAACGCTCGAGTTACGTTTAATAAAATTTAATTATTTATTTGAGCTCGAATTGGACATCGAAAAATTAGGAAGTCATAATAGGACGTTAGGACGACGTTGTGGTTGGAACGTACAACTTCGAATTTTCTCGAATCCTTCAGAAAAATTTGATTTTTACGAGAAATGAGGAAAGTGACCATTTTACCCTTAGGGATTTATAAAGGGCAAGTTTTAAGAGGGAAGGGCATTTTGGTCATTTTGCCTAACTTTTTGTTTGGACATTTTTGCCCTTGAAATTTTATGAAATTCTCAAATTGCCCTTGGATATTTTTGGGTAAGATTTGATCTCGGCCGTCGGTTTCAAAATAAGATCGAATCTGGGCCGTCAATTTGGATTGTGAGAGAAGGGCAAGATGGTAAATTGTCACTTTTAGTAAAAAATTGGACTATTTTAGTCCAAGGTCTCTCTCTCTCTCTCTTCATTCCCTCTCTCTCTCCGTCGGCCCCCCCTCTCCCCCTCATCGAACCGGCTGCCCCTCCCCTTGCCGTCGCCGCCGCCGTTCGATCGTCGCCCGCCGAGTCACCGCCCGTCTGTCGCCGTACTGCACCACCGCCACCACCCCACGCCGCCGTCCCTCTCCTTCTCTCCCTCCCGCTTGTGTGGCTGTGGGTCACGGCCAAGGATGCTGAGGCCGCCGCCGCACGCCATCCACGCCATCGCCGAGCCGCGCCGCCACTCGCCGCTGTCCACCATCGATCGCCACCACTTTCCGCTCTAGCTGCGTTAGTCTAGAGTTCGGTAAGTCGCGCTCTAAACCTTATTTAAGACGTCGGGTATCGACGGACAATTTAGGGTGGATTCGGGTTTAATTAGGCGTGAATTTGTATGATTTTGGGAGTGGAATTGATTAACGAGCATTAATCGGGAGATTTTGATGGAAAATTTGAGGTCAAAAGTGGGCTGTGATTGGCTTATATGTGTGCTGTGATGTGCTGTTCGGCACGTAAATTGGATATTTGGATTCGGCGATTAATTATGAGAAAATGTCGTGAAGGGTCGGAATTGATTCGCCGAAGTTTGGAGGTGGAAAAATAAGAATTTGTATGACGATTGTGTGTTTGTGATGTGGCTGAATTGTGGTGATGAGATTGGGTGCATTGGTATGCAATTGATTGATTTAAATGTGCTTGATTATGTGCACGCCCGGACTGAATTGAATTTATTGTCGATCCGCTGTGCTGAATACGTATTGAACATGAGAACGTGTGTGAAATGAGTGCGTGTACAGGCCACGTGTGATTGGCCAATTTATTTGGTAAGCGTGTGTTGGGCGTGTAAATGAATGAGAGGCCGTGTGTGATATGGCATGTGTGATCGTGGAAATCCCTGAGGCGATATCATTACGCGGGGATATTTCCATCTGGAGGCGGTACTACTACGCGGGATGATGCCCGGTATTACCGGAGGACGGCCAACCTGAGGCGGTACCATTACACGGGTTGTGTCGTAGGTGGTGGGTGTTGAGCCTGAGGCGGTACCACTACGCGGGCAAGATATATGGCCTGAGGCGGTATCATTACGCAGGCCTTGGAGTGTTGTGATGAGTTGGTCGCAGTGTACCTGAGGCGGTTTCATTACGCGGGCCACTGGTGAGGCAAGCATGAGTTGATCGCAGTATACCTGAGGCGGTTTCATTACGCGGGTCACTGGCGAATGTGTAAAAATGTTGTGGTGAGATCGAAATGGATGCATGAAAAGTAATTTGAACGTGCATGTGAGTGGATTAGCGATATTGTGACTGATGTGTAGGTCGCACGCTGGAATGGTCCAGGTAAGCATTGATTGTGTGCTTGCGATGTAATTGCCGAGTGTGGTTGTTTATTGTGATTGTCTGAAGGTACGTGATAGCCTAGGTGGGATTTAGGGTGTGTGCTTACTGAGATGTATTCTCATGGTTATTTCAACCAAACCTTTCAGAACCCCAGCCGGATCAATGAATCCTTCGCCGCCACCAGAGCTTTTTGGAGTACCAATGCACACCGAACACGATGTAGTAGAGTTCCCTGTAGATGATAATATGACCTGGATTAAGCATACCACCGTAATTTTTGTAGATATAGAATTACCCCTTTGGGAGCCCGATACATACACAGCTTGATTCTTTCGAGATAGGGTAGATGAGTTCGGTTCCGTCCGCGGTTTTGATATCCCCTTTGATGGAGTTGGGGACTGGGATCCGTCTACTATACCTCCTCTGGATGGCGAGTTGATTAGTGTGGAGACTAGTTTAGCGCAATCAAGACTGCAGCCAACGTCTGCAGCACCGAGGTCTTCAGGGGCTGAGCACGAGCCGGAGCCGGATAAGTCTCTAACGGGAGACTATCCAATGGACGTGGATCTTGACCCGATTCCAGAGGAAGTACCGGAAGAAGAAAGGGTAGAGGTCGAACCCGAGGAAGAACCTGTTGAACTGGAGGATGAGCCCGGAGAAGAGCCGGAGTATATACTCCCGTATGAGCAGTGGATGGACCCTAACTTAGTGCCAGAGGATGATTTCTTCGAGAATTCAGTTGAGGAGGAACGGGATGAGGTTCCCACTGAGTCGGGTGACATAAACAACCCGATCGAAATCGGGGCTGAGCTGGAGTCTTCGGAAGAGCAGACTGTCCAGGGGAATTCAAGTTCAGAGGATGAGGAGTCTGACTCAGAGTGGATACCGAGTAAGGGTCATAGGGACTAGTGTAGGGGTTAAAATTTGGCTTTTGAAGGATTCCATTTTTGGTGATAGAATATCCAAGTCATCGATCGTTTGAGTATCGGTGGTTTTATAGTACGGTGTGCATGTGTATATGGCGGTTGTAAATTCTGAATATTATATAAGTTTGATAATGAGAAATGAATATGTGCATTCTCCTTGATTACCTCAATTTTAAATTATCCGGGTATTTGATGGTTTTCGCTGATCATTCAAAATCTCTGATAATGTTAAGTGAGGTCGGCGATACCCTGGGACGTCGCATTAATCGATCAGAGAAGGGTGTCGCGTCCTCGATAGGGTTCGGGACGTGACAAAAAATCCTAAAATTTTAGTTTAGACATAACTACCAAGCTGTTAAATTGCTCACTATTGATGACTTTGTCAATCAATTTCTAAAGTTTTGATGAAGGCTCTCGTCGATAACTTTCGCGTTGTGTATCGTTGATGACTTTGTTAGCAAGTTGTCGATTTCCTTCAAGCTATTGATAATTATGTTCATTGATGACTTTTGTTTTCACTAAACTTTACTCTCATCGATTAAGTATGTCACTTGTCAATAATAATAAAAAGTTGGCCAATTTTTGGTGTCAACAACATTAACCTAAACTTGTAATACTCATTCATCATCTATAGTAACCTTACTTATTTAACAGAGTTTTCATTTAATTATCAAATATTGGTAATTTACTTATGTATCATCAATTGTTATTGTCATCAAGGTCATGAAAGACAAAGCCATTTCCATGGGGAGAGTTCAGGACACCCCTAGGAACCGTATCTTCCAAAGGAAATGGGGCCTCCCTCCCTCAATCTTTGAAGTGGATCGAACATCTTTGTAATTCGATCTCCTAGTTCCGTTTGTTTCGTTTCATGTATAGTTTCGCTGGACCCCTCTTGACCCCTTTGGACAGCTCTATGTCCTTCTCGGGTCAGGAGCTGGTTTGAGCTTTAGCTTGTATTTGGTGTTTTGAAAAGTTTTACATTCTTACCTTACCAAAAAAAATCATCAATTGTTATTGTCTTCTCAAAATTATATACATATTTTTGCAAAATGGGTGTAATAATTAATAACAAAATGTAGTTGCTTATGCTTTTTACTATATTTTCCAATTAGCATATGATCTATCAAGGTACAAAATTGGGTCATTAAATGTTATGAAATTATATATGATCACTGTACCAACCAACAAGATTAGTTAATTGTTGTTATGTTTACGGATGAAATTATAATCAACGTATAAAATTAGCTTATAATGAATGCTTACTGTATGTATTGTCAACACACACGTCCAAAAAAAATTGCCACGAGCACTTTTTGAAGGCCAGAAATGCTTTATACGGCCACCAAAGCTTTGTGCGGAGTTGTATAATCTTTAGTGACGAAACATGTTTCGTGGCGAACGATCTGCCCTATTGCCATGAACATGTGGCGAGAACAAAGCATTTTGTGACAAAGATTTGACATGTCGCTAGGAAAATATTTTGCGGTCATAGGTGTTGTTTTTGATAGAGAGAAAATATGAAAAAGCTATGTGTTGAATTAAGGCACATGCCCAGAATAAATAGGTACAATAAAACCTAATCTATAAGATATTTTAGGGAAACAATCCCAGAGAATATACAAAGAATAAATCTACAATATCCTAGAATATATACAAAATCCCAAAGATATTGTAACACCCCCCTCAAACTCAAGGTGGATCAAACAGCGAGAGTTTGGAAAGTGGATACTGAAAGCGGGGCACTGTAAGAGCCTTTATAAAACCATCAGCTAACTGATCAGCAGTCCCAATAAAAGGAAGAGAGATGGTGCCAGCCTAGAGATGATGACGAGTAAGATGGCAGTCGATCTCAATATATTTGGTGCGTTCATGAAAAACAGAATTAGCGCCAATATGAATGGCACTATTGTTGTCACAATATAGAGGAGTGGGATCTTGAAGTGAGATGCCCATGTCAGCAAGTAAACGACGAAGCCAGACAATCTCAACAGTAGTGTCGGCCATAGCACGATACTCAGACTCAGTAGAGGAGCGTGAGACAATCTGTTGTTTCTTGGCGCGCCAAGAAATGAGAGAATCACCAAGGAAAATGCAGAATCCTGTGATGGATCGACGATCAATTACATCATAAGCCCAGTCAGCATCAGAATAAGCACGTAACTCGAGAGGAGAAGAGGACGGCAAAAACAAAGACCGCGTCAAAGTACCCCGAAGGTATCGCAAGATCCGCAAAAGAGCAACATAATGAGTAGACCAAGAGGCAGCAACAAACTGATTAACAACATGAACTGCATAAGCAATATCAGGTCGCGAAATAGTGAGACACACAAAGCTACCGACCAGAGTCCGATAACAAGTCACATCAGAAAGAGGCTCCCCGTCGTTAGGGCAAAGCTTCTGATTCAACTCAATAGGAGTGACCGCAGTACGAGAATCAGAAAGAGCAGCACTGGAAAGAATATCGGCGGTATACTTCTACTAAGAGAGAAGAATACCACGAGAACTACGAGCAATCTCAAGTCCGAGAAAATAATGCAATGGACCAAGATCCTTCATGGAAAAATGTTGCTGAAGATGCCTCTTGGTATGTGCAATATAATAAGAGTCATTATCGGTAATGACCATGTCATCCACATAAAGAAGAATGATAGTATAGCGAGAAGATGAAATATGAACAAACATAGCATGATCAGTCTCACTCTGAACAAAGTCCGCAGAACGCATAGCAATGGTAAACTTCTCAAACCAAGCACATGGTTCTTGTTTGAGGCCATAAAGAGCCCGTCGAAGATGACAAACTTGACCAGGGGAGTGAGCAAGACCAGGTGGTGGCTGCATAAAGATTTCCTCCTGAAGATCCCTGTGAAGAAAAACATTCTTCACATTGAGCTGATAGAGAGGCCAGTTACGAACAAAAGCAACAGCTAAAAGAGTACGAATAGAAGTCATCTTTGCTACTGGAGGGAAAGTCTCTTCATAGTCAATGCCATATTCTTGTGAGAAACCTCATGCAACTAAACGCGCCTTGTAGCGCTCAATACTATCATCAGAATGATTCTTTACTTTATAGATTCAACGACAAGAAATTAAGGATTGACCCGGTGGAAGAGGAAGAAGTTCCCAAGTACCAGAACTTTATAATGCAGAAAGTTCCTTAGCCATGGCCTGACACCACTCAGCATGCTGAACTACCTCGTGGTAACTAGTAGGTTCCTGCACATCATGGATAGGAGCCAAAATGGGGGGAAGAACAGCAGAAGTGCCAAAAATTGTGTACGGAGCTCACTTTGATGCCAAAAGTTTCATTTGGATCACTTAAGTGCCAAAACTTTACGCAAGCGATCACTTAAGTGCCAAATCGGAAAAAAAAAAGATCACTTAAGTGCCAACGGCGAGAAATTCCGACCAAATTTAATACGTGGCTTTTATATTTAAATTTTAATGACACGTGGCATTTCCACGTGTATAATTCAATTTTTTAAATATTTTTTTTTTGATTTTTTTCTTTCTTTTCCTTTTTCATTTCTTTTTTCTTCTTTTTCTTCTACATTGGTCGGCCTCGCCGGTCGTCGCCTTCCTCCGGGCGAGGCAGTCGTGGCCTCGGCGAGGGCTGGCCTTGCCGGCCGTTCGCCATGGCTGGGTGAGCTCGACCTCGCCCAGATCTGGCGAGGTCGCCCTCGCCGGCCTCTCGCCATGGCCGGGTGAGCTCGACCTTGCCCAGATTTGGCGAGCTGGGCGACGCCAAGCTCGCCCAGTGGCGGTGAGGGTAGAGCTCGCCCAGCCATGGCGAGCTCCGCCCTCGCTGGCCCTCGCCGTCGCACAACCGTGGTGAGGCTAGGCGAGGTCGCCTCGCCTTGCCCGGCGACGGCGAGCCTCCCTAGTGGACCTCGCTGGCGAGCTTCCCCCTGGCCAGACTGGCCAGGGGGAAGAAGGAAAAGAAAAAAAAAAGAGAAAGGAAAAAAACATTCAAAAAAAAATTAAAATATTCCCACTGGCGAGGCCGGCCCTCGCCGAGGTCACGGCGGGCTCGCCCGGAGGAAGGCGATGCCCGGCGAGGCCGGCCATCGGAAATAAGAAGAAAGAAAAGAAAAAAAAAGAAAAGAAAGGAAAAAAAAAAGAAAAGAAATGTCACATCAGTCTCCGGCGAGCCACATCAGTTTGAGAAATTAATAAAAAAATGTCACATCGGATTTTCGGTGAAGTGGCACTTAAGTGATCGTTTTTCACAACTTTTGACACTTAAGTGATCCGATTAAGACTTTTGGCACCAAAGTGAGCTCCGTACACAACTTTTGGCACTTCTACTGTTCTTCCCCTACCAAAAAGGAACCAAACTCGGCAGAATAAGAAGCAGTAGCAACATACCGAGCAGGGGGCAACGATCCCAAGGAGGATTACAACGTAGCTCTAGAGGAGTAGAATCGTCGATGGTAGAATTATTGGCAGCAGGGGGAACAGGAGGGGCACTAGCGGGAGGTAGTTTAGACGGAGAAGGAGGGTTAGGTAGAGAGACTGCATAGTGTATGACCTGCCATTCCTACTACCCTTGCCAATCATCTTGGCACTCGAATGATCCTGCACAAAACAAGAGCGATCAGTAAAACTCACAATACAACCAGCATCAGTAAGCTGGCTGACAGATAATAAATTGAGCACCAGAGAAGGGACATGCAACACATCAGGAACCCAGAAAACCCGAGGGCGAACAAGAGTCCCCTGTTGGGCATCTATAAGAGGAGAACCATCAACTGTAAAGAATCGTGTCGGAGACTTGAGCTCAGAAAGCTCAGTGAGACAAGCAGCGGAAGCAGATATGTGTCTGGCAGCTCCTGAGTCAAGAATCCAAGTAGTAGACGAGCCACCTGACGAAGGAGCAGCAGCTGCAGAAGAATCAGTAGGAGTGATAGCAATCAAAAGGCCAGAATTGGATGACTGAGAGTTAAGCTGTAATTTATTTAAGCGAGCTAATTGAGCCTCAAGTGCAGTAAGTCACTCATCCACAGAAGGAGAAGCAAGAGAAACATGCTGAGCCGGAGTAGGAGCAAGTGGAGTCTGAGAAGAGCGCTGGGTATCGCGTCGCTTCTTATTATAGCAGGACTCAGTATGACCACGGCAATGACAATAAAAACACTGAATAAACTATTGAGAACCCTGAGTCGGAGCAGGAGATGATAATATAGGTCAAGGAGTAACAGCAAGAATCGCAGTGGGATCAGGCACCGCAGAAGATGAGAGAAGACCCAACTAGGTTTCCTCATATTAAAGTTCCTTGACAGCATCAAGAACAAAGGGTGGAGGATTCCGATAAAGAATCTGACTACGAACACCCTCAAAAGCAGGTCGAAGCTTTATAAGAAAATCATAAAGTAGCAAGTAATCCTAAGTCTGTTGACGAGAAGACTGACATGTGGCATAGCTAGAACATGTGGAACATAAAGTGGGAGACAAAACATCAAGTTGAATCCAAAGCGACTTTAAATAATTATAAAACTCACGAATAGATTGAGCGCCCTGAGTAGAAGCAACAATCTCCTGCTATAATTGATAGACGTGGATAGAGCCAGTTTGAGTAAACATGTCAGCGACCTGATCCCAAAGATTCTTCGCACCTGTGATGTGAGCAAACTGTGGACGAAGGGCATGATCAAGAGAACCAAATATAATAGCCCAAGCCCTTCGATCAGCAATAGTCCAAGTCCGAATGTCAGATTTACGCTTATCAATCTCCTCAGAAGTGAGTTTGGATTGCTCAACGTCCTTGAATTTGGCAGGACAAACGCATACACCCTCAACATGCTCAAATAAGTCACTATAAACAAGTGCAGTCATAGCCGATGGCCGCCAAAGAGCATAATTGGAGCTATCGAGTTTGACATCAATTCAGTCACCCGAATCACCCATATCAAGTCCAATAGCGCAGAAAACGACCAAAATTCAAGAGCAGTAATAACAACGGCACGCGAGAGTGCGTGGGTCGAGAATTTACTGGGTGGTGAAGTGTGAGAAGTCATCGGTGACGAGATGATGAATGTGGTGTCGTCAAATCAATAAAACCACATAATGGCGAAGAGTCCCAATCTTCCAACGACAATATCAAACCGTGGTGAACTTGATTGCCGGTGACGTAGCAGTGCGCAAAGGTATAGTGACAACGTACATCACAACAGGGAAACAAAGGCTCAAAGCAATTGCTCTAATACCATGATAGAGAGAAAATATGAAAAAGCTATGTGTTGAATTAAGGCATGAGCCCACAATAAATAGGTACAATAAAACCTAATCTATAAGATATTTTAGGGAAACAATCCCAGAGAATATACAAAGAATAAATCTACAGTATCCTAGAATATATACAGAATTCCAAAGATATTGTAATAGTTTTTATCTAGAAAATATGTCATGGTTTAGACACGAGATTTATGAAAAATTACCGAAAATGTTCTAAATCTGTTGCAATTGTGTCAATTTAGTCATAAACCTTCTTTTTTCTTACCAATTCAATCCTAAAGTTTTTTCATTTATGCCAATTTAGTCTATTTGGCCAATCATAGCTGGCCGACATTGACGTGAAATTTTTTTAATAATATTTTGATAATTTTTGATAATTTTTTATTTTTTTCTTTTCTTTAATTCTTTTTCTCCTCCACTTAGGAATGGCCCCTCACCCAGATCTAACGCCCTCATTGTGGGAAGCATCTCGACCCTTGCCTATGGCCGGCGAGTGAAAGTTCATCAGCCGCTACCTTCTTTAACAAAGAAGCGGAAGATGAAGCCAAAAGTGCAATGTCTAGCATACTTTGAAACATAATAATTATAAATATTTCGAATTTGCAAATAAGTCACATGACTTGAGAAAAATAGTGTATTGGATACCGTAAATTTTCCATAATTGCTTACTTAACAAATGACTCAGAAGATTTATTAATAGTAAAAATTAAGGGTGAGCAAGATGGACTGCCCAAACCGAAATCGAATTGGACCGAACCGAACCGTCTGGTTTGGTTTGGTTCTCGAGAATATTGGTCCTGTTCTCGGTTCCTAAAAGTGGAACCGGTTTTTGGGTGGTTCGGTTCTCGGTTTTAGGGTAGAAACTATACCGGCTCGGATCGATCAGACCGGATCGATAAATATATATATTTCTAATTTATATATATTTATTTACTTTTTCAAATTTTTGAAAAAAATAAAAAGCCTAATCTAATTGTCTCAATTCTCTCTTGCCTTTACCAATAAGTGATTGGTCACATTGGAACCGGACCGGACCGATGGTCCGATCGGTCCACGTTCCCAGGACTAGCCGGTTCAGTCCCCTATTCTAGAAATTGGGAACTGGTTCTCCCGGTCCGATTCCCGGTTCTTGGGTTGGATCGGACCGGACTGGACCAGGAACAACTCACCCCTAGTAAAAATATCAAATTTTCAAAATAAATTTTATATAAAAAAATTAAATTCATTTCAAATGTTCTCTCGAGTCGGGTCGAGCAATAATTTCAGTAAAATGAATAAATAACCATAGCGGATGTGTTCCTACCAATGATAATACTGTAAAATGGAGACAACACTCATCCACTTTCGTTGTAATCCACTTTCTCCTTTTGATTACAACGAAAGTGGAATATTCACCAGGTTCAGAATTTTATATATTCTCATACGAACTGTCTTTGACCAAGTAAAGTTGAAGTTGAAGCTGACCAAGCTTCACAATTACTAATGAACCTGTTTAATAACACAAATTAAGTGTCGGAAATTGAAATGTTTAGTAGTAACTATACCAAATATTGATTTAAGAGATTCAATTAAATAGAAAAAACTCATTATATATGGTGAGTAAGAAATGTGTTACTTAATTCATTAAGTAGAAAAATGTAATCGATGGCAATAGGAATATTGCCAATTATACTACTAAAATCTATCAACAATTATCGTAGTTTTAATTACGGTAAGAATATCGATGGTCAATTTTCAGTTGCTCAAAAAATAACTTTTTGTTTCTACTTTGAGCACTCAAAATTCAATACTTAAATTCTCAGCATTTAGTTTTTAATTTTATCAAACCAGTCCCAAATTAATCAATTATCTGAGGAATTTTAGTGTAATAGTGGGTTATGAACGACCCCACCACTACCTTCTTCGACAGAGATGGAAAAGATGAAGCCAAACTGGGAATGTCTTGAAGAGAGGAGACATGAGTTTACAAGCAATAAAACGCATTGATAGCGGGCAGTGTTGGCTAGGCGCACCTAGGAGCCATGTAACTCGTCTGGGAGAGATCATCCAGAGATTGATCAAGTTCGAGCCCCTCAACATCATTCGATGCGACTTTTATCTTCATTCAAAATTTAAGACAATAAGTTATTAGCTAATTAGTACCTTCGCACTTACGCCTTAACAAATCTCCCTTCCATTTGTACATATTGGTTCCCTTGATGCACTTTTCCTGCTAGAAATTTAGATTTTTTCTTAATTTTTATAGTGTTAATACCACAAAAAACTCTAAACAGTACCTATCGTGATACAAGTATCCTTAAATTTTTTATGTGTCATTAAAAACTCTAAACTTACCCATTGTGACACAAATACTCCAAAAAAAAAATTTATGTCATAAAAAACTCCAAACTTATACTGATGAAACTGAAATAGAGGATATATATGTCACACATGTATAAGTTTGGATTTTTTCCTGACAAAAAATAATTAGAGTATTTGTGTCACAGTGAGCAAGTTTATGTTTTTGGTGACATAAAAAAGTTAAGGGAATTCATGACACTAGGATTAGTTTCAATTTACTGCCAGTTTAATCGTACAGATTAGTTCGACCAAAAAAAAATCGTATAGATTAAGAAATTTTTGTTTATTAGATTATTACTCGTTCACTTTTCATGCGTAGCTCACGAGGTCGTATCCCAGGGCGTTATAATAAAGAATTGTATTAATTTTGCCCGACAAAGCTCAAACTATTTCTTTTCTTTCATTTTCTTTATCTACTTTTGTTGATTTATTTATTTATTGTTTGAGCTCTTAAGCCCATATAGAGTGGGATGTTTAGAAATAAAAATCAGAACATGATTGCATCAAATAATGTTTTATGAAAAGAGAAAAAAAGTACTAGTAACAGGTTTAAGGTAAAATTAGCAAAACCAAGTTCTCAAACCCTAAATCTCTAGTTTGCAAAAGTAAGGCTTGCTTCCTATGTCTTACATGGCTTCTAACCAGCCTGTGAATAGGTTAGTGGCAATTCTAATTAAAATATGATAAATGGAAAAATGATAAATCATGTTACAATCGGTAAGACTTGGGAGACTTCGTACAAGCATAAATGAAAACACTAGCCCCATCTTGTGAGAGAGTTATTTTAGCTCCCTAGCAATTTGTTACACTCCCCGAATGTTCACCTCATGAGGAGTGCGAGCCATACTAACAGATTATCCACGATTGATTTCAAAATTATAATTATTCTCTCCTTCAAATCACTCATTCTATCAAATCAATTGGAGATAAGGTCGCCTGAATAAAGTTTCTTAAATCTATTATCACTCCAACATTGATCATCAATATGTGAAGAGAGAGAGAGAGAGAGAGAGAGAGAGAGATATGCTGTAGACTAAAAAGTTAAGAAAAAAGCTCTCATTATTATAAAGTTATGAAAATTCCCTCCATTTATAAATATTATTAACTAGGTTGGGGAGGAATGGACGCATTGGGAGTAAGTAGGCCCCTTTCCCGCATAATAGGTAAGACTTCGTACATAAAGTGCGGGTATGAGTTACTCTAAGTGAGAAATGATTTGATTTAAATTATAAATCCATCATATTCAAGAAAAACGTTTAACTTCTTGGGCTCCATTTATTTTGCTAAAAATATAATATTTCTAGAAAATATTTTTCGGAAGTAATTTTCCAGTATGTTTTGCTTAAATCTGAAAATGAATTGGAAAATATATTTATCGTGAGACCCCGATACTCATGCTTAAATCCCTGATGCTCATACTAGGATCCATCGAGGCCGGACCCGCACCTAAGCACGGGTCCCCAGCGCCTAGGCCCGTGTTCATCAAGGTTGGGCCTAGTTCCCCGGCGATCAAGTTCGAGCATGAGCACTTATCCCAAGCTTGGCATTTGTGAGAATTCAGTCTTTTGATAAGATTTCATTAAAGAGGGGGTAGGAATACTACCTATCTAAGAAATTTTAAACTCTTATGCGAAGACGTCATTGAATAATAACCCACAACAATAAATCAAATGCCCAACCCGATATAAAAACATTTCATTTTATTGGTTTGAAAAGTTGATACATTTGGCTTCAAAAAAGGAAGTGCAATGTAGACACGCTAATACAATTGGGAGGTCTGACTAAGCTGCTTGTTCTGCCGGGGCCAAATTAGAAGGATCCGCTTGCGCTTCATCCGAACCGACGTTTTTTGGGAGAGAGGGTAAGCATTCCGGGTCTATGTCCCGGAGGAAGTATTCCGGCAAGGTGTGTTGTTCCTCCATCTCTCCTTCCAAATCTTCAGCCCCTGTAATCTCCGCGGGCGACAATCGTATTAGGCACTCTCAACCTCATCTACATTCTTTGATAAACATCCACGTTGTATGGAGACATGTCATGGTTAATCTTGGAGAATCTAGTCGAAATAAGCCCGACTTTAAAGGTGGTGGAAATTCCTAAAGGGGGGCCAAACTGTCGAGTAACTTGATGAATGGTTAATAGGATGTATGCAAAGTGAGTCCCATAAGAGGAATTCCGACTTGAAAGTAAGGCTTGTATAATATACTTTGTCAATAACATTTGGAGAGAGAGAGAGAGAGTGATCTTGGGCTTTACTTGAGAGTCAAAATGAGCTTAGGGCCCTTTTCTAATTTTCAGGTCGGATTGTATAACAAAACTATCCTAATATCCTAAAATATCCTCAACTTTAGCTATATCCTAGTTCTATCATAAATTTGTTTTTGTTTTATAAAAAGCTCCCAACTTTTGGTCTAGTCCCAATTTCTCCCTAAACTTTTCTTATTACATAAAAAACCACTAACTTTAGATCTAGTCCGAATTTTACCCTGAAATTTTTCTGTCTCATAAAAAATCAAAAACTATTAATTGAGTCCCATATTTTCCTTTGTTAATGCTCCATCCAAAATTGCCCTTAGTGATGTTGCATTTTCACGTCATTGCTCTAGTTTTTTCCTAAATTTTATATCAAAGAATATGTCTTTTGGAGATGAATTTCCATGTCAGCCCAAAAAACTTCTTATTGGATCTATTGCTCTTACTCTTAAGAGAGTTTTTCTTGCATCTCATTCAGGGATCTTCGATTTTGCACTCAGTCTTCAATATCTCATGCTCGAGAATCTTCATCTCTTGCGTTTAGACACTCGGCATGAGATGCTTGAACATATTTTCATGGGTCGCATCAAGCAATAATTCTAGTAAGATGAATTAATATTTATGGTTAATACCACGAAAAATTCCAAATTGGTACACCTATAACAAATTTACCTCAAACTAATTTTTTGACCACCAAAAACTCAAACTGGTACACATATAACAAAAATACCCCAAACTAATTTTTTGACCACCAAAAACCCTAAATTGGTACATCTGTGATAAATTTACCTCCGTTAAATTGAATTAAGATAATGAAAAATTATAAACTGGTAAATCTGTGACAAACAGAGTGGTAAAATCCTAAACTAACACAATCATCAATTGCCATGTGTCATCCAACTTAGTAATTTAACAGTAAAATTTAAGGAAAACTAATAGAGGGTAATTTATCACAAATGTATCAATTTGGAGTTTTTGGTGGTAAAAAAATTAGTCTGGAATAAATTTATCACATGTGTATAGGTTTAAGATTTTTTGTGGTATTAACCCTAATATTTATAAGGGATAATGGCACAAGCAGTCCCTGAACTTTGGGCTAATGTGCAATTTGATCCTTGAACTTTTAATTTGTTCAATATAGTCCATGAACTTTGGACTAATATTCAATTTGGTCCGTGAATTTTTAATTTGTTTAATGTCATCCATGAACTTTTGATACATGTTCAATTCAGTCCCTGAACTATATGAAAGTGTTCAATGTAATTCTTGAACTTGAATTAATAGAAAGGACTGCATTGAACATTTTGATATAGTTCAGGAACTGAATTGAACATATATCAAAATTTCAGGGATGACATTAAATAAATTAAAAGTTCATGGACCACATTAAACATTGGGGTAAAGTTCAGAGGTTACATTGAATAAATTAAAAATTTAGAGATCAAATTGTACATTTGGTCAAAGTTAAGGGACTCTTTGTGCCACTTTTCCTGTTTATAACGCATGTGTTCCTGACTATGACAATACTGTAAAGTGGAGACAACACTCGTCCACTTTCTCATACGAACTAATAATTTCTTTGACCACGTTCAGTTGAAGTTGAAGCCCATCAAGTTTTAAAATTTCTCGTGGGGTCGTTTTTTTTTTAAACGAATGGACCTGTTTGATAATACAATTAAGTACTAAAATTAAAAGTTCAGCATTTCATGAGACGAAAATTTAATTGATACTTGTAATTAATATTGACTTAAAAATTCAATTTAAGTCAGAAAAGTTACTTAACGTGGTGAGTAAGGTAGGGGTTACTTAATTTATTAAGTAGAAAAACAGTTATTGATAATCAGCCCACCCGCTACCTTCTTCCACAAAGAAGTAAAATATGGAGCCAAAAAGGCAACGTCTAGAAGGGAGGAAACATGAATTTCTAGAAGCAATTTTGATACTCGATTTACGTAAATTTTCAATAAGCTCGAGCTCCACTCAATTAGATTACAGTTCTCTCTCGAAATTCAAATTAAACTCAAACTCAAGTTCGAATCATCAGAAAAGCTATAACTGAAAACTAGTAATATATTTATTTTTTATATTTATTATTGTATATATATAATTAAAATACATAAATATTCAATCACTTGACTAGGCTCGTGAGCTATTCAAGTCAATTATTTTCTACCTCGAGCTAGACTCGATTGATTAGTATTTGAGCTACTTGAACTCAAAACAAATTAAGCCGAGTTTTGAGTAATCTCGCAAGTCGAGCTCGAATAGCTCGTGAGTAACTTGATTGAGTTACATCCTTAATGCCAAACTTAGCAATCTAGAAGTTGTTCCCAAACTTGGATAAAACGTCGATATGTTTAAGTCAAGCGAAATGGGTACTCAGCCAATGGTCGTCTAAAGTTGATATTGGTCATGGAATATGATTTCAGTGTCGAAGTATAGCTTTCTTGTTGCTCACTACCAGCCAATCTCAGTTACTTCTGATTATTTACGTGGCACCATATCATTGCCTAGGAATCACACCCTCAAGATCAATAACAATTTATTAGCAGATGCGGACGTAAGCTAGTTGTTTCCCTGAAGAAACCAATTCTTTCCAATACGAACATGAAACACAACTACTTACCCACGATCAAAAAACATAGATGCCAATACATATCTACATATAACGGCGCCCTAATATAGTTTATCGAAGGTCGAAGACACCGATACATACACATGTATGGCAGCAAATACATACGTATAGGCCCAAGTACCAAACCATTGACGAAAGGAAATCAACCGCCGATTTGCTTTTGGCGACGAGTGTAGACGACCGCAATGCCAACAAGCCTCTTAGGATCATATTTTTTTGCATTACAGAACAATGTTTAATGGAAGCATTCTGACTAATCACCCATCAGTCAATGAGAACCAGAGTCACTTCAATTGCATCTGTGCTATCCATGATAAGCGTGCAATAGCAAGCTTAATTTTTGGGGATCTAAGTCACAACAGCTATCAAGGCACAATGGAGGAGCGAAAGGTCCACTGAAGCATTATCGACAGAGACTGCGAATGACGACAATTGATCTACTTGTCTGTAAAAGCCCATCGCACCCACTTGGAGTTCCTCGTACCCAAATTGAAAGACACTTACCAAGTCACTCCAATTGTGTCCTTGACAGTACCCAAAGCACGACTATGGCCAAACCAAACCAACTCTCGTTCCTCACATCAGCCACCCTTTTGGTCATTATAGTTTCTGTTCCGGAAACGCTTTGTCATCCTCTCGGAGAGGAAGACTTGTTAAACAAACATTAGGAGTGGATGGCGATCCACGGACCTGTCTACAAGGACGCAGCCGACAAGGCCAAACGGTATGAGATATTTAAAGAAAACGTTAAGCACACCAACGCCTTTAATAATGGTAAGGACGTGGGGTATAAACTGCTGTCAACAAGTTCGCGGACCTAACTGACGCAGAGAGAAAGCGTAAATTTGGAACAACTCCAAAGAACTCGAAATTTTTATTCAATAATACTGTGTTCTTAATTACAAGACGGACATCCTATATATAGAGATATGACTCCTAATACTAACGGAAACTGCCTGAATGGTAATATAGGAAACTGCCTGACTGGTAATATAAGAAACTACCTCAATGATAATATAGGAAACTGCCTAAATGATAATATAGAAAACTGCATAAATGGTTATTTTCCCCAAAATCAGAAAAACTGCCGAGATTTCCGGCGATCACATTGCTCAAGATAATCACAGGCTAATTGTTCTATATCATTCCCTCCCTCTTCGAAAAAACTCGCCCTCGAGTTATGATCAGGATAGAGGGGTGTATCGGAAGCATGATACTCAAATAAGTATGCCACATTAAATGTAGGGAAAATGTTGAGATCACCAGGAAGGTCAACTACATAGGCATTGTCGTTGATCTTCTTCAGGATGCGGCAATGACCAATCTTCTTGTGCTTTAGTTTATTATAGGTACCAACAGGAAAACGCTCCTTTCGCAGGAAAACCATTACCTCATCGCCTATCTCAAAAATTTTCGAACGTCGCCGTTTGTCAGCATCCTCCTTATACTTTGAATTAGAAGCAGCCAATTGACTAGCCACAGCAGTTTGGACTTCATTAATTCTGGTCGCCAAATTCTCTGCCGCGACACTATAGCCTGGAATCTTGGGCAAGGGAATCAAATCCAGAGTATGCTGTGGTGTATGCCCGTAAACGACCTGAAAGGGAGATGTACCGGTAGAGCGGTTAACCGAGTTGTTGAAGGCGAACTCAACAGGAGCAAGATACCGGTCCCACGGCATATCACTGCAGAGGCAACGAATGATATCCGCCATAGTACGATTCACAACTTCCGTCTGACCATCCGTTTGGGGATGAAAAGAACTACTATACTGTAAATCAGTCCCAAACAAACGCCATAAAGTACGCCAAAAATGGCTCAAAAATTTCGTATCACGATCGGAAGTGATTGTCTTCGGCACACCATGGAGACGAACTACTTCACGAAAGAATAAACTTGCCACATGCGAAGCATCCGAAGTTTTCTTACAAGGGATGAAGTGTGCCACCTTTGAAAATCGGTCAACCATCACGAAAACAGAATCTAAACCCCGTTGAGTGCGAGGAAGTCCCAACACGAAGTCCATCGATATGTCTACCCAAGGACCCGAAGGAATAAGCAATGGGGTATAAAGACCAGTGTTCTGAGAGTGATCCTTAGCGGTCTGGCAAATGTAGCATTTACTGACAAATCGCCCCACGTCTCGCTTCAATTGAGACCAATAGTACCGCTCCTCCACTAAGGCTATAGTTTTATCTCACCCCAAATGTCCACCGAGAGTACTACCATGAAGCTCTCGAATGAGTTGTTCACGTAAGGAATCACGTGGAATGCATAATCTATTACCAAAGAACAAGAAATTTTCTTGAATTATCATATCGCCATGACAATTTGTTTCGGAACACTTCTCCCGTATCTGACCAAAATCATCATCCTCAGGATAAAGAGAACATAAGTGATCAAAACTGACAACATCAGTGCGCATGGTCACGAGTGTCGCAGCACGTCGACTCAGCGCATCTGCCACTTTATTTAAATGGCCTGCTTTATGACGAAGCACAAAATTAAATTGCTCTAGAAAAGAAACCCATCGTGCATGCATTCGATTTAAGTGCTTTTGACTCTTGATATATTTAAGAGCCTGATGATCGGTGTTAAGAACAAATTCTTGCTGATAAAGATAGGACTGCCAATGTTTTATAGCTCGCACGACAGCATAATATTCCTGCTCATACGTTGACCAACGCCGGCGAACTTCATTAAGTTTTTCACTAAAAAAGGCTATAGGCTTACCTTCTTGGGAAAGGACAGCGCCAATCCCGACATCGGAAGCATCACAATCCAGCTCGAACACTTTCTCAAAATCAGGAAGCATCAATATCGGTGCCGTGGAGAGCTTTTCTTTTATAAGAGCAAAACTGGCCAAAGCTTCATCTCCCCAATGGAATTTGCCCTTTTTTAAATAATCAGTGATCGGGGCCATAATAGTACTGAAATCTCGAATGAAACGCCTATAGAATGTTGCAAGGCCATGGAAACTTCTAGCCTCGCCAATATTCTTTGGAACTGGCCAATTGCGAATCACAGCCACTTTATCTGCATCAACGTGAAGTCCATCCACGCCAACAACAAAACCCAAAAACAAGAGACGCTCTGTCATGAAGCTACACTTTTTCAGATTAATGAACAATTTATTTTGCTGCAAGGTTAGTAGGACATCCCTCAAGTGCTCCATGTGTTGACGCCCATCCGGACTATATATGAGTATATCATCAAAGAAAACTACCACAAACCTGCCAACAAAAGGTTTGAGAATCTAAGTCATCAAACGCATGAAAGTACTAGGCACGTTAGTGAGTCCAAACGGCATGACAAGCCATTCGTACAAACCCGCACTTGTCTTGAAGGCCGTTTTCCATTCGTCGCCAGGACGAATACGAACTTAGTGGTATCCGCTTCGAAGGTCGATCTTTGTAAAAATCTGTGATCCAGCAAGTCTATCTAGCATATCATCAAGTCGTGGAATCAGAAACCTATACTTGACAGTAATCCGGTTAATGGCACGACTGTCTGCACACATATGCATGGTGCCGTTTTTCTTTGATGTGAGAAGCGCAGGAACTGCACATGGACTTTTGCTTTCACGCAAGAAGCCCTTTCGAAGGAGATCTCCCACCTGCTCCTGTATAATCTGATTCTCCTTCGGATTCATCCGATAATGCGGTAAATTAGGAAGACTAGCTCCTGGAAGAAAATCAATCTCATACTGGATATCCCTCAAAAGAGGTAATCCGTCAGGTAAATCCTCAGGCATAACATCGCTGAATACCTTTAATAAAGGCTTAAGAATGTCGGGAACACGAACCATAACTTGCTGATCGCCCTTGTCCACAATCATATACATCCCTTCACGCTTTCGGATGTTCATCATAATCCCTGCATTCTGCTTCTTCACAATTTAAGGGGAATTACTCTTTGGTCTCAAAGTAATTTTAGTCCTTTTCCACACAAAAGAATACATATTCTCCCTAGCTTGGTGTGTAGCATCAACATCATATTGCCATGGTCGATCCAGTAAAACATGACACGCATCCATCTCCACAATATCACAGACAATAGTATCTTGATATGATTTCCCGATCGAAATAGGTAAACGGCATAATTAGTTTACCTTAAGTTTTGCTCCCTTGCGTATCCACCCGATCGTGTAGGGCGCGGGATGCGGCTCCGTCTTTAGTTGCAAGTGATCCACCAAGGCCTTTGACACTATATTCTCGCAACTTCCGCTGTCAATAATGATATCGCATACTTTGCCGTTGATAGTACAGCGAGCGCGGAAAAGCTGATTCCGCTGGGTATCTTCTATCCGCGGAGCAAACAATAGACGACGCACAACACAATTAACTTGCTCGCCCACTTCATCTTCCACTCCCACTTCTTCTTCCTTTTCCCAATCTTCCTCATACACATCTTCGTCATGTTCACCGATATTGGCCATTCTACGACGAGGACAATCGCTGGAACGATGGCCCAACTCATTACACTTGTAGCACTTGATCGGTTGGGATTTGGCATATGGATTCTGGGTATTCTGATTGGGAGTGCGATTGTTTGCTGCGACTGCCTCCTTAGGCGTCCCCATAGTACTTCCTGGAACTCGGCTTGAATCAGGGGTTTGTTGACTAGAAGAATTTGTAACATCAAGTTGTCTTCCTTTCGCGAATGACCCACGATCCAAATAATTTCTACCACGAGTACTAGGGCTAGTCCTCTCCAATTGCATCTCAATTTTTCGTGCCATATCCTGGGCGTCTTCGACAGAGAATAGTCGATGCAAAGAAACTCGATCCTGGATATTAAGTCGCAAACCATTAATGTACCTAGCAGTTTGTGGTGCCTCGGATTCATCCAGGTTATTGCGAGCGGAAAGTCGAAGAAACTCTTCCGTATAAGCTTGGACCGATCTATTTGATTGTCGGCAATTTTGGAATTGCTAAAATAACAGTTGCTCATAGTCCGTTGGGAGGAATCTCTTCTTCAACTTCTGTTTCATCTGACCCCAAGATCGAATAGGAGCCTTGCCTTGTCGACGTCACGTCAATTGAGTTTGTTCCCACCAAGCTGAAGCGCCACCCTTCAACTTGTACGCCACAAGTTTCACTTGGCGATCCTCGTCAATATCCATGGCGTCGAAGAATTTTTCAACCTCCCAAAGCCAATCAAGGAAATCTTCAATATCCAAATTCCCATTGAAAGTAGAGAGATCTACCTTTAGTTGATACTGCTCAGGATCTCGTCGATATCCTCACTGACGTCGATTCCCACGAACATGCTCCTCCTGGAATCCCCTGTATCGGCGACCACCACGAATCTGCATTTCCTGGAAATCATCGTCTTCGTCTTCTGTATCCTCGACATAGTCTTGACACCTTTGTCGGGGAATTCCTCCACGCCCCATAACATCTTCGGGATCACGAGCGATAGGATTTCGCTCACCTCGAAGAACGCCAGGCGCATGGTTTGTGAACAAACGCTAGATGGCATCAAGGATCTCTTGAAACCTCCGATCGGTTTGATCCACGAACTGATTGAACTCAGCCCACGTAATAGGCTCGTTCTCACGGCCCTCAGCAGCGGGGAGATTGACATTCACGTTATTCACCATCGTCACAGGAGAATCTTGCTCTGATACCAAATGACGCAGAGAGAAAGCGTAAATTTGGAACAACTCCAAAGAACTCGAAATTTTTATTCAATAATATTGTGTTCTTGATTACAAGACGGACATCCTATATATAGAGATAGGACTCCTAATACTAACGGAAACTGCCTGAATGGTAATATAGGAAACTGCCTGACTGGTAATATAGGAAACTGCCTCAATGATAATATAGGAAACTGCCTAAATGATAATATAGGAAACTGCCTAAATGGTTATTTTCCCCAAAATCAGAAAAACTGCCGAGATTTCCGGCGATCACATTATTCAAGATAATCATAAGCTAACTGTTCTACATCACTAACCAACGCGGAGTTCCGCACTTCCTGCACCGGCTACAAGAGGAGGCCCACAAGGGTCCTGTCCTCCAGGGATGCAAAACCGTTCAAGTATGCGAACTTCACCGCCATTCCTCATGCCTTGGACTGGCGAACCAAGAAGGCTGTGACGTCTGTCAAGGATAAAGGCTACAGTGGTGAGTGGAAAAATCAAAATTTGTCTCGCAAAAATGTCAAAATTCTCAAGTCGTACTCATGCTATTAAAAAACAGGCAACAATGTATATAAAACAGACAACAATATTTTCTCTAATTCACTGTTTGTTAAATATGTATTGAATTTTATGTATTCGGTCCGGTTAATGATCCGACCCGACATATTTTTTGTGCGACCCGAAAGTGGAGAGAAAATTGAGATTTGGTTCGTGACGTGGAGGGTTGGGCCAATAGGCCCAACCTGGAGCAAGCGAACAAATCTCCATGGTGAACCGCCCAAGCTGAAGAAATCGAATCAATATCTCGGGGGGTTCGGGGGTGTAACCCCGGAGGAAATTTTTTGGGAACACTATTTATACCGTGGCTAGGTTTTCTCATTGATGTACAACAGAGAGTTTTGTTTTCGGATAGTTTTGTGAGCCGTGAGATTTTATCGTTGTTGCGACTTCTGAAAACTGTACTCTCTTTGATTATAGTGAAATCTTGTTTTGTCTCGCCCGTGGACGTAGATCACGTTGTAATTGAACCACGTAAATCCTTGTGTTCTGTGTTTGCTCTTCCGCATTTGTTTCGCAACAAGTGCTATCAGAGCAATGTTCGATTCTAGGGTTCCTTGAGATGGCATCTTTGAAGTTTCAGATCTCATCTTTTGACGGACAGAACAACTTAGGATTATGGAGAATAAAGATGAAGGCTTTATTAAGGCGAGATGGTACGGTTAGGGCGCTGGACGGAAATTATCCAGACGATATGACTTCAGCTAAGATTGAAGAGATGGACGAGAAGGCGCATAGCGCGATCCAGTTGTCTCTAGATGACAAAGTTTTGCGAGAAGTCGTAGATGAGGAAATAGTGGCCGGTCTCTGGAAGAAACTGGAAAGTCTCTACATGAAGAAATCTCTAATATCGAGACTTTATTTGAAGCAGCTCTTTATACCCTAAAGATGCGTGAAGGTACGTCTGTTCAAGAACATTTGGATGAGTTTAATAAAATTATTCTGGATATGAAAAATCTAGATATTAAACTCCAGAATGAAGATCAAGCTTTGATCGTGTTACGTTCACTGCCTGTCTCATACAAGAATTTTGTGAACTCGATGCTTTATGGACGTGAATCCATAACTTTGGAGGATGTTAAAGTATCTTTGAATTCTGCGGAACTGAGAACAAAATTGAATGGAAATACCAGTGAAAACAAAGCAGATGGTTTGTTTGTGAGAGGCAGGACCAAGAGCAGGGATAAAGCTTCCCGAGAGAAATCTGTTGGTTGTTCAAAATCTAAGCCACCTAGAGATAAGATGAATGTTCAGTGCTACTATTGTCACAAAAAGGGACATTACAAGTCAAATTGTCCTTCGCTCAAGAAAAAGGATAAGCAGCATGGTCAAAGACAAGATTCGGCAAATGTTGCAAATGAAAATGAGTCTAATGCGTCAGACAGTGTTCTTACGGCATGCTCTGGAGTTAATTTGTCCAATGATATTTGGATAATGGATTTGGGAGCATCATATCACATGTGCCCAAATAGGGAATGGTTCACCACATACAAGCCATTAAATGGTAGATCAGTCTTGATGGGGAATGATGTTGTATGCAAAGTCGTGGGTATTGGTATTGTTCGGATTACGTGCCACGACAAAGCAGTGAGAACCTTGACTGAAGTAAGACATATACCAGACTTAAAGAGAAATCTTATCTCGTTGAGCAGTTTGGATTCCATTGGGTGTGTGTACTCAGGTGGAGGTGGAGTTCTCAAAGTTTCAAAAGGCAATTTGGTTGTGATGAAAGGAAGCAAGGTAAATCATTTGTATCATTTACAAGGTAGCACAGTTATGGATCCTTCAATTGGCACAAACAATTCCGTTTCTGACAATGATAGAACGAAATTGTGGCACATGTGTTTGGGCCACATGAGTGAGCATGGCATGACAGTTTTGAGTAAATGTGGATTACTTTGTGGGGAGCATACGACCTCGCTAGATTTCTGTGAGTATTGTGTTCTTGGCAAGCAATGTAGAGTCAAATTCAGTACGGGGACGCATTTGACAAAGAGCACGCTAGACTATATCCATTCCGATTTATGGGGACCAGCACAGGTTCCATCTAAGGGTGGTGCTCTTTTCTTTGTGACGTTCATTGACGATTATTTCAGGAAAGTTTGGGTTTACTTTCTGAAAAGAAAAAGTGATGTGTTTGAAACCTTCAAGAAGTGGAAAGCTCTTGTTGAGAATTAGACAGGGTAGAAGATCAAACGTCTAAGGACCGATAATGGTCTTGAGTTCTGTAGTGGCGATTTTAATGAATTCTGTGCAGATATAGGTATTGTTCAACATCGTATAGTTAGGCACCCTCCACAGCAGAATGGAGTGGCAGAACGTATGAATAGAACTCTATTGGAGAGAGCAAGATGCATGCTCTCTAATGCTGGCATGGAAAAGGATTTTTGGACTGAAGCTGTTAACACAGCTTGTTATCTGGTTAATCGCTCTCCTTCAACAGCAATAAAATGCAAGATCCTTTTGAGATGTGGTTAGGTAAGCCTTGTGATTATTCTAAATTAAAGGTTTTTTGGATGCCCTGCTTATTATCATGTTAAGGATGGTATGTTAGAACCTAGAGCAAAGAAATGCATTTTTGTTGGGTATACTGATGGGGTGAAAGGTTATCGTTTATGGTGCCAGAAACCTAACTCACCTAAGTTCATTATTAGTAGGGATGTTACATTTAATGAAATGTATTTGCTTGATCAAAGGAAAGTTGTTGATGAGTCTGCAGGAAAACATGAGAGTGATACGAATGAGGTGAAGGTTCAGGTGGAGCTTCCAAAAAAGACCTCTCAGAATAATTTGAATGAGCAAATTGCTCCTGTTGATTCAAGTTCAGATGAGGAAGCTGTAGATGAGGTGGAGCAGCCATACTCTATTACTACTGGCAGAGAAAGGAGACAAACTCGGCCTCCTCAGAAATATGGGTTCTCTGATCTGGTGGCTTATGCTCTTACAACAGCAGAAGATATGGATATTCAGGAACCTTCTACCTATATGGAAGCTATTACTTGCACAGAATCAGAGAAATGGACTGTTGCTATGGTTGAGGAACTTGAATCACTTCACAAGAACCAGACTTGGAACTTGGTGCAGTTGCCTAAGGGAAAAAGAGCCATTATGTGTAAATGGGTCTTCCAAAAAAAGGAAGGAATTTCAGGTGTTGAAATGCTAGATGCAAGGCTCGGCTCGTAGCTAAAGGCTATAATCAGAAGGAGGGAATTGATTATGATGAAGTGTTCTCCCCTGTGGTAAAACACACTTCCATTCGTGTGTTGCTAGATATAGTTGCTCAATTTGACTTAGACCTTGAGCAACTTGACGTGAAGACTGCTTTTTTTGCATGGCAAGCTTGAGGAAACTATTTATATGGCCTAGCCCGAGGGCTATTATGTAGAAGGCCAGGAAGATCATGTTTGTAAATTGAAGAAATCCTTGTATGGTCTGAAGCAGTCACCAAGACAGTGGTATAAGAGATTCGACAGCTTTATGATAGGGAGCAGTTATCATAGGAGCAACCATGATAGTTGTGTCTACTTCAGAAAGGGTTCAGATGGATCCTTTGTCTATCTTCTCTTATACGTGGATGATATGCTCATTACTGCAAAGAACATATCAGATGTGCTGATCTTGAAGAAACGACTCAATGAGGAGTTCGAGATGAAAGATCTAGGTCCTACAAAGAAGATCTTAGGAATGGAGATTCAGAGGGACAGGAAAAGAGGAAAGTTATATCTCTCGCAAAGGAGTTATATTGAGAAGGTACTTGAGAGGTTTGACATGCAAAATGCTAAGCCCGTGAATACACCATTGGCATCCCATTTTAGACTCTCAGCTCTACATTCACCTCAATCAGAGGTCGAGGAGGCTACGATGTCTAATGTCCCATACTCTAGTGCAGTCGGTAGCATTATGTATGCTATGGTATGCACTTGTCCAGATATTGTGCAGGCAGTTAGTATGGTTAGTAGATATATGGCGCATCCTGAAAAGGTTCATTGGCAGGTAGTGAAATGGATACTTAGGTATCTTAGAGGCTCCGCAGAGTTAGGCCTAGTGTTTGATAAAAACAGTTCCAAAGGTACCTCAGTTATAGGATTTGTGGATTCCGATTTTACAGGTGATCTTGATAAGAGGAGATCTTTGACTGGCTATCTTTTCACACTATCTAGTTTGGCTATTAGTTGGAGGTCAACCTTACAGTCGACAGTTGCTTTGTCTACTATAGAGGCAGAGTATATAGCAGCAGCAGAAGCAGTGAAAGAAGGTATATGGTTAAGGAATCTTGTTCAGGAACTTGGGCTCTAGCAGGAAGACAATTCAGTTGTCTTTTGTGACAATCAAAATGCTATATACTTGATTAGAAATCAAGCATATCATGAGAGGACTAAGCACATCGATGTCAGGTATCACTTTATTCTAGAGGCAGTTACAG
This sequence comes from Syzygium malaccense, assembly GCA_031216405.1. Classification (NCBI taxonomy): domain Eukaryota; kingdom Viridiplantae; phylum Streptophyta; class Magnoliopsida; order Myrtales; family Myrtaceae; genus Syzygium; species Syzygium malaccense. The sequence goes on along the minus strand of CM062256.1, from coordinate 8,090,384 downwards.
AGAGAAATATGACGGTAAAGAAAATTGGTACAGCTGACAATCCTGCTGATATGTTGACCAAGCCAGTCCCCGCCAACAAGTTTAAGCATTGCTTGAACTTGATTGGCATGCTTGGTTAAGTTTGCCCCTTCTAGGGCTTTGGTGGAGAGGTAAATGCCAGTTCTACATTTGTTTTTGAAGTGGATATATTCTTTCGTTGCAGCCCTTATGTCCTACACCGAGTTAGCTTACGTAGGCTTAGGGATGCCGAGAGAATGTGTTCAGCTTCTTGATTGTTTTATTTTGGGGAATTCAAGCCAAGATGGAGATTTGTTAAATATGTCATGAATTTTATGTATTCGGTCCGGTTGATGACCCGACCCGATATATTTTTTGTGCGACCCGAAAGTGGAGAGAAAATTGAGATTTGGTTCGTGATGCGGAGGGTTGAGCCAATAGGCCCAACCTAGAACAAACGAACAAATCTCCATGGCGGACCGCCCAAGCTAGAGAAATCGAATCGATGTCTCGAGGGGTTCGGGGGTGTAGCCCCCGAGGAAATTTTTTGGGAACACTATTTATACTGCGGCTAGGTTTTTTCATTAATGTACAACAGAGAGTTTTGTTTTCGGATAGTTTTGTGAGCCGTGAGGTTTTGTCGTTGTTTCGACTTCTGAAAACTATACTCTCTTTGATTATAGTGGAATCTTGTCTTGCCTTGCTTGTGGACGTAGATCACGTTGTGATCGAACCACGTAAATCCTTGTGTTATGTGTTTGCTCTTCCGCATCTGTTTCGCAACACTGTTACATTCTTTTTACACCTATCATACTATACATAGACAAATGTCTTCTATTTTGTGCTTTAATTTGAATGATTTCTGTCTGCCTGCCAAAGAAAACTTACTATTTCCTTGTGCAAGAAGTTGTTGGGCATTCTCGGCAGTGGCGGCTATGGAAGGGATTACCATGCTCAAGAAAGGGAAGTTAGCGTCACTCTCGGTGCAAGAACTCATGGATTTTGACGTTAATGATGACGGCTATGGGGGCGGCCTCATGGATAGAGCCTTTGATTTCATCATAAGCAAGGGTGGCCTCATGTCAAAGGCGAACTACCCTTACCAGGGGAATGACGGGACCTGCAACATAGCCAAGACAGCCAACTGCATTGCCTCGATAAATGGATACCAGGATGTGCCAACCAACAATGAGAAGGCCCTCTTGCAGGCAGTGGCGAACCAGCCAGTCTCAATGGCACTTGAGGGGGGCCGGTCCGATTTCCAATTCTACTCAAGCGGTGTGTTCACGGGCTCATGCGGGACCAGCATCGACCATGGGGTCACGACAGTTAGGTATAGGAAGGCCTCTGGGGGGACCAAGTATTGGCTGATGAAGAATTCGTGGGGCACCGGGTGGGGTGAGAGCGCGTACATGAGGATCCAGAGGGATGTGAGCTCTAAGGCCGGTCTCTGTGGTCTTGCCACGGTAGCTTCTTATCCAACTGCATGAAGAAAGAAGAAGATAAAAACATAAATTATGAGCTTATATGTGTGATATTGGTTCTTAGGCTCTGTATAAGTATGAAATGATGTCTAGCGTCTCAATAAAGATGCAAGTGTACGTGACAATACGTCAATTGTGTCCTCCAACAGAAACTATATGCTGTTAGCAAAATTAGGGGCTGCCAGCCAAACTTGGTTCTCAAGTGTTCGAATAAATGTGTGGGACGAGATAAAGAACATAGTCTCGTGAATGAATGGAATAGTTTCGTCAGCGTGATTTTAAGTTCTGAAATGTCATCCTTAATGGAAGCACCATTGCAGGGGGAAACTAATGAAAAATGAAATGTGATGCTGTAATGTGTTTTGCTTGATAGACTACAGTTATTTCGATTTGGTTATTAAAGTAGTAAATAACTGATTGATAATGGAGTAAATTAGAAGATGCCAATATCCTTCTATAAAAATCCGCAAACCCTAATAAAATTGGACGAAATCGTAACTCATCCTTAAATCATTCGTCGCATTCACCAATAATGCTATCTCCTTCTACTAAGTTGAATGAAGCAAAAAAAAGAAAAAACAAAACAGAAAACAATTTGCAGAAAATTTCTTAATGTTGTGTATTGGGATTTAATGTAAGTATGCTGCCTCGTAATGGGAGGACTCCGAAAGATATTTAAGTCTAAGAGACGTTTTTCATGGGCCGGCAGTTTCTTGGCTGTGGAATATCCCGTGCAGTGCCTGATGCGTCGTTAGCACTAATGCTCTGTTTGTTTCGTATAAAATATTACATTTCCGAAAAAATGTTTTCCAGAAAGCGATTTTCCTGGAAAATGATCCAATTTTCTGACGTTTGACTGAAATCTAAAAATGTCTAAGAAAATATGTTCCGCCGTTCGGTATGGAAAATATTTTCCTTCATGCATTATTTTTAATAATTTTTTATTTTGTATTTTAATATTTCTTGTCTTTTCTTTTTTTCTCTTTTTTATTTCCCTTTCTTTCTTCCTCTATCGATTTCTGGCCACGGGCGAGGCTCGACCTCACTCGCCTAAGGCTGGCGATCGGCCTCAAGCAAGCTCGACCTCGCCTCGCCTCGCCAGATCTGGCAAGGCTCGGCCTTGCCTTGTTGGTCTCGAGCTCAGCCGAGCATAGTCGGATCTAGCGAGGCCATACTCGTACAAGGCCAGCAAGGCTCGCCGTGGCTAGCGACCAGCCTCAAGCGAGCGAGGCTGAGCCTTGCCTTGCTAGATTTGGCAAGGCACGGCCTCGCCTTGCTAGATTTGGCAAGGCACGACCTTGCTTCATTGGTCTCGAGCTTCGCCAAGCACCGCCGGATCTGGCTAGGCAAGGCTAGGCTCGGCCTTGCTCGAGCTCGCCGGCCATGGGACGAGACGAGGGATGAGAGGACGCGTAAGGCAGCAGCAAGGGAGGAGCAGATGAAGCGCGAGGTAGCAATGGAGGAGGAGCGGGTCTAGAGATCCGGCTATAGGAAGAGGAGAGGACGATGGGAACGATGGGAAAAGGAGAGGACGGGAAGAGGAGAGAGGAGAGGAGAGGATTGGAAGATTGGAAATGATTTCCTTTCCTTCAGGAAACGAAATCATTTTCCTTAGTTTTCAAAGGAACTTTTCCATTGATCGAAAAACATTTTTCTTGACTACTCATTTTCCGCCCCCCAAACACTGGAAATTATGGAAAATATTATCTGGAAAAATATTTTTCGCGAAACGAACGAAGCCTAAGATAGTCTTTGTTCTATAGTTATTCCAAAGAACTGTATGGCAAATAGCTTCCTCATATTGGATCATACCACGTCTAGTATAACTTGGGCATCTAGTCTATCGAGCGAGACACATAGAATACTTTAGGTACAACAACTGGTTTCGACCTGCCATGACCTCATGAAGAGAGCAAGATCAACTCACAACCAATTTGTGTACGAGAGGCCAACTCCGTCCTCAAAGCCCCTAAGGGTATATTCATTCTAACCTAGAGTTTCTAGCACCAATCATCTTGACACCACTCTCACAAATCAATTATATTCATCCCTTCTGCATTACTCACTCTTCATTCAAGAATCTCAAGTTACACTCACAAGGGTACGCGAGAACGGGAAAATCACGGTCTATGAAATTCTCTCCCACTCAATTCCACAACACCCTTGTTGCGGGCTGTTTTGTCACTACCCTTTTTTCTTCAACTATTAATGTGCTACTCTGGATTGTACATTGAATAGTCTTCAACCATTGATGTGCCACTTTGGATCATACATCGAATGGCAACGCTCGCCCTGAAGAAATTGTGTTTTTCTGTTTTTGTGTTTCTCATCTTCTCTTGTATTGTACAAGTGTATTGTATATATAGATATTACAAGAGCCCTAAATTAGGGATGGTTGAGGATGATTAAGGTAAGTAGAGATTATGGGAGCAATATTCTTAAATTAGATACAAGAGATAAGATTGCCGACTAGGAACACAATAGGCATGTAAAGAAATAGGACCAGGCTGAAGTTGCATGCCATAAGAGATTGTGCCTTTCAGGTATCGAAGGATACGCTTTACACCTCGCCAATGGTGTTCTTCAGGTGCTTTGAGAAATTGACAAGCCTAGTTAATAGCGTAGTTAACGTCGAGATGACTGAGAGTAACATATCGAAGTGCTCTAACCACACTCCCGTATAGAGTAGGATTTGAGACAGGGTTACTGCGTGAATGACCGAGTTTATCCGAGGTAGCAGGGCTAGAAACAGGCTTGCAGTCCAGCATATTGGTGCGATATAAGAGGTCATGAATGTACTTTGCATGATTAAGGAAGATGTGATATGGGCTTCGTCAAACGAGTTGAATTCCCAAGAAATAAGTCAAAGGGCCGAAGTCCTTCATCTTGAATGAGTAGCGAAGTTCCTCAATGATAGCAGAGATAGCAGTGGAATCATTTCCCATTAAAATAATGTCGTCAACATATGATGATAGATAGATAATGATAGAGCCATGATTGCAAATGAAGAGCAACAATTCCGAGATAGTGGTTGAAAAACCAATGTTTTTTAGCCAAGCTGTGAATTTTTCGAACCAAGCGCAAGGTGCTTGTCGTAGGCCATAGATGGATTTGTGCATTAAGCAAATAGAATGAGGAGCAGCAAGATCAACATAGCCTGGGGGTTGAGCTATATATACAGTTTCCTAGAGATCGCCGTGTAAAAATGTACATTCGACATCAAGTTGTTGAATCACCCATCCATAAGTGACAGCCAGCGTGAGAATGACCCGAATAGTAGTATGCTTTATGACAGGACTAAAAGTGTCCACAAAGTCAATGTCAGGCTATTGGTGAAATCCTTTCGTTACCAGGCAAGCTTTGTAGCGACTAATGGTGCCATCTGGGTTATGTTTTATCCAGTAAGTCCATTTGCAGCCAACGACGTTCATTGTTGGATTAAATGGCACAAGGGACCATGTGTGTTGTTCCTGTAAGGAATTAAATTCCTCATCCATAGCTTTTTGCCATTCAGGTGATTTGGAAGCTTGAGTGTAGCATGTCGGCTCCAAGGGAAGAGAAGAAGTAAGAGCAATAAGGTAATGAGCAGTAAAGGTTTTTGGTTTGAAAATACCATGTTGAGAACATGTGATCATGGGATGAGTGTGGGCGGGAGGTGGTAAGGGAGGGGGTGGTATGGTGGTAGTTGGTATAGGGTAAGGTAAAGGGGGAGATGGGGGGTCATCCATAGTTAGCGGAGTAGAGGTGGCACTGTCGGCAGGGCTGATGGCGGGCTCAACCTATACGGTATCCGTAGGGGTGGAGGTTGATGGTAGCCAGATAGAGATAGGACCAAGTCAGGGCAAAGTGGTAGGAGATGGTGGAGAGTTAGAGCTTGTGATAAACGGGTAAACAGATTCATCAAATTTGACGTGACGAGATATGTAAACTCGGTGACTTTGTATGTCATAGCAGCGATACCCTTTATGAAAGGTACTATAGCCTAGAAAACAACACGAAGAAGAGCGGAACTCCAATTTGTTAGAACAATAGGGACAGAGCCAGGGATAACAAAGGCATCCAAAGGCTCGTAAATGAGAATAATCAGGAATTTGTTGAAACAATTGTTGATATGAGGAAATTTGAGAAATAATAGGCATGCGGTTGATGAGATATATAGCCGAATCGAAGGCTTCAAACCAAAAGCAAGAGGGCATGCCAGCTTGAGCTAGAAGAACGAGACAAGTTTCAATTACGTGGCAATGTTTCTGCTCAACGACACCATTTTGTTCAGGCATATGTGGGCAGGGCAGGAAAATTGATGACGAATGCCATGAGTATGAAAATAAGATTCAAGTACATCACTAGTGAATTCGCCACCAGCATCGGAGCAGAAAAATTTAATTCGATGGTTAAATTGATTTTCAACTTGCGGTTTGAAAGCCAGAAAAATTTCGTAAAAATCAAATTTATGGCGAATAGAAAATATCCAGCTGTAATGAGAGAAATCATCAACCAGCAGTACATAGTAGGAAAATTTTGAAATAGAAGATACTGGGGCTGGTCCCCATACATCACAATGAATCAGTTCAAGTGGAAATTGAGTGCGTGTGAGAGATAATGAAAAGGGTAACTTGCAACTTTTGCCTAACTGACATGCAGAACAGAGAGAGTTGTCACGCTTATTTGATATTCGAAGTTGTTTAAAAATAAGATTTTGAGTAGCTGTAGAAGGGTGGCCGAGACAATGATGCCAGGCGGAGGAGTCAATGTGAGAAGAAAATGAAACTTGAGGTTTGAAGCAAGGTTTGGGGAACTACATAGGATAAAGCCCATTCTCAGTCCAACCGTGGTGTAGAATTTGCCCCGTTAGCTTGTCCTTCACAACAAATTGAGAATAATCAAATAGAAAATAGCAGTTGTTGTCTTTAGCAATACGGCTAACTGAAATTAAATCGGTAGATGCTAGAGGACAACGAAGTATATTAGTTAATTGCATGGAAGAAACAAGATGTGAGAGAGAAGTGGAACCAACATGAGTACTAGACAAACCTTGGCCATTTCCGACCTGAACTTCATCAGAACCACTATAGGGAGCGGAGATGGAGAGATTACCTAGATCGGCTGTAATATGATGGCTAGCCCCAGTATCAGTATACCAAGTGCCATCGTTAGTAGGTGGTGCAATAGCCATGGCAACAAGTTGTTCAGGAGGATCATGACAGTGGATGATAGTAGTCAATGGCACTATGGCTGTGTTTGTTGCAGATTTGACAGATCAAGCGACCAGTATTCAATTGACGACCTTGAGGTCGAAATGATAGAGTACGGAGAAGTCCGACTTGATTGGAATAACCCCTGATGCATCCCCTATAACCGGTGCCACCCCTATAGGGACGAGGTGTGAATGAGTACTGCCCAGGAGAGAGAGTTCGAGGTTGCCGGTTTGCAACGAAGGCAGAAGTAGTTTTGGATATTGAATCATCAGTGATGCTTAGTTCTTCAGAGAGTAGGAGATAGTGTAAATCTTCAATGGTGATGGAAGTTTGATGAGCACGAACACGAACAAACGATGCAAAGGAGTTGTAAGCAGCAGGCAATCCATCGAGAATGCAAATTAGGAGATCATCATCACTTACTAGGGATCCACAAATTGCGACTTTATCAACTAAAGTTTTGAATTGTTTGAGATATTCTTGCATTGTGACGTTGCCTTTCTTGAGGTGATGTAATCGTCTTTTGAAAGACATTACATGAGCAGGAGTGAGAGAGGCATAGCGACGAGCGAGGACATCCCCCGCGGCTTTTGTAGAAGTAGTGCCAACGACATATGGAAGTGCAGATTCAGAGAGAGTAGCATTGATCCAGGAGAGTAGTATCTGATCTTTTTCGATACATGTCTTGTAATTTTCATCAGTTGAAGCAGGCACTTGGGAGGTTCCATCAATGTAAGACATGAGGTTATGGCCTTTGAGAATTGGTTCGAAAAGAGAGCACCAAAGAAGATAGTTCGAGCTGTTTAGTTTGATGGGTATCAAGTTGGATATGTTTGAGATAACGAGTGATGGAGATACAATAGATGAAGATGACTAAGATGATGGATTAGGGCTTGTCGACATTTTCTTTGAGAAGAAGGAAGACGATCAGGAATGAGATGAAAAAGAAACTTTAGGATCGTAAGGCAGATTATACCAAATGTGGCTCTGATACCATGAAAAAATTGTGTTTTTCTGTTTTTGCATTTCTCATCTTCTCTTGTATTGTACAAGTGTATTGTATATATAGATATTACAAGAGCCCTAAATTAGGGATGATTGAGGATGATTAAGGTAAGTAGAGATTATGGGAGCAATATTCTTAAATTAGATATAAGAGATAAGATTGCTGACTAGGAACATTATCACGCCCAACATAACATGCCACTCCACTAGTAGTTTTTCTCGATCAAAACCACTCAGCACCTTCGGTCACTTGTTCTTTTCTTGACAAGTGTGGCAATTTTCATCAACTACACCTTTTGGCAGCACCATCCTTCGCCTACTTGGTTTCTCATGATCTCAGTAGACCAATGGAGTTTTCTCTCACTGTTGATAACGCGGTGGTAGACCCATCTCGAGATTCGTCATATCGATCTAGGAACGTTTCCCCTATTCAGTAAGGAATTGGTTCTTTCCTATACCCCCATTGTTATCCTAAAAGCATGTCGAGAGTTAAAATTTGTCCGAGTATGTTTTTCCCCAGCGATTTACTCTCCACCTTCATAGGACCAAGTAGACCACAAGTTTTTCTCTGACTCTAACTCACCTATTGGAGGGATCTTGCTCTGATATCATTTATCATGGGCTGACAGTTCCTTGGCCGCAAAATAGCCCGTGCGATGCCTGGTGGGTCGTTAACACCAAGTGAACCTTCGTTTTATAGTTATTCCAAAGAACTGTATGTGAATTGCTCACTATCGGTGACTTGGTCGATCAACTTTTAAATTTTTTGTGAAGGCCCTCGTCGATAAATTTCACATTGTATGTTGTCAATGACTAGAATGGCAAGTTCTCGATTACCTTCAAGCTATCGATAATTCTATTCATTGACAACTTATGTTTTTACTAAACCACACTCTTATCGACTAAGTCTGTCACTTATCAATAATAATTACAAATTGGTTATTTTTTGGTGTCAACAACGTTAACCAAAATTTGTAATACTCATTCATCATCTATAGTAACCTTACAAACGGATAGTTTCAATTTTGGTATCAAATATTGGTAATTTACTTATGTATTGTAAATTGTTATTGTTTACTCAAAATTATATTCATATTTTTACAAAACGGGTGTAATAATTAATAACAACTTTAGCTGTTCATGCTTTATAACATATTTTCCCAGTAAAATATAATCTATGAAGGCACAAAATTGAGTCATTACATGTTATGAATATATATGATGATTGTACTTGCCAACAAGATTAGTTAATTATTATGTTTATGGATAAAATTATAATCAACGTATAAAATTAGCTTATAATGAGTGTTTACAATTTGTATTGTCAAGACACATGTCCAAAAAAATACAAGCAAATATAGGAATGATCATTGCTTACCATTGATCTGTCTAGTTTATGAAAAAGGATATCTAAGCTCAGGGAATCGGAATATAACAAGCAGAGTCAATGTGACTTGTGTTTATTGTTTCCATCGCTGATGCTTTGCTTGTACTAAATTATCAAGCCCACGATCCTTGTTTGTGGTGAAGTAATAACCATAGCGGATGTGTTCCTGACTATGATAATGCTGTAAATTGGAGGCATCACTCATCCACTTTCTCCTTTTGATTTCAACGAAAGTGGAATATTCATCAGGTTCAGAATTTTCTATTATTCTCGCACGAACTGTCTTTGACCAAGTAAAGTTGAAGTTGAAGCCGATCAAGCTTCACAATTACTAATGAACTTGTTTGCTAACACAATTAATTGCTGAAATAAAAAATTGAGCACATAATAAAATTAAATCGTATTTGATAACTATAACTATTATCGACTTAAAAGATTCAATTAAATAAAATACAAAACCATTTAATATGGTAAGTAAGATGTAATTTACTTTATAAAGTAGAAGAAAGTAATCGATGGAGATTAAAATATTATCGATTATATCAATAAAATCTATCAATAATTAATGCAAAAGAAAATTGATAATATTCAATGATCAATTTTCAATTGCCCACTTGTTAGATAATAAAATATTAAATCATGCATTCATCTAATATCTTAAACTTTTAGAACAGTTGGTTGTACTCTTACCAAATCTCACATGGTATCATAAATGGAGGTCCTGAATTCAAGTCTTTTCAGGCCTCAATTGCCTCCTCAATTAAATATAAGCACACTTAGTACTAGGCAAAAAGACCATACTAAGCATGAGGAGGAGTGCTGGAATAATTAAATATTAACTTACGCCTTCATCTAATAACTTAAATTTTTAGAAAAGTTGACTGTGGTCCTACCAAATCTTACACTACTAAACAACTTTTTATATCTACTTTCAGCACTTAAAATTCATAACTTAAATTCTTAGTACTTAATTTTCAATCTTATCTAGCGAGCCTTCGGTTAATAGATTATTTGAGGAACTTCACTCTAATAGTGGGCTACAAACAAACCCCACCCACTAACCTTCTTTCACACGGTAGGGAAAGATGAAGCCAAATGGGCAATGCCTAGAAGGGATGGAACTTGAATTTCTAGAAGCCATGAAACCTTTTGACAGTGGCAGTGTTGACCAGTCGCACCAATGCTGTACCTCGTCCAGAGAGACCTTGGAGATGGAGGAAGCTCGTAAATATTATCCAGTTGAACCGAATATTTACTCAAAATTTTAAATTAATAATTTATGGGCGAATTAAAATATGTTAATTTTCACATATAAGGGAAAGATGAAGCCAAAAGGGCAATGTCTAGAAGGGATGAAACTTGAATTTCTAGAAGCCATGAAACCTTTCGACAGTGGCAGTGTTGACCAGTCGCCCCAATTATGTACCTTGTCCAGAGAGATCTTCGAGAAGGAGGTACCCCATAAATATTATCCAATTGAACCGGACATTTACTCAAAACTTTATATTAACAATTTTTGAGTCAATTAAAATATGTTAATTATTTCATCTCACATCATTTTGGTCATGAACATTTGCCACGAACATAGTTTGATTGTCAAATTGCAAATCACATACCATTAAATTACTGTCCGTGGCAAAAAGTCAATCCAAGTTCACATTTTTTACCCCAAAACAGAATAATTCATGGCTTATCATCAAATCTGCTGCAACGGTTATTTTCCTTGTGGTAACACGAAAATTATGTTCATGGTCGAAGGTGAGATCTATTCCCATGAAAGATCGGGGCAACTTTAGCGAAATCCAACGAATATTTGTGGAGAGAACCTTTTCCTACTTAATTCGCATGCTGACTAGGCTTCGAATCCTAAGATTCTAATATGGAAGTTCAGGTCATTTCACAGCAGGGTGGGACGACCGTCAAGCACTTTTGATTTGAATTTATTAACAATTCTCGTAGCTTTCTGGCGAAGACGCGAAAAATTATTTTAATTTATATAGATAATGACAAACTTCAGGTAAATTTGAATCATCTTTAAGGTCAAGCAACCTTGTAATGAGTCTTAGGCATTGCATGTCAAACAAGGGTCTTGTTATCAAGTATTTCGAGCGTACTTATGAAATATGATAATTAGAAATATTTCAATTTTCAAATAATTCATTACACATGGCCTGACAAAAATAGTGTATTGAACACTGTAAACTTTCCTTAATCCTTATCAAACGAGGGCCTTGTTATTAAGTATTTTGAGGGTGCTTATGAAATATGATAATTAGAAATATTTCAATTTTCAAATAAGTCATTACACATGGCCTGACAAAAATAGTGCATTGAGCATTGTAAACTTTCCTTAATCCTTATCAAACAAGGGTCTTGTTATTAAGTATTTCGAGCGTACTTATGAAATATGATAATTAGAAATATTTCAATTTTCAAATAAGTCATTACACATGGCCTGACAAATATAGTGTATTGAACACTATAAACTTTCCTTAATTGCTTAACTTAAAAAATGACTCATAAGGCTCATTGATAGTAAATTCTCAAAGTTTAAAACTAAATTCTAATATAAAAAAAGTAAAATTCATTTGGAACGTTTTTCACAAGTCGCGTCAAGCAAAAAGTTTCAATAAAATGAATAAATAACCGTAGCGGAAGCGGATGTGTTCCTACCTATGATAATACTGTAAAGTGGAGACAACACTCATCCACTTTAAACTTTTGATTTCAACGAAAGTAGAATATTTACCGTGTTCAGAATTTTATATAGTCTCATACAAACTGTCTTTGACCAAGTAAAGTTCATTTATTTTTTGGTCGAAACCAAGCAAAGTTGAAGTTGAAGCCGACCAAGCTTCACAATTACTAATGAACCTATTTAATAACACAGTTTAGTGTCGAAATTTTTTTAAAAAATCAGTAGTAATTATAACTAATATTGACTTATAAGATTCAATTAAATAGAAAAAACTCATTTAATATGATGAGTAAGAAATGTGTTACTTGATTCATTAAGTAAAATAATGTGATTGATGTCAATTAGAATATTACCAATTCTACTACTAAAATCTATCAACAATTATCACAGTTTCATTTACGGTAAGAAAATCGACAATATTCAACGGTCAATATTTTTTTTTGGCCGATTCAACGGTCAATTTCAATTGTTTCTTAAATAACTTTTTATTTCTACTTTCAACACTTAAATTCTCTCCATTTAATCTAACGGCGGGTTATGAGCAACCCCACCCACTACCTTCTTCCACAAAGATGGAAAAGATGAAGCCAAAAGGGCAATGTCTAGAAGAGAGAAAAAAAAATGAATTTCTAGAAGCAATACAACGGATTTATAGGGGTAGTGTTAGCTAGGTGCATTAGTATTATCCAATTGGACCTAATCTTCACTAAAAAATTTAAGATGATAAGTTATTGGCTAATCAGTACGCTTACACTTGCACCATCACAAATCTTCCTTTCATTTGCAAGTATTGGTTCCGCCAATATCTTTTTCCTGCACGGAATAAAAATGGTTTCTTTTTCTTTTATATTCCAACATTTAGGTTATTTTTATATATAAATTTAGATAATCTCATTGCATAAATAAATAAATAAAAGGAAAAAAATCATTTATATGCGCTTAGGTTTTTCTCACATTTCATGATAGGATTAGTACTTCTTTCAAAAAGAAGGGAAAGTTGAAGCCAAAAGGCCAATGTCTAGAAGGGATGAACATTGAATTTCTAGAAGCAGTGAAACCTTTTGACAATGGCAGTGTTGACTAGTCGCACCAATGAGCCATGTACGTCGTTCCGAGAGATATTCGAGAGGGAGTTGTCCCATCAACATTATCCAGTTAGATGGGCCATTTATTCAAAACTTTAAAGTCAACAAATTATTAATCAATTAAAATATGTTAATTACTCCGTCTTATATTATATTTGTCATGGTTAAATATAAGACTTACCAACACGAAATGTTCGTCACGAACATAGTTTGATTGCCAAATTGCAAATCAGTTGCCATTAAATTACTATCCTCGGATAAAAGTCAATCCAAGTTCACATCTTTTGCCACGAAACAGAATAATTAATGGCTAATCATCAAATCTGTTGCAATGGTTATTTTCTTTGTGGTAACCCGAAAATTATTTTCATGGACAAAGGTGAGATCTATTACCATGAAGGATCCAGGCAACTTTAGCGAAATCCAATGAATATTTGTTGGCAATCAGCCCATGTATGAATTGAACGATTTAGACTATCAATTACGAATTGCTCTAAGTCCAACTTTAATTTTTCAGCTACTTGTTCCATGGCTTTTGCGTTGTGGTCACTTCTTTAACATTATTGAGATACATATGTGAGTTATGTCAAAAAAGTCTTATATTAGAGAATTGGTGCAGTATAAAGTACTTGATATATCGTTATTTGCTCATAACTCACTAACTTGAGTTTTTGAGTGAATGTGAATCAAACTAATTAAGTTGATAGACTCGGACTTGGATTTTTACTCGGTGATCTTCTCAGATGAAGGTATTGGGCTTCTCCTGCCCGCTTCTAGTAGAAATATATTTCACATCATCTCGAATAAGTTCTACGTAAGAAGGGGAAAAACTATTTTTAACTTTAAGCAAACTACAGGAGATAATAACATCTTGATTTGCTAAAGAATACCACTTCAGCTGATGAATATAAATTAACAGCATTCGATGAATGTAGCAAATGGAATTCAATGTCAACTGATACGAAATTCGTCTTGTGAGCTGTTGAGATTATTGGGGTATTTTGACCGGATAAAATTTTACCGATGTAGGCTGGGCTTCCTCTTCATTAACAACGAATACTACAAGAATAAAAGATGGGCAATGACATAATATGTGGTCAGTGAACTTTTTTCAATGTCCAACGTGGCCACTAAAATTTTTTTGAAAAATTATCCAAAAAGTCTTAAACCTATTGAATGACCGTCAATTTATATCTAAACATTTGAATTCCGCCAATTTAGCCTTAAACCTATTGACGATTTCCCAATTTAGTTATTCTGACCAATTTTGATAGGAAATTACTAATGTCAATACTAGCCGTCCTACATGGCATGGCCAATGCGGAAATAGACAATTTTTGCCAATTTTTCTTAAATTTTCTTAAATTTTCATTACTTTTTTTTTAAATTTTTTTCCTTTCCTTTCCTTTTCTTTCATTTTTCTTTTTTCCATTTTCCGATGGTCAACGACAGTCATGGCAATTGCTGGCACAAGCGAGAGCCAAGATGCCCTAGTGAATCACTAGGGCGGTGAGAGCCACAATGCCCTCGTTGTGGTCAGCAAGGGCCACAAAACCGTCGCCTCTCCAAATTTGGCAAGGGTGTCGCGACTCTCACTTGAATTGAGCGAGGGTCATGAGCCCTCACTATGGCTGATGAGGGCGTGGACAAGACGAGGGCTCGCAAGCCCTTGCCCAATGGCCAACGAGGGTCTCCAAGCCTCAGCCAGTGACCAGCGACCTCGCTCAGCCCTTAAGGTAAGACAACCACTTCAATGCTGGCATACTACGTAAGACGGTTGGCGTCTACTTCTGCGATTTCCAACCAAAATTGATCAAAATGATTAAATTAGTAAATCATCAAAAGATGAAGACTAAATTGGTACAATAAAAAAGATTTAACACTGAATTGACCGCCGTGCAATAGGTTTAAGACTTTTTGGACAATTATTCCAAAATTTGTTCAATCAAAAGTTCGCTCAAAAGTTGTCCTTGTGTCAAGTGTATCGACATGTCACATGAATTTTTTGGACGTAGACTACCATGTAAGCATTTATTAGCCAACTTAATGATGTACACTACCGCGTCGTTTTTCCAAGTCACCAAATCTTATTAGTACATACATACATATATATATATATATATATATATATATATATATATATATATATATATATGCTAGCATGGTCAATCTAACGTTAAGATACCAAAATTATGGCCACGCCATCCAAGTGTTAGAATTAGTGTTAGAATTTTCAATGGAAGGATTATATTGATTGGATTTTTTAAGGTTCCAGAGCTAGATTAAATAAAAAAAATTCATGAACCACATTAAATATTGAAAAAAAGTTCAAGACCACCCAAGTCATTAGCCTAGTTTTATAGACAAAAGGAATACGGATAGTTTAAGTTTCAAACTGTATATCCATGCTAGGGATGTGTGCGCAATCAAGCCAAGTCTACAACAATTTGACACTTGAGCTCGACCCAGCTCAAATAG
Organism: Syzygium malaccense; assembly: GCA_031216405.1. Taxonomy (NCBI): domain Eukaryota; kingdom Viridiplantae; phylum Streptophyta; class Magnoliopsida; order Myrtales; family Myrtaceae; genus Syzygium; species Syzygium malaccense. The sequence continues at coordinate 8,075,055 of CM062256.1, read as the reverse complement.
CCATCATTTGATATTGGATTTAAATAAGTCATCAATAAGCTCTAGCTTGACTCAATTGGTCAATTGTTCTACCCTGAACTCGAATTAAACTCAAACTCGAGCTCGAATCATGAAAATACACTATAATTGAAAATATAATAAAGATTATTTGGTTCATATTTATTAATTTACATATATAATTAAAATAGGTAAAGATTCAATCTCTCAACTAGGCTCCTGAGATATCAAGTCAAGTATTTTTGAGCTCGATCTAGACTCAATTAACGAGTATTTGAACCACTTGAACTCGACAAAAATCAAGTCGACTTTGAGAAATCTGCCAGTCTGAACTCAAATAGCTCGATTCGCTTGACTGATTTACATCCTTAATGCAAAACATCGTAAGCGTCTAGAACGTCTTCATAAACTAAGAAAACACGTGCGAAATGGGAACTCAGCCCCAGGTCGTCTAAAGTTGATATTGGTCATTGAATATTATTTCAGTGTTGAAGTATGGTTTTCTTTTTGCACGCCACCGGCCTCTCCAACTTATTAATGATCGTATACGTGGCACCATTTTATTGCCAAAGAATCACTCTTCAGATGAATAGTATTTTATTGGCAGAGGTTGACCTAAGCTAGTTGTTTTACTGAAGAAAACCAATTCTTTCCAATAGGCACATGAATCACAACAACTTACACATGTTCACAAGACAAAGATGGATGCAAGTACATTACATATCTACGTATAACATATGCACTAATATAATTTATGAAAGTCGAAAATTCCAATACATATACATGTATGGAGGCAAATATGTACGTACAGGCCCAAGTACGTAACGTGCTTAATGTAAGCATCTTTTGATTAAGCATCCATCAGTCAATGAGAACCATAGCACTCCAATTTGATAAGTGCTAGTCATGCTAAGTGCGCAATAGCAAGCTTAATTATAATTCTCGGGGTCTAAGTCAGAACAGTTATCAAGGCACATAGGAGGGGCAAAAGGTCCACTCAAGCACTATCAAGAGAGATTGAGAGCGACAACAATCGAGCAACATTTTGTCTATAAAAGCCCATTACACCCATTTGGAGTTCCTCGTGCACAAATTGAAAGTCACGCTCACTAAGCCACTCCAATTGTGTCCTAGAGAGTACCCAAAGCACGACTATGGCCAAACAAAACCAACTCTCATTCCTCACATCAGCCACTCTTTTGGTCATTATAGTTTCTGTTTCGGAAACGCTTTGTCGCCCTCTTGAAGAGGAACACTTGTTAAAGCAACATGATGAATGGATGGCGATCCACGGACGCCTCTACAAGGACGCCGCCGAAAAGGCCAAACGGTATGAGATATTTAAAGAGAACGTTAAGCGCATCAATGCATTTAACAATGGTAAGGACGTGGGGTATAAGCTGGCCGCGAACAAGTTCACGGACCTAACCAACGAGGAGTTCCGTGCTTCCTACACTGGCTACAACAGGAGGCCCACCAGTGTCCTGCCTTCTAAGGCTGCGAAACCGTTCAAGTACGCAAACTTCACCGCCATTCCAGCCACCTTGGACTGGGGAACCAAGAAGGCCGTGACGTCTGTCAAGGATCAAGGCACCTGCGGTGAGTGAAAGATCAAAATTTGTCACGCGAATGCGTCAAAATTCTCATGTACTCAAGCTGTTAAAAAACGCAACAATAACAAGCTACATAATACTTCCCATCTCCATCTTCTCGTATTATTATCATGTTTTATTCGAGCTGTACTGCATCTGATAATTAATGCTTACATTTTACACCAAAAAACAAGCAAACTACATAACGTCTTACTGTACAGATACATATGTCTTCTATTTTGTACATTCATTTGAACAATTTCTGTTAGCCTGACAGAGGAAACTTACTATCTCCTTGTGCAGGAAGTTGTTGGGCGTTCTCGGCAGTGGCAGCTATGGAAGGGATCACCATGCTCAAGAAGGGGAAGTTGGTATCACTCTCGGTGCAAGAACTTGTGGATTGCGATGTTAATGGTAAGGATTCAGGCTGCGAGGGTGGGTACATGGACAGTGCCTTCAAGTTCATTATAAGCAAGGGCGGCCTCACGACTGAGGTGAATTACCCTTATCGGGGAAAAGAGCGGACCTGCGACACGGCAAAGACAGGGAACCATACTGCCTCGATAACTGGATACCAGGACGTGCCGGCCAACAGCGAGAAGGCCCTCTTGCAGGCTGTGGCGAACCAGCCGGTCTCAGTGGCAGTCGAGGGGGCAGGGTTCGATTTCCAATTCTACTCAAGCGGCGTGTTCACGGGCTCGTGCAGGACCAATATCGACCATGCGGTCACGGTGGTCGGGTATGGGAAGACCTCTAGCAGGACCAAGTATTGGCTGCTGAAGAATTCGTGGGGCACCGGGTGGGGTGAGAGCGGGTACATGAGGATCCAGAGGGATGTGAGCTCTAGGACTGGCCTCTGTGGTCTTGCCATGAATGCTTCTTATCCAACTGCGTGAAGAAAGAAGAAGATTAAAAAATAAATTTTGAGCTTATATATTGGATACTGGTTCTTAGGCTCTCTATAAGTATGAAATGATGTCTAGCGTCTCTGTAAAAGAAGCGAGTGTAAGTGACCATACGTCACTAGGGGTGGTCCTACAACAGAAACTGTGTGTGGGACTGCCAACCAAACTTGTTTTTAAGCGTTCGAATTAAGTGTTTCGCCAGCGTGATTTTAAGTACTGAGCTGTGTCCAACACCAGAAATGTCATCCTTAATGGAAGCACTACTGCAGGGTAAAACTGATGGAAAATGCAATGTCATCCTGTAATGTCTTTCTTCTACTAAGTTGAATTAGCCAAAAAAAAAACAATTTGCAGAAAATTTCTTAATGTTGTCTCTCGGGATTCAACGTAAGCATGCTGCCTCACTGTCGGAGGACTTAGAAAGGAGTTAAAGTCCAAGTCACATTCCTATCTCCACTCAATTTCACTCAACACCTTAAACAAATTAGTTATGGCCAATTAATCATGTTATCTACTCTTTTTTACTTTGATCAGTTCGTATGCAACTTGTATTTGACGCACATCTCACGTGAGAATTCTCATTCGTGTCATTCCTCTATACGAAGGTCGGTTTTGTTTGTTTAATCAAATTGGAAATTGAAAATCATTGCAAAAAACCTAGCAAAGAAAGTGTGACATCCGGAAATTCCCACATCAATTAGTACGTAGAAAAAAAAGATGATAAATGTCACAAGTCAAAATTTCAGTTAGATTATTAACATTGTAGTACGCGGAGGATCCGAGCTGAAATTTCCATATCCATGGTTTTTGAAAAGTGTTCCCATTAGGATTAAATTAATAAGAATTTGTGCATAAGTGAATTATATAGAGTGGTGATGAATCACATATTGCCATAGTAATTGTAGACGGAGACTAATATGCTCCGTAGTGTATATAGGATAAACTTCAGGTAAGAAATTTACTAGGTTGTGAATCTCCTAGCGGCGGGTAAGTTTGATGTTTTGGTAAGTTCAAAACATTTTTCGGTGCTATCGGTGTTTAGAACGAACACTGATTTCCTTGTTTATATATTGATATACTAGATATCTTAGCAACTTACCAAAATATCTTTGGTTCTATTATCTAAATTTAGCCATGTGTCACTCTTTAAACTTGAACACCTCTCTCTCATTCTCCACCTAGTGTTTTTAAACCATTGTCATCATTACTTTTAACATTGGTTAATTGTTCTATCCTTTGTAACTCTTATGAAGTCTTCCATATACATTCCCGTTGGTGAATTTGTGGGCTTTATTCTCTTTTATTAAACTAGTTTTGTTACTTAAAAAGATTGAGATTTGTTAATTTATGTTCTTGATTATTTTGCTTTGAAAGTAATTAAAGCTTTGATTTTGCTCAAGCCTTTTTCAAGGTAAGTGAATACTCTAAGGACTAAGTAAGATTGATTTACTTGATGCTCTTGACTTGATTGTTTGATGGTTGTTAATTTTAGTTGAATCTTGATGTTAATCGAGAGAAAGCTTCAATGAGTGTGTGTTGAATCGTTGTGTTCATTTGACTTGAATCGATGAGTCTCTACATGGCGAGTTTGTGATTAATCGATGTCCATAAGATTCAGTAGTATAACTAGTGGTAATGGTGGAACTACACTTGAAATGATATATTTGCAATGACTAAGTTACCTAATTATTAGTTAAGCGTTGTCGATTAATCATGTAGTCGATTATTTGGGTTGTCGACATTCACATGTCGATTTTTTGATTTGTCGATGTTCACATTGTTGATTATTTGAGTCGTCAATTTAAAAAATGTCGATTTATGAATAATGTTGCATGTTCTGAAGTTGTCAATTTATATGTATCGGTTCTAAGCTACCAATTACCTATTTATGGCTTCCGTTATAATGATGATGGCTTAGCATGGAAAGAACGTGGGTATATATGTTGAGGTCACTACAAAAAAATTAGGTTTTAGCGACGAATTTTGTCACGAAAAATTTAAAAAAATTTCGTCGCTAAACGAATTTGCGACGGAAAAAAATCCGTCGCTAATACGCCGTCGCAAAATTTTGTAACGAAAAATTTCAATTTTCGTCGCTAATTTGCAACGAAAAAATATTCGTCGCAAAATTCGTCGCTAATTATTCTTGGCAAAATTCGTCATTAATTTGTCACGAACGTTATTTGTCGCAAAATTCGTCAGTAATTATTCGTGGCAAAATTCATCGCTAATTTGCCACGAACTATATTCGTGACAAAATTCGTCGCTAATTTGTCACGAATTTTTTTTTTGGTCAGTAATTTGCGACGAACTTATTGATGACAAAATTCGTCGCTAATTTGCCACCAAAAATTTTTACTTTTGCCATTAACATTATTTATGAATGAATTTAGCGACAATTTTTATTAATTCTTTTGTGACGAACTCTGCGACGAATATCGTTTAGGGACGGAATTAACGACGAAATTTTATTTTTGCAACGAACTTTTGTAATTTGTGATTGTACGATAAAATCATTTATTTTATTTTTCGATTTTAAACCTAATTAAAAGCAAACTTAATTTGTGGAATTTATATTTAACATTGATTAAGCACTTAATAACATCAAAATATTATAATAATATGAAAATGAAATACATTCATCTACATTTTCCACAAGAATGACATAAACAAAAGCTCGGTCATCCGCGCCCAAAGTAAACATCCAATGATTTCCGGATTTATCATAGTATGATCAAGCTAGAGAAGAAGCAGTCGAACATCCCCCCTCATGCAATCTTTGCTCTTGATAAGTCCATCTCTGGATACTGCAAGAGAGGTCGCCAGAAAGAAGAAATTAGCAACGTTGATCTACAGATACAAGAACGCTCATCAATAAGAAAAGCAACCAATATCCGCCTCTGCCATGAACTTCTTTAGAGTCTCCTGTTTCTGCATCTCATCACTGGTAGGAAGACCCATTGCCTTTTGTCTCTGATCAAACTGATAAATTAAAAGCAAAATGTCAGTATTGTATTTGCAAGGAGAAATGCAAACACTCCAAGGCCACCAGCATTGTGCTCGTCTACGTGCACATAACAAAATACATGCAATGTGTGTTTGTTTAGTTAATACCCAGCAGGAGCTTAAGAAAGAGAGCCACTTACCATCATCTTTTCAACTGTCTGTCGAGTTTCTGGGTCCAGGTCAGACAATTTGCTATTCTCTGGTTCTACCTTCTGAGTATCAATTTCAGGATCCCCTTTGACCAAAGATTTCCACCACTCCATTTGATTGTGCTTAGTCAGGAGAATGGAGATCGCACTCTGGTCCTCTATAGATTCACAACGTTAAGATGATCGCGCAACATGGAATTGACTCATAATACTATTAACTTAACAACAGGAGGCAGATCATTCTTGTTTGTGTTTGAATTCATATGCCATGTGATATTCTTGACTCAATCCACTACGTACCTAAACTCCAGTAACAATCATCAGGCTTGACAGTCTGGAAAAGCTCCCCCTGCAAGTAATCGTACATGGTCAAGAGAGTTATGTAAATAAAGCAAGCTGATTAAATAAACTCAAATTACGCACACTCACTTCTATGACAGGAGGTTGACCCTTGAGTCCAACTTTCAAGTGGTTTTTCTTTATGTTGCATACCACAAACCTTCCTTTAGTACCCTTAGGAACTGGAACATGGACGGTAACCTCCTGCAGAGTTTGAGTCCAGGAATAAGTCTCAAGATCAAGGCCATTGCCTTTGTTTGGCACTGTTCAACCAGAAACAAGGTCAGAGCAACTACGGAGGCAACTTGGTATATTTTACACAATATGTCTACTAAACATATGCATCCACCTTGTAAAAGGAATCATAACAAGACAGTCACTTATAGAGTTGCACTTTCCAAAGCACACTGGGTAACCTAACTGGTCATCTCAGCTAAAGCTATCTGAATCATACTCAATGCAAGAGCTAAAATCAGGCTCAGTTCACAATTTGGGCATGGGGATTGTCAAAGTCATAACTATTGGTCCATATCAAATGTTGATGCTGAGGTGGTCAAGTTATCACTTTTTAATTGGTCTTTAACAATTTTAATTATGAGTCCTAAATCTTTTGTCCAGCCATGCTAAATCCCAAAGGCGGAAAGGCACTAACCAATCCCGAAGTTCCACAAAACAATCAGACATTCTATGATTACAGTTGATCCATAATCAAAATCACCTAGTTTTCCAGCTCGTATGACCAAAAAAAAACAAGATTACACTTGCAAAGTAGCTTCTTTTCCTAATTTCCAAGGAAAATGGGAGATCCACTCAAGCATAAGCACGCAAAAAAACTTGCAAGAACCAAACACTGCAACGAGAAGACATCTCCAAAACCAAAAGCAAGAAGCTTACAGCAAACCTTCCATCACTAGAGTACTTGAATAAGCCAATGCACGCTTAAACAGATTATAGGAGAGATCAACACGAGAAATTTAATTATTCGGGAGAGTTCAGATTACTGAACAAAGGAGCAAGTACCCACCAAAGAATATCCACACTTTAGCGAAATCGATAGCATAATAGAATGAAACATTTTCCCTGCCCATCGCCATTAAATAGCCAACTAGAGAAAACATCCAAACTATATAGATGACTATGGCCACGAAACCGTCACAGCCTAACTATAGCAGGAGAAAAGAGCCACATCATGAGCGATCACTATGTAATGTACTTCTCATCTAATCTCCCAGATGTCTGAACCCCAGCAGCGTCTCGACAGGCACTCATCGCGCTCATGCATAGCAAGCGACAAATCACGACACTGTCCAAGAAAAATCAAAAGCTCTTACCTATCGCTCCACTCTTTTCCTCCTTCTCTTCCTCCGCATCCTTCATCTCCACCTCCTACACCTTCTTCTCTTCCTCCACCTTCTTAGCCGCCGCCGCCGCCGCCGCCACCGCCTTCGCCTTTGCCTTCTTAGCCCTCTCCCGCTCCCTCTCCTTCTCCCTCTCGACCTGCCTCAGCTACTGCATCTGCTTCTGCTTCTCCCTCACCACCCTCAACACCGCCGCGACGTCCCTCTCCGCCGCCACATGCGTAAGGAAATCGCTCCGCTCGGCCACGAACTCGAAGGCCTCCTCGATGAACCCCAGCGAGCTGGACGGATCGAACCTCGCACTGAACTCTGCCGCGGCAGAGGAGGAGGCCAAGGCCGAGGACGGATTTTAATCCGTGGCTATTTAGCCACGGATTTAGCCACGAAAATAAAAATAGTAGGGAAAGTGAAGCGATAGTTTATTTTCATGGCTAAATCTATGGTTAATTAACCTCGAATTAAAATCCGTGGCTAATTAGTCATGGATTTAGCCACGAAATTAAAAATAGTCGGAAAAGTGAAGCGAGAGTTTATTTTCGTGGCTAATTAGCCATGAATTAAAATCTGTGGCTAATTAGCCACGGATTTAGCCACGAAATTAAAAATAGTTGGGAAAGTGAAGCGAGAGTTTATTTTTATGGCTAAATCCATGGCTAATTAGTCACGAATTTTTTTTCATCGCTAATTCCGTTGCAAATTAGCAACAGACAATTTTTCGTCGCAAATTAGCAACGAATTTTTTTTTCGTCGCAAATTAGTGACAAATTTTTTTTCCTCGCTAATTTTCCGTGGCTAAATCCTTATTTTTTTGTAGTGGATGCATGTAATTATCATTAGTTGCATGACAAATAGCAAATTATTGAGATATATATGACAATTATTATGTTGTTATGAAATGTATGGAACTGATCCCACGTGAGGAACACCTTTGCCACTGTCGATTCCCTTGTATGAGTATGTATGAAAGATTGGAGAGTTAGCCAGATATTCTACAGTCTAGAGATGGGTCTGTACAGGGTTGAAGGGACATAAAAGTCCTATAATTTACACAAACTATGAGTTTTTTTTTATTGAAGGTATGAGTTGGCTCTATAGCCTAAGTTGTCTCGTGTAAGCCTATGTTGACCATCATCATGCAATCGTATAGTGGCATATTTATCCTCACTGATGTAGAGGATGCTCATGATGATTGGGCTGTGCATCAGGATACCCTGAGAATGCTAGGGATGACTTGCGAGTCGAGATGGTTCCTGGCAAGTAACAAGTATGAACTCACTTATATATATCGGTGAAGTTCATGACGAGTTGGGAATAGATTTTTCCTGTGTATAATGGCAAACAACTATGTGCCAAATGCATATCATGAAATAACATGTCATCCGCTTGCCTTTGAGTAAATAATCTGATGTAACATTGATAAGTGCATTTCATCTGCATATTATGATAGGAAAGATTGTGCATTTACTTTTTCATTTATTTGTACTTGTTTTGAACTGATATTGTTTGTGGATACCCTGTTGAGTGGTAAAAGAAACTCCTACCTTAGACTTAAAAATTTCATTTACTGGATTTTGGCTCACTCCTTTGAATTTTCAGATATGTAGAATGGATCCATCACCACCATTGCTTTTTGGAGCTCCCATGTGTTTTGAGTGTGAATATGAAGACATGCTTATACTTGGGTTAGTAGTAGTATATAATAAGTGTAGTTTCACCGTTTGGGTTGACGTGGGGTTTCTAGAGTGGATTCCCCATCGATTTGTCACTTGGTACTGGAATCTTGATGGAGTTGGTTAGTTCATTGAGGGCCTTTGATGGTGAATGTGACATGTCAATAGGCGAGGTTGTCAATCTGTAGAGCCTACTTGTCTTTTGTACACGCAAGATTTTGGGCATAAGATTGGTGTGGATGATAGGTTACCCTAACTCTTCCCATGACTTATGTAATTTGTGTTTTTCTAAGACGTTGTATGAAAATATTATCTACTGGCGTTTTTTTATAAAAGAAGCATATGTACTTTAATTAAAGTTGTGTGTTTTCTTGTATGGGATGCTGTGAATATATTATTGTGATTCCAGGTGCTAATAATAATTATGAGTTATAATTGGATAAGACACGTGTCGTGCATAACGTTTAGAGCGTCATAGAAAGCATGTGGAGAGTGCTCTCTATGAATGTGAACCCAATTCATATGCATTGTTGGATGAGATCAAATCCACATGATGAAACGATGCATGTGAATTGAGTTCACATGCAACTAAGTTACTTTTGTTGCTTAGAGTTACTGTTACAATGCACGTATGAGTTATGTTATAAAGTCTCATATCAAAAACTAGTGTGGTGTGGAGTAGTTGATCTTTTTTTTTTTTTGGTCAGCTTAGTTGATCTATCTTAATTGGCCCAAAACTTATACGCTTAAGTTTTTTAACAAAGGTAAGTCCAACTAGATATGTTGACAGACATAAACTTGGCTCCCTCTTGGCGATCTTCCTGAGTGAAAGTATTAGGTTTTTACTTTGCGCTCCCAACACTTACTTCAATATAACTGACTATATAGACCTACACATTTTTGCAGAAAAACTCCCTTCGATCATTTGGAGGGTCAATAATAAGCACCAAAGTTAAATGTCTAAAATAAAAAAGCATGACACTAAGACCTATAATTTAGTGGAACATCAACATGATGTTCTCCTTGTATCTCGGTGAGGCCCTTGCGCAGATCAGCGGCGAGGGTCAGAGGCCTATGCCGCCTCGTCTTGGGTCGGCCTTGCACTTGGCAACGAGGGTCGCGGCCTCGCTTCATCTCAATGACTAGTTAGAAGATGATGAGGAACTCATCTTTGATTGTGGGGCTACGACAAGCCTACACGAGGTGGCTAAGATCCATCTATTATCAGATTTAGCTATCTAATAACCTACTTTTCACGAAAAAATTTCATTTTCTTCTTACTAGATGAGTTTTATAGTACATAAATAGAAAGACGTCAAATTAACATAGGTTCCGCAAATATGATTTTGATATCAATAAAAATACTATAAAATACACCTTGCTAACTTTATGTTAAGAATAAGCAACACATGCACTTTGGATAAAATTGGATTAAGTGTACTATTATGTGAATCCAAATATAGTCATTTTATGTTAAGATCAAGTTGTATTCTTATATGGTGCACCATAATATACCATATTTTGTTAAAGATAATTACACAAATAGTCCCACTTTGATTAAATGTGTAATATCATCCTGAACTATTAATTTATTCAATTTAATTTCTAGACTTAAGCCCAATGTGCAATATCGCCAATAAACTTTTAATTTATTTAATGCGATTCATGAATTTTTGTTAAATGTTCAATTTAGTTATTAGATTATATGAAAATGTCCTCGAACGTTTTGCCCTTTTACTCTCATTTTGAACTATTTTTAGTTAATTTTCCTCTAAGCAAGATATTAGGTGGTTTAGCTTATTTAATGTCATACACATATGCTCATTAATCAAACTTTAAAACGAAGATACTAGTGCCTCCATTTATTAAAACGAAGATACTAGTGCCTCCATTTATAATGGATCCCACTTTTATTTGAGGCGAATATACATTATATTTCTAACATGTTTTGACAAAATAGTTGATGCTCATAAAGTCTATTATTATTTATTTACGCATGTCTTCGATTTTTTAATCTAAAATCATATGGCGGCGGAGTCGCCTACAGAATAGGTGGGTTTTTTTTCATCCCAAGTTTTTTACGATCTAATTTTAGATATATACAACATTAAAAATAACATTACTATATAACATAACTAAAAATTACATTTTTTAAGATAATAAAATAAAAAATTACATTTGTTTCACCAAAAATGATGTGATATCCTTCGATATATATTTAAACACTTTATCTCTTTCTTTCAGCAGTTACTCATATTTAGACAATCGCTTTGCCAATTGAAATAAATCGACAATGCCTTGACATTAGAATTTTTCTCTAAAATTGAACTTTGATCTATCAAAAGTCAAATTCGTGAATTCTTTTTCTGAAAGTGAAGCAAGACATCTATTCCTAGCCTTCTTTAATTGAGCAATAAACTAATCGATCGATTTGTTATTGCAGTGATACATGTTAGCCAAATCAGCAACTGATACTTCAAGTATGGTTCTATAAAATTGAGAATGGAACTTCTTTCCAATTTTTACGCATTAGTAATTGAATTGAGTGGCAAATTGGTATACTAGGCGAAAGTGGTTTTTGACAAAAAGAAAGTGACCTAAGTCTTAGGAATTCATTGTACTTGCTTCTCCACATTGGACAAGAAACCGGCCAATATGCTCAATGGTTTTGATTGTTCATCTTCGCTAGTAAAAATAGCAAATTCAGGAGTCTTAAATCTTCTCAGACAAGGTATAGTATAGATCGAATTAGGATACAATTTCCTATAAACAGGCCAAATAATTCCTCTTTTTAATGCTAACTCCTGCTGAATTGCGTCAACGAATCTTACCACATTGAGATGTCGATTCAGTAGACCATCCTGCCCCTTAGCGGTGATGCTGGTCTTGCTGGGTTTTCCACATTTATGTTAATTGGCAAATCAGGCCCAATGGGGAAATTCACATTGGGTAGTACCGATGGATCCGCTGACCTTACATTTTCAACATTTGGCATTTGACCAAGCTATTGACCACTTTGGTTTACGAAATTATTATTTTGAATTAGTTTATTTTGAACAGCATTAATTGGGTGATCTCCACTATTTTGGCCTGGATTAGGAAACTTAGGCAAACTACAAAAGATGATAACATCATGATTTGCCAAAGGATATCACTTTCAGTTGATGAAGAGAAACCTAACAGCAGTCGATGAATGTAGAAAATAGTATGCAATCTCAACTGATACGAATTTCGTCTTGTGGGCCGTCGACACTATTGCGGTATTTTGACCGGACCAAATTTTGTCGATTTAGGCTGGGCTACTTGTTCATGAATAACGAATACTGCAAGAATTAAAAACTGGGTAATGACATAGGTGGTCAGTGCACTTTTTTCAATGTCAACGTGGCCACTGATATATTTCAGGAAAATTATCTAAAAAATCATAAACCTATTCTACAGCAGTTAATTTAATTCTAAATCTTTTGACGATTTATTAGTTTAGTCATTTCGATCAATTTTGATTAAAAATCACTAACATAGATGCCAGTCATCCTATATGGCATAGTCAGTGCTGAAGCGGACAATTGGTTCAAATTTTTCTTAAATTTTGTGATTTTTTATTTTTATTTTCCCTTTCTTTTCTTTCATTTTTATAATTTTTTCCTTTTTTCGATGGCCGGCAATGATTGCGGCTGCAATGATCAATGGCACAAGCAAGGGCCAGGATGAACTTGCAAGCCACTAGGCCAATGAGGGCCACGACGTCCTTGCTATGGCCAGCAAAGGCCACGAAGCACTCGCTTCGCTAGATCTGGTGAGGGTGTTGCGACCCTTGCATGATCAAGGTGAGAGCTCATGAGCCCACACAATGGTTAGCGAGGGCCTGGGCAAGGTGAGGGCTGTGAACCTCACCTAGGGGTCGTTGATCCTCGTCTAGTGGCTAGCAAGGGTCTATACGCCTCAACTAGTGGCTGGCAGCACTGCGTGACCCTTAACGAAGGACGACCATTTCAGCGCCAGCCATGCCACGTATGATGGCGGGTATTCACTTCATAGATTTCTAGCTGAAATTGATTGGAATAACTAAATTGGTAAATCGTCAAAATGTTTAAAACTAAATTGGCACAGTTGAGATATTAAGGATGGAATGCAATAAGTTTAGGACTTTATGGAGAATTATACTGAGCGTGTTTCATTCAATCAAAAGTTTGCTCAAATTTGTCCTTCCTTCAAGTGCATAGACATGTCACGTGCATTTTTTTGACGTGGATTGCTAAGTCAGCATTTATTGGCCAATAGAACGATGTAGACTGCCAAGTCATTTCTCTAAGTCAGTAAATCTTATATTTCCTTTGTTTTTTGGCCAAAATAATGGCCAATCTAACATTAAGATAACAAACTTATCGCCGCATCATTTAAGTGTTATAATTTTCAACGGAAGGAATACATTGATTGGATTTTTGAAAGTTTAAAAACTAGATTAAATAAAAAAGAAAATTCACGAACCACATTAAATATTGTAGAAAAGGTTCAGGGACCAACTAAGTCATTATCACTAGTTTTATACACAAAAGGAAGATGAAGAGTTTAAGTTTCAAACTATATCCATACTAGGTTTGTACGTGTGTAATTGTGTCGATTCAACAACAATTTGACACCTGAGCTCAACCCAACTCAATTAGCCAAGACTTAATACTGGATTTAAATAAGTTATCAATAAGCTTTAGCTTGACTCAATTAGTCAATAATTCTAACTTGAAACTTGAATTAAACTCAAACTCGAGCTCGAATCATGAAAATAAACTATAATTGAAAGTTTAATAAAGATTTGTTTTATTCATATTTATTAATTTACATATATAATTAAAATAAGGAAAGATTCAATCCCTTGATTAGGCTTGTGAGATATTCAAGTCAAGCATTTTTTAGCTTGAACTAGACTCAATTAATTAGTATTTGAATCACTTGAAGTCGAAAAGAATCAAGTCAATCTTTACCAAAAAAAAAAAAGAATCAAGTCCAGTTTGAGAAATATGCCAGTCGAACTCAAATAGCTCGAGTGGCTGAGTTACATCCTTAATGCAAAACATTGTAAGTGCCTAAAACTTCTTTTCAAACTTAGAAAAACACGTGCAAAATGGGCACTCAGCTAATGGTCGTCTAAAGTTGATATTGGTCATAGAATATGTAAGAAGCGAGTGTCGGGAGAATTAACTAACCTTTTCGATGCACTCCAAATCAATTTTCCAGGAATGTACATTGAATCACCAGCGCATGATGGACGAATCTACTTCACGTTGGTCCAAATATAATCACATGGAAAGTATTCTCGTTCCACAGTGTTAATGTCGATTGTCTTCTCAAAGTAGATATGGAATTCTTATGCGTCAAGAGAGAGAGAGAGAGAGAGAGAGAGAGAGAGAGAGAGTTCTCATTCTTCAGCCTTTACTTATCTCTGGTTCGATATTCTTTTTCTAAGGAAGTTATCTTAATTTCCCTTAATAAATTCCCCTCGCACCTCTTCAAAAAGTATTTCTTAGACACACTTCTTATTAGAGCAAATAGTGTCCCTTGGACATATACATCATGGGCGGACCGACGAAATATAACATCTCTCATTCGCACATGATGGGCTTGATGATACTCTATCAAGAACATAAGGCATTCAACAATCATCTACCTTAGAAACAATTCATACTAGCAAGAAAGCCGTGTGACCAGTGAGTACACCTGCACTTGAGAGCTTTAATTATGCACCTGTTAGGGACAACATAATGGCTACAATCCCAAAAATAAATAAATAATTGATGTCTCACAGTACCCCAGACATATTTTGTTACATTAGTCCAAGTATACCTATCCCTTAAAGGCTATACTTGACTTTTCTCAAGAACATCATGTATTTACAATTATTTCCGAAGCCATTGAAGGTGAAATAATTGGTCGATCGATAAACACATATCATAGATGTAAAACAACAATAGTCTTCCTTCACACTCATGTCTCTCTTCATTTCAGAACAACTGCTTTCCTAGACACATCCCATAAAGCCATATTTATTCATGACCGCCGATAACATGCTAAAGTAGCAACATAAATCTTCTACTTTGAGAACATAGTCAGAAATAACATAGGGCACAAAGTAAGGTAAATTACAAATTACCTTAAGGACTCACACGATGAATAAATAGAGATAATTGTACTCATCTCCCTTATTTGTCGAATAAAGCACATGTAGTATGAATTACATCTATAGTAGATTTCTCTTTCTATAAGAGCGTATGTCATTTATTAATCATATACATTATACATATCTTAGCCTAAACATGGTTACATGTTTCTCACGTACTCATGTTTAGCACGAGTACTATATCAGCTCGCTTTCCACGACGCCCAATTTAGTACTCGTATCCGGCTACCTTCAGGCATACATGATTGTGGGACTATCATGTTTGGTCTTATCACATACGAATAACAGACCTCATCTTGATTCCAATCAAGGCGACATTTAATAGTTTTATGTACTAAACTGCTCTTCCAGCATTTATAGTACATATCGTCTCATCTCTACCCACTTACTATGGCGTTTGAGGTGATTGCTCGTGTGAGTGAGCCAATTATTGCCTGGTGACATACCTTTCAATAATATATGTGTGTTTGTGCTAATCTCATAACATTGTACTAATTGATAAAATATCAATTCATTAACAAACAAGTACAATACATACACACACATAATCCAGTGATCCTCAACAATATTACATATCACAATCACATTCTACGTAATCTTGGAGACATCTTGTGGGTCAAGAATACGTATCTAGAAATAGCCTTCGTAAATAGATCAACAATCATCCTGTTAGTTGAAATATATTGCAGGACTACTTCCTTCTGCGCTATTATATCTCTGATGAAGTTATTCTTTATGTCAATGTGCTTCGTCCTACCATGTTACTTGGGATCTTTCATATAGGCAATGGCTGCTTGACTATTGCAATATACTATCACTGGTCTTGGTACATCAGTGACAATGGCTAAATTTTCTAAGAAACGTTTTAGTCATACTGCTTCTTATACTGTAGCAGAACATGCAATAAATTCTGCCTCTATCGTAGATAAAGCTGTGCATGTCTGTTTCTTGCTATTCCAAGAAATTGCACCATCCTTAAGTAAGAATGCATATCTAGATATCAATTTACGCTCATCTAGGTCTTCTTCCCAATCAGCATCAGAGTATCCTAATAAACGTAGATCACTCCCTTAATAGCAAAGTCAATTGTCCATAGTGCCTTTCAAGTATCTCATGATCCTCTTAACTGCTTTCCAGTGTGTTGGACTAGGATTTGATTGATATTGGCTCACTAACCCCACAGCATGACATATGTCGGGTCGAGTACACATCAAAGTATAAGAAACAGCTACCATTTCTTTGTACTAAGTATACATCAAACTTTTGACAGTACTAGTATAAGAAACAGCTACCATTTCTTTCTTTTCTTCTGGAGTTTTAGGACACATCTTAGTACTCAGGCCTTCGCCTTACATGATAGGGGTATCAATAAGATTACAATGCTACATATTGAAGCGTTCAAGAATTTTCATTATATAAGACTCTTGTGATATAGCAAGGAGTTTCTTTGATCGATCTCTTTCAATCTTAACTCACAATATATATGCAACTTCTCCTATGTCATTCATTTCAAAATTAGAGGACAATCATTCTTTTATGGTTATAACTAAACCCCTGTCATTTCCAGCCAACAGAATATCGTCCACATAAAGAGATAAAATCATAAATTTATCCTCGGACCGTTTGATATACACACTGTGATCTTCTTCGATTATCGTGAACCCAAAAGAAGTTATGGCTCAATAAAAATAAAAATACCACTGTCTAGACGACTGCTTAAAGCCATGAATTGAGCGATGAAGTTTGCAAACTTTACGCTCTTGACTTTCAGCAATGAAACCTATCGGTTACTTCATATAGATTTATTCATCTAGTTCTCCATTGAGAAATGCTATCTTTACATTCATTTGATATAATTCTAGGTCCAAATGTGTAACAATGGCTAGGATAAAGCGTATGGAGGCAAAACTTACAACTGGTGAAAAAGTTTCCTCATAATCTATACCCTCTTGTTGAGTATAATCTTTCACCACAAGGCGAGTCTTATATTTTTCAATGGATTTATCCGCCCTTCGCTTAATCTTGAAAACCCATTTGTTTCCAATAGCCTTGCGATCAGGTGGTAGATCAATCAAGTCCAAGACATAGTTTGTCCTCATAGATTCAATTTCGTCTTCCAAAACTTTTCTCCATTCTTCCTTATTAGGAGATGAGAGAGCCTCTTAAACTGTCTTAGGCTCCGCATTGTCTTGTGAAGCAATCATAAATGCTTCCCCTTCAATCTCAAATCGACGACGAGGAATATTTTTACGATTACTTTTATTCAACTAAATTTCTTGAGAATTCAGTTCGCCGGGCAACGCTACACTCCCACTAGGTCTTGTATGTTGAGGTAAATATATATTTCCCTCAATAACACTAGTGGGTGTATTATCGGGATCTTCCATCTCATGTAATTGGAAGTCCTTATCGATCTCACCTCTACTAGAAAAATCGTTCTCCAAGAACGTGACATCTCGTGACTCCATTTCAATCACATTTCCATCAGCTTGTTTACCTATAAATATGTACCCTTTGGAGTGTTCAGAGTATCTAATAAAGATACACTTCTTACCTCTAAGGCCTAATTTGCCATATTTATGGGAAGATTCATGAACATATGTTGTATACCCCCATGGTCGTAGATTACTTAAGTCTGATTTTCTACCGGTCCATAATTCATAAGAGGTGGAAGCAACTGATTTAGAGGGCACACGATTAAGTATATAGGCAGCAGTCAATAACGCATCTCCCCAATATGAGATAGGTAGATTTGCCTGCACCATTATAGACCTAACCATTTTCAATAGGGTTCTATTCCTTCTTTCTGCAACCCCATTTTGTTGTGGAATACCAGGAATAGTCAATTGTCATACAATTCCCTTTTCATCACAAAAAGCCTTGAATTGCTCATATAGATACTCATGTTCGTGATCGGCTCTCAATGCCTTCATTGTTTTGTTCAACTGATTTTCTACCAAAGTTATAAATTGCCTAAAGCAATCCAATGCTTCGGACTCATGGGAGATTAGAAAAACATAATCGAAACACATGAAGTCATCTATAAAAGTGATGAAATATGAGGCTTCATGCCTCGCCCTCACATTTAAAGGACCACAAATGTCAGAATGTATAAGTTGCAATGAAAGTTCAGCTTTGCTTCTTTTACCAAATGGTTTTCTAGTTATTTTTCCCGCTAGACAATGTTCACATACGGGTAGTTCAACATTAGCGAGTGATCCCAAAAGGCCTTCTCTTGCTAATCGTTTGATTCTTTGTAACCCAATGTGATCCAGTCTAGCATGCCAAGTACTTGCATCAATTTCCACATTACTAGAAGATGCAATTAAAGAAAAACAACCATCAACATTAACTTTGTACACATCATAGTCAATGTCTAACACCATAAAACCATTTAATACATAACCAGAATCGTAGTAAACTGTTCTAAACAAAATGTCAACACAATCACAATGAAAATTAAATACATAACCTAAGCCAAGAAGAACAACTATAGAGACCAAGTTTCGCCAAATATCTAAGGTATAGAGGACATCATGTAGGAATAGATTTTGACCACCACGAAAGGTTAATTTACATGTGTCAATACCTTTCACTTCAACTCTTAAGTTATTTCCAACATATATCCATCTTCTTCCGGGCTGTATCCGACGATACTCCACAAATGCTCCTCGATCTCTAACTACATGGTCTGTTGCTCCTGAATCTACAATCCACATTGGATGAGATTTAGTAAGCATTACAGTGCTAGAAACAAAAGCATTACTCAAAGTAATGGAGTAATGCGGTACCATTTTCGGCTCGGTGCATTTACGAGCGAAGTGGCCCAATTTACCATAATTGTAGCACATCATCTTGGCATTGTCCTTCTTCCCGACATGCTTCTTGCGTCAAAAAGTCTTGGCTCTCTTGGGTACCTGATCAGTCTCTTTTTCTTTGTTGTTGAATTTATGGTTCCTTTTGTGCTTAAAGCCTGAAGCTTTGCCCGAACCTGATTCAGCAACATAAGCATGGGTAGAGGATTTTACAGCCTCTAGGCGTTCACCTTCTAATTCCAAATGATGCGCAATATCGTCAAAAGTGACGATATTCTCATTGTGCATCACATAGATTGTCATATGTTCCCAGCTGTTAGGAAGAGATCTTATACGACATGAACTTGTTGTTCGTTAGTTAGGTATGATCTGCTGACTTCAGCTCACATATCATGTTTGATATCTCCCGAAGATGCTGCCTCATCGATAGATTTGAGCGCTTCTGGTATGTGTCAAATTTGATGGTGAGCCTCCTCAACTTAGTGGCAAACATACCCCCAAATTTATCTTTCAAGACAACCCACATTGCTTGAGCTTTGTCATAACTTTTAAACTCACATATGAGATCATCTTGCATACAACTCAATAACGTGATGCGAGCAATGCTATTTTTCTTTTTCCAAGCTTAAAAAGTTTCTTGATCTCTTCTGTGATGAGTAGAAGTTCCATGCTCAGGTTCATCCATGGTGTGGTTGAGGGTTTCCAAAACCTTTTGCTCCTCAAGAATATACTGAACTTTTCGGTGCCAAATATCATAATTGTCACCATTCAGCTTTTCACCTTTGTTGAGGTCAGCTACAATGGTCTTGGATGCCGAAGCCATAATCAATTTCTACTACGCATTGACATAATAAACATAGAATCAATACTGGGACATATTCCACATAAACACACATTTTAATTTCCAGCAAAGACAAACTAAATTAATGATAATTCAACAAAAGATATCGAAACGAAAGTTCACTATGTTCCCAATCAGCTTCGGCGTACAATTGTTCTACTATCATTAACTTATTTAATTTACGCAAATTTTAAGTTCTAAATGAGAACTCCTTTACATTCTACCAATCTACAAACTCCCACTTGAAAAAAACGATTATCATACATCATGCAATGATCGCATTCTCTCATACAATTATTGACAACAGCATGATGTTAACCAAAATACAGGTAATTCAAGCAGAATACAAGTAAATAAAAAAATGGATCTCCAACCATTGTTCGAGTCAGCTCAGAACTAAAATTGCAAGCACGTTAAACCTTATAAATATGCCATCAATGAACCCTACTCTACATAATCTTTATGTGGTCATTTACATGTAAGCCAGCTTCTGTATTTTCAAAATCATAGGGAAATACAAGTAAAATGCAATAATACCCCAAAATTACACGTATTTAGAGTTCTGTATGCATTTTCATACCTTTAAAAGCTTCAAACATATAAAATAAGTATACCACAATGTAGATAATTTCAATATGAACATAACCGTACCAACCACGCTCCAATCGGAGCTTCCACGGGCTCACACGTGCCGCCTAAGTGCGCGGCGCGTGTGACACACGCGCCTGCCCAATATGGGCTTCTGAGCCAGTCCAACTGGTCCAACCGGTTCGACCGTTGATCGGTCCAATCGATTGACCGTTGACCGATCAACAGGTTAGGTCGATAACTGGGTCGAGTCTCCAAATGGATCGGGTTGCCGGTCGGATCAGGTCGGCTGGTCGCCGAAGGTCGGTTTGCCAGCGAGATGACGCCCCGAACCCTCACAGGCTTGCGACATCCCTCGATGGTCAATCATTGAATGCGATGTCCCAAGCATGTCGCCAACCCAACCCCACCCAAACATCAGAGATTAGGCACGCACGGAAACAAAATGAAACAACCCAGACAATTAATAATGACGAGGGGTAGCAATAGCACAAATCAATACTTGCAATTCATACACTTGGCAGATACATATAACGTTCACAAAATACAACTGCCAGCTAAACCACAAACGACAGAACCACTTTCATCAAAAAAGATCGTGGTTCATAAACTTAACTACTCTACAAAAAGGGGCATTCAAAATATAGGGTACTTGACCCGTCCTCGATCCCCGAGATTATCCTTGCAGCGTCTCCAATCAATCACGGTCGTGTATCTGAAATGGTTTGGTTAAACAACCATGAGAACATTTTTCAAGAAGCAGACACCCTAAACTCCACCTAGGCCAATACGTACCCAGACAAGTCTCAACGTGCAATCTAACTATCGACGTACTAGAAATTACATAAACATACTTACCTCGCTTCTAATCATGCGCTAACTCTACATATTAGTCAAATCACTATAAGCAATAATATTCCAAGAACACATCACAATCACTCGAGCTCCATACACACGTGCCTTCACCCAATTCAATCAAGCACAATCCACAGCATGTCCATCCAACTATCCACGACCCGCGTAAACACGCCTCAAGTTCTTTCCCACAGCCCGCATCAACACTCCTTAGGCCCATTCTTACAGCCCGCATAAACACGCCTCAGACTCATTTTCACAGCCCGCGTAAACATGCCTCAGGCCCATTCTCACTTTCCGATGACCCACGTAAACACGCCTCAAATCCAACTTTCTTTCCAATGACCCGCGTAAACACACCTCCAGTCCAACTTTCCTTCCACAGCCTGTGTAAACGCGCCTCAGGCTCAGCATCCTCCAATGACCCGCGTAAACACGCCTCAAGTCTTTTCTTACCTTTCTCGCCACACCCGCGTAATCACGTCTCAAGTTGGCAGCCCTCCGATCAATCCGGGCTTTTCGAGCAAACACACACGCCACTTAATTCAATCAATTTCATGTCTTTCACATAATCAAATATCACACAACCATTTCCAAACGACCACAACACAATTCGCCATACTTACGCCAAAGAGGCCACAGTTCCACCAAATAACAGTTACACCCGCACACTCAAAAATAGTTAATCAAGGTCAGCCATTACTCGTCATCAAATCACCACGTGAGCATACAATATCAAGCATTAAATCAGCCCGTAATTCAAATAACCACCAGCCACACTTAGCTCGCCATTCCAACACATTTTAACCCACATTCCGCTCAATAAACCCACCAACATCACTCAACATACTCAATTTCCAATCCTCCACTTCAGCCCACAAACACACACTAAATAAGTCACAAATCCAACGGATCAAGTCACATACCACCAAGCATGTTCAGTCGCATTAAAGCCGAAAAAGTCAACCCACACTTAACATAATCAACACACATTTGGGCATTAACTTCCACCACACGGATAGCGAACAATTCAGCCACCCCATGATCATCATTTCATCACCTTTCAATGCGCATTTCAATCTATAAACTCAATGATATCCACCCACAACCTTAGCACCCAAATCAGTTATTAATTCAGCCTTAGATTACCCCTAATCCAACCTCCAAATCAACCAATCTCACACCATAATCCGGCCATAAACAGTCCACCCATTTCAACGCGCAAATTAGCCTTAAATAAACCCCTAGTCCATCACATAACAAGTCTAAGCGAGTCCAAGGACACCTATAATCCTAAGCGAGGATTAGGGAGTCTGCTTACCTCAATCCGGAACAAAAAAACCGGTCAAGGGCAGCGGAGAAAGAAGCTGAAACAGCCACATCATCGTTGGGATAGCAGGGCAAGCGACAGCTGGGATGGCGAGCAGGGGATGAGGCTGAAGCAGCTGTGTCATCGCCGGAACAGTAGGGCCAACAGCTGCTTGGCTGGATAGTGAAGAATAGAGCCAGCAAGGGCGACGGCAAAAAACAGGGGAGGGGCAGATGGCCGGAGCAGGGGGCAGCACGGCGGTGGCCACAACGACGCCAGCGGTAGCAGTGCCGACGAAAGAGCAAGGGGGAGGACGGGATGGTGGTGGCAAGCCGATGAAGGCAGTGGCGGTGGCCAGCAGCAATGGCGGCGACCGGTCGGTCGGGCGCGGTGATAGTTGGCGGCGAAACAGGGGAAAGGGAGGTCGAGGTGAACCGGGGAAGGAGAAGGGGGGCTGCGGCGGATCGGCGACGGCACAGCGGCGATCGGCGACGGCACGGCGGCGCTATAGGTGACTGGATGGCGGTGCTCGGTGGCTGGGCGGCGAGCAAGAGGCGCGCACTAGCGGGGAAAGGGGAAGTTCTGCCAGAACAGGGGAGTCGGCGGTGACGGTGGTGGCTAGTGGGTGACCGACAAGCGGCGAGCAGGACGGACGATGTGGCGGTGGTTGGGCGCAGCGAGCAGCTGGGCTGGGGACTGGTCGAGCAGGAAGCAGGAGCAACGATCGGGGGAGGAGGAAGAAGAAGCAGAAGAGAAGAAGAAGAAGAAGAAAGGAAGAGAAGAAAAGAAAAGAAAAAGGAAGAGAGAAAGAGAGGGTTTGCATGGAGAATGGGGTCTGACATGCAGGAGAGGGGACGCGACCAAGGGGAAAGATGTGCACGGGCAGGAGAGAGAGAGAGAGAGAGAGAGAGAGAGAGAGAGAGAGAGAGAGAGAGAGAGAGAGAGAGAGAGAGAGAGAGAGTCAATGTAATGATTGCACGATCCAATGGCCCACGTTCAAACCCAAAATCGATCTAACGGTCCACAAAAAACCCTAATTATAAATTAGGAAAAAGGCCAAAAGATAACAACTAAAACACACTATGAGGAAGGTCTACTAGTCCAAATTTGCACCCGGTCCAAAAATTCACTTTCTGACTATTCTGGGCAATCTCGAGGTTAGCCACAATAATATCAACACCGTCCAATTAAATTTGTCACAAAACTCCGAGAAATTCGACACTAAAGTTTGAGCTCTAAATAACGGTCAAATTCGATCGAGTGCGATTATATCGAAATCTCAATTTTAAAAACAATAATCGAGAGTAATCAGTTCCCGGGTGAGATTTTACTATAAGCACACTGACGAATTACACGTTTTATAAATCCTAAAAATAGGTTGAAATTCGGAATGTCACATGACGCCATCAATGACGTTAGCATATCGGTTACTAACAGTTTTGTTGACGTCATCGATGACGTCAACATGCGCCAGTTGGCAATGTGCGCGTGGCTTTCACGCACTGGCATTCCTAGCGCGCGGGGCGCCTTGCCGATGACGTCGCGGCTTCTAGCCGCGTGTGGCAGTGCGTCCGAAGGTTTCCGGCGACATTCGACCCGCCGTTCTACTCGTCTCGACTAGTTCTTCAACTCTGTATAATAATATATTATTTTTAATGAAAATAAATATTCGATACAGGGTCAAACAGAATGGCATTCATCCTCAAAACCCGTTCGTTGAGTCCGATTTCGTTTTCGACGATTCTTGTTGCAATTTCTGAGCAATGAACATTCAGACGATATGAATTCTCTCAATCCCCATATCAAACAACAAGCGAAAAAATTCAACGGAAAAACAAGGCAGAGATCAAAACCGAGGCTTTGATACCAATGTAGAAAGCGAGTGTCAGGAGAATCAACTAACCTTTTCGATGCACTCCAAACCAATTTTCCAGGAACATACGTTGAATCACCAGCGCACGATGGACGAATCTACTTCACGTTAGTCCGAATACAATGACATGGAAAGTATTCTCGTTCCGCAGCGTTAATGCCGACGAATCCTTATGCGTCAAGAGAGAGAGAGAGTTATGATTCTTCAGCCTTTACTTATCTCTTGTTTGATATTCTTCTTCTAAGGAAATTACCTTAATTTCCCTTAAGAAACTCCTCTCGTACTTCTTCAAAAGGTGTCTCTCAGACACACTTTTTATTAGAGCAAATGGTGTCCCTTGGACACATACATCATGGGCGGACCGACGAAATATAACAAATTATGATTTCAGTGTTGAAGTATGGTTTTCTTTTTGCACACCACCAGCCACGCTCACTTATTTATGATCATCTACGTGGAATCACAACTACTTACACATGATCAAAAGACAAAAGATAGATGCAAATACATATCTAGGTATAACGACGGGCTAATATAGTTTATGAAAGGTCGAAAATGCCAATACATACACATATATGAAGGCAAATACATTTGTAGAGGCCCAAGTACGTACCTAACCATTGTCGAAAGGAAACAAACCATCTATTTGCTTTTGGCTAGGAGTTGAGACCACCACAAAACCAACAAGCCTCTTAGAACCACATATTTTTGCACTACATAACAATGTTTAATGGAAGCATTTTGCTTAATCACCCATCAGTCAATAAGAACCAGAGCACTCCAATTGCATATGTGCTATTCATGATGAGTGTGCAATAGCAAGCTTAAATCTAATTATCGGGGTCTAAGTCAGAACAGTTATCTAGGCACATAGGAGGAGCAAAAAGGTCCACTCAAGCATTATCAAGAGAAATTGAGAGTGACAACGATTGAGCAACATTTTGTCTATAAAAGCCCCCACCCATTTGGAGTTCCTCGTGCACAAATTGAAAGACACGCATTAAGTCACTCCAATTGTGTCAGTACCCAAACCACTACTATGGCCAAACAAAACCAACTCTCATTCCTCACATCAGCAACTCTTTTGGTCGTTATAGTTTCTGTTTCGGAAACGCTTTGTCGCCCTCTTGGAGAGGAAAACTTGTTAAAGCAGCATGAGGAGTGGATGGCAATCCACGGGCGCGTCTACAAGGGCGCGGCCGAAAAGGCCAAACGGTATGAGATATTTAAAGACAACGTTAAGCGCATCAACGCCTTTAACAATGGTAAGGACGTCGGGTATAAGTTGTCCGCAAACAAATTCACGGACCTAACCAACGAGGAGTTTCGCGCTTCCTACACCGGCTACAAGAGGAGTCCCACCAGTGTCCTGTCCTCTGTGGATGTGAAAGCGTTCAAGTACACGAACTTCACCGCCACTCCAGCCGCCTTGGACTGGCGAGCCAAGAAGGCCGTGACGTCTGTCAAGGATCAAGGCGAGTGCGGTGAGTGGAAAATCAAAATTTGTCTTGCGAATATGTCAAAATTCTCATGTTGTACACAAGCTGTTAAAAAACGCAACAATAACTAACTACATAACACTGTTATATTATCTCTATTTCACTGTTTACATTCTTTTTACACCTATCATACTATACATAGACACGTCTTCTATTTTGTGCATTAATTTGAATGATTTCTGTATGCCTGCCAAAGAAAACTTACTATTTCCTTATGCAGGAAGTTGTTGGGCATTCTCGGCAGTGGCGGCTATGGAAGGGATTACCATGCTCAAGAAGGGGAAGTTGGTGCCACTCTCGGTGCAACAACTCGTGGATTGTGACGTTAACGATGAAGGCTGCAATGGTGGGCTCATGGACAGAGCCTTTGAGTTCATCATAAGCAAGGGCGGCCTGACGACCGAGGCAAACTACCCTTACCGGGGAGACAAGCGGACCTGCAACAAGGCCAAGACAGCAAACCACGCGGCCTCGATAACTGGATACCAGGACGTGCCGGCCAACAACGAGAGGGCCCTCTTGCAGGCCGTGGCGAACCAGCCGGTCTCAGTGGCAATCGAGGCGAGCGGATTCAATTTCCAATTCTACTCAAGTGGTGTGTTCACGGGCTCGTGCGGCACTAGCATCGACCACGCGGTCACAGCGGTTGGGTATGGGAAGACCTCTGGCGGGACCAAGTATTGGCTGCTGAAGAATTCGTGGGGCACCGGCTGGGGCGAGAAAGGGTACATGAGGATCCAGAGGGATGTGACCTCTAGGACTGGTCTCTGTGGTCTTGCCATGAATGCTTCTTATCCAACTGCATGAAGAAAAAAGAAGATGAAAATATAAATTTTGAGCTTATATATTTCATATGGTTCTTAGGCTCTCTATAAGTACGAAATGATGTCTAGCGTCTCCGTAAGAGAAGCAAGTTTAAGTAACAATATGTCACTAGGGGTGGTGTGTCCCACAACAAAAACTGTATGCTGTTAGCAAAAGTAAGGGCCAGCCAAGTTCTACCAAGAACATTTTCTAGTGAATGAATGAAATAGTTCAGCGTGATTTTACGTACTGAACTGTGTCCAATACCAGAAGCATGCCATGAAGCTAAAGAAACGTCATTTGGGACAACTATTCCTTGATGTTTGGACGATATCATAACTCATGCTTAAATCATTAATCGCATTCACCAATCATGCCATGAAGCTAAAGAAACGTCATTTTGGAAACCTGATGGAAAATGAAGACAACCACCCAAGAAAAACATATTGCAGTTATTTCTATTAGCTTAATAAGGTGGTAAACAACCGACCAATGACGAAATAAATTTAGAGGATCCCAATAATCCGTGTATAAAAATACACACACTATAGTAAAATTGGACAATATCATAGCTCATTCCTAAATCATACACCGCATTCACTAATCATGCTATGTCCTACTAAGTAGAATGAAGTCAAAAGAAAGTTTCTTAATATTGTCTATTGGTATTCAACACAAGCCCACTACTGCCTCATAATGGGATGTCTCAGTGAGCATAAGTCTAAGTCTGACGCAATCCTATCTCCACTCAATTTCCCACGACACCTTAAATAAATGAACTGTGGACCAATTAAACTTGTGATCTACTGTCTTTGATTGTTATCATTTCATATCCGACTTATATTCGACTATGTTGCGGAAGCCAAGCGATCGAACAATAAAATTAACAGAATAAGAAAATAAATCGGACACCAGATTTACGTGGTTTGGTCGTAGTGACCTACGTCCACGGGGAGAGCAGCACGGAATTCCACTATAGATCAAGCGATACAACGGAGATTACAACCACACTCGAGTCACTCAAATACTCCAAGTGTTTCCCAAGCCCCAATTACACCCAATAACTCATGCAGTGTTTAGCCTCACAATTCCTCACGAAATAATCTCTCAATCTCGCAAAAGAATTGTAGATAAATCAACACAAGATTTAATCGCTACGAACACTTGAGCTCTTGGTGTAATTCCACGAACAAAATCCCAGGGAGATAAACCCACGCCAATAACTCGACGTCAACCGCGGCACTTCAAGACTTCTTTATCAACAGTGGCTCTTCGAACCAAAACCCACGATCCAATATATATATATATATATATATGTTCAGTAAAGGAAGCACTGTGGCCATCTCAACACGGAATAAGAAACTGTGAAGTTCGGTCAACAACGTCCAAAGTTTGACTTTCCTTTTCTGGCCGTGAATTTCACAAGAATTAAGAAAAAATATTTGTTTCCTCCCGCATAAATTTGGAAAGTAAATTTCCAATATTTCCTTTTTGCTCAATTTCGGACATCCGCAAAATATCTAATTCGGAATATTTAGATTTCTCTTTGGGCTCAAACTCGAGACATATTTTCAACAATCTCCACCTTGGCTCGACGTTTGAGCCAAGTCACAATCGCTTTGATAGAATCCGAATTTCGCTACTACTCTCCCATAGCCCCCGATGGGCTCAACCACCACAGACGTCTTTCAAGTCCAAGCCTCGCTTGAACTTCGCCATAGCCGTGGACCTCATCAGAACATCAACTCCACATGCACCTTTAACCGCTCCACAAGAATTTTCCGATACAACCTCCTCAATCGCATATAAAGCAAAACCATCATTGCATTCATATCTGTCAGGAGATCGAATACGCACCTTATCAATATCAGTAGTTACAGCAACCGTTGGCTCAATAGGCTCCACCTCGCTACAAGCACCATCTGTGTCGATTATTTCGCTAGCACCCGCTACCTCAGGAGTTTCTGGTTGCAACTCCACCTCAAGCTGAACACCGTCCAGATCCGTATAAACACTGCTATTAACACTCCTAGCCAGAAGTACTGGAGACTCGTCAAATGTAACTTCTCTGCTAATAATAGGTGAATTTAATTCCGGGCACCACAACTTATAGTCCCGCTCACCTTGTGCATAACCTAGGAACATGCACTTTCTTGTCCTTCCATCGAGCTTACCATCACTAACTCGAACATAACATGGACAACCAAATATTCTAAGAACAGAATAATCAGCAACGTTACCTGACCACACTTCTTCGGGAGTTTGACATTCAATCGCAGTCGATGGGGATCTATTCTTCTGGTAGCTCGCCGTACTAAGGGCATCCGTCAGGAATCTCCTAGCCATACCAGCACTAGAGAGCATTTTATGGGCCGTCTCTAGTAATATTTTGCTCATCAACTCTGCAACTTGTTGTGGTTCAATGGCACTAGTGCGGTGTTTCACTATGCCTTCCTTCATGCAAAATTCGTTTAACAGCTTCGAGCAAAACTCCATACTACTGTCAGTCCGCACCTACTTGATCGTTTTACCAGTCTCCTTTTCGATCAAAACTTTTAACTGTCTGATCCTGACAACAGCATCAAACTTGTGCTTTAGCACAAACACCCAAGTCTTCCTCGAGTATGTTGACACCTAAATTTTTACGCATCATTTAGTGTTAATTGCATAGAAAATTAGGGATTAAATTTTTAACCCCTAAACAAAAATATTAAAATTGCATAGCATATAGTTTAGGGTCATATAGATTAATTGCATTCCGCATCGGATCGGCGGTGGCAAGCGAGCTTAAAATTCATCACGTAAATCGAGCTCGGGTACCGAACGAAACGCGGCTCACTCGGAAGACGCGGGCCAAAAATCACACGCGAAAGGGCTTGGTTGTCTTAATTTGAGCTTAAATTAGTCCATTATGCTTAATTAAAGAAAAGCCCAAATTAATTCAGCCTATTTAGAATTAAATTAAAGCCTAAACCTAAGCCCATTAGGACTAGAAAGCCCGGCTAGTTGACCTAGGTTTGCAATATAAATACATGTTTTTGCTTCATAATCAATGGGGGGTCTCAGAATCTGAAAATCAGAATTTTTAGAGACACGCGAGTGAAACACGTGAGTGAGAGAGAAAAGAGGACGACAAAGTTATGCTATTACGTGAAGATCACCTCAGCCGCACAAAGAAAAGTGGATGAGAAGAAAAGAGGGAGGTCTTTTCTTCATGGTCTCGGTTGCCACTCGCTCAAAAACTTGATCCAGCAAGTCTCTGACAAGTCCTCATAGTTGCTGTACCTACTGCAACACATTGACGAGCCCTTGTCCACTTGTGGTTGCGCTATATGACCACCGGTCAATAGCTTCAGTGACGTTCTCCTATTTGCAGCAACACTTTGGTGACCCTCACCGAGAATCCTTGCCTTGCACCGCCGGTCATCGTCCGAGATCCGCGTCTGTCAAGTCAAAATTTGGAAAACACATTCAAGCGGCATCGTGAACTGGGCGACTCCCCTCTGTCCAGCGACCATTCAACAGCAACTGCAAGCAGCGAATGTCCAGGAGGTCCAGCGAGTTCTTGAGCAGTCTTGACTCCTTTGTGACTAGAGCGTACAGCAGCATCCAGTCGTGGGTCAACAACACTCCAGCAGCCACACTTGGTCTCTTTCTTTTTGAAGATTTCCAGCGATACACCACCGCCAGTCATCTTCTCGCTACCGCTACCGTGTGACGATCCCCACGCCACGAACCCGAAAGAGAGAGAGAGAGACACCGGCGCCGACTGCACACCGCTACTGTCTCGACGTCACCGCTCCCGACGCCGCGCTGCCGTTCCCGACGCACCACCGGTCACCATCCCGATCCGCAATCCCGATCCGCTGCAAATTCAAATTAGGAAAGAAATCTGCAATTCAGGTAATTATCTTATCCCGATTTAATTTGAATATTTTGTTGCCAAATTTGTGCTTATTGATATCTAATTTTGTATATTTGAATAATAAGCATTATCTCAATTTGGATTTGTTTCCTTTTTTTAAAATCCTGGATATCTATTGCTTACCAGATTTGGATAGAATTTAGAATTTTCAAAATCCTTTGAATATATCCAAAATATTTGAGATATCAAAATTTTTCAAGATGTGATCGATTAGGAAAATTTCCTAATCCGCAACCGCACATATGGAAATAAATCTATCTATCAGGCTTTAGATAGAATTATTTCCATAGCGGGTATTTTGAATTTTAGGATCGATCTGTCAGGCTTCAGATCGAAACTTAATTCGAAAGATTTCGCGGTTATATTTTTTCACTTGATTTTAATTTCGAATTTCGATAAAAAAATACCAAAAAGATTGCTCTAGAATAGGTTAATCTCTTTAGTCTAAAATCGCATTTTTAGATAATTGGCATTTTTAATTCCGAATTTCATTAAAAAAAATAATACAAAAAAAATAATATGCCCGTCATTAGAAATAGGTCACATCGTCGCATGACATATAGTTTGCATGTTAGGTTGCATTAATCGCATGTCAATTTTTGCACGTCATTACATATAGGTTAGCTTTCATTTAAATAAGTAAAAATCAAAAAAGAAATTTCTGCACTTTTGAACTCTAAGTCAGGATTTATCAAAATTGTCAAATTGAGTATTTTTCTCGAAATTGGTACCGAAAGGGCGTTAGGGAATCTAGCGTAACCAAGTCCCCGAATTTATGATTTCTGGTTCGTAGAAATAAAATAGTACTCCCGCTATTTTATTTAGGTTTCTAACCAACCTACCCTAAATGATTAGTGGCGACTCCTGTTGAAAATATTTGCATGCTCACAATTGGACCTAAGTTGCGATTTGGTAGAGTTTGGGAGAACTCGAGCTAGGTTAGTTAATTTAATTAATCTAGTAATCCATTAGCCTAAGATCGAAACCCGATTTTTTTTAGGTCGCGACAGCTTGGCGACTCCGCTGGGGACAAAACTTGAATTTTTTTTGAAAATTTAAGGAGGACTTAGGCCAAAAAAAATTCTCATGAAAAATCACTTGATTTGACAAAATTTGATTGAATTCTCATTTTTAGGTGTTAAATGGTTTTACAGGATGGGAGTTATAAGGGGAGTAGTGATTGGCTAACCCTTTGTTTTGCAGGATTGGTGGAGTGGAATTGTGATTTAATTTTTGCACTATTGAAGCGGTGTTTGCATATAACTATCGTGCATGATTTACAGTATTTGCACTACACCACACACAACCTGTGACCGGACCTGGGTCACACCCATAGTTCTAAGATGGTATTTAGATGGTTCTTTAACCTTGGTGGTAAGACCTCGCTAAAGGTTATCCCATTTGGATCCCGAAAATTTTTCAAAAAATGGCTCAAGGGTCGTCCTCATGCACGTGAGGCTACTACGCATGGAGGTTCCCCTTGTCGACCAAATCAAGCCGAAGTGATTGGACCCGACTAGTCATGACTATTGTATGCGAGGCTGCGGCTAGTCATGATGAATATGCGCGAGGCTGCGACATGTCGTTCCGTTCATCACTTCATTTTGCAAAAGCCTTTAGGGTATATAGATTAAGGTTTAAACTCACGATTCATGTGCATGTCCCTGTGATTGACATTATCTCCCCAAGGATGGTAATTTCTCGAGCTTTATCTTTAGTTTTCTTCATCTTATTTTGGGTCGGTCCATGATTTAGGTTGAGTCATTTGGCACGTGGTCTATATAAGAATGGGTCGCCTCGATATCCGTTTCGTGCCTACTCCGAAGCTAGAGCTCAAGAAGTTATGGAGCCAGTTGAAGCCAGATGGTCAGCAGTACGTTCTCAAGCGCATTGGATTCATGCTACCAATCCTAAACATAGATGTTCAGAGCGGAATCATGCAGGCACTCGCTCATTTTTGGTGCCCCGAGACGACCACATTTGTGTTGGGAGATAAGTTTGAGCTCACACCGACTCTGGAAGAATACAATTTTGCCATTGGAAAATCAATTGAGTTAGATATAGTCGAACCACCCATTAAGGTAGATCCTGTGGTAGTGCTTGCTGAATTTTTGAATTTGACCAAAAAGGAAATTGAAAAAGTGCTAAAGGGTAATTGTCAAGCATGCCCGTTATCTTTTCTTATTGAATGTTTTGAAAATAACTCCGTTCTCATGAGATCTAAGATTTTTATCTTAACTTTTTTCGGACTCATCGTTTTTCCATTCCGTCAAAATGCTATTGATCCCGTCATAGCCTGGACGGTAAAACTAATATGTGGTGGAGTTAGTTTTATAAACGCAATTCTGGCAGAGACCTTCATATCTCTGACACGATTTAAGAAAGGAAAAGATAGAATTTTTCGAGCCCCGATTGAGCTTTTACAAATCTGGTTTTTCTCACACCTTTCTCAATTCGGGGAAAATATGACTGTATTTAAAATGAACACGACTGATAACCCTATTTTAAGGTTCAAACAAATACAAGATCACACTAAAAGTTTACACTATACACAATGGGTCCATCTGTTCAAAGATCCAAGCTCTAAGATTTTCCTTTGGCAAGCCGTATGGTTTCGGGAGGTTGAGGCTCGACTATACCATGGTGATCAGAAGCCCGTACCTTTGATGGGCATTTATGGGGCAACCTACTATCAGCCCCTTCGAGTTACACGTCAGTTTCGAGTTCTGCAGGACGTCCCACCTCCACTCAGACC
This sequence comes from Syzygium malaccense, assembly GCA_031216405.1. Taxonomy (NCBI): domain Eukaryota; kingdom Viridiplantae; phylum Streptophyta; class Magnoliopsida; order Myrtales; family Myrtaceae; genus Syzygium; species Syzygium malaccense. The sequence continues at coordinate 8,041,603 of CM062256.1, read as the reverse complement.
CAATGAGTTTCAAGTCCAGTTTGAGAAGGGCGAGTCCTACAGAGTTGAGCTTAGGCGTCATTCCGACGCTTGGCAGAATTGTTCCACTCAGAAGCTGATTTGGCCCGCGGATGAGCCCCTCGGAAGGATGAAGAGTCATTTTGCCACGGCCCGGTATATTTAGCATCATACCATCCCGGCTGACATACTCCCGAAGATCCCGGTCGTGACAGTACGGCACACTCTTCAGACTCAGATCAAAATCAGCGAAGAAAAGGCGACGAAGGCCCAGGATAAGGCAAATGCTCTGGCTGAAGAGAATGCACAATTACGGCGTGCCTTGAAGGCCTATTCGTCTATAGATCACGTGGCCTCTAAAAAGAGGAAGACCGTCTGATTTCTTGTTTAGTTTAGGGAGTTTTTCTTTCTTTTTAAGAGGAAATGTTAGCCTACTATTAATGTTTTCTGTAATAAATATCATTTCTGAACGATTTTTATAAGAATTCTTTTGAGACATCTTCCATTTTGAGCAATTCAATGAGAAACATTAAGCTCTAATTAGCCCAGGTTTTTATTGAATAAAGTAATTTGGAATATCGAGATTTACTGGACGAATCGGTCTTTCGAAAGAAATTCCATCTTGAGGGTCTAGAGGATGTCATGGACCGACTCGTTATTCTTACTCGTTGTATTTATTCCGTCGTTACTTTTTCAGGTAATTTGCCACGGATCCCCCTCATCCTCATAATACTCGATCGGTGACCAAAAGAAGGATGGCCAATCAAGCTGAGATTGCGGCCATGATTGACGAAAAGCTGAAGGAACACATGAACATAATCAATGAGCAGATTGCGGCTGCCATGTCCAAAATGATGAGTGATCTCATGGCCAAGCAACAGCAGATCAATGCTGCCTCTCACCACTTCCAACCCGTCAAGGCCTTCGCCTCGACAAATCTCCCGCGGTGAACACTAATCCAACCCTTCAACTGAATGATGTCATTCTGACTGACACTAGTGCGTCTCCGGTGGCCCCTGTTCTTCAGTCACCCCCCAATGATGAGAATGCCAAGTTGCTGGCTAAGATCGACCAGAGGTTACGTGAAGTGGAAGGAACTCAAAGTGTTCCACCTATTGATCTGTCTATTTTTACCCGGGTCCAGGTGCCCGATAAATTCAAGATGCCAGCCTTCGAGAAGTACGACGGCACCTCAAACCCAATTCAGCACATCGAGATGTACCAGGGGCTCATGAACAGATATGTTTCTAATGGACCTCTAATGATCCAAACCTTCCAAGCAAGCTTGAAGGATGCTGCAATGAGGTGGTATACTAACCACCAGATCAACCGGAAAGACTCATGGGAAGAGGTGGCAAACCTTTTCGTCAAACACTTCAAGTTCAATCTCGATGTCACCATTACAAGGGAAGACCTGGAAAGAGCTGAGCAGAAAAAGGGCGAGACTCTAAAGGAGTATGCCACTCGTTGGAGGAACATGGCAGGACAGATCATGCCTGAACCCTCAGAACGTGACTTAATGAAGTTGTTCGTGTCCACCCTACCGCAGCCGGTTCGTTCACGAATGTTAGTGACGGCCGCCCAATCTTTTGGTCAACTGATAGTCATGGGTGAGGAGATTGAGACCGGACTCAAGAAGGGATGGTACAGTGAGTCAGGTTCATCGAGCAAGAGATTTACTAGTAAGAAAGATAAAGAGCATGTCCCCGAAGTCAACATGACCTATGTACAGAAGACGCCAGCTCAGACCCCGAAGCTACAATTTAGCACTCAGCAGACAACCTCTTATGGACGGCAAGGCCAGCAGGACTCACGCCAGCAGCGCAAAACTCGCCAGTTTACTCCACTTCCTGGGACGTTATCTCAGGTACTGGCAGTGCTAAGGAAGAAGAACCTGCTAAATTCAGAGCCACAAAGATCTAATGCTGCTGGCTATGCAAGGTATGATCCGTCGAAGAAATGCGATTACCATATAGGTGAAGTTGGGCATTCGACAGATGATTGTCAAGTACTCAAACATCGAGTGCAGGATCTACTCGAGACTGGAGCGTTTGCGCTACAGCCAACCGGTAAGCCCAATGTGTAGAACAATCCACTCCTTGATCATTCGAGCAGTGCAAATGTTGTCTTTGGTCCGGGAGTCAAGCAGATTCAAGGCTTCAGGGTTCCTTTCGAAGATATGCTCGATGCTTTAGTCCGAGCTGGTTATGTTTCGACTGTCAAGGTGGTGTCACTCGGTGAGATAGAAAAGAAAGTGGATGAGTTGGTGAGAAAGGGAATGATTGGGACAACTGATGAATTCGGGGTAGTGGCCACTATATCTCAGGTCATCATTGACTGGAATGAAGAACTCGCGATGTTGACCGACGAGCTAGTTAAGTTGGATCCTGATCTAACTGACATACCCCCTCTCGAGGACGCCTCTGACGATGACCTCGGGATCGTTATACCCGATGCTTCGGAAATGTTGGTCCTGGCATCACCTCAGCCTTACGCTTATGAGAGTGACAAGATGGTTCCATGGTCGTATGATATTGATCTGATAACAAGGTCAGGGCGAACTTATGCTGATAATCAACCGGCCAAGCCAGTGGCTGAAAAAGAAGCGAAAGAATTCCTGGCTGTGATAAAGGCTAGTGAATATAACGTGGTTGACCAGCTGAGAAAGTTACCTGCACAAGTTTCATTGTTGGAACTTCTCCAGACATCAGATAAATATCGGAGTGCTCTAATGAAGGTTTTGAGTGAGGTTCATGTGCCCGAGACTATTGAAGAAGACAAGCTAGAAGAGTTTGTCGGGGCGATTCTCCTCAAAGATCAAGTAGCATTTTCTGATGAGGAAATCCCAGTTGAAGGACGTGGTCATAATAAGGCGCTTCACATATCGGTGAAATATAAAGAGACTCACGTGGCTAGAGTGCTTGTTGATAACGGGTCGGCTTTGAATTTATGTCCGTTGGCTACTTTGAAAAGGCTGGGCATTCCTCCATCTACCATGCAAGCAGCCAAGACTTCTGTCCGAGCCTTTGACGGAGTAAAGAAGGATGTGATAGGCCAGATTAACTTAGCACTGCAAATTGGACCCTCGGTGTTCGATATTCTTTTCCAAGTACTGGATATTCCTTCTGCTTTTAATTTCTTGCTGGGACGACCCTGGATCCACAATGCAGGCGCAGTGCCCTCCAGTTTGCATCAGAAAATCAAGTTTGTGGCTAAAGCAAAGCTGGTTACAATTTATGGGGAGGAAGATCACCGAATCTTCAATGCAACATCGATCCCATACATAGAGCCCAATCATGTTGAAGAGGATAGCTATCATTCATTTGAGATAGTTCAAATTGTTCAGGCTTCCTCTGATATGCCGTTACCCGTTCCTGAAGTTTCTAAAGCAGCTATCATGGTGGCCAAGGTCATGGTCGGTAATGGTTTTGAGCCAGGTCAGGGTCTTGGAAAGGAAGGCCAAGGCATTCATGCCCCGATTGAGACAAATGGACAATACCACAAGACTGGTTTGGGATATCATGGTCCCATAAGCCGCGAACAAAACAACGATTGTTGCAGAAGCCGAAGTCCCTTACCACCTCCCATTGACCACATCTTTCACTCGGCTGGAGTAGTGGGTGGATACGAGAATTTAAATCTGAGCCCGACCGAGGATGATCTTGGGCTTATCTTTCCTGAGTCACCACAAGCCCTAACTGAACCATCTAAGAAGCACGGTAAAGCGATTTTGGTCGGTCTATCTGACAATTCCGAGGATGACCAACCACCCTGTATTTTCAAGAAGCTGGAGTCGAGGGTGGTGGACTTTGACTTTAATGATGGTATACCCTACCTCACTAGTTGGTTTGCTGAGACCTCCATTGGTGCAATCACTGAAGGACCACTCGAAGGGATGGGCGCTGGCCCTCAAGAGTAATCATTTCTAGTTTTCATATCTCCCCTGCGTGGGAATCTTTATTGCTGTTTTCCAATTCATGTTGCACTTAGGTTTTTCAATCCAATAAGATGTAATTCATTGATTCAATATCAATAAAATTACAACGGTTTTTATCATTTTGAATCTTGTTGAAGTACCCCAAACCAACCCGATGACGATAACCAACGATTGAAAAATTTGTCATCTACGGTAAGAACTGAGGGTTGGGCTTCTCAAGAATTCGCGTTTCGAGGTCTTCGAAAGCAAAATGAATTTCAAAAAGCAAAAAAAAAATTTTCGAAAATTGCGGTAGTTAAGCCCTCTCTTGTCTTTTTGATCCCTTTCTTTCATGTTTCAGGACTAATCTCGAGGCATGCGAAGGGACGGGAATCAGGGATCCTCATATATGTGATGCAAGTCAATCTAATGACTCAGACGATTCTAATCCGAATGATGAAGAGATACGACGGAACTTGGAAATTCATGAGAAATCTAAGCCTCTGACTGCCGAAGAAACTGTGGTGATCAACCTTGGCGACACGGAGAATCCTAGAGAGGTGAAGATTGGGGCATGTCTTTCTCAAGATATGGCCAATCGCTTGACCCAGTTGTTGAAGGATTATCAAGACATCTTTGCCTGGTCTTATGCTGACATGCTGGGTCTTGATAGATCGATCGTTGAACATTGCCTACCGACTGACCCTTCAGTTGAGCCTGTGAAGCAAAGGCCGCGAAGAGCTAAGCCAGAACTGGCAAAGAAGATCAAGGAAGAGGTCATGAAACTTCTTGACGTGGGATTTATTGAGACTACCCAATACTCAGAATGGGTCGCTAATATAGTCCCGGTGTTGAAGAAAGACGGTCGGATTCGAGTGTGTGTTGACTACCGAGATCTGAACAAAGCTAGTCCCAAAGATGATTTTCCACTCCCGCACATTGATGTGCTTGTGGACAGTACAGCTGGGTTCGAACTATTCTCCTTCATGGATGGTTTCTCAGGTTATAACCAGATCTTGATGAACGAGGATGATAAGTTGAAAACGGCATTTACCACTCCATGGGGGACATTTCATTACAAGGTGATGCCCTTCGGTCTCAAAAATGCTGGGGCAACTTACCAGCGGGCAATGGTCACGTTGTTCCATGACATGATGCATAATGAGATTGAGGTCTATGTTGATGATATGATTGCAAAAACTCGGCGTGGAGAAGATCACATAGAAACCTTGACAAAATTATTCGACGGGCTTCGTAAGTTCAAATTACGCCTCAATCCGACAAAGTGCGTGTTCGGGGTAGCCTCTGGCAAACTACTTGGCTTCATTGTTAGTAACAAAGGGATTGAGATTGACCCGTCGAAAGTAAAGGCCATTTGTGAAATAAAATCTCCCTCTTCGGTGAAGGAAGTTCGTAGCTTAATGGGTAGATTGAACTATATAGCCAGATTTATTTCTCAGCTATCTGAGACAGCGAAGCCTTTCTTTAAACTCCTCAAAAAGAATGCGTTGGTTAGATGGGATCAAGAGTGTGAACTAGCGTTCAACAAGATTAAGCACTACTTGATAAATCCGCCAGTGCTTGTTCCACCAACGCCGGGGCAACCTCTGATCCTGTATCTCACAATCCACAGTGAGTCATTAGGTGCCATGCTTGCTCAGAAAGGTGAAGAAGATGGAAAAGAACGTGCAGTTTATTATTTGAGTAAGAAGTTCACCGCCTCTGAGATGAACTATTCCGAGGCAGAAAGAACGTGCGCAGCACTGGTCTGGGTGCTACACAGATTGAGGCAATACACTTTGCACTATCAGATATTGCTTGTAACAGAATGTGATCCAATCAAATACTTGCTCAATCAACCCGCTTTAGTCGGAAAACTGGCAAAATGGCAGATTCTCATCTCAGAATTTAATGTTCAATTCGTGTCTCAGAAATCAGTCAAAGGACGAGTAATTGCGGATGTCTTGGCTAAAAATCCTGGGAAAAATGACGATCTGGATCCGCTAGAGGATAGAGTCATGCCAATTGATGAGTATGAATGGACCATGTACTTTGATGGGGCCGTAAACTTGTCAGGGTCAGGTATCGGGGCAATTTTAATATCCCCGGGAGGACAACATTATCCGGTCGCAGCGAAACTGATATTTCCCTGCACGAACAATATCGCTGAATATGAAGCATGCATCCTCGGGTTACAAGCTGCAATCGAAATGGGAGTAGCTCGACTTAAGGTGTTCGGGGATTCAGCCCTCATTATTCTTCAAACCGTTGGCAAATGGCAAACTAGAGATGCTAAGTTACAACCCTATCACGTCTATTTGGAGGAGTTGGTGGAAGAGTTTGACGACATTTCGTTTGAATACTTGCCAAGGACTCAAAACAGTTTTGCCGATGCTCTGGCTACGTTATCAGCAATGCTACGAGTGACAAGTGGTTTAGAGGTTGAACTTTTGAAGATAGATGTCTTACAGAAACCGGCTTATTGCATGGCTACGACAGAAGAGCCTGATGGCAAGCCGTGGTATCATGATATCAAGGCATATCTTCAAACACAGGAGTTTCCTGAGAAAAGTACCGCATCTGACCAAAAGTATATCAGGAAAATGGCGTCGAAGTTCTTCTTGAATGGAGAATGCCTATACAAGCGGTCCTATGATTCGGTTTTACTAAGGTGTGTTGATTCAACTGAGGCTGTTCACTTGATGCTAGAAGTGCATGAGGGAGTATGTGGTCCGCACATGAATGGTCATATGCTGGCGAGGAAGATAATGAGGATGGGTTATTACTGGCTCACTTTAGAGAGTGATTGCATTCAGCATGCCCGAAATTGTCACAAATGTCAGATCTATGGTGACAAGATTAAAACTCCTCCGAATGAATTGCATCAAATGACTGAACCATGGCCATTTTTTATGTGGGGCATTGATATGATTGGCCTAATTAATCCTAAAGCGTCGAATGGGCATCGGTTTATCTTGGTTGCTATCGATTACTTTTTGAAGTGGATCGAAGCCATGTCTTATACGACAGTGACGGCCCGGGTTGTGATGAAGTTCATTCGTCGGGACATCATTGCTCGATATGGTGCACCTGAGGCTATAATTACTGACAATGGGTCAAATCTAAATAACAAATTGGTGGATGAACTATTCAAAGAATTCAAGATCAAGCATCTGAATTCCTCTCCATATCGTCCGCAGATGAACGGAGCAGTCGAAGCAGCCAACAAGAATATCAAGAAAATTTTGGCTAAAACAGTCGAAAACTATCGTGATTGGCATGAGAGATTACCTTTTGCACTTATGGCATATCGGACTTCTATCCGGACATCTACAGGGGCAACTCCATATTCTCTTGTGTACGGTATGGAAGCAGTGCTACCTGTTGAGGTTGAAATTCCTTCGTTACGTATTCTTTCACAGGTACAATTGTCAGAAGCAGATTGGATCCAACAAAGATTGGACCAGTTGAACATGATTGACGAGAGAAGGCTTAGAGCTCTATGTCATGGCCAGTGCTACCAACAACGAGTTGCTAAATCTTTCAACAAGAAAGTCAAGCTTCGACATTTTCAGGTAGGTGACCTTGTCCTGCGAAGGTTATTGCCGATAGTTCCTCTTGCAGAAGGAAAATTCGCCCCAAATTATGGCGGCCCGTACATCGTGAAGAAAGTCCTTCCAGGAGGTGCTTTGATTTTGGCCGAGATGGATGGTCGTATTTTTTCCAGTCCAGTTAATTCTGATTCTGTGAAGAAATATTACACTTGATTTGTACTCATTTTAACTTTGTTTCTATCAAGTGTTAAGTTGAATTTTATGAATCAATTGATGTTACTAAGCTTTGTTTGAGGAAGGCTTTTAATTTGGCAATCTATTTCTGTCCTAATGAAACGATCATATTGCATGAGAGACTTCAAGACGACGAAAGGCAAGACATTTCTATACACGTCCTGAATAATAATCCCTAGTGCGAATTGAGTGAAAATTCCGTGCTGACAAGGTAAAGGATTATCTCACGAAAAGTATGATGATCAAAATGATGAGAGGCATTCATTTCCTCTATCTAAACACTACAGGTTATCATTTGCTTAACCCCTTTTGAACGGAGTTTCATTTCTTACCCCTGTCAGGAATAATCCCATACCGGGGCAATTTCTTAGAAAGTTCAAAATGGTTAGAATTTTCTTGCTTTCACTTGCATCAATCTTCAAGTATATTTATTGCATGCAAGTTCTGTGTTAGCTCGAGTGCCTTAGATATGACGAAGAGCATTTCTTTCTATATCCCTACACATTATACCCTTTGCATACCCAATTTGAGCGGTGAATTCATTTCAACCCAATTGGTGATCATTCTTGTGATAAACAAATGAAATCATCTCAAGACAAGTTCAAGGTGACTTAGGGAAATTGGGAGCTCGAAAGAAAATTCTTCAGAAAGAACTCGAAAGAAAATTCATCAGAAAGAGCTCGAAAGAAAATTCATCAGAAAGGATGCAAAAGGACTCCATCAAATCGAAGTTCTCTCTCGGAAAAATCTCTCGGAGAAAAGAAAAATCTCTCTCAAAAAAAAAAAGAGAAAAAGAGAGAGAGAAAAACTTCAACAAGAACTGAGTCGATATGCAAGATCATTCTTTAAGGAAAAGACCATTTGAAGGTTCATTTGTGAAGCAATTACTAGATGGAATGATCACCAATCTTCATGTTCATAATACCCCTTTTGATGAAAATAGGCCATTCCTTTCAAGCCTACCTGAACCTACGTTACAACCATTACCGAAGTCTCTTCAGAATAGGGCACTTGAGTTAACGTAGAGTTTCAAATGCTTATAAATGTTGCTTGAAGAAGTGCGAGCAAGATTTTTCTATCTCATTTTTGCAGCATTCCTGACTTGTAAACCCGGAACAGCTGGTGATATCAATTCTTTCAATAGCCTCGACTCGAAGAGTCCCTTTTGCTAAGCCATTGACCAAGCTCACATTTTAGTCCTTATAAAGACCTCTCAAATTGGTCAAGTCATACTGATTTTGAGAATATCCGAACCCTTGTCAAGCACGATGAAGAGAGTTCGAGTGATTCGTATACCCGCATCAAAGGTCGGGTCAAAAGCCTTTCATTGAGAGTGAGTGGAAAGTCCTTTCTGATTAAAGGTCTCTCATTTAATATGATCAAAATGTCAAAAGGACGAAATGGTTGTTCTTATTAATAAATTCTCTAATAAAGCTTGGTAATGCAAGCAGATTCATGAATTATGTTTTCTCTGCCTCTGCGCATGTGTTATTTTAACCTTTTCTCAGGTAAAAACAGGAGCGATGCCATTGACTCTGTCATAAGAAGAATTTAGGTACGTCTGCTAATTATTCTTCATTGTTTTTTTGGTAAGGTAATTATTCTTCATTGTTTTTCTCTTCGGAATATGAGAAATTATCTCTCTCATATGTTCACTAAGTGAAACAGGTGACATTTGGTGTTGCTAAGTGGAGTACGAAGCACACCCCATCTCATGTTCGCCCAGTAGGATAGGCGACATAATTTCACATTTGGTGTTGCTAAGTGGAGTACGAAGCACACCCCATTTCATGTTCGCCCAGTAGGACAGGCGACATAATTTCTCATTTGGTGTTGCTAAGTGGAGTACGAAGCACACCCCATTTTATGTTCGCCCAGTAGGATAGGCGACATAATTTCTCTTTCGGTGTTGCTAAGTGGAGTGCGAAGCACACCCCATTTTATGTTCGCCCAGTAGGATAGGCGACATAATTTCTCTTTCGGTGTTGCTAAGTGGAGTACGAAGCACACCCCATTTTATGTTCGCCCAGTAGGATAGGCGACATAATTTCTCTTTCGGTGTTGCTAAGTGGAGTACGCGGCGCACCCCATTTTATGTTCGCTCAGTAGGATAGGCGACATAATTTCTCTTTTGGTGTTGCTAAGTGGAGTACGCGGCACACCGTATTCTTATGTTCGCCCAATAGGACAGGTGACATAATTTCACATTTAGTGTTGCTAAGTGGAGTACGAAGCACACCCCATTTCATGTTCGCCCAGTAGGACAGGCGACATAATTTCTCTCTTAGTATTGCTAAGTGGAGTACGAAGCACACCCCATTTCATGTTCGCCCAGTAGGACAGGCGACATAATTTCTCTCTTGGTGTTGCTAAGTGGAGTACGAAGCACACCATTTCATGCTCACCCGAATGAAAGAGGTGACATGATCCTTTTCGTGATTGTCCAGTGGTATAGACAACACATCCCATTCTTTCTTCATATCATGCGCTATTTCGCATCTGTAGGAAACTACAGGTAACAGATAGGCAATCATGTACCTTGAGAACCTTACTTCTAATGGACTAGAAGTTTGGAGATCGAGGGAACTCAAAGCATTATAAAGCTTTCCCCCACTTGGACGCTTTTTGTGCGATCCGTATGTAAGACTCTTTCACCGCTCCGCATGAAGTGAGAAGTCTTAGCATACGTTCCTTATTGTTTGCATATCATGCATCATCATTAAAAAAAAATCATCATTCATCATTTTTCATAGTTTAAATTTAGGTCTCAGTCTTTGAGCGAAACCTCTGCGAGCCTCCACTCAAAGAGGGGCAGCTGTTGACACCTAAATTTTTGCGCATCATTTAGTGTTAATTGCATAGAAAATTATGGATTAAATTTTTAACCCCTAAACAAAAATATTAAAATTGCATAGCATATAGTTTAGGGTCATATAGATTAATTGCATTCCGCATCGGATCGGCGGTGGCAAGCGAGCTTAAAATTCATCACGTAAATCGAGCTCGGGTACCGAACGAAACGCGGCTCACTCGGAAGACGCGGGCCGAAAATCACACGCGAAAGGGCTTGGTTGTCTTAATTTGAGCTTAAATTAGCCCATTATGCTTAATTAAAGAAAAGCCCAAATTAATTCAGCCCATTTAGAATTAAATTGAAGCCTAAACCTAAGCCCATTAGGACTAGAAAGCCCGGCTAGTTGACCTAGGTTTGCAATATAAATACATGTTTTTGCTTCATAATCAAGGGGGGGTCTCAGAATCTGAAAATCAGAATTTTTAGAGACACGCGAGTGAAACACGTGAGCGAGAGAGAAAAGAGGACGACAAAGTTACGCTATTACGTGAAGATCACCTCAGCCGCACAAAGAAAAGTGGATGAGAAGAAAAGAGGGAGGTCTTTTCTTCATGGTCTCGGCTGCCACTCGCTCAAAAACTTGATCCAGCAAGTCTCTGACAAGTCCTCATAGTTGCTGTACCTACTGCAACACATTGACGAGCCCTTGTCCACTTGTGGTTGCGCTATATGACCACCGGTCAATAGCTTCAGTGACGTTCTCCTATTTGCAGCAACACTTTGGTGACCCTCACCGAGAATCCTTGCCTTGCACCGCCGGTCATCGTCCGAGATCCGCGTCTGTCAAGTCAAAATTTGGAAAACACATTCAAGCGGCATCGTGAACTGGGCGACTCCCCTCTGTCCAGCGACCATTCAATAGCAACTGCAAGCAGCGAATGTCCAGGAGGTCCAGCGAGTTCTTTAGCAGTCTTGACTCCTTTGGGACTAGAGCGTACAGCAGCATCCAGTCGTGGGTCAACAACACTCCAGCAGCCACACTTGGTCTCTTTCTTTTTGAAGATTTCCAGCGATACACCACCGCCAGTCATCTTCTCGCTGCCGCTACCGTGTGACGATCCCCACGCCACGAACCCGAAAGAGAGAGAGAGAGACACCGGCGCCGACTGCACACCGCTACTGTCTCGACGTCACCGCTCCCGACGCCGCGCTGCCGTTCCCGACGCACCACCGGTCACCATCCCGATCCGCAATCCCGATCCGCTGCAAATTCAAATTAGGAAAGAAATCTGCAATTCAGGTAATTATCTTATCCCGATTTAATTTGAATATTTTGTTGCCAAATTTGTGCTTATTGATATCTAATTTTGTATATTTGAATAATAAGCATTATCTCAATTTGGATTTGTTTCCTTTTTTTAAAATCCTGGATATCTATTGCTTACTAGATTTGGATAGAATTTAGAATTTTCAAAATCCTTTGAATATATCCAAATATTTGAGATATCAAAATTTTTCAAGATGTGATCGATTAGGAAAATTTCCTAATCCGCAACCGCACATATGGAAATAAATCTATCTATCAGGCTTTAGATAGAATTATTTCCATAGCGGGTATTTTGAATTTTAGGATCGATCTGTCAGGCTTCAGATCGAAACTTAATTCGAAAGATTTCGCGGTTATATTTTTTCACTTGATTTTAATTTCGAATTTCGATAAAAAAATACCAAAAAGATTGCTCTAGAATAGGTTAATCTCTTTAGTCTAAAATCGCATTTTTAGATAATTGGCATTTTTAATTCCGAATTTCATTAAAAAAATAATACAAAAAAAAATAATATGCCCGTCATTAGAAATAGGTCACATCGTCGCATGACATATAGTTTGTATGTTAGGTTGCATTAATCGCATGTCAATTTTTGCACGTCATTACATATAGGTTAGCTTTCATTTAAATAAGTAAAAATCAAAAAGAAATTTCTGCACTTTTGAACTCTAAGTCAGGATTTATCAAAATTGTCAAATTGAGTATTTTTCTCGAAATTGATACCGAAAGTGCGTTAGGGAATCTAGCGTAATCAAGTCCCCGAATTTATGATTTCTGATTCGTAGAAATAAAATAGTACTCCCGCTATTTTATTTAGGTTTCTAATCAACCTACCCTAAATGATTAGTGGCGACTCCTGTTGAAAATATTTGCATGCTCACAATTGGACGTAAGTTGCGATTTGGTAGAGTTTGGGAGAACTCGAGCTAGGTTAGTTAATTTAATTAATCTAGTAATCCATTAGCCTAAGATCGAAACCCGATTTTTTTTAAGTCGCAACAGAGTAGTCATCAACAACTGTTAGCATAAATCCGGCTCTCTTCCTCGAAGGAAATCGCAACAGCCTACGAACATCCAAGTAAATTAATTTTGCAATATCCGTGATTTCTCTTACGGTCGTACTGAATTGCACTTTCCGCCGTTGATCTAAATCACAGCACCTGCATACATTCAATTCGTTAGTCACATAACCACATAGCAAATTTCTTTCACTTGGAACCTTCAGGCTTCTCTTGCTAATGTGCCCCAAACGCATATGCCACAATTCAAACTCTCGAACCGATGCATTCGACGTCTCCGCGGCGAATTCTGTCACTGTCTCACCTTGAAGCTCATACAGGCCACTATGCTTGATTCCTTTCATTATCACCAAGGCACCTCGAACAACTTTCAGAACTTCACATTCTGAAGAATACCGACACCCAACTGAATCTAGGGCACTTAAGGAAATCAGATTTTTCTTCAACTCTTGAACATGCCTCACTCCAGTCAATGTCCACACAATACCATCATGCATTCTGATTCTGACATTACCAACACCAATAATATCGCATTCAGAATTGTTCCCCAACTGCACTTTACTACTATCCGTGCACTAATAAGTAGTAAACTAGTTCCTGTTTGATGTAGTGTGAAAAGAACAACTAGAATTCATAATTCATCCATCAAACGATGAATCATCAGTGACAGACAAGACATAATCAGCATTATCCGAATTACCATCTACTATAGCTGCAATATCATCCGCAGACTCAACTCTAATTCCCTTACCCTTGTCGTTTTTCAGCTTAAGGCAATCCCTTCTAAGATGCCCCCTCTTGCCACAGCTCCAACAGACAACACCACCAGTCCTAGACTGACTTCATCTATATGAGTTCATACTACTCCTACTAACACGTGTACCAGTTCTTCCTCTATTTTCACCTACCAAAGCAGCAGATACATGTTCGCCAGATTCTCTTCTACGGATGTCTTCACTTAGAATTAAATCTCGAACACTATCAAACGTCAAACTTGTCGACCCAGAGGAATTACTAACAGCAGTAACAGTAGTATTCCAACTATCAGACAATGAGGATAATAGAATCAAAGCGCGTACCTCATCTTCAAAGTCAATCTCAACTGAACTTAATTGACTAACGATCACATTGAATTCATTGATATGATCTGCAACTGACGCACCTTCGCTCATCTTCAAATTAAACAGACGTCGCATCAAATAGACCTTGTTGATCGCAGAGGGCTTCTCATACATGTCCGACAGGGCTTTCATCAAACCCGCAGTGGTTGTCTCTTTCACGATGTTAAACGCGACGTTACGAGCCAACGTCAGCCGAATAACACCCAAAGCTCGTCTATCTAGCAATTCCCAATCAGCTTGCTTCATCGTCTCTGGCTTCTCCCCGGACAGGGGCAAGTGCAATTTTATCTGATATAGATTATCCTCAATCTGCATCTTCCAGAAACCAAAATCCTTCCTATCAAATCTGTCGACTTTCACTTTTCCTTCTTCTATCGCCATCGATTCGCTTCAACTCAGCCAAACCAGGCTCTGATACCAATTGTTGCGGAAGCCAAGCGATCGAACAATAAAATTAACAGAATAAGAAAATAAATCGGATACCAGATTTACGTGATTCGGTCGTAGTGACCTACGTCCACGGGGAGAGCAGTACGGAATTCCACTATAGATCAAGCGATACAACGGAGATTATAACCACACTCGAGTCACTCAAACACTCTAAGTATTTCCCAAGCCCCAATTACACCCAATAACTCACGTAGTGTTTAGCCTCACAATTCCTCACGAAATAATCTCTCAATTTCGCAAAAGAATTGTACATAAATCAACACAAGATTTAATCGCTACGAACACTTGAGCTCTTGGTGTAATTCTACGAACAAAATCCCAGGGAGATAAACCCACGCCAAGCACTCGACGTCAATCGCGGCGCTTCAAGACTTCTTTATCAACAGTGGCTCTTCGAACCAAAACCCACGATCCAATATATATATATTCAGTAAAGGAAGCACCGTGGCCATCTCAACACGGAATAAGAAACTGTGAAGTTCGGTCAACAACGTCCAAAGTTGGACTTTCCTTTTCTGGCCGTGAATTCCACAAGAATTAAGAAAAAATATTTGTTTCCTCCGGCACAAATTTGGACAGTAAATTTCCAATATTTCCTTTTTGCTCAATTTCGGACATCCGCAAAATATCTAATTCGGAATATTTAGATGTCTCTTTGAGCTCAAACTCGAGATATATTTTCAACAGACTAGCACGTTGTTATATTATGTCTCGAATTTGAGCCATTTATGAAACCCGACCCGATTGGATAAGGGTATTAATGATAACCATTCTATTTCGGGAATAGATTTTTGGTATTTTATTCCTTGAACGAGTTTCTGAACAGAAATACTCTTTTGATAACGATATAAAATCTCTCTTCATGAAATAAAAATTCATTTGATAATGACACAAAATTTCTCCCTCTTACGCTATGTCCCATTCATCAACGGAAGGCAGCTAGTGGTGGCCAACAGGGTATGGCAATGGCCAGCAGTGGGAGGCGGCTGGCAGCGGGCGGTGGCAGTTGGTGGGCGGCCACGGGGGGCGGTGACAGCTGCATGCGGTGGGCAGCAGGAGGCAAAAGTAAGCGATGAGAAGAGTTTTTATTTCTCTTTTTATTTTAAAAATAGAAAAGTAAAAACTTTTTACTTCTAATTTCTATTACAAACTTAAGTCTAGACTAAAAATTTATTTTAGAATAGAAAAATGAAATTGCGTTGTCAAATGAATTTCTATTCTAAACTTATTTCAGAAAAAGGAAAAATAAAAAACATAGAGAACCTAAATGTCCAATATTCGGCACAAGACATCTACTAGTTACTTCTCTTGAATTTGACCAATAAGTGGACTTGGAGAAAAAAAGAATAGCAACGTGGGGTCCAGCAGTAATTAGAAATAATTAGAAAAAAGAAAACAAAAGAAAATATAGGGCTTACTTTTGGACTAACCCTAGGTTGTCTTTTCATTGAAGTTTTGGCCGCCGATGGTCTCCCTCTCCGGCTAAGTTGTGGCCGCTAGCACAGAGATGTGTGGGTCCAGGTCAAAGTTGTTGACCCCTATAAAACGGAAGAGATATTAGGGCGTGGGTTCTCAAGCTGTACAGTAGCCGACAGCGAAGGAATTTGCGGGTTTCCTTCGGTGGAGAGCAGGAGCGGTCGCATGAATTAGAAGATGAAGAAAGAACATCCGTACTTTCTTGTTTTTCAGCAGTATGCGAGTTGTTGCTTGGGCGCGAACGCCAATTTGAGCTAGCAGTTTTTATATCCATTTGAGTTGTTTATTGTAATTACTTAGAGTTTGTGTTTAATTTAGGTGTGGAAAATACTTGAGTACGTGCGCAATTATAAACTCCGATTCTCAGAATATTCATGGATTATTTGCTGCTGGCTCTCCTTATAGATGTAGGTACTAATACATCGGACCGAACCACGTAAGTATTTAGGTATTTTTTATCGTTCCTCATTTATTTCTTCGGTGATTTTTGCATTGGTATAATTTGCAAAAATCCGGTTAGCTTCCATGTTCGTATACATTACAACAATTGGTACCTCACACATGAATTCGTATACTCTTTGATTTTCCTGCTATACAAAGGTGGTCTACCTTTGCTCTATCAAATTGGAAATAGAAAATCATTACAAAAAAACTAGCCAACAGAAAAGCATGTGAAGAGCGCCCCCTATGAATGTGAATCCAATTCATATACATCGGATCACATCTACATGATCAAATGATATATGCGGATTGTGACCATATGCACCTAAGTTATTTTTATTGCTGAGAGTCACTTTGGTGCAGGTATTATCCAATGACTAAATGGACATAGACCATTTCAGGAAAATTCCCTTCGATCATTTGGATATTGGAGGGTCAATAAGAAGCACCGAAGTTAATGACTAAGATGAAAAAGCATGACACTGGGAGCTATAATTTAGTGGAACATCGACATGGTGTGTAATGATGAAGGCTGTTCCATTCTTTCCAACCAAAATTCATTACGAATTATAGGAAGTCCACGTCAAGATGCGTTTTCCATCTATCGTATTTTTTAGGACAAAATAAAACATCCTAATGCACTTGATATGGATTTGATAAAGAACTAATTAAACAGGGGTTAAGAGCACCGGAGTTCCTTAACTATTGTAGAATGTTCCTGAATATCATTTCTGTACCAGTTTGCCCAGAGTGACTAGGGTCAGGTGAACCCGAAAGGGCCACCGTAGGCGCCTTAACTTCAGCAAGAGCAAGCAGAGAGAGGACGGGCAGCAAGCTGAGGCAGGCAAGATCGCGGCCTTCACCAACCTTGCCGCTTGCTGATGATTGCCTTCGGACCTCACCATTCCTGTAGCAAGAGCTAGCGTCACCGCGGAGGGCAGTCCTCATGCTGATTAACAACAAGGGTGCGATTGTCACCTTGTATCTTGGCAATGCCCTTGCACAGATCAGCAGTGAGGGACCAAGGCCCACACTGCCATGTCTGAGGTCCGCCTTGCACGTGGCGACAAGGGTCGGGTCCCTGCTTCGTCTCAACGACTAGTCAGGTGATGACGCAGATCTCACTATCTCTGTTTATGGGGACTGCGATAGGCCTAGACGAAGTGGCTGGGACCAACCCCCAGATATCGGTGAGTCGCTGAACTATCGTCGGGGTCGATATGATGAAATTGAAATAGTAGTTCAACATAAATCCAACAAGGAATAATAATCCGCCGAGTAACAAGACAATTGGCAAGGACATGATCGCTGTATGAAAAATGAGGGGGTATGTTTTACTCAGAATTTTGTTACTTTGTGTTCTATAGGGTGTGGACCTTAGCAAACAAAAAAAGCTTTGCATTAGGGATTAGCCAATGAAAATATTACTAATGGATGCTAATTAGCTGATAAACACACAAACGATATTTACGGGGAAAGGGAATAATGAAAGAGCAAAATGGGTAGTGGGATCTGAAAAGTTGCTGTCTAGTGGCTAGGCTGTTTGACTTGGAGAGAGAAATATGGCTTTGATATTTGATAAATATGGCATTGGCCCCTTCCAGCCCTGGACGTGGCGCTGCATCTACATCGTTTATTCTATGGGAGGATCCATTCGATCAAAAAAAAATTACGCAGCTTGGCAACCCAATTGTTAAAAAAAAATTAGAAGAAGAAGAAGTCCGTACGGAAAATTGGAAGACTTTTGGGTTCCGTTCGTTTCACAAAAAACATTTTCCATAATTTCCGGTGTTCGATCAAGGAAAATATTTTTCGGTTGGTGAAAAAGCTCCTTTAAAAACTAAGGAGAAAAGGAAATCATTTTCCAATCTTCCTATCCTCTCCTCTTCTGATCGTCGGATCTCCAGGGCCGCTCCTCCTCTGTTGCTACCTTGCGCTTCATCTGCTCCTCCCCCGCTGCTGCCTTGCTCATCGTCTCGTCCCATGGCCGGCAAGCTCGAGCAAGGCCGAGCCTAGCCTCGCCTCGCTAGATCCGGCGATGCTCAGCGGAGCTCGAGACCAATGAGGCGAGGCCGAGCCTTGTCAGATCTGGTAAGGTGAGGTTCGGCCTCGCTCACCTGAGGCCGATTGTGGACCACAGCGAGCCTCTCCGGCCTTGGGCGAGTGAGACCGAGCCTCGCCTCTCCTTGCCAGATCCAGTGATGCTCGGCCGAGCTCGAGACCAACGAGGCAAGGCTGAGCCTTGCTAGATCTGGCAAGACGAGGCGAGGCATCACTCGCCCAAGTCCAGTCGCCAGCCTTGGGCGAGTGACGCAGAGCCTCGCTTGTGGCTGGTCGCTGGCCGTCGTCGTGGCCGGAAATTGGCAGAGGAAGAAAGAAAGGGAAATAAAAAAGAGAAATAAAGAAAAGAAATATTAAAATACAAAATACAAAATTATTAAAAATAATGCATGAAGGAAAATATTTTTCATACCGAATGGCGAAAAATATTTTTCGAGACTTTTTTATATTTCAGTCAAATACTAAAAAATTATGTTATTTTTTAAAAAAATAACTTCATAAAAATATTTTTTGCGAAACGAACAGAGATGAAGTATCTTTATCCCTCGAATGGGAATCACGTCTCCTTTTTGGTTGCGTTTCATTCTCCATAATCATTACATTCTGACTCGCAACTAAGAAATGAGAGGAGAGGTTAACAAATGTCCAAAGTGGACGGTATTTTCACTTTATTGGTTAGGAAAGGATGGGATAAACTCCACTTGCGACGTGACTTCCCCGTCAGTCTTTTATGACCTAATTGACCGGACTTTTTCTTCGGTCACGAAGAAATGGAAAGCTTAGTGCATTGGTAATGGAACAGAAAGTTAAGTGGTCTAATGGCGATAGAAATCTCTTTTGACTATTACTATTGCAAAAACTTGTTACTCTTTTATTGGCTGCAATTTGTTAGGCTAGTGGCAAACACTACACCATTACAATTATGATGTACAATATGTACCATCATCCTATAGTACAATGACTACAGCATGTCAAGAACCCACTACCAATTAATGCATAAATATTGCGCAGGTAGAACCACAAATCTATATGCACTTAGGATCAACAACTATATGTGTTCGAAGGGTTTTTCGTGCATCTCCACTAGTTCACATTCTCGGGTGGTCTCTGTTACTCTTTTGATTGGCTGCAATTTGTCAGCCTAATGGCAAACATTATACCATCGGTGAACGTTATCCAAAAAGATCTTGTGATAATTTTTCAATGTAGTCTATTTGGCTAATTTAGGCCAAAATAGTTGACGTAGCTTTGAGTCTATTTTTTCAATTTTCATTTTTCTTGTACATTCTTTTTTTCTTTTCTTTTTTTCCCTATTCTTTGCTTCTCTATTGTTCATCTACTTCCCTCCACCAAAAAGGACTAGGCAGGCCGCCAAGGCCTCGACGATGACCAACACCTCTCATAGGCCACAGACAAGGGCCTCCATGCTCTCACTAGCTACGGGTTATTGAGGAAACCTCCTATAATATTTTGAAGTTAACAAAATCATCTGATTTTACCAATTATTGGATAAATGCTAATGTTGTCTTATCTCATGACTGAAAAGATACAAGGAAAACTATATATCCACTCATAATACTTGAAGTGTGAAGTGATTTACCGAAGATTATTGAAGGACCTTGATGAAGATGAAAAAGTCAAGGAACGGAAAGTTCATGAGGGTTTTGAAGTACTGTGATGAGATGAATAGTTCATATGATCGTATTCATACACATCAAGATAAAGTGGATGGTAACAAACAAGTCGACTAATGGTGGAAAGCCTTGAGAGGCTCACAAGTTGCTAATAGAAGCGGTTCCCTATATTACCCTGAATATGGCATACGCATCATATCCTGGTTCTCAAATCTGTATTGAGAGTTCCTTTCTAAGTAGTAGTGACAATTCCAGTGACAATTACATACATTTACGGTGAAAGTAGAGATAGTAATGAAATGGGGATCTCTAGTATAAGAAATACAGGAATGGTATTGATTTCACTCCAAGAGAAAATCCTACTTATTTTGATTTGAGTAAAAATTTATGCATTTTTGGGTTTAATGCGAAAATTGTTATGGATTAAATTATAAGAAACTTATGAAGTCCAAAATGAATATTTGTGACTAATGTGGATATCATTTGAAAATGAGTAGTTCAAATCGAAATCGAAATTTCGATTGATCCAGTTCACCTCAGGCCTGGAATTCTGGAGACACACATAGGGAGAGAAATTTAATCGGTTGTCAAACAATTTGCTAAGAAGGATTATTTCCTTATATGAGCAAAAGTATTCATGGAAACCACACTATCACTAGGAAGATTTAATTGTATAAGCGATCAGATCTCTCAGTGATTGGAGAATTTATCTTCAACGGCTAAATTGGTCATCTTGAAACTTTTTGACTGTTAGTGTGGATCTTGAAAACTATATAAGAAGATCGACATACATTGAAGATATATGAATAATGAGAATTTACATTATTGAGAAAGCGCTTTATTCTCTCTTTTTGTTGAGTGAGCAGTTCATTATTACCGAGAGTGACTCACTGATTGTAATCTTTATTCATAAGTGTATAAGGGTTGTAGTAATGCGTGAAAATTAGTAGTGTGATTTACTAGCTTTGTGTAAAAGCAGCATGAGCTACACTATAACCGCCCAAAGGATTACTAGTGGAATACAACCTATTAGTGGTTGTTAGTCTGGAAGAGTGAAGATAGGCTTAATCTAAGTTGAACTATTATAAAGATCTAAGTGCGACTCTTGTATTTCTCTTTATTTGTTTCCTTATTTTTTGGATAGAAACATACTACACACGAAATCATCAGCTTACTCTTGTATATATAAAATTATTCTTGCATAAATACTTTATTATAAAAATTTTGCAACATCTATCAAGTTTTGCTTTGTAACCTATTTATCCCATATCTAAGTTATATCATTAGCGATAACAATTGGTATCAAAGCTAGGTTGCTCATTTACTTTGAAGCGTTCTATTTCGATAGCATAAAGATCAACCATGGCTAGTCATATTAGTGCAGCAGTGTCGCGACCGACCTCCCGAGCCTTTTCGAATGACATGCAAAAAAGAAGGGGGGCTCGCCTGGTACGTGCTAAGTCTAGGTTCGGGACTTAACTCGGGCTCTTCCAAGCCCATACCATATCGCAACTTAGGGTTTAAGTTTTTTTAACATGCAGGTGATTTACATGCAGGAGTCGCCACTAATCGATTTGGGGTAGATTGATTAGAAACCCAAATAGGGTGACGGGAGAATCACCCTATTCCTACGAACCAGAGATTAACTGGGTTCGGGGACTTGATTACACTAGTTAAATAACTAATGCCCTTTCGGTACCTTTCTACCCTATTCATTTCTGAAAACATTTGTCAGGTAATTTAGATTGATTTTAGGACCTTTTTCCTAACATGTGAGGTGATCAAGCGAGTGCACAATTATAAACGATCAGCAATCAGGAACACAATAATTCATGCAGCCTAAGGTTCTAACCTTAACTAAATCAGATGACATTCAAAAATACAATAGCTCATGCAATTGTATTAAAAACATGCATAATAACAGTAGTGAAAAACACATGCAAAGTACTAACGCACAACCTCAGGTTTGTCTAATTTAAATAAGATAATAACATGAACAATAATACAATAAATAAAATAAAACACTTAGATATATCACATAATAAAAAAAACTTTTCTTAAAAAAAAAATTTTTTTGAAAATTTTTTTTTTTCGGAAAAAAAATATAATAATGATGATAATAATACCGAAGAAAATAAAATAAAAATAAAATTTTTTTTTTAAAATTTTTAATTAATTTTTAAATAAAAAATAAAAAAATAATATTAATATAATATTAAAACCGGGTCGGGTTGCGGATTCGGGTCGGCCCGGTCCGACCCGGGTCAACGGATCCAACCCGGGAGTTGACCCGGGTCGGATCGCTGATCCGGGTCGGTCGGGAACCGACCCGAGTCAACGGACCCGACCCGAAAGTTGACCGGGTCGGATCAACTGATCCGGGTCGGTTCTGACCGACCCGAGTCAACGGATCCAACCCGGGCGTTGACCCGGGTCGGATCTGCTGATTCGGGTCAAATCCGACCCGAAATCACAGACCCGCGGGGGGAAAAACGCCGGCGGAGCCAAAATTGGCCGTCCGCCAGCCGACCCAGTCCGGCGCCGCCATCGAATCGGCCCCTGGGGCCGCCACCAACGTCGCCGACCACCTGGCTCGCCGTCCGGCCGCCGGTCCGCCGACCGGCGACAGAATCAGAATCGGTTTACCTGGGGGCAATTCGCCGAACACCTGGCGGGCGTGGTAAGAAATGACCAAATCCAACCTCCTCCGGCGACTGGGTGGTTTCCGACGGCCACAGCTCATCTCCGACTGAGAGGGGGAGTCGAGACCAGCGACAGCATGGGCCGGGAATCGCACGACACGGCCGGCGCAAGTCCTGGCCTGACTGTGTCTGAAAAACAGAGCAGAACAGGGATTTTTTTTGGCCAAGGGGCTCCCCTGTCGACGGCGAGTCAGGGGGTTTTCCGGCTGTTCTGGCGGCGGCGGCGGCGACGTTACTGGATCCTCCTCCTCCTCCGGCGAGCCTCGGTTCCTTCTCTCTTCCTTCTCTCCCTCTGTGTTTCTCTCTCTCTCTCTTTGCTCTGTTTCTGTTTCAAATGGCCAACCGGGACTCTCTCTCTCTCTCTCTGTGTCGCCGTCGTCGGCTCGGCGGCGGGAATGGATGGCTGAGGGGCGGTGACCGCCGGATGCTCCCTTTCTCTCCCGGCTCCTTCTCTATCTCTCTCTGTTTTCCTTTGAAATGGCCGACCGGGCCTCCCTCCAAAAATTGGCCAACCCCCGCTCTCCCTCTCTCTCGGGCTATGTATAGCCGGCGACGATGACGATCCTGTGCTTCCTCACGTCGGCTGACGATGGCCTGCACCAGCCTATGCCGATCGAGACTTTTGTGGCCATTGTAGGCCGGTGCAAGGAGGGGGGGCTCTGACGCTGAAGCAGAACAGGGAATCGAGAGGGAGGAGGGGATAAGGAAAGCCGGGAAAACGGGGAGGACGGGACTGGCAATTAATGCCAGTCCCGTCGGCGTGCTCTCTCGGCCTTCCTCTGGCCAGATAGCGACGGCGAGGAGCGGCGCCGCCGTGCGTCGGCGTGACATCGCGAACAGAGGCGAACAGGGGAGAAGAAAGCGACCGGCGCGGGGAGGGGAGAAGGAAAGAGAAGGGAAGCTGGGCCGGGCTGGGCCCAGTCGCGCAGAAGAAAAAGAAAGAAGAAAAAAAGAAGCGGGCTAGGCCGCGCGGAAGGGAAAAAAAGAGAAAAGAAAAGGGACCGGGCCGGGGGCCCGAGCGGGGGGGAAAAAGAAACAGGCCGGGTCGGCCCGGCCCCGACCCGGCCCGACTCGAAATTTTTTTTTTAATATTTACTCTAATAGCCATATTAATGCAAAATGTCTAATTCTATATGCAATGCATTTTAAATTGAAATATTTTTTTGCTTTAGGAATTAAAGAAAATTAACTCCTAAATTTTGTATAATTAATTTTGGGCAAATCAAAAATAGGTGTCTACAAGCAGTCTACGAAGGACAATCAATTTCGAGCTGCAGTTTCTAGAAATGCAAGATGAAAGCATTTATCAGGTCAGCAGATCCAGCAACATGGAATGTCGTCGAAAATGACATTCGTATCACTCCAACAGCCAGAACTCTATCTTCATTAGCATGCTCTGGCACTGGTGAAATAACAGGAGAAACAAGAGCAATGTAAGCGACATTATCAACCAAGGGATTGACCAGAAGAGAACCTTACAATGCTAAAACTCTTTACTCTGTTTATTGTGCTTTATCACCTTCAAAATTTAATTGTATCTCTATATGTACTTCAGCCAAATAAATTTGGGACAAACTAAAAGTGATTTTTGAAGGGATTAACAGAGTCAGAAAACAAATATTAATATACTTTTGGGAAAATATGAAACTTTCAAAATGAAGTATGATGAGACTATCACAGAAATAAACACAAGATATACCGAGATAGTAAATGGTCTTGCCTATCAAGGAAAGACATTTACCAATGCTGAGGATGTAAACAAGATTCTTATAGCACTTTCTATGGAGTGGAATTATATGAAGACTTTCATTTGAGAAACACTAAGGATTATACCTCTTTCTGTGGATGAACTCAGGGGAACTTTAATGGCCATGAAGCTGACCGATTGATGAAGGGGAGCAGAAAGGTAAGAAATCAATTGCATTTAAAGCTAACACTTATGATGAAGATAATAACATCAGAGGAGAATGGTGACAATGAAGAGATGGCAATGCTATAAAAGAGATTCCAAAATATCGTTAAGAAGAGAAGAAATCTCAAGGGAAGGAAGCAAACAAATTAATCAAATGAAAGGAACTTCTCCAAGAACATAGAAGACTTCAAAAGTAAGGATATAATATGTTTAGAGTGCTGGAACATGGACACATTAAACCAGAATGTCCTTTACTCGAGAAATTAAAGAAGAAATTTGAGAAAAAGAAGAAAGCACTCAAGGCAGAAACTTGGAGTGATTCAGAAAGTGAGTCCAGTGACGAGGAGATTAATTATACAAGCAAATATCTATTTAATGGCAAATATTCAAACCGAGGATGATGAGGTATTTTACTCGGATCCTAATCTTGATGATGAAGATGCATATTATGAATTGGGTGAGGAACATGAAAATGCTTTAAAGAAGATCTCTAATTTGATAAAGGATGTCTCTAGATTTAAACAGCAAAATATCATTCAAGATGAAACGATCATTGAGTTGGAAAAGAAAATTTCCTTTGACAAGGAAGAAAAATATACTCTGCAAAAGGAAATTGACTTGTATAAGGAAGATATTTTAAAAATTTACAAGAAATTCTCTCTTCAGTCGAAAACATTTGAGCATGTTCTTTCCATACAAATCCCATATTACAGCAAAACTGGTCTTGGATTAAAAAAGGCAAGTGACATCATGATTTTCCAAAGGTTAAGGAAAGATTGAGGCGTAGACCTTCGAATCAGATTTATAAAAATCATTTTGGTAAGCAATTTGTTAGACTGGTTGGTTGTCGATATTTTCATTGCTCGAACTGTGGTGATCCTAATCATTATAAGCAGGAATGTCCAATTGATTTGAAGAAATGAAAACAATCAACTGGAGATTAGATGCCTCCTCTAATAGGAAATGACTCAAGCTTGTCTTGATACCAAATCTTGACACCTGAATTTCACCGAAGAGTGCATCATGCATCTTCCGAGGAAAATTATTTCGAGAATCAAGTTTGCTGGTAACGATGAGAATTTGACCACTATAAGCATGATAGTTCATTAAGAGCTAGGTTTTGATCCGTGTAAACTATCCATGCATCTTGTGAAGATTAGCCATTGACTTCGCCAACAATGGTGCAATTCGACCCCTAATCGACAACATTGACATTACATCATCCTGCGTCTATTTTTTCCTCTGTATTTCCTCTACACTTTTAATCTAGGGACATTATAGTATTAGAATCTCGGGCCTAACGGCTAAAATTTTGGTCAACAGCAACTCTAGAGAGTCTCAACCGTCCCAGTTCACACTTGGTCTCAACCTCCTCTCTAGCAATTTTGACATGTCTTTCCTTGATCGATTGAAGGCTCAAACGAGCTCACAAAATTGCAAACCAGATGTCACGACGAGTGTATTCGAGTTTACTTTTCAATGATATATGGCCTGTGCATTAGTTCTAAGCGCAACTTCCAAGTTTTCCCTTTTTCCAAGCTGATGTCGGTTGATCCTACAACGGACCCCCAGACAAAAACCGGTAATGTATAGCCTTCAAAAGTGGACTTCCCAAAGTCCGTTGGGCACAAAATTTTTGTGCAATCTGTGAAGGTGCGTCAAATTTCAGCCATCAAAATTTCAGCCCAATTGAACGAACAAGGAGCGCACAGTCGCCATTTCCACACAACTGCGCAATCTGCGTCTACTCTCCCCGAGATGAGCAAATCTTCCCACCACTCCTCATCTCACAGGCGCCCACTTATCCACTCTTTTTCCCACATAATTACCCTCCTTGGACCTCTAACTATCAAGTCCCAAATGAACTATAAAGATTGACCTAAGCATTGAATGGCAATTAGAGAGGAACTGAACTGACTAGAAGACCAAACTTAGTGGAGTGGTTAGGCTTGATTGAGCTGGAAAATCTGCTCTTGGGGGGAAGTGGAGATCAACAAAGACCGGGAAGTGAGGCATTAGACTTGGGTAATGGAGGCTTGATTCAGGACAATTGAAGTGACAAAAGGGAGGGGGAAAGCAGCTCTCACAAGCGGGAACCAAACTCGCTCATAAGAACGCTGGTGGACGGGAGTTTTAGGTCTTCTTGGCCATTCTCTCCTCTACAAAATCCTCTAGGGCTTCAAGGTGAAGATTAGAGAGGAAAAGTGGGAGAAAATTAGGCACAAAAATTAGGTAAGTCTAGCTGAGCTAGAGAGGGGGCTGTGGGCATGAGTTTGAACACCTCTCTTGGCCATTCTTATCTCTCTCCCTTGAGAACAAGAGGCCATATCAGTTCCCTTGCCATCTCCTTACGACCTCACTCAAGGTAGGAAGCACTTGTCTATTTTCTTCGACTTGCCAAGGACACCATGCTAGAATTGGAGTTCAAAGTTGGGGCACGATGCCTCACCTTGCCCTAGCGAGTGACGCCAGCCCGATGCCTCGATCTCTAGGTTTGCCAAGTCAGTTATGGCATTCTTGCACCCCATTATTTTTGTGTTTCGATTACCTGTGTCCATATATGTCTAGTATGTCAAGCTTGTTAACGGGTCGACTTAGAGCCTATCTTAGTAATGGTAGTGTATATTTTGCCGTATCACACCATGGGAGCCATTCTAGTTATTTTTGTTGCCGTTCGGGTTCTTTTGAGCCAAAGACAAGCACCGAGAACCTGCTGTCCAGCGCCTTTAAAGCATTGTACAGAGGACTCTGGGTCCCATCATGGCCCATTTGAAGATCCAGGATGGCTCTGGACATTCCTTTTGCTTGAATAGGCAATTCTGGGCTCTTTCAGGCCTATTTGGAGGCCCAATGAGCTCTCAAAGCCTGCTGTACAACAGCGTGAGCATGCTGGATGGGGGGTCTCGGGCTCTCATTTGGCTCTAATAATGGTCCCGGGCGGTCCCACGACGCCTGTCTTACCTTACTGCAAGTATCGATGTTGGAATCGCAAGTTTAGGAGTCATTATACTTTGATTAGTGTAATCGTGGTCTATTTGTGGTTAATCATGCTATTTATTATGATCTTAGTGTTAAGTTTAGTCGACATTCGTATAGGAGAAAAAGTTGCATGGAAAGCATGTAAATAGAAAAGTACAAAAGATAGCATTTTAGGAGATGTCGAGCAAGTTTAGTGTTCAGTTATAATTTTAAGTAGGGAAAATGAGACAAGCAGTTCCTAAACTTTGATCTAATATGCAATGTGGTCCCAGAACTTTTAATTTGTTCAATGTAGTCCCTAAAATTTAAACCAATATGCAATGTAATTCTTGAACTTTTAATTTGTTCAATGCAGTTCCTAAACTTTTGGTAAATGTTCAATTTAATCTCTGAACTGTATGAAAATGTTCAATATAGTCCTTTCATTAATTCAAGTTCAAGAACTACATGACCATTTTCATACAGTTCAGGGACTATATTGAATATGTACCAAAAGTTCAAGAATCAAATTGAACATTAGGCTAAAGTTTTTAGATTATATTGAACAAATTAAAAGTTCAAGGATCAAATTGCATATAGGGTCAAAGTTTTAGGATTATTTGTGTTATTATCCCTTTTAAGTAATGTTTTGAGTTTATGTTTAATTTCGTATAGTTCTAGTCTAATGTATGGTGTAGATGTTAGATCATGTCATCTTGAGCAATTAAAAGAGAGAAAAGTCGGTAAAGAGAAATGATAGAAAAGAGTAGTTACCGTGGCGTTTAGTTTAGAATTGCAACTAGAGATAGGGATAATTCGTTGAGTAAAATTTCATTGATATTACTTAGCCGGTCGTTCATTTTGTCTGGTTCATGGTCGTGCATGTTATCTGATTTTGAAATATAGACACGCTTAGTTCTGGATACCACTTATAAGGGTCTTGTCCCAAGGCGTAATAACAAGGCAATGTTTATTCTTTGCCCGATACCTTATCGAGATTTACTTTTCTCACGGCAAAAGTACACAAGAAGTGCCATAACTTGTGTATGGCGATCACTTTGGTGCCATAATTTTTTTTTGGATCACTTTGGTATCAAGTCAGAGGAAAAGATATCACTTTAGTGCCAATTTGGCTAGAAATCCGACGTGGCATTTTTTATTAATTTTTGACGTCGACGTGGCTCGCCGAAAGCTGAGTCAGTATATACAGTCAATATTTTTTATTTTAAATAATTTTTTCTAACGTGTACAGTCAGCATTTTTTATTTTAAATATTTTTTTCCTTTTTCTTTTCTTTTCTTTTTTTTCTTTTCTCTCCTCGCCGGCCGACCACCGGCGAAGCCCGGGAAGGGCTGGGCGAGGGCAGCCTTGCCCATGGCCGGCAAGGGGCGGCCTCGCCAGATCTGGGCGAGGCGACCCTCGCCGGCCATGGGCAAGGCTGCCCTCGCTCGACGCCGGCGAGGCTCGCCCTCGCCAGATCTGGCGAGGGCAACCCTCGTCGGCGTCGGGCGAGGGCGACCCTCGCCCGCCCAGGCGAGGGCTTCCCTCGCCTGACTCCGGCGAGGGTCGCCTCGCCCAGATCTGGCGAGGGTCGCCTCGCCCAGCCCTTTCTGGGCTTCGTCGGTGGCCGGCCGGCCACCAACAATCGGCCGACGAGGGGAGAAAAGAAAAAAAAAAGAAAAGAAAAGAAAAAGGAAAAAAAATATTTAAAATAAAAAAAATGCTGACTGTACACGCTACTCAATCTCTGACGAGCCACGTCGGCGTTAAAAATTAATAAAAAATGCCACGTCGGATTTTCAGCCAAATTGACACTAAAGTGATTTCTTTTCCTCTGACTTGACACCAAAGTGATCCAAAAAAAAGTTATGGCACCAAAATGATCGCCGTACACAAGTTATGACACTTCTGGTGTACTTTTGCCCTTTTCTCACACTTTACGTTTTGTCTTCCTTATTTACATGCTTATCTTCATTTGTTGTGTTGTTTATGCTATACGCTTGATATATACCCATTTTTGCAAGCGACCGTGCATGATCACTTAGTGGAATGTACCTAGGAGCTTAAAATTTGGCAAGACCACTTGAATCACGTTTTCAATAAACAAAGTGAGTTTAAGTACCGAAAAGGTGTTAATTAGAAATTAGCATAACCAACTCCCCATTCCTAGTATATCTGGTTCATTGAAAGTGAAACTCGTGGCCCCTAACTGGCCTAGAATAGGTTAGTAGATGCTCCAAAATGAAAAAAAAACATGTTAATCATGATGAGCCGAGTCAACATAATGTCACGCATTGGTAAGGTCTGGGAAAATCCATGCCGAATGTAGCACAACCTAACAGACTTTGGCCACTCCCAATTGGCAGGCCATCCCCCTGTCGAACGCTTAATCCCTACATCTCGTTTGGGGAGGGTCGTGAAACCAAAGAAAAATATAAGTTCATTGTTGTAGGAAAAAATGAGAAAGAATAAGTAGTATTTGGATAGTGGATGTTCGAAACATAGAACCTGGAGATTCAACCAAGTCCATTAATCCCGCAATATTCAATGAAGAAAATTTCACCTTAGATGAAATGGAAAAGAAAAGATCATTGGCAAAGGAACTATTAAATTGAAAAATCTTGCTACTAATGATGTCTCCTTAATTAAAGGACTAAATTACAACATGATTAGCATTAGTAAATTATGTGACAACGTATTAAGAATCATCTTTGAAGAAGACAAATGCAATGTTAGTGAGTAGTGACAAGTCGCAAGTTTTCACTAGAAGAAGACATGGCAGTATCTATTACCTAGAAGTTGAATCAGACTCTATCAAATGTCTTGTTTTTATCAAAGATGATAGCATACTATGACATAGAAAATTGGATCATATGAATATGAAACAAATATCTAAGCTGTCTTCAAAAGATCTCGTCCGAGGTGAGGACTACCCAAATAGAAATATGAATAGAGCAATATATGCAATGCATGTTCTCTGGGAAAAGTAAGAAGTTCATGCAAATTCATAAATTTTGTTTTCACTAATCGAGTCTTGTAGCTCTCACACAAGGACCTATTCAGATCTACTCAAAACCTAAGTCTAGGGACAAAATATTGGGTACCTCTTGTGATTCCACCGTAGAAAAATCCCAGCCCTGAGGACGCGACATGTGTCCGAGGGAACCCACCATATTAGATACTGGTCCACTCCCGTTGTCTCTCTCCTCTCTCCTCTGTTTCTCATCTTCTTCACCGTTTCCTGCCCCTTTTGTTCTCTCTTCCGCAAGTCTCGCTCAACCTCCGTCTGCCTCTCATCTTCTCCGACAACCTCCTGGCTTCCCACAACGGCGCTCCCAATGACAGCTACTACAACGGTAACTTCGTGGACGCTGCCTCGTTCGCCACCCCATGAGTCCAAGAACATGCCCAAGCCCCCGTCGTCATCACCCGCGACCTCGAGCCCTCCTACATCCCCTGAATCCTCGAGGTCCCTTGTAGCTCCAATGTCGTCGCCTCCCTCCAAAGCTTCCAGATCTGGCGAACCCTCGCCCAGACAGCGAGGGTCCGGCCCTTGCCAAATGCCGCGAGGGCAACCCTCACCCTGGCAGTGAGAGTCGAGCCCTCGTCGAATCGGGGAAAGCGAGGGCCGGCAAGGGCCGCGGCACCCTCGCTTGTGGTCGATCGCCAGCCATGGCCATGTATTGGCCAAAGGCCAAAGGCCGTGAGGGCGACCCTCGCCTTGGCGGTGAGGGTCGAGCCCTCGTAGAATCGGGGAAAGTGACCCTCGTCTGAGGCCGGCGAGGGCCATGACACCCTCGCCTGTAGCCGGTCGCCGGCCATGGCCATGTACCGGCCACGGCCATGTACCGGCCACAGGCCAAAGCGAAAGAAACAAAAACAAATGTGCAGAAAGCGAGCGGCGTCGGGAAGCAGGGGAGAGAGGAGAGAGACAGAGGGAGGGAGGGAGAGAACTGATAGGTGGGCCCACAAGCGACACGTGTCGTGCGATAAATGGACTATATTTTACTGACGTGGAATCACAAGAGGTACCCAATATTTTCTCAAGTTTAGCTGGCAAGAAATGTTGTTTATTAATTGGGGATGACTACTCCAGATTTACTTAGGTTTATTTTCTTGCTCACAAGAGTGAAGCATTTGAAACCTTTTGTAAAATTTACAAAAAAGATTCAATATGGAACAGGCTCTGCAATTTTTTCTGATAAAACTGATCCGGGGAGTTTGAAAATCAAGATATTTTAGAATTTTACAATGAAATTTGATTTGGACATAATTTTTTGCTCCATATACTCCACAGAAAAATATTGTGGTTGAAATGAAAAATAGATCTCTATAGAATATCTCAAGAACCATGCTACATATCGCTGGACAGAGGCTGTTGCAACTTTGTGTTATATTATTAACCGAGTTTTCCTAAGACTTTTGTTGGAGAAGACTCCCTATAAGTTTTTTAAAAATTTGAAATCCAAATATTTCCTATTTCCGTGTTTTTTTGTAGCAAGTGCTTTATTCTCAAAAATCTAAGTGACAATGCTAGTAAGTTTTGTATAACGTCAGTTGAAGGTATCTTTCTTGAATGTTCTACTTTTAGTGAAGCATATGGAGTATTTAACATGAATTCACAAGAAGTAGAGGAATCTATACATGTCAGGTTTGAAGAAAGTTCACATCCTACAAAAGATGTTGATGAGGATGAGAATAATCCGTAAGTAAGAGCACATGCTTTTACTTGCCAGAACATATCAACTAAAGAATAAGGATGGAACCATCACGAGTTACCAAGTTATTGGAGATACAGGTCAAGTCACCCTCAAGAACAATTTATTGGAAATGTAAATGAATGGATTGAGACGAGATCATCATTCAAAGCACTTATTAATACATTAGCATTGATCTATGAGATAAAACCAAAAGGATGAAAACTGGACGGAAGATACGCAAGAAGAACTGCATCGGCTCAAGGAAAATGAAGTCTGGAAGCTTGTTTGAAGACCGGAAGATCATCCAATCGTTAGAACGAAGTGGATATTTCGAAACAAACTCGACAACAAAGGTAAAATCATTTGTACCTAAGGCAAGTTAGTAGTAAAAGGTTAGTCTCAAGAGAAAGGTATAGACTATGATGAAACCTATGCTCCTATGGCTAGATTAAAAAAAAAGCAATTAGATTACTACTTGCTTATGCTTGTTACTATAATTTTAAACTCTATCAAATGGATGTAAAAAGTGCATTTTTGAATGGGTATATCAAAGAAAGATTGTATGTAGAGTAGCCTCAAAATTTTGAAGACCTTGAAAGAAGCGACCATGTATATCAATTGAGAGGCTCAACACCTTTCTAATCGAGAAGGGATTCAAGAAGGTAAAGTCGACACAACATAATTTCTTTGAAAGGAAGGTAATGATATTTTGCTTATTCAAATTTATGTCAATAATATTATATTTGAATTTTCTAATGAACATATGTGCAAGGAATTTGCTAAAACCATGCAAAGTGAATTTGAAATGAGCATGATGGGTGAATTAAATTTCTTTTTGGGATAACAAGCGAAACAAACTTCAAGTGGCACATTTATATTTCAAGAGAAGTATGCCAAAGAATTGGTCAAGAAATTTGACATGGAAAATTGCAATTAAACCGAAACTCCTACATCCCCATCTACCAAATTTGATTCCATAAATGCAGATGTTGTCTTATCTTGGGATTGAACAGATACAAGGAAAACTCTATCGCTACTAATAGGATCAGAAGTATGAAGTAAAAGACTAAAGATGACTGGAAGACCTTGATAAAGGTGAACATATCAAGGAATGGGAAGTTCATGAGGAATTGGAAGTATTGTGACAAGGTGAACACTTCATATGGTTGTATTCGTACATCGGTAGATAAAGTGCATGATAGCGTGCAAGCCGACCAATGGCGGGAAGCCTTGACAGAATGCACGAACCTGAGAAGAATGTGCGTATGAGAAATGCCCCGTGTCCTGAAGAACTAGAAGAAAAAGTCTAAATCTTAAGTAATGTTAACAGTCCACCTCCGGCCTAGAATTCTGGAGA
The DNA here is from genome assembly GCA_031216405.1 of Syzygium malaccense. Classification (NCBI taxonomy): domain Eukaryota; kingdom Viridiplantae; phylum Streptophyta; class Magnoliopsida; order Myrtales; family Myrtaceae; genus Syzygium; species Syzygium malaccense. The sequence goes on along the minus strand of CM062256.1, from coordinate 8,007,949 downwards.
CATGTACCGAAACAAATTTAATCCAATTGTTAAGAATGATTATTTCCTAATATGAGCAGGATTATTCATGGAAACCACACCATCACTAGGAAGATTTGATTGTATGGGCAATCAAATCTTCATGTGACTATGGAACTTATTCAATGGCTAAATTGATTATCTAAAGAATTTCTAACCATTGGCGTGGATCTTGAAGAATATATAAGAAAATCAACCTAAGCTGAAGATATATAAATCACGAGAAAATCTTGCAATATTTAGAAAGCTTTTTTCTCTATTGTTACTGAGCGAACAATTCACTATTAATGAGAGTGGCTCACTAATTGTAATATCTATTTAGAAGTGTACAAGTATTGTAGTTGTGCAAGAAAATTGGTAGCATGATCTACTAGGTTAGGGTAGAAGTAGCACGAGCTAAATTGTAACATCTAAAAGGATTACTAGTGGAATTCAGCTTGTTAGTAGCTGTTATTTTGACTCGATTTAAGCTAGACCACTATAGAGATTTGTGTGCAACTCTTCTCTCTTCCTTTGTTTCCATGTTGCACTAAACATCATCAGCTTACTTTCTCAAATATTAAATTGTTCCTATAAACTATATTTGATTTTAATAATTCTGCAAAATCTTTTAGGAATGAGCACGGAAACCGGATTGAACCAACTGGTTCTGAGAGGCTCTTACAGGAACCGGTCTGGTTTGTTCCTAAAATTTGGAACATATGATAATTAGTCCGGTTCCCACTTACAAGTGTGGAATTCAAAAACAAACTTGAAAGAGGACCAAGTAGACTATGAAGTGGTGATTTTGTCTTGCTTAGTCAAAGAAAAATCTGAGCATTCGAATACCTTGAAGATGGACAAGAAGCAAGCGACGCACACAAGGGAACATCAACGGACATGCTTGACCGCTCTTTCCAATTACGTATACGAAGGGCTCTCAAATTCGGCAAAACACAAGGATCACTTTTCAGTTCATGGTACATATTTTAAGGCCGAGGTGTTGGGTGTCCATTGAAGTTTCCCTTCACCAGTGAGGGCTTGTAGGCCCTTGCCCAGATCTAGTAAAGGGCGGCAGCCCTTGCCAGCAGACCTGGGGAGGTTTGCCGACCATTGCCAAGGCCACCGGGACACCCCCCACCCCCCCGGGTCTTTCAAAGAAGATGAACAGTGAGGAAAAGGACAAGAAAGAAAAATAAAATAAAAGATGAAAATATTTATAAAATTTAGCAAAACAATGTCGCTTTCAACGATGTCAGATGCATCAAATCGTCAATGTGCCATGTAGGATAGCCAGTTCTAATCAAACAATCACTTTAGTGATTTATGATCTAAATTAACCTAATGGACTACATTGGAAAATCATTAAAATGTTTAGTACTAAATTGATCAAATTGAAAAATTTAGGACTGAATTGGCAACGGCACTATAGTTTAGGATTTTTTAGTCAATTTTCTTTGCACTATTGCCATTTTGATGTACGATATGTGCCATCATATTTTGCGCGTGCGTAATCTCTCCATTTAATAACTTTGAATTGGCAATATTTGTTTTGGCGTTAGTGATAAGCTGGTGTCAAGGTCAATTTTTGCATATCTCCACTAACCCACCTCCTTGGCGATCTTAGGGCACACTCCCCCTGGACTATTCCCAACAAGATTTGAATCTGGAACAACAATGAAAGGACCAACTTTGTTCGCTATCTAAATCAATACCTTTTTGGCGAAAATGGGTGTGAGAAATCAGATTTAAGACATTTTGGTCACATGCCAAGTCACGAAACATGAGCGAAATATGAATATGCATGGTACTCACTTAAGAAGTAGTAAATGGATAAACTAATGTATATAGATGTATTAGATAAACCTAGACTAGCGAAAGACTAAGCATATAATCACAACAACATAAGGGAAAAGATTGCAAACGAGGCAAAGATTCCGTGCAATTCTAACTAATTACTTTAATCGGCTCTTCAAGAAGCACGAAGTCCTAAGTTGATTCTTACTCGATGCAACCAATTTGTGCCGGATAGCAAGAAAGTTAATTCCTTATGCATTCCCTGATCTCGATACGAATGGTCTGCATCTAACCAAATGGAAAAGATTGATTTTGTGAACCTATAAAAGCTTTACGAAGTAGTTTCGAAATTGCCACCTCACAATGATTTTGAGAAGGTTGAAAGTCCAAAGCGCAATAATTTATAATAAATTCGTGCCTTTGACACATTGGGGGATAGTAATAGTTAAAATCATCTTAGGCAAATGTTTTCTACGATTTAAAAGATGTACCTTGAATAAGATTGAATATATATATCTAGAAGTAAGAAAATAATAGATATGAATAAGTTTGTATTGTTATGGGTTCTGTCAAATATGTTCGGTATTTTATAGCAACTTATCATTGAAACATAATATACTCTATTAGCAAGATGACCGGATAAACTTTAACATAATTTTTTTCTTTGATCTTTTCAATGGAACTTTTCAAACATGTGAGACATCGTCCAAAAAGTTCGAGACGCTAATTATTTATATTGATAATCTATATATTAGATGTAGTTGGCTAATAGCCTACTTTCACAAGTACTTGATGAGCTTGAAAATAGATAGACGACTAGAAAGACGTCAAATTAATATAAGATCAACATATGTAACTTCGATATCGATACAGGTACGATGATATACGCTTTGTTAATTTTTTATGAAGAGTGAACTATTCGTGTACATCACATAAATACTGAATTAAGTGCACTGTGATGTAAATCCAAACATATTATTTTTTTTGTCGAGAACAAGTTGCATTCTTACATGAAGCAACGCAATATTTCGTCATGGGAAAACATGTGTCCATTTTATTAACAATTTAATAAGCACTTCCTTGACATTTGGATGCATATCAAAAGGTTATAATGGGTTCTGTCTGATGTGGAACAACGTCCTCCTCTTCTTGCCCCATCACTTTTCGTCTTTATTATCATTTTTGAATTGTACCATGCATCAAGATTGGTATGTCAAATTTTAACAATTTCCATTTCTGATTTACTCTTTCGCTTTCACTATCCTTTTATACTATTTTCAGTTAACTCTTCTCTAAGCAAGATTTTTAGGTAGCCTAGCTAATTTTTTTTTTTCAGGTGCATGGAATAATAATGCAAAATCTAAGTATAAATCATCCTAAAACTGAACATTGAAATTATAATTTACAACTTTAGTATTTGAATTCAAACACAAATATATATAATAACATAACTATTCCAGTAATTTCATACATATATGCTCATTAATCAAACTTTAAAAGGAAGATATCGGTGTTACTAGAGTTTACTTCTATTGGAATTTTTTTTTGGTCTGCACTTCTATTGGAATTTAAAGGCCGCATTTTAATCATTTAAACAGTACTTTTTTTAATATTTTAGTTTCATCCAATATGCATGACCGAAAAATATGCACTTCTTCACCCTCAACTCAAGCTTACCACCATTCACATGAGCATACGTAGGACATCCGAATACTTGTAATCATAAATAATTAATGGATTTTCCTAAACATACTTCCTAGGGAGACTTCCACTCGATAGCATATGATAGGGATCAATTAACCAGATTATAAGTCATGTTTACTCTTTCGGACCAAAATTACTTGTCTAGTCCTACATGTGAAAGCATGCACTGAGCTTTCTCAAATAGTGTTTTGGTCTTATTTTTGCGACACCATTTTGCTGCGGTGTCATGGGCAATATGCAGTGTCTCACAATCCCTTTCTTCTAGCAGAACTCAATAATATCGTTACCACAGAACTCCATCCCATTAGCGATTTTAAGGCACTTGATATGTTTACATGATTACTTCTTAATTAGTACTTCTTAAACCTATCGGGCACCTCCATTTTGTGCCTCAGAAAGTATATCCATAATTTGCTTAGATAATCGTCGACGAATGTCTGCATATGTCAAGCATCTCCTTTTGAAGGAATAGCAAATAGGCCCATCTAAATATATGTAATCAACAGGTTGCTTGATCAAATGAATAGCCGTATAGAATTAAGTAGGCGTTGCTTCCAAAGATGCAGTGCTCACACAAGTCCAGCTTCCCTATCTTCTAACCCTTCAACAATCCCCTCTCACTCGGCATCATTACACCTTCTCCAACTCATGTGCCTGAACCACAATTGAGTCAAGTTTAAGACATCATGGGATGAAACTACAACAGATCTTATCACGGTCACTCCATTAGATGAGAGGTCAAATTATTCTCCTTCATTTTATTGTCATGGTAACTTGAGAGATCTTCTGCATTCTACCTTCAACTATGTACTTTGACCTAATATCATTGAGTGTCCCCGGAAAATAAGGTTCTTCTTGAGCTTTGGGACATGCCTCATGTGTGTCAATGTGCGCCCTACCCCGTCGTGCATTCGAATCAGAATTGTCCATAATCCCACAACCTATAGGTTGCATTATTCCATGTCAGAAATCTACCACCATCTTCAATCTGATAAATACTAAACCAATTACTATGAAGCATCATATGTTAAAAACACCCTGAATCTAGCACCCGTTTGTATCTTGACAAGCCAATAGTTACAAAAAAGGCGGTCTCTAAATTACCAATGCTTTCCTTGGTAACGTTTGCGCATTCACTTGTGACATTTTGCCTATCACCTCTATTTATTAGTTTCGGATAATCTCTCCTCACATGCCCCTCCTCGTTACACTCAAACCAATTCACATGACCCTTACACTTTCTATGTCATGACTCAACCTACTTTTACCTCTACTACGAGATCGCCATTGTTCATCTCTTCCTCGAATTATTGGGAAAAGTGTCAAAAAAGTCATAAACCTTTTGCATTTGTCTCAATTTAGTCCTAAACCTTTTTTTGGTACCAATTCAATTCTAAACTTTTTGCATTTGTGCAAATTCAGTCCTAAACATTTTGCATTGATGCCAATTTAGTCCTAAACCTTTTTTTGTGTCAATTCAGTCTTAAATCTTTTGCATTGTTGCCAATTCAGTCTTAAATCTTTTGCATTGATGCCAATTCAGTCCTTCGACGCGTGAATAGCTTTTAGCCGGAAGGTCTGAATTAACACCAATGCAAAAGGTTTAGAACTAAATTGGCATAAATGCAAAATGTTTAGGCCAATTCTTTAGGACTGAATTGGCACAAATGCAAAAGGTTTAGAACTGATTGGCACCAAAAAAAGATTTAGGACTAAATTGGCACAAATGCAAAAGGTTTAGGACTGAATTGGCACCAAAAAAAGGTTTCGGACTAAAATGGCACCAATTCAAAATATTTAGGACTTTTTTGACACTTTTCTCTCGAATTATTAGACCCCGCGTTACATCCTGCACCAGACCATTATCTTACAACTTCCTCTGTCACTTTCTAGATAACAAAGCATATCTTACCTCTTCTAAGGTAATCATAGCTTGCCCCTATAACTGTTAATCAGCAAAGTGATTCCATGAATTTGTAGAAAGCCAACACATCTTGCCATGTTTTCCATCATTTAGGGCTCCTTTGACTTTCTCCAAATCCATCGTAAGTTTGTTAAAGTCATCTAATTGGGTTCGAATAGAAGTACCTTTAGCAAGTTGGAAGTGAAACATCATCCTCAAAATGTATAGGCAGTTATTTGAACCTTATTTAACAGGTTTTATAGGATTATACTCTTTATCTCTCCATTAACTCATCCTTATTGGCCTCTTTCATTGTTTCTAGAAACTTCGCCTTGCCATCCAAAGCCAAATCTTGGATTGTTAATAGCAACACACATCTTAATGCTTCATAACCCAAATTGTTCCTCCCATTAATCTTATCAATTTTGACTTTTGCTATAGATATAATTACAATAATAGAATTTCAAGATAATGATCAGACAAGCAAAGCCCTAAATTAAATCCAATAAGTTCTAAACTTAGCTCTAATACCAATTCTCGTAAATGCGGAAGCTAAAGGAATTTGTAATTAAATCAACACATGACAATGAAATCACCAGAGAAATCAATGAGAAACAATAAAGAACATAATAAATTTGTGTGGTTAGTCTAAGCATCAGTTCCTTTTCCGTGAGGAGAGCTAATAGCAAAGAACTTACTAAATAATCGAATAATTAAAGAGTTACGATTGCTCATACGCTTAAGTATTTCCTAATCCCAATCCTAAATTATTCCGAAAACCACGGTATCTAGCCTCACGTGGAGCATCACAGCCACATTTCCTGAAGTCACGACACACGTACAGGACAAACAGCACTCAATTCACATCAACTGAAGCCCCAAACAAACGAGTTTTCTAAATATTTGGTTTGACTGGCTGCAATAGGAAGGTCACGACCCACAATAATAAGGAAACACACAAACTCAATATAAAGAAAGTGAGCCCAAATCAGCAAGTTTGGCCTAACGTGAAGGAAACTTCCTCTTCCATACTTCTCTAAATATTTGGTTTGACTACCTGCAATAGGAAGCTTATTGCTGGTTTTATATTTATGGGATATGTATACTAGAAGTCCTAAAATTTATCACAAAAATGCATTTAAGTCCTAAAACTTTCAAAAAGTGCAAACAAATCTCAAAACTTGTCACGAAAGTGCATTTGAGTCCTAAAACTTTCAAAAAGTGCAAATAAGTCCTAAAACTTATTTTGAAAGTTCAAACAAGTCCTAAAACTTGTCACAAAAGTGTAAACAAGTTCTAAAACTTTCAAAAAGTACAATCAATGGAAGGGCTTGATTGAACCAATTTGACAAGTTTTAGGACTTGTTTGCACTTTTGTGACAAGTTTTAGGATTTGTTTGCATTTTTTTAAAGTTTTAGGACTCAAGTGCATTTTCGTGACAAGTTTTGGGATTTGTTTGCACTTTTTGAAAGTTTTAGGACTCAATTGCACTTTCGTGACAAGTTTTAGGATTTTGAATGCATTCATCCCTATATTTATCATGGACCGAGAATAACAACAACCATCTGAATCTCCTAATTAACATCGAATCAAGTGTTCATTCAGCTACTCAAATTCAAAACATAATTTAACGATATTGAACATATACCTAAGTTTTATCCTTAGAAACTACTTTACAATTTCACACCAATTATCCATGTGTACTTATTTACGATATTTCATTTGCATTACAAAAAAGTCCATATCCAAATCCTAAATTCCCGTGCCCACCCAAAAAAGTCCATATCCAAGACCTAACCAATCACCCAAGTAAAATGTTAAAATAAGTTTGCAAGGTGGACTGTTTGGTCTTTTCAATGTGGGGTTTTGATTAGAGTACATAAATGGTATTTGCAAGAGTAGAGATATTTAAATTGTTCATTGGATGAAAACTAAGGTGTATCTTTTATTTTTCATTTTCTTGATTTGTTTAGTTTTTTCTTGCTCCGTTTCTTCTTCTTTAAGTTGTTCATTTAACTTGTTACTTGTACCAGTCCAAATCTGGGTACTATGAGATAGGATATAGAAATGTATGATTTTGTCCGATACTCTTCCAAACGAAAGATTCAATATAAGGAATCCGAGAAGACTTATTATGCTATTCTTTCCTATCCATTTTACTATTCTTGTGACCAAACTCTGCCTTGGAGTTTATAAGAGAACAATAGCTGAACAAAACACAACAAAACAAAATTAGTTCGCCATTTCTTAATTTTCTTCCGACATAACTTCTAAAGAAATTAATTGTGTCTCTCTCTGCGTACATTATTGACTTGGAAGCCCACGTTTCTGGACCAAATGACTCAAACTTCACTGGCATTTGGCCAGCTATCTTCCATCTAACCAAGCCTCCATTACGAAAAAGGTTAAGTCCCTTGCCATTAACCCAAGGTCCTCTAACACGTTTATCTCACTCCACTTTAACTAAATGATTCACACTACTAGAAAAATATGGACTTTTTACACATGCTATTGGCGGGAAAATCTCGTCAAGATTATGTAAATTTCGCATCATGTTGACAATTTAAACTTTTAGATTAAGTGATCTCGATTTTATCGTATGGTAGAATATTTTTGTAGGAAGATGAATAGTTATTTTGACTAAACGATCCATACGTGTCACTGGGTTTTGATTGTTTCCGAATATTAAATACATCAAAACTAAATTTTTTTAGTATGACACATCTTTAATAATATTTACATACTTTTCGGTCTGCTGGTCTTCTCTTTAAGATAAGCACAATCTCCAATCTCTTGCTAAATAATGTCGGCTGAGAACTTATCAATAATAATATTAATTAGCTAAAAAAATCACATAACGATGGCGTGGGACAGGTTCATTAGTAGGAAATTTCCATGACCCTACTACCTATAAGCCACCCTTAAACATAAAGAATTTTTTTTATATATAACTCTTTTATTGAGAAAATGCCACGTGGGAGTAATTTTTTCCTAGGGAATTGATAATTCTCTATTTTTTAAATCTTTTTCCAGGTTAAATGAAAATGAAAAAAGAACACTAATTAACAAAGGAAAAAAATTACTTGGAAAGTTGCAAGTTTCATTATCAAATAATTGTTTCGATCCAGCGGGAATCGCAATCGGCTGAGTGTACCTACTGTAACGACGGTTCAATGAATTCTAACCATAAACCACTAAGATTAAAGGCAATTACTAATCCTATAGGTGACATCATTACCTATATCATCGTTTATTTAAGGTCTAATACTATATTCCAGTCACTAATCACTTAACCAATAAATAATGCACTATGATATTGGATCCCAGCGACTACGAAGCTTCCAGGAAGCTTCTCACCTTACATTTTTTATTAGGTCAATTTTTAGAGAGATTATTTAGATTCTTTGATTGTACGGTATCATTTCGTCACCCGAATTAATTATTAATCTGTCAAAAAAAAAGAAAACTTATAAAACTTAATACGTAGTGATCGGCTTTAGTAGACGGGAATGTCATGTTTAAAATGTATTTATGACTTTCTCATGATTTGCCGAGTGATTGGCAAGGTCATACTAGGACGGTACTTATAGACCTTGCAAGATAACGACTTAACAACAAGGACGGGTCTAACGCGAACTTCATATGTGAAAAACTTAACCTTTTTTGAAAAACCATAGGCAAAATTTCTCATGTTGGCCTCCCAAAGGATATGATATCGCTTTCCTCCTTATTTGAGAAAATAGTATTTTAGCATGGTGGAAGTATACACCACATCATGTATTCTAATGGTACGAGTTTAACCGGTTCATCTTGTGGGGTTTTTTAAATATCTCTAGATAGTCGGATTTCCCCTTTTATGTCCCTGGATTATAGAAAGAAAAAAGTTAAAATTTGATAGATTTCGATATGTTGGTGTTTACAAGAAGTTCTCTTAATAAGTAAAGTGAAGATAAGAGAGAGACGAATGTGTAATTAGGTTTATTGGCAGTGTTTGCAAGAATGCATTGCTACCAACATGATATCGTTCTCTCTAACCGCAGCTCGTCTGCTTGCACACAGCTTTACAATGCATTGTGCAAGTTCCCATTTGCGCAAGAGTTATCTCCTGGGCTAGCATATCACGTGTACATGAGCAATGTGGTACTAGAAATTTATTTGACTGTTAATAACCAACATCTCTTTCGCAGAACATATCTAAACCAGCGTAAGCAACTCACGTGAGCGGAAGCGACTCACATGAGCCCATTATGCCAACACATGAAACTCTAGCTTGGTCGCAGCTCACTCGTGCTGGCACGACTTCAAAACTTGCCGTCTAGTTGAGATTTCGCAAGACTTATCTACCAACACAACAAATCATACATGGCGATATGAGTTCAAAGAGATCTAACACCTAGCGCACCTAAATGAAAACTCATTACCTAATTAGGTCATCACTTAATAGTATATAATAGTTGAGTCTTCAACCGTATATTCATGGTATACATTCAGGGGCATATACATCTACGCCTACATACGTATATCCATAGACGGAATTTGACAAGTGGAGGAGTGGTAATTGGACCAGCGTTTGACAAAACATGCATTTTTTAAATGAAGTTTATTATCCTCATTTTCCATTAATAGTTGAATATGGATATTGATAATCCCATTTAAAAGAACCCCCAATCGTCCACATCCCAACGTTGCTTTATGCAGAAAGATACGGCCACTTCAAAAATACAGAAGATGACAGTGCAAGACTTTCTATTGGCACCTCAGAGTAATTCTTATCTATTCTTTATTGGGCGTCCGTTTGTCCGACTAAACTTTCCTTTTTTTGTTTGGTTATAAAGCAGATATATGGTCTTTAAATAATATACTTTCAGAACATAAAGATATCATAAGTGTCATAACTTTTGTACGTGGCTCACTTGAGTGCCATAAGTTTTTTTTCGATTACCTAAATGCCATGATTTCTAAAAAACATTCACTTGAGTGCCATAACTTTTAAAAAACGTTCATTCAATTATTGGATATCCGACACGGCATGACACTAGCAGTGAATATTTTAAAAAAGTTTTGGCAATCAAGTAATTGATTGAAAAGTTATATAACACTCAATTGATTGGAAAAAAAAATTATGATACTCAAGTGAGCACAATATGAAATTTATGACTCTCAAGTGATCAAAAAAAAGTTATGGCACTTAAATAAGCGCCATACGAAAGTTATGACACTTGTAGTATACTTTTCTCTACTTTCAAGTATGTTAAATATTGAATAAAATTAGAGTTAATATCACAAAAAACCTTAAACTAGTACATCTATGACAATTTTGCCCCGAACTGGTATACTTGTGACAATTTTACCCCGAACTAATTTTTCAATATTATTTTTAAATTTTTTTTTCTTTTCTTTTTTTCCTTCATCTTCCTCATCTTCAACCTTTGGCCGGTCACCGGACCAATGACCAGCCAGAGGCGGAAGCTGGCAAGGTCAACCCCGCCGGCTGCTGGCGAGGCTCGACCTCACCGTTGCTGGGCGAGGCCGAACTTGCCAGTTGCCGGCAGGGCCGAGCCCTCATTAGATTTGGCAAGGCTCGAACTCATCGGCAATTGGCAAGGTTGGCCTCGCTAGATCTTCTTCATCTTCAACCTCTGGCCAGTCGCCGGACCGGCAACCGGCCATAGGCAGAAGTCGGCGAGTTCGAGCCTCGCCAACAACTAGCAGGGCCGACCTCGCCGGCTTTCGCCTTTGGCTGATTGTCAGTTCGGCAACCGACCAGAGGTTGAAAATGAAGAAGATGAAGGAAGAAAAGAAAAGAATAAATAAATAGATAATAGTAGAAAAAAATATAAAAATAATATTAAAAAATTAGTTATGGGTAAAATTATCACAAATATACCAATTTTGGGCTTTTGATGGTAAAAAAAATACATCGGGGTAAATTTGTCACAGATGTACAAGTTTGAGATTTTTTGTGGTCAAAAAAATAGTTTAGAGTAAAATTATCACAATTATACCTGTTTGGGGTTTTTTGTAATATTAACCCATAAAATTATCACGTAACAAATTTTATGATTCGTGTTAATTTTGATGTAGTGTTGAACGTGATCAAGATTTAAATTGATTGTTTGTGAGGACTACCATATCTAGTGGGGATTAATTAGATACTTAGAGGTTTTGATGAATACCGCATTATTAAAAAGTATTTCGGGCAGTTTGTTTAATACATAGTTGGATTCTTGGTCAATACTCTCCTAAATTGATCAATGAAATCGATTGGCACTCGTAAAACAGAAGTGATGGGAAGTGATGGGGACATAGCGTTGTCCTCTACTATTTCTTGTCTTGTAGTTGATCAACTCAGAGAAAACTTTGTCGATAGCAAAATCAAGCCAAGGCGGCCGGGATTTCTAGTTCATAAACTAGAGGTCTTCCAACCAAATTCCAACAATTGCTTATAAGCTACACTGTACTAGAGTAGCATGTGCCTGTACTTAACCGGCACATGGGATGGACCTTCTGAAAATCGGATCTCCATGCCGGTGCTCCAAGATTATCAAGAAGAAAAAACTTCCACTTCGATGAAGAGGTTTCAATTAAAAAGATTTTTCCGGATGAAAAAGGGGTTTCCTTGGCCTTGTCTTTGCTGGAAAATACCTTTGGAGTCCGAAGCATCTTGTATTCCACAACCAACAAAAAAATGTCACTTGTTTGAGTGATCTAAATCTATGAATAAATCTGTTACTTATTTTAATAGAGATGTCATTCAACAAGTAATTAAGAGATTTTTGTGTGGTACACACAACGGTAATGTTGGGCCACCAAGTATGGTGAACATCATACTCTACCAGCTTAATTTCTCCACGCAACAGGTAGCGATTCCGTAATTTTTTTTACTTTAATATTTTATGTTGAGTATATGGTTGTGGTGGAAATCGAGGTGGCAATGATGGCGGCGGAGGTGCTAAGTGGTAGTAGGTGGAGGAGATAGACCGGCGGTGTCAGACTATTGTTACGTTTGAAATGGTAGTGGGACGGTAGAGATGGTGGCGGGCGGTGGTGAACAGTGATGCAGGTTGTGATAACAATTCATAGATATTTTCTTTGTATAAGTTAATATCACGAAAAATCACAGATCGGTACATTTATGATAATCAGAGGGTAAAATTTCAAATTAATACATTTGTTAACTATCACGTATCATTCAACTCAACAATTTAACAGTAAAATTTAATATAAACTAACAAAGGATAGATTTATCACAAATGTACCAATTTATGATTTTTGATAATATTACTCCTTGTAACTATGGGATACTAATGGGTTAGACCGGTAAAAGGATAGGCTAAACCCCAGTTGTACCGACTTTAAACAAAGCGCTATTTTGCAACTACGTCTACTTGGTTACCACAACTCAAAATGTCAAACATGAAGCAAATGTATTTATACCACAAATGTTCGAAAAATAAGCATCATAGTTGACCAATATAATTGCCTCATTTGCAAAAAGAACGATTATTGTTGATATGCAAGTGGGAGTAGTATTAGAAAAATAACATATAAAAAAAATTGATGTGGTGATGAGCAATTTATAATCTTAGTTAGCTTATAATTCATTAGCTTAATTTTTTTTTATAGAAGGTAGGTCCACCTAGAGATTTTGACGGATTCGAATTTGAGCTCTCTTTTGACGATCCCCCCAAAAGAAGGTATTAGGTCTTTACTCCGTGCTTCTAACAAGTAATATCAAAGCAAATGGTTCATTGGTCGGGCCCCAATCTATTCTAATGTTTGGTAATTATCTCGAGGAAGGAATCTCATGATCAATGCGGTCCCAATTACAATACCCATTGTTAGGCCATAGACCAGGGATAAAGGTGGGCGTTGTTGTTATTGTGTCCTTACATGCAACAATATGGAGATTCAAGTTGAGACATCTTAATATAGACAGATAGTTGAATTTAGAGGGAGCAAACCTAATATTGAGCTAACAAGTGAGGGAGAAATTGTTAAGATGCACGTGTAAGTTATGTTAAAAAAGTCGCATATCGGATAATTGGTGTGAGATAAAATAGTTAATAATTTTAGTTGGCCCATAACTCATTAATTCAACTATTCGAGTGAAACTGGTTAACTGAATATATTGATAGACTTGACTCAAACTAGGGTTCTCCCTTGTTGACCTCCCCTAGTGAAGGTATAGTGTCTTTGCTGCACATTCCCAATAGCTAATCAATATACATGTATATGGTGAATACACATTCCGGTATTGGATTGATAACGCGTATGAGGAGTAATCGCTTCGAACTCTATAGATTGTGCACTAATTAACCATGCAAAACGCCATATTTGGATATAGCTTATCCCACCGACCATGCTGGATAAATGCTTACACGTGAGGTGTCATGTGACTGAATCTCATGTGAGCTTTACCTAGTCTATATTGCAAATTTATATGAAAAGTGTAAATTAAATGTTGCATTTTTTCGCAAGATACTAAATAATTGTTTTTGCGATCCATTGTCATTACATCGTAATGGATGATGACATTTCTATCAACTTTTGCCCAAAAAAAAAAACTTAGACATCAAATGGTTGCCAAAAATAAAAAGGAATTAATTCCACGAAAGTGGACACAAAAATATATGGAATTGAAAGATGATTTTGAAGATATGGCCTCTAACTCTGTAAATAAAGAACAGCAAATGGAGAAGAGAGGAGAAATCATTTTACTTTTAAGAAAATCCTCCACAAATACCTCAATCGCCTTTTATACGTAAGATGATGGCAAAAGGTGAAGGGCAATAGGTGAAAATTCCGACAAATAGAGGAGAAGTATCGAGAGAGAGGAATTTACCCTCTTACCTTATACTTTCACTTTCACCTTTATTTAAGGTACTCAAAATGTTGCATGTATTTATATTGTGATTCCATGAATATTACGATTTTATGTCTCATGTTTTCTTTTCATCGGAGGATTAAGTTACAAGGTTTAAGTGAATATTTATTTTGTTCAATTTTGTCGCGTATTATTCGTGTTGCAAAAATTCAGGTCGACAACAGCATTTAGAATGACAAAACAAATACAATCTTAAACCTATGCAACGCACAAACATCATGCTAGTGTCAAAAACGATGGGCACCCCCGACAAGTGCTATCGAAATACACAAGTTGTCTTATAATTCATGTGCTGTTACTGCACCTCCACTATATCACCTAAAAGGTGAACTTACAAATTATTATGATTCTTTACATCACATGTATTTCATTTCCTACAAGGCAAATAAGACAAGGGGATATTGGGAAGAATTAACGACATCAGAAGATCCCTACCCCAGAAAATGCCTAAGCCGCTAATTGAAGACCTTCTCATATTTGTTTTGGACTCTTTTGGTTCAATGGATACCTCCACACAAAAGCTCTAGCTAAACGCCAGATTCAACTCTTGCTCTCTCCTTATATATATGAACTTTATGTCCTCTCATCTCACAAACTCAGTTTTGCAAAAAGCAAAAAAAAGCTCCCAAACTCGTTTTGTCCCACTTTGTGCTCGAAACCCTCATCGGAATCCCAAAGAAACAGCCAAGAGTTTCAGAGAAATCAAGAAGACGACTTCGCAGCTTTCTAAACGCCATACCCACTTCCCAAGAACCAAGACTTTGAACCTTCTCGATTGAAACGATGGAATTCAAGGTCATAAAGAAGAAAATGTGGATCTTTTCTCCCTGAAAATCTCCCCCTCTCTCTCTCTCCTCTCTCTCTCTCTCTCTCTCTCTCTCTCTCTCTCGCCCATTTCTTGATCCTTGTCTTGTCTCGTGATGGAAGTTATGACCATAATTGCAATATCACTGACCGGGACCATCAGCAACCAACACAACTTCCCCCTCCAAACACTCTCCTTCTGGTTTGCCCCCACCACCCGCCCGCCTGGCGCTTCCTTTTTCGACTCCTGAAGAAAGTTCCGAGTCTTTCTATTGTCGTTGTTTTCATTTAGGAAATAGGAAAGTTTCTATATGTCTCCCTACACTAGCTATTATGAATCGGGTTTATTTGGGTCGGACCCGCATCAAATGTTCGACCCGCTTTTGCGGGCTAAAGCGTCGGCGCCGGCGGTGGCCACGCCGCAGTCGTTGGTGTTGGATGGTGAGAAGAGCGAGCTTGTGATCAAGGCTCCGAACAGAGCGGTGAAGAAGAATGTTTCGGAGGAGAAGGCATTGGCCGCATTGAGGAATCACAGTGAGGCCGAGAGGCGGAGGAGAGAGAGGATCAATTCGCATCTCGCCACTCTCCGCGGCTTAGTGCCCAGCGATGAAAAGGTAATTGATTTCATATTTTTTTTCGCTTTCGTTCGTGTTACAATACAAAGATTCTTGTGTAGTGGAGTTTGGGAGAGGGTGGGACCTTTTGTTCGATTTCTTTTCTAAATTTAGAAGGGTCAAAAAGAGACTATCTCCAACCTTATAACATAGAGAAATAATTGACGGTTCTTAATTTACAATGAGAATAATAAAATGTTATGGAATTCCTCTTTCAAGAATTTGTGATTCACAATATGCTAATATTCTCATAATGGCCAAAAAACTGTTCTACTGGCAAAACCCTTATAACATTTCATCTTGAAATGGCATAGGTGAAGGAGATAACTTTGTGTATAATAGTCATTTAGTAAAACTTACAATAGTATTGGCTTATGACATATCGTCTCGAAATGGCACATGTGAAGGAGATAATTTTGCGTATGATAGTCGTTTAGTAGAGCTTACAATAGTGTCGGCTATTGAAAAAGGGTCCTCACTTTTACAAGGTGTGTGATGAGCATTCAACAATTATAACAATTTACATCAGTTGAATTTTAGGAAATTGTCTCATCCAATTTGAAGATATTTGAAATATGTATACACCACACACACAAATTACAGCACAATACAACCAGGTTACAACTATAGTTATATATCATACGAAGTCTATGTGTCGTGACATAGATTGACAATAGACTGAACATTCTAATTAATTCATACTATATCTTAATCTGGTCGATGCTGTGTGTGCAAAGGCCATGATGGTCTCCCCAACTCGCATTCTTACATCCCAACACTGCCTCGCAATCATTTTGTGGTTGTGCTCTACCGGTTAAGAGATGATTCCTTTGTTTTGATCCATTACATGACATGGAAAATCTTTTAGACAAAAATTGCTATTGAGATTCTGGGCAGAGGCTTGCGATGCTTAAGTTGGTAAAGTAATGCCCCTAGGCGGAATATTTATGGATCAAGCTCTTATTTTCATACTGATCGTTCCTTAACTTAACTCTGACTATATTTGATAGAACAAAGAAAGGTTTCTTGAAATTTGGGTTGGAATGATATTAGATATCATTGCGTTCAAATGAAAGGTTGGAACAACCCTAAAAAGGGCTTAGATACATAAAATGAGCATTTGGAGAAATTTGACTCAGTAGCAACACGTTCGATTGTCATTTATCATACGCAATATGGGGGAAACCCAAACAAGAAAGCTAAGCATTTGGTGCTTTCCTTGACATGTGCGTAGTTTCCCACCTAAGCTTGGGTTTGACTTTCTCAAGTTGATCGAACGAAATAATAGTTCATGCCATGGCATGATGACACCAAGTGACCAAATCGAAAGAGTTTTTCTACTCTATCTTGAACAGTTGACCCTACTTTTCCATTCCAATAATACAATTTCTTAGAAGGAATTTGCAAGTCGTGTCCGCGAAAGCCCACCCTCTTCGATGCATCGTAGAGCTCGAAATAGTCAAACCTTATTTCATCATAATCTCAAATTTCCTTTTCTTCTAAATTTGGGAAAGATTGGTTGTCTCCCAATTTTGTGCATATCTAGGGAAAGGCGCACTCAGAACTGCCTAGAATTAGGTGCGTCTATTTCTGATCTAGGCTCACATTTTCCTGCACAAATTGTCACATCGTGAACAGCATCCACATTGATTCGTGTGAGTATAGTCAATAAATCAATATTATAGTCAATCGTGGAGGCCAAGTTGTACAGACATAGATGTAATTGGAATGTTACCAGGGACGGCATGGTTTGGGGCGGCCTAAATGGCCAAAGAGTTCATAGATTAGCTCTCATAGATTCCTAGTTACATGTAGATATTGAAAAGTCAAATGCCAATTTCAGTGACATAAGTTGCGCAGAAATCTTGCCCGTGACATAGACATTCACGAGATAGACTGATAATGTAGTTAACCAAAGAAGACAACAAATTTGTTTGAATCACGTATCTGAGTTTTAGCTCGCATCTATTATCTTCACAAAGTTAGTTTGATATCTTGTAAACTAAAATTCTAAAAAGGGTTTCCCTGTTGTCGAAGAAAAGTTAATTTTTGTCACCCCTTTTATAAATAGTTTTGCATAAGTTGAGGGAAGGCATGTAAATATTAAGTTATTGAGTAATGTCGGATGCATTAAAATCGATATAAAAAATTATGCGAAACTATTTATAAACGTACAAGTTTTTTAGTTTATAGAAGTGGGGCACCTAGATCATTTTGGTGATTTTTACGAGGATGGAGATTCTCTGGAGTTATGGGGTAAAAGGACGTAGTCCAGTTATTTTAAAAATGCAGGAGTTCGCCTAAAAACCTGCACCTAAGATTCCTGTGTATGCGTGCGTGAAAGATAACATTGTAACCATAGAGGTTGCAACCACCGCATAAATGATTGCGCAATCTCAAGTGACCCCGGTTCGGGGTTGGCCGAGTATAAAACCTCGAATCCGAGGTCGCGGCTTTGGTAACGCTGGCTTTGGGGAGAAAGAGAGGGAGGGAGGGAGAGGTGGCAAGGGAGATGGAGAGGGGCAGGCGATGCGAGCAGTGATGTCAGGTGGCTCGAACCGGGGTCGGTGGTGACCGCGGTGGGGCGATGACAGCACAAAGTAGAGTTGTGTGCAGTGTAGTGGAGTCGAGGGAAAACAAAGGTAAAATAAACATGAAAGAAAAGGGGAAAAGGGAAGAAAAGCAAATGGCAGAACAAAACTTGGCTGCCAAAAGTTCTATCATGTCCTTCTTGAGACCACCTCAAGTCCTATTGATTTGCTCCCTGGACCAACTTCTCTACTGTCACTCGTTAGTGCCCTTTCTAGGTTTCACTTTGATGATCAACTCGACTCAGTAATTTCTGCAGGGTGGCCCTGCCAGAAATCGACGTCACAATCCTCATTTGTGTCTGGAGTTGAATGGTGACAATGTTCAAGAAGCATTAACACTTTCCCGATTAGGTAGTTCACTCGTAGTTGCCTTTGGAAAAAATGTGGCATCAAAGGACGAAGAATCCCCTAACCAAAAATATATACATAGAAATCGACTTTCCTCATGCTAATTCATGTTCCCTATAATCTTTCGTCAGGTTCTAATAGATTGGTAATTGAAATGAGATCTATGTTAACTTTAGACATGTACATATTGCTAGATGGACAAAGCCACATTGCTTGCTCATGTGATCGAGGAGGTGAAAGAGCTGAAGAAGACAGCACTAGAGGCAAGTAAAGGCCTTCTCGTGCCGATGGACGCCGACGAAGTCAAAGTGGAGCCGCTCGATGACGCCGCCGGAAATGGTACTTTCTCTTTCAAGGCATCTATCTGTTGCGAATATCGACCTGAGCTGCTTTCTGATCTCAGGCAGGCTATCAATGCCCTCCGCCTAAAGATTGTGAAGGCTGAGATATCGACTCTCGAAAGCCGCTTGAGGAACGATTTCATCTTCTCGAGCGGCAAAGAGGAGTTTAGTTACGACTCGAGTGTGCAACGACAGCTTCTCGCGAGCTCGATTCGGCAGGCTCTCTGTAATGTCCTAGCTAAAACTTCTATCTCGATTGAGTACTCGCCAAGAACGACACTCCCAAGTAAACGGCGAAGAGTCTCTTCCGTCGATTCCTCGAGCTCATCATTGTGAGGGATTGGATTATGAAATCGGCGACAGAGACTATTGTAGATAGCGTGTCACGACATACTTATATACGTCCCAATAAGTGGCTGTGTACGTAGTTGAGGTTAATCCTTTCAGGAATATTGAACGTTCGATATGTAAAAGCTGACGACGAAATTGTACGAGACTTGTGCTAGGGTTTTCTGTACGCCATGATGTATAATAATAAGTGTGCTGAATAAAAGGGAGGAAACTAAGTCCTGCCGTGAATTTGTCATGCATGGTCAATTGTCATACAGGGCAGAGAATATTGAGAATCATTGTTCTACCGAAAACTAGAAAACAACTTATTGAGTATTTATTATGTTTTAATAAATTTATCAGAATATTTAAATATTAAATCATACATTCATCTAACAATCCAATTCAAAAGGTTAAACCTATAGCTGGAGGAATGAAACATATATGTAAAAGTATATAAACCCTCTCACGTCTAAACAGAATTAAGAACGGCACGTTGAATTTTATTAACAAGGGGTTGCACATGCAACGTAAACCAGGTAGAACCTAGCTCAATATCATGTCAAATTTTGTATGACCACTATAAGCCGTTTTTATAGTTTAATCTGTTAAATGAATGGGTGATTTAATATTTATATATTTTAGAAAAATCATTGTTTGTGCTCATTATTTTTTCTTTCCAAATTTAGTGCCACCGTTAGGTAATTGGCATTTGTTTCGCTTAATTTTTTTTGTGAAAGAATAAAGATTGATTAATGAGTCGGTTATTTATGGTTGCAGAAGCATCCTCTATTTAATGGAATGTAATCAATAATGCAGTTAAATATCTTAGAAACGAAAAAAAAAAATTTCCATAAGCAATCGATGCATTCTTAAATGTATAATGTCGAAATATTCCACTAGCAATTGATAGAAACAAAAAAGCGTAGTTTTCTTCTTAAAAGAGCACGACGATACGCTGTATCCCTGTTGACGCATGAACAGTTTTGCCGCTTGATCATGGTCAAAGGACATAACGAGGAAACATCCTCATGACACACGTTTACCACTAGACTTTCTTTAGTAGATTTGATGGCAAGAACTCAGAAATTTTGACCGCAGTAATAACTCCTGTTTTTAATCCACTTCGGGAGTTCATTCTTTATACCACTTTCTTTTGCAGCTGAGAGCGTGCTCTACGGGTCTCATGGCCCGGTTTCGGGTCTGTAGCATTTTACGTTGTAGGGTTGTAGAACCGAACGATTTACAATTGGGCTTGAAATCGCTCATGCTCCCTCCTCTGTCTCTAAAACTGCTCTTGCTTGCGGCAGCGCATAAGTTGGTGGACATGTATATGTTGCCGATGCTGCTAGTGACTCGACCTTTTATGGTTCGGGGAGGAGGCATAGTGCAGCCGATCTGCTTAATGCTACAAATCCAGTGAATATTCGAGTTGCAGTGTATGCAGCGTGGAAAGAGTACTATTGGCATCTACTTTGCAGTCTTCGAGGTCTAGGCTATCCGATGGATGGTTTACCTGGGTCAGATAGAAGGGTATCACCACATTGTGTTGCGGGAAAATTGGCCTCCTTGTTATGGTTCCTTCACTCGAGCTAACTACGTAGGATATTGCATTTTCACTAGTAGAAGACCAGTCGTTATATAGTAGAGACAACACTTCCTCCTCTACCCCTAGTGGAACTCCCTTTAGAGGATGCTCCTCTTTGAATCATGACTCTAGACATAATTCATGACATTTCAAAGTCACATAGGTAAAATCATGGAACGTGTAACGTTTGTTCATGTACTTTAACCCTCTTTCACGTGGAAATTGAAATGGACGATGACGAGAGAATTGGCTTTTGGAGAGATAAAAGTGTAAGGTACAAGATAATGAGAATCCGCTCATAATGTGATAACAAAACAAATCCATCGGGCGATAGATTGTTGAGGAAAAGGCTTTTGTGTTTTAGGCAGACCACAGGCATTCGATTTAGTGTAAGCCACAAAGGGCAAACAACATCATGTGAAGGTTATCCACCTGAATTGTCAGGTCATGTGTTCGCACATTCCCTTCTCTTCGTTGACTTGTAGTAAAAGTTGATACTGATCATGAAATCTCATTATTTTGTCCCATATCATCCATCGTTGTCCATTGCCACCACTATAGTCATAGTTGAACTAGCCCGTAATGATACATCAAACCTAGGACGCTAAAAAATACACAGCAACACCTCAACCATCGTCTTTTCCGTTAGGTCAAACATTGTTGGCAATCTTCATCCAACGTCCATGGTGATGGCTACGATTCCTTCCTTGAGATATCTACGAAACAATGATACACATGGGAAGCACCAATCAAAAATCCATCCTAATATTCCTTTTTGAGGATGCCCCACTCTAGGGAGAGAGCATAGGGAGTTTAACCTCAAATTTGATAACATTTTCAGTTAGCCCCACCTCACTCAAAAATTAAGTCATTGAGTCATGAGCCAACTAATATTATCAAACTGCTCTATCCATGTTCAATTGTTGATTTGATTTTTTGTTCCTAGCATGCTCACATGAGCATCTCTCAATATTTCTTTTTTTAATCAATGCGAGTTTTCATATTTCATTTTTTGTTGTGTGATTGGTTTACTATTAAAGAACAAGTCCAAGTAAAGATTTCTCGCTATAACATGAGATGACAATATTGCTGCGAAAATCAAGGGATCAAAAACAAAATAAGAAAATAAATTGGATATTATATTTATGTGATTCGGTAGATGTAATCTACTTTACATGCAGAGCAACATATGATTTAACTATAGATCTTGCCATATAAAAATTATAACCACACTAAAGTCACTTAAATACTTTTAGTGTTTCTCGACCCCCAATTACATTAAATAACTTGCAATATTTAACCTGCACAATTTCTCGCGAAATAATATGTCAGTCTCACAAAAAAAAAGTACACAATTTTGCCACAAGTTTCACTGCTACAACACCGATTCTTCTTTGGATGTAATTCACGAGTAAGCCGACCGTGGATACTGCACCAATGGCATCTGCTCGTGAGAACTTTAAGTCCAACCTCAACTTCAATGGCAAATCAAGGGTTAAAGACCAATCCCATACACACATTATTTAAAAATTTAGGAAAATTGTAGGTGTGGAATTCCTTGCCCGACTCAAATATTTGATTCCTACTTCAAGTAAGAAACTTTGGCCTTTTGCTTTCCAAGATCGGACGCCGAAAAACTTCACTTTCATGTAATCGGACTTCTACACAATTCAATCCAAGCTGGATTTTGTTAAATGGACTCAATTCGAGACATAATTCTAATAACAATTATAAATATTTTAGCAATGTTGGGTTCAATTATTAATCTGTTTTATTTCACCTTGTTAATTTTGTCGCTTTTAGAAGTCAAGTCTACCACTTAAATCCTCTGGTGACCTTCTTCAAAAGTAGGATGATGACACTTTTCGCTATCTTATTTAGAGCCCACCAAAGGCAAACATGTGATTGCCCAGCACACCCCTGTTGATATCCCAAACGCCTTTTTCTTCATTCTTCACCAATGACACGAAGGCAAAGTGCTCTTGACAAAACATCACGAGGCCTCTTTGGATGCATCACGAGAATGTAAAATTTGGCTCTTCAAGCAGTTGTAGTCTCGAAAACTATCATTGTGGGCGTGCAGTGGTCGAATTTGGATAACTTTTTCTTCCAAGTCTTGCACAAAATTGACGTTAATATGGCCAATAATTAGTCGATTGGGATCCTAATAAGATTGATTTATCCTTTCCCTATGTAGGTACAAAAACAAAGGGCAAGGAGAAAAACCGGTCATTTCATGGTTTAAGTAAGTAATTGGGACTTCGATGCAAATTATCTATGCTAACCGGATCGACTCAACTGTATCTTTTAACATTTTGTTGGGTCCAATTACTGAATGGCATCATGGCTATGAAGATAGAAAAGACGAGCCATAAGTTCAAGACTAGGAAAAAGGCATTACAAGTGCCATAACTTTCGTACATAGTTCACTTGAGTGCTGTAACTTTTCAATTGATCATTTCGATGCCATAACTACAAAGAAAATCCACCATAAGTGCCGAAAATCCGACGTGGCATGGCATTTGTAGTGAAAGTTTTCTAAAAGTAATGACACTCAAATAATCTTTTGAAAAGTTATGACATTCAAGTGAACGTTTTTTAAAAATCATGCCACTTAAGTGATTGATTGAAAAGTTATGGTATTCAAAATCATGCCATCAGGATTGTGGGATTATAATAGCTGTAAACATTTCATTTGAATAGATAAAGTTCCTTGTAAAAGCGACATGTGACGAGAAAAATTCAATTGTGCAAATTCTAGAATCCCAACAAAAGTAAATTATGGTCGGTTGACCCCATTTGAGAGGGAAAGATCAAAATAATTGAGCAAGCACATTCGACATTTCATGCCTGTGACTAATGGAAGACCCGTGACTAAAAATTCTTTTGTGGTGCACTTCATGAGAGCACCAAGAAAACCACGTTTCCGGATTGATCACTTCTTCTCCGTTTCATCCACCAATACCAGATGGCCAATCCAAGCAGTTGCTTATTTTAGCAGACTATTCACACGTGGAGGAATTGTTCCCAAGTGGGTTCGAAGGAAAAAATGGGTAGTGCAATTCGACATGGCTTTCCCTAGCATCCGTCAAATGACACCACCAAAACCGAACCCACCAATACTTCTTGAGTCAAAAGGAGATATTGATAAGGACATAGGTCAATTTGGGTGATTAATTCGCTACACATGGTGCACCCGTTTGTACCGAATTTCGTATGTGATTTGATCATACATAGTCCAATCGACTGTTGTATTGATAGATAAATCTCAAAAAACCTCAAACTATCATGACACGTTTTAAAACTTTGAGAATGTGTGATAGAGCAGTGGCCATAACCGATGACAAAGGTGTGTTGATTACACTGACTTTGCACAGGTGGAAATGCTTATAGATCGTATCTTGATACTAAATTGCATGTGTATCGCTGTCATAATCTTTTCGGCTAGAACTTACTTTTTCACATTGACCATGTTGCTCAATCTATTACAATGGTGAGATAAACGGAGAAGTAAGTAACAAATAGAAACAAGACATAAGGACTTACGTGTTTTGGTCCGAAAATGAAATCTATATTTATGGGGAGAGTAGCAACGATGAATTTACTAATGGAAAATTGGAGATTACAAGCTCGAATAAAAAACTCTCATACCCAAATCTAGACATGAGCATGAGACATGAGGAGTCCGTGTCCGTAGGGCGCTGGCCTAAGCTGGCCAAATCGTACCTGCAAAAAAGCCCATGGGGCATTAGGCGGGGCACGGGGTGGAGCAAGAGGTGAGGTGAGGCGAGGACTGTCTTAGCCCTACCCTACCCCTGAAATCTGCCCTATTTGTATTATTTCAAAAATTATTTTCACAATAATAAGGACATGAAAAAACTATAAGGACAGCCTCTTCTCGTTACGAGCCTTGCCTTTATGGGAGATACAAGCTTCAAAGTTCCTCTATATAATCAATGTGGGGCAACTGTTTTCTATGTATTCCATCTTCACTTTGTCCCGCATTGACTATTGTGAAGTTTAAGCTTGTTCGATTCTACCCATGAGTTCATCCTTTTCAAAGCACCCACCCATGAGTTCCTTTATTTTTAGATATATCACACATTATAGTACTATTAAAAATGCCAACTTTTTTTCCTTAAAATATAGGGCGGTGGCCGGAGAGGCCCTATCACGTTAGGGAGACCACTCTCGCCCTCGCCACACCCCGCATGGGATGCATGGTAACGGCGGGGCAAGTTTTTAGCCAATGGGGATCATCATCCCACCTTCACCCCATGCCCTTCCCTACCCAAATCTTGGATTACATCCAATCGATCCTCACTTAGTGTTTCACTCGATCTTTCAATTGTTTTCCTCCTGAAACCTTAGAGAGAAGATATTGTAATATTAACATGGAGAATGACGGGATCTTATAATTGAAGTTTATGTGAAATTACCAAAAAAATAAATAAGGAATGATAAAAGACACTAAAGATTTACATTGTTTGGTTCAAGTGTCAATATCTATATCCACGAGAGAGTCAATAGTAAATAATTTACTAATAATAAGAGAATCAAAGTTATAATTGCTCACACGCTCGAGTATTTTTCATTTCTAAATTGCATCTAAATTCAAAGTATTTATAAATAAATAACTTAATGGATATAACGCCCCTTGTTCGTGGCACACCTTGGTGCGGCTCAGTGTGCGTCTACACCGTGCGACAGCTTCTTTCGCTGAAGGAACCTACTGGCGGCTGCTCGATTTGTGTCAGCAAAAAACAAAAAAAATTTCTTTTTTTGTGTGCCCTTTTAATGGAGTCAACAAAACTAACTTTGAGTGGGACGCACCCAATTTTCTTCTCCCTTGTGTGCAGCTACTGCAGGGTAGAAAGTAAAAACCAAAACCCTTGCTTTCTTCACTTTCCTGTTTTTCTTTGACTTGGCCCCACACATAAATATAATATATATAAAATGTGCCCTTATTCTGTCCTGCAGTGGAAAACAAAAGCTATTAATCATAATCCAAAAAGAAAATGCACACAGACTCAAATTTAAGGCATAATTTAACTTAAGTCGATGTTTATAGCCAAATTATAGTATTTATCATCCATGCTGCTCTTCCAACGCCCTGACGGACACTTACTCTCCACATATGCCAATCAAGCTCAAGCTTTGCTTGAACTTTGCCAAAAGAACAAGGTTAGTCATCATATTTATGGAGTTCTCCGCTATAGCAATCTTTTTCACAATGACTTTACCCTGTGTTAAGACATCTTGGATGAAGTGGTAGCTAATGTCAATATGTTTCGTTCGCTCGTTATAAACTAGATTATATGTTAAATATGTCGTACCTTGGTTATTACAGTGTATATCAAGACTTTTCTGATCTAACCCAAGGTCCCGAGCAAACCTCTTAGCCATATCGCCTCATTTGCTATAAAAGTCAGTGTCATGTACTCTGATTAGTTGAAGACAAGGCAACAAGGTCTTGTAAGGATGCCTTTCAATTCATTGCACTGCTTGCTAGCATAAATACATATCCTATCAAAGATTTGCATTCATCCAAGTCACCGGCGTGATCCAAATCCGCATATCTTATGGTCTCACTACGGTCTCACTACCATTACCGTCCCTTGGATACATTATACCAATGTTTGATGTCCCTTTTAAATATATGAGGATCCATTTCACAGTTTCCCAATAAGCGGTGATAATTTATCAGAAAGTTTAAAGTGCTTCGCTAAAGGTGTACTTACAGATTTTGTTGATTATATATTAAAACGTGCCATAATCTTCTCAATATATGTCTTTTGGGACAGATGTAAAACTCATGCAGTCCTATCACGCAAAATCTCCATACCCAATATTTTTTTTGCAGCACCTAAATCTCTAACCTCTTCAGCACTCAACTGCCTCTTCGGCACATCAATAGTAGACATATTCTTAGTTGCTATCAACATATGATCAACATATGATAATAGATAAATCAAACATCCATCATTCGATCTCCTGAAGTAAACATAGTTATCCATCTAACTTTTCAATTAGTCCTAATTAGCCATAAAAGCATTAAAATGCTTATGCCTTTGAGATTGTTTCAGCCCATATAAATATTCCTTGAATAAACAAATGTGGTCTTCCTTACCCGGAATAGCAAATTCCTTTGACTACCTCATGTAAATCCGTTCCTTCAACTCTCCATGAAGAAATGTTATTTCACATCTAGCTACTCTAACTCGAGATATTGTGTAGCAACTAAGGTAAGTAATATATGAATAGAAATTTGTCTTACCATAAGAGTGAACACATCATTGTTGTAAATGCCCTCCTACTATGTATAACCATTCGGAACAAGTCTCGCCTTATACCTCGCCGTCTCGACACCAGGAATGCCTTCCTTCTGTTTTTAGGCCTCCTAACTTCCAACAATCTTCTGGCTCTTGAGTACTTTGACCAACTCCCATGTCTAATTTCAATGGAATGATTCCATCTCTTTGCTCACAACCTTTAGGCATTGCGACGATTCAAAATTAGCTATTGCCTCAGAGTAAGACGGAGGCTCATATGTCTCTACCATGTCACTTATAGTCAATGCATAAGCAATATCTATATAACTATAATGTACCATTGGTTTAATTAACCCTTCTTTGTCTGCCTGCAACTATAGTGTACTGTGGCTATGCCTGTTGTTCAATATGACCGACTTGAAGATGAGGCAAACAGAAGTATGCACTTCTTTCCGAATAGTTGTAATCTAGAGTAATCAACAGTTTTCCTTGACCATATTTCTTCATGAGTCTTTCACTTTATAATAGATAATGGAGATTGATTAACCAAGTAACATGCCATGTTCACTACTCCGACCCAAAATTCATTGCCTAATCCTACATGTAAAAGCATGCACCGAGCTCGCTCAAGTAAAATTATGTTCTTATGTTCTACTTGCCATTTTGTTGTGGTGTCCCGAGTATTGTGCGGTGTCTCACTATCCATTATCTCTTGTAGAACTCAATAAAATCTTTACCACATAACTCCATGTCATATTAATTTTCAGGCACTTGATTTGTTTTTGACTGATTCTCAATCAATGCCTTAAATTTCTTAAACCGATGGAACACATCAGATTTGTGTGCTTCAGAAAGTAAACCCATACCTTCCTCAAGTAGTCGTGGATAAATGTCAGCATATATCGAGCACCTTCTTTTGAAGGAACTGGAGATGGGCCCTAGATATCTGAATGAATATAGCCAACCGGTTACTTGGTTGAATGAAAATGTGTAGTATATTTGATTCAGTGCTGCTTCCCGAAAATGCAATGCTCACACAAGTCCAGCTTCCCTGTCTTTTGACCCTTCAATAACCCCTCTTACTCGGTATTGTCATACCTGCCTCACTCATGTGCCCTAATCGCACATGCCATAACTGAGTCAAGTCAGAGTTTGACTGACTTGATGAAATTGTAGCAGTCACAGTCTCTCCCGGTAGATGATAAGGATAACATGCTTTCTTCCCTTTCATCACTATCATAGCATCGCGAGAGATCTTCAACACTTCACCTTGAACGGTGTACTTACACCTGATGCCATCAAGTGTCCAAGAGAAATAATATTTTTTTGGAGTTTCGATATATGCCTCACATCTGTCAATGTGTGTACCACCCCATTGTGCATCCAAATATGAACTATCCATATCCACACAAACTTGTAGGCTATATTACTCCCCGTCAGAACTCTACCACCATCTGCAGTTTGGTAAGTAGTAAATCAGTTCCTATGAAGCGTCATATGATAAGAACTCTTCAAATCTAGCACTCGTCCGTCTCCTTATGAACTAGTAGTTACTCAAAAGATAGTCTTTGCATTACTAGTCCTCTCCTCAGTAATGTTCGCCACATTACTTGTGGCATTCTGCTTATAACCTTTATTACTCAACTTCGGACAATCTCTCCTTATATGCCATTCCTCGTGACATTTGAAACACTTCACGTGTTCCTTAGATTTTTTATGACATGACTTTGACCTGCTTTTATCTCTATTGCTACTGGACCCTTGATGTTGGTCTCTACCTTGATTCAATAGC
Organism: Syzygium malaccense; assembly: GCA_031216405.1. Lineage (NCBI taxonomy): Eukaryota > Viridiplantae > Streptophyta > Magnoliopsida > Myrtales > Myrtaceae > Syzygium > Syzygium malaccense. Next base: position 7,978,980 of record CM062256.1, on the reverse strand, counting down.
CCTGCGCTATATTCTGTGTTTCTCGTAACTTTCTCTGCCACTCTTTAAAGAATAAAACGGATTTTACCTCTTTTGAGGTAATCATAGTACATCCTTATAGTAGTGAATCAGTAAAGTGCTCCCACAACTCTTGTAAAGAAGCTAACAACATCATGCCCTATTCTTCATCATCAAGAATTTTACCAATGTTCTTTAAATCCATCATGAGTTTAATAAACTCATCTAGGTGAGACTAATCGACGTACCTTTAGTACATCGAAATGGAAACATTCTCTTCAACATGTGTAAGCGATTATTTAAATCCTTTGTCACGTTGAGGATATGAAGCTTTTCTCACGATACCGTGGAATCCTTCTCTCAATCATCTCTATTTACACTTCACCCGATAGATTCAATAAAATTATATTTTTTGCTTTCCTCATTAGCACGTTCTTTTTGGCATCTGTCATTGTTTCGAGCGACTCATCCTTAACCTCCAACGTTTCAACCACACCTTGAGTTGTTTATAATGCCTCCATCTTGATGCTTAATAACGCAAAGTTATTCCTTCCATTAAACTTTTCACTTTTTACTTCCGCTCCAAACATAATTGCAATAACAGATTTTCAGAAAATAATCAGCCCAATTGACTATCGCTTTGGATGGCAATGTGATGCCAAAAGACTCGTTTTGACAAGCAAAACTCATTTTCTATGTCTAAAGGTGATTTGTGCCATGTGTATCAATGGCAAAAGATTGTTCAACTCTTGATCATTCCTAGGTCAAACTTAATGATTTCTTGAAAATGAGGGCCAAATTTGAGATGTCTAGAAAAAAAATTCTAGAGATTAGTCATACATTAAATCATGTTTGTAAATATTTTTAAACTTAAAATTATTGTGGTGTGAGGCATGTGGGGGTGGGGAAATTTGCATACCCTCTAGGGATGGGGATAGAGCACACTAATATGACTCCCATGGGGCATGAGGCGGGGATGGGGTATGTCTTATAAACTCCGTCTTTAGACCTATCCTTGACTTCGGGTTTTGATCCTTGCTCGAGTTGTTGACCCAAATTTGAGACATACTCGATAATTGATGATGAAATGTTAGTTCATGTACACCAATTATCAACATTGTGTAGATCAATTTCTATGTTCTAATGTTGTTAGTGTTACTAGCTGTTAAATGACTTTCAAAAAATAGGTGCTGTGTTTTTTTCCTCAGAAAAATTGTTCAAACAATTTTGAACCTATTTTACGGATGCCAATGCAGTCCTAAACTTTCCAATTTCGCCAATTTAGTGCTAAACATCTACGCAAAATTTCTATATAGTCCTTCTGGCCAATTTTTATTAAAAAATCACTGACGTGGCACATGGTGGCAGTAACTAGATCGTCACATCAGCGATTTCCAGTGAAAATTGACCAGAAATACTTTATTAGAATTTCGTGCAAAAGTATATGACTAAATTAGTAAAATTAAAAATTTTAAGACTGAGTAGACATTCGTACAATAGGTTAAGGATTAAATAATTTCTTTTTCTCCTTTAATTATATATCTTCTTTGCAAGGCGTGTATAGATCTAGCGAATGGAGAATAGGCAGATATTGGTCCTGGAGGCTCGAGACATTGACTTCTTAAGAAAGCAATTAGGTCGGCAGCTCACGGATAACTCCAACACTGCCATGGTGTGTTATTATCAGAAGTTTGGCACAAAAAACCTAATGCCTGGTATAAGACAAGGATCTACATTTTCTTTTGGGTCCAGGGACAAGGGTCAACGTTGAAACTTTTGTTTGTTTTTCTTTTAAAGGTTTGCAATGTTCGAAATGAGAAAGATGTGCTACTTCATTGGACCTCTTCCAGAAGCAAAATTTTTTGTTTGTTTTTCCTTTTGGGCAACTAGAACATTTACTTCAACCATCGAAAAGTTGACTTCCACGGTCCATTCCAATGAGCTCTAGAGTTTAGATCTTATTAAATGTGCCTCACGGTCCTCTCCCTTATTGATTCACAAGTCAAAACAATGCTTGTTGAAGCCGCCAAGGACTTTCTCTGGGTACTTCTTAATTTAAGCCGCAAGTGCCATGTTGCCAAGAAAACCTGGCTGTTACTGGGAATTTTGTAGGCCCGGAATCGAAATAATCCAATTTAGAAAAGGCCAAGAATAGATAAATGAGAGGAGGAAGTTGCACCGATAGCTCGTGTTAGGTACCACCCTATCGTGGGGAAGATAGTGGAGTGCTAACCAATTAGGACCATCTGAGATTGCAGGCACTTCCTTGGGCTCAGGACAACCGTCTCTGTGTCACCCTTTTTGGTTCAAATGGTGTCCATATTGCATGAGGACAAAACATCACGTATTCTCATATGCAATGCTTAGAGATATTACGGCGATTACATCAATCTGCGTCTTTGACGTATGTTTTAGTAGCTAAATAGAAAGGCATACAGCTGTAAATGTATGGCCATTTTCACTAATTCATATTATGAGATTTAGAATGTTGCGATTAAATGTGCTGTGAATAAGTGTTGTAAGATCTTTCTTTAACAAAATTCTGATGTTAACGGTTGAATGCACCGGCAATGGAAATGAAAGTCGGGTCGTCAATACACACATGCCAATCATTTAACACGATCAATTCAAAAAGGTTTTTTTTTCCCTTGTAATTACACCTGTGTCTCCAAATGGAAGTGAAGTATCCTAAAATTATTCTGCTGTGTTGAGTTATTGGTGACAGCCCAGTGAGGTTAAGGGGGACATCACTGTTCTGCTCCATGTGCTCTCTCTGCTCCCTCTCTTTTATTCATTTTGCTCTCCATTTCTCCTGCTCCATGCTTCCCTCTCTCTCTGTCTCTCTCTCTCTCTCTCTCTCTGGAAGAAAGTTTCATATATAGCTACAAACTCAGCAACAGTTTCCATCTCTCTCTCTCTCTCTCTCTCTCTCTCTCTCTCTCCATGTCTTTCTCTGTTTCTTTACCTCCACAAACACCAAGACCTCTACCGGATCCTCCTCTTTCTTCTTCTTCTTCTTCTTCTTCTTCTTCTTCTTCTTCTTCTTCTTCTTGGTTTCGGTCGAACATGAAGCTCCGATTATTCGCTCGCCTGAGGCGGCTCCTGCGCACCAAAACCGCTGGGAAGTCGCCGAAGCAATCCAGCCTCTTCGGCGTCTCGGCGAGCCGCCGTGGAATCCACCACGCAGGCGATGTCGATCGCGGAGGGAGCTCCGCGGCGAGGGAAGACGGTCCGGTCGCGTTGCAGAGAGCGGTCAAGAGAGTCCACTTCGGGAGCGCGGAGGAGCGACGGGCCGCGGCATCGGAGATCGCGAGGTTGGCGAGGGAGGACGCGAGGGCGAAGAAGCTGATGGCGGAGCTCGGGGTCGTACAGGCTCTGGTGGCCATGGTTGGAGTAAATGGAGATGGTGCGCGACGAGGAGCGATTCGAGCTCTCATCGAGCTTGCTGACGGAAATCACACGTAAGCAATTTCTCTTATCATATTCATATTTTTTTTTTCCCTTTTTATGACTAATTTTTCATTTTTCTTGAGCAATAAAATTTTGATAAACGAGTATTAACGAAATTCGGTATAAGCCAAATTCTACGAACGAACAATAGGATGTTTACAATAAATTTTTTGTGTACTACTTATTGTAAATAAATTCTTTATACATTTTTGCTCTTCTTATTTTTTTTTAAGTGGTGACATTAGAGCTGCAATGGAAATTTGTGGTAATAATCATTTATTGATTAGTGAGCGAGGTGATCGAGTATCATATATGTTAGTTTTACTAATGATTTGGGTAAATAGAGTCGCTCACGCGTAAGAAACACATGAAAGTTCCTATAATTTGAGATTACTCGGGTTTGTTTGCCAGTACAATTTCCGGCGATTAGTACGTAATACCCCAACCCCGTTTTACGTAGATTAAGTTTCCACTAAGAGTATTCAGAGTAACTACACAATGTGGTGATCATTTTTCGGTGGGTATTGACTTATGAATCACTCGATACGACCTCTTCCCACCATTGTGCGGCTTGAGATGTCGACGAGTAATAATGAAAAACAGATGGGGGGATATTACTTTTTATTAGGGGCACTAATGAAAGAAAATCTGTGATAGCATGATCTCACACCTCACTTAACAACTATTGTCAGGTACAAATTTCACAGGGTCATAGACTTGCTTAGTCTAATTTAGCACTTTGGATGAATAGGTGGTGGGGCCGAGATTGGTTGAACTAACTCCTAATCCTACTGAAAATCAGGATCATTAGTTGGGACCCCATTTAAATTAACTGCTAATTAGGCTATAGCATAAGAAAAATTACATACATAATCCTTATAATGTGACCATATTTTGCTTAATTTGCTTACTTTACTTAGGGAAAATGAAAATTTCGTGACCTTTCAACCCACAAAAAGGAAGTGACATTTGAAATGATTTGGGTTTGAGTGGAGCCACATCAGAACCGTCACTCTGACTTTCGAGGATGAATTAAGTTGTTGATTTCATGTGGCGGTCGTTGGTCTTCTCAGCATAGGGTCTGCGAATTTTTGACTTTTGAGCCAATATACGCATCATCTAGTTGCCTATTTTCACAATTGATTTAGGGAATATCATTGAAAATCTTAGGTTGCCTGATAAAAGATTAGGCAAAATAAGTTCGAGCCGCATCGATCGCAAATTTTAATTTTTGAGGGGTCACCCTTCCATTGAAAAGGCCCACAAGATCCGTTGACCTGTCACTGACATGTCGCGCTGGGTTCCATGATGAGGGCAGGTACAATAGAAGGCGTATCATAGTGATTAAGAAAATATAAGAGACATAATGTCTGAGAAAGCCATAAACTATTGCTGTTGAGATTCAGTGCAAATTATGATCTTTGCACCATTTGAAAATTCCCATGTGTTGACGTAACTCCCTGTCTATAGATCTTAACCTGAGATTCTCGTTGACTTTAGAGGCATTTTTTTTTTATGTTAATTGTCTGAGTTTGGCTCACCGCTTGATGTTCAGATGGGAAACAGATCATCTCTATTTTGTAGACGAACTAGGCCGAGTTTCATTTCACTGAGCTGTCTTTAATGCATGGCCGCGACTGTACATGACTAGCTTAGTAATGACTCCAAAGATGAGATTTGGAGACATATCTTGAGGACTATCTGGCGAGAAAAATCATACTGTATACCGAATCAAAAGTATAATACCTGACATACGAAAGGCGATTTACATAAAGATGTTATAGATTCGTGTTGAGTGGTTGAATAAGATCCACCTTTGATCATCGGATTAGTTGCTTTTGTTTATATTTTGTTTGACTGGTTTGCTTTGTGATGATCTTTGTTTTGGGCAACTAGCCTTATCCCATGATTTTAACTCCCCAATTGGCTTTTGCTCAGGAACAAGGCTCTCATGGTGGAAGCAGGAATCTTTCTGACACTGCCCAGCAACAAGGACACGGTGGACGAACAGACAAGACACGAATTCGCAGAACTGCTCTTGTCACTGTCGTCCCTAAAGAACACCCACTTGCCTCCTCTGGAGTCGTCCCAGATGATACCCTTCACACTGTCCACTCTTGAATCGTCCGGCTCGAGACACGAGACCAAAGAGTCGTGCCTGGGGGCCCTGTACAACCTATCCGCGGTCCTAGAGAACGCATCGAAGCTGGCCTCGAACGGGGTGGCGGAATCGCTCCTGAGGCTGCCGTCGACGTCGAAGGGCCTGGCGGAGAAGGCCCTGGCCACGCTGGCGAACCTCGTGGTCACTTCCCTGGGGAAAAAGGCCCTTGAAGATAGCCCGATGGTGCCGGATAACTTGATCGAAGTCCTCATATGGGAAGACCAACCCAAGTGCCAAGAGATCTCGGCCCACATCCTAATGATCTTGGCTTACCAGAGCGCGGCTCAAAGATCGAAGATGGCGAAAGCAGGGATCGTCCCGGTCCTTCTCGAGGTGGCCCTGCTAGGGAGCACGCTGGCCCAGAAGAGGGCCTTGAAAATGCTCCAGTGGTTTAAAGACGAGCGACAAATGAAGATGGGTCCGCATTCCGGGCCGCAGATGGGGAGGGTCCCGATGGGCTCGCCGGTGCATTACCGGGAGGCCCAAGAAGGGAAGAAGGTGATGCAGCGGCTCGTGAAGGAGAGTCTTCACAAGAACATGGAGATGATCACAAGGAGAGCCGGTGGCGCCCCAAGTTGTTCTTCAGGGCTTAAAACCTTGGTCATTAGCACAAGCTCCAAGAGCTTACCCTATTGAAGGATCTTGAATAAGCAAAGAAGCCCCACAAAGAAAGAAAAAACGGAGACTTCATTTCTTGAATCTTGTGCAGTGCCTAGAGAAAGATGGATATCATGAACGAAAATGGATGTCATATGTCCAAAATTCATGATGATTTTGCTTTTGTTGCTTAGAATTGATTCTTGATATTGGTTTTGATGACAAAGTAGGCCTCAATGCTCGAGCACCGTTGGTTTGAATACTAACACTAGGAACTGGTGAGGGGTCTAGCCATACACCACCATACCGTCGCGATCCATAGGTTGTGTTTAATGCTAACCCACGGGGTATAACGATGTAACTTTTTTTCAATGATGACCTCGTCCTCGTTACAAGTTATGAAACTCATACTCTTTTGTTTGTTATACTCTCCAGTGCTTGAACAGAGAAAAGTAGTGACAAATGTATAGAATGAAAGCGAAATATTGTAAGCGACAAGATATTGAGTCATATGGTAAAAAAGTTTGCTTCTCCCTCTTTGTGGTATTGGGTTCAAGCCTTGCCACGGGCATTTCAAGAGTAAAATTTTAAATGCACTAGATCGATGTGTGGAAGTGTGCTCCCATAAGATCCTTCGAGAAGGTGGATTAGTCGAGACGCGCGAAAGTTGGTTCGGACTCCCATCTAATCATGATGCATTTTGTGAGAAAAAGACGGAAGAGAAAGAAATTTTATAATTTGTGCATTCATCTAGAGTGGCTTTTATTTTTCTTTTTTAATTTTTTTTGTCAAGTTGCCCAAGAAATCTTGAACTGGCCCTACCCAGCCGAAGAATGACACGGGTTGAAGGTGACCGGCTTATCAAATATATGCATACGAAATTCGGTGCATGTGAGCTCACTCCGTTTCAGTATAAACTTTATATGAGATCCGCATGATCCGATAGTTGAGATGAAGCGGGCTCAAATGTTCCGAACGCATACAAGAATAATCGGGGTTGAAGGTGACGGGCTTGTCAAATATATGCATATGAAATTCGGCGCATGTGAGCTCACTCCATTTCAATATAAATTTCATGTGAGATCCGAATGATCCGATAATTAAGATGAAGCGAGCTCAAATGTTCTGAACCCATACAATATCTACTTCTCCGGTGGCCACCTCCGAGCCAGCCAGAGAACAGCCTCCACGGCAGCCAGCCAGGAAGGACGCCACGCGGGCACCGCCGGCGCCGACGTGGACGGTCAGGATTCCAGCGTCGGATCACGAGTCAGCAGGAGGCTCTCTTGCGCCCGGAAAGGAAGCTCACGTTTTTCACGGGCAATCAATTTCGACTCCAAGAAATTTTCGACTTTCTTTTTTTTTTCCGGTGATGGTGGTGGTGGTGGTGGTGGTGCGTCGCAGCTCCACAAGTATGGCGGACTGCTGCTTGGGTCCCTCGCTCTGTAACAACAAGCTCCTTCATTGGCCCACCACCCACTTCGCTTCTCCTCCTCCTCCTTCGTCCTCGAGATCTCTCTGGGTGTCCATGGCCTCCCCTCGCTCGCAGCATTCCACTCCTGCCCCCGAGCCCCACCCCACCCAGCCTTCATTGCTCGTGTTCTCAGGTCTCGCTTCCTCTCCTGGCGTTCAGCGGTCCGCGCGTTGTCGTGGGGGTGCTGCTCGATTCGGGCTTTATGTCTTTCGCTGTCGTCGTTGTTGCAGGTGGCACTGCGTTCAACGGCGTGGTCGAGGAGCTCAAGAGGCTGACGACTCGGGTCGCTCACGTTCTCCCTGTCTCCGACGATGGGGGCAGTACGGCCGAGATCGTTCGCGTTCTGGGTAAACTCTGCTGCTCGAATGAATTTTGCCGTCGTTTCGGTTTGGTGGTGTGAGCCTGCGGGTTGCTGCTGTTCAATCTGTTCTGGGTTGCGGGGATTAGATGGGTGTCTCTCGGGGAGAGAGGAAATTGAGAAAGTAAGAAGGCAGAACGACACAATCGGTGTCGGCTATGAGGCTATTGCCCCCAAGATACAATGGAAAGTCACTCTGAACAGGCACCAATGATTGCTGAAGTTAATCGTAGTCAGGCAAACGACAGTCATTATACGAATTTGTAAAACACCTGTTCAAAACTCTAGCCGAAGTACCTAGTCAAGATGAACAATGGGATATGTCCATTTAAGGCTCTTAGGCCTATTAGTGAGTTCACACACTAAAGTGATACTCTTTATTGTGCACCCACTTATAAAGACTCCATCTTTCTATCATCTTTCCAGTGTTGGGACTTGTTCCAATTGCTTTTAACATTACAGCTTACAGTAACAGAAATTTTGTTGTAAATTTATGGAATGAGAGTTTGTGTGAAAATCAATGTAGGTGGGCCGGCTGTGGGAGACATAAGGTCAAGGTGTCTGAGATTGTCCGATCAGAGTACTTCAGAGGCACTCTCTGTCCGAAGATTACTGGGTCATCGGTTACCACTTGATCCAAAGCAAGCCAAGTCAGAATGGTAGTGCACTTGTCTCAGTGGTGCTTCGTGGTTAGTGTGCTTGGTTGTGAATATTTTTGCATTTTGATGACTGATTAAGCCATTTCTCTGGCCAAAGCTTTAACTAAGAGACCAATTGAATAGTTTTGGCTGCTGAAGTTAACCAACACAGTTTTCCACCTGCTGCCTCAGGTAGATAGGCATGTAAAACGTCATAAATGGTTGTTTCTAATTGCCAATAATATCCAAGCTTTGCTTCACTGTGCCGTGGATCCTGGTCATTACGCTCATCATATAAGCTGCTGAAAGATTGCAGTTTGCGCAGTTATGCACATGAAAGCTGTGTTTTTATTTTTTTTTCAATTGTCTATTAAGTATTTCATTGTGTAGTATAGACTGCTTAAATGAATCTTCAGATCTTGTTAGGTCTTACTATCTTGGGGGTGCTAGTGAGATTTATGAATTGGGAATTTGGCAGGTATGATGTTGTCGAAGGAGATCATTCTTTGTGGGATGGTGTTTCAAGACCTTATCGGGAAACGATTAGAGCTTTTCTAGTTTACTTTCAGAATGAGGTATGTTTATTCGGAGTAGTTGTGACTATGCGTCAACCCTTGCCTATTGGTTCTGTCAATTATGGACACCTTCTACTCAAATTCTGAACCTTTAGTCTTTAAAAGTTATTCATTTAATCAATATGTTCTTATAATAGCTACGCGAATTGTTTTGTCTAATATATGTCAACAAACTCAACTCTGATTATGGACCGCCATTATATCGTGGATGTTGTAATTGTTGTATAATGCTGCACTGTGCCATCTATATCTTTGTGATTCTTCTGACTGCTACTGTTTCTCTATATACCTGTCAGTGCATTTGTTTTCTTGAATTTTAAGTGCCTTTTGATCTTCTTCAGCGGATGTATGGCTCAAAAGTGGTACATGTTTTGTTAATACAGATCCTTCGGCGTCCTAATGAATCATTTTGTTTTAGCAATGGCAGGTAACTGTTGAGATTGTCCCACTGTATATTGTGATTGCCGTTTGACTTTTTTTGAGGATACTACAGTAGACCATATCTTTGATGAGTACTTTCTAGACATTGTTGCTGATAAATTTTACAGATGTCTATGCCAACAGTAGGTATCTAGGCAAGATCATGCGGAAGCTTTCTTTTTTGTGTGATGCATTGTGAGGTGAATAATGAACTTACATTTCAAGGGGTTTTCGTGCTTGAAAGACTGAAATACTTGCGGATAGCAGTTTTATCAGGGAAAGCTTTTGTGATGAATTATTGTTAGCAGTGAAAGAGTATCACTTGAGATAATGCCATAGGAAAAATGAGCATTTGGGAGAAATATTGGAGCCACTGCTTACATTTACCCATGTCGTTGAATTAACCCTTTCCTGAACTTTTAAGATCAGTCTTCACTGTGTTTGAAGTTGTGAGAGCAGTTTTAAGGTTGTCCTATTAGTACCTCTCGAGTTGTTTGTCTTCACTGCTGGAGGATAGGTTTCTTACTCGACATGATATGAGATTGATCTGATGTGGTAACTATAAAACCATTGCATTACTTTTGTAGTTGTCTGAAACTAACACCTATTGCAAACACATCAAATCTGCTTTTCCATGTTGTTACTTTGCATAAATGTTTTTCTGGTACTTGAAAGTTTGGCTTTCTTTTTATATTTGGTTGAACAAAGGAAGCTTTGGCATACCTATTCATCAATATCAATAATCCATGATCTTCTAGATTTACTGACTCTTTAATTCCTGCAGCATTGGGAATTTTTTCTTTGCAGGAGCTCGCATATTTTTTCAGTCTTTAGATGCTGCAATTTTCTTGTTTTCACGAGTCTCAGAGATTCCATCAGAAAGCTTGGTTCTCCCAGTGATTTCTACCAATGACAGGCTCACCCTGGGATGTGAATTATTGGTATCAGTTTCTATCTCACAACTGATGTTGTCGACCTTTGTTTGAAAATGGTTTCTTTACTCTTAATTACCTTTTGAAATGATTACATGTCCAAATTAATGCTGTCTATTGGTCCGTATAAGTTATTGTCTATTATAAGATATTTGCTTTGAGATACATTGGCATTAATTTCTTGTTTCCCATTTATAACTCTAGACTTGACAAATGACTTGTTGCCAGATCTTACGTTTGGACCTTCTTCTGGGATGCGGATGCTTAATTTCCGGAACGAAATACAGTTGATATTCTCCCTGACATTTGTTTGTTGGCGTCATATCCTAGTTGGATAGCGCACTCCAGCAAACTTCTCGAGTTCTAGTTTGAGATTGTACCATCTTTCACTGGCTCTGTCGAAAATTGTCATTGATGTTTGCTCTACAATTGAGAAGAAAAGAACAATTTCTTCTTCATCTTCTTCTTCTTCTTAAGAAAAGAACAATTTTCCAGGGACAAAGCTTGATTTCTTCTTCTTTCTTCTCACATCATGGTGATATTTGTGCAACAACAACCCAAGGCTCATCCCATAAACTGGAGCAGTTAAATAATTCCTTTCATGCCATTGGCTCGACTCTGTATGAACTATCAAACCTTATGCAAGCTCTAAGTGCTCCTTATCTTTTCTTATTGTCTTCTATCATGTCTTTTTACGTCTTTTTTTTGCTGCTTTCGACTTGACTCTCCCCATGACATCTCCTCGATAAAGCATCCAAATGTCTTCATTTAAACATGACCATCAGCCCACCTCGAAATACATTCTTTTCATTCATATCAAGGACACATAAGCTTCTCTGAAAAAAAAAATGGACACACAGGCTGTCTCATTAAAATTCTAACTTATCTTCTCAATATACTTATTTAATAGCATTCCTTTTTCTTTGATTTTAGTGACACAATAAGTTAATTACTTAATTGATCGCGCAATGATGAATTCTGTTGCTAGAGACCTTCCCATAAAGAAGCCAGAAGTTTTGAGAACAAGGGGATGGACTAAAAACTACATTTGCTTTGTAGTTGTGCCCATATTTCAAGTAAACATGGGGATGGTTAGCATGAATATTTCTTTGTTTTATTTTAGAAGTCAAGTTTGTGCATATAATTCTTCTATTCCCAAGGTTTACTTTCACCAACTGATAGTGACGTTCATCCCATCCTTAAAGGAAGCAAAGTTTGATTATTGTGCCAGACGGTACCATGTTATACATTGATTACTTTTCATGTTGCATGTAGGATGGTGCTGTCATTCGCGGTCAGAATGAAATTTCTCATCCAACCACAGGGACAATGGAACCTGTCAAGAAGGTATGTATAAAAGTGTAACTGTGGAAATTTTCTCATTCAATCATTTATTTCTGCTAGTTTCACATAACAACCAGTAAATGGATTATGCTGCTTTTTGCTTGTGCATAGGAATGTTCGTCATCTCCTGCACTTCCTTCAAGAATAAAACGAGTATTTTACTTGTCAAGAGAAGGCACAAATTCTTTGCATGAGGTAAGCACAAGCAACATTATTTGTTGTTTCACATGACATGAGATAAATGACGCTTTGATTGGTTTTTACCTGTAAAGAATACTTGCGTTGTCATTCTTGAATTGGTCCTCAAAACTAGATGTTTTTACTTTGGTCGTGAAGCTTCATCATCTCGAGTGCTTATTATTAAGTTTCTTCCTTCCTCTCCAAATTTGGTAATGGAAATGTGATCGAAACCATCTGAATAGTTTATACTTGCCATTATTTTATCAGCGTCTTTTGTATTTTCTCTCTTGAAATCCTCTTGAAGCAAGGAAAAGGTGGAGCAAGGCAATCAAGAGAAATGTAATTAACATGAATAATTTTTAATGCATGGTTATAGCAATACGAGCTCTTTCTTATGTAATAAATGCCTTCTTCCTCCTTTTCACATTTATCTGGCCCAGTACGATAATTTTAGTGTACTGCTTGCTTCAATTTAGGTTGCTGGAGGATATGCATGATAATAACATTTCTCTTACTTTTACAGTTTTGTGCTCCTAGATCAAGCACAGCTGTTTCTGGCTAGTTTTTTGGTCTTCCTGCATGAGAAACACCTTATGTATTTAAAAATATTTTGTTTCCTCTTTGCCTGCAAAAGGAATCCTAGTTCAACATTCCTTTTATGCTTTAACAGAATGAATTTTAAGTGAGTTTTTTATACCCATTCCATTATTTCATCTGGAACTTACAATGATTTAGTGATGATAGGTTTACCCCTCGGCAAATCCAGCTGTTCTGGACCAGCTGAGATCTGTTGATTGCATTGTTTATGCCATGGGATCTCTTTTCACATCAATTTGTCCTTCACTGGTAAGAATAGTGTGGCTTTGTATCTAATGAACGCTTGTCATGTTCTGGTTTTGTGAACTAGTTAATCCATAATAATCGCGACTCAACTATACTTAATACATTGGAGATTTTGTCTGTTTACTGGATATCAATGTTGTTTCCTTCCTGGACTAAGTTTTAGTCGCTGCGTGAGTGTCGATCTATTAGGACCTTTTTATTTTCTTGGAAATGTATGACCCCACAGCTTTTGCATCTTTTAATCCTGTATGATGGATATAATTTTAATTAGTGAGCTTTTGGCTATAGTTAACCTTTTGCAACTCATGCGTCTACTTAGTAGCAATAATTTTCCTACAATGTCCTAGCAGACATTCAATGTTTAGAAACACAGCTTTTATTTCTATTTTTTGGTTGAAATTAGACAACTCTTTCTTTTCCAGGTACTATTAGGGATTGGAGAGATTATTTCTTCCCGGACATGTCCCAAGGTATCTTTCTGTCAATTTAACTTAGTGATCTTTGTGAAAAAAAGGAATAAGGTTACAAGTGCAGCAGCAGAAGCTCAGCTGTTGACTTGTAGCATTAGATACTGGTATGCTTGTTTAATTCTTTAGTTTAATTTAGCAAATTACCACGATAAGCTAGTTGTCCTAAATTAGATGTCATTATTACTATGGTGAATGATTTCTTATTAAGCAATGTGACAATACAGTTGGAGGTGCTTGATCGTCTAGTGAAACACGGTGCCTGAGACAAGTTGTCAGATTCACTGATGGAAATTTTCAGCATATTTGATATACCAGATTTAATGAATATTCCAAGCACATCTGTCATTTCTTTTGTTGTTAAGACACTCATTTACATTCACACGTCTGGAAAATACCTTTTCTGCTTCTTCTTAGCAGATTGTTTATTATCTTGATCTAGGTGCTACTAATGAATGGTTCCTATGATCGAGAGACAAGTGGCTTTTCAGCTTCATGCTTTGTAACTGCCATTACGGATGCCCTAAATCGGACTTACGGGAATTCCAATAATTCTCTTGAAAATCTTGTAAGTTGCATGATCCAATTACATCTTAAATTCTGTATCTAGGGTACCATAACAACTGTGGATGTGATCATACAACTCTGCCATCTTAATGCAATGTGCAGAAACAGATAGCATATTTAATTTTTTCTGGAGCTACTTCCACATTTTGAATTTAAAGATAACAATAATCCTCCCCAGCTTGCTTTATCTAGTTTTTGTACTGAAATTGAATTGTCAGTGTTTTTGCACTTTGTCTATTCGATGCTCTTGCTGCACAGACAGACCATTACATCATTTCATATTGATATGAAGGAATGCACCTTCAGTGTATATTTCTTAATCTGTTCATTTGGCCAAACGTGATTTCATTTTCTTGTCTTTACTGTTTCTCTTCTCTTATCAATCAGGACTGATCTTAACTTGCAATAGACCACTTTACTTGGCTTCTAACCACTAGATACGACACATGGATCAAGGAGCTGGAAGCCTCCTGCTTTTTTTTAAACGATACTGAAATCGTTTGTCTTAGGCTTTGTTTGGAAAGGGTGGTGAAAGAAAAACAGGAAAGGAAATTTTAAAATTTTAAAATTTTCCTCTCTTTTACTCTGACAAATTTTTCAATTTGTTCTCCACTTTCCACCCACAATTTCATCCCCTCTACTTTCTCCACCTTCCCAAACATGGCATTAGTGTCTCCGTATGATGCTGTCCTCTGATGTTGTTCATCCAAAGCTGCTTCAAATAGTTCTTGCTACTATCGATTTCAAATCGTAATAGATAAGTGCGATTATTCTAGCTGAAGTATAAGTTAGTGTGCTTTTCTGAGGATATTTTATATGAGTCACACATTTATTTTGTAAAATCTATCATGGCCACACTATAGGTATCCTTTTCAAGTATTTACCCCATGGGATAAGATTAAAATCATGTGGATGGAGAGCTAGATTACAATGATGATGCGGGGAGTAATTAAACTGTTTTTCAACTTGTCATATCTTGCAGCCGAGTCAGTACATTAATACACTTTTCGTGCCAAAAGACGGTGCAATTCCAGTGGACATTGAAAACTTGGCTGCTCATGGTATTTTAAAAGTGGTACGTATGTGGGTCCATCAAGTCTTTTTCCATGTTTAGCATTTTAATTTGTTCATCAAACAAAAACACTCAATCGAACCTATATTTGGTCATACTTTATGTCTGGTAGATCGGTTATCTTAATATGACACGCCTGAAATTTCTAGCAAATTTGACCATTTAATTCGTCTAATATTTGCTTTATCGACATTTGTTGACTATACAGTGATTCAGTATATATTGGTGGGATACTGGTGATTTGGTTTCATAAAGCTACTGATACAAATTTGAAAGAGATATGGCAGAACCATCTGACTGCCTTCTTTTGCCCCCAACTTTACCATCTTGCATGGGATACTATGTCAAAGCACCTTCTTCATGAGTCTCATGATCCATGCCTCATCCACTGTTAGACCGTCCTCGAAGCCCCATGTGATGTCCTCTTCTCATTTGTGTTTCTCGTGTTGAGGACAGCCAGTATAACCAAAGACCCGAGCAGGGATCTAATAGGCTTTGTATTGCTCCTAACTCTATCAGACTTCTTGTTCATATGTTGTATAATCTTTGCAGGTAGTTGTTGATTCCATACATGATCCAAAGGTTGGTGTTGTCTATGATCCGAAATCATTGATTCAGGCTCTTGCCAATTTGATGGGTGGATAATGAGCAGGATTGCGGCAAGGGGGTTAGCTCAAGTTCATCATCTTTATAGTGTTTACTCCTTTTCATTGCCAAGTATGAGAGGGTCCGCTTTATGAGGTAGGAGAACTAATTCAAGTGGAATTTTGAATGTTTTTTATGTGTTATTTATCGATGCTTTCCAAGCTGAAAAACCTTGCATCCGCAGGCGGCTGCCTCCGTTTTTTTGTTGGTTTGAACTCAGATGTCAATACTTGGATAAAGGAAAATATGTAACCAGAACATCAGGTAGTCACAATTTCAGAAATATCACCAGACGAGATTGCAGACGGAGATGAGAATTTATATATTCTTTTGCTTGTGCTGTATTATCTCGAATAGTGGCTAATTTGTTTTTCATAGACATTTATCTTTTTGCTCTTCAGTGAAAAAAAAGAAGACAAGGGCTTCACCCAGCGATGGGAGTCATTACGTTTATAGCGTGGCCATTGTTATAACGAAGATAGTGACTAAAGCAACTAAATATTTTTTATCTTTAGTTTTATCATCAGAGATAAAACATAAATTCTAGCCAAAGTGGGTTGGCTCGGCTGGTAGGGACCAAACACCCTGCACATTATGTTTGGGTTCGATTCCCGCTGCCAGCAGTCCCCTTTGGTAGGCGATTTGTAAATTCACGATTAGACCTTCTAGGCCTGTGGTATTCCCTGCCGTTGGTCTGGGTAACCTCCTATTCTCCTAAACTTTCGTCTTAACGGATAAACATAAGTTCTATTTCTAGCCGAAACCAGACCCATCTGGTTAGTTTCCTCGGCATTATTGTAGCAAATACGATCTCGAAGGCTGCTGTCCTGTTAAATATATGCACATCGATATGATCTTAACTGTCCAAAAGATTGAACTTTGAGTGAAATTTTAAGCTTTGTACTGCGATTACCATTTGATGAACTTGTGCACAGCGATTTGTACGTATTCATCATTCAAAGAAAGAAAGAAAAGCACAACGCCATCACTCTTGGATTTTGTTTTAGCTACCATTTGTGGGTTGGATGATTAATGCTGTTGATAAATGATGTAGCAATTGCATATTGGAGTAACAAGTTAATTTTTTAATGCACAATTCTCACTTAATCTTGACCCAATTAAAGAACCAACCGTCTTACTTAGAAATAACTTTTGGTAAAATTTCTGGACACGGTCCAACAGTTTCCTTACTTCTTTATTAAAATTTATACTTGACTAACTGTCGCAACCTACCCTCGAGGGGCCGCCCTCGGGAAATAAGTTTAAAGGTATTGCTTGAAAGACTATCCGAATGATTAATTAATCAAAAAGATGGCTCAAACACATCATCTTTTTGTTCATTTAATCAGTCCATCAATTAACAGTACATGCTCCCCCAAGCTCATACCTCGCATGACATTGGGACTTCCATTTTAAGTTCTTAACAATCCAAGTAATTCTATGACTCCCCACTAACCTATTGAGATCAACTAGAAACTAGTCATAACGCAGGAGTGTCGTCTCGGTTCCTATACAACCAAAGATTCTAGGGCCAGGGATTTGTTTATGCTAACATTTCTATTAGCACCATTTTGGTACTGCTAACTTAAAAGTGTGTTAACTAGGTGGCCATGCACTCTTGATTATCATTTATGATCCTAAGGTATCAAAGTTGCTAAGTGATCATGCAAATGTGTCTGTAGGTTTTCATTATGAACCTAAGCTAACCCTAACCTATTCTATGAAAGCGATAAACATCCAATTTATTGAAAGACAGTGCGATAAATAAACATCCAAATATGGAAAGCAGCTAGGTAACGGTACAAAAAGTAAGGACCCGATGCAAGTCAAGCAAATAATATACATGGCCTTGTTATAAGCCTCAAACAAATATCTTGTATAGTTGTTTGTACACGAAGACAGCCGATTTCATCAGTGAACATTTTCTTATACATATAGTGCTTGTTCCTTGACTCCATCGAGATGAAACCACTTTTGATCTTCAAATATGTACAGGTGAATTTCGGTAATATTTTAAATTTTCAAAAAACGATGATCTCGTTAAGGCTATAAATACACTCTAGACTATTGACTTAGATCGAACGCAGTTAATTTCAAAATTTCTTTCATTTCTCTTCTTGCAATTAGGAGAAATTTCATCGACAAGAGACTAACATATAGGAATCTCAGTGAAGGAGTTTTTCCATTGTGCTAAATCTATCTAAGGAAAATCTCATCGTCAGGCGATTGGAAAAAGCTTGTTTTCTTATTCTATCTCAATTACAACGTAGTCAAACTATTCGCAACATAAATTTCTCTAAGATGGATTAAATGGTGTGAATCGGAAAGGGTGTGCCAGCTCCCAAGAGCAGAGTATGAAATGGATTTTGATGAATCGACCTTAATGACAAGAAAGGTTACTTGCTTAAAGGAACGGTGCAAGAATTCTAGGAAACTAGTTACTCATAACAAAAACCTCAAATGTTACTAATCTCTATGCAAATGATTGATTTCTTATTCTCTTATAACCTAAGCATAGATAAAACATAAGCAAGTTTCATGACGGACAGAGGGGCCTGATTTCAGAGCCTATATCATGTAATGAAAAGAACAAACTCCCAATGATAATGATAATAGCAGAATCAGATAAGGGTCATTGCAGATAAGGACACATTCACTAATGCCCACCTGCTTTCTAATCAACATAAGATAAGATGTGATGAAATTCGCTTAAAAATAATAAATCTATCTATAAACATAAGTTCAAGAACATAGTGTCCTTGATCGGAGAGTTATAATATTATAATCCTAAGTTTCAGAAATAATAAACTAAATCAAATATAAAATTGTTTGCAGAGTCTCAAGAAAGTATAAGTTGTTCATGTTGAGAATAGAGATGTACAGTCATGGCCAAAGCTTGGGACAAAGCCACTTTGTACTGAGGAGGTACTTGACTCAACATCTCTAATTATTAATATGAAAGTTAGGGGTGTTTAGGTCCGGCATGGGTCGCTTCTCACCTTGATACTGAACTGGGCAAGATCAGTTCCTGGTTTGCGGAATCGAGAACCAGCGTACTCGGTCCATTTCCAGGACCGAACCTGACTGACCGCTTTGGTCCAGTTCCAAGGTCGGTCTCTGGTTTCTTTTATTCTTTACAAGCGGGAGTTTTTTGACATTAAAAGAAATTTTTTTTACTAATTATGATTTGCTGCAGGATAAAATATAAAAAAAAATTTGAAATCTTGGCCGGTCCGACCGGTCCCATCAATCTGGTTCCTTATGTGGGGGAACCCGACTTGTCTCCCTGGGAAACATGCCAAATTGGCCGGTTTAGTTCGGTCCGATCTGGTTCCCAAGTTGCACCGAGACCGATGGACACCCCTATTAGAAGCAAACTTTTTCATTCTTTTTTTATAATATGTTTTTCTTTGGTTTGTTGGCTAAATTGTCACCCATTTTTTTGTTATTCACTTTAAAGCTCTTATGTGTTGAGGTGTGGTTTGTACTCCCCTCCGACGAGAAGGCACGGTGGTTCGGCTTTGTCAACACGTGCAGCGAGCCAGTTATAGGTTAAAGGAAATTAAATGTAGATTCTCATATTAAGGGAAAGAGAAGATAAAATAAAAAAGGAAGTCAAAATTCCAACAAAACCCAGTCCACTTAAAGTATTACAAGCGTCATCAAGTACAAGCATTCAAACCCTCCGTCATATATAATATAAGCTAATACTAAATAATAGATATGAGGAAATAAATAAATGACTGACACTAATTGCAAAACCTCCAGCACCACTAATGCGTAAAAATCCCCTTATGTTTATATAGGTTAATGCCAAGAACACTGAATTATAGGGAAATAAAATGGCAAACAATGTAGACGAAATCCAAATGAAAAGAGATCACTTCCAAAGGAAAAGCTTCAGATGAAAGTTTGACAGAGTTTTCTCATATCCGGACCGCCTTCGCTTCGTGTTCCATGTCATTCTAATGCTTGAATTCCCTCCAACAGTTACTAGAATTCACGTTCCGTCTTCATTAAGTGCTCTCAAGCTCCATTGATTTCCTCCATTTCCCACGATCTTAGCAGCTTCAATGCTAAGAAACATGTCCTATATTTTCGTCATTAGTTATTTTTAGCACACTTACTCTTCTCTGTGACCAAATGACAAGCCAGATGGTACCGATTGTATTTGACTTGATTTTTAGTATTTAGGATGGAATAAACTCCAACTGGTATAACTATATTTCGCACAAAAAAAGTTGATTTAACTTGATGAGTTTCCAGTGGGATGGGCCGATAGCATTGTCGTTGGAGGCTGTGGATGTGGCGTGGTGATGAGAGCAATGGTGGGTTATGCATTTGTGTGGTGACCATGGAAACCGAGAGTGGCAAAGAAGTAGTGCTTTACTTCTATAAGGATAAGGATGATGGATTAATAAGGTATTCCACTTCTGATCGGGCTATCTTTCACTAGCAAAATTTGTCCATTCACTAGTAATCCTATGCGAGTCAAATTGACATTTATTCTCTCCGGATGATGATATGCAGACATGAAAGTAGTGCTTCTTCTTGGTACAAGTATGACATCTATGACGAAAGTTCCATTAGTGATGGCTTTGATGACGTATTCCACTTTTGATTTTTGCTATGTTTTCACTAGCAAATATGTCCATTCACTAAGAATGCAGAGTGAGTCTGATTAACATTTGTCTTTATGATGATAATAGTACTTCTTGGTGGTACAAGAGTGGGCCATAATACCAATTTGAAAAGCTGATTCGAAGTATTATTGCGCGGCCAAGTTGGGAAATCCATTCAATCAACTATCCATCCACATATTTCCGATCCGTTTGTGATAAGTCTTTGCTAACTTCAGATTATCTTAACTAGTTAGGGTTACCCAAGGTTTTGTTCGAGGAGGGCAGTTCCTATAATTGATCCAAAATAATATTAGGAGAACTTCCTCTTGAGCTTTTTGAGCATGGTTGTGATTGTGAGTTGTCATCTTGCCAGTTCTTCAATTGCTGTAATCGTTATCATTGCCGGCGACGTCCTTACCAATCCTACAAAACCTGGAAGACATCCATGCAGATATGTTCTTCTAGAAAGGTCAACCGATCATGTCATCTCCAATGTGAAATGAAAATATGATAAGGTTTCATGGGCACCCACGAAGCAATTGCCGAACATTGTTCCACGGAATAGAACATCAAATGTGGGACAAGAAACATAAGAAAAACAGAAGAAAGGGGTCCATTTCATCAAATTCAGAAAGAGAAGGTCTATGTAATGCTGATGGAAACGAGACAAAATAAATACCTCTGAAGTCTAAACTGGCAAGCATCGATGCTTTTACCAACAAGATGGCCCGAAAGAAAACTGAACTGCAGACAATGGTATATACGTAATGTCAAGTCTCCACTAAGTTCTTGGAAACATGGTGAAAATAGTAAACTAATCTCATGCTTCCATGTCCAATCTGGACCATATTCCAGCATTTGATTTGTAATCTTCTGCGGGTCAACCCACGGGTTGGGGTCGACCTTCCCTCCAATACAAATCCATCTTATGCCACAACTAAAGAAGTGTCGTCTATATATACCCCAACGTCTCTTTTCTTCATCATCATACAAAGCCAAGAGAAATAGTTAACCGCAGTTAACCTTCTGGAATTGGTGTTGAAGCAATGGCTTTATCACTTGCAGGAAAATTCTCTCTTTGCTTGGTACTAATGTTGGCTTCACGGCCTTTGCATGCAGCGTCTCGTACTTTACCTGAAGCTTCCATTCAGCAGAAGCATGAGCAATGGATGGCTGAGCATGGACGCGTTTACGCAGACAGTGAAGAGAAGGTCAAGCGTCTTGAGATTTTTGCAGACAATTTGCGGTTCATTGAAGACTTCAACCGCGCGGGGAATCACACTTTCGAGCTGGGCTTGAACGCGTACTCGGACCGAACCGTTGAGGAATTCCTTGAATTTAGTACTGGATTGTTGTTGCCATCGACTCCCAGCCCGAAAACGACGTCGTTCAAGTATGAAAATATTACCCACATCCCCGATAGCATGGATTGGGTGGCAAAAGGAGCCGTAAATGCTATCAAAGACCAAGGTCGATGTGGTAAGAGTTAAAAAACCTAACCTTTTGTACTTCCATCATATGCATGTGTACCATTTTCTTATACTTGTCACGAATCAAATTTAGTGATGAAAATATCATGTTAGGAAATAATAGAATCATATTACTGGGGTATGTATAGAATAAACTCGAATATTATCTGTAAATTTTTAGCCTTGAATCATTATTTTTCCTGCTCAAATTGCATTACGGCACCGTTGACGGATATGCAGGCTCTTGTTGGGCTTTCTCGGCAGTAGCGGCAATAGAATCGATTACCCAGATCAAGACTGGCCAGTTATTGGAACTATCGGAGCAACAATTGGTAGACTGTACTACAGGAAACGATGGTTGCGACGGGGGTTGGATGGACACCGCCTTCGACTACATTATACAAAATGGAGGCATCACCTCTGAAACTAACTATCCCTACAATGCATCGGACGGAATATGCCATGCTCCCACGGCGTCCTCGAGCGTGGCCAAACTTGTGGGTTATGAGGATGTCCCTGCCAACAATGAGGGGGAGATCTTGAAGGCCGTGGTGATGCAACCGGTCTCGGTCGCCCTTGACGGTAGTGGGCGGGAATTCCAGTGGTACTCGAGCGGTGTTTTCAACGGGAACTGCGGCACCGCAATGTCCCACGCTGTCGCAATTGTAGGCTATGGGACAGCTGAGGATGGAACCAAATATTGGAAGATCAGGAACTCATGGGGCAAGACGTGGGGTGAAGCTGGCTACATGAAGATTCAAAGAGATTTTGCTCAACCAGAAGGATTATGTGGACTTGCCATGCATGCTTCTTATCCTGTTGTCTAATTAACAATCGATTAGGATATGCCAGTGTTGAATTGATGCGTTAATATCGCGCATATGCAATGACTGTGGGTCCTCCAGAGATTGGGATTATATGATAAAGTAATCTATCATGGAAATTTCTAAATTTATCTGTTGTTATCCATTCCAGAAGTTTAAGCCTATTTTTCAGGCCATTGACGTTGAGTTCTGGGGAGAGTTTTGATTAGCAGAATCTGATGGAAGTTTGAACAAGATTATACTATTTTTTATTAGCAGATTCACCACGGTAATGAAATGAAACGCTTAGACAAAAACCTCATTCACGTAATGGACAGTGGTGTAATTAGATGATTTAATCGCCGGTCTTTTACAAGGCCGACTTTCGGCGAATCTGTTCTATGTCTACACTTGCCATACGCGAACCAATCACTTCATCAGATCTACTTAGTGGAAATCGTGGGTCTCAATGAAGAGAATTGCAATCAGTGATATGCATAACAATAGTACCTGTTACATTTTGCCTCTTGTAAATGATCAAAACAACAATCAAGGGCGTTTCCCCCTAGCCAAAGACTTCCTCGAACTGGTCCGTTTTGTTAAGCACAGATATCTTTCCAAGCTCTCACCACCAGGCGATAGACGGCAGTGCGATCAGGAATTTCGATGACACTCGAGTGGCGTTAGCAAAGAGAACCGTGGGATCGGGATGATCCACGTGGTCGTGATAGTAGGCAGAGGGACGGCTGACATTGGCACCAAATATTGGAAGATCAGGAACTTGTGGGGGAGACATGGGGTCGAAGATGGCAACGTAAGGATTCAAAGAGATTTTGCTCAACCAGAAGGACTGTGGATTTGCCATTCACCCTTCTTATCCTGTTATCTAATTGACTATTGATTAGGACCTATTAGTGCCGAATTCATGAGCTAATATCGCGCTAATGCAATGACAATCGATCATTGAAGTTTATTCAAAGTTCTTTTTAAATGCTACTAGTCGAATTGCACAGACATTACACTTGCATTGCACGGGGTTCTAATTTGTTTTATTGAAGTACTGCCTAAAAGTATTAATAAGAGAAATACATGGTGATGGTTTTTCTGCGAAATAATCACTCAATCTCACAAAGTATTAAATAAATTTTAACATACAACCGTGCAACACTAAAGAATTACTTCAGGATGTAAATCATGAGCAATAACACTTTGCATGTCTTGCATGTCGGTGCCTCACACGACTCATACAACGCTTACAAGACACATGCAAAATAACAAAGCTCGAAGAATACTATTTATAAAAGGAAACGTGACACCCCCGTCAAACTGACTCCAACATGCAAACTAGTTTCTGTGTTCATTCTTGCATTTTATAAACACGATTGGTCAACTAATCCAATTTGGACTTTCCTTAATGTCCGATCCAAGATTTGTTTGCATCATACGCCCCGGACTTCATATAGTGTAATTTTGGTTTAATTTTTTTTATAGATTCAAACTCAGGATATAATTTTAATGATAAAAAAAGGAATGATAGTTAATCAATCAGGAGAGAATAAAAGTCCAATCAATGACAATCGAAACAAGACAAAATAAGGACCCGAAACAAGACAAAGTAAGGACCCTTACATCAATAAGTGCCACTAGTAAAATAATAATAATATTATGAAAATGTACGCTTATTTTGACCAAGGCCTTCAAATTTCCGAAAATTTCTTAAACAATAGTCATGTGGATTGTTCTTGTTGAAATCCCAATTGCTGATGAGACTTGAAACTTCATTGTCTCGAGATATAATTACACAAATGATCCTTAAACTTTGGTCCAATGTTCAATGTCATTCCTGAAATTTCAATTAGTTCAATTGTGGCCCTAGAACTTTAACTCAATGTGTAAGGTAATCCTTGAACTTTTAATTTGTTTAATATGGTCCCTGAATTTTTAGTAGATGTTCAATATATTCCCTAGATTATATGAAAATGTCCAATATCATCCTTCAATTTATTCAACTTCGGAGACAATATTGAATATTATCATATAGTCAATGGACTAAATTGATGTTGTACTAACATTTCAGGGACCACATTGATCATATTAAAAGTTTAAGGACGATATTGTACATTTGATTAAAGTTCGAGAACCACATTGAATAAATTAAAAGTTGATGGACCACATTACATATTAGACTAAAATTCAGAAACTATTTGTGTCATTTTCCCTTGCCTAGATATTGATGATGCTGCAAAACTAATGTCAGCAGTTCATTAAATTCTAGAAAAACTCAGTGAAATTATAAATTAATATCTTCTTTTTATTAAATAATGTGCACAATATTCAGCATTCTGAGTTTTAATTTGTGGGTTCAATCCAAGGATAAGGGTCAACCTACACTAATACCATAGTACGTCAAAGCTACGAAAAGCTTAATCCGTAAACATGCATATATACCATTGCACGGTACTCTTTCCGTCATCATCTCCCAAGCTTAGTCCAACATTTTCATGAGCCATGGCTTCATCATTTGCAGGAAAAGTATCTCTTTGCTTGGCATTGATGTTGGGTTCTTGGGCTCTGCATGCAACGGCCCGTGCACTCCCTGAAGCTTCCATGGAGCAAAAGTTTGAGCAGTGGATCCATGAGCATGGACGCACGTACGCGGACAGTGAAGAAAAGGGCAATCGTTTCGAGATATTTGTAGACAATTTGCGGTTCATTGAAGATTTCAATCATGCCGGGAATCACACTTTCAAGTTGGGTTTGAACGCATTCTCGGACCTAACCGCCAAGGAATTCCTCGAGATTCATACCGGATTGTCGCTGCAGCCGACTCGTAGAAATTCCCCTGGGACAATGTCGTTCCTGCGTGCTGATGTCACCGATGTCCCAGATAGCATAGATTGGGTGGAGAAAGGAGCTGTGAATGCTATAAAAAACCAAGGTCCTTGTGGTAAGAGTTGCTGTTACACTATTTTTCTCGCCTTCCATCGAATTCATGTGTACAATTTTCTCAATCTCGGAACGGTTTGAATCGAGTAAGACCAATAAAAATCATGTAAGAAAGCATTAGAATCACGTTATAGGGGTATGAAATAGAATAAATTCGAAGCGCATAATTGTTTAGCCATGAATTATTCAATTTCCTACTCAAATCAAATAATGATTTCAATGACGGATGTGCAGGTTGTTGCTGGGCTTTCTCAACAATTGCAGCTGTAGAATCGATTACCCAGATTAAGACTGGTAACTTGCCAGAACTATCCGAGCAACAGTTGGTCGATTGTAATAGCGGAAACTATGGTTGTAATGGTGGTTGGATGGACACTGCCTTTGAATACATAATACAAAATGGAGGCATAACCTCTGAAGCTAACTACCCATACCGAGCAACAGACGGAACATGCGACATTAGCGCAGCATCCTCGACTGTGGCCAAAATCACGGGTTACGTGGATGTACCCACCAACAATGAGGGGGAATTGTTAAATGCTGTGGCGATGCAACCGGTCTCGATCGCCCTAGATGGCAGTGGGCGGGAATTCCAGTCATACTCAAGCGGTGTCTTCAATGGAAACTGCGGGACTGCAATGACTCACGCTGTCGTCATAG
Source organism: Syzygium malaccense (assembly GCA_031216405.1). Classification (NCBI taxonomy): domain Eukaryota; kingdom Viridiplantae; phylum Streptophyta; class Magnoliopsida; order Myrtales; family Myrtaceae; genus Syzygium; species Syzygium malaccense. The sequence goes on along the minus strand of CM062256.1, from coordinate 7,952,760 downwards.
TTGGGTACGGAACGACCGAGGACGGCACCAAATATTGGAAGATTAGGAATTCTTGGGGGGAGACATGGGGTGAAGCTGGCTACATGATGATTCAAAGAGATTTTGATCAACCAGAAGGGCTATGTGGACTTGCTATGCATCCTTCTTATCCTATTGTGTGAGTGACTGGTATCATCTCATCGTTGGGAGATTCTTCCCTACTTCTATCTCTACGGAACCTTCTATCTTAGCAAATATATGTGTTAATATCACGAAAATGCTCTGGTCATTGCTGTGTCCAAAGATTGTACTTATGATGAAATTATCTATAGTGGAAATTTAACTTGTCCTTGGGTGTCCATTATTAAAATGAAGAAGTCAAACTTTTCCAGGCTGTGGTGACAACTTCTGCGCTATTAGAATCTGGTGGAATCTTGAACAAGTTTATGCTATCGTCTCCCATTCCTAGGACACAGAATGAGATGTTTAAGAATTACAGAGATCTTCTGTGCTGCCATCTTGAATGTTTGAAAGCTGGCAAACTTTTCACCGGTTGCCAATTCTGATGTGGCTAGCAAGGATCACCTAGAGGGGGGTGAATAGGTGATCTTAAACAATTTTTATCAGATTATGCGGAAATGAAAGATCACGGTTGAGTCTGAATAAAATTCAGATTCAAGACGGTTTATATAGACAAAACTCTTGATGTGCAGTATGTAAAATAAGAGTTAAGGGATAGAAAAACTGCACACAAGTTTATAGTGGTTCGGCTTAGCAAGCCTACGTCCACTCTCCCACGCTGACAGCCTACTGGCTGGATTCCACTAATCAAATCAATGAGAAGTTACAGCAAGTTGTGCTGCTTAAACCCAAGCACTTCTCCCCGAAGTTGGTGCTGCTTATACCAAGCCGATAGATCACACTATCTCACACCTAAGCACACACTTATAACACTGTCTACACCTCTCAAATGATTACACGTTTAAGCTCACGAAAGACAAGAGATTGAATCGGAGTATGCTCAAACTTTGGACTTGTTGATTCTTGATTTCGTTCTCTACCTTCTGCTCCTCGTTGATCTCCTTTTATACTCCTCCACTTCCAAACTAGCCGTTGGACAGTCTTCAGAGGATCATCTTCCAATATTCACCTTTGGACAGATTTGTATAAAATGGATTGAGTAGCCGTTGGTTGATAAAATCTGAATCCCGCTGATTCTGGTCGCCCATACAATCAGAATCTTGGTTTCCATAAGTAGAGTTTTGTCCGTTGTAATGCATTCTTGTCGTAATATTTGATTGTCAATCAATTTGATTGAGTTTGAGACAATCAAAACTTTCCTTCTGTAAAATCCATACCAGATCACTAGCTGTTATGTTTTGTTCTGAGTTCTGCGTCTGAATAATTTCAGCGTCTGCATAAATTCTGCTTCTGCATCTGCGTCTGAATAAATTCTGCGTCTGAATAATTTCAGCGTCTGCGTCTGAACTTTCTCGTTCTGAGTCTGAACTTCTTGTTTTGAGTTCTTTCACAATCTGAACACGAACTAGATCAAGATTGACGTATGCTTTTCTTCCAAAAATAACTTCCTGAATCAAAATACTTCAAAGCATTTATCAAACTTACGAAACATTCATGGACAGTTTTGTCAACTTCAAAATCTATTGGGAATTTTCCTTAACAATCTCCCCCTTTTTGATGGTGACAAAACTTCCATGCAGATATATAGATTTTGAGATAATTTTGAAAAATATGATCAAGCATATAATGTAGCAGATATTCAAGATATCATATATGATCAGAGTAATTTGATATGAGATTTTTTTATACTCAGTTTTTGAATAAGACAAGGAGTATGACAAAATCTGAACCGTAAAAGAAATCTAAATCAAAGTCTGTCTCCTTTTCTTTGAATCCAATAATCTGCATATCAAACCAAATCATATCTACATATTTGAGCATATCAAAGCATATCATATCTGCATCAAAGCATATCATATCTGCATATTTCTCCCCCTTTTTGTCAGCATCACAAAAAGATATATGCGTAAAATTCCTTAATGATCATGACAATATATGGAAGTATAATCAAAACTCAATACTATGCATCAATTAAGCAGAATTATCCACTAAGCACGTATGCATATTTACATTCTCTCCCCTTTTTTGTCATAAACAAAAAGTGATAGTAATGGAAAGGGTATCACGTAGAGAATATAAATCTTCACATACTATCTTTAAAATATATTTGGCATGAAACACAACCTTCAAAAATATCATCTTTCGCGAACATAACATATATTCAATATAGCTCATGTTCTGAAGAATCAAATATCATATATATCAACGAACACGTATGCACATAATAAATTTCACAATTTTTTGTCATGAAATAAGAGATTTGTTAATGACAAAAGTAAGAAATACTAACCCGGATTGTGTAGAACTTAGCAAGTTCTAACATACATTACCTTTTCTTTCATAGTAATCAAGAGTGGGCAGAAATTAAATTAACTTTCATACTTGATTTATGTTCCCCCTCAATTTGATACCATTTTGAGATGATTCTCCCTTTTTCTTTTGCATTTTTCACTTTTTGCTTTTCGCCTTTTGTTTTTCTCCCCCTGTCATCAAGACAGCTTTTGCGAATAGCTTTCATTGCTGCTTGTGCACGTTGAACATATTGTTGTTCCTCTATTTTCTTTGTAACAGCAACATCCGCCACATTTGTTTGCATTTTGAAATTTGAGAAAGAAATTTGTTTTCTTCCATCAAACTCGTCTCGGATTCAAACTGCATAAACTCAACAAACCTTTTGCACAAATTTGCAGTTAAAGATATAATATCTCACATAATATGTAATGCCTTTTCTTTAGCAATTAAAATAATATCAAACATTTAAACTTGAAGCAACTTATCCTTTCGTACGACGCATTAAGCGTTTGCTCATTGTGTTTTGACATGCCTCCAATAATTTGTCAGAATATTGCATAAAGGAGAAATTTTCGATCCTTCGAAAAAGTTACAGAATCTCCCCGATTGTGGGATCAAGCTTTCCAAACTTCACAAGAAAAGATTCTTTTACATCCTGCAAATACTTGTAAGAGAGATAATAATCTTTGCAAAATATAGAGAATGTCACGTACATACCTTGCTCTGATTTGCGGATCAAACTTGCTAATTAAAAAAATCTTCCAAGAATATAGCAAGTGATTCAAGATTTGTAGGAATTTTCCTTAAGCGTGAATCTCATAAGCATAAAGATTATATGACATTAACGAATTTCGCAAAAGAAATGTAGCTATTTCAAGCATTAAATATATGCAATATCTTACACACATGGCAACAAATATTACCAATTTGTATCTCAACATGCATGTTCAGAATATACCTTTCCTCTTTAGAAAGAATTCATTACTTAAGATCCTTCGTTGATTGCATCTTGACTTGCGTAGGTTTGCATTCATGCTTCCTTTATATAATTGCCTGCAATAAACTCATTTCCTTTCTAGTATCCTTGTATTTGGATCCTTTCTTTTTGTTAGACGCAAAATAGCAAACTTTCATAGAAGCCCAAGGATACTTTCCCAACTCATCTCGGTAGAGTATTTAAGGGAAATATGCATAATAAAACAATATCTCGCAAAAAAAAATTCTTTCTTTGTAAGGCATGACAATATCAAAGAACATGTAATGTGTCCATAAAAAAATATTTCATTTCCAATAAGATATCAAACAATCTCTTTTATAAAATTTCATCTAAAAAAACCATCAAAATAAACTTGACTTTTATTACGACATTTCTAACACAAACAACGATGTAAAACATGCCATTTCAAGTCAAAATAAAGCAGAGCATGGAGATAAAATGTTAAGTCCAAAGAGAATTCATAGATATTTAAAGTACGTATCCAAAGCAAATTTAGAATTTGAAAAAAATATACCTTTACTTACCAAATTCTCTTTTCTTATTCCCTGCAAGAAAAGAAATCTCATCTTTTCTTTGGTACCCAAATCTGCTTGGGTCCTTTTTGGTTAGAAGAAGCATCAAATCTCCAGTTGATTGTCTTGGATCTCTTCCAATCAGTTGGACATTGTTGCTTATAGTGATCACTCGAGCAATTATAATATTGAAATCCAATAGGCTTGACAAATTGCTTACCAAAATGATTTCTATAATACTGGATTGAAGGCCTGCGCTTTAATCTCTCCTTGACCTTTGGAAAGTCATTCTTGATCTCATTTTCATTTTCGAAACCGAGGCCCGATTTGTTGTAATAGGGGACTTGACTGGATAGAACATGCTCTAATGTCTTTGAGCCAAGAGCAGATTGTTTGCAAATCTTCGGAATTTCTTCCTTATAGGAATCAACTTCTTTTTGCAAAATATCATTCTCTTCCTTGACAGAGGAATTCTCTTTTTCAAGCTCAATGATCCTTTTCTCATTCGTAATATTTTGTTGCTTCAATTTAGAGACTTCCTTTTTCAACTCGGAGATCTTCTTCAACGCATTCTCATGTTCCGCGCATAACTCTTCAAAAAGACCATCATCATCGAGAATAGGATCTGAACAAATCACTTCATCTTCTTCGGATTCAATGTCCGCCATTAAGCATAGATTCCCTTGCCCATAGATTTCATCATCGCTGGATTCAGACTCTTCATTGTTGTCTTCTTCATCTCCTTCAAAATCTGTTTCATCAGAATCAATGTTAGATTTTAACGCAATTGACTTTTTACCTCTGGATTCATTTTCCTCATTCAGTTGTTCAGTCTCATATGATTGAAGAGTTCTAATTAGCTCGTTCACTGATAAAGGCTTGATCCTTTGTGTCTCTCGAAGTGAGGTTTTGATGTTGTCCCACTGCTTTGACAATCCTCTCAAAAGTTTGTTGACTTTCATTGCATCTGAGACTGGTTGTCCTTGATATGCAAGACCGTTTACCATGTTAGCAAATCTGTCATACATATCAGCGACTGATTCTCCTGTCTTCATTATGAAGGATTCATATTGTCCAAGCAACAAATTGATCTGTGTTTCCTTCGCTCGATCTGTTTTTTCATATGTGGTGTAGAGGGTGTCCCAGATGTCTTTTGCTGATTCACAAGAAGCAATTTTCTTATACTCAACAGGTGATAAAGCACAATAAAATGAATAAATTGCTTTTGAATCTAAAGCTTCTCTTTTTGTTATCTCAGTTTGAGATAATGGAGGATCTGCTGGTATGCTTCCTTCTGTCTTTTCTTTTGAATCAGAAGATCTTGGTTTGACTCCTCTAATGACAACATCCCATTGCATGTGATCAATTGATTTGATGAATGCCTTCATCTTGATTTTCCAGACGCTATATTCTTTGCCATCAAAATATGGTGGCCTGGAATTGCTTTGTCCTTTAATGAGACCTGGAGCGCTCATGCTAGCCATATAGATCGTTAGCTCAGAAGTAAAACACTTCAATAAACGAGCAACCTGCTCTGATACCAATTGATGTGGCTAGCAAGGATCACCTAGAGGGGGGTGAATAGGTGATCTTAAACAATTTTTATCAGATTATGCGGAAATGAAAGATCACGGTTGAGTCTGAATAAAATTCAGATTCAAGACGGTTTATATAGACAAAACTCTTGATGTGCAGTATGTAAAATAAGAGTTAAGGGATAGAAAAACTGCACACAAGTTTATAGTGGTTCGGCTTAGCAAGCCTACGTCCACTCTCCCACGCTGACAGCCTACTGGCTGGATTCCACTAATCAAATCAATGAGAAGTTACAGCAAGTTGTGCTGCTTAAACCCAAGCACTTCTCCCCGAAGTTGGTGCTGCTTATACCAAGCCGATAGATCACACTATCTCACACCTAAGCACACACTTATAACACTGTCTACACCTCTCAAATGATTACACGTTTAAGCTCACGAAAGACAAGAGATTGAATCGGAGTATGCTCAAACTTTGGACTTGTTGATTCTTGATTTCGTTCTCTACCTTCTGCTCCTCGTTGATCTCCTTTTATACTCCTCCACTTCCAAACTAGCCGTTGGACAGTCTTCAGAGGATCATCTTCCAATATTCACCTTTGGACAGATTTGTATAAAATGGATTGAGTAGCCGTTGGTTGATAAAATCTGAATCCCGCTGATTCTGGTCGCCCATACAATCAGAATCTTGGTTTCCATAAGTAGAGTTTTGTCCGTTGTAATGCATTCTTGTCGTAATATTTGATTGTCAATCAATTTGATTGAGTTTGAGACAATCAAAACTTTCCTTCTGTAAAATCCATACCAGATCACTAGCTGTTATGTTTTGTTCTGAGTTCTGCGTCTGAATAATTTCAGCGTCTGCATAAATTCTGCTTCTGCATCTGCGTCTGAATAAATTCTGCGTCTGAATAATTTCAGCGTCTGCGTCTGAACTTTCTCGTTCTGAGTCTGAACTTCTTGTTTTGAGTTCTTTCACAATCTGAACACGAACTAGATCAAGATTGACGTATGCTTTTCTTCCAAAAATAACTTCCTGAATCAAAATACTTCAAAGCATTTATCAAACTTACGAAACATTCATGGACAGTTTTGTCAACTTCAAAATCTATTGGGAATTTTCCTTAACAAATTCAACTTGAATTTCACTTACGAAACCAGCCTGAATCGTTCAATCAATGGACCTTTCTGTTAATGGGAAGCATAAACCATACCCCAACAAAGAGGTTCTTTACCTAGATAACCACAGTGGAATCGATCATGAAATACAATGAAAGATGGTCCGTAGGTTTATAGAAGCTACATCCAACAAAGCATCAACTACATTTTGAATTACAAGATAGCTTACTCTCTATTTATAGATGAGCGTACTCTACCCAGGTAGAAGAAAATAAGTGAAGAAAAAATAATCTATTATGATTGTAGCTTACTTTTTCCCTGCTAAATCACACAGACAAAGTACAAGCATAATGAGAGGCAGAAAACAGTAACGCTTATTCTGACTACCATATGTTTATCATGAGTATAGTCAACAAGGTATATGCGCTGCTTGTGCCACTATTCAAATGAATATATATTCCTAACATTATTCGAGAATAGCCTCGTGCCATTGTTGGTCTCTAGGCACACATTACCAATGTCTGCAACTTCTGCTAGCTCATTCATCTTAATAGATCCAATGTCACCTGATTCGTACAATGTAAATAAATCCTTATGAGATGTAGGATGAATAGATACATCACTATCAACTATCCCACTGGTCTCATGACATACAAGATTCACTGCATCACCATCAAAGACAATTAGAAAGTCTTTTGAAAGTGCAGCAACGCAATTGTCATTGCTGTTATTATCACTTTTCATCTCTTTACTTTTCTCTTTTTGTTTAACAGCAATACTTCTTGATATATCACTTTTGATGGCAATAATTTCACTCAACATTTGTAAATTATTGGTTTTGCTTTTGCTTTTATCTTAGCTCTTATCTCTATCTCTTGAGTATCGAGTTTCACTTCTTCCCCTTTTCTCAACGACCAAGGCTTCAGAATGTGAGAGCATCTCTATATCTTCCTTATCATCTCTTCATTTAAAACACTATTCTTGGAATCCATGGTAATTTTGACATCCGAGGCTGAATTAGACAAAGACATTCAAAATGTCTCCCATGAGTCCGGCAAAGTACCAAGCAACCGTAATGCTTCTATCTCACTATCAAACTTGATTCCCATCACAACTAACTGATCTATAATTCTTTGAAAATAGTTTAAATGATCAGTCAACAGAATATCATCTTGATATCTTAAAACCCTCATTTGTTTTATAAAAAATTACTTGTTATTCCCGATCTTTCGAGTATACAATTGTTCGAACTTATTCAACAAAATGCGAGCATGTGTTTCCTCAATGATATGATTCAAAACATTATCATCCGCACATTGCCTAATGTAACCACACACTTGATGATGAAATATTCACCATTTAGTATCAGTTTTACTCGTGTTTCTCATTAGCAAACACGGGTGAATAATAATCCTTCACATACATAAAGTATTTCATTTGCTCTTTCCAAACATGATAATCTGAACCATTTAATATAACCATTCTACTCCTATTTGTTTCTATCCTTCAACACAAGGTTGAAAAATTCAAGTTAGAACCAATGCTTTGATATCACTTTGTTGTGAGAATAATGACAACCCGAACAATATCAGATTAGTGCAGCGAAACAAAACAATCTTCATTCTTGCGTGAACCTAATGGGAAACAACACAATAGAGTAATATATCTACTTAAATACAAATACCAAGCACCCTCAAACACAAGGCAATTTTATGTAGAAAACCTCGCCGGTGTGAGCAGATAAAAAACCAATGGACCAAAATTCACCCAAAATTTTCACTGTAAAAAAATTGTGTGAACAAAGTTCTTCTCTCGCTAATACTAGAGGAACATTGCGGCAACAATATAAAAAATACCATTTTTGGCAATACACATGAACTTCACAATAAATCAAGGATAAATCTCACTTGAATGCAAGTTCAGTGCAACCCATGAAAACCTAAAGTAGGGAGCTCCGAATGCAAAATCAAACGGATCACATTCAATAGCAATGTATCGCAAGAATGCTGACAAAATTTCAACTCAATCAGACCATGAATCGAGCTCCGAATGTCAGTTTAATAATAACCGGACAACACCCTCTTTCCCAGATTTTAAGCTCTCTCTTTCTCTCCTGCTACTGCCTCTAATTAATCATTCTTTGTTACTGCGGCATAAATGGAGAAGAACCCTATTCATTTAGGCCAAACATAGCCCCCCATTAATTTCTTTATATGAGCTATCATAAGGGTTCAAGCTTGTAGGCTTTCATTTCATTGGTTATCCAACACTATAGGTTCAAACTCGATATATAATTGTAATAACAACAAAATATAACAGTCAATTAATTAAGAAAAGGGCAATCGTTTCGAGATATTTGTAGACAATTTGCGGTTCATCGAAGATTTCAATCACAACGGGAATCGCACTTTCAAGTTGGGTTTGAACGCGTCTTTGGACCTAACCGCCGAGGAATTCCTCACAATTCATACCGGATTGTCACTGTAGCCGACTCGTAGAAATTCCCCCGGGACGATGTCGTTCCTGCGTTCTAATGTCACCGACGTCCCGGATAGCATAGATTGGGTGGAGAAAGGAGCTGTGAATGCTATAAAAAACGAAGGTCAATGCGGTAAGAGTTGCAATTACACTATTTTTCTCGCCTTCCATCGAATTCATGCGTACAATTTTCTCATTCTCGGAACGGCTTGAATCGAGTAAGACCAATAAAAATCATGTAAGTAAGCATTATAATCACATTATAGGGGTATGAAATAGAATAAACTAGAAGCGCATAAATGTTTTGTTTTTTTTTGGTAAGGTAAGATAAAGCGCATAAATGTTTTTTTTTTTTTTTTTTTTTGGTAAGAACAAAGCGCATAAATGTTTAGCCATGTATCATTCAATTTCCTACTCAAATCAAATAACGACGTCGTTGAGGGATGTGCAGGTTGTTGCTAGGCTTTCTCAACGATAGCGGCTGTAGAATCGATTACCTAGATCAAGATCGGTAACCTGCCGGAACTATCCGAGCAACAGTTGGTCGATTGTAACAGCGGAAACTATGGCTGTAACGGTGGTTGGATGGACAATGCCTTTTGAGTATATAATACAAAATGGAGGCATAACCTCTGAAGCTAACTACCCATACCGAGCAGCAGACGGAACGCGCGACACTAGCGCAGCATCCTCGACTGTGGCCAAAATCACGGGTTACATGGAAGTACCCACCAACAATGAGGGGGAACTGTTAAACGCTGTGGTGATGCAACCGGTCTCGATCGCCCTAGATGGCAATGGGCAGGAATTCCAGTCATACTCAAGCAGCATCTTCAATGGAAACTGCGCGACTGCGATGACTGACGCTCTCGCTATAATTGGGTACGGAACGACCGAGGACGGCACCAAATATTGGAAGATTAGGAATTCTTGGGGAGAGACATTGGGTGAAGCTGGCTACATGATGATTGAAAGAGATTTTGATCAACCAGAAGGGTTATGTGGACTTGCTATGCATCCTTCTTATCCTATTGTGTGAGGGACTAGTATCATTTCGTCGTTGGGAGATTCTTCCCTACTTCTATCGCTACGGAACCTTCTGTCTTAGCAAATATATGTGTTAATATCACGAAAATGCTATGGTCATTGCTGTGTCCAAAGATTGTACGTACGATGAAATTATCTATAGTGAAAATTTAACTTGTCCATGTGTGTCCCTTAGTAAAATCAAGAAGCCAAACTTTTCCAGGCTGTGGTGACAACTTTTGTTATTAGAATCTGACAGAATCTTGAACAAGTTTATGTATCGCCTCCCATTCCTAGGACGCAGAAAGAGATGTGCAAGAGTTCCAGAGATCTTCTGTGCTGCCATCTTGATTGTTTGAAAGATGGCAAACTTTTGACCAGTTGCCAATTCAACTTGAATTTCACTTATGAACCCGGCTTGGATCGTTCAGTCAATGGACCATCATCTCTTTCATTAGATTTCTATACGCGGCAAAAACTAGATGGTGGGTATCATGCCAGCTACACACAAGGAAAAAGGTAACCAGCAACCGCCGTGATTGGTCTAGTCGGCCTTACAGCAACGGTTAGCCATGCCACTACAAGCCAACCTTTGCTGTGGCTTGGCTGGTGAGGGTTAGACAACCGTTAGCGAAGAAGTTCGCAAACCATGTTGCATTGCTCACGCAACCTTGGCTGATGAACTACATTGCAAGGTACAGGAATTTAACCTGAAATGCCGCCACAAGGGCTATATAGAAGAATACCAATCTCTTATCTATTGTGTTGCCTATGCGACACCAACTGCTCATCACCTAATTGTTCCCGCCAGATGACGCGACATTAGCATTTTGACAGAAGAAATAAGACAGGTGAGGTGATGGAAGGGTCAGCATCACACAAATGGAGAATATTAAGAGGCTCTAAACCTAGATAATTACAGAGGAATCGATCATGATATACAATGAAAGGCGGTCGCCAGGTTCATAGAAGCTACATCCAGCAAACCATCAACTACATTCTGAAATACAAGACAGCTTAATCTCTATTTATAGAAGAGCGTGCTCTTCCCAGGTAGAGGAAAATAAGTGACGAAAAATAATCTATGATGATTGTAGCTTGTTTTTCCCCCGTGAAATCACATAGAGAAAGCACAAGCACAATGAGAGGCAGAAAACAGTAACACTTGATCTGAACTACCATCCGTTTATCATGAGTAAAGTCAGCAAGGATAATATATGTAATAAAGATGGGAGGTTCTAATCGCTCATATATTTTGGTCAATGAAAACTTCATTTAAAGCAAAGAGAACATGATCCTAACAGAGTTTCTGAAAACTACTGTCTATCCATGCATATCTATGGATCTAAGCGTTAACTACCTCATATGTGTATATAGATATCTTTGAACTCATGGAATTATTACTTTGAACTGTCTTTCGTCTTGTCGTGCAGGTAAACACGCAATTCGTTCTTAAATGGTACAACCAGTAAAGTTAGAACACATTCTGCAGATGGATTATGGCTAAAAAGTTCACATTGGAAGTAGAAAAATGACACAGGAAGAACTGTCCTAGATGTAAAAATGAAATCCACAACAAGGCTTACATGTCAACTCATTCTCGAGAGTTGAGACAACCACCATATTTCAGTGCTATCAGCACAAAATTATAACAATGATAAACCACAAGCAAAGGCTCGACCGCTTAGACAATCTGCCTTTTTCAAAGGATTCCTCCTACTTTGTGAAAGAATATATGCAACGGGAAAAATAGATTCATGAATTGATTAAAAGGAAAAACAGAAAGTACCTAGAAATGTGGTGTACCCTACGTTTAACATTGACATGGGATGACAGCGTGAAAACTAAATATGCAGAACAAAAATATTTTATAGCCTTACTATGTCAAACAAGCAAAATTGTTTCCGAGAGGTAAGCAATTCACCAACTAAATTCAACCCAAACAAAGACTTCACAGACGGTTAAATTACACCATACGAAAGATGGAAGTTCGTGGATTTGGGCAAGAACATAGAAAGACATACGTTCTCAAAGATCTTAAAACCTAGAGAATCACAACAAAAATGATCTCAACTGCTTAGGCAAAAAACAAATTCAATGTGATGACATGCTTATGTAACTCTCTCATTGTAAAAGGAAAAGAAGACTCATGTAATTGACTATGGAATAATTAGATTACTTGATCAATAGTCTTTAATAAGGTCAACTTTTAACAGAGCTGTTTAAATGGGGCCACTTCTGCTATGTGAAGTGGACTGCTTCAATGCGGATCTACTTAATTAAACTAGTGGATCTCAATGAAGAAAACTTGCAATCAATAATCACAAGGGATTCCAAAAATGTCCAAAAGTGTCATCTGCCAAACAATGGTACATGTTGCATTTACCTCTTGTAAATGATCGAACAACAATCAAGAACGTTTGCCGCTATTCGAATTTGACTTGGTGCAAAGGACCCATCGTCCCTTGGCACGTCTGCGCTTCAAAATTGCTCTTCCGCTCGTGGTTCTCATCCTCCTGCGAAAGCCATGGGTCCGAGCCAGAGATTTCCTCGACCTGTTCCTTTTTGTTTGGCAAAGTGCAGCCTTCCCAGCTCTCACCACCAGGCCACGGCGTTTCTCCGTGGTGGTTCCAAGAGGAAAGTTAAAGTTCAAAGTCAAGGACGAACCTGGAAATTGAAATCCATATATAAGGGAAGGCACAGATCATTTTCTTCCTTCTTTCCGTCATCAATGAGCTGAATCCAATAATATATCATTTTCCAAGATTGAAGGAAGAACGAAATATATTCCCAAAAGGAATAGCATCCATTATCTAAACAAACATATGAACCATGCTTCTGACCACAGTAAGAGGAACACGGGAAAGCATGGTGCGCAAAGCTTCAAAGTAGAAATCCTATTGATTCCCAAACAAAGGAGCTCGTGCACGCAATTGAGGGTTGAGAATGCAGACTCAGAAGGCTAATAAAGTTTTACTACAAGTGAGGCCACTCTGTCGGGTTTTACTGTGAAAACACGCTTACCCAGCAGATATTACACATTACACATTGAAACTCTCTGCACTCTGGAGGCCCTATCACTGAAAGTGCGCCGAATCTAATTTAACGAGTCCATTAACTACACCCACAAAGACCATTAAAGCACCAAACGATCTCTCTAGCAAGTTCTTGGCAAGTACAAACCCCACTCTTAAACCCCAAGCCGATCGACAGGATCCTTCAACACCCAGTTTTACATAGGTATCGAACACCCAATTCGAAACTTCAATCGTCCAAACACGAGGCAATTGTACATATAAAGCAGAAACACTTCCCGAAAATCTATACATTCCTCACAAAAACTAACCCGGAAAGAATAAAAATGCAGCTAAACAACCAAGCATCGAGGCACAAATTCTACTGAAACAAATCTACCTGGAGCAAGAATTTCGAAACTAAAAACCAAGAACCAAACTTCCCACAACGAAAAGGCCATGACCAAGAACTCAAACACATTAAAACGCGAGAACCCGAAACGCGAACATTACCAGAGAACGAGTTTGGGGAAGAGAGGGAAGAAGACGAGGAGGGCAAGAACGAGCAGCGAAGCAGAGGCGAGGGAGCCGCGGCCCTCGCGAAGTTCACGGAAGGAGGAGGCGCGCCGTCGTTCCTTCCCGAGCCCGTGAGGAAGGCGAGGGAGGCGCAGGGACCCCGAGCTCTGCTGCGCCCCAGAGAGAGCGGCGAGGAAGAAGACGAGAGGATCGCCGTGGACGCCATTTCAGAGAGAGAGAGAGGGAGGAGAGAGAGACTGCGTGTGTGTGGAGGTGGACACGACACTATCCGAAGTGAGCGATGAATTGCAGAGGTAAAGAGAGAGAGAGAGGGATTGTCTTATCGGGTCAGTGGAATGCGGGGCGGGAAGTTTTGGCGGATGATCCGACCCGGTTGAGTTTCTGGGCTGGGCTTGAGCTGAAGAGGATGTGGGCTTCCTTTTTTTTATTTTTATTTTTATTTTCTGTCTCTAACCGTCCAACCCATTGGAGATTTAGGGTCGTCCCGACATTGAGGTGGAGGTCTGGAGTTCGATTCCTTACGCTCCCTCTTGAGAGATTGTCTTATTGCCGGCTGATAGGCGAGGGTCGCGGCCCTTGCCTGGATCTGAATGAGGGCCCGACTCCCTCGCTCGAACCAGGCGAGGGTCGTTGCCGGCCTAGGGCTAAAAAAAAGGAAAGGAAAAAATAAAAATAATAAAAAAAATCAGAAAAATTTAAAATTTGTCTACGTTAACACTAGCCGTGCTATGCGAGATGGCTGACACTAACTAGACCACCACGTCAGTTACTAAAGTAGCAAACCATCAAAAGATTTTAAGACTAAATTGGCAGATCGTCAAAAGTTTTATGACTAAATTGGCATAATTAAAAAGTTTAGGAGTGAATTGGAAAATTGTCAAAATATTTAGGACCAAACTAGCCAAATAAAAATGCTTATGACTTAATTGGTACAAATTTAATAGGGTTAGGACTTGTTTGGTAATTCTCCCCATAAAAAAGGATAGACTATCCACGTACACTTTCGAAACATATAGCCGTAGTTGGAATTGCACATCAATACAAGAGAATCAATTTGTCCAAAAAATAATCGATGAAAGAAACAAATGCACGTAAAATCTAACACGACATATAATTTACGTGAAGAAAATGCCCTATGATATAGTTTACTAAAGTGACGATTACATTAAAGTCTAAAGTTGACCTACGTACGGGATATTTCAGTTAATTAAACTCAAATTTTTTTATTAACTCTTTGAATGTTGGACAGAGAAACGTGAGAGAGAGTAACTCTGTTCGATTTGCCAACATGGCTTGGCAGCCTCGGATAGTTCTTGTGGCTGCTAATCAGGTTGATTGCTATCCCTACGTAGGATTAATAGATAATGCACGTGACATATTACGACTTTGTTTATATATTATTTCAATGGTATAAGCGTACTGAACGTTTCATGTAGATCATTTCTGTCATCCTGATCTATATCAGTTATATATATTTGGCCACAGCCTTTTGGGAATTTGTTGTCTTAGCGTGTGCATGGAAATTTACTCAGGCGATCGATCCCAAACCTATTGTACGGAGACCAAATCAATCATAAATATTTAGATTTTGCCAATTCAGTCATTAACTTTTATGCGAAATTTTAATATAGTCATTCCGTTAATTGCTACTGGAAATTGTTGATGTGGTCCAATCATCACTAATTGTCATACTTGGCAAAACTTGCGATCTAATGAGTACGACTCTATCCAAAAACAATGTTGTTTTGCTTATTTTTGTCATTCTCATACATTTTTCTCCTTTTCTTTTTATGTTTTCTTTCATTTACTTTTTCTTAAGGAAAATGACAGAAATGGTCCCTAAACTTTGGTCCAATGTGGAATGTGGTCCTTGTTCAATGTAATCCCTGAACTTTTGGTATTTGTTCAATTTAGTTTTTAAATTATATGACAATATTCAATTTTGTTCCTGATCTTGAATTAATGTAAAGGCAACAATGAACATTTTCATATAGTTCATGGACTATATTGAACATGTACTAGAAGTCCAAGGACCACGTTGAACAAATTAAAAGTTCAAAGATCATATTAAACAAATTAAATTTTAGAGATCATATTGCACATTGTGTTAAAGTTAGTGGACCATTTGTCTCGTTATCCCTTTTTCTTAAGTTACTTTTCATCTTTTCTATTGAAGCCCTAGCTTCATCTTCTCATAGTGCGTTGTCTTCAGGAGATGATGCCACCACTAGTCACTGTTGTTGCCGCCATTACCAACAACTCGATGTGGACCTCCACATTTTTTCAATGCACTTTTTCCACATCAAACACGGGCTATATCACGTAGGACGGTCAATTCTGATTGGATCTTTACGTGGCTGGAAGAAATAACTTGGGAAATCATCAAAATGTTTACGACTAAATTGGCCAAATTGAAAAGTTTAGAACTAAATTGATAGTCGTATAATAAGTTTACGATTGATTGAATAATTTTCCCTAATGTGTGTGTTTTTCTTTAGTCTAACTATGGAACTAAACGATAGTTATTGAAAAAAGAATATTATCTCATCGGAATTCTAGAAGATATCTTATATGACAGTACATTGAGATCCTCCTCATTTTACCCTCTTTAAATGGATAATATATCAACACAAGAGATTAGTGGCAGAAACCTAATTAAGCAGTAAAAAGGGCTGCAGTTAAAAGGGTTATGTTTTCTTTCATCTCTATTGAAGAACACTTTCACCGACCAAGCAACCTCTAATATTGATAAATGGTAAATATCCATATGCAAATCAAACTAAAAATAATAGCGAATGGAGTTTATATTTGTAGGTCATCAATCAGACAATCGATTGGAGGACCAGTCACAGGGTTAGTGCAGGTGATTGTCCCTGCTGTAGGCACTATATAGAACGTCATTCGAAAGTGTAATGCCATCGAATTTACACCTTATATTCGAAAACTTTCAAATAAGTTTTTTCTTTATCATCTTTAGAAAGTTCCCTTTCACCACCGCGAAACACTGAAACTCCAACTTTTCCCTGGGATTTTTCTTTTGTTTCTCTCAACCCAAGCTTGAATAGGTAGTGAAGTGTCTATAAATTGGCTTTATTATGTGAATTGATAAGTTAATGCCCTATGGATACTTCATATTGAAAGATACCCGCCATAGACAAACCAAAGGAAAATTGGGATCCTCTAATTTCAAAGGTAATCGACTATACTACACTCAGATATTGTGCTAAAGGATCATCTCAACAAGATGGAACCTTGTCCATCACTTAATGCGAAATTTCTCGGGGGTTATGTCACCTGTACTCGGAAATTTTCATGGTCACTTTCTTCTTCTTTTTTCAATGAGGATTTCATATTCCAATTAGGTCTCATAATATATGGTGGGAACGTTCTATGTGTTTGGTCTCTAATGCAAGAAGGTTCACGCATTTTGGAGTGTTTTAGAGAAAATATGGTTAAATTACTAGGCTCCGTTCGTTTAACGGAAAATGTTACGTTTCTGGAAAATGTTTTCCAAGAAATTATTTTCTTGGAAAATGGCATAATTTTCTGGCGTTTGACTGAAATATGAAAATGTCTCCGAAAATATTTTCCGTTGTTCGGTATGGAAAAAATTTTCCTCATTGCATTACTTTTAATAATTAATTTTTTTATTTTTAAAAAATATTTTAAATTTTCTTTTTTCTTTTCTTTCTTTTTCTTTTTTTTTCCTTCTTCTTCTTCCTCGAACAGTGGCCGGCCAAGGTGGCGGCCGGTGACCGGCCATAGGGAAGCTCAAGCCTTGCCACAGGTCGGCGAGGTTCAAGCTCGCTAGATTCAGGCCAGGTCGAGCCTTGTTGGCTTGTGGCGAGACTTGGTCTTGCCTAATCCAGCAAGGCCGAGCTCGCCCAAGGTTGGTTGGGTGAGCTCTGCCTCCCCGGATCAGGCGAGGCTCGAGCTCGACTATAGTCGGTAGCCGGCCGGAGGAGAAGAAAGAAAAAGAAAAAAGAACAAATAAAAAATGATAATTAAAAAATAATAGTTGGTTTCTATGAATCGTAACTTATTCTTAAAGTCATCTTGAGTCAAGAATCGATCTTTTTAGGAATCATGACACTAAAGTCCCTAAATTTTGATTCAATGTGTCATATTATCCTTATATTTTTAATTCATTCAATGTGGTATTTCAACTATTCTCAAATGTTCAATTTAGTCCCTCCCTCAACTTTCCATACAAAGTTAAATCAATTCTTTGGTACTATCCATAAGTTACCTAATTACACTATTAACCAGATTTTAGAAAATGTTTTCATTTCAATCATTATCCTGAATCGCCAATACAGGGTTTCATTCCTAGAGTATAAAAAAACTAACCAAAATCAACCTTCTTAATTTGTGTGGTTAATGGATTGAAATAACTTCTTTTTTTCTTTTTTCTTTTTTTTTCTGTGGATGGTCTAAAAAGTTGGGAAGCCTTCAAATAGTCATATGATAAATATGCTCATGCCTCACGTACATTCATCAACGTACGTCTTTATGATTACTCAAGATATGAATAAAAATTGGATAGAAATGTATAGAGGAAAACCAAGTGGTCCAGACTGGTGGCCATGAGCACGTCATTGAGTTCAAATGAAATGTATATGGACCAATGGACAGATGAAGTTTAGTAATAAAATCTGGATGAGCATTCGCTTAATGCTTAATATAACTAAGAGGATTAGGATTTGACATGTGATAGCAAGCACAAGTCGTATAAGCATTTAACAGCTCTTCGGTTGCCCATGTGCTAATTTTCATTATATGTAATCTCACATAACAAGTGTTTGCAATGATTGTGTCTTTGTAGGGAAGAAATGAACACAAACTTAAGTAATATCCATTTTCAGTACGACCCCAAAGATTAAAATAAAAAACCATGCAACTTGTATTCGAGCTTTGAACACTAAAGTAATATTTCCTTGAATAGATAAGACACGGGTCAAAATTTGGATAGATGGACTATTTACCTAATAGATTACTCAAAATCATTTTGTTAGAGAAGTCATTTAGACTATTCACAACTCTTTTTTTTTTTTTATGATGATGAGAAAGCTCAGTTTAAAGATAGTAAATTTCCGATCTATGAAATACTCTACTGACCTTATGGGTTAGATAAGATACGAGTCAAATTCTGGATAGGTGGCATAAATAAGTATTCACAATTTTGATCTGTTAAATGCTTCAGTCTGTAATAATTTAAGAAATTTGAAGAAATTATACTAAATACTTAAGGTCAAAGCTATCCGAATTACTACATAGATATCTCAAGCATCCCATCCCTATATATAAGCAATGCCAATGCTAATCCCAAGTATAGCAAGTTTAATGTTTGAGCAAGACTATGGATGATATAGCAAAAAGTTTAGCTCAAGGATATTTCAAGGATGAGATACCCCGGAATTGGAGGCTCCTAAGTGGAGAAAACAATTGGGAGGGTTTGCTAGATCCTCTCGGTATCGATCTCCGTCGTGTCATCATTCACTATGGCGAGATGGCTCAGGCCACATACGACGCGTTCGACACAGAGAAGGCGTCGAGATTTGCCGGGAGTAGCCGATATGCAAAGAGAGATTTCTTCTCTAAGGTCGGCCTCAACGAGGGAAACCCATTTAAGTACTCCGTGACCAAATTCTTGTACGCGACCTCAGAAATTCATGTCCCCGATGCTTTTCTTATCAAGCCTCTGTCGCGAGAGGCTTGGAGGAAGGAGTCGAATTGGATGGGGTATGTCGCTGTGGCCACTGACGAAGGGAAGGCTGTGTTGGGTCGGAGGGACATTGTCGTGGCTTGGCGAGGGACGAAGCAAACCTTGGAGTGGATTGATGATTTCGAGTTCAGTTTGGTTTCGGCTTCGGACATACTTGGTAAGGCTTATAATCCTAAGGTGCACCACGGTTGGTACTCAATCTACACTTCTAGCGATCCACGTTCGCCGTTCAGCAAGAAGAGTGCCAGACATCAGGTTAGCTTTTTTACTTCCCAATTCCTTTGGAGTTCAATTAAAACTTTAAAAGGGAACTACAATAAGGGTAGAAAAGTTTTAGTATGCCTAGAGCATTACTCTCATATTAATATCTGACGAGGATATCATCTCCCTTTATTTGTAGGTTCTTGAAGAAATACGGAGACTTGTCGACTTGTACAAAAATGAAGAAATCAGCATCACAGTCACCGGGCACAGCTTGGGAGCTGCAATTGCAACCCTGAATGCGGTTGATATTGCCGCGAATGCTTTTAACAAGCCTACAGGTCACCGAACTAATGGTTGTCCGGTCACAGCCATTGTGTTTGCGAGCCCTAGAGTAGGAGATTCAAACTTCAGGAAGGTGTTTTCCGAGCTTGCTGATGTTCGAGCTTTGCGCGTCCGGGATGCCTTAGATGTTGTCCCGAACTATCCATTGCTAGGCTATTCAGATGTTGGGGAAGAGCTAAAGATCGATTCTCGCAAATCCAAGTACTTAAAGAGTCCTGGAAATGTCTCAAGTTGGCATAATCTTGAAGTTCACCTACATTGTGTAGCAGGAACACAAGGGACTCATGGAGGCTTTAAGCTAATGGTTAATCGTGATATCGCACTTATAAACAAAGCCATAAATGCTTTAAAAGATGAATATCTTGTGCCAGCTTCATGGTGGTGTCCGAAGAATAAGGGCATGGTTCAACAAGGGGATGGCTCTTGGAAGTTAATGGAGCATGAAGACGATGACCCTGATAATTGAACAGTCTCGATTCTATTTCTCGAAAAACTATGTACATAAATAAAATTCAAAAACTATTGTAAAATATGTGTGGCCAAACAAAAGCAGTCTATTTCATTGATGAATAAATGTAATAAATGTATCCTTGCATCTCTAGCCCCGGCAAGGCAATTTGCATTTCACTTTCTCAATCTACGATTCCATCAATACTCAGTGTTTTCCTTTGAAAAGTTACTGCAGTTGACATTTGCATATCGTGAACTGTTAAGAAGAATTTATTCTTGGCGCAAGATGATTGCATTTGGTCCTTTCTTTTTCATTCAATGAGGACTTCATCTAACTTCTTGTGAAGCTTTTGGATCATAAGATTCAACTAACCAACCATCTTATATAATTTTCTGCAGTATTTTCAGTTGTGAAAATAGGTGTTATAGCCCTTGTAAAGAGTGTGGTAAATATTTCATAATTGCAGCAGCTCCAAAACTGCATCAACTTGTGGCAGTTTTTAAGAAGTTACCGTGCAAACACATTAGTTACAACAGTTCACGGCATGTTGCGACCTTCCCAAAGGTGAAACACCAGGGAAAGGCTAACGGACTTACTAAACAAGAATGAAGGTTTCTCTCATGAGGCAATCGCTCAAGTTTAGTGCGGACTCTCCCAAGCCCATCCGACCGTAGCTTGGTACTCAATCCATCATGTAATCAATCTTACCTTTTAGAGTCACCACTAATCTATTATGGGTCGATTAGATACCCAAGTAAAATACTACTTCCACAAACTAGAGATTCAAGGGATTCGGGGACTCGATACCTTTTCTCTTCATTTCAAAAAAATGTTTTACAGATCAAAGAATTATGTCTAGATAATATTAAGGATTTGACCTTAGAGTCTAAAGGTCCAAACACCCTAATATATCTTGGTTAATGCAAAGAAAATATATCACTAGATAAGCTAAGGTTTTATTGATTAAATGACATGTAGTTAAAATCATGTATTGACAATCCACAAATTTAAACCGATCTCATCCTTACCTTGGTTTGAGCTAATCGCAAGAAATTGATAGTGAACCGCGGAAAGTAACCGAAGGTATGCAACAACAATGAACAGCAACGAATGGCAACAAACAATAGCAAACAGCAGAAGCGAACAGCAGCAAACAATGGCAACACTGGTGCAATGGCATCTGCGAATGACGAACGGCAATGATGAACGGCAATGATGAAGAGCAAACAACAACAAGCAGTACCAATGCAGCAAACGGCAGCGAACAGCGACGATGAGTAGCAGCAACAATAATGGTGGACAACGGCAGTGAGGATGCAGCAGCAGCAAATAGCAGCAAGCAACAACGAACAGCAACGACACAGTAGCGAACAATGATGAACAACAGTAGACAACAGCAAGCAGCAGCGACGAGCAAGAGTGAGCAGGAGCGAACGAGCAAGAGCGAGCAGCAGCGACGAGCAACAGCGAGCAGCAGCGATGCAGCAGCAAACAGCAGCAATGCAACAGTAAACTGCAGTAAACAGCAGTGACACAGGATCGAGAATAGCAAGAGCAACGCAACTAAGCTCACTAGAACAAAGGAATTTGTTGCAAATTATCGAAAAGAAGGATGCGGTGGAACTATAGCCATAGAAAATAACTCTCTTGTTTCTCTCGTATTTTTAAAATTTCTTTATTTCGAGCTCCACTTCATGTTCTGTAATGGCTCTACTAGTCCACTTTTTATAGCAAAAGACCTCCATCTATCATTGGAAACTTTGAATCAGTGCTCCTATGATCATGGAGATTGCTGAATTTTAAACTTGATTTGTCGCCGTGAATTAGTGCTCCAAATCTTGCCTCTCCTCGAAATCTTCAGGTGACCTTTCCACTCCCACTCACATTGCCTTGAACATGTCCACATTCACTTGTCAAAATTTACGATTTCACAACCAGCATTATCTCCTTGATTTCCTATCCGCTCAATCTTTCCATTCGGCTTTTCTTAAGTGTTAATTCTTTCCATATTGCTAGACAAATCCCATTGATTCCTATCACGATTTCAATTCTCCAAAATATGTCTTGTAACAGTCTGAATTTTCGATCCTATTCCCGGGATTTAAGGAATGAAATTGACCAGTACACTATAGTGAGATCTCATCCGGGACCTACGCATTCTCGGGATGCTAACCTTAGGGGTAAGGCCATTACGGGATTGAGTTTGCACGACCAAAGAACTCGACCTTGGTCTGACCTTCGACCATAAAAATTGACGAGGGAATATTTTGGGCTAATCGAGACCGATCTCTCTGATTGATCTTGTCCAAAGGGAACTAATGACAGACCTTTGCAATTACATGACAATCGAGGTCGCCTTGGCTCGAGTAAACTTAAACGTGATTTGACTTAGTTTCTGTCACGGGTCGAAAGCGCGTAATTCCAGAGAGCCACCCGTTAGCCAGAGATAAGCTAAAGTCACGATTGGTCGATTCTAGTCATTTCTTAGAATTCGGGCTCGGGAATCGAGAATTTTGAAAGTGACAATTTTGGACGGCCAATGACGTTTTTGGCTTGGTCAATCTTGGGGCCACCCATTTCTACAAAAAATGGATTTCGATTCGGGATCGGAAAAATTACGATTTTGCCCTTCTGGACCCCGATGTCGATTCTGAGGCCGTATGAGATTATTTTTCGAGGCCGATGCCATTTTAGGGTGGCCACGCACATTTAGAGTCGTTATGGTCAAAAATTGAAATTTTGGCTCGAAAGTAAAAAATAATGTTATTTTATTCCCAGGATTTTGCAGTCGATTTTTGAGGGCTTAAGAAGCTATTTTCATGATTCCGATGCCATATTATGTTGGCCACGCATATTTAGAGTTGATTTAGATAAAAATTGGAATTTCGCCTCGGGACTGGAAAAATGACCATTTTGCCCCTAGGCCATTTTTAGTTTCGAATTTTGGAAAAATTTTAGGGATAATTATTTGGATAATTTAGCTCAATTATTGGGGCCAAAGACCAAATTGCCCCTCAATTATTTGGATAAGATCAACCAAGATCGTTGGATTAAGGGCATTTTAGTCAAATCTCCCGGATCGGCGATACGTGTCCCCCACCAGCCCACTTTTTTGACCAATATTGACTCTCTCTCTCCCCTTCACCTCCTCATTCGGCCACTCCCCCAACCAGAACTCCCCTTCCTCTCTCTCTCCACAATTTCTCTTCTTTGCCGATTCTCCCTTCGCCGATCGTGAGCTCACCATCACCGGAGCTGCTAGGCTGGCGGTTCTAGCCCCTTGTCCAGCCCATCTGTCTGCCTTTTCAAAGTAAGTGACTTCTTCAATCGACACCTAGGACCTCGGGTATTGCTAGGCTCATTTAAGGTTCGGTTTAGGTGATTTTCGTGATTGTTTTGGACTGAAATAGTGGCTGGTGGTTCGAGTGGTTGTGGTCTGATTTGGAGACTGAAAATATGAGATTTGGGAGGTTCGGATAGGGCCGTGATGATACGGAATGATCATGGTTTGAATTCGTGTGATTTGGTGTGATTTTCGGATTTGTGACTACTATACCCGTCCAGTTTGCTATTTTTGTAGAGAATTTTGGGGGCCTAATTTGAGGAAGTTTTCTTCACAAAAGTTGTTCCCAACATCTTAAAGTATAACATATTTTAATTTGGGAATTTTTGGAAATCATTTGATGCCATTCGGAAGTCCATCTTTGGATCGAAATAAAACTGCCCGATTTACTGTTCACCCGACCTACGGGTCTATTCGAATTTTTATAAATTTTTTCAGACCTATTTTCAAAATACTTCCTTCACAAAAACTGTTGGGGACATTTGTGGCTATAACATATAAAAATTACAAAACTTTTCAAGGTGATTTGGATGTTGAAAGAAATGTATTTTGAAGACAAAATAGTCTGTTAGAGCGAACAGATTTTGGTCTGACTTCGAGGGACAAAAAGGCATGGTTGCAGATTGAACCGGATTTCGTATTCTCATAAGAAATGTTGATCAAGATGTTTTTTATGACATATCCAAAATTTAGAATTTTTGGAGTTCGTTTACTATTTATTTTGATGAGATTTCGGTCACTATGTAAACTGCCCTATTTGACTCCAATTCTTTGGATGTTCATTTTTATGAGCGGAATGGTGGGGGTATCGAGGTTGAATAGTTGCTGCTCTTGTGATGGGAATTGATCCTGAATGTGTGTTTGTACGTGGATGGTGTATTTGTAAAGTGGTTGTAGTTGTTGGTTGATTTCTGAATGATTGTGGGCTGTTTTGAAAGTGTTGTGGGCTGAGTATGGATTGGCCGTATCCTGTGTGTGAGTGGCCGTGTGGCGCGGTTGTGTGTCGTGAGCATGTGGCCGTGAGGTGTGATGGTGTGGCAATGTGATTGCGCAATGTGTTCACGTGCCAAGAATGTGTGATTGGGTGACGTGTTCATGTGACGAGAATGTGAAAATGTGAAATGTGTGTGAAGTGTGTATGTTTGGCAGTGTGTTTGTGTGGTGGCGTGGTATGTGTGGAGAGTGTGGAACGAAGGTTCGGGTGTATAGGATTGGTTGGAAAGGATCCGTCCTGAGGCGTGTACGTTTACGCGGGATGATGCCGTCCCTGACGAGGTGACGATGCCCGGCCCGACGGGATGACGATGTCTGACGTGGTTAGAAGACCGTTGGCCTGATGCGTTTTACGTGAGCACGGTAGAAGGAAAGTGTGTGTAGGATTTCGTCCTGAGGCGTGTTCGTTTACGCGGGACGATGCCGTCCTTAACGAGGTGACGATGCCTGGCCCGACGGGGTGACGATGCCTGACGAGGTCAGAAGACCTTGTTCTAATGCGTTTTACACGGGTGCGGTAGTGGTGGAAAGGTTGAGAATGAGCGGGAATTAGTTGGACGAGTGAGATTGTGGAAGTGATACATGGTGTGAGTTAGTGTGCGAGTGTATTTGTATCACGTGGTGTGATGTTCGATTATGAGGTAAAAACTGTTAGGCATGGTATGGGACGTGCCCAAGTGGGTTTTACTCTATAATTGAGGCACGCGCGCGGCTGTGATGTATTTCTGTGTCATGCTGGTTGTGTTATTAATTAACGTGCAGAGGTGTGTATGGTGGATTCCAGGTAAGCTTGTATGTGATTGTTAGTTTGGTTGATCGTTATCGTGTGTTATGCATATTCTGTCTGGCGGTACGTGAGTGCCTACGTGGGGTTTGGGGTTGTACACTTATTGAGATTCGTCTCATATTTGTATAATCCAACATTTCAGACCCCCAGTCATAAACCCGGGAAGTCTGCCTCCTCTTTTTGGAAGTTTGAGGAATTGCCTATGGCGTCCAGTGGAGCTGCAGGTGAGTTTTCAGAGGTTCAAGTCAGAGATTCAGAAGCAGAATGGAAGAGGGCGATCCTTAGGTTTTTCCCTAAGGCATTTTAGGGGTTGTGTTGGATAGGTCGACTCATAGTGAAGTTAAGTTAACCTGACCCCTAATCTTTTGTTAAGCTGGTGACTGTGGATGTTTAATTGCATTTACGCTTGTAAAATAATGTTTGTATATTTGGTGCAGTAATATTGTATGAAATGTTGTTGTTGTTGTTCTTTGACTGTTGGTGTTCTACCCCGTTTTCGTCATTTTTCTGTCCGGGGTTTTTATATCTGCTTTCGTATGTGCTTCTGATGTTTGGGTTGGGTCGGCGACGTTCATCATTTCGACCGGAGCGGGATGTCGCGAGCTCGATGGGGGTTCGGGGCGTGACATGTCTTGCCAAAAAGAATTTCTTGAAATTTGGAGGTGCTCACGAAAGAATAGGGATTTGGTTCATTCTTATCACTTCAAGTTTCCAATCTTTCCATGACCAATTCCTTGACCGAGCTGTCCAATTCACGGAAAATGTCCCACCAATTCCTTTATTTAGCTGATTGAAATTTCCTAGATTGATTGGTCTCCTTGTCCCAATTGAAATTTGACCCAGTCAGCCCATAGTTTCCTCTTTGTTCCACGCAAAAATCTTGCAATGGTCAAGCTTCTTGATCCCTTCATGTTGATTGAATATGCACAAGCTTTTCTTTCTCTTTTCTTGGTTCCTAATCAGAATTGTTTCCTTTTTTCTCTCATTCACCATTCATGGCTAGCCATAATCACCGCATGAAATCTTATTTAGGCAAAAGGGAAATATTAGGCCAATTACAATGCAATCCCCAATCGAGCCAATGTCATTCACGACCGGACCCACTTGAGTGCTATGAAGGTGTTACTAATGCCTATAATGAAAATATGAACTAATGTTAAGGGGGTTGCTAAAATTTAGGTGTCAACACAGCACAGTTACAATATAGCTATAGATTCTTCTGCCATAGTTGTACCAAACACGCTCTACGATTGATAGTGGTACACAATCAATTCAACATAAGCTAAGTCATATCTTGTGATTGAAGAATTTTACATAGAAATATGATTTTTTATCCATATATATGGGATATTCTTGCTTGGACCCGGATCTAGGATTAGGTGAAATCAAAACAATGGGACTCACAGGGTCAAGACTGAGATTAATCCATTTCATGATGGATTGGGTCGAAGGCAAGTACTTGCATATGGAGACCAATATAACAACAATATTACTTTTTGAAGCTAAATATTATAGATTCAAAATGAAGCTTAAAACATTCTCATATGTCATCATAACCAAGTACAAAAGTATGGTAACATGTCGGAATGCATTTTACGTGTAATGTCAATAATAAAATTAGGATAGGAGTGGTGGAGATGTGAAGCCACCAGAAATCAACCCTTTGGCGATGTGATGATAAGCAGACTCGGTTAAGTGAATCCCATCCCAATCCGCGAAAGCCGAGGGATCTTTGCAAGGAGTTGCGCCGGTCTGACCACATACTGCTGTCGTATTGAAGTTGTGTGGACCACCTCCTCCACAACAAGCCCTTGGTGTCCCTCCATAGAAGCCTGCTTGAATGCACTCATTCATGACAAGACTTTTGAACAAATTATGCAACTATATGTTTGTTCATGTCAACGACATCAACCAAACTGTCCTAATCTTATGTATGTCATTTGGTGTATTTCCTGAAATCAAAGAGATACTAGGGTTTTTTCTTTCTGGAAGGAGCACGGAGAATTTCAAATAGATACGTGGAAAATTGTCCAAAAAGTTCTAAATCTGTTGCACTTTTATCAATTCAGTCATAAACCTTTTAATTTTGCCAATTGAGTCTTACTTTTCATGTTTTGCTAATTGAGTTCATTCGGCCAATTTTGGTCGGAAATTACTGACGTAAACACCGGCTGTCCTACATGGCACAAAGGAAAAAGGGACAAAGAAAAAAGAAAGAAAACAAAAAAAAGAGAAAAGGGAATAAATAAATAAATAATTTAAATTTAATTAAAAATTGTTAACGTCAGGGCCGGCTGCCTGGCCGTGCTACATAAGACGGCTAGCGTTTACGTCGGCGATTTCTGGTCAAAATTGACCAGATTAATTCAATCGGCAAAATGTGAAAATGTGTAGGACTGAATTGACAAAAGTGCAATAAATTTAAGACTTTTTGGACAATTTTCCCAATAGATATGTCTTCTTTTAATTTTTGACTTTTTAGCTTAGGAGCCAAAAGATCGGGTGCTTGTTAACGAGCTCCCATGACACTCGATATAGCTGATAAAGAATGTCTAGATAATAAAAATTGCGACATTTTTTTTTTCATTTGGTCGCTTGTCACTGTCTTGGACAATCATTAACGACATCAGTATACAAAATGGAGCCAGAAAGCATGTGATTAGGCAAGCTGCCACCCACATCTTAGCATAAAGACAACGCAGTTTTGGCACTTTATTGACCTTTATTGCCAAATGCCTAGACATGAAGAGATCTCCCACCTAACTCTCAATGAGAGAGATTAATTAAGCACTTCAAACTTCTCAATGCGACAAATTGAATGGAAAGTTCAACCGGTTTTAGAGCATCATAATTAGCAACATTGCATTCGTCCATCCACTTTTCCACCCTTAATTGCTCTTCGTGATTATTACAAAGTCATCTTTATAGTGAGGGACCTCGATTTTATTTAAAAATAAACCTGTAGTTATACCAATGGTTATGGATGTGCTACGTGGAAATTAAGAGTCATACATTAGGAATCACTGCAGGATTATTGGTTCAAGCAAAAATGAAATTTGAGAGGAAAAAAAGATTCGTGAAAAGATGCCTCACCGTAGTGTTTTGGAGATCGGTAGATAGACATGGCAACACCATAATAATCAGCGTACATGATTCTTGCATGAGGGTATTGTTGTCTCAAATTTTCCAATTTTTGCTTGAGGTAGTTATTGTGATACTTGAAGAAGGCATTATAAGCCTTGAGACACCCGGTTCTTTTGTCATACGCCGATTCATTAGTGCTCTGAAACACAGTTAGAAACATGGAGGTGCAGCCTACCGGCAACTGTCCCGACACCATTAGATCCACGGCCCCTTCTTCTATTAGCACCTGTTATGGTTTTGATGATTCGAGGAAAAAAAGTAAAAAGGGAAACTTGATAATAGTGAGAAATGGAAAAAAAATAAAAATAAGAAAGCAATCTCGAGACAAATCATGTGAATTATTTTGTATGCATACGTAAATCACTTTTGGGAACCACTTGATGCACCGTGAGTATCAACAGACTTCTCTGATAGTTTTATTTTTTCCTTTTACACAATTTATGTACAACATTAAAAAGTGAACCTTCATTTATTTCTCATTTTCAAATTAAACGTGCTCATACTAAAGTGACGCTTCATTTTAGTTACCAAAATTGAACATTAAGCTCATGGCTAAGGATAACGTTTTTCTAATATGTGAGTATAGATGAAACGTAATGATTCAAAGCGATCCTCAATGTCATTATGTGAATTTAACGTTAAGCTTGTGCTGATGAAATATTTCTCCATAGGCCTTTATATAGAACTGTTTGCTTTATGTGGTGATGACAAAATAAGCCCAAGCTTGTGTCATTGCTCCACCAATAGACATAATTTAGATTGCTTTCGTATGGAATGCTTTGTGAAAAATCGAAGCGAGTTTAACCTACACTGATGGCACGAGTGATTGCTCCAACGACGAGTGGTACAAAAGCACGCAGCTGTTTAATGCTTCGACCGGAGAGTAAGGAAAACAAGTAGTCATTTTCACCTATCTCCCCAATCATAAACAGTGATTTCTTGAAGTGCTCATCACATGCTGCACCCAAAAATTTAAGAAATTATGAAAATGTTTCATAAAGGTTATATTAAGCACATGTTTCATAGAAGACAGTGCCACCTATTTCTGAGGAAAATTGTCCAAAAAGTTTTAAACTTATTGCACTTTTGGTCAATTCAATTGTAAATCTTTTAATTGTGCTAATTGAATCACAAACCTTTTCATGTTTTGACAATTGAGTATATCCTATCACTTTTGGCCAAAAATCACTTATGTGAATGCCAATCATCCTACATGATGCCACCGGCATTGACGTTGACAATTTTCTTAAAATATTTCAATATTTTTTGAATTTTTTTATTTATACTTTCTTTTCTTTCTTTCTCTATTTTTTTCCACCCTTCTTCCCTTGACCGGCTAGAGGCGAGGGCTGGTGAGGTCAACCTATCCGGCCTCTAGTGAAGCTCACCCCCACCGGCCATTGGCGAGGCTCGACCTTGCCATCACTAGGTGAGGGAGAACCCACCAACGGCAAGGTTGTCCTTGCTAGGGGCGAACGAGGCTCGCCCTCGCCAGTGGCTGGCGGGGGCGAGCTTTGCCAAAGGCCGTTGAGGTCAATCTCGCCAATCCTTGCCTCTGGCCGGTTGTCGGGCAGTGACCAACTAGGGGAAGAAGGATAGAAAAAAAAAGAAAAAGAAAGAAAGAAAAAATAAATACATAAAAAATAAAAAATTCGAAAAATATTAAACAAAGGTACCACTGGTTGGTGAATTTTGCAAAATATTCAATCGGGACCATTAGGTTCTTTTCCACTAGGGCCTCTAGTCTTTTAGCTCGAATTGGTCCATGACATCAAAATATGTTTAGAATTGCTGACGTGGACGGCCACTAGGGTTCGACCGGACCAAAAGTGATGCTGTGGAATAAAATCAAGAAAAGGAAAAAAAAAGCTACTATCGATCATAAAAATCAAGGAATCAGTTATGCCTTCACCCCTTTTCTTGAAAAAAAAAAGGCAGAAATTTACCTTGTTTTGTGGTACAGAGAGACTTCTTCAAATTCTTGAACCAGCCAAGCTGAACACTCAACGAGTCATTGGTCCACAACTGTTGCCCAATCTTCTGAGCATAGAAGAAAGACGGGTCGACTGCTGTGGCACCAGTAACTGCGAAGTTCACTCCCGTGCGGACACGAGCACCTTTGGCAACTGCTAGATATGGTGGAAGATACGGCAGTCCAAATGCTTCAGCTGCATTCGTTCAAGTAATATAAGAGATTAATTTTATGAAAATATTTTTCAAATTATTCATGTTCCACGAAATAAATGAAGTCTTAGGCTGTTCCTATCGTCAAATAACCTGTTCCTATCTTAAAAGCTCTTGAAATAAAGATTCAACAGGGTTTGCCTCGTGAAAATGACGAAACTGTTTTCATATGAAATAGCATTGTAGTGATGGGCTATTGGGTCATTAGTCAAATCGCTTTTTTCGTAAAAACTTAACCTATTAAGAATCGATCACAATGCATTTATAGCATATGACTTCATATGAGTGATCAAAAAACGTAGAGAAGAAATTACAGAGGTAGTATGGAATACCTATGAAATCGACAATGAGACGTCCATTCGAGCATCGACCGGTTGGGCGGTGGAAGAAAGTCTCGCCGTAAGGGAGGCTTTTGATGACCAGAAATGCGGTTGCCTCAGTACGAGGGTAGTTTCCGGTGTCGGTATGAGAGTCGCCCAAGTTGAAGATTGCATCATAGCGACTGTGGCTCGACAAAGCGGACCTCAAAGAGAGGCAACAAAAAAAGAAGACTAATATCTTCATGGCTTTCATGTCGAGCAATACTGGAAAGTTTCACTGGAGGAACAGTCTGCTTACGGTTGAGCTTGAGCCCTCACGGGAGCTTGGCCAGGAGAAGCTTCAACTGCTCGCTTGCAGTTTCAACAGGGAAGGGCGCCCTTTTATCAAATTGGGCGAAGCCCTCATCCAATCCTATGATGAGTCACAAGGGTACGGCAACTCTGCTTATTTTGTCCAAATCTTAAGGACTATTCGCAACTTCGGTGACAAATCGTGCACATATCGTGTTGGCAAAGTGAAGGTGAATTGATTTTTCACCCTGACGTAAAACAGGAGGAATCTGTCATCTTGCGGAAAAAACAATTTCTCGAAAGTGACGTTGGGGCTAACATGAATTGTTTAGAGTTTCAAGATAGACAATCGTGTGTAACCCTTTTGAGAAGAAGGATGACCAATAACTCTTCTCGGCGAAGCGCACTTATCAGATTCGTGCTTGCCATTGACGGGCCGCCTAAAACATGAACAACTAAGAATATGCAAATGGGTATGAAAGGGCGGTATATTAAACAAATGGCGATGTTTAACAACCACATTTTGTTGGGGTGTGTCGGTTCATGAGTGCTAATGATTACGCCAAGAAAGCTGAAAATTCCTTGGTGTTGAACCATTATCGTATGTACTGTTCACTAATAATGTTGATCAAGTTACGTCTTTGTCATTACTCAAGATATGACTAAAAATTGAATTCAAATCTATAGAGCAAAACCAAGTGGTCTCGATGGGTGGCCAGCAGAACGTCATTGAGTTCAAATGTATAATAATTAAGACCAATGAACTAAGTTTACTAATGACTATTAGCTTAATGCTTATAACTAAGAGGATCAGGATGTGATATTTGATGGCAAACACAAGCCGTATAAGCATGTAACAGCTCTTCAGTTGCCTATGTGGTAATTTTTATTATAACAATTGTTTGGAATGATTGTGTCTTTTTAGGGAAGAAATAAACACAAAAAAAAAATTTTTGGTAAAAAAAATACGCATTAATCTTATGGATTAGATAAGATGCAAATCAAAGTCTGAATAGTGGACTCAATAAATTATTCACAATTTTGATCTGTTGAATGCTTCAGTTGGTAGTAATTTAAGGAATTTGAAGAAATTTATCTCCCAAATGCGATTGTTACTTGGGGACAGAGTTTAGTATACTTACGTCACCTTTCTTTAATCAGAACAAGA
This sequence comes from Syzygium malaccense, assembly GCA_031216405.1. NCBI lineage: Eukaryota > Viridiplantae > Streptophyta > Magnoliopsida > Myrtales > Myrtaceae > Syzygium > Syzygium malaccense. The sequence continues at coordinate 7,920,178 of CM062256.1, read as the reverse complement.
AATACTTCAAGGTGAAAGTTATCCGATTTACTACGTAGCTATCTCAAGCATCCAATCGCTGTACATAAGGCATGAAATTGCTGGTATAGAAAGATTATTGTATGAGAAAAACTATGGATTCAACAGCAAGCAGTTTATCTCAAGGATATTTCAAGGATGAGATAGCCCGAAAATGGAGGCTCTTAAGTGGAGAAAATAATTGGAAGCGCTTGTTAGATCCTCTCGACATCGATCTTCGCCGTATCATCATTCACTACGGAGAGATGGCTCAGGCCACATACGACACATTTGACACTGCGAAGGTGTCGACACATTGAAAAACTTTTGGTATTGTAAGTTTTAAGAATCGCGCAACACTTTGAATGAGAGAACTCGGTGTGATTACCTTTTATCATGTCCAATATGGCAAAATATCAGAAAACATCGAACATAATAAACTTGACATAGATGAATAGGGTGTAAACTTAAAAGATCAATTTATAAACGACACATATGTCTGATATATTTATTTATGTAACACATCAAACTTCGTTACTTCGGAAAGGTGCAAGTGACCTTCGATAGACGCAACTGTCCGAATGCACGTGTAATGTCAATAAATAAATTACAATAGGAGTGGTGGAGACGTGAAGCCACCATCAATCAACCCTTTGGCGATGTGATGATAAGTAGACTCCGTCAAGTGAATCCCATCCAAGCCCACGAAAGCCGATGGATCTTTGCAGGCAGTTGAGCCGGTGTGACCACATATTGCTGATGCATTGAAGTTGTATGGATCACCTCCTCCACAACAAGCCCTTAGTGTCCCTCCACAGAAGCCTGCGTGGATGCACTCATTCATGTCGAGGCTTTGAACAAATTATGCAGCTATATGTTTGTTCGTGTCAATGACATCAACCAAACTGTCCTAATGTTATGTATGTGTATGTTGTATTTCCTGAAAGCAAAGAGATACTAGTGTTTTCTTTCTGGAAAGAGTAGGGGAGTTTCAAATAGATATGTCTTCTTTTAGTGTTTGGCTTTTAGTTTAGGAGCCAAAAGATCCAATACTTGCTAACGAGCTCCCATGACACTCAATATAAGTTATAAAGAATGTTTTAATAATGAAAATTGCAGCGTTCTTTCATTTGGTTGCTTATTAGGTGTCTTGGACACTCATTAATAATATCAGTATAAAAAATAGAGCCGTAAAAGCAAGTAATTAGGTAAGCCAAATTTAAATTAGTCTTTCTTATTGTGGAAGATTCTAAATCAATTTTCCAGAAGAGGGCTAAAATCTCCATCAATTATTCCACCCTTAATTTCTCTCTGCGATTAAGCACAATCTTGACTCTAGATGTAAAGGGAGAAAACTGCGGGGGAAAAAAGAAAAAAAGTTGGCTTTCCTGTGACGTAGTGATTACTTATACGAATGGTGATAAATGTGATATGCGGAAAATAAAAGACAAACATCTAGGATTCATTATGTGATTATTAGCTCAAGCAAAAAGTATGCGTTCCTAATGAATTTTGAGAGGAAAAAAAGATAAGTGAAAAGAAGGCTCACCATAGCGTTTTGGAGCGAGATAGACAGACATGGCGGTAATATAATAGTAAACACACATGATTCTTGCATGTGGGTATTGTTCTCTCATAATTTGCAATTCTTTCTTGAGGAAGTATCGTGATACTTGGTGAAAGCATTATAAGCCTTGATACATTCGGTTCTTGGGTCATATGCCGATTCATTTACACTTTGAAACAAAGTTAGAAACAAGGAGGTGCAGCCTATTGGGAACTGTCCCGGCACCACCAGATCCACAACCCCTTCTTCTATCAGCATCTGTTATAGTTATGATGATTCAAGAAAAAAAACAAAAAAGGGTAATAGTGAGAAATAAAATAAATAAGAAAGCAATCCCAAGACAAATCATGTGGATCATATATATATATATATATATATATACGTACTCACGCGTAAATCACTTTTGGGAACTACTTCATGCACCTTGGAGATCTATGTATAATATTAAAAGGTGGACCTTCTTTTGGTAGACACGAAAGCTCCAATTTATTATGTCACCATTTAAGTTATTGTCAATGCTTCTATGTGACGTTTCAACTTAGTCTTTGGTTAATAGTTAAGGGGTTTACATTCCGTACAACAATTGAAATAAGAAGTTTCTCCAAACAGTGTACTAATGGAGGCATTTCTTTGTCATTATCAAATAAAACGTGCTCATCATAAACGTTAGGCACATGCCCAAGAGAAACGTAATGATTCAGGCATTTCTTTATCATTATCAAACTTCGCCTTTGGTTTTTACGTGAATGTAACGTTAAGCTCGTGCTGAAGTGAGCTTGTGTAACATACACGGACGGCACGGGCGATTTCTCCGACGACTTGTGGTACGAAAGGACCTATCTGTTTAATGGTTCGACCAAAAATAAAGGGAAAGATGTAGTCATTGCCGCCTATCTCCACCAACCAGAAACAGAGACTTCTTAAAGTAATCATCACATTCTGCACCCAAAAAAATAAGAAAAAAAAGTTATAACACATGTTTCAACGAGGCCAGATAAGGAATTTTTTTTATCTTCATGTTGATAAAATATAGCACAAAATTTCATGAAAGTAATACTAGGAGCAGAAGGAGGTGACAGACATCGCCAAGGACGACTTCAAATTCTGGAACCAGCCAAGCTGAACACTTTACCCTCTTTTTTGACAATGACGGGCAGAGATTTACCTTGTTTGGTGGTGCAGAGAGACGACTTCAAATTCTGGAACCATCCAAGCTGAACAGTCAACGAGTCATTGTCCACAAAACAATCTCCTGAGCAGAGGAGAAAGACGAGTCGATTGCTGTGGCACCAGCAACTGCGAATTTCCCTCCCTTACGGATATGGAGGAAGATATGGCAATCCAAATGCTTCAGCTGCATTCTCATATTTTTACGTTCATCGTGAGATTAAAAGTGCTTTATTAGTAGCATTAAAATGTGGAGAAGATATTAGAGAGTATACAATACCTATGAAATCGATAATGAGGTGTCCGTCAGAAAATCAACTGGTCGCGTGGTGGAAGAATGTCTTGCCGTAAGGGAGATTTTTAATTTTTGGAAACGCAAGTGCCCCAGTAAGGAGGAAGTTTCCGGTGTCACTCAGAGAGTTGCCAAAGTTGAAGATTGCATTGTAGCGCCCGGGGCTCAACAAAACGGACTTTGAATAGTGGCAGCAGAGCAAGAAGAAGACTAGTATCTTCATGGCTTTCATGTCAAACAATAATTGAAAATTTCGATGAAGGAAGAGTCTGCTTGGGGTTGAGCTTCAGCCCTTACGTTATACCATAGAGCAACCTCACACCGTCCCAATATAGGCACTGGGGTCCGGTCAGACGAAGCTTCAATTGATGACTTGCAGTTTCAACGAGGAAAGTCAACCTTTTATAAAATGGGTAAAGCCCTTATGGAATCCTGTCGCATGAATCACATGGGTAAAGAAGCTCTGCTTATTTGTGAAGCCAAATCATATAAAGACTATTCGCAACTTCGATGCCTTTAATCCTGCATAATAATTTTATCTGACGAAATTATCTGAAAAGCAGAAAAGTTGTTAGTTGGGGGAGTAAGTAATTTAGTTACGTCACCCTTCTTAAATTAGAATATGATATAACTCTAGGTGAAAGTGATCCGACTTTGTATAAATACTCAGAATGATATGCCATTACTCCGCCTCCAGCTGGAATGTAAAGGCTTTTAATCGCAATTGGCTAGGGAGAAAGAAAAATTGATCTTGCTTAGCGCCTCACCAAGCCCATGAGCAACTTCATTGAAAGTAGATATGGTAAGACTTAGTCCAATGCCAGCTTGTTATTTTTCCTAAACAATATGACAATCAATTTCATTCTGCTTATTGTGCTTGTGAAAGCTGGAGGAGCAGCAATTTACGAGGAGCTTGATTGTCACAGTAGTGGAAAGACAGTAGTGAAATGTCACGATCCTTGGATAGAAAGCTTAACCAAATGATTTCACGGGCTGCAATGGTCATTCCACGATGGCTTACGCTGAGGAGAGAGATAACATGGTCTGCTTTTCGCCTTTCCATGAACGAAACTTGAGCCCAGAACCAAATGCAGTACCTGGTAGTAGAACGACTTGTCATAGTACAATATCAGAGTCATAGTAGGCAGTGAGTTTTAGTGGGCTAGATGATGGAAGAAGAATACCTTTTCCAAGGGTTCTTCTTAAGACATTGCAAGAGGCGAAGTGCAACATCTAAATGAGTCTTCCGAGGTTGATGCATGAATTGTCTCAAAATATCGAAAGTGAAGGTGGTCGAGTGATGGTAAGTAAGTTCACGTTCATACCAAACAATGATAAATAGATGGATCTTCCGATATTTCACCGATGACTCTGTCAAATTAAGATTCTACTCCGTGGGAGTATCAGCAATGCGAGCACCTAGAAGCCCAGAATCTTCCGAAAGGTCAAATACATTTTTGTGGTGTGATTGTTTGCACCAAAAAATTACTAGGTTGTCGATATTGATAGACACGTGACTAAAGCATAAATATCATCATGCACGTGACCCATTGTTGATGAGCACAAGGATTGATGCCAATACTAGTGCGCATCGGTGATTACTATCGATCAGTTGTCAATATACGATGGTGTATGATTAACAATAGTCGACAAAGACATCGATTAATGAGATTAATAAGCTATCAAGGGTTTAGGAGAAAGTTGAGCGCATAAAGGGCATTAAGATGTGATTACAAGTTTGAAGTCATTAAAGAACAAAGTGATTGAAGTCATGGAGCAACAAGCATGGGTTTTTAAAAGAACAACCATTTGAAGACAATATCATGACATATCATGGCATTGTGAGAACATGGGAACAACAGTTTTGAGGATGGAGGAACATGCACACAATCGTTAGAAAACCACTTCAGAATGGTTATGGCACAACCACTAGAAATACCATTAATCATCTACTGGAAAACCCTCGCACAAACAAACAAAACTGCAATCTTTCAATTATCTTTACTTTTTTGTACTATATTTTTAGTTTCAAGACTAACGTTGTCGATTAAACTCTGGCATGTTTCTTAGATGTAGTTCCCAGATCCGCGTCGTCAATTAAATTTCAATTGTGTCCTCAAGCTTTATTTTCTATTAAATTCCGGCATAGTTTGTTGTGCACTATTCTTGTAAAGTGGCTGTATTTTCCAGGCCTTATCGTCGATTGAATTCTGGCACGGATTGTGTTAATACGGTTCTATTTGAAGTAAAGCTATTGATTTCCTTATTTATCTGTAATTTTTCTTGTCCGTACTCGCTCCAGTACCTTATCTCCTTTAATAAAAAATCGAAAAACGACTTTTGGTGAAGATTTTTCATCACGGGATAAATTTCGGCGAAACAGTAAGATAAATGCCACCAGAGGACTGAGCCACTTCGATTCCTAGACAATATTTTAGAGAACCCAAATCCTTAAGACAAAACTTATAAAGTAAGTACTGTTTGATCTGCATAATCAACCGTAACTCATTTTCCTGTGATAACTATATAATCAACATAAACTAAAATCAGAATAGATGATGAGCCGTGATGCATGAGAAGAAGGCAGTGACCGGAATGAGATTTAGTGAAGGGTGTCTACCTCTTTGAGAAGGACGCAATGTGTGATTTGTCGGCACATTAATGGGAGCATCGGCGGCAATGGTGGAGTCTACGACTGGTGAAGAATCATGCACATATGGTTTTGGTATAGAAAAAGTGGATTGATTCGGCACACTAACGTCTGCGTAGGGAATAGGCAAAGCAGGAGAATCTATCATGTTGCCCTAGAAAATCATGTTCTCGAAAAGTGAACGTTACGGCTAACATAAATTGCTGAGTTTCAAGATAAAAAAGTTTGTAACCCATTTGAGAAAAAAGATAGTCAATGAATATTCTCGACAAAGAGCACTTAAAAATTGATATAATTACACAAATGGTCCCCAAACTTTATCTCAATATACAATATGATCTCTAAACTTTTAATTTGTTCAATGTAATCCTTGAATTTTAACCCTACTAGCAATGTGATCCATGGAAGTTTAATTTATGCAATGTGTTTCTTGAACTTTTGGTAAATATTCAATCTATTCCTGTCATTGAATTATCTAGTCCATTGACTTAATTGAATATGTACTAAAAGTTCAAGGGCCATATTAAACAAATTAGAAGTTTAAGATCCATATTGCACATTGAGTCAAAGTTCAAAGACCACATTGCACATTGAGGCAAAGTTCATGGACTATTTATATTATTTTCCCTTACAAATTTGTGCTTGACATTGACAGTGCACCCAAAACATAAACGTTAAAAAATATGCAAATGGTTATAAAAGGGCGTCTTATTAAACAAAATTTCTTAAGGTGTTTTGCCATCGATGATTTTGGTTGGTGTCCAATTCACGAGATATGCTGTAGTGAGGATGCATTCGCCTCAAAATTTTAACGGAAGATTGGTTTGAAAACGTAATGCCCTAGAACATTGAGTCAAAATCGGTGTTCCCATTTGAAACAAAATCGGTGTTCGCATCTTCAAAAGAAATAGTTCATTTAGTAGATAGTTAATGAATTATTGTGTTAATAGTGGATATTTCTCTTTTTTTGTACCAGGAAACTATTATTCAAAAAAAACCCAAGCATAAGTAAGAGTGAAAAGAACCATCTACCAGTTTTTATACGCATTTTGTTCAATTTAACATTAATATGTGACATTACATTGTAATTCATGTATTTTAACTGCATAGTCCTATTTCATGCCTATCATTGCATGATGTTTTAAAAGAAAATTTCAAAAAAAATTAAAATTATGACAAAGTTAAGCACATAAAAATCCCAAAGATCCATTATTATCATACAAATGCATAAGAAAATGCTCCCTAAACATTATTACAAAGAATACTATCTTTGCCTTGATTACAAGTGTGATTAGCTGTTAATAAGAAATTATGGTAATTGTAATCACATATAAGACAACCCTTTCAAACCATTTGCAGACACATGTTTTTTGTCAATTCTATATGAATAAGAATTTTCATAGAACCATCTGTGAAAATAAAATTATCATCAAAGTACAAATGTACTACAATAATAAGTCGCTTGCAACTTAATAAAATATATTGTCTATTTAGTTGCTTGGATCCCCTCAAAGAGGCTACTCTCTTGAAAAAAAATATTGTACCTGAATTAGACAATAAAAGTTTTCAATTACATTATTAAGGGAGAAATTATTTACTTAAAACAAATATATATCAAGGGATAATTTTGAATGTCATAATGTGAGAAGCTCCAACCTTTGAATACGTCATTCAAGTTCAATTGTTCCATGCCCGAGTCCTCTGTGCCTACTATATATCACCACCATGAATTCCAATGGTCTTTATATGTGAGTTTGATCTGAGATCTTTGCCTTTTAATTTACATGTCCGACAATTATAACCATATAAACCTTACAAGTGCCTTATCTCTTCCCCTTTTCAACAATCTCAAATGCAAAAGGATCATGTCGTGTAGAAGTTGTTTCTGCTTTAGTTTTTGAACTGGAATGACGACCTTTATGAGATACAGCTAATGGCTCATATAAGAAAGGGTCACTTGGTCGTATAAATTGCTCAATTTGCTTTCGAACAACTTCCTTTCTGGAAACTGGTCATTCTTGATACCTTCTTTACAAATGATGGAGTAGTTGTGGAAATGAATCTTCTTAATTATTTTCCATCATATCACGATCCAAAAAGGACCCTATATCAAGCCTTTAATGTTGATTAATTATATCCAGAGGTAAACCATCCGAAAACCTAAATCTTATTTCAGTGCACATGGAAGGCCCATAGATTGCATAAAACGCCTGGTGCAAGCAGGTTGCTTAACTTTACTTAGAGCAATCTCATATTATTTGTAGAGCTTATCTAAACCAAATACCGACAACCAAGAAATCAAGTTCCTGAAAAGAGGAATGTGAAGATGATGGGGAACTCTTATCTTTGCACTTGACAATTTGGTCTTGATTCTTGAAACTGATTTTGAGCTTTACTATTCTAAATCCATTTATAACCCATTTATTGAATATAACTAACCCATATAACTATTCAACTTATCATATATGGGTTAAAAAATGGGTTCATTATCACGCCCCGAACCCCAACGGGCTCGCAACACCCCTTCGATGGCCATATTGAACGTGACGTTCCAGGACGCGTCGCCGATCCAAACGAACTATGCAAGCGGAAGCGAAATAAAACAATCCAGACAAATAACAATGACAAAGGGATAGCACTTGCACTGTCACGCCCCAAACCCCCATCGAGCTCGCGACATCCCGCTCCGGTCGAAATGATGCGACGTCCCAGGAGCGTCGCCGACCCAGCCCAAACATCAGAGCCACATGCAGAAGCGTAATATAAAAACCCCGTACAAAAAGATGACAACATCAGGGTAGAACACCATCACAATTAAACAACATCTTCATACAGCACCAAATATACAAACATTGTATTACAGATATAAATATAGACGAACATCCTCCGCCATCGTTTTAACAAAAGTTCAGGGGTTTGGTTATCTTAACTTCACTATCAGATAACCCAAGTTATACAACCCCTAAAATGCCCTAGGGAAAAACCTAAGGGTCGCCCTTCTCCAATCTGCTCCTGATTCTTCGGGCTTGAGCCTCCGGACACTCGCTTGCAGTTCTACCGGGCACCAAAAGCGGTTCCTCGAACGTCCAAAAAGAAAAGGCGCACTTCCCGGGTTTAAGGCTGGGGGTATGAAAGTGGCGGTTATACAACCGTGAGACGAATCTCAATAAGTGTACAACCCCAAACCCCACGTAGGTACTCACGTATCGCCAGACGAAAACACGCATAACACACGACCATCAATCAAACTAACAACCACACACAACCCTACCTAGAATCCATCATACACGTTCCTGCACGTTAGACAATAACACAGCCAATATGCCACAGAAACACATCATAGCCGCGCGCGTGCCTCGATTATAGAGCAAAACCCACTTGGGCACGTCCCATACCATACCTAGCAGTTTTTACCTCATAATCGAGCATCACACCACGCGATACAAACACACTCGCACACCAACTGACACCACACGTCACTTTCTTAATCTCACTCGTTCAGCTAATTCCCGCTCATTCTCAACCTTTCCACCACTATCGCGCCCGCGTAAAACGCATTAGGCCAACGGTCTTCTGACCTCGTCAGACATCGACACCCTGTCAGGCCGGGCATCGTCACCTCGTTAGGGACGGTATCGTCCCGCGTAAACGTACACGCCTCAGGACGGAATCCTACACACACTTTCCTTCTACCGCGCCCGCGTAAAACGCATCAGGCCGACGGTCTTCTGACCATATCAGGCATCGTCACCCCGTCGGGCCGGGCATCGTCACCTCGTCAGGGACGGCATCATCCCACGTAAACGAACACGCCTCAGGACGGATCCTTTCCAACCAATTCCACATTTCCATATCCTCGTTCCACTCAAACCACACATACACACGGCCAACAAACGCACGGCCAAACATACACACCTCACACACACATTTCACAATTTCACATTCTCGTCACACGAACACGCCATCCAATCGCATTCTTAGCATGCGAATTCAATGCGCAATCATGCCACCACACCTCACAGCCACACAATCACACATATGAGCTCATTCAAGCATCAAACTACCCGTCAAAATGCCACGATAACACCGAATAATTCTCGAGAGAGAAAAAATCGAGAATGTGTAAAATAGGGTCAAAACTGGGCAGTTTACACAGTGACCGAAATCCCAATAAAATAAATAGTAAACGAACTCCAAAAATTCTAAATTTTGGATATGTCTTAAAAAACATCTTGATCAACATTTCTTATGAAGAAAACAAAATCCGATTCAATCTGCAACCATGCCTTTTTGTCCCTCGAAGTCAGACCAAAATCAGCTCGCTCTACCATACTGTTTTGTCCTCAAAATACATTTATTTCAACACACAAATCACCTTGAAAAGTTTTGAAATTTTTATATGTTATAGCCACGAGTGTCCCCAACAACTTTTGTCAAGGAAGCATTTTGAAAATAGGTCTAGAAAAATTTATAAAAATTTGAACAGACCCGAAGGTCGGGTGAACAGTAAATCGGGCAGTTTTATTTCGGTCCAAAGATGGACTTCCGAATGGCCTCAAATGATTTCCAAAAATTTCCAAATTAAAATATGTTATACTTCAAGATGTTGGGAACAACTTTTATGAAAACATTTTCTCAAATTCGGGCCACATAAGTCACAGTAAAAATAACAAAAACCAGCGACGCAGCAGCAACCTAACTGGAAATCAGCCAACACACACCACCGAGCAAACCAGCCACTAAGGTACCGCATGATAACCATTCTGTTCCGGAATGAGTTCCTGAACCAGAAATAGATTTTTCTATTTCTGGTTCCTGGATGAGTTTCTGAGAAAAAAAACCCGTTTAATAATGACAAAAAATTTCTATTTCTAGAACAGAAACCCGTTTGATAACAGCTGGATGTAATCAAGTGGTTTATACCAAGGAGTCGCTACTAATCGATTTGGGGTAGGCCGATTAGAAACCTAAATAGGGTGACGGGAGAATCACCCTATTCCTACGAATCAGAGATTAACTGGGTTCGGGGACTTGATTACATTAGTTCAATAACTAATGCCCTTTCGGTACCTTTCTACCCTGTTCATTTCTGAAAACATTTGTCAGGCAATTTAGATTGATTTTAGGACCTTTCTCCTAACATGTGAGGTGATCAAGCGAGTGCATAATCAGAAACGATTAGCAATCAGGAACACAATAATTCATGCAGCCTAAGGTTCTAACCTAGACTAAGTCAGATGACATTCAAAACACAACAGCTCATGCAATTGTATTAAAAACATACATAACAACGCAACGGTAATAAAACAACATGCAAAATATCACCGCGTAACTCAGGCTTGTCTAATTTAAACAAGATAAAAACATGCATAATAATACAGCAATGGATTAAAACACTTAGATAATCCACATAAAAAAAAACTTTAAAAAAAAATTTTTTTTTTGAATTTTTTTTTGAATTTTTTTTTTTCGGAAAAAAAAATAATAATAATACCGAAGAAAATAAAAATAAAAATTTTAAAATTTTTTTAAATTTTTTTAATTTTTAATTAATTTTTAAATAAAAATAATATAATAATATAACCGGGTCGGGTCGGGTCCGACCCGGGTCAACGGACCCGACCCGGGCGTTGACCCGGGTCGGATCGGTCAATCCGGATCGGGTCGGAACCGACCCGGGTCAACGGATCCGACCCGGGCGTTGACCCGGGTCGGATCGGTCAATCCGGATCGGGTCGGAACCGACCCGGGTCAACGGATCCGACCCGGGAGTTGACCCGGGTCGGATCAGCTGAACCGGATCGGAAAGACCGACCCGGGTCAACGGATCCGACCCGATCGTTGACCCGGGTCGGGTCAGTTGATCCGGGCCGATCGGACCCGCGTGCACAGGCGCCGGCGAGGCCGAAAATCAGCCTCTCGCCGGCCGACCCAGACTAGTACCGACCAAGATCAAATCCCTGGGACCACCGCCGAGCCTCGCCACCTACCTGAGTTGCCGTCCGGCCGCCGCTCGTCGGCCGGCGACCAAAACAAAAACCGGCCTCGTTGAGACAAAACGTCGAACAGGTGGGAGGCGCGATGAAAAATGGTGTATTCTGACCTGTTCCGGCGAGCTGATGGACCTGGACGACCCAGCCTACCTTTGGTGTCGACACTCAGACGGCGGAGGACGGCAGTATGGGCCGGGACTCGCGCGAAACGACCGGCGCGAGTCCCGGCCAAAACCGGAACAGAAACAGGGGAGAACAGAGCGGAACAGGAGCAGTCTGAACCGGGGGGAGTCTCACCGTCGACGGCGCGTCTGGAGGCTTCCGGCTTCGGGGAAAGGCGACGGCGACGCTGTTGGGGGACCTGCAAAAACCAGGCTCCCTCTCTTTCTCTCTATTTTCACTCTCTCTCTCTGTTTCTCTCTACTCCCTCTCTGTTTCTCTCTCTGCTCTCTCTCTTTTCTCTCTGTGTCGCCGCCGTCGGCTCGGCGGCGGGGGATGGACGAATTAGGCGCGGTGGCCGCGAGACGCTGCCTTTCTCACTCTGCTCCCCCTCTGTTTCTCTCTGTGTTTCTCTCTCTTTTCACTGTTTCGCCGACCGGCTTCCTCCCCAAAATTGGCCGACCGGCCTCTCTCTCTCTCTCTGGCCTTATATAGCCGGCGGCGACGATGACGATGACCATGACGGGCCTCCTCTGCGTCGGCGTGACGACGGCCTGCACCGGCCTACGATGGCCCGTCGTGGCCACTTAGGCCGGTGCAGAGCAAAGGGGGGGTCTGGTTCAGTGAAGCAGCAGAGGCCAACAGCGGGGGAGAGGGAGGCCGGGAAAACAGGGAGGACGGGACTGGCAATTAATGCCAGTCCCGTCGGCGTGCTCCTTCGGTCTCCCTCTGGCCGGATAGCGACGGCGAGAAGCGGCGCCGCCGTGCGTCGGCGTGACGCCTGGAACAGGGCGAAACAGGGGCGAGGAGAGCGACCATGGACGGGGGGGAAGAAGGAAGGAGAAGGGCTAGGCCGGGCCAGGCCCAGCCGCGCGCGGGGGAAAAAAAGGAGGAGCTGGGCTTGGGCCCGCGCGAGGAGAAGAAGAGGAAAAGAGAAGCGGGCCGGGCTGGGCCCATCCGCGCGCGGGGGAGAAAAGAAGGAGGAGCTGGGCTTGGGCCCGCGCGGGGAGAAGAAAAGAGAAGAGGAAGGGCCTTGGGCCCGCGGGGGGGAAAGAAACAGGCCGGGTTGGCCCGGCCCCGACCCGGCCCGACTCGGTTTTCCAATTTGATTTTTTTTTTCTTTTTTTTTCTTTTTTATCACACATTTTTTTAAGGATTAATTAAGAAAATATGCTCTAATAAGCCCTATTAATGCAAATGCGCCTAATTCTATATGCAATGCGTTTTAAATTGAAATATTTTTTTGTTTTAGGAATTAAAGAAAATTGACTCCTAAATTTTGTGCAATTTATTTTGGGCAAATTAAAAATAGGTGTCTACAACAGCACAAAATTTCTATTTCCTGAAATAAAATCCCGTTTGATAAACAACAGAAAATTCTATTTCCAGGAACAAAAATCCATTTTTTTAGAAATGGAATAAAAATAATAAAAAATCCGAAAAATTCATAAAAATCTTTAAAAAAATTCAGAAAATCCCAAAAAATTGAAAAATTCCAGAAAAAATCATCAAAATGTCGAGAAAATAAAAAAAATTTAGATTTCGGGAAAATAGGAAATTTGTTGAATTTTTTCAAAAAAAATCAAGAAATCAAAAATTTCAAAATTTCACAGAATTGCTTAGAATACTTGTGGCCACCCACTTTTAGTGAAATTTAAATTTTTTTAGGTGCCCAAAAAAATCAAAAAATAAAAAATTTCAAAACTTCACAGAATAGTTTAGAATACATGTGGCCACCCACTTTGAGTGAAATTTAAATTTTTTAAGGTGCCCAAAAAATTTCAAAAACTAAAAAATTTCAAAACTTTACAGAATGGCTTAGAATACCTGTGGCCACCCACTTTGAGTGAAATTTTAATTTTTGGAGGTAAAAAAAAGCAAAAAATCAAAAATTTCAAAACTTCACAGAATGACTTAGAATACATGTGGCCATCCACTTTGAGTGAAATTTTAATTTTTTTAGGTGAAAAAAACATAAAAAATCAAAAATTTCAAAACTTCACAGAATGACTTACAATACCTCTAGCCACCCACTTTGAGTAAAATTTAATTTTTTTTAGATGCCCAAATGGTATTTTTTTTATTTTTATTTTTGGTTCCTAAAGAAAGTTAAATTTCACTAAAAGTGGATGGCCACATGTATTCAAAGCCACTCTGTGAAGTTTTGAAAATTTTTCTTTTTTGCTTATTTTTATTTTTTTTTCGACACCCAAAAAAAATTAAATTTCACTCAAAGTGAGTAGCTACAGGTATTCTAAGCAATTATGTGAAGTTTTTTATTTTTTATTTTTTTATATTTTTTTCGACACCTAAAAAAATTTAAATTTCGCTTAAAGTGGATGGCCACAGGTATTCTAAGCCATTTTGTGAAGTTTTGAAATTTTTTTATTTTTTTATTTTTTTCGGCACCTAAAAAAATAAAATTTCGCTCAAAGTGGGTAGCCACATGTATTTAAGCCATTCTGTAAAGTTTTGAAATTTTTACTTTTTTGCTTATTTTTATTTTTTTTGGCATATTAAAAAAATTAAAATTTCACTCAAAGTGAGTGGCCGCAGGTATTTTAAGCTATTCTGTGAAGTTTTGAAATTTTTTATTTTTTTTATTTTTTTCGGCACCTAAAAAAATTTAAATTTCACTCAAAGTGGGTGGCCACAGGTATTTTAAGCTATTCTGTGAAGTTTTGAAATTTTTTATTTTTTTATTTTTTTTGGCACCTAAAAAAATTTAAATTTCACTCAAAGTGGATGGCCACAAGTATTCTAAGCTATTCTGTGAAGTTTTGAAATTTTTAATTTTTTGCTTTTTTTTATTTTTTTCAGCACCTAAAAAAATAAAATTTCGCTCAAATTGGGTGGCAACAAGTATTCTAGATATTTTGTGAAGTTTTTAAATTTTAGAAATTTTTATTATTTTTTATTTTTTTTGGCAACTAAAAAAATTAAATTTTGCTCAAAATGGGTGGCCATAGGTTTTCTAAGCCATTTTATGAAATTATTTATTTATTTATTTATTTTTTTCGGTACCTAAAAAAATTTAAATTTCACTGAAAGTGGGTAGCCACAGATTCTAAACCATTCTGTTAAGTTTTGAAATTTTTGATTTTTTGCTTTTTTTCTCACCTCAAAGATCGTGACTTCCATAAGAATATGTGTGTTGAAGAAAATGAATTCCTCAAAAATGGTTCTCACTTTTGTTCCAGAAATGAAAAACCAACTTTTTTTTGTTCTCATTTCTGGTTTCAGAATCAGTTTTGGAAGCAAACTTGTCCCGGAAATAGAAAAATGAAATTACGTTACCAAACGGGTTTCTGGTCCAAAACTGATTTCGGCAGCAAAAAACCAGTTCTGGACAGAACCAGAATGGTTATCATGCAGTACCTAAATTCACCCTAAACCGAGCCCTAAACAAGCCTAACAATACCCGAGGTCCTAAGCGACATTTGGGGAGGTCACTTACCTAAGAAAGGCGAGACGAATGGGCTGGATGGGTGGGTGAAATGGGCGGAACAGCAGCAGCAGCAACGGCAACAGCAACGGTGATGAGAGGAAACAAAAATGAAGAGAATGAGAGAGAGAGAGAGAGAGAGAGAGAGAGAGAGAGAAATCTACTGGTGGGGGGTGTGGTCTGGCTGAGAATGAGGGGGAGGAGAGAGAGAGAGGTCAGAAATAGTGGGCCTAGGGTGAACATGTGTCGGCGATCCGCAATTTTTCCCAAAATACCCTTGATCCAACGGTTCTCGTTTGTCTTTATCCAATAATTCAAGGGCAAGGTAGTAATTTAATAATTCCAATTTCTTTTTCACTTATTTTAGTCCTGAATTATTGCCCAAAATTGTCCAAAATTCGGAATTTCCAATACAGGCTCCAGGGGCAAAATGGTAATTTTCCGGTCTCAAGGCGAAATTCCAATTTTCCCACAAACGGGTTCCATATGGGTGTGGCCAACATAATATGGCGTCAGAATCGTGAAAATAGCTTCTTAAGCCCTCGAAAATCGACTGCAAAGTCCAGAGAATAAAATAATATTATTTTTCACTTCCGAGCCAAAATTCCAATTTTTGACCGTAACCACTCCAAATATGCGTGGCCACCCTAAAATGACATCGACCTCGAAAAATAACCTCAAACGGCGTCAGAATCGACATCGGGGTCTAGAGGGGCAAAAATCGTAATTTTTTCCGGTCCCAAACCGAAATTCATTTTTTTTCAGAAATGGGTGGCCCCAAGGTTGGCCAAGCCAAAAACATCATCGGCCGCTCAAAATTGTCACTTTCAAAATTCTCGATTCCCGAGCCCGAATTCCAAGAAATGACTAAAATTGAATAATTACGACTTTAGTTTATCTCTTGCTAACAGGTGGCTCATTGTGACTACGCACTCTCGACCCGTGATCGACACTAAGTCAAATCACGTTTAAGTTTGCTCGAACCGAGGCGACCTCGATTGTCATATGATTGCGAGGGTCTGTCGCTAGTGCCCTTTGGACACGATCAATTAAATAGACCGGTCTCGGTTGGCTCAAAACATTCCCTCGTCAATCGATATGGTTGAAAATCGAACCAAGATCGAGTTCTTTGGTTATGCGAACTCAATCTTGTACTGGCCTTATCCCTAAGGTTAGCATCCCATGAATGCGCATTTTCGGGTGAGATCTCACTATAAGTGCATTAGCCAAAATATTCATTTCCTAAATCCCGGGAAAAGGATCGAAAATTCAGACTGTTATAATTCTTCCCCGTAATAAAAATTTCGTCCTCGAAATTTGCAACCATACTTGCTATCCAAACAGATGGGGGTGATGACGTCTCATTATCCTTATTCCCGTAATACACCCACACAACTTAGACCAACGGGACCGTCTTAATCCTTAAAACTTGTTCCTTCCCATTTGCCCCTAAAATCCAATATACATGTTCCCCACATATCCTTTCAAATCTGTATAGTCCGTCTAGACTGGCCGTCCAATAAAATCTCTTACTTAAATCCTGTCAACAGCGCAACTATCGAGGTTCCTTCTCGACTCCTTACATCCTCAAATCTAATGTATCCAGTCGGACTAAACTGAATCACCCTGATGCTGCATTCCATTACAGCATTCTGTTCAACTAACTAATTCAAGCCTACAATCAAACCGAAATCACACCTAACCAACAAAGCCAAATCTATTCCGCTTTCTACACCACCAAACACCATTTCACAGTCTAAACATCCTAACAACATGCACATCATCAATGGCATAATCACACACGCTAATACTTCTGAAAACCATTTCAATCCAACCATATAACAAATCAAACAGACGCAAACGAGTGCAACGCCCCCGGATCTATAAAACAAATGCCACATAATTATACAAAGAAACCATACCTGGGGTTACGCCTGGCGCATCCTCAACTCCCTTTCGCGTCAAGGTGTACACACGTCCTTATGCTGGCGGTTTGCTCGAATTAGCCGGTAGGGCTGCACTAGTCGGATTCCCAATCCAAGGTGTTTGCACTGACGGGGGTGGTCGAACTTGAAGATTCGGGCAATTCCTTATGTGATGTCCCATTCCACCGCCCCCAAAACATGCCCCGGTCACACTTGGGTAGGGACCACTCTCGTGATATCTCCCACATCGTCTACAGGTTGAACTAGACGGATGCGCCGCTTTCCCAATATTCCTTCTCGCTGGAGGGACAAAACGTCGGTTTTCCATCATCGACCTCTTCTCTTGCTGACGATCGTCCCTAACTAAGATATGCTGTGATCCAGACGCGGCGGCTCTTTCCGTCATATCCTGCTCCATAATTTGAGCCCGCCTATACATTTCTCCATAATCCTTAATGTCATGCGACAATATCTGACTCCGAAGATCCGGCTTCAACCCGTCCCGAAATCTTCGAGCCCTATCCTGAGGATTTTCTACCATTGTCGGGGCAAACTTTGCCAATCTCGCAAACTCCGCTTCATATTGATCAACCATCATTTGTCCTTGGCGTAATCGCATAAATTCCATCAATTTCTTTTCCTGGGCATTCTCCGAAAAATATTTCTCATAGAAATTCTCGACAAATACTGCCCAAGTCGGAGCTATTCCTTCAGGAAATACGCTCCTTTATGTAGCATTCCACCAATCATTGGCACCGTCTTGTAGCTGATAAGCTGCTAGCATCACTTTCCCTTTGTCGGTGCACTCCAAAACTTTAAAAGTTTTCTCCAATGATTCCACCCATCTCGGTGCAGTCTCGGGGTCACCACGATCATGAAACTGAGGCGGCTTTAACTTTATAAACTGTTTCACTAATTGGGGCATCTGTCTAACCTCTACTGGTGGAACCTGTCCTTGCGGGGCTTGATTTTCTATAACACCAACATTCTCATTAACTACTGTAGCTGCAGCCTCAGCAACTTGGGCTGTCATATTATCTCTCTCTTGAGCTTGTCTATCCATCATATTTCCAATTCTCTCTAACACTCTGAGGACTCCTTTCATACGCGGATCTTCCGCAGGTTTAACATTAGCTCTGGGGTCCACTGCAGCTCCTACACCAACTCCAGGGTTTTCTACCGCTCTAGCACCCATATCAATGTCCTTTACAGCTCTAGTCCGAACACGACCTCTACCTCTTATTCCTCTTCCTGCACCCCTTCTTGTACATTTTCCTATTCCTCTTCCTTTGCTGCTCATTGTATTAGCTTTCTACTATTCTCCTACCTACTGTAAGTCCATACGAAAATCAGAGACCTAGGCCAACTACACTAGTCCAAGCCCTAGGCACAAAACTCGACAACCAGCACTCGACAACCAACAACCCACCAATCACATATCCTCAAGCCCACACCACCAAGCAATCAACAGGGTTCTCGTACTCACCTCAAGTCCTGCCGCACCATCGTCTCAATCAATATCACATGCACAATAAATCACTCGGCAATCACAGGCGCGTACTCACAGAGCCTGCATAATCAACATAAACATGCATCTATAAAGGGCTCCCTAACTGGTTATCCTGAAGTTGTCGCTCCTTATCACTCCAGGCCTCGACTTTACCGGTACCGAGCTAACCTTGCTCTGATACCAATTCAAAATGGGGATGTCACGCCCCGAACCCCCATCGAGCTCGCGACATCCCACTCCGATTGAAATGATGCGACGTCCCAGGAGCATCGCCGACCCAGCCCAAGCATCAGAGCCACATGCAGAAGCGTAATATAAAAACCCCGTACAAAAAGATGACAACATCAGGGTAGAATACCATCACAATTAAACAACATCTTCATACAGCACCAAATATACAAACATTGTGTTATAGACATAAATATAGACGAACATCCTCCGCCATCGTTTTAACAAAAGTTCAGGAGTTTGGTTATCTTAACTTCACTATCGGATAACCCAAGTAATACAACCCCTAAAATGCCCTAGGGAAAAACCTAAGGGTCACCCTTCTCCAATCTGCTCCTGATTCTTCGGGCTTGAGCCTCCGGACACTCGCCTGCAGTTCTACCGGGCACAAAAAGCGGTTCCTCGAACGTCCAAAAAGAAAAGGCGCACTTCCCGGGTTTAAGGCTAGGGGTATGAAAGTGGCGGTTATACAACCGTGAGACGAATCTCAATAAGTGTATAACCCCAAACCCCATGTAGGCACTCACGTACCGCCAGACGAAAACACGCATAACACACGACCATCAATCAAACTAACAACCACACACGACCCTACCTGGAATCCATCATACACGTTCCTACACGTTAGACAATAACACAGCCAATATGCCACAGAAACACATCATAGCCGCGCGCGTGCCTCGATTATAGAGCAAAATCCACTTGGGCACGTCTCATACCATACCTAGCAGTTTTTACCCCATAATCGAGCATCACACCACACGATACAAACACACTCGCACACCAACTCACACCACACGTCACTTTCTTCATCTCACTCGTCCAGCTAATTCCCGCTCATTCTCAACCTTTCCACCACTACCGCGCCCGCGTAAAATGCATCAAGCCAACGGTCTTCAGACCTCGTCAGGCATCGACACCCCGTCGGGCCGGGCATTGTCACCTCGTCAGGGACGGCATCGTCCCGCGTAAACGTACACGCCTCAGGACGAAATCCTACACACACTTTCCTTCTACCGCGCCTGCGTAAAACATATCAGGCCAATGGTCTTCTGACCACATCAGGCATCGTCACTCTGTCGGGCCGGGCATCGTCACCTCGTCAGGAACGGCATCGTCCTGCGTAAAGGAACACGCCTCAGGACGGATCCTTTCCAACCAATTCCACATTTCCATATCCTCGTTCCACTCAAACCACACATACACACGGCCAACAAACGCACGGCCAAACATACACACCTCACACACACATTTCACAATTTCACATTCTCGTCACACGAACACGCCACCCAATCGCATTCTTGGCACGCGAATTCAATGCGCAATCACGCCACCACACCTCACAGCCACACAATCACACATATGAGCTCATTCAAGCATCAAACTACCCGTCAAAATGCCACGATAACACCGAATAATTCTCGAGAGAGAAAAAATCGAGAATATGTAAAATAGGGTCAAAACTGGGCAGTTTACACAGTGACCGAAATCCCAATAAAATAAATAGTAAACGAACTCCAAAAATTCTAAATTTTGGATATGTCATAAAAAACATCTTGATCAACATTTCTTATGAAGAAAACAAAATCCGATTCAATCTGCAACCATGCCTTTTTGTCCCTCGAAGTCAGACCAAAATCAGCTCGCTCTACCATACTATTTTGTCCTCAAAATACATTTATTTCATCACCCAAATCACCTTGAAAAGCTTTGAAAGTTTTATATGTTATAGCCACGAGTGTCCCCAACAACTTTTGTGAAGGAAGTATTTTGAAAATAGGTCTAGAAAAATTTATAAAAATTCGAACAGACCTGAAGGTCGGGTGAACAGTAAATCGGGCAGTTTTATTTCGGTCCAAAGATGGACTTCCGAATGGCCTCAAATGATTTCTAAAAATTTTCAAATTAAAATATGTTATACTTCAAGATGTTGGGAACAACTTTCATGAGAATACTTTCTCAAATTCGGGCCACATAAGTCACAGTAAAAATAACAAAAACCAGCGAGGCAGCAGCAACCTAACTAGAAATCAGCCAACACACACCACCGAGCAAACCAGCCACTAAATTCACCCTAAACCGAGCCCTAAACAAGCCTAACAATACCCGAGGTCCTAGGCGATATTTGGGGAGGTCACTTACCTAAGAAAGGCGAGACAAATGGGCTGGATGGGTGGCTGAAATGGGCGAAACAGCAGCAGCAGCAGCAGCAACGGTGATGAGAGGAAACAAAAATGAAGAGAATGAGAAAGAGAGAGAGAGAGAGAGAGAGAGAGAGAGAGAGAGAAAGAAATCTACTGGTGGGGGGTGTGGTCTGGCCGAGAATGAGGGGGAGGAAAGAGAGAGAGAGAGGTCAGAAATAGTGGGCCTAGGATGGACATGTGTCGGCGATCCGCAATTTTTTCCAAAATACCCTTGATCCAACGGTCCTCGTTTGTCTTTATCCAATAATTCAAGGGCAAGGTGGTAATTCAATAATTTCAATTTCCTTTTCACTTATTTTAGTCATGAATTATTGCCCAAAATTGTCCAAAATTCGGAATTCCCAATACAGGCTCCAGGGGCAAAATGGTAATTTTCCGGTCTCGGGGCGAAATTCCAATTTTCGCACATACGGGTTCCATATGGGTGTAGCCAACATAATATGGCGTCAGAATCGTGAAAATAGCTTCTTAAGCCCTCGAAAATCGACTGCAAAGTCCTGAGAATAAAATAATATTATTTTTCACTTCCGAGCCAAAATTTCAATTTTTGACCGTAACCACTCCAAATATGCGTGGCCACCCTAAAACGACATCGGCCTCGAAAAATAACCTGAAACGGCGTCAGAATCGATATCGGGGTCCAGAGGGGCAAAAATCGTAATTTTTTGCGGTCTCGAACCGAAATTCATTTTTTTGCAGAAATGGGTGGCCCCAAGGTTGGCCAAGCTAAAAACGTCATCGGCCGTTCAAAATTGTCACTTTCAAAATTCTCGATTCCCAAGCCCAAATTCTAAGAAATGACTAAAATTGAATAATTGCGACTTTAGTTTATCTCTTGCTAACGGGTGGCTCATTGGGACTACGTACTCTCGACCCGTGATCGACACTAAGTCAAATCACGTTTAAATTTACTCGAACCAAGGCGACCTCGATTGTCATATGATTGCGAGGGTCTGTCGCTAGTGCCCTTTGGACACGATCAATCAAATAGACCGGTCTCGGTTGGCTCAAAACATTCCCTCGTCAAATTGAGTTATTTGGTCATGTGAACTCAATCCCGTACTAGCCTTACCCCTAAGGTTAGCATCCCATGAATGCGCATTTCCGGGTGAGATCTCACTATAAGTGCGTTGACCAAAATATTCATTTCCTAAATCTCGAGAAAAGGATCGAAAATTCAGACTGTTACATGCACAAACCAAGTAAATACATAACATACTCGGCATAACTTGCAGCATTCACAAATACACAATAACAACCCAGGCTATTAACTTCAAACCACAATTGTCAAAAGAGGGCGGTGGTTTGTAAGCTTAACTCCTCTATGAAAAGGGGACACACAAAATACAGGGTAACTTGACCCGTCCTCTATTCCTGAGATACCCTGGTGGCGTCTCCAATCAATCACGATCGCGGATTTGAAAATGGTTATATAATAACCGTGAGAACGAGTCTCAATAAGCAACACCCTAAACCACACGTAGGCCAATGTGTACTAAGACAAGTCTTGACATGCAATCTAACCAGTAACGTACAAAATTCACATACACGCACTTACCTCGTCTCAGTCCACACGTTCACTCTGCATATTAGTTAAATACCATAATACAATAATAATCCAGAAACATAACATCACCACTCAAACGTCATAACCACGCATATTCAATCAATTCAATCACACTCAATTCGCAAGTGCGGCCAAGCAACTTTCTTATGACCTCCTAGGTCCTTTCACACTGCCTGCATTAACACGCCTTAGGTCAGCCCTCAGATCAAGCCGGGCTCCGTCCCTCACTGGACATTTCACACATTCACACGACGTGCGTCAACACGCCTCAGGTCAGCCCTCAGATCAAGCTTGGCTCTGTCCTTCACTGGACACTTCACACATTCACACGACCCACGTTAATACGCCTCAGGTCTGCCCTCAGATCAAGCTGAGCCCCGTCCCTCATTGGACACTTCACATGCAAATACACCGCATCACAATTCGTCATTCTCACACGTATATTCAATCAATTCTATCACACTCAATTCGCATGCGTGGCCGAACAACTTTCCACGACCTCCCAGGTCCTTTCACACTGCCCGCGTAAACACGCGTCAGGCCCATTCTCACAACCCGCATAAACACGTCTAGGTCAGCCCTCCGATTAATTCGGGCTCAATCCTGCGTAACCACGCCTTAGGACATTTTTCCCCTTCTAATGACCCACGTAACCATGCCTCAGGTCTGGTCATGCCTTTCTCGCCACACCCTTGTAACCACGCCTCAGGTTGGCAGCCCTCTGATCAATCAGGGTTTTTCTCATACACATTCACCATAACACAATTCTCCATTTTCACAAGTTGTATCATTCAAATTCAAGGCATGCTCACCACATTATTCCACCAACTCGACATTCAAGCCGACCACGTACAGATATCAAAATCACTATCAAACGCCATGACAACCGGCCAATCATTTCATCTCAGTCAATCATTATATATGCCACAATATCATCATAATTAAACCTACTAACCGATCACCTTTGATTCAACCAATCTATCCCATCTCATCCCTTAAATCGGTACTAATCAACCCCTAAACAAGTCTAATAATACCCAAAGTACTAGGTAAGATTTAGGAAGTCGCTTACTAGGTTTTGGCCCGAAAAAAATCTACACGGGCCTAAAATGGCTCGGGTGAACAGTGGCGACTTGTCGCGGGCGAGGGCGCGACGGGCACGGTGGCCGGCCACGGCTCGACACGGCCCTTGGCCACAGCCTGGGAGACTTGGCCACGGCTGGCCAAGCGGCCAGGCACGCAGGCGAGCAGCTGGGCACGGCTGGGACGGCTTGGCCACGAGCAAGGGCAGTGGGCAAATGGCCGGGACGCGTGGGCAACGAGCTTGGCCACGGTTGGGCGAGTGGTTGGGCCATGGGCGAGTGGTTGGGCAGCTCGGCCACGGCTTGGGCAGCGGCCAAGCGAGGGCGATGGTGATGGCGGCTGGGCAGTGGAGGCTCGGCCACGACCGGGACAGTCCGGCCAAGGTTGAGCTGGTGTGGCTCGAGCTGTCCAGGCGAGCACAGTGACTGCTAGTGGCGACGGAGCTACTGAGGGAACTAGGCGGTGGCAGGCGAAGGCGACAACGCACGGCGGTGACGGGCTGCTACATACACGCGAAGGAAAGGGGGAGGTCAGCGGGGGGCGGTGGTGGCGAGAGAGGGAGAGCTAGGGGCTGAGGGGGGGTGAATCAGCGGCAGTCGGGGTGGCACGGTGGCGTAGAGCGGCAACTGGCAATGCGACGATGTGCTAGTCCCGGCAGGCTGGCTGAGCGGTGACGAGCTCGGCCCGGTGACTGCGAGCAGCGATTTGGGCTCTTGGTGACGGGGGGCGGGCAGCGGGGTAGCGGTGCCAGGTGAACTGCCAGTGACGATCGGGCAATGGTTGGCGTTGGCTGGGCGAGCTGCGAGTTGCGGGCGACGTCAAGCAGCAGGAATAGGGAAGGTAAAGCAACTGCGGGAGGAAGAAGAAGACCAAGGAAGAAAAAGAAAGGAAAGAAGAAAAGAAAAGAAAAAAAGGGAAGAGAGAGAGAGAGAGAGAAAGAGAGAGACTGTTGCATGGGGTGGGGTCTGACATGCAGGGAGAGGGGACGTGTGTAGTTGGTGGGGGAGAAGACGTGAGGGAAAAGACAAGGGCAGACGTGCGCGATGGGGACGCAGCAGAGAGGAGAGAGAGAGAGAGAGAGAGAGAGACAAAGTCAACACACTTCAGTGCGGTCCGACGGTCCCCGTTCAAATCCAAAAACGATCTAGTGGCCCACAAAAATCCCCAACTACACTAATTAAAATAAATTCAGAGGGAGGTGTCACGCCCCGCACCCTACGGCGCGCCACATCCCTATCGCGGTCGATTCAAGTGCGACGTCGTAGGACTCGTCACCGACCCAACACACACCATAGAGAAACAAGCACATGCGGAAGCATTATAACACATGTATAAATTGAACACATGACCAAAGATAGAATAAACAACATGATCATAAATATACACTTGCATTGATAAGGCGAACATGTACAATATTCATTTATAGCCCGCGTTCAAAAAATCAAAAGCGGGTTAATGGCCACTACTAACAAAAAAGGGTAAGTGGCTTGGGCGGTCAGGGTTAATAAAAATTAGAAGGGGCTCCGATCAAAAAGGTGCTGACCTGATCAATCTAGGGCTAAGGCTAGATCTACGGAACCCAGTCCAAATCGGATCACGATGACTTGGAAGAGCTATCAGACAGCTCAACCTCAGAGTTTAGGGAATCCTGCTCGGACTCGGCCGCAGCTGACTCCTCCTCGAAATCCATCGGCTCGGTTTCGTCCTCCTGCTCCATGTCCTGCTCCATGGGCTCTGGTTCCTCATCCTCCGAATCCATCGGCTCAGGATCTGAATTCCCATCCTCCGGCGCATGGTCAGGGCTCACCAATTCCCCATCGGGATACTGAGGGTCAACATCCCCTGAATCGCTATACGGGACCTCAAAAGATCGAAGAGGCCTGTAGGTTCTCGTAAGGTCCCTGATACACCACCCTATATATCTGTGGGCTTGGTCTAGCTGCTCGCTCGAATCAATCCAAACTGTAGACAGATATCTAACATAGAAATCCCCGTTCCCTGCAGGGTACACCGTCTCCTCCCGATCTATCCGGTAAGGGATCCCAAAATGAACAGACACGGTAGACATCTCAAGACCGAGGATCTAAAAAATTGGGTTTATGCAATAGTGAGAATACAGTGAGTAGGTTCTCTAAACCTAAACTAGGCTAACATGCACCTCCTGACGAGCACTAAACAACACACAATCCAGAATATGAGTGACTTAGGACCTCGAGCCCAAATCCAAAACTTATCTTGGCCCTGTAGGTTAGGCACTTATAATTCACAATAATAACACAGAATCCAATCACGGCACGTGCACACATCACTTGGTCACAACGCATGTCATGCATATGCTTGTACTCACGCTCGTGCTCATGTCTTATCAATGCATTTCGCATGTCACGACCCAAACCCCATCGAGCACGCGACATCCCTCTTCGGTCAAATTAGTGCGACGTCCCAGGAAACGCTGCCGACCCAAACGAACCCATCAGAGTTTAATCGCGGCGAAAACAACAAACACCCAGACAATGATTTACCAAGGGTACTAGGGAAAATAAATTGTCAAACCACTAAATCTCATACTATACCTCAATTTAAATACAATATCCATTTACAACATAAACTTATGCTACAACCGCCAATTTACAAACCGCAAAGCAAAATATGCACATGAACTACTAAACTGCAAACCACTGATATCACAAAAGATTAGTAGCCTGGGTAACGCTATACCAAAATGGAACACTTCCAGACTCTTCCTCAGCTCCAAAACTAATCCTTACGCCTTCTGCTAGCGTCCACTCTGACTCACTCTCTTCGGAATCCACATCCAAATCCTCATCAGGCACAGGCTCATTTGACGACTCCGAATCGACCTCAATCTTGATCGGGAACTTTACCACATCATAATTAGTATGTATAGCAATCCCAAAACGCTATAGCAGCGGCGACGGAAGGTTCATAGCTTGGGCGGGTGATCTGAAATGGTTTGGTTGATACAACCATGAGACACTTCTCAATAAGTTCACAACCTAAATCTTACATAGGCTACCACATATTCTAGATAAGTCCAAACACCAAATCAAACAACACCGAAACAACATCCATACAATCGTACTAACAATCATATACGATCCTACCTGGGATCCATCATGCACATCCCTACATGTCAAATAATAATACAGCCAATTCATTTATATTCATACTCATCCAGCACCATATCACGCGAGGCAAACCACACTCACACACTAACTCAGGCCATGCGTCGACTTTCACAAACCTCACGCGTCAAACCAAATCCGACTCACTCTCAACCTTTCCACCACTATCGCGCTCGCGTAAAATACATCAGGCCAACGGTCTTCTGACCTCGTCAGGCATCGTCACCCCGTTGGGCCGGACATCGTCACCTCGTCAGGGACGGCATCGTCCCGCGTAAACGAACACGTCTCAGGACGGAATCCTACACTTAACTTTCCTTCCACCGCGATCGCGTAAAACGCATCAGGCCGACGGTCTTCTGACCTCGTCAGGCATCGTCACCCCGTCGAGTCGGGCATCGTCATCTCGTCAGGGACGGCATCGTCCCTTGTAAACGAACACGCCTCAGGATGGAACTTGCCCTGTGTAAACGAACACATCTTAGGGTATCGCTTTTCCAACCAATCCTACATTCCCGTACCTTCGTTCCGCTCATTTCACACGTATCACACGGCCACACACAATCTCATGCCTCACGCTCACTTCACAAATGCACATGCGCAACCATCATTTGCCACATTCAATTGGCTAATCACACGTGGCCTGTGCACGCATCAATTCACACACAAATCATGCTCATTAAGCATTTGACATGGCCAATTTAACAACTAATTCAGTCCGGCCCACACGTGCACATAATCAAGCGCATTTCAATCCATCAAATCACGGTTCAATAAACACACAAGACCACTCATGGGCACACAAACATAGCCACGTTCATAGGCATAAATTCGACATTTCCAAGCATATTAAACATCACAATCTAGCCATACTACCACACACCAAATCGATACCATTTGTTCTTAAATCAAGCTCTAAGCTTGCCAATTCCGTCCCACAACATCCGACACACTATTCAATCTCACTCCAGCCTCGAAACATCCTCATTTCATCCTCAAATCAACTCATATAACACACATTCGAGCCTAAACTCTGGTCACGAGGCAGCAACTATTTAACCCCAACACCCCCATCATTTCGCTCATAAAAACAAACATCCAAAGAATCGGGGTAAAAATTAGGCAGTTTACACAGTGACCAAAATCCCATTCAAATAAATAGTAAACGAACTCCAAAAATTCTGAAATTTGGATATGTTGCATAAAACATCTTGATAAACATTTTCCATGAGAACTCGAAACCTAGTTCCAACTGTAAACACCTCTTTTGGTCACTTGAAGTCAGATGAAAATCAACCCATCCGGTCAGGCCGCCTGACCATAAAAATGCATCTCATCTAGCACACAAATCATCTTGGAAAACCTTGAAATTTTTAAATGTCATAGTCACAAATGTCCCCAACAAGTTTTGTGAAGGAATTATTTTGAAAATGGGTCTGAAAAAATTTATAAAAATTCGGCAAGACAAGAAGGTCTGGATGAACAGTGTTCCGGGCAGTTTCAATACGGTCTAAAAATGGGTTTTCGTGCGACACAAATGGACTCCAAAAATTTCAAATTTAAAGTATGTTATACTTCAAGATGTTCGGAGCAACTTTCATGAAGAAAACTTCCTCAAATTTGGCCCATAAAATTCTCTACAAAAATAGCAAATCGGACGGGTACAGTAACCGCGAATCAGAGATTCACATCAAATTTCAAAGATCTGAGCCTTAGTTAATATCCAACGAAATTCAACCCACAAAACTCATTCCCCTAAGCTCAAATGACCATCCAACAGCCACAAGAATGTCCAAGAACACAATAAAGGATCAAGCTCTCCTCTAATCTATTTACAATCACTTCCATCAACCCCTAAACTGCCCTAAACCGCGCCTAAACGAGTCCGTTAATACCCGATGTCCTAGGCAAGTGTTAGATTGTGACTTACCCGACTCTAGACTCACGTGGCTAGAAACGGGTGAGATCGACACGGCGGCACGGCTCGGTGGTGGTCCGGACGGCGGTGCGGCGGCGACACGGCGGGAGGGGGAGCTCACGGTAGAGAGAGAGATCGGGAGGAAGAGAGAGATGGAGCCGTGAGAGTGAGAGAGAAATGGGGAGAGAGAGAGAGAAATGGGTCTAACTTAATTTCCAAGTTTTGACCACTTTTTGCCAAATGACCAAAATACCCCTCTCTGAGCTTTTCATTCAACGGCCCAGATTCGATCTTATCTTGAAATCGACGACCCAGATCGAATCTCATCCAAAATATCCAAATGCAATCTTGGAATTTCTCAAAAAGCCCAAGGGTAAAATTGTCTTTTCCAAAATTGAGGGCAAAATGACCAAAATGCCCTTTGCCCATAAAACTAACCCTTTATTAATTCCCAAAGGTAAAATGGTCACTTTCTCTATTTCTCGCCGAAATCGAACTATTCTGAAAATTCCGAAGAAATCCCGAGTTGCACGTTCCAACTACAACGTCGTCCAAAAGCCCTGCCGTGACTTTCCTAATTTTCTAATGCCCGATTTGGTCTCTAATCAATAATCGAATTATATATATAACGTAACTTGAGTGTTTCTCAAACTAACGGGTGGCTTTTGGGGAATTTCGTCTATACGATCCGTGACTAATACTAAATCGAGTCACATGCAATTTATTCAAACCGTAATGACTTCGATTGTCAATAAAATCACAAAGATCAATCACTAGTTTTGATGAGTACGATCGTTCGGAATAAGTTCGGGATCGTTCGTCAATTCATTTCGGGGTCAAATGGAATTACCCGTGATCCACGTGTATGATAATGACGAATCGGCCCATCACTATCCTAAGATCGGCCTTCACTGACTCAAAATGTTACCTCGATGATTTTATGGTCAAAATTAAGTTCATGGTCGAATTCCTTTAGTCGTACGAATTTAAATCACTAATTAGCTTTTCCTTATATGTTAGTATCCTAGGAATGATCAGCTCCGGACGAGAACTAGCTACAAGTACATTAATAAAATAATTCATTTCATAAATCCCAAATGAGCGAAATTTCGGATTGTCACATTGCACACTTGCACCCTTGCACACTGGCAATTTATCAATTCTCCTCCGACCCGCATAAAACGCATCAGGTCTATCACTTCGAGATCGATCTCTGGCCTGCGTAAAACGCATCAGGCTCATGACACATAACCCGCATAAAACGCATCAGGTTGGTCATCTTCCGGTAGTCCAGGCATCGTCCCGCGTAACACGCCTCAGGACGGGTTCAATACCCCACGTAAAACGCATCAAGGCTTTATGTGATTACACATTCACATACGCCAGTTATTATTTGAACCCCGCGTAAAACGCATTAGGGTATTTTAAGTGATCACATGTTCATGTCGTTTGTGCACTCACGCATAATGCACATGATATGCCCATACTCAGTATGCACGCATAGGGCCACAATGTCACACTCGGCATTCGTGAACTCCACACTGGGCGCTCAACATGATTTGGTTACATATTCGATTCGCATCTCAATATGCCCAATGAACCAACCAAATCCAAACCAATCACAACATATAGTTTAGCACCCAAATTCACACAATTAAACACCAAAACCACACATGCCAATTGCCTACTAAGCATTTCATAAATTGGCCATGCCAAGCATATCACAGAGCATCACACAATCACATTCAAGTCACATTTAATTTAGCATCCTCACGGGCCGTTCATCGTTTCCTAAGCAATTCGCCTTAAAACCTTGATAAACCAAATACGGCCCGAATCGACCCGTTACCTAATCAGCCATGAACAGTCCATCTTAGGCCATCAAATCACCTCCAAATCATCACAATAGGCCACAAGATTAACCATAAAAATAGCTGCCATGCGGTCTACCATTTACATCCGTCAAATCCACGTTTTTGCCCGAACAAGGTGTCTAAGCTCAACCACCATTCAGCATGCTATAAGCCACTAAACCTTGATTAAAACATCACACTAAGACTCTGTTCGTTTGGCGGAAAATATTCTACTTTTGAAAAATATTTTTCCGGAAGTCATTTTCCTGGAAAATGTTTTCCTGGAAAATATTTTCTCGGAACATAATTTTTTGGTGTTCGGCGATCAATATGAAAAAGTTTCGGAAAATATTTTTCGCCGGCGGCAGTAACCGGCGGCCGCGATTTGCGGCGGTTGCGGGGACCAGCTGGCGGCAGCGGCGAGCGACTGGTCGGCGGCGACGACGGCGTTGACGGCGGCGACCGGTGACGGCGTTGACGGCGGTGGCGGAGGCGGCCGGCGACAGGCGGCGGCGGCGGTCGGCGGCGGCGGTGGCGGCGACGGGCGGTGGGGCACTGGTGGGCGGCGGCGGCGGGGACCGGCGGCGGCGGCGACAACCGATGATCGGCCACGGCTGGCGGCCGATGACCGGCGGCGGCGGTGTCGGCCGTGGCGGCAGTGGCGGCGGCGTCAGCCGCGGCGGCAGACAACCGGCGGTGGCCAGCGGCCGGCAACCTGCGGCGGCTGCCGGCGACCTTAGTGAAGAAGAAGAAGAAGAAGATCCGAAAAATAATTTCCGCTTTTGAAAAAGTAGAAGTCATTTTCCATAGACTTAGGCTATTTTGTGAGAAAGGGAAGGAAATTATTTTTCCACGGAAAATGTTTTCCGCCCCCCGAACACCAGAAAACTCGGAAAATATTTTTTTGAAAAATATTTTCCGCCAAACGAACGGAGCCTAAGCTATCAAATGCGCCCCAAAAATCAGTCCCTAACAGCCTCCACAAGCTAACCCCTAAATTACCCTAATTAACCCTTAAAACCCATCTAGAAACACACATTAGCCTAATTAGGGTTTAGGATTGTACTCACTTAGATTCCTAAGCTCCCAACTAAGCTAGACAAAAGGTGAGGGCGGCTAAGCAGCGGTAGTTCCGCGTCGGAACAGTGGCGGCGCGCGAGGGCTCCCAGTGGCGGCGAGAGAGAGCACGGGAGAGAGAGAGACACGGCGAGAGGGAGAGTAGAGGGGGACGAGATGGTGATGGTGGGGTGAGGCTGGTGAGGATGGGCGGCCTTGGTGAGCAGCACCGGCGGCGGCGGCGGCGCTCCGGCGGCGGTGGCGCGTGCGGCCGAGAGAGAGGGAGAGGGAGAGCTCACGGGAGGGGAGAGAGAGGGAGTGGCCGGCTGGCTTGAGGAGGAGGAAATGGGAGGAGAGAGAGAAACTAGAGAGTTTATCAAATTGAATTTAGTGAGGTGGTTGAACCACTTTCCCAAAAATGACCAATTTGTCCTTAATCCAAGGATTGAGGTTGATCCAAGTCTAATAATGGAGGGGCAGTCTTGTCCATATTATTTTGAATTATTAGGGCTGATTAGACCATAAAATAAACCCCAAATATCCTTCAATTAACTCCAAAATTCAGAACACTATAATTAGGCCTAGGGGCAAAATCGTAATTTTTCGGTCCCGGATCGAATTTCAAATTTTCAACTCTATTGATCCCAAATATGAGTGGCCACATAAAAATGACGTCGTCCTCGCAAAAATAGTCGCGTACGCCCACGAAACTCGACACCGAAGTCCGGACTCAATTCCACGATCGATTTCGCTCAATTTGCGATCTTAGCGTCTCTCACTAACGGGCGGCGGTTTAGGGGTTACACGTATCGACCTAGGGCTACTCGAGTCATGACGATCCCGATTTCTCAGAGAACACGAGGATTTATCACTAGTTCCGGGGGTCACGATCGTTCGGAATAAGTTCTAGATCGTTTGCCGCGCGTACTCTCGGTCGTATGGAATCACCCGCAATTCGATCATACGTCGTTGGCTAAATTGAATCCGTCACTCTCCTTGGATTGGCCCACATTGACACAAAATATTTCCGCGTTGTTTCTCGGGTTCGGACTCAATTTACGGTTAAGTTCCCGAGTCCACGTACCGTTTTCCTAGTTAGCCTTTCCTTATCGGTTTATATCCCGAGAATGATCAGTTCCGGGTGAGACTTATTAAAACAAAATGAGAAATAACATCAATTTCGTTAATCACGAAAGTGGGTCGAATTCAGGACGTTACAGGAGGTCTACTAGTCCAAATCCGCACCCGATCCAAAATTCACTTTTCACATATCCCGGACAATATCGAGGCTGGCCATAATAATATCGACACCGTCCAATTAATTTTGTCATGGAATTCCGAGAAATTCGACACCAAAGTTTGGACTCTAAATAACGGTCAAATTCGATCGAGTGCGATTTTAGCGAAATCTCAATTTTAAAAACAATAACCGAGAGTGATCAGTTTTCGGACGAGATTTTACTATAAGTATACTGACGAATTACACGTTTTATAAATCTAAAAAATGGATCGAAATTCGGAATGTCACGTTCATGATCCATTTTGACAAATTTAGCTATGATTAATGTTTAATTTCTCGATTGCTTCCAATATGCTTGTGGTTGTGTGCCTTCACACGTTATCCTAACAATTAGGAATCAGAGATGCAGTGATGCACAGGCATTTAGAAATGCTACAATGGCGACTTATCTTAAAGTTGTAGTTGTAAGCTTCATGAGTCCCATAGCTGACGTGCAACAACCATATTGGGAAGAAAAAGTATTCCTTTTTGGTTATTATCATAATCATCTTAGAGAGTATCCCTTAAATATAAAGTTGTTAAGTACAAAACAGTTTTTGAATTTACAAAGTATTCGCGATACATAATACACTAGAAACAATGCATTTTGTGGATTAATAAATATCTTGGGGTCACTTGTCAACAAAATCTTTATTGTGCTTCTAGCAAAAGAGATCCCTATTATGTTCATTGCTTATATAATAATTTACACGTGCATTCTTGGGGAAAACATTTAACCTCCATATACTGTTTACACGGTCACTAAAAATTCTATTCCTATTTGTCGAAATAATTAAGTTTTATCTACCACAAGATGAAGCAAGTCTTGTATCGTTCAATTGTTGTGTTTGACTACATGCATATAAGCAACTATGCGTGCTTCCATTTACCATGGGTAATTTCATCTATATTGTTATGTGAAATAAAGAGGATCTCCTACTTTTAAAAGGTCACAATCCTTCTTTTCTTTCGCAAAATATGATCAATTTTGGTAATCTTATAAATGGTTTATCAATGGAAAAATACGTAATTAATTATTTTTTTATCTCTCACATATTTCAATTTAAAATTTTTTTTCTATCTTAAAACCAATCTTGTACCAAAAGAAATTAAGTCTTGAAATCTTTTCCTCTTTCAATATATATATGTACCAATATTTCAAATTACATCAATAGTTTCTTTTCATAAATTTACAATTTAAATATTTTGTAATAAGTCAATTTTGTAAAAAAATTCAATTGTCTAGTTTTTTCATACACGCAGCACAATGCATCTGTGCTAGTCTATAGAAAATGAACCCTTAACTATTCGTTTTGGAAATAAAATTGAATCGGAATGTTTGACTTAGGTGGAAGGATAGCCTCTTCGAAAGTTACACATGATCCCTGTAGACATCTATTTTTGAATTGCCCAAAATTAATTACACAAATATTTAGGAATTAATGTCCTTAATTCCTAAGCAAAAAATATTTCAATTTAAAAAGCATTGCATATAGAATTTAGGCACACTTGTATTAATAGGGCCTATTAGAATAATTTAAACAAAAATCGAGTTGGGTCCGGTCGGGGCCGGGCCGACCCGGCCCTTTTTCCTTTTTCTTTCTTTTTTTCGCATGAGCCACGGCCCACTCTTCTTTCTTTTTCTTTTCTCTTTCCTCCTCCGCGCGGCCCAACCCGCTTCTTTTTTCTTTTTTTTTCTTCCCCCCGCGGCTAGGCCCAGCCCGGCCCAGCTTCCCTTCCTTCTCTTCCCCCCGCGCCGGTCGCTCTCCTTCCTCCTGTTCTGCCCTGTTCCAGACGGAAGCGTGACACACGGCGGTGCCGCTCCTCATGGTCGCTATCCGGCCAGAACAGAGCCGGACGAGCATGCCACAGGACTGGCCATTAAGGCCAGTCCCGTCTTCCTCGTTTCCCGGAGCCCCCTTATCCCCTCCTCTCTCCCGGTTCTCTGTTCTCTCCTTTGCATCCATAAACTGACACCCCCTCTGCACCGGCCTATGGTCGCGGAATTCGCGGAGCCTAGGCTGGTGCAGGCCATCGTCACGCGGACACCACGGAGGAGGGGGGCCATTGTCATCGTCGGCTATATATAGCCAGAGAGAGAGAGAGAGAGCGCCGGTCGGCAAATTTTGGCCCCGCTGGCGTCCTCCCACGGGTCTGTTTGTTCGGGTCGGATTCGACTCGAATCAACAGATCCGACCCGATCAACGACCGGGTCGGATCCGTTGACTCGGGTCAATTCCGACCGACCCGGATCAACAGATCCGACCCGGGTCAACGCCCGGGTCGGATCCATTGACCCAGGTCGGTTCTGACCCGATCCGGATTGATCGATCCGACCCGGGTCGGATCCGTTGACCCGGGTCAACGCCCAGGTCGGATCCGTTGATCTGGGTTGGGTTCGCCCGACCCGTTTTTTTTTAAAAATAATAAATAATAAAAAAAATATATATTTTATTTATTTATTTATTTAAAAATATATATAATTAAAAATTTAAAAAATTTAAAAATTTAAAAAAATTTAAATTTAAAAAAAAATTTTGTTTTTATCTCGTCTTTTTATTTTATTTTAAAAAAAATTTTAAAAAAAATTTTTACTATTTTTTTAAATTTTTGTGGTATATGGGAGTGTTTTTAATTTATTATATTTTTTTTATCGCATAGGTTGCATGTTTAATTAGATAAGCATATTGTGGTGTCGTTATTGTGTATGTTTTCCAATTAAAGTACAATCGCATGAGCTGTTACGTTTTGAATGTCATCTGACTCAGTTAAGTTCAGAACCTTAAAATGCATGAATTACTGTGTTCCCGACTGTTGATTGTTTATGATTATGCACTCGTTTGATCACCTTATATGTTAGGAGAAAGGTCCTAAAATCAATTCAAAATTGCTTGACAAATGTTTTCATGAAATGAACAGGGTAAAAAGATATCGAAAGGGCATTAGTTATTTAACTAGTGTAATCAAGTCCTCGAACCCAGTTAATCTCTGGTTCATAGGAATAGGGTGATTCTCCCGTCACCCTATTTGGGTTTCTAATCGACCTACCCCAAATCGATTAGTGGCGACTCCTGCATGTAAATCACCTGCATGTTAAAAACTTAAACCCTAAGTCGCGATATGGTATGGGTTTGGGAGAGCCCGAGTTAAGTCCCGAACCTAGACTTAGCACATACTAGGCGAGCCCTCCTTCTTTTTGCATATTGTCCAAAACGAGGCTCGGGAGGTCGGTCTCGACAAACTGGCGACTCCGCTGGGGACTTGCATTTTTTTTAAAGTGGACTTAGGCCGAAAATTTTTATCCCGTTCAAAATAATTTTTGTTTGGCAGCAAGGACTCTACGTATGATCCTAACATTAAGGTGTTATTTGTTCTTGCAGGCTCGAATTAATTATTTATAAATTGTTGTGCATGCTTTAATGATTTAGCACTATACTATTGCACACACAACCACGCTGCCGGACCTGGGCCGCAATAGGGCTTTGTTAGGATGGTGTTAAGAAAGATACGACCTCAAACGCGAGCCCGCGATGTAGAGGTTGCCTTTCTTTTCCCCGAAATTTATTTCTAAAAAATCGTAAAGAAATATCTTTAGCCGCTATTCGTGTGTCTATAAGATATTCCTTTCGATTTGGTCGGGGTTAAAAGGACTTGACACCAACGAGAGACTGCGACCGTCAGGCACCCTTTTAATTTCATTTTGCTGAGCCAGTCTAGATAAAAATTGAACCTCACTCCTCATGTGCACGTTGTTGTGATTGCCATGGTTAAAAGAAAAGGTATATATTCTATCCATTCTCATTTTATTATACAGCCTAATTATTCAACTGATTTGTTATTGTTAGGCCACCTGTTGATTGCAGTCTATATACGAGGGATACGCTTATTGCGGAGCTTGTTCGTAAATATAAACGGCTCCGAAAGACCGTGGATTCCCCATCATTTATAGAATGAGCATCCGAAAAAGGGCGTCTTTTTGTTAAAAGCCCCTATATTTCATATTATCCTAGTATTTATGTTTAGGGGCTTTGATTTCCTTCTTTAAAAGTATTTATGGGTTATACTAATGTTAATATAACTCGGACCGCTTTTTATGCTTTAAATAAAATTTTTTTTTGCCCTTTTATGATACCACCGCGGCCTTCGGCCTAGTGGTATTTGGGGATGGAGCTAAAAGGGTCCGAGGCGACCGGGGTTCGAATCCCGGGGACGCCGCTTGTAATGAACATATAAATAAAAACCTTTTTTCTCGTTTTTTTCTTTGCAAATAAATAAATTATGCAATAATAATATGACTAGGTCATAAAATAATTCTTTATTAAACATTATACTTATTCATTTCAACGTTTTCCCAGGTAGTTATAAAAAATGGCCGAAGAAAACGTCCGTCTCAATAACATGGAGGACGAGATGAAGATGGTCTTCAACGCGATCCAAAATCTCACAAAGCAAGTGGAATCTATTCAGGGCAAGCTCACGATCACCCCTGCAGCAATTGAGGTGGTGTTACCACCGCCGTCCACTGGAAAAGACAAAGTCTTTGCTAGTGACAACAAAATGCCTCCGCTAGAGGACGATCCGCTTTCCCTTACTGTCAGGAAGCCTGAACCTGAAGTTGCACCAATGACAGAGCATGACAAACGCCTTGCAAAAGTCGAGGAGATGCTGAAACAGCTATAAGGCCGGCAGGATGCTGTACCACTTGACCTGTCCATATATAAACGGGTCAAAGTACTAGAAAAGTTCAAGATGTCGGATTTCGAGAAGTATGACGGTACCTCGTGCCCCAGACACCATTTGCACATGTATCATGTGCGGATGACCCAGTACGTTGAGAATGAACCCCTTATGATTCAAACCTTTCAAGCGAGTTTGATGGATCCAGCCTTAACATGGTATATGTCGAAGGACGTGGATGCATTTAAGACTTGGGATGATGCTGCTGATGCATTCCTCAAGCAATATCAGTTCAACCTCGATGTCACCTTTACTCGTGACGATCTGGAACGCGCTGAGAAGAAGAAGAGTGAGTCCTTCAAAGAGTATGCTACCAGATGGAGAAACTTGGCCGCCCAGGTTACCCCACAACTCACTAATCATGAACAAGTGAAGTTATTCATAAAGTCACTTTCGTATGAATACAGACACCGCCTGGTTAGTGCCACTGCTGAATCCCTTAATCGTCTTGTTCCTGTGGGCGAACGAATCGAAATGGGATTGCGTGAGGGGTGGTTCACAGACCCTACTTCCACAAGCAAGAAACTCGGCATAAAGAAGGAGAAAGAACCCCTAACAGATGCGGATGTTGCATACACCCAAATCGTTCATCCTTCTCCAATGATTCAGATGAGCAGTGGACAAAGATCGGCCTCAGGCCGCAAGCCGCCCCAAAGGCGAAATAACAAAAAGCAGTTCACGCCACTCCCTCGGCCTATGTCTCAAATCCTGCCTATTCTCCTGGAAAAGAGATTGCTTGCTAAAGAACCAAAGTGTGCAAATCCTAAGCGTTTCCCCAACTACAATCCCTCCCAGGCATGTGACTATCATTTGGGTGAAACGGGACATTCCATCAATGACTGTGCTGTCCTGAAAAATAAGATCCAGAAACTGTTAGATGCAAAAATGTTTTCATTCCGCAACGCACCACTCAATCAAGCAACAGGCGCAAATGTTGTCATTGAGTAAACTGATGACTCAACTTTCCTCCCTTAGAATATGAGACATGTTTAATAGTTTGAATACTCCTATGTAGGAGCTTTTCTTGCTTTCTAAAGTCTCAGTTGTTTTCTAAGATTTCCAGTTTTATGAATTTTTAATTATGCTTGGAATTTTAGTATTGTAATTTTCATTCCAACAAATGTAATTCGCCTGAACTATTCAAAAGAATTACAGATATTTTGTTTTGAGGGCCTGAGGAGGTATCCCAAACTGGCCCGTTGATAATATCCAGCCATGTAAAGAAAAGTGTTCTGAGGCCCGGGCTTCCTCATGTTTCCTCGTTTCTAAGCTTTTGAAAATAAAACAAATATTTTATCATTTTTCAAAAAGTCAAAAAATGGCGGAAAAGCATGCATGCTCATAGCCCTGTTTATCTTTCTAACTTGCTCACTTCGTGTCTCAGAGCATACTCATTTTTTTATTACAAATGGGACATTTGAAAATGACACAAACTGAAGTGCACATCAGATCCTGATGAGGTTAGCGAACCAACTCATATAATAGGGGCAGTCCAAGCGAAGATCGTCCAATCTTCAAATGAAACATGGGGCAAATCTCATTATTACCAGTAGGTGATATCAGCCCCAGAAAGTCAATGAGAATGCTGAACATTCCCTGATTCCATGATGAGCGAAACATCATCTCGTACAAAAATCGGGGGCAGATCAAGAAAAGATTACCCCTTTTAAAAGAAAAGATATGTCTCATTTCTCAACAAATTTTGAAAATGACATTCTATCCCTTTTCTTTTGGAGATAATGAACTGGAAAACATGCTAGACTCTGATGTGCTAGCAAGCCGGATAGAATACCAATGTTAGGACTTCTCGAATGAAACACGACGAAGAAGTGCTCAATTGGAAGAGTAGACTAGGGAGCATGCAATCCCCCAGTCCATCAAAAAAGGTGTATTTCCTTCCTAAAGTTTATTCACTTTAGCATAAAAATGACATATCTTTTACTTTTATATAGGACAAAATTGAGTAAACAATACTCATGGTGCAAGCAGCTGAAAAGGACTTTGCATATGACAAAATGGCGTCGAAGCCAATCTTGACAACCACAGAAGTCTCGATGGTAGTCACGCCCATGCCCGTCAAAGATCTTTAAAGTAAAGATTAGCTTTGCTGCGAAGCTCCCCATGCAGGTAATTGCACACGCCTGTGCAGTCAAGAATCGAGTCGAGAAACTCTTCAACATACCGGAGCCGCATTGACACAACATACGCTGACAATAGAAGCCTCTGTTTGGAAGCATTTCTAATAATAGAGGATTTCATTCGAGCTTCAAGACCAAGAATGTGGAGGAGCAGACCGAGACAGAGAAGGCTGAACAAAGTAAAGAGGAGAAAAGACTCTGCTAGCTTTGAAGGTAAAATGGAAAAAGGGTAATTTGTATCGTTCTCAATTTACCCTCAATCGGCTCATTTCTAACATAAACTCATGTTTTTGTCAAAAGGGAATTATCAACGTCCGA
The DNA here is from genome assembly GCA_031216405.1 of Syzygium malaccense. Lineage (NCBI taxonomy): Eukaryota > Viridiplantae > Streptophyta > Magnoliopsida > Myrtales > Myrtaceae > Syzygium > Syzygium malaccense. The sequence goes on along the minus strand of CM062256.1, from coordinate 7,879,946 downwards.
GAAAACTCAAGGAGTTACTAGTTTAATCTCAAATGAAGGGATTCACGAAGGGTAATGTTGTATCGTTCCTAATTCCTGTCCCTCAAAAAACCGTTCATTAACATGGTTTCTCTTATTACCTTGCAGGTTTGCCTTGCCGCTGCGGCATAGGTAAGTATTTCTTTCATCAAAGGCCCTCCTCATAATAATGCAAAACAACGAGGGAAAGAGGAAGCATGTTAAAGCAAATAAATGCCTGACCTTCCTCAAGTGCATTACGTGGAAAGTAATTTTGCATGGTAATTTTACCTGTTTAATTCATCAATTCCCTGAGAAAATTTTGACAATTCGTCGAACGGTGTCGAACTGCTCCAATGTATTGAACGAGAGGTGTCAGGATGATGAGAGGCAATCCTTGATTTATACACATTCTCAAGTACTAAACCCTTGCAAGATGAGCGAAAAGATTTCATTTCTACAAGGTAAAGGGATTTCTCGCATAAGGTACGGTAGCCAAAATGACGAGAGGCAATTCATTTCTCTGCCCCATACACTACCATTAATCCTTTACTTAACCATTTGAGCCCATACACTCAGCGGTTTCTTTTAAATCAACCCTGTCAAGAACCATCCCACATCGGGACAGCTTGAGATAAATCGGCATCACGGGAAGGATTCAAACTTAGAGGAGCCAAGAAGAGCATCCCTCCCTTTTGATCACCGTTCCCGTGGCTTCGGCCTCGTCGTTATCACGGGTCCGGCGATCCTCGACCGGGTCCTCCAGGACAAGCACACCATCGACAGCAGGACAGTCGAGACTAAGAGGGCTTTGTCAAGTGAGAAGCAGCAAATTAAAGCCTGTCCAAAATGCCAATATCTTATTGATAATAACGATGTTTTCACTGAGCAAGACAAGAAGGATAAGGAGTTTGTAATATCTAAAATTTTCTATCATCATCAGCTGCAACAGCTCGCACAAGATAAAAAGATGAATAGAAGTTTTCTTGCTCTCACTTGCATTAATCTTTGAGTGTTTTTATTACATATGAACTCTCACGATAATTTAAGTGCCCTAGGATGACGAAGAGCAATTCTTTTTCTATCCCATACACTTATATCATTTGCTAGCCCAATTGAGCCGACGATTTCATTTTGTACGAACCCAGTTGGTGATCATCCACCACACTGGGACAAGGCAAAAGTCACCACAATTTGAGCATCAGGGTCCAAAAGCACCGAATCAAGATGAAGACTTCAAACTTGTTTAGGCTAGTCCTGACAAAAAAAAAATGCTGAAAACTTGGGACATGAAAAAGCAGTGTGCCTGGTAAAAGTAAGGCCAATGCCCATGAATGGAGATCTCTGAGCATGATGAAAGCGCTCTCAAATATCTCAAAGACATTAAGTAGTGTAGAATAGACGACCCCAAAGGGTTGAAACTTGAGTTCTTCTTCGATGTAAATTCCTACTTTAGGAATTTTGTCTTGGCAAAGATCTGCCACATGACAGACGAAGATGAACATATTCTTGAGAAAGCAATTGGGACAGAGATAGAATGGTATCCAGAAAAATGCTTGACACAGAAGTTCCTCAAGAAAAAGTTGTCAAAGATGCTAAAACACAGGATTACCTAGGGAGTTTGCCAGAAGGATCCTAACGGTGAAGAAAAGACAGGTGACAACGCTAAGATGATCACCAATTCTCACCCTTACACATATTTTTGAGCCTAATGATCATTTCGTTTCTCAACCTGTGAACCAAACCCACGTTACATCCCTCATAAAGTCTCTTCTGACTAGGGCAATTGAATTAATGTGGAATTTCAAATGTTTATAAACACTGCTCGAGGAAGTGCGAACAAGATTACTTCTATCTCGTTTTGCAGGATTCTTGACTTGTAAACTTGGAGATAATTACAAAATATTTTCTTTCATGGCTTTGACTTGGACAGTCACCTTTGTTAAGCCATTGACCAAGCCAGCATTACGACCCTGAAAAAGACCTCTCAGATTGGCAGTGTCGTACCGCTTGCGAGAAAACTCAGACCCTTGTTGATATGATAGAGGTCAGATTGAGTGTTTTCGATGTTCCCGCATTAATGGACGGGACAAACAACCCTTTTCAATGAGAGCGAGTGAAAAGTCCTTTCTAACTGAAGGTCCCTCATTCAGCATCTTGAGAAGTCCACCTTGCGAGCGAAAATTGTCTTGATTGACCCTCGGTGGATTTTTGGTGATGCAAACATGGCAAAATCATCATGCATGAATTTTCAAATACACATTCTAGAATAGCCTAGCTTATCTATTCTTGATGAATGCATGCATGTTTGCGCTAATCATTTTTGACAGCTTAGAGTTCTAATCCCTAGTGATAGAACACAAAAATTCGGGTGCTAGAGAAGCCCTCATTATCATCCCAAAAGAGATGCCCCGAAAAAGGTCGGGTATTTAGCAGATAATACATCAAATCCTCGGGCGAGGACCCCCAGGTGCTCATCGTTTGAGCCTTTTCAAGACTTGCTGGCGAGGACCCACCAGGCAAATCATCAAATCCTCAAGCGAGGACCCCCAGGTGCTCATCGTTTGAGCTTTTTCAAGACCTGCTGGCAAGGACCCACCAGGCAAATCATCAAATCCTCGGGCGAGGACCCCCAAGTGCTTATCGTTTGAGCCTTTTCAAGACCTGCTGGCGAGGACCCACCAGGCAAATCATCAAATCCTCAGGCGAGGACCCCCAGGTGCTCATCGTTTGAGCCTTTTCAAGACCTGCTGACGAGAACCCACTAGGCAAACCATCAAATCCTCGGGCGAGGACCCCTAGGTGCTCATCGTTTGAGCCTTTTCAAGACCTGCTAATGAGGACCCACCAGGCAAACCATCAAATCCTTAGGCAAGAACCCCCAGGTACTTTGGTAAAACAAAATCTAATCAGTCAAGGCGATCGAAGAAAGGTTCAGGTCCTAGACAAAAAAAATCTAGTTAGTCAAGGCGACCGAAGAAAGGTTCGGGTCCTAGACAAAAAATCCAGTCAGTCAAGGCGACCGAAGATAGGTTCGGGTCCTAGACAAGCGATTTTCTCAGTCAAGGCGACCGAAGAAAGGTTCGGGTCCTAGACAAATGAAACCCAGTCAAGGCGACTGAAGATAGGTTCGGGTCCTAGGCAAGCGATATCCCTAGTCCAGGCGATCGAAGAAAGGTTCAGGTCCTAGACAACAGTAATCCCCGTCAAAGTGATCGAAGAAAGGTTCGGGTCCTAGACAAACCATTTCCCCTGTCAAGGCGACTGAAGATAGGTTCGGGTCCTCGACAGACAATATCAACTATCTGGAATTACTCTACCCTTTGGCAAGGTAAGTAGCCCCAGGTATGTTTTTTTATTTGCTTTAGCATGCATCATTTTATATCGCATCATAAAAATGGGACTCATAGTCTCACAAAAAATAACATTCATTGAGCATGCATGGGCCAAATTTAGGTGTCATTTTATCTTTGAATGTAACCTCTGCGAGCTCAATCTCTACGAGCTCACCTTCAAAGAGGGGCAGCTGTAGACACCTATTTTTGAATTACCCAAAATTAATTACACAAAAATTTAGGAATTAATGTCCTGAATTCCTAAGCAAAAAAATATTTCAATTTAAAAAGCATTGCATATAGAATTTAGGCACACTTGTATTAATAGGGTCTATTAGAATAATTTTAAAAAAAAATCGAGTTGGGTCGGGTCGGGGCCGGGCCGACCCGGCCCTTTTTCCTTTTTCTTTCTTTTTTCCGCATGGGCCACGGCCTACTTTTCTTTCTTTTTCTTTTCTCTTTCCTCCTCCGCGCGGCCCAGCCCGCTTCTTTTTTCTTTCTTTTTCTTTCCCCCCCGCGGCTAGGCCCAGCCCGGCCCAGCTTCCCTTCCTTCTCTTCCCCCCGCGCCGGTCGCTCTCCTTCCCCCTGTTCTGCCCTGTTCCAAACGAAAGCATGATGCACGGCGGCGCCGCTCCTCACGGTCGCAATCCGCCTAGAACAGAGCCGGATGAGCACGCCACAGGACTGGCCATTAAGGCCAGTCCCGTCTCCCTCGTTTCCCGGAGCCCCCTTATCCCCTCCTCTCTCCCGGTTCTCTGTTCTCTCCTCTACATCCATAAACTGACACCCCCTCTGCACCAGCCTATGGCCGCGGAATTCGCGGAGCCTAGGCCGGTGCAGGCCATCGTCACGCGGACACTACGGAGGAGGGGGGCCATTGTCGTCGTCGGCTATATATAGCCAGAGAGAGAGAGAGAGAGTGCCGGTCGGCAATTTTAAGAGAGACAAAGAGAGAGAATAGAGAGATAGAGCTTGGCTCTTTTACACTGATTGAGTGACACGTTAATCCCTACCTGCTCCCTCACCAACTGTTTTAGCTGAGCACTCTTCACATTAGGCATCGCTTTGATGGTATCGAAGAAGTGCTTCGACAATCAAGCACTTGTTACCCTTTTGTTGTCAAACATGATGGAACAAGTATGTTCCTCCTGTAAATGTGATAAATGTGATATGCAGAAAATAAAAGACAAACATCTAGGATTCATTATGTGATTATTAGCTCAAGCAAAAAGTATGCGTGCATACTAAATTTTGAGAGGAAAAAAAGATAAGTGAAAAGAAGGCTCACCATAGTGTTTTGGAGTGTGATAGATAGACATGACGGTAATATAATAGTAAACGAACATGATTCTTGCATGTGGGTATTGTTCTCTCATAATTTGCAATTCTTTCTTGAGGAAGTTAGCGTGATACTTTGCGAAAGCATTATAGGGCTTGATACATCCGGTTCTTGGGTCATATGCCGATTCATTAGCGCTTTGAAACAAAGTTAGAAACAAGGAGGTGCAGCCTATTCGAAACTGTCCCGGCACCACCAGATCCACAACCAGATCCACAGCCCCTTCTTCTATCAGCATCTGTTATGGTTATGATGACTCAAGTAAAAAAACAAAAAAGGGTAATAGTGAGAAATAAAATAAATAAGAAATGAATACCAAGACAAATCATGTGGATCATATATATATATATATATATATATATATATATATATATATACACACACACACACACACACACTCACACGTAAATCACTTTTGGGAACTACTTCATGCACCAGGGAGATCGTTGTATAATATTAAAAAGTGAACCTTCTTTAATTTGGTAGACAGAAAGCTCCAATTTATTATGTCACCATTTAAGTAATTGTCAATGCTCCTATGTGACATTTCAACTTAGTCTTTGGTTATTAGTTTAGGGATTTACATTCCGTACAACAATTGAATAAGAAGTTTCTCCAAACCGTGTGCAGATGAAGGCATTTCTTTATCATTGTCAAATACAACGTAATCATCTTAAACGTTAGGCACATGCCCAATAGAAACGTAATGATTCAGGCATTTGTTTATCATAATCAAACTTCGTCTTTGGTTATTACGTGAATGTAACGTTAAGCTTGTGCCGAAGTGAGTCTGTGTAAGATACCCGGATGGCACGGGCGATTGCTGCAACGACTTGTGGCATGAGAGGACGTATCTGTTTAATGGTTCTACCAAAAATGAAGGGAAAGATGTAGTCATTGCCGCCTATCTCCCCAGCCAGAAACAGGCTTCTTAAAGAAGTCATCACATTCTGCACCCAGAGAACTTAAAAATGTTTGATGCCTGGAAATGCGAGTGCCCCGGTAAGAAGGAAGTTTCCGGCATCACTCAGAGATATGCCAAAGTTGAAGATTGCATTGTAGCACCTGGGGCTCGACAATACGGACTTTGAAGAGAGGCAGCAGAGCAAGAAGAAGACTAGTATCCTCGTGGCTTTCATGTCAAACAATACTTGAAAATTTCGGTGAAGGAAGAGTCTGCTTGGGCTTGAGCCTCAGCCCTTACGTTATATCATAGAGCAACCTCGCCTTCCCAATATAGTCATTGGAGTTTGGGCAGATGAAGCTTCAATTGCTCACTTGCAGTTTCAACGAGGAAAGGCACCCTTTTATAAAATTGGTAAAGCCCTTGTGGAATCCGATCGCATGAATCACATGGGTAAAGAAGCTCTGCTTATTTGAGAAGCCAAATCATGCAAGGACCATTCGCAACTTTGATGCGTTGAATCCTGCATAATAATTTTATCTGACGAAATTATCTGAAAAGCAGTAAAGTTGTTACTTGGGGGAGTAAGTAATTTAGTTACGTCACCCTTCTTAAATTAGAATATGATATAACTCTAGGTGAAAGTGATCCGACTTTGTCTAAATAGTTAGAATGATAAGCCATTACTCCGCCTCCAGCTGGAATGTGAAGGCTTTTAATCCCAATTGGCTAGGGAGACAGAAAAATTGATCTTGCATAGCTCCTCACCAAGCCCATGAGCAGCTTAATTGATAGTAGGTATGGCAAGACTTTGTCCAATGCCAGCTTGTTATTTTTCCTAAACAATATGACAATCAATTTCATTCTGCTTATTGTGCTTGTGAAAGCTGGAGGAGTGGCAATATTACGAGGCGCTTGATTGTCACAGTAGAGTGGAAAGATAGTAGTGAAATGTCACGATCCTTGGATAGAAAGCTTAACCAAATGATTAGACGGGCTGCAATGGTCATTCCACGATGGCTTACGCTGAGGCGAGAGATACTATGGCCTGCTTTTCGCCTTTCCATGAACGAAACTTGAGCCCAGGAAAAAATGCAGTGCCTGGTAGTAGAACGACTTGTCATAGTACAATATCAGAGTCATAGTAGGCAATGAGTTTTAGTGGGCTAGATGATGGAAGAAGAATACCTTTTCCAAGGGTTCTTCTTAAGACATTGCAAGAGGCGAAGTGCAACATCTAAATGAGTCTTCCGAGGTTGATGCATGATTGTCTCAAAATATCGAAAGTGAAGGTGGTCGAGTGATGGTAAGTAAGTTCGCGTTCATACCAAACAACGATAAATAGATGGATCTTCCGATATTTCGACTATGAATCTGTCAAATTAAGATTCTACTCCGGGGGAGTATTAGCAATGCGAGCACCAATAAGCCCAGACTCCTTCAAAAGGTCAAATACATTTTTGTGGCATAAGTGTTAGCACCAAAAAGTGACCAGGTTGTCGATATAGATAGACACGTAACTAAAGCATAAATATTATCAAGCACGACTCATTGACAACCACAAGGATCGATATCAATAGCGGCGCACATTGGTGATTACTACCAATAAGTTGTCGATATACGACGGTGTATGGTTAATGATGGTCGACAAAGATATCGATTAATGAAATTGGTAAGCTGTTAAGGCGTCAGGAGAAAGTTGAACGCGTAAAGGGCATTAAGATACGGTAACAAGTTTGAAGTCATTTGAGAACAAAGTGATTAAAGTCAGTGGAGCAACAAAAGCACGCATTTTTAAAGGAGCAACCTTTTAAAAACAAGATCATGGCAGCGTAAGAACATGGGTACAAAACTTTCGAGGATGGAGGAACATTGATACAACCGCTAGAAAACCACTCATGAATGGTTATGGCAGAGCCGCTATAAATATCATCAATCGTTTACTGGAGAGCCCCCACACAAACACACAAAAATGCCATTTTCAATTATCTTTACTTTCCTATACTGTAATTTTAATTTCTACACTCACATCGTTGATTAAATTCTGGTGTATTTCTTAGCTGTAGTCCCCAGATTCACGTTTGAATTCCGGTCGCGTTCTTAAGCTTTATCATCGATTAAATTCCGACATAATTTGGTTGCTCTATGTTCTTGTAAAGTGGTTGTATTTTCCAAGCCCCTGTCATCTATTGAATTCTGGCATAGTTTGTGTTTGTATAGTGCTATCTAAAGTGAAGTTGTTGATTTCCTTATTTACCAATGATATTTCCTGTCTAGAGTCGCAATAGGATCTTGTCTACTTTAATTAAAAACCGAAAAACAACTTTCGGTGAAGATATTTCGTCAAATTCCAGCGAAACAATAAGATAAATGGCACGGGAGGACTGAGTCACTTTGATGCCCAGAAAATATATTAGGGAACCCAAATCCTTGAGACAAACTCAAGAAGTAAGTACTGTTTCATTTGCATAATCAACCGTGGCTCATTTTCCTGTGAAAACTATATAATCAACATAAGCTAAAATCAGAATAGATGATGAGCCGTGATGCATGAGAAAAAGGCGGTGACCGGCATAAGATTTAGTGAAGGGTGTCTCTTTGAGAAGGACGCAATGGGTGATTTGTCGGCACATTAGCGGGAGCATCGGCGGCAATGGTGGAGTCAATGACTGGTCAAGAATCTTGCACATACGGTGTTGGTATAGAAAATTTGGATTGATTCGGCACGCTAACGTCTGCGTAGGGAATAGGCAAAGCGGGAGAATCTATCATGTGCCCTAGAAAATCATGTTCTCGAAAAGTGACGTTTCGGCTAACATAAATCGTTTTGAGTTTCAAGATAAAAAATTTTGTAACCCTTTTGCCAAAAAGGATAGTCCAATAAAAATTCTTGGCAAAGCACACTTACAAATTGGAATAATTCCACAAATGGTCCTTGAACTTTACCTTAATATGCAATATGAACTTTTAATTGGTGCAATATGATCACTGAACTTTAACCCTATAAATAATGTGATCCATGAAATTTTAATTTGTGGTCTCTAAAGTTTTGGTAAATATTCAATCTAGTTTCTGTATTATCTAGTTTAGGAACTTAATTGAATATGTACCAAAAGTTTAAAGATCATATTAAATAAATTAAAAGTTTAGGGACTATATTGAATATTGAGTTAAAAGTTCTGAGACCAAAGTACATATTGGGGCAAAGTTTAAAGATTATTTGTGCTATTTTCCCTTAAAAATTGGTGCTTGACATTGATAGTGCACCCAAAACATAAACGTTAAAAATACGCAAATGGTTTTAAAAGGGCGTCTTATTAAACAAAATTTCATAAGGTGTTCTACCATTGATGATTTTGGTTGGTCTCCAATTCATGAGATATGCTGCTGTGAGAATGTCTTCGTCTTAAAATTCTAACGGTAGATTGGCTTGAAAACGTAATGCTCGTGCAACATTGAGCAAATGGCGATGTTTTCATTCGACAACCCCATTTCATTGGGGTGTGTTAGTGCATGAGCGCTAATGAATAATACCAGGAGAGCTAAAAATTGCTCAATTTTGGAGTTAACGAACTCATAGCCATTATTCTACGTACTTGTTTTATGACAACAATTAAATTGAACTTTAAGTACTTGTCGCGACCTTTCTAGAGGTGAATCACCAAGGAAAAGTTAACGGACTACTAAAAGGGAACGAAGGTTCCTCTCACGAGGCAATCACTCACATTTAGCAAGAACTTTCCCAAGTTCTTCCAATCGCAACTTGGTACTCGATTTAATATGCAATTTTCTTACCTTTTGAAGTCGTCACTAATCATTTATAGGTTAATTAGATAGCCAAGTAAAATGTCAGAGTACATTTTACTACGAACCAAAGATTCAGTAGATTTTGGTATTTATGCTAGATTAATCTAACGCCATTTCGTTACCTTTTATTCTTTATTTCAAAAATGTTTTGCAAGCAGTCTTAGCCAATTTTAATCATAAACCAATAACATGCAATGGTCATCATGCGAGTGTGTAAGCAAAAATTTAACTCAATAATTTAAGTCTTAAAAAAAGGCTTGCGATATTTCCACACCCTTTATGACTCTTGACACCTCTTGAATTGATTTGATTTGACTACATTATCCATTTCGGGTCTCACTTTTGATTTAAGATTATTTCATCCTTTTTTTTTCTTGTTTTCTTTGGTTTCAATTTTGCTAGAGACAAGCTACCCACGCTCCTCTCAAACAACATTTGTTCAGGTTAAATGCGAGGCCCACCTTTGATCTAAGATTATTTCTTACATTCTTTTCTTCTTTTTTTGATTTTTTCCTTTTATTCTTCATTTGGAACAAAATCGGTGCTCCCATCTTCCAAAAGAAATATTTTATTTAGTAGATAGTTAACTTATTGTGTTAATGAGTTGGTATTTCTCTTCTTTTTTTTTTGTACCGGCAAAATATTAAAAAAAAAACCTAAGCATAAGTAAGAGTGAAATGAACCATTTACCATTTTTTGTACGCATTTCGTTCAATTATAACATTAATACGTGTCATTACGTTGTAGTTCATGAATTTTAACTACTCAAATTTCATTTTATCCCATGAATGCAATAGTCCTATAACCATCATTTTTCATGCCTATCATTGCATGTACTTTAAAAAAATTAAATATATGACAAAGTTAAGTACATAAAAAATTTTAAACATCCATTATTATAATACAAATGCATAAGAAAATGCTCCCTAAACATCATTACACAGAATACTATCTTTACGGCAAAAGTACACCACAAGTGCCATAACTTGTGTACAGTGATCACTTTGGTGTTATAACTTTTTTTCGGATCACTTTGATGCCAAGTCGGAGGAAAAGAAATCACTTTAATGCCAATTTGGCCGGAAATCCGACGTGGTATTTTTTATTAATTTTTTACGCCGACGTGACTCGCCGGAGGCTGAGTCAGCGTGTACAGTCAGTATTTTTTATTTTAAATAATTTTTTTCAGCGTGTATAGTTAGCATTTTTAATTTTAAATATTTTTTCGTTTTTTTTTCTTCTTTCCCTTTTTTTTTCTTTTTTTTCTTTTCTCCTCTCGCCGGCCGATTGCCGATGGCCGGTCAGCCACCGACGAAGCCCGAGAAGGGCTAGGCGAGGGCAGCCTTGCCCATGGTCGGCGAGGGGCGGCCGACCCTCGCCAACGACAGGTGAGGCCGGCCCAAGCGAAGGTCGCCCTCACCAGATCCAGCGAGGGCGACCCTCGCCGGCGTCGGGCAAGGGAAGCCCTCGCTTGGGCAGGCGAGGGCCACTCGAGCCTGTGTCGGGCGTGGGCGACCCTTGCCCGCCCAGGCGAGGGCTTCCCTCGCTGGTGTCGGGCGAGGGAAGCCCTCGCCTGGGCGGGCGAGGGTCGCCCTCGCCTGATCGGGCAAGGGTCGCCCTCGCTGGCGTCAGGCTAGGGAAGCCCTCGCCTGGGCGGGTGAGGGTTGCCCTCGCCTGAGTTGGGCGTGGGCGACCCTCGCTGGCGTCGGGCAAGGGCAGCCCTTGCCTGAGCCGGCGAGGGGCGGCCTCACCTATCGCTGGCGAAGGTCGGCCACCCCTTGCCGACGATGGGTAAGGCCGCCCTCGCCCAGCTCTTCCCGGGCTTCGCCGGTGGCCGGCGAGGGGAGAAAAGAAAAAAAAGAAAAGAGAAGAAAAAGGAAAGAAGAAAAAAAAGGAAAAAAATATTTAAAATTAAAAATGCTGACTGTACACGCTGAAAAAAAATTATTTAAAATAAAAAATGCTGATTGTATACGCTGACTCAACCTCCAGCAAGCCACATCGGCGTCAAAAATTAATAAAAAATGCCACGTTGGATTTCCGACCAAATTGACACTAAAGTAATCTCTTTTCCTCCAACTTGACACCAAAGTGATTCGAAAAAAAGTTACGACACTAAAGTGATTGTCATACACAAGTTATGGCACTTGTGGTGTACTTTTACCCTATCTTTGCCTTAATTACAGGTATAATTAGATGTTGATAAGAAATTATGGCAATTGTAATCGCATATAAGCAACCCATTCAAACCATTTGCAAACACATATTTTTTGTCAATTCTAAATGCATCAGAAATTTTATGGAACCATCAGTGCAAAGAAAATTATCCTCAAAGTACAAATGTACTGCAATAATAAGTTGCATGCAACTTAAAGATATTATCTATTCAGTTACTTGGATCCCCTCAAAAAGGCTACTCTCTTGAAAAAAATATTGTACCTCAATCAGATAATAGAAGTTTTCAATTATATTAACAAGAGAGTAATTATTTACTTAAAAAATATTTATATCAATGAATAATGTTGAATGTCATAATGTGAGAAGCTCCAAACTTTGAATACGTCTTTCAAGTTGAATTGTTCCATACCTGAGTCCTTTGTGCCTACTAGTTATCACCACCATGAAATGGTCTTTGAATGTGAGGTCAATACGAGTTTGCCTTTCGATTTACATGTCTGACTACTATGACCATAAACCTTACAAGTATCACATATCTTCCCCTTCTCAACAATCTAAAATGCAGAAGGATTGCATCGTGTAGAAGTTGCTTCTACTTTAGTTTTTGAACTGGAATGATGACCTTTATGAGATATAGTTAAGGGCTCGTATAAGAAGGGATCACTTGCTCGTATAAATTGCTCAATTTGCTTTTGAACAACTTCTGTTATGGAAAGTGGTCATTCTTGATACCTTCTTTCCAACTCATGAAGTAGTTGCAGAAATGAACCTTCTTCATTATTTTCCACAATATCACAATCCAAAAAGGACCTTATTATCAAGCCTCCACTGATGATTAATTATATCTAGAGGTAAACCATTAGAAAACCTAAATCTTATTTTATGCGCACATAGAAGGCCAATGGATTACATAAAATGCCTGGTACAAGTAGGTAGCTCAACTTTGCTTGTAGTAATCTCATATTGCTAGTAGAGCTTATCTAAAGCAAATATTGACAACTGAATAATCAAGTTTCTGAAAAGAGGAATGTGAAGATGATGAGGAACTCTTACCTTTTCACTTGACAATCTAGTTTTGATATATTGAAAACGATTCTGAGCTTTACCATTCCAAATCTATTAATGATCAATTTATTGAATATAACTAACCCATATAACAACTCTATCTATCAAAATGAGTTTAAAAATGGGTTTATGACTTATTTTGACATTTCTAGCTATGATTGATTTTTAATTTCTCGATTTCTTACAATATGCTTGTGGGTGTGTTCCTTCGCACTTTATCCTAAGAATGAGAAATCAGAAATGTAGTGGATGCACAGGCATTTAGAAATGATACAATGGCGATTTATCTTAAAGTTGTAGTCGTAAGCTTCATGAGTCCCTTAGCTAACGTGCAACAACCATATTGGGAAGAAGAAGTATTCCTATTTGGTTTTTATCATAATCATCTTAGAGTATCCCTTAAATATAAACTTGTTAAGCATAAAACAGTCTTTCAATTTATAAAGTATTTGCGATACATAATACACTAGAAACAATGCATTTTGTGGATTAATAAATTTTTTGGGGTCACTTGTTAACAAAATCTTTATTATGCTTCTAGCAAAAAGAGATCCCCATTATGTTCATTGCTTATATAATAATTTACACGTCCATTCATGGGGAAAACATTTAACCTCCATATACTGTATACACGGTAACTAAAAATTTGAATCCTATTCGTAGAAATAATTAATATTTACCTATCGGAGGATGAAGCAAGTTTTGTATCGTTCAATTGTTGTGTTTGACTACATGCATATAAGCAACTATGTTTGCTTCCATTTACAATGGCTAATTTCATCTATATTGTTATATGAAGTAAAGAGGATCTTCTACTTTTAAAAGGTCACAATCCTTCTTTTCTTTCACAAAAGATCATCAATTGGTTAGCTTATAAATAATTTATCAATGGACAAATGCATAATTAATTACATTTTCTATCTTATAATATTTGTAATATTATATTAATAATTTCTTTTCATAAATTTACAATTTAAATATTTTGTAATAAGGAAATTTTGTAAAAAATTTCAATTGTCTAGTTTTTCCATACACGTAGCAAAGTACATCTTTGCTAGTGTCGCGACCTAAAAATCAGGTTTTCCTATCTTAGGCTAATGGATTACTAGATTAATTAAATTAACTAACCTAACTCGATTTCTCCCAAACTCTACCAATTCGCGACTTAGGTCCAATTATGAGTATGCAAATATTTTTAATGGGAGCCGCCACTAATCATTTAAGGTAGGTTGATTAGAAACCTAAATAAAATAGCGGGAGTACTATTTTATTTCTACGAACCAGACATTATAAATCCGGGGATTTCGTTATGCTAGATTATCCTAACGTCTTTTCGGTACCAATCTCAAGAAAAACGCTCAATTTGGCAATTTTAATGAATTCTAACTTAGAGTTCAAAGGTTTAATTTTTTTTATTTTCTTTTTTTATGATTTTTTTGTATTTTTGATGTATTTTCGAATTTAAATTTAAGTTGCAAATATTTTAGTAGAAAGATTATAACCGCTAAATCTTTCGAACTAAGTTTCGATCCGAAACCTGATAGATCGATCCTAAAAATTCAAAATACCCGCTATGAAAATAACTCTATCTAAAGCCTGATAGATAGACTTATTCCCATGTGTGCGGTTGCGGATTAGGAGATTTTCCTAACCGATTACATCTTGAAAAGATTTTGCTATCTTGAATATCTTGGATATATTCAAAAGATTTTGAAATTTTCAAATTCTATCCAAATTTGACAAGTAATACACATCCGCCTGGGTGGCGCTGCTGGAGCGCGCACTCTTCCTCTCGCAAAAGGTTGAGTGTTCGAATCCCGGGCGCCGCAGGGTGACTTAACCGGTGGCACGTGTGTGGTGGCTAGCACGTGTCGCCCCCAGGGTTTACTCCCCGGCTGTCGGCCGTGCGGGGGTTCCCTGGGTTATCAAAAAAAAAAATCCTAGTAAGATAATGCCCTGATTACTCAAAATCACATTAGCATCAAATAACCCAATTTAGATAAATGAAATATGGAGACCAAATTTGGCTTGAGAAAATGACCTAGTTAGGATGATTCGCTTCCAAAACAGGACCGGCGGATGATGGCGGACTTGATGGTGGCTTCACTGTGCGGACACCCATGAATTTGCTGGACGTTGCTGGAGTTCACACGAAATTGCTGACTTCACTGGTCAACCTGCAAATAATTTACCAAGGAATTCAAAGAATTTGTCCCGGGTTTGGTGGAGTATCACCCGGAGCCATACACGATGAAACACAGTGCTGCAAAAGCTGCAAAGGTGTAGAATAGCAGCTTGGGTGGCAGTGGGTGATGCTCAATGGCTTCGCGACACAGCAAATTCGTCACCGTTGGCTCAAACTGTTGCAGAACGGAGCAGCGGGTTCCCGACTAATTACTAGAGCAGAGACGTCATCGAGCGGCTAGGACTGGACATAGTCATTGGCTGGTCACGGTAGTGCAGAGGCGTCGGCGAACTGGATCAATAGCGACACGACAAGAAAGGCAGCTCGTGATGGAACGAAGCAGCAAGTAGTCTTATCGGTGCGGCTGGCAACAACACTATCTGGTCATGGAATTGGGAGGAAGAAGACTATTCCCTTTCACTCTCTCTTTCACCTTTTGGCTGTGTCTTCTCTCCACGCCCCCTTCTCCAATGTCAGAGCACGAAAACACTTTTTTTTCTTTCTGTCTCTTGCTTTCTGACTCTCTCTATGCTCTCAACCCCCCCCCCCCCCCCCCCCTTTACCTTTGTTCGTAAGTGGCCTTTTATAGGTGGCATACCCTAGGGTTTTCATGGAAAAAGACAGAACTCAATTTCCTTCCAAAAATTCTAGAATATATTGCGTTTTATCTTTTCCTTTTTTCAACCCTTTCTTCGTTGACCAAATTTTTGTATGCAATCCACATAATCAATTTTGCCCTCTCTCTTTATATTCACTTCCCAGGACAAATCAATTTGACAAATACACCAACGAATTTTGGTAGTGATAATTAATGGGCTAGGTCAAATTTTCATTACCGTGGACTTAGTCTAGTTAAGCTTAGAATCATTCACTCAAGTCCATCCGCCGCCGGTCCAATGCAAATGCAACTATATGAGCCAATTACTATAAATGCTCTTAAAATCTATATGCAATTTAATTATTATTTTTGCTAGGGACTAAAATTTAATCCCTAATTTTCTGTGTAATTAATCACTAAATGGTTAGTCAAAATTTAGGTGTCAACAATGACTAAAAAAAAAATCTAAAATTTAGGTGTCAACAGTTAGTCTACCGAAAATTAATTCTTTAACTACTCATTTTGGAAATAAAATTGAATCGGAATGTTTGACTTAGGTGGAAGGATATTACCTTCGAAAGTTACACTTAATCCCTCCAAAAGAGTAGTTTAATATCCTAACTTACATACTAAAATTGGAATATTTTGGAACTCTATAGTTTTTTGAGTGTAGATACACTTCTTTTCCCTGCAAATGAATCCTAAAACAATATAAAGAACAATGGACTATTTCACCATTGACTAAATAAGTTGGGAAGTTTACGATCTGTCAAATATGAAAATATAGCATAGTTAACAAGACAGTATAAATAAATGAGCTCAAACAGTTCTCTCTGGAATCGGTTCCAGCTCTCTCTCTCGTCATGAGAGCTTCTCTCTACCCTATTTTGTGGTAGCTCCCTTCAATCTCAATCCAAATTTCTAACCCTAATCCCTTTCCGATGTCAATCCACTGTCCTTTTTTTCAATCTTTCCACTTCTTCGTGGAAAAATCATTTCCCCTTTACATCAGAAACCCAAAGCCCTGTTAAACCCTGAATCCCTTCCCCCATTACCCACAAACCCTACCAGCTCTTTCTTCTTCTCTCTGTGTCCTTGGCCTTGACAATTTTTGCCAGTCCACAAATGGCTGTTGATGCACTGGCATTGGTGACAGAAGGTCGCTTGGTCTGCTAAAGGTAAAGAGAGACCCAGATTCTTGGCTGCATAGAGTTGTTTGAAAGGAAGGGGACAATTTTCATGACCAGCTCAACCCCAACCCCTGTGCTGATTGGGGAGTTTGACACAGCTTTAAAACCTGTGGAAATGCATAAGAAAAAGCTGAGGATAGAAGATTCCAGCAGGTAAAAACGCGAAACGATTCAGTCCTTATGAGAAGAAATGTTCTAATATGCTTGTTTTGGATGAAACTTAGCTACTTGAGACTCCCATTCAGTTGCTTTCAGAGGAGAAAATATGGGCATCGGTGGCTACTGCTAATTAGCCACTAGGTTACAAATGAAGTTTGTATGCTGGATTGTCAGAGGTTGGGCACACCCCTGACAAATCAAGCCTTGAGAGTTCTTGTGAATGAGGAGAGGCCCTCTTTAATGTTTTTAATGGAAACTAAAAATCAAGAAGAAATTGTACAGCGTTTGAAGTGAAGGCTGCAGTTCCAAAAGTGCTTTATAGTGAATCCTGTTGGCATAGCGGGGGGAATGACTTTGTTTTGGAATGAAACTATGTCGATCACAGTAGATTCATACTCCAGGCATCTAGTGAATCTTGTATGTGAGATTGCAGAAAGCAAACAGAGAATGCGAATCACTTTTGTCCATGCTCCAAATGACTTCCACTGTAGGCTAAAACTATGGGCTGAAATGTATCAAATCAGCATAGCAAATCAACTCCCTTGGGTTTGTGTTGGAGACTTTAATGAAGTACTTTATTACTGGGAAAAGGTTGGCTTGCGTACGGCTGAAAACTACAGAATGCAAGCATTCAGGGATTGTCTTGATGCTTGTTCCTTGATGGATTTGGAGAGTAAAGGGTGTGCGTTCACATGGACCAACAATAGAGAGGGGAATGCATATGTTAAGGAAAAACTAGATCGAGCAGTTTGTACTATAGAGTGGAGGATTACTTTCCCAAGGGCTGAAGTTATAGCATTACCGGCCTTAGGCTCGAATCACAGGCCCATTATGATATCTTTATTCCCAGATTTAGTCAGGAGGAAAAAAGAATTCAGATTTGAAGCCTTCTGGCTAGAAGATGCTGAATGTGGGCATATTATTAGAGATGTATGGCATTCTTCTGAGGCTGATTTGCTAGAAAAATTAAGAAGGGTTGCAAGGGAGTTGGAAAAATGGAGCAGGAAAAAGTTGACCAATGCTCATTGTAAGATAAACTCCTTGAAAAATGAACTCATGTCCATTAATAGTAACCCAGGTTTGGGTGGTGAAAGAGAGCGAATTGCTTTTCTAAATGGGGAGATTGAAAAACTTTGGCAACAAGAGGAGATGTACTGGGGAATGAGATCGAGAATAAATTGGTTAAAGTGGGGGGATAAACATACAAAATACTTCCATGCAACAACGATTCAAAGGAGACAAAGAAACAGGATAATGATGTTAAAAACTCCAGTAATGAATGGGTGCAGGACAGCAACCAGTTGAAGCAAATTGCAGTGAGTTTTTTCCAAAACGTTTACAGTTCTTGCAGCTCTCAAAACTTTGAACCAGTCTTGGAAAACTATCCATGTTTAGTCGGGGAGGAAACAAACCAAAGTTTAATAGCAGACTTATCCTTGGAGGAAGTGAAGATGGCGGTTCACCAGCTAGGTTCCACCAAAGCACCAGGGCCAGATGGTTTGAATGGACAATTCTTTCAACGTCATTGGGAAGATGTCCAGCTCAATATGTTTAAGAAGATACAGAATTTCTTTACATATGGGTACCTCGACCCTGAGCTTAATAGAACACATATTGCCCTGATCCCAAAAGTCCCAAACCCCGAAAAAATAGAGCAATTTCAACCTATCAGTTTATGTAACTTTGCCTATAAAATCATTTCTAAAGTCATGGCAAATAGACTCAAGCCGTGGCTACCGGAGTTCATTTCAGAAGAACATAGTACCTTCGTATGTGGACGACGGATTCAAGACAATATCCTAATCGTCCAAGAGGTGCTCCATCAATTGAGAGTATGAAAAAGAAAGAAGAAATTTCAGGCGGTTCTAAAACTGGATATGCAAAAGGCTTACGATAGAGTGGAATGGGATTTTTTGGAGGCCAGCATGTTAAAAATGGGATTCTGCTCAAAATGGGTGAATTGGATTATGCAAAGTGTTTCGTCAGTTACTTTTAGTGTCAAAATCAATGGAGAGCCCTAGCCTTATTTCCAACCTTCACGAGGCATTCGCCAAGGCAATCCACTATCCCCGTACTTGTTTATTTTAGTAGCGAATGGTCTATCCTTGCTGAAACGTGCTATGGAGAATGGGAGTATTCAAGGCATCTGGATGAATAGATCCTGCCCCACTTTATCCCACCTTCTGTTTGCGGATGATTCGATTTTCTTTTTAGAAGGAAGCATTAGAGAATGCCAAAACATTTCAGCTATCTTGAATCAGTATTGCTATGCTTCAGGCCAAGCAATTAATAGAAACAAATAAGGGGTTTTTTTCAGCAGGGAGTGTCCATGGAGTTTAAAAAGGAATATGTCATACGAATTAGGAGTTCCAGAAATTGAGAAAACCGGCAAATATTTGGGCATCCCATCCGATTGGGGAGAAACAAAAAAGCAAATGTTTGCTCGGATCACTGCAAGGGTTTATATGAAGCTTGAAGGATGGAAGGAAAAGTTGATTTCCAAATAGGGAAAGGAGATTTTAATTAAAACATCGGTGCAAGCCATTCCTCAATATGCTATGTCGATCTTCAAGATACCAGTATCCATTTGTTAAGCAATTGAGAAGAAAGTGGCAGCATTTTGGTGGGAAAATGGCAGCGACCAGGCTGGTATGCATTTGCAAGAGATGGGAAATTCTTAAATTCAAAAAAGATAATGGAGGCCTTGGTTTTCGGGATTTGATTTGTTAAATATGTTGGGAAAACAGGCATGGAGGATATTTCAAAATCCTTCCTCTCTTTGGAGCAAGGTTCTTAAAGGATTATATTTTCCTGAAGGAGACTTTTGGCATGCAAGCAAAGGGGGTAGACCGTTGTGGGACTGGCAAAGCATCTTAATGGGAAGAGAAACCATTAGTCCTTCGATCCAATGGGTGGTAGGGAATGGAGAGAGTATCAGAATCAGAGAGGATAGGTGGTTAAAAAGGGGATTGATCGGGGGACCAAAGGCAGTAAAACGGAAGGAACAACAGCTATATGACCTCTTCGACCCTGACATTGTGGCCGATATCTCTGTAGTCCCATTGAGCTCGCAGGACACAAAAGATAGAATGGCGTGGACTAATTCCAAAACTGGGGAGTATACGGTGAAGAGTGCTTACAATAAAATCAGAGAGCAATCCGCGATAATCAATGCAACACTAGCCTCATCATCCTATCAAGCTCCTCGATCCCTATGGACGAAGATCTGGCAGTCCCACACAATGCCTAAAATTAAATTTTTTCTGTGGAGTGCGTGTCAAAATGCTCTTGCTACCAGAGAAAACTTATATACGAGGCAAATCATACCTGATCCAATTTGTAGCATCTGCAAGCAAAGCCCAGAGACTGTGGAGCATATCCTCCTCCTGTGCCCTTGGACAAAGAAGGTACGGGATCATCCTTCTCTGCAAATACACATATCCTCTCATGGACTATCAAGATTTGATGAACGGCTTGCCAAATTCAAACATACCCGCATCCCTCTCGAGTCGTTGGCGAACATCCTCCGGCAAATTTGGAAAGCGAGAAACAACGGCATTTTTCGGTCACTGAAACCAGATTCCGAGCGTACGGTGGAGAATGCTCACTCGTTACTTCAAAATTGCACGAGACGGCTTCCTGGGAAGATAAAAGAAGAAGCTTTATCAGCAATTCCTCCTCAGCAGTGGCGACCACCGGAGAGAGGAAAACTAAAAAATCAACATAGGCGGTGCTTATCTGGAAGGAACGAGCGAAGGAGCTATTGCTGCTATTTGCAGAGACCGCAATGGCCACCTGGTGGACGGGTTCGCTCGATCGATCAAAGCTTCATTGGCGGCAATGGCAGAAGAAACAGCCTTGGTACAAACGCTAAAGTACTTTCTCGTTCGACCGCGAGAAGAGCTGGAGATTGAAACTGATCACTTGGATCTGATAAGTGGACTCGCAGATCAAGCACAGATCAGTTGGGAGTTCCATCTGCTTATCAGCGAAGCCCAACAGTTGCGCAATCCCTACTTGAAGCTAAATTTGGCCCATATCAGTAGAGAAGTCAATAGGGTGATTGATTGGGTCGCTAAAGCCCAAAGGAGAAATAGCTTACCGAGTAATTGGGTTCTTTATCCTTCTCAGGGTCTTTGGGATTTACTGTGTTCTGAAGCCCATGGAATGTGTACTCCAACTTCTTATAATTAAATAAATATACGAGTTTTTGATCCAAAAAAAAAAAAACAAGACAGTATAAACTAATTATGACACCGCAACTTCCAACAGATCATTTCTAATTATTTGCTGCATCTAAACGACGGCATCAACAATTTCATATTCGTGTACATTTGTTTGAAACAATGGAGGAGATTCACAAGCTCCATTCGTCCTTGACCTCCTTTCAACTAAAGGCCTCGTCAGTTTCTGCATCTCCAATAGGTCATGAAATATTGTTGATGGGAAGTGACAAAGCCAAAAGACTCTGTTTTGGCATGGGCGACAGTGGCGGAGATGAGCGGGGACACAGTGAAGTAGGGACGTGGTGAACGCGGGCAAGAGCAAAGGGATCGCTGCTTTTGGTCCCATTTGGGACTCTAGTGTAGATTAATCATACACATCGTACGTCTAATTTGCGTTATTCACAAACTATTTTTCTTCTTTCTTAAGTAATGGTTTTAATCTCATTTGTGTTTGTCATATAACCGGGCAAATCGCGTCATAAATCAATAATATTAAAAAGAAGCAAATACCTTGGCACAATTACCTTTTATTATGTCCGACATGACAAAATGAGATGACATTGTACATAGTAAATTGGATCTAGACAAGTATGGTGTACATTTGGAAGATAAATATACAAACGACCATATTTATGATGTACTTATATATGTGACATATCAAACTTTGTTACTCCGAAAATGTGCAAGTTACCTTCGATGGAAGCAACTGTCCGCATGCGATTTATGTGTAATGTCAATAATTAAATTAAGATAGGAGCGGTGGAGATGTGAAGCCACCGTAGATCAACCCTTTGGCAACACGATGATAAGCAGACTTGGTCAAATGAATCCCATCCCAATCGACGAAAGCCAATGGATTTTTGCAAACAGTTGAGCCGGGGACACCACAACTTGCTGAATTATTGCAGTGGTATGGTTGACCACCTCCTCCACAGCAAGCCTTTAGTCCCCCTCCATAAAAGCCTGCGTGAATGCACCCATAAATATGAACAGATTAGGTAACTTCATGTGTTCATGTCAATGACATCAACCAAAATGTGCTAGTGTTACATAATGTATCATCTGGAGATCTTGAGATATGAATGAAATATTTACTTTTGATTAAAAAAGAAAATGAAATTTGAGAAGGAAAAAATATAGGTAAAAAGAAGGCTTACCGTAGTGTTTTGGAGTGCGATAAATAGGTATGGAGGCACCATAATAATCAGCGTACATAATTCTTGCACGAGGGTATTCTTCTCTCAAATTTTGCAATTCTTGCTTGAGGTAGTTATCGTGGTACTGGAAGAAAGCATTATAAGCCTTGAGACAGCCGGTTTTTGGGTCATACGCCGATTTGTTAGGGCGGTGATACAAAGTTAGAAACATGGCGGAATAGCCTATTGGAAACTGTCTTGGCACCAACAGATCCATTGCTCCTTCTATCAGCATCTGATATGGTTATGATGATTCAAGGAAAAAAAGAAAAAAAAAACAGAAACTCGATAATAATAATAATAATAATAATGCAATTTTGAGACAGACGCAATGATTCAGAACAATCCTTACTTTTATGTACGGGAATTTAACGTAAAGCTCGTGCTGAAGTAAGTTTGTGTAACACACACGGATGGCACGGGCAATTGCTCCAACGACTTGTGGTACCAAAGGACGTGTCTGTTTAATGGTTTGACCATATAGTAAGGGATAAATGTAGTCATTGCCACCAATCTCCCCAACCAGAAACAGAGACTTCTTGAAGTACTCATCACATTCTGCACCCAACAGATTAAAAAAAGTTATAGCACAAGATTCATCAAGGTTATACTAAGCTCATAATTTATCAAAGTCAATTCCACCTATCTCCCCCTCCATAAAGAATTTTTTACGTCCAATTTGATAAATTATGGCACAAATTTCATGAAAGTTATACGAAGCACCAAGTACCAGAATGTGATGAAAAATTAAGGAATCAGTAATGCCTTTACTATCTTTTTTGACAATAAAAGGTAGAGATTTACCTTGCTTCGTGGTGCAGGGAGACGACTTCAAATTCTGGAACCAGCCAAGCTGAACACTCAACGAGTCATTGGTCCACAGCTCAATCTCCTGAGTATAGAAGAAAGACGGGTCGACTGCTGTGGCACCAGCAGCTGCGAGGTTCACTCCCTTACGGACATGTGGACCTTTGGCCACTCCCAGATATGTTGGAAGATGTGGCAGTCCATGTCACGCCCCGAACCGCGACGAGTGCGCGACACCCCAAGCTCGGTTGAAAAAGTGCGATGTCCCAGGAAACATCGCCGACCCAACCCAAAACATCAGAATCAAATGTAGCGGAAACGATTACACAAATCCCTGACGATATAATCATGGGGTGTGACATTCCGAATTTCGGCACATTTTGGGATTTATAAAACGTGTAATTCGTCAGTGTACTTATAGTAAAATCTCATCCGGGAACTGATCACTTCCGATTATTATTTTTAAATTTGAGATTTCGCTAGAATCGCATTCAATCGAATTTTGCCGTTATTTAGAGCCCGAACTTTGATGTCAAATTTCTCAGAGTTTCGTGACGAATTTAATTGGACGGTGTCGATATTATTATGGCCAACGTCGATAATGTCAGGAATACTGGAAAAGTGAAATTTTGATCGGGTGTAAATTTAGACTAGTAGACTTTCCTCGTAGTGTATTTTAGTTAACTTCTTCTGGCCCTTTTTTTTTCTTAATTATTAATTAGGATTTTCGTGCATCGTTATATTGATTTTCGAATTCGAATCGTGACCGTTGGATCGCACTCGAGGATAAAAATTAACTTTTGTCTCTCTCTCTCTCTTTTTCTCTCTCCCCTTTACCGCACGCCCCCTTCGTCTGTCCTCTCTCTCTCTCTCTCTCTCTCTCTCTCTCTCTCTCGCTCTGGCCGCGCACGTTCCGCCCATGGAGGCGTCCCCTCATCGCATGTCCCTGCCCCTCTGCCATGCAGACCTACCCTCCCGCCCTTCTCTCTCTTCCTTTCTTTTTTTTTTATCTTTTTCTTCCTCTTCTCTTCTTCTTCTTCCTTTTTCTCCTTCCTTTGCCCGACCGCTGCTCTTGCTTCCCGCTTGCTGCCCGCCCGAGCTCATCGCTGCCCGATCGCCGTCGCCCCGCTAGCCGCCGCGCCGTCCATCCCGCCGCTCGCCCCAAGCCCAATTGCCCCTCTCCTCCCTCTCTCCCTCCTCTTCGCGCACGAGCAGCAGCTCGCCGTCGCGTGCCTGCTCGTCGCCATTGCGAGCTCAGCTCGCCAGGCCGCCAGGAGCTCGTCGCCGCTGTCTTGGCCGAGCCATTCGTTGCCAACCCGCCAGCTCACCGCCGCCGTGCTGCCCCAGCCACTCGCCAGCTCGCCACCGCGGGTCTCGCCAGCAGCCGCTCTCCTCGTCGTCGTCGCCCTGCTGCTACGATGGCGATGCAGCTATCCCCGCTCCGACTAAGCCCCGCTGCCCCCAGCTCTCTCTCTCTCTCTCTCGCCACCACCACCCCCCGCTGACTTCCCCCTCCCCTCCGAGCTAGTCGCCGGGACCAGCTCGCCGCCATCCACCGTCCTCATATCACCACCACTCCTCGCCGCCGCCGCCAGCTAGCTAGCCAGCCGGCCAGCCAACCAGCAGGCCAGCCAGCCGGCCCACCAACCAGCCAGCGAGCCAGCCAGCCAGCCCGACCGTGGCCGAGCCCACTGCCGAGCATCCGAAGCCGGCCCGTCGCTCGGGCACGTCGCCCGTCCAGCCGGCCCGTCGCCCAGGCACGTCGCCCGTCCAGCTCGCCCGTGCGCCCCCGGGCACACCGCTCGACTACCGCGCCCGTGCACTAGGCACGCCGCTCGGCCACCGTGCCCGTGCACCAGGCACACCGTCCGGCCATCGTGCTTGTGTTGGCCGGTCAGCGCACCCGTTTGGCCGGCGCTGGTGCCGAGTCAGCCGCTGCCTCGACCGGTCTCTTGTCTGCCCTTGTGGGATTTCTTGGGCTTGGACTTAGGTAAGTGACTCCCTAAACCCTACCTAGTACATTGAGTATTATTAGACTTGTCTAGGGGTTAATTAGTACCGATTTAGGGTTGAGCTTAGGGTAAAATTGCTAATTGGATGTGGTTCATAGTGGACTATATTGTGACATATATCGAGTGGTTGATTGATATGGATTGTCTGGTTATTGTGGCATTTGTGAATGGAATTGATGTCTGATTGTGGCCGACTTGAATGTTGGGTTGATGGAGTATTGTGGCGAGCATGATTGAATTTGAATTATACAACGTGTTGAATGGCGAGTTGTGATGTGATGAGCATGCCTTGAGTTTGATTGGTACAACTTGTCAGAATGGTGAATTGTGTTGTGGTGCATGTGCGTGAGAAAAGCCCGGATTGATCGGAGGGCTGCCAACCTAAGGCGTGGTTATGCAGGTGTGGCGAGAAAGGCATGACTAGACCTGAGGCGTAGTTACGCGAGTCATTGGAAGGGGAAAAATGTCCTGAGGCGTGATTACACGAGACCGAGCCTTGATTGATCATTGATCGGAGGGCTGAGCCTGAGGCACAGTAGCGCGGGCTATGAGATTGGGCCTAAGGCGCAGTGGCGCGGGCAGTGAGAATGGACCTGAGGCGCAATGGCGCAAGTCGTGAGAAAGATGTTCGGCCACACATCCGAATTGAGTGTGATTAAATTGGCTGGTTGAATGTGTGATTGAATTGGTTGGATTGATTGAGTGCAAGTGTGGTTGGTGTTTGAGCGATTGTGATAAGTTATTGAGTTATTGTTATTGCATTATCACGTTTTGACTAACGTGCAGAGTCGGCATGGGTTTGTTGGCGAGGTAAGTACAATTATGTGAATTCTATATGTTATGGGTTAGATTGCATATACGGCTTGTCTGGGTACGCATTGGCCTACATGGGATTTAGGGTGTTGCTTATTGAGACTCGTTCTCACGGTTATTATATAACCATTTCAAACCCCCGACCTTGAGAATGGCTAGCATACCGCTACGTTTTGGGATTCCGGACCGTATAGACCATACGGTAACTGAGTACTTGGGTTGGAACAGGGAGGCGTATATTAGGTTTTATACTATTTTCTAGGTTGACAAGGACGGGCCACAGCTCAAGGCCCATCCCTATCTTAGTTGGTGCTACCGAGACGAGACTGGCTTCCATGGACCCCTTAGGACATTCGACATCCCATTCGATGGGTTAGGCCAGTAGGACCCACATCGAGCTGATGGGGAGGTAGTGAGTCCCAACGCCATATCCGAGACAGATTCTGACTCCCGGCTAGTCATCTTCGAGTCCGACATGGATTTCGACCCTATGGAGTGGGAGCCAATGGAGTGGGAGTCCGATCCCGAGCTAGAGCCTATCGAGCTAGAGTCAAAGTAGGAGGATGATCCCAAGGAGGAGCCAGTGGAGGTCGAGTCCGAGCCGGAGTCTATGAATTCCGAGTTCGAGTCGTCTGATGATTCATTCGAGTCATTGGGATCCGACCTGAATTAGTTACCATAGGAGTTAGCCTAGTGCATAGCTAGGGTTTAGGGTCGACCCTTTTTGGTTAGAGCCCCTTTTGAAGATAGTAGCTAATCGCCCTGAGCCACGTACCCTTTTTCGATGACAGTGGCTTGCTGACCCACTTTGGCTCATGTATGGTTATGTTTCTAGCGGATATTATAAGTCCTCCCTTGTTTATTGTAAATATGTGTTTATGGTATTCATTACTATCCTTGGTCATGTTTTATTATGTACAGGTATTTGCTCGTTTCCGCATGTGTAGTATTCTCTGATTTGGGTTTTGGGTCGGCGACGCGTCCTGGGACGTCGCATTCAATGATCGACCATCGAGGGGTGTCGCGAGCCCGTTAAAGTTTGGGGCGTGACATGGGGTAATAGGGAGAGACAAATCACCAAATCATCAAACACTATATCACACCTGCAATATATACAATATCCATTGCAAGCTAGCACACCAGCAAACTTCCAAAACTAACGACCGCCAATAACAAAAAGGGACTAGCAGCCCGGTAGACTAACCCTTTGTCAAAAAGACTCCTCACCAAAAACAGGTCCAACCACTAAAACTCCTAACTAACCCCTAGTCGCTCCAGAGGGGAGTCCACTCAAAGTCAGATTCATCAAAGTCAATCTAATTCCCCGAAGACTCCGAAGACTCAGCAGGCTCAGAATTAGCTTCGATCATAATAGGGTCATCTATATCTCCCGATTTCTCACGGGACCTCGATCGGTTCCTCATCCTCAAGCTTCACTTCTTCAGGCTCTTCCTCCTGTTCCGCTTCGGGCTCTTCTTCTTCGGGTTCCTCCTCGGACTCTTCCTCAGGCTCCACCTTTGGATTCTCCATTGGCTCCATCTCTACGGGTTCATCATCTGAGCCTAGATCCATTTAAATCGGTCCTTGGTAAGGTACCTCGGGCTCGAGTTGTGGTTCAGCCACCATAAGTGCGGACTCAGCGGAGGTAATCGAAGGGGCCAACTGCGTAGGCCAGGGCCGATACTAGTCAACTCACCATCAAGGGGAGGAATGGTAACAAGATCCCAGTCCCCAAATGCATTATAGGGAGCATCAAAACCTCTAATTGGCACGAATTCTTCTGCCCCATCCCGGAAAGTCCAGGTTGTATAAGTGTGAGTCTGCCACTCTGGGACACCTACGTCTACCTGAATCTCACTCGTGTGCTTAATTCAAGTATACTGTTCATCTATAGGGAACTCTACTGTTGAGTAGTCAAAAAGTATTGGTATTCCAAAACGGTGAGGTAGCTGATTATCCATTATCCAAGTCTGGGGTTTGAAATGGTTTTAAGTAAAATCATGAAATCACATCTCAGTAAGTAATACCCTAAATCTAACTTAGGCTAGCACGTATCTCTGGATATGTTCGAGCACACAAATCACACAACTATCAAGCTAGAACAATAGTAGATACAAATGTCTCACCTTGATACGCACGAAATCTTACATGCAAATTCAAGCATTATTACCAGAAATCGACACCATGTCACACTCAATAATACCAATCAAACCATATTCATGCCCATATTCGCATAACCAACACAACATTATACGATTCCCGTTTCACTCGAGCACATGCATCCAATTCATTTATGACCTGCGTAAACACGCCTCAGGTCCAAAAACTAGCCATCAATCTCTGACTCGCGTAAACATGCCTCAGGTCCAACAACACTTCTATAGCCCACGTAAACGAACATGCCTTAGGCTTAGTATCTTTAGCCCGCGTAAATAAACACGCCTTAGGTACAACACCGTTCTCCCTTTTTATAACACAATCCGCGTAACACGCATCAGGTTGAACAACACTTCTATAGTCCGCATAAAAACACCTCAGGCTCGGTATCTCCAGCCCACGTAACACACCTCAGGCACAATACCGATCTCCCTTTTTACGGCACAACCCGTGTAAAACGCATCAGGTTGGCGATCTTCCGGTAAAACCGGGCATCGTCCCTCGTAACATGCCTCAGGACAGGTTCAATTCCCCGCGTAAAACGCATCAGGGATTATGTTATTATACGTGCACACATTTTTCACTTATTATCTGGACCCCGCGTAAAAACGCGTCAGGGTATTTAATGATCGTGCAACACTACGGGGCACCCAATCTCATGCCAATTTCATACAACCAATTCGCACACATCATCCAACATATACAGGCTACCAGTAAGCCATGCCAACTCATAATTTTACCAATTCAATTCGCATGTGCACAATTTAACGCGAATTTTTACATTTTAAGCCAAATTTCACCACTCACGGGCATCGTACTCCTACCAACAACCCCAACCCAACACGCACTATGTCTCAAACACCAATATGCATCAATTCAGCCACACAGTGATTCGGCCACCACAGAAAAATCACTATAACGGCACATTTAGGCCCGTTTTTCACGCAATAAGTCACAATAATCACTTATAATTATTCCAATCACAAAATCAATCAATTCTAACCTCCAATCCACCTCAAAAATCATCACAATTTCATCCAAACAGCTTAGCCAAAGCATTCTAACCATTTCTCTATGAATAACCCCTAAAACTTGCTAAAACGAGCTCGAACTAACCCGAAATTACTCGTTATCCTAGGCGAGGGTTAAGGTATCACTTACTTGTGATTCTGCGCAAAATCAAGCCCTCAAAGGTGGCTGGATAGAGAGCAAACAGCAGTGGTGGCTGCAGCGTCCCACGAAAAGGGGTACCAGCGACTCACCGACGTCTACGAGCGGCGGTGATCAGAGGCAATGGGCTGCTGGTTTCTCGGCTGTTCTTGGCTAAAAAGGGGTGGCTGGCGATGGTGTTTCACAGTGGGAAATAGAGAGAGAGAGAGAGAGAGAGAGAGAGAGAGAGAGAGAGAGAGAGAGACGGTGGTTGCGGTAGTAGTACGACACGACGAAAGGGCAAGCGACGGTTCGACGAAATGGCGACGAACGGACAGCGATTGGCTAGCCGATTGGCCAACTCACATGAAGGAGAGGGGGCTGAGGAACTCACGGCCAGAGAGGGAGGAGAGGGAGAGAATGATTGTGAAAAATGAGGGAAGAGAGAGAGAAAAGAAAGAAAAGAAAACCTAGTCTACCCCTAGGTAAAATTACCATCCTACCCCTCTCTCTATTTTTAGTCCAACGACTACGATTCGATCTTATCTAAAAATCGACGGCCCAGATCGAATCCCATCAAAAATATCCAAGGGTAAAGTTGAAATTTCACAAAAAGTGCAGGGGCAAAACCATCCAAAAATTTTTATCTCTAAAGTTGGTGTGAAATGACCAAAATGCCCCTCTCATTTATACATGGCCTTCATAAAATCTCAACGGCAAAACGGTCATTTTTCTATTTTCTTCCAAAATTTCAATTTTCTGATGAATTCGAGCAAATTCAAATCTAACCACAGTACTTCTGACGTCATCCAAATATTGTATCATGACTATTGAAATTTTCGATGCCCAAACTCGATCTCTATTTAATAGTCAAACTCGAATAAACACAATTTGAGCTTATCTCAAACTAACGAGCGGCTTCCGAAAAAATTCGTGTATTCGACCCGTGGTCAATACTAAATCGAACCACGTTTAAGCTCACTTGAGTCATAGCGACCTCGATTGTTATATAATTGCGATGATCAATCACTAGTTCTAAAGATCACGATCGTTTGGAATTGGTTTGGGATCGTTCGCAATTTCATATCCTGGCGAGACGGAATCACCCACGATCCAATTATATGGCATTCGCAAATCGATCCATGACCAACCTTAGATCGGTCTATATTAGCTCAAAATATCACCTCGACAATCCTTATTGTCGAAAGTCAGTCTATAATCAGGTTCTATGGCCGCGCGAATTAAATTCCCTAATTAGCCTTTTCCTATTGATTAGTATCCCGAGAGTGATCGAGTCTGGGCGAGATTTGCTACAAGTGCGTTATTGAAATCATGCATTTCATAAATACCAAGTGGGTCGAAATTTGAAATGTCACAGTCCAAATGCTCCAGTTGCATTCTCATATTTTTACGTTCGTCATGAGATTAAAAATACTTAATTAGTAGCAATAAAAATGAAAATTACATAAGTAGGAATTATATTAGACACACAAAGCTGTCTAAACAAGTAATTACATAAACTAGATAAAACTATGTTCGTATGAGATAGCATTGTAGTGATATGCTATAGAGTCATTAGTCAAATCGTTGGTTCTGAGATCTTAATCTATTATAGAATGGGCCGAAATGCATTTATACGATATAGCTTAATATGAGTGATCGAAAAACGTACATAAGAAACTTAAAAGAGAGTTTGAAATTGTTAGGGCTAGTGATATCACCTAGAGGGGGTGAATAGCTGATTTTACAAGTTAAATGATTTAAACGTGTAGAATGAATATAGTCGAGATCAACAACTCGTATGATTAATATCTAATGGATGCGTATGACAAACTTATATATAAATTATCATCAGATAATTGCGTCTGATGACTAAGATGATGTTCTTAAGAACTTGTTTGACAGATACATATACAGTATAATGTCAGCAATAATAAATAAAAGTTTAGAGATAGAGAATACTGCACATAGATCTTTATAGTAGTTCGGCTTTATTGAGCCTACGTCCACTCTTCACGCTGATAGCCTGTTAGCTGTATTTCACTATTGAATTACCAGAAGATTACAAGAGCTGTGCTTCTCAGATGATAGATAATACTATCATGTACACTCTTCACTCAAGTAATTTTCTTTCTAAAAAAACACAACGTGGAAAATAGTAATCACAAGTGTGTAAGATCAAAGCTCTATTCAAACTTTGGATTTCTCGATTCTAATTCTTGTTTCTTGTACGACGTTTGTACTCTTTTTATACTCCTCTACTTCCAATCTATCCATTGGATAGTCTTCAAAGGATTGATCTCCAAATCAACCGTTGGAGATTCTTCCCAAAATAAGATGCATAGCTGTTAGAAGAAGAACCATTATCTCCGAGTAATTTAATCGTCCAGACAATCAAATCAAGGTTTCCATAAGTGTAGTTCTTCGTATTTGAGGAACGATCTTTTGATTACCAATTTGGATATCAATTTAATTATCCTGTAGAAACTTGCAAAAAATAACACTCATTGAATCTGACGAGTGATTTTGAGTCTGATGACAAAGTCCTTTCATCGACTAAGTCTGATGACTCAGTATTTACCTGTATCAAATAACTTAAGTGTAATTCTGATTAGTAATAGATTGTTTTGTCATTCCTCAAAACTCATTAGGGATTTTGCTCAACAATCTCCCCCTTTTTTATGATGACAAAACTATCTATATGTGATGTAAACAAAATATAGTCTATTCAGATGATATAACTTTCGAAGCATATATAAAACATTGTTAAGCTCTGAAATATAGCAGTTCATATTCTGTCGCTCCCATACTTCATATTCATATCACTTGCATTTACATCAATCCTTTATAATACTTCTCCCCCTTTTTGACATTAACAAAAAAGATAATCATCAATGAAAATGCAATAAGAGATCAGTATTCAAAGTTCATATCATAACCAAAAGTCAGATAACCATTGTCGAATCATAAGTCAATATTTAGAGTTCACACATAACAAAAATCAATATTGAAATTTGAAATAGATAGTTCATGAATGATAAGGTAGGGAGAGATGTAATCAGTTTTGCGGATTTTCTGGAGGGGCTGAGGGTCCTGCGGGTTCAAATGAAGAAGTTCCAAATGGTGCAGATAAGAAAGGCACTTGGACAAGATGAAAACTAGAAATTTGGTTTAATCGTTACTCAATATGTAATGAGAGCTGATGAATTTGGCCTACAGTGTTAATTCCTATAATTTGTACATCAGTTCTAACTTGAGCTTTCAAATTGTTGAATCTGGCTGCCATCAAATCCTTGATCTCTTGAATTCCTTCTTTGAGTTCATTGCGGAGTTCTCGAACTTCATTCTGAACTGTAGCTTGTCTCCATCTTAGATCGGTAATGGCTGTATGGTCTGACATGGAAGAGGAGATGTTGTATCTAGAAGGAGTATGAGTGGTCTGAACATCAATAGATACTACTTCCTTCCCTTTGCCTCTTGGTGGAGCTTCAAATGGATTGTTTTCACAGTTATTGCCTTCAAGAGGAAAGTCTGCAAAAGTTGCTGCTAAAGGAGCTGCTTCTTTTGCATTCTGATCATGGTCATTGTCCTCAACATATGGAGCATTTTCTTCTTCAAACTCCTCCTGCATGTTATCATATTGAGTATTTTCTTGCTGAAACTCCTCATGCATTTCTGCTTCATGTTCAAACTCCCCCTGTCTTCTAGAGGGTTCTTTCTCAGCATCTTTCTCAGTAGTGGCCATTATCTCTTGCTGACTTTCCATGACTACTTTGTTGATAATGTCACTAAGTGAATTCATCAAATATTCCTCCTCTTCTCGCAGTCTCTGAATTTCAAGCTGAGTGACAACATGTCTGTCTGCACGTGCGTTGTACTTGGCATCTTGAATAGTTAGCCATTGCATAAACCTTGACTCCTCAAGGCTTCGTTCATTAGCTTGAGACTGTTCAGCAGATTGGTCATTGGATATCTGCATCTCATTAAAATCACTGGCCACGGCTTGCGTACTTTTGGTAGGTCTGTCAATTCTGGAGACTGTCGGCTTTACTTTCCTCTTTCTTACTAAGGGTTCAATTGATTCCTCCTCATCAGAATCATGAAAAATATTAACTGAGCCCTTGTTTTGTGCACTCATCACTTTTGCAAGAATAATATTACCCTTCTTATCCTTTCAATTTTCACCATCAAATTTGTTCCCCATCTTAGTCATCATGAGTTCTCCAACGGTCATAGTTTGAAGAGGTTTACTTTTGAGTTTTGTTGGAATATAGATTTTCAAATACTCAAAGACAGCTGTGATCAAAGCTATATAAGAGAGTTGACCTTTACTCTTCTTAATAGTTCTATACATTTGAAGGAAAATTATATGTGACAGAGAAATAGGAAAGGAAGTTTGAATTGCCCAAATCAACTTAGCCTCATAGCAAGAGACATCAGTTTTGGAAGAACCTTTGAGTCTAAGACAATTGATGATGATTTTGTGCAGGACAATTGAATTTAAAGGAAAAAGAGAGTGAGATACATGAGATATGGAGCCTCTGATGAAGGAAGAGTCACCAGACAATGATTGATATGCCAAATCTGAAGTGGTAGGAATAAGAGAGAATTCTATATGTTTTACTCCTAGAATGGCCGCGAGATCAAAGGCTGATAACTTGTAATCTTGTTGAAAAACAGAGAACTCAATTTCAGAAGGAGAAATGAATGACAGATTTGAATAAAAGTAAGCCGCAAGTTCTGGGTAGACTTTGAGAGGGAGAGAGCACATTCTTTGAAAATCAAGACTTTCAATTAGACCTTGAATTTTGATATTGAAATTTTCAAAGAAGCTGAAGTCTACAACTCTGTTATTCATTATTCCTCTTGCTAGAAGAGAGTTGTAAGCAACTTTATAAGTTTTGTTTCTAAACAAGCTATCACTTTTCTTGTCATCAGCAGGAATTCTAGAAATGGGCAAAAACTCAGCAAATAGTTTTTCATCATTATCCTCCTTCCTACTATCAGTGTTTTTGCTTTTCTCCAAAGTCTGTCATTCCTCTTCACCAACTAATTCTTCTCTTTCAACATTCAAAGGTTCTCCTACTTTCTCTTTTCCTTTTCGAGAAACTCCTTTCTTTATGGTCATAGGAGTTTCCTGATCATTAGAAGATTCTCTAAGAACTATCCCCTTTTCAGCAACAGGCAATCTTCCAATCCTTATCTTCTCATATTTCTCTATAACTTCATGCTCATATAGAAAACCTAAGGGTTTACATACGGCATTTACCGTACTCTGGTCACTCCGATTTTCTCGAAGTACTCTAAGGGTTTTATCAGTTGTCTTGCCATAACAAAACGATCACGTTCTTGAATAAGGATACGTGTAGATTTATTATCTGCAGACAACTCTTGCTCAGAGTCCGAGTTAGATATTTCTATTTTCTTTGCTTCTCCACCTTTGTCTACTCAGGTGAACATTCTCGCGATTATGTTTGATCGTCTGGAACCTTTGACTCCTTTCTTTGATTCGATGGTCGATTTCGGTGCCATTGAAGATATTTTTGAGTTTCCGAAGTGAAAGATGAGATCTTTTAGGGTAAATCGTGTTTTTGGAGATCTTTAGGGTTTCAGAGAGTAGAATGTGTGTTCGGAAAGAGTGTTAGTGTAAGAGTGAGAGAGAAGATGAAAAAGGTTTTAAACCGAGGAGTACAATATATTGGTTTTTATAAAACCTTTTTTGGAAACTGTCAATTGACAGTTATAGGAAATTTCGAAAATTATATTCCAAAAATTTTGGGATTATAATTCTCAAACAATATCAATCAAAGCAACTAATTTCAAGCAAATACGATATTTAAAATATATAAGATATACATACCTTTTATAAGATGAGTTGCGCGCCAAAATCAGATACTTCAAATATATGGTTAATCAAATAAGTCATCAGATGCAATGAGAGTTTATTCTGTATATCTCAATAAAGTGGGTTAATGATGTTTAATTTCTCTCTAATAAGCTCAAAACTTTTCTTCTCTAAAGGTTTTGTAAAAATGTCAGCCAATTGCTGTTTAGTGTCTATAAATTGAACAATTATATCTCCTTTAAAAACATGATCACGAATAAAATGGTGCTTAATATCAATATGCTTAGCTCTGGAATGCAGAATAGGATTTTTGGCCAGATTGATGGCACTGGTATTATCACACTTGATCTCCACGGTTGAGTCTTTGACATTGAAGTCTTTCAATTGTTGTTTCATCCAAAGAATTTGAGCACAGTAACTACCAAGTGAGACATATTCTGCTTCTGCTGTTAAAAGAGCTACAGTTTGTTGCTTCTTTGATACCATGAAACAAGCATGTGTCCTAATAATTGACACGTTCCTGAGGTGTTTTTCCTGTCTATTTTGCAATCAGCATAATCAGCATTGGAATATTCAATAAGAGTAAAGTTTGATCCTTTAGGATACCACAACCCAAGTGTAAGATTGGTGCTAACATATTTGATAATTCTTTTGAGCATTAAAGTGAGCGTATTACGTGTCACACCCTTCCTAGAGGTGAACCAAGCCCAAAAACTTTGTGCGAACTATCCCAAGCCCATAATGACCGCAACTTTTGGGTTTTAATTTAATTAACTTGATGTGCAAATCAATTTATTCAAGAGTCGCCACTAATCAATGAGAAGGGAGAGTCGTGACTGAGCATCCTCCTTCTCAGCCGTGACCTTGTGCCATCTGTCGAGTTTTGCTACCGCTCCCGACACCACCGCCATGGGAAATCAAAACTTTCTTCCGGCCCAACAGTCCTTGAGTCACTTTTGAAGACACACGACGATCACCCAGAGCATACTTAGTCATATCTAGAGCATCTCGTTGCTCTCGCATTGACACCGAAGCAGCTTGTGTTGATTGAGTACAGTGAGCTCCATTGACGAATCTGAACAAGTTCTTTGCGTAACCACACCCAAGCATCACAGCCACTCGACACCTTCGTTACGTGGGGATTTCTTCTTATAGGACTTTTGGAGAATTGAGCAGTTGGCAGTCCTTGGCCGCATGTCCCATATCAGCACCGCATCCTTCCAGCAATCCAAGTGCTTCAATGAATAATCCAAGTGAACTTCACCACCACCGCAAGTGCCCCGCCGCTAGGCGCTTCCGTGGTTGTGCCCGCCTAGACTCGTGAGCACCACCACGAGCTGAGTCGTTCCTCGTCGAGTCATTGCCATTGCCGCAGCCAGGCCGCGCCCACTGTTGGCGACCCCGTCCTGTCCCGTGATTCTAATCCTAAGAAGATTCAAATTTGGAAATTATCCACGAAATTAAGTAAGATTCTCATCCGATATTCTTAGAATATTTAATTTCCTATTTCTTTCGATGTTTGAATATTTCGTGATATCTTTGGTGGATTGTTAGATATCTTAAAGATAATGTGTGTGATATTCGCAATATTTAAAATACCCCAAATTAGGAGTTTTTCCTAATTTAGCAACGTATCCGAATGACTATCTGACCTTTACCCTAAGGTACGATACGCGGCAGTACGGAAAGATTGTTATCTTATTCATAACTACTTAGATATGATAACATATCTTACTCACTTTCCAAATTCAAATGGTCGGCTTTCCATCGATATCCACGACCCTGTGGATATGATCGCTAGCCCAAATCATTTTCCTAATTTGAACATGATAAATGGATTTTGCGGATCACGTTGCTGGTTGGCGTGGGATTGCTATCTTTGTTTAATTTATTTCCCCTTTTAAAAAAAAGAAAATCCAAAAATATTAGTTAGAATTTAAATTAGAAATTTTGCATGTTTAGGGAATCCTGAATATATCTACAAGAAAGGATAATTGCTTAATTTAAATTGGGATTTAGGGTAGTTTATTTCCTAATTTGAATTAGGGGTTATTCTATTCCTAAAAGATTATTTAGGGCATTCTAGAATTTCGAATTTTCATAAAAATACCCAAAAAGAAGTCATTTTAGGATAAGTTAGAGTGTCTTTCTAGAATAGATTGCATGTTATTTTAGGCGTTTTTTTTTATTATTCCGAATTTTAGTGAAAATATATAAAAAAAATACATCATTTGCCCATCATTAAAAGTAGTTCATATTGTCGCATGACATGTAGTTGGCATGCTAGGTTTAATTAATCGCATGTCATATTTTGCACATTATTGCACTTAGGTTAGTTTTCATTTTAATAAAGAGAAAACCAAAAAAATACGTTGAGTGAATTGTTTGTTAATTAGAAATCATATTAAGGTTGTTTGTATGATTTTCTAGCTAACATTACAAATACTTACGTTGCTAAAAGTTAAGTTGTTCTCCTAAACTAGTAATTTATTTACTGCTTTATGGGTATTAAATTAATGAATTACACACCCGCATGGTCACCTTACATGTTAGTGAATAAGTAATAAAATGGATCCAGATTGCCTACTCAAATATTTTTCATGGATAGAAAAGGTATCGAAAGGGTATTAGACTAGCTTTAGCGTAACTAAATCCCTGAATTCAAAATCTCTGATTCGTAGGAATAAAATATATCTCTCTATGTTTTATTTAGGTTTCTAATTGACCCATCATAAATAGATTAGTGGTGACTCCAAAATGAAAATTATTTGCATGTTAACAACTTGAACCATAAGTCACGAATTGATAGGGCTTGGGAGGACCCGAGTTGGGCTTAGACTTAATAATCCATTAGCCAAACCTATAGGTGGTCTACACACCCACGGGAGGTGAGGTCACGACACCTCGGCTGGTGATATTTTATAGGCCTTGGTGGTGAGCTTCTCTTATCCCAAAGTCCTGTTTCCTCGGTTGGTGACATTCTATAGGCTTTGGTGGTGAACTTCATCAATCCCAACCGTGATTCTTGGTTAGTGGCATGTCATGTATACCTTAGTTCTAGTCGTATTTATCATGCCCCGAACTCCAACGGGCTCGCAATACCCCTTCAATGGTCATATTGGATGCGACGTCCCAGGATGCATCGCCAACCCAAACGAAACACCCAACGATAAAGACAAGCAGAAGCGAAATCTTAAACAACCCAGACAGTGAATAATGACAAGGGGTAACACTACAGCATTCATAAATACACAACATTAAAAAGGGGACAGTGGTTGAGTAGCCTACTTCACTATACAAACGAGGGGCATTCAAAGATGAAACGAAGCATCAAATGCCCAAGGTCACTCCCGATCTCTGAATCGCACGTGACGACTATCCGTCACTCCAAACTTGAAAATGTTTAACAACGGGGGATGAGATATATCTCAATAAGTAGACAACCTATACTCCACTTAGGCCAATGCGTACCTAGACAAGTCTAACATGTAATCTAACCACCGATATGACAAACTCACCAATACACATTTACCTCGCCACAATTCACACGTCGGCTTTGCACATTAGTCAAATCACATGAATATCATAATAACTCATAAACACATTGCCATCATTCGGGCGCCATACACACATGCATTCACTCAATTTAATCACACTTATTTCGCATTCGTGGCCAAGCAACTTTCCATGACCCACGTCAACACGCCTCAGGTCAGCCCTCCGATTAATCCAAGCTCCGTTCCTCACTGGACATTTCACACTTTCTTACGACCCATATAAACACGCCTCAGGTCAGCCCTCCGATCAATCCGAGCTCAGTCACACGTAACCACGCCTCAGGATATTTTTCTCGACCCGTGTAACTACGCCTCAGGTCATTTCTTGCCTTTCTAGCAACACCCGCGTAATCACACCTCAGGTTGGCAGCTCTCCGATCAATCTGGGTTTAGTCCCGCGTAACCACGCCTCAGGACATTCCTCATGCACATGCACCACGACACAATTTGTCATTCTAACACATTGTACAATTCCCATTCAAATCACAAATTCACCACACTAGCCCACCAATCCAACACTCAAGTCGGCCCAATCAAACGTCAATTTCATCAACAAATGCCACGACAATTTGGTCATCGTACCCACATAAATCGGCCACTAATTATACCACATAATCATCATAATTTAATCTACTAATTAACCACATTCACATATTGATCCTAATCCAAACTTAGCCACTAAACTGGTACTAATCACCCTAAACAAGTCCAAATAATACCTATTACACTAAATAGGGTTTAGGAAGTCACTTACTTAAGTTTGGCCTGAGAAAAATTGGCGAGGGGCCGAAATGGCCCGGGTAAACAGTAACGGGCTCAGCGCGGGCGAGGGCACAATGGGCACGGTGGCCGGCCACGGCTCGGCACGGTCCTCGGCCACGGCCCGAGACACATGGCCATGGCCGAGCGAGCGACTCGGCGACTCAGCCACGGGCAAGGGCAGCGGCTGGGCGAGCAGCTAGGCGACGAGTAGCAGTTGGGCAGCGCTGGCGAGTGGCGGGGCAGCGCTGGGCGACACAGCCATGGCTGGGATAGTCCAGCCAAGGCAGAGTTGGGGCGGCACTAAGTTGTCCAGGAGAGCACGGCAACTACAAGTGACTGGGCAGGGGTTGCTGGGAGCTACGTGGTGCCGGATGGAGCAGCGACGGCAACCGGAACAGCGACACGCGATAGCTGGACGAGGCGGAGCCAAAACAGGGGAAACGTTGGGGAAGAGGAAAAATAGGGGAAAGGGGAGGTGGTGGCGGCCAAGGGGGGCAACTGGGCAGCGGAGGTGACTAAGGGGAGAGGCTAGGTGGCGGAGGCAAACCGATGGCGGCCGGAAGGGCGGCGCACAACGGTGGCAAAGTCGGGGAGCCAAAACAAGGGAGACGCCGGGGAAGAGAGAAACAAGGGGAGGGAATGGTTGCGCGGCGGCCGAAGGCGGCACGTCGGAGTCGCGGGTGGCCGGGTGATGGAGGACGGGCCGGTGGGCGGCTAGCTAGCATCGGGCCGCGGCGGACACAGCGGCGAG
Organism: Syzygium malaccense; assembly: GCA_031216405.1. NCBI lineage: Eukaryota > Viridiplantae > Streptophyta > Magnoliopsida > Myrtales > Myrtaceae > Syzygium > Syzygium malaccense. The sequence continues at coordinate 7,839,914 of CM062256.1, read as the reverse complement.
TTGCTGCTCGTGCGCAGCACGGGCAGGCCGGCGATAGGCGATTGCGGGCGACAAGCGGCGGTGCGGCTCGGTCGGGGCGTCAGCGGCATAAGGCAGACGGCGGGCAGTGGCTGGGTTGGTCTAGACGAGCGGTGGTCGGCGTCGGGTAGCGAGGAGGAGGAAGCAGAAGCAGCGGCGGAAGGAAGAAGAAGGAAGAAGAAAAGAAGAAGAAAGAAAAAGAAAGAGAAGGGAGGAGAGAGAGAGAAGACGTGAGCATGAGGGGGAGGAGGGGACGTTTGCATGGGGCAGAGAACGCGGCAGAGAGGAGAGAGAGAGAGAGAGAGAGGGAGAGAGAGAGAAAGTCAAATATTGCACTCAAGTGCGATCCGACGATCCTTGTTCAAATCCGAAAAGGATCAAACGGTCCACCAAAAAGCCTAATTATTAAATTAGGAAAAAGGGCTCAACACTAACTAAAATAAATCCAAAGGGAGGTCTACTAGTTCAAATCCGCACCCGATCTAAATTTCGCTTCTCACTTATTTCGGGCAATATTGACGCTGGCCACAATAATATCGACATCGTCCAATTAAATTCATCACGAAATTCCAAGAAATTCTACCCCAAACTTCGGGCTCTAAATAACAGCCAAGTTCGATCGAGTGCAATTCTAGCGACATCTCTAATTTAAAACTAACCCAAGAGTGATCAGTTCCGGGCGAAATTTTATTATAAGCGCACTGACGAAATACACGTTTTATAAATCTCAAAAATAGACTGAAATTCTGAGTGTCACAGTATTTTATCCTATTTCTGTCCTTTCATCCATCGACATTCATTCCCATACACTTTGATTCCATCGATATCATTCAAAATGACATTCGTCCATCTCGCACACGCATCATTGATGAGGAGACTTTAGGCTATGAAAGCTCCCTAGGTCGATGAGGTACTTCGGGCTACGTAAGCTTGCCGTGCAAAAAACAGAAAAAGGACTCTGGACTACGAAGGCTCGCTAGGTTGATGAGGAGACATTGGGTGGCAGAAGCTTGCCAAATCAATGGGGTGCTTCGGGCTGCGTAAGCTTGCCATGAAAAAAGGAAGATTCTAGGTTGCAAAAGCTCGCTAGGTCGATGAGGTGACTTTATGCTACGGAAGCTCGCCAAGTCGATTTCTGGTAGAAAGAAAATTCAAGAATATTTGGACGAATCTTGAGGTTTGGAAAAGCAACTTGAACGTCAGGAACTCTTAGTTCTTTGAGAAAACATTACCTGTCAAACACGATTAAAGCCAATATATATGTATTCCTCAAAGAGATAAACAATTAAGGCTATTCCAAAACGCATATTTTTGGATTCATTTTTTTAACTCAATTGAGGTACATGGATAATGGTTTTACCATGCTACCAAATTTCCACTTGGGAGAATCATCATCCAGACAATTTTCATTAATAAGGCGGTTTTTTTGAAAATGCTAAATGAGAGATTTTTAGTTTGAAAGGTCATTTCACTCAATCTCATCTAGAAGGCTATTTTGTCCCGTCCATTTATACTGGAAAGGTAGAAACACTCAATCTTATCATTATCATCATGTCGATAAGGGTCTGAATTTTCTCACAAGTGGTATGGCCTTACCAATCTGAAAGGTCTTTATCAGGACCGTAATGTTCATTTGGTCAATGGCTCATCAAAGGGATAATTCAATTCATGGCTGTGAAAGAAATATTTATTATCCATCATCTCCGTTGGGTTTACAAGTTAAGAACCTTGTAAAATGAGATGGAAACAATCTTGGCCGCACTTCTTTGGGCGAAACTTTTAACATTTGAAGCTTATACATTTATTCAAGTGCTCTAATCTGAAGAGACTTTATAAAGAGCGAACGTAGGCTCGGTTAAGGGGTTGAGAAGCGAAAGGATCCATTAGGCTCAAAGAATTTTCATTGAAGGGGCTCGTAGTTTGTGACTATCTCAGCGTTGTTATAAATCGTCTCCTTCACCAACGATTGTCTTCTCGTGTAAATACTTCATTGACCACGAGAGTCCAACACTTGCTCTTTGCAACTTGGGAGATCATTGCTTCTCTGTTGGGGATAATTTTTGTAGACTTGGCCTTCGGCCACATCATTTCACTCTTTTTCGACAATTGGACCTTTCCCTGATTTTTTTTTTTGCGAATTTATCTTTTTCTCGATTTCTTTTGCAACACATTGCTTTGTAGTTCATTCATGGACCGTCCAAACTCTGACTTATGCGACTCCATTGTTCTTGAATAATTTAGCACTTTGGACTCTCGAGGCTTCATCTTCAGTGGAAGCTCTGGACCATGCTGTCTCAATGTATTAACTCATCTGCCTTGCCCCAATGTAGGGATAATCACCAATTGGGTTTTCATAAATGAATATGCAGGCTCAATTGGGATATGCAAGGTATAAAAAGTTTATAGAATAGAGAAAAAAAAATGCTCTTCATCACTTTAAGGAACTTGAATTCTTGTTTGAGTTCATTTGCAATAAAGACACTCGAAGATTGACGTAAGTGAGGCCACAAAAGTTTTATCCATTTTTCTTACCTTGTAATGTTAACTGTACTTCTATTCTGCCCCGGTGTTGGGTGTTTCTTGACTAGGTTAAATCAAAAGAAATTCTCCAAATTATTGAGGCACAATGGGGTTAAACAATAGATTACATGCATTGTTTAGGATAGAGAAGTGAACCGCGTCTCATCATTTCGGTCCACATAGTTTTCGTGAGAAAACCCTTTAACTTGAGAACATGGAATATTTCCACTCATCTATAATGTATAAATAGGGGATTATGTGTATGATAAGGCTTGCCGTTCATCATCCTAACACGTCTCATTTAACATTTCTTGACACCTAAATTTTGACTAAATCATTGAGGGATTTATTACATGGAAAATTAGGGACTAATCTTTAGCCTCAAAACCAAAATAATATAATTAAATTACATAACATCAAGCTTTTAGGAGCATTCATCATATAGTTTAGTCCATTAATTGCACTGGACTGGAGGTGGTGAATGGACCTGAATCAGTTACGTGGAATAGGCCTGCATTGGAAACAAATTCAGCTAGCCTACGGAGGAAGGCTTGGCCGAAAATTTCAAGCCTGAAATTACAGTTTTGAGCTTTAATTGAGTTGGGTTTACCTTTTCACCAATGAGACATGACCTAAATGGTAAACACGTTCTTAATAGTGTTGGCCTGATCTTATTCTTATATTAGTGATCGTTGTCCAAGTTCATGAAAGATGAAGATGTACATGAGTAAATATTCGCATTATAAGTTTTGAGAAACGCCCGACACTTTCAATGAAAAAACTAGTCACAATTACCTTTTATTATGTCCGATACGAGAAAATGAGAAGACATTGTACATAGTAAATTTGATCTAGACATTGTCCATTAGAAAGATCAATTTATAAATGATACAAATGTTTGATATATTTATTGATGTAACATATCAAACTTTGTTACTTTGGAAAGTTGCAAGTGACATTCGATAGACGCAACTGTCTGAATGCATCTTACACATAGCATCAATAATTAAATTAAGATAGGAGTGGTGGAGATGTGAAGCCACGATAAATCAACCCTTTGGCGACGTGATGATAAGTAGACTCGGTCAAGTGAATCCCGTCCCAATTGACGAAAGCCGATGGATCTTTGCAAACAGTTGAGCCGGGGTCACCACAACTTACTGAAGCATTATAGTGGTATGGACCACTTCCTCCACAACAAGCCTTTAGTGCCCCTCCATAAAAGCCTGCGTGAATGCACCCATAAATTCGAACAGATTAGGTAACTATATGTGTTCTTGTCAATGACATCAAACCAAAATGTGCTAATGTTACGTATCTTATCTGGTGTATTTCAATTCACTTGGAGCCACATTCCATCACCAAATAATGCTTTAAGATTTGGCTTCATTAATTTGGTCCATATAATTTGTCGTTCCATCGATAATTGCTCTCTGTGATTAAGAACAATCTTAACTCTAGAGGTAAAGGGAGAAAACTGTTGGGAAAAAAAAACAAGTTGGCTTTCATTTGATGTACAGACCGTGTATGTTCTTTTTTTATTTAATACAAAGCCATCTTTATAAATATGTATCTTGATTGTAATTTAAAAATAAATCTATAATTACTTATACGAATGGTGATGGATGGGACATGCGAAGTCATACATCTACGATTTGTTACAAGAGTACTAGTTCAAGCAAAAAATATTCATTGTCAATGAAATTCGAAAGCGAAAAACTCACCGTAGCGTTTTGGATTGCGATATATAGGTATGGGGGCGCCATAATAATCAGCATACATAATTCTTGCATGAGGGTATTCTTCTCTCAATTTTTGCAATTCTTGCTTGAGGTAGTTATCGTGGTACTCAAAGAGAGCATCATAAGCCTTGAGACACCCGGTTCTTGGGTCATATGCCGATTTGTTAGGACTACGATACAAAGTTAGAATCGCGGGGGAACAACCTATTGGAAACTGTCCTGGCACCAATAGATCCACTGCTCCTTCTTCTATAAGTATCTGTCATGGTTATGATTCAAGAAAAATAACGGAAACTTGATGATAGTGAGAAACCATAATAATAATAATAATAATGATAAGCAAGCAATCTCAAGACAAATCACGTGGATCATTTTGTAAGTGTACATGAATCACTTTTGGGAACTGCTTCATGCCCCATGGAGATCATCATACGTCTCTGATAGTCTTTTTTTTTTTACACAATCCATGTATACTATTAAAAGGTGGATTTTTTTATCAAAGGCACAAAAGCTCGAATTTATTAGTCACCATTTAAGTTATTGTCAATGCTTCTTTGTGACATTTTAACTTTGTCTTTGGTTATTAGTTTTAGGGTTTCCATTCAGTACAACTATGCAAATAAGTAGTTTCTCCAAACAGTGTAGTGATGGAGGCATTTCTTTATCCTCCTTACTGAAGTAAGTTTGTGTGTAACGTACACGGATGGCACGGGCGACTGCTCCAACGACTTGTGGTACCATAGCACGTAGCTGTTTCATGGTTTGACCAGAAAATAAGGGAAAGAGGTAGTCATTGCCACCAATCTCCCCCGCCAGAAACAGAGACTTCTTGAAGTAGTCATCACATTCTGCACCCAAAAAAAACAAAGAGAAGTTATAAAACATGTTGCGTAAAGGTTACCCTAAGCATATTATTTATAAAAGTCAATGCCGCCAATCATCCCCCACCATAAAGAATTTTTTTATGTTAAATTTGATAAATTATAGCACATATTTCATAAAAGTTATACTAATAGCAGCAAGTACCAGGAGGAGGTGACAGCCGTTGCCATCTCCTCCTTTGGTCCGTCATTGACTTTTATCTCATGGCTATTTCCCTGATATGGGTCAAAAGATACTTATTGCACGCATCGATTTATATTGTTTTGGATAATGGCACCACTTGTTAGTGACCTTTTGCAAAATACTCAATCGGGACCTTCGACTGTATCTTCTTTTTTATCGGATTTTGTCCTTTAAATGTAGTCTTTTTGTTTTCGGGATGGTTTGTGATATCAAAACATATGTAGATTTGCCGAAGCGGACTACCACCCGGCATCACCGGGACCTAAAGTGGTGATGTGGAATAAAATAATGAAAAAACATGAAAAGAAAATCAAAATCGATCATATATATTAAGGAATCAATAGTGCTTTTACCTTCTTTTTTGACAATAAAAGGTAGAAATTTACCTTGTCTTGTGGTGCAGAGAGACTTCTTAAAATTCTGGAACCAGCCAAGCTGAACACTCAACGAGTCATTCTTTACCAAAAAAAAAACACTCAACGAGTCATTTGTCCACAACCCAATATTCTGAGCATAGAAGAAAGACGAGTCGAGTGATGTGGCACTAGCAACTGCGAAGTTCACTCCCGTACGGACAGGTGGACCTTTGGCTACTGCCAGATATGGTGGAAGATATGGCAGTCCAAATGCTTCGGCTGCGTTCTCATATTTTTACGTTCATCGGGAGATTAAAATTACTCTATCAGCAGCATTAAAACCTAATCGCATTTTAAATTAGCATAATACGGGACATACAAAGTTGTCTAGATTACATAAGTCAGATGATCTTTGGACGTGCGGGCATTATTTAGTCTAACCCACACTGATCGAAACATATGGCCGACTTGTATTATTTACTTTTCTTCACATAGGCTGTTTCAATTTTTAAAGCTCCTGAGATAGCAATTCAATCGGGTTTGCCCCATGTGAAAATGATGAAACTGTTTTCATATGAGATAGTCAAATTGTTTTTTGGTGAAACCTTAATCTATTTAGAAGGGTCCAAAATGCAATTATAGTAAACGACTTTATACAAGTGATTGAAAAATGTAGAGAAGATATCTGAAAGAGAGTATACAATACCTATGAAATCGATAATGAGGCGTCCGTCAGAAAATCGACCAGTCGCGTGGTGGAAGAATGTCTCGCCGTAAGGGAGATTTTTTATTTCTGGATATGCGAGTGCCCCGAAGAGGAGGAAGTTTCCGGTGTCACTCAGAGAGTTGCCAAAGTTGAAGATTGCATTGTAGCGCCTGGGGCTCGATGAAACGAACTTTGAAAAGAGGCAGCAGAGCAAGAAGAAGACTAGTATCTTCATGGCTTTCATGTCAAACAATATGTCGCGACCGAACTCCCGAGCCTTTTTGAACGACATGCAAAATAGAAGGGGGGCTCGCCTGGTACGTGCTAAGTCTAGGTTCGGGACTTAACTCGGGCTCTCCCAAGCCCATACCATATCGCGACTTAGGGTTTAAGTATTTAACATGCAAGTGGTTTACGTCAAAGAGTCACCACTAATCAATTTGGGGTAGGTCGATTAGAAACTCAAATAAGGTGATGGGAGAATCACCCTATTCCTGCAAACCAGAGATTAACTGAGTTCGGGGACTTGGTTACACTAGTTGGATAACTAATGCCCTTTCGGTACCATTTTACCCTGTTCATTTCATGAATACATTTTTCAGGCAATTTGGATTGATTTTAGGACATTTTCTCCTAACATGTGAAGTGATCAAGCGAGTGCATAATCAGAAACGATTAGCAATCAAAAACACAACAATTCATACAGCCTAAGGTTGAAACCTTAACTAAGTCAGATGACATTCAGAAACACAACAACTCGTGCAACTGTATTAAAAACATGCATAATAATACGACGGTAATAAAAACTATCATGCAAAATACTGTCGCGTAACCTCAAGCTTGTCTAAATTAAACAAAACAAAAACTTGCATAATAATACAATAAATTAAAACAACAAATATATTGCATATATATATAAAAAAAAGTTTTGAATTTTTTTTTTGAATTTTTTTTCGGAAAAAGAAAAAAAATAAATAAAAACGAATTTTTTAAAAAAATTTTAAAAAATAATAAAATAAAATAAAATAAATCCGAACCAGGTCGGATCGACCCGAGTCAACGGATCCGACCCGGGCATTGACCCGAGTCGGATCTGCTGAACCGGGTCGGTCGGACCGACCCGGGTCAACGAACTCGACCCGGTCGTTGACTCGGGTCGGGTCAGCTGATCCGAATAGGTCGGACCGACCAGGGTCAACGGACCCGACCCAGGGTGTTGACCCAGGTTGGGTCGGCTGACCCGGGTCAGGCTGAACCAGTATAAACAGCCGCCGGCGAAGCCGAAAATCGGCCTCTCGCCGGCGGACCCAGGTCGGCGCTGCCCCCAATTCGGCCCCCTGGCACCAATACCAAGCCTCTCCACCCACCGGGGTCATCGTCCGACCGCCGTTCGCCGGCCAGCGACCAAAACAAAAACCGGCTTCATTGAGGCTTTTTGTCGAACGGGTGGGGGGCGATAAAAAAAACTAGAAATCTTGACCTCTTTCGGCGAGCCGGTCGGCTCCGGTGATTTACCTCACCTACAACGGCGACACACAGACGGTGGGGGACGGCAATATGGGCCGGGACTCGCGCGAAACGGCCGGCGCAGGTCCTGGCCAAACCGAGCAGAGAAACAGAGCAAAACAAAGGCGGTTCGGGCGGGGGGGGGGGGAAGAGCTCACCGTCGACGGCGTGCCTGGGGGCTTCCGGTTGATCGAGGGGCGACGGCGACATGGCTGAGGACCTGTAAAAACCCACTCTCCTCTCTTTCTCTCTCTATTCTCTCTTGGTCTCTCTTGGTTTCTCTCTCTCACTCTGTTTTTTTTTACTTGAAAATGGCCGACCTCTCTCTCTCTCTCTCTCTGGTTTTTATAAGTGACGACGGTGTCCCCCGGCTCCGTTGCGTCGGCAATGACGACGGCTTGCACCGGCCTACGCCACCCCACGACTTTCGTGGCCATGGTAGGCCGGTGCAGAGCAGAGCAGAGCATGGGGGGTCTGATTCAGCGAGGCAGTAGAGGCGAACAGGGGGGAGAGGGAGGCCAGGAAAACAGGAAGGACGGGACTGGCAAAAAAGCAGTAAAGTCGTTACTTGGGGGAGTAAGTAATTTTGTTACGTCACCCTTGTTAAATTAGAATATGAGGTGAAAGTGATCCAACTTTGTATAAATAGTTAGATTGATAAGCCATTACTCCACCTCCAGTTGGAATGTGAAGGCTTTTAATCCCAATTGGCTGGAAAGAAACAAAAATTGATCCTTGCTTAGAACCTTACCAAGCACATGATCAACTTCATTGATAGTAGATATAGAAAGACTTTGTACAATGTCTGCTTGTAATTTTTCGTAAATAACACGTCAACCAATTTCGTTAACTTCCCAATATAGGCACTGGAGTCTGGTCAGACGAAGCTTCAATTGTTAACTTGCAGTTTCAATGGCACCCTTTTATATTACATAGATGTGCAGAAATTTTCAGAATCTCATCTATTATATATACGTCCATTGGATCCGCCAACTGTTATGAATTATCCTATGTTTTTCCATTATTATAACACTTTAAAGATGGCCCATCTTATTCTCTTAATTTTGCTTTAGAAGTTTCATGTGTGTTTTGCAGCTTGTGCAACTTTGGCCATGTTATAGTCTTTAACCCAAACGACCTTGAAATAATGCATTTCGTTCTCATCTTGCCAACATTTATTAGATCTTTTTAAATTTAGCAACTTTTGGTTACTAAAGTTTGTTTGTATTTTTTAACAAACGTCATAAATATATGAAGTCTCATATGAATTTACCAACCTTTATTTGTGTGATTTACCAACTTTTTTTTCTCATTTGCCTACTAGTTAGAGTAATTACCAAGAAATTCCAACATTAATTAGAGTAATTACCAATTGCCTGTCTTACTTACCAACATGTTAATTGAGCAACTTCTGACCAAAAAATAAAAAATAAAACTGAGCAACTATTATATATATTATCAACTTTTTTTTGGTTGGAATAAATTATCAACTTTAATAAGAGTGATTATTAACTTTCTTCGATTAAGTTACCAACTAATTTTGTGTTACTAACTATATTGAGTTAATACCAATTTTATTATATATTTTTTTGTAAAATAACTACTTCACTAATCTTCGAGAAAAAAAATCTCTCGCCATTGGGAAAAAGCCACCAAAAACCCCAAACTTTTCTACCTGTGACACATTTACCCCGAACTTTTTTTTGTGACACCAAAAACCCCAAACTTTGCTATTTATGACACATTTACCCCAATGCATTTAGTCCATGGGCATTTTCGTCTTTTTTACATTTTCTTTTTCTTTTCCTTTTTTTTTCTTTCCGGCGAGGGGGGCCTCGCCGGCGTCGGGCGAGCGTCGCCCTCGCCTGGGCGAGCGAGGGCGGCCCTCGCCCGACCCAGGCGAGGTCGACCCTCGCCGGCGTCGGGCGAGGGTCGACCTCGCCTGGGTCGGGCGAGGGCTGCCCTCGCTCGTCCAGGCGAGGGCTGCCCTCGCTCGTCCAGGCGAGGGCGACCCTCGCCCGACGCCGGCGAGGGCTGCCCTCGCCGGATCTGGCGAGGGCCGCCCTCGCCGGCGTCGAGCGAGGGCGGCCCTCGCCCGATCCGGCGAGGGAGACCCTCGCCGGCGTCGGGCGAGGGTCGCCCTCGCCTGGGCGAGCGAGGGCGGCCCTCGCTCGACGCCGGCGAGGGCCCCCCTCGCCAGATCCGGCGAGGGGGGCCCTCGCCGGCGTCGGGCGAGGGTCGCCCTCGCCTGGGCGAGCGAGGGCGGCCCTCGCCCGACCCAGGCGAGGGCGGCCCTCGCCCGACCCAGGCGAGGTCGACCCTCGCCCGACGCCGGCGAGGGTCGACCTCGCCTGGGTCGGGCGAGGGCCGCCCTCGCTCGCCCAAGCGATGTCACGCCTCGAACCCCATCGAGCCCGCGACATCCCTCTCCTCGGTCGGAAGAGTGCGACGTCCCAGGAATAGCGTCGCCGACCCAACGATCCATCAGAGTTAAATCGCGGCAGAAGCAGTAAAAAATCCCGGACATTAAAATTGGAGAACACCAGGAAGGAACAAATCGTCAAACCACCAAGCATATATTACACTTCCAAATATTTACATCATCCGCCAATACAAACCACAAAATAATTTATAAGCATACCGAACTATAAACTCAAAACCACCAAAATATCAAGATCAGCTCTCTAGGTCAGCACTATCTAAAAATGGGGCGCATCCTCCTCCCAGAACTATCCACTACGCCCTCTCGAAGGCGTCCACTCTGACTCACTGTCCTCGGCATCACCACCTGAATCCTCCGCAGCTGTCTGCTCACCCGACGACTCCGAGTCGACCTCAATCTCGACATTCAGGCGGGGGCTCTGAAATGGTTTGGTTAAAATAACCATGAGATCACATCTCAATAAGTCACAACCTAAGCCCCACCTAGGCTATCACGTAATTCCAGACACATCAAAACGCGCAACCAAACAACCACACAACCAGCAATCAAACATTCACACATACCTGGACTCTCTGCATACACACCATGCACGTTAGCCCACAATCCCAACATACAATTCTTGCACACATGCCATCACACACTTTCCACATATCAATACACACGCCAATCATACCACAGCAATACATCACAGCCGCGCGCGTGCCTCGATTATAAAGCAAAACCTACTTGGGCACGTCCCATACCATGCCTAGCAGATTTTACCCCATAATCGCGCACTGCATCACGCGATACAAATACACTCGCACACTAACTCACACCATGCATCACTTTCACAATCCTCACATGTCAAGCCAAATCCCGCTCGTTCTCAACCTTTCCACCACTACCGCGCCCGCGTAAAACGCATCAGGCCAACGGTCTTCTGACCTCGTCAGGCATCGACACCCCGTCGGGCCGGGCATCGTCACCTCGTCAGGGACGGCATCGTCCCGCGTAAACGAACACGCCTCAGGACGGAATCCTACACACACTTTCCTTCTACCGCGCCCGCGTAAAACGCATCAGGCCAACAGTCTTCTGACCACGTCATGCATCGTCACCCCGTCGGGCCGGGCATTGTCACCTCGTCAGGGACGGCATCGTCCCGCGTAAACGAACACGCCTCAGGACGGACCTTACCCCGCGTAAACGAACACGTCTCAGGGTATTACTTTTCCCATCAATCCTACATTCCCGTACCTTCGTTCCACACTCTCCACACGTACCACACGGCCACACATACACACGGTCGCACACAAATTCACATCTCGCACATACTTTTCACAATTACCCACCCTCATCACGCGAACACCACACAAACACCCAAGCTTGGCACGCGAACTCAATGCGCAATCACGCCACCACACCTCACAGCCACACAATCACACATACGAGCTCATTCAAGCATCAAACTACCCGTCAAAATGCCACGATAACACTGAATAATTCTCGAGAGAGAGAAAAATCGAGAATATGTAAAATCAGGTCCAAACTGGGCAGTTGCGCAGTGATAGAATCCATTTGAAATAAATATTAAACCAACTCCAAAAATTCTAAATTTTGGATATGTCATAAAAAACATCTTGATCAACATTTCTTATGAAGAACACGAAATCCGGTTCAATCTGCAACCATGTCTTTTTGTCCCTCGAAGTCAGACCAAAATCTGTTCGCTCAAACAGACCGTTTTGTCCCCAAAATACATTTATTTCAACACACAAATCATCTTAAAAAGCTTTGAACTTTTTATATGTTATAGCCACGAGTGTTCCCAACAACTTTTGTGAAGGAAGTATTTTAAAAATAGGCCTGGAAAAATTTATACAAATTCGAACAGACCCGAAGGTCGGGTGAACAGTAAATCGGGCAGTTTTATTTCGGTCCAAAGATGGACTTCCGAATGGCATCAAATGATTTCCAAAAATTCTCAAATTAAAATATGTTATACTTCAAGATGTTGGGAACAACTTTCATGAATAAAACTTTCTCAAATTCGGCCCACAAAATTCTCTACAAAAATAGCAAACCGGGCGGGTACAGTAACCGCGAATCCGCGATTCACCCCGAACCTCACGGATTCAAACCCGAACCGATTTCTACCGAATTCCAGCCGCCTAAACTCATTTCCCGACGTCTAATCCAATCCGAAACAACCGCTAACAGCCATACTCAGCCTCCAATAATCACGATCAACCACCAAAAACTATTATCGACACCTTAATCAACCTCTAAATCCTCTAAACCATATCCGAACGAGTCCGAAAATACCCGACGTCCTAAATAGGGATTAGATCGCGACTTACCCGAACTCTAGACTAACTCGGCTAGAGCGGAAAGGTGGAACGGCTGGCCAGTGGCTCACGGCGGCAGCAACGGTCTCCCGGCGGTGATCGGCGTCCACGCGGCCGAGAGAGGGGGAAGGGGAAATCGGTATAGGGGAGAGGATGGGGAAGGAAGCTGGTTCAGTGAGGGGGAAGGGCTGCCTTGGAGGGAGAGTGACAGGAATGAGGAGAGAGAGAAGGTTTCTTGACTTAAATAATCAAATTTGACCAAACTTTTCAAATTCCAATTTTGCCCCTCCTTACTTGGCCAATATTCTCCTAAGCCAAAATATCCAAGGGCATTTTGGTCCAATATTTTGGGACTGATATTTATCCACACTTAATCCCCAAATTTAATTTTCAAAATCCCCAAAATTCGGAATACCAAAAAATAGGCCTAGGGGCAAAGTCGTAATTTTCCGGTCCCGGGGCGAAATTCCAATTTTCACACATACGTGTTCCATATGTGCGTGGCCAACATAATATGACGTCGGATTCACGAAATTCATCGCGCAAGCCCTCGAAAATTGAATGCAAAGTTCCGGGAATAAAATAATATTATTTTTTCAATTTTTTGTCGAAATTCCAATTTTTTGCCAAAACCACTCTAAATGTGCGTGGCCACCCCAAAATGACCTTGGCCGCGAAAAATAACCTCAAATGGCCTCCGAATCCAGCCTCGGTGCCCACAAGGGCAAAACTGTAATTTCTGAGTTCCGGGTCGAAATTCCATTTTTCGACCGTACTTACCCCAAACATCATTGGCCACACTAAGATGACGTCATCCTCGTAAAAATAGTCGCGCACAACCCCGAAAATCGAGATCCAAGTCCGGACCCAATTTCGCGATCAAAATCACCCAATCTCAATTTTAGGGTCTCTCACTAACGGGCGACTGTTTAGGGATTACGCGTATCGACCTAGGGTTATTCGAGTCATGGCGACCTCGATCGTCACCGAAGGTCGACTCATGATCGAGTTCTTAGATCCACGTACATTTCCCTAGGTAGCTATTCCCTAAAGGTTAGTATCCCGAGAATGATCAGTTCCGGACGAGACTTACTAAAATGAAATGAGAAATAATATATATTTCATTGATTCCGGAAATAGGTCGAAATTCAGGATGTTACAACTCTTCCTCCCTTATAAAAATTTCGTCCTCGAAATTTACAACTCAACTAATTCCTCAAACAAATGGGGGTATTGACGTCGCATGGCCTCTTCACTTTCCCAGGTCGTACTTTTTGTCCCGTGATATTCCCACACAACCTTAACCATCGGGATCGTCTTGCTCCTCAAAACTTGTCTTTCCGATCCTCGGCAAGGGATACTTATCCATTACTGCCCTCTGTATAACTAGCCAGTCCATAGCCACTATTACATTCAAATCCTACATCTCTAGAACCGCTAATCAGTTCTTTCCTTCCCATTACCAGTTACAATCTTGCAATCCGGGTAGTCCAACGAAACTAAAATCTTATCAATCAAGGAAGCCATAACATGCCACAATTATAACATATAATATTCCTACTTGGACAAGGTCTAGTCCCATGTCTTCTACCACACAACTAGCATACAGCATCCTGATAACGATTCGGCTTTCCAATATCCCTTCTAACAGAAGGAACAAATGCTGATCCTCCGTCATCGGTCTCTTTCGAAGATTCCGATTGTCTCTCGCCGAAACGTATCTCGACCCGGAAGCAGCGTCTCTATCCGCTAAATCCCGCTTTATTGCTTGAGCCCGATCATAGATCTCATTATAGTCTCTCAAATTCAGCGAAATCATCTGACTACGGAGGTTCGGTTTCAACCCATCTCGGAACCTCCGAGCTCTATCCCATGGATCCTTCACCATCCTAGGGGCAAACTTAGATAACTTCGTGAACTTAGCCTCATACTGGTCCACTGTCCTTTGCCTCTGGCAAAGCCTCATAAACTCCACCAACTCCTGTTCCTTGGCACTCTTAGAAAAATACTTATTATTGAAAGTCTCCACAAACATCGCCCAAGTCTGGGCAGTACCAGCTAGGAATACTCTTCTTCTGGTGGCTTTCCACCAATCACTCGCATTCCCCTGAAGCTGATACACCGCCAACGCCACTTTCTCCTCATCCGTACATCCCGGTACATCAAAAGCCTTTTCCAACTCCTCTACCCAAAGTGACGCAGCCACCAAATCGCCTCCACCATCAAACTTAGGGAGCTTTAACTTCAGAAACTGTTTAACCAGCTGATGCATTAATCGAATCGCATTTACGTACCCCCGATTTCCATTATTGCCATTGAGGGCAACAGCCACAGTGGCCTCAACTGCTTGGGCGATAATGGCATCTCGTTCCTGAGTCTGCCTGCCCATCAAAACCCCAACCTCCTCGAGGGCCCTTATAACTCTATCCATTCGAGGATCCGCTGCAGCCCTAACATCAACTCTGGGATCTACTGCAGCTCCAGCGTCAACTCTAGGGTTTTCTACAAGTCTAGCCTCAACTCCGGGGTTCTCTGCAGACCTAGCATCAATTCCAAGATCCTCTTTCGCTCTGACTCGAGCACCACCTCGACCTCTGGCTCTTCTGCCTGTACCCTTTCAAGCACCTCTTCCCTGGCTCCTCATCGTCCTAACTTTCTATCACTCTCCTATATGCTATAATTCCATCCAGGGATTAAAGACCTAGGCCAACTAACCCAGTCTAGTCCTTGGCAGTGAGTTGACACAGTAATCCACTTAGCAGGCAATTAATCACACAACACCGAACCACATCAAAAGGGTTCGTGCACTTACCTCAGGTCTAGACGCACCTGCATTCCAATAAAACACCCAATTCACTCAACAATCACAACAACAGTCTGGAAATACATGTAGCCCTAGACACACTATGGTTCACTAAAGTCTCCCTAACTAACTACAGCTATCCTGGGTCTCCACTCCTTATCACTCCAAGCTTCGATTGACTTAAATCGAGCTGTCTTTGCTCTGATACCAATTCAACAGAGGATGTCACGCCTCGAACCCCATCGAGCCCGCGACATCCCTCTCCTCGGTCGGAAGAGTGCGACGTCCCAGGAATAGCGTCGCCGACCCAACGATCCATCAGAGTTAAATCGCGGCAGAAGCAGTAAAAAATCCCGGACATTAAAATTGGAGAACACTAGGAAGGAACAAATCATCAAACCACCAAGCATATATTACACTTCCAAATATTTACATCATCCGCCAATACAAACCACAAAATAATTTATAAGCATACCGAACTATAAACTCAAAACCACCAAAATATCAAGATCAGCTCTCTAGGTCAGCACTATCTAAAAATGGGGCGCATCCTCCTCCCAGAACTATCCCCTACGCCCTCTCGAAGGCGTCCACTCTGACTCACTGTCCTCGACATCACCACCTGAATCCTCCGCAGCTGTCTGCTCACCCGACGACTCCGAGTCGACCTCAATCTCGACATTCAGGCGGGGGCTCTGAAATGGTTTGATTAAAACAACCATAAGATCACATCTCAATAAGTCACAACCTAAGCCCCACCTAGGCTATCACGTCATTCCAGACACATCCAAACGCGCAACCAAATAACCACACAACCAGCAATCAAACATTCACACATACCAGGACTCTCTGCGTACACACCATGCACGTTAGCCCACAATCCCAACATACAATTCTTGCACACATGCCATCACACACTTTCCACATATCAATACACACGCCAATCATACCACAGCAATACATCACAGCCGCGCGCGTGTCTCGATTATAAAGCAAAACCTACTTGGGCACGTCCCATACCATGCTTAGCAGATTTTACCCCATAATCGCGAACTGTATCAGGCGATACAAACACACTCGCACACTAACTCACACCATGCATCACTTTCACAATTCTCACATGTCAAGCCAAATCCCGCTTGTTCTTAACCTTTCCACCACTACCGCGCCCGCGTAAAACGCATCAGGCCAACGGTCTTCTGACCTCGTCAGGCCAGGCATCGTCACCTCGTCAGGGACGACATCGTCCCGCGTAAACGAACACGCCTCAGGACGGAATCCTACACACACTTTCCTTCTACCGCGCCCGCGTAAAACGCATCAGGTCAACAGTCTTCTGACCACGTCATGCATCGTCACCCCGTCGAGCCGGGCATCGTCACCTCGTCAGGGACGGCATCGTCCCGCGTAAACGAACACGCCTCAGGACGGACCTTACCCCGCGTAAACGAACACGTCTCAGGGTATTACTTTTCCCATCAATCCTACATTCCCGTACCTTCGTTCCACACTCTCCACACGTACCACACGGCCACACATACACACGGTCGCACACAAATTCACATCTCGCACATACTTTTCACAATTACCCACCCTCATCACGCGAACACCACACAAACACCCAAGCTTGGCACGCGAACTCAATGCGCAATCACGCCACCACACCTCACAGCCACACAATCACACATACGAGCTCATTCAAGCATCAAACTACCCGTCAAAATGCCACGATAACACTGAATAATTCTCGAGAGAGAGAAAAATCGAGAATATGTAAAATCAGGTCCAAACTGGGCAGTTGCGCAGTGATAGAATCCATTTGAAATAAATATTAAACCAACTCCAAAAATTCTAAATTTTGGATATGTCATAAAAAACATCTTGATCAACATTTCTTATGAAGAACACGAAATCCGGTTCAATCTGCAACCATGTCTTTTTGTCCCTCGAAGTCAGACCAAAATCTGTTCGCTCAAACAGACCGTTTTGTCCCCAAAATACATTTATTTCAACACACAAATCATCTTAAAAAGCTTTGAAATTTTTATATGTTATAGCCACGAGTGTCCCCAACAAATTTTGTGAAGGAAGTATTTTAAAAATAGGCCTGAAAAAATTTATAAAAATTCGAACAGACCCGAAGGTCGGGTGAACAGTAAATCGGGCAATTTTATTTCGGTCCAAAGATGGACTTCCGAATGGCATCAAATGATTTCCAAAAATTCCCAAATTAAAATATGTTATACTTCAAGATGTTAGGAACAACTTTCATGAATAAAACTTTCTCAAATTCGGCCCACAAAATTCTCTACAAAAATAGCAAACTGGGCGGGTACAGTAACCGCGAATCCGCGATTCACCCCGAACCTCACAGATTCAAACCCGAACCGATTTCTACCGAATTCTAACCGCCTAAACTCATTTCCCGACGTCTAATCCAATCCGTAACAACCACTAACAGCCATACTCAGCCTCCAATAACTACGATCAACCATCAAAAACCATTATCGACACCTTAATCAATCTCTAAATCCTCTAAACCATATCCGAACAAGTCCGAAAATACCCGACGTCCTAAATAGGGATTAGATCGCGACTTACCCGAACTCTAGACTAACTCGGCTAGAGCGGAAAGATGGAACGGCTGGCCAGTGGCTCACGGCGGCAGCAACGGTCTCCCGGCGGTGATCAGTGTCCACGCGGCCGAGAGAGGGGGAAGGGGAAATCGGTATGGGGGAGAGGATGGGGAAGGAAGCTGGTTCAGTGAGGGGGAAGGGCTGCCGTGGAGGGAGAGTGAGAGGAATGAGGAGAGAGAGAAGGTTTCTTGACTTAAATAATCAAATTTGACCAAACTTTCCAAATTCCAATTTTGCCCCTCCTTACTTGGCCAATATTCTCCTAAGCCAAAATATCCAAGGGCATTTTGGTCCAATATTTTGGGACTGATATTTATCCACACTTAATCCCCAAATTTAATTTCCAAAATCCCCAAAATTCGGAATACCCAAAAATAGGCCTAGGGGCAAAGTCGTAATTTTCCGGTCCCGGGGCGAAATTTCAATTTTCACACATACGTGTTCCATATGTGCGTGGCCAACATAATATGACGTCGGATTCGCGAAATTCATCGCGCAAGCCCTCGAAAATTGACTGCAAAGTTCCGGGAATAAAATAATATTATTTTTCCAATTTTTTGTCGAAATTCCAATTTTTTGCCAAAACCACTCTAAATGTGCGTGGCCACCCCAAAATGACCTTGGCCGCGAAAAATAACCTCAAACGGTCTCCGAATCCAGCCTCGGTGCCCACAAGGGCAAAACCGTAATTTCTGAGTTCCGGGTCGAAATTCCATTTTTCGACCGTACTTACCCCAAACATCATTGGCCACACTAAGATGACGTCATCCTCGTAAAAATAGTCGCGCACGACCCCGAAAATCGACATCCAAGTCCGGACCCAATTTCGCGATCAAAATCGCCTAATCTCAATTTTAGGGTCTCTCACTAACGGGCGGCTGTTTAGGAATTACGCGTATCGACCTAGGGTTATTCGAGTCATGGCGACCTCGATCGTCACCGAAGGTCGACTCATGATCGAGTTCTTAGGTCCACGTATATTTCCCTAGGTAGCCATTCCCTAAAGGTTAGTATCCTGAGAATGATCAGTTCCGGGCGAGACTTACTAAAATGAAATGAGAAATAATATATATTTCATTGATTCCGGAAATAGGTCGAAATTCAGGATGTTACAGGCGAGGGCGACGCTCGCCCGACGCCGGCGAGGGCCGCCCTCGCTCGCCCAGGCGAGCGCGACCCTCGCCGGACGCCGGCAAGGGCCCCCCTCGCCGGAAAGGGAAAAAAAAGGGAAAAAAAAAAGAAAATATAAAAAAGACGAAAATGCCCATAAACTAAATGCATTTGGGGTAAATGTGTCACAAATAGCAAAGTTTGGAGTTTTTGGTGTTACAAAAAAAAGTTCGGGGTAAATGTGTCACAGGTGAGAAAGTTTGGGGTTTTTGGTGGCTTTTTCCCTATTTAACAACTTTTATTTACCTTTTGACCATCGTTTAAATTCACCAACTTTTATATGAAATTACCATTATTTATTTGTATGACCTATCAACTTTTTCCCCATTAAGTCCAAGTACTTTTGCGGTATCAACTCTCTTTTCAAGTTGCTTACCAACATTTATTTGTTTTTCCTAAGATTTACCTACATTAATTAGCGAACATCATCAATACTACTATAATATGGTTGACTAATTAATGAAAACTATGATCTAGTTTGAAAGGTCAATTTGTTTTACTAAAAACTTCTTTGTCGGAAAATGACACGTAATGACTAACAAACTGAAATCAACTTCTTTGTTTGTTCTGTAATCCATCATAATAACAAGAATTATAAAGAAATTAGGAAAGAGATTGTAAAAATCATAGTTGCAAAATATCATATATGATCGTGTTTTTTTTAGGAATGTGGGAGAACGCGAGCATTAGTGAAGAAAAAAAAGAAATATATGAGAGGAGATAGGAAATAGACATAACGACATAATCTACTCACTTGTATGCGTAGCAAGACATTAGGGAAAACACGGGTGTGCAAAGAAACCGGTAATCACCCGGACGACCTAGAACTCGACCGGACCGGCCCGGAACTGGCGATTCTCAACCGGTCCAGTTCTTTATTCCAACCATGGAACCGTCCACCGGTACTGAACCGGTATATATATATATATTTAAAAAAAAATTCCATGTTATAGTTATATTGTGAAATCTACTTATTTGTTCATGCATGCATAGAGTCCAATGATTCTTGAAGCTAACAAGAAAAACTCTTATTAGATGAAGTGAGAAAATATTTTTTTTTCAGAGAATAGCTTGTATTTGCTTCCCTTGAGAATATCTGTCTCAATGTGTTCTCATAGAATCAATATTTTTTTATTAATTTCGTGATGAAACCGAAGAAGTATCCATATAGAAATTAGGTTCATCATGGTGTTGATTGATGAATGTCATGGTGTTGATTGATGAATGCAATTTTGTGGAGATTGGAAACCGGTTCCATAGAGTCACTCGAGAACCGGAGTAGTGGTTCGCTCCAATTCTCAGGTAGGTCCATGGAACTAACGGTGATTCCCGATTCCGACTTTTCAGAATTGGTCCTTAGTGGACGGTTCCAGGTTTTAAGGTGAGAACCACCCACCCGGACCATGTTCACTTTCAGGAAAAATGATTTCCTTTTTGTTAAAAGGAGAATTCATTTTCCCTAATCTAAATTTGTTGTTTTTATCCATGAATATTGCCTTTTGTTATCCAAACGCTAGAAATTTCCAAAACAATATCCTAGAAATGGTTTTTCCATCAAACAAGCTAACCCTAAGTAATATAAAATCCTATCACGTGGCTAACTTAAGAGTCATGAGGCAGACCGCGTGCACGACTTCGAGAGAACTTTCCAAAATTCAAATAATTAAAAGGTCGACATCGTTTTCTTCCATCTCTAAAACGACTTTATCAACTTAAGAATGATAATCACCACCACGTCATTGAGTGTAAATGTTTTATATTAAGATCATTGAATGCGTAAAGTTATTGAACAATTTGGCTGACTATGCTCTTCATTCTAATCATAACCACGAGGATTTTATTGCGATAACTTGTACAAGCCCTGCAAGCATCCGACGACTCTTCATGTGCACCACGGCATCATATGCATTGACTTGGGATTATTTACAATATATGTTACCTCTATCAGAGTATTTAGAATAGTTTTGCTTATTCAGAAATGGTGAGCACAAATAGCGAACATCATCAATTCTACTGTAACCAGGTCGACCAATTAAAAAACTAATGATAATGTTTCATGAAAACTTTCTTGTTGCTGGAAAAGTTTTTAGGAAATTCAATATTAGAGAATGTAAACCATTTTTTCGTGTTTGTTCATTCTAAAAACAAGTTAAAAAAAATTAGTTTTATGGTATTTAATAATAAGTGAAACCATTAAAGGCAGCTTGTATATTTAAAAATGACATTTAATGACTAACAATTGAAATCAACATTTTCTTTGTTTATTATAAAGAAATTCAAAAGGAAACTATAAAACCATAGTTGCGAAATATCATATATGATCGTATTTTTTATGAACACAAGCATAAAATGATGCAAATTCAGGATATGGTAGGCAAGATTCATGAAAAAAATACAGATGAGACTTCTAGAAGGAAAAAAAGAAATACACAATGAGAGTAGGAAATAGACATAAAGGACATGTTCTACTCATTTGTACGCTTAGCAATAGGTCAAGGAAAATGATTTCCTTCCGGCTAGAAGAGGAAGTTGTTTTCCCTAATCTAAACTTGTTGTTTTCAGTCAATGGAAAACGTTTTTCGTTAATCAAATAGCTTTTTGCCATCTAAATTGTTAAGGTGCACGTGTGAATTGTGTTAGAATAGTCTCACATCAAAAAATTGATATAATGTAGAGTAGTTAATATATCGCAGTTGGCTTATAATCCATTAGTTTAAAGTGGAGATGGGTCCAACTGGATAAATTGATAGGCTCAAACTTGGGCTGCCTCTAAGCGATCTCCCCTCATGAAGGTATCCAACTTTGGTGGTGTCACGACCTCCTCACACGTGGTCTAAACCTAGGACTTAACTCGAGCTCTCCTAGGCACATATCAACTCGCGACTTGAGGTTCAAGTTATTAACATATAGATCAATTTATATCTAGGAATCGTCATTAACCAGTTTTTGATGGGTCAATTAGAAACACAAGTAAAGCGACGGGAGAATCGCCTTACTCCTACGAACCAGAGATTCAATGAGTTTGAGGACTTTATTATATTAGTTACACAACTAGTGCCCTTTCGGTACCTAACCTTATTCGAACAGCACCTAAAGTGTTCATTTAGTCTTGTTATCAATTGTGAATCCTAAGGTTCTAATCCCAACCAGGCTAAGGAAACAACAATTAATACATCGGAAGTGCGCAAACAATGGCCTAATATGCCTCTAAACATCTACACGCAATTCAAACATGCAAACCAAACAACGTGCAACCAAACATGGCACTAATCATAGAAAACGGAAAGCAAAAGGAAATTCTATAGCCCAATTTCCATTTCTTAATTTTCAGAAAAAATAAATAAATTTTTTTGGAATTTTTTATTTTTTTAATATTAAACTTATAATAACAGGTGGATCCGGGTCAGATCTTTGGATTCGGCCCGGGTCCACCGCCAGACTAGGCTCGTCAGCCCAGTCCGGCCAGACTAAAAAATGAATAAGAAATTACAGGGCCCAGCCCACTTTTCTATTTAAAAAAACCAAGCTCGGCCCAACCCTATTTCCTATTTTTCTAGCCCAGCCCAAAGGAGAAAAATAGAACCAAGTCAGCCTCCTCGCCCGACCCGGATCCAACTAGCTCTGCGTTCTCTTTGCTCCGCGGGATATCTCTCTCGACCGGCCCTCTCACCGGGTTGTCGAGAGGCGCCAACGTCAACCAGGATCCCACGCTAGGCGATGTTCGGCGGCTGGCTAGCCACAGCCGACCATTCGGTCCCCTTTTGGCCGGCGACGCCTTAGCGACGTCTATGGTGGGCGCCGCTCGCGCACCCGATCCGCGAGGTCCACGGCCTCTGTGGGCAGACACGATGGTGGCCACATTCCAAGTAAACACCAACCGCACCGACAGCCACACCCTCTCCACCTAGATCGTCGTTCCTCAGCCGACCTTGATATTGCAGCCAAAAACATCCCTCTCGCGGCCGAACATGAAATGTTGAAGGAAATGGTGGAAAGGCGATAAAACCACCAAACGGTCGACACATGGGGACGTCAAACACAAAAACATCACGGCAAAAGAACGAATCAACACAAGGACCCTCGGTTTTTAGCCAAAACGGCAAGACCAACTAGATCTCACTGAAGCATTATAACAAACAGGTAGTGGGCGCTAAAAAAACGAAGTATTCCTGGCTCAGCGAAGACTCGAATCCGAGCCGGGACACTCGACACAATAACAGAACGTGCACAGCATTCAAACAAGGGACGGACGGGGGCCAGAGCTCGCACGAGCCGGACGGCCATAAGCTCCGGTTGATGTGCCTAGAAACTAGGGAAAAATAGGAACTGGCCGCAAAAGGGGAAAGAGCGATGGTTGGTCGCAATGTTCGCTACCAGTTCCATTCACGTTGTACTGTTTATTTGGGTAGGTGGCCTGCCACTGTCCGATCGACATCCGGCCAACCTGCCCCTGTCCCGTCCATCCTCACATACTCTGCTTCTGTGTCCTCTCTGTCGCATGCTTACGTGAGGGTGAGAAGGAAAAATGCACGGTTGGGCTGATGGGAAAGGAGAGGTCGGTCGGGATGGCCCCGCTTTGCTCTTTTCAAAAAATATTTTTTAAAATAATAAAAAAGAAAAATATGCTCTAATAAACCCTATTAATGCAAATGAACCTGTTGTCTATGTGCCATGCAATTTCAATGAAAATATATTTGTTTAGGGGTTTAACATTAATCCCGAATTTTCTATGTAATAATTTACTAAATGGATAATCAAAATTTAGGTGTCAACAGGTGGGCCTCTCTCAATATGTATGGTATTTGGTGAATATGCTGAGGAATGCATATCGCGATCAACACGATTTCTGGGCAACTTTCATGGTTCGGCATGAAAAAAGAAGCCTAGATGAAGATAAAGGTGGGCGTTGCGGTGTATCCAGCGCGGTTCGATGGCTATTGTGATGATGCGATTCCATGGTTTGGAGAACGGGACATTGGTACAGTATCACCAATTGACAGTGCGATTTCAGACTGTTGTGAGGATGATAATTTTCTAAGGAATTCAAATCATGGTCATCTCATCAATGCAACTAGAGTCTATTGCTCAAGGATTTATTGTTCCGAGAAGAAAATAAAGAAAAAAAATACCTGTCACATAAGCTAAAGGACTTTGGGAAATATCATTACTTGGTGGGATTAGAGCTAAGAGATATGATACTTGCTACTGATTGGAGGGAAAGCTATGTGGAGAATTAAAAGTGCTATGCTCCCATGTTGCTGCAAAAGGCTTGTTCTCTATTGAGCCGTATTAGATGAGACTCATCATGTCTGTTGATCTCGTCGTGGTTGGCTTGGAAAATCATGCCTTTATTGTAGGTTTATCCGATTGAGAAGATTGGCTGTTCCTAAGTTTTTGCTGACACCAAGGCTCGGTGTGACCATCTCTTCCACAAAAATTGCAAAGCAAGGATTACCTACGGCCTTTGAATTTGGGTTGATGATTCAAATGCGATTTGCCCATCTGACCATGTGGGCTGCCATAAATGATTGATCATGATGATGACTGGGCTTAGCCAAGAGCACGGATTTTTGTCTTTCCTCTTGCAATGAAAGAGAAAAAGGTTTTGTTGGTACCTGAATTTTCCCGATGGTTAAAGTTATAAAATTTGAGATTCGATATTCTTGATCGTGGAGAGACTTATTTCTTAAAAAAAATATCATTAGTTTCTGTTTTTTTTTCTAGATATTTGATTTAGGAACATTTTAGTATTAGAAACCTCGGGCCCAACGGCTAAACTTTTTGTCAATGACAATCCCAAAGAGCCTCGACCATCCCAATCCATAATTGGACTCGAAACTTCTCCCCGACAATTTTAACTTGTCTTTTCGTGATTGATTGAAGGCCCAAACAATCTTAGACGATTGCAAACTAGGTGTCATAACAAGTGTCTTTGAGTGTATTTTCCAATGATATATGACTTGTGCACCAGCTCCAAGCATACGTTCCCGGGTTTGCCTTTTTCTGAGCAAGTGTAGACTCACGTCCCTAGACGAAAACCAGTAATGGGCCTGTTTGGTTCAGCATTTGAATACTGCTTTGAGGCTCTAAAGTCTCTTGAGTAAATGCAAAGTTGTTGGGCAAGTTTGAGGATGCAATTGCATCTCCAAAGCTTGGAAAGGGCCTTTGGCTGAATGAAGTTCATGAGGAGCCTTGGGAAGTTGTATTTTTGAAATGCAATTAGGCATAGTTCATCATCTTCCCAAGTAGCTGGTCTGGCGGCCGGTGACCGCCGCCTAAGGGCTAGTGCACCAGCGACTGCCACCTAGGGGTCACGTGACCACGGCGACCGCTGCATGGGGTCGCCGGACCTCAGGCATCACCTGGGTCGCGCGACCCTAGGCGACAGTCGCCCGTGTCGTGCGATCCCTAGGCGATCGCCACCTGGGGTCACACGACCTCAGGCGGCGGTCATCAAGTTCATGCAACCCCCAGGCAACCTCCACTTGAGGTCATGCAACCTCCGGCCGCCTCGCCTAAGGTCAGGCGAGGCTGGCCGGCGACCAGATCTAGCTGTTGAGTGGTTGGCCAGCTTTTTTTTTTTTTTTTTTTTTTAAATATCAGCAAAAGTCTTTACAAATAATTTTAACCAAATGGTATTTAGGCCAACGTTGCTTTCAAATGTGATTTTAAAATACACATTACGAAATACTACTTGCATTTCGAAAAATCCTTTTAGCTCAAATACCTTTGCATTTTACCAAAGGCATTTCCCAAAACCGAACCAAACAGGCTGGGCCTCAAAAAGTGGACTTCCTGATATCCGGTTAGGCTGAAATTTTAACAAGCTACCCCTATTTATTGACTCATTTCCCACAAAATTTCAGCCCAATCGAACGAACAACGAGTGCGTGCTCACCGTTTCCACGCAACTGCAGTCAGCCCAAAATGCTTGGTAAAGACCTCTTAACTGCTGCACCTCCAAAATTGTAGCAACTTGTGGTGATTTTCAAAAGGCTACCATGCCAAGCACACAAGTAGTTCAGAATATATGTTTAGTTTGAGCAGGTTTTCTAAAAAGAAATGTTTCATATTTTGGATAGGAATAATACACACACACTACTATGATATTAATTAGATAAAGTAGAGCAAGAAAGAGGAAGCTGTGTGATTCTTCGAATTGATTAGTAAATTATTTGCTATTGGGTTTCCTTGTGAAGTAGGTACCAGCACTCAAATTGAACCATGTAAATCTCATGTGTTCTTTATTGTTTTTCGTTTATTTATCTGGTGATTTTGTTTTGATTTAATTGCAAGCTCCGGTTAGCTTACACGTTCTAATACAACACAAGTTATATCACTTCATAGTATGAACATAACTATAGTTCAACCATAGATTCCTCAATCATAGTTATACCAAACAGGCTTTAAGATTGAAAATAGTATTAAGCTAATTCAACATAAGCTAAGCTATTTCTTGTGATTGACGAATTATTACATATCTACATTTTTTAACTAAAGGATATAATTTTTTCATCCTGATATATGGGATATTCTTGCCTGGACCCCGATCTAGAATCAGGTGTAATCACAACAATTAAACTTTGTGGGATTCACATGACATTCACAGGATCAATGACTAAGATTGACCTGTTTCATCTTGGATTGGGAGGAAGTCAAGTACCTGCCCTTATAAGGTGACCAATATAACAACACTATCACATTTTGAAGTGAAATTTCATATAGTCAAAATGAAGATACAACATTCTACGTGTCATCATAACTAGTACATCATAACGGCCGACACTTTCAATGAGAAAACTAGGCACTATTACCTTACATATCATGTCAAATATGGCAAAATATGAGGAGACACCAAACTTAGTAAATTTTATCTAGACAAATAGGATGTGAAGTTGGGAGATAAACTTAATAAAAAAAAGGAAATTCGTGATATGTTTATATGTAACCTTCGATAGACGCAACTGTCCAACTGTGTTTTTTTGTGTAATGCAAATAATTAAATTAAGATAGGAGGGGTGGAGATGTGAAGCCACCATAGATCAACCCTTTGGCGATGTGATGAGAAGCAGACTCGGTGAAGTGAATCCCATCCCAATCGGCAAAAGCCGATGGATGTTTGCAAAGAGTTGAGCCGGTCTGACCACATAATCTCGACATATTGAAGTTGTATGGACCACCTCCTCCACAACAAGCCCTTAGTGCCCCTCCATAGAAGCCTGCGTGAATGCACAAGTACGTTTATGGCGTGAACAGGTTAATCTCCTGGTCGTCAATAACGATGAAGTACAGCTTCATTTATTTCATGTCAAGACATTTTATACAAATTATGTTACTACATGTGTGGTCATGTCAATGACATGAACCAAAATGTCCTAATGTTCTCTATGTGATTTGCTATATACAAAGAAATACTACGACTGTTCTTTCCAGAAAGGGCACGGGAGTTTCAAATCGATGTATTTTTTCTTTCAGTTTTTGGGTTTTAGTTTTTTTTTTTTTGAGCACCGGGTTTTAGTTTAGAAGCCAAAAGACAGGGTACTTGTTAAAGAGCTCCCATGGCATTACATGTAACCGATAAGGAATGTTTTCAATAATACGAAAAAAGTAATGCTTTTTTCTGGATTGAAAATATATACGATAAAGAAAATTACAATATTTTTTTTTTCATTTGGTTTCCTATTTAGTGTCTTGAACACTCATTAAAAACTTTAGCATAGAAATGAAGCCGGAAATCAAGTACGTAGGTAAGCTGTCACCCACTTGTTAACATCAGTACGATAATAAGCTCCACTATTAAAAATTAAAATGTGAAACTACGTTTGGTTGCTTCCACATTTAAGGGGTTCAGTTGATATTAATCACTCCCTGCCGTGCAAATCAGCTACAATGGAACTCTGGCACTTTACTAACCTACATTGCCAAATGCCCATATTTGAAGAGATGTACGACATAGATCTAAATGAGAAAGATTAATTAATGATATGAAATTTCTCAAGGTGACAAATTGACTGGAGCAATAAACTTAGAGTAATTATGGCACGAGTGTATTAATTCGAGATGTTTTGTAACAGAAAAATTAGTTTGGGATAAATATGACATGCTTGTACCAGTTATGGAGTGTTTGTGACCCAAAACACAAAACTTAGCTGGCAATAGGCACGTGTATACTAATTGGTGATTTTTTGAGGTGTTTCTCTTTTTTTTTACAGAATCATCTTTATAATTATGAATCTCGATTGTTATTTGAAGATAAATCTATAATTGCTATATGAATGGTGATGGATTGTAGAAAATAAAGTCATACATACTCGATTCATTACAAGATTATTAGATTTAAGTAAAAAAAAAATATGCGTTGACAATGACACATGAGAGGAAAAAAGATAGCTATAAAGAAGGCTCACCATAGAGTTTTGGAGTGCGATAGATAGACATGGAGGCACCATGATAATCAGCGTACGCAATTCTTGCATGAGGGTATTGTTCTCTCAAATTTTGCAATTCTTGCTTGAGGTACTTATTGTGATACTTGAATAAAGCATTATAAGCCTCGAGACACCCGGTTCTTGGGTCATATGCCGATATATTAGCGCTTTGAAACAAAGTTAGATACGCGGAGATGCAGCCTGTCGGGAACTGTCCTGGCACCACCAGATCCACAGCCCCTTCTTCTATCAGCATCTGTTATGGTCATGATGATTCAAGGAAATAAAGAAAAATAAAAAGGAAACTTGATAATAGTGAGAAATGCAAAAAAAGAAAATAAAAGAAGAAGCAATCTCGAGACAAATCATATGGATCATTTTGTAAGTATACGTAATTCACTATGGGATCTGCTTCATGTACCACATGATCATACTTCTCTAATAGTCACCATGACCGTAGGTTAATGTTTATTAGTCATCATTTTGGCTATGTCAATGTTTCTTTGTGACATCTTAACTTCCTCTTGATCATTACTTTTAGGGTTTACATTTTGTACAGCTATTGAAAGAAGAAATTTTTCCAAATAGAGGAGTGATAAAGGCATTTCTTTTTTATTTCTTATTCAACGTCCTCACAAAGTGACTCTTGATTTAATTGCGAGAATTGAATGCTAAGCTCATGACTAAAAAAAGCGTTTAACCAATATGTGCTCGTAGACGAAACGTAATGATTCAAAGCAATCCTTAGTTTTATTACGTGAATTTAATGTTAAGCTCGTGCCAACGAAAACATTCTCCTTAGATCTTTATATCGTAATGCGTGCCTGATATGGTGATGGCAAAAGAAGCCCAAATTAGTGTCATTTCTCCATTAATAAACATAACTCAGATTGCTTTCATAAGGAATACATGTGAAAAATCGAAGTAAGTTTGTGCGACATACACTGACGGCTCGAGTGATGGCTCCAACGATTTGTGGTACCAAAGGACGTAGCTGTTCAATGGTTCGACCAAAGAGAAAGGGAAAGTTGTAGTCATTTTCACCTATCTCCCCCACCAGAAACAGAGACTTCTTAAAGTACTCATCACATTCTGCACCCAAAAAAATGAAAACTTATAGCGCAGCTCAAGGAGGCAAGATAAAGTAATTTTTATGTGTGACTTGATAAATTATGGCACATGTTTCATCAAAGTTACACTAAGCATCAAGCAGCAGAAGGGGGTGACAGCCATAGCTGGCCCCTCATTTGGTCCGTCATTGAATTACATTTAGGAAAATTACCAAAAAAATCTAAATCTATTACATTTATGCTAATTCAGTGTTAAAATTTTTAATTTGGGCCAATTTAGCTTAAACCTTTTGACGATTTGCGAATGCAGTCTTTCTAACCAATTTTGGTTGGAAAATTGCTGATGTAAACGCTGATCGTCTTATAAGTTGAGCAAAAGAACCAGAATAAACCGGCCGGTTCTAAGTAGTCCCGCGGGAACAAGTCTGGCTCTCGGTTCCTAAATTTGGAACTGGTGAATATCGGTCTAGTCCTCAATTCTAGGTGTGGACCCACCCACCTAGACCACCCGAACTGGACCAATTTTTTTTTTTTCAAATTTTCAAAACCCTAATTCCCATTTTTTATCACTTAGACTCAATCACACACGCTCATCGCTCACGTCTCTAAGTTGTAAGCATCAAAGCCTAGCAAAGCCAACTCTCACTCTCACTTCTCTCAGTCTCAATCACATAGCGCTTACGCTTCCCTCGCAACCGACACCTCTCAAACTTGGTTCTTGATGATCATTATAGCTTTGTTCGTGGAGATGATCATCAAGTTTAGCTTATTATGAGCTTGTTCGATTAACATCACTCATGCAATAGTTTAGACTATGTAACAACACTTGTAGTATTGCAGTGAATAGGAAAAAAAAAAAGAGAAGGCACGGTTGGTTCCGGGATCAGGTGGGTTGGTTCTCGGCTCCACAAATTGGGAATCGGCCCTTCTAGTTCGGTTCTAGGGTGGGAACCAACCCACCTAGAACCGATCACCCCTATCGTTTTACGTGGCACAATTGATGCTCACGTGGATCATTTTCATAATTAATTACTTTCTAAATTTTTTTGTTTTTTTCCATTTTCTTTTTTTCTTTTTATTTAATTTCCCTACGCTGGTCTGTGGCCTCGACAAAGGTTGTTGGCCACAAGTGAAAGTCTAGATGCCCTCGCCGGCCGTCATTAGATCTAGAAGAGGGGTCATGAGCCCTGGCCCAGTAGCCGGTGAAGGCCTTGGCGAGGGGCTGTGAGCCCTCACTCATTGGTTTGCGAGGGTTGCGACACCCTTACCTACGATAGTTGCAGGCCTCATTTAAAAAATCAAACAAAAGAAACAACGAAAAAAGAAAAAAAACTCGAAAATAATATTAAAAAGTCCTCGTCAGCGTCAATTGTGCCAAGTAGGACGGCGGGTGTCCATGTTAGTGATTCTTGGCCAAAATTGGCCGGATATTGTCAAAAAGTTTAGGACTAAATTGGCTAAATTGAAAGGTTTATGATTGAATTGGTATAAGTGCAATAGGTTTAACATATTTTTTGTGATTATCCCATTTACATCTCTATAAATGTAAAATATTAAATCTATAGATAGGTTTATTCATAGACAAGAGTGCACACATTTCACTTTTCACGGTTATTTCCCTAATATGTGTCAAAAGATACATATTGCAAGCATCAGTTTATTTTGTTTGGGTTAAATGAATCATTAATCTCTGAAACTTTTCACTATGAAAGGGAGAAATTTACCTTGTTTGGTAGTGCAGAGAGACGACTTCAAATTCTTGAACCAGCCAAGCTGAACGTTCAACGAGTCATTGGTCCACAACACAATCTGCTGTGCAGAGAAGAAAGACGAGTCGATCGCTGTGGCACCAGCAACTGCGAAGTTCACTCCCGTACGGACAGGTGAACCTTTGGCTACTGCCAGATATGGTGGAAGATATGGCAGTCCAAATGCTTCAGCTGCACTTTCATAATTTATGTTCATCATGGGATTAAAAATACTTCATTAGGAGCATAAAAGTTGGAGGGTATTCGTTCATCGCATTTTAATAGGAGTTATATTGGATACACAAAGCTGTCTGAAAAAGCCAGATGAAACTATTTCGTATGAGATAGCATTGTAGTAATGTGCTGTCGAGTTATAAGTGAAATTGTCTTTTTTCTGAAACCTTAATTTATTAAGAAGTGGATCAAAATGCATTTATAGTATATCACTTAACATGAGTGATCGAAAACTGTAAAGAACAAATTACAACGGAATACCTAAGAAATCGATAATGAGGCGTCCATCCGAGCATCGACCAGTTGCATGGTGGAAGAAAGTCTCCCCGTAAGGGAGATTTTTGATGACTGGAAATGCAAGTGCCCCGGAAAGGAGGAAGTTTCCGGTGTCGCTATGAGAGTCGCCGAAGTTAAAGATTGCATCATAGTGACCGGGGCTCGACAAAACGGACTTTGAAGAGAGGCAGCAGAACAAGAAGAAGACTAGTATGTTCATTGCTTTCATGTCGCGCAACACTAGAGAATTCGATGAAGGAAGAGTCTGCTTAGGGTTTAGCTTGAACCCTTACGTTATCTCATAGAGCAATCTCACCTTCCCAATACAGTTTCGACGAGAAATGGCACCCTTTTATTAAATGGCGGGGTCAGATATCCAGGATCTTGTATTACGTAGATGACGTGCGGAAGTTTTCACATTCTCATCTATTCTATATATGTCCATAGTCGTGTTATGAATTGTCCTATTACATTCTTCATGATCATAACATTCTACAGCTGGCGTGGTTATCAACTGAAATGAACGAGAACGACATAGCGAAACGACCTTCAAGTGCCTGTCTTACTCTCTTAATTTTGGTTTAGAAGTTCCATTTGTGTTTTGCCACTTGTGCAACTTTGGCCATGGTATAGTCTTTAACACAAACGACGTTGAAACAATGCATTTCGTTGTAATTCTATCACTTTCTCTCGTCTTTTTTTCTAGATAATCAAGGACATAAAATTTTTGACTCAATTAAACCTTAAGAATGCACGCCCAGTGTCTTGCTCGTGAGGATCCGGCGACACTGCAGTTGAAGGGTGACCGACATTACCACCACAGGGTATGAATTGAAGAATAATGAGTTGTACATGTAGACTGGAATTGAATGGTTTGAGTCCAATCAGGTCCTTGAACTATACATATCTCATTGTTCAAGTTGATCCTGATGTAAAAAATTCCTATGGAAATACTGATGTAGCCATGGAAAGCCAGTTTGGCTCTTACATAGCAGCTCATGGCGCCAACATCGCCATTAAAAACTTAAAAAAGCACGGGGAAGAAATTTGAACAAAAAACGAGACTCCTTCAAGGTGAGACGCGCGGGTTACAGAGGGTGGCGGTGACACCTCCCGACCTTCGGCGAGGGTGGCTGAACTCCTATGATACTGGGTGGTGTTTCTAGACATGTTTTGTTGCCTAGCCATGGCTCTGATGCCGCAGAAGTGTTAAAGAAAAGTAAACTGGAATAACTTTTCACTATTCACATACACACTGTCATGGTAACTTTATACATTTTATTCACTTTACACAATGGAGGAAGTGGCAGACAATCTCTATGGATATACCAAAGAAAGAAAGAATATGTTCAAGATTATTTCCTTTTCTTGCAAGGAAGGTATAGGTGGCAAGGCTTTTCTTTCTATTTGCGTGCTTCCTGATCATCCAGTGATGTTATGACCAAAAAAAAAAATCATCCAGTGATGTAATGTCCGGGATTTTCGCCTGATCTTTTTCTTCTTGCTTTCTAAACTGGATAAGCACGCAATAATCTTATACTATTTTGATAGTAATTAAGAAAAATCGACCGTTATACTATTACGCTTCCCAAAAAATGGATTCTTTTCCGTGCTGATATATATCTAAAAGAGTTGGTAAGTGTCAAAAGATGAATGCTAAAAAAGATATTCCCATCACCTGACTTTTCAATGACCTGTTGTAAGTTACTGATAATTTTAAGAAATAATCAACTCTTTTTTACAGTTTCCAAATGATTAACCTATTTTTTTCTTTTTATCTTTTACCAACTCTTAATTTGGCTGTGTAGTTCTCTGTCGTGTATTATGCTTTGTTATACTGGTCTTTTGGCTAGCCTTGTTGTACGCCCCCCCCTCTCTCGGTCTTCATGTACTATTGGGGCTTAGGGTTGTCTCTTGTTTTTTTCCTTGAAAAAACAACTGTGTAAGCTGGTTCTAGATTAGTTCCTGCTAAACCTCTCCTGACCTTGCGGGGACATGCCTATGTCCTAATAGGGTCAGGTACGGGTTTAGGCTTTAGGTTGTACTTGGTGTTTGAAAAGTAATATACATTCTTATCTTACCAAAAAAAAAAAAAACTCTTATTTACCTTTCTTACCAATGCAACTCTTATATAAATTTACCGATCATCATTATTTGAGTGACTTATCTACATATTCTCGATTAAATTACCAACTAGTTTTTGGTTATTGACTTTACATTTGAATTACTTACCAACATTTATTCGATCTTATCTTTTAAATTTAATAACTTTTGAATAATATCAAAAAATATTTATAATTTTTACAAATGTCTTGAATATATGAATTATTATATGAATTTATCAATCTTTATTTGTGTGACTTTTGAGTGTTTTCTCTCTTTTACCGACTAATTTTATTTTACCAACTCTCAATTAAGTTGCTTACCCACTTACATGCTTTCTTTTCTAATTTATCAAATTTTCTATTGAGTTACAAAATTTTAGTAAATTGCTTACCAAGAACATTAATTTGAGTAATTACTAATTTTTATTTGTCTGATTTACCAATTTGTGAAATTTAGAGACTATTTTTAGACATTAACAACTTTGATTAGAGTGCTTATTAACTATTATCTTGTTATGTTACAAACTAGTTTGTTAATAGCTCTTATTTGAGCTAGTTACCGACTTTTATTTGGCTTATTAAATTATCAACTTCTTTTATATTTAACAAAATTTTAATTTACCTATTCTACGAAAACCTCGAATTTATCAACTTTTAATGAAATTATCAACATTTATTTGAGTGACTTATCAATTTATCTTTCAATTAAGCTACAACTAGGATTGTTTACCAATTCTTGTTTGAGTGGCTTATGAACGTGTATTTGTTTCTTATATTTCTTTTAAGTTTACTAACTTTTCTATAACTTTTATTTGTGTTGTTTACCAACTTCTTATATGCTAACTCCTTTTACATATTATCGTGATCAATTACACTGATTATCAATTTTAGATATTATTTGTGTTGTTCACCAACTTTTTGTACACTGCCTCTTTTATTGTTTACCAACTTTTATTTACCTTCCTTACTAATGCTTAATTTCACCAACTTTTATATGAAATTATGAAACTTTATTTGTGTGACCAACAACTTTTTTTCTGATTAAATTACCAATTACTTTTGCGTTACCCACTCTCTTTTAAGTTGCTTACCAATATTCATTTGTTTCTCCTAAGATTTAACTTTCTATTTAGGGATAACTTTATTTTCCATATTCACAACTTTTGAAATTTATTACTCATTTTAGAAATTACGTAACCTCAATTAGAGTAATTGACAAACTTCTTTTATTAGGTTACCAACTAATTTTGCATTACCAACTCTTGTTTGAGTTAGTTATCATATTTACTTATTTTTAAGTTACCAACTTCTCTCATCTTTTATTAACTCTAATTTACCTTTCTAAATTACCAACCTTTCTCGTGTGATTTACCAATTTTTGTAGTTAAACATTGAAGAAAATGTTTCTTTCCTGGATTGTTTCAATTGTTGAGGCCTTCAAGTAAGTCATAAAAATATTTCGATTCCTTAACATACTTTCATTCAAATCTATGACTTTATTAACTTAAGAAGGACAATCACCATGACGTCATTGAGTGTAAATGTTTTATGTTAAGATCATTGAATGCGTCAAGTTTATTGAATAATTTGGTTGACTATCCTCTTCATTCTAATCATAACCAAGAGGATTAGGATACGACAGCTTGAACAAGCCTTGCAAGCATTTCACAACTCTATATTTGTACCAGGGGATGATATGCATTGGCAAGGGACTGTTTACAATATATGCTACATTTATCATAGTATTTAGAATAGTTCTGTCTATTCAGAAATGGTGATAACAAATAGCGAACATCATCAATACTACTATAACATGGTCAACCCATTCATGAAAATTGTGATACCTTTGGAAAGGTTTGTTTGTTTCACTAAAAACTTCTTTGTAGCTGGAAAATGACATGTAATGATTGACAAACCTAAATCAACAACTTCTTTGTTTATTCTGTAATCCATCAATCACAATAACAAGAATTATAGAGAACTTAGGAAAGAAATTTGTAAAAATCATGGTTGCAAAATATCATATATGATCATGTTTTTTTAGGAATGTAGAAGAACGCAAGCATTAATGAAGTAAATTCAAGAGATGTTAGACAAAAATTTATGAAAATAACAAATGAGACTTTCGATGATAAGGAAAAAAGAAATATATGATGTGAGATAGGAAAAAGACATAATGACATATTCTACACACTTGTATGCGCAGCAAGAATTTAGGCAAAATGATTTCCTTCTTACTAGAAAGAGAAGTCATCTTCCCTAATCTAAGTTTGTTATTTTTATCCATGAAAAATGCTTTCCATTATCCAAACGCTGGAAATTCGCAAAACAATGTCCGAGAAATAGTTTTCCATCAAACAAATTAACCCTAAGCAATATAAAACCAAATGTCCGACTCTATTAAATTAAGAAGGATAATCACCATGACGTCATTGAGCGTAAATGTTTTATATTATGATAATTGAAAGCGTCAAGTTTATTAAACAATTCGGCTGACTGTCCTTTTCATTCTAAATATAACCAAGAGGATTAGGATGCGATTGCTTCTACAAGCCGCACAAGCATCCAACGAATCTTCACGTGCACCAAGGCATCATATGCATTGACTTGGGATTATTTTACAATATATGTCATGTAACATCCTGAATTTCGACCCATTTTCGGAATCCGACGAAGTGGATATTGTGACATTCCGAAATTCCACCAATTGGAATTTATTAAATAATTGAGTTTTATGAAATGTGCTCGCAGTAAGTTCTCGCCCGGAACTGATCATTCCTGGGAATGCTAACCATTAGGGAAAGGCTATTAGGGGGAATTAAATTCGCGCGGCTAAAGGAAATTCGATCGTGAATGGATTTCGACCATTAAATCGCGTAAGTGATATTTTGAGCCACTGTTGGCCGATCCAAGGATAGTTAGGGGTCAGTTCGCCACTGTCCTAGTAGTGGATCGCGGGTGATTCCGTTGGACCACGAAACGACTTGACGAATGATTCCGAAATTATACCGAACGATCGTACCCCTCGGATCAAGTGATTGATCTTCGCGATTTTAATGACAACCGAGGTCGTCACGCACCGAACGAACTTGCACGTGACTCGATTTAGTATCAGTCATGAGTCGATTCAGCGAATTTCCCCAGCAAGCCGCCCGTTAGCTCGAGAAACGCTCGGGTTGCGTTTAATAGAATTTAATTATGGAAATTTTGCCCAAATTGGACACCGGAAAATTAGGAAATCACGTCGGAACGTTAGGACGACGTTGCACGTGACACGTGTCAATTTTTGGTGTGCTCAATTCCTTCGGAAAAATTTGATTTGAGCAAGAAACGGAGAATTGGACCATTTTACCCTTGAGAATTATAAAGGGTTAGTTGTGTGAGAGAAGGGCATTTTGGTAAATTGCCAAAAGTGGTCAAAATTGATTTTTTAAAACCTTGACCCCCCCTTTCTCTCTCTTCCCTCTCTTCTTTCTCCCCCTCCTTCGTGAGAACACCCCCCCTTTTTGCCGTGACTCTCTTCCTCTCTCTTTCTCTCTTGCCGGACGGATCGCCGTCGCCGCCGCTTTCCGTTCTAGCCGTTTTAGCCTAGAACGCGGTAAGTCATCCTCTAATCCTGATTTAGGATTTCGGGTATCGCCGAACAATTTGATTTTTGGGTGAAATTGGACTTGTGCGGGTGTGAAATGTTGGAGCTTTAGACCGGGAATGTATGGCGGGCCTTAAGGAATTAATTTGGAATTTTTGGAGGACGATTTGAGGGAATTTTAAGCTAAAAATCACTGTTCACGAGCTGCGATTCACTGTTCACGAGGCTGTGATGCTCGGTTCGGGACGCAAGTTGGATTTCTAGAACCGAGATTTAATGGTGAGAAAGTTCCGTGAAGGACCGGAATCGATTTGGCGTCGTTTGGTGGGAGAAAAATAGAAATTTATGTATTTCACATGTGTTTTAATCATAATTGAGTTGTGGTGGTAGAATTGTATGTGCATTTGTGCAATGGGCTGGTGTAAATATGTTTGATTCGTGCACGTTTGGGTTCAATTGAAATGATGGTTCAATTGACCAGGTGATATGTTGAGTTAGTCGACGCGGGTAAGTCGCGCCTAAACCTGAATTAGGACTTCGGGTATCGACGGGTGATTTTGGACAAAATCAGTATGGAATTAGGTGCGGAATTACATGGATTGGTAGTGGAAATTTTATGGCGGGCCTTGGGATTTAATTCGGGCACTAATTATTGGAAATTCAGAAAATGGGGGCTGCGAATTACTGTTCATATGCCTCGAATCACTGTTTACTGGCTGTGAATTACTGTTCACGGGGCTGTGATGGTCCGATTAGGACGCGAGTTGAATTTTTGGAACCTAGAAATTATGGCGAGAAAGTCTCGTGAAGGATCGGAATTAATCCGACACCATTTGGTTGGAGAAAATTGATAATTTACGTGTTTTGGGCATGTTTGAATTATTCTGGATGGGGTTGATTTAATTGAGTGTTTATTTGTGTGTTATATGAGGTAACTTGAGGATGAAATGAGGATATTTCGAGGCTGGAGTGAGACTGAATAGAGTGTCGGATGTTGTAGGATGGAATTGGCGAGCTTAGGGCTCGATTTAAGGACAAGTGGTGTCAGTTTGGTGTGTGGTAGTATGGTTGGATTGTGGTGTTTAATATGCTCGGAAATGCCGAAATTATGCCTATGAACGTGGCTGTGTTTGTGGGTCCATGAGTGGCCTTGTGTGTTTATTGAATTGTGATTGATGGATTGAAATGTGTTTGATTATGTGCACGCGTGGGCCAGATTAATTTAATTGTTGAAATTGGCCATGTCGAATGCTGAGTGAGCATGTTGTACGTGTTAATTGATGCGTGCATAGGCCGCGTGTGATGGGCCAGTTGAGTGTGGTAAATGCTTGATGAGCATGTGCATGAGTAAGAAAGAAAAGTAGTCCGGCATGTGATTGTGGAAGTTATGTGAAGATGTGTAAGTGCGAGAATGGGATCGGGCCGAGTATCATAAACTCGGGCAGCGATCACGTAGGTCTGATGCATTTGGCACAGGCTGAGGCTCGAAAGAGCATGATTGAGTTCGGTCCGAGGCACGATCAGCTCGGGTGAGACCGGGATTGGACCGAGGCATTATAAGCTCGGGTTTCGATCATGTAGGCCTGTCGCATTTGGCGCGGGCTGAGGAAAGTGTGAATGTGGGATCGGACCGAGGCGTGTGATGCTCGGGGCGCGATCGAGTGTGAATGTGGGATCGGACCGAGGCGTGTGATGCTCGGGGCGCGATCGAGGGGCCTGAGGCGTGAACGAGTACGCGGGCCAGATGTGGTGAGTGGTCGTAGTGCACCTGAGGCGTGTACGTTTACGCGGGTCACTGGCGAAGAATGAGAAAGAGGAAATGAGAATGGACGGAATAATGGGATAAGAGTAGTACATGCGCGTGTTTACATCTGATATGATTGAGTTTGAATGATGTTGTGCGCATATTTGAGCTTGACAATATTATTTGTTGTACCTGTGATGTGATGTTTTAGCGTGTGTGAATATGTATGTGATTGCGTAATTGTCTGGAGGTACGTGATAGCCTAGGTTGGGTTTAGGGGTGAACTTGATGAGAAGTGTTCTCACGGTTGTTTTCAACCAAATATTTCAGAACCCCGACAGGAACCGTGAACCCTCCACCACCGCCGCTAGTACGTTTTTTTGGATACCAGTGCACACGGAGTACGATGTGGCAGAATTTCCGGTGGGTTTTCATAAGGGTAACATTTTTGGAAGTTAATAGTTACTGGCTCGGGTGCTCGTAATAATAATGGATATTGTAAATATTATGGTGTAAGTTTGGTACTGAGAACGAATATGTTCATTCTCCCTGATTGTTTCCCTAGTTCTTAATTGTCCGGGTTTATTTGTTGATATCCGCTGTGGTAGTAAACCTCTGATGGCTTTTTGAGGTCAGCGATATTCCTGGGACGTCGCTTAAATCGACCAAAGGCGGTGTCGCGTGCCGTAGGGGTTCGAGGCGTGACATCCCCGTTTGAATTGATATCAGAGCAAGGTCAGCTCGATCTAAGATTGGTCGAATTGGAGTGATAAGGAGTAGAGAATTTTGGGGTAGGAATTGGGGAGACTTTAGTGAACCATAGATATACCTAGTGCTACACGTACTCCAGATTATTTGTTATGATTGTTTGTGTAAGTCA
Source organism: Syzygium malaccense (assembly GCA_031216405.1). Classification (NCBI taxonomy): domain Eukaryota; kingdom Viridiplantae; phylum Streptophyta; class Magnoliopsida; order Myrtales; family Myrtaceae; genus Syzygium; species Syzygium malaccense. Next base: position 7,799,545 of record CM062256.1, on the reverse strand, counting down.
ATTGTTGTGTGGTAGTTGAATTGCAGATGCGTCTGGACCTGAGGTAAGTGTTCAGGCTTTTACGATTGTGATTTCGTGATTAGTAGTGGGGAAATTGTTTGTTGAGTGAGTTTTTGTGTTAACTCGCCGCTTAGAATCAGATTGAGCTAGTTGGTTTAGACTGCTAATTCCTGAGTGGAATTACAGCAGGTAGTAGAACGATAGAATCGTGACGATGAGCAGCGAAGGAAGAGGAATAAGAAGAGTCCCAAGAAGGGGCGCTGGTAGAGGGTCCAGGGGTAGAGGACGTGCTCGAGCTAGAGCCGTCGAGGATCTTGGAATGGGTGTTGGAGCGATGGGAAATTTAGGAGTTGATGCTGGAGTAGCAGCAAACCCCGGAATAGAAGTTAGACCTGTTGTGGACCCGAGAATGGAAGCCGTAATGAGGACCCTAGAGCGGATTGGTGACATAATAGAACGGCAGACTCAGGAGCGAGCTGCCCCGGTTGCCCAAGCCGTTGAGGCTGTTGCTGTTGCTAATGAGAACCAAGGTCAGGGGCAAATAATTGCGAATAGACCTATGCACCAGCTGGTAGAACAATTTATAAAGTTGAAACCACCCAAGTTTTCTAGGAAAGGTGACCCTGAGGCTGCACCTCGTTGGGTAGAGGAACTGGAGAAGGCTTTTGAGGTACTGGAGTGTAATGATCATGAGAAGGTGACCTTGGCAGTCTATCAGCTGCAGGATAATGCAAATGATTGGTGGAAAGCCACCAAGGATAGGATTTTTCCTGAAGGTACTGCCAAAACTTGGGTTATTTTTATTGAGAGATTTTATGAGAAATACTTTTCAGCTAGTGCTAGAGAAAGAAAACTCGCGGAATTTATGAGACTCCGCCAGGGCCAGATGACAGTAGACCAATATGAGGCGGAATTTGCGAGATTATCTAAGTTCGCGCCGCGAATGGTGGAACATCCTGAGGATAAAGCGCGAAGATTTCTGGATGGATTGAGGGCCGATATCCGCAGCCAATTGTTATTGGTAAATTTGGGAACGTATGAGCAGATATTTGATAGGGCCCAAATTCTGGAGCGAGATCAGGTGGATAGAGCCGCCGCATCAGGATCGAGATTTGTTCCGAGTTGGAGTAATCGTAATCCTGGAAAGAGGCCGATAGTGGATAAAAGACGATTTACTCCACCAGCAAAAAGGAACATTGGAAAGCCAGTTCGGATTGGTAATGGTCCGTGTAGGATCTGTGGAGGTAGGCATGGAATCGGGCCGTGTCCAAACAGAGGTGGAGCATGTTTTGGATGTGGAAGATTTGGGCATCACATCAAGAATTGCCCCAATTCCAAGCAGAATAGGCTGCCTGCATTGCCGCCACCTCGGAATGGGAATCAGGCTGGAGCGGCCCAGACAGCGAATCCGAATCAGAATAGACCTCCAGCGCAAGGGCGAGTGTATGCAATGGCCAGACGAGAGGCTGAGAACGCGCCAGGGGTTGTCACAGGTACGATTTCTCTGTGCAACCATGCTGCGTATGCTTTATTTGATCCAGGAGCGTTGCATTCCTTTATATCGAAACAGTTTGTGGAGTTAGTGGGAATAGAACCGCAATTGCTTGACGTTGTGCTATGTGTGACGACTCCCTTAAATGATAAGATGTTAATTTCGCTGGGTTGCCCGAACTGTAAGATTGTAATTGGAGATAGGGAGGAACTGATTGATCTAGTGGTCTTAGACATGTACGACTTTGATGTGATAGTAGGAATGGACTGGCTGTCTAAGCAGAGGGCTGTTATGGATTGCAATAACAGGGTGATCCAATTTAATCCAGTTGGACATCCGGAATTCAAATTTGTGGGCAGTCGAGGAGGATCCTCGATTCCATGGATTTCGTTGTTGGAAATGACGAAGTTGTTGAATGAAGGGTGTCAAGGATTTTTAGCTACAGTAGTGGATTCAACAGCTGAAGAGCCGAGACTTGAGGATATAGCGGTAGTCTGTGAGTATCCCGATGTGTTTCCTCAAGAATTACCGAGATTACCGCCGGAAAGGGAAGTAGAATTTGTGATCGAGTTGGTACCGGGAACTGAGCCAATCTCGAAAGCACCCTATAGGATGTTGTTGTCGGAATTGATGGAGTTAAAGGTGCAGATGCAAGAGTTGTTAGATAAGGGGTTTATTCGTCCCAGTGCGTCTCCGTGGGGAGCACCGGTGCTATTTGTTAGAAAGAAAGATGGATCATTGAGATTGTGCATTGATTATAGGCAGCTGAATCAAGGGACGATTAAAAACAAATATCCCTTACCGAGAATTGATGATTTGTTTGACCAGCTGCAGGGAACTTCGGTGTTCTCTAAAATTGACCTGAGAACAGGATATCATCAGTTGAGAATTAGGAAGGAGGATATACCGAAAACGGCGTTTAGAACGAGATATTGGCATTATGAATTTATGGTGATGCCGTTCGGATTAACGAACGCCCCTGCTGCTTTTATGGATTTGATGAACCGGGTGTTTAAGGAATTCTTAGATCAGTTTGTAATTGTCTTTATCGACGATATATTGGTGTATTCAAAGAGTTCTGAGGAACATGAATTCCATTTGAGAAGGGTTTTGCAGACTTTAAGGGAGAACGCGTTGTATGCTAAGCTTAGCAAATGTGAATTTTGGCTTAGTCGAGTAGCATTTCTGGGGCATGTGATTTCCAGAGAAGGAATTTCTGTGGATCCATCGAAAGTTGACGCTGTGATAAAGTGGCCTAGACCAACGACAGTAACGGAAGTCCGGAGTTTTCTGGGTTTAGCGGGGTATTATCGTCGTTTTGTATAAGGATTTTCATCAATAGCAATGCCGTTGACGCATTTGTTGAAAAAGGAAACGAAGTTTGAGTGGACCGACAAGTGTGAAAGAAGTTTTCAAGAGTTGAAGCAGAGGTTGACTACGGCACCAGTGTTGACAATTCCATCAGGACCGGGAGGATATGAGATATATAGTGACGCGTCGTTGAAAGGGTTAGGGTGTGTATTAATGCAACATGGGCGAGTGGTAGCCTATGCATCCAGACAGTTGAGGCCACATGAATTGAATTATCCGACGCATGACTTGGAGTTAGCAGCAATAGTGCTCGCCCTGAAGATTTGGCGACATTATTTATGCGGAGAAAGATTTCAGATTTATACTGACCATCAAAGTCTCAAGTATTTATTTTCGCAAAAAGAGTTGAATATGAGACAGCGACGTTGGATGGAATTGTTAAAGGACTATGATTGTGATATTTTATATCATCCTGGAAAAGCAAACCGAGTAGCGGATGCGTTGAGCCGGAAATTAAGCATCGCGCATTTGATGGTCAAGGAGTGGATTCTGTTGGAGAATGTGCGAGATTCAGAGTTCAAATTGGAAGTGGGTCGAGTCTCGAATCTATTAGCTACGTTGAGAATTGAGCCGGAGATCCAAGTTAAAGTTAAAACTTTACAGTCTACGGACCCAGAGATACAGAAGTTCATTGGGATGGACGTTACTAAGAGGAAGCCGGATTTTCAAGTATCCGAGGATGGGGTATTGAAATTTAGAGGACGGTTATGTGTGCCAGACGATACAGAAGTTAAAGAAGAAATTTTGTCAGAAGCGCATCGTAGCCAGTACAGTGTCCACCCCGGTAGTACCAAAATGTATAGGAATTTGAGGCAATATTATTGGTGGAACGGTATGAAATCAGATATTGCGAAGCACGTGGCTAAATGTCTGACGTGTCAGCAGGTCAAAGCGCAACATTGTAAGCCTGGAGGATTGTTGCGACCTTTGGAAACCCAGAGTGGAAATGAGAACATATAACTATGGATTTTGTGTCGGGATTGCCGAGAAGTCAAAGAGGTCATGACGCCATCTGGGTGATTGTCGACAAATTAACTAAGTCAGCCCACTTTTTGACTGTGCGAAAGGATTTCGTGCTGGAACGGTATGCAGAGTTGTACGTGCAGCAGATAGTTCGCCTGCATGGGGTACCAGTGTTTATAACTTCGGATCGTGATCCTAGATTTACCGCCAATTTTTGGAAAAGTCTGCAGACGGCGTTGGGATCTAAGCTACAGTTCAGTACCGCTTATCATCCTCAGACAGATGGCCAGTCTGAGAGGACGATTCAGACCCTAGAGGATATGCTCAGGGCATGTGTACTGGATTTTCAAGGAAAATGGGAAGAGCAATTGCCCTTAGTGGAGTTTGCTTACAATAACAGTTTCCAGCAGAGCATTGGAATGGCACCTTTTGAAGCGCTATATGGTAGGGCTTGTAGAACGCCCGTATGTTGGGACGAAGTGGGAGAACGAGCTATAACAGGGCCAGAATTGGTTGAGCAGTCGATCGAAGCTGTTAAGATCATTCGTGAAAGGCTGAGGACCGCACAGAGTCGTCAAAAGAGTTATGCAGACAGAAGGCGAAGACCTCTGGAATTCCAAGTAGGGGATCACGTATTTTTAAAGGTATCGCCTATGCGAGGATTGTCCCGGTTTGGTAAGAAGGGTAAATTGAGTCCAAGGTATGTGGGACCCTTCGAGGTATTAGAACGAATTGGAGACTTGGCGTATCGCCTGGCGTTACCACCAAATATGTCGCAGGTACATAACGTATTCTACGTATCAATGTTAAGGAAGTACGAACCAGATCCCACGCACGTACTGAATTACGAAGAAATAGAAATAGATGACAAAGTGTCATATGTTGAAAGACCGGTCAGAATTGAAGATCGAAAGGAGCGGGTTTTGAGGAACAAGACAATCCCGATGGTCAAAGTTATCTGGGAGCACTACGGAACTGAAGGCGCAACCTGGGAGAGCGAAGAAATGATGCAACGTCAGTACCCCCAGTTGTTTGAGTAGCAGTAAGGATTGTAATTTTAAGTATTAGTGAGATTGTAAATTTCGAGGACGAAATTTCATACGGGGGGAAGATTGTGACATTCCGAAATTCCACCAATTGGAATTTATTAAATAATTGAGTTTTATGAAATGTGCTCGCAGTAAGTTCTCGCTTGGAACTGATCATTCCTGGGAATGCTAACCATTAGGGAAAGGCTATTAGGGGGAATTAAATTCGCGCGGCTAAAGGAAATTCGATCGTGAATGGATTTCGACCATTAAATCGCGTAAGTGATATTTTGAGCCACTGTTGGCCGATCCAAGGATAGTTAGGGGTCAGTTCGCCACTGTCCTAGTAGTGGATCGCGGGTGATTCCGTTGGACCACGAAACGACTTGACGAATGATTCCGAAATTATACCGAACGATCGTACCCCTCGGATCAAGTGATTGATCTTCGCGATTTTAATGACAACCGAGGTCGTCACGCACCGAACGAACTTGCACGTGACTCGATTTAGTATCAGTCATGAGTCGATTCAGCGAATTTCCCCAGCAAGCCGCCCGTTAGCTCGAGAAACGCTCGGGTTGCGTTTAATAAAATTTAATTATGGAAATTTTGCCCAAATTGGACACCGAAAAATTAGGAAATCACGCCGGAACGTTAGGACGACGTTGCACGTGACACGTGTCAATTTTTGGTGTGCTCAATTCCTTCGGAAAAATTTGATTTGAGCAAGAAACGGAGAATTGGACCATTTTACCCTTGAGAATTATAAAAGGTTAGTTGTGTGAGAGAAGGGCATTTTGGTAAATTGCCAAAAGTGGTCAAAATTGATTTTTAAAACCTTGACCCCCCTTTCTCTCTCTTCCCTCTCTTCTTTCTCCCCCTCCTTCGTGAGAACACCCCCCCTTTTTGCCGTGACTCTCTTCCTCTCTCTTTCTCTCTTGCCGGACGAATCGCCGTCGCCGTCGAGCCACGCCGTCGTCCATACGCCGCCGGTCACCGCCTCACGCCGCCCTCACACCGACCACCACCCCCCACCGTGACTCTCTCCCTCTCTTTTTCTCTCTTGGCCGTGAGGTCCTCGGCCACGCGCAAGCCACGCCATCGCCGTCCAAGCCGATCGCCGCCACCCGGAAGTTGTACGACGTCGCCGTTGTCCCCGATTAAGGGCCGCCGCTTTCCGTTCTAGCCGTTTTAGCCTAGAACGCGGTAAGTCATCCTCTAATCCCGATTTAGGATTTCGGGTATCGCCGAACAATTTGATTTTTGGGTGAAATTGGACTTGTGCGGGTGTGAAATGTTGGGGCTTTAGACCGGGAATGTATGGCGGGCCTTAAGGAATTAATTTGGAATTTTTGGAGGACGATTTGAGGGAATTTTAAGCTAAAAATCACTGTTCACGAGCTGCGATTCACTGTTCACGAGGCTGTGATGCTCGGTTCGGGACGCAAGTTGGATTTTTAGAACCGACATTTAATGGTGAGAAAGTTCCGTGAAGGACCGGAATCGATTTGGCGTAGTTTGGTGGGAGAAAAATAGAAATTTATGTATTTCACATGTGTTTTAATCATAATTGAGTTGTGGTGGTAGAATTGTATGTGCATTTGTGCAATGGGCTGGTGTAAATATGTTTGATTCGTGCACGTTTGGGTTCAATTGAAATGATGGTTCAATTGATCAGGTGATATGTTGAGTTAGTCGACGCGGGTAAGTCGCGCTTAAACCTGAATTAGGACTTCGGGTATCGACGGGTGATTTTGGACAAAATCAGTATGGAATTAGGTGCGGAATTACATGGATTGGTAGTTGTTGACACCTAAATTTTGGCGCATCATTTAATGTAATTTGCATAGAAAATTAGGGATTAAATTTTTAACCCCTAAACAAAAAAATATTTAAATTGCATAACATATAGTTTAAATTCATTTTAGATTAATTACATTTTGCATCGGACTGGCGGTGACGAACGAGCTTAAATTTCATCGAATGGGACTCGGCTCGCTTGAAATGCAAGGGTCGGGAATTACAAGTCAAACGGGCTCAGTTATTTTAATTTGAACTTAATTCAGCCCATTATCATTAATTAATTCAGCCCATTAAAATCTAAGCCCATTAGGACTAGAAAGCCCATCTAATTGACCTAGATTAGCATTATATATACATCATTAGGTCAGGATTTTGAAAAAAAAATTTTCAGATCAGAATTTTTTAGAGAGTGTGAGAGTGAGAAAGAGAGAGAGAGGAGGAAGACCCGCGCGCCACCGCTGCCGCCGCTCCCTGCCGCACCACCGCCTGCTGCCGCGTGCTGCCGCCTCTCCCTGCCGCGCACCGCTGTTCCCTGCCTGCTGCTGCGTTGCTGCCGTCGCGCGCGCCACCACCGCCGTGCCCCGCGCGCTGCCGCGTTGCTGCCGCGCACCGCCGCACACCGCCGCGCCCCGCCTGCCGCTGCCGCTCCACACCGCCTGCTGCCGCGCCTCACGCCACGCGACGCCACTGCTGCCGCTCCACATCGCCGGACTCACGCCGTCGCCGCTGCTGCCGCCCCATCCTGAGCCAACTCGCGCTGCTGCCGCCGCGTCCTGACGCCGCCGCTTGCCTCCCGCCGCACGCCGGAGCCAACTCACGCCGTCGCCGCTGCTGCCGTCCCATCCGGAGCTAACCCACGCCGTCGCACAGCCGCGCCGTCACACCGACGGAGCCATCACACGCCGCCGTGCTTCACGCCGTCGCACAGCTCCGCCCCTCCGCCGTGTGTTGCCGCTGCAGTCACCGCTGTTCCCACCGCACCGCCACGCCGGCGCTGCTGTCCCGGAGCTGCGTCATCACAAGGACCACCGTAAACAGCGCAGCCGCCGTCCTCGTGGTCGCGCCACCGCCGGTCCGCCGTTCGCCGCTCGTCCCGATCCGCAATCCCAGCGATTCAAATTCGGAAAGTAATCCAGAAATCAGGTAAAGATCTCTATCCGGTATATTTTCAAAATATTTAGATTCCTAGTTTGAATATTTTGAATATTCCGTGAATATTGCGTGGATTATTATATATCTTAGGATAATATTTGCGATATCCGTAATGTTCTAAGATATCTTAAATTAGGAATTTTTCCTAATTTGGCAACGTATCTGGACGACTATCCGACCTTATCCCTAAGGTACGATACGCGGCGATATGGAAAATCGTTATCTTATCCATCATCCCTTGGATACGATAATAGATTTTATCTGCTTTCCAAATTTGAATGATCGACTTTCCGTCAATATCTGTAACCCTATAGACATGACCGATAGTTCGATTTTTGTGCCTAATCCGAGTTTGAAACGAATCTTGCGGATCGTGTGGTTGTTTTAAATGTGGATGCTATCTCTGTTTAAATTATTTTTACTTTTCAAATAAAAAAGAAAATTCAAAAATATCAGTTAGGATTTGAATTTGAGTTTTGCATGTTTAGGAATCCTAAATATATCTAGACGATAGAGTAATTATTTAATCTAAATTAGGATTTGAGATAATCTATTTCCTAGTTTAAATTAGGTAATTTTCTAATCTTAATAGATTATTTAGGTTATTTTTTAATTCCGAATTTTCATGAAAACCCCAAAAAAGAATGAATTGTTTTATGGTAGATTAGGATAGATTGCATTCTTAATTTAAGTAATTTATTATTTCGAATTTTAACAAAAATCCCAAAAATAAATCATGTTAGGATATGTTAAGTCATCATAGGTTGCATGTTAATTTAGGCATATTTTTATTCCGAATTTCATTAGAAAATACCAAAAATAAATCATTTGCCCGTCATCAGAATTAGGTCACGTCGTCGCATGACATATAGTTTGCATGCTAGGTTGCATTACTTGCATGTCATTTTTGCACGTCATTACATATAGGTTAGCTTTCATTTAAATAAGCGAAAATCCGAAAATTGAGTGAATTCCTTGTTAATTAGAAATCATATTAGGTTGTTGATGTGATTTTCTAGCTAACAATGCAGATGCTTACGTTGCTTCGAGGTAAGTGATTCTTCCAACTTGCAATTTATTTAATGCTTTCTTGGGTGTTAAATTGGTGGTTTGCGTACCCGCGTGAACACCTCACATGTTAGTGACTTAGTTAAAACAGATCCAGATTGCTTGCCAAAACATTTTTTTTGAAAAGAAAAGGTACCGAAAGGGCGTTAGACTAGATCTAGCGTAATCAAGTCCCCGGGCTTAGAATCTCTGGTTCGTAGGAATAAAACATATCTCCCTATGTTTTATTTAGGTTTCTAATCGACCTACCACAAATAGATTAGTGGCGACTCCAAGTATGAAAATATTTGCATGTTAAAAACTTAAACCCTAAGTTGCGAATTGGTAGGGCTTGGGAGGGCTCGAGTTAGGTTTAGTCCTAATAATCCATTAGCCTAAGAGGAAAAATTTTAGGTCGCGACAGCTTGGCGACTCCGCTGGGGAATTGAGTTAAAACTCTTAGTGGACTTAGGCCAGTTTTTCTTTTCAAAAAATATTTTTTGCTTGGCAGCGAGGATCCCAGGTACGTCCCTAACATTTTAGGTGTTAAATGTTTTTACAGAATGGGAGGTATAAGGGGAGGCGTGATTGTTAACCCTTGTTTTGCAGGGAGGTGTTTGGATGAATGGTTTATTTTATGCACGAAGCGCTGTATGATATAACTTGTTGTGCATGCCTTGCATTTACACTACACCGCACACACTACCCGCTGCCGGACCTGGGCGGCATAGGTTTAGGATGGTACTGAGACAGTGGACACCCCGACCACACCCGCGTGGTATGGGTCGCCTTCCTTGGTCCCGAAAATTCTTTCATGGTGTCATTGAATACCTACCACGGTTGCACCCTTTGCAACCCGGGTCAGCTCTTTGACTAAGCCGGAGTCAGGGGAATCCCAGCCTAACCACCACCATGACTGGTTTAGCTCGGTAATCCTCATGTCTCCATTTTGCAAGCCAGAGTTTAGGTAGAAATCGAACCTCACATTTCATGCGCATGTCTATGTGATTGCCATCATTCTACCCGGTGAAGTAAGATTTCTGAACCTTTATCTCGCAATTTATTTATGTTTCGTCTTTTTCTTTGGTCGGTCCATGACATTAGGTCGGTCGTGAGTCTTGGTCTATACACTATGGGAGGGGCAGACATCCGGATTCTTGATGCTCCTAAGGACGAGCTCCGTGCCTGGTGGAATCTACTCAGTCCGACCAACCGCAAGCTAGTTGAGGGCCACATCGGGAGGCTGCTCCCCCTACTAGAGGTCAAAGTCCGTACCGGCCTCGTTTGAGCATTAGCGCACTTCTGGTGTCCCGAAACCTCTACCTTTATATTCGGTAAGCACGAGCTCACCCCGACGTTGGAAGAATATAGCGTGCTCATTGGAAAACCATTGGAGTCGGAGTTAGTCATACCACCTTTGGGAATTGATTCCACTTTAATGTTGGCTGAGTTTTTGAATGTCGGAAAAGATGAATTGGGAAAAGTTTTAAAAGCAAATCGCGGCACATGTCCTTTTTCATTCCTGAGTCAGTGTTTTGAAAAAGCCACATCTTTTCAAAAAGGCAGAATCTTTTTGCTAGCATTTTTCGGGTTCGTGATTTTTCCTTATTATAAGAATGCATGTAGTCCGTCAATCGCCTGGTTGGTCCAACAGGTCTGTCTTGAAAAGAATTTTATCAACACCATTTTAGCCAAGACTTTCATTTCCCTCACTAAATTTAAGCAACATGTCGACAAAACTTTTCATGCTCCCCTCGAACTTTTGCAAATCTGGTTTTTGTCTCACATAAAAGGGTGTGGCGATTTACTCACAATATCCGAGCTTAGTGATTCTAGCCATCCCGTTTTAAGGTACAAAGAAAAACAAGGGGGTGCACCCGATTATCATTATTCTGAATGGATCATTTTCATGAAAAACGCTAGACCCCAAGGTTTCCAATGGCATGCTAACTGGTTTAAAGTCGAGGAAGCTCGGCTTACATGTAATGGTATTGGACCAGTTCCACTATTGGGTTTCACCGGTGCAATTGAATACTACCCAGCCAGAGTGTCTCGTCAGTATCAGATTCTCCAAGGGCTCCCTCCAGCGTTACAACCAGAACTCCTCCAAGTCGACTTCGCCGATGATGATAAAGACCACGAAGGGATCGTAGCTCAGCTCAATAAGATGTGGAGGAAGTGCCGTGTGTTAAAGATAGCTCGGCCCGAAGGAGAACTAAAGGGAGAACAGAAGTCCTATTTCGCGACGACCCAGTACATTCGACGGCACAAAATCCCGCAGGATTTGCTCCCGGAGATACCCAAGGTGCCTCTCAAGTCCGCCAATCGCTCAGAGAACAATCGCCTCAAAAGGAAGGCCGAAGAAGCTGAAAAAAAGGCATCCAAGATAGCTCGAGCTTATGAGCAATTGAAGAAGGAAGTCGCCTCCCATATGTCTATAGATCAAGCTAAATAAAAAGCTCGAAGTTCTTTTCTCATTTCAGTTTCAGTTTTTAAATTTGTTTAGGAATTGAGTCATTTGTCTTTATATTCAGTTCAATTTCAAGTCATTAATTGGTGTAAAAATTTTCACCATTTCAATAAAGGGGTCTTTTCAATTCAAAGCGGTTAGACCAGTGTCATGGATTGGCGTATGATTTTGCTTGACACTTATGTATGCCTGTTTCGTTCCAAAATTAGGTAGCTACGGACCGATCACGATCGCCTATTCGTACACGGTCGAGAGCCAGAATGGCCGATCAAATCGACTTGCAAGAGCGTGTTGTTGGTATGGAAGACCAGATGAAGCAACTTGTCATCGCGATGCAACAAATGTCCGCTGAGATCAAAGCTCTCCGGTCGACTCCTATTTCGGCATCCCTCGAAACATCAGTCCCAAAGCAGAAAATCAGAAAAAGTGTCGATGTTGACGGAGATGACGATATTCCTGATTTAGAAGATGACCCCGTCCAGATTATCGTTAACAAAGACAAACCTGATGAACGGGTCAACAAACTTGAAGAAAGAGTGAAGCAGCTGGAAGGTTCACAGGATTCACCTTCGATCGATCTGTCCCTGTACTCACAGATCAAAATCCCAAAGAAGTTCAAAATGCCAGATTTTGACAAGTACAATGGCACCACATGTCCAAAAGCCCACCTACAGCTCTATCACGTACAGATGACTTCGTACGTTGACAACGAACTCCTGATGATCCATGCCTTTCAAGCAAGTTTGACGGGTCCTGCTTTGAACTGGTATCTCATGAAGAAGATAAATGGCCTCAAAACTTGGAAAGAAGCCAGTGAAGCATTCTTGAAGCAGTACAGATTTATAACAGACATCATTCCTACCCGTGATGATCTCGAACGTGCTCAGATGAAAAAGACTGAGTCCTTCAAAGACTATGCTATCAGATGGAGGAATTTAGCTGCTCAGGTTGTCCCAGAACCCATAGACAGTGAGTTAAAGAGGATGTTCGTGAAAACTCTCCCGTTCGAATACCGTAATCGGATGGTTGCCATTTCGGCTGACAACTTCAACCAACTCATCCCCATAGGCGAACAAATTGAAATAGGGCTGAAAGATGGATGGTTTGTCGAGCCGTCCTCCTCGACCAGAAGATTTGGTGCGAGAAAAGAGAAAGAACCGGCAGCTGAAGTGAATATGGCTTATAACCAGCCGAGCCGGCGGAATGCTAACTCCGCCCCAGCAATCCAAGTAGTAGAAGCTCAGCAACAAAACTCGGGTCGTCAACCTTTTCAGAGGAGGAACAACAGGAGGCAATTCACCCCCCTCCCCGGATCGTTGTCTCAAGTATTGACAGTGCTCTAGAAGAAAGGCTTGCTTACTACTGAGCCAAAGCGGCCCAATCCTGAGCGGTTCTATAACTACGACCCGTCAAAGAAATGTGATTATCACATGGGTGAGCTGGGACACTCAACCGATGATTGCTATGCCCTCAAGCACCGAATCCAGAACCTCCTAGATACGAAGGCTTTCTCATTTCAACCTGCTAAGCCGAATGTTCAGAGTAACCCACTCCCTGATCACGCAGGCGATGTGAATGCCATATTTAGCTTCGATGCTGGTCGAATCAAGAATGTTAAGGTGTATACTACTGACGTCTACGGTGAGTTAGTGAGAGTCGGTTGTTACCCGAGTAATGAGGACCTTCCCCTTGCCATCATGAGAGGAAGAATCTCAAGAATGGTAGAAGCTGGGATGATCGTTTATGCTGACCACACTGGCATCGTTTCCACTATCTCCGAAGTGGTTATTAATTGGGAGGAGGAGTTTGCTACATTGAACACCAGGAGCGACAAGAGCGACCCTCTGCCTGAAGACATGCCTCCGCTTGAAGACGCGTCCGATAATGAAGAGATCATTGTAAGCACGCCTACAACTGACGAAGGGATAGTGATCGAGATACCTCAACCGTATGAGTATAGTGATAACAGGGCGGTTCCTTGGTCCTACAGTCTCGATGTCGACTTAGTTACCAGATCTGGGCGTTCCTACGGCCAAGCTAATGCTCAACCTGCAAAACCTGTTACTGATGAAGAAGCCAAGGAATTTCTAGCTGTGATTAAGGCTAGTGAATACAACATAGTTGAACAATTACGCAAGCTGCCCGCACAAATCTCTCTGCTTGAGTTACTCCAGACATCTGTCAAGCATCAGAAGGCCTTAATGAAGGTGTTAAGTGAAGTCCACGTGCCAGAGACGATCGATCATGACAAATTAGAGGAATTTGTGGGTTCTATACTCCTCAAGGACCTCATAGCCTTTTCAGATGAAGAGTTTCCTCTGGAAGGGAGGGGGCATACCAAGGCACTCTACATTTCTGTCAAATACAAGACCTCGCATGTAGCCCGGGTACTCATCGATAATGGATCAGCCTTGAACATCTGTCCTCTGGCAACTTTACACCGGCTCAAGATAGATCCTTCTAAGATAAATTCTGCGAAGACCTCCGTTCGAGCCTTTGACGGAACGAAGAAAGAAGTGATGGGAGAAATTCACCTTGACATATAAATTGGACCAACGGTGTTTAATGTCCTATTCCAAGTGATGGACATTCCCACTGCATTCAATTTTCTATTGGGTCGTCCATGGATTCATACTGTCGGAGCTGTGCCATCCAGTCTACATCAGAAGGTGAAGTTCGTTGTGGAGAGAAAGTTAGTCACGGTCCATGGTGAAGAAGAGCACCCAATTTACCACGCAACGGCTATCCCCTATGTTGAGTCGGATTGCAAAATAGAATCGAGCTATCAGTCGCTCGAGCTCGTATCAACCATACATGCGTCTAGAGGATCATCACCGCCTATTCCCGAGGTGTCAAATGCTGCAGTCATGATTGGAAGGGTAATGGTCTCTCATGGCTTTACTCCGGGTAAAGGCCTTGGTAAAAATGGTCAAGGTATCCGCTAACCGGTAGAAGTTTCTCAGAGGCCCCGCATTACTGGGTTGGGATACTGTTGACACCTAAATTTTGGCGCATCATTTAGTCTTAATTTGCATAGAAAATTAGGGATTAATTTTTAACCCCTAAACAAAAAATATTTAAATTGCATAACATATAGTTTAAATTCATTTTAGATTAATTGCATTTCGCATCGGACTGGCGGTGACGAACGAGCTTAAAATTTCATTGAATGGGACTCGACTCGCGTGAAATGCAAGGGCCGGGAATTATAAGTCAAACGGGCTCGGTCGTTTTAATTTGAACTTAATTCAGCCCATTATCATTAATTAATTCAGCCCATTATCATTAATTAATTCAGCCCATTTAAATTAAATTAAAACCTAAGCCCATTAAGACTAGAGAGCCCATCTAATTGACCTAGATTAGCATTATATATACATCATTAGGTCAGGATTTTAGGGGGGCGCTCTGACAATTTTCAGGACAGAATTTTTGAGGGCACGAGAGACACACGTGAGCGAGAGAAAGAGTAAGAGAGGGGGAGAAGGAGACCGGCACGCCCCGCCGCCGAAGCCATCCCACGCCGTGCGCCGCTGCTGCTCCCGCGCCTCACGCCGCTGCTGCGCGCGACGCCGCTGCTTCCCACCGACGCCGCACCTGCTGCTGTTGCTTCTCGCTGACATCGCTGCTGCTCCACACCGGTCGCCGCTGCTGCCTCCCGCGCGACGCCGCGCCTGTCGCTGCTGCTCCACACCGGTCGCCGCTGCTGCCTCCCGCGCGACGCCGCGCCTGTCGCTGCTGCTCCACACCGGTCACCGCTGCTGCCTCCCGCGCGACGCCGCGCCTGCCGTGCGCCTGTTCCAGCCGACGCTGCTGCTGCCGCCGCTCCCTGCCGGGCCTGCTGCCGCCGCTCCCCACCGCGCCTGCTGCCGCGCCTGCCGTGCGCCTGTTCCCGCCGACGCCGCTGCTGCCGCGCCTCACGCCGCCGACGCTGCTACTGCCGCCGCTCCCTGCCGGGCCTGCTGCCGCCGCTTCCCGCCGACGCCGCTGCTGCTGCGCCTCACGCAGCCTACGCTGTTGCTGCCGCCGCTCCCTGCCGGGCCTGCTGCCGCCACTCCCCACCGCGCCTGTTGCCACGCCTGTTGCCGCGCCTGCTGTGCGCTTGCTCCCGCCAACGCCGCTGCCGTCGCTCCCTGCCGTGTCATCGCCGCAAGTCGCCGTCGCCCCCGACACCGCGCCGCCGGTCCGCCGTTCGCCGCTCGTCCCGATCCGCAATCCCAGCGATTCAAATTTGGAAAGTAATCCAGAAATCAGGTAAAGATCTCTATCCGGTATATTTTCAAAATATTTAGATTCCTAGTTTGAATATTTTGAATATTCCGTGAATATTGTGTGGATTGCTAGATATTTTAGGATAATGTTTGCCTTGTTCGTAATATTCAAAAATATTCAAAATTAGGAAACTTTCCTAATCGGCAATGTATCTGGACAACTATCTGACCTTATCCCTAAGGTACGATACGTGGCGATACAGAAAATCATTATTCTATCCATAATCATTTGGGTACGATAATAGATTTTATTTGCTTTCCAAATTTAAATAATCAACTTTCTGTCGATATCTATAACCCTATAGATATGACTGTTAGTTTGATTTTTGTGCCTAATCCGAGTTTGAAACGAATTTTGCGGATTGCGTGGTTGTTTTAAATGTGGATGCTATCTTTATTTTTTTTCAAATAAAAAAGAAAATTCAAAAAATATCAGTTAGGATTTGAATTTGAGTTTTGCATGTTTAGGAATCCTAAATATATCTAGACGATAGAGTAATTATTTAATCTAAATTAGGACTTGAGATAATCTATTTCCTAGTTTAAATTAAGTAATTTTCTAATCTTAATAGATTATTTAGGTTATTTTTTAATTCCGAATTTTCATGAAAACCCCAAAAAAAAGAATGAATTGTTTTATGGTAGATTAGGATAGATTGCATTCTTAATTTAAGTAGTTTATTATTTCGAATTTTAACAAAAATCTCAAAAAATAAGTCATGTTAGGATATGTTAAGTCATCATAGATTGCATGTTAATTTAGGCATATTTTTATTCCGAATTTCATTAGAAAATATCAAAAATAAATCATTTGCCCGTTATCAGAATTAGGTCACGTCGTCGCATGACATATAGTTTGTATGCTAGGTTGTATTACTTGCATGTCATTTTTGCACGTCATTGCATGTAGATTAGGTGTCATTTAAATAAGCGAAAATCCAAAAAAATGAGAGAATTCTTTGTTAGTTAGAAATCATATTAGGTTGTTGATGTGATTTTCTAGCTAACAATGCAGATGCTTACGTCGCTTCGAGGTAAGTAATTCCTCCAAACTTGCAATTTATTCAACGCTTTCTTGGATGTTAAATTGGTGGTTTGCGCACCCGCATGAACACCTCACATGTTAGTGACTAAGTCAAAACGGATCCAGATTGCTTGCCAAAACATTTTTTTTTGAAAAGAAAAGGTACCGAAAGGGCGTTAGACTAGATCTAGCGTAATCAAGTCCCCGGGCTTAGAATCTCTGGTTCGTAGGAATAAAACATATCTCCCTATGTTTTATTTAGGTTTCTAATCGACCTACCACAAATAGATTAGTGGCGACTTCAAGTATGAAAACATTTGCATATTAAAAACTTAAACCCTAAGTTGCGAATTGGTAGGGCTTGGGAGGGCTCGAGTTAGGTTTAGTCCTAACAATCCATTAGCCTGAGAGGAAAAATTTTAGGTTGCGACAGATACCTGGGGTCAACCGAGCCGAATAATAGGGGACGTGGACGCGTTCGAGGTCGAGGTCGAGGAAATGGACAGATTAGATCGCGATCCGAAGAAGAGCCGAATGGTGAAGAACGTGGGCGTGATAGGTTGCTTCTACACATCCGCACCACATTCCCGGGCCCTGCAAGAATGATGCATGAAGAGAAGGAGATGATCGACACTTTGGGGCAACCAAGCGGCAAGTTCGATTATTATGTGAAATACTCAGCACCCCCGAGCTTCTATGTTGACCCCCGTGACATTGTCCCGGATAGATGGGGAGGTATGGATGATCCAACACCTCTAGTGACAGAAGATCCTGATCATGCAATGGAGGGAATCACTGCCCTGTTCGATGATTTCTTCATTGGAGTTATCGAGGAAGGACCGTTGGAGGAAATGGGCATTGGCCCGCAAGAGGGCAATTTTGTGACACGTAAGGGTATGGGAACGGTCCAATCTGATGAATCATGTGCCACCGAACCTGTTCTCGATGACACCAATGAACTCGAAGATTTCTCGGACCTTCGGCGTGATCTAGAGCATCATGAAAGGCCTAAAGTCCTAACGGTAGACCAAACTATCACCATCAACTTGAGTGATTTCGGAGAACCCAAAGAGGTGAAGATAGGGGCAACCCTTCCCGAAAGTGAAGCGAAATGCCTAGTCCAATTGCTGAAAGATTACCAGGATATCTTTGCCTGGTCGTATGTCGATATGCCAGGTTTAGACCCTTCTATCGTGGAGCATAGTCTACCCACTAATCCGGACATGCCGCCCAAGAAACAGAAGTTGCGAAGGACCAAGCCTGAACTTTCCAAGAAAATAGAGGAGGAGGTCATGAAGCTCTTGAAAGTGGGATTCATCGAAGTCACCCAATACCCCAGCTGGGTGGCTAATATTGTGCCAGTCATGAAGAAAGATGGTCGAGTTCGGGTTTGCATCGACTATCGCGATTTAAACAAGGCTAGCCCTAAAGACGATTTTCCATTACCACATATAGACATTTTGGTGGACAGTACTGCAGGGTTCGAGCTGTTTTCCTTCATGGATGGTTTCTCGGGTTATAATCAGATAAAAATGAAGGACGATGATAAGGAGAAAACGGCGTTCATCACTCCTTGGGGGACATTCCACTATAAGGTCATGCCTTTCGGCCTTAAAAATGCCGGGGCAACATATCAACGGGCAATGGTGACACTCTTCCATGATATGATGCATAAGGAGATTGAGGTCTATGTCGATGACATGATCGCCAAGTCTCGACCTGGGAAGAGTCACGTCGATACTTTGAAGAAATTATTCGAGAGACTTCGTGAGTTTAAGCTCCGTCTCAACCCAGCAAAGTGCGTATTTGGAGCAACCTCGGGTAAATTACTTGGGTTCATAGTAAGCAGTAAAGGCATTGAAGTTGACCCCTCCAAAGTGAAGGCTATATGTGAGTTACAACCCCCATCGACCGTGAAAGAAGTGCGAAGCCTCCTGGGTAGATTGAACTACATAGCCCGTTTTATTTCTCAGCTCTCCGAAACTGCTAAGCCATTCTTCAAACTTCTAAGGAAGAATGCTCAAGTGAAATGGGACGATGATTGTCGGGAAGCGTTTAACGAACTAAAGCAGTACCTGATGAAACCACCAGTGCTAGTCCCACCAATGCCGGGCCAACCTTTGATCCTTTACCTCACGATTCATAGCGAGTCTCTAGGTGCGATGCTAGCCCAGAAAAATCCTGAAGATGGAAAAGAGCGAGCTATTTATTACCTAAGTAAGAAGTTCACCGTCTCGGAGTTGAATTATTCTGAAGCCGAGAAGACTTGCGCTGCGCTAGTATGGGTGCTCCATAGGCTGCGACAATATACACTGCATCACCGGACTCTGCTTGTGACTGAGAACGATCCCATTAAGTATTTACTTGATCAGCCAGCTTTGGTAGGGAAGTTAGCCAAGTGGCAGATTTTAATTTCAGAGTTTGATATCCAGATGAAGCCACAGAAGTCAGTTAAAGGTCGAGTAATTGCCGATGTGTTAGCTGAAAATCCTGGAGTCCCTGATGATGATAGATATTCTCCAGAAGATCGCATTTTGGTAATAAAGGAAGACACATGGACCATGTTTTTCGATGGAGCTATAAACTTGACCGGTTCCGGCACTGGGGCAGTTTTAATATCCCCAGATGGGCAACATTATCCAGTAGCAGCAAAGTTGGTATTCCCCTGTACCAACAATATAGCCGAGTACGAAGCTTGCATCCTCGGACTCCAAGCCGCAGTGAAAATGGGGATAACCAAGTTGAAAGTGTTTGGTGATTCTGCTCTGATTATTCTTCAAACTGTGGGAGAGTGGAAGACGAGAGACACCAAACTAGTGCCGTACCATGAATACCTCGAAGAAATCATAGAGGAATTCGAAGATATCTCTTTTGAGTACTTATCGAGGTCCCATAATCAGTTCGCTGATGCGCTGGCTACGTTATCATCCATGTTGCAAGTGATTGGTGGGTTAGAGGTAGAACCCTTGAAGATTGAAGTTCTGACAAAACCGGCCTACTGTATGGTTGTGACTGGAGAACCTGATGAAAAGCCATGGTATTATGATATCATGAATTACATCCAGAAACAAGAATTTCCTGAGGGAAGCACCCCGGCCGACAGGAAGTACATAATGAAAATGGCTTCAAAATTCTTTGTTAGTGGTGAGAAGCTGTACAAAAGATCATATGATTCGATCCTATTGAGGTGTGTGGATGCGGCTGAAGCTACTAGAATCATGCAAGAAGTACATGAGGGGATATGTGGTCCACACATGAATGGCCACATGTTAGCTAAGAAGATCATGAGGTTGGGTTATTATTGGCTCAGTCTTGAAAGTGACTGCATCCAACATGTTCGAAGATGTCATCGCTGTCAGGTTCACGGGGATAAAATAAATGTTCCCCCGACGGAATTACATCAGTTGTCTGAGCCATGGCCCTTTTCAATATGGGGCATCGATGTGATTGGCCCAATTAATCCCAAGGCATCGAACGGACATCGATTTATCCTGGTCGCGATTGATTATTTCTCTAAGTGGATCGAGGCGGCATCTTATGCAAACGTCACTGCAGAGAATGTTGTAAAATTCATCAGGCGAGACATAGTCGCTCGTTATGGTGTCCCTGAGGCTATCGTCACTGACAATGGGACAAATTTGAACAACAAGTTCATTGATCAGTTGTTCAACGAGTTCAAAATCCGGCACCTGAATTCGTCTCCTTATCGTCCACAGATGAATGGAGCAGTTGAAGCCGCTAACAAGAACATCAAGAAGATCTTGGCCAAAACGGCTGAAAACTATCGTGACTGGCATGAAAGGTTGCCATTTGCACTAATGGCGTATCGAACTTCGATCCGAACCTCTGTCGGAGCAACCTCTTTTTCCTTGGTGTATGGCATGGAAGCAGTCCTACCCGTCGAAGTAGAGATCCCTTCCTTGCGAGTCTTGTCTCAAGTGGAGTTGTCCGAGGCAGAATGGATGCGACAAAGGCATGAGCAGTTAAACCTAATTGATGAGAAGCGATTGAGAGCCATTTGCCACGGTCAAACCTATCAGCAGAGGATAGCTAGATCCTTCAATCAAAAGGTGCGTCCAAGACACTTCGAGGTAAATAATCTAGTCCTAAGGAAGGTACTGCCAGTCTTTCCTGTTCCTGGAGGAAAATTTGCCCCAAACTACATTGGTCCGTATGTGGTTAAAAAGGTGCTTCCCGGAGGTGCCCTGATCCTCGTAGAAATGGATGGTCGTGAGTTTTCCACTCCTGTTAATTCTGATGCTGTGAAGATATATTATCCCTGATAAGATCTAACATTTTTGCGGCAAAAGTTTTCAAAAGTTTGGTTTTATACTCTGAATTGCAAACATTTCATTTATGAATAAATGGTTTCAATCAATTTCAAGTTAAGATGTTTGCATTGGCTTTAATTTCGGCATGGTTATTTGTCAACCTATATCTTTGACCTCAAAGGGGGAATCTATTTAGACAATATGATAACTCATGTGGAATGAATTGAATGTGTCGAATGAGTACATCGGGATGATGAAAGGCGAGCCATATCCTATACACAGTCCCGTGCACTAATCCCCAGTGAGTTGAGTAAAAAAATTCCATGTCTGCAAGGCAAAGGGTTATCTCGCAAAAGGTACGGCAACTGAAATGACGAGAGGCGGTTCATTTCTCTATCCCAAACACTACAGGTTATCCATCGTTTTGCCACTTTGAGCCTAAACGTTTGGAGAAATTCATTCAAATTACCCCTGTCAAGAACCACCCCACATCGGGGCAAACTGGAGGTAAGTCAGCGTCATAAGGTGAACAATGAGTAGAAATTTTCATGCTCTTACTTGCATCAATCTTCGAGTGTTGCTTTTTCAGATGAATTCACGTTAAGTTCAAGTGCCTTAGGATGACGAAGAGCATTTCTTTCTCTATCCTATACACACTTTATCCTTTGTTAAGCCCAATTGAGCCTGCAAATTTATTTCTTAAACCCAGTTGGTGATCATCCCCCACACTGGGGCAAGGCAAAAGTCATCATTGTTCAGGCAGCATATCCGGAGCGCCGATAAAAGATGAAGACCCTGAGAGTCCAAATGTTAGTCATTCGGTCAAAACAAGCCAAAGTGTGACTAGCCAATGTATGCATTGTAGACAGTGTGGGTCAAAAAAAAAACTAGAGGGCATAAAAAGCAGTGTGCCTGGTAAAAGCAAGGCCAATGCCCGTGAAAGAAAAGAAAAGAAGAAGAAAAAAATGGAGAAAAAGTGATGACTTTGGATTAGAAAATGTTGAGATGTGTCAAAGTCACAAAAATATCCAGAGTTTTAAGGAATCAAGTGATGAATTCTCGAAGTCGATGGAACATCTACCGAGAAGACAATCTCTGACGGAAAAGAGCACCGGTGATAATGCCGAGATGATCACCAACTCTCACCCCAATTATACACATTTTGAGCCTTATGATCCATTCATTTCTCAACCCATGAGCCTAGCCTGCGTTACATCCCTTGCAAAGTCTCTTCACATTAGGGCACTTGAACTAACGTAGGATTTGGATGTTATAGGCTTAGCTCGAAGAAGTGCGAGCAAGTCCATTTCTATCTCA
The DNA here is from genome assembly GCA_031216405.1 of Syzygium malaccense. Classification (NCBI taxonomy): domain Eukaryota; kingdom Viridiplantae; phylum Streptophyta; class Magnoliopsida; order Myrtales; family Myrtaceae; genus Syzygium; species Syzygium malaccense. Next base: position 7,777,336 of record CM062256.1, on the reverse strand, counting down.
TTTTGCAGGGTTCTTGACTTGTAAACCCGGAGACAATTGCAGAGTATTTTCTTTCAATAGCCTCGACTCGAAGAGTCTCTTTTGCTAAGCCATTGACCAAGCCCATGTTACGGTCCTAACAAAGACCTCTCAGATTGGTAAAGTCGTACTGCTTGCAAGAATACTCAGACCCTTGTCAACATGATGATGGTGAGATGGAGCGATTCTCCATAAATCAGCCTTTTTGATGAGAATGAGAGAAAGCCCTTTTGGACCAAAAGTCCCTCATTCGACATTTTCAAGATATCTACTTGTGAATCTGGATTGTCTTGTCATGATTTTTCCCCAGCGAAGTTTGTAATGCTGATTTGACAAAACCATCGTGCATGAAAATCAGTTGAAATCATAGTGCATGTGTATATGTGTTCTTGACAGTGTGCGAATGCATATTACATGTTACTTAAAATCGTGTCTAACAGGAGACACGCCTTCAGAGTTAGAGATATCACCAGGTAAGTATATCTCTATCCCTATGATGTCTATGACTATCTAGGTATCCCTAACCTGTTCAAGCAATTGTCAGGTCCCACATTTGATCATTTTTGCAATCTCTAGATGCCTTTGATTATGTTCAGGTGTCTATTGATCAAACCTTTTCAGGTACTTCTGATGATATCCAGGTACTTTGTCAAGTAACTCTTGAACACTTGAGCTAGCCCCTTTGTTCATCAAATCACAGATTTTCATACAATCTCGAGAAGATTCCCCCGTTACATGACTATGAGCAGGTATAGGCATGGCGGCCAAATCTTTACATATGAGCAGGTATATGTAAAGGTCGGAATATTCTCCCCAAATTTCAGGTATTCCCCCGCTACTCACCTATGAGCAGGTATAGGTGAAGCGGCTAAATCTTTGCATATGAGCAGGTATATGTAAAGGTCGGAATACTCTCTTTATCTTAGATGTTCCCTCGCTACTCGCCTATGAGCAGATATAGGTGAAGCGGCCAAATCTTTGCATATGAGCAGGTATATGTGAAGGTCGGAATATTCTCTCAACCCCAGGTGTTCCCCCGCAGTTCACTTATGAGCAGGTATAAGTGAAGTGGCCAAATCTTTGCATATGAGCAGGTATATGTAAAGGTCAGAATATCTTCTTGATTTCAAAAGTTTCCCCCGCAATTCACTTATAAGCAGGTATAAGTGAAGCGACCAAATCTTTGCGAACACCTATGGAGATGTATAGGTAGTTCGTAAAGATCGGAACTGTTCTCACGAATCCAGATGATGATTGGATACGTCGAGCTTTCTTCGTGTGTTTTGACTTAACTGCAGATCACCGAAGTTCATCAACGTATATCAGGCAATACCTATGGGACTAGCCCATACATTTGCCAAAACAATATACAAGTTAAAGTTGTGCCTCGAATTGTGCTATCGTTCATGTCAGGTAAGTAATTCCAGGTATGTTTTCTATTCAGGTCAGCATGCATCATTTCTTAATGCATTGTAAAATGGGACTCATAATCCCGACAAAAATAACATTCATTGCATTTGCGTGGTTGAAATTTAGGTATCATTTAGTCTTTGAATGCAACCTCTACGAGCTCACCTTCAAAGAGGGGCAGCTGTTGACACCTAAATTTTGGCGCATCATTTAGTGTAATTTGCATAGAAAATTAGGGATTAAATTTTTAACCCCTAAACAAAAAAATATTTAAATTGCATAACATATAGTTTAAATTCATTTTAGATTAATTACATTTTGCATCGGACTGGCGGTGACGAACGAGCTTAAATTTCATCGAATGGGACTCGGCTCGCTTGAAATGCAAGGGTCGGGAATTACAAGTCAAACGGGCTCAGTTATTTTAATTTGAACTTAATTTAGCCCATTATCATTAATTAATTCAGCCCATTAAAATCTAAGCCCATTAGGACTAGAAAGCCCATCTAATTGACCTAGATTAGCATTATATATACATCATTAGGTCAGGATTTTGAAAAAAAAATTTTCAAATCAGAATTTTTTAGAGAGTGTGAGAGTGAGAAAGAGAGAGAGAGGAGGAAGACCCGCGCGCCACCGCTGCCGCCGCTCCCTGCCGCACCACCGCCTGCTGCCGCGTGCTGCCGCCTCTCCCTGCCGCGCACCGCTGTTCCCTGCCTGCTGCTGCGTTGCTGCCGTCGCGCGCGCCACCACCGCCGTGCCTCGCGCGCTGCCGCGCACCGCCGCGCCCCGCCTGCCGTTGCCCGCCGACGCTGCCGCTGCTGCTCCACACCGCCTGCTGCCGCGCCTCACGCCACGCGACGCCACTGCTGCCGCTCCACATCGCCGGACTCACGCCGTCGCCGCTGCTGCCGCCCCATCCTGAGCCAACTCGCGCTGCTGCCGCCGCGTCCTGACGCCGCCGCTTGCCTCCCGCCGCACGCCGGAGCCAACTCACGCCGTCGCCGCTGCTGCCGTCCCATCCGGAGCTAACCCACGCCGTCGCACAGCCGCGCCGTCACACTGCCGGAGCCATCACACGCCGCCGTGCTTCACGCCGTCGCACAGCTCCGCCCCTCCGCCGTGTGTTGCCGCTGCAGTCACCGCTGTTCCCACCGCACCGCCACGCCGGCGCTGCTGTCCCGGAGCTGCGTCATCACAAGGACCACCGTAAACAGCGCAGCCGCCATCCTCGTGGTCGCGCCACCGCCGGTCCGCCGTTCGCCGCTCGTCCCGATCCGCAATCCCAGCGATTCAAATTCGGAAAGTAATCCAGAAATCAGGTAAAGATCTCTATCCGGTATATTTTCAAAATATTTAGATTCCTAGTTTGAATATTTTGAATATTCCGTGAATATTGCGTAGATTATTATATATCTTAGGATAATATTTGCGATATCCGTAATGTTCTAAGATATCTTAAATTAGGAATTTTTCCTAATTTGGCAACGTATCTGGACGACTATCCGACCTTATCCCTAAGGTACGATACGCGGCGATATGGAAAATCGTTATCTTATCCATCATCCCTTGGATACGATAATAGATTTTATCTGCTTTCCAAATTTGAATGATCGACTTTCCGTCAATATCTGTAACCCTATAGACATGACCGATAGTTCGATTTTTGTGCCTAATCCGAGTTTGAAACGAATCTTGCGGATCGTGTGGTTGTTTTAAATGTGGATGCTATCTCTGTTTAAATTATTTTTCCTTTTCAAATAAAAAAGAAAATTCAAAAATATCAGTTAGGATTTGAATTTGAGTTTTGCATGTTTAGGAATCCTAAATATATCTAGACGATAGAGTAATTATTTAATCTAAATTAGGATTTGAGATAATCTATTTCCTAGTTTAAATTAAGTAATTTTCTAATCTTAATAGATTATTTAGGTTATTTTTTAATTCCGAATTTTCATGAAAACCCCAAAAAAGAATGAATTGTTTTATGGTAGATTAGGATACATTGCATTCTTAATTTAAGTAATTTATTATTTCGAATTTTAACAAAAATCCCAAAAATAAATCATGTTAGGATATGTTAAGTCATCATAGGTTGCATGTTAATTTAGGCATATTTTTATTCCAAATTTCATTAGAATATACCAAAAATAAATCATTTGCCCGTCATCAGAATTAGGTCACGTCGTCGCATGACATATAGTTTGCATGCTAGGTTGCATTACTTGCATGTCATTTTTGCACGTCATTACATATAGGTTAGCTTTCATTTAAATAAGCGAAAATCCGAAAATTGAGTGAATTCCTTGTTAATTAGAAATCATATTAGGTTGTTGATGTGATTTTCTAGCTAACAATGCAGATGCTTACGTTGCTTCGAGATAAGTGATTCTTCCAACTTGCAATTTATTTAATGCTTTCTTGGGTGTTAAATTGGTGGTTTGCGTACCCGCGTGAACACCTCACATGTTAGTGACTAAGTTAAAACAGATCCAGATTGCTTGCCAAAACATTTTTTTTGAAAAGAAAAGGTACCGAAAGGGCGTTAGACTAGATCTAGCGTAATCAAGTCCTCGGGCTTAGAATCTCTGGTTCGTAAGAATAAAACATATCTCCCTATGTTTTATTTAGGTTTCTAATCGACCTACCACAAATAGATTAGTGGCGACTCTAAGTATGAAAATATTTGCATGTTAAAAACTTAAACCCTAAGTTGCGAATTGGTAGGGCTTGGGAGGGCTCGAGTTAGGTTTAGTCCTAATAATCCATTAGCCTAAGAGGAAAAATTTTAGGTCGCGACAGTAGTGGAAATTTTATGGCGGGCCTTGGGATTTAATTCGGGCACTAATTATTGGAAATTCAGAAAATGGGGGCTGCGAATTATTGTTCATATGCCTCGAATCACTGTTCACTGGCTGTGAATTACTGTTCACGGGGCTGTGATGGTCCGATTGGGACGCGAGTTGAATTTTTGGAACCTAGAAATTATGGCGAGAAAGTCTCGTGAAGGATCGGAATTAATCCGACACCATTTGGTTGGAGAAAATTGATAATTTACGTGTTTTGGGTATGTTTGAATTATTCTGGATGGGGTTGATTTAATTGAGTGTTTATTTGTGTGTTATATGAGGTAACTTGAGGATGAAATGAGGATATTTTGAGGCTGGAGTGAGACTGAATAGAGTGTCGGATGTTGTGGGATGGAATTGGCGAGCTTAGGGCTCGATTTAAGGACAAGTGGTGTCAGTTTGGTGTGTGGTAGTATGGTTGGATTGTGGTGTTTAATATGCTCGGAAATGCCGAAATTATGCCTATGAACGTGGCTGTGTTTGTGGGTCCATGAGTGGCCTTGTGTGTTTATTGAATTGTGATTGATGGATTGAATTGTGTTTGATTATGTGCACGCGTGGGCCAGATTAATTTAATTGTTGAAATTGGCCATGTCGAATGCTGAGTGAGCATGTTGTACGTGTTAATTGATGCGTGCATAGGCCGCGTGTGATTGGCCAGTTGAGTGTGGTAAATGCTTGATGAGCATGTGCATGAGTAAGAAAGAAAAGTAGTCTGGCATGTGATTGTGGAAGTTATGTGAAGATGTGTAAGTGCGAGAATGGGATCGAGCCGAGTATCATAAACTCGGGCAGCGATCACGTAGGTCTGATGCATTTGGCACAGGCTGAGGCTCGAAAGAGCATGATTGAGTTCGGTCCGAGGCACGATCAGCTCGGGTGAGACCGGGATTGGACCGAGGCATTATAAGCTCGGGTTTCGATCATGTAGGCCTGTCGCATTTGGCGCGGGCTGAGGAAAGTGTGAATGTGGGATCGGACCGAGGCGTGTGATGCTCGGGGCGCGATCGAGTGTGAATGTGGGATCGGACCGAGGCGTGTGATGCTCGGGGCGCGATCGAGTGTGAATGTGGGATCGGACCGAGGCGTGTGATGCTCGGAGCGCGATCGAGGGGCCTGAGGCGTGAACGAGTACGCGGGCCGGATGTGGTGAGTGGTCGCAGTGTACCTGAGGCGTGTACGTTTACGCGGGTCACTGGCGAAGAATGAGAAAGAGGAAATGAGAATGGACGGAATAATGGGATAAGAGTAGTACATGCGCGTGTTTACATCTGACATGATTGAGTTTGAATGATGTTGTGCGCATGTTTGAGCTTGACAATATTATTTGTTGTACCTGCGATGTGATATTTCAGCGTGTGTGAATATGTATGTGATTGCGTAATTGTCTGGAGGTACGTGATAGCCTAGGTTGGGTTTAGGGGTGAACTTGCTGAGAAGTGTTCTCACGGTTGTTTTCAACCAAATATTTCAGAACCCCGACAGGAACCGTGAACCCTCCACCACCGCCGCCAGTACGTTTTTTGGATACCAGTGCACACGGAGTACGATGTGGCAGAATTTCCGGTGGGTTTTCAGAAGGGTAACATTTTTGGAAGTTAATAGTTACTGGCTCGGGTGCTCGTAATAATAATGGATATTGTAAATATTATGGTGTAAGTTTGGTAATGAGAACGAATATGTTCATTCTCCCTGATTGTTTCCCCAGTTCTTAATTGTCCGGGTTTATTTGTTGATATCCGCTGTGGTAGTAAACCTCTGATGGCTTTTTGAGGTCAGCGATATTCCTGGGACGTCGCTTAAATCGACCAAAGGCGGTGTCGCGTGCCGTAGGGGTTCGGGGCATGACAGATATTATTTCTCATTTGATTTTAGTACGTCTCGCCCGGAGTTGGCCCCTCGCGGGATACTGACCAATGGGAAAGGCTAATTAGGAAAACGGTACGTGGACCGGGGACTCGATCACGAATTGGGCACCGATTTCGAGAAACGGCAGGGAAGTATTTTGGACCAGTGTGGATCAATTCTAGGAAGGTGACGGATTTGGTTTGGCCAACGACGTATGATCGGATCGCGGGTGATTCCGCTCGACCGAGAGTGCGTGTGGCAAATAAATTCCGAACCTGAACCGAACGATCGTGACCCCTGGAATAACCAATAATTCCTTGCGCTATCCCGGTAATCGAGACCGTCACGACTCGAGTGATCCTAGGTCGATATGCGTAACCCCTAAACAGCCACCGTCAATAAGAGACTCTAAAATTCTGAATTGAGCAATTTTGATCGCCAAATTGAATCCGAACTTCGATGTCGAAATTCTATGGGTGTTTGTGACTATTTTGTAAGGCCAACGTCGTTTTGGTATGGCCATATATATTTGAGGCTAGTCCAGCTGAAAATTGGAATTTCGACCGAAATTGGAAAAATTACAATTTTACCCCTTTGGACTCCGATGTCGATTTTCGAGGCCGTATGACATTATTTTTCGAGGCCGATGCCGTTTTAGGATGGCCACACATATTTGGAGTGTGTACGGTCGAAAAATGAAATTTCGACCTGGAAGTGAAAAATTTACTATTTTGCCCCCTAGACTTTGAAGCCGATTTTCGAGGGCTTAAAAGGTTATTTTTGCGAATCCGACGTCATATTATGTTGGCCACACACATTTGGGGTTGGTATGGTCGAAAAATGGAATTTCGACCCGGGACCGGAAATTTACCGTTTTGCCCTTATGGCCTATTTTTTTGGGTTCCGAATTTTGGCAATTTTTGGGAAATTATTGTGGATAATTATGAGTCAAAATTCAGAATTATTGATTGACCAAAAGGCCCCTCAATTAGTGGATGAGAGTGATTAATGGCTATTGGATCAAAGGGCAAAATGGTCCAACGCACCGGATTGCGACACGTGGCGCCACTTTTTGACCCATAAGACCCCTTTGACTCTCTCTCTCTCCTCCCATTTCTTCCCCCATCAGCCGATCATGTCCCCTCCCATGCCACTTCTTCTCTTTCATTTTCCTCTTGGTTTGGCCACGAGAGGCCCTCGCAGGAGGAGCGTTGCTGCCGTCGCCGTTTCGCCGATCGTCGCCGCCGTGAGCCGCCGGCCAGCCGTTCGCCCTTTCCACTCTAGCCGAGTTAGCGTAGAGTTCGGGTAAGTCACGCCCTAAACTCTATTTAGGATATTGGATATTAACGGACTTGTTTAGGCGCGGTTTAGGGTAGTTTAGGGGTTGATGGTAGTGATTGTAAATGGATTAGAGGAGAGCTTGATCCCTTGTTGTGTTTATGGATGTTCATGTGGCTGGTGGATGATAGTTTGGACATGGTGGAATGAGTTTTGGCAATTGAAATTCGGTAGAAATCAACTAGGATTTGAATCCGTGCGGTTTGGTGTGATTCTCAGATTCGTGACTCATAATTGCTATTTTTGTGGAGAATTTTGTGGGTCGAATTTGAGGAAGTTTCCTTCATGAAAGTTGCTCCCAACATCTTGAAGTATAACATATTTTTAATTTAGAATTTTTGGAGGCCATTTGGGTCGTACGAAAGCCCATTTTCAGATCGTATTAAAACTGCCCGGAGCACTGTTCATCCCGACCTTCTTGTCTTGCCGAATTTTTATAAAATTTTCCAGAGCTATTTTCAATAAACTTCCTTCGCAAAAGTTGTTGACGACTTTCTTTGCTATGACATATAAAAATTTCAAAGCTTTTTAAGGTGATTTGGGTGTTGAAATAAATGTATTTTGAGGAAAAAATAGTCTGTTAGATCGAACTGATTTTGGTCTAATTTCGAGGGACAAAAAGGCATGGTTGTAGATTGAACCGGATTTCGTGTTCTTCATAAGAAATGTTTATCAAGATGTTTTTTTTATGACATATCCAAAATTTAGAGTTTTTGGAGTTTGTTTACTATTTATTTTGAGGGGATTTCGGTCACTGTGTAAACTGCCCAGATTTACCCTGATTCTATGGATGTTCATTTTTATGAGCGAGAGATTGTGGTGACCGCATGCCAAGTACGTGTAGCCGTGTGGCGTGATTGTGTGATGGTAATGTGTGTTGGCGGAAGGCATGTGTGGCGTGGGATTGTGTGGTTGTGTGTGATGTGTGACCGTGTGGCACGTGTGGTACGATGGTATGAGATTATTGGAATGGTCGGAAAAGTGGTACCTTGAGGCGTGTTCGTTTATGCGGGGTAGGTTCCGTCCTAAGGCATGTACGTTTACGCGGGACGATGCCGTCCCTGATGAGGTGACGATGGCCGGCCCGACGGGGTGACGATGCCTGACGAGGTCAGAAGACCATTGGCCTGATGCGTTTTACGCGGGCGTAGTAGAAGGAAAGTTGAGTGTAGGATTCCGTCCTGAGGCGTGTTCGTTTACGCGGGACGATGCCGTCCCTGACGAGGTGACGATGCCCGGCCCGACGGGGTGACGATGCCTGACGAGGTCAGAAGACCGTTGGCCTGATGCGTTTTATGCGGGCGCGGTAGTGGTGGAAAAGTTGGGAATGAGCTGGACTCGATTTGACGTGTGAGGATTGCGAAAGCCGACACATGGCGTGAGTTAGTGTGCGAGTGTGGTTGTATCGTGTGATGTAGTGCTCAATTATGGGGTAAAAACTGTTAGGCATGGTATGGGACGTGCCCAAGTGGGTTTTGCCTTATAATCGAGGCACACGCGATTGTGATGCATTGATGCATGTGAATTCATATTACATGCTTTGGTTTTGCGACATGAATGAGGCATCATTATGGCATGTTGGTTGTATTATTATTTGGCGTGCAGGAAGGTGTATGAAGAATCCCAGGTAGGTTTGCGTGTGATTGTTAGTATGAGTGGTTGTTTGTATCAGGTATGTGTTGTCTGGAGGTACGTGATAGCTTAGGTGGGGTTTAAGAGTGTACTTATTGATATGTAATCTCGTGGTTGTTTCAACCAAACATTTCAGAACCCCGGTCTGATCAATGAACCTTCCGCCACCACCGCAGCATTTTGCAATACCGTTGTACACCGACATTAACGTGGTAGAGTACCTAACAGACGAGCAGGAGACTCAGGAGGATTCAGATTCAGAGGACGAAGAATCAGACTCGGAGTGGACGCCAGGTAGAGGGCGTAGGGACAAGTGTAGGGATTGTGGAATAGGCTTTTGAAGCGTACTATTTTTGGTGATATGGTACCCAGGTTATCGATTCTTTTTTATATCGGTAATATGTAGTGTGGCGATGCGGTGTGCTTGTATATATGTGGTTTTGTAAATTGTGGATGTTATATAAGTTTGAATGAGAAATGAATTTGTGCATTCTCCCTGATTACCCTAGTTATTATCGTCCGGGTATTGGTGGTTTCCGTTGTTGAAATAAATTTCTGATAAGTTTCATTTGGGTCGGCGATACCCTGGGATGTCGCATCATTCGACCAGAGAAGTGTGTCGCGTGTTCGAAGGGGTTCGGGGCATGACATGTTACCACTATCATAGTGTTTAGAATAGTTTTGTTTATTTAGAAATGGTGAGAACAAATAGCGAACATCATCAATACTGGTCGACCGATTAAAAAACCAATGATAATGTAAATTGTGATCCAGCTTGAAGGGTTTATTGCACGGAAACTTTCTTGTTGCTGGAAAGTGTTTTTAGGAAATTCGATTTTAGAGAATGTAAACCAATTTTCATGTTTGTTCAAGCTAAAACTGAGTTGAAAAAAATTAGTTTATGGAATTTAATAATAAGTGAAACTATTAAAGGAGTATATTTAAAAAAGACATGTATTGAATAACAAATTGAAATCGACATTTTCTTTGTTTATTATATAATTTATCACAGTTACAAGCATTATAAAGAAATTCAAAAAGAAATTATAAAACCATAGTTGGGAAATATCATTTATAATCGTATATTTTAAGGATGTAGAAGAACACAAGCATAAAATGAAGTAGATTCAGGATATAGAAGGCAAGATTTATGAAAAAAAGAAGATGATGAGACTTCTATAAGAAAAAAAGAAATACATTATGAGAGTAGAAAATAGACATAAAGGACATGTTCTACTCGTTTGTACGTGCAGCAAGAGGCTAGGGAAAATGATATCCTTCCAGTTAAAAGAGAAAGTCGATTTCCTTAATCTAAACTTGTTATTTTTAGTCAATGGAAAACAGTTTCTGTTAATCAAGTAGCTTTCCGTCATCCAAATTGTTGAGGTGCACATGTGAGTTATGTTAGAATAGTCCTACACCAAAGAATTGATATAGTATGATGTAGTTAATATATCTTAATTGGTCTATAACCCAATGGCTTAAGCTTTTAAGTGAAAGTGGGTTCAATTGAATTAATTGACAGGCTCATATTTGGGCTCCCTCTTATCGATCTCCCTTTGTGAAGGTATCCGACTTTGGTGGCCCTCTCCCAGTATGTATGGTGTTTGGTGCATATGCTAAGGAATGAATCTAGTAATCAACACGATTTTTGGGCAACTTTCATAGTTCAATGTGAAAAAAGAAACCTGGATGAAGATAAAGGTGGGCGTTGTGGTGTATCCAACACGGTCCAAGGGCTATTATGATGATGTGATTCCATGGTTTGTAGATTGGGACACTAGTATAGTATCACCAATTGACAATGCGATTTCACACTATTGTGAGAAGGACAAATTTCTAAGGAATTCAAATCACGGTCATATAATTAGTACAACCAGAGTGTATTACTCAAGGATTTATTGTTTCGAGAAGAAAAGTAAGAAAAAAATACCTGTCGCGTAAGCTAAAGGACCTTTGAAAATATCATTACTTGGTGGGATTAGAGCTAAAAGATACTGCACTTGCACCTTAGTGAAGGGAAAGCTATGTGGTGAGTTAGAAGTGCTATGCTCCCGTGTTGCTGCGAAAGGCTTGTTCTCTGTTTGAGCCATATTAGATGAGATTCATTGTGTCTGTTGATCTCGCTGTGGTTGGCTTAGAAAATCGCGACTTTATTGTAGGTTTATCCGATTGAGAAGATTGGTTGTTCCCAAGCTTTTACGGACACCAAGGCTCGGTGTGACCATTTGATGTAGAACAGCGAGCAAATATTTATATGAAAACCTTCGAGCATCATAAGAGTGGTCGGTGCCGCCCATGCCTTAAACGAAGGGTCAATTTCAAACAATCATAACTTTGATCTGGAAAAGTTATGATGAGTACAACATATCACATCGAAGAGGATTGCGAGATCTTCGAATCTGCAAATGGGCTATGCTAGTTGGTAATGTTTGACCTCAAAATTCATGTGTTTTCCTTAATTTCCGAGCCTTCAAAGATTTCGGACGTGTTTTGCAAATTTTCGGGGCACATTTTGAAAAATTCCGCTTTATCAATATTTTTTCCTTAATTATGTTATTTGATTTTATTTATTTGATTATTTCCTAATGGATGACTTCCATATAAATAGGCGCGAAGACATTGCAAACGGTACTTCATTATTCATAAACATTATCTTTTGGAATCCTTTTCTAACTATATCTTCCTCTACCTCACCATCTCTTCCCAAAAAATTACAATGCAAGGATTACCTACGGCCTTTGAATTAGGGTTGACGATTCAGATGCGACTTGCTCATCAAACCATGCATGGCTATCACGATTGATCGTCATGGTGACTGGGCTTAGCCATGAACACGGATCTTTGGCATTCCTCTTGCAATAAAAGAGTAAGCTTTTGTCGACACATGAATTTTCGTGACGGTTAAAGTTAGAAAATTCGAGATCCTCGATCGTGGCGAGACTCATTTCTTAAAAATTAGAATTTCATTATTTTCTAATCTTTTTTTCTAGATATTTGATTTAGGGACATTGTAGTATTAGAACCTCAGGCCCGACGGCTGAAATTTTGGTCAATGACAATCCCGGAGAGCCTCGACCACCCCAATCCCCAATTGGACTCAACTTTCTCCCTGGAAATTTTAAGTTGTCTTCCCCTGATTAATTGAAGGCCAAAGCGAGCTCAAACAATTGCAAACCAGGTGTCATAGCGAGCATCTTTGAGTGTATTTCCCAATGATATATGGCTTATGCCCTAGCTTCAAGTGTAGTTTCCTGGCTTTGCCTTTTCACGAGCAAGTGTCGGCTGACGCCCTAGACGAAAACTGGTAATATTTGGTCTCCAAAAGCGACTTTTTTATTTCCGTTTGGCCTAAAATTTTAACAAGCAACACCAATATACGGACTCATTTCCCACGAAATTTCAGCCCAATCGAACGAACGACGAGTGCATACTCACCATTTTCGTGCGACTGCACGATCAACCCAAAATGCTTTGTAAACACCTCATAACTGCAACACCTCCAAAACTGTAGTAACTTGTTGCGATTTTCAAGAGGCAACCATGCCAAATACACAAGTTGTTGAGAATATGTTTATAGTTTAAGCAGGTTTCCTAAAAAGAAATGTTTCATTTTTTTTATAGGAATGATACACACACTATTCTGATATTAGATAAAGTAGAGCAAGAAAGAGGAGACTCTGTGCTTCTCTGATTTGATTAGTAGATTATTGAGTAGGTATTGGAACTTGGTTCGAATCACATAAATCTAATGTGTTCTTTATTATTTCTCATTTATTTATATGGTGATTTCGTGTTGATTTAATTGCAAGCTCCGGATAGCTTCTGCGTTCTATTACACCAACACTTCATAGCATAACTACAACCAGAACATAACTATTGTTCAACCATAGATTCCTCAGCCATAGCTATACCAAACGGGCTTTTTAAGATTGAAAATAGTATACAATCAATTCAACATACACTAAGCAATTTTTTTGATTGACGGATTATTACACATCTATATTTTTTAACTAAAAAATATAATTTTTTTCATCCTTATATATGGGATACTCGTGCTTGGCCCCGGATCTAGAACCTGGTGCAATCTCAACAATTGAACTTTGTGGGATTCACATGGCACTCACATGATCAACGGCTGAGATTGACCTGTTACATCATGGATTGGGAGGAAGGCGAGTACCTACCCTTATAAGGTGAGCAATATAACAACAATATTACATTTTGAAGTGAAATTTCGTGGATTTAAAACAAAGATATAACGTTCTACAAGTCATCATAACTAAGTACAAAAGTATTGTAACGTATTGAAAAATGAGCTTTCGAAATTACGACATATTGTCATAATCAAGTCCAATTAATTACTCCTTTTAAGAGTTGGCGCAAATGGATTAAACCAGGGTCATCATTCTGATATGTCGCTGTTAGGATTGCCTAATAGTCAATACCCCTAGATGCTTAGAGCCTAATTGTGTTGGCTTGATTTTACTATAAGAATAATCGTTGCCCAAGTTCGTGAAAGACGAAGATATATACTAGTAAATTTTTAGCATTCTAAACTTTAAGGAATGGCTGACACTTTCAATAAGAAAACTAGGCACTATTACCTCATATCATGTCCAATACGGAAAAATATGAGAAGACACCGAACATTATAAATTTGATCTAGACAAATAGGATGTGAAGTAGGGAGATAAGTTTATAAACGAGAACATTTGTGATATGTTTGCAAAGAGTTGAGCCGGTCTGACCACATAGTCTTGACATACTGAAGTTGTATGGACCACCTCCTCCACAACAAGCCCTTAGTGCCCCTCCATAGAAGCCTGCGTGAATGCACACGTACGTTTATGGCGTGAACAGGTTAATCTCCTGGTCGTCAATAACGATGAAGTACATCTTCATTTATTTCATGTCAAGACATTTTATACAAATTATGTTACTACATGTGTGGTCATGTCAATGACATGAACCAAAATGTCCTAATGTTCTCTATGTGATTTGCTATATACAAAGAAACACTACGGCTGTTCTTTCCAGAAAGGGCACGGGAGTTTCAAATTGATGTATTTTTTCTTTCAGTTTTTCGGTTTTAGGTTTTTTTTTTTTTGGGCACCGGGTTTTAGTTTAGAAGCCAAAAGACAGGGTACTTGTTAAAGAGCTCCCATGGCATTACATGTAACCGATAAGGAATGTTTTCAATAATACGAAAAAAGTAACGCTTTTTTCTGGATTGAAAATATATACGATAAAGAAAATTACAATATTTTTTTTTTCATTTGGTTTCCTATTTAGTGTCTTGAACACTCATTAAAAACTTTAGCATATAAATGAAGCCGTAAATCAAGTACGTAGGTAAGCTGTCACCCACTTGTTAACATCAGTACGATAATAAGCTCCACTATTAAAAATTAAAATGTGAAACTACGTTTGGTTGCTTCCACAATTAAGGGGTTCAGTTGATATTAATCACTCCCTGCCGTGCAAATCAGCTACAATGGAACTCTGGCACTTTACTAACCTACATTGCCAAATGCCCATATTTGAAGAGATGTACGACATAGATCTAAATGAGAAAGATTAATTAAGGACATGAAATTTCTCAAGGCGACAAATTGAATGGAGCAATAAACTTAGAGTAATTATGGCACAAGTGTATCAATTCGAGATGTTTTGTAACATAAAAATTAGTTTGGGATAAATATGACATGCTTATACCAGTTATGGAGTGTTTGTGACCCAAAACACAAAAATTAGTTGGCAGTAGGCACGTGTATACTAATTGGGGATTTTTGTGGTGTTTCTCTTTTTCTTTTTTACAGAATCATCTTTATAATTATGAATCTCGATTGTTATTTGAAGATAGATCTATAATTACTATATGAATGGTGATGGATTGTAGAAAATAAAGTCATACATACACGATTCATTACAAGATTATTAGATTTAAGTAAAAAAAAATATGCGTTGACAATGACACATGAGAGGAAAAAAGATAGTTATAAAGAAGGCTCACCAAAGAGTTTCGGAGTGCGATAGATAGACATGGAGGCACCATAATAATCAGCGTACGCAATTCTTGCATGAGGGTATTGTTCTCTCAAATTTTGCAATTCTTGCTTGAGGTACTTATTGTGATACTTGAATAAAGCATTATAAGCCTCGAGACACCCGGTTCTTGGGTCATATGCCGATATATTAGCGCTTTGAAACAAAGTTAGATACGCGGAGATGCAGCCTGTCGGGAACTGTCCTGGCACCACCAGATCCACAGCCCCTTCTTCTATCAGCATCTGTTATGGTCATGTTGATTCAAGGAAATAAAGAAAAATAAAAAGGAAACTTGATATTAGTGAGAAATGCAAAAAAAGAAAAGAAAAGAAGAAGCAATCTCGAGACAAATCATATGGATCATTTTGTAAGTATACGTAAATCACTTTTGGGATCTGCTTCATGTACCACATGATCACACTTCTCTAATAGTCACCATGACCGTAGGTCAATGTTTATTAGTCACCATTTTGGCTATGTCAATGTTTCTTTGTGACATCTTAATTAACTTCCTCTTGATCATTACGTTTAGGGTTTACATTTTGTACAGATATTGAAAGAAGAAGTTTTTCCAAATAGCAGAGTGATAAAGGCATTTTCTTTTAATTTCTTATTTAACTTGCTCACAAAGTGACTCTTGATTTAATTGCAAGAATTGAATGTTAAGCTCATGACTACAAAAAGCGTTTAACCAATATGTGCTCATAGACGAAATGTAATGATTCAAAGCAGTCCTCAGATTTATCACGTGAATTTAGTGTTAAGCTCAGGCCAATGAAAACATTCTCCTTAGATCTTTATGTCATAATGCGTGCCTGATATGGTGATGGCAAAAGAAGCCCAAATAAGTGTCATTCCTCCATTGATAAACATAATTCTGATTGCTTTCGTATGGAATATATGTGAAAAATCGAAGTTTGTGTGACATACACTGATGGCTCGAGTGATGGCTCCAACTATTTGTGGTACCGAAGGACGTAGCTGTTCAATGGTTCGACCAAAGAGAAAGGGAGTCATTTTCACCTATCTCCCCCACCAGAAACAGAGACTTCTTAAAGTACTCATCGCATTCTGCAACCAAAAAAATAAAAACTTATAGCACAGCTCAAGGAGACAAGATAAAGTAAATTTTTATGTGATTTGATAAATTATAGCACATGTTTCATCAAAGTTATACCAAGCATCAAGCAGCAGAAAGGGGTGACAGCCATTGCTAGCCCCTTATTTGGTCTGTCATTGATTTACATTTGGGGAAAATTACAAATCTAAATCTATTGTATTTGTGTCAATTCAGTCTTAAACCTTTCAATTTGAGCCAATTTAGCCTAAACCTTTTGATGATTTGCGAATATTGTTCTTCTGGCTAATTTTGGTCGGAAAATTGCTGACGTGGATGCCGGCCGGCCGTCCTATATGGGTGAACAAAAGAACCAAACTGAACCAGCTAGTTTTGAGAAATTCCCGGTTTCTAAAATTTGGAACTGGTGAATATCAATCTGGTTCTAAGTGTGGACCCACCCACCTAGACCATCTTCCAGACCAATTTTTTTTAATTCTTATTTTTCCAAATTTCCAAAACGCTAATTCCATTCTCCCATTCTTCTCTACGTAGCAAAAATGCCATTCACATGGAAAATTTTTATAATTTTTAATAATTTTCTGAAATTTTTCTTTTTTTCTTTGTTTCTTTTTTATTTTCACTAATTTCCCTTCGCTGGTCCACGGCCTCGATAAAGGTGGCTGGCAATAAGCAAGGGCTGGGATGCCCTCACTAACCCTCACCTAGTGGCCGACGAGGGTCTATGAACCCTCACTCAGTGGTTGGCGAGGTCTGCGACACCCAGACCTATGGTTAGGAAGGGTCGCAGGCCTCATTTAAAAAATCAAAGAAAGAAAAGAAAAGTGAAAAAAGAAAAAAAATCAAAAATGATATTAAAGAGATGCAAAAATTGTCCATTTTAGCCTGGACGTGTCATGTAAGACGACCAATGTCCATATCAGCAATTCTTAATCAAAATTAGCCAAATAGACTATATTGACAAATTGTCAAAAGGATTAAGATTAAATTGGGTAAATTAACCAACCGAAAAATTTTTGGCTAAATTAAAAGGTTTAGGACTGAATTGGTACAAGTGCAATAAGTTTATAGCCTTTTGGTAAATATCCCATTTACATCTCTATTAAGTGTAAATTTTGAACTCTATAGATAGGTTTATTTATAGACAAGTGTGAACACACTTTTCATGGCTATCTCCTTACCGCGTGTAGAATTGCTGAAGTCGACCGCCACTCGACATTGACCAGACCAAAAATGATGATGTTGAGTAAAATAATAAAAAAACATGAAAAAAAATTAAGTTCGATCTTAAAAATCAAGGAATCAGTAATGCCTCTACCCTTTTCCTTCAACAATAAAAGGTAGAGATTTACCATGTTTGGTGGTGCAGAGAGACGACTTCAAATTCTTGAACCAGCCAAGCTGAACATTCAACGAGTCATTGGTCCACAACACAATATTCTGAGCAGAGAAGGAAGACGAGTTGATCGCTGTGGCACCAGCAACTGCGAAGTTCACTCCCTTACGGATACGAACAGGTGGACCTTTGGCTACTGCCAGATTTGGTGGAAGATATGGCAGTCCAAATGCTTCAGCTGCATTCTCATATTTTACGTTCATCGTGAGATTAAAATTACTTTATTAGTATTAGTAGCATTAAGATGTAGAGAAGATATTAGGAAGAAAGTATCCAATACCTATGAAATCGATAATGAGGCATCCGTCTGAGCATCGACCAGTCGCGTGGTGGAAGACTGTCTCACCGTCAGGGAGATTTTTTATGACCAGAAATGCGAGTGCCCTGGAAAGGAGGAAGTTTCCAGTGTGACTATGAGAGTCGCCAAAGTTGAAGATTGCATCATAGTGACCACGGCTCGACAAAACGGACTTTGAAGAGAGGCAGCAGAACAAGAAGAAGATTAGCATGTTCATGTCTTTCATGTCAGGCAATACTAGAGATTTTCAATGGGGGAAAGTCTGCGTAGGGCTGAACTTGAGCCCTTAGGTTATCTCATAGAGCAACCTCACTTTCCCAATACAGTTTTAGCGAGAAATGGCACCCGTTAGTCAAATGGGTAAAGCCCTAAAATGGAATCCTATCACATGTTAGTACAGCTACTCTGCTTATTCAGTAGCCAATCGTAAGGACTATTTGCAACTTCGATGCGTTGAATCACGCAAGTGTAATAATTTTCAGAAGTAGTTAAGTTGTTACCTGGGGGGAGATAGTTACATCGCCCTTCCTATCACAAGCACCCAATGATAAGCAATTACTTAGCGCCAAAGGATACAAAGATATTCATAAATATGTAAGTACAGAACATTTGATTATGATTATGGAATATCTTCCGTTACTCGCCTCAAGCTGGCATGTGAAGGTTTTTGAATCCCCAGTTGACTGGAGAGAGAGAGAACTAATAGTTATGGCAAACGGTTGTACAATGCCAGCTTGTAATTCTTCCCAAAAAATACGATAATCTATTTCGATGTGCTTGGTGCGAATGTTAAAAACTGGATTAGTGGCAATATTTCGAGCAGCTTCATTGTCACAGCAGAGCAGGGTAGGAGATAGTGGTGAATATGCAGAGATCCTTGGGCAGAAAGCATAAACAAATGATTTCATGGGCTGTAGTGGTCAATCCAAGATATTTGGCTTATGTTGAAGAGAGAGATAAAAAACCACGGTCTGCTTTTTGCTCTTCCATGAAACTGTTTTTGAGCCGAGAAAAATGCAGTACCCAGGAGTCGAAAGGCATGTCTCAAAATATTAATCGTGAAGGTGATATCCAATCATGTTCCTTGAGTTCCTACTGAACGATGATAAATAGACGGATCTTCCAATACTTTAATGAATCTGTCAAATTGAGATTATGCTTCATAGGAGTATCAACAATGCGTGCACCAATAAGTCCAGGATCTTTCTAAAGGTCAAACATATTTTCGCTGTGTAAGGTGAATGCTGCAGGAGGACCGAGCCATTTGATGTCTGGAACATATTTTAGAGGACCCTAACCGTTACGACAAACTTATGAAATAAGTATTGTCTCATCTGCATATTCAACCGTGGCTCATTTCCTTTCATAATCGTATCATCAACAGAAATGCATTTTGCACATCAAGTTGAGATAATTCTTACTGTCGAGCCACAGCAACATCTAAAAAACACAGACGATTACCGATTTTGCAACGAGTAAAATTATTGCAGTAACAACCTTTTCAACTTGTGTATATCCTTTAGCAACCAATCGGGCTTTATATCGCTCAATTGTACCATGTGATATCCTCTCAATTTTTTTGTACCCATTTACAATCGATGGATTTCTTGTAGTTATTGTCACAAGCGACTATCTTTCATTGTCCTATTCAATGCACGCAAATTCTGTTTCCATAGCTTCTCGCCACTCAGGAAACAGTACAGCTCGGCTGAAATTTACTAGGCTCAACAGTAGAAGAGAAGGCACGGAGAAAGGAACAATAGGAAGATGAGAAATTATGCACTGTTCTAAAGGAAAAGAGATACCGCTGGATTGTGAAAGGTGATTAAAATCGGTTTTGAGAGCAAACATAATCTTGGTACCGTGTACGAGGGTGCGTACCTCTTTCAAAATGACAATGTGTGATTTGGTGGAACGTTAACTGGAGCATCGGTGGCCAAGCTCGAGTCTATGACTGGTGAAGAATCATGCACATCTGGTGTTGGTACAGAAAAGGTAGGTTGATTTGGCACGCTAACGTCTGGGATAGGAATAGGCAAAACAGGAGAAACTATCATGTTGCACTGGAAAAACACTTTCTCGAAGAGTGATGCTACAGCTAACATAAATTGTTTGAGTTTCAAGATTAAAAAACTTCTAACCCTTGTGACGAAAAGGATAGCCAATGAATATTCTCGGTGAAGTGCACTTACCAAAGTTGTGCTCGACATCGACAGTGGGCCAAAAACACAAACATTACAAAATAAGCAGATGGTTATAAAAGGGCGTCATGTCAAGCAAAGTTGCATAAGGTATTTTACCATTGAGAATTTTGGTTGGTGTACGCTTAATGAGATAGTTGGTCCAACAATGCTCGCGAGCGTCTGAACTTTTCCCGCTAGAACCGTTAAACTAAGTAGTGTGACAACCACTAAGTTATATAGTTATTGGATCTACTGAATTGTCAATTTAATGTTCCTAACATATCGATTTGTCAAGAAAAAATGCTTTTGATCTGACTTGATGTGTCTACAAATACGTTACCGCCGTTGCGATTCACGAGTAGTCAGATTGGATTCAATGCTCTTTTGTAAGCTATTGGTGTAGGCTAGTTATGCATACAAGCAAGCCTTTGCATGGGCATGCTAAACGTAAAAACCCCAAGAGCTGGCCCGAGGAAGAACTCCTCCACGTAATTGAAGAGATAATGGAATGAAGTTGATATTCCTGAGAAATCTTGATTGATCAATAATGAATTGTCAAGATGTCCTCGAGTCCACGAATCTACCAACAAGCAAGTCAACTGCGTTTGGAACGTGCACCGCATATGTTACACAAACACTACAAAAAAACAAGGATTTAGCCATGAAATTTACGATGAAAAATTTGGTAAAATTCGTGGCTAAACGAATTTGCGACGAAAAAATTTTCGTCGCTAATTCGGCGTCGCAAAATTTAGCGACGAAAAATTTCAATTTTCGTCGCTAAATTGCGACGCAATTTATTCGTAGCGAAATTCGTCGCTAATTTATTCATGCCAAAATTCGTTGCTAATTTGGCACAAAAATTTTATTTTTTGGTAAAAAATTTGCAACGAACTTATTCGTGGTAAAATTTATCGCTAATTTGCCACGAAAAATTTTGACTTTTGCCATGAACATTGTTCTGGAACGAATTTAGCGATCAATTTTTATTAATTCTTTAGCGGCGAATATTTATTAAATCTTTAGCGACGAACTCTACAATGAATATTGTTTATGGACCATTTCGATTTTAAATCTAATTAACAACAAAATTAATTTCTAAAATTTATATTTAACATTGATCATGCATTTAATAACATCAAAATATTATAATGATATGAAAATGAAATACATTCATCAACATTTTCCACAAGAATAACATAAATATTTTTCTTTACAGTGCACATAATGAGAAAATAAATAATCTTGATCATTTTAAAGCACCTACTTAAACATCCTAGGGTTAAGCAAAATTAGCGACGAATTTTGTAGTAGCGCGGCCGCCCCCAGCCCAGCCTCTGCTCGCGGCATGGTCACCCACCGCTGCCCCTGCCACTGCCCGTGGCGTGGTCGGCCGGTCCCCCCAACCGCTGCTTGCAGTGTGGACGCCTGTCCAGCCGCTGCTTGCGGGTCGGCCGACGCTGCCCGCCATCTCCTTCAGCTCGCCGCTCGTCCATTTGCCATCCATTACTGCAGACCCACCACCACTAACCACCGACGCTGCTCCTCGTCCGCTCCCCCCTAGCAGCTACTCGCGGCGTGGCCGCCCGATGCCAACGCTGCTCGCCCCAATGCAGCTCGTCGCTCGTCCAATCGCTCGTCTCCTCACCCCGCTCATCACAAATCGACGCCCTCTGCCACCCTCTGCGCGGACATCTTGAAGACCCAGCTCGAAGAAGAGCAGCGACCGAAGCGCAGATCTGTCCAAGGCGGAGAGGGGAGAGAGAGAGGGGGGGTGGGGGGTGGGGGAGAGCACTCACTTGGATTGACCTCTTCTTTTTCGCTCTCCTTCTCTTCCGGGGCGTCGTCCCCGTCGTCATCTTCGGCGAACGGCGGCGAACGAGCGCGGCAAAGGAGCGGCGTGGCTGTTTCCGGCGAGAAATGGACTGGTCCAGCGGTTGGAAATGAGAAGGCGAAAAGAAGAACAAACAAACAGAAGCGAACAAGAAAAAGAAGCAGCGAAGAAGAGGAAGAAAAGGAGGAAGCAATGATGGGGAGTTGGTGGCGGTTCGGTGGGGAAGGGGGAAGAGACAGAGAGAGGAGAGAGAAGAAGGGGGGTGAAATGATTATCCCACAAAAAAAAAATCTTCCCGCTTTCTTTTGAAATTTTTCTCAATTTTGTTTTTTCAAATTAGCCACAAACTCAAAAAGTCCGTCGCTAATTAGCCACGGATTCTAATCGGTGGCTAAATCAGTGGTTAATTAGCCACGGATTTAAAGTCTCGCGGCCATTACCCGATTATTTTTTTTCCGTGGTTAATTAGCCACAGATTTAGGCACGAAAATAAAGTCTTGCGGCACTTACCAGACTATTTTTTTTCCGTGGCTAAATCCGTGGTTAATTAGCCATGAAAATAAAGTCTCGTGGCACTTACTTGATTATTTTTATTTCCGTGGTTAATTAGCCACGAAAATAAAGTCTTGCGGCACTTACCCAACTATTTTTTTTCCATGGCTAAATAGCCACGGATTTAGCCACGAAAATAAAGTCTTGCGGCACTAACCCGATTATTTTTTTTTCCATGGCTAAATCCGTAGCTAATTAGCCACGGATTTAGCTACGAAAATAAAAAATAGTCGGGAAAGTGAAGCGAGAGTTTATTTTCGTGGCTAAATCCGTGGCTAAATTAACCACGAATTTTTTTTTGTCGCAAATTAGCCACGGAAAATTTTTCGTCGCAAATTAGTGACAAAAAATTTTTCTTCGTAAATTAGCGACGAATTTTTTTTTCGTCGCAAATTCCATCACAATTAGCAACGAATTTAGTTTTCGTCGCAAATCGTCACTAATTTTTCGTGGCTAAATTCTTATTTTTTTTTGTAGTGAAATACAACTGCAACTTCCAACACTTTCAGCTGATTTTTCTGACGGCTGACTATACTTTCCTGCCTATGTTTTACGTCAATGAATTTGTCAGATATCTAGGGTTTAACCAAAAAGAGCAAAAACAAATTGTGTCAGAGGTCGTGCAAACCAATGATTGGGCATGCGGGATGGATCCGAATCTAGTTGACGGTCACACGGACAAAGATGAGTTCTGCCCCCAAAAAATAGGGCTTAAGAAAGCTCAATTGCTTGTGCATATGGCGTATACTTTGCTTGTAGGTTCCAGCCTACGTCTTCATAATTCCTTACAAGACGTAGTAATAACGTTGAACATCTATTTGTTATTATGGTTATTAAAATCGAGGTTATTTCATGACAGATTGCAGATTTGAGAGCGCAACCATGGCATGAAATATGATCACAAAACTAGATTATAGGTTTACAGTGTTTGTTTTTTAGATACGTTTACAGTGTTAATAAAGTGGTTTTTTATGTTATAAACTTCCTAGTTAGACCATTATTCTTACCTTACCAAAAAAAAAAAAAACTTCCTAGTTAGACCACCCGCTTGGGTGGCGCTGCTGAAGCACGCATTCTTCCTCTCGCAAAAGGTTGAGTGTTCGAATCCCGAGCGCCGCATGGTGACTTAACCGGTGGCACGTGTGTGGTGGCTAGCACGTGTCGCCCCCAGGGTTTACTCCCCGGCTGTCGGCCGTGCGGGGGTTCCCTGAGTTATCCAAAAAAAAAAAAACTTCCTAGTTAGATTTCGAATGAAAGGGAGCGCCTAAATATAGGTCATTTTACATTTGGGCGATCTCAAAACCATCTAGTTGACTATGAATCATTGTTTTTCTTGGTCTCTGTTTTGCGAAAAGGTTTTTGTCTAGAAACACTTTTATCATTTTCCGAGATTTAGATTACACAAGAAGATGAGTCAATGGAAAACATATATTTAAATTTGGAAAAATTATTTTCTCTTTAAAAAATCAAAAATCACTTTCCAAAATACGACTTAACATTGACGATTTGATGAGAGACATCGGCACTTGGGCATTGGAACCTCCAAGCCCATGCCCGGATCCCCAGCGGTGGGTCCACAAAGGATGGGCTCAGATCCCTAGAGGTCGGGCCCAAAATCCTAGTGCATGTGTCCGGGTCCCTGGCAGCCGTGCCCAGATACTTGGCTCTCGCGACCAAGTCACCAATGCTCGGAACTAATGCTTTTTGTCTTAATTGACACATGAGATAAGGCTCACTTTTCAGTAACACCAAAAATAGGCAACACAATTCATGGGAAGGGGCACAAGACAGCAGCAACTGTGTAAGCATTTCTTGCCACACCCACTTCTCGTAACATGTCCTCGTCAAGATAACCACCACCAGGCACCAAGACAGATTACAAACACCATCAAAACGCAATCAAGCAGAGATATCCAAAACATGCCACTAAATACTAGTCTACGTTCTACACTCACTTATTTAGCATCAGAACCAATTACTAGAAATCGAGCTTAGAGTCTCTAGATTGATGAGATATTGGAGATGGGACTTCAAGGGCATTTAGGCTTGCCCTTGGAGCTGCACTTGTCGCGGTAGCCGGGGCACTCGTGCTTGTTGTCGTAAGTCCCGGACGGGACACACCCGCGCCGCTCACAGCAGATGTTGCCGTACTTCATGCACCAGTCCATCAACCCCGCCTTCGCACGCCTCCACTTGCACTTGTTCCCACAGAACGCTACAACAATTCATTGTATTCCTCTTGTCGCTAGTATAGATTCGTGTGCCAAAAGATATAACATGAGTGTTCATACAATGTAAATGTGGAAGGGCTACATCTTTTGCAACAATCCTAGGAACGTTTGACTTTGTTGAAGCATGCATCATTTTAACATCTCACTATGGCTAGGTACAAAAATATTGTGACAAGTCGAAAAATGAGTCTACGACGAATATGGCATATCGTCGTAATCAAGAATTTTGTATATAAAAAGGCCCCAGCCAGCCTACACTTGGCCCAAGCCCGCCCTAGCCCAGAACTTCAAGTTTAATTTCTTTTGTAGTGGCTGAGATTAAATAGCTAAGTTAGGCCTGACGACGAGCCACTGGTCAATGGATTTCATGTTTAATTCCTTATACAGCGCTTTTCACTCATTCATGAATTTCCACATCCACATGTATTCGATTTGAGCTCTTCCTGTATTATGATGAAAGATGTAATAAATTCAATTTGTGTTGTTATATAGTGGTCTGAATTCACAAGGTAATCGACTATGCATGAGATGATCGCAGAAGCAATGTTAGGGATATAACAATCGACTTACAAAAACAAATAGAAATAAAGTAATAAAATATGAGTGTACGAGATTTTATGGGACCATTGCCAACTGTTTTAAAAATTTAAGCTGATAAATAAAGTTGTGGTTTAATATACAAATATTCCAACACCCCCCAACACAAGTAGGCTAGAAATATGTAATTGGGGAGACAAATAAGAGGCCTGGAATGATTTGAACTCAGTACATCCTGCTTTGATACTATGTGAGATTTTGTGGACCCACTGTTAACTGTTCTAAAAATATATAATGTTAGATGAAATTGTGTTTAATATTTAGATTGATACTTAAACAGGTGTGTCGTATTTAAGAAACTCTCTCGAGTTTATATAAATCAGAATTCTTTTCACTTATTTATAAATTAAATATATCGTAATGAGTCGATTTAGTAAAATATTACATCTGTCTATTTCTTGCATACACGTAGCAGAGTGCATCTTTGCTAGTCTACAAAAAGTAAACTCTTTAACTACTCATTTTTAATATAAGTTTGAATTGGAATGTTTAACTTAAGTGAAAAGATAGCATCTTTGAAAGTTACACATATTCCTTCCAAATGATTGTTTGCATAAGTTATAAAAGCGAACGAATGAAAATGTTTTTTTTATCATCAACAACAATATTCAAGCATAAATTGCTAGTTTTAATGAAAGCAATTTCCCTCAACTAATTGTTCAGAGATACGAAACAAGCGAAAAATCTTTTGTTAATCATTTATTTTTAGCGTGATGAATGAACTCAAAAGAATTTTATTTTTCTACAGTAGTGTGTTTATAACCCTCAAAACCCGAAACTATTTTCTTCCCTTTCGGGGAATTTTATGATTAGTCCTACGGGTTTGGAGTTCGGGCAATAATAAATGAATAATGGACCTTTACTCCATGACTACATGAGCTTGGAAATTCTCCTATATATCTAATATTAAAATATAACCTAGTTAATAAGGTACTATAAACTAATATGACCCCGCAACTTCGGTCGATGATCACCTCTATTTTATTCAAGTGGAGCCAAATCATTAATAAATTCACTGAGACTAAATGACGACATATATAATTTCATACTCGTGTGCATTCGTTTTAAAAAAATGGAGGAAATTCACAAGATTCAATCGCCTTTTTGACCTCCTATCGACTGAAGGCCTCGTCAGTTTTTGACCGGGTTTGTTCCTTTTTGTCTTTTTCAATCTTCAAATTTAGTGATTTCTCTTTTCTTGAACTCGTCAATACCATTCTCTCGAGAAATTTGAAATGGGTCTAATTCTACCATCAACTCTGGACTCAACACATGTTGAATTGGATATCAGAATCGAACGAGCTTTTGTCCATATTTTTCGGCACTAGATTTTCCTATGTTGGAACATTTTAGGTCTTCATCAAACTCGATTTAGAGATGGGAAAAAACCGATTTCATCCTCTTAATTACTTTGAATTCGCGAAATTTTGCATTCCTTTTAACGATGTCTTGTCGACCTTCTGGTTCAAAGTACAGGCATTTTCTCATTCACTTTATTTGGTCAAAATATATTTGTCTTGATGCTGGGACTGAGATCTACAATAAGTGAATATATAGTATTAATGGAAGCTTCATACTTAATTTAGACGCTTGTTAAGACGTTAACAACAAAGGTATAATTTTAAGGGGAGATCAAAAGAAAAAGAAAGTATGTTTAAGACCTTGTTAACAACAAAAGAATATTTCTAAACAAAGATAAAAAGAAAAAGGAAAACTATTAATAAACTATTGAAATTTCATTTTGACCGCTGTTAGTGAAGATGATGGCTTTCCATGGCGTAGGAAGAAACTGTCCAATTATAAACATGAGACATATGGGATAAACTACTATTAAATTACCAATGTATTTGAAGTTAGCGTGTTGCTTATGTCAAGGACAAAATTTGCAATGCAAATTAACTCCAATCGCCTAGTGTGACGACTTGTCTGACGAGCACATGAGGTGATCACCGAAGTGTTAAGGATTCCTACAAGATGCGGCTTTGTTATGAAAGTGAATAAACGAGAAATACTTTATCATCAACAGAAATATTCAAGCATAAATTGCTATTGATACTGAATGCATTTTATCTTGACTAATTACTACAGATCGAAATAATTGAAAACTGTTTTCTTAATCATTTATATTTTGGGAGACAAACGGACCCAAAGAGTTTAATTTTTGCTAAATTAGTGTGCTTTCAACCCTTAAATCTGATTGCAATTACATATGAACCATCTACATACGAACTAACTAATTTAATTTATTAAACTAAAGAGATTATGTCTGTTGCAGAACAACACCAAGAGATGCACAAATCGAAGCACAAATAGCAAGGATGAAAGCAAAATTGAACTACACGAGACACAAGATATACGTGGAAACCCAAAACGGGAAAAACCACGTGGAGATAGATGGTTTCACTATCTTCAATAATGAGTACAATTGAAAAGCTCAAAAAATGACTTGGTGAACCACAACATTTAATGATCAAACAAGAGATAGAAAGAACAAAGAAGCGAGAGAATGTGGAGGCTAGAGTTACAGATACGTTGCGCAAGACATCCCTTTGATAGTCCCCCTTCAAAAAACCCCTAAAATAATTGTGCATGATCTAAAATAGCCTTGTCATCAATTTGAAAGTCAAAACTCAACAAAAACGCTTCTCTAAGATGATGAGATTATATTCTTGAGCGACTCTTTGCTATCGGGTAAAAGGGTCTTTATGTAACCGACATACAAAATACTCTCTTTGTGATCAGAGCTTTGGGTATTAGAAATTTCAAATTTTGCCTTGAAATTCCTATATATCGCTATGGTTAATATAATTCTTCCCACATCCGTGGATTTAAAACAAAAATTGCCACATCGTATAAGTCAATATGATTTTGATCTTCGCTTGTGGTTGTGTGCTTTCGCACTTTATCCTAACAATGAGAGATCAGAGATGTAGCGGTGATGCACAAGCATTTAGTAATGATACAATGGCGACCAACTTAATGCTGTTCTTATATCTCTAATATCTTATCTTAAAGTTGTTCTCCCTTTCATTGGAAAAACCTTAAAAGGAAATCACAAATTCTTGGTCGATCATCAAAGCAGGATAAGCAACATAATTTCATGGACTTGCATTTTTAGATTGAGTAATGATTAAAAGTAGCGTATGGAGGGTGAAAAAAAAATTAAGAGGCAGACTAAGACGCCAATCATTATCAAGTCGTAGTTGTAAATAAGTCCCATGGCTAATGTGCAACGACCATATTGGGAAGACAAAGATATTTCTTTTTGACTTGTTATTGAAATCATTGTAGAGTATCCCTCGAATATAAATTTGTTAAGCATAAAGCAACATTTCAATTTTTGAAGCATTTGCGATATATAACACAAGAGAAATGCATTTTCAGGGATTAATTAATATCTCAAGGACACTCGTTAACAAGACCTTTATTATGCTTCTAGCAAAATATTCCTTATTACGATCAAGTTAATGTAGTAATTTACATGTGCATTCTTAGGGGAAACATTAACTCCATATATAGTGTACAGGGTCACTGAAAATTGGAATTCAATTCATCGAAATAATAAAGTTCGACTTATCCAAGGATGAAAGAAGTTTTGTATTTTTTAATGATTGTGATTGACTACATATGTATAAACAATAATGCTTTCTTCCATTTACAATGGCCAATTTCATATATATTGTTATATAAAATAAAGAGGACATCCTACTTTAGAGAAATCATAATTTTCTTTTCTTTGGCAAACTATCATCAACTGCTTAATTGATAGATATAGAGGAATGCGTAAATTCACTTTTTCATATTATCTCTCACGTATCTTAATTTTTCAATTTAAATATTTCTAGCTTATAAATTATCATGCCAAAAGTAATTATGTCTTGAAATCTTTTTTTCTTTTTTCATATATTTATGGAAATTTTTTTCATATTATATTAATAATTTATTTTCATTAATTTAAGATTCTAATATTTTGAAATAAGGCGATATAGCGAAATGTTTATAATGGTCAATTTTTGTGTCTCCGTACCGCATTGCATCTTTGATAGTCTATACAAAATAATCTATTTTGAATTGGAATGTTTGAATTAGGTGAAAGGATAGCATCCTTGAAAGTTACACCCCCAAAATAGAGTAATTTTATATCCTAACTAACTTATTTCCTTCTACAATTAGAATAATATGGAGCTAATGTCAATTATTATGTGTAGATACACATTGTTTGTCCCCGCAAATGAACCCTAGAACCCTGAAATGAAACTATTTTATTCTCTTTCGCATAATTTTAGGATAAGTCCTCCTAGTTCGAATGGACATTTTGTTGATTTGATATTTAATGAGTTCCGGCGACTTTACAATATAATGAATAATGTACTTTTTTTTATCGCCGTAGACTACCTAGTTAATAAGGCACACTAAATTAATACCATGACACCTCAACTTCCAACATTGATCATTTCTAATTTTATCTGGGGATCCAACTATTACAATAGTTCAATATTCATGCACGTTTGCTTTAGATGAATGCAGGAAATCCTAGAGTTTCAATCGCCTTTGACCTCGTCAGCTTTTCGCTTCTCCAAGAGGTTTTGGAATGTATTGGTGACTAGAGACGGATCCAGAAGTGGCAAAGCTAGAAAGACTTGGTTTTTTTTTCCCTATTTTGTTTTCCAATTTTGTGGCTACCCTTCCCGTGAACTCATCAATGCCATTCTCTTGAGGGAAATTCGAAGTTAGTTAAATTTGTCATTTTATTATTAAAGAAAAGACATTACAAATATCATAACTTAAAAAAAAACGTTTACTTAAGTATCACAACTTTTAAAGAATGATCACCCGAGTGTCGTAATTTACAAAAGAACACTCATCACAAGTGCCATGAATGTTGATACCATGTCGGAATTTTCCAACAACCTGATTGGCCTTTAGGGCAACTTGAAGTGACCAAACTTCAATGGTGAAGAGAGTGACCAAACTTTGAAGAGAGGAATGGGAATCTAATAGCGAAGAGAGTCTGATCCAGAAGTGACAAAGCTAAAAGGCTCTATTTTGACTGAGTTTTTTTCCTTAGTTCTTGCCTGACTTTTTTTTCCCAATTTTGTGGCTACCCTTTTCGTGAACAAGTCAATGCCATTTTCTTGGGGAGATTTGAAGTAGGTTAAAAATTTGTCCTTTTATCTTTAAGGAAAAGACGCCACAAATACTTCAACTTTTAAAAGTCATTCACTTTGATGCCATAATTTTTAAATGATTATTCGAGTACTATAACTTTTAAAAGAATATTCACCACAGGTGCTATGAATTTTGATACTATGTCGAAATTTTCTGACATTGATGTAATTAATTAAAAAATTATGACACCGAAGTGAGCATTGTACGAAAGTTATGACACTTGTGATTTCTATTTTCCTTTTATTTTTTGTAGCTTCTACAATTCTCCAATCCACTTTGGACTCAACATATTTTGGACTGAGCGGCAAAATTGAACGACCTTTTATCTTTTTCTTTTTTCCGCATGAGTTTTTTTATTTTCTACATTGGAAAATTCAGCGTCTCCATCAAAGTCGTTTCAGAGATAAGAAAAACCAATCTCGTCCTCTTAATTATTTGGATTTTGAAAAGTTCTCATTCCTCTACCGAAGTCTTGTCAGCGTTCTGGTTCAAAACGTAGAAATTTTCTGATTCAACTGGACATGCGGGCCGGCTGCTTCCTAACTCATAAATTAGTCATATGTACGGCAAATTATTCACTTTATTTGGGGAGGATATATTCTCTTGATGCAGGGATTGTTATCTACAATTTGTCAATACATAGAAAAAATTCACCTTTAAGTGTGATCACTTAATTTAATATTTGAAACCCTAATATTAAGCATGTTTTTTTATTAGAACACTATTAGAGTGGGCGATCTTTTGAAACCTACCTAATTGCATATTAAAGACAAAATCGTGAGAATCGGTATGAGATGAGCCAAAGCAGAGAAAATAATGAGTATGTTAAAATATATCTCGAATTTGAGCCCGAAGCGAAAATTTGAATTTTAGAAATTAGACTCTTCGGCCAAGTGGTTTCCTTTTCTACGTTGGAGTTTATGGCTTCAAATAGGAAAGTCCATCAGAAAGGCCAACGTGGACATTGAGATAGACATTGACTCCATCAACAATGGATCAGAGAAAGAAGAAACAAAATATAAGGAATTGTTCTGTGCTTTATTGGATTTGGTTGAGGAGATTGGGAAATCGAGGAAAGTCCAACTTGGACTTTGGATTGACCATGTCTCATGGATTTGTATTCCTAATTGAATTCGGCCAATGGATGCCCCTTCGGAAATATATATATACTTGAACTCGGCCAGTAGATTATGGAGTAGTGAAGCACCGTTTAAATGAGTGCTTGGCAGTCGTGGGTCTTTCTTTGGCAAATTACATCCAAGAATTCTAGTATTAGTAGCGGTTAAATCTTATGGTAAGATTTGTGTACAATTCCTTCACGAGATTGAGAGATTATTTCGTGAGGAATTGTGAGGCTAAACACTGCATAAGTTATTGAGTGTAATTAGGGCTTGAGAAATACTTATAGTGTTTGAGCGACTCAAGTGTGGTTGTAATTTCTGTTGTATCGCTTGATCTATAGTGAAATCTATAGTGGAATTCCGTGCTGCTTTCCCTGTGAACGTTGGGCACTACAACAGAATCACATAAATTTGATGTCCCATTTATTTTCTTGTTCTGTCAATTTTATTGTTCGATCGCTTGACTTCTGCAATAGAGTGAGTAGGCCATGGTGTCGCCGTATGGTAATCATAGTAGAACACCCTCTAGTAGGTGCGTAGTTCAAGTTCGGTCTCCACGAAAATTGATGGGACTATAACGACCTAATATGACAAGGGAATGAAGTCGTCGTGGAGGCAAGATGGCCAGGTGGCTCCTCGAGATGGTGAAGGAGACAAACATCAACTGATCCGAACACTTGACAAGGGAGAGTGTTTTTGTGTAACACATATAAATTGAGAATGTCTCATAAAAACGCCTTTTGGTTACAACTTGCTTTGTTATTGAAACTCCAATTTTGAGTGTGCTTACGAGAAAGCACTACTAGGATGGTGATCTCTTGAGAAAACGCCTACTTGTATTCCAAAAGACAGAAGTATCATGCTTAGTATGAAATGGATTAAAGCGAATAATAATTCGATAAGTGTCCTGCCTAATGACTTAACCATAACTCAAGTGTGTTACCACCTTTTCGGAATATAAGTTCGTTTTCGATCAAAGTGGACAAAATGATCAATAATATGTTAGAATCCTGCATTGAATGATTAAAATCAAATTTAAAATACCTGATTTGTTTTCTGATGAATATTTGGCATTGGATAACACCAATGAAAAGGTGTCTTCCGAATAATTTCTCGTTTGAACTTCTGTAATATTGGAATTCAACTCGATCATGTAATTTTTTCTTTGGCCAACGACATACTTCATCTCTACTGCTCAAAAGTCAAAATACAATCACTTAAAGGGGTCCACTCGAGACACATCCTTCTGTAACAAGATACTCAAAGACAGATTATTCAAACAAGTTAAAGTCTATCACAACGTAAGACTAGTAATATTTCTCCAAATGGAATTGGAGATAACCAAATTCTTTGTCAAGCTCAAAATTTGGATTGTTTTTTTTTTTTTTGCTGAAACTTACAGAAAGATTCATGGATAAATTATTGATCCAATTTGGCACGCAAGCAAGGCCACTTGACACGGTCTCGAGCACATACGTTCATAACGAGTTTCGCATACGCCAACCTACTTCGATGACGCACCAACGACCGTTATCGCAGTAATTTTTACTTGATCTATCGAACTTCGACTTTCAGGAGCAACATCGCCTGTGATTGGTTTGGCCAAATAATGCTTGACCAATTCAAATTGAAAACGAATGCTAATCACAGTGAACTCTCTCAATGACTAACCACGCACGCTCATCCTTCATTGGCATTATTCGCACATGGCATTTGCTCGTACACCAACCACCAACCCTCTATATAAACTCTACCTGATTCCTCACGAACGCACCCACAAAGCATAGTGCACAAAGCAAGCATAGTCCTCATGGAAAGCCCAGTGAGGTTTTTGAGTTGTAGAGGCGTGGCATTTGAGATCAAGCCTCATGCAGATCCATTTGCCATTACCACACCTCAGAGAGCTCCCGAGATGACCAACTACGGAAGCAAAAGATCTTGGCTTCCATGGCCTCGTGGAAGCTCGTCTAGGGTTGCTCCGTCGTCGCTGATTCAGCGATCGACGAGCAAAGCGAGTAGCCACTTTTGTGACCTTGACCTCGATGACGACGATGACGATGAACCCAATGATGTTGTTTTGGAGATGCTCGAGGAAGGCACTTTCATCGAGCCTGAAAAACACTCCGAGAGAAAGCAAGCTGAAGTGGCCTCAAAAATCGACCCGCCTCCCTCGAAGCCCGTCCGAGGCCAAGAGTTGCCAAGGCTGTCGGTCATCCTCCTTGACCAAGGGCTGTTCACGGTGTACAAGCGGCTGTTCGTCGTTTCCTTGACACTAAATGTTGTCGCCCTCGTGCTCGCGGCGACTGGACACTTCCCTTATGCAAGGAACCGCGCCGCCCTCTTCTCCATAGCCAACATCTTCGCGCTCACCCTGTGCCGGAGTGAGGCCTTCTTGCGCATTGCCTTCTGGCTCGCCGTGGAGCTACTCGGCCACTCATGGATCCCGCTCTTCGCCAAGACGGCCACGACCTCCCTCCTGCAGAGCCTCGGTGGGATCCACAGCGGGTGCGGTGTCTCGTCCCTTGCATGGCTGGTCTACGCCCTAGTCCTAACCCTAAAGGACCGGGACAGCACATCGCCCGAGATCGTCGGGGTCGCATCGGCGATCCTCGTGCTCATCGCCCTCTCTTCGCTGGCAGCGTTCCCGCTCGTCCGCCACCTGCACCACAACGTGTTCGAGCGGACACACCGCTTCGCAGGGTGGTCAGCCCTCGGCCTTCTCTGGGGGTTCGTTGTCCTCACCGTCGCGTACGACCCAAGGACGAAGAGTTACAAGAGTGACGAGCTGGGGTTGAGGTTAGTGAGGCAACAAGAGTCTTGGTTCACGGTGGGGATTACGGTTCTAATAATAATACCGTGGGTGACGGTGAGGAGAGTGCTGGTGAAGGTGTCTTCTCCTTCGGGGCATGCCTCCATAATCAAGCTCCACGGGGGAGTCAAAGCAGGTATATAATTATTTGAAAAAAATTTTAATCTTCAAGATCTCAATCGTAAAATTTCTTTTGGTAAGTCAATCACACATATTTTTCTATGGTAACTCGAATCTATCTATAGTTTTCTCAGATTGGGAATTTATATATGGATTTCTTTTTTACCAAAAGTTTATATTTGGAGTTAGAATGTGCCAAACATATAAGCGTACTTTTTTCCAACCGCAGGCATCTTGGGCCGGATCAGCCCGTCCCCGCTATCCGAGTGGCATGCCTTCGGCATCATTTCCGACGGCAAGGATGAGCACATGATGCTTGCCGGAGCTGTCGGCGACTTCACAAAGTCCCTTGTCGCCAACCCTCCAACCCACCTCTGGGTCCGCCAGGTCCACTTCGCAGGCTTACCCTACCTTGTCAACATGTACGACCGGGTCCTGCTGGTTGCCACCGGCTCCGGCATTTGCGTCTTCCTATCATTCCTCCTCCAACCATGCAAAGCAAGTGTATGCGTGTTATGGGTGGCCAAGAACGTGGAGCAAAACTTCGGCAAGGAGATCAAGGAGATGGTTAGCCGCCACCCAAGAGACAAGGTGATTGTGCACGACACGGCGGTGCACGGGCGGCCAAATGTGGCGGAGATGAGCGTGGACACGGCAAAGAAGTGGGGTGCAGAGGTGGTGATCGTCACGAGCAACCCCGAGGGAAGTAGAGACGTGGTGAATGCGTGCAAGAACAAAGGGATCGCCGCTTTTGGTCCCATTTGGGATTCTTGAGTAGATCAATCATACATATAGTACGCCTAATATGCGTCCTTCACATATTATCTATGTTTGGATTGCATTATAAACTAATGGTGGAATTGAAAAGAAGCACACGCCTTTGTTTGGTGGTATGTTTCTCCTTGATAGATATAAGGTTCTATAAATTGAGTCTTGCTATGTATGTTCAAGAACTTACGTGAAATGCAAGTGATAATTGCATATCACATTTGCTTGGACATGGTCATGAAAATAGTTACCTTTATTGTTAGAGATATTATTAAATGTTAACCTCCTAATACTAGTGGTTCGATGATTTACTTGTTTGGATTGTCTCTCTAAGGTAGTGTTCTCAATTATCACAACGAGACATAACATGAATAATAGACATGTTCATCTACTACTTAACCATTAAGCCAATTCCGTGGAGCTGAACTGTTTAACTATGCACAGTTGTGATACTTAACCATTAATTATGCTGGTAGATTCATTGACTTTGCTGCGGAAGCCAGCGATCGAACTGTAAAATTGATAGAACAAGAAAATAAATCGAACACCAGATTTACCGAGTTTGATCGTAATAACTTATATTCACGGGAAGAGCAGCAATGAATTCCACTATAGATTACGGAGATTACAACTACATTCGAGTTACTTAAATACTCTAAGTATTTTTTGAGCCACAATTATACCAAATAACTCACACAATATTTCGTCCCATAATTCCTCGCGAAGTAATCTCTCACTCTCACAAAAGAATTATACACAAATTCGTATCACAAGAACTTCTCGGCTTCAACACATTAACTTCATGGATGTAATTCATGAAGAAAGACCCACGCCAAGCACTCGTTAGAAACGGCGCTTCAAGACTCTTCACGTCAACCGCGGCGCTTCCTTCACTTTCTGCAAGTATTTATCAACAACGGCACACCCATGCGGGCTCGCCAAAGAAAATCCAAGAATATATAAAGATGGAAATCACAAATAACCCAAACCGACTTCTGCAGGGAACCGTACCTTAGATTTATTCCTTCTTATTCTTTCTCTGGCATGTTGACCGAATCAAATTCCATAATCAAAGTTCATGTTGGACTTTCCTGTTTGACAACAAATACTCCAATTCGTATGCGGAAATTGTTGTGTGCTTCAACGAACTTGTATTCAAATACAAAGGTCCAAGATTAATTATCCATTATTGAACGTCACTTTATTTGTTGATATTATAATTGCCTAATCGTCCACAATCGTAGATACTTAATGCCTAATTGTGTTGGCCTAATCTTAATCTTATCCTAATAATCGTTGTACAAGTTCATCATAGATGAAGATGTATACGAGCAAATTTTAGTATACCAAGTTTAAAGAAACGGCTGACAGATTTAATGAGAAAATTAGACACAATTACCTTTTATCATGTCCAATACGGCAAAATATGAGAAAACATCGAATATAGTAAATTTGATCTAGACAAATAGGGTGTAAGCTTGCATCATGCTTCGTTGATCCAGAAATGTACAAGTAACCCTTTGTTAGACGCAATTGTCCGAATGCGTTTTATCATCATTTGACTTTGAAAAAGTCAGTATTTTTATACTACTACTTATCCAAACTATGATAGACATCGCGAAGTTTATAAATTATGTTATGTCTTTTGTATATTTGTTGCTGAAAATTTGGGGAAGTCAAATTGGAATAAAATATAGGTTGACTTCGTCTTGTAGAAACTTCCGTCGGGCAGATGCCGTCTTCCTTTGGTTACTGGAGAAAAGAAATCAGATTATAACTTCTAAGTTTCCAGATGGATTAGAATATAATGGATCTAACATGCGACTATCTGGGGGAAAATTACGGCTATCCAGACAAATCTTTGGAGTAAATCCGACCGCCAACTGCTCATTATCATCATAGAAAGAGAAATTAGGAACCAAATTGATGTTTAATCTACAACCCTTTTCAATTGTTTGACTCCTAAGTTTGGTACTAGCAAGGCCAAGCAGATATCTAATCGGTATCACGTCGTCATCGAGTGCAGTGTACCGGGTCTAACATCTTGGAGGGACCATATACGACATGCTCTGAATAGATTATATAGTAATTCTCTTTCTCTGAAAATATCCCGCGAAAAATATGCCAACCCATTATCTTTATTTAGATATGTCGTGAAGCCCTACTAAATTTCTAATTTCCCTAGGTTCACAAACGATTCAATTATACAATCATATTAAATTGCAGCACTCCAATCCTCAATCCAAACCCTAAGGCTTGAAAGGACAAGACAGAAAGGCAAAGTATAAGGCTTCACAAAAGAAAACATTCAGTTCAGCATCCTCGTTTGTAAGAAAAGGGTAATAATTAAATTAAGATAGGAGTGGTGGAGATATGAAGCCGCCGTAGATCAACTTTTTGGCTATGTGATGATAGGCAGACTCGGTCAAGTGAATCCCATCCCAATTGACGAAAGCCGATGGATCTCTGCAAGCGGTGGAGCCGGTGTGGCCACACCTTGCTGAGTTATTGAAGTTGTATGGACCGCCCCCGCCGCAGCAAGCCCTTAGGGTCCCTCCGTAAAAGCCTGCGCAAATGCACTCATGGATGTATGAAACAAGTTAATCTTGCGGGTCTGCAATAATTGTAAAGTACACCTTCATTCATATCACGACAAGACTTTTGAACAAATTCTGTAACTATGTATCTGTTCATGTCAACGACATCAACCAAAAGGTTCCAATGTTATGTTTGTCATTTGGTGTATTTCATGAAATAAAAGAACTACCAGGGTTTTTCTTTTCGGAAAGAGTACGGGGGTTTCAAATCGATATATATATATATATATATATATGATTTTGCGTTTTAGTTTAGGACCGAAAAGAGATGTTACTCATTAAAGAGCTCTCACATATTTAAATGATGCTGATAAGATATGTTATGATAATTATTTTTTCTGCATAATACGAGATAAAAACAATGCTTTTTTTTTTTGCTAAAAATTATATAGGATAATGTAAACTCCATCATTTTATTGTTTGATTGCGTAGTAAGTCTGTCGGGATACTTTTTAACAACATCAGCACAAAAATGGAGCCGGAAAGCAAGTAAGTACGTAAGCTGCCACCCACTTCTCAGCATAATTCCACTGTAATTCTGGCACTTTATTAACCTACATTGCCAAATGCCTATATATGAAGAGATCTACACCTAACTCTAAATGAGAGGAATAAAGTTCAACCAGTTTTAGAGCGTCATAACAAGCAATAACGGCAGTAATTGTCATTCATCATATCGCCCGACCAGAATAATTGCTGATATCACGTCGAACTAAGACAAGTGACAGTCACATTTGATTGACATTTGCATGTCTCAGGTGTGATTTACGGAGAAAAACAACCTAAGAAAGGAAAGGCTTTACCTTTGATTTGATGGAATTGATTTGAAATTGGGAAACGAGGGTCATTACACCATACACCACTTGGGATCTCTACGTATCACTATCATCAATGTTCTCTTTTTCCCTCTCTCACTTCCCTTTTACCAAAGATCGGTTCCAATGTTGCACGTTATTCATTCAACCTCGAAGTTTCATCAAAATTCCCACGAAGAGTCCATATTCGTTATAACATAAATTATAAACATACATCACTAAACTATGGGCAAAAAGGTAATTTTAATTGGCCGAAAGCACAATCATGGAGGAATTTTAGTTAATTTTCCAAAATAACTAAAATCTCACCTTTATTCATTTATTAAAACATTCCTAATTTTTAGCACATGTTTACCGTTTGTGTTAATCAAAGTAAAGGCAAGAATATTTTTTTCCTTATAAAGTTAGGTATTTTGCTTAAAATTCATATTAAGTAAAGGTCTGGATCGGACTATAAACCGATTTGGGGTGAACCGGTTCAGACCTTGCCTGAATTTCTTTTGCTTCTTTTTAAAAGACTAAAAATGATTAGTTAATATATTTTCGACCTCGGAAATCATTTTTTTATAGGTATTCCGACCACTTTTTCAAACTCAACCCATATTGACATATTATTTCTCGGTCATTTTATTTTAATCATGTTTCTTTTATTTTATTTAGACATTCTTTAAAGTCCTGCGAGCATAAATAATGTATTCTCCAATATTTATATTTTCATATCTTTAGATCTAATATATTTTAATTTTTAAAATTAGTTCAGGCAGGTTTGAGCAATTTCGGGCCTAAACATGAAACCCAAAGGCCCGAACCAACCCAAATAAAACAATAGGACAAGCCCGAAATCCCTGCCCGAAAAATTGGGCCTATCTGGTTCGGGTTTTCGGACTCCTGATTTTTTTTCAATCGCCCCTAGGTTGCAAGATGCTAATATTTAATATATGAGACAGCTCGATCTCTCTCTCTATATATAGGAGACAGTCCGGTGGATATCGGGTCAATTCACTTGGACCCGCACTCCATCACTAAAATCATGCTTTAAGATTTGGCTTCATTACACATGTCCATCATATTTGTCATTCCAACATTAATTGTGATTTGTGATTAAGCACAATGTTAAGTCTAGAGGTCAAAGGAGAACATTGTGGGGTAAAAGAGCGAAAAAAAAATTGGCTTTCATATGACATACAGACAACGTAAGTTCTTTCTCTTTTATACAAAGTCAGCTATAATTATTGAACTCTATTGTTATTAAAAAGTAGTTATATATATACTTTAAAGAAAGTGATGAAAGTGACGTGGAAAGTAAAAGTCATACATATACGGTTGATTACAAAATTATTAGTTCAAGTAAAAGATATGCGTTGATGACGAAACCTGAAAGGGAAAAAGATAGGTGAAAAGAAGGCTCACCGTAGTGTTTGGGGGCGTGATACATAGGCTTGGAGGCACCGTAATAATCAGCATACATGATTCTTGCATGAGGGTATTGTTCTCTCAAATTTTGCAATTCTTGCTTGAGGTAGTTATTGTGATACTTGGCGAAAGCATTATAAGCTGTGAGACACCCGGTTCTCGAGTCGTAGGCCGATCCGTTAGGGCTGCGAAACAAAGTTAGATACACCGCGGTGCAGCCTACAGGCAAGTTTCCTGGCACCACCAGATGCACAGCCCCTTCTTCTATCAACATCTGTTACGGTTATGATGGTTCCACGGAAAAGAGAAATAAAAAGGGAAATAAGGAGTTGCTTTTTGTAGAACTGTTGAAATAAGAAGTTTTTTCATAAACAGTGCGATGAAACAGACATTTCCTTTTCATTTTCAAATTCAATGTGCTCATATTTAAAGTGACCTTCAAATTTAACACGAGAATTGAACGCTAAGCTCATGCCTAAGAAAAATGCTTTGACGACATGTGCTCAAAGATTGGAACACGATGATTCAGATCGATTCTTACTTCTTTTATGACAATTTAACATTAAGCTCCTACCGATGATAAACTTCTCCATGGGTCCTTGCATAAAAATGTCTGCCTATCCTTTATTGATAGGAGATTAGGTTGGATCTAGTTTCATTAGGCGAGTTCTGGCGTAACATTTGGGCGTCGCCCCTTTCAATACCCCAAAAAAGAATGTCTGTTTATTATGGCCATCAATGAACATGATTCAGATCGCTTTTATGCGGGACAAATGTGTAGAATCGGAGTAAGTTTGAGGGACATACACTGACAGCACGAGCGATTGCTCCAACCACTAGCGGCACCAAAGCACGGAGCTGTTTAATGCTTCCACCGACGAAGGAGGCATAGTTGTAGTCATTCCCACCTATCTCCCCCACCAGGAACAGAGACTTCTTGAAGTACTCCCCACACTCTGCAACTCGAAAATAGCTTTATCCATCAATGATTATTATCAAAGTCAATATGTATCATCTTTTCATGTGAAACCATGTAAGAGCTGGAGGGCGAAACCTAATTCATGGGGGAAGATATGAAAAGAGAATGCCATTAGAATAAAAAATGGGACGTATTTGATAAAAGCTACGCTATGGTGCGTTTGTTTCACGGAAAATGAATGATTTGGAGAACAGTTTCCAGAAAATGATCACTTGAATCACTTATAAAAATGAATGAACGAAAAACATTTTTATCGTTCACGAAAATATTTAGACATAAATTGTTATCAATAATGAAAATACTTTTATTAACTAATTATTTGAAGAAATACAAGAGATCATTGTTAGGAAAATATTTTTCAAATCTTTCATTTTTCCCTAAGTAATTTTCTCTAAGCAAATGGAGCCTAAGTATGAGCAGGAGGAGGGGTGATGGCCATTGCCAGCCATCTCTATCACTAATGCACAAAATGAACCCTACCAGCAGTAAATTCATAAACGACTGTGTAAGCATTTCAGTATTCATAGCTATTTCCTTAACATGTGTCGCAATATACATAGATGCACACATCAATGTATTTTCTTTTGGATAAATGCACCACTGGTCCCGAATTTTTACAGCATATTCAATCAGGTCCCTTAGCTTTTTTTTTATACGATTAGGTCCCTCCATAGTAGTCTTTTTGTTCCTGTGGGTCCTTGATATCGAAATATGTGTGGAAGTGCTGAAGTGGACCGCCACTCAGCATTGATTGGACGAAAGGTGATGATGTGGCATAAAATAAAAAAACTTGAAGAAATTTAAGATCGATCTGGCCTTTTCTTTTCTTTTTTTTACAATGAAAGGTAGAATCTCACCTTGTTTGGTGGTGCAGATAGAGGACTTCAAATTCTGGAACCAGCGAAGCTGAACACTCAACGAGTCATTGGTCCACAACAATGGCCCGAACTTCTGAGCATAGAAGAAAGAGGCGTCGAGTGCTGTGGCACCAGCAACTGCGAAGTTCACTCCGGTACGGACACGTGGACCTTTGGCTACTTCCAGGTACGGTGGGAGATGAGGCAATCCGAATGCTTCAGCTGCATTCTCATATTTTCACATTCATCATGAGATAGAAAACCTGGAGTCGGATGGTGTTCGATGGTGTTCGTTCATCGCGTTTTAAGTAGGAATTATAGTAGATGTATAAAGCTGTCTGAAACAGCGATTACATATGCGAAATGATTTCTGGACATGATGCTGCAACTATTTTCATAGGACATAGCATTGTTGTAGTGTGCTGTTGAATTATCAGTTCAATGGTTTTACCGAAAACCTTGAGCCATTAACAAATCGATCAAAATGCATTTATAGCATAGGACATAATATGAGTGATCGAAAAATGTAGAGAAGAAAGCATGGAGTACCTATGAAATCGACAATGAGGCGTCCGTCCGAGCATCGACCGGTCGCGTGGCGGAAGAAAGTCTGGCCGTAAGGGAGCTTCCCGATGACCGGAAATGCGAGTGCCCCGGAACGGAGGAAGTTTCCGGTGTCACTCAAAGAGTCGCCGAAGTTGAAGATTGCCTCATAGCGTCCAGGGCTCGACAAAACGGGATCCGAAGTGAGGCAGCCGAGCACAAAGAAGGCCAACAGTATCTCCATGGTTTTCATGTCGAGCAGCACTAGAGAATTTCGATGAAGGAAGAGTCTGCATAGAGT
The DNA here is from genome assembly GCA_031216405.1 of Syzygium malaccense. NCBI lineage: Eukaryota > Viridiplantae > Streptophyta > Magnoliopsida > Myrtales > Myrtaceae > Syzygium > Syzygium malaccense. The sequence continues at coordinate 7,734,529 of CM062256.1, read as the reverse complement.
TGAGCTTGAGCTTGAGCTTATATGTTATACCAGAGAGCGACCTCAACTTCCCAATTTACGCCATTGGAGTTAGGGCAGGTGAAGCTTTAATTGATCACCGACGGTTTCAACGAGAAATGTCCCCTTTCATTAAATGGTGCGGCGAGACATCTAGGGTCTCTTGTTACATCGGTGAGGTGGAGAAATTAGCAGATACTCATTTATTATATAGTCGTGCATTGTTATCGAGGACATCGAGCGCAACGTTCTAGCCGAGGCCTTGGAGGAACGCTGCTTGTCTTCGCCCCCCACCCACCAACCCCATCCCCTTGTTCAATTCCGTTGGATCTCTTTTGCTTGTGGATCGGATTGCATTTCCGTTCTTGTGGCACTAGGGGACTGTAGTGTTGGTTCGGTTCGTGACGAGGAGAATGCACGGTCTTCAGTTCCGAGTTCCGCAATTTGCCACTTGTTTTGGTTGCTACGATTTCGAGTTGCCGACTCTCTAAGCTGACTGGTGTTAGCCAGTGCGAAAGCTCGATCTTTGTCATGTTTACGATTGGATAGTGAGAGTGCACATGAAGTGTTGGACGAAAAGGCAAACGCAAATAATAAAACACAGCTTGGAAATTTTTTACATTTTTTGCTTTATTTTCTAATTTTTATTGTGTTAATTTACTTTTTTAATTTTACACCCAACTAACATATACACAAGTGGGTTACATGGGTGGGTAAGGGTTTTCCTAGATTGAGTTGAATATTAATGTGTTTTAGTAATATGGGTCAGGTCGGATATGAATCATGAAATTTACATTCATGAAAATAGGTCAAAATGGATTAAATGGATCAATATTGGTTGGACCAATTTTGACCGGATCCACCCATATGACGCCCCTACTTAAAAGTTACTTAAAGGGGTTCTAGGTTCTCAATTACAAATACCTTGAGATCTTTCATTCTAAAACCTAGTTGATTTATTGAATTGAAATTTCTCAATGAGAATTGTCCCTTGTTATCTTCTCTCTTTTAAATCTCTATCCCATTTGGTGGATTCCTGGGTATCATGAGTGATTGAGAGTTTCCTATATCCTTAGAGTGGCCTGCTAAGGTGAGATAATTTGACTAAGGAAAACCCAAATTATCCAGTCTCTGCCTTCCTGTTCTCCAATCAAGTATCTCTTGTCTCGGCCAGCTCTCTCAAAAGCCACAAATGGAGGAGGAGGGAAAAAAGAGAAACTTAAAAAGTAATTGCATCTTGTGGCTTGGATTGGAGAGGTCGTACTTATGTGCCTCATCGTGAATTATGAATGCTTCAGTTCCACTACATGCATGATCCGCACAATTCGTGTGAATTATGTTCAATACATGCGAATCCTCATGTATCATGCGAATTACATGTGAGACTTGCTAAATATAGAAATCTAAGTACATAGATGTAACAGATATTAACCACGCTGAATGTGAAAAGTCCAATGCTTATCAACGCAACATGTAGCTGAGCTGTTTGAAGTTGATCAGGGCATGAGAGGTGGAGATGCATAGGGACCACAGAGCACACCCTGTGCTATGTACCGGTAAGCAGCCTCGGTGAAGTGAATTCCGTCCCAGTTCACGAAAGCCAACGGGTTTTTGCATGCGGTCGAGCCAGGGTCACCACACCAAGCTGATAAGTCATAGTTGTACGGTCCGCCACCTCCACAACAAGCTATCCGTGCCCCTCCATAAAAACCTACATCAAAAGCAATCTAAATAATCATCCTGAAGATAAGCACCATCTATTGATATTGTTATTGTCAAAAAGGTGACAAAAAATGACTGTAACTATCTCCGTCAACTTTCTCCTATTACCATGTAAAACATTGAGAGAGAGAGAGAGAGAGAGTGAGTGACCGTAGAGTTTTGGTGCGAGGTACAAAGGTATAGCTGCTCCGTAGTAATCGGCATAGATAATCCTTGCATGGGGATACTTTTCCCGTAGCACTTGAAGCTCTCGCTTGAGGTGCTCATTGCGGTACTCGCTGAAGGAATTGTAAGCTTTGAGACACCCATTTGTTGGATCATAGTCCGACTGATTAGTTCTCTCAACCAAAGCCAAATATACCACAGAGCAACCCAAGGGGAAATTCCCAGGCACCACGAGCTCTATCGCACCTTCTTCAATAAGCATCCATATAATAGCAAATTCCAAACATAGAAAAGGGTATGAAAATCAACAAGAGTTGCTTACTAAAACGGAGGAAAAGAATTTAACACACGCTGGTGGCATTGACAATGGCTCCAACAACAAGTGGTACTATCGGTCGAATCTGATCGATGGTTGCACCAGCTAAGACCTGAAAGTTGTAGTCGTTTCCACCAATCTCCCCAACAAGAAATAGAGTCTTCTTGAAGTACTCTTCACAATCTGAAGACAGAAAAGAAATTCGATGAAAAAGAAATATAAACCTTCTTCTGCATAATATAATAGTTGCCTCTGTAATTAGTTCATAATACAAGGGTTCACCGTGTTTTGTGTGGCAAAGAGACGACTTGAACTTCTTGAACCAACCAAGCTGAACGTTTAGCGAGCTGTTGGTCCATAGTGTCCGTCCAATGTTTTGAGCACAGAAAAATTCAGGGTCAAGTGCAGTAGCACCAGCCACTGCAAAATTGACTCCATTGTTACGGACATGAGAGCCATTTGCCACTCCTAAATATGGCGGTAGATATGATGGTAGGTCGAATGCCTCTGCTGCACTATCCAATTCGCATTTTTTTTAGTAAATCATTGCTTGCATAAAGTGAATTGAAATCCGCTTGGTTCTAGGCAATATCTTCTTGTTGCCATAGCTAATCAACTTAGTGAACTTCAGCCATTATTAAGGTTCTTTTCAATTTATTTGTGAATTTTAAAGCAAACTTAATTGTCAAACATGCGAGTCTACTTATCAAACGATGAGTGTACCTCTTACTTAGGCAGAGTGTAAGCTCCTCACTCAAATAATCTGTACGAGTAATTTGGTGAAAAAACAGAGGCAACACAAGATGTAATCTCATCTCCCACTTGGCCCCAGCCGAAAGCTGAGAATGGTATGTGATATGGTCTTTTCAGTGGAAAAAATCGATAGAAGAAATCGAGAGTCAAATACCTATGAAATCAACTATTAGATGTCCGTCGGAGAAACGACCAGTTGGATGCTTAAAGAAAGTCTCACCATAAGGGAGCTTCCCCACAGCCGGATATGCAGGCGCACCCATGAGGAGGTAGTTCCCGGTGTCGCTTATCGAGTTACCAAAGTTGATAATCGACTCATAGCGACGAGGGATTATTAGTGATACCGTCTTCAATGCAAAGCACCAAAAAAGCAAGAGGGATATTACTTTAATCATCATGGCAAATTTTCAGGCATGTGGAGGAATGATGAAGTGCAATATGAATGTTCAAATGTTGAAGAAGATCTTGCTCTGGCTCTAGCTTTAATATGATGCTTCTTCCAACCTCAAGGTTTCAACAAATTGTGTTAGAAAAGGAGAGATTGATTGGCTCAATGGAGGACAGTTTAAAGATAATATTGCTTGCTCTAGTTAGCTTGTATGTCACAAGATAGGGGTGGATATCAGGACAACTGGAGGGTGGGCAATGTTAACAATAACGTGCACGTATTGGGTGTTATTCAAAATTACACTGGAGAGTCAAGGCGGTGTGTACAGTTAGTATTGTCTTTTTGTGGTAAGTTAACCTTGTACTCTTTCACCAAATGAAGGAAGGGATGATTACTCCCCAAACAAGCTAAAAACCAACGGTTGATATTGTCAACTAGTATGCCAGAAGTACATAGCCACCTAATTTCCTAATAACTTACGTTTTTATTTTATTTGCCTTATAAGGGGCTTGCCTTTTTTAATCATGCTTGATTTTTCCAGTCTTCAAAGTCGTACATGATCACCATTCTATTTCTCTATTTTTCTATTTTTCATTTCCTGGGAATAGTTTATAACAGAAATTCGTTTGGTAACGTAATTTTATTTTTCTATTACTGGAACAAATTTTTAGTCTAGAAATAAGTTTAGAACAGAAATAACAAGTAAAAATTTTATACTTTTATGTTTCTGGAAAAAAAGAGAAATAAAACTCTTCTCATTGTTCACCCTAGCCTTATGCGCCTGCCGCATGCCCCCCCCCCACCCCCTCACTCGGGCAGCCCCCACCGGCTGCTGCTACTCCCGTCAATGAATGGAAAAGAGCATAAGAGGGAGAAATTTTGTGTCGTAATTAAACGAATTTCTATCCCGAGAAGAGAAATTTTATATTGTCATCAAACACGTATCTCTGTTCAGAAACTCGATCAGGGAATAGAAATTGGGCCTGATTCCAAAAAAAAAAAATCAATTTTACCTTGAGTGACAATTCTAGCCCAAACTTTTTTTTGTTTCATAAAAAATCACAAACTTTCACTTAAATCTCAAATCTAGCCTTTGAAAATTTCACATTATGAGAGTCAGATTTGGGACTCGAATAAAAGTTGGTGCTTTTTTATTGAGACAAAAAAAAATTCGGACTAGAATTGTCACTAAAGGTAAAGTTGGCGCGTTTTTTTTTATAAAATTAGCCCTAGAAATTGAAAATTTTATTTCTGATCAGAAATCTATTCAAGTGTCTATGACGTGGCTACGTTCACATCTTGTATTTCGCGTGCAAGGTCTGAGTTACACGCACGAAAGAGTGTTGAGCAATATGCCATATTCACAATGTTGGTCAATCTCTCTAATAATTTAACTTTTTGAGAGAGACTGAGATGATGACACACTGCTTGTAAATGATTCTTAACGATTTATTTATTCTTGGACATTGTATGTGTCATTCTCTCGTAGACCCCATAAATTGAAACAAAGATCTCACCTCCCCCCAACATAAACTTCTTACATGTAAAAATGTGATTGGTTGTGCCTATGAGTGATTGGTAGTAAATTGTTCAAGGGAAGTTGTTGGTCCCATGTACTAATTTTTCAGTCAGACACTCACCATGCCATCCGCAACCAAACATCCTCATTAGCCCAACCTGTTCCGCTGCTTCAAGCATGAAAGTGACAGCTTGTACAATAGCCTAGTTTCGTATATCTCTCAACTGTAATAAAAAAAATATATGCTCTTATCTCTTTCATCCACCAGCTCATTGTTTTCCTTCGAAAAAATTTCCAATAAAGCCCAAAACTTATTGCACTTGTGCGAATTCAATTCTAAACCTTTCAATTTGGCCAGTTTAGTCTTAAACCTATTGCACTTGTACCGATTTAGTCCTAAACCTTTCAATTGTGCCAATGACTCCTAAAACTTTTGACAATTTGCCAATTTAGTCATAAATCTTTTGACGATTTGCCAATATAGTCATTTCGGCCAATTTTGGCAAAAATCACTAACATGGACGATTTTGTCAAATTTTCTGAAATTTTTATTAATATTTTCTTCTTTTCTTTTTTTTTTCTTAACCCTAGGCCGACGAGGTCGCTAGCCAATCTTTGTCGACCACAAGCAAGGGCCGACGACTTTCGTCTAAAGCCTTCGCTCAGTTCTAGGTGAGGGTTACGACGTCCTCACCGGCCAACAGGTGAGGGTCTTGGCCCTCGCCTAGACCAGGGGAGGGTTGCCACCCTCACCAGCCAATGAGCAAGGATCGCAGCCATCGCTCCTGGCACGCAAGGGCATAAAGGTCCTCGCCCAAATAAGCTGAGGGCCATCGGCCCAAGGTTAGAAAAAGAAAAGGAAAGAGAAAAGAAAAGAATAAAGAATTTAGAAAAATTGTAAAAATTGTTGACGTTAGCGCCGACCATACCAATAGAACGGCTGGCGTTGACTAGATCATCACGTTAACGATTTTTAGCCAAAATTGGCCGGAAGAACTAAATTGACAAATCGTTAAAAGATTTAGAACTAAATTATCAAATCGTCAAATGGTTTATAACTAAATTATCACAATTGAAAGGTTTATGACTGAATTAGTAAATCGTCAAAAGGTTTAGGATTAAATTGGCTAAATTGAAAGGGTTATGACTGAATTGGCACAAGTATAATAGGTTTATAACTTTTTTGGTAATTTTCCGTTTGCCTTCTTAAGGATTTTTTTGAAATTTACCAGCAAAAGCAAACAAGCATGGCGTGTAGGAGAAAAAAATTGGGAAAATTATCCAATTAGTTTTAAATCTATTGTACAGATACCAATTTAATCCTAAACTTTTCAATATTGCCAAATTAATTCTAAATCTTTGCGCAAAATTACAATGTAATCCATTCGGTCAATTTTTGCTAGAAATTGTTGACATGGTAGTCTAGTTATCGCTTGCCGTCTTATGTGGCATGCGGCCATGTCAACGATTTTCTGGTAAAAATTGAACATAAGGATTAAATCGGAATTTTATGCAAAGGAGTACCGAATTGATAAAATTAAAAAGTTTAGGACTGAATTTGCATCCGTACAATAGCTTTAGGATTTATTGGACAATTTCTCTCTAAAAAATTTAGCATTTAAAATTTTTACAAAATCATGTTATTGCAAAGTGTTTGAACTTTTAGCTAATACAAAGAAATATAATCATGCAACATGAAGAACTTGTGCACACATAAATATATCGAGCGTGTTATTATTTTACCAAAACGTCCCCCGTGGAGAAAGTTACCCCAAAATTCTATGCCTAACGTCTCTCTCTATGCCTGTGTAATGAATAGTCGCACGGTTCGCGTTGTGATTGACCGCCCTGCCTTGGGCAACCTCCAATCTGGGTCGAGGCGGGAGCCTTTGATATGAGTTTGAGATCTCAATCGCAAGGGCAAGCAGGTAGAGAGAGAGAGAGAGAGAGAGAGAGAGAGAGAGAGAGAGAGAGAGAAAGTGAGAAAGAGGTGATGTGGATGTTCGGATGGAGGTTGGCGGCGACAATGGGGGATGAGGACGGCGGAGGAGGTCTATAGTCAGTGGATTTAAGGAGAATTGGATCAGAATGAGAAAGAAGAAAAATGGGAAGAAAAGCTTTTGATTTGAGTTCAAGAATTGTTCGTAAGCTTTTGATTCCATCCTTATTCACCACGCATCACATGAATGATTATCCAAAAGAAAAAAGAAGAAGAAGAAGCTAAAGAGTGGAAATCTAGAAACAAGAACAAAAAGGTAAAACGATAAAATGTAAATCCGCCAAACACCTCCGACTCTCTATGACTCTATGACCACGAGCACAAGTTCATCTTTGGGAATAGCATCGAAGCTAATGAATCGGTCGGGACGAACTTCGGGGCAATGAGACGTGGAGAAGCGAAGGGACTGTAGAGTAAACCCTTGGCTATGTGCTGATATGCCGCCTCGGTCAAGTGAATTCCGTCCCAATTCACAATGGCCGATGGATTTGTACACAGAGCCGAGCCGTTCAAACCATACATGGCCGCGAGGTTGAAATTGTATGGTCCACCACCTCCGCAACAAACTTCTTGTGTACCTCCATAGAATCCTGCAAACAAGAGGACGTCGATCTCCATAATCACCCTTATAACTTCACAAAGTACCGCAAACTTTCAAATAATTACGATGCTATTCAATGAATTATGAAACTAGGATGAAGGAAAACTTACCATACTATTTTGGCTGCAGAAAGAAACGCGTGGCGGCTCCATAGTAATTGGCGTACATAATTCTGGCAAGGCCATATCTCGAGAAAATTGTCCAAAAAGTCCTAAACTTATTGCACTTTGCCAATTCAGTCCTAAACCTTTTAAGTTTACCAATTCAGTCCTAAACCTTTTTATTTCTTACCAATTGAGTCCATCCGGCAAATTTTGATTGGTCGACATTGATGTGGCCACCGGCTGTCCGGCCAGCGCTAATGTGGCAATTTTTTAATATTTTTTTTCAAAATTTTAATCTTTTTTTCATTTTTTCCCCCTTCTTCCCTTTGGTTGATCCGGCGATTGGCCAGAGGCACGGGCCGACGAGGTCAACCTCGCCAGCCTCTGGCGAAGCTCGCCCGTTACTGCTAGGCCTACCTCGCTCAACCAAGGCGAGGTGAAACCCAGCAATGGCAAAGTCAGCCTCACCATCGCTGGTCAAGGCTCGACCTCACCCAGCCAAGATGAGGCGGGCCAGCGCCGTTGTAGGTCGGCCTCGCCTTGGCTAGGCGAGGTCGGCCTAGCAACGGCAGCCGAGGCTTGCCCTTGGCAGTGGCTGGTGGGGGCGAGCTTTGCTAGAGGCCAGCGAGGTCAACCTCACCGGCTAGAGGGAAGAAGGGCAGAAAAAAAAGAAAAAAGATTAAAAAATTCGAAAAAAAATTTAAAAATTGCCATGTCAGTGTTGATCGGATGGGCGGCAGCCATGTCAGCGCCGACCGGCCAAAATTGGCTGGATGGACTAAATCAGTAAGAAGTGAAAAGGTTTATGACTGAATCAGCAAGAAGTGAAAAGGTTTATGACTAAATTAGTAAACTTAAAAGGTTTATGACTGAATTGACAAAAGTGCAATAGGTTTATGACTTTTTAGACAATTTGACCATCATATTTCTGTCTCAGAATCTTCAGTTCTCGCTTGAGATAACTATTGTGGTACCTAGCAAACTCATTATAAGCTTTGAGACCAACCGGTTCTTGGATCATAGTCCGATTCATTAGAGCTCCGAAAGAAGCCAAGTATACTGTCGAGCAACCGATCGGGAAATTCCCCGGCACTACTAATTTGACAGCCCCTTCTTCGATGAGCACCTGAAGCAATCACAAGCCATGAAAATAATTCATTTGTGTACCAAAACAGTTGAGCACATGGAAGATTTTATTGAAAGGAATGTTAAATAAATCTTATTGTGCTTGTGTCAATCGCAAAAAAAAAAATCAAAGTAGATAAAAAGAAATATGAAAATGAAAATGAAAAAGGCATACGCTGGTGGTATTAGTGGTGGCTCCAACAACAAATGGCACCATAGAACGGAGCTGCTCAACGCTTGCACCTACGGTGAAAGGAAAGTTGTAGTCGTTTCCACCAATCTCTCCCACAAGAAACAAAGACTTTTTGAAATATGTATCACAGTCTGCTCAACAGAAAGAATCAAAACAAAAATCAAATGAATAGAAGATGAGTCGGTAACCATATAAAGATCGTAATGACCAGATATATTTATGTACTATAGTCACCTATGAAGAGATTTTTTTTTTTTATAATCTAGGATCCCCAGCGAAGAGCCACATCTATAAGAAAGTTTGTAAAACACCCTGTAAGGGCCATAAACCAATTAAATTCATGCCTTTGACCTGAACAAATGGTCCTGACCAGAGTAGGTTGAACGCAGTTAATAAGACTTGAATATATGACCTTAAGTTCTTAATTCCTGACCAACTGTGCCAACCTTAGAGTTATTCTATGAGAGATTTAGGAGCTTCATATCGGCCAAATCACCTCGATGAATAATCATATCTTGTGTAAATAAGATCGATAGTACAAAATGGAAGTGCACAAAAGTTATTACTATGAAATATCAACCCGCAATCGGAGCATACAAAAAAAGGGTTTATGTTTTACCTTGTTGGGTAGTACAAAGAGAGATTTGAGTTTCTTGAACCAGTCGAGCTGAACGCTTAAAGAATGGTTCATCCATAACAACGATCCAAGTTCTCGAGCAGAGAAGAATGTCGGATCAAGCGCTGTGGCACCAACAACCGCAAAATTAACTCCACTGCGAGCATGATGTGAGCCCTTGCCTAGCTCAAGATATGGCTTCAGATGGGGTAACCCCAATGCTTCCGCTTCATTTTCATATACGTATTGCATATACACAAATTAAACATCTCAAATTAATATCCAGATGACAATAAAGATATCTAAAGATTTTTATTATGTCCATTATAAACGAAAATTTCTTGTTCTTGTCCCTAACAGAAGGATGCACTTACAGAAGTGATGCGGAATCTATTAGCGGTGCGTTTCTGGACCAATTGGACAAGCAGAAGTCCAAACGGAAGGCGAAACGGTGATGTGACTAGAACCGGTGGATCCGATCGACGACATCGGATATTTTTTTATGAGTTAATTTAAAAAAGGCAGTTTCCTAATTTTGATATTTTATGCTTTTCAATTTAGATTAGGTAACTTTCCTATTATGATTGGATTTCCTATTATGAACTACAGAGGCCTGGGTGCAGATCTTGCTCGCGGTGATCCTGTTGATAGGCCTGTTCTTGTCCGCAGATAGAATAACCCTCTATTTTCAGAGAGTTCAGAAGAAGAAGAAACTGAAAATTTTTATGAGGAACGTGTTGATTATGGCGGCAGACGTCATCATGGAGGATTTCAAAGAGGATATGATCGGAGAGATGGAAGACGACGTTACGACGATCGTGAAGGTAACGACTTTAAATTGAAAGTTGATATTCCTTATTTTAATGGAAGTCTGGGCATAGAAGAATTTCTGGATTGGCTTGCTGAAATAGACAGATTTTTCGACTATATGGAGACCCCTGGTGAGAAAAGGGTGCGATTAGTAGCATGTAGATTAAAGGGGGGTGCGTCTGCATGGTGGGAGAGATTGTAGAATAAGAGGGAGCGAGAAGGGAAAGATAGAGTCCGAACTTGGACTAGAATAAGAAGGCTGTTGAAGCAAGAATTCCTTCCACCCGATTATGAACAGATTATGTTCCAGCAGTACCAACATTGCCAGCAGGGTAATCGGACTGTGCATGAGTATACGGCTGAATTTATGAGATTGGCGGAGCGGAATAATTTATCAGAGACGGAGGGACAACAAGTGGCCAGATATCTCGATGGTTTGAAACCCTTCATTCAAGATAAAATTAGAGTGCAGTTTCTGCGAAATTTAACTGAAGCCAAGAATATGGCGATGAAGGCAGAATTGATGCAGCAAGATAAGGGAAGAAGAGACTACGAAAATTATCGAGGTAGCAGTTCGGTAGAAAAAAGCAGTTTCAATAATCGCTTTAACGCGGGGCGAAATCAGGAAGATAAGATGGTAGAAAAGCGCCCTATGAACGAGCCGAGGGATAAGGGAACCCAAGCACAGAAAACTGCGAATCCTAACCCTTATACTAAACCAGCCGCGATAAAGTGTTACAGGTGTAATCAGCCTGGGCACCGTTCTAATGAATATCCTCAGAGAAAGACCGTAAACGTAGCAGCGAGAGAAGAGGAGGAAGATGGATATTGCTGTGTGCCGGATGGTGAGGACGATGATTTTAAAGATGAAGAAGAGGAGCAAGTAAACTGTGTGGTGCGCAGGATGATGTTGGCCCCAAAACAAGAAGATGATTCGCAGCGCCATCAGTTATTTCGAACCAGGTGCACCATTCTGGGAAAGATTTTTGCTGTGGTTATTGATAGTGGAAGTATGGAGAATATCATTGAGAAGGAGGCAGTGAAGAAGCCGGGGATACCCATGGAGAAGCATCCTAATCCCTATACGTTAGGATGGATTAAATCTGGAGCGGAAAGTATTCAAGTGACTGAACGATGCAAAATTCTATTCTCCATTGGAAAATATCATGATGAGCTATATTGTGATGCAGTAAATATGGATGTATGTCATGTGTTATTTGGAAGGCCGTGGCAATTTGATGTAGATGCTCAGCATTCGGGAAGAAGCAATCAGTATAATCTCGTGAAGGATGGAGTGAAGTATACATTGCTGCCACTAAAGAACAAAGGAAAAGAATCTTTTGAAAATAATTTCCTTACCCTTACGAGGAAATTTGAAGCTGAGGTTAAGGAGACCCGACAGATTCACGTGCTGATCGTAAAACAAGCAATTGAGACTGAGGCTGAATTACAAGTGGAGGAGCAGCATGAAGCAGTCAAGCCTTTATTGAAGGAATTTAGCGAACTAATGCCTGAAGAGATTCCAGATGGGTTGCCGCCTATGCGTGATATTCAGCACCATATAGACTTAATTCCTGGTGCTAGTTTGCCAAATTTACCACACTACAGGGTGAGTCCAAAAGAGAGCGAGATTCTAAAAGAGAAGGTGGAGGAGTTGTTGAAAAAGGGACACATTCAGAATAGCATGAGCCCATGTGCTGTTCCGACCTTATTGACTCCTAAGAAAGATGGGAGTTGGCGGATGTGTGTAGATAGTAGGGCCATTAATAAGATAACTGTGGGTTATAAGTTTCCAATTCCGAGATTGGATGACATGCTAGATAGGTTGCACGGTGCTAAGTGGTTTTCGAAGCTGGATTTGAAAAATGGATATCATCAGATTCGGATTCAGCCTGGAGATGAGTGGAAAACAGCTTTCAAAACAAAAGAGAGGTTGTACGAATGGTTGGTAATGCCTTTCGGACTTTCCAATGCTCCAAGCACTTTCATGAGACTTATGAATCAGGTTCTGAAATCTTTTATTGGCAAATTTATTGTAGTTTATTTTGATGACATCCTAATTTATAGTAAGACTGAGGAGGATCATTTGATGCATTTAAGGGAGGTGTTGACAGCCCTACAGATTAATAAGTTGTATATTAATCTTAAGAAGTGCAGTTTTTTCACTAATAAACTGTTATTCTTGGGATTTATTATTACTGCTGACGGAATAGAGGTAGATGAGGCGAAGGTAAAAGCAATCAAAGAGTGGCCGACTCCTAAAACAGTTTCTGACGTTAGGAGTTTTCATGGATTGACTACTTTTTATTGGCGATTTATTAAGAATTTTAGTACTATCGCAGCCCTAATTACTGAATGTATGAAGAAAGGCAAATTTCTACGGGGAGAGGAAGCTGAGAATAGTTTTGCTATTTTGAAGGAGAAGTTATGTACTGCAACTGTTCTTGCTTTACCTGATTTTGATAAATTGTTTGAAGTGGACTGTGATGCTAGTGGAGTGGGTATAGGAGCTGTTTTATCTTAAGAGCGCAGACCAGTTTGCTATTTTAGTGAGAAGCTTAGTGACGCAAGGCGAAAGTGGAGCACTTATGATAAAGAATTCTATTCTGTTGTAAGGGCCTTAAAGACCTGGGAGCATTATCTGATTGGGAAAGAATTCGTCCTTTATTCTGATCATGAAGCTTTGAAGTATCTAAATAGTCAGAAGAGGATTAGCAAAGATATGCATACGCGATGGTGTCAATTTTTGCAAAAATTTCCTTTTAGATTACAGCACAAGTCAGGTGTGCATAATGTCGTAGCATATGCATTGAGTAGGAGAGCTGGCTTGTTGATTACATTACGCCAAGACATCTTGGGGTTTGAGCAGTTGAAAGACTGTTATACAGATGATGACGACTTTGGAAAAATTTGGGAGTCATGTGCTGTTGGTCAACCTGTACAAGAATTTTATGTGCAGGATGGTTATATGATGCGTGGCAATCAGCTTTGCCTTCCTTGGACATCATTACGAGAGAAGGTAATTCGTGATTTACATGATAGTGGATTGGCTGCACATTTAGATCGTGATAAAACTATTGCTGCAGTTCGGGAGCGATTTTACTGGCCCCAGTTGCGTAGAGATGTCAGTAGGTACGTACAAAGGTGTTATGTTTGCTAGACTGCTAAAGGTCAGTCTAAGAATATAGGTCTATATATGCCTTTACCTGTTCCTAACAATATATGGGAAGATTTGTCCATGGATTTTGTGCTTGGTTTACCACGAACACAAAGAGGCGTGGATTTTGTTTTCGTTGTGGTTGATAGATTTTTCAAGATGGCGCACTTCATTCCTTGTAGGAAGACTTCTGATGCAGTAAGTGTGGCTAGATTATTCTTTAAAGAAGTGATTCGATTGCATGGTGTGCCTAAATCTATTACCTCAGATAGGGATAGTAAATTTCTAGGGCATTTTTGGCGGACTTTATGGAAGTTGTTTGATTCATCTTTGAATTTTAGTAGCACTGCTCACCCGCAGACTGATGGGCAAACAGAGGTGGTTAATAGAACTCTGGGAAACTTGATTCGAAGCATTTGTGGAGATAAGCCGAAGCAATGGGATGTTGCTTTGTCACAAGCAGAGTTTGCTTATAATAATGCAGTTCATAGTTCTATTGGCAGGTCGCCTTTTTCTGTTGTTTATACAAAGGCGCATCAGCATACTCTCGATTTGGTACAGTTGCCTAAGCCAGCAGATAAAAATGTAACAGCGGATCATATGGCTAAACAGATTGTGGAGGTGCATCGTGAAGTCAAACAGAAGCTGGAGGAAGCTAATCAGAAGTATAAAGTTGCAGCAGATAAGCACCGGCGGAAGCAAGTGTTTGCGGTAGGTGATCAAGTCATGATTTTTCTTCGTAAAGAGCGATTACTAGTTGGATCTTACAGTAAATTACAGCCAAAGAAGTATGGACCTTATGCTGTCAGCAAGAAGATCAACGATAATGCTTATGTTATAGACCTTCCACATAGCATGGGCATATCCAACACTTTTAATGTTGCTGATTTATCACCGTTTCATGAGTCCACAGAACCGTTATATCCGGATCCTGATTTTAACTCGAGGACGAGTTCTTTTCAAGTGGAGGAGAATGATGCGGAATCTATTAGCGGTGCGTTTCTGGACCAATTGGACAAGCAGAAGTCCAAATGGAAGGCGAAACGGTGATGTGACTAGAACCGGTGGACCCGATCGACGACATCGGATATTTTTTTATGAGTTAATTTTAAAAAGGCAGTTTCCTAATTTTGATATTTTATGCTTTCCAATTTAAATTAGGTAACTTTCCTATTATGATTGGATTTCCTATTATGATTAGGTTTCCAATTCAGATTAGGTAACTTTCCTATTATAATTAGGTTTCCTATTGTAATTAGGTTTTACTCCTATAAAAGGGTGTTTAGGGTTTGTTTTGATGGAGAACATTATTATCATCAATATTGAATTTCGAGATTTTTCTCTCTAAGCAAGGTTTTGCTTGAATTTTCGCGGAACGCTGCGTCAAGAAGTTAGAAGAGTTGGGAGAACTGCACACCAATGAAATCGATCATGAGACGTCCATCTGAAAAACGACCAGTCGGATGCCCGAAGAAGGTTCCTCCATAAGGAAGCTTCGCCATGGCCGGAAACGCGACCGCCCCTGTACAAAGGAAGTTCCTCGTCTAGCTTAGAGAGTCGCCGAAGTTGAAAATTGACTCGCACCTATGCGGGATTGTCGCATTGGCCTTCAAAGCATGGCAATATTGGAGAAGGATTGAGATTATTATAGTATACTTCATGGCAAACTTTCAGTATTTCGAGAGATGAAGACTTAGAGATGCTAAGAGAGTTGGACAACAATTTTTATGTGCTCTCTTGCTAATATTAATTTGTGTAAAGTTAGGCTTTCAAGGTGAGGTTGAATTGCTTATATATAGGAGTGTTAGATGGAAGCTCAACATATAATACGGGGGCATGAGATTGTCGTCTTTTTGCTGTCGAGTCTTCCTTGTCATTCCTATGTGAGGCGACTCATGTTGTTGATGCTTGACTATCATACAATAATGGCTTGTTGACCCAAAACGACCACCCGTTCAAAACGTGTCGAATGATTAGGAGCCTTATCTGTGTTTTTCCGGATCACTACCAAACCCAATGCGACAATATCGAGTTAACTTGTAAGTATAATTATGGCCCACGTGATATTATTAATGGATTAATAATTTTTTAAATGCTGAGATCATATTGGCCATAAAAAAATTACAACTTTTATGAAGATAGAATATGAAAATTTACAACTTTTATGAAGATTGAATATTATATGTACTTTGATGGAAGGGACTGATTAAAGGCACTTATTGATAGTCTATGTAAAGAGTGTAGTCCTCTCTCCACCCACAGAGAATAAAAGTTGTATTCTATCCTCTGTCAAATGAAATACGTTAAGCAAAAGTGGATTAAGGGAGAGATATCGGGTTTTTTCGTTTCTCCTAATTCTGCAACAATTTTTCTCGAAGTTATTGCTATGGATAAATGTATGAGTCTTCATCTTTCCATCAGATAACGCGATATGATGTGAAATAACAAGTTAGGTGATATAGAGTAATTGGACACTCTAAGCATTATCCGGCTTGAAATGAATATAATGTGCACGAGCTAATGACCATTATTGTTAGCTGCTAAGATAATCGAAAATATTGACATACACTATGAAAATGTCACATGGTGTTGAGCAAATCGATTGAATTATGATTTGTTTTCTTGTGTATTATATTGCATCGAGAATCAAATGCAAATTATTCCTTTGGGCTACGGTCCAAACTGGTTTTAATCATTGGCTCCCACTTGCGCCTTAATTAACCCTCGGCCTCATTTTGATCTTAATTTGGGTGGTGCCACAAAATTCCAAAACCCTGTTTCGAGGAAGTTTCCAAAATGAGCTCAGATTCGAATCCCATTAGCTTTACATATTCAGTTTGAATACACATTTACACAAAAACTCAAATTAGAGTTATGAGTGAACTACTGATATCTATTAGATCTCCACCCCGCGTTACTCCATCGGAAAACCTGCCTTCATTCATGGTCTCTTCCACTAAATCAAAACATGATGGCAATCTTCACCAAAATCTGGAATTATGCGTGAGATTTCCTTTCATTTGATCATATTCATTAAGTCACGATATATATATATATATATCGGTGGCCACTAATGGAACACAAGTGGTGCTACTACTTGTTAAGATGCACAACTAGCAAAAGACCACTACATTATCCTAGGGATTGCAAAGAAAGAGCCCAAATCCCAATCCATAAGTATAATCAATTGAACTCATACTCACTCAAAATTTTTGTCACGCCCCGAACCCCTGTCGAGCCCGCGACATCCCGCCTCCGGTCGAATAGTTGCGACGTCCCAGGTTATCGCCGACCTCAACTAAACATCAGAGATTTAATGGCGCAAACGGAAACCATAAAACACCCGGACAAACTTAAATTGGGGAGAATTGGGAGAATATACATTTCCATTTCTTGTTCAACTTGTTCCACCATATATACAATAAAACAAACCTCTGACTACCATGCACACTTTACTGAAACTACCAAAATCGAAAAGAAGTCGATGACCTGACGTTCAACCTCAAAAATGGTTCTCATCCAAGGCAAGCTTTCCCACTTCTACAAACACAGTCATCGTGTGTCTTATCCAGGTCATCCCGTCACCAATCGGAAACTCAGCTACCTCATACTCCGTATGTACTGGTACTCCAAAACGTACTGGTGGCGGTGGTGGAGGGTTCATCACTCAAGTCGGGATTCTGAAAATTGTTGGTTTACACAACCATGAGATTATATCTCAGCAAGTACACCCCTAAATCCAACTTAGGCTATCACGTACCTCCAGATAATTACGCAATCACACATATTCACGTACATCAAGTAATCACAAAGCATGCACATCAATTAATATGGTCAGGCTCAATCATGCGCACACCCGCACTCAATCATAATTACATCATATGCAAACACGCGCATGTACCATTCTCATCCCACTGTTCCTTCCATCGTCATTCCTCTTTCATATTTCTCGCCAGTGACCCACGTTGAAGTACACGCCTCAGGCACACTGCGACCATTCATTTTCCACAACACTCGCCAGTAACCCGCGTTGAAGTACACACCTCAGACACACTGCGATCATTCACCACATCTAGCCCACGTACCCGTTCACGCCTCAGGCCCCAATCGCGACCTGAGCATCACACGCCCCAGGCCTGATCCCAACTCAGCCCATGCCAAATGCGACAGGCCTACATGATTGGAACCCGAGCTTATGATGCATTGGTCCAATCTTGGTCTCACTCGAGCTGATCGTGCCTCGGACCGATTCTCATACTTGCTTTTTCAAGCCTCAGCCTGTGCCAAATGCAACAGACCTACGTGATCGCTGCCCGAGTTTACGATACCCGGCTCGATCCCATTCTCGTACTATCACACCTTCGCATACTTTCCCATAATCGCTTGTCATACCACAACTTCTCCTCACTCATGCACATACTCAATATGCATTTACCACACACAACTGGCCCATCACACGCGATCCGTGCACGCATCGAGTCACACGCAGACAGAGCTCACTCAACAATTCACATGGCCAATATCAACAATTAATTCGATCTGGCCCACGCGTGCACCAAACAGACATATGTCCACTATATAAACACACAAATAAGCACTCAATTAAATCAACCCCATCCAGAATAATTCAAACATGCCTAAAACACGTAAATTGCCAATTTTCTCCAACCAAATGGCGTCGGATTAATTCCGATCCTTCACGACACTTTCTCGCCATTAAATAATGGTTCTAAAAATCCAACTTGCGTCCCGAACAAATCATCACAGCCCCATGAACAGTAATTCGCAGCTTGTGAATAGTAACTCGCAGCTTATAATTCACCTCAAATTGTCCTTCAAAAATCCGAAAATAATCCTCAAGGCCCGCCAAACATTTCCAATCATAAACCCCAATATTTCGCACCCGCATATTGTCAATTTCACCCCAAATCAAATTATCCATTGATACCCAATATCCTAAATCGGGATTAGAGTATGACTTACAAAGTTCTAGGCTAATACGGCTAGAACGGGGAGCGACGGCACATAAACGGACACGGTGGGGACTCACAGCGGCATCCGGCTTGAGCGGCGGCGGTTCGGCGGCGGTGTGGGTCTTGCACGGCCATGGATGGTTCACGGTGAGAGAGAGAGAGGAAAAGAGAGAGATGGTAAGGTTTGAGGATGGTGGTGGCTTGAGGGCGGCGTGGACGGCGGCTTGAGGGCGGTCCGGCGTGCGGCGGCGAGGCGGTGGCGCCGGCGTGGGGAAGAAACGGCCAAGGAAAGCTCATGGCAAGGAGGGGGAAGGGTTCACGGCAAAAAGGGGGGGCTGATCGTGAAGAAGAAGAGGAGAGAATGGGGAGAAAGACAACATTCTTGACTCAAATAGTGTCCAATTGACCAAGGTGGAAAATACCAAAATGCCCTTGTCTCACAATTTTAATCCAACGGTCCCTATTCGATCTTATCTTGATCCGACGGCCGAGATCGATTCTTGCACAAAAATATCCAAGGGTAAAATTGCCCAATCAAAATTTTAGGGCAAAATTACCAAAATGCCCTTTACCCTTAAAGCTTGCCCTTTAATAAATCCTAGGGGTATTTTGGTCACTTCCTCCGTTTCTTGTCCAAATCGAATTTTTCCGAAGGATTTGAGCGCACCAAAAATTCGCACGTGTCACGTGCAACGTCGTCCTAACGTTCCGTCGTGACTTCCTAATTTTTCGGTGTCCAATTTGGCCAAAATTTCAATAATTAAATTTTATTAAACGCAACTCGAGCGTTTCTCGAGCTAACGGGCGGCTTGCTGGGGAAATTCGCAAAAATCGACTCATGACTAATACTGAATCGAGTCACGTGCAAGTTCATTCGGTGCGTGACGACCTCGGTTGTCATTAAAATCGCGAAGATCAATCACTTGATCCGAGGGGTACGATCATTCGGTATAATTTCAAAATCATTCGTCAAATTGTTTCATGGTCCAACAGAATCACCCGCGATTCACTACTAGGACAGTGGCAAACTGATCCCTAACTATCCTTGGATCGGTCAATAGTGGCTCAAAATATCACTTCCGCGATTTAATGGTCGAAATCCATTCACGATCGAATTTCCTTTAGTCGCGCGAATTTAATTCCCCTATTAGCCTTTCCCTAATGGTTAGCATTCTCAGGAATGATCAGTTCTGGGCGAGAACTTACTACGTTCACATCTCATAAAACTCAATTATTCAATAAATTCCAATTGGTGGAATTTCGGAATGTCACAATTTTAATCCAACAAGTTAAGAGAAAGCTAGATATATGGAGTATTCAATCCCTTATCAACTCTCTTAAGTGGGTCTCTTGTCCCTAACGCTAATATGTGCACCTAAACAAATTAGTGCCATTAAAGCTCATGACTTAGGTTCTTATATAAGGTTCAATGGATATTAATTCTAGTCTCCATATAGACTTAGGATAATTTTCGGTTTCAATTGATTTAAGAAGGATTAAAATAAAATAAAATGCCATTAGGATTTTATATAGATTGCATTTAGTCCTATAGTGTTTATGCCGCACGTCATTTAGAGAGTCACATGTTTTATGATAAAATTTTAATAAGTATTTTATATAGATAGCATAGATCAATAAGTATGTCCCGTGCATTATTCATGTTCATATAGCTCATATAACATGAAAGAAAATTAACAAAAAGGGTTAGTGTTACATCATCAAATTTTCATCATGTAATAATTTAGCGTAAGGTCATTAGGTCATATGTAGTGTCCTGAGAATTAATTTGCTGTTTTTATACTAAGAAGAAAACAAAAGGATAGCATTTCTTATATTTAATCTATGCTTAATTATATCTCAGGTCATAATGTTCATGTCAAATTACGTCATTATCATTAAAAATTAATTTCATAGCATTGCATATATGTTAATTTATTACTGCGTAGCACACATAACATTTAGGGTTTTGCGTTAGTTCATCGATGCATGTTAGATTAGGATGCATATAATCATAGAAAGTAACGAAGTCATGTCTATGTTGACTTTATTTTGTAAACAAGAAAATTCAAAAAGAATTAATTGGCATTGCATCTTAGGTTTTAACCTAAATTATCTGATATGCTTAAGTTAAACATTAACTATGTTCATGTAAGCTTTTAATTTATCATCATCACCATCATGAAGTAAAAAGAAAAGAAATAAAAAATATTAGATTAGCATGCACAATAGGCCTGCATCATAGCAATTCGTTGTCTCTGGCTAATCATATCCGCTTTAGATACCACGTATAGGCCATGCATGCACTGTGACATCCTGAAAATTTGTCCAATTGGGATTTATGAAAAGCTTGGTTTTATGAATGTGCTTGTAGCTAGTTCTCGCCCGGAACTGATCATTCCTAAGATACTAACTATTAGGGAAAGGCTAATTAGGGATTTAAATTCGTGCGACTAAGAGAAAATTTGATCGTGAATTGATTTTCGACCATAAAATCGCTGAGGTAACATTTTGAGCCATTGTTGGCCGATTCAAGGATAGCCAGGGGTCAGTTCGCCACTGTCATAGTAGTGGATCGCGGGTGATTCCGCTGGACCACGAAATGAATTGACGAATGATCCTGAACCTATACTAAACGATCGTGCCCCTCGGATCTAGCGGTCGATCCTTGCGATTTAAATAACAACCGAAGTCGTCACGAACCGAATGAACTTGGACGTGACTCGATTTATTATCAGTCACGAGTCGAATATGCGAATTTCCCGAAAAGCGCATGTTAGTTCGAGAAACGCTCGAGTTACGTTTAATAAAATTTAATTATGTATTTGAGCCCAAACTGGACATCGGAAAATTAGGAACTCACGACGGAACGTTAGGACGACGTTGTGGTTGAAACGAACAGCTTTGGATTTTCCCGAATCCTTCAGAAAAATTCAATTTTGGCGAGAAATGAGGAAAGTGACCGTTTTACCCCTAGAAATTTGTTAAGGGCAAGTTTTAAGAGGGAAGGGCATTTTGGTCATTTTGCCCTAATTTTTGAGTTTGACAATTTTGCCCTTGAATTTTTATGAAATTCCCAAATTGCCCTTGAATATTTTTGGGAAAGATTCGATCTCGGCCGTCGGTTTTAAAATAAGATCGAATCTAGACCGTCGATTTGGATTGTGAGATAAGGGTATGATCATCATTTTGGCCCTCAATTATTAGTCTTTGAGTATTTATGCCCAAAGTCACTCTCCCTCTTCTCACTTTCTCCCTCTCTCTCCTACGGCTCCCTGCCCTCCCCTCACCGAACCGACCGCCCCCCCTCATCGTCGCCGCCGATCGCCGGACATCGCCCACCGTGCCACGCCGCGCCGTCGCCGAGCCACCAGCCCCTCACGCCGCCGTCCCTTTTCTCTCTCTCCCTCCTGCTCGTGTGGCCGTGAACCGCGGCAAGGAAGCTGCCGCCACCACACGCCTTCCGCACTACCACCGAGCCACGCCACCGCTCGCTACCGTCCCCACCGATCGCCGCCGCTTTCCGCTCTAGCCGAGTCAGTCTAGAGTTCGGGTAAGTCGCACCCTAAACCTTACTTAGGACGTCGGGTATCGACGGACAATTTAGGGTGGATTCAAGTTTTAATAGACATGGATCAGCACGGTTCTAGGAGCGAAAATGATTAGCAAGCTTTAAGATTGAAATCAGAAGATTTTGGTGGATTTTTAGAGGCCAATCGATGGATGGAAATTGCTATTTTGAGTGCTGTGATGTGATGTTTGGTGTGTGGTTGGTGCCATTAGATCCGGCTCGGAATTCCGTGAAAATGTCGTGAAGAGCCGGAACTGATTTGTTGTGGTTTTCATATGGAAAAATGCCAATTGGTATGTTGATTGCGTGTTTATATTGTGGCTGAGTTGTGGTGGTGAAATTGGGTGCATTTATGTGTAATTGATTGATACCCGAGTGTGCGCACGTGTGAGGTGTGAGACGTGCAATATGCGTGTGGTCACTAAAAGACCCTGAAACGTGTTTACGCGGGGTACAGATAAAATATGTGGTGTGCGAGTATGTACGGGTGATCACTAAATCCCTGGGGCGGTACCATTATGCGGGGATATTTATCCATCCTGAGGTGGTACCATTACGCGGGACGATACCCGGTATTACCGAAGGATGGCCAACCTGAGGCGGTACTATTACGCGGATTGTGTCGTAGGTGGTTGGTGTTGAGCCTGAGGCGGTACCACTACGCGGGCAAGATATATGGCCTGAGGCGGTACCAATACGCGGGCCGAGTAATGTCGTAAATATAGCTAACCTGAGGCGGTACCATTACACGGGTTGTGCATTAGGAGAATGGATGTTAAGCCTGAGGTGGTACCACTACACGGGCAAGATATATGGCCTGAGGCTGTACCATTACGCGGGCCGGAAGTGTTGTTTGAGTTAATCGCAGTGAGCTTGAGGTGGTACCACTACGCGGGCCACTGGCGAGATAAGTGGGAGATGGTCGCAGTGTACTTGAGGCGGTTTTATTACGCGGGTCACCGGCGAGTAGTGTGGGAAAGATGTGATGAAATAGGAACGAATGTGTGAAATGAGATTTGAACGTGCATGTGATTGGATATGGTGTGGTTGTGACTAACGTGCAGGTTGCACGCAGGATGGGCCCAGATAAGAATAAATGATGTGCCTGCTATGCGATGGTTGGGTGTGATTATTGTGTTTTGTGATTGTCTAGAAGTACGTGATAGCCTAGGTAGGGTTTAGGGGTGTACTTATTGAGATGTAATCTCATGGTTGTTTCAATCAATATTTTTTAGAACCCTGGCCTGATCAATGAATCCCCCTCCGCCGCCGCCGCCTGACCGTTTTTTAGTACCGATGCACACCGAACATGATGTTGTAGAGCTCCCTATAGATGACCATATGACCTGGATTAAGCATACCATAGTAGTCTTTGTAGATGTAGGATTACCCCTATGGGAGGCCCATACATATACCGCGTGGTTCTTCCGAGACGGGATAGATGAGTTTGGTCCCGTCCGAGGATTTGACGTCCCCTTTGATGGAGTCGGGGACTGGGACCCGTCTGCTATACCTCCTCCGGATGGCGAGTTGACTAGTGTGGAAACTAGTCTAGCGCAGTCAGGATTACAACCGACGCTCGCAGCACCTGAGTCTTCGGGGGCCGAGCAAGAACCCGAGCCCGAAGGATCGCAAGTGGAATACGATCCGATGGATGTGGATCTTGAGCCGATCCCAAAAGAGGAACCACAAGACGAGGAACTCGAGGTGGAACCTGAGAACGAACCTGCTGAACCTGAAGGAGAACCGGAGTTTATACCCCCGTATGAGCAGGGATTAACCCTGAATTTGTACCAGAGTACGGGTCTGATGAGGAGTCCGACTTGGAGGAGCGGATTGAGGTCCCAGTGGAGTCGGGTGACATAAACCACCCGATTGAGATTGAGGCTGAGTCGGAGTCTTCGGAGGAATAGACCGTCCAGGGAGATTCAAGTTCAGAAGACGAGGAGTCTGACTCTGAGTGGACGCTAAGCAGAGGGCGTAGGGGCTAGAGTAGGGGTTGGGATTAGACTTTTTGGAGAGTACCATTTTTAGGATAGAATATCCAGGTCATCGATCCTTTTGATATCGGTGGTTGTAGTACGATGTGCATATGTATATTGGCGGTTTGTAAATTGTGAATATTTTGTGAGTTTGAATGAGAAGTGAATATGTGCATTCTCCTTATTCTTCCCAGTTTTAATTGTCCGGGTATTTGTGATTTCCGCTGATCATTCAAAATCTCTGATATTTATAAGCGAGGTCGGCGATACCTTGGGATGTCGCATAAATCGACCAGAGAAGTGTGTCACAAGCTCAATGAGGTTCGGGACGTGACATTACGGTTTGGTTTGGTATCAGAGCAAGGATAGCTCAATCTAAACTGATCAAAGTTGGAGTGATAAGGAGCAGAGATCTTAGGGTAGTAAATAAGGGAGACCTTAATAAATCGTAGGGCGGAATAAACTACACGTGCCTCCAGATTGGTTGTTGTAATTGATTGAGTGAAATGATTATTGTGATGATTGAAATGCAGGTGCGTCTGGACCTGAGGTGAGTGTTCAGACTCTATTGATTATGGCTTTGTGTTGGTAGTGATTGAATGCCTGCTGAGTGAATTCTTGCGTTAATTCACTGTCTAGGACTAGATTGATCTAGTTGGCCTAGGTTACTAATTCATGAGTGGAATTATAGCAGGTAGGAGAGTGGTAGGAAGCTGAAATAATGAGCAGCGAAGGAAGAGGTGTAGGAAGAGTCCCAAGAAGGGGCACAGGAAGAGGAGCAAGAGGTAGAGATTATACTCGAGCTAGAGCTGTAGAGGACCTCAGATTGAGTGCTAGAGCGGTAGAAAACCCTGGAGATGATGCTGGAGCTGTAGTGGACCCCAGAGTTGATGTTAGAGTGGTAGAGGACCCTAGAATGGAAGCGATCATGAGGACCCTAGAACATATTGGTAATCTGATAGGTCAGCAGACTCAGGAACAAGCTGCTACGATTGCCCAAGCTGCCGAGGCCGCTACTGCTAATAATAATAATGGGAATCAAGGGTAGGGGCCAGTGAATGTGAATAGACAAATGCACCAATTGATCGAGCAGTTTATGAAGTTGAAACCGCCTAAATTCTCTAGAAGAGGTGACCCTGAGGCTGCATCTCGATGGGTAGAGGAACTTGAGAAAGCTTTTGAGGTGTTAGGATGCACTAAGAATGAGAAAGTAATCCTGGCAGTATATCAGTTGTAGGACAACGCGAATGATTGGTGGAAGGCTACCAGGGATAGGGTGTTTCCAGAAGGTACAGCCCAGACTTGGGCTGCTTTTACCGAGAGTTTATATGAAAAGTATTTCTCGGCAAGCGCTAGGGAGAGAAAGTTAGCAGAGTTTATGAAGCTCCGCCAAGGCCAGATGACGGTAGATCAATATGAGGCAGAATTTGCTAGATTGTCTAAGTTTGCACCGAGAATGGTAAAGCATCCCGATGACAAGGTGCGAAGGTTTCGGAATGGAATGAAAGATGATATTCGCAGCTAACTGTTACTGGTGAATCTGAGGACTTATGAGGAAATATTTGATAGGGCTCAAGTTCTTGAGCGGGATTAGGAGCGGGATTAGGTAGATAGGGCAGCCGTTTCTGGGTCGAGGTTTACCCCAGGTAGGGACAACCGTCAGTTAGGAAAGAGGCCAATGACGGGTAATCGACGTTTTGTCCCTCCTGCTAGAAGGAACAGGAAGCCGGCCCGTAATCAAAATAGCGCATGTCGATTATGTGGGGGAAAGGCATGGAAATGAGCCTTGTCCAACCAGGGGCAGAGCATGTTTTTGGTGTAGTGGATTTGGTCACCACATAAGATTTTGCCCCAATCTCAGGCAGAATAGGTCGCCTGCATTGCCGCCACCCCGGAATGGGAACTAAACTGGAGCGGCCCAGATAACAAATCAGAATAGGCCACAGGCACAAGGACGAGTATATGCCATGGCCAGAAGAGAAATTGAGAACGCGCTAGGGGTTGTTACAGGTATGGTTTCTCTGTGCAATCATGCCGCGTATGCTTTATTTGACCCTGGAGCGTCGCATTCCTTTATATCTGAGCAATTTATTGAGCTAACTGGAATAGAACAGCAATTACTTGATGCTGTGTTATGCGTGACGACTCCCTTAATGATAAGATGCTAGTATCATTGGGGTGTTCAAACTATAAGATTGTGATTGGGGATAGGGAGGAAAAGATTGATTTAGCGGTTCTAGCCATATACGATTTTGATGTGATAGTGGGAATGGACTGTATGTCTAAGCATATGGCCGTAATGGATTGCAATAGTAGGGTGATCCAATTTAATCCCATTGGACATTCGGAATTCAAGTTTGTGGGAAATCGAGGGGGACCCTCGATTCCATGGATTTCGTCGCTAGAAATGGCTAAGTTATTGAATGAAGGGTGTCAAGAATTTATAGCGGCAGTAGTTGATTCAACGGCTGATGAGCCGAGGCTAGAGGATATAGCCGTGGTGTGCGAATATCCCAATGTGTTTCCTCAGGAATTACCGGGATTTCCACCGGAAAGGGAAATAAAGTTTGTAATCGAGTTGGCACCTGAAACTGAGCCAATCTCGAAGGCACCTTATAGAATGTCGCTATCGGAGTTAAAGGAATTAAAGGTGCAAATGCAAAAATTGTTAGACAAGGGATTTATTTGTCCCAGTGCGTCTCCGTGGGAAGCGCCGGTTTTATTTGTGAGAAAGAAAGATGGATCGTTGAGGTTATGTATCGATTATAGGCAGCTAAAACAGGTGACGATAAAAAATAAATATCCCTTGCCGAGGATTGATGATTTTTTTGATTAGTTACAAGGGGCTTCGGTGTTTTCTAAAATTGATTTGAGAACGGGATATCATCAGTTGAGGATTAGGAAGGAGGATATACCAAAGACGACATTTAGGATGAGATACGGATATTATGAATTTACGGTAATGTCGTTCGGATTGACGAATGCCCCTATTGTCTTTATGGACCTAATGAATCGAGTGTTTAAGGAGTTTTTAGATCAATTCGTGATTGTTTTCATAGATGACATATTGGCGTATTCAAAGAGCCTAGAGGAGCATGAATTTCACTTGAGTAGAGTATTGCAGACTTTAAGAGAGAATGCACTATATGCTAAGTTTAGCAAGTGCGAGTTTTGACTCAATCGAATAGCGTTTCTTGGATAAGTGATCTCTGGGGAAGGAATCTCAGTGGATCCAACAAAGATTGAGGCGGTAATGAAATGGCCGAGACCAACGACGGTGATAGAAGTTCGGAGCTTTTTGGGCTTGGCTGGATACTATCGCCGCTTCATAGAAGGATTTTCGGCAATAGCAACGCCGTTGACGCATTTGTTGAAAAAGGAAACGAGATTTGAGTGGACCGACAAATGTGAAAGGAGTTTTCAGGAGTTGAAACATAGATTAATGACAGCACCGATGTTGACTATTCCATCAGGACCTGGAGGATATGAAATCTATAGTGATGCGTCGTTGAAAGGATTGGGGTGTGTACTCATGCAAAATGGACAAGTAGTGGCATACGCATCAAGGCAGTTAAGACAGCATGAGTTGAACTATCCGACACATGACTTGGAATTAGCTGCAATAATATTCGCCCTGAAGATTTGGCGACACTATTTATGCGGAGAGAAATTTCAGATCTATACTGACCATCAAAGCCTTAAATATTTATTTTCTCAAAAGGAATTAAACATGAGGCAGCGTCGATGGATGGAATTATTGAAAGATTACGACCGTGATATATTATATCATCCCAGAAAGGCTAACCAGGTAGCCGATGCCTTGAGTCGGAAGTCGAGCATCGCGCATTTAATGGTCAAGGAATGGACATTGTTAGAAAAAGTGGGAGACTTGGAGTTTAGATTTGAAGTAAATCAAGTCTCGAGCTTGCTGGCTACGCTTAGGATTGAACCGAAGATCCAGACTAGAATTAAGACCTTGTAGTCTTCGGATCAAGAAATCCAAAGGATTCTGGAGATGGATGAGACCAAGAGAAAGCCGGACTTCTAGATATCCGAAGACGGGATACTGAAGTTCCGTGGACGTTTATGTGTATCTGACGATGCGGAACTTAAGGAAGAAATTTTATCAGAAGCGTATCGTAGTAGCTATAGTATCCACCCAGGTAGTACTAAAATGTATCAGAACTTGAGGCAGTACTACTGGTGGAATGGTATGAAGGTAGACATAGCTAGACATGTGGCCAAATGTCTGACGTGCCAACAAGTGAAGGCACAACATTGTAAGCCCAGAGGATTATTGCAACCTTTGAAAATCCCGAATGGAAATGGGAGCATATAACTATGAATTTTGTGTCAGGATTACCAAGGAGCCAAAGAGGCCATGATACTATTTGGGTGATTGTCGACATATTGACAAAGTCGGCATACTTTTTGGCTATGCGAAAGGATTTCGCATTAGATCGATATGCTGAGTTATATGTGCAGCTGATAGTTCGTTTATATGGGGTACCAGTGACGATTACCTCATATTGTGATCCTAGATTTACTGCCAATTTTTGGAAAAGTCTGCAGATGGCGTTAGGATCGAAGCTGCAGTTCAGTATAGCTTACCATCCACAGACGGATGGCCAGTCTGAAAGGACGATTCAAACTTTAGAGGATATGCTTCGGGCTTATATGTTGGATTTTCAGGGCAAGTGGAAAGAGCAATTACCTTTAGCAGAGTTTGCTTATAATAACAGTTTTCAGCAGAGTATTGGAATGACGCCCTCTGAAGCGCTATATGGCAGGGCTTGTAGAACGTCCGTGTACTGGGATAAAGTAGGAGAAAGGAGCATCACCGGGCTAGAGTTAGTTCAACAGTCAATTGAGCCTGTTAAAGTGATTCGTGAAAGGCTGAAAATAGCTCAAAGCCGTCAAAAGAGTTATGCAAATAGAAGGCGAAGACCTTTGGAGTTTCAAGTAGGGGTCACGTATTTCTGAAGGTATCGCCCATGAGGGGACTATCCAGGTTCGGTAAGAAAGGCAAGTTGAGTTCGAGGTACGTGGGACCTTTTGAGATTTTAGAAAGGATCAGGGATTTAGCGTATCGCCTTGTACTTCCGCCGAATTTATTGCAAGTGCATAACGTATTCCACGTATCGATGTTAAGGAAATATAAACCGGACCCAACTCATATGTTAAATTATGAGGAGATCAAAGTCGATGACAGGGTGTCTTATGTAGAGAGACCAGTAAGAATTGAAGATCGGAAAGAATGGGTTCTCAGGAGCAAGATGATCTCGATGGTTAAGGTTATTTGGAAACACTACGGGACAGAAGGCGCTACATGGAAAAGCGAAGAGCAAATGCAACGTCAATACCCCTATTTATTTGAGTAGTGGTGGGATTTGTAAATTTCGAAGACGAAATTTTTGTAAGGGGGAAGAGTTGTGACATCCTGAAAATTTGTCCAATTGGGATTTATGAAATGCTTGATTTTATGAACGTACTCGTAGCTAGTTCTCGCCAGAACTAATCATTCTTGGGATACTAACCATTAGGGAACGGCTAATTAGGGATTTAAATTCGTGCGACTAAGAGAAAATTCGATCGTGAATTGATTTTCGACCATAAAATCGCCGAGGTGACATTTTGAGCCACTGTTGGTCGATCCAAGGATAGCCAGGGGTCAATTCGCCACTGTCATAGTAGTGGATCGCGAGTGATTCCGCTGGACCACGAAATGAATTGACGAATGATCTTGAACCTATACCAAACAATCGTGCCCATCGGATCTAGCGGTCGATCCTCGCGATTTAAATGACAACCGAAGTTGTCACGAACCGAATGAACTTGCACGTGACTCGATTTATTATCAGTCACGAGTCGAATATGCGAATTTCCCCAAAAAGCCGCCCGTTAGTTTGAGAAACGCTCGAGTTACATTTAATAAAATTTAATTATTTATTTGAGCCCAAACCGGACATCGGAAAATTAGGAAGTCACGACGGGACATTAGGATTACGTTGTGGTTGAAACGTACAGCTTTGGATTTTCCCGAATCCTTCAGAAAAATTCAATTTTGGCGAGAAATGAGGAAAGTGACCGTTTTACCCCTAGGAATTTGTTAACGGCAAGTTTTAAGAGGAAAGGGCATTTTGGTCATTTTGCCCTAATTTTTGAGTTGGACAATTTTGCCCTTGAATTTTTATGAAATTCTCAAATTGCCCTTGGATATTTTTGGGAAAGATTCGATCTCGGCCGTTGGTTTCAAGATAAGATCGAATCTGGGCTGTCGATTTGGATTGTGAGAGAAGGGCATGATCATCATTTTGGCCCTCAATTATTAGTCTTTGACTATTTATGCCCAAAGTCACTCTCTCTCTCCTCACTTTCTCCCTCTCTCTCCTTCGGCTCCCTCCCCTCCCCTCACCGAACCGACCAGCCAACCTTGCCGCCGCCGCCGATTGCCGGACATCACCCGCCGTGCTGCGCCGCGCCGCGCCGCCGCCTAGCCACCAGCCCCTCACGTCGCCGTCCCTTTTCTCTCTCTCCCTCCCGCTCGTGTGGCCGTGAGCCGCGGCAAGGAAGTCGCCGCCATCGCACGTCGTCCGCGCCACCACCGAGCCGCGCCGCCGCTTGCCGCTGTCCCCGCCGATCGCTGCTACTTTCCGCTCTAGCCGAGTCAGTCTAGACTTCGGGTAAGTCGCGCCCTAAACCTTATTTAGGACGTCGGGTATCGACTGACAATTTAGGGTGGATTCGGATTTTAATAGATGCGGATTAGCACGGTTCTAGGAGCGAAAATGATTAGCGGGCTTTAGGATTGAAATCGGAAGATTTTGGTGGATTTTTAGAGGCCGATCGATGGCTGGAAATTGCTATTTTGAGTGCTATGATGTGCTGTTTGGTGTGTGGTTAGTGCCATTAGATCCGGCTCGGAATTCCGTGAAAATGTCGTGAAGAGCCGGAACTGATTTGTTGTGATTTTGATATGGAAAAATGCCAATTGGTATGTTGATTGCGTGTTTGTATTGTGGCTAAGTTGTGGTGGTGAAATTGGGTACATTTATGTGCAATTGATTGGTACCCGAGTGTGCGCATGTGTGAGGTGTGAGACGTGCAATATGCGTGTGATCACTAAAAGACCTTGAAACGTGTTTACGTGGGGTACAGATAAAATATGTGGTGTGCGAATATATGCGAGTGATCACTAAATCCGTGAGGCGGTACCATTACGCGGGACGATGCCCGGTATTATCGGAGGACGGCCAACCTGAGGCAGTACTATTACGCGGTTGTGTCGTAGGTGGTAGGTATTGAGCCTGAGGCGGTACCACTACGTGGGCAAGATACATGGCCTAAGGTAGTACCATTACGCGGGCCGAGTAGTGTTGTAAATATAGCCAACCTGAAGCGGTACTATTATGCGGGTTGTGCATTAGGAGAACAGATGTTGAGCCTGAGGCGGTACCACTACACAGGCAAGATACATGGCATGAGGTGGTACCATTACGCTGGCCGGAAGTGTTATTTGAGTTAATCGCAGTGAGCCTGAGGCGGTACCACTATGCGAGCCACTAGCGAGATAAGTGGGAGATGGTCGCAGTGTACCTGAGGCGGTTTCATTACGCAAGTCATCGGCGAGTAGTGTGGAAAAGATGTGATGAAATCGGAACGAATGTGTGAAATGAGATTTGAACGTGTACGTGATTGGATATGATGTGGTTGTGACTAACGTGCAGGTTGCACGCAAGATAGGCTCAGATAAGAATAAATGATGTGTCTGCTATGCGATGGTTGGGTGTGTAATTGTGTTTTGTGATTGTTTGGGGGTATGTGATTATTTGGGGGTGTGATAGCCTAAGTAGGGTTTAGGGGTGTACTTATTGAGATGTAATTTCATGGTTGTTTCAATCAATATTTTTCAAAACCCTGGTCTGATCAATGAATCCCCCTCCGCCGCCACCACCTGAGCATTTTGGAGTACCGATGTACACCGAACATGATGTTATAGAGTTCCCTACAGATGACCATATGACTTGGATTAAGCATACCACAATAGTCTTTGTAGATGTAGGATTACTCCTATGGGAGGCCCATACATATACCGCCTGGTTCTTCCGAGACGGGATAGACGAGTTTGGTCTCGTCTGAGGATTTGACGTCCCCTTTGATGGAGTCGGGGACTGGGACCCGTCTGCTATACCTCCTCCGGATGGCGAGTTGACTAGTGTGGAGACTAGTCTAGTGCAGTCAGGACTACAGCTGGCGCCCGCAGTACCTGAGTCTTCGGGGGCCGAGCAAGAACTAGAGCCCGAAGGATCGCAAGCAGAATACGATCCGATGGATGTGGATCTTAAGCCGATCCCAGAGGAGGAACTAGAAGAGAAGGAACCCGAGGCGGAATCTGAGAACGAGCCTGCTGAACCTGAAAGAGAACCGGAGTTTATAATCCCGTATGAGCAGCGGATTGACCCTGAATTTGTACCAGAGTACAGGTTTGATGAAGAGTCTGACTCGAAGGAGTGGATTGAGGTCCCAGTGGAGTCGGGTGACAAAAACTACCCGATTGAGATAGAGGCTGAGTCGGAGTCTTCGGAGGAACAGACCGTCCAGGGGGATTCAAATTCAGAAGACGAGAAGTCTGACTCTGAGTGGACGCCGAGCAGAGGGCGTAGGGGCTACGATAGGGGTTGGCATTAGACTTTTTGGAGAGTACCATTTTTTAGGATAGAATATCCATGTAATCGATCCTTTCGATATCGGTGGTTGTAGTACGGTGTGCATATGTATATTGATGGTTTGTAAATTGTGAATATTTTGTGAGTTTGAATGAGAAGTGAATATGTCCATTCTCCCTATTCTCTCCAGTTTTAATTGGGCGGGTATTTGTGGTTTCCGCTGATCGTTCAAAATCTCTGATATTTATAAGCGAGGTCGGCGATACCCTGGGATGTCACATAAATCGACCAGAGAAGTGTGTCACGAGCTCGATGGAGTTTGGGGCGTGACATGCACAATCTCATTGCTTGCCTGCTTCCCAAGTAATAGCTCGTGAAAATCTCATCATGATGGATAATGATGAGCTTTGCTTTTGATTGGTTAGTGCATCTAGGTTCTTTAATCTTTAAAAGCAATTTATTCTTTGTTTTGATTATTGGGCGTTACATTATTGGTTGCACACTCACATGATTATCACTTATATGTTCTCACATGATTATCACTTATATGTTAGTGATTTAAGATTAAAACCAAGAAATATTGCATGCAAAAAATTGTTGATATAAAGAAAAAAAGTATCGAAAAAGCGTTAGATTACTATAGCATAATCAAGTTGCCATATCTGTAAAACTCTCATTAACAGAAGTAAATTGTACTCCTGCATTTTACTTAAGTTTCTAATTGTCTCATAACTTATTAGTGGCGGTTCCAAAAAGGTGAGATATGTTATGGGTTTAAATTCCAAGTTGCGTTTGGTTTGTATTTGAGAGAGTCTGTGCAAAGTGACGGAACCATCTCTCTAATGAGTAACCGTTTGAGTCCATCTAAATCTGGCAAAATGGGTATAAAATCCATTTGTTGAAATGGGTCATAAATAGGACATCTCAAATTGCGTGAGCCAACCATAAAGGGTTTGTAAAATGAAAAGGCAAAATAAATGAGTCTAAATGGGCATGTTGTGAACTCATTTACATCCGACTTAACCCATTTCTTAGCCCGGCTCACTCATGCGCGAGTTAGTCAAGAAAAGGAGGATGGGACGCTAGGTTGCGCGCTCACTCTCTTTTCTCTCTCCCTCTTCAATTGGCCGGATTTGATTCACCGCCACCCCCACCGCTGCGCATCTTCCGTGGCCCTCCGTCTATTCAGCTATTACAAATCGTCCAATTCAGTCGCTAAACGCCACTTCCTTTATTCAGCCTCTTGATTCAAGATCAATCCCGATCTCGCCCTCACTCTCTGCTCTCGAAATCGATTCGGGTCTACCCAATCAACCACCGCCAAAAGTCCCAATTTCGTCTCTGATTCAATAAAACCCTGTATCGAAGATTCCCAAAGCGAATGGAACATGCAAGTTGGGAGCCCCAAAATCGTTCCTTCAACGCCTGTTGCCAGGTTGAGCTTGAGTGATCAGGCTTTCTTTCTCTTTGCCTTCATTATTGCACTGTAATTGTTCTTTTTCTTTTTCTGGGTCATTTTATTTTGTGTTTTTTTAGCTGAAAGTATACAAAATTATTGCACAACTGCGGTGTTTTAAAGCTGAAGTTTGTAGTGGTGTGGGGAGTGGGGTTGATCATGATGAACTGAGTTTGAAATTTGATTGATACAGACTTCTGTTACGTTCACGAGGCTTGTGGTCACCATTGTTCTGACACTATATATAAGATAGACTGATTGCGTTTAAGATTATGTGATGTATATATGTGGTGTGTGCTTGACATGCTTGATCCAGCACACTTCTCAATTGGGTCAAGGTCAATTCATGTTGAAACTACGATGATAGGAGATAACGGAACCGGTATGATCAAATTTTGTAGATTCTTAACACACTGAACCACTGTTGACCATTGAAAAGTAAAAGGACTTGTTGCTGACTGATATCTGATTCAATGGAAATCCATAGTTGCTTGGCTCTGATTTGAATACTGAGACACTTCGTGCTCATCGTGATTCAAAACATGACAGTTTCAAGCAAAAAACTGTGGAAGACAATTGCCTTCAAGATTGCTTGGAAACTTTTGCTGCAACTTTAGGTCATTTTTCCAGCTGAAGTGCTTTGGTTAATTTCCATTGCAGGTTCTTTTGTCAGAGTGGTTGGAAGCCAATTCCTCTTGTTGACATAATAGAGGGACCTGTGGTGAAGAGAGCTTATCAGATAGCCTTGCTTTGCCTTTATCCGGACAAAATTGCAGCAGAAGGGTGCTACTTCACATCCAAAGTACGTAGCAGAACAAGTCTTCGACATATTGCAGGTGATTTTCGTTACTTACCTGATGCGTTCTATGTTGGTTTGTGATTTTGGGATAGTCAGAACACATTCTTCTCATTAATAAAGGCAGAGTTTGTCAAGATTATTGTAGTTGCTGTAATCTTTTCATAAGTCACAACGTGCTAATGAATAAAAAACTCTTCCCCAGGTTTATGCTCTGCTGTTGTGTTTTGGGGAAGCATGCATTTGGTACGTCGCTTTTCAATTTTTTCATTGTTTGATTCCTCTGTTTTTAAGTATGCATGCGTCAAGCTTGTGCTCTCGCTTTCTCTGTTTGTATATGTGAGTAACATAGTCAGAACACGTTCTCTGCCGGCTTGTGTTGGTCCCACATTTAGTTGTTGCTGTTATAGTTCTGGCTCCATTGTCTCCCGATACTTGTTTGGCTATTGCACGTAAATCCTAGGAAATGATGGGGAGGGTGCTCGCCGAGTGAGATGGAGGTCCCCACATTCAGGAGACCTCTCGTCCTTTACTGTGCAAAAAAATTCCTTTTTTCGTGCAGTCAAATCTCGGGATTTTGGCCCTCCTCTTGATTTGCAATCAGTCTTCATTTGCCTTGTTCAACTTTTCTCGGTTGTATTTCAGCGTGTGAACGCCCAAATTTG
The DNA here is from genome assembly GCA_031216405.1 of Syzygium malaccense. Classification (NCBI taxonomy): domain Eukaryota; kingdom Viridiplantae; phylum Streptophyta; class Magnoliopsida; order Myrtales; family Myrtaceae; genus Syzygium; species Syzygium malaccense. The sequence continues at coordinate 7,698,958 of CM062256.1, read as the reverse complement.
GCTGAGCGAATAAATATTGTTTCCATATTGCTACAAATCCCCACAGTTCCTTTCTCAAAAGTTCACTCATCACCTCCATGATTTAACAGCCAACTCATTTCATGCGCATTAACTTATGGATTATTTCCTTTAATCTCTCTCATTCCAACCCCCACGCTCAATGTCTTGCCGATCTTGCCTGCCATATTTTCAAGTAAAAATATTCCAGTGATTTCTCCTCTTGGTTGGCCATGATCTCTTTCTCGGTTTTGCCTCCTCAAATCTCCAAAATTACGTCGTTGGTTCAGTTGGTTAAAACTTAGAAGGTCGAGATCATGAGTTAAAAAGAGAAGTTGCCCTTTTGGTCAACTAATTTATTTTGTGGTTTATAAGGCTAATTAGCCTAAATGCAAGCTTAATTGACCTTGCTTGTGATTGAATTGAGGAATGATTGCTCTCAATATCAATTAGTGATGCATGACCCTTCAAAAGGTAAAATAGGATACTATAAGAAAAATGACTTGCTTATATCTCATACACTAAAATTCTAAAGAGGCTCATTGCATATCAGGTCAATCCTTGTCTACATTAAAGCAACTCATTCATGGTTATTGCTATCTTATTATCGTTTGCCTTGTATGGGATCATTCTTATCAAAAAGCAAATGACTTGCTTATATGTATGCACAATATTGCATTCTATTCCTTGGCAATAATGAAGGCCAACTCTTTGTGTGACAATGTTTCGTAAAAATCTTAGAACTCCCGCTATAGAAAGGTATGCAATGTGTACTCCTCTAGCTACAAACAGAAACCCTCACTCTTCCCGTTTCTTTTTTTTTTTTTTTGCTAATTCGATCTTCTTATCATGGCCCTGAGCAATGCAAACCTCTTCCTCTTGGCGGCTCCTCTGAAAACACTATGGCGAGAAGTACTAGGAGTAGTGGGTTTAATTGATTTTTCTGTTTTAATCGAGCCATAATTAGGGAAAGTGATCTAAGTGAAAGTTGAAGTAGACATCCTTAGCTTCAATTAGAAACTAGAATCACTTAATTTGAAGTTTGTCAAGGCCTTAAATTTCATTAATACGTAGAAGGTCAGAATCATAGGTAAAAGAAACAAGTTGCCCTTTTGGTCAACTAATTTATTTTGTAATTTATAGGGCTAATTAGCCTAAACGCATGCTTAAATAGACCTTGCTTGTGATTGAATTGAAGATTGATTGCTCTTAATATCGATTAGTGATGCATGACCCTTCAATGGGTAGAATAGGATATTATAAGATAAATGACTAGCATATGTGTCGTGCGCTAAATTCTGAAAAGGTTCATTGCAATCAGTTCAATCCTAGTCTCCATTAAAGCAACTCATTCATGGTTATTGCTATCTTATTATCGCTTGCCTTATACGAGATTGTTCTATTCGAAAAGTAAATGACTTGCTTATATGTATGTAAAATATCACATTCTATACCTTGGCAATAATGAAGGCTAAGTCCTTGGGTGACAATATTCTATAAAAATCATGGAACTTCCGTTATAAAAAGGTATGTAATGTGGACTCCTCTAACCACAAATGAAAACCCTTGCTCTTCCCGTTTCTATTTTTTTTCCTTATCATGGCCCTAAGCAATGCAAAGCTCTCCCTCTTGACAGTTCCTTTGAAAACACTACAGTGAGAAGCGCTAAGAGTAGTGAGTTTAATTGCCCTTTTGCTAAACTAATAGATTTTGTGGTTTGTAAAGCTAATTAGCCTAAATGCATGCTTAATTGACCTTGCTTATGATTAAATTGATGATTGATGACAAAATTAATATCGATTAGTGATGCATGATCCTTCGACGAGTAGCATAGGACATTGTAAGATAAATGACTTGCTTCTATGTCATGCACTAAATTCTGAAAAGACTCGTTACATATTGGGTTAATCCTAGTCTCCAATAAAGCAACTCATTCATGGTTATTGCTATCTTTTTATCGCTCGCTTTCATTTTCTTTTCAATAAGAACGATCCCATACAAAGCAATCGATAATAAGATGGCAATAACCATGAATGAGAGGCTTTAATGGAGACCAAGATTGACCCGATATGCGACGAATCTTTTCAGAATTTAGTGCATGACATATAAGGAAGTCATTTATCTTACAATGTCCTATGCTACCCGTCGAAGGGTCATGCATCTCTAATCAATAGTGAAGGCAATCAATCATCAATTCCATAACAAACAATGTCAATTAAGCATGCATTTGGGCTAATTAGCCTTATGAACCACACAATCAATTTGTTGACCAAAATGACAACTTCTCTCTTTTTTCCACAATTTTGACCTTCTAAGTTTTTATCCAGTTGAAGGCCTTGACAAACTTCAAATTAAATGTTTCTAATTGCCAATTGAAGCTTAGGACGTCTACTTCAACTTTCATTTATATCACTTTCCATAATTATGACTCAATTAAAAGAGAAAAATCAATTAAACCCACTACTCCTAGCGCTTATTACCATAGTATTTTCAGAGGAGCTGCCAAGAGGGAGAGACTTGCATTACTTAAGGCATGATAAAAAGATTGAATGGGCACGAGAAAAGAGAAATGGGAAGAGTGAGGATTTTTGTTTGTGGTGAGAGTAGTCCACAATGGATACCATCCTATAAAGGGAGTTCCAAGAGTTTTACAGAATGTTGTCACACAAGGAGTTGGCCTTCATCATAGCCTTTCTATAAAATGTGATATTTTGCACACATATAAGCTAGTCATTTGCTTTTCGATAAGAACGATCCCATACAAAGCAAGTGATAATGAGATAGCAATAACCATTTGTAGTGGAGACTAGAATTGACCTGATATGCATGGAGCCTTTTCAGAATTTAGTGCATGATATATATGCAAGTCATTTATCTTACAATGTCCTATGCTACCCGTCAAATGGTCATGCATCACTAATCGATATTGAAAGCGATCGATAATCAATTCAATCACAAGCAATGTCAATTAAGCATAGCTTTATAAACCACAAAATCAATAAGTTGACCAAAGAGGCAACTTCTTCCTTTTACTTTTGATTCTGACCTTCTAAGTTTTAATCCAATTCAAGGCCTTGACAAACTTCAAACTACGTGATTCTAATTGCCAATTGAAGCTTAGGATGTCTACTTCAACTTTCATTTAGATCACTTTCTCTAATTATGGTTTAATTAAAATAGAAAAATCAATTAAACCCACTACTTCCAGCATTTCTCGCCATAGTGTTTTCAGAGGAGTCGCCAAGAGGGAGAGGTTTGCATTACTTAGGCCCATGATAAAAAAATTGAATTGGCAAAAAAAATAGAAATGGAAAGAGTGAGGATTTCAGTTTGTGGGGAGAGGAGTCCACATTCCTTACCTTTTGATAATGGAAGTTCCAAGATTTTTACGGGACGTTGTCACAAAAGGAGCTAGCGTTCATTATTGTTAAGGTATAGAATGTGATAGTTTGCATACATATAAGCAAGTCATTTCCTTTTCAATAAGAATGATTCCATACAAAGCAAGCGATAACAAAATAGCAATAATCTTGAATGAGTTGCTTTAATAGAGATTAGGATTGACCAGATATGCAACGAGCCTTTTCATAATTTACCGCATGACATATAAGCAAGTTATTTATCTTACGGTGTCCTAGGCTACCCATCGAAGGGTGGGTCATACGTCACTAATCGATATTTAGAGCATTGAATCATCATTTCACTCATAAGTAATGTCAATTAAGCATGTATTTAGGCTAATTTGCCTTATGAACCACAAAATTAATTAGTTGACCAAATGGACAACTTCTGTCTTTTACCTATGATTCTGACCTTGTTAGTTTTAATTCAATTGAAGGTTTTGACAAACTTCAAATTAATTGCCAATTGAAGCTTAGGATGTCTACTTTAACTTTCATTTATATCACTTTCCCTAATTATGGCACAATTAAAACAGAAAAATCAATTAAACCCACTACTCCTCACGCTTCTCACCATAGTGTTTTCAGAGGAACTGCCAAGAGAGAGAGGTTTACATTGCTCAGGGCCATGATAAGAAGATTGAATTGGCAAAAAAAAATGGGAAGATCGAGGGTTTATGTTTGAGGTGAGAGGAGTCCACATTACATACCTTTCTCTAACGAGAATTCCAAAATTTTGTCGGAACGTTCTTACACAAGGAGTTGGCCTTTATTATTGCTAAGGTTAGAATGTGATATTTTGCATACATATAAGCTAGTCATTTTCTTTTTGATAAGAATGATCCCAGATAAAGCAAGCGACGATAAGATAGATATAACCATGGATGACTTTCTTTAATGGAAACTAGAATTGACTTGATATGCCAAGAGCCTTTTAAAATTTAGCGCGTGATATATAAGTAAGTCATTATCTTACAATGTCTTATGCTACCTGTCGAAGGATGATCTATCACTAATCAATATTGACAGTAATCAATCATCAATTCAATTACAAGCAAGGTCAATTCAGCATGCATTTAGGTTAATTAGCCTTATAAACTACAAAATAGAAATGGAAAGAGTGAGGATTTCAGTTTGTGGGGAGAGGAGTCCACATTACATACCTTTTGATAATGGAAGTTCCAAGATTTTTACGGGACGTTGTCACAAAAGGAGCTAGCGTTCATTATTATTAAGGTATAGAATGTGATATTTTGCATACATATAAGCAAGTCATTTCCTTTTCAATAAGAATGATTCCATACAAAGCAAGCGATAACAAAATAGCAATAATCTTGAATGAGTTGCTTTAATAGAGATTAGGATTGACCAGATATGCAACGAGCCTTTTCATAATTTACCGCATGACATATAATCAAGTTATTTATCTTACGGTGTCCTAGGCTACCCATCAAAGGGTGGGTCATACGTCACTAATCAATCATCAATTCAATTACAAGCAAGGTTAATTCAGCATGCATTTAGGTTAATTAGCCTTATAAACTACAAAAACTATTAGTTAACAAAAAGGACTTCTCTCTATTACCTATAAATCTAACCTTCTAAGTTTTAATCCAATTGAAGGCCTTTACAAACTTCAAATTAAGTGATTCTAATTGTCAATTGAAGCTTAGGATGTCTGCATCAACTTTCATTTAGATCACTTTCCCTAATTATGGCTCAATTAAAACATAAAAATCAATTAAACCCACTACTCTTAGCGTTTCTCGCCATAGTGCTTTCAGAGGAGTCTCGAATAGCTGCAGATTTGCATTGCTCAAGGCAATGATAAGAAGATTGAAATGGCCAAAAAAATAATAAGAGAAATGGGAAGAGCGAAGGCTTTTGTTTGTGGTGAGAGGAGTCCCCAATGCATACCTTTCAACAACGGGAGTTCCAAGATTTTTACAGGACGTTGTCATAGAAGGAGTTGACCTTCATTATTGCCAAGGTATTGAATGTGATATTTTGCATAGATATAAGCAAGTCATTTACTTTTTGATAAGGAAGATCCTATACAATGCAAGTGATAATAAGATAGTAATAACCATGAATGAGTTGCTTTAATGAAGATTAAGATTAACTCGATATGCAACGAACATTTTCAGAATTTAGTGCATGACATATAAGTAAGTCATTTATCTTAAGTGTCCAAAGCTACCTGTCGAAGGGTCATGCATCACTAATCAATGTTGAGAGGAATGAATCATCAATTCATTCACAACAAAGGTCAATTAAACATGCATTCATGCTAATTAGCCTTATAAACTACAAAATTAATTAATTGACCAAATAGGCAACTTCTCTCTTTTACCTATATGATTATGACCTTCTAAGTTTTAATCCAATTGAAGGCCTTAACAAACTTCAAATGAAGTGATTCTAATTGTCCATTGAAGCTTAGAATGTCTACTTCAACTTTCATTTATATCTCTTTCCCTAATTTTGGCTCAATTAAAATAGAAAAATCAATTAAACCCACTACTAGTGTTTCTCGCCATAATGTTTTCAGAGGAGCTGTCAAGAGGAAGAGGTTTGCATTGCTTAGGGCCATGATAAGAAGATTGAATTGGCACAAAGAAAGAGAAATGGGAAGAGTGAATGTTTTTGTTCATGGTGAGAGGAGTCCAAATTTCACATCTTTCCATAACGAGAGTTTCAAGATTTTTATGGAATGTTGTCACACAAGGAATTGGCATTCATTATTGCCAAGGTGCAGAATGTGATATTTTGCACACATATAAGCAAGTCATTTTCTGTTCGATAAGAACGATCCCATACACTAGCATATATGTATGCAAAATATCATATTCTATACTTTGGCAATAATGAAGGCCAACTCTTTGTGTGATAACATTCCGTAAAAATCCTGTAATTCTTCGTTATTAAGGTATGCAATGGGAACTCCTCTCACCTCAAATAAAAACCCTCACCCATCCCATTTCTCTTTTCTTTGCCAATTCAATCTTCTTATCATGGCCCTGAGCAATGCAAACCTCTCCCTCTTGGCAGCTCCTTTGAAAACACTATGGCAAGAAGCGATAGGAGTAGTGGATTTAAGTGATTTTTCAATTTTATTTAAGCCATAATTAGGAATAGTGATCTAAAGAAAAGTTGAAGTAGACATCCTAAGATTCAATTTGCAATTAGAATTACTTAATTTGAAGTTTGTCAAGGCCTTCAATTGGATTAAAACTTAGAAGGTCAGAATCATAGTAAAAGATAGAAGTTGTGCGTTTGGTCAACTAATTGATTTTGTGGTTTATAAGGTTAATTAGTCTAAATGCATGCTTAATTGACCTTTGTTGTGAATGCATTGATGATTCATTGCTCTCAATATCAATTAGTGATGCATGACCCTTCGACGGGTAGCTTAGGACACTACAAGATAAATGACTTGCTTATATGTTATGCACTAAATTCTGAAAAGGTTAGTTGGATATCAGGTCAATCCTAATCTCCATTAAAACAACTCATTCATGGTTATTGCTATGCTATTATCACTTGCCTTGTTTGGGATTTTTCTTATCAAAAAGTAAATGACTTGCTTATATGTATGCAAAATATCATATTCAATACATTGGCCATAATGAAGGCTAACTCCTTCCGTGACAGAGCCCCGTAAAGATCTTGGAACTCCCATTGTTAAAAGGTATGCAATGTGGACTCCTCTCACCACAAACAAAAACCCTCGCTCTTCCCATTTCTTTGTTTTTTTGCCAATTCAATCTTCTTATCATGGCCCAGAGCAGTGTAAACCTCTTTCTCTTGGCGGCTTCTCTGAAGAGACTATGGCGAGAAGTGTTAGACATAGTGGGTTTAATTGATTTTTCTATTTTAATTGACCCATAATTAGTGAAAGTGATATAAATTATGGTTGAAGTAAACATCCTAAGCTTCAATTGGCAAGTAGAATTACTTTATTTGAAGTTTGTCAAGGCCTTTAATTGTATTAAGACTTAGAAGGTCAAAATCTTTGATAAAAGAGAGAAATTGCCCTTTTGGTCAACTAATTGATTTTGTGGTTTATAAGGCTAATTAGCTCAAATGCATGCTTAATTAACATTGCTTGTGATTGAATTGATGATTGATTGCTTTCAATGACTACCGACCCTTGGACGAGTCGTTTAGGACATTGTAAGATAAATGACTTGCTTATATATCATTCACCAAATTCTGAAAAGGCTCGTTGCATATCAGGTAATCCTAGTCTACACAAAAGCAACTCATTCATAGTTATTACTATCTTATTATCGCTTGGCTTTTGTGCCTTTTGTGGAATTGTTCTTATCGAAAAATAAATGACTAGCTTATATGTATGTAAAATATCACATTCTATATCTTGGCAATAATGAAGGCCAACTCCTTGTGTGATAAAGTTCCATAAAAAATTTGGAACTCCCGTTATAGAAAGGTATGTAATGTGGACTCCTTTCACCACAAAAAAAAACCCTTGCTCTTCCCATTTCTCTTTTTTTTTTTGCCAATTCAATCTTCTTATCATGGCTCTAAACAATGCAAACTTCTCTCTCTTGGCGGCTCCTCTGAAAACACTATGGCCAGAAGCACTAGGAGTAATGAGTTTAATTGATTTTTCTATTTTAATTGAGCCATAATTATGGAAAGTTATCTAAATAAAAGTTGAAGTAGACATCCTAAGATTCAATTGGTAATTAGAATCACTTAATTTAAAGTTTTTCATGGCCTTCAATTGGATTAAACTTAGAAGGTCAGAATCATAGGTAAAAGAGAGAAGTTGCTCTTTTGGTCAACTAATTGATTTTGTGGTTTATAAAACTAATTAGCCTAAAAGCATTCGTAATTGACTTTGCTTGTGATTGAATTGATGATTGGTTGCTCTTAATATTGATTAGTGATGCATGATCCTTTGATGGGTAGCTTAGGATGTTGTAAGATTAATGACTTGCTTATATGTCATGCACTAACTTCTGAAAAGGCTTGTTGCATATTAGGTTAATCCTAGTCTCCATTAAAGCAACTCATTTATAGTTATTGCTATCTTATTATTGCTTGCCTTGTATGGAGTGTTCTTATCGAAAATAGAATGATTTATTTATATGTATGCAAAATATCGCATTCTATACCTTAGCAATAACGAGGGCCAACTAATTGTGTGATAACGTTCCGTAAAAGTCTTGGAACTCCAGTTATAGAATGCTATGTAATGTGGACTCCTTTCACCACAAACAGAAACCCTCGCTCTTCCCATTTCCCTTTTCTTTGCCAATTCAATCTTTTTATCATGGCCTTGAGTAATGCAAACCTCTCTCTCACGGCGGTTCCTCTGAAAATATTATGGCAAGAAGCGCTAGAGCCAAATATGACAGGAGGAACCGTAACCCCCCTCGCCCAAAGTAGTAGCCCTACACATGCCTTAGGTTCGAAGGGTTATTTAGGACTACTATGCATTTTGCTACACATATAAGGTCCCATTACAAGTTGGAGAGTGAAGAAGTGAAGTGGATGAGGTTGGAAGTGAAACATGTGACGTGGGAACCATCAGGGGACGGCAAGGGCTGCGGTTGGCCCCTGATCGGGGCAGTTCGACCCATACAAGTTAGGAAGTTAAGGTTGAACACCGTAGCAAGGAATGTACCAATGCTTGTGAAAACAGAAAGTGTTAAACTACAAGAGATGGAGTTGGAGATGAAACTGGAGATGGAGAGGAGGACGTCTAAGGTATTGGAAATGCTCTAGGGATTTGGGAGACTAAGGAAGAACTTGTAATGTGAGGTCTATGAGATGTCGATTATCTTGCATTGAAATAAGTACGAGTTATAGACTTTACTTAGGAGCCTAGTGATTTAACCTACTGCTTGTTGAAATTCAAATGGGGGTTAATAATCACTTTGTATTAATTAATCAACCCATAATTGATTACGAGGTTGATTGGTTATCAAATGTATGATCAACATCAATTTCTCAAATCAAACTCAATTTTCTTGGTGAAAGATTGATTGAGTGAACTTGCTAATATTTGGATTAAGTGATTACGTGAATAAGAATGGGATGACAATGGAGACTGGTGGTCGAGAGTTTGAGGAGGTGGTCTAAGGTGGTGGTTAGACTTAGGTTTATTTGCTTAGCTTGGTAGTTATTAGGCTAGCTTAATTAACAGCCATATGAATTAATAATCAAAATAGCTCAGATTTTATAAATTTAAAAATAAAATTAAACTTAGAATCACTCCCTTAATAAATGAGTTATTTAGTTTAGAATGATACTATCATTCTCAATAAAACGAGTAGAAGTTAGGCCCGCCTTAATTTAACTCAAATTTGGGAATTAAGCTTAGTCTTTAGCATCAAGCTTACGGGGGTTCATGTCCCGAGATCTATAATAAGGTGATGTAATTCTTTACCCGACTTGGTATTTGATCAAGCTCATGGGTGACCATGTCATAGGGCGTCGAGCAAAGCCATGCATATTCTTTACCCGACAAGTATCGGATTTTGTTTCTCGTAATTTACTTTAAATCTTTTCAATGGGCATTTTACTTTCCGCACTTTCAATACATTAATTGTTCTTTTTTTTAGCACGGTTAGGATAAGCCTTAGGATCACTAGTAAACTCCTAAAAATAATTACATGAACACTTAGCGATATCGAATGAACATTAGGACTCATAATTGGAAAAGACTGTTTGATCACTTTGAGGAGAAATCCAACCAAGTTAGACGTACTAAAGGGACACTAGTAGAAACTAGGGTTAATATCACAAAAAATCTCAAACTGATACACTTAAGATAAATTTACCCCAAACTAATTTTTTGACTACCGAAAAACCAAACTGGTATATCTATGGCAATTTCACCCTCTGTCAGTTTTTGTTAAATTTTATCTTCAAATTTCTGAGTTGGATGACACGTGATAGTTGACGGATATATCAGTTTGGAGTTTTACCCTCCTTTTGTAATAGGTGTGCAGTTTGTGATTTTTCATAATATTAATCCAATTTGAAGAAGGGTAAATTTATCATAAATGTACTGATTTTGGGTTTTTTGTGGTTAAAATATTAGTTTAGGATAAATTTATCACATATGTATCAGTTTAGAATTTTTGGTGGTCAAAAAATTAGTTTCCCATAAATTTATCATAGATGTACTAGTTTGGGATTTTTCATGGTATTAACCTTAGAAACTATTAGTGTAATCACGTTCATGAACTTAGAAAACTCATTGTACAGAAAGTGAGGCAATCTCTTGTGCCTCACTTTGTTTCTAGCCAACTCCAAAAGGCTAGTGGCATCTCCCATCTCACATAGAATCCTTTAGGATTAATCTGAACATAAAAAATGAAATCAACGTTGTGTGAGGTAAGGGCTTGTGAGAGGCCGCGCCTAATTGAGAGCCATTGACCTACCTTTTGGGCATTACCTCTAAACCCATCCTTTTCCTCCAACAACTCGTGTCGATGAAAAAGAAGGGATGCAACAAATAAAAACCTATAGCCATTAACCTTGTACTTCAAAGATGGGCAATCGAAATTTTTCATCATAGGATTTTGGTGACGGATGAAAATTGCCTATAGTTTCTCATCACAGGTCTTTGTTGACACATTAGAAAGGCACCTAGAGTTTCTCAGCGTAGGACTTTGGAACTACCTAGAGTTTTTTATCATAGGTGTTGAAACCACCCGGAGTTTTTCATCCTAGGAATTTGTATGCCTATGGTTCTACGCTCACGACTTGAAATGTCTAAGGTTTTTCACTTAAAAATTTGAGATGCCTAAAGTTTTTCACTCTGAATTTGAAAAGTGCCATAATTTTCGTATGATGCTCACTTTAGTGTCAAAACTTTTCACTGGATCACTTAAGTGCTCAATCGGAGAAAAATTGATCACTTAAGGGCCTCTAGTGATAAATTCTAGCTGAAAGTCTTACGTGGCTTTATTAATTAGATATTAATGTCTACATGGATTTTTTTATAAGAAAAAGGAAGTCCACATCGTCTACATCTTTGGTCAATCAAGTTTACACGGACAGTGGAAACACACTATTGTTGTCCTTCAAGGTGCCGTCGTCATCGAAGGCTTCGAACGAGCCATCATCTATGGCCATCGTAGATATTCTATGACTAACAAGGCGGGTTGTCATCCCTTTTCCTTCACTGTGGTAGATTAGATCTAGCCGACTTAGAGTCATGGTGATAAAGCCAACTAGATTTGGACGAGTGGCTCAAGTGGAGAAAACAGGCGAAGACTTGACAATTCTTCTTCAAGCAGCTTTTGGTGCAACTATATCGATGAGTGTAACAGCCCGAATTTCGATGTAATTTCCGGGATCAATAAAATTGATATTATTTCGCATTTCATTTTAGTAAGTCTCGCCCAGAGTTGATCACTCTCGGGATACTAACCATTAGGGTATGGCTAACTAAAAAATAGTATGTAGACCGGGGACCCTATTGCGAAAGGGATACCGATCATGAGAGACGTTGAGGAAATATTTCGGGCCAACGTGGGCCGATCTTAGGAAAGAGTAATAGATTGGGTTTGGCCAAGGTCAACGATGCACAATTGGGATGCAGGTGATTCTGTAAGATCGAAAGTGCACCTGACCAACTAGTCCTGAACTTGAACCGAACGATCGTGACTTCTGGAACTAGTGATAAATTCTCATTCTCTCAATGATTGAGACTATTACGATACGGATAGCCTTATGTCGATACGCGTAGCCTCTAAATTGCCGCCCGTTAGTGAGAGACCTTGAAATTGAAAGTTTAGCGAGTTTTGTTCACGGAATTAGGCCCGGATTTCGATGTCGATTTTTGAAGGTTTAAGAGACTATTTTTGGGAATCTGACGTCATATTACGCTAGCCACATATGATTGGAGTTAGTACGAGTAAAAATTGGAATTTCGGTCCGGGGTGAAAAATTACGATTTTGCCCCTCAAACTTTGACGTGGATTTTCAAGGGCTTGCACGATGAATTTCGCGATTCCGACATCACATTATGTTGGCCACGCACATGGAGGGTTGGTACGAGCGAAAAATGGAACTTCGCATTGGGACCGGAAAAATGACGGTTTTGCCCCTAAGCTATTTTTGGTTTCGAATTTTGAGGGATAATTAAGGAAATTAATTAAATTTGGACTTATCCTAATTATGGCAGCAAAGGACCAAAATGCCCTTGAATTATTGGATAAGATTCAATATTAGCCCTTGGATGAGGGGTAAAATGGTCACTTTAGGCTAGATCTTCGACACTTGGCACACCTAGTCTCTATTGTTTGACCAAATTAAATCTGTTTCTCTCTCCTCTCACCCTCACTCTCGGCCAGAACTCTCTCTCTCCCTCTCGATCACTCTTTCTCTCTCATTTTCTCTCTCGGCTTGGCTTGCCGGAGCTCACCGCCGGCCACCGGAGTGCCACCGCCGGCCGCCGTGCCCCATCGTTGACCACTATAGCCCCCAGCCACAGCCTTGCCCCTATCCGACCCCTTTCTCTCTCCCTTTCTCTCTCTTTCTCTCCCTTTTTCTCTCCCGAGTTAGCACCGCCGCCTCGCCGGAGCCTCGCCGCCGCCACGCCGAAGCTCGGATCGCCGTTCCGTCGCCACCCAGCCGTCTGGCCGCGCTGTACGACGCCAACGGTACCTGTCCGTACAGTGTCCCCCGTACGGTAGGTACTATAGCACCGTACGATCCGCCGTCCGTACGGCCGTCGCGCCGGCCACCGCCACCTAGCTAGCCACCGTTTTTCCCCCCTGTCCGTACAGTGTCCGTATGGGTGTGTCCGTACAGGTCCGTACGTCGCCGTCCGTACACCACCGCGCGCCGTCTGTACGCCGTCGCCGGGAATTCCGCCACCGGTTGCACTGTTCACCAGTGATCGGCTACCGTTCCCCGTCGTCGTGACCTTGGATTAAGTGAGTAAAATTCCTAAACCCATATTAAGACTGATAGTGCATTTTTCTGGACTGGTTTGGGTATTATCGGTGCATTTTGGACTGGCTTAGATAGTATCAATGTGTATTTCAGACTGGGTTGAGGACTGATTGGTAGAAATTATTATCGGGAAAATTTAGTGGATTAATGAGAATTATTTGGGGAGATTAATTGGATTAAATGACCAATTTAGGAGCCCATTGAAAAATTACCGAGTATGTCCGGGTTGACTGGTTGTACGTAATTTGTGCTTAATTGTAATTGACTTCGTACTACCATGCCGCATGTCGTGTGGCTGAATTATGTGGAGTGCGATTGGCTAATGATTGGTTTGAAATTAATTATTGAATTGTGAATCGCACGTTGGGCCACACGGTATTAATTGGGCCAATTGAGCACGTGTTGTGATATTGAGTGATTGAATTTCATTGGTGCTCATGATTCATTGCATCGCATAACATGGACACGCATTATGTATGCCTAGAGTAAGGCATGTGGTGGAATTGTGCGAGAATGAGTGCCTGTCATGAGCATGTGATCACCTAAAATACCCTGAAGCGTTATACGCTTGGTTCAGATAATAATGAGTTGTGTGATCATCTAAGGACCTTCGGGTCGTGACCTTCGGATCGATACCGTCCTCATGCACTTTGAAGTAGGATGATGCCCGGTACGTCCGGAAGACGACCATCCTCATGCACTTTGAAGCAGGCTCTGGTTCGTAAGGGGATCAGTGTTGCGCCTCATGCACTTTGAAGCAGGCTAGAGACACTGGGCCAGATCGGTTGCTGCACCTCATGCACTTTGAAGCAGGCTAGACGCATCGGGCCATAAATATTGTTGACTCGAGTCGTAATAAATAATAAATTGGACGATTGCCAATGTGTCAGTGTAGGCCAGTGGGCCGGGAAATGCACGTGATATGTCGACGACATTTGCATGCATGAACATGCATGGATTGTCATGCGAGTGTGTGAGACTCGGTGCATGAGTATGTGATTGGCGTACGTATGATAATGTATGTCACGTATGTGCTGTGATCACTATATATTGAACTGTTTAACTTGCAGGGTCAGAGAATTATTTGATTGTTGTTGCATTATGGTTTTAAATGTTTGTTTCCGATCAGGAGATTGCATGCTAGCCTAGCCTAGGATTAGGGGTTGAACTCACTGAGATTCGTCTCACGGTTGTGTAAATCGAAACTTTTCAGACCCCCGGCTGTAAGGATGGAGAGACCATCGTCTCTTTTTGGGATCCCTATGCAGATCCGCCAGTATATCAGTACCTACCCCTCAGGAAATGGAGAGGCTTTTGTGAGGTATCGATCGGAACCGATTGTAAATATAGGTGAATATTTTTACCAGAATTAGGAGTACGTGGCATGGTGCCACCGGGATGCCAATGGAAATGAGGGAGAGCCTCTCAGGACCTTTGATATCCCAGTCGATAGTGTTGGGATGTTGCAGCCAGTTATAGCCGCTGGTGAGGTGATAGACCCTGAGGTCACGCCCGAGTGGATGAGGCAGGAGGAAGAGATGGATGAGGAGCTCGATGTACTAGTGAAGGACCCCGAGCCTATGAAAGAGGAGGAGGATGACAAACCCGAGGCGATGGAGTAGGACATAGAGGAGGACGGAGAGATTGCAGAGCTGAGATCAGACGAGGAGGGGTTTGAGATTTACTTGGACCCGGAGTTGGAGATGGACTTCGAGGACGAGCGAGCACAGGCCATGGATTCGAAGGAGTCAGGGTCTAGTGAGGACGCCTCCGAAGAGTTGTCAGACGATCCCACTGAGTTGTTCGATCCTGATCGGGAGCCATAGGGTTGTCCAGTGTCCTTAGCTAGCAGTGAGGGCCGTTATTTTTTTGGACCGTAGCCCTCTTCCCTAGTTTTAGCCTGACCTCCCTAGCCGCTTACCACTTTTTGATCAAGTGGCTGCTGATCGTGTGTACCTCTTTATTTGTACTTGTAAATATTGTACAAATGATTTTTAATAGTAATATAAGTGTGTAATTATTTTCTACGATAAGTATTTTACAGTGTGGCTATCCTTGGCTTATAATTGTAGTTGTCTGGGTTTGTTTATTTATTATTTTCGCATGTGCTTGATCTCTATTAGGCGTGGGTCGGCGATGTTTCCTGGGACGTTGCAGTCAAACGACCGAAGGTGGGATGCTCTCGCTTCGTGGGGTACGGGGCGTGACAATGAGTCCCGCTGTGATAGCACTAGTCAACAAGTAGTCGATTTAATCCTTGAGTTATTTCAATGACGACAAAGGAAAGCCTTTCCCAGTGCATCGCTGTTCAGACTTTCTCCATGGAGTTTGCTAAATTCTAAATATGACTTTGATTCTATCCTAATTTATCTTTTATTTTCTGTTTCATTTTGTTTTTTTTCCATTCTCTTGCTGTTTGCCAAAATCCATTGCCATTGGTTGCACTGTAGAGGGGGAAATTGAATTTTCAAGGAAGATGTTTGATTAATGACGGAGCTGAACTCTATTTTGAGGAGTTTTTTGTTCAAGATAGTGATTCATCTTAGATCTTCTTCATTGTCCTTAAGACGCCAAAAAATCGCCATCACTACTGCCTTCCATTACGCCCATAGCCATGCCAAGCCCATCTTTGTTTGCCCTTTTTTTCGAAAGCAATCGCTGGAGAACTCATGCCACGGCCGCCACTGTGGAGACTAACTATGCAACTTAAAGGGGGTGGGGGTGGGGGTGGGGGGGGGAGGGGAGTGAATAGGCTGCTTAGGAAGATATTATAATTTTTTGCAGAAAACAGCGGATAACAGAGATGTATCCAAAAACACTAAATGTATGAGAGAAAAAGTATCTTTTGTATGCAGGAGATGATAAATAGAAGTATAAATAGCTGCATATAAGGATATATAGTGGTTCAGCTTTATCCCCAAGCCTACGTCCACTCTCACCACTAATAGTCACAAGTTGGCTGGATTGCACTAGTAATTTCCTAATCAAATTACACTTCTGCAAGCACCACTCCTATCAGATTGTAGATCACACTATCAAGAGATGGATGCTGCTATCACTTGGTACACTTGAAACTTCAATACAATTATAATGCAGCAAGTGCTATCGACAAAATATGAGCTTTTTGCTTAGTATACAGCAAGTAAAAGATTTCAGAATTCTTGTAAGCACACACACTTACTCTTAACTTGTTGGCTTCAGAGATCTTCTCTTTTATAGGCATCTTCAAACTAGTCATTATTGATGTCTCAAAGAGGCAAAGTAGACATTAGAGTTGTTGGAGCTGTTGTCCTCGAAACTAACTGCCCATGTAGCTTATTCCTGAACTTCTGCAGACTTTCCTGAAATAGCTTCTGCTATTTTACCGTAGCTGCGATAATGACTACCTATCAGAACGACTTTTCTCCTTTCTACATGTAAACGTCATCATTTGAGACTATTTATGCTAACTCCACATGTCGGTGAACCATGTGGGTTGGAAAAATTGATAAAAAGTCTCAAATTGAAATTGGCATTTAAATGATCTTTTTTTTAAATGGCACTAAAGTAATCCAGCAAAAATTATTGGTACCAAAGTGCCATACGAAAGTAATAGCACCTCTAGTGTCCTTTTCCCCGCGATTTGAGGTTGTTGGCACCAAAGTAATAGGTTTTTCACTCGGAACTTGAAATTGTCTAAGGTTTTTCACTTAGAATTTGAGAAGCCTAAGATTTTTCACTCAAATTTTAAATGTCTAAGATTTTTCACTCATAACTTGAAGTGTTGATATTTTTTCACTCAAAACTTGAAATACCTAAGGTTTTTCACTTAGGATTTGGAAATACATAAGGTTTTGCATTTATAGTAGCTTGGAAATTCAAGAATATTAAGATGAATCATGAGGCTTCAAAGAGCAACTCTAACTTCGGGTACTAGGAACTCTTTGGTCGTCGAGGAAGCATTACATGTCAAACATGATTTAAGCAAATATACATATGTATTCATCAAAGAAATAGACCATCAAGGCCACTAAAACACATTTCAAAGCTTGTTTCATCAAATCAATTGAGGTTCATGCATAAGGATTTTACCATGCTTGCATCAACAAATTTGCACTGGGGAGAACCATCATTAAGACAATCTTTAATCATAACGTGATTTCTTGAAAATGTTGAATGAGAGATTTTCAATCGGAAATGTATTTTCACTCAGTGTCATTTAGGAAGGCTATTTTGGTCAATCCATTGATGCGGGAATATGAGTCACTCAATATTACCATTATCATCACGTCGACAAGCGTTCGAGTTTTCTCGCAAACAGTACAACCTTATCAATATGAGAGGTCTTTATCAGGATTGTAATGTCGGCCCTATCAACGACTTAGCTTATCAAAAAGGGATATTTCCATTCATGGCTTTAAAAGAAATGATTTTCATTCATCATATCATCTAGGATTACAAGTCAAGATCCCTGCAAATGAGATAGAACCTATATTGCCTGCACTTCTTTAAGCGAAACTTTTAGCATTTGAAACTCCTACATTAACTTAAGTGCTCTCATATGAAGAGACTTTATAAAGGATGTAATGTAAGCTCAATTAAGAGGTGAGAAATGAAATGATTCGTAAAGCCCAAAGATTTTTCATCAAAGGGGTTTTGAAGTTGTTAACCACATCGGCACCATTACCAATCTTCTCCTTGACTAGGGATTGTCTTTTTGTATAGATTCTTCATCGACTATGAGAGCCAACAATGTTTTTTTATTTGTGAGATCACAGGACTAGAGATGACTTTCACAGGCTTGGCCTTTGGTTACATCCTTTCACTCATTTTTTCTCCCTTTGTTTATTTAATTTTTTATTTAATTTTGACTTTTTTTTTTCTCTCATTTTTTCTTCAACACATTTCTTGTAGTGCCACAATGAACCAATCAAACTTTGACTTTTGTGGTGCCATTAGCTTTTGAACAATTCAGCATTTTGGACTGTCGGGGTCTTCATCTTGAGTTGACTCTTTGTACCATGCTCTCTTAATGCAATAACTCATTTACCTTGCCCCAATGTTGAGAAATGAATTTGCAGCCTCAATTGGGCTATGCAAGGGATAAAAGTGTGTAGGATGTAGGAAAAAATGCTTTCATCATTTTAGGACACTTAAATTCACGTTTGAGTTCACCTGCATTGAAGATAATTGAAGATTGATGCAAGTGATTGCAAGAAAATTCAATCCATTTTTCTCGCCTCATGATGTCAACTTTACCTCCAATCTGTCCCGGTATTTTGTGGTTCTTGATAGGGGTAAGAATTCTTTAAACATTAAAGCTAATAGGGGCTAAACAATGGTTTACCTGCACTTGGGGTGTTTGCCTGAGGATTTGATGGATTGCCTAATGTGTGCTTGCCAGCAGGACTTGAGAAGACTTAACTACTGGGGGTTTTCATCCGAGAATTTGATGGATTACCTAGTGGGTCCTTACTAGCAAGGTTTGAAAAGGCTCAACTTAAGCACCTGGGGATCCTCTCCTGAGAATTTGATGAGTTGCCTGGTGGGTCCTTGCCAGCAGTGCTTGCAAAGACTCAAATATTGAGCACTTAGGGGTCATTGCCCAAGATTTTGATGAGTTACCTAGTGGGTCCTCGCGGGCTTGAAAAGACTCAACTAATAAGCACTTGGGGGTCCTCGCCTGAGATTTGATTGGTTGCTTGGTGGGTTCTTACCAGTAAGGATTGAAAAGACTTAAATATTAAGCAACTGGAGAACCTGGCCAATTAATTTTCCTTATGGGTCCTCGCCAACAAGGATTAATTATTTGAAAGGTTCAAAGATTTCTTAAAAATCTTCGAGCACCTGGAACTCACATCAAAATCTTGAAGAAGACTTATTAAATAAACATTTGGGACTCACATTAGGTATTTGGAAGGTTCGAATATTTCTGAAAAGTCTTTGAGAACCTGGAACTCACATCAAATTCTTGAAAAGACTAATGCCTGGAGAACATTTCAGATATTCAAGTGTTTGAACATCTATAATTCACGTCAGGTATCCAAAAAGATGAACACCTAAAAGTCAGATTAGGTAATTGAAGATTCAAATATCTGGAAGTCGCATAGATATTTGAAAAGTAAACACTTGGAAGTCACGTAAAGTATTTGAATGTTCAAAGATCTGGAATTCACGTTAGATATTCGAACGATAAATAGCTTGAAGTTACATCAGGTATTTGAAGGTTCAAACATATGAAATTCATGCCAGATATTCGAAAGATAAACACCTGGAAGTCACATCAGGTATTTAAAAGTTCAAGCGCTTGACCAGGGTTTTGAATGCCTTAATGAAATACTTGGAATTCTCATCAGGTACTCGAAAAAGTTTTTGAACACTGGAATTCTCATCGGGTTCTAAGCAAGAATATGGAACCCGCATCAGATACTTGAAAAGTCTTGATCAACCAATACTTGGAATCTCATCAAGTATTTGAATGTCTTGACAACAAATACCTGGAATCCTCATCAGGTACTGAAAATTGCTTAAACGATTCTGGGGCAAGCAAAGTACTCGTCGGATGACTCTAGTTTTCATATCAGACAATATTAGAGCAAATATACATGTATTCCATGAAGACATATCTCCGAAAAAACTCATTAATTTAAGTGCCCAAATTTTAAGAGACTTTATTAAGGAACGTAATGAAGGCTCAACTAAGGGCGAGGAATGAAAGGATTTGTTAGGCTCAAATATTTTTCATCAAAAGGGTTCAAAGTTGGTGATCATCTCGGTATCATTATCAATCTTCTCCTTCGATGGGTATTGTTTTCTCATGTAGATGCTTTGTTGGTCACGAGAGTCCAACACTAATATCTTTTGGAATATTATGTAATCACCACCATGGCATTTGGGAAAATCTTCACAAATACTTTTTATTCCCACCGACAATTGGGCTTCATATCAATATTTTCACTCTTTTTTTTTTTCGAATTTTCCTTTTTTTCTTCTCTTTTCGAATTTTCTTGCAAAAATTTTGCATGTGAAAGAGCCACAGACTCATCAAACTTTAATTTGCGATTCCATCGGCTCTTGAACAATTTAGCAATTTGGACTCTCGAGGTCTTAATCTTCAGCCGACAAGCTGGGTCATGCTGTTTCAATACGGTAACTCATCTACCTTGCCCCAGTGAAGGGATGATCACCAACTAGATTTGAAAAATAAATTTGCAGGCTCAATTGGGCTATGCATGGGATAAAAGTGTAAACGATAGAGAAAGAAATGCTCTTTATCATTTTAGGACGCTTAAATACCCGCGTGAATTCATATGTATTAAAGATACTCGAAGATTGATTCAAATGTGGGCAGGAAAGTCTGTTCATTTTGAGCAATTCTGTAAAACGGTAAATTATAATCTCAATTAATATAGCTCTCATCAGAAAAACTCTTACAATTTGTTCATGGAAGGCTGATCCTAGGGGAATTTACACAAGCTAGAGGACCTAAAAAGGTTGCTGACTTATGAGAAAGGCTAATTTGGCTTGAACGGTGTTCTTCCCAAGGCGCCAAAAGCAAAACTGAAGCATTGATCCATTTTGCATATATCTCCAGTGAAGTTTTGTTTTGTTTACAATTATGGTGTTTCACGTGTGCGATGGTTTTGTTTACAATTTTATCGGTGGATCTATGCTCAATTGAGGGTATGAGTAATCTGTCTTCTGGTTTGAGCGTGTCTGGTTGCTTCACTTGTGGAAAAGGCAAAAGTTTCGGGAAGTATTAAATAACGGGGGTGTAGCTTTTGTGCCGAAACTGTTGAGCGATGGTCTATTTTGGCTTAAGCTACCTTATTTCCTTATTAATCGTGAGGTAACTACCTTCATGGTATTCTACTGCCAAGTGATTTCTTGTCAGTTGTATGGTTTCATTTTCAGGTTGATAGGTTGATTCTTTTAGGTAGTGCTGGTAATTGGCAGATTTTTCATTGGTGGTGCATAGAGCAAATATTCAGCTTCATATGACTGAGTTTTCATTGGCTAAGTAGCCTTGCTCTTACAAATTTTGGAAATTGTTGGACATTGATTTGAGGTTCAGGATTGATAATGGATTTGTAGAGTGCCCATGAATTGTTTGTATTTATGCGTGGCTAGGGGGGATGAGGAGACAGGGCTCTATTTTATTGGGGAGTAAAGTTCACTCGGTCGAAAGATTGATTATATGGTCCCAAAAAACAAGATGGGGGATTCAAGAAAAAGACAATCTATTCGTGGACTTCAAAAGATGGGTGACTTTGGTCTCACAATTATCTTTCACGACAATGTTAGCCTATATATTCTTATTTTTAAGATTTAAGTGCTCTTTTCATTGCTAACAATTTAAGATTTGAATCCGATTGTTCTATTTCCTTTTGACGGAAAAATACAATTGATGATGCAATAATTGCTTGACAAGTATGGTGTTCCGTATCAAATACATAGTTTGCTCCTCAAATTAGATGTGTATTGGAAAATGATCAAACGAAGATAAATTTGTATAAATTTATTTGTGTGACAAGAGAAATCTAAATTGGGCTTTAATCAAGCCCAATATATCAAGATCTCGTCTATATTTGACCTGATATTAAAGTCCAAACCCATTTCATGATTTACACACATCACTCAGGCTAGACTTTCAACACCACCTTTATGCCCCCATCCATACCCAAGCCTCGAGCTCCCTCACAAACTTGACAATCTAGTCCATGGAGATGCCCGTTCTTCAAAGCCAACAATATAAGGAGAAAAATGCTAAAAATGGATCTTGGGTAGGGTCGCTAAATTTGCATTACATATAAATGGATTAATTTGGGTCAAACAATTTTTTATCCAATGCAAACCCAACCCGACCTGCCCATTTGACGGCTTTATGCCTGCCTAGAAATCCATTAACTTTTTCTTGGTGGTTCACCTCAAGAAAGGTCGCAGCATACATCGAGCTAACAAGACGCGGAGAAGTGAAGGGACCGTTGAGTAAACCCTCGAATATGTGTTGATGCGCTGCCTTGGTCAAGTGAATTCCGTCCCAACTTTCGAAAGCTGAAGGGTCTGTACACACAGTCATGCCCTAGGAACCACACAAGGTGGAGACGTTGAAATTGTGTGGTCCACCACTTCCACGACAAGCTACTTGTGTACCTCCATAGAACCCTGAAAAATAGAGGACAATGATCTCACTACTCACCCTTATAGGTTCATCAACTACCACAAATTTTTAATTTACTTTGATGCTACTCAGTGAGTTATCTTTGCTTCTTGCAACATTACCGTGACGGTATTTATTGCCTGAACCCCGTGACATGTTTGATGAGACTTCATATGGGACTAGACTTTTTAATGCACTTTGATTGTCATCTCTAGCTATTTTTAGTTTATATCGAGCAAGCAAATGGAAATTCAATGCAACGTGCAAAATATATAATTCTTTTTTTGTATCCAGAGAGCTTTTCAAATACTACAGATGAGGAAGATGCTTTAACCAAAAGTACGATAAATCTTCTATCTATAAAAATAATTGGAGGTTGTATGAAACTGAGATGAAAGACAACTCACCATAGTCTTTTGGTGCATGAAACAAACGCATGGCAGCTCCATAATAATCGGCATAGATAATTCTTGCATGGCCATATTTCTGTCCCAGAATCTACAACTCTTGCTGGAGATAATCGTTATGGTACATGGCGAACTCATTATAAACTTTGAGACAACCAGTTGTTGAATCATAGTCCGATTTATTAGAGCTCGGATATGATGCGAAGTTTGAGGGCGAGCAACCCATTGGGAAATTCCCCGGCACTACTAACTCCACCATCCCTTCTTCGATGAGCATCTAAAACAATCACATGCCATGGGAAAAAATTTATTGGAGTACTAAGAAGAGGTTAAACATGGAGTGTAGCAACTTGGTTTAGTAAGATCTTATTGAACAAATAGTATTGAGCTCAAGTCAATTGCAGGAAAAGAAAAGGGCCATACGCTGGTGGCAATGGTGATGGCTCCAACAACAATTGGCACAATGGGACGGAGCTGCTCAAAGCTTGCATCGAGGACGAAAGCAAGATTGTAGTCGTTTCCACCAATCTCCCCCACTAGAAATAAAGATTTCTTGAAATATGCATTGCAATCTGTGAAAAAAAAAGAATGAAAGCAAAAATAAAATGACGAAATGGCTCAAGTAATAGATCGTAATGAACGGATATATTCCTGTACTTTAGTTACTCAACGAGGGATTGGTTTGATTTTCGTTTGATAATGCAAGAGAACAGAAGTAGAAACATGTCTATCTAGAGACCCGTGAAATGCCCCGCAAGCCCTATAAACCGAGAAATGACCTCTAGTGTCTGAGTTGCAGATCCGAATGTCTCAACTAACTGCGTCAACCGTGGATGGCTATCCTATGGAAGATCTATGAGCTACATATACGTGATATCGACCAAATCACCTCAACGGATAGCCATATCTTGAGGGAATTAGGTCGATCAAACGAAATGGAAGCACACAAAAGTTATTGATATAATTATCAGTCCTCAATCGGAGCATACAAAAATAGGGTTTATATTTACCTTGTTGCGTAGTGCAAAGAGAAAATTTGAGTTTCTTGAACCACTGGAGCTGAACGCTTAATGAATAATTCGTCATTGTGGACATTGGAATCTGTCGAGCTGCAAAGAATGTCGGATCAAGCGCTGTGGTACCAGCAACTGCAAAATTAACTCCTCTACGAGCATCAACTGAGCCGTTGGCTACCTCAAGATATGGCTTCAGATAGGCTAAAACCCAAATGCTTCCGCTGCATTTATATATAAGTAATGCAGATGCACCAATTAAACATCTAAAATTGACACCCCAATGACGATAAAGATGGTTAAAGATTGTTATTAGCTCCATTGTAAACGAAAAAAGAAATATACGTACTATCGTAAGTGAAAGAGCCTGATCTCAACACCCAACGTAGAAAAATAGTTTTTCTTTGTGCGTGGATATGTACTGCTAAAAATACAAATATTTACTGCACAAACAGTGGCCTTTTGTTTTAAATGTCCGTTCTTTCCGTTCTTTTCCCTAAAACGAGCATGCACTTACAAAAGCAAAGAAGAGTCGGGAGAACTGCATACCAAAGAAATCAATTACAAGACGTCCATCTAAATAACGACCGGTCGGATGCCCAAAGAAGTCTTGCCGTAAGGCAAATTCGGCAGGATTGAATGTTCCCCCGCAGATTGGAGGTAGTTCCCGGTGTCGCTTAGGGAGTCGCCAAAGTTGAAGATCGACTCATACCTATGCAGGATCATTGAGTTGGTCCTCGAAGCGAGGCAAGTGTTTGATAGACAGAAAAGTGTTGGGGATGCTAAGAGAGTTGGGCAACAATCTTATGTGCTCTCTTGCCAATTTTCAATTGGTGAAATTTGGGGGTTTTCAAGGTGAGCTTAAACAGCAGAAGGCGACGAATAATGTTGTGGCGGCGGGGGCGAGGGCGGGTGTGGTGTTGTCGTTAGATATTACTAGTCATTCCAACAAGGCAACAAACGTTGTGATCCTTGATTATCATATAATTTGTTGCATCGTTTTGAACCTCCTCCAATATTTTCTAGAAGAATCAGAGAGAAATTGAAAACCGTAAGTTCATAACTAAGAGATACTGAAAAGCATATCCATAGGATATTATTACTTTATTATGAATTGAAAACATCTTGGAACATTGAATTTGGAAATTATTTTTATAGTTCTTTTGTATGGCATAAAGTTTTTTTAGCTTATTATACTTCTGACCAAATCCCCAAACAAAAAGTATGTGCACGTACATAGCACAATAATAACTTCACTTTTTAAACGATACAAAGACGCGTAAACTTTTACTTTTAGGGATGCGCTAAGTTTTTCATCCTTACAAAAATAATGAATTTTCTCAAAATCATTGATTTGGAACATGAACTTTTGATTTGGCGCAAACATAACTCGAATCCTGACTCCTTCAATTTTGAACTATTCATTCTTATTTCTCTTATTTCTCTTTTTCACTGAATCAAATGAGTTTCTTATTGAAAAAAGCAACAACGTTTGTTATACGTGATAAATTTCGCCTTGATGACATGGGGATTAAACTTGTCGATGCCGTTAGTCACGTTTTGGTACCAGCTTGCATGAATGAAATTCTTAACAGAAAATTTTCACTGAAGGCGGTGAGTGCTCTGTCGCAATTGTCAGAGTAACGGAGCCCTTTCCTCCAAATTTCCCGACGAGTGGGGCTATCATTACGACCACTGTTCCCCAAGAACACGACAGTGCATCGTGGGCCATGATTTTCAATTCCAAGGAACGGGCAACCTTTCCGAAGGGAACTTACAAGTATGGAAGCACCGAACTTAGAGAGATCATCTCGAAAAAGCTAAACCTAATTCATCTTTATGAGCACGTAGCTACGTGATCTGCATTGTGACTTGTCATGATTTCGAGGTCATTCGCTCTCTACTCGTGCAATTAGTTTGGTGGTCAGTGACCTGACGCATGCAAGCGAGAGAGAGAGAGAGAAGCAGATCACGCCGCCTCGGTGTAGTGAACTCCATCCCAAAGTATGTAAGCTGATGGATCTGCACACATAGTTGTGCCCTTGGAACCCCACATCTTTAAGGCGTCGAAATTGAATGGTCCACCAGCTCCGCAACAAGCTTTCCGTATCAAGTTACCGAAACCTGAAAACAAGAGGACATTGATTTCACTACTCACCCTTAAAAATTCATCAAGAGCCACAAGTTTTCGACAAATTTTGATGCTATGTAGTGAGATGTCCGCGCCACTCTGTTTTGCACTAACCCTGTGACACGTCCGAGGAGACTTCATACAGGACTAAACTTTTCAACGCGCTTTGGTCGTCATCTCGAATTATTTTTAGTTTATGTTGAGAAAGCGAAGGGAAATTCAACAGTGTGCAAAAAATATGTCATTTTTTTTTCGCTGAGAACTTCTCTACATGGAAAACGGTTTGAATTACTGCAAAAAAGGATAAAAAGGTTGATGCTTAGGGAAATCGGGTGAACCATATTAAACCAAAAGTAGGATAAGTCTTCTATCTATATACATAATTGGATGTTGTATGAGCCTATTCACCATTTATCATGAAACTAAGATGAAAGGAAACTCACCATACTGTTTTGGTGATTCAAAGAGATGCATGGCATCTCCATAATAATCTGCATAGATGATCCTTACACGGCTATATTTTTGTCTCAAAAGCTGCAACTCTCACTAGAGACAATCGTTGTGGTACCTAGTGAATTCATTAAAACGATTAAGACAACCAGTTGTCATATTAACGTCGTCCTTGGTAAAACGCGGAACGGTCGCCAGGTATGACATCGAGCAATCTATCGGCAAATTCCCCGGCACCACCTCCCCTTCTTTGATGAGCATCTAAAATAATCACATACCATGGAAATAAATTTATCGGAGTAGTAAAAAAAGGTTAACCGCATAGATAGCAACTCGGTTTTGTAAGATGTTGTTGAACAAGTAGTATTGTGCTCATGTCATTGCAAGAAAAGAAAGGGCCATGCGCGATGGCTCCAACAACATCTGGGACAATGAGACGGAGCTGCTCAAAGGTTGCACCAAGAGCGAAAGCAAGATTGCAGTCGTTTCCACCAATCTCCCCCACTAGAAATAAGGACTTCTTGAAATATGTATCGCAATCTGCGAAAGAAAAGAACGAATGCAAAATTCAAATGACGAAATGACTCAAGTAATCGAATAAAAGATGGTAATGATCGGAAATATTCCTGTACTATAGTCACCCAATGAGAGAATGCTTTTATTTTCATTTAATAATGCAAAGGCACGGAAGTAGAAACCCGTCTATCTAGAGACCCTTAAAATGCTATGCAAACTCCATAAACCGACAAAATTAAGGCCTTTGGTGTAACAGCCCGAATTTCGATGTAATATCCGGGATCAATGAAACTGATATTATTTCGCATTTCATTTTAGTAAGTCTCGTCCAGAGCTGATCACGCTCGGAATACTAACCATTAGGGTATGGCTAACTAAAAAATGGTACGCGGACCAGGGACTCTATCGCGAAAGGGATACCGATCACGAGAGATGTTGAGGAAATATTTTGGACCAACGTGGGCCGATCTTAGGAAAAAGTAATGGATTGGGTTTGGCCAAGGCCTACGATGTACAATTGGGATGCAGGTGATTCTGCAAGACCAAAAGTGCACGTGATCAATCAGTCCTGAACTTGAACCTAATGATTGTGACCTCTGGAGTTAATGATAATTTTCTCATTCTCTCAATGATCGAGACCATCATGATACGGATAACCTTAGGTCGATACGCGTAATCTCTAAACAGTCGCCCGTTAGTGAGAGACCATGAAATTGAAAGTTTAGCGAGTATTGTTCACGGAATTAGGCCCGGATTTCGATGTCGATTTTCGAAGGGTTAAGAGACTATTTTTGGGAATCTGACGTCATATTACGCTGGCCACACATGTTTGGAGTTAGTACAAGTGAAAATTGGAATTTCGCGTCCAGCTCGTCCATACGTCGCATCCGTACCCGGCCGTACAGTGTCCCCGTACGGTACTGTTCACCGTTCCGTACGATCACTGTTCACGCCCGACCGTACGGACCGCCGCAGCCATCACCGGCACCTCGCTGGCCACTCGTTCCCGCATGTCCGTACAGTGTCCGTACGGTGGTACTGTTCACCGCCGTCCGTACGGTCACTGTTCCCGTCCGTACGCCGTCGCTGGGATTTTCGCCGCCGATTTCACTGTTCATCAATGATCGGCCGCCATTTCCCCGTCGTCGTGACCTTGGATTAGGTGAGTAAAATTCCTAAATCCAGATTAGGACTGATATTGCGTTTTTTTGGACTGATTTAGGTATTTATCGGTACAATTTGGACTGGCTTAGGTAGTGTCGGTGTGTAATTGAGACTGGGTTGAGGATGGATTGATAGAAATTGTCATTGGAAAAATTTAGTGGAATATTGAGAATTATTTGGGGAAAGTAAATGGATTAAATGACCAATTTATGAGCCCATTGGAAATTATCGGGTACGTCTGGATTGACTAATTGCATGTAATTTGTGCTCAATTGTGATTAATTGTGTACTACCATGTCGCATGTCGTGTGGCTGAATTATGTAGAGTGCGATTGGTCAATGATGGGTTTGAAATTAATTGTTAACTTGTGAATCGCGCATTAGGCCACACGGTATTAATTAGGCCAATTGAGCACGTGTTGTGATATTGAGTGATTGAATTTCATTGGTGCTTTATGATGCATTGCACCGCATAACATGGATACACATTATGTATGCCTAGAGTGAGGCATGAGGTGAAATTATGCGAGAATGCGTGCCTGCCATGAGCATGTGATCACCTAAAATACCCTGAAGCGTTATACGCTGGGTTCAGATAGTAATGAGTTGTGTGATCACCTAAGGACCTTTGGGTCGTGACCTTCGGGTCGATACCGTCCTCATGCACTTTGAAGCAGGACGATGCCCGGTACGTCCGGAAGACGACCATCCTCATGCACTTTGAAGCAGGCTCTGGTTCGTAAGTAGATCAGTGTTGCGCCTCATGCACTTTGAAGCAGGCTAGAGACACTGGGCCAGATCGGTTGCTGCGCCTCATGCACTTTGAAGCAGGCTAGACGCACCGGGCCGTGAATTTTGTTGACTCGAGTCGTAATAATAATGAATTGAGCAAGTGTGCCAGTGTGGGCCAGTGGGCTGAAGAAACGTGCATGACATGCCGATGACATTTGCATGCATAAACATGCATTGATTACCATGCGAGGGTGTGAGAGTCGGTGCATAAGCATGTGATTAGCGTACGTGTGATAATGTGTGCCACGTATGTGCCGTGATGATTATATATTGAACTGCCTAGCCTGCACGGTCAGAGAATTGTTTGATTGTTGTTGTATTGTGATTTGAATAATTGATTCCGGTCAGGAGATTGCATGTTAGCCTAGCCTAGGTTTAGGGGTTTAACTTACTGAGATTCGTCTCACGGTTGTGTAAACCGACACTTCTCAGACCCCCGGCCGTGAGGATGGAGAGACGACCGCCACTTTTTGGGATCCCTCGGCAGATCCGGCAGTATGTTACTACCTACCCCTCAGGAAATGAGGAGGCTTTTGTGAGATATCGATCCGATGTAGTTGTGAATATAGGCGAGTATTATTACCAGCATCAGGAGTATGTGGCATGGTGCCACCGGGATACCAATGAAAATGAGGGAGAGCCTCTCAGGACCTTTGATATCCCCGTTGATAGTGTGGGGATGTTGCAACCAATTATAGCGGCTGTTGAGGTGATAAACCCCGAGGCCACGCCTGAATGGATGAGGGAGGAGGAAGAGATGGAGGACGAGCCTGAAATACTAGCGGAGGACCCCGAACCGATGGATGAGGAAGGAGATGAACCCGAGGCCATGGAGTAGGACATAGAGGAGGACGGAGAGGTGGCAGAGCTGGGATCAAATGAGGAGGAGTTCGAGATGTACCTGGACCCGGAGTTAGAGATGGACTCCGAGGACGAGCGAGCACAGGCCATGGATTCGGAGGAGTCAGGGCCTAGTGAGGACGCCTCTGAGGAGTTGTCAGATGATTCCACTGACTCGTCCGATCCCGATTGAGAGCCGTAGAGCCATCCAGAGTCCCCAGCTAGCAGTGAGGGCCGCTACTTTAGGACTATAGCCCTCTTCCCTAGTTTAGCCTGACCTCCCTAGCTACTTATCCCTTTTTGACCAGGTGGCTGCTGACTGTTCGTATCTTTTGTTTGTACTTGTAAATATTGTACAAAAAGGTTTTAAGAATAGTATAAATGTGTAATTATTTTCTTCAATGATGTTTGTTGCATGGCTATCTTTGGCTCATATTGTAGTTGTCTGGGTTTGTTTGTTTTATGCTTCCGCTTGTGTTTGATCTCTGTATGGGTGTTGGGTCGGCGACACATCCTGGGACGTCGCAGTCAAACGACCGAAGGTGGGATGCTCGCGCTTCGTGGGGTACGGGACGTGACATTTGGTCTAAGTAAGTGACCCTGACTCGGAGCAGCTTGCATGCAGTTGATAGAATTCAAATGAATAACCTTCAGTTTCTGAGTTGAAAATACGAAATACGCTAATTCTGGGTGGTTATACTATGAAAGATTTACAGGCTACATATACTTGAGATCTACCAAATCACCTCAATAGATGACCATTTCTTGAGTGAAAAAGATCGATGACACAAAATGGACGTACACAAAAGTTTTTTTTTTTGGTGTAAATGTAAGTAGTATTTATAAGATGACGTACATAAGCTTAGGGACATTCCCCAGCATTATAAATAGAACTAGGATTACAAAAAAATGGAGTGGGGGAGTCTCCATATAGTAGCCAAAGTTTCATTTGTTCGGGACGGTCTAAAAGATTTGTAGTGCAAAGCTCGTCCTCTAACAATTTTGCAAACTTTAGCCAAAATGAGAAGGGCGTCATTTGACTTTTGTTAGAAGCGTCTACGATTACGCTCCATCCAAATGCAGTATATGATCGCTAGGAAAGATACCTTCAGAAGTCTCGCTGCCAAGTCCTTACCTTTTGTAGCCTTGATCATCCATTTAAGTTCATCATTCCATTCTTCTACAGGGCGTCGAATTTCGTAAATAGTGCGCCAAATGCTTCCGGTCCAGGTGCACTAGAAGAATAGATGGTCTCTGCTTTCCAGACCAGACATACAAAAATTGCAATGAATATCTACTTCAGACTTCCAACGTGATATGATTTCTGCTGTTTGTAATCTATCTCTACAAATTAGCTAGCCGATGAAGTTATGCTTGCTAATACCTCCTTTACAGATCAATTGGGACCATTCCATAGCCAGTCTCACATTTTTGGTTTCATCGTATACCTCTTGGCAACAATATCTTGGTCTAGATATGATTGACGCTAAAGCCGGTCTTAGTTGAAGAATACAATGCCAACTCCATGCCATAGAGCCCTTGATTTCAAGCTGCATAATCAAATTGCCTCTACAAAAGTTATTGCTGCATATGTCAGTCCTCAATGGGAGCATACAAAAATAGGGTTTATATCTACCTTGTTGTGTTGTGCAAACAGAAGATTTGAGTTTCTTGAACCACTGGAGCTCAACGCTGAAGGAATAATTTGCCATGGGGATCGTTCGAATGTGTCGAGCTTCACAGAATGTCGGATCAAGCGCTTTGGCACCAGCAACTGCAAAGTTAACTCCACCGCGAGCATCAACCGAGCTGTTGACTACCTCAAGATATGGCTTCAGATAGGGTAACCCAGTTGCTTCCGCTGCATTTTCATATAGTAATGCATATACACCGATTAAACATCTAAAATTAACACCCCAATGACGATGATGATGCATGAAGATTGTTATTAGCTCCATTGTAAACGAGAAGTTCCTTTTCCTATTATACATACTCGCGTCGTTTTGAAAGAAAAATAAGAACTGCGGTCAGTGAAAGAGCCTGATATCATCACCAAACGTAGAAAAATAGCCCTTTCTTTGAGCGTGGATATATACTGCCAAAGATCCAAATATTCACAACAAAGACAGCGGCCTTCTGTTTCGAATGCCAGTTCTTTTCCCTAACGCGAGCATGCATTTACAAAAAGCAAAGAAGTTTCAGGAGAACTACGTACCAATGAAATCAATTATAAGACGGCCATCTGAATAACGACCGGACAGGTGCCCGAACAAGGTCTTGCCGTAGGGAAACTTCGGCACGGTTGGAGATCCCTGCACGGATTGGAGGTAGTTCCTGGTGTCATTGAAGATCGACTCGTACTTTCGCAGGATCGTCGAGTGGGCCTTCAAAGGAACGCAACATTGGAGAAGGATCAAGATTATTGCAGTATATTTCATGGCAACTCTTGAGTATTTTCAAGAGATGTAGTCTTAGAGACGTGCTAAGAGAGTTGGACAACAATCTTATGTGCTCTCCTGCTAATTTCAATTGGTGAAGTTTGGGGTCTTCAAGGTGCGCTTAAATAGCCGGAGGCGGTTCAAGCAGATCATTGTGCCCTTTGCTTATAATAGAAATGTGAGATGGATGGGCGATGAACATTATGGGGGGGCATGAGAACGTCGTTTTGTCATTATCAAGTCGTTTTGTTATTACCTCTTCCTTAGCCATTCCCGTGAGGCGATAAAAGTTGCTGATTCTAGAACTTCTTTTCGGTTGTTGAGAATGTCGTTTTCCCGATTTTCTGCACCATTTTGATCCTCCTCCAACATTTTTCTAGAAGAATGTAAACATCTTGGAATATTGAATTTATCACGAAATGAAACATTTTGGAATATTGAATTTGGGAATTTTTTTATAGTTTTTTTAAAGGCATAAAAATATCATCACTCATAGTACTTCCGGCCAAATCCAAAAAAACAAGCATGTACATGTATACACACACGATAAATATATCTTCATTTTTTGAACAATCCAAAGACGCATGAACTTTTACTTTAGGGACACGTTTGTCATGACGTTCCACGAGAGCGAAGATTATTCACAAAATCATAAACCTATTGTACGACGGCCAATTCAATCCTTTTGAACCTATCAAGCCCTTTCGTTTCTCAACCCGTGAACCTAGCTTACGTTACGTCCCTACAAAGTATATACATATACACACTCATAATAAAGAGATACTTAAAAGAAAATTTGGGTATTATTACTTTATTATGAAATGAAAACATCTTGGAATATTGAATTTGGGAATTTTTTTATAGTTCTTTTTTATGGCATAAAAATATCATCACTCATGATTCTTCCGGCCAAATCCAAAAATAAAAGCATGTACGTATACACGCACAACAAATATATCTTCACTTTTTCAACGATCCAGAGACGCATGAACTTTTACATTAGGGATACGTTTGTCGCGACCTTCCACGAGGGGGAAAACTGTTCACAAAGTTATAAACCTATTGTACGATAGCCAATTTAGTCCTTTTGAGCCTAATGAACCCTTTTAGTTTCTTAACTCGTGAACCTTGCCTACGTTACATCCCTTGCAAAGTCTCTTTCGATTGGGGCATTTGAATTGATGTAGGAATTCATATGTTTATAAGTCTTACTCGAAGAAGTGTGAGAAAGATTATTTTTATCCCATTTCGCAAGATTCTTGACTTGTAAGTCCATAGGCGACTGCAGAGTATTTCTTTCGTAGCCTCGACTCCGACAGTCTCCTTTGTTAAACCATTAACTAACTCCACATTACGGTCCTGATAATGACCTCTTGGATTGCTAAGGTCGCACTACTTGCGAGAATACTATGACCCTTGTTGACATGATAACAGTGAGATAGAGTGATTCTTGTGATCTCGCATTCATGGTCGGGATAAAACAGCCTTTTCAAAGAGAGTGAGTGGAAAGCCCTTTCGGTCTAAAAGTTCCTCATTCAATATGTTCGGGACATCCACATTATGAGTGCAGATTATCTTGCTACGATTTTTCCCTAATGGAACTTTGGTAACACGATATTGGCAAAATTGTCATGCATGAACCCCATTTGACTAAATGAATTTACAACATGTATTAGTAAATGTGTTCTTGATTGTCTATGAATGCATGTTGCATTAATTGTGTCTAACAAGAGACATACCCTCGTGGATCAGAGATACTACCAGGTAAGTGTATCTCTACCCCTTTTTTTGAATATTTGTGATTGTCCAAGTATTCTAGACTTTCGAGTACCTATGATTATCTAGGTATCCTCTATTGTTACACTAGCACTCATTGTGTTCGAGTTGTCACTCCTGATATCTTTTTCCGAGTGTTGGAGGCGAAATCTAGGCAACTCACCCGAGTATCCGAGGTGAAATCTGTGCATCTCACCAAGTATCTGAATTTGAATCTAGGTATTCCCCTTCGAGGATTTTTATTCCTACTATACGCCCTGAGAAAGGTTAGGCATTTAACAAGCATACGTCCTGAGAAATGTTGGTACACCCTGAGAAAGCTCGGGCACTTAACAAGCATTCGTCCCGAAAAAGGTCGATACATCCTGAGAAAGGTCGAGCACTTAATAGGCATCCATCCTAAGAAAGGTCAGTACGTTCTAAGAAAGGTTGGATATTTGACAAGCATTCGTTCTTGACCCCGTCATGTGCCCAAGAAAGGTCGAATACCAAACTGGTAGCTTATTTTCGCCCTATTGAGCGTCCAAAGATAGGTTCGAGCACTTAATAGGTCGAGCATCCGGAGAAAGGTCTAGATACTAAACAGGCATTCATCATCAACCTATCATACCCTTGAAGAAAGGTTTGGGTACCAAGCAAACAAGTCTTACCATCTTTTATTATGTTCGGAGAAAGGTTCGAGTACTAAACAAGCCACTCATCATTGATTGCTATGTCAAGTGATTAAAGAAAGGTTCGGGTCCTAGGCAAATAATCTTTGTTGCTATATCAAGCGACAAGAGATAGGTCCAGGTTCGAGACAAGCAATTCATTGCTCTGACAAATGACTGGAGTTAGGTCCGGATCCTAGATAAGCAATTTTCAGTTTCAATGCAACCAAAGATAGGTTGGAGTGCCATTTCATGCCTCCAATTACTCTTACCACTCCGACAAGGCAAACAACTCTAAGTACACTTTACTTTCTTTGCATCATGATAAAATGCATTTAAAAATGGGATTTGTGATCCCACAAAAAATAGCACTCATTGCATTTGCATGACCAGGTATCAGCTGTCTTTGAATGCAACCTTCGTGAGCTCACCTTCAAAAAAAGGCAACCATTAACACTTAAATTTTGGTTAAACATTTATTGATAGATTGCATAGAAAATATGGGGTTAAACTATAGCTCCCTAAGCAAAAATAGTAAAATTAAATTGCATAGCATGTAGATACTAGGTGCATTTGCATTAATAGAATTTATCAGGACATTTTTTCCTCTTAAAAAAATTAAATTTAAAATTATCTTTTAAATAAAATAATAATAAAAAAGAGAAGAGGGGGGCGAAACGGGTGGGCTAGGCCAGCCCCCCTTTTCTTCCTTTTCTTCGCGCCTAGGCCAACCCAGCCCACTTCCTTTCTCATTTTCCTCCTTCTCGCCCAGCCGCCCAACATTTTCCTCTCTCTCCTCTTCTCTCGCTCACGCACGCGCGTAGGGGACAAAGAGAGCAGGTAGCCGATAGGCCGTAGGCCAACGGAGGGGGAGCTCTAGTTGTAAGTTCAAAGGCCACCTTAGTGGAAATGGACCTGTTTGGTTACGAGGAGAGAGGCAGTGGTAGAGGGACTCACAGGTGGGATTTCTTGAAAAGAGACTGGGGGTAGATATTTTTGGGGGGAGATCAGGGAGACCGAGAGTCGAGAGGGAGAAATATAGAGCCATGAGAGAGTTTTGAGCATGAGTAGAGAGCGAAGGGGCCTCGCCAGTGACCACCGCAGCTGACAACTCGCTAGCACGACCTTTTCCCGCAGCAAAGCAACGGTAGGTCTCGGCTCGTTTTTTTCTTGATTTTTTTTGGATTATGTCGATTTCCCAGGGATCCAGGCTCAGAGGCGTGTGGGGCGACCGGACATTGTCTGATTTGTCAAGCTCACACTCCATTCGCAGCAGCCAAGGCTGGTAGGGGACCTATTTTTTCTCTTTGCTGTGAGTCCCCTGTTTTCCCTGTCTGTGGGCACATTGGATCGGAGCTTGCGACCATTCGGCTTGCGCAAGCTCTGGCCCACGTCACCACTCTTTTTGTTCCATTGTTCCTATATGTCGTGTATCGAGGGTTCCAACGTGGGTTCGAGTCCCAGTTGAGCCGGAAATTCCTGGTTTCGGTGGTGCACTCCACCTGTTTGTTAAAAAGCTTGAATGAGATCTAGTTTTTGTTTAGTTGTTTTGATTGGAGTCGAGCCGTTTGTGCTTAGCCCAACCTTGTCAAGGAATCCCCGTGGTGTCGGAGTTCCCGTGCATTGGTCGTTTGGCCGTTTCGATGCATCCCCACTAACCTTTCCACCATTTTTTAGGTCAGCCGAGAGGGTCATCGTGGATGTCCGCGGAAGCCCCCCGATGATCACAGCTCGGATGTCCCACAAGAACCCCACGGGGACCGCCGCCGTGGCATTGCTAGTGTTGGAAAAATATTAGATAACATGAAAAATGATAAGAATTGTTGGAAATTTGTTAGAAAAGATGAGAAAATAAAATGAATTATCTTATGCATGTATGCACTGTCCTTAAGGACAATTACACATCTTGAAATGCAAAACCCGGTGCGATAAGCTCTAGCATCTATCCTTTCAAGATAAAACAAACCTTCTTTTATATTCCATACTGAATATTAGAAGGAATGGGAATAATGTTTTGTGTGCAACCTAGTATAGAAATGAAAGAAATATTTGTAACGAAGAACAAGAATATTTTTGTTTTGATATATCGATATCACTTTCCAATTATGTTCAAAGTAACTATTTATTGGTAAAAGAAAGAGAAAGTCGTTTGGAAACTATTATAAATTAATTTGTAATTAAATAAGAATATGACCGTTATGTAGCTATTGTAAAATGACGTAGAATTTATGAAGAAATAAATCAAACGTTAAAAAACCGTTATAAATTCATTATTAAGCCAATACAATTATGGTGCAAAACCATTACAAAATGATGACTTTCATAGTGATCATGACTATTATCAAAGCCGTTACTTTTTAATATATCAAAAACAGCTTAAATATACAACAGTTGGTTGGACTTGGGCCGAGCGCCCAGCCTGCTCCTAAGGCAGAGTCTGGACACACCCTCAGTCAGAAGGATATGAGTGGTGCTGCTCGCCACGGCCATTTCCGTTGTGGCAATTTTACCGTGGGTGAGGGAGAGTTCGCGAGCTAGGTCGGCTCGCGAATCTGACTGGCCCGCTTTGTTCTGGGCCGGCCTATTTTACTTTGGGCTAGGTTTTTATTTTTAGTGGGCTAGGCTAGATGAAATTGGAATCAAGGCTTATGTTTAGTTTAGGGCTTGGTAGGAGTAGACCTCGATTGGACTGGGCTCATATTTTGACCCCCATTTGAGTTTAAAGACCAGGCCGGCGGAACCCGGGTATGGCCCTCGCCCGACATGCACGGTGATTAGTAATGACTTCGAGATCATCCTCTCTCTAGTCGTGCAATTAGTTTGGTGGTCAGTGACTGGACGCATGCACGAGAGAGAGAGAGAGAGGCAGATCACACACGACGGTTGCGACGACAGGGCAATAGGTCGTGGATCACCCGACATGGATGGAGGCTGGAGGTGACATTGGGGGCCGACATCGGCAGAGGTATGTGTACAGTGGAGTTGAGGAGGATAGAGGTGGAGTGGGAATGAAGAATATGGGAAAAGAAAATTTGGAACGAAAGAAAATGTAACGTGAATTTGTGCTGATGGGGTCGCTCAGATTGAGGTCGGTGGCCATCACGAGCGATGACAACGGCGTAAAATGGTAAAAAAATGAAAGGAATAAAAAGAAAATATTGTGAACAAATTTGTGCTATTCAAAATCGTTAGTATTACTATGTCAACCCTTCAAAAACGTAAATTTCTGAGGATCCGATCATAAATCAGTAATTGAGAAAAGTTAGATAGTTAATTAGTTGAGTGGCTCGCAATAGCAACGATCTGTATTCATAACTCATTACATGCATGATAATCCAACAAGAAAGGGTTACAGGATGAAAGTCTGAAACAAGAAGAAACAGGTAGAATAACATGAGCATAAGTTCATCTTTGACATTAGAATCGAAGCTTTATGCACTGTCCCCTTCGGACTTCTAGTTAACAAGACGTGGAGAAGTGAAGGGACCGTCGAGTAAACCCTTGGCCAGGTGCCGATATGCCGCCTCGGTGTAGTGAACTCCGTCCCAAAGTATGTAAGCTGATGGTTCTGTACACATAGTTGTGCCCTTAAAACCGCACATCTTCATGGCGTCAAAATTGAATGGTCCACCAGCTCCACAACAAGCTTTTTGTATCAAATTACCAAAACCTGAAAGCAAGAGGACATTGATCTCACTACTCACCATTATAAGTTCATCAAGAGCCGCAAGTTTTCAATTAATTTTGATGTGCCACTCTATTTTGCACTAAACCTGTGACACATCCGAGGAGACTTCATACAGGACTAAACTTTTTAACGTGCTTTGATCGTCATCTCAAATTATTTTTAGTTTATGTTGAGCAAGCAAAGGGAAATTCAACACGGTGTGCAAAAAATATAACCCTTTTTTTTTCCTAGAGAACTTCTCTACATGGAAAAAGGTTTGAATTACTGCAAAAAAGGACAAAAGGGTTGGTGCTTAGGGAAATCAGGTGAACCATATTAAACCAAAAGTAGGATAAATCTTCTACTTATGTATATGACTATTCACCATTGATCATGAACTAAGATGAAAGGAAACTCACCATACTGTTTTGGTGATTCAAAGAGACGCATGGCATCTCCATAATAATCCGCATAGATGATCCTTGCATGGCTATATTTTTGTCTCAAAAGCTGCAACTCTTGCTGGAGATAATCGTTGTGGTACTTGGCGAATGCATTAAAACGATTGAGACAACCAGTTGTTATATTAATGTCGTCCTTGGTAAAACGTGGAACGGTCGCTAGGTATGACGTCGAGCAACCTATCGGCAAATTCCCCGGCACTACCAACTCCACCGCCCCTTCTTCGATGAGCATCTAAAATAATCACATACCTTGGAAATAAATTTATTGGAGTAGTAAGAAAAGATTAACTACGTAGCTAGCAACTCGGTTTTGTAAGATGTTGTTGAACAAGTAGTATTGTGCTCATGTCACTTGCAAGAAAAGAAAGGGCCATACGCTGATGGCATTAGTGATTGCTCCAACAACATCTGGGACAATGGGACGGAGTTGCTCAAGGGTTGCACCAAGGGCGAAAGCAAGATTGTAGTCGTTTCCACCAATCTCCCCCACTAAAAATAAGGACTTCTTGAAATATGTATTGCAATCTGCGAAAGAAAAAACGAAAGCAAAAATCAAATGATGAAATGATTCAAGTAATTGAATAAAAGATGGTAATGACTGGAAATATTCCTATACTATAGTCAGTCAATGAGAGACTGGTTTTATTTCATTTAATAATGCAAGAGCACGGAGGTAGAAAACCATCTATCTAGAGACCCTTAAAATGCTCTGCAAACCCTATAAACCGATAAAGTTAAGGCCTTTGGCCTAAGCAAGTGACCCTGACCCGAAGCAGCATGCATGCAGTTGATGAAATTCAAACGAATGACCTTCAGTTTCTGAGTTGAAAATACAAAATATGCTAACTCTGAGTGATTATCCTATGAAAGATTTACGGGCTACATATACTTAAGATCTACCAAATCACCTCTATGGATGACCATATCTTGAGTGAATAAGATCGATGACACAAAATGGACTTACACAAAAGTTGTTGCTGTATATGTCAGTCCTCAATGGGAGCATACAAAAATAGGGTTTATATCTACCTTGTTGTGATGTGCAAAGAGAAGATTTTAGTTTCTTGAACCACTGGAGCTGAACGCTTAAGGAATAATTCGTCATGGGGATCGTTCGAATATGTCGAGCTTCAAAGAATGTCGGATCAAGAGCTTTGGCACCAGCAACTGCAAAGTTAACTCCACCGCGGGCATCAACCGAGCCGTTGACTACCTCAAGATATGGCTTCAGATAGGGTAACCCAACCGCTTCCGCTGCATTTTCATTTACGAAACGTAGAAAAATACTCTTTCTTTGAGCGTGGATATATACTGCTAAAGATCCAAATATTTACGAAAAAAACAGCGGCCTTCTGTTTCATATGCCTGTTCTTTTTCCTAACAAGAGCATGCATCTACAAAAGCAAAGAAGAGTCGGGAGAACTACATACCAATGAAATCAATTATAAGACGTCCATCTGAATAACGACCAGTCGGATGCCCAAAGAAGGTCTTGCCATAAGGATAATTCGGCACAGTTGGAGATCCCTCTGCAGATCGGAGGTAGTTCCCGGTGTCGCTTAAGGAGTCACCGAAGTTGAAGATCAACTCATACTTATGCAGGATTGTCGAGTTGGCCTGCAAAGCAAGACAACATTGCAGAAAGACCAAGATTATTGCAGTATATTTCATGGCAACCACTCGAGTGTTTAGACAGAAAAGTGTTGGAGATGCAAAGAGAGTTGGACAACAATTTTATGTTCCCTCTTACTAATTTCAATTGGTGAAGTTTGGGGTCTTCAAGGGGAGCTTAAATAGCCGAAGGCTATTCATATGCCCTTTGCTTATTATAGAAGGTGTGAGATGGAAGGGCGACAAACAATATGGGGGGCATGAGAACGTCGTTTTGTGGTTATCGAGTCGTTTTGTTGTTACCTCTTACTTGTCATTCTATGAGGCAACAAAGGTTGTTGATTGTAGAACTTCTGCTCCGTTGTTGAGACTGTTGTTATCTTGAGTTGTTGCATCGTTTTGATCCTCCTCCAACATTTTTCTAGAAACCATTTATCAAAACCCACGAAAAGATTGTCTTCTCGTCACTTGCCACGTCACCAACTTTTCCTCTTATTCAAGATCTATGAAAAAGATTGATAATATGTTTCTTTATGTATGTTGGTTTTGGCAAATTTGAGTTTAGAAAAGGTTGGCAAAGTGATTAATCATCTTTAAAATTTAATAAACGTTTCTAAGGAAATCGACAAGTTTCTTTTGAGTTAGCGATTCTATTTTGCTGCTTCTGTTTATCTGTGTTGTGGTATTTAGTTTGCTCTAGAATTATTTATTTTTGCAAATTATTTTTTCAGCTCCAGAATGATGTATTTTCTCAAATTATATGCCGAGTCACGTGGTTTTGAATCAATCCATCTAACTATAAGGCTATGTTTGGTCATCTAAATTTCTAAATAGGATAGGACTGGATAGGATAGGATAAGAAATCCTGAGATTTCTTCATATCTTGTCCACTGTTTTGTGGACTATGGATTTAAAGTTGGATATGATAATTTTTATTTTTATTTTTTGCTATTCACGGGTTCAGAGGAGTTAGTGAAGGAAAAAAAGCCAAGAAATTTTTTTGGTGAAAGCGCACAAGATGTGAGGATGAAGATGACAGTGAGTGGAGCGTAGGGTTTATGGAAAAATAGGCATTATAAATCTTATCCGGGTCTATCCCACCCCCTCGATTTTTTTATCCGGGTTATATCCGGTCTATATCCGACCTTATCCTATCCTGGACTACCATCAAACACAGGATAGGATAAAATATATCATATCCTGGCTTTTATCCGGTCGACCAAACGCAACCTTAGAGTGGCCTACTAAGGTGAGATAATTTGACTAAGGAAAACCCAAATTATCCAGTCTCTGCCTTCCTATTCTCCAATCAAGTATCTCTTGTCTCGGCCAGCTCTCTCAAAAGCCACACATGGAGGAGGAGGGAAAAAAGGGAAACTTAAAAAGTAATTGCATCTTGTGGCTTGGATTGGAGAGGTCGTACTTATGTGCCTCATCGTGAATTATGAATGCTTCAATTCCACTACATGCATGATCCGCACAATTCGTGTGAATTATGTTCAATACATGTGAATCCTCATGTATCATGCGAATTACATGTGAGACTTGCTAAATATAGAAATCTAAGTACATAGATGTAACAGATATTAACCACGCTGAATGTGAAAAGTCCAATGCTTATCAACGCAACATGTAGCTGAGCTGTTTGAAGTTGATCAGGGCATGAGAGGTGGAGATGCATAGGGACCACAGAGCACACCTGTGCTATGTACCGGTAAGCAGCCTCGGTGAAGTGAATTCCGTCCCAGTTCACGAAAGCCAATGGGTTTTTGCATGCGGTCGAGCTAGGGTCACCACACCAAGCTGATAAGTCATAGTTGTACGGTCCGCCACCTCCACAACAAGCTATCCGTGCCCCTCCATAAAAACCTACATCAAAAGCAATCTAAATAATCATCCTGAATATAAGCACCATCTATTGATATTGTTATTGTCAAAAAGGTGACAAAAAATGACTGTAACTATCTCCGTCAACTTTCTCCTATTACCATGTAAAACATTGAGAGAGAGAGAGAGAGAGTGAGTGACCGTAGAGTTTTGGTGCGAGGTACAAAGGTATAGCTGCTCCGTAGTAATCGGCATAGATAATCCTTGCATGGGGATACTGTTCCCGTAGCACTTGAAGCTCTCACTTGAGGTGCTCATTGTGGTACTCGCTGAAGGAATTGTAAGCTTTGAGACACCCATTTGTTGGATCATAGTCCGACTGATTAGTGCTCTCAACCAAAGCCAAATATACCACAGAGCAACCCAAGGGGAAATTCCCAGGCACCACGAGCTCTATCGCACCTTCTTCAATGAGCATCTATATAATAGCAAATTCCAAACATAGAAAAAGGTATGAAAATCAACAAGAGTTGCTTAGTAAAACGGAGGAAAAGAATTTAACACACACTGGTGGCATTGACAATGGCTCCAACAACAAGTGGTACTATCGGTCGAATTTGATCGATGGTTGCACCAGCTAAGAACTGAAAGTTGTAGTCGTTTCCACCAATCTCCCCAACAAGAAATAGTCTTTTTGAAGTACTCTTCACAATCTGAAGACAGAAAAGAAATTTGATGAAAAAGAAAGATAAACCTTCTTCTGCATAATATAATACTTGTTAGAAATTAAACCAAATTTGTTAGTACTTGTTTCCTTTTTAAGTCTGTTCGTATTTTCATATTTTGATTTTTCATATATACGGTGAGATATTAAGAGATAAGATAAGATATTGTGAGATATTATTTCTAGTTATATTTTAGGAAAATTTCCTAAGTCAAGTAGGTTTCCTAATTAGAATAGATTTCCTAGAAAGAGGTTTCCTATTTCGAATCAAACTATGATCTATATATAGTCTATTTCTTTTGTAATTGAGACATGCAATAGAAAGGTACGAATTGTGATCGTTTCACCTTCAAAAAATTTCTTCCATCAAATCAATATTGTTGCTGCGCCTCTGACGCTCAACAAATTGGTATCAGAGCTTACGGTTCGTGATCATGGCCTCAACGAACAATCAGCTTCCTCTTCAATACCCTCGTCTTACCAAAGAAAATTATGGTAACTAGGCTGTTAGAATGAAAGCTCTACTCGGCGCCTACAGTGTGTGGGAACTTGTTAACACTGGTTATGATGAGCCAGAGAATGAAGCCACGTGGAATCAGAACCAGAGGAATGCCTTGGAGAAGGCTCGATCGAAAGATCAATATGCCCTATCGATCATCTATCAAGAGTTAGATGATTCCATGTTCGAAAAAGTTTCGAACGTCACTACCGCTAAAGAGGCATGGGAGATTCTTCAAAATACACATCAAGGCGTTCAGAAAGTTCAGAAGATTCGCCTTCAAACCTTGAGAGGCGAATTCGAGGTAATTCACATGAAAGAATCTGAATCGATTGCTGATTATTTAATGAGAATTTTGGTAATTGTTTATCAGATGAAAAGAAACGGAGAAGACGTTTCCGATGTTTGTGTTGTTGAGAAAATACTTTGGTCCTTAGACAAGAAGTATGATCATATTGCTGTTGCAATTGAAGAATCCAAAGACTTGGATGCCATGACAGTCGATGAACTTATGAGTTCATTACAAGCCCATGAAGAAAGATTGAGAAAGAAAAAGATTGAATCGGTGGAGGAAGTTCTCCAAACGCAGTTGACCATATGAGATGAGAAGGAGCAAAGAAGAGATCCCGTACAAAATTGCGGGACAAATCAAGATCGTGATCGAAGTCGTGGCCGAGGTCACTTTCGAGAAAGAGGTCATGGACGAAGCAAAGGAGATCCTGCTCGAAGTGATGGAGGATACCAGTACCAAAGAGGCGTTCGTGGAAGAGGAAAGCACTCGACAAGCCAATGGTATGATAAATTTAAAATCCGATGTTATCATTGCAATAAACTTGGTCATTATGCTTCTAACTGCTGGAATAAAGAAAGTAACAGAGCAGACGAAAAGGCGAACTTGGTGAATAATGCTGATCAAGTTCTCTTATTGGCATTAAAAGAATATGAAGAAGGTCAAAGTGATACATAGTATTTGGATACCGGTGCAAGTAATCATATGTGTGGGAGAAAGGAGATGTTTGCCAAGTTGGATGAGACAATTAAAGGGAATGTCTCATTCGGTGATAACTCTAAAATTCTTGTTGAAGGGAAAGGTACAATTTTGATTCGCTTAAAGAATGGTGCACGTCAGTTTATTACTAATGTTTATTATGTTCCAAAAATGTCAAGCAATATATTGAGTTTGGGACAACTTCTAGAGAAAGGTTATACTGTTCATATGAGAGATCTTAATCTTATGTTGAGAGATCAAAATAATAAACTGATTGCAAATGTGAAGATGTCGAAGAATAGGATGTTTATTCTTAATATAAAGAGTGAGATGTCTCGATGTCTAAAGGCGTACGTAGATGATCCTTCATGGTTGTGGCATTTGAGGTTTGACCATCTCAATTTTGACGGACTCAATTTGCTTTCTCGCAAGAAAACGGTTTATGGCTTACCACATATTGATCATCCCGATCAATTATGTGAAGGGTGTGTTATCAGCAAGCATTCCAGAACTAGCTTTCCGAAGGAGACGACTTATCGAGCGAAGAAGCCGCTTG
The DNA here is from genome assembly GCA_031216405.1 of Syzygium malaccense. NCBI lineage: Eukaryota > Viridiplantae > Streptophyta > Magnoliopsida > Myrtales > Myrtaceae > Syzygium > Syzygium malaccense. The sequence continues at coordinate 7,653,963 of CM062256.1, read as the reverse complement.
AGTTGATTCATTCTGATTTGTGTGGCCCGATCAATCCTCACTCATATGGTAATCATCGATATTTTGTTACTTTTATTGATGATTTTACTCGAAAAACTTGGGTATATTTTTTGAAAGAAAAGACAGAAGTGTTTGATACTTTCAAACAATTCAAGAATCTGGCTGAAAAGGAAAGCAGCTATTTTATCAAGGCTTAAGGACTGATCGTGGTGGAGAATTCACCTCAGCCATATTCAACAAATTCTGTGAAAATCATGGTATTCGGCGTTTCTTGACGGCCTCGTATTCTCCTCAACAAAACGATGTGGTTGAACGGAAAAATAGAACCATTCTCGATATGGTTCGAAGCATGTTGAAGAGCAAAAATTTGTCCAAAGAACTTTGGGCTGAAGCTGTTTCGTGTGCTGTCTATCTTCAAAATAGATGTCCAACATATGGACTTGAAGCCGTAACTCCATAAGAGGCATGGACCGGGAGAACACCAAGTGTTTCGCACTTGAGAATTTTTCGGGAGCATTGCCTATGCTCATGTCCCGAACCAAAAAAGATCGAAACTTGAAGACAAGAGCAAAAATCTCATCTTTATCGAGTATGACTCATCATCCAAAGCCTATCGATTATTTGATCCTAACGCTTTGAAAGTGTATGTAAGTAGAGATGTCAAGTTCGATAAAGATGGAATGTGGGAAGAAAATCCAAAAGAAGAAGCGAATGTTCGTGGTGATTCCAATCAAACGGAGTTGAAAGATCAATCTTCACCTTCTTTTCCAACATCTTATTCAAGTTCATCAACACCATCCTCTTCAAATAGTGTCGATGAACCGCTATTGCCCAGATCAAGAAGATTGTCTGAAATTTACGAAGTTACCGAAGAGCTTCATCTTATATGTCTTCTTGTAGATTATGAACCACTTGCTTATGATGATGCGGCCAAAGAAGAAAAGTGGAGGAAAGCCATGAACGAAGAAATTGAAGCCATCGAGAAAAATCAAACATGGAAGCTTGCTAATTTTCCGAAGGACAAGAAATCAATTGGTGTTAAATGGGTGTACAAGGCCAAGAAGAATAAGAAAGATGAAGTGACAAGGTACAAAGCTAGATTAGTCGCGAAGGGGTACAAGCAAAAAGCCGGAATTGACTATGATGAAGTTTTTGCCCCCGTCATCCGCATGGGGACGATTAGATTGATTATTTCCATTGCTGCTCAAAATAATTGGCGGATTTATCAAATGGATGTCAAATCAGCATTCTTGAATGGCATCCTTGAAGAAGAAATTTATGTCGGACAACCCGAGGGGTTTGTTGTGAAAGGTCATGAAGATAAAGTACTAAGGTTGAAGAAAGCTCTATATGGGCTTAAACAACCACCGAGAGCATGGAATTCCAGAATTGATGCATATTTCAAGGCGAATGGATTCTCTCAATGTCCATACGAGCATGCACTCTATTTGAAGCAAGAAAAAGGTGATATTCTGCTCGCCTGTTTATATGTTGATGATCTTGTTTTTACAGGAAATAATTCGGCTATGATTGATGTTTTTAAGGCATCGATGGTGAAAGAATTTGAGATGACCGATAATGGTCTCATGAATTATTTCCTTGGTATCGAAGTGAAGCAAAGTGCCGATGGGATTTTTATTTCCCAAAAAGGATATGTAGAAAATATCCTTGAAAAATTCAATATGAATAACTGTATGTCGGTCAATACACCAATGGAGTGTGGAACCAAACTTTTGAAGTTTGATGATGGTGCCGATGTTAATTCGACATATTATAGAAGCTTGATTGGGAGTTTGAGATACTTGACATGCACGAGACCGGATATTATGTATAGTGTTGGAATTGTTAGTCGATACATGGAGAAGCTGAAATCATCTCATCTTAAAGCTGCAAAGAGAATATTTCGATACATCAAAGATACTATTTCTCATGGTTTACACTATTATTGCTCTAAATCTTTCAAACTTAGAGCTTATTCGGATAGTGACTATGGTGGAGATATCGACGATCGAAAAAGCACCACCGGATTTGTATTTTTCTTGTGCGACACTGCTTTTACGTGATCATCAAAGAAGCAATCAAGTGTTACTCTATCGACATGTGAAGCTAAATATGTAGCTGCATCTTCATGTGTTTGTCATGCAATATGGTTGAGAAGACTACTTAAAGATATTCTTATGGAGCAGAAGAAAGCAACGGAGATTTTTGTTGATAATATTTCTGCTATTGCATTGGCGAAAAATCCAGTTTTTCATGAACGAAGTAAACATATCGATGTTCGATATCACTTCATTCGAGAACAGGTTAAAGAGAATGAAGTTGAAGTATTGCATGTGAAGACCGGAGATCAAGTAGCAGATATTTTTACTAAACCTCTCAAGATCGATACTTTTCGAAAGTTCAAGAGCCTGCTTGGAATGATCGATGAAAGAGAATTTGGTTTAAGGGGGAGTGTTAGAAATTAAACCAAATTTGTTAGTACTTGTTTCCTTTTTGAGTCTGTTCGTATTTCCACATTTTGATTTTTCATATACACGGTGAGATATTAAGAGATAAGATAAGATATTGTGAGATATTATTTCTAGTTATATTTTAGGAAAGTTTCCTAAGTCAAGTACATTTCCTAATTAGAATAGGTTTCCTAAAAAGAGATTTCCTATTTCGAATCAAACTATGGTCTATATATAGTTTATTTCTCTTGTAATTGAGACATGCAATAGAAAGGAGCGAATTATGATAGTTTCACCTTCAAAAAATTTCTTTCATCAAATCAATATTGTTGCCGCGCCTCTGATGCTCAACAATACTTAACTCTGTAATTAGTTCATAATACATGGGTTCACCGTGTTTTGTGTGGCAAAGAGACGACTTGAACTTCTTGAACCAACCAAGCTGAACGTTTAGCGAGCTGTTGGTCCATAGTGTCCATCCAATGTTTTGAGCATAGAAAAATTCAGGGTCAAGTGCAGTAGCGCCAGCCACTGCAAAATTGACTCCATTGTTACGGACATGAGAGCCATTTGCCACTCCTAGATATGGCGGTGGATATGATGGTAGGTCGAATGCCTCTGCTGCACTATCCAATTCACATTTTTTTAGTAAATCATTGCTTGCATAAAGTGAATTGAAATCCGCTTGGTTCTAGGCAATATCTTCTTGTTGACATAGCTAATCAACTTAGTGAACTTCAGACATTATTAAGGTTCTTTTCAATTTATTTGTGAATTTTAAAGCAAACTTAATTGTCAAACATGCGAGTCTACTTATCAAACGATGAGTGTGCCTCTTACTTAGGCAGAGTGTAAGCTCTACACTCAAATAATCTGTACGAGTAATTTGGTGAAAAAACAGAGGCAACAAAAAATGTAATCTCATCTCCCACTTGGCCCCAGCCGAAAGCTGAGAAAGGTATGTGATATGGTCTTTTCAGTGGAAAAAATTGATAGAAGAAATCGAGAGTCAAATACCTATGAAATCAACTATTAGATGTCCGTCGGAGAAACAACCAGTTGGATGCTTAAAGAAAGTCTCACCATAAGGGAGCTTCCCCACAGCCGGATATGCAGGCGCACCCATGAGAAGGAAGTTTCCAGTGTCGCTTATCGAGTTACCAAAGTTGATAATCGACTCATAGCGACGAGGGATTATTAGTGATACCGTCTTCAATGCGAAGGACCAAAAAAGCAAGAGGGATATTACTTTAATCATCATGGCAAATTTTCAGGCATGTGGAGGAATGATGAAGTGCAATATGAATGTTCAAATGTGGAAGAAGACCTTGCTCTGGCTCTAGCTTTAATATGATGCTACTTCCAACCTCAAGGTTTCAACAAATTGTGTTAGAAAACGAGAGATTGAGTGGTTCAATGGAGGACAGTTTAAAGATAATATTGCTTGCTCTAGTTAGCTTGTATGTCACAAGATAGGGGTGGATATCAGGACAACTGGAGGGTGGGCAATGTTAACAATAACGTGCACGTATTGGGTATTATTCAAAATTACACTGGAGAGTCAAGGTGGTGTGTACAGTTAGTATTGTCTTTTTGTGGTAAGTTAACCTTGTACTCTTTCACCAAATGAAGGAAGGGATGATTACTCCCAAAACAAGCTAAAAACCAACGGTTGATATTGTCAACTAGTATGCCAGAAGTACATAGCCACCTAATTTCCTAATAACTTACGTTTTTCTTTTATTTGCCTTATGAGGGGCTTAACTTTTTTAATCATGCCTGATTTTTCCGGTCTTCAAAGGCGTACATGATCACCATTCTATTTCTCTATTTTTCTTTTCCTGGGAATAGTTTATAACAGAAATTCGTTTAGTAACGCAATTTTATTTTTCTATTACTGGAACAACTTTTTAGTCTAGAAATAAGTTTAGAACAAAAATAACAAGTGAAAATTTTATACTTTTTGTTTCTGGAACAAAAAGAGAAATAAAACTCTTCTCATTGTTTGCCCTAGCCTTATGCGTCTGTCGCATGCCCCCCCACCCCCTCACTCCGGCAACCCCCACCGGCTACCGCTACTCCCCGTCAATGAATGGAAAAGAGTGTAAGAGGGAGAAATTTTGTGTCGTAATTAAACGAATTTCTATTTCAAGAAGAGAAATTTTATATTGTCATCAAACACGTATCTCTGTTCAGAAACTCGATCAGGGAATAGAAATTGGGCCTAATTCCAAAAAAAAATCAATTTTACCTTGAGTGATAATTCTGGCCCAAACTTTTTTTTGTTTCATAAAAAATGACAAACTTTCACTTAAATCCCAAATCTAGCCTTTGAAAATTTCACATTATGAGAATCAGATTTGGGACTCGAATAAAAATTGGTGCTTTTTTATTGAGACAAAAAGAAAAGTTTGGATTAGAATTGTCACTAAAGGTAAAGTTGGTGCGTTTTTTTTTTTAATAAAATTAGCCCTAGAAATTGAAAATTTTATTTCTGATCAGAAATCTATTCAAGTGTCTATGACGTGGCTACGTTCACATCTTGTATTTCGTGTGTATGGTCTGAGTTACACGCACGAAAGAGTGTTGAGCAATATGCCATATTCACAATGTTGGTCAATCTCTCTAATAATTTAACTTTTTGAGAGAGACTGAGATGATGACACACTACTTGTAAATGATTCTTAACGATTTGTTTATTCTTGGACATTGTATGTGTCATTCTCTCGTAGACCCCATAAATTGAAACAAAGACCTCACCTCCCCCCAACATAAACTTCTTACATGTAAAAATGTGATTGGTTGTGCCTATGAGTGATTCGTAGTAAATTGTTCAAGGGAAGTTGTTGGTCCCATGTACTAATTTTTCAGTCAGACACTCACCATGCCATCCGCAACCAACCATGCTCATTAGCCCAACCTGTTCCGCTGCTTCAAGCATGAAAGTGACAGCTTGTACAATAGCCTAGTTTCGTATATCTCTCAACTGTAATAAAAAAATATATGCTCTTATCTCTTTCATCTACCAGCCCATTGTTTTCCTTCAAAAAAATTTCCAATAAAGCCCAAAACTTATTGCACTTGTGCGAATTCAATTCTAAACCTTTTAATTTGGCCAGTTTAGTCTTAAACCTATTGCACTTGTGCCAATTTAGTCCTAAACCTTTCAATTGTGCCAATTTAGTCCTAAACCTTTCAATTATGCCAATGACTCCTAAAACTTTTGACAATTTGCCAATTTAGTCATAAACATTTTGACGATTTGCCAATATAGTCATTTCGGCCAATTTTAGCAAAAATCACTACCGTGGACGATTTTGTCAAATTTGCTGAATTTTTTTATTAATAATTTCTTCTTTTCTTTTTTTTTCTTAACCCTAGGCCGACGAGGTCGCCAGCCAATCTTTGTCGACCACAAGCAAGGGCCGACGACTTTCGTCTAAAGCCTTCGCTCAGTTCTAGGTGAGGGCTATGACGTCCTCACTGGCCAACAGGTGAGGATCTTGGCCCTCGCCTAGACCAGGGGAGGGTTGCCACCCTCACTGGCCAACGAGCAAGGATTGCAGCCATCGCTCCTGGCACGCAAGGGCATAAAGGTCCTCACCCAAATAAGGTGAGGGCCATCGGCCCAAGGTTAGAAAAAGAAAAGGAAAGAGAAAAGAAAAGAATAAAGAATTTAGAAAAATTGTAAAAATTGTCGATGTCAGCGCCAATCATACCAATAGAACGGCTGGCGTTGACTAGACCGTCACGTTAACGATTTTTAGCCAAAATTGGCCGGAAGAACTAAATTGATAAATCGTTAAAAAATTTAGAACTAAATTATCGAATCGTCAAATGGTTTATAACTAAAGCATCATAATTGAAAGGTTTATGACTGAATTAGCAAATTGTCAAAAGGTTTAGGACTAAATTAGTCAAATTAAAAGGGTTATGACTGAATTGGCACAAGTATAATAGGTTTACAACTTTTTTAGTAATTTTCCGTTTGCCTTCTTAAGGATTTTTTTGAAATTTACCAGCAGAAGCAAACAAGCATTGCGTGTAGGAGAAAAAAAATTGGGAAAATTATCCAATTAGTTTTAAATCTATTGTACGGATACCAATTTAATCCTAAACTTTTCAATATTGCCAAATTAATTCTAAATCTTTGCGCAAAATTACAATGTAATCCATTCGGCCAATTTTTGCTAGAAATTGTTGACATGGTAGTCTAGTTATCACTTGCCGTCTTATGTGGCATGCCGCCATGTCAATGATTTTCTGGTAAAAATTGACCATAAGGATTAAATCGGAATTTTATTCAAAGGAATACCGAATTGATAAAATTAAAAAATTTAAGACTGAATTTGCATCCGTACAATAGTTTTAGGATTTATTGGACAATTTCTCTCTAAAAAATTTAGCATTTAAAATTTTTACAAAATCATTTTATTGCAAAGTGTTTGAATTTTTAGCTAATACAAGGAAATATAATCATGCAACATGAAGAACTTGTGCACACATAAATATATCGAGCGTGTTATTATTTTACCAAAACGTCCCCCGTGGAGAAAGTTACCCCAAAATTCTATGCCTAACGTCTCTCTCTATGCCTGTGTAATGAATAGTCGCACCGTTCGCGTTGTGATTGGCCGCCCTTCCTTGGGCAACCTCCGATCTGGGTCGAGGCCGGAGCCTTTGATATGAGTTTGAGATCTCAATCACAAGGGCAAGCAGGTAGAGAGAGAGAGAGAGAGAGAAAGTGAGAAAGAGGTGATGTGGATGTTCGGATGGAGGTTGGCGGCGACAATGGGGGATGAGGACGGCGGAGGAGGTCTATAGTCAGTGGATTTAAGGAGAATTGGATCAGAATGAGAAAGAAGAAAAATGGGAAGAAAAGCTTTTGATTTGAGTTCAAGAATTGTTCGTAAGCTTTTGATTCCATCCTTATTCACCACGCATCACATGAATGATTATCCAAAAAAAAAAAAGAAGAAGAAGAAGCTAAAGAGTGGAAATCTAGAAACAAGAACAAAAAGGTAAAACGATAAAATGTAAATCCGCCAAACACCTCCGACTCTCTATGACTCTATGACCACGAGCACAAGTTCATCTTTGGGAATAGCATCGAAGCTAATGCATCGGTCGGGACGGACTTCGGGGCAATGAGACGTGGAGAAGCGAAGGGACTGTAGAGTAAACCCTTGGCTATGTGCTGATACGCCGCCTCGGTCAAGTGAATTCCGTCCCAATTCACGACGGCCGATGGATTTGTACACAGAGCCGAGCCGTTCAAACCACACATGGCCGCGAGGTTGAAATTGTATGGTCCACCACCTCCGCAACAAACTTCTTGTTACCTCCATAGAATCCTGCAAACAAGAGGACGTCGGTCTCCATAATCACCCTTATAACTTCACAAAGTACCGCAAACTTTCAAATAATTTCAATGCTATTCAATGAATTATGAAACTAGGATGAAGGAAAACTTACCATACTATTTTGACTGCAGAAAGAAACGTATGGCGGCTCCATAGTAATCAGCGTACATAATTCTGGCAAGGTCATATCTCGGGAAAATTATCCAAAAAGTCCTAAACTTATTGCACTTTACCAATTCAGTCCGAAACCTTTTAAGTTTACCAATTCAGTCCTAAACCTTTTTACTTCTTGCCAATTGAGTCCATCCAGCAAATTTTGGTTGGTCGACATTGATGTGGCCGCCGGTTGTCCGGCCAGCGCTAATGTGGTAATTTTTTAATATTTTTTTCCAATTTTTTAATCTTTTTTTCATTTTCCCCCCCTTTTTCCCTTTGGCTGGTCCGACGACTGGCCAGAGGCACGGGCCGACGAGGTCAACCTCGCCAGCCTCTGACGAAGCTCGCTCGTTACTACTAGGCCTACCTCGCTCAACCAAGGCGAGGTGAAACCCAGCAATGGCAAGGTCAGCCTCACCATAGCTAGTCAAGGCTCGACCTCACCCAGCCAAGATGAGGCGGGCCAGCGCCATCGTAGGTCGGCCTCGCCTTGGCTGGGCGAGGTCGGCCTGGCAACGGCAGCCGAGGCTTGCCCTTGGCAGTGGCCAGTGGGGACGAGCTTTGCTAGAGGCCAGCGAGGTCGACCTCACCGGCCAGAGAGAAGAAGGGCAGAAAAAAAAGAAAAAAAATTTAAAATTCAAAAAAAAATTTAAAAATTGCCATGTCAGCGTTGATCAGATGGGCGGCAGCCATGTCAGCACCGGCCGGCCAAAATTGGCTGGATAGACTGAATCAATAAGAAGTGAAAAGATTTAGGATTGAATCGGCAAGAAGTGAAAAGGTTTATGACTAAATTAGTAAACTTAAAAGGTTTATGACTGAATTGATAAACGTGCAATAGGTTTATGACTTTTTAGACAATTTGACCATCATATTTCTGTCTCAGAATCTTTAGTTCTCGCTTGAGATAACTATTGTGGTACCTAGCAAACTCATTATAAGCTTTGAGACCAACCGGTTCTTGGATCATAGTCCGATTCATTAGAGCTCCGAAAGAAGCCAAGTATACTGTCGAGCAACCGATCGGGAAATTCCCCGGCACTACTAATTTGACAGCCCCTTCTTCGATGAGCACCTGAAGCAATCACAAGCCATGAAAATAATTCATTTGTGTACCAAAACAGTTGAGCACATGGAAGATTTTATTGAAAGGAATGTTAAATAAATCTTATTGTGCTTGTGTCAATCGCAAAAAAAAAAATCAAAGTAGATAAAAAGAAATATGAAAATGAAAATGAAAAAGGCATACGCTGGTGGTATTAGTGGTGGCTCCAACAACAAATGGCACCATAGAACGGAGCTGCTCAACGCTTGCACCTACGGTGAAAGGAAAGTTGTAGTCGTTTCCACCAATCTCTCCCACAAGAAACAAAGACTTTTTGAAATATGTATCACAGTCTGCTCAACAGAAAGAATCAAAACAAAAATCAAATGAATAGAAGATGAGTCGGTAACTATATAAAGATCGTAATGACAAGATATATTTATGTACTATAGTCACCTACGAAGAGATTTTTTTTTTTTTGATAATCCAGGATCCCCGGCGAAGAGCCACATCTATAAGAAAGTTTGTAAAACACCCTGTAAGGGCCATAAACCAATTAAATTCATGCCTTTGACCTGAACAAATGGTCCTGATCAGAGTAGGTTGAACGCAGTTAATAAGACTTGAATATATGACCTTAAGTTCTTAATTCCTGACCAACTGTGCCAACCTTAGAGTTATTCTATGGGTGATTTAGGAGCTTCATATCAGCCAAATCACCTCGATGAATAATCATATCTTGTGTAAATAAGATCGATAGTACAAAACGGAAGTGCACAAAAGTTATTACTATGAAATATCAATCCGCAATCGGAGCATACAAAAAAAGGGTTTATGTTTTACTTGGTGGATAGTACAAAGAGAGATTTGAGTTTCTTGAACCAGTCGAGCTGAACGCTTAAAGAATGGTTCATCCATAACAACGATCCAAGTTCTCGAGCAGAGAAGAATGTCGGATCAAGCGCTGTGGCACCAGCAACTGCAAAATTAACTCCACTGCGAGCATGATGTGAGCCCTTGCCTAGCTCAAGATATGGCTTCAGATGGGGTAACCCCAATGTTTCCGCTTCATTTTCATATACGTATTGCATATACACCAATTAAACATCTCAAATTAATATCCAGATGACAATAAAGATATCTAAAGATTTTTATTACGTTCTTGTCCCTAACAGAAGGATGCACTTACAGAAGTTAGAAGAGTTGGGAGAACTGCACACCAATGAAATCGATCATGAGACGTCCATCTGAAAAGCGACCAGTCGGATGCCCGAAGAAGGTTCCTCCATAAGGAAGCTTCGCCACGGCCGGAAACGCGACCGCCCCTGTACAAAGGAAGTTCCCCGTCTAGCTTAGAGAGTCGCCGAAGTTGAAAATTGACTCGTACCTATGCAGGATTGTCGCATTGGCCTTCAAAGCATGGCAATATTGGAGAAGGTTTGAGATTATTATAGTATACTTCATGGCAAACTTTCAGTATTTTCGAGAGATGAAGTCTTAGAGATGCTAAGAGAGTTGGACAACAATTTTTATGTGCTCTCTTGCTAATATTAATTTGTCTAAAGTTAGGCTTTCAAGGTGAGGTTGAATTGCTTATATATAGGAGTGTTAGATGGAAGCTCGACATATAATACGGGGGCATGAGATTGTCGTCTTTTTGCTGTCGAGTCTTCCTTGTCATTCCTATGTGAGGCGACTCATGTTGTTGATGCTTGACTATCACACAATAATGGCTTGTTGACCCAAAACGACCACCCGTTCAAAACGTGTCGAATGACTAGGAGCCTTATCTGTGTTTTTCCGGATCACTACCAAACCCAATGCGACAATATCGAGTTAACTTGTAAGTATAATTATGGCCCACGTGATATTATTAATGGATTAATAATTTTTTAAATGCTAAGATCATGGCCATAAAAAATTGCAACTTTTATGAAGATAGAATATGAAAATTTATAACTTTTATGAAGATAGAATATTATTTGTGCTTTGATGGAAGGGACTGATTAAAGGCACTTATTGATAGTCTATGTAAAGAGTGTAGTCCTCTCTCCACCCACAGAAAATAAAAGTTGTATTCTATCCTCTGTCAAATGAAATACGTTAAGCAAAAGTGGATTAAGGGAGAGATATCCGGTTTTTTCGTTTCTCCTAATTCTGCAACAATTTTTCTCGAAGTTATTGTTATGGATAAATGTATGTGTCTTCATCTTTCCATCAGATAACGCGATATGATGTGAAATAACAGGTTAGGTGATATAGAGTAATTGGACACTCTAAGCATTATCCGGATTGACATGAATATAATGTGCACGAGCTAATGACCATTATTGTTAGCTGCTAAAATAATCGATAATATTGACATACACTATGAAAATGTCACATGGTGTTGAACAAATCGATTGAATTATGATTTGTTTTCTTGTGTATTATATTGCATCGAGAATCAAATGCAAATTATTCCTTTGGGCTACGGTCCAAACTGGTTTTAATCATTGGCTCCCACTTGCGCCTTAATTAACCCTCGGCCTCATTTTTATCTTAATTTGGGTGGTGCCACAAAATTCCAAAACCCTGTTTCGAGGAAGTTTCCGAAATGAGCTCAGATTCGAATCCCATTAGCTTTACATATTCAGTTTGAATACACATTTACACAAAAACTCAAATTAAAGTTATGAGTGAACTACTGATATCTATTAGATCTCCACCCCGCGTTACTCCATCGGAAAACCTGCCTTCATTCATGGTCTCTTCCACTAAATCAAAACATGATGGCAATCTTTACCAAAATCTGGAGTTATGCGTGAGATTTCCTTTCATTTGATCATATTCATTCAGACACGATATATATATATTGGTGGCCACTAATGGAACACAAGTGGTGCTACTACTTGTTAAGATGCACAACTAGCAAAAGACCACTACATTATCCTAGGGATCGCATAGAAAGAGCCCAAATCCCAATCCATAAGTATAATCAATTGAACTCATACTCACTCAAAATTTTAATCCAACAAGTTAAGAGAAAGCTAGATATATGGAGTATTCCATCCCTTATCAACTCTCTTAAGTGGGTCTCTTGTCCCTAACGCTAATATGTGCACCTAAACAAATTAGTGCCATTAAAGCTCATGACTTAGGTTCTTATATAAGGTTCAATGGATATTAATTCTAGTCTCCATATAGACTTAGGATAATTTTCGGTTTCAATTGATTTAAGAAGGATTAAAATAAAATAAAATGCCATTAGGATTTTATATAGATTGCATTTAGTCCTATAGTGTTCATGCCGCACGTCATTGAGAGAGTCACATGTTTTATGATCAAATTTTAATAAGCATTTTATATAGATAGCATCGATCAATAAGTATGTCCTGTGCATTATTCATGTTCATATAGCTCATATAACATGAAAGAAAATTAACAAAAAGGGTTAGTTTTACATCATTAAATTTTCGTCATGTAATAATTTAGTGTAAGGTCATTAGGTCATATGTAGCGTCCTGAGAATTAATTTGCTGTTTTTATAGTAAGAAGAAAACAACAGGATAGCATTTCTTATATTTAATCTATGCTTAATTATATCTCAGGTCATAATGTTCATGTCAAATTACGTCATTATCATTAAAAATTAATTTCATAGCATTGCATATATGTTAATTTATTACTGCGTAGCACACATAACATTTAGGGTTTTGCGTTAGTTCATCGATGCATGTTAGATTAGGATGCATATAATCATAGAAAGTAACGAAGTCATGTCTATGTTGACTTTATTTTGTAAACAAGAAAATTCAAAAAGAATTAATTGGCATTGCATCTTAGGTGTTAACCTAAATTATCTGATATGCTTAAGTTAAACATTAACCATGTTCATGTAAGCTTTTAATTTATCATCATCACCATCATGAAGTAAAAAGAAAAGAAATAAAAAAATATTAGATTAGCATGCACAATAGGTCCGCATCATAGCAATTCGTTGTCTCTGGCTAATCATATCCGCTTTAGATACCACGTATAGGCCATGCATGCACTGTGACATCCTGAAAATTTGTCTAATTTGGATTTATGAAATGTTTGGTTTTATGAACGTACTCGTAGCTAGTTCTCGCCCGGAACTGATCATTCCTGGGATACTAACTATTAGGGAAAGGCTAATTAGGGATTTAAATTTGTGCGACTAAGAGAAAATTCGATCGTGAATTGATTTTCGACCATAAAATCGCCGAGGTGACATTTTGGGCCACTGTTGGCCGATCCAAGGATAGCCAGGGGTCAGTTCGCCATTGTCATAGTAGTGGATCGCGGGTAATTCCGCTAAACCACGAAATGAATTGACGAATGATCCTGAACCTATACCAAACGATCGTGCCCCTCGGATCTAGCGATCGATCCTCGCGATTTAAATGACAATCGAAGTCGTCACAAGCCGAATGAACTTGCACGTGACTCAATTTATTATCAGTCATGAATCGAATATGCGAATTTCCCCAAAAAGCCGCCTGTTAGTTTGAGAAACGCTCGAGTTACGTTTAATAAAATTTAATTATTTATTTGAGCCCAAACTAGACATCAGAAAATGAGGAACTCACGACAGGACGTTAGGACGACGTTGTGGTTGAAACATATAGCTTTGGATTTTCCCGAATCCTTTAGAAAAATTCAATTTTGGCGAGAAATGAGGAAAGTGACCGTTTTACCCCTAGAAATTTGTTAAGGGCAAGTTTTAAGAGGAAAGGGCATTTTGGTCATTTTGCCCTAATTTTTGAGTTGGACAATTTTGTCCTTGAATTTTTATGAAATTCCCAAATTGCCCTGGGATATTTTTGGGAAAGATTCGATCTCGGCCGACGGTTTTAAGATAAGATCGAATCTGGGCCGTCGATTTGGATTGTGAGAGAAGGGCATGATCACTATTTTGGTCCTCAATTATTAGTCTTTGACTATTTATGCCCAAAGTCACTCTCTCTCTCCTCACTTTCTCCCTCTCTCTCCTTCGGCTCCCTCCCCTCCCCTCACCGAACCGACCGCCCCCCTCGTTGCCGCCGCCGATCGCCGGACATCGCCCGTTGTGCCACGCCGCGCCGCCGCCGAGCCACTAGCCCCTCACACCGCCGTCCCTTTTCTCTCTCTCCCTCCCGCTCGTGTGGCCGTGAGCCGCGACAAGGAAGCCACCGCCAACGCACGCCGTCCGCACCACCACCGAGCCACGCCACCGCTTGCTGCCATCCCCGCCGATCGCCGCTGCTTTCCGCTCTAGCCGAGTCAGTCTAGAGTTCGGGTAAATCGCGCCCTAAACCTTACTTAGGATGTCGGGTATCGACGGACAATTTAGGATGGATTTGAGTTTTAATAGACGCGGATTAGCACGGTTCTAGGAGCTAAAATGATTAGCGGGCTTTAGGATTGAAATCAGAAGATTTTGGTGGATTTTTAAAGGCCGATCGATGGCTGGAAATTGCTATTTTGAGTGTTGTGATGTGCTGTTTGGTGTGTGGTTAGTGCCATTAGATCCGGCTCGGAATTTCGTGAAAATGTCGTGAAGAGCCGGAACTGATTTGTTGTGGTTTTGATATGGAAAAATGCCAATTGGTATGTTGATTGCGTGTTTGTATTGTGGCTGAGTTGTGGTGGTGAAATTGGGTGTATTTATGTGTAATTGATTGATACCCGAGTGTGCACACGTGTGAGGTGTGAGACGTGCAATATGCATGTGGTCACTAAAAAACCCTGAAACGTGTTTATGTGGGGTACAAATAAAATATGTGGATTGCGAGTATGTGCGAGTGATCACTAAATCCCTGAGGCGGCACCATTACACGGGGATATTTATCTGTCCTGAGGCGGTACCATTATGCGGGACGATGCCCGGTATTACCGGAGCACGGCCAACCTGAGGCGGTACTATTACGCGAGTTGTGTCGTAGGTGGTAGGTGTTGAGCTTGAGGCGATACCACTACGCGGGCAAGATACATGGCCTAAGGCGGTATCATTACGCGAGCCGAGTACTATTGTAAATATAGCTAACCTAAGGCGGTACTATTACGGGAGTTGTGCATTAGGAGAACGGATGTTGAGCCTGAGGCGGCAGCACTACACGGGCAAGACACATGGCGTGAGGTGGTACCATTACGCAGGCCGAAAGTGTTGTTTGAGTTAATCGTAGTGAGCCTGAGGCGGTACCACTACGCGGGCCACTGGCGAGATAAGTGGGAGATGGTTACAGTGTACTTGAGGCGGTTTCATTACGCGGATCACCGGCGAGTAGTGTGGAAAAGATGTGATGAAATCGAAACGAATGTGTAAAATGAGATTTGAACGTGCATGTGATTGGATATAGTGTGGTTGTGACTAATGTGCAGGTTGCACACAGGATAGGCCCAGGTAAGAATAAATGATATGCCTGCTATGTGATGGTTGGGTGTGTGATTGTGTTTTGTGATTGTCTGGAGATACGTGATAGCCTAGATAGGGTTTAGGGGTGTACTTATTGAGATGTAATCTCATAGTTGTTTCAACCAATATTTTTCAGAACCCTAGCCTAATCAATGAATCCCCCTCCGCCGCCGCCGCCTGAGCATTTTTGAGTACCGATGTACACCGAACATGATGTTGTAGAGTTCCCTATAGATGACCATATGACCTGAATTAAGCATACCACAGTAGTCTTTATAGATGTAGGATTACCCCTATGAGAGGCCTATACATATACCGCGTGGTTCTTTCGAAACGGGATAGATGAGTTTGGTCCCGTCCGAGGATTTGACTTCTCCTTTGATGGAGTCGGGGACTGGGACCCGTCTGCTATACCTCCTCCGAATGGCGAGTTGACTAGTGTGGAAACTAGTCTAGCGCAGTCAGGACTACAACCGGTGCCCGCAGCACCTGAGTCTTCGGGGGCCGAGCAAGAACCAGAGCCTAAAGGATCGCAAGCGGAATACGATCCGATGGATGTGGATCTTGAGCCGATCCTAGAGGAGGAACTAGAAGAGGACGAACTCGAGGCGGAACCTGAGAACGAGCCTGCTGAACGTAAAGGAGAACCGGAGTTTATACATCCGTATGAGCAGTGGATTGATCCTGAATTTGTACCAGAGTACGGGTCTGATGAGGAGTCCGACTTGGAGGAGCGGATTGTGGTCCCAGCGGAGTCGGGTGACATAAACTACCCGATTGAGATTGAGGCTGAGTCCGAGTCTTCGGAGGTATAGACCGTCCAGGGGGATTTAGGTTTGGAAGACGAGGAGTTTGACTTTGAGTGGACGTCGAGTAGAGGGCGTAGGGGCTAGAGTAGGGGTTGGGATTAGACTTTTTGGAGAGTACCATTTTTTAGGATAGAATATCCAGGTCATCGATCCTTTTGATATCGGTGGTTGTAGTACTGTGTGCATATGTATATTGGTGATTTGTAAATTGTGAATATTTTGTGAGTTTGAATGAGAAGTTAATATGTGCATTCTCCCTATTCTCCCCAGTTTTAATTATCCGGGTATTTGTGGTTTCCACTCATCGTTCAAAATCTTTGATATTTATAAGCGAGGTCAGCGATACCCTAGGATGTCGCATAAATCGACCAGAAAAGTGTGTCACAAGCTCGATGAGGTTCGGGGTGTGACATTACAGTTTGGTTTGGTATTAGAGCAAGGACAGCTCGATCTAAACTGGTCAAAGTTAGAGTGATAAGGAGCAGAGATCTTGGGGTAGTAAATAAGGGAGACCTTAGTAAGTCGTAGGGCGGAATAAGCTACACGTGCCTCCAGATTGGTTGTTGTAATTGATTGAGTGAAATGATTATTGTGATGATTAAAATGCAGGTGCGTCTGGACCTGAGGTAAGTCTTCAGACTCTATTGATTATGGCTTTGTGTTGGTAGTGATTGAATGCCTGCTGAGTGAATTCTTGCGTTAATTCATTGCCTAGGACTAGATTGATCTAGTTGGCCTAGGTTACTAATTCCTGAGTGGAACTATAGCAGGTAGGAGAGTGGTAGGAAGCTGAAATAATGAGCAGTGAAGGAAAAGGTGTAGGAAGAGTCGTAAGAAGGGACACAGAAAGAGGAGCAAGAGGTAGAGGTCATACTCGAGCTAGAGCTGTAGAGGACCTCAGATTGGGAGCTAGACCGGTAGAAAACCCTGGAGATGATGCTGGAGTTGCAGTGGACCCCAGAGTTGATGTTAGACCGGTAGAGGATCCTAGAATGGAAGCGGTCATGAGGACCCTAGAACAGATTGGTAATCTAATAGGTCAGCAGACTTAGGAACAAGCTGCTACGATTGCCCAAGCTACCGAGGCCGCTGTGGCCGCTACTGCTAATAATAATAATGGGAATCAAGGGCAGGGGCCAGTGAATGTGAATAGACAAATGCACCAATTGATTGAGCAGTTTATGAAGTTGAAACCGCCTAAATTCTCTGGAAGAGATAACCCTGAGGCTGCACCTCGATGGGTAGAGGAACTTGAGAAAGCTTTTGAGGTGTTGGGATGCACTAAGAATGAGAAAGTAACCTTGGCAGTATATCAGTTGCAGGACAATGCAAATGATTGGTGGAAGTTCACCAGGGATAGGGTGTTTCCAGAAGATACAGCCCGGACTTGGGCTGCTTTTACCGAGAGTTTATGTGAAAAGTATTTCTCGACAAGCGCTAGGGAGAGAAAGCTAGCAGAGTTTATGAGGCTCCGCCAAGGCCAGATGACGGTAGATTAATATGAGGCGGAATTTGCTAGATTGTCTAAATTTACACCGAGAATGGTAGAGCATGCCGATGATAAGGCGCGAAGGTTTCGGGATGGATTGAAAGATGATATTCGCAGTTAGCTGTTATTGGTGAATCTAAGGACTTATGAGGAAATATTTGATAGGACTCAAGTTCTTGAGCGGGATTAGGTAGATAGGGCCGTCGCTTCTGGGTCGAGATTTACCCCAGGTAGGGACAACCGTCAGTTAGGAAAGAGGCTAATGACGGGTAATCGACGTTTTATCCCTCCTGCTAGAAGGAACATAGGGAAGCCGGCCCGTAATCAAAATAGCGCATGTTGATTATGTGGGGAAAGGCATGGAAATGGGCCTTGTCTAACCCGGGGCGGAGCATGTTTTGGGTGTGGTGGATTTGGTCACCATATAAGATTTTGCTCAAATCTCAAGCAGAATAGGTTGCCTGCATTGCCGCCAGCTCGGAATGGGAACCAGACTGGAGCGGCCCAAACAACAAATCAGAATAGGCCACAGGTGCAAGGACGAGTGTATGCCATGGCTAGAAGAGAAATCGAGAACGCGCCAGGGGTTGTCATAGGTATGGTTTCTCTGTGCAACCATGCCACGTATGCTTTATTTGACCTTGGAGCGTCGCATTCCTTTATATCTGAGCAATTTGTTGAGCTGACTGGAATACAACCGCAATTACTTGATGCTGTGTTATGTGTAACGACTCCCTTAATGATAAGATGCTAGTATCATTGGGGTGTTCAAACTGTAAGATTGTGATTGGGGATAGGGAGGAAAAGATTGATTAGCGGTTCTAGCCATGTACGATTTTGATGTGATAGTGGGAATGGACTGGCTGTCTAAGCAGATGGCCGTAATGGATTGTAATAGTAGGGTGATCCAATTTAATCCCATTAAACATTCGGAATTCAAGTTTGTGGGAAATCAAGGGGGACCCTCGATTCCATGGAGTTCGTCGCTAGAAATGGCTAAGTTATTGAATGAAGGGTGTCAAGGATTTATAGCGGCAGTAGTTGATTCGACGGCTGATGAGCCGAGGCTAGAGGATATAGTCGTGGTGTGCGAATATCCCAATGTGTTTCCTCAGGAATTACCAGGATTTCCACCGGAAAGGGAAGTAGAGTTTGTAATCGAGTTGACACTTGGAACTGAGCCAATATCGAAGGCACCTTATAGAATGTTGCTATCGGAGTTAAAGGAATTAAAGGTGCAAATGCAATAATTGTTAGACAAGGGATTTATTCGTCTTAGTGCGTCTCCGTGGGGAGCGCCAGTTTTATTTGTGAGAAAGAAAGATAGATCGTTGAGGTTATCTATCGATTATAGGCAGCTAAATCAGATGACGATAAAAAATAAATATCCCTTGCCGAGGATTGATGGTTTTTTTGATCAGTTACAAGGGGCTTCGGTGCTCTCTAAAATTGATTTGAGAACGGGATATCATCAGTTGAGAATTAGGAAGGAGGATATACCAAAGACGGCATTTAGGACGAGATACGGACATTATGAATTTACGGTAATGCCGTTCGGATTGATGAATGCCCCTGCTGCCTTTATGGACCTAATGAATCGGGTGTTTAAGGAGTTTTTAGATCAATTCGTGATTGTTTTCATAGATGACATATTGGTGTACTCGAAGAGCCTAGAGAAGCATGAATTTCACTTGAGTAGAGTGTTGCAGACTTTAAGAGAGAATGCACTAAATGCTAAGTTTAGCAAGTGCGAGTTTTGGCTCAATCGAATAGTGTTTCTCGGACATGTGATCTCTGGGGAAGGAATCTCAGTGGATCCAACAAAGATTGAGGCGGTAATGAAATGGCCGAGACCAATGACGGTGATAGAAGTTTGGAGCTTTTTGGGCTTGGCTGGATACTATCGTCGCTTCGTAGAAGGATTTTCGGTAATAGAAACGTCGTTGACGCATTTGTTGAAAAGGAAACGAGATTTGAGTGGATCGATAAATGTGAAAGGAGTTTTCAGGAGTTGAAGCATAGATTAACGACAGCACCGGTGTTGACTATTCCATCAGGACCTGGAGGATATGAAATCTATAGTGATGCGTCGTTGAAAGGATTGGGGTGTGTACTCATGCAAAATGGACAAGTAGTGGCCTACACATCAAGGCAGTTAAAACTGCATGAGTTAAACTATCCGACACATGACTTGGAATTAGCCGCAATAATATTCGCCCTGAAGATTTGGCGACACTATTTATGCAGAGAGAAATTTCAGATCTATACTGATCATCAAAGCCTCAAATATTTATTTTCTCAAAAGGAATTAAACATGAGACAGCGTCGGTAGATGGAATTATTGAAAGATTATGACTGTGATATATTATATCATCCCGAGAAGGCTAACCGGGTAGCCGATGCCTTGAGTTGAAAGTCGAGCATCGCGCATTTAATGGTCAAAGAATGGACATTGTTGGAAAAAGTGGAAGACTCAGAGTTTAGATTTGAAGTAAGTCAAGTCTCGAGCTTGCTGGCTATGCTTAGGATTGAACTGGAGATCCAGACTAGAATTAAGACCTTGCAGTCTTCGGATCAAGAAATCTAAAGGATTCTGGAGATGGATGAGATCAAGAGAAAGCCGGACTTCCAGATATCCGAAGACGGGATATTGAAGTTCCGTGGACGTTTATGTGTGCCTGACGATGCGGAACTTAAGGAAGAAATTTTATCAGAAGCGTATCGTAGTAGCTATAGTATCCACCCAGATAGTACAAAAATGTATCAGAACTCGAGGCAGTACTACTGGTAGAATGGTATAAAGGAAAACATAGCCAGACATGTGGCCAAATGTCTGACGTGCCAACAAGTGAAGGCACGATATTATAAGCCCGGAGGATTATTGCGACCTTTGAAAATCCCGGAATGGAAATGTGAGCATATAATTATGAATTTTGTGTCGAGGTTGCCAAGGAGCCAAAGAGGCCATGATACTATTTGGGTGATTGTCGACAGATTGATAAAGTCGGCACACTTTTTGGCTGTGCGAAAGGATTTTGCATTAGATCGATATGCTGAGTTATATGTGCAGCTAATAGATCGTTTACATGGGGTACCAGTGACGATTACCTCAGATCGTGATCCTAGGTTTACTGTCAATTTTTGAAAAAGTCTGAAGACGGCGTTAGGATCAAAGCTGCAGTTCAATACAGCTTACCATCCACAAACGGATGGCCAGTCTGAGAGGACGATTCAAACTTTAGAGGATATGCTTCGGATATGTATGTTAGATTTTCAGGGTAAGTGGGAAGAGCAATTACCTTTAGCAGAGTTTGCTTATAATAACAGTTTTCAGCAGAGTATTGGAATGGCGCCCTTTGAAGCGCTATATGGCAAGGCTTGTAGAACGCCCGTGTGCTGGGATGAAGTAGGAGAAAGTAGTATCGCTGGGCCAGAGTTAGTTCAACAATCAATTGAGGCTGTTAAAGTGATTCGTGAAAGGCTAAAAACAGCTCAAAGCCGTCAAAAGAGTTATGCAGACAGAAGGCGAAGACCTTTGAAATTTCAAGTAGGGGATCACGTATTTCTTAAGGTATCGCCCATGAGGGGACTATCCAGGTTCGGTAAGAAAGGCAAGTTGAGTCCGAGGTACATGGGACCTTTTGAGGTTTTAGAAAGGATCGGGGATTTAGCGTATCGTCTTGCACTTCCGCCGAATTTATCGTAAGTGCATAACGTAATCCATGTATTGATGTTGAAGAAATATAAACCGGACCCAACTCATGTGTTAAATTATAAGGAGATCAAAATTAATGACAGGGTGTCCTATGTCGAGAGACCAGTAAGAATTAAAGATCGGAAAGAATGTGTTATAAGGAACAAGATGATCCCGATGGTCAAGGTTATTTGGGAACACCACGGGACAGAAGGCGCTACATGGGAAAGCGAAGAGCAAATGCAACGTCAATACGTCCATTTGTTTGAGTAGTGGTGCGATTTGTAAATTTCGATGACGAAATTTTTGTAAGGGAGGAAGAGTTGTGACATCCTGAAAATTTGTCCAATTGGGATTTATGAAATGCTTGGTTTTATGAACGTACTCGTAGCTAGTTCTCGCCCGGAACTAATCATTCCTAGGATACTAACCATTAGGGAAAGGCTAATTAGGGATTTAAATTCGTGCGATTAAGAGAAAATTCGATCGTGAATTGATTTTCGACCATAAAATCGCCGAGGTGACATTTTGAGCCACTGTTGACCGATCCAAGGATAGCCAGGGGTCAGTTCGCCACTATCATAGTAGTGGATCGCGGGTGATTCCGCTGGATCATGAAATGAACTGACGAATGATCCTAAACCTATACCAAACGATCGTGCCCCTCGGATCTAGCGGTCGATCCTCGCGATTTAAATGACAATCGAAATCATCACGAACCGAATGAACTTGCACGTAACTCGATTTATTATCAGTCACGAATCAAATATGCGAATTTCCCCAAAAAGCTGCCCGTTAGTTTGAGAAATGCTCAAGTTAGGTTTAAAAAAATTTAATTATTTATTTGAGCCTAAACTGGACATCGAAAAATTAGGAACTCACGATGGGACGTTAGGACGACGTTGTGGTTGAAACGAACAGCTTTGGATTTTCCCGAATCCTTCAGAAAAATTCAATTTTGGCGAGAAATGAGGAAAGTGATCATTTTACCCCTAGAAATTTGTTAAGGGCAAGTTTTAAGAGGGAAGGGCATTTTGGTCATTTTGTCCTAATTTTTGAGTTGGACAATTTTGACCTTGAATTTTTATGAAATTTCCAAATTGTCCTTGGATATTTTTGGAAAAGATTCGATCTCGGCCGTCGGTTTTAAGATAAGATCGAATCTAGGCCGTCAATTTGGATTGTGAGAGAAGGGCATGATCGTCATTTTGGCCCTCAATTATTAGTCTTTGACTATTTATGCCCAAAGTTACACTCTCTCTCCTCACTTTCTCCCTCTCTCTCCTTCGGCTCCCTCCCCTCCCCTCACCGAACCGACCGCCCCCCCAGCCCTCGCCGCCACCGCCGATCGCCGGACATCGCCTACCGTGCCGCGCCACGCCACCACCTAGCCACCAGCCCCACGTCGCCGTCCCTTTTCTCTCTCTCCCTCCCGCTCGTGTGGCCGTGAGCCGCGGCAAGGAAGCCGCCGCCACCACCGCACGCCGTCCGCGCCACCACCGAGCCGCGCCGCCGCTCGCCGCCGTCCCCGCTGATCGCCGACGCTTTCCGCTCTAGCCAAGTCAGTCTAGTGTTTGGGTAAATCGCGCCCTAAACCTTATTTAGGACGTCGGGTATCGATGGACAATTTAGGGTGGATTCGGGTTTTAATAGACGTGGATTAGCACGGTTCTAGGAGCGAAAATGATTAGCGGGCTTTAGGATTGAAATCGAAAGATTTTGGTGAATTTTTAGAGGCCGATCGATGGTTGGAAATTGCTATTTTGAGTGCTGTGATGTGCTATTTGGTATGTGGTTAGTGCCATTAGATCCGGCTCGGAATTTCGTGAAAATGTCATGAAGAGCCGGAACTGATTTGTTGTGGTTTTGATATGGAAAAATGTCAATTGGTATGTTGATTGCGTGTTTGTATTGTGGCTGAGTTGTGGTGGTGAAATTGGGTGTATTAATGTGTAATTGATTGATACTCGAGTGTGCGCACGTGTGAGGTGTGAGATGTGCAATATGCGTGTGATCACTAAAAGACCCTGAAACGTGTTTACGTGGGGTACAGATAAAATATGTGGTGTGCGAGTATGTGCGAGTGATCACTAAATTCCTAAAGCGGTACCATTACGCGAGGATATTTATCCGTCCTGAGGCGGTACCATTACGCGGGACGATGCCCGGTATTATCGGAGGATGGCCAACCTGAGGCGGTGCTATTACGCGGGTTGTGTCGTAGGTGATAGGTATTGAGCCTGAGACGGTACCACTACGCAGGTAAGTTACATGGCCTAAAGCAGTACCATCACGCGGGGCGAGTAGTGTCGTAAATATAGCCAATCTGAAGCAGTACCATTACGTGGGTTGTGCATTAGGAGAACGGATGTTGAATCTGAGGCGGTAACACTACACGGGCAAGATACATGGCCTGAGGCGGTACCATTACGTGGGCCGGAAGTGTTGTTTGAGTTAATCGCAGTGAGCCTGAGGCGGTACCACTACGCGGGCCACTAGCTAGATAAGTGGGAGATGGTCGCAGTGTACTTGAGACGGTTTTATTATGCAGGTCATCGGCGAGTAGTGTGGAAAAGATGTGATGAAATCGAAACGAATGTGTGAAATGAGATTTGAATGTGCATGTGATTGGATATGGTGTGGTTGTGACTAACGTGCAGGTTGAACGCAGGATAGGCCTAAGTAAGAATAAATGATGTGCCTGCTATGCGATGGTTGGGTGTGTGATTGTGTTTTGTGATTGTCTGGAGGTACGTGATAGCCTAGGTAGGATTTAGGAGTGTACTTATTGAGATGTAATCTCATGGTTGTTTCAACTAATATTTTTCAGAATCCCTGCCTGATCAACGAATCCCCCTCCGCCACCGCCACCTGAGCATTTTGGAGTATCGATGCACACCGAACATGATGTTGTAGAGTTCCCTATAGATGACTATATGACCTGGATTAAGCATACTACAATAGTCTTTGTAGATGTAGGATTACTCCTATGGGAGGCCCATACATATACCATGTGGTTCTTCCGAGACGGGATAGACGAATTTGATCCCGTCCGAGGATTTGACATCCCCTTTGATGGAGTTGGGGATCGGGACCCGTCTACTATACCTCCTCCGAATGGTGAGTTGACTAGTATGGAGACTAGTCTAGCACAGTCAGGACTACAGCTGGCGCCCGTAATACCTGAGTCTTCGGGGGCTGAGCAAGAACCAGAGCCCAAAAGATCGCAAGCAGAATACGATTCGATGGATGTGGATCTTGAACTCATCCTAGAGGAGGAACCAGAAGAGGAGGAACTCGAGGCGGAACCTGAGAACGAGCCTACTGAACCTGAAGGAGAATCGGAGTTTATACCCCCGTATAAGCAGTGGATTGACCCCGAATTTGTACCAGAGTACGGGTTTGATGAAGAGTCCGACTCGGAGGAGCGGATTGAGGTCCCAGCGAAGTCGGGTGACATAAACCACCCGATTAAAATTGAGGCTGAGTCGGAGTCTTCGGAGGAACAGACCGTCCAGGGGGATTCAGGTTCAGAAGACGAGGAGTCTGACTCTGAGTGGACGCCGAGCAGAGGGCATAGGGGCTACAGTAGGGGTTGGGATTAGACTTTTTGGAGAGTACCATTTTTTAGGATAGAATATCCGTGTCATCGATCATTTTGATATCAGTGGTTGTAGTACGGTGTGTGCATATGTATATTGGTGGTTTGTAAATTGTGAATATTTTGTGAGTTTGAATGAGAAGTGAATATGTCCATTCTCTCTATTCTCCCCAGTTTTAATTGTCCTGGTATTTGTGGTTTCCGCTGATCGTTCAAAATATCTGATATTTATAAGCGAGGTCGGCGATACCCTGGGATGTCACATAAATCGATCAGAGAAGTGTGTCACGAGCTCGATGGGGTTTGGGGCGTGACATGCACAATCTCATTGCTTGCCTGCTTCCCAAGTAATAGCTCATGAAAATCTCGTCATGATGGATAATGATGAGCTTTGCTTTGAACTGGTTAGTGCATCTAGGTTCTTTAATCTTTAAAAGCAATTTATTCTTTGTTTTGATTATTGGGCGTTACATTATTGGTTGCACACTCACATGATTATCACTTACATGTTAGTGATTTAAGATTAAAACCTAGAAAGATTGCATGCAAAAAATTATTGATATAAAGAAAAAAAGTATCGAAAAAGCGTTAGATTACTATAGCATAATCAAGTTGCCATATCTGTAAAACTCTCATTAGCAAAAGTAAATTGTACTCTTGCATTTTACTTAAGTTTCTAATTGTCCCATAACCTATTAGTGGCGGTTCCAAAAAGGTAAGATATGTTATGGGTTTAAATTCCAAGTTGCGTTTGGTTTGTATTTGAGCGAGTCTGTGCAAAGTGACGGAACCATCTCTCTAATGAGTAACCGTTTGAGCCCATCTAAATCTGGCAAAATGGGTATAAAATCCATTTGTTGAAATGGGTCATAAATGGGACATCTCAAATTGCGTGAGCCAACCATAAAGGGTTTGTAAAATGAAAAGGCAAAATAAATGAGTCTAAATGGGCATGTTGTGAACTCATTTGCAACCGACTTAACCCATTTCTTAGCTTGGCTCACTCATGCGCGAGCTAGTCAAGAAAAGGAGGATGGGACGCTAGGTTGCACGCTCACTCTCTTTTCTCTCTCCCTCTTCAATTGGCCGGATTTGATTCGCCGCCACCCCAACGCTGCGCATCTTCCGTGGCCCTCCCTCTATTCAGCTATTACAAATCGTCCAATTCAGTCGCTAAACGCCACTTCCTTTATTCAGCCTCTTGATTCAAGATCAATCCCGATCTCGCCCTCACTCTCTGCTCTCGAAATCGATTCGGTTCTACCCAATCAACCATCGCCAAAAGTCCCAATTTCGTCTCTGATTCAATAAAACCATGTATCGAAGATTCCCAAAGCGAATGGAACATGCAAGTTGGGAGCCCCAAAATCGTTCCTTCAACGCCTGTCGCCAGGTTGAGCTTGAGTGATCAGGCTTTCTTTCTCTTTGCCTTCATTATTGCACTGTAATTGTTCTTTTTCTTTTTCTGGGTCATTTTATTTTGTGTTTTTTTAGCTGAAAGTATACAAAATTATTGCACAACTGCGGTGTTTTAAAGCTGAAGTTTGTAGTGGTGTGGGGAGTGGGGTTGATCATGATGAACTGAGTTTGAAATTTGATTGATACAGACTTTTGTTATGTTCACGAGGCTTGTGGTCACCATTGTTCTGACACTATATATAAGATAGACTGATTACGTTTAAGATTATGTGATGTATATATGTGGTGTGTGCTTGACATGCTTGATCCAGCACACTTCTCAATTGGGTCAAGGTCAATTCATGTTGAAACTACGATGATAGGAGATAACGGAACCGGTATGGTCAAATTTTGTAGATTCTTAACACACTGAACCACTGTTGACCATTGAAAAGTAAAAGGTCTTGTTGCTGACTGATATCTAATTCAATGGAAATCCATAGTTGCTTGGCTCTGATTTGAATACTGAGACACTTCGTGCTAATCGTGATTCAAAACATGACAGTTTCAAGCAAAAAACTGTGGAAGACAATTGCCTTCAAGATTGCTTGGAAACTTTTGCTGCAACTTTAGGTCATTTTTCCAGCTGAAGTGCTTGGTTAATTTCCATTGCAGGTTCTTTTGTCCAAGAGTGGTTGGAAGCCAATTCCTCTTGTTGACATAATAGAGGGACCTGTGGTGAAGAGAGCTTATCAGATAGCCTTGCTTTGCCTTCATCCAGACAAAGTTGCAGCACAAGGGTGCTACTTCACATCCAAAGTACGTAGCAGAACAAGTCTTCGACATATTGCAGGTGATTTTCGTTACTTACCTGATGCGTTCTATGTTGGTTTGTGATTTTGGGATAGTCAGAACACATTCTTCTCATTAATAAAGGCAGAGTTTGTCAATATTATTGTAGTTGCTATAATCTTTTCATAAGTCACAACGTGCTAATGAATAAAAAACTCTTCCCCAGGTTTATGCTCTGCTGTTGTGTTTTGGGGAGGCATGCATTTGGTACGTCGCTTTTAAATTTTTTCATTGTTTGATTCCTCTGTTTTTAAGTATGCATGCGTCAAGCTTGTGCTCTCGCTTTCTCTGTTTGTATATGTGAGTAACATAGTCAGAACACGCTCTCTGCCGGCTTGTGTTGGTCCCACATTTAGTTGTTGCTGTTATAGTTCTGGCTTCATTGTCTCCCGATACTTGTTTGGCCATTGCACGTAAATCCTACGAAATGATGGGGAGGGTGTTCGCCGAGTGAGATGGAGATCCCCACATTCAGGAGACCTCTCGTCCTTTACTGTGCAAAAAAATTCCTTTTTTCGTGCAGTCAAATCTCGGGATTTTGGCCCTCCTCTTGATTTGCAATCAGTCTTCATTTGCCTTGTTCAACTTTTCTCGGTTGTATTTCAGCGTGTGAACGCCCAAATTTGGCCGAGCGAATAAATATTGTTTCCATATTGCTACAAATCCCCACAGTTCCTTTCTCTAAAGTTCACTCATCACCTCCATGATTTAACGGCCAACTCATTTCATGCACATTAACTTATGGATTATTTACCTTAATCTCTCTCATTCCAACCCCCCGCTCAATGTCTTGCCGATCTTGGCTGCCATATTTTCAAGTAAAAATATTCCAGTGATTTCTCCTCTTGGTTGGCCATGATCTCTTTCCCGCTTTTGCCTCCTCAAATCTCCAAAATTATGTCGTTGGTTTAGTTGGATTAAAACTTAAAAGGTCGAGATCATGAGTTAAAAAGAGAAGTTGCCCTTTTGGTCAACTAATTTATTTTGTGGTTTATAAGGCTAATTAGCCTAAGTGCAAGCTTAATTGACCTTGCTTATGATTGAATTGAGGAATGATTGCTCTCAATATCAATTAGTGATGCATGACTCTTCGAAAGGTAGAATAGGATACTATAAGATAAATGACTTGCTTATATCTCATACACTAAATTCTAAAGAGGCTCGTTGCATATCAGGTCAATCCTCGTCTCCATTAAAGCAACTCATTCATGGTTATTGCTATCTTATTATCGTTTGCCTTGTATGGGATCATTCTTATCAAAAAGCAAATGACTTGCTTATATGTATGCACAATATTGCTTTCTATTCCTTAGCAATAATGAAGGCAAACTCTTTGTGTGATAATGTTCCGTAAAAATCTTAGAACTCCCGCTATAGAAAGGTATGCAATGTGTACTCCTCTAGCTATAAACAGAAGCCCTCACTTTTCCCGTTTCTCTTTTTTTTATTTTTGCCAATTCGATCTTCTTATCATGGCCCTGAGCAATGCAAACCTCTTCCTCTTGGCGGCTCCTCTGAAAACACTATGGCGAGAAGTACTAGGAGTAGTGGGTTTAATTGATTTTTCTGTTTTAATCGAGCCATAATTAGGGAAAGTGATCTAAGTGAAAGTTGAAGTAGACATCCTTAGCTTCAATTGGAAACAAGAATCACTTAATTTGAAGTTTGTCAAGGCCTTAAATTTCATTAATACGTAGAAGGTCAGAATCATAGGTAAAAGAGAGAAGTTGCCCTTTTGGTCAACTAATTTATTTTGTAATTTATAGGGGTAATTAGCCTAAACGCATGCTTAAATAGACCTTGCTTGTGATTGAATTGAAGATTGATTGCTCTTAATATCGATTAGTGATGCATGACCCTTCAATGGGTAGAATAGGATATTATAAGATAAATGACTAGCTTATATGTCATGCTCTAAATTCTGAAAAGACTCATTGCATATCAGTTCAATCTTAGTCTCCATTAAAGCAACTCATTCATGGTTATTGCTATATTATTATCGCTTGCCTTATATGGGATTGTTCTATTCGAAAAGTAAATGACTTGCTTATATGTATATAAAATATCACATTCTATACCTTGGCAATAATGAAGGCTAAGTCCTTGGGTGACAATATTCTGTAAAAATCATGGAACTTTCGTTATAAAAAGGTATGCAATGTGGACTCCTCTAACCATAAATGAAAACCCTTGCTCTTCCTGTTTCTGTTTTTTTTTTATCATGGCCCTAAGCAATGCAAAGCTCTCCCTCTTGGCAGTTCCTTTGAAAACACTACAGTGAGAAGCGCTAAGAGTAGTGAGTTTAATTGCCGTTTTGCTAAACTAATAGATTTTGTGGTTTGTAAAGCTAATTAGCCTAAATGCATGCTTAATTGACCTTGCTTATGATTAAATTGATGATTGATGACAAAATTAATATCGATTAGTGATGCATAACCCTTCGACGAGTAGCATAGGACATTGTAAGATAAATGACTTGCTTCTATGTCATGCACTAAATTCTGAAAAGACTCGTTGCATATTGGGTTAATCCTAGTTTCCAATAAAGCAACTCATTCATGGTTATTGCTATCTTTTTATCGCTCGCTTTCATTTTCTTTTCAATAAGAACGATCCCATACAAAGCAATCGATAATAAGATGGCAATAACCATGAATGAGTTGCTTTAATGGAGATCAAGATTGACCCGATATGCAACGAATCTTTTCAGAATTTAGTGCATAACATATAAGGAAGTCATTTATCTTACAATGTCCTATGCTACCCGTC
Source organism: Syzygium malaccense (assembly GCA_031216405.1). Taxonomy (NCBI): domain Eukaryota; kingdom Viridiplantae; phylum Streptophyta; class Magnoliopsida; order Myrtales; family Myrtaceae; genus Syzygium; species Syzygium malaccense. The sequence goes on along the minus strand of CM062256.1, from coordinate 7,623,940 downwards.
GAAGGGTCATGCATCTCTAATCAATAGTGAGAGCAATCAATCGTCAATTCCATCACAAACAATGTCAATTAAGCATGCATTTGGGCTAATTAGCCTTATGAACCACACAATCAATTTATTGACCAAAATGACAACTTCTCTCTTTTTTCCACAATTTTGACCTTCTAAGTTTTTATCCAGTTGAAGACCTTGACAAACTTCAAATTAAATATTTCTAATTGCCAATTGAAGCTTAGAACGTCTACTTCAACTTTCGTTTATATCACTTTCCGTAATTATGACTCAATTAAAAGAGAAAAATTAATTAAACCCACTACTCCTAGCACTTATTACCATAGTATTTTAAGAGGAGCTGCTAAGAGGGAGAGACTTGCATTACTTAAGGCCATGATAAAAAGATTGAATTGGCACGAGAAAAGAGAAATGGTAAGAGTGAGGATTTTTGTTTGTGGTGAGAGGAGTCCACAATGGATACCATTCTATAAAGGGAGTTCCAAGAGTTTTACAAAATATTGTCACACAAGGAGTTGGCCTTCATCATAGCCTTTCTATAGAATGTGATATTTTGCACACATATAAGCTAGTCATTTGCTTTTCGATAAGAACGGTCCCATACAAAGCAAGCGATAATGAGATAGCTATAACCATATGTAGTGGAGACTAGAATTGACTTGATATGCATGGAGCCTTTTCAGAATTTAGTGCATGACATATATGCAAGTCATTTATCTTACAATGTCCTATGCTACCCGTCAAATGGTCATGCATCACTAATCGATATTGAAAGCGATCAATAATCAATTCAATCACAAGCAATGTCAATTAGGCATAGCTTTATAAACCACAAAATCAATAAGTTGACCAAAGAGGCAACTTCTTCCTTTTACCTATGATTCTGACCTTCTAAGTTTTAATCCAATTTAAGGCCTTGACAAACTTCAAACTACATGATGCTAATTGCCAATTGAAGCTTAGGATGTCTACTTCAACTTTCATTTAGATCACTTTCTCTAATTATGATTTAATTAAAATAGAAAAATCAATTAATCCCACTACTTCCAGCATTTCTCGCCATAGTGTTTTAAGAGGAGTCGCCAAGAGGGAGATGTTTGCATTACTTAGGCCCATGATAAAAAAATTGAATTGGCAAAAAAAAATAGAAATGGAAAGAGTGAGGGTTTCAGTTTGTGGGGAGAAGAGTCCACATTGCATACCTTTTGATAATGGAAGTTCCAAGATTTTTACGGAACGTTGTCACAAAAGGAGCTAGCGTTCATTATTGTTAAGGTATAGAATGTGATATTTTGCATACATATAAGCAAGTCATTTCCTTTTCAATAAGAATGATTCCATACAAAGCAAACGATAACAAAATAGCAATAATCTTGAATGAGTTGCTTTAATAGATATTAGGATTGACCAGATATGCAACGAGCTTTTTCATAATTTAGCTCATGACATATAAGCAAGTTATTTATCTTATGGTGTCCTAGGCTACCCATCAAAGGGTCATACGTCACTAATCGATATTTAGAACATTGAATCATCATTTCACTCATAAGTAAGGTCAATTAAGCATGCATTTAGGTTAATTTGCCTTATGAACCACAAAATTAATTAGTTGACCAAATGGACAACTTTTGTCTTTTACCTATGATTCTGACCTTGTTAGTTTTAATTCAATTGAAGGTTTTGACAAACTTCAAATTAATTGCCAATTGAAGCTTAGGATATCTACTTTAACTTTCATTTAGATCACTTTCCCTAATTATGGCACAATTAAAACAGAAAAATCAATTAAACCCACTACTCCTCACGCTTCTCACCATAGTGTTTTCAGAGGAACTGCCAAGAGGGAGAGGTTTACATTACTCAGGGCCATGATAAGAAGATTGAATTGGCAAAGAAAAATGGGAAGATCAAGGGTTTATGTTTGTGGTGAGAGGAGTCCACATTACATACCTTTCTCTAACAAGAATTCCAAAATTTTGACGGAACGTTCTTACGCAAGGAGTTGGCCTTCATTATTGCTAAAGTTAGAATGTGATATTTTGCATACATATAAGTTAGTCATTTTCTTTTTGATAAGAATGATCCCAGATAAAGCCAGCGGTGATAAGATAGATATAACCATGAATGACTTTCTTTAATGGAGACTAGGATTGACTTGATATGCCAAGAGCCTTTTAAAATTTAGCGCGTGATATATAAGTAAGTCATTATCTTACAATGTCTTATGCTAACCGTCGAAGGATGATCTATCACTAATCAATATTGACATAATCAATCATCAATTCAATTACAAGCAAGGTCAATTCAGCATGCATTTAGGTTAATTAGCCTTATAAACTACAAAATCTATTAGTTAACAAAAAGGACTTCTCTCTATTACCTATAAATCTAACCTTCTAAGTTTTAATCCAATTGAAGGCCTTTACAAACTTCAAATTAAGTGATTCTAATTGCCAATTGAAGCTTAGGATGTCTGCATCAACTTTCATTTAGATCACTTTCTCTAATTATGGCTCAATTAAAACATAAAAATCAATTAAACCCACTATTCTTAGCGTTTCTCGCCATAGTGCTTTCAGAGGAGTCTCGAATAGCTGGAGATTTGCATTGCTCAAGGCCATGATAAGAAGATTGAAATGGCCAAAAAAATAACAAGAGAAATGGGAAGAGCGAGGGCTTTTGTTTGTGGTGAGAGGAGTCCCCAATGCATACCTTTCAACAACGGGAGTTCCAAGATTTTTACGGGGTTGTCATAGAAGGAGTTGACCTTCATTATTGTCAAGGTATTGAATGTGATATTTTGCATAGATATAAGCAAGTCATTTACTTTTCGATAAGAAAGATCCTATACAATGCAAGTGATAATAAGATAGTAATAACCATGAATGAGTTGCTTTAATGGAGATTAAGATTAACTTAATATGCAACGAACATTTTCAGAATTTAGTGCATGACGTATAAGCAAGTCATTTATCTTAAGTGTCCAAAGCTACCCGTCGAAGGGTCATGCATCACTAATCAATGTTGAGAGCAATGAATCATCAATTCACTAGTAACAGAGGTCAATTAAACATGCATTTATGCTAATTAGCCTTATAAACTACAAAATTAATTAATTGACCAAATAGGCAACTTCTCTCTTTTACCTATATGATTATGACCTTCTAAATTTTAATCCAATTGAAGGCCTTAACAAACTTCAAATGAAGTGATTCTAATTGCCCATTGAAGCTTAGAATGTCTACTTCAACTGTCATTTATATCTCTTTCCCTAATTTTGGCTCAATTAAAATAGAAAAATCAATTAAACCCACTACTAGTGTTTCTCGCCATAATGTTTTCGGAGGAGCTGCCAAGAGGAAGAGGTTTGCATTGCTTAGGGTCATGATAAGAAGATTGAATTGGCACAAAGAAAGAGAAATGGGAAGAGCGAATGTTTTTGTTCATGGTGAGAGGAGTCCATATTTCACATCTTTCCATAACAAGAGTTTCAAGATTTTTATGGAATGTTGTCACACAAGGAGTTGGCATTCATTATTGCTAAGGTGTAGAATGTGATATTTTGCACACATATAAGCAAGTCATTTTCTGTTCGATAAGAACGATCCCATACACTAGCATATATGTATGCAAAATATCATATTCTATACTTTGGCAATAATGAAGGCCAACTCCTTGTGTGATAACATTCCGTAAAAATCCTGGAATTCTCCGTTATTAAGGTATGCAATATAAACTCCTCTCACCTCAAATAAAAACCCTCACCCATCCCATTTCTCTTTTCTTTGCCAATTCAATCTTCTTATCATGGCCCTGAGCAATGCAAACCTCTCCCTCTTGGCAACTCCTTTGAAAACACTATGGCAAGAAGCGATAGGAGTAGTAGGTTTAAGTGATTTTTCAATTTTATTTAAGCCATAATTAGGAATAGTGATCTAAAGGAAAGTTGAAGTACACATCCTAAGCTTCAATTAGCAATTAGAATTACTTAATTTGAAGTTTGTCAAGGCCTTCAATTGGATTAAAACTTAAAAGGTCAGAATCATAGTAAAAGATAGAAGTTGTGCGTTTGGTCAACTAATTGATTTTGTGATTTATAAGGTTAATTAGTCTAAATGCATGCTTAATTGACCTTTGTTGTGAATGCATTGATGATTCATTGATCTCACTATCAATTAGTGATGCATGACCCTTCGACGGGTAGCTTAGGACACTGCAAGATAAATGACTTGCTTATATGTTATGCACTAAATTCTGAAAAGGTTAGTTGGATATCAGGTCAATCCTAATCTCCATTAAAACAACTCATTCATGGTTATTGCTATCTTATTATCACTTGCCTTGTTTGGGATTTTTCTTATCAAAAAGTAAATGACTTGCTTATATGTATGCAAAATATCATATTCAATATATTGGCCATAATGAAAGCTAACTCCTTCCGTGACAACGCCCCGTAAAAATCTTGGAACTCCCATTATTAAAAGGTATGCAATGTGGACTCCTCTCACCACAAACAAAAACCCTCGCTCTTCCCATTTCTTTGTTTTTTTGCCAATTCAATCTTCTTATCATGGCCCAGAGTAGTGTAAACCTCTTTCTCTTGGCGGCTTCTCTGAAGAGACTATGGTGAGAAGTGTTAGACATAGTGGGTTTAATTGATTTTTCTGTTTTAATTGAGCCATAATTAGGGAAAGTGATATAAATTATGGTTGAAGTAAATATCCTAAGCTTCAATTGGCAAGTAGAATTACTTTATTTGAAGTTTGTCAAGGCCTTTAATTGTATTAAGACTTAGAAGGTCAGAATCTTCGATAAAAGAGAGAAATTGCCCTTTTGGTCAACTAATTGATTTTGTGGTTTATAAGGCTAATTAGCTCAAATGCATGCTTAATTAACATTGCTTGTGATTGAATTGATGATTGATTGCTTTCAATGACTAGCGACCCTTGGACGAGTTGCTTAGGACATTGTAAGATAATGACTTGCTTATATATCATTCACCAAATTCTGAAAAGGCTCGTTGCATATCAGGTAATCCTAGTCTCCACAAAAGCAACTCATTCATAGTTATTACTATCTTATTATCGCTTGGCTTTTGTGCCTTTTGTGGAATTGTTCTTATCGAAAAATAAATGACTAGCTTATATGTATGCAAAATATCACATTCTATATCTTGGCAATAATGAAGGCTAACTCCTTGTGTGACAAAGTTCCATAAAAAATTTGGAACTCCCGTTGTAGAAAGGTATGCAATGTGGACTCCTTTCAACACAAAGAAAAACCCTCGCTCTTCCCATTTCTCTTTTTTTTTTGGCCAATTCAATCTTCTTATCATGGCTCTAAGCAATGCAAACTTCTCTCTCTTGGCGGCTCCTCTGAAAACGCTATGGCAAGAAGCACTAGGAGTAATGAGTTTAATTGATTTTTCTGTTTTAATTGAGCCATAATTATGGAAAGTTATCTAAATAAAAGTTGAAGTAGATATCCTAAGATTCAATTGGTAATTAGAATCACTTAATTTAAAGTTTTTCATGGCCTTCAATTGGATTAAACTTAGAAGGTCAGAATCATAGGTAAAAGAGAGAAGTTGCTCTTTTGGTCAACTAATTGATTTTGTGGTTTATAAAACTAATTAGCCTAAAAGCATTCGTAATTGACCTTGCTTGTGATTGAATTGATGATTGGTTGCTCTTAATATTTATTAGTGATGCATGATCCTTCGATGGGTAGCTTAGGATATTGTAAGATTAATGACTTGCTTATATGTCATGCACTAAATTCTGAAAAGACTTGTTGCATATTAGGTTAATCCTAGTCTCCATTAAAGCAACTCATTTACAGTTATTGCTATCTTATTATTGATTGCCTTGTATGGAGTGTTCTTATCGAAAATAGAATGATTTACTTATATGTATGCAAAATATCGCATTCTATACCTTAGCAATAACGAGGACCAACTTATTGTGTGATAACGTTCCGTAAAAGTCTTGGAACTTCTGTTATAGAATGGTATGTAATGTGGACTCCTCTCACCACAAACAGAAACCCTCGCTCTTCCCATTTCCCTTTTCTTTGCCAATTCAATCTCTTTATCATGGCCTTAAGTAATGCAAACACCTCTCTCATGGCGGCTCCTCTAAAAATATTATGGCAAGAAGCGCTAGAGCCAAATATGATAGGAGGAACTATAACCCCCCTCACCCAAAGTAGTAGCCCTACACATGCCTTAGGTTCGAAGGGTTATTTAGGACTACTGTGCATTTTGCTACACATATAAGGTCCCATTACAAGTTGGAGAGTGAAGAAGTGAAGTGGATGAGGTTGGAAGTGAAACACGTGACGTAGGAACCATCAGGGGACGGCAAGGGCTGCGGTTGGCCCCTGATCAAGGCGGTTCGACCCATACAAGTTAAGAAGTTAAGGTTGAAGACCGTAGCAAGGAATGTACCAATGCCTGTGAAAACAAAAAGTGTTGAACTACAAGAGATGGAATTGGAGATGAAACTGGAGATGGAGAGGAGGACGTCTAAGGTATTGGAAATGCTCTAGGGATTTGGGAGACTAAGGAAGAACTTGCAATGTGAGGTCTATGAGATGTCGATTATCTTGTATTGAAATAAGTATGAGTTATAGACTTTAATAAGGAGCCTAGTGATTTAACCTACTGCTTGTTGAAATTCAATTGGGGGTTAATAATCACTTTGTATTAATTAATCAACCCATAATTGATTATGAGGTTGATTGGTAATCAAATGTATGATCAACATCAATTTCTCAAATCAAACTCAATTTTCTTGGTGAAAGATTGATTGAGTGAACTTGCTAATATTTGGATTAAGTGATTATGTGAATAAGGATGGGATGACAATGGAGACTGGTGGTCGAGAGTTTGAGGAGGTGGTCCAAGGTGGTGGTTAGACTTAGGTTTATTTGCTTAGCTTGGTAGTTATTAGGCTAGCTTAATTAACAGCCATATGAATTAATAATCAAAATAGCTCAGATTTTATAAATTTAAAAATAAAATTAAACTTAGAATCACTCCCTTAATAAATGAGTTATTTAGTTTAGAATGATACTATCATTCTCAATAAAACGAGTAGAAGTTAGGCCCGCCTTAATTTAACTCAAATTTAGGAATTAAGCTTAGTCTTTAGCATCAAGCTTACAGGGGTTCATGTCCCGAGATCTATAATAAGGTGATGTAATTCTTTACCCAACTTGATATTTGATCAAGCTCATGGGTAACCATGTCACAGGGCGTCGAGCAAAGCCATGCATATTCTTTACCCGACAAGTATCGGATTTTGTTTCTCGTAATTTACTTTAAATCTTTTCAATTCTTGGGCATTTTACTTTCCGCACTTTCAATACATTAATTGTTCTTTTTCTTTTTAGCACGGTTAGGATAAGCCTTAGGATCACTAGTAAACTCCTAAAAATAATTACATGAACACTTAGCGATATCGAATGAACATTAGGACTCATAATTGGAAAAGACCGTTTGATCACTTTGAGGAGAAATCCAACCAAGTTAGAGGTACTGAAGGGACACTAGTAGAAACTAGGGTTAATATCATAAAAAATCTCAAACTGATACACTTAAGACAAATTTACCCCAAATTAATTTTTTGATCACCGAAAATCCAAACTGGTATATCTATGACAATTTCACCCTCTGTCAGTTTTTGTTAAATTTTATTTCCAAATTTCTGAGTTGGATGACACGTGGTAGTTGACGGATATATGAGTTTGGGTTTTTACCCTCCTTTTGTAATAGGTGTGCCAGTTTGTGATTTTTCATAATATTAATCCAATTTGAAGAAGGGTAAATTTATCACAAATCTATTAATTTTGGGTTTTTTGTGGTCAAAATATTAGTTTAGGATAAATTTATCACATGTGTACCAGTTTAGAGTTTTTGGTGGTCAAAAAATTAGTTTGCCATAAATTTATCATAGATGTACTAGTTTGGGATTTTTCATGGTATTAACCTTAGAAACTATTAGTGTAATCACGTTCATGAACTTAGAAAACTCATTGTGTAGAAAGTGAGGCAATCTCTCGTGCCTCACTTTGTTTCTAGCCAACTCCAAAAGGCTAGTGGCATCTCCCATCTCACATAGAATCCTTTCGGATTAATCTGAACATAAAAAATGAAACCAACGTTGCGTGAGGTGAGGGCTTGTGAGAGGCCGCGCCTAATTGAGAGCCATTGACCTACCTTTTGGGCATTACCTCTAAACCCATCCTTTTCCTCCAACAACTCGTGTCGATGAAAAAGAAGGGATGCAACAAATACAAACCTATAGCCATTAACCTTGTACTTCAAAGATGGGCAATCGAAATTTTTCATCATAGGATTTTGGTGACGGATGAAAATTGCCTATAGTTTCTCATCACAGGTCTTTGTTGACACATTAGAAAGGCACCTAGAGTTTCTCATCGTAGGACTTTGGAACTACCTAGAGTTTTTTATCATAGGTGTTGAAACCACTCGGAGTTTTTTATCCTAGGAATTTGTATGCCTATGGTTCTACGCTCACGACTTGAAATGTCTAAGGTTTTTCACTTAAAAATTTGAGATGCCTAAAGTTTTTCACTCTGAATTTGAAAAGTGTCATAATTTTCGTACGGCGCTCACTTTAGTGTCAAAACTTTTCACTAGATCACTTAAGTGCTCAATCGAAGAAAAATTTATCACTTAAGGGCCTCCGGTGATAAATTCTAGCTGAAAGTCTTACGTGGCTTTATTAATTAGATATTAATGTCCACATGGATTTTTTATAAGAAAAAGGAAGTCCACATCGTCTACATCTTTGGTCAATCAAGTTTACACAGACAGTGGAAACACACCACTGTTGTCCTTCAAGGTGCCATCGTCATCGAAGGCTTCAAACGAGCCATCATCTATGGCCATCGTAGATATTCTATGACTAACAAGGCGGGTTGTCATCCCTTTTCCTTCACTGTGGTAGATCAGATCTAGCCGACTTAGAGTCATGGTGATAAAGCCAACTAGATTTGGACGAGTGGCTCAAGTGGAGAAAACAGGCGAAGACTTGACAATTCTTCTTCAAGCAGCTTTTGGTGCAACTATATCGATGAGTCCCGCTGTGATAGCACTAGTCAACAAGTAGTCGATTTAATCCTTGAGTTATTTCAATGACGACAAAGGAAAGCCTTTCCCAGTGCAACGCTGTTTAGACTTTCTCCATGGAGTTTGGTAAATTCTAAATATGACTTTGATTCTATCCCAATTTATCTTTTATTTTCTGTTTCATTTTGTTTTTTTTCCATTCTCTTGCTGTTTGCCAAATTCCATTGCCATTGGTTGCACTGTAGAGGGGGAAATTGAATTTTCAAGGAAGATGTTTGATGAATGACGGAGCTGAACTCTATTTTGAGGAGTTTTTTGTTCAAGATAGTGATTCATCTTAGGTCTTCTTCATTATCCTTAAGACGCCAAAAAATCGCCATCACTACTACCTTCCATTGCGCCCATAGCCCTGCCAAGCCCACCTTTGTTTGCCCTTTTTTTCGAAAGCAATCGCTGGAGAACTCATGCCACGGCCGCCACTGTGGAGACTAACTATGCAACTTAAAGGGGTGGGGGGAGGGAGTGAATAGGTTGCTTAGGAAGATATTATAATTTTTCGCAGAAAACAGCGGATAACAGATATGTATCGAAAAACACTAAATGTATGAGAGAAAAAGTATCTTTTGTATGCAGGAGATGATAAACAGAAATATAAATAGCTGCATACAAGGATATATAGTGGGTCAGCTTTATTCCCAAGCCTACGTCCACTCTCACCACTAACAGTCACAAGTTGGCCGGATTGCACTAGTAATTTCGTAATCAAATTACACTTCTGCAAGCACCACTCCTATCAGATTATAGATCACACTATCAAGAGATGGATGCAGCTATCACTTGGTACACTTGAAACTTCGATACAATTATAATGCAGCAAGTGCTATCGACTAAATAGGAGCTTTTTGCTTAGTATACAGTAAGTAAAAGATTTCAGAATTCTTGTAAGCACACACACTTACTCTTAACTTGTTAGCTTCAGAGACCTTCTCTTTTATAGACATCTTCAAACTAGTCGTTATTGATGTCTCAAAGAGGCAAAGTAGACATTAGAGTTGTTGGAGCTGTTGTCCTTGGAACTAACTGCCTATGTAGCCTATTCCTGAACTTCTGCAGACTTTCCCGAAATAGCTTCTGCCATTTTACCGTAGCTGTGATAATGACTACCTGTCAGAACGACTTTTCTCCTTTTTACATGTAAACGTCATCATTTGAGACTATTTATGCTAACTCCACATGTCGGTGAACCATATGGGTTGGAAAAATTGATAAAAAGTCTCAAATTGGAATTGGCATTTAAATGATCGTTTTTTTTAAGTGGCACTAAAGTAATCCAGCAAAAATTGTTGGTACCAAAGTGCCATACGAAAGTAATAGCACCTCTAGTGTCCTTTTCCCCGGGATTTGAGGTTGTTGGCACCAAAGTAATAGGTTTTTCACTCGGAACTTGAAATTGTCTAAGGTTTTTCACTTAGAATTTGAGAAGCCTAAGATTTTTCACTCAAATTTTAAATGTCTTAAGATTTTTCACTCAAAACTTGAAATGTTGATATTTTTTCACTCAAAACTTGAAATACCTAAGGTTTTTCACTTAGGATTTGGAAATACATAAGGTTTTGCATTTATAGTAGCTTAGAAATTCAATAATATTAAGATGAATCATGAGGCTTCAAAGAGCAACTCTAACTTTGGGTACTAGGAACTCTTTGGTCTTCGAGGAAGCATTACATGTCAAACATGATTTAAGCAAATATACATATGTATTCATCAAAGAAATAGACCATCAAGGCCACTAAAACACATTTCAAAGCTTATTTCATCAAATCAATTGAGGTTCATGCATAAGGATTTTACCATGCTTGCATCAACAAATTTGCACTGGGGAGAACCATCATTAAGACAATATTTAATTATAACGTAATTTCTTGAAAATGTTGAATGAGAGATTTTCAATCGAAAATGTATTTTCACTCAGTGTCATTTAGGAAGGCTATTTTGGTCAATCCATTGATGCGGGAATATGAGTCACTCAATATTACCATTATCATCACGTCGACAAGCGTTCGAGTTTTCTCGCAAACAGTACAACCTTATCAATATGAGAGGTCTTTATCGGGATTGTAATGTCGGCCCTATCAACGACTTAGCTTATCAAAAAGGGATATTTCCATTCATGGCTTTAAAAGAAATGATTTTCATTCATCATATCACCTAGGATTACAAGTCAAGATCCCTGCAAATGAGATAGAACCTATATTGCCTGCACTTCTTTAAGCAAAACTTTTAGCATTTGAAACTCCTACATTAACTTAAGTGCTCTCATATGAAGAGACTTTATAAAGGATGTAATGTAAGCTCAATTAAGGGGTGAGAAATGAAATGATTCGTAAAGCCCAAAGATTTTTCATCAAAGGGGTTTTGAAGTTGTTAACCACATCGGCACCATTACCAATCTTCTCCTTGACTAGGGATTGTCTTTTTGTATAGATTCTTCATCGACTATGACAGACAACAATGTTTTTTTATTTGTGAGATCACAGGACTAGAGATGACTTTCACAGACTAGGCCTTTGGTTACATCCTTTCACTCATTTTTTCTCCCTTTGTTTATTTAATTTTTTATTTAATTTTGACTTTTTTTTTGCTCTCATTTTTTCTTCAACACATTTCTTGTAGTGCCACAACGAACCAATCAAACTTTGACTTTTGTGGTGCCATTAGCTTTTGAACAATTCAGCATTTTGGGCTATCGGGGTCTTCATCTTGAGTTGACTTTTTGTACCATGCTCTCTTAATGCAATAACTCATTTACCTTGCCGCAATGTTGAGAAATGAATTTGCAGCCTCAATTGGGCTATGCAAGAGATAAAAGTGTGTAGGATGTAGGAAAAAAATGCTTTCATCATTTTAGGACACTTAAATTCACGTTTGAGTTCACCTGCATTAAAGATAATTGAAGATTGATGCAAGTGAATGCAAGAAAATTCAATCCATTTTTCTCGCCTCATGATGTCAACTTTACCTCCAATCTGTCCCGGTATTTTGTGGTTCTTGATAGGGGTAATTTGAAAGAATTCTTTAAACATTAAAGCTAATAGGGGCTAAACAATGGTTTACCTGCACTTGGGGTGTTTGCCCGAGGATTTGATGGATTGCCTAATGTATGCTCGCCAACAGGACTTGAGAAGACTTAACTACTGGGGGTTTTCATCCGAGGATTTGATGGATTACCTAGTGGGTCCTTACTAGCAAGGTTTGAAAAGGCTCAACTTAAGCACCTGGGGATCCTCACTTGAGAATTTGAGGAGTTGCCTGATGGGTCCTTGCCAGCAGTGCTTGCAAAGACTCAAATATTGAGCACTTAGGGGTCATTGCCCAAGATTTTGATGAGTTACCTGGTGGGTCCTCGCGTGTAACATTCTGAATTTCGACCTATTTCCGGAATCAATGAAATAGATGTTATTTCTCATTTCATTTTAGTAGGTCTCGTCCGGAACTGATCATTCTCGGGATACTAACCTTTAAGGAATGGCTACCTAGGGAAATGTACGTGGACCTAAGAACTCGATCATGAGTCGACCTTCGGTGATGATCGAGGTCGCCATGACTCAAATAACCCTAGGTCGATACGCATAATCCCTAAACAGCTGCCCGTTAGTGAGAGACCCTAAAATTGAGATTGGGCGATTTTGATCGTGAAATTGGATCCGGACTTGGATGTCGATTTTCGGGGTCGTGCGCGACTATTTTTACGAAGATGACGTCATTTTAGTGTGGCCAATGATATTTGGGGTTGGTATGGTCAAAAAATGGAAATTCGGCCCGGGACTGAAAAATTATGATTTTGCCCTTAGGCCTATTTTTGGGTATTCCGAATTTTGGGGATTTTGGAAATTAAATTTGGGGATTAATTGTGGATAAATATCAGTCCCAAAATATTGGACCAAAATGCCCTTGGATATTTTGGCTTAGGAGAATATTGGCCAAGTAAGGAGGGGCAAAATTGGAATTTGAAAAGTTTGGTCAAATTTGATTATTTAAGTCAAGAAACCTTCTTTCTCTCCTCATTCCTCTCACTCTCCCTCCACGGCAGCCCTTCCCCCTCACTGAACCAGCTTCCTTCCCCATCCTCTCCCTCATACCGATTTCCCCTTCCCCCTCTCTCGGCCGCGTGGACGCCGATCACCGCCGGGAGACCGTTGCCGCCGCCGTGTGCTGCCGTGAGCCACCGGCCAGCTGTTCCACCTTTCCGCTCTAGCCGAGTTAGTCTAGAGTTCGGGTAAGTCGTGATCTAATCCCTATTTAGGACGTCGGGTATTTTCGGACTCGTTCGGGTATGGTTTAGAGGATTTAGAGGTTGATTAAGGTGTCGATAATGGTTTTTGGTGGTTGATCGTGGTTGTTGATGGCTGATCATGACTGTTAGCGGTTGTTGCGGGTTGGATTAGACGTCGGGAAATGAGTTTAGGTGGTTGGAATTCGGTAGAAATCGGTTCGGGTTTGAATCCGTGAGGTTCGGAGTGAATCGCGGATTCGCGGTTACTGTACCCGCCCGGTTTGCTATTTTGTAGAAAATTTTGTGGGCCGAATTTGAGAAAGGTTTCTTCATGAAAGTTGTTCCCAACGTCTTGAAGTATAACATATTTTAATTTGAGAATTTTTGGAAATCATTTGATGCCATTCAGAAGTCCATCTTTGGACCTAAATAAAACTGCTCGATTTACTGTTCACCCGACCTTCGGGTCTGTTCGAATTTTTATAAATTTTTTCAGGCCTATTTTCAAATACTTCCTTCACAAAAGTTGTTGGGGACATTCGTGGCTATAACATATAAAAATTTCAAAGCTTTTTAAGGTGATTTGGGTGTTTAAATAAATGTATTTTGAGGACAAAACGGTCTGTTTGAGCGAACAGATTTTGGTCTGATTTCGAGGGACAAAAAGGCATGGTTGCAGATTGAACCGGATTTCGTGTTCTTCATAAAAAATATTGATCAAGATGTTTTTTATGACATATCCAAAATTTAGAATTGTTGGAGTTGGTTTACTATTTATTTCAAATGGATTTCTGTCACTGCACAACTGCCCAGTTTGGACCCGATTTTACATATTCTCGGTTTTTCTCTCTCTCGAGAATTATTCAGTGTTATCGTGGTATTTTGACGGGTAGTTTGATGCTTGAATGAGCTCGTATGTGTGATTGTGTGGCTGTGAGGTGTGGTGGCATGATTGCGCATTGAGTTCGCGTGCCAAGTTTGGGTGTTTGTGTGGTGTTCGCGTGATGAGAATGGGTAATTGTGAAAAATGTGTGCAAGATGTGAATTTTGTGTGTGACCGTGTGTATGTGTGGCCATGTGGTACGTGTGGAGAGTGTGGAACGAAGGTACGGGAATGTAGGATTGATGGGAAAAGTGATACCCTGAGGCGTGTTCGTTTACGCGGGGTAAGGTCCATCCTGAGGCGTGTGCGTTTACGCGGGACGATGCCGTCCCTGACGAGGTGACGATGCCCTGCCCGACGGGGTGACGATGCCTGACGTGGTCAAAAGACCGTTGGCCTGATGCATTTTACGCAGGCGCGATAGAAGGAAAGTGTGTGTAGGATTCCGTCCTGAGGCGTGTTCGTTTACGCGGGACGATGCCGTCCCTGACGAGGTGACGATGCCCGGCCCGACGGGGTGTCGATGCCTGACGAGGTCAGAAGATTATTGGCCTGATGCGTTTTACGCGGGCGCGGTAGTGGTGGAAAGGTTGAGAACGAGCGGGATTTGGCTTGATATGTGAGGATTGTGAAAGTGATGCATGGTGTGAGTTAGTGTGCGAGTGTGTTTGTATCGCGTGATGCAGTGCGCGATTATGGGGTAAAATCTGCTAGGCATGGTATGGGACGCGCCAAAGTAGGTTTTGCTTTATAATCGAGGCACGCGCGCGGCTGTGATGTATTGCTGTGGTATGATTGGCATGTGTATTGATATGTGGAAAGTGTGTGATGGCATGTGTGCAAGAATTGTATGTTGGGATTGTGGGCTAACGTGCATGGTGTGTATGCAGAGAGTCCAGGTATGTGTGAATGTTTGATTGCTGGTTGTGTGGTTGTTTGGTAGCGCGTTGGGATGTGTCTGGAATTACGTGATAGCCTAGGTGGGGCTTAGGTTGTGACTTATTGAGATGTGATCTCATGGTTGTTTCAACTAAACAATTTCAGAGCCCCTGCCTGAATATCGAGATTGAGGTCGACTCGGAGTCGTCAGGTGAGCAGACAGCTGCGGAGGATTCAGGTGGTGATGCTGAGGATAGTGAGTCAGAGTGGACGCCTTTGAGAGGGCGTAGGGGATAGTTCTGGGAGGAGGATGCGGCCCATTTTTGGATAGTCCTGACCTAGAGAGCTAATCTTGATATTTTGGTGATTTGGAGTTTATAGTTCGGTATGCTTATAAATTATTTTGTGGTTTGTATTGGCGGATGATGTAAATATTTGGAAGTGTAATATATGCTTGGTGGTTTGGCAATTTGTTCCTTCCTGATGTTCTCCAATTTTAATGTCCGGGATTTTTGATTGCTTCCGCCGCGATTTAACTCTGATGGATCGTTGGGTCGGCGACGCTATTCCTGGGACGTCGGACTCTTCCGACCGAGGAGAGGGATGACGCGGGCTCGATGGGGTTCGAGGCGTGACATCGGGGGCTTGAAAAGACTCAACTAATAAGCACTCGGGGGTCCTCGCCTGAGATTTGATTGGTTGCTTGGTGGGTTCTTGCCAGCAAGGATTGAAAAGACTTAAATATTAAGCAACTGGGGAACCTGGCCAATTAATTTTCCTTATGGGTCCTCGCCAACAAGGATTAATTATTTGAAAGGTTCAAAGATTTCTTAAAAATCTTCGAGCACCTGGAACTCATATCAAAATCTTGAAGAAGACTTATTAAGTAAACATTTGGAACTCACATTAGGTATTTGGAAGGTTCGAATATTTCTAAAAAGTCTTTGAGAACCTGGAACTCACATCAAATTCTTGAAAAGACTAATGCCTGGAGAACATTTTAGATATTCAAGTGTTTGAACATCTGTAATTCACGTCAGGTATCCAAAAAGATGAACACCTAAAAGTCAGATTAGGTAATTGAAGATTCAAATATCTGGAAGTCGCATAGATATTTGAAAAGTAAACACTTGGAAGTCACGTAAAATAATTGAATGTTCAAAGATCTGGAATTCACGTTAGATATTCGAACGATAAATAGCTTGAAGTTACATCAGGTATTTGAAGGTTCAAACATATGAAATTCATGCCAGATATTCGAAAGATAAACACCTTGAAGTCACATCAGGTATTTAAAAGTTCAAGCGCTTGACTAGGGTTTTGAATGCCTTAATGAAATACTTGGAATTCTCATCAGGTACTCGAAAAAGTTTCTGAACACTGGAATTCTCATCGGGTTCTAAGCAAGAATATGGAACCCACATCAGATTCTTGAAAAGTCTTGATCAACCAATACTTGGAATCTCATCAAGTATTTGAATGTCTTGACAACAAATACCTGGAATCCTCATCAGGTACTGAAAATTGCTTAAACGATTCTGGGGCAAGCAAAGTACTCATCGGATGACTCTAGTTTTCATATCAGACACTATTAGAGCAAATATACATGTATTCCATGAAGACATATCTCCGAAAAAACTCATTAATTTAAGTGCCCAAATTTTAAGAGACTTTATTAAGGAACGTAATGAAGGCTCAACTAAGGGCGAGGAACGAAAGGATTTGTTAGGCTCAAATATTTTTCATCAAAAGGGTTCAAAGTTGGTGATCATCTCGGTATCATTATCAATCTTCTCCTTCGATGGGTATTGTTTTCTCGTGTAGATGCTTTGTTGGTCACGAGAGTCCAACACTAATATCTTTTGGAATATTATGTAATCACCACCATCGCATTTGGGAAAATCTTCACAAATACTTTTTATTCCCACCGACAATTGGGCTTCATATCAATATTTTCACTCTTTTTTTTTCGAATTTTCCTTTTTTCTTCTCTTTTCGAATTTTCTTGCAAAAAATTTGCATGTGAAAGAACCACAGACTCATCAAACTTTAATTTGCGATTCCATCGGCTCTTGAACAATTTAGCAATTTGGACTCTCGAGGTCTTAATCTTCAGCCGACAAGCCGGGTCATGCTGTTTCAATACGGTAACTCATCTACCTTGCCCCAGTGAAGGGATGATCACCAACTAGATTTGAAAAATGAATTTGCAGGCTCAATTGGGCTATGCAAGGGATAAAAGTGTAAACGATAGAGAAAGAAATGCTCTTTAT
Organism: Syzygium malaccense; assembly: GCA_031216405.1. NCBI lineage: Eukaryota > Viridiplantae > Streptophyta > Magnoliopsida > Myrtales > Myrtaceae > Syzygium > Syzygium malaccense. The sequence goes on along the minus strand of CM062256.1, from coordinate 7,606,523 downwards.
CTTTTTAGGACGCTTAAATACCCGCTTGAATTCATATGTATTAAAGATACTCGAAGATTGATTCAAATGTGGGCAGGAAAGTCTATTCATTTTGAGCAATCCTGTAAAACGGTAAATTACAATCTCAATTAATATAGCTCTTATCAGAAAAACTCTTACAATTTGTTCATGGAAGGCTGATCCTAGGGGAATTTACACAAGCTAGAGGACCTAAAAAGGTTGCTGACTTATGAGAAAGGCTAATTTGGCTTGAACGGTGTTCTTCCCAAGGCGCCAAAAGCAAAACTGAAGCATTGATCCATTTTGCATATATCTCCAGTGAAGTTTTGTTTTGTTTACAATTATGGTGTTTCACGTGTGCGATGGTTTTGTTTACAATTTTATCGGTGGATCTATGCTCAATTGAGGGTATGAGTAATCTGTCTTCTGGTTTGAGCGTGTCTGGTTGCTTCACTTGTGGAAAAGGCAAAAGTTTCGGGAAGTATTAAATAACGGGGGTGTAGCTTTTGTGCCGAAACTGTTGAGTGGTGGTCTATTTTGGCTTAAGCTACCTTATTTCCTTATTAATCGTGAGGTAACTACCTTCATGGTATTCTACTGCCAAGTGATTTTCTTGTCAGTTGTATGGTTTCATTTTCAGGTTGATAGGTTGATTCTTTTAGCTAGGTAGTGCTGGTAATTGGCAGATTTTTCATTGGTGGTGCATGGAGCAAATATTCAGCTTCATATGACTGAGTTTTCATTGGCTAAGTAGCCTTGCTCTTACAAATTTTGGAAATTGTTGGACATTGATTCGAGGTTCAGGATTGATAATGGATTTGTAGAGTGCCCATGAATTGTTTGTATTTATGCGTGGCTAGGGGAGATGAGGAGACAGGGCTCTATTTTATTGGGGAGTAAAGTTCACTCGGTCGAAAGATTGATTATATGGTCCCAAAAAACAAGATGGGTGATTCAAGAAAAAGACATTTCTATTCGTGGACTTCAAAAGATGTGTGACTTTGGTCTCACAATTATCTTTCACGACAATGTTAGCCTATATATTCTTATTTTTAAGATTTAAGTGCTCTTTTCATTGCTAACAATTTAAGATTTGAATCCGATTGTTCTATTTCCTTTTGACGGAAAAATACAATTGATGATGCAATAATTGCTTGACAAGTATGGTGTTCTGTATCAAATACATAGTTTGCTCCTCAAATTAGATGTGTAATATTGGAAAATGATCAAACGAAGATAAATTTGTATAAATTTATTTGTGTGACAAGAGAAATCTAAATTGGGCTTTAATCAAGCCCAATATATCAAGATCTCGTCTATATTTGACCTGATATTAAAGCCCAAACCCATTTCATGATTTACACGCATCACTCAGGCTAGACTTTCAACACCACCTTTATGCCCCCATCCATGCCCAAGCCTCGAGCTCCCTCACAAACTTGACAATCTAGTCCATGGAGATGCCCGTTCTTCAAAGCCAACAATATAAGGAGAAAAGTGCTAAAAATGGATCTTGGGTAGGGTCGCTAAATTTGCATTACATATAAATGGATCAATTTGGGTCAAACAATTTTTTATCCGATACAAATCCAACCCGACCTGCCCATTTGACGGCTTTATGCCCACCTAGAAATCCATTAACTTTTTCTTGGTGGTTCACCTCAAGAAAGGTCGCAACATACATCGAGCTAACAAGACGCGGAGAAGTGAAGGGACCATTGAGGAAACCCTCGAACATGTGTCGATGCGCTGCCTTGGTCAAGTGAATTCCGTCCCAACTTTCGAAAGCTGAAGGGTCTGTACACACAGTCATGCCCTAGGAACCACACAAGGTGGAGACGTTGAAATTGTGTTGTCCAGCACTTCCACGACAAGCTACTTGTGTACCTCCATAGAACCCTGAAAAATAGAGGACAATAATCTCACTACTCACCCTTATAGGTTCATCAACTACCACAAATTTTTAATTTACTTTGATGCTACTCAGTGATTTATCTTTGCTTCTTGCAACATTACCGTGACGGTATATATTGCCTGAACCCTGTGACATGTTTGATGAGACTTCATATGGGACTAGACTTTTTAATGCGCTTTGATTGTCATCTCTAATTATTTTTAGTTTATATCGAGCAAGCAAATGGAAATTCAATGCAACTTGCAAAATATATAATTCTTTTTTTGTATCCAGAGAGCTTTTCAAATACTACAGATGAGGAAGATGCTTTAACCAAAAGTACGATAAATCTTCTATCTATAAAAATAATTGGAGGTTGTATGAAACTGAGATGAAAGACAACTCACCATAGTCTTTTGGTGCATGAAACAAACGCATGGCAGCTCCATAATAATCGGCATAGATAATTCTTGCATGGCCATATTTCTGTCCCAGAATCTGCAACTCTTGCTGGAGATAATCGTTATGGTACATGGCGAACTCATTATAAACTTTGAGACAACCAGTTGTTGAATCATAGTCCGATTTATTAGTGCTCGGATATGATGCGAAGTTTGAGGGCGAGCAACCCATTGGGAATTCCCCGGCACTACTAACTCCACCATCCCTTCTTCGATGAGCATCTAAAACAATCACATGCCATGGGAATAAATTTATTGGAGTACTAAGAAGAGGTTAAACATGGAGTGTAGCAACTTGGTTTAGTAAGATCTTATTGAACAAATAGTATTGAGGTCAAGTCAATTGCAGGAAAAGAAAAGGGCCATACGCTGGTGGCAATGGTGATGGCTCCAACAACAATTGGCACAATGGGACGGAGCTGCTCAAAGCTTGCACCGAGGACGAAAGCAAGATTGTAGTCGTTTCCACCAATCTCCCCCACTAGAAATAAAGATTTCTTGAAATATGCATTGCAATCTGCGAAAAAAAAGAATGAAAGCAAAAATAAAATCACGAAATGACTCAAGTAATAGATCGTAATGACCGGATATATTCCTGTACTTTAGTTACTCAATGAGGGATTGGTTTGATTTCGTTTGATAATGCACGAGAACAGAAGTAGAAACATATCTATCTAGAGACCCCGTGAAATGCCCTGCAAGCCCTATAAACCGAGAAATGACCTCTAGTGTCTGAGTTGGAGATCCGAATGTCTCAACTAACTGCCTCAACCGTGGATGGCTATCCTATGGAAGATCTATGAGCTACATATACGTGATATCAACCAAATCACCTCAACGGATAGCCATATCTTGAGCGAATTAGGTGGATCAAACGAAATGGAAGCACACAAAAGTTATTGATACAATTATCAGTCCTCAATCGGAGCATACAAAAATAGGGTTTATATTTACCTTGTTGCGTAGTGCAAAGAGAAGATTTGAGTTTCTTGAACCACTGGAGCTGAACGCTTAATGAATAATTCGTCATTGTGGACATTGGAATCTGTCGAGCTGCAAAGAATGTCGGATCAAGCGCTGTGGCACCAGCAACTGCAAAATTAACTCCTTTACGAGCATCAACTGAGCCGTTGGCTACCTCAAGATATGGCTTCAGATAGGCTAGCCCAAATGCTTCCGCTGCATTTATATATAAGTAATGCAGATGCACCAATTAAACATCTAAAATTGATACCCCAATGACGATAAAGATGGTTAAAGATTGTTACTAGCTCCATTGTAAACGAAAAAAGAAATATACGTACTGTCGTAAGTGAAAGAGCCTGATCTCAACACCCAACGTAGAAAAATAGTTTTTCTTTGTGCGTGGATATGTACTGCTAAAAATACAAATATTTACTACACAAACAGTGGCCTTTTGTTTTAAATGTCCGTTCTTTCCGTTCTTTTCCCTAACACGAGCATGCACTTACAAAAGCAAAGAAGAGTCGGGAGAACTGCATACCAAAGAAATCAATTACAAGACGTCCATCTGAATAACGACCGGTCGGATGCCCAAAGAAGGTCTTGCCGTAAGGCAAATTCGGCAGGATTGAATGTTCCCCCGCAGATCGGAGGTAGTTCCCGGTGTCGCTTAGGGAGTCGCCGAAGTTGAAGATCGACTCATACCTATGCAGGATCATTGAGTCGGTCCTCGAAGCGAGGCAACAATGCAGAAGGATCGAGATTATCACACCATATTTCGTGGCAATTGAGTGTTTGATAGACAGAAAAGTGTTGGGGATGCTAAGAGAGTTGGGCAACAATCTTATGTGCCCTGTTGCTAATTTTCAATTGGTGAAATTTGGGGGTTTTCAAGGTGAGCTTAAACAGCAGAAGGCGACGAATAATGTTGGGGGGGTCGGGGGTGCGGGGGTGGGGTGTGGGTGTGGTGTTGTCGTTATATATTACTAGTCATTCCAACGAGGCAACAAACGTTGTGATCCTTGATTATCATATTATTTGTTGCATCGTTTTGAACCTCCTCCAATATTTTCTAGAAGAATCAGAGAGAAATTGAAATGTAACGGCCCGAATTTCGATGTAATTTCCGGGATCAATGAAACTGATATTATTTCGCATTTCATTTTAGCAAGTCTCGCCCAGAGCTGATCACTCTCGGGATACTAACCATTAGGGTATGGCTAACTAGAAAATGGTACGTGGACCGGGGACCCTATCGCAAAAGGGATACTGATCACGAGAGACGCTGAGGAAATATTTTGAGCCAACGTGGACCGATCTTAGGAAAGAGTAATGGATTGGGTTTGGCCAAGGCCTACGATGTACAATTGGGACGCAGGTGATTCTGCAAGACCAAAAGTGCACGTGGTCAACCAGTCCGGAACTTGAACCTAATGATTGTGACATCTGGAACTAATGATAATTTCTCATTCTCTCAATGATCGAGACCATCACGATACGGATAGCCCTAGGTCGATACACGTAACCTCTAAAGAGCCGCCCGTTAGTGAGAGACCCTGAAATTGAAAGTTTAGCGAGTTTTGTTCACGGAATTGGACTCGAATTTCGATATCGATTTTCGAAGGGTTAAGAGACTATATTTGGGAATCTGACGTCATATTACGCTGGCCACATATGTTTGGAGTTAGTACGAGTAAAAATTGGAATTCCGGTCTAGGGGTGAAAAATTACGATTTTGCCCCTCGGGACGCCAGCGTTGCTTTTCGAGGTCAAATGAGGTTATTTTTTTAGGCCAATGTCATTTTAGGGTGGCCACGCATGCCAGGAGTCGTTATAGCCAAAAACTGGAATTTCGACGAAATTAAAAAAAATAATATTATTTTATTCCCGGAACTTTGACGTGGATTTTCGAGGGCTTAAAAAGTGAATTTCGCGATTCCGACACCATATTAGGTTGGCCACGCATATATGAACGCGTATGTGTGAAAATTGGAATTTCGTCCCAGGACTGGAAAAATGACGGTTTTGCCCCTGGGCTATTTTCGGGTCCGAATTTTTGGGAAATTATTTGGGATAATTAAGAGGACTTATCAGCTCAATTATTGGGGCTATTGACCCTTTTGCCCTTGAGTTTTGGATAAGAATAAATAAGGACCGTTAGATTAGGGGCGTTTTGGTCATTTTTCGCGGATCGGCGACACGTGGCACTTGTGGGCTGATATATTTGACCAACTTGGACTGCTTTTTCTCTCTCCTCACCCTCTCTCTCGGCCAGAACAGCCCAGAACAGCAGCCCCTCTTCAGATTTCTCTCTCTTTCTCTCATTTTCTCTCTTGATTTTGCCTTGCCGGAGCTCGCCGCCGGCCACCGGAGCGCCGCCGCCGGCCACCGTGCCCCGCCGTCAACCACCACAGCCCCCCAGCCTCAGCCTTGCCTCTGTCCAGCCCTTTCTTTCTCCCTTTCCCTCTCTTTCTCTCTCTTTTTCTCTCCCGGGTTTACATCGCCGCCACTTCGGAGCCTCGCCGGAGCTTCGCCGGAGCTCCGATCACCGAACCGTCACCACCCAGACGTCCGGCCACGCTGTACGACACCGATCGTACCCGTCCGTACAGTGCCATACGGACGGTACTGTAGCAATCCATACGGGCGCGTCCGTACGGCTACCGCGGCTGTCACCGGCACCTCGCCGGCCACCGTTCCTACCCGTCCGTACATGTCCGTACCGTCCGTGAACAGTGTCGCCGTGAACAGTACCTCGTGAACAGTGCCCCCCGTGAACAGTACCTCTTGAACAGTACGCGCGCCGGGGATTCCGCCGCCGGTTTCACTGTTCATCAGTGATCGGCCGCCGTTCCCCGTCGCCGTGGTCCTGAGATTAAGTGAGTAAAATTCCTAAATCCGGATTAAGACTTATATTGCGTTTTTTTGGACTGGTTTAGGTGTTATCGGTACATTTTGGACTGACTTAGGTAGTGTCAGTGTGTATTTCAGACTGGATTGGTAGAAATCATTATTGGAAAAATTTAGTAGATTATCGGAAATTATTTGGGGAGGTTAATTGGATTAAATGACCAATTTAGGAGCCCATTGGAAAATTACCGGGTATGTCCGGGTTGACTGATTATATGTAATTCGTGCTTAATTGTGGTTGATTGTGTACTGCTATGTTGCATGTTGGGTGGCTAATTTTTGTGGAGTGCGATTGGCTACTATTTGGCTTGCAATTAATTATTGAATTGTGAATCGCACGTTAGGCCACGCAGTATTAATTGGGCCAATTAAGCACTTGTTGTGACATTGGGTGTCTGAATTATATTGGTGCTTGTGGTGCATTGCATTACATAACATGGACACGCATCGCGTATGCCAAGAGTGAGGCATGTGATGAAATTGTGCGAGAATGCATGTCTGCCATGAGCATGTGATCACCTAAAATACCCTGAAGCGTTATACGCTGAGTTCAGATAATAATGAGTTGTGTGATCACCTAAGGACCTTCGGGTCGTGACCTTCGGGTCGATACTGTCCTCATGCACTTTGAAGCAGGACGATGCCCGGTACGTCCGGAAGGCGACCATCCTCATGCACTTTGAAGCAGGCTCTGGTTCGCAAGGGGAACAGTGTTGCGCCTCATGCACTTTGAAGCAGGCTAGAGACACTGGGCCAGATCGGTTGCTGCACCTCATGCACTTTGAAGCAGGCTAAACGCACCGGGCTGTGAAAAATTGATGACTCGAGTCGTAATAATAATGAATTGGGCAAGTGTGCCAGTGTGGGCCAGTGGGCCGAAGAAATGTGCATGACATGTCGATGACATTTGCATGCATAAACATGCATTGACTAGCATGCGAGTGTGTGAGACTTGGTGCATGAGTATGTGTTTGGCGTACGTGTGACTGTGTGTGTCACGTATGTGCCATGATTATTATATATTGAATTGTCTAACCTGCAGGGTCAGAGAATGGTGTGATTATGGTTGTATTGTGATTTAAATATTTGTTTCCGGTCAGGAGATTGCATGCTAGCCTAGCCTAGGTTTAGGGGTTGAACTCGCTGAGATTCGTCTCATGGTTATATCAACCCACATTTCAGACCCCCAGCCGTAGGATGCCGAGGGGAGCGCCTCTTTTTGGGATACCGCACTACATTCAGCGGTTATCGAGTGTACATCCTTGTGGAGACGGTGCAGCATATGTAAGATACTACTCTGTTTTGTTCGTGAATGTGGGAGAGGATTATTACCATACCCAAGATTACGTGGCGTGGTGTTACAGAGGAACTGACGGAATAATCGGACCCCCGCTTAGAACTTTTGATGTCCTGGTAGATGTGAATGATGTCATGATCCTGCAAATGGTAAGTGGCGAGATTTCTAATCCTCCAACTCCGCCTGATTGGAGTAGTCAGGGCGAAACCGTGGACGGACCTGCAGCCATGGTCGAGGAAGCTGAGGAGCCCGAAGTGCTATACGTTGACCTGAAAAACGTGGACCATCACGAAGAGGAAGAGCTGGTAGCCATGGAGGTCGATTGGGAGCAGGACGGAGACGTTCCAGAGTTGGGATCCGATCAAGAGATAGGAGCAGAGGACATGGATTCTGAGGAGTCCAAATCTCAAAGTACTTCGTCAAGTGGAGCATCTGAGTCTGATCCGGACTGGACTCCTTAGGTTGTCATTAGTCTTAAATAGAGCGAGTTGTACCTTTTTGACTGAAGCCCGCCTTGACCCTGTCTAGTAAACCTTGCCACTGACCCCTTTTGACTGAGTAGTAGCTGCTTGTGTGTGTGCTTTCTACTATCTTTGTATAGACAAACATTGTAAAAAGTTCCTTTGTCAATACCAATGTATATATATGTTTTTAAAAATGTGCTGTTTAATGATTGTGCTACCTTGGTCTCATATGTTTTATTGTACGGGTGTATATATTTAATTATATACGTTGCTTCCGCATGTGTTTGATCTCTGATTGGGCGTTGAGTCGGCGACGCTTCCTGGGATGTCGTAGTCAAACGACCGAAGGTGGGATGCTCACGCTTCGTGAGGTACGGGGCGTGACATGAAAACCATAAGTTCATAACTAAGAGATACTGAAAAGCATATCCATAGGATATTATTACTTTATTATGAATTGAAAACATCTTGGAACATTGAATTTGGAAATTATTTTTGTCGTTCTTTTGTATGGCATAAAATTTTTTTAGCTTATTATACTTCTGACCAAATCCCCAAACAAAAAGTATGTGCATATATATAGCACAATAATAGTTTCACTTTTTAAATGATACAAAGACGCGTAAACTTTTACTTTTAGGGATGCACTAAGTTTTTCATCCTTACAAAAATAATGAATTTTCTCAAAATCATTGATTTGGAACATGAACTTTTGGTTTGGCGCAAACATAACTCGATTCACTAATCCTGACTCCTTCAATTTTGAACTATTCATTCTTATTTCTCTTATTTCTCTTTTTCACTGAATCAAATGAGTTTCTTATTGAAAAAAGCAACAACGTTTGTTATACGTGATAAATTTCGCCTTGATGACATGGGGATTAAACTTGTCGATGCCGTTAGTCACGTTTTGGTACCAGCTTGCATGAATGAAATTCTTAACAGAAAATTTTCACTGAAGGCGGTGAGTGCTCTGTCGCAATTGTCAGAGTAACGGAGCCCTTTCCTCCAAATTTCCCGACGAGTGGGGCTATCATTACGACCACTGTTCCCCAAGAACACGACAGTGCATCGTGGGCCATGATTTTCAATTCCAAGGAACGGGCAACCTTTCCGAAGGGAACTTACAAGTATGGAAGCACCGAACTTAGAGAGATCATCTCGAAAAAGCTAAACCTAATTCATCTTTATGAGCACGTAGCTACGTGATCTGCATTATGACTTGTCATGATTTCGAGGTCATTCGCTCTCTACTCGTGCAATTAGTTTGGTGGTCAGTGACCTAACGCATGCAAGCGAGAGAGAGAGAGAAGCAGATCACGCCGCCTCGGTGTAGTGAACTCCATCCCAAAGTATGTAAGCTGATGGATCTGCACACATAGTTGTGCCCTTGGAACCCCACATCTTTAAGGCGTCGAAATTGAATGGTCCACCAGCTCCGCAACAAGCTTTCCGTATCAAATTACCGAAACCTGAAAACAAGAGGACATTGATTTCACTACTCACCCTTAAAAATTCATCAAGAGCCACAAGTTTTCGACTAATTTTGATGCTATGTAGTGAGATGTCCGTGCCACTCTGTTTTGCACTTACCCCGTGACACGTCCGAGGAGACTTCATATAGGACTAAACTTTTCAACGCGCTTTGATCATCATCTCGAGTTATTTTTAGTTTATGTTGAGAAAGCAAAGGGAAATTCAACAGAGTGTGCAAAAAATATGTTTCTTTTTTTTTTCGCTGAGAACTTCTCTACATGGAAAATGGTTTGACTTACTGCAAAAAAGGACAAAAAGGTTGATGCTTAGGGAAATTGGGTGAACCATATTAAACCAAAGGTAGGATAAGTCTTCTATCTATATGCATAATTGGAGGTTATATGTGCCTATTCACCATTTATCATGAAACTAAGATGAAAGGAAACTCACCATACTGTTTTGGTGATTCAAAGAGACGCATGGCATCTCCATAATAATCCGCATAGATGATCCTTACATGGCTATGTTTTTGTCTCAAAAGCTGCAACTCTCACTAGAGACGATTGTTGTGGTACCTGGCAAATTCATTAAAACGATTGAGACAACCAGTTGTTATATCAACGTCGTCCTTGGTAAAACGTGGAACGGTCGCCAGGTATGACGTCGAGCAATCTATCGGCAAATTCCCCGGCACTACCAACTCCACCTCCCCTTCTTCGATGAGCATCTAAAATAATCACATGCCATGGAAATAAATTTATTGGAGTAGTAAAAAAAGGTTAACCTCATAGATAGCAACTCGGTTTTGTAAGATGTTGTTGAACAAGTAGTATTGTGCTCATGTCATTGCAAGAAAAGAAAGGACCATACGCTGATGGCATTGGTGATGGCTCCAACAACATCTGGGACAATGGGACGGAGCTGCTCAAAGGTTGCACCAAGGGCGAAAGCAAGATTGTAGTCGTTTCCACCAATCTCCCCCACTAGAAATAAGGACTTCTTGAAATATGTATCGCAATCTGCGAAAGAAAAGAACGAATGCAAAATTCAAATGATGAAATGATTCAAGTAATTGAATAAAAGATGGTAATCACCAGAAATATTCCTGTACTATAGTCACCCAATGAGAGATTGATTTTATTTTCATTTATTAATGCAAAAGCACGGAAGTAGAAACCCGTCTATCTAGAGACCCTTAAAATGCTATGCAAACTCCATAAACCGATAAAATTAAGGCCTTTGGCCTAAGTAAGTGACCCTAACTCGGAGCAGCTTGCATGCAGTTGATAGAATTCAAATGAATGACCTTCAGTTTCTGTGTTGAAAATACGAAATACGCTAATTCTGGGTTGTTATACTATGAAAGATTTACAAGCTACATATACTTGAGATCTACCAAATCACCTCAATGGATGACCATTTCTTGAGTGAAAAAGATCGATGACACAAAATGGACGTACACAAAAGTTATGGCTGTATATGTCAGTCCTCAATGGGAGCATACAAAAATAGGGTTTATATCTACCTTGTTGTGTTGTGCAAACAGAAGATTTGAGTTTCTTGAACCACTGGAGCTCAACGCTTAAGGAATAATTTGCCATGGGGATCGTTCGAATGTGTCGAGCTTCACAGAATGTCGGATCAAGCGCTTTGGCACCAGCAACTGCAAAGTTAACTCCACCGCGAGCATCAACCGAGCTGTTGACTACCTCAAGATATGGCTTCAGATAGGGTAACCCAGTTGCTTCCGCTGCATTTTCATATAGTAATGCATATGCACCGATCAAACATCTAAAATTAACACACCCAATGACGATGATGATGCATGAAGATTGTTATTAGCTCCATTGTAAACGAGAAGTTCCTTTTCCTATTATACATACTCGTGCCGTTTGAAAGAAAAATAAGAACTGCGGTCAGTGAAAGAGCCCGATATCATCACCAAACGTAGAAAAAGAGCCCTTTCTTTGAGCATGGATATATACTGCCAAAGATCCAAATATTCACAACAAAGACAGCGGCCTTCTGTTTCGAATGCCAGTTCTTTTCCCTAACGCGAGCATGTATTTACAAAAAGCAAAGAAGTTTCAGGAGAACTACGTACCAATGAAATCAATTATAAGACGGCCATCTAAATAACGACCAGACAGATGCCCGAAGAAGATCTTGCCGTAGGGAAACTTCGGCACGGTTGGAGATCCCTGCACGGATTGGAGGTAGTTCCTGGTGTCATTGAAGATCGACTCGTACTTTCGCAGGATCGTCGAGTGGGCCTTCAAAGGAACGCAACATTGCAGAAGGATCAAGATTATTGCAGTATATTTCATGGCAACTCTTGAGTATTTTCTAGAGATGTAGTCTTAGAGACGTGCTAAGAGAGTTGGACAACAATTTTATGTGCTCTCCTGCTAATTTCAATTGGTGAAGTTTGGGGTCTTCAAGGTGCGCTTAAATAGCCGGAGGCGGTTCAAGCAGTTCATTGTGCCCTTTGCTTATAATAGAAATGTGGGATGGATGGGCGATGAACATTATGGGGGGGCATGAGAACGTCGTTTTGTCATTATCAAGTCGTTTTGTTATTACCTCTTCCTTAGCCATTCCCGTGAGGCGATAAAAGTTGCTGATTCTAGAACTTCTTTTCGGTCGTTGAGAATGTCGTTTTCCCGATTTTCTGCACCATTTTGATTCTCCTCCAACATTTTTCTAGAAGAATGTAAACATCTTGGAATATTGAATTTATCACGAAATGAAACATTTTGGAATATTGAATTTGGGAATTTTTTTATAGTTTTTTTAAAGGCATAAAAATATCATCACTCATAGTACTTCCGGCCAAATCCGAAAAAACAAGCATGTACATGTATACACACACGACAAATATATCTTCATTTTTTGAACGATCCAAAGATGCATGAACTTTTACTTTAGGGACACGTTTGTCACGACGTTCCACGAGAGTGAAGATTGTTCACAAAATCATAAATCTATTGTACGACGGCCAATTCAGTCCTTTTAAACCTATCGAGCCCTTTCGTTTCTCAACCCATGAACCTAGCTTACGTTACGTCCCCTACAAAGTATATACATATACACACTCATAATAAAGAGATACTTAAAAGAAAATTCGGGTATTATTACTTTATTATGAAATGAAAACATCTTGGAATATTGAATTTGGGAATTTTTTTATAGTTCTTTTTTACGGCATAAAAATATCATCACTCATGATTCGTCCGGCCAAATCCAAAAATAAAAGCATGTACATATACACGCACAACAAATATATCTTCACTTTTTGAACGATCCAGAGATGCATGAACTTTTACATTAGGGATACGTTTGTCGCGACCTTCCACGAGGGGGAAAATTGTTCACAAAGTTATAAACCTATCGTACGAGAGCCAATTTAGTCCTTTTGAGCCTAATGAATCCTTTTAGTTTCTTAACTCATGAACCTTGCCTACGTTACATCCCTTGCAAAGTCTCTTCCGATTGGGGCATTTGAATTAATGTAGGAATTCATATGTTTATAAGTTTTGCTCGAAGAAGTGCGAGAAAGATTATTTTTATCCCATTTCGCAAGATTCTTGACTTGTAAGTCCATAGGCGACTGCAGAGTATTTCTTTCGTAGCCTCAACTCCAACAGTCTCCTTTGTTAAACCATAACTAACTCCACATTACGGTCCTGATAATGACCTCTTGGATTGCTAAGGTCGCACCACTTGCGAGAATACTATGACCCTTGTCGACATGATGACAGTGAGATAGAGTGATTCTTGTGATCTCGCATTCATGGTCGAGATAAAACAGCCTTTTCAAAGAGAGTGAGTGGAAAGCCCTTTCGGACTAAAAGTTCCTCATTCAATATGTTCAGGACATCCACATTATGAGTGTGGATTATCTTGCTATGATTTTTCCCCAGTGGAACTTTGGTAACGCGATATTGGCAAAATCGTCATGCATGAACCCCATTTGACTAAATGAATTTACAGCATGTATAAGTAAATGTCTTCTTGATTGTCTATGAATGCATGTTGCATTAATTGTGTCTAACAAGAGACATACCCTCATGGACCAGAGATACTACCAGGTAAGTGTATCTCTACCCCGTTTTTTGAATATTTGTAATTGTCCAAGTATTCTAGACTTTTGAGTACCCATGACTGTCTAGGTATCCTCTATTGTTACACTAGCACTCATTGTGTTCGAGTTGTCACTCCTGATATCTTTTTCCGAGTGCTGGAGGCGAAATCTAGGCAACTCACCCGAGTATCCGAGGCAAAATCTGTGCATCTCACCAAGTATCTGAATTTGAATCTAGGTATTCCCCTTTGAGGATTTTTATTCCTACTATACGCCCCGAGAAAGGTCAGGCATTTAACAAGCATACGTCCTGAGAAATGTCGGTACACCCTGAGAAAGCTCGGGCACTTAACAAGCATTTGTCCCGAAAAAGGTCGATACATCCCGAGAAAGGTCGAGCACTTAATAGGCATTCGTCCTGAGAAAGGTCGGTACGTTCTAAGAAAGGTCGGATATTTGACAAGCATTCGTTCTTGACCCCGTCATGTGCCCAAGAAAGGTCGGATACCAAACTGGTAGCCTATTTTCGCCCCATTGAGCGTCCAAAGATAGGTTCGAGCACTTAATAGGTCGAGCATCCGGAGAAAGGTCTAGATACTAAACAGGCATTCATCATCAACCTATCATACCCTTGAAGAAAGGTTCGGGTACCAAGCAAACAAGTCTTGCCACCTTTTATTATGTCCGGAGAAAGGTTCGAGTACTAAACAAGCCACTTATCATTGATTGCTATGTCAAGTGACTAAAGAAAAGTTCGAGTCCTAAGCAAATAATCTTTGCTGCTATGTCAGGCAACCGGAGATACGTCCAGGTTCAAGACAAACAATTCATTGCTTTGACAAGCGACCGGAGTTAGGTCCAGATCCTAGATAAGCAATTTTCAATGTCAATGCAACCAAAGATAGGTTGGAGTGCCATTTCATGACTCAAATTACTCTACCACTCCCACAAGGCAAATAACTCCAAGTACGCTTTACTTGCTTTGCATCATGATAAATTGCATTTAAAAATGGGATTTGTGATCCTACAAAAAATAGCACTCATTCCATTTGCATGACTAGGTATCGATTGTCTTTGAATGCAACTTTCGTGAGCTCACCTTCAAAAAAAGACAGCTGTCGACACTTAAATTTTGGTTAAACATTTATTGATAGATTGCATAGAAAATATGGGGTTAAACTATAGCTCCCTAAGCAAAAATAGTAAAATTAAATTGCATAGCATGTAGATACTAGGTGCATTTGCATTAATAGAATTTATTAGGACATGTTTTCCTCTTAAAAAAATTAAATTTAAAATTATCTTTTAAATAAAATATTAATAAAAAAGAGAAGAGGGGGGCGAAACGGGTGGCCTAGCCCAGCCCCCCTTTTCTTCCTTTTCTTCGCGCCTAGGCCAACCCAGCCCACTTCCTTTCTCATTTTCCTCCTTCTCGCCCAGCCGCCCAACATTTTCCTCTCTCTCCTCTTCTCTCGCTCACGCACGCTCGTAGGGGACAAAGAGAGCAGGCAGCCGATAGGCCTACGGCCAATGGAGGGGGAGCTCTAGTTGTAAGTTCAGAGGCCACCTTAGTGGAAATGGACCTGTTTGGTTACGAGGAGAGAGGCGGTGGTAGAGGGACTCACCGATGGGATTTCTTGAAAAGAGACTAGGGGCAGATATTTTTGGGGGGAGGTCAGGGAGACCGAGAGTCGAGAGGGAGAAATATAGAGCCATGAGAGAGTTTTGAGCATGAGTAGAGAGCGAAGGGGCCTCACCAGTGACCACCGCAGCTGACAACTCGCCAGCACGACCTTTTCCCGCAGCAAAGCAACGGTAAGTCTCGGCTCATTTTTTTCTTGATTTTTTTCGAATTATGTCGATTTCCCAGGGATCCAGGCTCAGAGGCGTGTGGGAAGACCGGACATTGTCTGATTTGTCAAGCTCACACTCCATTCGCAGCAGGCAAGGCTGGTAGGGGACCTATTTTTTCTCTTTGCTGTGAGTCCCCTGTTTTCCCTGTCTTTGGGCACATTGGATCGGAGCTTGCGATCGTTCAGCTTGCGCAAGCTCTAGCCCACGTCACCACTCTTTTTTGTTCCATTGTTCCTATATGTCGTGTATCGAGGGTTCCAACGTGGGTTCGAGTCCCGGTTGAGCCGGAAATCCCTGGTTTTGGTGGTGCATTCCAACTGTTTGTTAAAAAGCTTGAATGAGATCTAGTTTTTGTCTAGTTGTTTTGATTGGAGTCGAGCCGTTTGTGCTCAGCCCAACCTTGTCAAGGAATCCCCGTGGTGTCGGAGTTCCCGCGCATTGGTCGTTTGGCCGTTTCGATGCATTCCCACTAACCCTTCCACCATTTTTTAGGTCAGCTGAGAGGGTCATTGTGGATGTCCGCGGAAGCCCCCCGATGATCACAGCTCGGATGTCCCACAAGAACCCCACGGGGACCGCCGCCGTGGCATTGCTAGTGTTGGAAAAATATTAGATAACATGCAAAATAATAAGAATTGTTGGAAATTTGTTAGAAAAGATGAGAAAATAAAATGAATTATCTTATGCATGTAAACACTGTCCTTAACGATAATACACCTCTTGAAATACAAAACCCAGTGCGATAAGCTCTAGCATCTATCCTTTCAAGATACAATAAACCTTCTTTTATATTCCATACTAAATATTAGAAGGAATGAGAACAGTGTTATGTGTGCAACCTAGTAAAGAAATGAAAGAAATATTTGTAACGAAAAACAAAAATATTTTTTTTTGATATATCGATATCACTTTTCAATTATGTTCAAAGTAACTATTTATTGATAAAAGAAAGAGAAAGTCATTTGGAAACTATTATAAATTAATTGGTAATTAAATAAGAATATGACCGTTATGTAGCTATTATAAAATGATGTAGAATTTATGAAGAAATAAATCAAACGTTAAAAAACCGTTATAAATTCATTATTAAGCCAATACAATTATGTTGCAAAATCATTACAAAATGATGACTTTCATGGTGATGATGACTATTATCAAAGCCGTTACTTTTTAATATATCAAAAACAGCTTAAATATACAACAGTTAGTTGGACTTGGGCCGAGCGCCCAGCCTGCTCCTAAGGCAGAGTCTGGACACACCCTCAGTCAGAAGGATATGAGCGGTGCTGCTCGCCACGACCATCTCCGTCGCGGCAATTTTACCGTGGGTGAGGGAGAGTTCGCGAGCCAGGTTGGCTCGCGAATCTGACTGGCCCGCTTTGTTCTGGGCCGGTCTATTTTACTTTGGGCTAGGTTTTTATTTTTAGTGGGCTAGGCTAGATGAAATTGGAATCAAGGCTTAGGTTTAGTTTAGGGCTTGGTAGGAGTAGGCCTCGATTGGACTGGGCTCAAATTTTGACCCCAATTTGAGTTTAAAGACCAGGCCGGCAGAACCCGGGTATGGCCCTCGCCCGACATGCACGGTGATTAGCCATGACTTCGAGATCATCCGCTCTCTAGTCGTGCAATTAGTTTGGTGGTCAGTGACTTGACGCATGCACGAGAGAGAGAGGCAGATCACGCACGACGGTTGCGACGACAGGGCAAAAGGTCGTGGATCACCCGACATGGGTGGAGGCTGGAGGTGACATTGGGGGCCGACATCGGCAGAGGTCTGTGTACAGTGGAGTTGAGGAGGATAGAGGTGGAGTGGGAATGAAGAATATGGGAAAAGAAAATTTGGAACGAAAGAAAATGTAACGTGAATTTGTGCTGATGGGGTCGCTCGGATTGAGGTCGGTGGCCATCACGAGCGATGACAACGGCGTAAAATGGTAAAAAAATGATAGGAATAAAAAGAAAATATTGTGAACAAATTTGTGCTATTCAAAATCGTTAGTATTACTATGTCAACCCTTCAAAAACGTAAATTTCTGAGGATCCGATCATAAATCAGTAATTGAGAAAAGTTAGATAGTTAATTAGTTGAGTGGCTCGCAATAGCAACGATCTATATTCATAACTCATTACATGCATGATAATCCAACAAGAAAGGGTTACAGGATGGAAGTCTGAAACAAGAAGAAACAGGTAGAATAACATGAGCATAAGTTCATCTTTGACATTAGAATCGAAGCTTTATGCACTGTCCCCTTCGGACTTCTAGTTAACGAGACGTGGAGAAGTGAAGGGACCGTCGAGTAAACCCTTGGCCAGGTGCCGATACGCCGCCTCGGTGTAGTGAACTCCGTCCCAAAGTATGTAAGCTGATGGTTCTGTACACATAGTTGTGCCCTTAAAACCGCACATCTTCATGGCATCAAAATTGAATGGTCCACCAGCTCCACAACAAGCTTTCTGTATCAAATTACCAAAACCTGAAAACAAGAGGACATTGATCTCACTACTCACCATTATAAGTTCATCAAGAGCCGCAAGTTTTCGATTAATTTTGATGCCATGTAATGACATATCCGTGCCACTCTATTTTGCACTAAACCCGTGACACATCCGAGGAGACTTCATACAGGACTAAACTTTTCAATGTGCTTTGATTGTCATCTCGAATTATTTTTAGTTTATGTTGAACAAGCAAAGGGAAATTCAACATAGTGTGCAAAAAATATAATTCTTTTTTTTTTCCTAGAGAACTTCTCCACATGGAAAAAGGTTTGAATTACTGCAAAAAAGGACAAAAATGTTGGTGCTTAGGGAAATCAGGTGAACCATATTAAACCAAAAGTAGGATAGATCTTGTATTTATGTATATGAGTATTCACCATTGATCATGAACTAAGATGAAAGGAAACTCACCATACTGTTTTGGTGATTCAAAGAGACGCATGGCATCTCCATAATAATCCGCATAGATGATCCTTGCATGGCTATATTTTTGTCTCAAAAGCTGCAACTCTTGCTGGAGATAATCGTTGTGGTACTTGGCGAATTCATTAAAATGATTGAGACAACCAGTTGTTATATTAACGTCGTCCTTGGTAAAACGTGGAACGGTCGCCAGGTATGACGTCGAGCAACCTATCGGCAAATTCCCCGGCACTACCAACTCCACCGCCCCTTCTTCGATGAGCATCTAAAATAATCACATGCCTTGGAAATAAATTTATTGGAGTAGTAAGAAAAGATTAACCACGTAGATAGCAACTCGGTTTTGTATGATGTTGTTGAACAAGTAGTATTGTGCTCATGTCACTTGCAAGAAAAGAAAGGGCCATACGCTGATGGCATTGGTGATGGCTCCAACAACATCTGGGACAATGGGACGGAGCTGCTCAAGGGTTGCACCAAGGGCGAAAGCAAGATTGTAGTCGTTTCCACCAATCTCCCCCACTAGAAATAAGGACTTCTTGAAATATGTATCGCAATCTGCGAAAGAAAAAATGAAAGCAAAAATCAAATGATGAAATGATTCAAGTAATTGAATAAAAGATGGTAATGACTGGAAATATTCCTATACTATAGTCAGTCAATGAGAGAATGGTTTTATTTCATTTAATAATGCAAGAGCACGGAGGTAGAAAACCATCTATCTAGAGACCCTTAAAATGCTCTGCAAACCCCATAAACCGATAAAATTAAGGCCTTTGGCCTAAGCAAGTGACCCTGACCCGAAACAGCATGCATGCAGTTGATGAAATTCAAACGAATGACCTTCAGTTTCTGAGTTGAAAATACAAAATATGCTAACTCTGAGTGATTATCCTATGAAAGATTTACGGGCTACATATACTTGAGATCTACCAAATCACCTCAATGGATGACCATATCTTGAGTGAATAAGATCGATGACACAAAATGGACGTACACAAAAGTTGTTGCTGCATATGTCAGTCCTCAATGGGAGCATACAAAAATAGGGTTTATATCTACCTTGTTGTGATGTGCAGAGAGAAGATTTTAGTTTCTTGAACCACTGGAGCTGAACGCTTAAGGAATAATTCGTCATGGGGATCGTTCGAATATGTCGAGCTTCAAAGAATGTCGGATCAAGAGCTTTGGCACCAGCAACTGCAAAGTTTACTCCACCGCGAGCATCAACCGAGCCGTTGACTACCTCAAGATATGGCTTCAGATAGGGTAACCCAACTGCTTCCGCTGCATTTTCATTTACGAAACGTAGAAAAATACTCTTTCTTTGAGCGTGGATATATACTGCTAAAGATCCAAATATTTACGAAAAAAACAGCGGCCTTCTGTTTCATATGCCTGTTCTTTTTTCCTAACAAGAGGATGCATCTACAAAAGCAAAGAAGAGTCGGGAGAACTACATACCAATGAAATCAATTATAAGACGTCCATCTGAATAACGACCAGTTGGATGCCCGAAGAAGGTCTTGCCATAAGGATAATTCGGCACAGTTGGAGATCCCTCTGCAGATCGGAGGTAGTTCCCGGTGTCGCTTAAGGAGTCGCCGAAGTTGAAGATCAACTCATACTTATGCAGGATCGTCGAGTTGGCCTGCAAAGCAAGACAACATTGCAGAAAGACCAAGATTATTGCAGTATATTTCATGGCAACCACTCGAGTGTTTAGACAGAAAAGTATTGGAGATGCAAAGAGAGTTGGACAACAATTTTATGTGCCCTCTTTCTAATTTCAATTGGTGAAGTTTGGGGTCTTCAAGGGGAGCTTAAATAGCCGAAGGCTATTCATATGCCTTTTGCTTATTATAGAAGGTGTGAGATGGAAGGGCGACAAACAATATGGGGGGCATGAGAACGTCGTTTTGTGGTTATCGAGTCGTTTTGTTGTTACCTCTTACTTGTCATTCTATGAGGCAACAAAGGTTGTTGATTGTAGAACTTCTGTTCCGTTGTTGAGACTGTTGTTATCTGGAGTTGTTGCATCGTTTTGATCCTCCTCCAACATTTTTCTAGAAACCATTTATCAAAACCCACGAAAAGATTGTCTTCTCGTCACTTGCCACGTCACCAACTTTTCCTCTTATTCAAAATCTATGAAAAAGATTGATAATATGTTTCTTTATGTATGTTGGTTTTGGCAAATTTGAGTTTAGAAAAGGTTGGCAAAGTGATTAATCATCTTTAAAATTTAATAAACGTTTCTAAGGAAATCGACAAGTTTCTTTTGAGTTAGCAATTCTATTTTGCTGCTTCTGTTTATCTGTGTTATGGTATTTAGTTTGCTCCAGAATTATTTATTTTTGCAAATTATTTTTTCAGCTGCTGAAATATTTAAAGATATTTTTTCAGCTCCAGAATGATGTATTTTCTCAAATTATATGCCGAGCCACGTGGTTTTGAATCAATCGATCTAACTATAAGGCTATGTTTGGTCATCTGGATTTCTAAATAGGATAGGACTGGATAGGATAGGATAAGAAATCCTGAGATTTCTTCATATCTTGTCCACTGTTTTGTGGACTATGGATTTAAAGTCGGATATGATAATTTTTATTTTTATTTTTTGCTATTCACGGGTCCAGAGGAGTCAGTGAAGGAAAAAAAGCCGAGAAATTTTTTTGGTGAAAGCGCACAAGGTGTGGGGATGAAGATGACGGCGAGTGGAGTGTAGGGTTTCTGGAAAAATAGGCATTAGAAATCCTATCTGGGTTTATCCCACCCCCCTGGATTTTTTTATCCGGGCTATATCCGATCTATATCCGACCTTATCCTATCCTGGACCACCATTAAACACAGGATAGGATAAAATATATCATATCCTGGCTTTTATTCGGTCGACCAAACGCAGCCTTAGAGTGGCCTACTAAGGTGAGATAATTTGACTAAGGAAAACCCAAATTATCCAGTCTCTGCCTTCCTATTCTCCAATCAAGTATCTCTTGTCTCGGCCAGCTCTCTCAAAAGCCACACATGGAGGAGGAGGGAAAAAAGAGAAACTTAAAACTAATTGCATCTTGTGGCTTGGATTGGAGAGGTCGTACTTATGTGCCTCATCGTGAATTATGAATGCTTCAGTTCCACTACATGCATGATCCGCACAATTCGTGTGAATTATGTTCAATACATGTGAATCCTCATGTATCATGCGAATTACATGTGAGACTTGCTAAATATAGAAATCTAAGTACATAGATGTAACAGATATTAACCACGCTGAATGTGAAAAGTCCAATGCTTATCAACGCAACATGTAGCTGAGCTGTTTGAAGTTGATCAGGGCATGAGAGGTGGAGATGCATAGGGACCACAGAGCACACCCTGTGCTATGTACCGGTAAGCAGCCTCGGTGAAGTGAATTCCGTCCCAGTTCACGAAAGCCAACGGGTTTTCGCATGCGGTCGAGCGAGGGTCACCACACCAAGCTGATAAGTCATAGTTGTACGGTCCGCCACCTCCACAACAAGCTATCCTTGCCCCTCCAAAAAAACCTACATCAAAAGCAATCTAAATAATCATCCTGAAGATAAGCACCATCTATTGATATTGTTATTGTCAAAAAGGTGACAAAAAATGACTGTAACTATCTCCGTCAACTTTCTCCTATTACCATGTAAACCATTGAGAGAGAGAGAGAGAGTGAGTGACCGTAGAGTTTTGGTGCGAGGTACAAAGGTATAGCTGCTCCGTAGTAATCGGCATAGATAATCCTTGCATGGGGATACTTTTCCCGTAGCACTTGAAGCTCTCGCTTGAGGTGCTCATTGTGGTACTCGCTGAAGGAATTGTAAGCTTTGAGACACCCATTTGTTGGATCATAGTCCGACTGATTAGTGCTCTCAACCAAAGCCAAATATACCACAGAGCAACCCAAGGGGAAATTCCCAGGCACCACGAGCTCTATCGCACCTTCTTCAATAAGCATCTATATAATAGCAAATTCCAAACATAGAAAAGGGTATGAAAATCAACAAGAGTTGCTTAGTAAAACGGAGGAAAAGAATTTAACACACGCTGGTGGCATTGACAATGGCTCCAACAACAAGTGGTACTATCGGTCGAATCTGATCGATGGTTGCACCAGCTAAGAACTGAAAGTTGTAGTCGTTTCCACCAATCTCCCCAACAAGAAATAGAGTCTTCTTGAAGTACTCTTCACAATCTGAAGACAGAAAAGAAATTCGATGAAAAAGAAAGATAAACCTTCTTCTGCATAATATAATACTTGCCTTTGTAATTAGTTCATAATACATGGGTTCACCGTGTTTTGTGTGGCAAAGAGACGACTTGAACTTCTTGAACCAACCAAGCTGAACGTTTAGCGAGCTGTTGGTCCATAGTGTCCATCCAATGTTTTGAGCATAGAAAAATTCAGGGTCAAGTGCAGTAGCGCCAGCCACTGCAAAATTGACTCCATTGTTACGGACATGAGAGCCATTTGCCACTCCTAGATATGGCGGTAGATATGATGGTAGGTCGAATGCCTCTGCTGCACTATCCAATTCACATTTTTTTAGTAAATCATTGCTTGCATAAAGTGAATTGAAATCTGCTTGGTTCTAGGCAATATCTTCTTGTTGACATAGCTAATCAACTTAGTGAACTTCAGACATTATTAAGGTTCTTTTCAATTTATTTGTGAATTTTAAAGCAAACTTAATTGTCAAACATGCGAGTCTACTTATCAAACGATGAGTGTGCCTCTTACTTAGGCAGAGTCTAAGCTCTTCACTCAAATAATCTGTACGAGTAATTTGGTGAAAACACAGAGGCAACACAAGATGTAATCTCATCTCCCACTTGGCCCCAGCCGAAAGCTGAGAAAGGTATGTGATATGGTCTTTTCAGTTGAAAAAATTGATAGAAGAAATCGAGAGTCAAATACCTATGAAATCAACTATTAGACGTCCGTCGGAGAAACGACCAGTCGGATGCTTAAAGAAAGTCTGACCATAAGGGAGCTTCCCCACAGCTGGATATGCAGGCGCACCCATGAGAAGGTAGTTCCCGGTGTCGCTTATCGAGTTACCAAAGTTGATAATCGACTCATAGCGACGAGGGATTATTAGTGATACCGTCTTCAATGCGAAGCACCAAAAAAGCAAGAGGGATATTACTTTAATCATCATGGCAAATTTTCAGGCATGTGGAGGAATGATGAAGTGCAATATGAATGTTCAAATGTGGAAGAAGACCTTGCTCTGGCTCTAGCTTTAATGTGATGCTACTTCCAACCTCAAGGTTTCAACAAATTGTGTTAGAAAACGAGAGATTGAGTGGTTCAACGGAGGACAGTGTAAAGATAATATTGCTTGCTCTAGTTAGCTTGTATGTCACAAGATAGGGGTGGATATCAGGACAACTGGAGGGTGGGCAATGTTAACAATAACGTGCACGTATTGGGTGTTATTCAAAATTACACTGGGGAGTCAAGGCGGTGTGTACAGTTAGTATTGTCTTTTTGCGGTAAGTTTAACCTTGTACTCTTTCACCAAATGAAGGAAGGGATGATTACTCCCAAAACAAGCTAAAAACCAACGGTTGATATTGTCAACTAGTATGCCAGAAGTACATAGCCACCTAATTTCCTAATAACTTACGTTTTTCTTTTATTTGCCTTATAAGGGGCTTACCTTTTTTAATCATGCCTGATTTTTCCAGTCTTCAAAGGCGTCATGATCACCATTCTATTTCTCTATTTCTCTTTTTTTCTATTTTTCTTTTCCTGGGAATAGTTTATAACAGAAATTCGTTTAGTAACGCAATTTTATTTTTCTATTACTGGAACAAATTTTTAGTCTAGAAATAAGTTTAGAACAGAAATAGCAAGTAAAAATTTTATACTTTTTTGTTTCTGGAACAAAAAGAGAAATAAAACTTTTCTCATTGTTTGCCCTAGCCTTATGCGTCTGTCGCATGCCCCCCCCCCACCCCCTCACTCCGGCGGCCCCCACCGGCTACCGCTACTCCCGTCAATGAATGGAAAAGAGCATAAGAGGGAGAAATTTTGTGTCATAATTAAACGAATTTCTATTTGAAGAAGAGAAATTTTGTATTGTCATCAAACACGTATCTTTGTTCAGAAACTCGATCAGGGAATATAAATTGGGCCTAATTCCAAAAAAAAAAATCAATTTTACCTTGAGTGACAATTCTGACCCAAACTTTTTTTTATTTCATAAAAAATCACAAACTTTTACTTAAATCTCAAATCTAGCCTTTGAAAATTTCACATTACGAGAATCAGATTTGGGACTCAAATAAAAGTTGGTGCTTTTTTATTGAGATAAAAAAAAAGTTCGGACTAGAATTGTCACTAAAGGTAAAGTTGGTGCATTTTTTTTATAAAATTAGCCCTAGAAATTAAAAATTTTATTTCTGATCAGAAATCTATTCAAGTGTCTATGACGTGGCTACGTTCACATCTTGTATTTCGTGCACTACAAAAAAACATCTTTTTCCAACGAAATTTCCAACGAAAAATTTGGAAAAATTCGTTGGAAAACGAATTTCCAATGAATTTTCCAACGAAAAAAAATTCGTTGGCAATTCGTCATCGCAAATTTTTCCAACGAACAATTTCAATTTTCGTTGGAAATTTGTGACGAAATTTTTTTCGTTGAAAAATTCATTGGAAAATTCATGACTAAATTCGTTGGAAAAACTACAAAAAAAATTTTTTTGGTCGAAAAATCGTGGCAAAATTAGTTGGTAATTATTCGTTGCAAAATTTGTCGTGACAGAAATCGTGCGGGCGAGGGCCAGCCTCGCCGCTGGTGAGCTCGCTAGCCATGGCGAGCTCGGCCCTCGCCATGGCCGGCGAGGCCTAGCCTCGTCGCCAACGAGGCCCAAGCTCGCCATGGCCGGCGAGCTCGAGCTTGAGCTCGCTTAGATCTGGGCGAGTTCTGAGCAACCTCGAGCTCGCCGGCCATGGCGAGCTCGGCCCTCGCCGGCCATGGCGAGCTCGGCCCTCGCCATGGCCGGCGAGGGCCAGCCTCGTCGCCGGTGAGCTCGAGCTCGCCCAGATCTGGCCGAGTTCTGGGCGACCTCGAGCTCGCCGGCCATGGCGAGCTCGGCCCTCGCCATGGCCGGCGAGGGCCAGCCTCATCGCCGGCGAGCTTGAGGTCACCCAGAACTCGGCCAGATCTAGGCGAGCTCAAGCTCGCCCGCCATGGCGAGGGCCTGGCTCACGGCGGTCACGCTCAGCCTCGCCGCCGCAAACGCAACGGACACCGTCCCCTTCATCGGCCGAATGCTCGGCGGCGGCGGGGGGAGCTTGGGCCCGGCGGTGGAGCAGTGCCTCAGCGAGTGTGCCGACCAGTACGCGGACGCGGTGGAGCAGGTGGAGGCGTCGATCGCGCGGAGAGAGAGAGAGAGAGAGAGAGAGAGAGAGAGAGAGAGAGAGAGAGAGAGAGAGAGAGAGAGAGAGAGAGAGAGAGAATGTGTAAATTGAGAATCGTTGCGAAATTGCCCGAATAATGAGCACAAAAATGTTGAATAAGGAAGGAGTAGGGTTTTCGTTGCAATAATTGCCCGGAAAATCGAAATTCGTGGGAAAAATCATTGAAAATTTCTCACGAATTTTGCGACGAAAATTTTTTCGTCTCTAATTTCCAACGAACTCTGCGACCAAAAATTTTTCGTCCCAAATTTCTAACGAATTTTGCAACGAAAAATTTTTCGTCGCTAATTTCTGACGAATTTTACTTTTCGTTTGAAAATTTGTCGCAAATTTGCGACGAAAATTTTTTCGTCGCAAATTTTCGTGACAAAAATCTAATTTTTTTGTAGGGGTGTGTATGGTCTGAGTTACACGCACGAAAGAGTGTTGAGCAATATGCCATATTCACAATGTTGGTCAATCTCTCTAATAATTTAACTTTTTGAGAGAGACTGAGATGATGACACACTACTTGTAAATGATTCTTAACGATTTGTTTATTCTCGGACATTGTATGTGTCATTCTCTCGTAGACCCCATAAATTGAAACAAAGACCTCACCTCCCCCCAACATAAACTTCTTACATGTAAAAATGTGATTGGTTGTGCCTATGAGTGATTGGTAGTAAATTGTTCAAGGGAAGTTGTTGGTCCCATGTACTAATTTTTCAGTCAGACACTCACCATGCCATCCGCAACCAACCATGCTCATTAGCCCAACCTGTTCCGCTGCTTCAAGCATGAAAGTGACAGCTTGTACAATAGCCTAGTTTCGTATATCTCTCAACTGTAATAAAAAAATATATGATCTTATCTCTTTCATCTACCAGCCCATTGTTTTCCTTCGAAAAAATTTCCAATAAAGCCCAAAACTTATTGCACTTGTACGAATTCAATTCTAAACCTTTTAATTTGGCCAGTTTAGTCTTAAACCTATAGCACTTGTGCCAATTTAGTCCTAAACCTTTCAATTGTGCCAATGACTCCTAAAACTTTTGACAATTTGCCAATTTAGTCATAACCCTTTTGACGATTTGCCAATATAGTCATTTCAGCCAATTTTGGCAAAAATCACTAACATGGACGATTTTGTCAAATTTTCTGAATTTTTTTATTAATATTTTCTTCTTTTCTTTTTTTTTCTTAATCCTAGGCCGACGAGGTCGCCAGCCAATCTTTGTCGACCACAAGCAAGGGCCGACGACTTTCGTCTAAAGCCTTCGCTCAGTTCTAGGCGAGGGCTATGACGTCCTCACCGGCCAACAGGTGAGGGTCTTGGCCCTCGCCTAGACCAGGGGAGGGTTGCCACCCTCACTGGCCAACGAGCAAGGATCGCAGCCATCACTCCTGGCATGCAAGGGCATAAAGGTTCTCGCCCAAATAAGGTGAGGGCCATCGGCCCAAGGTTAGAAAAAGAAAAGGAAAGAGAAAAGAAAATATTAAAGAATTTAGAAAAATTGTAAAAATTGTCGACGTTAGCGCCGACCATACCAATAGAATGGCTGGCGCTGACTAGACCGTCACGTTAACAATATTTAGCCAAAATTGGCCGGAAAAACTAAATTGATAAATTGTTAAAAGATTTAGAACTAAATTATCAAATCGTCAAATGGTTTATAACTAAATTATCACAATTGAAAGGTTTATGACTGAATTAGCAAATTGTCAAAAGGTTTAGGACTAAATTGGCCAAATTGAAAGGGTTATGACTGAATTGGCACAAGTATAATAGGTTTATAACTTTTTTGGCAATTTTCCGTTTGCCTTCTTAAGGATTTTTTTGAAATTTACCAGCAAAAGCAAACAAGCATGGCTTGTAGGAGAAAAAAATTGGGAAAATTATCCAATTAGTTTTAAATCTATTGTACAGATACCAATTTAATCCTAAACTTTTCAATATTGCCAAATTAATTCTAAATCTTTGCGCAAAATTACAATGTAATCCATTCGGTCAATTTTTGCTAGAAATTGTTGACATGGTAGTCTAGTTATCGCTTGCCGTCTTATGTGGCATGCCGCCATGTCAACGATTTTCTGGTAAAAATTGACCATAAGGATTAAATCGGAATTTTATGCAAAGGAGTACCGAATTGATAAAATTAAAAAGTTTAGGACTGAATTTGCATCCGTACAATAGCTTTAGGATTTATTGGACAATTTCTCTCTAAAAATTTAGCATTTAAAATTTTTACAAAATCATGTTATTGCAAAGTGTTTGAATTTTTAGCTAATACAAAGAAATGTAATCATGCAACATGAAGAACTTGTACACACATAAATATATGGCGCGTGTTATTATTTTACCAAAACGTCCCCCGTGGAGAAAGTTACCCCAAAATTCTATGCCTAACGTCTCTCTCTATGCCTGTGTAATGAATAGTCGCACGGTTCGCGTTGTGATTGACCGCCCTGCCTTGGGCAACCTCCAATCTGGGTCGAGGCCGGAGCCTTTGATATGAGTTTGAGATCCCAATCGCAAGGGCAAGCAGGTAGAGAGAGAGAGAGAGAGAGAGAGAGAGAGAGAGAGAGAGAGAGAGAGAGAGAGAGAGAGAGAGAGAAAGTGAGAAAGAGGTGATGTGGATGTTCGGATGGAGGTTGGCGGCGACAATGGGGGATGAGGACGGCGGAGGAGGTCTATAGTCAGTGGATTTAAGGAGAATTGGATTAGAATGAGAAAGAAGAAAAATGGGAAGAAAAGCTTTTGATTTGAGTTCAAGAATTGTTCGTAAGCTTTTGATTCCATCCTTATTCACCACGCATCACATGAATGATTATCCAAAAGAAAAAAGAAGAAGAAGAAGCTAAAGAGTGGAAATCTAGAAACAAGAACAAAAAGGTAAAACCATAAAATGTAAATCCGCCAAGCACCTCCGACTCTCTATGACTCTATGACCACGAGCACAAGTTCATCTTTGGGAATAGCATCGAAGCTAATGCATCGGTCAGGATGGACTTCGGGGCTATGAGACGTGGAGAAGCGAAGGGACTGTAGAGTAAACCCTTGGCTATGTGCTGATACGCCGCCTCGGTCAAGTGAATTCCGTCCCAATTCACGACAGCCGATGGATCTGTACATAAAGCCGAGCCGTTCGAACCACACATGGCCGCGAGGTTGAAATTGTATGGTCCACCACCTCTGCAACAAACTTCTTGTGTACCTCCATAGAATCCTGCAAACAAGAGGACGTCGATCTCCATAATCACCCTTATAACTTCACAAAGTACAGCAAACTTTCAAATAATTTCGATGCTATTCAATGAATTATGAAACTAGGATGAAGGAAAACTTACCATACTATTTTGGCTGCAGAAAGAAACGCATGGCAGCTCCATAGTAATCGGCGTACATAATTCTGGCAAGGCCATATCTCGAGAAAATTGTCCAAAAAGTCCTAAACTTATTGCACTTTGCCAATTCAGTCCTAAACCTTTTAAGTTTACCAATTTAGTCCTAAACCTTTTCTATTTCTTGTCAATTGAGTCCATCCGGCAAATTTTGGTTGGTCGACATTGATGTGGCCGCCGGCCGTCCGGCTAGCGCTAATGTGGCAATTTTTTAATATTTTTTTCCAAATTTTTAATTTTTTTTTCATTTTTTCCCCCTTCTTCCCTTTGCCTGGTCCGGCGACTGGCCAGAGGCACGGGTCGACGAGGTCAACCTCGCCAGCCTCTGGCAAAGCTTGCCCGTTACTGCTAGGCCTACCTTGCTCAACCAAGGCAAGGTGAAACCTAGCGATGACAAGGTCAGCCTCACCATGGCTGGTCAAGGTTCGACCTCACCTAGCCAAGATGAGGCCGGCCAGCGCCGTTGCAGGTCGGCCTCACCTTGGCTAGGCGAGGTTGGCCTAGCAACGGCAATCGAGGCTTGCCCTTGGCAGTGGTCAGTGGGGGCGAGCTTTGCTAGAGGCCAGCAAGGTCGACCTCACCGGCCAGAGGGAAGAAGGGAAAAAAAAAAGAAAAAAGATTAAAAATTCAAAAAAAAATTTAAAAATTGTCATGTCAGCGTTGATCGGATGGGCGGTAGCCATGTCAGCGCCGGCCGGCCAAAATTGGCTGAATGGATTGAATCAGGAAGAAGTGAAAAGGTTTAGGACTGAATTGTCAAGAAGTGAAAAGGTTTATGACTAAATTAATAAACTTAAAAGGTTTATGACTGAATTAACAAAAGTGCAATAGGTTTATGACTTTTTAGACAATTTGACGGTCATATTTCTGTCTCAAAATCTTTAGTTCTCGCTTGAGATAACTATTGTGGTACCTGGCGAACTTATTATAAGCTTTGAGACAACCGGTTCTTGGATCATAGTCTGATTCATTAGAGCTCCGAAAGAAGCCAAGTATACCGTCGAGCAACCGATCGGGAAATTCCCCGGCACTACTAATTTGACAACCCCTTCTTCGATGAGCACCTGAAGCAATCACAAGCCATGAAAATAATTCATTTGAGTACCAAAACAGTTGAGCACATGGAAGATTTTATTGAAAGGAATGTTAAATAAATCTTATTGTGCTTGTGTCAATCGCAAAAAAAAAAATCAAAGTAGATAAAAAGAAATATGAAAATGAAAATGAAAAAGGCATACACTGGTGGTATTAGTGATGGCTCCAACAACAGATGGCTCCAACAACAAATGGCACCATAGAACGGAGTTGCTCAGCGCTTGCACCTACGGTGAAAGGAAAGTTGTAGTCGTTTCCACCAATCTCCCTCACAAGAAACAAAGACTTCTTGAAATATGTATCACAGTCTGCTCAACAGAAAGAATCAAAACAAAAATCAAATGAATAGAAGATGAGTCGGTAACCATATAAAGATCGTAATGACCAGATATATTTATGTACTATAGTCACCTACGAAGAGATTTTTTTTTTTTTGATAATCCAGGATCCCCGGCGAAGAGCCACGTCTATAAGAAAGTTTGTAAAACACCCTGTAAGGGCCATAAACCAATTAAATTCATGCCTTTGACCTGAACAAATGGTCCTGACCAGAGTAGGTTGAATGCAGTTAATAAGACTTGAATATATGACCTTAAGTTCTTAATTCCTGACCAACTGTGCCAACCTTAGAGTTATTCTATGAGAGATTTAGGAGCTTCATATCGGCCAAATCACCTCGATGAATAATCATATCTTGTGTAAATAAGATCGATAGTACAAAATGGAAGTGCACAAAAGTTATTACTATGAAATATCAATCCGCAATCGGAGCATACAAAAAAAGGGTTTATGTTTTACCTTGTTGGGTAGTACAAAGAGAGATTTGAGTTTCTTGAACCAGTCGAGCTGAACGCTTAAAGAATGATTCATCCATAACAACGATCCAAGTTCTCGAGCAGAGAAGAATGTCGGATCAAGCGCTGTGGCACCAGCAACTGCAAAATTAACTCCACTGCGAGCATGATGTGAGCCCTTGCCTAGCTCAAGATATGGCTTCAGATGGGGTAACCCCAATGCTTCCGCTTCATTTTCATATACGTATTGCATATACACCAATTAAACATCTCAAATTAATATCCAGATGACAATAAATATATCTAAAGATTTTTATTACGTCCATTATAAACGAAAATTTCCTGTTCTTGTCCCTAACAGAAGGATGCACTTACAGAAGTTAGAAGAGTTGGAAGAACTGCACACCAATGAAATCGATCATGAGACGTCCATCTGAAAAACGACCAGTCGGATGCCCGAAGAAGGTTCCTCCATAAGGAAGCTTTGCCACGGCCGGAAACGCGACCGCCCCTGTACAAAGGAAGTTCCCCGTCTAGCTTAGAGAGTCGCCGAAGTTGAAAATTGACTCGTACCTATCCGGGATTGTCGCATTGGCCTTCAAAGCATGGCAATATTGGAGAAGGATTGAGATTATTATAGTATACTTCATGGCAAACTTTCAGTATTTTCGAGAGATGAAGTCTTAGAGATGCTAAGAGAGTTGGACAACAATTTTTATGTGCTCTCTTGCTAATATTAATTTGTGTAAAGTTAGGCTTTCAAGGTGAGGTTGAATTGCTTATATATAGGAGTGTTAGATGGAATCTCAACATATAATACGGGGGCTTCGAGTCTTCCTTGTCATTCCTATGTGAGGCGACTCATGTTGTTGATGCTTGACTATCATACAATAATGGCTTGTTAACCCAAAACGACCACCCGTTCAAAACGTGTCGAATGATTAGGAGCCTTATCTGTGTTTTTCCGGATCACTACCAAACCCAATGTGACAATATCGAGTTAACTTGTAAGTATAATTATGGCCCACGTGATATTATTAATGGATTAATAATTTTTTAAATGCTAAGATCATATTGGCCATAAAAAATTGCAAATTTTATGAAGATAGAATATGAAAATTTGCAACTTTTATGAAGATAGAATATTATATGTGCTTTGATGGAAGGGACTGATTAAAGGCACTTATTGATAGTCTATGTAAAGAGTGTAGTCCACTCTCTACCCACAGAGAATAAAAGTTGTATTCTATCCTCTGTCAAATGAAATACGTTAAGTAAAAGTGGATTAAGGGAGAGATATCGGGTTTATTCGTTTTTCCTAATTCTGCAACAATTTTTCTCGAAGTTATTGCTATGGATAAATGTATGTGTCTTCATCTTTCCATCAGATAACGCGATATGATGTGAAATAACAAGTTAGGTGATATAGAGTAATTGGACACTCTAAGCATTATCCGGCTTGAAATGAATATAATGTGCACGAGCTAATGACCATTATTGTTAGCTGCTAAAATAATCGATAATATTGACATACACTATGAAAATGTCACATGGTTGTTGACACCTAAATTTTGGCGCATCATTTAGTGTAATTTGCATAGAAAATTAGGGATTAAATTTTTAACCCCTAAACAAAAATATTTAAATTGCATAACATATAGTTTAAATTCATTGCATTTTTGCATCGGACCGGCGGTGAATGAACGAGCTTAAATTTCATCGAATGGGACTCGGCTCGCTTGAAATGCAAAGGCCGGGAATTATAAGTCAAATGGGCTCGGTTGTTTTAATTTGAACTTAATTCAGCCCATTGTCATTAATTAATTCAGCCCATTATCATTAATTAATTCAGCCCATTTAAATTAAAGCCCAAGCCTAAGCCCATTAGGACTAGAAAGCCCATCTAATTGACCTAGGTTAATACTATATATACTTCATTAGGTCAGAATTTTAGAGGGGAGACACAATTTTCAGATCAGAAAATTTTTAGAGTGTGAGAGTGAGAAAGAGAGAGAGAGGAGGAAGACCTCGCGCGACGCGCCCGCTGCCGCGCCCGCTCCCGCGCCCGCGCCCGCTGCCGCGCCCGCTCCCGCGCCCGCGCCCGCTCCCGCGCCCGCTGTCGCGCCCGCTCCCGCGCCCGCTGCCGCGCCCGCGCCCGCTGCCGCGCCCGCTCCCGCGCCCGCTGCCGCGCCCGCGCCCGCGCCCGCGCCCGCTGCCGCGCCCGCGCCCGCGCCCGCGCCCGCGCCCGCGCCCGCTGCCGCGCCCGCGCCCGCGCCCGCGCCCGCGCCCGCGCCCGCTGCCGCGCCCGCGCCCGCGCCCGCGCCCGCTGCCGCGCCCGCTCCCGCGCCCGCTGCCGCGCCCGCGCCCGCTCCCGCGCCCGCTCCCGCGCCCGCGCCCGCGCCCGCGCCCGCGCCCGCTGCCGCGCCCGCCGCTGCCTCCCGCGCCCGTCGTCGCTGCCTTGCTGTTCCGTCGCCGTTGCCCCGCCGTCATCCCGACACCGCGCCGCCGGCCCACCGCTCGCCGTTCATCCCGATCCGCAAGTTCGAATTTGGGAATTATCTGCAAATTAGGTAATTAGATATTATCTGATATTTTTCAGAATATTTAATTTACTAATTTGTGCTTTTGAATATTGCGTGAATATCGTGTAAAATATTAGATATGTTGGGATAATTATCTGATATCTACAATATTTTTAAAATATTCAAAATTAGGAAACTTTCCTAATTTAGCAACGTATCTAGACGACTATCCTACCTTATCCCTAAGGTACGATACGCGACGATACGGAAAATCATTATCCTATCCATAATCCCTTGGATACGATAATGATTTTTATCTGCTTTCCAAATTTGAACGATCGACTTTCCGTCAATATTTATAACCCTATAGATATGACTGATAGCTCGATTTTTGTGCCTAATCTGAATTTGAAACGAATCTTGTGGATTGCATGGTTGTTTTAAATGTGGATGCTATCTCTGTTTAAATTATCTTTCCTTTTCAAATAAAAAAGAAAATTCAAAAAATATCAGTTAGGATTTGAATTTGAACTTTGCATGTTTAGGAATCCTAAATATATCTAGACGATAGAGTAATTATTTAATTTAAATTAGGATTTGAGATAATCTATTTCCTGGTTTAAATTAAGTAATTTTCTAATCTTAATAGATTATTTAGGTTAATTTTTATTTCGAATTTTCATGAAAATCCCAAAAAAGAATGAATTGTTTTATAGTAGATTAGGATAGATTGCATTCTTAATTTAATTAATTTATTATTTCGAATTTTAACAAAAATCCCAAAAATAAGTCATGTTAGGATATGTTAAGTCATCATAGGTTGCATGTTAATTTAGGCATATTTTCATTCCGAATTTCATTAGAAAACACAAAAAATAAATCGTTTGCCCGTCATCAGAATTAAGTCACGTCGTCGCATGACATATAGTTTGCATGTTAGGTTGCATTATTCGCATGTCATTTTTGCACGTCATTGCATATAGGTTAGCTTTCATTTAAATAAGCGAAAATCCAAAAATACTGGGTGAACTGCTTGTTAATTAGAAATCATATTAGGATGGTTGATGTGATTTTCTAGCTAACCATGCAGATGCTTACGTTGCCTCGAGGTAAGTAATTCTCCCAATCTTGCAATTTATTTAATGTTTTGATTATTGGGTGTTACTTTGGTGGTTTGCGCGCCCGCATGAACACCTCACATGTTAGTGACTAAGTTAAAATGGATCCAAATTGCTTGCCAAAATATTTTTTTGAAAAGAAAAGGTACCGAAAGGGCGTTAGACTAGATCTAGCGTAATCAAGTCCCCGGGCTTAGAATCTCTGGTTCGTAGGAATAAAACATATCTCCCTATGTTTTATTTAGGTTTCTAATCGACCTACCACAAATTGATTAGTGGCGACTCCAAGCATGAAAACATTTGCATGTTAAAAACTTAAACCCAAAGTTGCGAATTGGTAGGGCTTGGGAGGGCTCGAGTTAGGTTTAGTCATAATAATCCATTAGCCTGAGAGGAAGGAATTTTTCAGGTCGCGACAATGGTGTTGAACAAATCGATTGAATTATGATTTGTTTTCTTGTGTATTATATTGCATCGAGAATCAAATGCAAATTATTCCTTTGGGCTACGGTCCAAACTGGTTTTAACCACTGGCTCCCACTTGCACCTTAATTAACCCTCGGCCTCATTTTTATCATAATTTGGGTGGTGCCACAAAATTCCAAAACCCTGTTTCGAGGAAGTTTCCAAAATGAGCTCAGATTCGAATCCCATTAGCTTTACATATTCAGTTTGAATACACATTTACACAAAAACTCAAATTAGAGTTATGAGTCAACTACTGATATCTATTAGATCTCCACCCCGCGTTACTCCATCGAAAAACCTGCCTTCATTCATGGTCTCTTCCACTAAATCAAAACATGATGGCAATCTTCACCAAAATCTGGAATTATGCGTGAGATTTCCTTTCATTTGATCATATTCATTAAGACACGACATATATATTGGTGGCCACTAATGGAACACAAGTGGTGCTACTACTTGTTAAGACGCACAACTAGCAAAAGACCACTACATTATCCTAGGATAATCAATTGAACTCATACTCACTCAAAATTTTAATCCAACAAGTTAAGAGAAAGCTAGATATATGGAGTATTCAATCCCTTATCAACTCTCTTAAGTGGGTCTCTTGTCCCTAACGCTAATATGTGCACCTAAGCAAACTAGTGCCATTAAAGCTCATGACTTAGGTTCTTATATAAGGTTCAATGGATATTAATTCTAGTCTCCATATAGACTTAGGATAATTTTCGGTTTCAATTGATTTAAGAAGGATTAAGATAAAATAAAATGTCATTAGGATTTTATATAGATTGCATTTAGTCCTATAGTGTTCATGCTGCACGCCATTTAGAGAGTCACATGTTTTATGATTAAATTTTAATAAGCGTTTTATATAGATAGCATCGATCAATAAGTATGTCCTGTGCTTTATTCATGTTCATATAGCTCATATAACATGAAAGAAAATTAACAAAAAGGGTTAGTGTTACATCATTAAATTTTCATCATGTATTAATTTAGTGTAAGGTCATTAGGTCATGTGTAGTGTCCTGAGAATTAATTCGCTGTTTTTATACTAAGAAGAAACAAAAGGATAGCATTTCTTATATTTAATCTATGCTTAATTATATCTCAGGTCATAATGTTCATGTCCAATTACGTCATTATCATTAAAAATTAATTTCATAGCATTGCATATATGTTAATTTATTACTGCGTAGCACACATAACATTTAGGATTTTGCGTTAGTTGTTAGATTAGGATGCATATAATCATAGAAAGTAATGAAGTCATGTCTATGTTGACTTTATTGTGTAAACAAGAAAATCCAAAAAGAATTAATTGGCATTGCATCTTAGGTGTTAACCTAAATTATCTGATATGCTTAAGTTAAACATTAACCATGTTCACCTTACCAAAAAAAACATTAACCATGTTCATGTAAACTCTTAATTTATCATCATCAACATCATGAAGTAAAAAGAAAAGAAATAAAAAATATTAGATTAGCATGCACAATCGGTCTGCATCATAGCAATTCGTTGTCTCTGCATAATCATGTCCGCTTTAGATACCACATATAGGCCATGCATGCATAATCTCATTGCTTGCCTGCTTCCCAAGTAATAGCTCATGAAAATCTCATCGTGATGGATAATGATGAGCTTTGCTTTTGACTGGTTAGTGCATCTAGGTTCTTTAATCTTTAAAATCAATTTATTCATTGTTTTGATTATTAGGTATTACATTATTGATTGCACACTCACATGATTATCACTAACATGTTGGTGATTTAAGATTAAAACCGACAAAGATTGCATGCAAAATATTGTGAATATAAAGAAAAAAGGTATCGAAAAAGCGTTATATTACTATAGCATAATCAAGTTGCCATATCTGTAAAACTCTCATAGCAGAAGTAAATTGTACTCCTGCATTTTACTTAAGTTTTTAATTGTCCCATAACCTATTAGTGGCGACTCCAAAAAGGTAAGATATGTTATGGGTTTAAATTCCAAGTTGCGTTTGGTTTGTATTTGAGAGAGTATGTGCAAAGTGACGGAAACATTTCTCTAATGAGTAACCGTTTGAGCCTATCTAGATCTGGCAAAATGGGTATAAAATCCATTTGTTGAAATGGGTCATAAATGGAACATCTCAAATTGCGTGAGCCAACCATAAAGGGTTTGTAAAATGAAAAGGCAAAATTGTTATGAACTCATTTACAACCGACTTAACCCATTTCTTAGCCCGGCTCACTCATGCGCGAGTTAGTCAAGAAAAAGAGGATGGGACGCTAGGTTGCACGCTCGCTCTCTTTTCTCTCTCCCTCTTCAATTGGCCGGATTTGATTCGCCGCCGCCCCCACCGCCGCGCATCTTCCGAGCCGCTCCCTCTATTCAGCTATTACAAATCGTCCAATTCAGTCGCTAAACACCACTTCCTCTATTCAGCCTCTTGATTCAAGATCAATCCCGATCTCGCCCTCACTCTCTGCTCTCGAAATCGATTCGGTTCTACCCAATCAACCACCGCCAAAAGTCCCAATTTCATCTCTGATTCAATAAAACCCTGTACCGAAGATTCGCAAAGCGAATGGAACATGCAAGTTGGGAGCCCCAAAATCGTTCCTTCAACGCCTGTTGCCAGGTTGAGCTTGAGTGATCAGGCTTTCTTTCTCTTTGCCTTCATTTTTGCACTGTAATTGTTATTTTTCTTTTTCTGGGTCATTTTATTTTGTGTTTTTTTAGCTGAAAGTATACAAAATCATTGCACAACTGCGGTGTTTTAAAGCTGAAGTTTGTAGTGGTGTGGGGAGTGGGGTTGATCATGATGAACTGAGTTGGAAATTTGATTGATACGGACTTCTGTGTTCACGAGGCTTGTGGTCACCATTGTTCTGACACTATATATAAGATAGACTGATTATGTTTAAGATTATGTGATGTATATATGTGGTGTGTGCTTGACATGCTTGATCCAGCACACTTCTCAATTGGGTCAAGGTCAATTCATGTTGAAACTACGATGATAGGAGATAACGGAACCGGTATGATCAAATTTTGTAGATTCTTAACACACTGAGCCACTGTTGACCATTGAAAAGTAAAAGGTCTTGTTGCTGACTGATCTCTAATTCAATGGAAATCCATAGTTGCTCGGCTCTGATTTGAATCCTGAGATGCTTCGTGCTCATCGTGATTCAAAACATGACAGTTTCAAGCAAAAAACTGTGGAAGACAATTGCCTTCAAGATTGCTTGGAAACTTTTGCTGCAACTTTAGGTCATTTTTCTAGCTGAAGTGCTTGGTTAATTTCCACTGCAGGTTCTTTTGTCAAAGAGTGGTTGGAAGCCAATTCCTCTTGTTGAAATAATAGAGGGACCTGTGGTGAAGAGAGCTTATCAGATAGCCTTGCTTTGCCTTCATCCAGACAAAATTGCAGCAGAAGGGTGCTACTTCACATCCAAAGTACGTAGCAGAAAAAGTCTTCGACATATTGCAGGTGATTTTCGTTACTTGCCTGATGCGTTCTATGTCGGTTTGTGATTTTGGGATAGTCAGACCACATTCTTCTCATTAATAAAGGCAGAGTTTGTCAAGATTATTGTAGTTGCTGTAATCTTTTCATAAGTCACAACGTGTTAATGAATAAAAAACTCTTCCCCAGGTTTATGCTCTGATGTTTGCGTTTTGGGGAAGCATGCATTTGGTGCGTCACTTTTCAATTTTTTCATTGTTTGATTCCTCTGTTTTTAAGTATGCATGCGTCAAGCTTGTGCTCTCGCTTTCTCTGTTTGTATATGTGAGTAACATAGTCAGAACACGTTCTCTGCCGGCTTGTCTTCGTCCCACATTTAGTTGTTGCTGTTATAGTTCTGGCTTCATTGTCTCCCGATACTTGTTTGGCTATTGCACGAAAATCCTAGGAAATGATGGGGAGGGTGTTCGCCGAGTGAGATGGAGATCCCCACATTCAGGAGACCTCTCGTCCTTTACTGTGCAAAAAAATTCCTTTTTTCGTGCAGTCAAATCTCGGGATTTTGGCCCTCCTCTTGATTTGCAATCAGTCTTCATTTGCCTCGTTCAACTTTTCTCGGTTGCATTTCAGCGTGTGAACGCCCAAATTTGGCCGAGCGAATAAATATTGTTTCCATATTGCTACAAATCCCCACAGTTCTTTTCTCAAGTTCACTCATCACCTCCATGATTTAACGGCCAACTCATTTCATGCGCATTAACTTATGGATTCTTTCCCTTAATCTCTCTCATTCCAACCCCCCGCTCATTGTCTTGCCGATCTTGCCTCTTGCCTCTTGCCTGCCATATTTTCAAGTAAAAATATTCCAGTGATTTCTCCTCTTGGTTGGCCGTGATCTCTTTCCCGGTTTTGCCTCTTCAAATCTCCAAAATTACGTCGTTGGTTCAATTGGATTAAAACTTAGAAGGTCGAGATCATGAGTTAAAAAGAGAAGTTGCCCTTTTGGTCAACTAATTAATTTTGTGGTTTATAAGGCTAATTAACCTAAATGCAAGCTTAATTGACCTTGCTTGTGATTAAATTGAGGAATGATTGCTCTCAATATCAATTAGTGATGCATGACCCTTCAAAAGGTAGAATAGGATACTATAAGATAAATGATTTGCTTATATCTCATGCACTAAATTCTAAAGAGGCTCGTTGCATATAAGATTAATCATCGTCTCCATTAAAGCAACTCATTCTTGGTTATTGCTATCTTATTATCGCTTGCCTTATATGGGATCATTCTTATAAAAAAGCAAATGACTTGCTTATAAGTATGCACAATATCGCATTCTATTCCTCGGCAATAATGAAGGCCAACTCTTTGTATGACAATGTTCCGTAAAAATCTTAGAACTCCCGCTATAGAAAGGTATGCAGTGTGTACTCCTCTAGCTACAAACAGAAACCCTCACTCTTCCCATTTTTCTTTTTTTATTTTTGCCAATTCGATCTTCTTATATGGCCCTGAGTAATGCAAATCTCTTCCTCTTGGCGACTCCTCTAAAAACACTATGGCGAGAAGCACTAGGAGTAGTGGGTTTAATTGATTTTTCTGTTTTAATCGAGCCATAATTAGGGAAAGTGATTTAAGTGAAAGTTGAAGTAGACATCTTTAGCTTCAATTGGAAACTAGAATCACTTAATTTGAAGTTTGTCAAGGCCTTAAATTACATTAATACTTAGAAGGTCAGAATCATAAGTAAAAGAGAGAAGTTGCCCTTTTGGTTAACTAATTTATTTTGTAATTTATAGGCTAATTAGCCTAAACGCATCCTTAAATGGACCTTGCTTGTGAATGAATTGAAGATTGATTGCTCTTAATATTGATTAGTGATGCATGACCCTTCAATGGGTAGAATAGGATATTATAAGATAAATGACTAGTTTATATGTCATGCGCTAAATTCTGAAAAGGCTCATTGCATATCAAGTCAATCCTAATCTCCAGTAAAGCAACTCATTCATGGTTATTGCTATCTTATTATCGCTTGCCTTATGCGGGATTGTTCTATTCAAAAAGTAAATGACTTGCTTATATGTGTGTAAAATATCACATTCTATACCTTGGCAATAATGAAAGCCAAGTCCTTGGGTGACAATATTCTGTAAAAATCATGGAACTCCCGTTATAGAAAGGTATGCAATGTGAACTCCTCTAACCACAAGCGAAAACCCCTGCTCTTCTCGTTTCTATTTTTTTTTCTTATCATGGCCCTAAGCAATGCAAACCTCTCCCTCTTAGCAGCTCTTTTGAAAACACTACAGCGAGAAGCGTTAGGAGTAGTGGGTTTAATTGCCCTTTTGCTAAACTAATAGATTTTGTGGTTTATAAAGCTAATTAGCTTAAATGCATGCTTAATTGACCTTGCTTATGATTAAATTGATGATTGATGACAAAATTAATATCGATTAGTGATGCATGACTCTTCGACGAGTAGCATAGGATATTGTAAGATAAATGACTTGCTTCTATGTCATGCACTAAATTCTGAAAAGACTCGTTGCATATGGGGTTAATCCTAGTCTCCAATAAATCAACTCATTCATGGTTATTGCTATTTTTTTATCGCTTGCTTTCATTTTCTTTTCAATAAGAACGATCCCATACAAAGCAATCGATAATAAGATGGCAATAACCATGAATGAGTTGCTTTAATGGAGACTAGGATTGACCTGATATGCGACAAATCTTTTCAGAATTTAGTGCATGACATATAAGGAAGTCATTTATCTTACAATGTTCTATGCTACCCGTCGAAGGGTCATGCATCACTAATCAATATTGAGAGCAATCAATCATCAATTCCATCACAAACAATGTTAATTAAGCATGCATTTGGGCTAATCAGCCTTATGAACCACACAATCAATTAGTTGACCAAAATGACAACTTCTCTCTT
This sequence comes from Syzygium malaccense, assembly GCA_031216405.1. NCBI lineage: Eukaryota > Viridiplantae > Streptophyta > Magnoliopsida > Myrtales > Myrtaceae > Syzygium > Syzygium malaccense. The sequence goes on along the minus strand of CM062256.1, from coordinate 7,564,947 downwards.
TTTTTCATGATTCTGACCTTCTAAGTTTTTATCCAATTGAAGGCCTTGACAAACTTCAAGTTAAGTGTTTCTAATTGCCAATTGAAGCTTAGGATGTCTACTTCAACTTTCATTTAGATCACTTTCCGTAATTATGACTCAATTAAAAGAGAAAAATCAATTAAACCTACTACTCCTAGTGCTTGTCACCATAGTATTTTTAGAGGAGCTGCCAAGAGGGAGAGACTTGCATTACTTAAGACCATGATAAAAAGATTGAATTGGCACAAGAAAAGAGAAATGGGAAGAGTGAGGATTTTTGTTTGTGGTGAGAGGAGTCCACAATAGATACCTTTCTATAAAGGGAGTTCCAAGAGTTTTACAGAATGTTGTCACACAAGGAGTTGACCTTCATTATAGCCTTTCTATAGAATGTGATATTTTGCACACATATAAGCTAGTCATTTGCTTTTCGATAAGAACGATCCCATACAAAGTAAGCAATAATAAAATAGCAATAACCATCTATAATGGAGACTAGAATTGACCTGATATGCATGGAGTCTTTTCAGAATTTAGTGCATGACATATATGCAAGTTATTTATCTTACAATGTCATATGCTACCTGTCAAATGGTCATGCATCACTAATTGATATTGAAAGCAATCGATAATCAATTCAATCACAAGCAATGTCAATTAATCATGCATTTAGGCTAATTAGATTTATAAATCACAAAATCAATAAGTTGACCAAAGGGGCAACTTCTTCCTTTTACTATGATTCTGACCTTCTAAGTTTTAATCCTATTCAAGGCCTTGACAAACTTCAAACTATGTGATTCTAATTGCCAATTGAAGCTTAGGATGTCTACTTCAACTTTCATTTAGATCACTTTCTCTAATTATGGCTTAATTAAAATAGAAAAATCAATTAAACCCACTACTTCTAGCGTTTCTCGCCATAGTGTTTTCAGAGGAGTCGCCAAGAGGGAGAAGTTTGCATTACTTAGGGCCGTGATAAAAAAATTTAATTGGAAAAAAAAAGAGAAATGGAAAGAGCGAGGGTTTTAGTTTGTGGGGAGAGGAGTCCACATTGCATACCTTTTGATAATGGAAGTTCCAAGATTTTTACGGGATGTTGTCACAAAAGGAGTTGGCGTTCATTATTGCTAAGATATAGAATGTGATATTTTGCATACATATAAGCAAGTCATTTCCTTTTTAATAAGCATGATCCCATACAAAATAAGTGATAATAAAATAGCAATAACCTTGAATGAGTTGCTTTAATGGAGATTAGGATTGACCAGATATGCAACGAGCCTGTTCATAATTTAGCGCATGACATATAAGCAAGTTATTTATCTTACGGTGTCCTAGGCTACCCATCGAAGGGTCATGCTTCACTAATTGATATTTAGAACATTGAATCATCATTTCACTCATAAGTAAGGTCAATTAAGCATGCATTTAGGCTAATTTGCCTTATGAACAACAAAATTAATTAGTTGATCAAATGGACAACTTCTGTCTTTTACCTATGATTCTGACCTTGTTAGTTTTAATTCAATTGAAGGCTTTGACAAACTTCAAATTAATTGCCAATTGAAGCTTAGGATGTCTATTTTAACTTTCATTTAGATCACTTTCCCTAATTATGGCACAATTAAAATAGAAAAATCAATTAAACCCGCTACTCCTCACGCTTCTCGCCATAGTGTTTTCAGAGGAACTGCCAAGAGGCAGAGGTTTACATTGCTCAGGGCTATGATAAAAAGATTGAATTGGCCAAAAAAATGGGAAGAGCAAGGGTTTATGTTTGTGGTGAGAGGAGTCCACATTGCACACCTTTCTATAACGTGAATTCCAAAATTTTGATGGAACGTTCCTACACAAGGAGTTGGCCTTCATTATTGCTAAGGTTAGAATGTGATATTTTGCATACATATAAGCTAGTTATTTTCTTTTTGATAAGAATGATCCCAAATAAAGCAAGCGATGATAAGATAGATATAACCATGAATGATTTTCTTTAATGGAGACTAGGATTGACTTGATATGCCAAGAGCCTTTTCAAAATTTAGTGCGTGATATATAAGTAAGTCATTATCTTTCAATGTCTTATGCTACCCGTCAAAGGATGATCTATCACTAATCAATATTAACAGTAATCAATTATCAATTCAATTACAAGCAAGGTCAATTAAGCAAGCATTTAGGTTAATTAGCCTTATAAACTACAAAATCTATTAGTTAACAAAAAGGACTTCTCTCTATTCCGTATAAATCTGACCTTCTAAGTTTTAATCCAATTGAAGGCCTTTACAAACTTCAAATTAAGTGATTCTAATTGCCAATTGAAGCTTAGGATGTCTGCATCAACTTTCATTTAGATCACTTTCCCTAATTATGGCTCAATTAAAACATAAAAATCAATTAAACCCACTACTCCTAGTGTATCTCGCCATAGTGCTTTCAGAGGAGTCTTGAATAGCTGGAGATTTGCATTGCTCAGGGTCATGATAAGAAGATTGAATTGGCCAAAAAAAAAAAGAAGAAATGGGAAGAGCGAGGGCTTTTGTTTGTGGTGAGAGGAGTCCCCAATGCATACCTTTCTACAACGGGAGTTCCAAGATTTTTACGGGACGTTGTCGTAGAAGGAGTTGACCTTCATTATTGCCAAGGTATTGAATGTGATATTTTGCATAGATATAAGCAAGTCATTTACTTTTTGATAAGAAAGATCCTATACAATGCAAGTGATAATAAGATAGTAATAACCATGAATGAGTTGCTTTAATGGAGATTAGAATTAACTCGATATGCAATGAACATTTTCAGAATTTAGTGCATGACATATAAGCAAGTCATTTATCTTACAGTGTCCAAAGCTACCCGTCGAAGGGTCATGCATCACTAATCGATGTTGAGAGCAATGAATCATCAATTCACTCACAACAAAGGTCAATTAAACATGCATTTATGCTAATTAGCCTTATAAACCACAAAATCAATTAGTTGACCAAATAGGCAACTTCTCTCTTTTACCTATATGATTATGACCTTCTAAGTTTTAATCCAATTGAAGGCCTTAACAAACTTCAAATGAAGTGATTCTAATTGCCTATTGAAGCTTAGAATGTCTACTTCAACTTTCATTTATATCTCTTTCCCTAATTTTGGCTCAATTAAAATAGAAAAATCAATTAAACCCACTACTCCTAGTGTTTCTCTTCATAATGTTTTCAAAGAGCCGCCAAGAGGAAGAGGTTTGCATTGCTCAGGGCCATGATAAGAAGATTGAATTGGCATAAAGAAAGGGAAATAGGAAGAGCAAATGTTTTTGTTCGTGGTGAGAGGAGTCCATATTTCACATCTTTCCATAACGAGAGTTTCAAGATTTTTATGGAATGTTGTCACACAAGGAATTGGCATTCATTATTGCCAATGTGTAGAATGTGATATTTTGCGCACATATGAGCAAGTCATTTTTTGTTCGATAAGAACGTTCCCATATACTAGCATATATGTATGCAAAATATCATATTCTATACTTTGGCAATAATGAAGGCCAACTCCTTGTGTGATAACATTCCGTAAAAATCCTGGAATTCTCCGTTATTAAAGGTATGCAATGTGGACTCCTCTCACCTCAAATAAAAACCTTCAGCCATCCCATTTCTCTTTTCTTTGCTAATTCAATCTTCTTATCATGGCTCTGAGCAATGCAAATCTCTTCCTCTTGGCAACTCCTCTTAAAACACTATGGCTAGAAGCGATAGAAGTAGTGGGTTTAAGTGATTTTTCAATTTTATTTAAGCCATAATTAGGGATAGTGATCTAAAGGAAAGTTGAAGTAGACATCCTAAGCTTCAATTAGCAATTAGAATTACTTAATTTGAAGTTTGTCAAGGCCTTTAATTGGATTAAAACTTAGAAGGTCAGAATCGTAGTAAAAGATAGAAGTTGTGCGTTTGGTCAACTAATTGATTTTGTGGTTTATAAGGTTAATTAGTCTAAATGCATGCTTAATTGACCTTTGTTGTGAATGCATTGATGATTCATTGCTCTCAATATCAATTAGTGATGCACGACCCTTCGACGGGTAGCTTAGGACACTACAAGATAAATGACTTGCTTATATATTATGTACTAAATTCTGAAAAGGTTAGTTGGATATCGGGTCAATCCTAATCTCCATTAAAGCAACTCATTCATGGTTATTGCTATCTTATTATCACTTGCCTTGTTTGGGATTTTTCTTATCAAAAAGTAAATGACTTGCTTATATGTATGCAAAATATTATATTCAATACCTTGGCCATAATGACGGCTAACTCCTTCCGTGACAACTCCCCGTAAAAATCTTGAAACTCCCATTGTTAAAAGGTATGCAACGTGGACTCCTCTCACCACAAACAAAAACCCTCGCTCTTTCTATTTCTCTGTTTTTTTGCCAATTCATTCTTCTTATCATGGCTCTGAGCAGTATAAACCTCTCTCTCTTGGTGACTCCTTTAAAGAGACTATGACGAGAAGTGTTAGACATAGTGGGTTTAATTGATTTTTCTGTTTTAATTGAGCCATAATTAGAGAAAGTGATATAAATGAAGGTTGAAGTAAATATCCTAAGCTTCAATTGGCAAGTAGAATTACTTTATTTGAAGTTTGTCAAGGCCTTTAATTGTATTAAGACTTAGAAGGTCAGAATCTTAGGTAAAAGAGAGAAATTGCCCTTTTGGTCAACTAATTGATTTTGTGGTTTATAAGGCTAATTAGTTCAAATGCATGCTTAATTAACATTGCTTGTGATTGAATTGATGATTGATTGCTTTCAATGACTAGTGACCCTTGGACAGGTCGCTTAGGACATTGTAGGATAAATGACTTGCTTATATGTCATTCACCAAATTCTGAAAAGGCTCGTTGAATATTGAGTAATCCTAGTCTTCATAAAAGCAACTCATTCATAGTTATTGCTATCTTATTATCGCTTGCCTTTTGTGGAATTGTTCTTATCGAAAAATAAATGACTAGCTTATATGTATGCAAAATATCACATTCTATATCTTGGCAATAATGAAGGTCAACTCCTTGTGTGACAAAGTTCCATAAAAAATTTGGAACTCCTGTTGTAGAAAGGTATGCAATATGGACTCCTTTCACCACAAAGAAAAACCCTCGCTCTTCCCATTTCTCTTTTTTTTTTTTGCCAATTCAATCTTCTTATCATTGCTCTAAGCAATGCAAACTTCTCTCTCTTGGCGGCTCCTCCAAAAACGCTATGGCAAGAAGCACTAGGAATAATGAGTTTAATTGATTTTTCTATTTTAATTGAGCTATACTTACGGAAAGTTTTCTAAATAAAAGTTGAAGTAGACATCCTAAGATTCAATTGGTAATTACAATCACTTAATTTAAAGTTTTTCATGGCCTTCAATTGGATTCAACTTAGAATGTCAGAATTATAGGTAAAAGAAAGAAGTTGCTCTTTTGGTCAACTAATTGATTTTGTGGTTTACAAGGCTAATTAGCCTAAAAGCATTCTTAATTGACCTTGCTTGTGATTGAATTGATGATTGGTTGCACTTAATATTGATTAGTGATGTATGACCCTTCGATGGATAGCTTAGGACGTTGTAAGATTAATGACTTGCTTATATGTCATGCACTAAATTCTGAAAAAGCTTGTTGCATATTAGGTTAATCCTAGTCTCCATTAAAGCACTTATTTACAATTATTGCTATCTTATTATTGCTTGCCTTGTATGGGAGCGTTCTTATTGAAAATAGAATGACTTACTTATATATATGCAAAATATCGCATTCTATACCTTAGCAATAACGAGGGCCAACTCCTTGTAGGATAATGTTCTGTAAAAGTCTTGGAACTCCTGTGATAGAATGGTATGCAATGTGGACTCCTTTCATGTAACAGTCTGAATTTTCGATCATTTTCCCGGAATTTATGAAATGAATATTTTGACCAATGCACTTATAGTGAGATCTCATCCGGAACCACGCATTCTCGAGATGCTAACCTTAGGGGTAAGGCCAGCATGGGATTGAGTTCGCACGACCAAAGAACTCGACCTTGGTTCGATCTTCGATCATATCGATTGACGATGGGATGTTTTGAGCCAACAGAGACCGATCTATTTGATTGATCGTGTTCGAAGGGAACTAGTGACAGACCCTCGCAATTATATGATAATCGAGATCGCCTCGATTCGAGTAAACTTGAACGTGATTTGACTTAATGTCGATCACGGGTCGAGAGCGCATAATTCTAATGAGCCACTCGTTAGCCAGAGATAAGCTAAAGTTGCGATTGTTCGATTTTAGTCATTTCTTGGAATTCATACTCGGGAATCGAGAATTTTGAAAGTGACAATTTTGGACGGCCGATGACGTTTTTGGTTTGGCCAACCTTGGGGCCACCCATTTCTGCAAAAAAATGAATTTCGACCCGAAAGTGAAAATTTACGATGTTGCCCTCCGGACTTCGAAGTTGATTTTCGAGGGCTTAAGAGACTATTTTTTAGAATCCGATGCCATATTATGCTGGCCACACACATTTGGGGTTGGTACGGGCGAAAAATGGAATTTCGATCCGGGACAAGAAAAAAGACCATTTTGCCCCTGGGACCGCGAACAAATTTTAAGGACTGGGTTAAGTCAGGGGACTGAGAAATACCCAGTGTGGCCGAAAATTGAAGGACAAGAATACCCCTCTCCCTTTTTGGATAATTATCGTTTTGCCCTTTTTCTTAATGGATAAGAATAAGCGTGGGCTGTCGGATTTTGGATAAGATCAACCGTGGCCATTGGATCGGAGGGTAGTTAGGAGGGTATTTTGGTAATTTTCGGGGTACAATTATTGGGGGTTAGTATTTAATTATTATTTTTTTTCTCTCTCTTTATTTTAGTCAAACCTCTCTCTCTCTCCTCACCCCCTCCCCTCCCGATCGGTCTCTCTCTCCCCTCTACCCCGTGCGTGAGACCCCTGGCTGACCACCAGCTCGCCGCCCTCCCATCGGTCGCCGCTGCCGCTCCTCCTCTTTTCCTGCCAAGCACCCTCACCGCCCGCCTGTCTCTCTCTCCCTGTTCGGCCCCTTGTCCTGTTCAGCCGCCGCCGAGCCACCCCTGGCCTCCCTCCCCTACCCTGTACGTCATCGTCGCCGCCCCCAGCCAGCCGTGAGTCGCCCGCCAGCCACCCGCCCAAGGCAGCTCAACCGCTCGCCCTCTAGGCCGCCAGCGACACTGCTGCTGCTGCTGCTACTGTTCCGACTGTTCCGGCCACCATCCAGCCAGCTTGTCCTATTTTTTTTTAGGTAAGTGTTTTCCCCAAATGCCACTTAGGACCTCAGGTATTGCTAGGCTTGTATAAGACTCGGTTTAGGCATTTTAGGGGCTATTTTGGGGCTGAATTGAAGGCTGGAAATTGGTTTGTCATGGACTGATTTGGTGATGGAAATTTGAGGTTTAGGGAGCTTGGATTAGGGCTATGATGTTGTGGATTGATCGGAATTAAATCGTGCGATGGATCGGAAATGTTATGGCTTGAATGGGTTTGTTTGAATGTTTATGTTGGTTGTGATTGTGGGCTGATTTGGATTATGCTGTGGGCTGATTTGGATTATGTGATGGGCTGAATAGGTGTGACTATGTGATATGTGTGTGACCGTGAGATACGGTGATGTGCCTGTGTATCGAAACTGTGTGCCAAGTGTGTGTGGTCATGTGGTGTGTATTCGTGTGACGAGAATGTGTAATTGTGGAGTGCGTGTGAGGCGTGAGGTTGTGTATGACCGTGGGTGTGGTTGTCCGTGTGTATGTGCGGTTTGAGTGGAACGAGGGTACAGAAATGTAGGATTGGTTGGAAAGGATCCGTCCTAAGGCGTGTACGTTTACGCCGGACGATGCCGTCCCTGACGAGGTGACGATGCCCGGCCCGACGGGGTGACGATGTCTGACGTGGTCAGAAGATCATTGGCCTGATACGTTTTACGCGGGCGCGGTAGAAGGAAAGTGTGTAGGATTCCGTCCTGAGGCGTATTCGTTTATGTGGGACGATGCCGTCCCTGACGAGGTGACGATGCCCGGCCCGACGGGGTGTCGATGCCTGACGAGGTTAGAAGACCGTTGGCCTGATGCGTTTTACGCGGGCGCAGTAGTGGTGGAAAAGTTGAGAATGAGCGGAAATTGGCTTGAGGTGCGAGATTTGAGAAAGTGACGCATGGTGTGAGTTAGTGTGCGAGTGTGTTTGTATCGCGTAATGTGATGCTTAATTATGGGGTAGAGACTGCTAGACACGGTATGGGACGTGCCCAAGTGGTTTTTGTCTTATAATTGAGGCACGCGTGCGTCTATGATTTCTTGCTATGATATGCTGGCTGTATTATGGTCTAACGTGCAGGAACGTGCATGATGGGTTTCAGGTAGGTTCGTGTGTGATTGTTAGATTGATTGATCGTTGCGTGAGATGTGTGTTCTGTCTGGCGGTACGTGAGTGCCTACGTGGGGTTTGGGGTTGTACACTTATTGAGATTTGTTTCATAGTTGTATAATCCACAATTTCAGATCCCCAACCTTAGACCCAGGAGGCCTGCCTTCTCTTTTTGGAGTTTGAGGAGTTGCCATGGTGCCCAGTGGAGCTGCAGGTGAGTTTCCGGAGGCTCAAACCCGAAGAATCAGGAGCAGAAAGGAAGGCGACAAGTAGGTATTCTTTAGGCTATTTTAGGGATTGTTTAACTTGGGTTATCCGATAGTGAAGTTAAGATAACCAAGACCTTGATATTTGGTTTTGACGGTGATTTCGGATGTTAGTTTGCTAATTATGTCTGTAATATGATGTTTGTATATTTGGTGCAGTAATATTGTATGAAATGCTATTGTTATTGTTTGTCTGTTCTGTTGGTCTACCTCGTCATCGTCATTTTAGTCCGGGGTTGTTTTACCCATTTTCGCATGTGGCTCTGATGTTTGGGTTGGGTCGGCGACGTTTCTGCGACGTCGCAACTATTCGATCGGAGTAGGGGATGTAGCGAGCTCAGCGGGGTTCGGGGCGTGACATCTCACCACAAATAAAAACCCTCGCTCTTCCGATTTCCCTTTTCTGTGCCAATTCAATCTCTTTATCATGGCCTTGAGTAATGTAAACCTCTCTCTCCTGGCGGCTCCTCTGAAAATATTATGGCAAGAAGCGCTAGAGCCAAATATGACAGGAGGAACCGTAACCCCCCTCACCCAAAGTAGTAGCCCTACACATGCCTTAGGTTCGAAGGGTTATTTAGGACTTCTGTGCATTTTGCTACACACATAAGGTCCCATTACAAGTTGGAGAGCGAAGCAGTGAAGTGGAGGAGGTTGGAAGTGAAACACATGTGCCGTGGGAACCATCAGAGGACGGCAAGGGCTGCGGTTGGCCCCTGGTTGGGGCGATTCGACCCATACAAGTTAAGAAGTTAAGGTTGAAAACCATAGCAAGGAATGTACCAATGCCTGTGAAAACAAAAAGTGTTGAACTACAAGAGATGGAGTTGGAGATGAAACTAGATATGGAGATGGAGTGCGTCTAAGGTATTGGAAATGCTTTAGGGATTTGGGAGACTAAGGAAGATCTTGTAATGTGAGGTCTATGAGATGTCTAGTATATTGCATTGAAATAAGTATGAGTTATAGACTTTAATTAGGAGCCTAGTGATTTAACCTACCGCTTGTTGAAATTCAAATGGGGGTTAATAATCACTTCGTATTAATTGATCAACCCATAATTGATTATGAGGTTGATTGGTAATCAAATGTATGATCAACATCAATTTCTCAAATCAAACTCAATTTTCTTGGTGAAAGATTGATTGAGTGAACTTGCTAATATTTGGATTAAGTGATTACATGAATGATTGAATGGGATGACAATGGAGACTAGTGGTCGAGAGTTTGAGGAGGTGGTCCAAGGTGGTGGTTAGACTTAGGTCTATTTGCTTAGCTTGGTAGTTTTTAGGCTAGCTTAATTAACAACCATATGAATTAATAATCAAAATAGCTCAGATTTTATAAATTTAAAAATAAAATTAAACTTAGAATCACTTCCTTAATAAATGAGTTATTTAGTTTAGAATGATACTATCATTCTCAATAAAATAAGTAGAAGTTAGGCCTGCCTTAATTTAACTCAAATTTAGGAATTAAGCTTAGTCTTTAGCATCAAGCTTACGGGGGTTCATGTCCCGAGATCTATAATAAGGTGATGTAATTCTTGACCCGACTTGGTATCTGATCAAGCTTATGGGTGACCATGTCACGGGGCGTTGAGCAAAGCCATGCATATTCTTTACCCGACAAGTATCGGGTTTTGTTTTTCGTAATTTACTTTAAATCTTTTCAATTCTTGGGCGTTTTACTTTGTGCACTTTCAATACATTAATTATTCTTTTTCTTTTTAGCACGGTTAAGATAAGCCTTAGGATCACTAGTAAACTCCTAAAAATAATTAAATGAACACTTAGCGATATCGAATGAACATTAGGACTCATAATTGGAAAAGACCGTTTGATCACTTTGAGGAGAAATCTAACCAAGTTAGAGGTACTGAAGGGACACTAGTAAAAACTAGGGTTAATATCACAAAAAATCTCAAACTGGTACACTTGAGATAAATTTACCCCAAACTAATTTTTTGACCACCGAAAATCCAAACTAGTACATCTATGACAATTTCACCCTCCGTCAGTTTTTGTTAAATTTTACCGTCAAATTTCTAAGTTGGATGACACGTGATAGTTGACAGGTATATCAGTTTGGGGTTTTACCCTCCTTTTGTAATAGGTGTACTGGTTTGTGATTTTTCATAATATTAATTCAATTTGAAGAAGGGTAAATTTATCACAAATGTACTGATTTTGGATTTTTGGTGGTCAAAATATTAATTTAGAATAAATTTATCACATGTGTGCCAGTTTAGAGTTTTTGGTGGTCAAAAAATTAGTTTGCCATAAATTTATTATAGATGTACTAGTTTGAGATTTTTCATGTATTAACCTTAGAAACTATTAATGTAATCACGTTCCTGAACTTAGAAAACTCATTGTGTAGAAAGTGAGGCAATCTCTCGTGCCTCACTTGGTTTCTAGCCAACTCCAAAAGGCTAGTGGCATCTCTCATCTCACATAGAATCCTTTAGGATTAATCTGAAGATAAAAATGAAACCAACGTTGCGGGAGGTAAGGGCTTGTGAGAGGCCGCACCGAATTGAGAGCCATTGACCTACCTTTTGGGCATTACCTCTAAACCCATCCTTTTCCTCCAACAACCCATGGCGATGAAAAAGAAGGGATGCAACAAATACAAACCTATAGCCATTAACCTTGTACTTCAAAGATGGGCAATCGAAATTTTTCATCATAGGATTTTGGTGACAGATGAAAATTGCCTGTAGTTTCTCATCACTAGTCTTTGTTGACACATTAGAAAGGCGCCTAGAGTTTCTCATCGTAGGACTTTGAAACTACCTAGAGTTTTTTTATCATAGGTGTTGAAACCACCCGGAGTTTTTTATCCTAGGAATTTGTATGCCTATGGTTCTACACTCACGACTTGAAATGTCTAAGGTTTTTCCCTTAAAAATTTGAGATGCCTAAAGTTTTTCACTCTGAATTTGAAAAGTGCCATAATTTTCATACGGCGCTCACTTTAATGTCAAAACTTTTACTGGATCACTTAAGTGCCTAATCGGAGAAAAATTGATCACTTAAGGGCCTTCAGTGACAAATTCTAGCCGAAAGTCTTACGTGGTTTTATTAATTAGATATTAATGTCTGCATGGATTTTTATAAGAAAAAGAAAGTCCACATCGTCTGCATCTTTGGTCAATCAAGTTTACACAGATAGTGGAAACACACCATTGTTGTCCTTCAAGGTGCCGTTGTCATCGACGGCGTCGAACGAGCCATCATCTATGGCCATCGTAGATATTCTATGACTAACAAGGCGGGTTGTCATCCCTTTTCCTTCGGCAAAAGTACACCAGAAGTGCCATACTTGTGTACGGCGATCACTTTGGTGCCATAACTTTTTTTCGGATCACTTTAGTGCCAAGTCGGAGGAAAAGAGATTACTTTAGTGCCAATTTGGCCGGAAATTCGAATTGACATTTTTTATTAATTTTTGACGCCAACGTGGCTCGCCGGAGGCTGAGTTAGCGTGTACAGTCAGCATTTTTTATTTTAAATAATTTTTTCCAGCGTGGCTCGCCTGGACGAGGGCCCACCTAAGCGAGGGCTTCCCTCGCTCGACGCCGGCGAGGGTTGCCCTCGCCAGATCTGGCGAGGGCGACTCTTGCTGGAGTCGGGCGAGGGCGGCCTTGCCCATGGCCTGCGAGGGTCGCCTCGCCCAAATCTAGCGAGGTCGCCCCTCGCCGACCATGGGTAAGACCGCCTCACCCAGCCCTTCCCGGGCTTCGCCGGTGGCCGACCGGCCACCAGCGACATGCCGGCCAGGGGAGAAAAGAAAAAAAAGAAAAGAAAAGAAAAAGGAAAAAAAATATTTAAAATTAAAAATACTGATTGTACACGCTGGAAAAAATTATTTAAAATAAAAAATACTGACTATACACGCTGATTCAGCCTCCGGCGAGCCACGTCGGTGTCAAAAATTAATAAAAAATGCCACGTCGGATTTCCGGCCAAATTGGCACTAAAGTAATCTCTTTTCCTTCGACTTGGTATCAAAGTGATCCGAAAAAAAAATTATGGCATCAAAGTGATCGCCGTATACAAGTTATGGTACTTCTTGTGTACTTTTTCCCTTTTCCTTCACTGTGGTAGATAAGATCTAGCCGATTTAGAGTCATGGTGATAAAGCCAACTAGATTCGGACAAGTGGCTCGAGTGGAGAAAACAGGCGAAGACTTGACAATTCTTCTTCAAGCAGCTTTTGGTGCAACTACATCGATGAGTCGCGCTGTGATAGCACTAGTCAACAAGCAGTCCATTTAATCCCTAAGTTATTTCAACGACAACAAAGGAAAGCCTTTCCCAGCGCATCGCAGTTCAAACTTTCTCCATGGAGTTTGCTAAATTCTAAATATGACTTTGATTCTATCCTAATTTATCTTTTATTTTCAGTTTCATTTTGTTTTTTTTGCATTCTCTTGTTGTTTGCCAAATTCCATTGCCATTGGTTGCACTGTAGAGGGGGAAATTGAATTTTCAAGGAAGATGTTTGATGAATGACGGAGCTGAACTCTATTTTGAGGAGTTTTTTGTTCAAGATAGTGATTCATCTTAGGTCTTCTTCATTGTCCTTAAAATGCCAAAAAATCGCCATCACTGCTGCTTTCCATTGCGCCCATAGCCATGCCAAGCCTACCTTTGTTTGCCCTTGTTTTCGAAAGCAATCGCTACAGAACTCATGCTGCGGCTGCCACTGTGGAGACTAACTATGCAACTTAAAGGGGGGGGGGGAGTGAATAGGTTGCTTAGGAAGATATTATAATTTTTTGCAGAAAACAGCGTGTAACATAGATATATCGAAAAACATTAAATGTATGAGAGATAAAGTATCGCTTGTATGCAGGAGATGATAAACAGAAGTATAAACAGTTGCACACAAGGATATATAGTGGTTCGACTTTATCCCAAAGCCTACGTCCACTCTCACCACTAAAAGCCACAAGTTGGCCTGATTGCACTAGTAATTTACTGATCAAATTACACTTATGTAAGCACCACTCCTATCAGATTGTAGATCACACTACCAGAAGATGGATGTTGCTATCACTTGGTACACTTGAAACTTCAATACAATTACAATGCAGCAAGTGCTATCAACAAAATATGAGCTTTTTGCTCAGTATATAGCAAGTAAGAGATTTCAGAATTCTTGTAAGCACACACACTTACTCTAACTTGTTGGCTTCAGAGACTTTCTCTTTTATAGGCATCTTCAAACTAGTCGTTATTGATGTCTCTAAGAGGCAAAGTATACGTTAGAGTTATTGGAGTTGCTGTCCTCAGAACTAATTGTCCATGCAGCCTATTCTTAAACTTCTGCAGACTTTCCCGAAATAGCTTCTGCTATTTTACTGTAGCTGCGGTACTAACTACTTGTCAGAATGACTTTTCTCCTTTCCACCGGATCTATTGCTGTGCATGTCTGTTGACACTTAAATTTTGCTTAATCATTTAGGGTTTTATTGCATAAAAAAATTAGGGATTGATTTTTAACCCCTAAACAAAAATATTTTCATTAAATTGCATGGCACATAGATATTTGGTGCATTTGCATTAATAGATTCAGTGAAACATATTTTCCTTTTATTTTATTTATTTATTTAAAAAAATCAATTAATTAATTTAAAAAAAAACATTATTCAATGCTTATGAGGGCCGGCCCACTCTGGTCTTTCTTCTGGCCATTCAGTCCAGCCCTTCAGGCTCTCCTTCCCCTCACGCTCGGACAGGATGAAGATGAACAGAGACGACAAAGCAGAGGTGTGCTCTGCACAAGGAGGCCGATAGCTACAATTCTAGAAGCGGGAAGCAGTGGCGCAGCGCTGCATCCTGACGGTACAAGTACCCAAGAGATCTCGCAGCCGTTTTAGCAAAGAAACGGATGTGATTCAACTCCCAAGGAGAGGACCGGCTGCTGGTGTAGATCAAAATGGGGAAAGCACGCTGATCAACGGGATCTTTGAGCTGAAAATAGAGGGGGAAGGGGGCTGGCATTGTTGACTGGCAAAAGTCGTCTGAAAGGGGACAAGAGATAGGAAACGCAGGTGAAGGTGATGGCTCTTAAAGGTCAGCAAGGGAGGAAGGAGGAATGGGGAAGAAAAACAAAGGAAGAGAGGGGGGAGTTCAAAAAAAAAAAGAGAAAAAGAGCAAGAGAAGAGAGACCAGAGGAGATAGAGGGGGACCGAAAAAAAAACAGAGAGGAAGAGAAGAGAGTTCCAGAGAGATTCAGAGAGAGAGATGAGTGAGGAGCTCGAAGAGGACATTTTTTGGTCTACAAGGACACATAGTTCGGGGTTCTTTCTCCTAGCCTCACGCACTCGTTCTGCCTCTTACCCGACCAGTCACCTCTATCCTCGCTGTCCGACAACCTCCTGCCGGCACCCTCCTTCGCATTTCCTCTCTACCGATTCCTACGTCTTCGGTGAGTTTCTTGTTGGCTTGAGTCCCTTTTCCCGAGGATCTCGGCTCGGAGGCCTCGTGGGGCGGTCGGCCATAATTCGATTCATCTCGAGCTCACCCGCTAGCCACCGTCTCAGAGCTGGGTAGGGATTTTAACGGTAAAAACTCATTCCTGTGAACTCCCGTTGCCTGGCGCCATTTTGGTCGAACTGTGAAGTCAAGTCTCGGTCTCTTTAGGTCGACATGCATGTTGAGTTTGAGCTGGCTTTCATGTTTGATTTCGGTTGTTTCGTGATGATTCCCTTTGAGTCCAGACTTGAGTTCGAGTTTTAAAAAAAGGTCAATATCTTCCTCTCAATCTGCGGTCACCACCTGTTTGCTGAAATGTTTAAATCGATTTTGTAAATGCCTTTCTCTTATGTTGGCATGCCATCAGTAGGAGTCGCATGGCACTAATCTACGATTTCGTCCGAATCCAAGCATCCCCTATTTCGTGTTTCTGTCCACCCTCTTCCTTGTATTTTTTTATGAGCCGTATGAATGCACGATGAAGTGGGTCGGTGAAGCAAAGGTCTCGTAACAAGCTTGAATGAGTCCAAAGCGGTTTTTCTGTCGAGTCCCTTTAAATGCCATGTTTGGTCCAGTCATGTTGTGACCGTATTTTGCAAAATCTTGAATAGACCATCAAGGCCACTAAAACACATTTCAAAGCTTATTTCATCAAGAAGTGTAATCAAATCTCCGTACCCATTGAATCTCTGGTTCGTAGAAGTAAAGCATTTCTCCCGTGCTTTACTTAGGTGTCTAATCGACTTACTAAAAACTGATTAATGGCAACTCCTAAATGAAATTGATTTGTATGTTAATAACTTAAACTTAAGTCGCGAATTGGTACGGGCTTGGGAGAGCTCGAGCTAGGTTTAACTTAGTAATCCATTAGCCAAACCCCTTAGGCGACGGGATCGGTTTCGGGAGATCACGACAATGTCCATTCCTAACAGCTATTAAAGTGATATAACGGTCATATTAAATGAATCATTACTTAAAAATCACAAATTACTAGATCTCTTCAGCTTGAACAATATATCGTCATTTAGCTAATCTTTGAGGTTGATGGTACTGTTTTCACGATCCTTTAAGGACATTGTGATCTTCTTTTCAATAAATAACATTATGATTATCACGCAGTCTTTTGAATATATCTGCACTTAGACAATGTAGATATTAAACCAAGGATAGTTTAGGTATCATCAAAATCATTTAGAGATATTTGTCCAACAGCCACTACTTCAATTGTTAAATCCAATCCTCAAAGTTGTTTTTTGTGACTGTTTTGTTGAGGTTCAATCCTTGATTGCTTCAGGTTATCCTTCTATACTCGATCAATCATGCTTGGCTTCATTAAGTCTTGTCTGAAATAGGGTTTAAAAAATTTGGGGAAATGGCTTGATTTGTCCAAATTAGAGTTTATATTTGAGGTAAACATGTAAACATCATCATTTGAGACTATTTATGCTAACTCCACATGTCGGCAAACCATGTGGGTCGGAAAAATTGATAAAAGTCTCAAATTGGAATTGGCATTTAAATGATCATTTTTTTTTAAGTGACACTAAAGTAATCCAGCGAAAATTGTTGGCACCAAAGTGCCATACGAAAGTAATAGCACCTCTAGTGTCCTTTTCCTCGAGATTTGAGGTTGTTGGCACCAAAGTAATAGGTTTTTCACTCGGAACTTGAAATTGTCTAAGGTTTTTCACTTAGAATTTGAGAAGCCTCAGATTTTTCACT
Source organism: Syzygium malaccense (assembly GCA_031216405.1). Taxonomy (NCBI): domain Eukaryota; kingdom Viridiplantae; phylum Streptophyta; class Magnoliopsida; order Myrtales; family Myrtaceae; genus Syzygium; species Syzygium malaccense. The sequence goes on along the minus strand of CM062256.1, from coordinate 7,548,040 downwards.
CAAATTTTAAATGTCTAAGATTTTTCACTCATAACTTGAAATGTCGCTGTTTTTCACTCAAAACTTGAAATACCTATGGTTTTTCACTTAGGATTTGGAAATACATAAGGTTTTGCATTTATAGTAGCTTGAAAATTCAAGAATATTTGGATGAATCATGAGGCTTCAAAGAGCAACTCTAACTTCGGGTACTAGGAACTCTTTGGTCTTCGAGGAAGCATTACATGTCAAACATGATTTAAGCAAATATACATATGTATTCATCAAAGAAATTGACCATCAAGGCCACTAAAACACATTTCAAAGCTTATTTCATCAAATCAATTGAGGTTCATGCATAAGGATTTTACCATGCTTGCATCAACAAATTTGCACTAGGGAGAACCATCATTAAGACAATCTTTAATCATAACGTAATTTCTTGAAAATGTTGAATGAGAGATTTTCAATCGGAAATGTATTTTCACTCGGTGTCATTTAGGAAGGCTATTTTGGTCAATCCATTGATGTGGGAATATGAGTCACTCAATATTACCATTATCATCACGTCGACAAGCATTCGAGTTTTCTCGCAAACAGTACAACCTTATCAATATGAGAGGTCTTTATCAGGATTGTAATGTCAGCCCTATCAATGACTTAGCTTAGCACAAAGGGATATTTCCATTCATGGCTTTAAAAGAAATGATTTTCTTCGTCATATCATCTAGGATTACAAGTCAAGATCCTTGCAAATGAGATAGAACCTATATTGCCTGCACTTCTTTAAGCGAAACTTTTAGCATTTGAAACTCCTACGTTAACTTAAGTGCTCTCATATGAAGAGACTTTATAAAGGATGTAATGTAAGCTCAATTAAGGGGTGAGAAATGAAATGATTCGTAAAGCCCAAAGATTTTTCATCAAAGGGGTTTTGAAGTTGGTAACCACATCGGCACCATTACCAATCTTCTCCCTAACTAGGGATTGTCTTTTCGTATAGAATCTTCATCGACTATGAGAGCCAACAATGTTTTTTTATTTGTGAGATCACAGGACTAGAGATGACTTTCACAAACTTGGCCTTTGGTTACATCCTTTCACTCATTTTTTCTCCCTTTTTTTGTTTAATTTTTTTAATTTTGACTTTTTTTTTGCTCTCATTTTTTCTTCAACACATTTCTTGTAGTGCCGCAACGAACCAACCAAACTTTGACTTTTGTGGTGCCATTAGCTTTTGAACAATTCAGCATTTTGGGCTGTCGTGGTCTTCATCTTTAGTTGACTCTTTGTACCATGCTCTCTTAATGCAATAACTCATTTACCTTGCCCCAATGTTGAGAAATGAATTTGCAGCCTCAATTGGGCTATGCAAGGGATAAAAGTGTGTAGGATGTAGGAAAAAATGCTTTCATGATTTTAGGACACTTAAATTCACATTTGAGTTCACCTACATTAAAGATAATTGAAGATTGATGCAAGTGAATGTAAGAAAGTTCAATCCATTTTTCTCACCTCATTATGTCAACTTTACCTCCAATCTGTCCCAGTATTGGGTGATTCTTAATAGGGGTAATTTGAAAAAATTCTTTAAACATTAACGCTAATAGGGTCTAAACAATGGTTTACCTGCACTTGGGGTGTTCGCCCAAGGATTTGATGGATTGCCTAATGTGTGCTCGCTAGCAAGACTTGAGAAGACTTAACTACTAGGAGTTTTCGCCCGAGGATTTGATGGATTACCTAGTGGGTCCTTACTAGCAAGGTTTGAAAAGGCTCAACTTAAGCACCTGTGGATCCTCGCCTGAGAATTTGATGAGTTGCCTGGTGGGTCCTTGCCAGCAGAGCTTGTGAAGACTCAAATATTGAGCACTTAGGGGTCATTACCCGAGATTTTGATGAGTTACCTGGTGGGTCCTCGCGGGCTTGAAAAGACTCAACTAATGAGTACTTGGGGGTCCTCGCCTGAGATTTGATTGGTTGCTTGGTGGGTCCTTGCCAGCAAGGCTTGAAGAGACTTAAATATTAAGCAACTAGGGGTCCTTGCCCATGAATTTTCCTTATGGGTCCTCGCCAACAAGGATTAATTATTTGAAAGGTTCAAAGATTTCTTAAAAATCTTCAAGCACCTGGAACTCACATCAAAATCTTGAAGAAGACTTATTAAATAAACATTTGGAACTCACATTAGGTATTTGGAAGGTTTGAATATTTCTGAAAAGTCTTCGAGCACCTGGAACTCACATCAAATCGTTGAAAAGACTAATGCCTGGAGAACATTTCAGATATTCAAGTGTTCGAACATCTGTAATTCACGTCAGGTATCCGAAAAGATGAACACCTAAAAGTCACATTAGGTAATTAAAGATTCAAATATCTGGAAGTCGCATAGATATTTGAAAAGTAAACACTTGGAAGTCACGTAAAGTATTTGCATGTTCAAAGATCTGGAATTCACGTTGGATATTCGAACGATAAATAGCTTGAAGTTACATCAGGTATTTGAAGGTTCAAACATATGAAATTCATGCCAGATATTCGAAAGATAAACACGTGGAAGTCACATCAGATATTTAAAAGTTCAAGCGCTTGACCAGGGTTTTGAATGCCTTAATGAAATACTTGGAATTCTCATCAGATACTCGAAAAAGTTTATGAACACTGGAATTCTCATCAGCTTCTAAGCAAGAATATGGAACCCACATCAGATACTTGAAAAATCTTGATCAACCAATACTTGGAATCTCATCAAGTATTTGAATGTCTTGATAACAAATACCTGGAATCCTCATTAGGTATTGAAAATTGCTTAAACAATTCTGGGGTAAGCAAAGTACTCGTCGGATGACCCTAGTTTTCATATTAGACACTATTAGAGCAAATATACATGTATTCCATGAAGACGTATCTCCGAAAAAACTCATTAATTTAAGTGCCCAAATTTTAAGAGACTTTATTAAGGAACGTAATGAAGGCTCAACTAAGGGCGATGAATGAAAGGATTTGTTAGGCTCAAATATTTTTCATCAAAAGGGTTCAAAGTTGGTGATCATCTCGGTATCATTATCAATCTTCTCCTCCGATGGGTATTGTTTTCTCGTGTAGATGCTTGGTTGGTCACAAGAGTCCAACTCTAATATCTTTTGGAATATTATGTAATCACCACCATCGCATTTGGGAAAATCTTCACAAATACTTTTTATTCCCACCGACAATTGGGCTTCATATCAATATTTTCACTCTTTTTTTTTTGAATTTTCCTTTTGTCTTTTCTTTTGGAATTTTCTTGCAAAAATTTTGCATATGAAAGAGCCATAGACTCATCAAACTTTAATTTGCGATTCCATCAGCTCTTGAACAATTTAGTAATTTGGACTCTCGGGGTCTTAATCTTCAGCCGACAATCCGGGTCATGCTGTTTCAATAAGGCAACTCATCTACCTTGCTCCAGTGAAGGGATGATCACCAATTAGATTTGAAAAATGAATTTGCAGGCTCAATTGGGCTATGCAAGGGATAAAAGTGTAAACGATAGAGAAAGAAATGCTCTTTATCATTTTAGGACGCTTAAATACCCGCTTGAAGTCATATCTATTAAAGATACTTGAAGATTGATTCAAATGTGGGCAGGAAAGTTTTTTCATTTTGAGCAATTCTGTAAAATGGTAAATTACAATCTCAATTAATATAGCTCTCATCAGAAAAACTCTTACAATTTGTTCATGGAAGGCTGATCCTAGGGGAATTTACACAAGCTAGAGGACCTAAAAAGGTTGCTGACTTATGAGAAAGGCTAATTTGGCTTGAACGGTGTTCTTCCCGAGGCGCCAAAAGCAAAACTGAAGCATTGATCCATTTTGCATATATCTCCAGTGAAGTTTTGTTTTGTTTACATTTATGGTGTTTCACGTGTGCGATGGTTTTGTTTACAATTCTATCAGTGGATCTATGCTCAATTGAGGGTATGAGTAATATGTCTTCTGGTTTGAGCGTGTCTGGTTGCTTCACTTGTGGAAAAGGCAAAAGTTTCGGGAAGTATTAAATAACGGGGACGTAGCTTTTGTGCTGAAACTGTTGAGTGATGGTCTATTTTGGCTTAAGCTACCTTATTTCCTTATTAATCGTGAGGTAACTACCTTCGTGGTATTCTACTGCCAAGTGATTTCTTGTTAGTTGTATGGTTTCATTTTCAGGTTGATAGGTTGATTCTTTTAGGTAGTGCTGCTAATTGGCAGATTTTTCATTGGTGGTGCATAGAGCAAATATTCAGCTTCATATGACTGATTTTTCATTGGCTAAGTAGCCTTGCTCTTACAAATTTTGGAAATTGTTGGACATTGATTTGAGGTTCAGGATTGATAATGGATTTGTAGAGTGCCCATGAATTGTTTGTATTTTTGCGTGGCTAGGGGAGATGAGGAGACAGGGCACTATGTTATTGGGGAGTAAAGTTCACTCGGTCGAAAGATTGATTATATGGTCCCAAAAAACAAGATGGGTGATTCAAGAAAAAGACATTTCTATTCGTGGACTTCAAAAGATGTGTGACTTTGGTCTCACAATTATCTTTCACGACAATGTTAGCCTATATATTCTTATTTTTAAGATTTAAGTGCTCTTTTCATTGCTAACAATTTAAGATTTGAATCCGATTGTTCTATTTCCTTTTGACGGAAAAATACAATTGATGATGCAATAATTGCTTGACAAGTATGTTGTTCTGTATCAAATACATAGTTTGCTCGTCAACTTAGATGTGTAATATTGGAAAATGATCACAAGAAGATAAATTTGTATAAATTTATTTGTGTGACAAGAGAAATCTAAATTGGGCTTTAATCAAGCCCAATATATCAAGATCTCGTCGGGAAAAGTGCCAAAAAAGTCCTAAATCTTTTGCATTAGTGCTAATTTAGTCCTAAACCTTTTTTTATGCCAATTCAGTTATAAACCTTTTGCATTGGTACCAATTTAGTCCTAAACCTTTTTTTGGTACCAATTAAGTCCTAAACCTTTTAAATTGATGCCAATTCAGTCCTAAACCTTTTGTTTTTGTGTCAATTTAGTCCTTTCGGTCAATTTTAATCGGAATTTGCCGACGTGGATGCCTACCGGCCGACGGCCGGTCACTAGCGCTGAGGTGGACAACTTTAATAATATTTTAATATTTTTTTGAATTTTTATTTTTTTCCATTTTTTTCTTTTTTTTTAACTATTTTTTTTTTGTCTCTCCCTCCTTCCTCTGGCCGGCGAGCTCGACCTCGCTGGCCACTGGCGAGGGCAGCCTTGCCCGGCGAGGGCGAGCCTCGCCTTGGTTGGGCGAGGCTCGCCCTCGCCGGAGGCCGCGGCGAGGATGAGCCTCGCCATGGTTGAGCGAGGTCAAGCTCGCCGAACCGGTGATCGGCCAAAGGAAGGAGGGAGAGACCAAAAAAAAATAGTGGAAAAAAAAGAAAAGCAAGGAAAAAAATAATAATTCAAAAAAATATTGAAATATTATTAAAATTGTCCACGTCGGTGTAGGTGACCGGCCGCCGGCCGGCAGGCATCCACATCGGCAAATTTCTGTCAAAATTGGCTAGAAGGACTAAATTGGCACAAAAACAAAAGATTTATGACTGAATTGGCACCAATTTAAAAGGTTTAGGACATAATTTGCACCAAAAAAGGTTTAGGACTAAATTGGCACCAATGCAAAAGGTTTAAGATTAAATTGGCACAAATACAAAATGTTTAGGATTGAATTGGCACCAAAAAAAGGTTTAGGACTAGATTGGCATTAATGCAAAAGGTTTGGGACTTTTTTGGCACTTTTCCCAGATCTCGTCTATATTTGACCTGATATTAAAGCCCAAACCCATTTCATGATTTACACACATCACTCAGGCTAGACTTTCAACACCACCTTTATGATCCCATCCATACCCAACCCTCAAGCTCCCTCACAAACTTGACAATCCAGTCCATGGAGATGCCCGTTCTTCAAAGCCAACAATATAAGGAGAAAAGTGCTAAAAATGGATCTTGGGTAGGGTCGCTAAATTTGCATTCCATATAAATGGATCAATTTGAGTTAAACCATTTTTTATCCGATGCAAACCCAACACGACCTGCCCATTTGACGGCTTTATACCTGCCTAGAAATCCATTAACTTTTTCTTGGTGGTTCACCTCAAGAAAGGTCGCAACATACATTGAGCTAACAAGACGCGGAGAAGTGAAGGGACCATTGAGTAAACCCTTGCATATGTGTCGATGCGCTGCCTTGGTCAAGTGAATTCCGTCCCAACTTACGAAAGCTGAAGGCTCTGTACACAGTCATGCCCTTGGAACCACACAAGGTGGAGACGTTGAAATTGTGTGGTCCACCACTTCCACAACATGCTACTTGTGTACCTCCATAGAACCCTGAAAAATAGAGGACAATGATCTCACCACTCACCCTTATAGGTTCATCAACTACCACAAAATTTTAATTTACTTTGACGCTACTCAGTGAGTTATCTTTGCTCCTTGCAACATTACCGTGACGGTATATATTGCCTAAACCCCATGACATGTTTGATGAGACTTCATATGGGACTAGACTTTTTAACACGCTTTGATTGTCATCTCTAACTATTTTTAGTTTATATCGAGCAAGCAAATGGAAATTCAATGCAACGTGCAAAATATATAATTCTTTTTTTGTATCCAGAGAGCTTCTCTACCAAGAAAAGGGGTTTCAAATACTACAGATGAGGAAGATGCTTTAACCAAAAGTACGATAAATCTTCTATCTATAAAAATAATTGGAGGTTGTATGAAACTAAGATGAAAGACAACTCACCATAGTCTTTTGGTGCATGAAACAAACGCATGGCAGCTCCATAATAATCGGCATAGATAATTCTTGCATGGCCATATTTCTGTCTTAGAATCTGCAACTCTCGCTGGAGATAATCATTATGGTACAAGGCGAACTCATTATAAACTTTGAGACAACCAGTTGTTGAATCATAGTCCGATTTATTAGAGCTCGGATATGATGCAAAGTTTGAGGGCGAGCAACCCATTGGGAAATTCCCTCGCACTACTAACTCCACCACCCCTTCTTCGATGAGCATCTAAAACAATCACATGCCATGGGAATAAATTTATTGGAGTACTAAGAAAAGGTTAAACAAGGAGTGTAGCAACTTGGTTTTGTAAGATCTTATTGAACAAATAGTATTGTGCTCAGGTCAATTGCAGGAAAAGAAAAGGGCCATACGCTGGTGGCATTGGTGATGTCTCCAACAACAATTGGCACAATGGGACGGAGCTGCTCAAAGCTTGCACCAAGGACGAAAGCAAGATTGTAGTCGTTTCCACCAATCTCCCCCACTAGAAATAAAGATTTCTTGAAATATGCATTGCAATCTGCGAAAAAAAAGAATGAAAGCAAAAATAAAATGACGAAATGACTCAAGTAATAGATCGTAATGACCAGATATATTCCTGTACTTTAGTTACTCAACGAGGGATTGGTTTGATTTTCGTTTGATAATGCAAGAGAACAGAAGTAGAAACATGTCTATCTAGAGACCCGTGAAATGCCCTGCAAGCCCTATAAACCGAGAAATGACCTCTAGTGTCTGAGTTGCAGATCCGAATGTCTCAACTAACTGCCTCAACCGTGGATGGCTATCCTATGGAAGATCTATGAGCTACATATACGTGATATCGACCAAATCACCTCAACGGATAGCCATATCTTGAGTGAATTAGGTCGATCAAACGAAATGGAAGCACACAAAAGTTATTGATATAATTATCAGTCCTCAATTGGAGCATACAAAAATAGGGTTTATATTTACCTTGTTGCGTACTGCAAAGAGAAGATTTGAGTTTCTTGAACCACTGGAGTTGAACGCTTAATGAATAATTCGTCATTGTGGACATTGGAATCTGTCGAGCTGCAAAGAATGTCGGATCAAGCGCTGCGGTACCAGCAACTGCAAAATTAACTCCTCTACGAGCATCAACTGAGCCGTTGGCTACCTCAAGATATGGCTTCAGATAGGCTAACCCAAATGCTTCCACTGCATTTATATATAAGCAATGCAGATGCACCAATTAAACATCTAAAATTGACACCTCAATGACGATAAAGATGGTTAAAGATTGTTATTAGCTCCATTGTAAACGAAAAAAGAAATATACGTACTGTCGTAAGTGAAAGAGCCTGATCTCAACACCAAACGTAGAAAAACAGTTTTTCTTTGAGCGTGGATATGTACTGCTAAATTTTATCACACAAACAGTGGCCTTTTGTTTTAAGTGTCCGTTCTCTCTGTTGTTTTCCCTAACACGAGCATGCATTTACAAAAGCAAAGAAGAGTCAGGAGAACTGCATACCAAAGAAATCAATTACAAGATGTCCATCTGAATAACGACCGCTCGGATGCCCAAAGAAGGTTGTCGCGACCTAAAATTTCTCTCAGGCTAATGGATTATTAGGACTAAACCTAACTCGAGCCCTCCCAAGCCCTACCAATTCGCAACTTAGGGTTTAAGTTTTTTAACATGCAAAAGTTTTCATGTTCGGAGTCGCCACTAATCTATTTGTGGTAGGTCGATTAGAAACCTAAATAAAATATAGGGAGATATGTTTTATTCCTACAAACCAGAGATTCTAAGCTCGGGGACTTGATTACGCTAGATCTAGTCTAACGCCCTTTCGGTACCTTTTCTTTTCAAAAATATTTTGGCAAGCAATCTGGATCCATTTTAACTTAGTCACTAGCATGTGAGGTGATCATGCGGGTGCGCAAACCACCAATTTAACACCCAAGAAAGCATTAAATAAATTGCAAGTTTGAAGAATTACTTACCTCGAAACAACGTAAGCATCTGCATTGTTAGCTAGAAAATCACATCAACAACCTAATATGATTTCTAATTAACAAGGAATTCGCTCAATTTTTGGATTTTCGCTTATTTAAATGAAAGCTAATCTACATGCAATAACGTGCAAAAATGACATGCAAGTAATGCAACCTAACATACAAACTATATGTCATGCGACGACGTGACCTAATTCTGATGACGGGCAAATGATTTATTTTTGGCATTTTCCAATGAAATTCGGAATAAAAATATGCCTAAATTAACATGCAACCTATGATGACTTAACATATCCTAACATGACTTATTTTTTGGGATTTTTATTAAAATTCGAAATAATAAATTACTTAAATTAAGAATGCAATCTATCCTAACCTACCATAAAACAATTCATTCTTTTTTGGGGTTTTCATGAAAATTCGGAATTAAAAAAATAACCTAAATAATCTATTAAGATTAGAATATTACTTAATTTAAACTAGGAAATAGATTATCTCAAGTCCTAATTTAAATTAAATAATTACTCTATCGTCTAGATATATTTAGGATTCCCTAAACATGCAAAACTCAAATTCAAATCCTAACTGATATTTTTTGAATTTTCTTTTTTATTTGAAAAGGAAAAGCAATTTAAACAGAGATAGCATCCACATTTAAAATAGCCACGCGATCCGCAAGATTCGTTTCAAACTTGGATTAGGCACAAAAATCGAACTATCGGTCATATCTATAGGGTTACAGATATTGACGGAAAGTCGATCATTCAAATTTGAAAAGCAGATAAAAGTCATTAGCGTACCCAAGTGATTATGGATAGGATAATGATTTTTCGTATTGCCACGTATCGTACCTTAGGGATAAGGTCGGATAGTCGTCCAGATACGTTACTGAATTAGGAAAGTTTCCTAATTTTGAATATTTTAAAAATATTGCGGATATCAGATAATTATCCTAATATATCTAATATTCCACACGATATTCACGAAATATTCAAACACTCAAATTAGTAAATTAAATATTCTGAAAAAAATATCGGATAATGTCCAATTACCTAATTTGCAGATAATTTCCAAATTCGAGCTTGCGGATCGGGATGAGCGGCGAACGGTGGACCGGCGACGCGGTGTCGGGAGCGACGGCGGCTCGCGGCGATGACACGGCGGGACAAAGCGTGGCTGTCCAAACAGCGGCGGTGCAGGCGTGCAACGACGACAGGATCGTCCAGGTGACGGCACACGAGCGACGCCGGGCGTGATACGGCTCCGGGGAGTGGCGTGCGACGGTGGGGCAGCGACTTCACCGGCGGGAACAGCGTTGGTGTGATGTCGGGACAGTGGCGTCGGCACGGCGATGGCGTCCAAGCGACGGCGCAACTCTGGGCAGCAGCGTGCGGTGGCAGGGCGGTGACTTCAGGGCGGAGCACGGCGGCGGATCAATCTGGGCAACGGCGTCGACGTGCGGCGACTTCGAGGCGGAGCACGGCGGTGGCGCGCGGCGGGAGGCAGCAGTGCGTGGCAGGGAGCAACGGCACAACGGCGGTGGCGCGTGGCGGGAGGCGGCAGCGCGTGGCAGGGAGCAGCGGCAGAACGAGGCGTCGCTCCGGGCGGCGGCGGTTTTCGCCGGTCTCCTTCTCCCTCTCTCTTTCTCACTCTCACACTCTAAAAAAAATCTCATCTGAAATTATCAGAGCTCCCCCTAAAATCCTAACCTAATGATGTATATAAAACACTAATCTAGGTCAATTAAATGGGCTCTCTAATCCTAATGGGCTTAGGCTTGGGCTTAGATTTTAATTTAATTTAAATGGGCTGAATTAATTAAGGATAATGGGCTGAATTAAGCTCAAATTAAAACAACCGAGCCCGTTTGACTTGTAATTCCCGGCCCTTGCATTCCAAGCGAGCCGAGTCCCATTCGATGAAATTTAAGCTCGTCCGTCACCGCCAGTCCGATGCAAAATGCAATTAATCTAAAATGAATCTAAACTATATGTTATGCAACCTAAATATTTTTGTTTAGGGGTTAAAAATTTAATCCCTAATTTTCTATATAAATTACGACTAAATGGTCGCTAAAATTTAGGTGTCAACAGCTGCCCCTCTTTGAAGGTGAGCTCACAGAGGTTGCATTCAAAGACTAAATGATACCTAAATTTTGCCTATGCAAATGCAATGAATGTTGTTTTTGTCGGGATTATGAGTCCCATTTTTAAATGCATTAAGAAATGATGCATGTTGACATGAGTAGAAAATATATCTGGAATTACTTACCTGACAGGAGCGAGATAATGCAATTCGAGGCACGACTCTAATTTTGTATGTTGTTTGGCAAATGTTTGGGCTTAGTCCCATAGGTATTGCCTGATACACTGTTGCTGAACTTCGGTGATCTACAATTAAGTCAAAACACACGAAGAAAGCTCGGCGTATCCAATCATCATCTGGACTCGCGAGAGCAGTTTTTTAGTAAAAAAAAAATGTAAAAACGTTCCGACCTTTACAAACTATCTATACATCTCCATAGGTATTTGTAAAGATTTGGCCGCTGCGCCTATACATCTCCATAGGTGCGTCACGGGGGAACTTCAAGAGGATATCCCGACCTTTATGAGATACCTATACATCGCCATAGGTATTCATAAAGATTTCGCCGCTTCACCTATACCTTCCTCATAGGTGAACCGCGGGGGAACATCTAGGATTGGAAGAACATTCCGACATTTACAAGATACCTATACATCGCCACAGGCACTTGTAAAGATTTGGCCGCTGCGCCTATACCTTTTCTCATAGGCGTGTCACGGGGGAATCTTCTGAGATTTGGACAATATTCCGACCTTTATGAAATACATATACCTTTCTCATAAGTACTCATAAAGATTTGGTCGTGGCACCTATACCTTCCTCATAGGTGTGTTACGGGGGAATATCTTCTAAGATTGTATGAAAAGTGTGCCTAACAAAATATCTAGTTATCATCTAAGATATTTGAAAGGGCTTGATCGATAAATACCTAGATATCGTCGCAGGTACTTAACGATTGGCTGAACCAGGGGCTAGCCCGAATGTTCAGGGGTTCCTTGACAAAATACCTGGATATCATCAGAGGTACCTGAAAAGGCTTGATCAATAAATGCCTAGATATCGTCAGAGGCGTCTAGAGATCGCAACAAAATGATCAAATATGGGACCTGACAATCGCTCGAACAGGTTAGGGATACCTGGATAGTCACAGGCATCCAAGGATAGAGATATACTTACCTGGTGATATCTCCGACTCTTGAGGGCGTGTCTCCTGCTGGACACGATTTTAGGCAACATGTAATATGCATTCATGGACAATCAAGAACACATATACTCATGCACTATAAATTCAACTGGTTTTCATGCACGATGGTTTTGTCAAATCGGTATTACAAACTCCGCTGGGGAAAAATCATGACAAGACAATCCGAACTCACAAGCGGATATCTTGAAAATGTCGAATGAGGGACTTCCGATCCAAAAGGGCTTTCTCTCATTCTCATCGAAAAGGCTGATTTATGGAGAATCGCTCCATCTCACCATCATCATGTTGACAAGGGTCTGAGTATTCTCGCAAGCAGTACGACTTTACCAATCTGAGAGGTCTTTGTTAGGACCGTAACATGGGCTTGGTCAATGGCTTAGCAAAAGAGACTTTTTGAGTCGAGACTATTGAAAGAAAATACTCTGCAATCGTCTACGGGTTTACAAGTCAAGAACCCTGCAAAATGAGATAGAAATGGAGTTGCTCGCACTTCTTCGAGCTAAGCTTAAAACATCCGAATCCTACGTTAGTTCAAGTGCCATAATCTGAAGAGACTTTGTAAAGGACGTAACATAGGCTAGGCTCATGGGTTGAGAAATGAATGGATCATAAGGCTCAAAATGTGTATAATTGGGGTGAGTGTTAGTGATCATCTCGGCATTATCACCGGTGCTCTTTTCCATCAGGGATTGTCTTCTCGGTAGATGTTCCATTGGCTTCGAGAGTTCATCACTTGATTCCTTTGAGACTTGTAGGACTACTGTTCTACTGGGGATGATTTTGACATGTCATATCCTGACATTTTTTCATTGGGCATTGGTCTTGCTTTTACCAGGCACACTGCTTTTTTCTTGCCCCTTTTTTTACAATGTAAACACTGGCCAGCTATATCTGACTGAATGACTCGCCATTTAAACTTTCAAGGATTCTTGTCTTCTATCGACGCTTCGGATATGCTGCTTGAACAATGATGACTTTTTGTCTTGCCCCAGTGTGGGGGATGATCACCAACTGGGTTTATATGAAACGAATTTGCGGGCTCAATTGGGCTTAGCAAAGGATAAAATGTGTATAGGATAGAGAAAGAAATGCTCTTCGTCATCCTAAGGCACTTGAACTTCACGTGAATTCATCTGAAAAAGCAACACTCGAAGATTGATGCAAGTGAGAGCATGAAAATTTCTATTCATTTTTCACCTTATGACGCTGACTTACCTCCAGTTTGCCCCGATGTGGGGTGGTTCTTGACAGGGGTAATTTGAATGAATTTCTCCAAACGTTTAGGCTCATAGTGGCAAAACAATGGACAACCTGTAGTGTTTGGGATAGAGAAATGAACCGCCTCTCGTCATTTCAGTTGCCGTACCTTTTGCGAGATAACCCTTTGCCTTGCAGACACGGAATTTTTTCACTCAACTCACTGGGGATTAGTGCACGGTACTATATATAGGATATGGCTTGCCTTTCATCATCCCGATGTACCTCATTCAACACATTCAATTCATTCCACGTGAGTTATCATATTGTCTAAATAGATTCCCCTTTTGAAATCGATAATGTAGACTGACAAAATGATCAAGCATAATTTAAAGCCAAGGCACACATTCCATCTTTAAATTGATTGAAACCATTTATTCATAAATGAAATGTTTGCAATTCAGAATATAAAACCAAACATTTGAAAACTTTTGCTGTAAAATGTTAGATCTTATCAGGGATAATATATCTTCACAGCATCAGAATTAACAGGAGTGGAAAACTCACGATCGTCCATTTCTGCGAGAATCAAGGCACCTTCAGGAAGCACCTTTTAACCACATATGGACCAATGTATTTTGGGCCAAATTTACCCCTAGGAATAGGAAAGACTGGCAGTACCTTCCTTAGGACTAGATCATTTACCTCAAAGTATCTTTGACGCACTTTTTGGTTGAAAGACTTACCTACTCATGCGGCAACTGGATCAAGCGTTTCGTCTCATCTTCGGGAAGGGTTGCCTCTATCTTCACTTCTTTGGATTCTCTGAAATCACTCAGGTTAACAATGATGGTTCAGTCTGAAGTAAGAACTTTGGACCTTTCATGTCGTTCTAGGCCACGCAGCATTTTTGAAGGACTCTCAAGATCATCAAGATCATCAAGATGTCATCAACTGAATATAATGCACCAGATTGGACCATTCCCATACCTTCACGTGTCTCAAGATTGCCCCTGAAATATAAAGTGGGGGATTCAGAAGGACAAGCAGGGTTAAACAGTGTATTTTATTTCTTTTGACTCTCTTTTTTTCGAAATTCTTTTCAAAAAAGTTTTAACATGAGGAAGCATGAAGAAGCCCAGGCCTCAGAATTCTCCTTGGACTATATTTTTCTTTTATTGGTTGGATATCATCACCGGACTGGTTTGATGTACCTCAACATGCCCTCAAAACGAAAATGACTTGTAATTTCATTGATCATCACCAAATGAATTACATTTATTGGAATGGAAATTGCAACAATCAAATCCTAGAAATGAAAAGTCCTAAAAAGTAGCTCCCGAGACAGGGCAAGTCCTAAAAAGCAGTAAAAATTCCCGCGTAGGGGAATGTGCGAAAAAAGTAAATGTGTTACTCTTGCGGGCCAGTGCCCATTTCCTCCAACGGTCCTTCCTCGATGGCTCCAACCAAGAAATTATCGAACAGGGCAGAGATTCCCTCCATTGCATCATCAGAATCTTCTGTCATTAGAGGTGTTGGATCATCCATGCCTTCCCATCCATCCGGGACAATGTCACAGGGGTCAACATAGAAGCTCAGGGGCGCCGAGTATTTAACATAATAATCGAACTTGCCGCTCGGTTGCCCCAAAGTATCGATCATTTCTTTCTCTTCATTAGCTTTAGGCGTGCTCTCTACGATCTCTTCATCATCGAACACGCTTTCGAGCGGAGGCATGTCTTCAAGCAAAGGGTCGAGCTTGTCCTTCTCGGTGTTTAATGTAGCAAACTCCTCCTCCCAATTAATAACCATTTCAGAGATAGTGGAAACGATGCCAGTATGGTCAGCATAAACGATCATCTCAGCTTCTACCATTCTTGAGATTCTTTCTCTCATGATAGCTAGGGGAAGGACCTCATTACTCGGGTAATAACCGGCTTTCACCAACTCACCGTAGACGTTGGTGGTGTACACCTTGACATTCTTGATTCGACCAGCATCAAAACTAAATATGGCATTCACATTACCCGCATGATCAGGGAGCGGGTTGCTCTGAACATTCGGCTTAGCAGGTTGAAAGGAAAATGCCTTTGTGTCGAGCAAGTTCTGGATCCGATGCTTGAGAGTGATACAATCATCAGTTAAATGCCCCACTTCATTCATATGATAATCACATTTCTTGGACGGATCGTAGTTATAGAACTGCTCGGGGTTGGGCCGCTTTGGCGCAGTGGTAAGCAAACATTTCTTCCGGAGGACCGCTAGCACTTGAGACAACGACCTAGGGAGGGGGGTGAATTGCCTCTTATTGTTCCTTCTCTGAAAAGGTTGACGACCCGTGCTATGTTGTTGAGTTTTTGCTACTTGGATCGCTGGAGCGACATTCTTTCGACTTGACTGGGTATATGTAACATTGACTTCAGCTGCCGGCTCTTTCTCCTTTCTCGTGCTAAATCTTTTGGTTGAAGAATATGGCTCCACAAACCACCCATCTTTCAGTCCTATCTCAATCTGTTCGCCTATGGGGATGAGTTGATTGAAGTTGTCAGCCGGAGTGACTACCATCCGATTACAGTACTCGAACGGGAGGGTTTTAATGAACATCCTCTTCAATTCACTGTCTATGGGTTCTGGGATAATTTGAGCAACTATGTTTCTCCATCTGATAGCATAATCCTTGAATGACTCATTCTTCTTCATCTGAGCACGCTCGAGGTCATCGCGGGTGGGAATGATGTCCGTTATGAACCTATACTGTTTTAGAAATGCTTCACTAACTTCCTTCCAGGTTTTGAGGCTATTTATCTTCTTCATGAGGTACCAGTTCAAGGCAGGACCCTTCAAACTTGCTTGAAATGCATGAATCATCAGGAGTTCATTATCAACGTACGGGGTCATTTGTACGTGATATAGCTGCAGGTGAGCTTTTGGGCAGGAGGTCCCATATGTCTATGGATCAAGCCAAATAGAAAAGCTTGAATTTATGTTCTCTTTTCAGTTTTAGTCTTTAATCTTGTTTAGGAATTGAGTCATCGTTTTTAGGTGATTTTAAGTCATTGTCATTGTAAAAAAAAAAAAACCAAACAATTTCGTCATTTCAATAAAAAGTTCATTTTAATCAAAGCGTTCATACCAATGTCATGGATCGGCGTGTGATTCTTCTCGACACTTATATATGCCTATTTTATCCGTGAATTAGGTAATTACGGACCGATCACGATCGCCTATTCGTACGCGGTCAAGAACTAGAATGGCCGATCAAACTGACTTACGAGATCGTGTCATTGGCATTGAGGACCAGATGAAGCAAGTTCTCGTCGCAATGCAACAGATGTCCGCTGAGATCAAAGCCCTTCGACAAACTCCTGTTCCTGCATCCCCTGAGGCATTAACCCCGAAGCATAAAGGTCGAAAGAATGCCGACAGTGAGGAAGATGACGATCTTCCCGATTTAGAAGATGACCCTATCCAGATTATCGTCAACAAGGACAAACCTGATGAACGGGTCAACAAACTTGAAGAGAGAGTGAAGCAGCTGGAAGGTTCACAGGATTCACCTTCAATCGACTTGTCTCTGTACACACAAATCAAAATCCCGACAAAGTTCAAGATGCCAGCCTTTGACAAGTACAATGGCAACTTCTTCAATTGCTCATAAGCTCGAGCTATCTTGGATGCTTTTTCTTGAGCTTTTTCGGCCTTCCTTTTGAGACGGTTGTTCTCTGAGCGAGTGGCGGGCTTGAGAGGCACCTTGGGTATCTTCGGGAGTAATTCCTGTGGGACCTTGTGCTGCCGAATATACTCGGTCGTCGCAAAATAGGACTTCTGGTCCCCCTTAAGCTCTTTTTGAGGTCAAACTATCTTTAAGAGGCGACACTTCTTTCGCATCTTCTTGAGCTGAGCTATGGTCCCTTCGTGGTTTTCATCGTCATCGGTGAAGTCAACTTGGAGGAGTTATGGTTGTAACGCTGGAGGGAGCCCTTGGAGAATCTGGTACTGACGAGTCACTCTGGTGGGGTAGTATTCGATTGCGCCGGTGAAACCCAATAATGGAACCGGCCCAATACCATTACACGTAAGCCGAGCTTCCTCAACTTTGAACCAATTAGCATGCCATTGGAAACCTTGGGGTCTAGCGTTTTTCATAAAAATGATCCATTCAGAGTAATGATAATCGGGTGCATCCACTTGTTTCTCTTTGTACCTTAAAACTGGATGGCTAGAATCACTAAGCTCTGATATTGTGAGTAAATCGCCACACCCTTTTATGTGGGACAAAAACCAAATTTGCAAAAGTTCGAGGGGGGCATGAAACGTTTTGTCAACATGTTGCTTAAATTTAGTGAGGGAAATGAAAGTCTCGGCTAAAATGGTGTTGACAAAATTCTTTTCAAGACAGACCTGTTGGACCAACCAGGCGATCGACGGACTACATGCATTCTTACAGTAAGGAAAAATCACGAACCCGAAAAATGCTAGCAAAAAGATTCTGCCTTTTTGAAAAGATTTGGCTTTATTAAAACATTGACTCAAGAATAAAAAGGGACATGTCCCACGATTTGCTTTTAAAACTTTTCCCAATTCATCTTTTCCGACACCCAAAAATTCAGACAACATTAAGGTGGAATCGATTCCCAGAGGTGGTGTTATTAATTCCGACCCTAAAGGTTTTCCAATGATCACGCTATATTCTTCCAAAGTCGGGGTGAGCTCATGCTTACCGAATATAAAGGTAGACGTCTCGGGACACCAGAAGTGTGCTAATGCTCGAACGAGGCCGGTACGGATTTTGACTTCCAATAAGGGGAGTAGCCTTCCGATGTGGCCTTCAACCAGCTTACGGTTGGTCGGACTAAGTAAGTTCCACCAGGCACGGAGCTCGTCCTTAGGAGCATCAAGAATCCGGATGTCTGCCCCTCCCATAGTATATGGACCAAGACTCACAACCGACCTAATGTCATGGACCGACCAAAGAAAATATGAAACATAAATAAATTGCTAGATAAAGGTTAAGAAAAACTTACTTCACCCAATAGGACCATGGCAATCACAAAGACATGCGCATGAAATGTGAGGTTCGATTTCTATCTAGACTCTGGCTTGCAAAATGGAAACGCGAGGATTACCGGGCTAAACCAGTCATGATTGTGGTTAGGCCGGGGTTCCCCTAACTCTGGCTTAGTCAAGGAGCTGACCCGGGTTGCAAAGGGTGCAACCGTGGTGGGGACTCAATGACACCGTGAAAAAAAACTTTCGGGACCAAGGAGGGCGACCCATACCACGCGGGTGTGGTCGGGGTGTCCGCTTTCTCAGTACCATCCTAAACCTGTGCCGCCCAGGTCCGGCAGCGGGAAGTGTGTGCGGTGTAGTGTAAATGCAAGGCATGCACAACAGGTTATATCATACAGCGCTCCGTGCATAAAATAAACCATTCATCCAAACACCTCCCTGCAAAACAAGGGTTAACAATCACGCCTCCCCTTATACCTCCCATTCTGCAAAAACATTTAACACCTAAAATGTTAGGGACGTACCTGGGATCCTCGCTGCCAAGCAAAAAATATTTTTTGAAAAGAAAAAAAACTGGCTTAAGTCCACTAAGAGTTTTAACTCAAGTCCCCAGTGGAGTCGCCAAGCTGTCGCGACCTAAAATTTCTCTCAGGCTAATGGATTATTAGGACTAAACCTAACTCGAGCCCTCCCAAGCCCTACCAATTCGCAACTTAGGGTTTAAGTTTTTTAACATGCAAAAGTTTCCATGTTCGGAGTCGCCACTAATCTATTTGTGGTAGGTCGATTAGAAACCTAAATAAAATATAGGGAGATATGTTTTATTCCTACGAACCAGAGATTCTAAGCTCGGGGACTTGATTACGCTAGATCTAGTCTAACGCCCTTTCGGTACCTTTTCTTTTCAAAAATATTTTGGCAAGCAATCTGGATCCATTTTAACTTAGTCATTAGCATGTGAGGTGATCATGCGGGTGCGCAAACCACCAATTTAACACCCAAAAAAGCATTAAATAAATTACAAGTTGAAAGAATTACTTACCTCGAAGCAACGTAAGCATCTGCATTATTAGCTAGAAAATCACATCAACAACCTAATATGATTTCTAATTAACAAGGAATTCGCTCAATTTTTGGATTTTCGCTTATTTAAATGAAAGCTAATCTACATGCAATGACGTGCAAAAATGACGTGCAAGTAATGCAACCTAACATGCAAACTATATGTCATGCGACGACGTGACCTAATTCTGATGACGGGCAAATGATTTATTTTTGGTATTTTCTAATGAAATTCGGAATAAAAATATGCCTAAATTAACATGCAACCTATGATGACTTAACATATCCTAACATGACTTATTTTTTGGGATTTTTATTAAAATTCGAAATAATAAATTACTTAAATTAAGAATGCAATCTATCCTAACCTACCATAAAACAATTCATTCTTTTTTGGGGTTTTCATGAAAATTTGGAATTAAAAAAAATAACCTAAATAATCTATTAAGATTAGAATATTACTTAATTTAAACTAGGAAATAGATTATCTCAAGTCCTAATTTAAATTAAATAATTACTCTATCGTCTAGATATATTTAGGATTCCTAAACATGCAAAACTCAAATTCAAATCCTAACTGATATTTTTTGAATTTTCTTTTTTATTTGAAAAGGAAAAGCAATTTAAACAGAGATAGCATCCACATTTAAAACAGCCACGCGATCCGCAAGATTCGTTTCAAACTTGGATTAGGCACAAAAATCGAACTATCGGTCATATCTATAGGGTTACAGATATTGATGGAAAGTCGATCATTCAAATTTGGAAAGCAGATAAAAGTCATTATCGTACCCAAGTGATTATGGATAGGATAATGATTTTCCGTATCGCCACGTATCGTACCTTAGAGATAAGGTCGGATAGTCGTCCAGATACGTTACTGAATTAGGAAAGTTTCCTAATTTTGAATATTTTAAAAATATTGCGGATATCAGATAATTATCCTAATATATCTAATATTCCACACGATATTCACGAAATATTCAAACACTCAAATTAGTAAATTAAATATTCTGGAAAAAAATATCGGATAATGTCAAATTACCTAATTTGCAGATAATTTCCAAATTCGAGCTTGCGGATCGGGATGAGCGGCGAACGGTGGACCGGCGACGCGGTGTCGGGAGCGACGGCGGCTCGCGGCGATGACACGGCGGGACAAAGCGTGGCTGTCCAGACAGCGGCGATGCAGGCGTGCAACGACGACAGGATCGTCCAGGCGACGGCACACGAGCGACGCCGGGCGTGATGCGGCTCCGGGGAGTGGCGTGTGACGGTGGGGCAGCGACCTCACCGGCGGGAACAGCATTGGTGTGATGCCGGGACAGTGGCGTCGGCACGGCGATGGCGTCCAAGCGACGGCGCAACTCCGGGCAGCAGCGTGCGGTGGCGGGGCGGCGACTTCAGGGCGGAGCACGGCAGCGGATCGATCTGGGCAACAGCGTCGACGTGCGGCGACTTCGGGGCGGAGCACGGCGGTGGCGCGCGGCGGGAGGCAGCAGCGCGTGGCAGGGAGCAGCGGCACAACGGCGGTGGCGCGTGGCGGGAGGCGGCAGCGCGTGGCAGGGAGCAGTGGCAGAACGAGGCGTCGCTCCGGGCGGCGGCGGTTTTCGCCGGTCTCCTTCTCCCTCTCTCTTTCTCACTCTCACACTCTAAAAAAAATCTCATCTGAAATTATCAGAGCTCCCCCTAAAATCCTGACCTAATGATATATATAAAACACTAATCTAGGTCAATTAAATGGGCTCTCTAGTCCTAATGGGCTTAGGCTTGGGCTTAGATTTTAATTTCATTTAAATAGGCTGAATTAATTAAGGATAATGGGCTGAATTAAGCTCAAATTAAAACAACCGAGGCCGTTTGACTTGTAATTCCCGGCCCTTGCATTCCAAGCGAGCCGAGTCCCATTCGATGAAATTTAAGCTCGTCCGTCACCGCCAGTCCGATGCAAAATGCAATTAATCTAAAATGAATCTAAACTATATGTTATGCAACCTAAATATTTTTGTTTAGGGGTTAAAAATTTAATCCCTAATTTTCTATATAAATTACGACTAAATGCTCGCTAAAATTTAGGTGTCAACAAAGGTCTTGCCGTAAGGCAAATTCGGCAGGATTGAATGTTCCCCCGCAGATTGGAGGTAGTTCCCGGTGTCGCTTAGGGAGTCGCCGAAGTTGAAGATCGACTCATACCTATGCAGGATCATTGAGTCGGTCCTTGAAGCGAGGCAACAATGCAGAAGGATCGAGATTATCACACCACATTCCGTGGCAATTGAGTGTTTGATAGACAGAAAAGTGTTGGGGATGCTAAGAGAGTTGGGCAACAATCTTATGTGCCCTGTTGCTAATTTTCAATTGGTGAAATTTGGGGGTTTTCAAGGTGAGCTTAAACAGCAGAAGGCGACGAATAATGTTGGGGGGGGGTGCGGGGGTGGGGTGTGGGTGTGGTGTTGTCTTTATATATTACTAGTCATTCCAACGAGGCAACAAACGTTGTGATCCTTGATTATCATATTATTTGTTGCATCGTTTTGAACCTCCTCCAATATTTTCTAGAAGAATCAGAGAGAAATTGAAAACCATAAGTTCATAACTAAGAGATACTGAAAAGCATATCCATAGGATATTATTACTTTATTATGAATTGAAAACATCTTGGAATATTGAATTTGGAAATTATTTTTATAGTTCTTTTGTATGGCATAAAATTTTTTTAGCTTATTATACTTCTGACCAAATCCCCAAACAAAAAGTATGTGCATATACATAGCACAACAATAGCTTCACCTTACAAACGATACAAAGACGCGTAAACTTTTACTTTTAGGGATGCGCTAAGTTTTTCATCCTTACAAAACTAATGAATTTTCTCAAAATCATAGATTTGGAACATGAACTTTTGGTTTGGCGCAAACATAACTCGATTCACTAATCCTGACTCCTTCAATTTTGAACTATTCATTCTTATTTCTCTTTTTTCTCTTTTTCACTGAATCAAAAGAGTTTCTTATTGAAAAAAGCAACAACGTTTGTTATACGTGATAAATTTCGCCTTGATGACATGGGGATTAAACTTGTCGATGCCGTTAGTCACGTTTTGGTACCAGCTTGCATGAATGAAATTCTTAACGGAAAATTTTCACTGAAGGTGGTGAGTGCTCTGTCCGTCTGTCGCAATTGTCAGAGTAACGGAGCCCTTCCCTCCAAATTTCCCGACGAGTGGGGCTATCATTATGACCACTGTTCCCCAAGAACACGACAGTGCATCGTGGGCCATGATTTTCAATTCCAAGGAACGGGCAACCTTTCCGAAGGGAACTTACAAGTATGGAAGCACCGAACTTAGAGAGATCATCTCGAAAAAGCTAAACCTAATTCATCTTTATGAGGGTTGACCGTCAGAGGAGCGGCAATAATATTGATTTGATAAAAGAAATTTTTTGAAGGTGAAACGATCACAATTCGCGCCTTTCTATTGCATGTCTCAATTACAAGAGAAATAGACTATACATAGATCATAGTTTGATTCGAAATAGGAAATCTCTTTCTAGGAAACCTATTCTAATTAGGAAACCTACTTGACTTAGGAAACTTTCCTAAAATATAACTAGAAATAATATCTCACAATATCTTATCTTATCTCTTAATATCTCACTGTATATATGAAAAATCAAAATATGGAAATACGAACAGACTCAAAAAGGAAACAAGTACTAACAAATTTGGTTTAATTTCTAACACTCCCCCTTAAACCAAATTCTCTTCCATCGATCATTCTAAGCAGGCTCTTGAACTTTTGAAAAGTATCGATCTTGAGAGGTTTAGTAAAAATATCTGCTACTTGATCTCCGGTCTTCACATGCAATACTTCAACTTCATTCTCTTTAACCTGTTCTCGGATGAAGTGATATCGAACATCGATATGTTTACTTCGTTCATGAAAAACTGGATTTTAGCTAAAGCAATAGCAGAAATATTATCAACAAAAATCTCCGTTGCTTTCTTCTGCTCCATAAGAATATCTTTGAGTAGTCTTCTCAATCATATTGCATGACAAACACATGAAAATGTAGCTACATATTCAGCTTCACATGTCGATAGAGTAACACTTGATTGCTTCTTTGATGACCACGTAAAAGCAGTGTCGCACAAGAAAAATACAAATCCGGTGGTGCTTTTTCGATCGTCGATATTTCCACCATAATCACTATCCGAATAAGCTCTAAGTTTGAAAGATTCAGAGCAATAATAGTGTAAGTCATGAGAAATAGTACCTTTGATGTACCGAAGTATTCTCTTTGCAGCTTTAAGATGAGATGATTTCGGCTTTTCCATGTATCGACTAACAATTCCAACACTATACATAATATCCAGTCTCGTGCATGTCAAGTATCTCAAACTCCTAATCAAGCTTCTATAATATGTCGAATCAACATCGGCACCATCATCAAACTTCGAAAGTTTGGTTCCACACTCCATTGGTGTATTGACCGACATACAATTCTTCATGTTGAATTTTTCAAGGACATTTTCTGCATATCCTTTTTGGGAAATAAAAATCCCATTGGCACTTTGCTTCACTTCGATACCAAGAAAATAATTCATGAGACCATTATCGATCATCTCAAATTCTTTCACCATCGATGCCTTAAAAGCATCAATCATAGCCGAATTATTTCCTATAAAAATAAGATCATCAACATATAAACAGGCAAGCAGAATATCACCTTTTTCTTGCTTCAAATAGAGTGCATGCTCGTATGGACATTGAGAGAATCCATTCGCCTTGAAATATGCATCAATTCTGGAATTCCATGCTCTCGGTACTTGTTTAAGCCCATATAGAGCTTTCTTCAATCTCAGTACTTTATCTTCATGACCTTTCACAACAAACCCCTCGGGTTGTTCGACATAAATTTCTTCTTCAAGGATGCCATTTAAGAATGCTGATTTGACATCCATTTGATAAATTCACCAATTATTTTGAGCAGCAATGGAAATAATCAATCTAATCGTTTCCATGCGGATGACGGGGGCAAAAACTTCATCATAGTCAATTTCGGCTTTTTGCTTGTACCCCTTCGCGACTAATCTAGCTTTGTACCTTGTCACTTCACCTTTTTCATTCTTCTTGGCCTTGTACACCTATTTAACACCAATTGATTTTTTGTCCTTCAGAAGATTAGCAAGCTCTCATGTTTGATTTTTCTCGATGGCTTCAATTTCTTCGTTCATGGCTTTCCTCCACTTTTCTTCTTTGGCCGCATCATCATAAGCAAGTGGTTCATAATCTGCAAGAAGACATATAAGATGAAGCTCTTCGGTAGCTTCGTAAATTTTAGATAATCTTCTTGATCTGGGCAATAGCGGTTCATCGACACTATTTGAAGAGGATAGTGTTGATGAACTTGAATAAGATGTTGGAAAAGAAGGTGAAGATTGATCTTTCAACTCCGTTTGATTGGAATCACCACGAACATTCGCTTCTTCTTTTGGATTTTCTTCCCACATTCCATCTTCATCAAACTTGACATCTCTACTTATATACACTTTTAAAGTATTAGGATCAAATAATCGATAGGCTTTGGATGATGAGTCATACCCGATAAAGATGAGCCATTTGCTCTTGTCTTCAAGTTTCTATCTTTTTTGGTCCGGAACATGAGCATAGGCAATGCTCCCGAAAATTCTCAAGTGCGAAACACTTAATGTTCTCCCGGTCCATGCCTCTTATGGAGTTACGCCTTCAAGTCCATATGTTGGACATCTATTTTGAAGATAGGCGGCACATGAAACAGCTTCACCCCAAAGTTCCTTGGACAAATTTTTGCTCTTCAACATGCTTCAAACCATATCGAGAATGGTTCTATTTTTCCGTTCAGCCACACCGTTTTGTTGAGGAGAATACGGGACCGTCAAGAAACGCCGAATACCATGATTTTCACAGAATTTGTTGAATATGGCTGAGGTGAATTTTCCACCACGATCAGTCCTTAAAGCCTTGATAAAATAGTTGTTTTCCTTTTCAACCAGATTCTTGAATTGTTTGAAAGTATCAAATACTTCTATCTTTTCTTTCAAAAAATACACCCAAGTTTTCCGAGTAAAATCATCAATAAAAGTAATAAAATATCGATGATTACCATATGAGTGAGAATTGATTGGGCCACACAAATCAGAATGAATCAACTCAAACGGCTTCTTCGCTCGATAAGTCGTCTCCTTCGGAAAGCTAGTTCTGGAATGCTTGCCGATAACACACCCTTCACATAATTGATCGGGATGATCAATATGTGGTAAGCCATAAACCATTTTCTTGCGAGAAAGCAAATTGAGTCCGCCAAAATTGAGATGGCCAAACCTCAAATGCCACAACCATGAAGGATCATCTACGCACGCCTTTAGGCATCGAGGCATCTCACTCTTTATATTAAGAATAAACATCCTATTCTTCGACATCTTCACATTTACAATCAGTTTATTATTTCGATCTCTCAATATAAGATTAAGATCTCTCATATGAACAGTATAACCTTTCTCTAGAAGTTATCCCAAACTCAATATATTGCTTGACATTTTTGAAACATAATAAACATTAGTAATAAACTGACGTGCACCATTCTTTAAGCGAATCAAAATTATACATTTCCCTTCAACAAGAATTTTATAGTTTTCACCGAATGAGACATTCCCTTTAATTGTCTCATCTAACTCGGCAAACATCTCCTTTTTCCCACACATGTGATTACTTGCATCGGTATCCAAATACCATGTATCACTTTGACCTTCTTCATATTCTTTTAATGCCAATAAGAGAACTTGATCAGCATTATTCACCAAGTTCGCCTTTTCGTCTGCTCTGTTACTTTCTTTATTCTAGTAGTTAGAAGCATAATGGCCAAGTTTATTGTAATGATAACATCGGATTTTAGATTTATCATACCATTGGCTTGTCGAGTTCTTTCCTCTTCTATGAACGCCTCTTTGGTACTGGTATCCTCCATCACTTCGAGCAGGATCTCCTCTGCTTCGTCCACGACCTCTTCCTCGAAAGTGACCTCAGCCACGACTTCGATCACGATCTTGATTTGTCCCGTGATTTTGTACGGGATCTCTTCTTTGCTCCTTCTCATCTCGTATGGTCAACTGTATTTGGAGAACTTCCTCCACCGATTCAATCTTTTTCTTTCTCAATCTTTCTTCATGGGCTTGTAATGAACCCATAAGTTCATTGACTGTCATGGCATCCAAGTCTTTGGATTCTTCAATTGCAACAGCAATATGATCATACTTCTTGTCTAAGGACCGAAGTATTTTCTCAACAACACGAACATCGAAAACGTCTTCTCCATTTCTTTTCATCTGATTAACAATTGCCAAAATTCTCGTGAAATAATTAGCAATCGATTCGGATTCTTTCATGTGAATTACCTCGAATTCACCTCTCAAGATTTGAAGGCGAATCTTCTGAACTTTCTGAACTCCTTGATGTGTATTTTGAAGAATCTCCCATGCCTCTTTAGCGGTAGTGGCGTTCAAAACTTTTTCGAACATGGAATCATCTAACGCTTGATAGATGATCGACAAGGCATATTGATCTTTCGTTCGAGCCTTCTCCAAGGCATTCCTCTGGTTCTGATTCAATGTGGCTTCATCCTCTGGCTCATCATAGCCAGTGTTAACAAGTTCCCACACACTGTAGGCGTCGAGTAGAGCTTTCATTTTAACAGTCCAGTTACCATAATTTTCTTTGGTAAGACGAGGGTATTGAAGAGAAAGTTGATTGTTCGTTGAGGCCATGATCACAAACCGTAAGCTCTGATACCAATTTGTTGAGCGTCAGAGGCGCAGCAACAATATTAATTTGATAAAAGAAATTTTTTGAAGGTAAAATGATCACAATTCGCGCCTTTCTATTGCATGTCTCAACTACAAGAGAAACAGACTATATATAGACCATAGTTTGATTCGAAATAGAAAACCTTTTTCTAGGAAACCTATTCTAATTAGGAAACCTACTTGACTTAGGAAACTTTCCTAAAATATAACTAGAAATAATATCTCACAATATCTTATCTTATCTCTTAATATCTCACCGTATATATGAAAAATCAAAATATGGAAATACGAACAGACTCAAAAAGAAAATAAGTACTAACAAATTTGGTTTAATTTCTAACAATGAGCACGTAGCTACGTGATCTGCATTGTGACTTGTCATGATTTCGAGGTCATTCTCCCTCTACTCGTGCAATTAGTTTGGTGGTCAGTGACTTGACGCATGCGAGCGAGAGAGAGAGAGAGAGAAGCATATCACGCCGCCTCGGTGTAGTGAACTCCATCCCAAAGTATGTAAGCTGATGGATCTGCACACATAGTTGTGCCCTTGGGACCCCACATCTTTAAGGCGTCGAAATTGTATGGTCCACCAGCTCCGCAACAAGCTTTCCATATCAAATTACCGAAACCTGAAAACAAGAGGACATTGATTTCACTACTCACCCTTAAAAATTCATCAAGAGCCACAAGTTTTCGACTAATTTGATGCTACGTAGTGAGATGTCCATGCCACTCTGTTTTGCACTAACCCTGTGACAAGTCCGAAGAGACTTCATACAGGATTAAACTTTTCAACGCGCTTTGGTCGTCATCTCGAATTATTTTTAGTTTATGTTGAGAAAGCGAAGGGAAATTCAACAGAGTGTGCAAAAAATATATTTCTTTTTTTTTCGCTGAGAACTTCTCTACATGGAAACGGTTTGAATTATTGCAAAAAAGGACAAAAAGGTTGATGCTTAGGGAAATCGGGTGAACCATATTAAACCAAAAGTAGGATAAGTCTTCTATCTATATACATAATTGGGGGTTGTATGTGCCTATTCACCATTTATCATGAAACTAAGATGAAAGGAAACTCACCATACCGTTTTGGTGATTAAAAGAGGCGCATGGCATCTCCATAATAATCCGCATATATGATCCTTACATGGCTATATTTTTGTCTCAAAAGCTGCAACTCTCACTAGAGACAATCGTTGTGGTACCTGGCGAATTCATTAAAATGATTGAGACAACAAGTTGTCATATTAACGTCATCCTTGGTAAAACGCGGAACGGTCGCCAGGTATGACATCGAGCAATCTATCGGCAAATTCCCCGACACTACCAACTCCACCTCGCCTTCTTCGATGAGCATCTAAAATAATCACATGCCATGGAAATAAATTTATTGGTGTAGTGAAAAAAGGTTAACCGCATAGATAGCGACTCGGTTTTGTAAGATGTTGTTGAACAAGTAGTATTGTGCTCATGTCATTGCAAGAAAAGAAAGGGCCATACGCTGATGGCATTGGTGATGGCGCCAACATCTGGGACAATGGGACGGAGCTGCTCAAAGGTTGCACCAAGGGCGAAAGCAAGATTGTAGTCGTTTCCACCAATCTCCCCCACTAGAAATAAGGACTTCTTGAAATATGTATCGCAATCTACGAAAGAAAAGAACGAATGCAAAATTCAAGTGATGAAATGACTCAAGTAATCGAATAAAAGATGGTAATGACCGGAAATATTCCTGTACTATAGTCACCCAATGAGAGATTGCTTTTATTTTCATTTAATAATGCAAAGGCACGGAAGTAGAAACCCATCTATCTAGAGACCCTTAAAATGCTAGCCAAACTCCATAAACCGATAAAATTAAGGCCTTTGGCCTAAGTAAGTGACCCTGACTCGGAGCAGCTTGCATGCAGTTGATAGAATTCAAATGAATGACCTTCACTTTCTGAGTTGAAAATACGAAATACGCGAATTCTGGGTGGTTATACTATGAAAGATTTACAGGCTACATATACTTGAGATCTACCAAATCACCTCAATGGATGAACATTTCTTGAGTGAAAAAGATCGATGACACCAAATGGACGTACACAAAAGTTATTGCTGTATATGTCAGTCCTCAATGGGAGCATACAAAAATAGGGTTTATATCTACCTTGTTGTGTTGTGCAAAGAGAAGATTTGAGTTTCTTGAACCACTGGAGCTCAACGCTTAAGGAATAATTTGTCATGGGGATCGTTCGAATGTGTCGAGCTTCACAGAATGTCGGATCAAGCGCTTTGGCACCAGCAACTGCAAAGTTAATTCCACCGCGAGCATCAACCGAGCTGTTGACTACCTCAAGATATGGCTTCAGATAGGGTAACCCAGCTGCTTCCGCTGCATTTTCATATAGTAATGCATATACACCGATTAAACATCTAAAATTAACACCCCAATGACGATGATGATGCATGAAGATTGTTATTAGCTCCATTGTAAACGAGAAGTTCCTTTTCCTATTATACATACTCGCGTTGTTTTGAAAGAAAAATAAGAACTGCGGTCAGAGAAAGAGCCCGATATCAACACCAAACGTAGAAAAATAGCCCTTTCTTTGAGCGTGGATATATACTGCCAAAGATCCAAATATTCACAACAAAGACAGCGGCCTTCTGTTTCGAATGCCAGTTCTTTTCCCTAACGTGAGCATGCATTTACAAAAAGAAAAGAAGTTTCAGGAGAACTACGTACCAATGAAATCAATTATAAGACGGCCATCTGAATAACGACCGGTCGGATGCCCGAAGATGGTCTTGCCGTAGGGAAACTTTGGCACGGTTAGAGATCCCTGCGCGGATCGAAGGTAGTTCCTGGTGTCGCTTAGGGAGTCGCTGAAATTGAAGATCGACCCGTACTTACACAGGATCGTCGAGTGGGCCTTCAAAGCAACGCAACATTGCAGAAGGATCAAGATTATTGCAGTATATTTCATGGCAACTCTTGAGTATTTTCGAGAGATGTAGTCTTAGAGACGTGCTAAGAGAGTCGGACAACAATTTTATGTGCTCTCCTGCTAATTTCAATTGGTGAAGTTTGGGGTCTTCACGGTGAGCTTAAATAGCCGGAGGCGGTTCAAGCAGTTCATTGTGCCCTTTGCTTATAATAGAAATGTGAGATGGATGGGCGACGAACAATATGGGGGGGCATGAGAACGTCGTTTTGTCATTATCAAGTCGTTTTGTTATTACCTCTTCCTTAGCCATTTCCATGAGGCGATAAAGGTTGCTGATTCTAGAACTTCTTTTCCGTTGTTGAGAATGTCGTTTCGCGATTTTCTGCATCGTTTTGATCCTCCTCCAACAGTTTTCTAGAAGAATGTAAACATCTTGGAATGTTGAATTTATCACGAAATGAAACATTTTGGAATATTGAATTTGGGAATTTTTTTATAGTTTTTTTTAAGGCATAAAAATATCATCACTCATAGCACTTCCGCGGCCAAATCCGAAAAGACAAGCATGTACATATATACACACACGACAAATATATCTTCATTTTTTGAACGATCCAAAGATGCATGAACTTTTACTTTAGGGACATGTTTGTCATGACCTTCCACGAGAGCGAAGATTGTTCACAAAGTCATGAACCTATTATACGACGGTCAATTCAATCCTTTTGAACCTATCGAGCCCTTTCGTTTCTCAACCCATGAACCTAGCTTAAGTTACGTCCGCTACAAAGTATATACATATACACACTCATAATAAAGAGATACTTAAAAGAAAATTCGGGTATTATTACTTTATTATGAAATGAAAACATCTTGGAATATTGAATTTGGGAATTTTTTTATAGTTCTTTTTTATGGCATAAAAATATCATCACTCATGATTCTTCCGGCCAAATCCAAAAATAAAAGCATGTACATATACACGCACAACAAATATATCTTCACTTTTTGAACGATCCAAAGACGCATGAACTTTTACATTAGGGATACGTTTGTCGCGACCTTCCACGAGAGGGAAAATTGTTCACAAAGTCATAAACCTATTGTACGAGAGCCAATTTAGTCCTTTTGAGCCTAATGAACCATTTTAGTTTCTTAACTTGTGAACCTTGCCTACATTACATCCTTGCAAAGTCTCTTCCGATTGGGGCATTTGAATTAATGTAGGAATTCATATGTTTATAAATTTCGCTCGAAGAAGTGCGAGAAAGATTATTTCTATCCCATTTCGCAAGATTCTTGACTTGTAAGTCCATAGGCAACTGCAGAGTATTTCTTTTGTAGCCTCGACTCCGACAGTCTCTTTTGTTAAACCATTAACTAACTCCACATTACAGTCCTGATAATGACCTTTTGGATTGCTAAGGTCGCACCACTTGCGAGAATACTATGACCCTTGTCGACATGATGACAGTGAGATGGAGTGATTCTTGTGATCTCGCATTCATGGTCGGGATAAAACAGCATTTTCAAAAAGTGTAAGTGGAAAGCCCTTTCGGACTAAAAGTTCCTCATTCAATATGTTCAGGACATCCACATTATGAGTGCGGATTATCTTGCTACGATTTTTCCCCAATGGAACTTTGGTAACGCGATATTGGCAAAATCGTCATGCATGAACCCCATTTGACTAAATGAATTTACAGCATGTATAAGTAAATGTGTTCTTGATTGTCTATGAATGCATGTTGCATTAATTGTGTCTAACAAGAGACATACCCTCGTGGATCAGAGATACTACCAGGTAAGTGTATCTCTACCCCTTTTTTTGAATATTTGTGATTGTCCAAGTATTCTAGACTTTCGAGTACCTATGACTATCTAGGTATCCTCTATTGTTACACTAGCACTCATTGTGTTCGAGTTGTCACTCCTGATATCTTTTTCCGAGTGCTGGAGGCGAAATCCAGGCAACTCACCCGAGTATTCGAGGCGAAATCTGTGCATCTCACCAAGTATCTGAATTTGAATCTAGGTATTCCCCTTCGAGGATTTTTATTCCTACTATACGCCCTGAGAAAGGTCAGGCACTTAACAAGCATACGTCCTGAGAAATGTCGGTACACCCTGAGAAAGCTCGGGCACTTAACAAGCATTCGTCCCGAAAAAGGTCGATACATCCCGAGAAAGGTCGAGCACTTAATAGGCATTCGTCCTAAGAAAGGTCGGTACGTTCTAAGAAAGGTCAGATATTTGACAAGCATTCGTTCTTGACCCCGTCATGTGCCCAAGAAAGGTTGGATACCAAACTGGTAGCCTATTTTCACCCTATTGAGCGTCCAAAGATAGGTTCGAGCACTTAATAGGTCGAGCATCCGGAGAAAGGTCTAGATACCAAACAGGCACTCATCATCAACCTATCATACCCTTGAAGAAAGGTTCGGGTACCAAGCAAACAAATCTTACCACCTTTTATTATGTCCGGAGAAAGGTTCGAGTACTAAACAAGCCACTCATCATTGATTGCTATGTCGAGTGACTAAAGAAAGGTTCGGGCTCTAGGCAAGTAATCTTTGCTACTATGTCAAGCAACAAGAGATAGGTCCAGGTTCGAGACAAACAATTCATTGCTCTGACAAATGACTGGAGTTAGGTCCGGATCCTAGATAAGCAATTTTCAGTTTCAATGCAACCAAAGATAGGTTGGAGTGCCATTTCATGCCTCCAATTACTCTTACCACTCCGACAAGGCAAACAACTCTAAGTACACTTTACTTTCTTTGCATCATGATAAATTGCATTTAAAAATGGGATTTGTGATCCCACAAAAAATAGCACTCATTGCATTTGCATGACCATGTATCAGTTGTCTTTGAATGCAACCTTCATGAGCTCACCTTCAAAAAAAGGCAGCCGTTAACACTTAAATTTTGGTTAAACATTTATTGATAGATTGCATAGAAAATATGGGGTTAAACTATAGCTCCCTAAGAAAAAATAGTAAAATTAAATTGCATAGCATGTAGATACTAGGTGCATTTGCATTAATAGAATTTATTAGGACATGTTTTCCTCTAAAAAAAATTGAATTTAAAATTATCTTTTAAATAAAATAATAATAAAAAAGAGAAGAGGGGGGCGAAACGGGTGGGCTAGCCCAGCCCCCCTTTTCTTCCTTTTCTTTGCGCCTAGGCCAACCCGACCCACTTCCTTTCTCATTTTCCTCCTTCCCGCCCAGCCGCCCAACGTTTTCCTCTCTCTCCTCTTCTCTCGCTCACGCACGCGCGTAGGGGACAAAGAGAGCAGGCAGCCGATAGGCCTACTGCCAACGGAGGGGGAGCTCTAGTTGTAAGTTCAGAGGCCATCTTAGTGGAAATGGACTTGTTTGGTTACGAGGAGAGAGGCGATGGTAGAGGGACTCACCGGCGGGATTTCTTCAAAAGAGACTGGGGGTAGATATTTTTGGGGGGGAGATCAGGGAGATCGGGAGTCAAGAGGGAGAAATATAGAGCCGTGAGAGAGTTTTGAGCATGAGTAGAGAGCGAAGGGGCCTCGCCAGTGACCACCGCAGCTGACAACTCGCCAGCACGACCCTTTTCCCACAACAAAGCAACGGTAGGTCTCGACTCGTTTTTTTCTTGATTTTTTTTTTGGATTATGTCGATTTCCCGGGGATCCAGGCTCGGAGAGGCGTGTGCAACGATCGGACATTGTCTGATTTGTCAAGCTCTCACTCCATTCGCAGCAGCCAAAGCTGGTAGGGGACCTATTTTTTCTCTTTGCTGTGAGTCCCCTGTTTTCCCTGTCTTTGGGCACATTGGATCGAAGCTTGCGACCGTTCGACTTGCGCAAGCTCTAGCCCACGTCACCACTCTTTTTTGTTCCATTGTTCCTATATGTCGTGTATCGAGGGTTCCAACGTGGGTTCGAGTCCCGGTTAAGCCGGAAATCCCTGGTTTCGGTGGTGCACTCCAACTGTTTGTTAAAAAGCTTGAATGAGATCTAGTTTTTGTTTAGTTGTTTCGATCAGAGTTGAGCCGTTTGTGCTCAGCCCAACCTTGTCGGGGCATCCCCGTGGTTTCGGAGTTCCCGCGCATTGGTCGTTTGGCCGTTTCGATGCATCCCCGCTAACCCTTCCACCATTTTTTAGGTCGGCCGAGAGGGTCATTGTGGACGTCCGTGGAAGCCCCCTGATGATCACAGCTCGGATGTCCCACAAGAACCCCACGGGGACCGCCGCCATGGCATTGCTAGTGTTGGAAAAATATTAGATAACATGAAAAATAATAATAATTGTTGGAAATCTGTTAGAAAAGATGAGAAAATAAAATGAATTATCTTATGCATGTAAACACTGTCCTTAAGGATAATTACGCCTCTTGAAATACAAAATTTGGTGCGATAAGCTCTACCATCTATCATTTCAAGATACAACAAACCTTCTTTTATATTCCATACTGAATATTAGAAGGAATGGGAATAATGTTACGTGTGCAACGTAGTAAAGAAATGAAAGAAATATTTGTAACGAAGAACAAGAATATTTTTGTTTTGATATATTGATATCACTTTCCAATTATGTTCAAAGTAACTATTTATTGGTAAAAGAAAGTGTGACATCCTGAAAATCGGTCCATTTGAGATTTATAAAATACTGAGTTTTATGAATGTACTCGTAGTTAGTTCTCGTCTGGAACTGATCATTCCTGAGATACTAACCATTAGGGAAAGGCTAATTAGGGATTTAAATTCGTACGACTAAAGAAAATTCGATCGTGGATTGACTTTCGATCATGAAATCGTCGAGGTGATATTTTGAGTCACTGTTGGCCGATCCAAGGATAGTCAGGGGTCAGTTCGCCATTGTCATAGTAGTGGATCGCGGGTAATTCCGCTGGACCGCGAAATGAATTGACGAATGATCCTGAACCTATACCAAATGATCGTGCCCCTCGGATCTAGTAATTGACCCTCGCGATTTTATTGACAATCGAAGTCGTTACATTCTGAATAAATTACACGTGACCCGATTTAGTATCAGTCACAAGTCGAATATGCGAATTTTCCCAACAAGCCACCCGTTAGTCTGAGAAACGCTCGAGTTACGTTTAATAAAATTTGATTATTTAATTGAACCCAATTCGGACATCGAAAAAATTTGAAAGTCACAACGGGACGTTAGGATGACGTTGCCGATGGAACGTGCAATTTTGGATTGTCCCGATTCCTTCAGAAAAATTCGATTTCGGTGAGAAACAGAGAAAGTGACCATTTTACCCTTGGGAGTTAATAAAGGGTTAGTTTTATGGAACAAAGGCATTTTAATAATTTTGCCCCAAATTTTGGAAAAGACAATTTTGTCCTTTGACTTTTTGAGAAATTACAAAATTACTCTTGGATATTTTGGGTGAGATTCGATCTGGACCGTCGGTTTCAAGATAAGATCGAATCTGAGCCATTGATTAAAAAGATTAGACAAGGGCAAGATCGTAATTTGCCACTTTGGTCAAAGTTGGTCCAAGTCTTAAGTCTCTCTCTCTTCTCTCTCCCCTATTCGGTTTTTCCCCCCACCATCGTGAAACCCCCCTCCGATCACTCTCTCTCCCTCACGCCGACCGCCCCCTTGCCCGTACGCCGGCCTCCGTCCGTACGCCTGCCGAACCGCCGTCGTGCCGCGCCGTCCTCGCCACCGCCACCGCCACCACCCCCAAGCCGTCGTCCCTCTCCCTCTCTCTCTCCCGCTCGAGTGGCCGTGGGTCACGGCCAAGGCAAGCCGCGCCACCGCCGTTAGCGCCGCCGCCAAGCCGCGCCGCCGCTTACCGCCGTCCTCATTGATTGCCGCCGCTTTCCGTTCTAGCCGCGTGAGTCTAGAACTTAGTAAGTCGCGCCCTAAACCCGACTTAGCATATTGGGTATCAACAGGAAATTTTGGTTGAAATCGGATTTATTTGGGGTGCGGAATTGTACGGATTAGGAGTAAAATCAATTGGCAGGCTTAGGATTGAATTCGGGAAATTTTAATGGAAATTTTGTGGACAACAGTTGGCTGTGAGTGACTGTTCAGTGGGCTGTGATGGGCCGATCGAGACGCAAATTGAATTTTTAGAACCGGCAATTAATGGTGAGAAGATGTCGTGAATGACCGAAATTGATTTGACGCCGTTTGGTTGGAGAAAAATGACAAATGCTGGGTTAAATGCGTGTTTGTAACGTGACTAAGTTGTGGTGGTGAAATTGGATGCGTGATTGTACAAATTGATTGATTGAAATATGCCTATTGCGTATACGCTTGGGCCAGATTTCATTAATTGTTAAATTGGCCATGTCAAATGCTTGGTGAGCATGTACTGCGTGTGAATTAATGCGTGCACGGGCCACGTGTGATGGGCCAATTGTGTGTGGCAAGTGATTGTTAGGCAAGTGATTGTGCACGAGAAAGAGAGTAAATTTGGTGTGGCATGTACGATCATGAGAACTGTGCCGTCCTGAGACGTGTACTTCAACGGGGGACGATGCCTGGTACTACCGGAAGACTGTCAGCCTGAGATGTGTACTTCAACGCGGGTTACGCAGTAGGTGATAGGTGTTGAGCCTGAGGTGTGTACTTCAACGCGGGCAAGAAACATGGCCTGAGGCGTGTACGTTAACGCGGGTCACTGGCAAGGAATGTGGAAAAGAGATAATGAGAACGGAATGAGTGCATGACATGAGATTTGTGCATGCTTATGAGCGTATGTGATGTGCCTGCTATGTGATGGTTTGGCGTATCTGTGATTGTGTTTTGTGATTTTCTGGAGGTACGTGATAGCCTAGGTGGGGTTTAGGGGTGTACTTACTGAGATGTAGTCTCATGGTTGTTTCAATCAATATTTTTCAGAACCCCGACAGAACCCATGAATCCTCCGCCACCGCCACCTAAGCGTTTTGGGATACCAGTGCACGCAGAGTTGGACGTTGCAGAATTTCCTATGGGTGATGGAATGACCTGGATTAAATATACTATGACTGTTTTTGTAGAGGTAGGACTGCCTTTGTGGGAGACCCACGTTTATACTACTTGGTTCTTTTGGGATCAAGTAGGGGATGAGTTCGGGCCCGTTAGGGGTTTTGATGTTTTGTTCGACTTAGTTGGGGATTGGGACCCGTTCGCTATACCCCTGATAAATGGAGAATTGACCAATGCAGAGACTAGTTTAGTTCAATCTGGAATGCATCCCGCACCCTTCAGTACAAGGATCTTCAGGGGCTGAGCATGAACCCAAGCCCGAGGCGTCACAAGCTGAAGACGATCCGATGGATATAGATTTAGAGCCCATTGCCGAGGAAGAACTAGAGGAGGTAGAGCCCGAGGTAGAACCCGAGGATGAGCCTGACGAGTCTGAAGAGCCTGGGGAGGAACCGGAGTACATAATCCCATATGAACAGTATATTGTTCCCAATTTCGTGCCTGAGTATAATTTCTTTGATGGACTAGCTTAGGAGGATCAGGACGAGGTTCCAGCTGAGTCGGGTGACATCAATCACCCGATCGAGATCGAGGCAGAGTCGGAGTCATCGGAGGAACAGTCTGATCGGGGTGATTCAGTTCAAAGAACGAAGAATCAGATTCGGAATGGACACCGAGCAAGAATCGTAGGGGCTAGTCTAGGGCTGATAACAGGTTTTTGGAAGAGTACCATTTTTTAGGTTAGAACATCCAGGTCATCGAATCTTTTTGTTGTGAATGGATTATAGTACGGTGTGCAGTAAGAATGGCGGTTTGTAAATTGTAAATATTTTATAAGTTGTTAATGGAATTGTATATGTGCAATCTCCTTGATATTCTCCAGTTTTAAATTGTCCGGGTGATATTGTGGTTTTCGCTGTTGGATTAAATCTCTGATGATCGTAAGTGAGGTCGGCGATACCCTGGGATATCGCGCTAATCGACCAGAAATGGGATGACGCAGGCTCGAAGGGAGTTTGGGGCGTAACAAAAAGAGAAAGTCATTTGGAAACTATTATAAATTAATTTGTAATTAAAGAAGAATATGACCGTTATGTAGCTATTATAAAATGATGAAGAATTTATGAAGAAATAAATCAAATGTTAAAAAACCATTACAAATTCATTACTAAGCCATTAGAAAGCCATTATACGACCGTTGCAAAATCATTACAAAATGATGGCTTTCAGGGCGATCATGACTATTATCAAAGCCGTTACTTTTTTAATATATCAAAAACAGCTTAAATATACAACAACTGGTTGGACTTGGGCCGAGCGCCCAGCCTGCTCCTAAGGCAGAGTCTGGACACACCCTCGGTCAGACGAATATGAGCGGCGTTGCTCACCACGGCCATCACTGTCGCGGCAATTTTACCGCGGGTGAGGGAGTGTTCGCAAGCCAGGTCGGCTCGCGAATCTGATTGGCCCGCTTTGTTCTGGACCGGTCTATTTTACTTTGGGCTAGGTTTTTATTTTTAGTGGGCTAGGCTAGATGAAATTGGAATCAAGGCTTAGGTTTAGTTTAGGGCTTGGTAGGAGTAGGCCTCCATTGGACTGGGCTCATATTTTGAGCCCAATTTGAGTTTAAGGATCAGGCCGGCAGAACCCGGGCATGGCCCTTGCCCGACATGCACGGTGATTTGTCATGACTTGGAGATCATCCTCTGTCTAGTCGTGCAATTAGTTTGGTGGTCAGTGACTTGACGCATGCACGAGAGAGAGAGAGAGGCAGATCACGCACGACGGTTGCGACGACAGGGCAAGAGGTCGTGGATCGCCCGACATGGATGGAGGCTGGAGGTGACATTGGGGGCCGACATCGGCAGAGGTCTGTGTACAGTGGAGTTGACGAGGATAGGGGTGGAGTGGGAATGAAGAATATGGGAAAAAAATTTTTGGAAGAAAGAAAATGTATCGAGAATTTGTGCTGATGGGGTCGCTCGGATTGAGGTCGGTGACAATCACGGGCGCTGACAACGGCGGAGGAGGTCTATATTCAGTGAATTGAAGGAGGAGAGGCTTAGAGTGAGAGAAGAAAAATGGTAAAAAAATGAAAGGAATAAAAAGAAAATATTGTGAACAAATTTGTGCTATTCAAAATCGTTAGTATTACTATGTCAACCCTTCAAAAACGTAAATTTCTGAGGATCCGATCATAAATCAGTAATTGAGAAAAGTTCGATAGTTAATTAGTTGAGTGGCTCGCAATAGCAACAATCTGCATTCATGACTCATTGCATGCATGATAATCCAACAAGAAAAGGTTACAGGATGGAAGTCTGAAACAAGAAGAAACAGGTAGAATAACATGAGCATAAGTTCATCTTTGACATTAGAATCGAAGCTTTATGCACTGTCCCCTTCGGACTTCTAGTTAACCAGACATGGAGAAGTGAAGGGACCATCGAGTAAACCCTTGGCCAGGTGCCGATACGCCGCCTCGGTGTAGTGAACTCCGTCCCAAAGTATGTAAGCTGATGGTTCTGTACACATAGTTGTGCCTTTGGAACCGCACATCTTCATGGCGTCAAAATTGAATGGTCCACCAGCTCCACAACAAGCTTTCTGTATCAAATTACCGAAACCTGAAAACAAGAGGACATCGATCTCACTACTCACCCTTATAAGTTCATCAAGAGCCACAAGTTTTTGATTAATTTTGATGCCATGTAGTGACATATCCGTGCCACTCTATTTTGCACTAAACCTGTGACACGTCCGAGGAGACTTCATACAGGACTAAACTTTTCAACGCACTTTGATCGTCATCTCAAATTATTTTTAGTTTATGTTGAGCAAGCAAAGGGATATTCAACATAGTGTGCAAAAAAATAGTTCTTTTTTTTTCCCAGAGACCTTCTCTACATGGAAAAAGGTTTGAATTACTGCAAAAAAGGACAAAAAGGTTGGTGCTTAGGGAAATCAGGTGAACCATATTAAACCAAAAATAGGATAAATCTTCTATTTATGTATATGCCTATTCACCGTCGATCATGAACTAACATGAAAGGAAACTCACCATACTGTTTTGGTGATTCAAAGAGACGCATGGCATCTCCATAATAATCCGCATAGATGATCCTTGCATGGCTATATTTTTGTCTCAAAAGCTGCAACTCTCGCTGGAGATAATCGTTGTGGTACTTGGCGAATTCATTAAAACGATTGAGACAACCAGTTGTCATATTAACATCGTCCTTGGTAAAACGCGGAACGGTCGCTAGGTATGACGTCGAGCAACCTATTGGCAAATTTCCTGGCACTACCAACTCCACCGCCCCTTCTTGGATGAGCATCTAAAATAATCACATGCCTTGGAAATAAATTTATTGGAGTAGTAAGAAAAGGTTAACCACGTAGATAGCAACTCGGTTTTGTAAGATGTTGTTGAACAAGTAGTATTGTGCTCATGTCACTTGCAAGAAAAGAAAGGGCCATACGCTGATTGCATTGGTGATGGCTCCAACAACATCTGGGACAATGGGACGGAGCTGCTCAAAGGTTGCACCAAGGGCGAAAGCAAGATTGTAGTCGTTTCCACCAATTTCCCCCACTAGAAATAAGGACTTCTTGAAATATGTATCGCAATCTGCAAAAGAAAAGAATGAAAGCAAAAATCAATTGATGAAATGATTCAAGTAATTGAATAAAAGATGGTAATGACCGGAAATATTCCTATACTATAGTCACTCAATGAGAGACTGGTTTTATTTCATTTAATAATGCAAGAGCATGGAGGTAGAAAACCATCTATCTAGAGACCCTTAAAATGCTCTGCAAACCCCATAAACCGATAAAGTTAAGGCCTTTGGCCTAAGCAAGTGATCCTGACCCGGAGCAGCTTGCATGCAGTTGATGGAATTGAAATGAATGACTTTCAATTTCTGAGTTGAAAATATAAAATATGCTAACTCTAGGTGATTATCCTATGAAAGATTTGCGGGCTACATATACTTGAGAACTACCAAATCACCTCAATGGATGACCATATCTTGAGTGAATAAGATCGATGACACAAAATGGATTTACACAAAAGTTATTGCTGTATATGTCAGTCCTCAATGGGAGCATACAAAAATAGGGTTTATATCTACCTTGTTGTGATGTGCAAAGAGAAGATTTTAGTTTCTTGAACCACTGGAGCTGAACGCTTAAGGAATAATTCGTCATGGGGATCGTTCGAATGTGTCGAGCTTCAAAGAATGT
Organism: Syzygium malaccense; assembly: GCA_031216405.1. Taxonomy (NCBI): domain Eukaryota; kingdom Viridiplantae; phylum Streptophyta; class Magnoliopsida; order Myrtales; family Myrtaceae; genus Syzygium; species Syzygium malaccense. The sequence continues at coordinate 7,506,670 of CM062256.1, read as the reverse complement.
CGGATCAAGCGCTTTGGCACCAGCAACTGCAAAGTTAACTCCACAGCGAGCATCGACCGAGCCGTTGACTACCTCAAGATATGGCTTCAGATAGGGTAACCCAACTGCTTCCGCTGCATTTTCATATACGAAACGTAGAAAAATACTCTTTCTTTGAGCGTGGAAATATACTGCTAAAGATCCAATATTTACGACAAAAACAGCGGCCTTCTGTTTTGAATGCCTGTTCTTTTCCCTAACACGAGCATGCATCTACAAAAGCAAAGAAGAGTCGGGAGAACTACATACCAATGAAATCAATTATAAGACGTCCATCTGAATAACGACCGGTCGGATGCCCGAAGAAGGTCTTGCCATAAGGATAATTCGGCACAGTTGGAGATCCCTCTGCGGACAGGAGGTAGTTCCCGGTGTCGCTTAAGGAGTCGCCGAAGTTGAAGATTGACTCATACTTATGCAGGATCCTCGAGTTGGCCTGCAAAGCAAGACAACATTGCAGAAAGACCAAGATTATTGCAGTATATTTCATGGCAACCATTCGTGTTTAGACAGAAAAGTGTTGGAGATGCAAAGAGAGTTGGACAACAATTTTATGTGCCCTCTTGCTAATTTCAGTTGGTGAAGTTTGGGGTCTTCAAGGTGAGCTTAAATAGCCGAAGGCTATTCATACGCCCTTTGCTTATTATAGAAGGTGTGAGATGGAAGGGCGACAAACAATATGGGGGGCATGAGAACGTCGTTTTGTGGTTGTCGAGTCGTTTTGTTGTTACCTCTTACTTGTCATTCTATGAGGCAACAAAGGTTGTTGATTCTAGAACTTCTGTTCCGTTGTTGAGACTGTCGTTATCTCGATTTGTTGCATCGTTTTGATCCTCCTCCAACATTTTTCTAGAAACCATTTATCAAAACCCACGAAAAGAATGTCTTCTCGTCACTTGCCACGTCACCAACTTTTCCTCTTATTCAAGATCTATGAAAAAGATTGATAATGTGTTTCTTTATCCATGTTGGTTTTGGCAAATTTGAGTTTAGAAAAGGTTGGCAAAATGATTAATCATCTTTAAAATTTGATAAACGTTTCTAAGGAAATCGACAAGTTTCTTTTGAGTTAGCGATTCTATTTTGCTGTTTCTGTTTATCTGTGTTACGGTATTTAGTTTGCTCTAGAATTATTTATTTTTGCAAATTATTTTTTCAGCTGCTGAAATATTTAAGGATATTTTTTCAGCTCCAGAATGATGTATTTTCTCAAATTATATGCCGAGTCACGCGGTTTTGAATCAATCGATCTAACTATAAATTGTTTTCTTGTGTAACATTGTGTCCAGAATCAAATGCAAATTAACCCTTGGCCTCGTGTCTATGGTAATTGGATGGCACCGCAACATTCCAATACCCTGTTATGAGAAAATTTCCAAAGATGAGTCCGAGTTCGAACCCAATAATTTCATATTATATAGTTGGATCCACCTTTACAAAATAATTAAAATCAAATTTATGAGTCAACTATTTATATCTAGTAAATTCCACCCCATATTGTTGCATCGTAAAACCTGCCTTCATTCATAGTCACTTCAACCAAATGGTAATGTAATGATAATTTTCCCCAAAAATCCGTAATTATGCATGAAATTTTCTATAATTAGATCACATTTATAAAGACATTGACATATATTGGTGGCCACTGATTACCACAAGTAGTATCACTACTTGTTAAGATGCACGATTAGCTTTAGACCAATAAATTATCCTAGGGATCATAAAGAAAAAGTCCAAGCAAATCATATACAAGTAGTGATACTACTTGTTAAGATGCACGATTAGCTTTAGACCAATAAATTATCCAGGGGATTGCAAAGAAAAAGTCCAAGCCCAAGTTCATAAATATGACCTCACATTCGCTCAAGATTTTAGTCCAATGAAGTATTCAAACTCTCTTTTAAGAAAATCGAAAGTTGGGGCATTAAGCATATGAGTTATGCAAGGCGTCTAGAGTTAGCCAAATTAGTTCTCATCTTCATCAGCATCCATCTATTGGATGCAAATGTTTTTACTTCCAAAGCAAATCATAATACAAGGTTGAAAAGAGGATCCATCAATTTTTGTAGGCAAGTAATACAATAAATCATGGATCGCACAAAGTGGCATGGCAAGTAGTTTGCTCACTTAAAAGGGAAGGAAGATTAGGATTGCTCATTCTGAACTTATAGAACAAAGTATTGTTAGGCCGCATGTTCTGAAACCTTATCAATTGTCCATCCTCTTCCCTTTGGAGTATATGGGTTCACAACACCAAATGTAAAGGCACTCCAATTATGTAGATCAACATTAGGAGCGATATGGATTGGAGTTAGCGATGTCTCCTTAAATTTCTACATGTTCTAACTTCAGTTATCCATAGCTTAAGGTATTGTTGCCAAGAAATTTATGATGAACTTAGACATGTGGGATCGGTTGCGAAGTGTTATAACCTAATTTGGACCGGTGGCATTAGCAAACACAATTTTATTGGCTGACTCGTTTGTAGAAATAGATTACCAATAGCAAAGATTGTCAGCCAATGGATGACTTCAGTTGGTATATTGTGCAACTTCTAAAGGGCCGGTATAGAAGACAGAACACATTTATTCTTTTAGTGTGAGTTGACAAGCAGCATATGGTGCAGTATTCTTGCACATGGGATTATGCATCCTTTAAAAGGATGGAATGAGGAACTTCAATGGATGATTAAGACAACAAAAGGCGAAGACTTGATGGCATGACTCCTCAAGGTATCCTTTCTATCAATCATAGATGGAATTTGGATAAAGCACAACTGTAGACGGTTTCAAAATAAATCAATTGACATCCATAATATTTTGGCTAAGGTGCGTAAAAATTTAAAAGGTAGAATTAGACCTTCCTAAACAAATGTTTTATAAACTACTATATGGAGACTCTCTACCTCCATCTTTTTGAATTATTAACATTATTTGTGATGCTGGGGATGCCCCTAAGCTACTATACTTCGTCTGCTTTATAATATTGATATTTTACACAAAAAAAAATCTTTTCCATGTGGGTCCCTTGTCTCTAACATTGATTAATGCACCCCAACAAATTAGTGTCATCGAAACTCCAAATGAGTAAATTATCCTAAGAGATGTATGGTAGATTGAACACCGTTGGAGACATTTAAATGAAGATGTCCATTATAAGATTATAGACCTTAAGGAGGGTAAATAACTGGTATGAAACCATAGGAAATGCAAACCTCTCTCTCTCTCTCTCTCTCTCTCTCTCTCTCTCTCTCTCTCTCTCTCTCTCTCTCTCTCTCTCTCTCTCTCTCTCCATAGGCCATTGGGCATCGCACTGCCATTTTGGTTGATGCCGTGGAGAAGATCCTTCAAGTGTATATATATATATATATATATATATATATATATATATATATATTTGGTCTGTAGATCATTCAGGTATATCACAGGTTTAGTTTTGTGAGAACTTCGAGAATTTTGAAATTCCAGTGACTAGACACAGTTAACATCGAAATCAGGACTTGACTGCATAGGTTTGGAAAGCTTCGAGAACTTGATCACGTTTTCTAAAACATTTAGATTTCGATTGCACTTCACACAAGACATTTGTGATTTTCTAGGGTAATTTATCCTTCTAGTTTCGCTTGAATAGCTTTATCTATTGCTACTTCTGGTTTATGAGATAAGAAGAAGAAATTCAAAAATACGTTGTCGACCAGTGGCCTTAATAAGAGCAGGTTCTTGTCGATTCCCTTTTTGTTCACTTGTCCTGTTCTACCTCTGAATCCCTGGAAAAGCAAGATGCGCTCATTCTCAATGCTGTCGACATAGAATGGTCTACAATCGTTAGCTGCCCCATCAACAAAACTGGAGACATGAGGACTTGCTGAAACGTTGAAAGTTTCGCTGTGTACATGAAATAACACTTCTTTTTTGTCGGTCATATTGCATGTAGCTCCATCAATGCTGACGCTTCCTAAGCTGCAGCAAATACCTGGTCCCCCATCAAGGGTCCTCCGTTCATCCGTTCCTACGTTAGGACTTGCCACTCTGTTCTACTTGAATTTGTACTCTTCAACCACCTCTCCTTCTGTATTTTCAAATCCTCGTACACTTTCAAGATGAGACTAAAGCTTATTAGAATAATTAAATATTAAACCACACTTTCTTCTAACGGTTTAAGTTTTTAGAACAGTTGACAGTGGTCCAATAAAAATCTCACATGGTATCCAAATCAACATCTAATGGGATATCTAGACTTGCCTCTAAAAGAAGCGCCATCTCTATTATGCTTAGGAGTGATCGGTTCTCGGGTTGGTCAGTTCCCACCTAGAAACCGCGAATTGAACCAGAGGGACCAAGGTTCCCAATTCTCAGATGGGCCAACAGAACCAGTGGCATGTTCTTTTTTTTAATTATTTGCCATTATATTCTCTCGTTATACCTTCCAAGCATAAACTTCCAATTAGTTTTCTCATAAAATGGGAACACCCCTTTAACTCTCTCTCTCTCTCTCTCTCTCTCTCTCTCTCTCTCTCTCTCTCTCTCTCTCTCTGTATGTCAATCTGTCTTGACTCATTGTTTTTGTAGTTATTGCTGTTGCAGGAACAGCCTGCCAATTGATTTTCTGCATCTAGAGTGCTGAAGCGAGAGGCATGAATGCTGTACAAGAATAAAAGTGCTTTAGAGATATGGTTCAATCTATTCTGTTTCTCGTAAATTTTTATTGGCATCACTCCCCAAGCTGCCCTCATTAATCCAGAAATGGTCTTAAGCAGGAAAGAGAAAGCACACGCTCCACTCTCAGTCTCTAAAGTCCGAGATGCTCTACTAAATCAGCAAACACAGAACATAAATTAGGGCATGTTGCAACGGAGGCACCGCCTCGGCTGCTGTCTCCAATGGAAGTTACTCTCATTCTTCCTCCAACTGTGGAATCAAGAAAGAAATGTTCCCCTCTGTCATATCAGGCACTCCGTTCGGTTTTCGACGCTGCTCCGAGCTAAAAGCCGAGAACCAAATGGTAGAAACACCAACGCATAGCAAGATATAGAGTCGAGTGAGAGAGTGAGACTGCAAGAGAGAGGCAACAGTCGAGCAAGAGGGAGGCAAGCAACTGAGATTAGGATTTTAGTCGTGCGTGCGAGAGGAGAGAGTGACTGAGTCTAAGGGTTTGTGTTGTCAAGCATTAGTTTAAGGGCTTGTTAGTTTTTACATATTTGTAAAAAATTAAAAATATATACGTCGGTCTGATCCAGTTCAATCCAGGCGGTTCCTTTGCTCACCCCTAATTATGCTTGGATTAGAAAGAAATATATATAGTCCGAAGCACATATACACAAGATTAGGTTCACATATTCAGATACCCAAGGGTCTAGTTTACAATTTCATCTAGCTAAAGTATCACAGTAACTGCTCGAGTTTGATAGTCCAAACTATGAAATCTTGGTGTAAATAGATTGCATTAGAGTAAATAGTGAGTTGAAGTTGAAGCATTCTTGTTCGATACCTATTGATATATTTTGTTGGGGAAAATTTCCATTTCAGTCTTAAAGTTTTGCATGAAATTTTAATATAATCCTTGCAACTAATTATCACTTGAAGTTGCCGACTTGACGGTAGGGGAAAGTACCAAAAAAGTCATTAATCTATTATATCGGTACCAATTCAGTTTTAAATATTTCAATTGGACCAATTTAATCCTAAACATATTGCACTTGTACCAATTAAGTCCATCCGATCAATTTTGATCGAAAATTGCTAACACGGACATCAACCATCCTATGTGGAGTGGTCGGCACTAACGTGGATATTTTAATAATCTTTTGAATTTTTTTTTATAATTTTTTGTTTCTTTTCTTTTCTTAATTATTTTTTATTTATTTTTTTCTTTGTTTTTCCTTTCATTTTGACAAGCCCTCACCAAATCTGGAGGAGGCCCGCCTTGCCAGATCTAGCTGGCAAGGGCCTTCGCGGCCTCGCTCGCAGTCGGCGAGGTTGCAAAGGCCTTAGGGGAGGGCCTTTGCACCCTCCCAGCCAAGATGAAGGAAAAAAGGATTAAAAAATAAATATGTATTGAAAATTCAATTTTTATAAAAAAAATTAATAAAAATTATCTACGGTAGAGCTGGCCGTGTTACATAAGACGGCCATCGTCCACGTCAGCGGTTTCCGGCCAAAATTAGTTGGATAGACTCAATTGGCACAAATGCAAAATATTTAGAATTAAATTAGCTAAATTAAAAAGTTTCAAACTGAATTGATACCAACATAGTTTAGAACTTTTTTAGCACTTTTCCCATAATGGTCCAATCATCGATGGCCATGCCAATCGTTTCACGTGACAAGATTGGGTAACCTGACATGGACAACTTTACTTGAAACCACGCGTTTTGCTTATTTGTCTAGATTTTCTAATCTTTTTCTCTTTTTTTCATTTCTTTCCTTCTGGTTATTTGTTCATCTTATGAATTTGTACGATTCTACTGCAATGAGCTCAACGGGCCGCCTTATCACCCCTTTCTCCTCCTTTGTGTCGACATTTGAAGAGGATTGGGCTCGGCGGTCGCGACAAAGCGGCATCACCCTGTTGTGGGTCAAGCTCGAGAGACGCCAATGCGGGCTCACCAGATGCTCCGCCTTTGTATGGAAAGGAAATGGGATGAGGGGAAATTGGGAAAAAAAAAAGAGAAAGGAAAATAAAAGAAACAAAAAGAAAATATAAAAAAAAATTTGAGCAAATCGTTGGGCATGCCACGCAGGATGGCCGGCAATAATAGGACCATCACATAGCATTTTCAAACAAAAATTGACCGGAAGAATTATATTATTTCTATGCAAAGATTTAGGGCGACATTGAAACAATTGAAAAGTATATAATTACGTTAGAATTCGTACAATAAGTTTAAAACTGAAATAACAATTATCTGAATTCTGCTGATCATAACCCAATTAAAATATATACACAGTTTTAAAAATTATCTGAATTTCCATCCCAAAATTTCAATACTTTGCGAAAGGGTTAATATCATGCGAAAGTTAAACTAAACTTACGAAGTGGGTTCGCACGCGAGAGGAGGAGCTGTTATACAATGCTTCCGGCACTTTGAATGCTGGGTGGCGGGTGATGAGCGCGACCAGCAGAGCTCTCAATTGCCCAAATATTTGAACCAGTCTCATAAATGAATGAATTGACGGATACTTATTCCGAGGATACTACAGTGATCGGCTAACCGGATCTTGTTGTGTATAGTATAAGTCCAAGAGAAATCAATTGTCGACATGTTACCACTTATACTGAGGTCACGCCGCCAACTATGGCATGCCGCATTTATGAGGGTACATGGTGAGAAAATATTTGATGGAATGAGATCACCACGTCACCTGCTTTTGTGACATATATGATCCATCAAAAGAGTGGCTTTTGTCACTGACGTGAAAAATAAAAAAGGAGAAAAACTTCAAAGCTTTCGAGTTGTCAGCGTCCCCCCCCCCCCCTCTCCTCTTTAATTACGCGCGCTCTCTCTCTCTCCTTTCTTCATCTTCATCCCCCCCCCCCCTCTCTCTCTCTCTATTTCAAGAGGAACGAGAGGGTTTCTTCTTCAGGAGTTCGAGAATGGCGTCAATTTTGCGGAGCTCAATCTTGGGACGAGAAATAGTAGAAATTCCCTTCCTTTTCCTTCTCCCCTTTCGTGGGTTTCGTGTTTCACTTCATTGAAGTTCTGTTGCTGCTTGGTCAAAATACCATCAGTGTTTTTTTTTCTTTTGGTCTCTTGCAATCACCAGTCAAACGAAGCAAGTGACGGACGTGGCTCGCCAAGACGAGGTGATAAAGATGAGCAAGCAAAAGAAAATGGAGGATTCGAGTGACAACCAAGGAAATAGAGAGTTGCAGAAATAGAGAGAGAAAGAGACCATAGAAAAGATGCATTTGAGAGAGAAATGACGGCCCGTTTTGTTCTAGTTTTAGCCCTTTTAGCTTTTGGGTAAACGAAAGGTTATTTTTAGTTCGGTTCGGAGGTTGGTTCGATTCGAACCGAATCGAAATAAATCAAATTGAAAAAAAATAATGGTTAGCTTTGATTATCTTAACCGAAAATCGAACCAAATCGGAATGCACAAAAATTTTAATTTGATTCGTATCTCGGTTCGGTTTTTTTGTGCCATTCTGACATTCCTACCCAAAAGATAGGCGCAATTGAACTCCCTGTCAACGGCGTCGCTGTGCCATCCTCGTTGCCATCTTCGCATTCACTAGCACTAATCGTCTTCTTAGTTGCTCGTTCATCTTCTCCTCTTCCACCTCCTCCTCCGCCTCCTTCCATTGAGGTGATTAGTTGAGCACCACCCATCGGTGATCTCTGCTGCTCTTGACTTGTGCATCTTCCGCTACTGTTGACTATTGCTCAAAATTTGTTGACGATTAGTTGCCTTGATTTTGTGCATCCTTAAGAGAGAAATCGCTTGAGAAAAAAATAAAAAAAAGAGCCTTTTTCCTCACCGCGTTTGAACCTCGCTCACCTTCGCCCGTTGTCGTTAACCATGGTGGTCTTGGGAGGTTATAAAACCATCCCTGTTCTTCTTTGTTTTGTGTCCGGAACTGATTTTTGATACTTTGGGCTATTGTTGTTTGATGCGTAAGTTTCGGATGAGAAGACTTTTGTGTTTACCTTTGTTCTTGTAGTGCACCCAACATGTTCGACAAAATGTCCATATCGAGTCCGTATATACTGTGGGTAATTGTTATTTATATTGTTATTTTGTTTTATTATTTGCCGATGGGTAATTGTTGTTTCTATTATCAGAAGCCGTGATATGATAAAAAAACCACTGAATTAAGTGTATCATACCAAAGACAAGATGTGCAAGGAACCATTATAGAGACTCTGGCTGGATTACCTTTTTTTCACTCCGGTTGATCTGATGATTGTTGTGTAGTCTTTGTGAAACTGTTGATTCCTTTGATGAGATCTTGTCATCCCCCAGCAAGAGCCGATAGCTTATTCTCATCCGTTGTTGAATTGCATTAGATCTGGTACAGATTGGAGCATCTGACTTCGTGGTTCAGTCGCGATTTTGCGTAGGACCCTTAAAAATTGCATCTTTGACGGCATTGCTCCATTGGTGTCTGTTTTGGCATGGAATGGATTTGTTGTTGACTGATTATCGGAGATGTAAGCATTTGGATTGCACGTTGTGCTGTGAGCATAATTACTTTAATTTGTCCTCGATTTTCAGATTCAGTTCGTGCTTCTCCTAAGTAGGCAGGGTAAAGTGAGGCTGACAAAGTGGTATTCACCTTATCCCCAGAAGGAAAGAACTAAGGTGATTTCATTTCTTACGGTCTGTAGATCTTGTTCCCTGTGGTTGACTTAAATATGGACAAGTTGAAAACATGACCTAAAAAGAAATACTCGAACTACATTTTTAAAAGTACGTGGAAAATATAATCTATGGAAGGGTGGTGTTCCAGTAAAATCCTTTGCTTGTTCTAGCTTCTGAGTATGTGGCCTGCATTCTCTCATCACCTCATGTGTTCGCTTTTCCTTTACACATGAAGTGTTGGACTCAAACAAGACTTACAACAGTTGCATCACGGATATGGATAGTAAAAGTTATTCTCTTGAAGGAGCGCATGAATCTTCTTAATTGGCTGATTTATGGAGAGATGGAAAGAAAGAACACTCACAGTAGTACCAATGATAAGTTTATCAATCTCGCATTTTTGCAAAGTTTAAAAAGTCTATGAAACTGGCAATTTTGTCCCATGAAATATTTGTTTTCAGTTATTTTCCCTGTTAGAAGCATTTTAGGTAATACCGTTCAAGTTTCATCATGTCAAAGGGGCTTTTGAGAAAGCTTGATAAAATTTAAGCATGCAATTGGTTTGTTGTTTTCGGCTTAGGGTGTTATTTAATAGAAACATGACTAGGATTTCGCTTAAAAGGAGGCAAGCAACCATGTCCAAAGGGATACTTCCGAGGCTGTGCAAAAAGGGATAACATAAGAATGTGGAAATTATATGTTTATGGCCTAAAATACAACATTAAGTAAACTTTTAAGGATCATTAGAGTAAACTTGCTCTCTTGATGCTTGTTGGTGCGAGAATTGTAAATGAGAGTCGCTTCGCTATCTTACTCTAATTTCTCTTCGAGTGCTTCCTTTATGATTGGTCATTTATGATGATCTAGTTATTTGAGAGTTATCAATAGGGACTCTAGACTCGTCGATAAAAAATAAGTGGGGAAACCACCAAGCTTGTCTCCCCCATTGGATAATTGATGGACAGCACCCTTTAGTGAGTAGTCATAGATATTCCCTTCACTGGATGACCTTTGGCAGTTGCACCATCAATTACCGATGGAACCATGAACCGTGCTATATCAATGCCGCCTCCATTAGCCTTTTTATTTGCTATTTGGTGGGGATTTCTAGTTGCTAATGTTAGTCTTCATAGGGATAGAATTTGCTAATATGTGTTTGGATGCATGTGTAGTTGTGTTAAAGGAATCCCACATCGAAGAATTTGTGTGGTTTAGAGCAATTAATATAGCTTATTTGGTTCATAACTCATCGGCTTAAGATTTTGACTGAAAGTGGGTCTAAATGGATATGTTAACAGTTTCGGACTTAGCCTCCTTCTTGGTGATCTCCCCAGGCGAAAACTATCGGGTTTCTGCTTTGCGCTCCCTAACAATACATAATATGTGCTATTTCTCGTGCATATGCTAATTCAAATCCTCAATAGACCCTACAAAATGTCACTTGAACTTCTGAACTGTGCTTAGTTCGTAATAAATCCCACTTCATCTGATTATTCGCTGTCTCCATCGTGCTGCTCGGAAAGTATACCCATGTTAAAATACTATTATTCATGTATGCTCATGCTGTTAGGTTATTCGAAAGATCAGTGGTGAAGTACTTACAAGAGGGCCCAAACTTTGCCAACTTTGTCGAGTGGAGAGGATTGAAAGTTGTTTATAGAAGGTATGCTTACAGTTTTTGCAAAGACTTTTTGCTGTCTGTACCTTCTATAATTCACTAGTTGGCAATGAGTCACGCAACAGAGTTTGCTTAAGAACTGAAATATGCAATCTGTTATATCGTTTGTTGATGTGGTTAGGTATGCCAGCCTTTACTTCTGTATGTGCATCGACCAAGAAGACAATGAGCTGGAGGTTCTTGAAATAATCCATCACTATGTGGAAACTTTAGATTGCTACTTCGGAAGTGTAAGCCTTTTTATCTTGAAGAATGAAGAGCAAGATGCATATTTCTTTTATGAGTTGAAATTGGTTTGACAAACTTGCATTTTGTTTCGGTGCCCTCTTTTGTTCCCTTAACAGGTGTGCGAGCTGGACTTGATCTTCAACTTACACAAGGTACGGACTCTAAATCTAGCTTGCGGGGATCCTCTTTTCACATTTTTTTCGTCATAACCACGCGAAAGATGGATGGTTTCTGCTCAAACTGACCTTGCATGCTCTCAGTGCATGCTTTAACTGCCCCACAGCAAATTTAGCTACCTTTCCTTCTCTCTGATATATGTGATTCTGACATTGAACCTCAAATTACTAGGCTTATTACATTCTGGACGAGCTACTGCTGGCTGGCGAACTTCGGGAGTTGAGCAAGAAAACTGTTGCTCATCTCATCGCTGGACAGGTGCGTTCATGTCCTTTTACTCGGAGTCGAAGATCCTGTTCATCCCTGACTAATTCTTAATTGCAGGACGCTTTGTTGGAGACCGCCAAAGAAGAGGCTAATTCCATCAGCAACATAATTGCTTAGGCCAGCAAATGAGGGCACCACTCCCCTCTCTCTATAGACATCCGAATCTCCGACTGATCTGGCGACCGAGAGAAAGATTGGAAAGAGACCAAGCTGGAGAAAAATTGGTCACCAGGCATCAATTGCAAATTTTTTATTTGTCTCCACGTATTTTATCACGATTCAGTGAGGTTAAATTTCATTTTCATGTCTTGTGTTGCATGTATTGACACTTCTTTACATAATTAGTTTACAAAATGATGCGACTCTTATTGCTTATTCAATATGAAGCAAGAAATGCTCACTTGCAGCTTGCCATAGTGTTGTGAACTAATTTGGTAAACCTGCCTTAGAGTATGTAGGATTACTACTGATTTAACTCGATGATTTAGCTCATTGTCTTTGACAAGCAGTAGCAACATACTGTGTATAAAGGAAGAGCGAGAGATTAATTACGCCCGCAAAAAATTAAGGCCGTGTCATCAGACATTTCGAATCGTAGCATATGAACAAAACTTTCTGTTCCTTCCTAATGAACCCCGGGTACAACAACTCCATTAAAGCTTAACTTCATCTATTTCCCAAGCTGATCTTTAGTTCAAAATCCCTCTGACTCCGAGAACTACAATTCAAGGTCACAGATTTCTGATTCCTGGCATTTAAGTCCCGGAAGAGTGCAATCTAAATCGGGACGAATGTTCTCAAAATCATCAGGATTTACAATTTATGGTCGAGGTTCATTTCGCCGGCAGCTTCCCTAAGTGAAGAAGTAAAGATTATCTTGCTTGTCGAGAAAAAACAGTGAAAAATCTATCGAAGAAACACAAAACCGGAAAAAGAGAAGTAGTTTCGGTGGAAGAATGCTCCAAAGACTGCTCTAGATTAGTGACTCCACGCAAAGCTTGGGAATCAAAATCAAATGGAAATCCTTCTTTTCCTCTTGAGCCACACAACACTCAACAATTCAATTTTTCTTTCAGGAAAAGGGGAAGTAAATTTCTGGCCCAAAAGAAACAACCTTTTTTTGGCCAACAATCATCCAGATTGTTGAAAAGATGATGTAGAACAGTTGGTGTGTGATTATCTTGAACGACGTGATCGTCAAGATCGTCGAAAATCTCGGCAGTTTTTCTAATTTTGGGTCTGGATAGGTTTTTCAAGCAGTTTTCTATGTTAGGAAATTCGTAATTGTCATTAATTTCAAATATTCTATTTGAAAGATTTGGTTTATTAGATATTATCTTTAATTATTCGGTTTCAAGATTTGGTTTATTAGATGTTATCTTTAATTATTCGGTTTCCAATAGGAGTCGTATCTCTACATAGGATGTCCTTCTTCGTAATCGAAAAAATCATAGTATCACTGAATAAAAAAATTTCAAGTTCTTTGGAATTGTTCCAAGTTTATGCTTTTTCTCTGCGTCATTTGGTATTAGAGTAGGATTCTCCTGTGACGATGGTCAATAACATGAACGTTAATCTCCCTGTAGATGAGGGCCGTGAAAGCGAGCCTATTACACGGGCTAAGTTCAATCAATTCGTGGATCAAACCGATCGGAGGTTTCAAGAAATCCTTGATGCCATACAGCGTTTATCCACAAACCCTGCACCTGGCATTCTTCCAGCCGAGCGAATTCATGTCGCTCGTGATCCCAAAGTTGCTGTGGACCATGGGGTCAATCTCCGGCATAGGTGAGTAGACTATGTCGAAGACTCTAAAGATGAAGATGAAGAAGATTTCCTAGACGTGCCCATTCGAAGAGGACGGCAGAATAGAGAATTCCAAAATGATCGTGTTCGTGGAGGTCAGCGCTATGGATGACATCAACGGGATCTTGAGCAATATCAATTAAAAGTCGATCTTCCAACCTTCAATGGGAATTTGAATATCGAAGATTTCCTGGATTGGCTACGGAAAGTCGAAAAATTCTTTGATGCCATGGAAATTGAAGAGGATCGACAAGTTAAATTAGTGGCATACAAATTGAAGGGTGGCACTTCGGCTTGGTGGGAGCAGATGCAATTAACCCGACGTCGACAAGGAAAGGCTCCCATCCGAACGTGGAATCGAATGAAACAGATGCTGAAATCACGGTTTCTCCCCACTGATTATGAGCAGCTGTTATTTCAGCAATTTCAAAATTGCAAACAGTCGAACCAAACGGTCCAAGCTTATACGGAAGAGTTCCTCCGACTTTCCGCCCGCAATAACCTAGCTGAATCGGAAGCGCAACAAACTGCTAGGTACATAAACGGCTTGCGACTGAACGTTCAAGATCGTGTTTCTTTGCATCGTGTATTTTCTATTGAAGACGTCCAAGAGATGGCGCAAAAAATTGAGATGCAATTGGAGAAGACTAGCCCTAGTATTCGTGGAAGCAATTATTCGAGTTGTGGATCATTTGGAAAGGGGAAGCTGATTGATGTCTCGGGTTCCTCAAATCAGCAAACCGGTGATACGAACTGAGCGTCGGGAAGTGTTACTGGGATGCCTAAGAAACCAATCGCGGCAAACAACCGTACTCCGAATGTCCAGAATCCTTATGCCAAGCCGCAACCGATCAAGTGCTATAAGCGTAACGAATTAGGCCATCGTTCAAGCAATTGTCCTCGTCGAAAAATGGCCAATATCGTTGAGCATGAAGATGAGATGTCACGCCCCGAACCCCCATCGAGCGCACGACACCCTCTGCTGGTCGATTAGTGCGACATCCCAGGGTATCGCCGACCTCACTTATAAATTAGAGGTTTAATTCAACAGCGGAAACCACAAATTATCCAGACAATTTGAAGCTGGGGAAAAATCAGGGAGAATACACATATTCATTTCCATTTATCAAACTTAGAAAATATTCACAATTTACAAATCGCCATTTACATATGCATGCCGTACTATAAACCACCGATAACAAAAAGGATCGATGACCTCATATCCTATCCTAAAAAATGGTACACCTCCAAAAACCTATTTCCAAACCTCTATATTAGCCCCTACGCCTCTTACTCGGCGTTCACTCTGAATCAGACTCCTCATCATCCGAATCTGGGTCCCTCTGGACAGTTTGCTCCTCCGAGGACTCCGGCTCAGCCTCAATCTCAATCGGGTAATTTATGTCACCCGACTCCGCTGAAACTTCGTCCTGATCCCCCTCGACTAGCTCCTCCAAGAAATCATCATCAGGCACAAAATTAGGGTCCATCGACTGCTCAAATGGGAGTATATACTCCGATTCTTCCTCAAGTTCTGCAGACTCAACAGTCTCATTCTCGGGTTCTACTTCCTCTGGTTCTTTCTCGGGAATTGGCTCAAGATCTACGTCCATTGGGTCGTCTCCTGCTAGAAACTCTTCCGGCTTCGGCTCGTGGTCAGCCCCTGAAGATCCCTGTGCCGTAGGCGCTGGATGCAGTCTAGACTGAGCCAGACTAGTTTCCGCACTAGTCAACTCGCCGTCAGGAGGGGGTACAGCAAACGGGTCCCAGTCCCCAACTAAATCAAAAGGAACGTCAAATCCGTGGACGGGCCTGAACTCATCTACTCCGTCCCTGAAGAACCAAGCGGTATATGTATGGGGCTCCCACAAAGGTAATCCTACGTTTACAAACTACGGTAATGTGTTTAACCCAGGTCATATGGTTAGCCATGGGAAACTCTGTAACATCATACTCGATGTGCATCGGTACTCCGAAATGTTTAGGTGGCGGCGGTGGAGGATTCATTGATCAGGCTAGGATTCTGAAATGTTTGGCTGAAATAACCATGAGAATATATCTCAGCAAGCACACACCCTAAACTCCACCTAGGTTATCACGTACCTCCAGACAACTACAAAACACAATCACACGCATCCAAATATCACATAGCAAGCACATCATTCATTCTTACCAGGGCCTATCATGTGTACTACTTGCACGTTAGTTACAATCACATCATATCCAATCACATGCACGTTCAAATCTCATTTTGTGCATTCGTTTCGGTCTAATCACATCTTTTCCACAACTCTCGTCAGTGACCCACGTTACAGTACACGCCTCAGGTCCACTGCGACTAACTTATCACAACACTTCAGGGTCTGCGTTACAGTACACGCCTCAGGCCATGTTTCTTGCCCGCGTTACAGTACACGCCTCAGGCTCAACATCTACCACCTACAGTACAACCCGCATTGAAGTACACGCCTCAGGTTGACAGTCTTCTGGTAAAATCGGGCATCATCCAGCGTTGAAGTACATGCCTCAGGACGGCACAATTCCCTACGTTATGGTACCGCCTCAGGGATTTCCACAATCACACATGCCACAACACGCATAGTTTCTTACTCGTTCTCATGCCAATAAAATGGCCAATCACACGTAGCCCGTGCACGCATCAATTCTCACACAATTTATGCTCAACAAGTATTCAACATGGCCAATTTGACAATTAATTCGATCTGGCCCGAGCGTGCGCACACTAGGCATATTTCAATCAATCAGCTGCACAATCACGCACCCAATTTCATCACCACAATCCAGCCATAGTTCAAACACATATTAAACACACAAACTGCCATTTTTCCCCAACCAAACTGCGGCAAATCCATTTTGGCCCTTCACGGCATTTTCTCCCAATTACTCGCCGGTTCTAAATATCCAATTTGCGTACCAAACCGAGCATCACATCACTCAAATCAGCCATCCACAGCCCGCTTTCGACCTCAAAATTTTCACTAAAATTTCCTAAATTCAATCCTAAGACCCGCTAATCGATTCCGCTCCTAAATCGTATAATTCCGCACTTATTTAAACCCGATTTCACCCGAAAATTGTCCGTCGATACCCGACGTCCTAAATAGGGTTTAGGGCACGACTTACCGACACTCTAGACTATCGCGGCTAGAGCGAAAAGCGGCGGTGATCGGCGGGGACGGCGGCGAACGGCAGCGCGGCTAGGCGGCATGCGGCGGCGGCGCGGCTTCCTTGGTCGTGACCCACGGCCACATGAGAGAAAGGGAGGGAGAGAGACGGCGGCGCAGGGTGGTGGTGGTGGTGCGGTACGGCAGCGAGCAGTGAGGTGATGAACGGCGGTGATGGCGCAGCGGCGGTCCGGGCGGCGGTGACCGGCGTACGGCCAAGGGGGAGAGAGAGATTTCGGTGGGGGGAGGCTGCCGTGAGGGAGAGAGAGAGGAAATGAGGAGAGAGAAAGAGAAATTGGACCAAAATAGTCCAATTTTGACTAAGTCGGCAAATTACCATCATGCCCTTATCTCTCAATCCAAATCGACGGCCTAGATTCGATCTTATCTTGAAACCAACGGCCGAGATTGAATCTTTCTCAAAAATATCTAATGGCAATTTGGGAATTTCATAAAATTCCAAGGGCAAAAATGTCAAATCAAAAATTTAGGGCAAAATGACCAAAATGCCCCTCCCCCATAAAACATGCCCTTTATAAATTTCCAAGGGTAAAATGATCACTTTTTCATTTTGTTGCTGAAATTGAATTTTTCTGAAGGATTCGAGATATTCCAAAGTTGCACGTTCCAACCACAACGTCGTCCTAACGTCCCGTTGTGACTTCCTAATTTTCCAATGTCTAATTTGTGCTCAATTAAATAATTAAATTTTATTAAACACAACTCGAGCGTTTCTCAAACTAATGGGCGGCTTTTTGGACAATTCGCATATTCGACCAGTGACTGATAATAATTCGAGTCACGTGCAAGTTCATTCGGTTCGTGACGACTTCGGTTGTCATTAAAATCGCGAGAATCAATCACTAGATCCGAGGAGCACGATCGTTCGGTATAGGTTCAGGATCATTCGTTAATTCATTTCATGGTCCAGCGGAATCACCCGCGATCCACTACTATGACAGTGGCGAACTGACCCCTGACCATTCTTGGATCGGCTAACAGTGGCTCAAAATGTCACCTTGACGATTTTATGATCGAAAATCGATTCACAATCGAATTTTCTCTTAGTCGCACGAATTTAAATCCCTGATTAGCCTCTCCCCAATGGTTAGTATCCCAGGAATGATCAATTCCGGGCAAGAATTAACTACGAGTATATTTATAAAACTCAGTATTTTATAAATCCCAAATGGACCAATTTTCATGATGTCACATGAGATGAATGAGGAAGATTGGGTGGACGAAGAAAAAGTGGAAGATGAGGCGGGCAAGCAAGTGAATTGTGTTGTTCGTCGTTTATTGCTTGCTCTGCGGATAGAGCACACCTAGAGAAATCAGCTTTTCCACGCTCGATGTACTGTCAATGGCAGGGTATGCGATGTTATTATTGACAGCGGAAGTTGCGAGAATATAGTATAAAGTGCTTTAGTGGATCACTTACAATTGAAGACGGAGCCACATTCTGTGCCTTATACAATTGGGTGGATTCACAAAGGACCAGAGCTTAGGGTAACACATGTATGTCGTTTACCTATTTCAATTGGAAAGTCATATCAGGATACTATTGTATGTGATATTGTGGAGATGGATGCATGTCATGTGTTATTAGGGCGGCCATGGCAATATGACGTGGATATCACTCATCGAGCTAGGAAGAATATTTGTTCTTTTGTATGGAATAAGACTAAAATTACCTTGAAGCCGAGGGGTAATACTCCCCAGGTTCCAAAGAAACAGGGTTTTGGTGTTGTGCAAAGTGTAGGAGTTATGTTGAATGTTCGTAAACATGAAGGAATGTACATGCTCGTAGAGAAGGGTGAACAACAGATTGTTGTTTGTATTCCTGAAGCTCTTAAGCCCTTGCTAAAGGCATTCTGTGATGTCATGCCAGATGATTTACCTGACAGATTACCTCCTTTGAGGGATATTCATCATGAGATTGACTTTCTACCAGGTGCCAGTCTCCCTAATCTACCGCATTATCGGATGAATCCAAGGGAGAACCAGATTTTACAAGAGCAGGTGGGAGAGCTCCTACACAAAGGCTTCTTGCGCGAGAGCAAAAGCCCTTGTGCCGTTCCTGCACTTCTCACGCCGAAGAAAGATGGCGGTATGCGTATGTGTGTTGACAGCCGTGCTATTAATCGGATAACTATCAAGTATAGGTTGCCAATTCCCCCGCTTGATGACATGCTGGACAGACTTGCTGGATCACAAGTCTTTACGAAGACGTCCTTTGAGGCGGCTACCACCAAGTTCGCATCCGTCCGGGTGACGAGTGGAAGACCGCCTTAAAACGAGTGCAGGTTTGTACGAATGGCTTGTCATGCCGTTTGGACTCACTAACGCGCCTAGTACTTTTATGCGTTTGATAACTCAGGTGCTCAAACCTTTTATTGGTAAGTTTGTGGTTGTTTTCTTTGATGATATTCTCATCTATAGTCCGGATGATCAACAGCACATGGAGCACTTGAGAGATGTCCTGCTAACCTTGCAGAAAAATCAATTATTTATTAATTTGAAGAAGTGCAGCTTCATGACCGAGCGACTCCTTTTCTTGGGTTTTGTTGTTGGAGCAAATGGTCTTCACGTTGATGTAGAAATGGTAGCTGTGATCCATGATTAACCAGCTCCACAGAATGTTGGCGAGGCTCGGAGTTTCCATGGCCTTACGACGTTCTATAGACATTTTATTCAAGATTTCAGTACAATTGTAGCCCCGATCACTGATTGTTTAAAGAAAGGCAAATTCCATTGGGGTGATGAATCTTCGGCCAGCTTCAAGCTTATCAAAGAAAAACTCTCAACGGCACCAGTATTGATGCTCCCTGATTTTGAGAAAGCGTTCAAGCTGGACTGCGATGCTTCAGGTATTGGAATCGGCACTGTTCTTTCCCAAGAAGGTAAGCCTATTGCTTTTTTTAGTGAGAAACTTAATGAAGTTTGTCGGCGGTGGTCTACGTATGAGCAAGAGTATTATGCTGTAGTGCGCGCTATAAAGCACTTACAGTCCTATCTTTATTAGTAAGAATTTGTTCTTAATGCTGACCATCAAGCTCTTAAATACATTAAGAGTCAGAAGCATTTGAAGAGGATGCATACACGATGGGTTTTCTTTTTGGAGCAATTTAATTTTGTGCTTTGTCATAAGGCAAGTCGTTTAAATAAAGTGGCCGATGCACTCAATCGACATGCAGCGACACTCGTGACTATGCACACTGATATTGTTGGTTTTGATCAACTTTGTTCTCTTTATCCTGAAGATGATGATTTTGGTGTTATATGGGAGAAATGTTCTTAAACAGGTTCCCATGGCGATATGATAATTCAGGACAGGTTCTTGTTTTTGGGCAATAGACTATGCATTCCTCATAGTTCTTTGCAGGAACAACTCATTCGAGAGCTTCATGGTGATACTCTTGGTGGACATTTGGGACGTGATAAAACTGTGGCTTTAGTGGAGGAACGGTACTATTGGCCGCAACTGAAGTGCAAAGTGGGACGATTTGTCAATAAGTGCTACATTTGTCAGACAACTAAGGGGCACTCTCAGAACACTGGCCTTTATACTCTATTGCCTGTTCCTTCTAGTCCATGGGTGGATATTTCAATGGATTTCGTGTTGGGACTTCCTCGCACCCATCAAGGTGTGGATTCTATATTCATGGTGGTTGACAGGTTTTCTAAGTTGGCGCACTTCATCCCTTGCAAGAAAACTTCGGACGCTTCACATGTGGCAAGTTTGTTTTTTCGAGAGGTAGTCCGCCTTCATGGTGTATCAAAGACAATCACTGATCATGACACGAAATTCCTAAGCCATTTTTGGCGTACTTTATGGCGTCTGTTTGGGATTGATTTACAATATAGCAGCTCTTTTCATCTCCAAACGGGCGGTCAAACGGAAGTTGTTAACCGTACTATGGCGGATATCATTCGATGCCTCTGTAGTGACATGCCTAAGCAGTGGGATCGGTATCTTGCTCCTGCTGAGTTCGCCTTCAACAACACTATTAACCGTTCCACTGGAAAATCTCCTTTTGAGATCATATATGGGCATACTCCGCAGTATACTTTGGATTTGGTTCCCTTGCCCAAGATTCCTGGCTATAGTGTCGCGGCAAAACATCTGGCGATCAGAATTTAAGAAGTCCAAGCAGATGTTGCTCGCCAATTAGCTCTTCGAATTCAAAGTATAAGGAAGATGCTGATAAACGACGCCGTTCAAAAATTTTTTAAGTAGGTGATCAGGTCATGGTTTTCCTGCAAAAGGAGCGCTTTCCCGTTGGTACCTACAATAAGCTAAAGCACAAAAAGGTTGGTCCTTGCCAAATCTTAAAGAAGATCAACGACAATGCTTATGTTGTTGGCCTCCCTGATGATCTCAACATTTCTCCTATGTTTAATGTGGCGGACTTATTTAAGTATCATTCTCCCAATACTCCCCTCTATCCTGATTATTAGTCGAGGGTGAGTTTTTCCGCAAAGGGAGAGAAAAATGATGTGGAACAGTTGGCGTGTGATTATCTTGAACGACGTGATCATCAGGATCGCTGGAAATCTCAGCAGTTTTTCTTATCTTGGGTTTGGATAGGTTTTTCAAGCAGTTTTCTATATTAGGAAATTCATAATTGTCATTAATTTCAAATATTCTATTTGAAAGATTTGATTGATTAGATGTTATCTTTAATTATTCGGTTTCAAGATTTGGTTTATTAGATGTTATCTTTAATTATTCAGTTTCCAATAGGTCCGTCTTTGTAATCGGAAAAATCACAGTATTATTGAATAAAAAAATTATGAGTTCCCTGGAGTTGTTTCAAGTTTAGGCTTTCTCTTTGCGTCAAAAGAGGAAGTTGTCAATTCACACAATGTGTCCTAAATTAGATGAGACCTTGCTGCAAGTACAACACTTCCGTGTCTCGTCTGCAATAGAAATTCAACGACTATCAAAAGATGGCGTCTGCTCGGAAAACCAAAATGAAAAAATCTATTGCCAAGGCAGATAACTCGCTAAAATGACATTGGAGATTAATAACCGAAGAAGTTTCCAAAAAGCAGCATTTCAAGTGCTTCTTCCTAAGGGCGTTCGTGGTTATAAATAGTATTGGTCCAGAACACAGAGAACCAATTTACTACTTTTCACCACCACATAATAACACTTACACGGGCACATGCGGTGAGCACGAAGCAAACAAGTGCATAACAAGTATGCGTGCGTACGCCCCATGTATATGGCTGCCTTTTTCTACTCCTTTCTGGGCACAACCTTCACTGCCGTCAGGAGAACAACCACAAGCACGAATCTGTCCACAAGGAACGACAAACAGTGTCGTCAACGGCTGTGACTTGGTATGTAGCTTCTCCGGGTTCAACATTGCATTTAGCTGTTCATTAAGCTTCTGAAGTAAAGCTTCAGAAGATGAATCTGTTCACGTAGTAACGGCCAAATTTCTATCTGGTGCCGCACTGACATCCTTTGAAACCCTCCCTGAAAGATCAATCAGCACCCGTCCAAATTAATTCATGCTTTAAATTTCTGTAGAAAGAGCACTTGATCGATATCTGATCCGTCCCTCCCTCCTAGTTTCATCAACTGTCAAATATTCTTCTGAATGTACTAACCTTTCTCCATTTTCTTTCTGCTGTGCCACAGAAGCCGAATAGGGGTACCTGAAAACCCTGCGTTTGATCGCAGTTGCTTCTCCATATACCTCCGATATGTCTAGGAGAAAAGTTTGGCATCATTTACAAAGAAAACAAATGTGGGTGGCCTGATAGTAGCCTGCCAACACAAAAATTCATCCCATCAAAATTTATTAAAACTGAAACAACCTTGGTTCTAAGATGAGACTAAAATTCTGTTAATGAACTTCAGCATTTATTACTATATACCTCATGATTTGCTAAAGTAGCACCATCAGTTTGATGACCATTAGCTAAAACATTAGAAGAGGCATGACAAATTGCTAGTTGCTATAGCAATAAACACGCTGACGGCATTAAAATATATATCAAGGTTGTCTAGATGAAAAACACAAGATAATTCAGCTGCGCTACCATAGAACGAACCTGAGTGCAGTAATAAACCCGCCCTCTCTTTCCACCACGAGTCTGTGGAGGTGCTTTAAAAGCCACTGCCACCTGCACCACTTGATTTAGTATAGCAGTGCTAAGCCTTCTCGACCTTTCCTTTTCCACTGTGCCAGCAGCAACAATGATCCTACAATAGAAATTTGGTTTTTTATCATTCAATGAGCAGGATTAATTTTTTCCAGCAAAATTGAGCAGGATAAATTCCAAGTTTCGCTATATTACTGATTGTTTCTTTTGCCAAATGGGGATGCTTTCTAATTCTGCAATAAACCTTCAGATCGCATATTTACAATAAAGTTGCAAACAGACAAAGAACATCTGATTAGATCAAAACAACATGGGATCGGAACCTACTTTTCAACACTGTTACCAGCTATTGCAGTTGAATAAACAATCGGTGCCCAATCAAGACTGCGAAGCTTCTCCCTAACATCTTGCTCATAGTATGTTGCACTTTGCTGGTTTTTATTGGGTATCGTATCCCACTTATTCACAACAATAAGGCAACCTTTTCCTTCCTTTTCTGTCCTCTCAGCAATCTGGTAATCCTACAAAAGTTGACAAAAAAACCACAAAATGGTCATTCTGATGAATTCAACCGACAGTTAAAACAACAACTATAAATTTATGCAGATTAACAAACCTAAATCAATTTAAATAGTGAGAATAATCGGCCAAACAATTCATAATCACGACAGAACTTCTCAAAAACTGCGCACTGCATTAGAAACTACAAAGATGTTAAGAACTCAACCTTTCCGATACCTATTGCAAGTTAAGTTTAGCAGATTATTTGGCGAGGACATGCCCATGTTTGGGGCCTATAATGGACATATTTAAACATGAGGCCAAGGGTTAATTTGCATTTGATTCTGGACACAATATTACACAAGAAAACAACTTATAGTTAGATCGATTGATTCAAAACCATGTGACTCGGCATATAATTTGAGAAAATACATCATTCTGGAGCTCAAAAAAATATCATTAAATATTTCAGCAGCTGAAAAAATAATGTGCAAAAATAAATAATTCTAGAGCAAATTAAATACCGTAACACAGATAAACAGAAGCAGCAAAATAGAATCACTAACTCAAAAGAAACTTGTCGATTTCCTTAGAAACGTTTATTAAATTTTAAAGATGATTAATCACTTTGCCCATCTTTTCTAAACTCAAATTTGCAAAAACCAACATAGGTAAAGAAAAATATTTTCAATCTTTTTCATAGATCTTGAATATGAGGAAAAGTTGGTGACGTGGCAAGTGACGAGAAGACATTCTTTTCGTGGTTTTGATAAATGGTTTCTAGAAAAATGTTGGAGGAGGATCAAAACGATGTAACAAATTGAGATAACAACAGTCTCAACAATGGAACAGAAGTTCTAGAATCACCAACCCTTGTCGCCTCATAGAATGACAAGTAAGAGGTTACAACAAAACGACTCGATAACCACAAAACGTCGTTCTTATGCCCCCCATATTGTTTGTCGCCCTTCCATCTCACACCTTCTATAATAAGCAAAGGGCATATGAACTGCCTTCGGCTATTTAAGCTCACCTTGAAGACCCCAAACTTCACCAATTGAAATTAGCAAGAGGGCACAGAAAATTGTTGTCCAACTCTCTTAGCATCTCCAATTCTCTTCTGTCTAAACACTCGAGTGGTTGCCATGAAATATACTGCAATAATCTTGGTCCTTCTGCAATGTTGTCTTGCTTTGAAGGCCAACTCGACGATCCTGCATAAGTATGAGTCGATCTTCAACTTCGGCGACTCCCTAAGCGACACCGGGAACTACCTCCGATCCGCGGAGGGATCTCCAACCGTGCCGAATTATCCTTATGGCAAGACCTTCTTCGGGCATCCAACTGGTCGTTATTCTGATGGACGTCTTATAATTGATTTCATTGGTATGTAGTTCTCCCGACTCTTCTTTGCTTTTGTAGATGCATGCTCGTGTTAGGGAAAAGAACAGGCATTCAAAACAGAAGGCCGCTGTTTTAGTCGTAAATATTGGATCTTTAGCAGTATATATCCACGCTCAAAGAAAGAGTATTTTTCTACGTTTCGTATATGAAAATGCAGCGGAAGCAGTTGGGTTACCCTATCTGAAGCCATATCTTGAGGTAGTCAACAGCTCGGTCGATGCTCGCGGTGGAGTTAACTTTGCAGTTGCTGGTGCCAAAGCGCTTGATCCGACATTCTTTGAAGCTCGACACATTCGAACGATCCCCATGACAAATTATTCCTTAAGCGTTCAGCTACAATGGTTCAAGAAACTCAAATCTTCTCTTTGCACAACACAACAAGGTAGATATAAACCCTATTTTTGTATGCTCTCATTGAGGACTGACATATACAGCCATAACTTTTGTGTAAGTCCATTTTGTGTCATCGATCTTATTCACTCAAGATATGGTCATCCATTGAGGTGATTTGGTAGTTCTCAAGTATATGTAGCCCGTAAATCTTTCATAGGAAAATCACCCAGAGTTAGTGTACTTTATATTTTCAACTCAGAAATTAAAGGTCATTCGTTTAAATTCCATCAAATGTATGCAAGCTGCTTCAGATTAGGGTCACTTGTTTAGGCCAAAGGCCTTAACTTTATCGGTTCATGGGGTTTGCAGAGCATTTTAAGGGTCTCTAGACAGATGGGATTCTACCTCCGTGCTCTTGCATTATTAAATAAAAATAAAACCAGTCTCTCTGAGTGACTATAGTATAGGAATATTTCCGGTCATTACCATCTTTTATTCAATTACTTGAATCATTTCATCATTTGATTTTTGCTTTCGTTCTTTTCTTTTGCAGATTGCGATACATATTTTAAGAAGTCTTTATTTCTAGTGGGGGAGATTGGTGGAAACGACTACAATCTTGCTTTCGCCCTTGGTGCAACCTTTGAGCAGCTCCGTCCCATTGTCCCAGATGTTGTTGGAGCCATCACCAATGCAATCAGCGTATGGCCCTTTCTTTTCTTGCAAGTGACATGAGCACAATACTACTTGTTCAACAACATCTTACAAAACCGAGTTGCTATCTACGTGGTTAACCTTTTCTTACTACTCCAATAAATTTATTTCCAAGGCATGTGATTATTTTAGATGCTCATCCAAGAAGGGGCGGTGGAGTTGGTAGTGCCAGGAAATTTGCCAATAGGTTGCTCGACGTCATACCTGGCAACTGTTCCGCGTTTTACCAAGGACGACGTGAATATGACAACTGGTTGTCTCAATCGTTTTAATGAATTCGCCAAGTACCACAACGATTATCTCCAGCGAGAGTTGCAGCTTTTGAGACAAAAATATAGCCATGCAAGGATCATCTATGCGGATTATTATGGAGATTCCATGCGTCTCTTTGAATCACCAAAACAGTATGGTGAGTTTCCTTTCATCTTAGTTCATGATCAACGGTGAATAGGCATATACATAAATAGAAGATTTATCCTACTTTTGGTTTAATATGGTTCACCTGATTTCCCTAAGCACCAACCTTTTTGTCCTTTTTTGTAGTAATTCAAACCTTTTTCCATGTAGAGAAGTTCTCTGGAAAAAAATAAGAATTATTTTTTTTGCACGCTGTGTTGAATTTCCCTTTGCTTGCTCAACATAAACTAAAAATAATTCTAGATGATGACCAAAGCGCGTTGAAACGTGTCACAGGTTTAGTGCAAAATAGAGTGGCACGGATATGTCACTACATGGCATCAAAATTAATCGAAAACTTGTGGCTCTTGATGAACTTATAAGGGTGAGCAGTGAGATCAATGTCCTCTTGTTTTCAGGTTTCGGTAATTTGATACAGAAAGCTTGTTGTGGAGCTGGCGGACCATTCAATTTTGACGCCATGAAGATGTGCGGTTCCAAGGGCACAACCATGTGTACAGAACCATCAGCTTACATACTTTGGGACGGAGTTCACTACACCGAGGCGGCGTATCGGCACCTGGCCAAGGGTTTACTCGACGGTCCCTTCACTTCTCCACGTCTCGTTAACTAGAAGTCCGAAGCGGACAGTGCATAAAGCTTCGATTCTAATGTCAAAGATGAACTTATGCTCATGTTATTCTACCTGTTTCTTCTTGTTTCAGACTTCCATCCTATAACCTTTTCTTGTTGGATTATCATGCCTTTAATGAGTCATGAATACAGATTGTTGCTATTGCGAGCCACTCAACTAATTAACCATCTAACTTTTCTCAATTACTGATTTATGATCGGATCCTCAGAAATTTACGTTTTTGAAGGGTTGACATAGTAATACTAACGATTTTGAATAGCACAAATTTGTTCACATTATTTTCTTTTTATTCCTTTCATTTTTTACCATTTTTCTTCTCTCATTCTAAGCCTCTCCTCCTTGAATTCACTGAATATAGACCTCCTCTGCCGTTGTCATCGCTCGTGATCGCCACCGACCTCAATCCGAGGGACCCCATCAGCACTAATTCTCGTTACATTTTCTTTCGTTCCAAATTTCTTTTCCCATCGTCTTCATTCCCACTCCACCCCTATCCTCCTCAACTCCACTGTACACAGACCTCTGCCGATGTCGGCCCCCAATGTCACCTCCAGCCTCCATCCATGTCGGGCGATCCACGACCTATTGCCCTGTCGTCGCAACCGTCGTGCGTGATCTGCCTCTCTCTCTCTCGTGCATGCGTCAAGTCACTGACCACCAAACTAATTGCACGACTAGATAGAGGATGATCTCCAAGTCATGACAAATCACCATGCATGTCGGGCGAGGGCCGGACCCGGGTTCTGCCGGCCTGGTCCTTAAACTCAAATTGGGCTCAAAATATGAGCCCAGTCCAATCGAGGCCTACTCCTACCAAGCCCTAAACTAAACCTAAGCCTTGATTCCAATTTCATCTAGCCTAGGCCACTAAAAATAAAAACCTAGCCCAAAGTAAAATAGGCCGGCTCAGAACAAAGCGGGCCAATCATATTCGCGAGCCGGGTCGGCTCGCGAACTCTCCCTCACCCGTGATCAAATTGCTGCGACGGAGATGGCCACGGTGAGCAACGCCGCCCGAATCCATCTGATTGAGGGTGTGTCCAGACTTCGCCTTAGGAGCAAGTTGGGCACTCAGCCCAAGTCTAACCAACTATTGTGTATTTAAGCATTTTTGAAATATTAAAAAGTAATGGCTTTGATAATAGTTATGACCGCCGTGAAAGCCATCATTTTGTAACAATTTTGCAACAACTATATAACAGTTTTTTAACGGCTTAATAATGAATTTATAACGGTTTTGTAATGTTTGATTTATTTCTTCATAAATTCTTCATCATTTTATAATACCTATATAACGGTCATATTCTCTTTCTTTTACCTATAAATAGTTACTTTGAAAGTGATATCAATCTATCAAAATAAGAATATTCTTTTCTTTTTTGTTAGAGATATTTCTTTTTTTCTTTACTAGGTTATACATATATCGATGTTCCTGTTCCTTCTAATATTCAATGTTGAGTATAGAAGAATGTTCGTTATATCTTGGAAGGATAGCCACTAGAGGCTGTTGCACCGAGTTTCATACTTCAAGAGCCGTAATTATCTTTAAGAACAATACTTACACTCGTCAAACAATTGATTTTATTTTTTTGTCTTTTCTAACAAATTTCCAACAATTCTTATTTTTCTTGTTATATAATATTTTTCCAACACTAGCGATGCCACGGCGATGGTCTTGGTGGGTTTCTCACAGGACACCCAACCTGTGACCATCGGGGGGCTTCCACGGACGTCCACAACTGTCACACCATGTTCCCTCGGGAACGCTAACATCCCTCCATGGTCGTTATATTGTAACATCCCAAGATGCGTTGCCGTCCCATTCTTTTTATCTTTTGTTAAACGCATGCAAAAACGTGTACAACTCCCAACACATAATAAAGGGATAGCAAGGAAAACTCATTGTAGCCAAAACATACTTTATATGCATTCCAACATTAACATTCTAGAAGTCAAGTAACTACAAATCCGCTACTCGGATCTTTTCCTTTTATGGCTTAAAAAGGGATTGAGAGTTATCCTAGCTCCCTTATCTACGAGGATGACCTCAAAAGGTGTTTCCCCTCAAAACAACCAGTTCCCAAAGAACGCAATGCATACTCATACCTGAGCACCTGAAAAATGGTTAACAACAAGGAGAGAAATTTAACTCAGCAAGTAAACTCTCTAAACCTCGTTTAAGAGAATCCATTGCCTCTAGATTGCTCTAAACATGCAAATCACTATCGATGGCAGATCAATAGCAAAGCCCTTGCTTTGCCTTCACTATTTACATGAGGCGGTTATCTCACCCTTTTACTACTATCTTAACATGGCAATCGCTCCAATGAGCATATAACAGGGTCACAATAACGTACATATTCAAGAGGCATATTCTAGCATATTTCATGACATAATCATGCACAACAACAATTTAATAACCCAGACATAATCAATTATCACTCTCAAGCACGTCGCACTCATCGATGCACATTGCACTCATGATAGTTCAGATTATTAAATGACCCCTCGGGCCACGGCACATCCCAAAGGAAGGCGGTCTTCCGGCATGACAGGGTATCGTCCAGCTCCATTGGGCACGGCAACGTTTGGAACTCCTACTACTGAGATATTAGACGGCATTTCAAAAAAAGTATCGATCCAGCCTCCACTGCGACTCGGCATCGTTTGGAACACTCGCCACATGCGACATCAGACGGCATCTGAAATCCATCAGGCATCGTCCCCCGAAAACCACCTAGTATAAACAGAACCTTTTATGTGACCATGCATACATAGCAACCACTCAAGTCCCAATTGTTATCTTTTTCAATTAGCCAATGCAGACATGGTCCGTGCTCATACGTCAAAATATTGCACTTTCACACGTAAAAATGCAATAAAATAATCACACGTGAACACGTACATATAATTAACCCGTCAAACTTTGTACACTCTCATTTTAAAATATCATTGCCCCATTTGACACATAAAACATGGCATCCAAACACGACTTCTCATGAATTACCATTTATATGTCTATAAAACCTTTCTTTAAAAATAGCGACCAAGGTTTTTAAATTGGGCAATCATTTTTCATGGCATATATGCCTTCATCTAACAGTTTAAGTTTTTAGAACAGTTGACAGTGATTCCACAAAAATCTCACATGATATCAGAGCTGGAAGTCATGAGTTCAATTTTTTCCAGACCCCATTTGCCTCCTCAATTAAATATGTCCACGTTTAGTATTAAGCCAAAAGACCATACTAAGCATGAGGGGAGTGTTAGAATAATTAAATATTAAACTATGTTTTCATCTAATAGCTTAAGCTTTCAATACAGTTGGCAATAATCTCACAAAATCTCACAAACAAGGTAGCAAAGGGCTTCGACCAAATCAACATCTGATGGGATATCCAGACTCACCTCTGGAAGAAGTGCCATATCTATTATGCTTAGGGGTGATTGGTTCTCGGGTTGGTCTAGTTCCCACCTAGGAACCGCAAATTGGACCAGAGGGACCAAGGTTCCCAATTCCTAGGTGGGCTAATATAACTAGTGGTATGTTCTTTTTTTTTATTTGCTGATATATTCTCTCGTTATACCTTCTAAACGTAAACCTCCAATTAGTTTTTTCGTAAACTGGGAACACCCCTTTAACTCTCTCTCTCTCTCTCTCTCTCTCTCTCTCTCTCTCTCTCTCTCTCTCTATATATATATATATATATGTCAGTTTGTCTTGACTCATTGTTTTTATAGTTATTGCTAATGCAGGAACAGCCTGCCAATTGATTTTCTGCATCTAGAGTGCTGAAGCGAGAGGCGTGAATGTTGTACAAAAATAAAAGTGCTTTACAGATATGGTTCAATCGATTCTGTTTCTTGTAAATTTATATCGGCATCACTCCCCAAGCCGCCCTCATTAATCCAGAAATGGTCTTAAGCAGGAAAGAGAAAGCACACGCTCCACTCTCAGTCTCTGAAGTCCGAGATGCTCTACTAAATCAGCAAACACATAACATAAATTAGGGCGTGTTGCAGCAGAGGCACCGCCTCGGCTGCAGTCTCCAATGAAAGTTACTCTCATTCTTCCTCCAACTGTGGAATAAAGAAAAAAATGTTCCCCTCTGTCATACCAGGCACTCCGTTTGGTTTTCGACGCTGCTCCCAGCTATAAGCCGAGAACCAAATGGAAGAAACACCAATGCATAGAAAGATATAGAATCAAGTGAGAGAGCGAGACTGCAAGAGGGAGGCGACAGTCGAGCGAGAGGGAGGCGAGCAACTAAGATTAGGGTTTTAGTCGTGCGTGCGAGAGGAGAGAGTGACTAAGTCTAAGGGTTTGTGTAGTCAAGGATTAGTTTAAGGGCTTGTTAGTTTTTACATATTTGTAAAAAATTAAAAATATATATATCAATCCAATCCAGTTCTGATGTGACTAGCAGGAATCACCTAGAGGGGGGTGAATAGGTGACTTAAAATAATTTTAATATATTTATGCGGAAATAATATAAATCACAGAAGAATCTGAATAAAGTTCAGATTCAAGACAGATTATATAGATGAAGCTTATGATGTGCAGAAAGTAAAGTAAAAGATAAGGGATAGAGAATCTGCACACGAATTTATAGTGGTTCGGCTTATAGCAAGCCTACGTCCACTCTCCCACGCTTACAGCCTATCGGCTGGATTTCACTATGTAATCAAGAGGAATTTACAGATTTTGAGTGATATCACTTTTGTGTATGATAGGACTCTCTATCTCACACAGTCACTCTTACAAAGTAACCCTCAAGATCTTAGTATTTTGGCTCAGAACAACAAGAGAAATGATTGGGGTATACT
Organism: Syzygium malaccense; assembly: GCA_031216405.1. Classification (NCBI taxonomy): domain Eukaryota; kingdom Viridiplantae; phylum Streptophyta; class Magnoliopsida; order Myrtales; family Myrtaceae; genus Syzygium; species Syzygium malaccense. Next base: position 7,475,038 of record CM062256.1, on the reverse strand, counting down.
CAGACTTTGGACTTCTTGATTCTTGAATCTGTTGTATCCTTTGGCTGCTCGTTGATCTCCTTAAATACTCCTCTACTTCCAAACTAGCTGTTGGACAGCTTTCAGAGGATCATCTTCCAATCTTCACCTTGAACAGATTTGTATAATAAGGATTGAGTAGCCATTGGATGACAAATTCTGAATCCCGTTGATTCTAGTCGCCCATACAATTAGAATCTTGGTTTCCAAAAGTAGAGCTTTATCCATTGTAGAGCATTCTTGTCGTAATATTTGATTGTCAATCAATTTGATTAAGATTGAACTAATCAAAAGTTTCCTTCAGTGAAATCTATGCCAGATCACTAGCTGTTTCTGTTTCGTTCTGAATTCTGCTTCTGAAAAAATTCTCCGTATGAATAATTTCTGCGTCTGAATTTCAGAACTTAGATTCTGTGGGTCTTATTTTTCCAGCTTGTAAAATCTGAATAATTTCTTTCTGAGCTTCCAGAACATATATATATATATTCCTGGAATAAAAAGGTTTAGAATAAATATCAGTTTTTACAATAATAACAGAAGGTTTTGTCAACTTCAAAATTAGTAGGAGTTTTCCTCAACAATCCCCCCCTTTTTTATGGTGACAAAACTTTCCTGCAGATTGAATCAATGTGAAATTAATTTTGAAGTAAATAAGCATATATAGCGCATGGATCACAGATTGAAATTTGAGAGAGCAAACTCTGTTGATATCTGTGTCTTTACTTTCTTTGTAGATAGCCTGCATATGATCTACATCAAATAAATTCTCCCCCTTTTTGTCATCAGCAAAAAGTAAATAACAGATAGTATGAAGCATTTATATTGAGCAAACAAATGGTCTAACAAGAAGTGCTAGTAAAGTTACAGATCAAAAATGAAAATAAAGAAGACTTTGAGAAAGAATGTTTGTGAAAACAGGCTATTGTTTTGACGGAGTACGAATCAGTTGAAAATTTTCCAATATCGAAACAGCTTCCTCAATCTTCGAACTGCACTGCCCTATAGCCTTATCCATGTTGGATGAGTACAGGGTAATGGCTTCCTCAAGTTCTGCTTTATCTGCTGCTGCTTGAAGTCGTTGAGTGTTGTAGTTTTCCTCAACAATTTTCTTGAGAGTCTTCATGTCCTGTTCTAGTGCAGCTTGATGATTCTTAATTTCGAGCAGAATAGAGAGGATGTTCTGATTTTCTGAAGGCTGTCCTTGGAAATTAGCTGGTTCAGACTGATCGAACCCCATGGTTGCTGCTTCTGGATTCTCCCCCTGAACAGGTGCTGGATCTTCAGAAACATGTTCTGTAGGAGTTGGTTCCGAAACCTTTGGAGATGGTTCAGAAGCATGTTCTGGAGCATCAGTATGACCTGTATCAAAGTGTTCTGCTTCTGCTTCATCACTTTCATCATGCAGAAGAATTTTTCTTTTCTTGCTATACACTTTTAGTGGAATGGGAGAATATGACTTCTTGCTTGCTGAACTTGCACCTTTTCTCTGCCCTGTTTTCTTAATACTCGACTTTTCAGTAGATCTCGCTTCAGACTGAAGAGCATCCTTTCCTTTGATTCTTTTCTTCACATCATCAAACTGTTTCATTTTGGAGATCATTCTTTCTCCAACAAACATACAGGGAACAATATTATGGCGCAACTCATCAGGAATTGAGATTTGTAGAAACATGAAAATACGAGAGATTAAAGCACCATATGGTAGTTGTCCCTTGTCTTTGTGTAATGTTCTGTACATGTGAAAGATGATGATGTGAGGGAGAGAAAAAGGTTGACCTTTCAAGATAGCCTAGATGAGCTTTATTTCTGATTTGGATAGGTCAGTTTTAGAAGCTGCCTTGGGCCTCAAGCAGTTGATAATGATCTTATGCAGAATTACTGATCTTCTGGATAAGTCAGAATATGAGAGATGTCGGTTTGATCCAAGAGCAAGGTTGGAATTTTCAGAAGCAATCTTTGAAGCATCTTCAAGATTCACAGTCAAAGGAGTAAACTTGTAGTGTCATGCTCCAATAATCTTTGCCAATACTTCCACCTTTAAGTCGAATTTTTTGTCACCAACAGTGAATTGGATTCAGTTGGGAGACAAAATAGAGAGATTTGAATAGAAGTAGGCAGTTAATTCAGCATAGACATCTGCAGATTGAAGGCAAAATTCATAAATTCCTAGCTTTTGAAATAGGTGTTTTACTGAAATTCCAGCCCTCTCTAGATAGTCAAAATCCACAGTCCTGTGGTTCATAATCCCTCGAGTCAGCAACAACTTGTAACAGGTATTATGTTCAGAGCTTCTGAATAAGCCACCTGTTCCTGGCACACCAGATGCTATACCTACTTTCATTTCAAAGAACTCAAACAAACGAGCATCATCATCAGGTATAACAAATTTGGTTGAACTGGGAGTTTTAGGGCTAACACGATCAGATGGTGCTGATGATTCACCGACTTTTTCTTTGCCCTTTTTGGAAGAGGATACTTTTGGTGTAGTACTGACGGGAACACTTTCAGAATCAACGCAAACTTTAGAGTAGTTTTGCGTTAGATGTTCCTCAGAAGAGAACCCATTATCCCTCAGACAGTCACGTAAAGTAGATGCAGAGGCATTGTTTCTCTTCAACTTCAGATAAGCATTCCAGACATGCTTTATGCTTTTGAAACGGAAATCAGTTTTACCAGAAGCTTTTGGAGGCGATGACTGACGAGGTGGTGTCGTTTCGGCAGATTCTTCATGATGTTCAGATTCTGTATCTGAAATCTCCATAAACTCCGCCGATGCAGTGGATTTAGAGTCTTGGTTCAAAATACGTGAGGATCTTCTTTTGAACGGCATTTTGATCACGCCAGGAGCAGAAAGTTTCGATCTTTGTAGAGGGAAGACGAGGAGAGTCTCTGAATATCGAAAGGTTTTGAGGAAGAAGAAAACGTACTGATAGGGTTTTGAAAAGAGAAGGACAGGTTTATAAACGAAAAGGACAGGTTTAAGGAATAAAAGGTTATTTTTAGAAGGTGAGAATAAACCCGGATACGTAGGAATGAAATATATTTTTGGAAGCACAAAGTATCAGAATAAAATTATGAAAATATTTTAAGCATAAGTAATCGGATAAATTAGAATACGTACCTGATTTGCTTCCAAATATAATAAATGTGAGAATATCTTGTCAGAAATATTCCCGCCAAACTTTAAATTATGTACGTACCTTTGTTGAGAGTCTGAAAAATGTTCAGACCGAGAACCCTTGAGTCTGAAGATTCATCTCTGTTAAACACTTCAATAGAATGGATAAGTAATGCACAGTTTGTTTCTAATATACTCAAATGAAGATTTGTCAAGAGGTTTGGTGAATATATCAGCTAATTGATTCTTAGAATCAATGAATTGAATATTCATATCGCCATTTTGAACATGATCTCTAATGAAATGATGCTTGATTTCTATATGCTTTGCACGTGAATGAAGAATAGGATTTTTGGACAGATTAATAGCACTTGTGTTGTCACATTTGATTGCAACATTTGATTCTTTAACAGCAAAATCTCTCAACTGCTGCTTCATCCACAGAATCTGTGCACAGCAACTTCCCAATGCTACATATTCTGCTTCTGCTGTAGAAAGAGCGACTGTATTTTATTTCTTTGAGTACCAAAATACCAACATTTCTTCAAGCTTCTTACCAAAAAAAAAAACATTTCTCCAAGCAATTGACAAGTCCCTGTGGTACTTTTCCTGTCCACTTTACAACCAGCTAAATCAGCATCTAAATAACCAGTGAGAGTAAAATCTGAGTCTTTTGCGTACCAAAGACCTAGCATTGGATAAGTTCCAATATATTTGATTATCCTTTTTACTGCAGAAAGATGCGACTCTTTTGGGTCTGATTGAAATCTTGCGCACATGCAGACACTAAAAAGTATGTCAGGTCTAGATGCAGTAAGATACAATAAAGAACCTATCATGCTTCTGTATACCTTCTGGTCCACCTTTTTACCGTGTTCATCCTTGTCCAATTTGGATGTGTGGGACATTGGAGTGTCTGTTTTCTTACCATTTTGCATTCCAAATTTCTTGATAATCTCCTTAGCATATTTCTCTTGGCAAATGAAAGTACCATCTTTGGTTTGTTTCACTTGTAAGCCAAGAAAAAATGTTAATTCTCCCATCAAGCTCATTTCGAACTCGTTCTGCATATTCTTGGAGAATTCCTTGCAAAGTAATTCATTAGAAGATCCAAAGATTATATCATCAACATAAATTTGAACAAGTAGAAAGTCCTTACCCTTTTTCTTAATGAACAAAGTTGTGTCAACCTTACCTTTGGTGAATTCATTTTGCAGAAGGAAGTTACTTAACCTTTCGTACCAAGCTCTGGGTGCCTGTTTCAGACCGTAAATGGCCTTTTTGAGTCTGTAGACATAATCACCTTTCCTTGGTTCCTCGAAACCAGGTGGTTGATCCACATATACTTTCTCTTTAATAAATCCATTCAGGAAGGCACTTTTCACGTCCATCTGAAACAATTTAAAGTTATGGGAACAAGCATAAGCTAATAAAAGTCGAATGGCTTCTAACCTTGCAACTGGTGCATATGTTTCATCATAGTCTATGCCTTCTTCTTGAGAATAGCCTTTCGCAACTAGTCTTGCTTTGTTTCTTGTTACTTTCCCTTTGTCATCCAGTTTGTTTCTGAACACCCATTTTGTTCCAATTACTGGATGGTTTTTGGGTCGTGGCACAAGTTCCCATACTTCATTGATTCTGAACTGCTGGAGTTCATCCTGCATAGCTTCTATCCAGCTTTCATCTGATAAGGCTTCTTCAACCTCTTTTGGTTCTATTTCTGATATTAATGCCAAGTTGCAATGTTCTCCTTTTGTTTGGATCTAGTCTTGATACCATCTTCTATTTCTCCAATGATGAGGTTCTTCGGATGACTGGATTTTTATTTCCAGTTTTTGTCAAATCTTTCCTTTTGAATTTGTACAGACTCTGAATTTTCCGGTTGAGTCTGGATAATGTCCTTTTCTTTTTCTCTTGAGGATTCTTCAATTTTTGGAGATTCTTGATGAGTCTCTGTTAACTCTAGAAAGTTGGAAGATAATTCAGATTCATCTTTGTGAGTCTGAACATTTTCTTCAAACCTCACATTCATTGATTCTTCCACAGTCTGAGAATTCTTGTTGAAGACTCTGTATGTTTTGCTTGTGGTTGAATATCCAAGAAAGAATCCTTTATCTGCTTTCTCATCAAACTTTCCAGTGCGGTCATTTGGATTTTTTAGAATAAAGCACTTACAACCAAACACACGAAAGTATGATATGCTAGGCTTTCTGCTTTTGTAAAGCTCATAGGGGGTTTTCTCAAGAATAGGTCTGAGAAAGACTCTGTTTATGATATAACATGCTGTAGAGACTGCATCTGCCCAGAAATGAAAAGGTATCCTGCTTTCGATCAACAGTGTTCTTGCCATTTCTTGCAAAGAACGATTTTTCCTTTCCACGACACCATTTTGTTCTGGTGTATATGGAGTTGAAAAATTATGTTGAAAGCCATTTTCCTCATAAAAGTTTGAAAAATTTTGATTTTCAAATTCTCCCCCATGATTTGTTTTAATGCTGGAAATAGTATAGCCCTTTTCATTCTGAACTCTTTTTGCGAATTTTGAAAAGTATGAAAATGCCTCACTTTTATGAGCAAGAAAGAACACCCAAGTAAATCTTGTAAAATCATCAACAATTACTAAACAATACTTCTTACCACCAATACTTTGTGTTCTGGTTGATCCGAACAGATCCATATGAAGAAGCTGCAGAGCACGATTAGTGAAAACATGATATATAGATTTAAAAGAGCTCCTTACTTGCTTTCCTAGGGTGCATGCATTGCATAATTCTGTTTTTCTGTATTTCAGCTCTGGCAAGCCTCGAACCAGTTTCTTGTTTGAAATCTTCGAGATTTGTTTCAAACTGATATGCCTCAACCTTCTGTGCCATAGATCTTCATCTTCTTTGATTGAGATCAGACAATGAGTAGAATTAGTATTCACATCAAGAAGATAGATATTTCCATGTCTTCTTCCTGTGAATGTTTGAGAAGAGTCTTTGCTTGTTCCTGAACATGTGTTTTCTTGAAAGTTTATTCTGAAACCTGTATCACATAGTTGGCTTATGCTTATCAGGTTGTAGTTGAGTCCTTTTACCAATGACACATCATTGATTGTAAGTCCTCTAATTTCAACTGTTCCTTTGCCAACTATTTTTCCTTTGGTATTTCCTCCAAAGGAAACTTTTTCACCATTCAGACTATGTAAATCAACAAATATACTTGGATCTCCTGTCATATGTCTTGAGCATCCACTGTCTAGGTACCACTTTCTTTTTCTTTTTGTGGTAACCTGCAAAGATCACAACCTTTCAAGTTTTCTTTGGTACCCAAATTTGTTTGGGTCCTTGAGCATTAGTGTAGGCTGTCTTAACAAAATCTCTTCGAACATGTCTCCAGACCTTAGGACATTCATTCTCAAAATGTTTTGGATCTCCACAGTTTGAGCATTTAAGAGCACTTCGCCCAACAGGTTTTACAAAATTTCTTTTTAAATGATTTTTATAAGTTTGTCGAGGAGGTCTTTGTTTTAATCTCTCCTTGACTTTTGAAAAATCAATCAAGCTGTCACTTTCCTTTACAAACCCTAAACCAGATTTATTATAGTAAGGAATTTGAATGGAAAGGATATGCTTCAAAGTTTCTGAACCTTTTGAAAACTTGGAAGTAATTTCTGAAACTTCCTTTTTCAAAACATCATTTTCTTTGGAAAGTAAATCTCGATTTTCCTTGATTTGATAAAATTCTTTTTGAAGAAAATCAATCTTTTCTTTTTGTAAAACATCCTGTTGTCTCAGAGAAGAATTTTCCTTTTTCAAAGAAGAGATTCTTTTAAGAACAGTCTTAAATTCAAAGCATAAATCATCAATGTAATTTGATACTTCAGTAGTCATTTCAGAAGGTTTTACCTCGATTTCCACTTTAGGATCAGAATCTGAATCTGAATCTGACTTTGCCATCAGACAGAAATTTGAGATATCTTCGTCACTATCTTCGCACTCTGTGTCACTCCAGGTTTCTGCCTTTAAAGCCTTCTTTGCTTTCTCAAATTTGGTTTTCTTTCTCAGAAGTGGACAGTTAGGCTTGATATGTCCACGTTTCCTACAGTGAAAGCATATCACATCCTTTGATCTCTCTGTTTCATCGATAGGCCTCTTATTTTCAAAAGGCTTTTTCCCTTTGAGGTTTCTTCCTCTGATTTTCATTCTCTTGTACTTTTTTATGAAGAGAGCTAATTCTTCATCATCAACATCTTCATCTTCAGAATCTGCATCAGAATCAATGTTAGTTTTCAATGCAATTGACTTATTACCTCTGGTTTCGTTCTCCTCATTTCGTTTCTCAGTCTCATATGATTGAAGAGTTCCAATTAACTCATTCACTGATAGAGGCTTGATCCTTTGTGTCTCACGAAGAGATGTTTTGATGTTATCCCATTCCTTTGTCAGACCTCTCAGTAGTTTGTTGACTTTCAATGCATCTGGGACTGGTTGTCCTTGATATGCAAGACCGTTTACTATGTCAGTAAACCTATCATACATATCAGCAATTGATTCTTCAGGCTTCAGTTTGAAGGATTCATATTGACCAAGCAGAAGATTGATTTGAGTTTCCTTGGCTCGATCTGTTCCTTCATAAGTAATGTAGAGAGTATCCCAGATTTCTTTAGCAGATTCACAGGCAGCAATCTTTTTATATTCAATAGGAGATAAAGTACAATAAAGAGAATAAATTGCTTTAGAATCTAAAGTTTCTCTTTTAGAGATCTCAGTTGGAGATAAAGAAGGATCTGCTGATTTGCTTTCGTCTGCCTTTTCTTTTGAATCAGAGGATTTTGGTTTGACTCCTTTGATAATGACATCCCATTGCGAATGATCAATTGACTTTATGAATGCCTTCATCTTATTCTTCCAAACGCTGTATTCATTGCCATCAAAATATGGTGGCCTGTTATTGCTCTGACCTTCAATAAGCCCTGGAGCACCAAAGCTAGCCATGTAGATCGTTAGCTCAGAAGTAAAACACTTCAATAAACGAGCAACCTGCTTTGATACTAATTGATGTGACTAGCAGGAATCACCTAGAGGGGGGTGAATAGGTGACTTAAAACAATTTTAATATATTTATGCGGAAATAATATAAATCACAGAAGAATCTGAATAAAGTTCAGATTCAAGACAGATTATATAGATGAAGCTTATGATGTGCAGAAAGTAAAGTAAGAGATAAGGGATAGAGAATCTGCACACGAATTTATAGTGGTTCGGCTTATAGCAAGCCTACGTCCACTCTCCCACGCTTACAGTCTACCGGCTGGATTTCACTATGTAATCAAGAGGAATTTACAGATTTTGAGTGATCACTTTTGTGTATGATAGGACTCTCTATCTCACACAGTCACTCTTACAAAGTAACCCTCAAGATCTTAGTATTTTGGCTCAGAACAGCAAGAGAAATGATTGGGGTATACTCAGACTTTGGACTTCCTGATTCTTGAATCTGTTGTATCCTTTGGCTGCTCGTTGATCTCCTTAAATACTCCTCTACTTCCAAACTAGCCGTTGGACAGCTTTCAGAGGATCATCTTCCAATCTTCACCTTGAATAGATTTGTATAATAAGGATTGAGTAGCCATTGGATGATAAATTCTGAATCCCGTTGATTCTGGTCGCCCATACAATTAGAATCTTGGTTTCCAAAAGTAGAGCTTTATCCATTGTAGAGCATTCTTGTCGTAATATTTGATTGTCAATCAATTTGATTAAGATTGAACTAATCAAAAGTTTCCTTCAGTGAAATTTATGCCAGATCACTAGCTGTTTCTGTTTCGTTCTGAATTCTGCTTTTGAAAAAATTCTCCGTCTGAATAATTTCTGCGTCTGAATTTCAGAACTTAGATTCTGTGGGTCTTATTTTTCCAGCTTGTAAAATTTGAATAATTTCTTTCTGAGCTTCCAGAACATATATATATTCCTAGAATAAAAAGGTTTAGAATAAATATCAGTTTTTACAATAATAACAGAAGGTTTTGTCAACTTCAAAATTAGTAAGAGTTTTCCTCAACAAGTTCAAGCCAGGCGGTTCCTTTTGCTCACCCCTAATTATGCTTGGATTAGAAAGGAATATATATAGTTCAAAGCACATATACACAAGATTAGGTTCACATATTCGGATACCCAAGGGTCTAGTTTTCAATTTCATCTTGCTAAAGTATCGCAGTAACCACTCGAGTTTGATAGTCCAAACTATGAAATCTTGGTGTAAATGGATTGCATTAGAGTAAATAGTGAGTTGAAGTTGAAGCATTCTTGTTTGATACCTACTGTCATATTTTATTGGGGAAAATTTCCATTTCAGTCTTAAACGTTTGCATGAAATTTTAATGTAATTCTTGCGACTAATTATCACTTGAAGTTGCTAACCAAAAAAGTCATTAATCTATTGTATTTGTATCAATTCAACTTTAAACATTTCAATTGGACCAATTTAGTTCTAAACATATTGCACTTGTACCAATTGAATCCATACGGTCAATTTTGACCGAAAATTACTAACACAAACGTCAGCCATCCTATGTGGAGTGGTCAACACTAACGTGGACATTTTAATAATCTTTTGAATTTTTTTATAATTTTTTTGTTTCTTCTTTTTTCTTTATTATTTTTTATTTATTTCTTTCTTTATTTTTCCTTTCATTTTGGCAGGCCCTCACCAGATCTGGGGGAGGCCTACCTTGCCTAGATCTAGCTAGCAAGGGCCTTCATAGACTCGCTTGCAGCCGGCGCGGCTGCAAAGGCCCTAGGGGAGGGCCTTCGCACCCTCCTAGCCAAGATGAAGGAAAAAAGGATTAAAAAATTAAAAAGTTTTGAAAATTCAATTTTTGAAAAAAAAAAATAACAAAAATTATCCACATCAGAGCTGGCCGTATTACGTAAGACGACCGCCGTTCACGATAGTGATTTCCTGCCAAAATTGATTGGATGGACTCAATTGGCATAAATGCAAAATGTTTAAAATTAAATTAGCTAAATTGAAAGGTTTCAGATTGAATTGATACCAATACTGTTAAAGACTTTTTGAGTACTTTTCCCATGATGGTCTAATCATCGATGGCTGTGCCAATCGTTTCACATGGCATGGCTAGGTAACCTGACATGGACAACTTTACTTGAAACGACACGTTTTGCTTATTTGTTTAAATTTTCTAATCTTTTTCTCTTTTCTTGATTTCTTTCCTTCTAGTTATTTGTTCATCTTCTGAATTTGTACGATTCATCTTCTTCTCGATTAAGCCTCATGGCCACTACGATAAGCTCATCAGGCCGCCTTATCACGCCTTTCTCCTCCCTTGTGTCGACAATTGAAGAGGGTTGGGTCCAGTGGTAGCGACAAAGCGGCATCACCCCGTTGTGGCTCAAGATCGAGAGACACCAACGTGGGCTTACCAGATGCTCCACCTTTGTATGGAAAGGAAATGGGATGAGGGGAAATAGGGAAAAAAAAGAGTAAAGAAAATAAAAGAAACAAAAAATATATTAAAAACAATTCGTGCAATCCGTTGAGCATGCCACGTAGGACGGTGAGTAATAATTGGACCATCACATAGCATTTTCAAACAAAAATTATGCGGAAGTATTATATTATTTCTATGTGAAGATTTAGGATGACGTTGAAATAATTGAAAAGTTTATAACTACGTTAGAATCCGTACAATAGGTTTAAAACTGAAATAATAATTATATGAATTCTGTTGATCATAACCCAATTAAAGTATATACACAGTGCTATAAATTATCTGAATTTCCATCCCAAAATTTCATTACTTTGCGATAGGGTTAATATCATGCGAAAGTTAAACTAAACTTACGAAGTGGGTCCGCACGTGACAAGAGGAGCTGTAATACAATGCTTCCGGCACTTTGAATGCTCGGTGGAGGGTGATGAGCGCGACTGGCAGTTAAGCAGAGGTCTCAATTGCCCAAATATCTGAACTAGTCTCATAAATGAATGAATTGACAGATACTTATACTGCGGATACTACAGTGGTCGGCTGATCGGATCTCGTTGTGTATAATATAAGTCTAGAGAAATCAATTGGTGACATGTTGCCACTTATAATGAGGTCACGCGGGCAACTATGGCATGCCGCATTTATGAGGGTACATGGGTCGATGATAGCTTGTCACGTGCTATGAGGACATAAGCCCATGGCAGGATGCCATGTGGCATAATAAGGACGTAGACGGACGCCAAATCCACTAAAAAGGATTTTGGAGTAAGTTAAGCCATTCCTAAGAGTCCACCCTAAACCCTCCGGGTCAAAACTCTGGGAAACATCCTAGCCGGACACTGTCAAGCTATGTTCCTACCATACTTGATATAAAATGACTGAGTTACGGATACTGATTTATACATGATCATGTTTTCGCTCAGATCATAACCTCGTCAAATGTTATTCAAAAGGGTATAATTCTCCTTCATCATCATGTCTTACCTAATCTTCTGTCAGTCTGCAATCTGGTCTTACTTTTCCCAAGGATTAAGGGTGAAGGTCCTTCTTTTGTGCGTAAAATTATGCATTATTATTCAGATTCGGCGATGAAGAAGGAAGCTTCTGTAGCGCATTTTGTCGTAATGTTTGCACATGGTTTTGCAGCATCTGGAAATTGACAATTTTCTTGGAGCTGTTAGCTTATAATCCAACGACTACAAATCCTGAGTACCTGGTGTGCTGTTTTCAGGAAACTGCGAGCACGTTTGCTCTAGTATGCCGAATTAGCTTCAGTGTTAGTTTGTGGGGAATCAAAATCGAATGCTTGAAAGAATAAAAACTCCCCTGTAATCACCAAGGTTGGTAATCTTGAAGGAACAGAGGAGAGATGGTGATTCCTCTGGAAGTCACAGGAGGGTATTCCAGTAGCTTTATTCTACAATTCACTCTGGTTATAAATTTACATCATACAGAAAGCTCTCGTACATCGGCATTCATCTTCTTCACAAGGGATCCTCTCTCTCTCTCTCAAATCAATGTAGGACTCATAACACGGTGAGATTATTGAGGATTAGGAGGACGGCTGTTCGCAGCAGAAACGCGCGACCCCCACTCTAGCAGCTCTTTGCTCGTGTCGTCCTTGTGCACAATCACCTCAATGAAGCACAAGCGATCCTTATGCGGCCCACTGGCTGTCGCGATTGCATCTATTAGCTCTTCCTCTGTGCGAACCTGTTTTCGCAACACGAGTCAATAAAAAGTTCGGCTCTTTGAAGCATTTGCAGACCCAACATTCCATCACAATGCCTTTCATAGCCAAAATAAGCATAGGAAGAAAAATGAAAGGAATCTACAGAGAGGGAACGAGTTCATAGGGTAGCCATACATCCTTCTCATTGTCGTTAGTTAGAATTAGAATGAAAACATCGTGGGCTGAAGCTAACCTTTGCTGTCCAGCATTTGCCTTCGCCATTGTGAATGGCGTCCACAAGACCAGTGTAGTTCCAGTTCTTAATCACGTTGTAAGGGCCGTCATGAATCTCCACTTCGATCGTGTAACCCCCATTGTTGATCAGGAAGATTATGCTCTTCTGTCCGCATCGAATCATGGTCGATATATCCTGAGCTGTGACCTGAGTAAAGGGGAAGATAAATCAATTGAAAAGGTCCCTTCAAAGTATAAAATGCCTGATGGAAACTAGAAAAAAGATTGTGTAATCTTCCGAATGGTTTGTGAAATTAAGATGATCACTTTGTTTAACAAGAAAATATCCACCAATGCATAAAGAAATTTACTTTGTAAGTTGTTACTAGGCAGTTTCTTCATCAACTGCTCAGGTTGAAGATAGATTCATCTTCACATGAGGAAAGTGCAATCTACACAATCTTAGAAGGCATATACAGCTAAAAAGCTTCTACTACAAATTCGCTGTAAACCTCCCCAAATTGTCATTCAATTTGTATAGTTATCCAACAGTTCACTATTCTGTTGTTCAAGTATTTCAGGCATGTCCCAATTGATGTTTCTGCGAAAGTTTAAAACTTTTGTAAGGTTCTACATGGAGATTGTAACTGACCTGGAAACTTCCATCACCGATGCAAGCTATCACACGCTTATCGGTGGCAGCTTGAGCATATCCTAGAGTGGCACCCACCGACCAACCTATAGATCCATATTGCATCTGGAATTCATACCTACATGAAGTTTATATAAAAATTTAAGTTAGAAGAACCTCGACACAACCATCCACAAACAAAATGAGGAATTTTATTAGATTGAAAAAGAAAATGTTGAAATTCCAGCTTGTAGTACCCGCAATTCTCAGGTAACCGGAGTTTCTGACAGTTAAACCAAGAGTCTCCAGTTTCAGCGATAACTGCAGTGTCCCCAGCGAGCATTTCCTGTTTGACGAGTCAGAAAATGAATCATCAGACTTGACACCTTTTGCATTTACAGAAGTGATTTTTTAGTGCTCAAGCCTAGAACATTAAGCTATGAAGAGACATGAATAATCTATTAACTGAGGGTAAACAGATATAGGCTCAGTGAGTCCTCTCCATTTTCAAGGAAGCAACAATACGAATCCGTTAAGAAGATGCATGGCAAAGGCATGTCTGGAAGTGGTACCAGCACTTCGAACTGTTTACCAAAAGTACTTGAAGCTGCTAAATTTACTGCTAGTGCCAACAGTTGATTATGCATTTTCACGTGCAAGTAGCTTCTTCTTTAAGAAAATTTCAAGTCTGACCGATATACTTCCGTGCACCTTACCTGAATGTGCTTAAACAGAATATTGACTCTAAGAGGCTCGTTTTTCTCGCACTTGAGAGGCATGCCTGGAGGTATGAATATCCTGCGGTAATTCTCCAAAGCAGTGCTGTTTTTCTTCAGCTTCTTGGCTAATGCGCTCAGAAAATCTGCCATGAAAACCCACCCAATGGAGGGGCCATTCCCTATAGTCACACGATTGGGCTGCACCATGATCGCTTTCTCCTTCTTGATCAGCAAGGAATAGCCCACAGAGCTGTAATCGTTGAAGATGGGACCCACGAAAATGTAGGCATCAGCTGATTCTACAATCTCCCCAGCAAAGCTTGTGCTCACAGCACCCCAATATGTTCCGATGAAGTGGGGATGATGCTCCGGAACTAGCCCCTTGCCCGATGGCATAATGGCAATTGGATACCCGGTGGCCTCCGCGAGCTCCATGAATGCCTTTTTGGCCTTGGCCACCCTGAGCTTCGGCCCACCAATGATGACGGGCTTGACAGCTTTGTTAAGAAAATCTGCAGTTGCTTCGACTGCTGCTTCCAGGCCCATTGGATTGCTTATCCTGCATCATCAAGTAGAGACTATATGAAACAAGAACATAAGAAACAGAACAATTATTCTTAGCATGAAACCTAGTTTTTAGTGATTGTGCAAGGAGAAAGATATCCGGAAAAGTAAGTGTAACGCAACTCAAGTCATTGAACAGAAAACCAGCTTCGACAGCCCAGGTAAAAATGCTCTGAGACACATGACGTTTGCACAAGCTTACAATCTACTTAACCATCACGTGAATTTGGATATTAAATTTTACGTGGCCTGACAAGTTCATTTAATGCCAGAGTTATCAACTTGAAGGTCAATTTCTGGCATATTCTATACGTTGTAGTGGAACAAGTGAAAACAGATACATTTGAAATTTGCTTGGTAAACAAACTCCTGTGCTTCCTGAAGACAATCCTTCGAGATTGCACAAACAGAAAGACAGACCAGTGAATACCGAACATGACCAGAATTCCGCTTAATTATTTTAGTGAAACTTGGTTCCTTAAGACAATATCAAGGAATTTCTCCATAAGAATCTTTTTCTTTTCTGTTTTACTTCTTTTAGAGCACTAAGAAGTCAGAGTCCTTAAATGAACAGCTAAAGGATTGTATGACTTCTTATGACGTTAAATGTTGTTTCCAATCCGCAAGACATTGTCCGTAACTTCCTAAAGCTAGATATATTGTTATTATATTAAAAGAAAAACACAAAACAGAGAGACATGATCTCCAGTGCTTTGCAACCCAATCAGCATCCGATGACATATGAGCTCGTCATGTTTCAATCGGTAATCATCTAAACTTTGAAAGAACCGATAACACATAAAGACAGAAAAAACTTACTTTGGCACAAGAGAGAAAGGAACTGGATCTCTGGCAAAAGTAGGGTGGCGAATCCCAGACAAATTACAGCTTATACTAATATAAGCCGGCTTGCTTTCCTTCAAAGCTGTCGAGATTGCGGTATCAATCAGCTCGTGCGCATCATCCAAGTTATTCACCACTGCCTGCCACATTATAGCACAATGTTTTCTCTTCACGGTCAATCAAGCATCCAAATATCGTAGCACTCAACTCAGACCATTTCTTACTCACACACAGAAACATATAACAGAAACGCTACCAATATTGGCAAGAAAATATGGGTATAGGTTTGTTACCCGAATTGACACACGACTTAACATGTTTGCAGGACAGTTTTAACCCTGTTCAACCGAGGTTACAATGTTTTGCAGTTGAACCGAACAGAGAATATGATCTGACAACCTAATTTAACACTCAGAACACGAACTAAAAAGCCTACCAAATACTGGCTAAGCATAAATTGGAACTTATCACATGATGAGCAAACTTAAGCAATGAAGCATTCACACATTTATCAATCTTAACGATAAGGAAAACACCCATAGATCTTCTAATTACCTGTGTGCAGGTGATTGATTGGAAACATCTGAGCTCTTGGGTAAAATCAGGCAGCCCGATGGTGTGGTGCAAGATCCTGTTCGTCCCATAGTCATTGGAATTAGGCCCTCCCACGATACAGATCACAGGCAAGTTCTCACTGTAAGCCCCTGCGATGGCATTGAGCACGCTGAGACCCCCAACCGTGAACGTCACCACGCACGCGCCCACGCCCCTAGCTCGCGCGTACCCGTCGGCCGCATAGCCGGCGTTCAGCTCGTTGCAGCAGCCGATCAGGTTCAGCTCCGGCTCGGCTATCAGGTGGTCCAGTAGGGTCAAGTTGAAGTCGCCAGGGACCGAGAACACGTCCCTCGCGCCGATCTCCACGAGCCGCCGGGCCAGGTGGCTGCCCAGGGTACCGCCGCACCGAGCCGAGATGGGCCGTGCCGCCGAGCCGACGTGATTAGCAGCATCCATGAGTACCAAGAATTGTCAGCTGCGCTTCAGCTTCAAGTGCAGAATAAGTTTTCGACAGTAAAGAAGCGATTGCTCTGATGGGGTCCTACGTTCTTGCCTTCTCGGTGATCTTATAGGTGAATTTGAGCAAACGGGCACGTGCAGAGATGCAAATCTACAAGAAACAGGGGGCTAAGTTCGTGAACCCGGTAATCCGAAAGCGAGAGAAGAGGGAAAGCGAGGCGATTGGCTGGAGGCGATCAAGTTGGCGTTTGATAGTGGGGTTTAGCTGGTCCTTGGTTTTTGATTATTGCCATGGGATGTCTCTGCTTTTCGGTCCAAAGGCGAGGGGCATCTTGTGGACTCTAGCGGAATAAAAAAACAGGGGATCGCAGACATTTCTCCCGTGTTGAACTGAAGACGGGGAAGGTGGTCGATGGAGATATTGTAGAATAATCGATAGTTTCGGGAGATCTAAGACCGGCACCCACGCCTGAGAAACCGAAGCTGGTAAATGGTTTCCTCGATGACAACGTCCGGGTTGACGTTCGACGTTTTCTGGTTTCGTGGGCATGTCTCTGTTTTCCTCGGACAAATACCACAAGCGTACTCCAAACTAAACTTAAATCCAAACTAAACTAAACTCTTTGCCATTACATCCCCTCAAGCTTTTCCTATCTCGTACAGAACCCCAAACTCAGCAAGTTATCTCATTTGTATTTTGCCGTCAAAATTTGTAACAGATAAATATATTAAAAATCTTAAAATTTATTACGAAAGTATAACCGAATCTTGAAACTTACAAAAATTGATGCAATTAAGTCTCTCGGTTAATTCTGTTTAACTTGACAACCGAAAATTGCTGACATGACTTTTTTTAATATTTTCTTTCTTCTACGTAACGATGATGTGGTTAAAACATGAAACATAAGACTAAAACGAAATCATTTTAGTCCAAATTTGATGTTTAATATATATTGTATTTAAATTAAATTAAATGATAAGCCAAATAAAATATACAAAGAGAGAGGTGAGAAACCAGCCCTCATCGCCTTTGCCTCGCCATCGCCGGGAAGGGGGATGGCCGGTGACCCTCGCTAATCGCAGTAAGCACCTGCATCAATGGTGGGGTAGCCCTCATCACCTGTTCTCTCTCTCTCTCTCTCTCTCTCTCTCTCGCTTAATTTAGCTTATTTTTTAATTTAATTTAAGTTAAATTTGCATTCAAAAATCATATTTGGACCAAAATGACATCCTTTTAGCCATGTCATCGTTATGTAAAATAGAGAAAATAATAATAATAAAAGTCACATCGGTATTTTTTGCTAGCCAAGTTGAACAGAGTTAACGGAACTACTCGATTATACCAATTTAACATGCTTTTATAATTTGATTGCATTTTTTTTTGTAAATTTTAAAATTCGATAGCACCTTCATGATAAGTTTCAGGAGTTTCTGTACACTTATCCCAATTCATATATATTAACTTTTTTTTTGGAAGAAGAAGACTTAGTTTTCCGTTCTTTACTTTTTTTGTCCTTGTTTCCATAATTCTTAGAAAGTATTATTTATCCAATGGTTGAATGTAACAGCTATAACAAACAATAATATTACTAGTCTTGTTGCATTGGAATATCACCCTAGTCATGTAATCTTTGGAAGTCCCTGTGAAATTAAGAGCTGTGTTTGGGCAGAGATTAGGATATAAACCGTTGGCAAATAATATATAATACAATACAGGAGTAGTATTTATTAGAAATTTGTTTAATGGAAGGAGTATTTAATTCATGGATAAGTTCCAGCTTGAAGATAATTGAGTAAGCGGAATAAATTTAAGAACTCTGAGGAAATAACAAGACAGAGTGTTTGAGAAAAGTTTATAAAATTGGAATATAGCATAGATAGATGAACACCATGTATGCAAGGAAAAACGAACCTTCAATTTTAGGACAGAGTATGCAATTAAAACTATTGAAAAACAATCTTAGTAATGAAAATGATGAAAGTTTTCAATTGCTTTCAAAAGGAACGTTGAATGATGATACAAGATAATTCAATTAACTACATATATGATCAGTGTGAACTGCTTTAAAACCGCATAAGGATTGGATTAAGCACTTCTATCATTATGTGTTTAAGCATAATAAGTTCATAGACTCTTTACTAGGAATTGTAGAATCAACAGTGTGTGATGGCTATATACTTCGATTACTATTCAAATTTTGCTATTTCAATAATAGATCTAAATGTCACAAGAACATCAATGGTAAATAAAAAAAACTTCAAGATTCAAAATGATTTTTTTATAGGGAACGGCCCACTTTCATTCCTTCTATTAATAACTTGAGTACAAAGCATATAAGCTTTATGATAGGGGTAATTGATTTCAAGTTAGGTAAGTTTCTGACCTGAAACCTATCTTGTTAGAACAGATTCTTAATTTTTAGAACCTGGACCTTGCCTGATTTGCCCTAGATCCAATGCTAGAATCTACACTATTTTTCGGGTTTGATTCTAAGGTCTACCCAATAACCTGTCTTTCTTTAGTTCCTTTTTTTCGTTTCATTTTTTACAGCAAAATAATATGAGCAACAAAACGATTCAAAGTAAACGATGAATGAGAGTAGGTGAGCAAAGGTGAGTCAAAAATGAGCAAGGGTTGCGAGCACTACAAAATAACCGGTTTTTTGCCACGAAAATTTGCGACGAAAAAATTTTCGTCGCAAATTTTCGACAAATTTTCCAACGAAAAGTAAAATTCGTTGGAAATTTCCAACGAATTTTTTTTCGTCGCAAAATTCGTTGGAAATTTCCAACGAATTTTTTTTCGTCGCAAAATTCGTTGGAAATTTCCAACGAATTTTTTTTCGTTGGAAATTTCCAACGAAATTTCCCGCGAATTTCAAAAAACCGGTACTATTCGGCATTTTTTATATTCGTTGGAAAATTCGTTGAAAATTTCCAACGAATTTTCCAACGAATTTCAATTTTTCGGGCAATTATTTTAGTGTGTACAATTTTGGTTGAAAATTTCGTTGGAAATTTCCAACGAAATTTCCAACGAATTCCACAAAAACCGGTACTATTCGGCATTTTTTATATTCGTTGGAAAATTCGTTGGAAATTTCCAACGAATTTGATATTTCCGGGCAATTATTTCAGTGTGTACAATTTTTATTGGAAAATTCGTTGGAAATTTCCAACGAAATTTCCAACGAATTCCAAAAAACCGGTACTATTCGGCATTTTTTATATTCGTTGGAAAATTCATTGGAAATTTCCAAAGAATTTCTTTTCGTTGGAAATTTCCAACGAAATTTCCAACGAATTCCAAAAAAACCGGTACTATTCGGCATTTTTTATATTCGTTGGAAAATTCGTTGGAAATTTCCAACGAATTTTCCAACAAATTTCATATTTTCGGTCAATTATTTCAGCGTGTACAATTTTCGTTAGAAAATTCGTTGGAAATTTCCAACGAATTTTTTTTCGTTGGAAATTTCCAACGAAATTTCCAACGAAGTTGAATTTTCTGGGCAATTATTTTAATTTGCACAATTTTCGTTGCAAAATTCGTGGGAAATTTCTCACGAATTTTGCGACGAAAACGTTACTTCTTCCTTATTCATATTTTCGCGCTCAACACATTTCTCTCTCTCTCTCTCTTGCCTTCACCGTCTCCCTCTGCTCTCTCTCTCTCTCTCTCTCTTGCCTTCTCTCTCTCTTGCCTTCACCATCTCCCTCTGCTCTCTCTCTCCCTCTTGCCTTCACTATCTCCCTCGGCCTCCTGCTCCGCCTCCTCCCCTGCCGCCCCCCCTCCGGCTCCGGCGCCATGGACAACTCCTCCGCCGCGACCAGATCTGGGCGACGTCGGCTCCCTCCCCCGCGGCCATCCAGGGCGACGTCGGCTCCCTCGCCGCCACGGCCAGGCCCCCACGGCGGTCGGCGCCCCCGACGCCACCATGGGCCCCCACCTCGCCCGCCGCCTCAACCACCTCATCGCCGTCTCCGGGGAGCTCGCCCAGATCTGGGCGAGCTCGAGCTCGTCGCCGGCGAGGGCCGAGCTCGCCCAGATCTGGGCGAGCTCGAGCTCGTCGCCGGCGAGGGCCGAGGTCACCCAGATCTGGGCGAGCTCGAGCTCCCCGGCGAGGGCCGATCGAGCTCGCCGGTGAGGGCCGAGCTCGCCCAGATCTGGGCGAGCTCGAGCTCGCCGGCCATGGTGAGCTCGGGCCTCGCCATGGCCGGCGAGGCCCAGCCTCGTCGCCGGCGAGGCTCGCCCGCGACGGGGCTGGGCCTCGTCGGCCATGGCGAGGCCCGAGCTCACCATGGCCGGCGAGCTCGGCCCTCGCCGGCGGCGAGGGCGATTTTTCGAAAAAAAAAATCGTTGGAAAAAAAATTTCCACGATTTTTCAACAAAAAAAACATTTATAATTTTACCAACGAAAAATTTTTTGTTGGAAAAAAATTTTCCACGATTTTTCGACCAAAAAAAAACATTTATAATTTTACCAACGAAAAATTTTTCGTTGGAAAAAAAATTTCCACGATTTTTCGACTAGAAAAAAAATTTTGTAATTTTTCCAACGAATTTAGTCACGATTTTTCCAACAAATTTTCCAACGAAATAAAATTCATCGCAAATTTCCAACGAAATTTGAAATTTTTCGTTGGAAAAATTTCCAACGACCTATTACCAACGAATTTTTTTTCGTTGGAAAATTCGTTGGAAATTCGTTTTCCAACGAATTTTTTCAAATTTTTCGTTGGAAATTTCGTGGCAAAAAACCGGTTTTTTTGTAGTGGAGGCTCAAACAAGAGAGGGCAAACCGCAAGCGAGCGAGGGGGAGGTTGATTCACGAGCGAGATAGAGATAGTCGTGAAGTGTCTAAGTGAGATTGGAAAGTACGAGAGAGAGAGAGAGAGAGAGAGAGAGAGAGTAAAAGGTGCAAAGAGAAAAATTAGGGTTTTTAGGTTTTATGAAATTGGTTCCAAATTCATTCCGATTTTCGGATGGTTCTTCACTAAGAACAGGGAACCAGACCAAATTCCACCAATTTTAAACTTTTGGAACCTAAAACTGAACCAGTTCCGGTGGGAATCTAGAACCGGACCAATTTTTAGGGTGGTTCCATTCGGTGGCACAGCTCTACTTCAGGACACAAACATCCCACAAAGCGTGAGGAGGATTACAAAGCCAATTACAAGGAAGGGTCTTGACTCTATGGGCTTTGATTCGACTCTCTAAGGCGATGGACGACTAGGATACTTGGAATTGGGCCAGTAGAGCTTTGCGTTTGGTAATAAGAGCTAGCACATCCCACGCTAGCTTATCTAAGATTCGACATGAATGAAGGCTCTTAAATTCTAAGATTAATATATATGAAGTATTACAAGGTTATGTCAACCACAATTGGTCCAAGAAAACATTTGTTAGATTCAGATAAAGGAGAAACCATTTCTCTATGTGCAAATACTGCAAAAAGAACATAGCAGTACCAATCAGATGAAATGAGATTTAACTCTTAGAAAGACAGAATTTGCAATCAGAAAAGGTTCAAAGACCTATAAAAATCAAAAAGTTGAAAAAATTATTGGATACGAAAAGGGAAAAATAGAATCCAAGTTTAATAAGAGTGGCTCAATGAAGCTGAACATTGCAGAAATGGATGGAGGAAAAATACCTACAAGAAATTCATACGAAATTCCTTCTAGGTCAACAAGCTTATCCATTTAAAAACAAATCATGAGATAATTGGTTGTGATAAGCAATACATCCAACTTATAGGATTGACCCTATAATACTAGAAAAAAATTTACGATTATTTCGGAAAATTCTTCAATCAGTCATAAACATATTGTATGAATGCCCGTTTAGTCCTAAACTTTTCAATTTTGCCAATTGAGTCCTAAAATTTGCGCGAAATTCCAATGTAGTCTTTTTGGTCAATTTTCGCAGGAAATCTTTGACGTGACGGTGTGCCACGTAGGATGCCGGCGTTGCCTAGACTACCGCATTAGCAATTTCCAACGAAAATTGACAGGAAGAACTATATTGGAATTTCGCACAAAAGTTTATGATTAAATTGGAAAAATTGTAAAGTTTATATTTATACAATAAATTTAGGATTGATTTGGCAAGTTTTCCATGATTATTCACTAGTATAAGTAGAACACCTCCGAGGCCAAGCTCGCCGACATTTTCAAACTTCCAAATATATGTTTCAGAACTTTTTCTTAAGATAGACCGCAAAAATATATAAGAAGTCAAAGAAGAATGACATGAAAAGAAAATGGTCTGCACAAACTTACACTCCAAGAGAAAGAAGGGTTTTCCAAGAACAAGGGCGTGCATAGATAGAGAAAAAGAAAGTAAAAATCAAATTGTTTAAATTGGTTCCTACCTAGGGTAAAACAAAGAATATAAATAACATTGTACATAATTATACATCTTATACCACAGTAGATGTAAATTCTCAGAGGTCAATCCATCTTCCTCTAGTTGTATTAAAACAATGAGAAAACACTAAAACATCACCATAGATAAAGGTAAAGAAAGATGAATCACTGTATGAAACATAGAAGGATAGGTATAAAAAAAGGAAGATAAGATAGAAAAATGAGTTAATACCATGAAAAAGCCTAAATCGGTACACCTGTAATAAATTTACTCCAAACTAAATTTTTTATCATAAAAATCCTCACACTGGTACACTTGTGACAAATTTATTTTCAACTAATTTTTTGACCATCCAAAACCCCAAACTGATATATTTGTGACAAATTTACTCTATATTTAATTGTGAAAAACCCCAAACTGGTCCACTTATGATAAACGGAGGGTAAAATTTCAAACTGATATACCCGTCAACTACCACGTATCATACAACTCAGAAATTTAATAGTAAAATTTAACGAAAGCTAACGGAAGGTACAATTATGACAAGTGTACCAGTTTGGAGTTTTTTGCAGTAAAAAAATTAGTTTGGGGTAAATTTATTATAAGTGTATCAGTTTATGATTTTTCGTGGTATTAACTCTAGAAAATTTGGAAATGTTTTTTTTTTTATAAATAAGATTATAGAGGATGAAAAATGAAGTTCAATGTATGATTCAAAACAAACCCCAAAAGACGTAAGAACATTGAATAATTGTTTTGGCATTTAAGAATTTTATGGGATTAAGCTCAAGGAAGGTGACTTTGATGGAATATTTGATAACAGATATGTTAAATAGAATGGTAATGTAGTTTTGTGCACTAAAGTAAATGAATAATTGTTCAAAAAATCTTAAATATATTGTGTTTTTGTTAATTTAGTTATAAACCTTTCAATTTTATCAATTGAATCATAAACTTTTTCACATTCTATCAATTGAGTCCCTCTATTCAATTTTGCCCGAAAAATCGCTAACGCGGACACCAGCTGTCTTACGTGACATGGCTGGCGCTGATGTGGACATTTTTTAAATAATATTTTTACAATATTTCGAATTTTTTAAATAATTTTTCTGGTATTTTTTTGTTTTTTTTCCTTTCGTTTTTTGTCCCGGTGGTTGACAATTGGCCACTAGCCACAAGTGGTGACCGGCAAGCACTAGCCTTGCTAGATCTGGGGAGGCCGAGCCTCGCCCAGGCGACGACGACCTTACTAGGTGTTGCCTTGCCCAATGACATCGGGCGAGGCAAGTGGGCAAGGGTCGCGCTCACCCAGGCCACAACGGCCTTGCTCTTCACCTAGCATGCCCTTCACCTAGGTGAGACCTAGCAAGGTTAACCCTCGCCCATCTCGCCCGATGTTGCATGGGCCAAGGCTACGCTTAGTGAGGCTATCGTGGCCTTAGTGAGGGTCGGCCTTGTTGGCCTCGTTGGCCACCGCTTGTGGTCCGGTGGCCATTTGTCAACCATCGGCAAAAAGAAAAAGAAAAATTCGAAAATTTATAAAAAAAATTAAAAAAAATGTCCACGTTAGCACTAGCCGTGCCACATAAGAAGATTGACGTCCACATCATTGATTTCTAATCAAAAGTAGTCGGATGGACTCAACTAGCAAAGATGAAAATATTTATGACTTAATTGGTAAAATTGATCAAAAAAATTGGCAAAATTGAAAGTTTTAAGACTACATTGATAAAAATGCAATAGGTTTAGGACTTTTTGGAATATTTTCCGTAGAAGAATAGGAATAAAAAAAGGAAGATAAGATAGAGAAATTAGAAATGCTTTCCTTTAAAAAAAAAGATTATTGTAGAGGATGGAAATTGAAGGCCAATGTATGATTCCAAACAAACCCCAAAAGACCTAAGAACATTGAATAATTGTATTGGCACTTGAGAATTTGACCGGATTAAGCTCAAGGAATGTGACATTGATGGAATATTTGATAGCAGATCTATTAAATAGAATGCTAATGTAGCTTTGTGCACTAAAATAAATGAATGATAGTGACAAGGAATCACATGTGGAGATGATTCCATTTGGTTTAATCTCTCTCATTGTTGGGTTGCTGATCGACAGACGATAATTGATATTATTGACTAATGAAAAAGAAGACATCATGTATGTAACAAGGAAAAGTTACCAAATTAGTCTTAAACTTTTTAATTTTGTTAATTTATTCCTAAATTTTTTTATGATTTTCTATTATAGTCATTCTGGCTGATTATCACCGGAAATCGCTAACATAGCGGTCTAGCCATTGCTGACGGTACTACATGGCATGGTCGGGAGTTTGTGAATGAAACATCATTTTTGCCTTTTTTGTTTTTCTATTTTTTTTTCTTTCCTTCTATTAAAAACACAGATTGGGTTAAGATGTTTCCATCTCATTCGGCACATAATAGAGGCATTGATGCTGCCCAGCTCGTCCACAAAATGAGAGGGCTTAGAAAGAAACTGGGCTCAGATGGGCGGGCTCAGCAAGTTCTTTTAAGCTTGGTCATCATCATTCGAGCAACGAAGAGAAGATGAAGGTCAACCCAACTGGAAGATTTTAATGCAGGGAGCCCTCAACTAGCATCCTCATTGGTGCGCACTCACCTTAATCAATATGTTCACAAGAAAAAAATGTTAGATGTACTAAGAAACGTTGCATTGCATGAAAGTAGACGTTATAATTTGGAGGAACACGGACACGATTGCAATCAAGACCAGACTCTGTCCTGCAGCTATGCATAAATGTGATCTCTAAGGTCCTATTTTCTGTTTTGGTGATCAAGAATGTCTATAGGCAACCCTCGGAGCAGGCGGTTGTCAAATGATTTGGACTTCGATGGAGTTGATGATGTCGCAATTGATACGAGGGGTTAATACCATGAAAAACTCTAAATTAGTACACTTATGATAAATTTATCCTAAATAATTTTTTTTTGACTACCAAAAACCCCAAATTGGTAAACGTGTGACAAATATACTCCAAACTATTTTTTGACCACCAAAAACCCCAAACTGGTACACTTATGACAAATTTACCTTCCAATAAATTGAATTAATATCACAAAAAATCACAAAAATGGTATACCTATGACAAACGAAGGGGTAAAATCCCAAATTAATATATCCGTCAATTACCACGTGTCATCCAACTCAATAATTTGACAATAAAATTGAACGAAAACTAACAAAGAGTAAATTTATCACGGGTGTATGAGTTTGAAGTTTTTTGTGGTCAAAAAATTAGTTTGGGGTAAATTTGTCAGAGGTGTATCAGTTCGAGATTTTTCGTGGTATTAATCCTAATACAAATGTGTATCCTACGGATCAAATTGCTTGATGAGCACGCGGCAGAAAGATAGAGACTCATCATCCAACTTTTTCCTTTTCCATATCCATTTGTAGGACAACTTATGAAAAGCCTTTGTAAATATTTTAGGATATTCAAGAGAGAGAAAAAGAGAATCAATAAAGACAACATTTTTACTCAATTGGCTTAACTTTATAAGTTATTAGAGGAGGGTATTTATACCCGAACAATATACATAGGAAAGGAAATTAGCTATCTTAGAGAATCACGAAATATTAAATAAGATCCCTAATATCTAATAATATCTCTGGCAATATTTTCTAACAAGGAAATCTTCAATCTCCATAAATATACTTCATCACTCCCTCTCAAGTTGTAGCACCCAGCTTGCATATGACTAGTGCAACTTTCTTCGAAAGTCTATGATCATATGCCGTGTAAGCTGGATTTGACAAGTGCTAAAGCAAACACATGCTTAGAAAGTTGACATATTTCTCATACAACCTTGATAGAATCGCATGAACACTAACTTGAATTGCAGCAAACTAATCTGCATCACCCCACAGTGTTCATCTTTGGCTACTCGATGAAGGCGTGCTTGACTTCGACGCTCACAGCTACCTAGATACTTGATGACATCACTTGTGACGCTCTCAATTCGTCACCTCTAACACTGTTAATGTATTCTTTCACTTTTTATGCATGTGGAAGCGTGCAAAATCAAAGAACAACTCAAGACATGTAAAATTTAAAGCGACACACGCGGAAAATATAAACGTGGTGATCTCATTTTCATTTCTTATTTATGTACTTAGGCGACAAAGGTCAGGGTACATTGGGGAAACAAAAAGGGTCCTGCCGCCCTTGACTACACCAAAAGTTCCGTCATTCATATCCTCCTAGCCTGTGAGCACATATGTACAATGTCGCCTATCCATCACCCACAGTATGTCCAAAAATCAGTGCCTGGTCTCCAAAAATGCTACTCCACCATCCTCCGGAAATCAGGATCCACAAACTCAGTAATATGACTGGAGAAATCGATAGGGGCACCGTAGTTAATCGAGGTGGAGATAGGCAAGATCGCCATGGCTACTAATATGAAAGAGGATAGTCAACAACCAGTGAGCATAAGCTCGGCAAGTAAAATGTTTACCAATCTATACTATATAAACCTATCACTGCACATGTGAGGAAAACTCAAAATATAAAATATATGAAATCATTTGTAAAATCAACTTGTCTGAGTACTTTCTTCAAAACCAAAATTGTCACGTCTTGAACCCCATCGAGCACACGATACACTTCTCTGGTCAATTAACACGACATCCCAAGATATCACCGACCTCACTTAACATTATTAGAGATTTTATATGATCAGCGGAAATCACAAATACTCGGACAATTTAAAATTGGGAAGAATATAGAGAATGCACATATTCATTTTTCATTCAAACTCACATAATATTCACAATTTACAAGTCACCAATATGCATATGCACACCGTACTACAACCACCGATATCAAAAGGATCGATGACCTAGATATTCTATCCTAAAAAATGGTGCACCTCCAAAAAGTCTAATTTCAACCCCTATGCTAGCCCCTACGTCCTTTGCTTGACGTTCACTCTGAGTCTAATTCCTAGTCCTCTGAATTTGAATTCCCTTGAACAGTCTATTCCTCTGAGGACTCCGACTTTGCCTCAATCTCGATCAGGTGATTTATGTCACCGACTCAACAGGAACCCTGTCCCGTTCCTACTCAGCCGACTCCTCAAAGAAATCGTCTTCCGGTACAAAATTGGGGTCCATCCAGTACTCATACGAAGGAATGTACACCGGTTCTTCTTCTGGCTCGTTCTCAGGCTCAGTAGGTTCACCCTCAGGTTCCACCTCGGGTTCTCCTTCCTCTGGTTCTTCCTCTAGAAGCGGTTCAAGATCCACGTCCATTGGATCGTCTCCAGCTAGAGACTCTTCCGGCTCCGGCTCATGCTTAGCCCCTGAAAATCCCGATGCTACAGGCACTGGCTGCAGTCTAGACTGCGCCAGACTAGCCTCCACACTAGTCAATTCGCCATCAGGAGAAGGTATAGCAAACAGGTCCCAGTTCCCAACTCCATCGAAGGGGACGTCGAATCCGCCGATGGGATCGAACTCACCTATCCCGTCTCTGAAGAACCACGCGGTATAAGTATAGGGTTCCCACAGGGGTAATCTTACGTCTACAAAGACTACTGTAGTATGCTTAATCCAGGTCGTATGGTCATCTATAGGAAACTCTACAACATCATGTTTGGTGTACATTGGTACCCTAAAATGCTCAGGGGGCGGCGGCGGAGGAGGATTCATTGATCATGCCGGGGTTCTGAAAAATATTTGATTGAAAACAACCATGAGAATACATCTCAATAAGTACACCCTAAACCCCACCTAGGCTATCATGTACCTCCAGGTAATTACAAAACACAATCACACACCCAACCATCACGTAGCAGTCACATCATTTATTCTTACCTGGGCCTATCCTGTGTGCAACCTGCACGTTAGTTACAACTACACCATATGTAATAACATGCATGTTCAAATCTCATTTCACGCATTCGTTCCGATTTTATCACATATTTTCCACACCACTCGCCAGTGACCCGCGTAATGGTACCGCCTCAAGTTCACTGCGACTAACTCATCACAACACTCCAAGGCCCGTGTAATGATATCGCCTCAGGCCGTGTATCTTGCCCGCGTAGTTGTACCGCCTCATGCTCAACACCCACCACCTACGACACAACCCGCGTAATGGTACCGCCTCGGGTTGGCCGTCCTCCGGTAATACCAGGCATCGTTTCGCGTAATAATACCGCCTCAGGACGGAAATATCCTCTCGTAGTGATACCGCCTCAGGGATTTCCACGATCACACATGTCACACCACACACAATCTCTTGCTCATTCACATGCTCAATACTCACTTGCTACTCAATTGGCCAATCACACGTGGCTCGTGCACGCAACCATTCACATATATTTTGCATGCCCACTAAGCATTCAACATGGCTAATTTGACAATCAATTCAATCAGGCCCGAGCGTGCACATAACAAAGCCCATTGAAATCAATCAATTAAACAATAATGCACCCAATTTCACCACCACAATTCAGCCACCATACAAACACGCCATCAATATACAAATTAGCATTTTTTCATATCAAAACCACTACAAATCAGTTCCGGCTCTTCATGACATTTTCACGAAATTCCGAACCGGATCTAATGGCACTAATCACACACCAAACAGCACATCACAGCACTCCAATTAGGAATTTGTAGCCATCGATCGGCCTCTAAGGCCCGCTAATCATTTCCGCTCCTAAAACCGTGCTAATCCGCATCTATTAAAACCCGAATCCACCCTAATTTATTCGTCGATACCCGACATCCTAAATAAGGTTTAGGGCGCGACTTACCGAAACTCTAGACTAGCGCGGCTAGAGCGGAAAGCGGCGGCGATCGGCGGTGAACGGCGGCGAGTGGCGGCGCGGCTTGGCGGCGTGGATGGCGTGCGGCGACGGCGGCTTCCTTGCCGTGGCTCACAGCCACACGAGCAGAAGGGAGAGAGAGAAAAAAGGGATGGCGGCGTGAGGGGCTGGCGACTTAGCGGCGACGCGGTGCGGCACAGCGGGCGGTGGCTAGTGATCGGCGACTCGGCAAGGGGAGGGGGCGATCGACGGTGAGGGGAGGGCAGGGAGCTGAAGGAGAAAGAGGGAGAATGGTCTTGGTCGTTTAATGGTCAAACAAATAATTTAGAGGCCAAAATGACAATCATACTCTTCTCTCACAATCCAAATCGACGGCCCAGATTTGATCTTATTTTGAAACCGACGGCCGAGATCGAATCTTTTCCAAAAATATCCAAGGGTAATTTGGGAATTTCATAAAATTCCAAGAGCAAAATTGTCCAACCAAAATGTTAGGGCAAAATGACCAAAATGCCCTTCCCTCTTAAAACTTGTCTTTTATAAATCCCCAAGGGTAAAATGGTCACTTTCCTCATTTCTCGCCAAAATTAAATTTTTCTGAAGGATTCGGGAAAAACCAAAGTTGCACGTTCCAACCACAACGTCGTCCTAGCACCCTGTCGTGACTTCCTAATTTTTCGATGTCCAATTTGGGCTCAATTAAATAATTAAATTTTATTAAACGTAACTCTAGCATTTCTCAAACTAACGGGCGGCTTTTTAGAGAAATTCGCATATTCGACCCGTGACTAATAATAAATCGAGTCACGTGCAAGTTCATTCGGTTTGTGACGATTTCGGTTGTCATTTAAATCGCGAGGATCGACCACTAGATTCGAGGGGCACGATCATTTGGTATAGGTTCAGGATCATTCGTCAATTCATTTCGTGATCTAGCAGAATCACCCGCGATCCACTACTATGACAATGGCGGACTGACCCCTAACTATCTTTGGATCGGCCAACAGTAGCTCAAAATGTCACATCGACGATTTTATGATCGAAATTCAATTCACGATCAAATTTTCTCTTAGTCGCACGAATTTAAATCTCTAATTAGCATTTCCCTAATGATTAGTATCCCAAGAATGATTAGTTCCGGGCGAGAACTAACTACGAGTACGTTCATAAAACCAAGCATTTCATAAATTCCAAATGGACAAATTTTCAGGATATCACATCTCTTCCCCCTTTACAAAAATTTCGTCCTCGAAATTTACAAATCCCACCACTATTCAAACAAATGAGGGTATTGACGTTGCATTTGTTTTTTGCTTTCTAATGTCGCGCCTTCTGTCCCGTGGTGTTCCCAAATAACCTTGACCATCGAAATCGTCTTGTTCCTTAGAACCCGTTCTTTCCGATCTTCAATCCTTGCTGGTCTCTCGACATAGGACACCCTATCATCAACTTCTATCTCCTCATAATTCAACACATGGGTTGGTCCGGTTCATATTTCCTCAATATCGATACGTGGAATACATTATGCACTTGCGGTAAATTCGGCGGAAGTGCAAGGCGATATGCTAAATCCCCGATCCTTTCTAAAACCTCAAAAGGTCCCACGTTCCTCGGACTCAATTTCCCTTTCTTACCGAACCTGGATAATCCTCTCATTGGCGATACCTTAAGAAATATGTGATCCCCTACTTGAAACTCCAAAGGTCTTCGCCTTCTGTCTGCATAACTCTTTTGATGGCTTTGAGCTGTTTCAGCCTTTTGCGAATTACTTTAACAGCCTCAATTGACTGTTGAACTAACTCTGGCTCGATTATACTCCTTTCTGCTACTTCATCCCAGCACACGAGCGTTCGACAAGCCTTGCCATATAGCGCTTCAAAGGGTGCCATTTTGATGCTATGCCGAAAACTATTGTTATAAGTAAATTCTGCTAAGGGCAACTGCTCTTCCCACTTACCTTGAAAATCCAATACACATGCCCTAAGCATACCTTCTAAAGTCTGAATCGTCCTTTCAGACTGACCATCTATTTGAGAATGATAGGCTGTACTGAACTGCAGCCTTGATCCTAATGCTGTCTGCAGACTTTTCCAAAAATTAGCGGTAAATCTAGGATCACGATAGGAGGTTATCGACACTGGTACCCCATGTAAACGAACTATCTGCTGTACATATAACTCGGCATACCGATCTAATGCGAAGTCTTTTCGCACCGCCAGAAAATATGTTGACTTTGTCAATCTGTCGACAATCACCCAGATAACGTCATAGCTTTTTTGGCTCCTTGGTAATCCCGTTACAAAATCCATAGTTATATGCTCCCATTTCCATTATAGGATTTTCAAAGGTCGCAATAATCCTCCAGGCTTATAATGTTGTGTCTTCACTTGCTAGTACGTCAGACATTTGGCCACATGTCTAGCTATATCTACCTTCATACCGTTCTATCAATAGTGCTGTCTCAAATTTTGATATATTTTAGTACTACCTGGATGGATACTATAACTGCTGCGATGTGCTTCTGACAAAATCTCTTCTTTAATTTCCGCATCATCAGGCACACATAATAGCCCATGGAACTTCAATATCCCATCTTCGGATATCTGAAAGTCCGGCTTTCTCTTGGCCTCCTCCATCTCTAAAATTCTTTGGATTTCTTGATCCGTAGACCGTAACATCTTAATCTTACTCTGGATTTTCGGTTTAATCCTAAGCGTAGCCAGCAAACTCGAGACTTGACTTACTTCGAATTTAAACTCCGAGTCTCGTACTTTTTCCAACAATGCCCACTCCTTGACCATCAAATGTGCGATGCTTGACTTCCGACTCAATGTATCGGTTACCCGATTGGCCTTTCCGGGATGATATAGTATATCACAGTCATAGTACTTTAACAACTGTGCCCACCGACGCTGCCTCATGTTTAACTTCTTTTGAGAAAATAAATATTTGAGGCTCTGATGGTCAGTATATATATGAAATTTCTCTCCACATAAATAGTATTGCCAAATCTTCAGGGCGAATACTATTGCGGCTAATTCTAAGTTATGCGTCGGATAATTCAACTCATGCGGCCTTAACTGCCTTGACGCGTAAGCCACTACTTGTCCATTTTGCATGAGTACGCATTCCAATCCTTTCAACGATGCATCACTATAAATTTCGTATCCTCCAGGTCCTGATGGAATAGTCAACACCAGTACTGTCATCAACCTATGCTTTAATTTCTGAAAACTCCTATCACATTTGTCTGTCTATTCAAATTTCGTTTCCTTTTTCAACAAATATGTCAACGGTGTTGCTATTGCCGAAAATCCTTCCACGAAGCGACGGTAATATCCAGCCAAATCTAGAAAACTCCGAACTTCTGTTACCGTTGTCGGTCTCGGCCACTTCATTACCGCCTCAATCTTCAATGAATCCACTGATATTCCTTCCTTAGAGATCACATGTCCGAGAAAGGCTACTCGATTGAGCCAGAATTCGCACTTGCTAAACTTAGCATACAGTGCGTTCTCTCTTAAAGGCTGCAACACTCTACCCAAATAAAATTCATGCTCCTTTAGGCTCTTCGAGTACATCAATATGTCATCTATAAACACGATTACGAATTGATCTAAGAATTCCTTAAACACCCGATTCATTAGATCCATAAAGGCAGCAGAGGCGTTCGTTAATCCGAACGGCATTACCGTAAATTCATAATGCCCATATCTCGTCCTAAATGCCGTCTTCGGTATATCCTCCTTCCTAATCCTCAACTGATGATATCCCGTTCTCAAATCTATTTTTGAGAATACCGAAGCCCCTTGTAATTGATCAAACAAATCATCAACCCTCGGTAAGGGATACTTATTTTTAATCGTCACCTAATTCAGCTGCCTATAAACAATACATAACCTCAACGATCCATCTTTCTTTCTTACAAACAAAACTGGCGCTCCCCACGGAGACGTACTCGGACGAACAAATCCCTTGTCTAACAACTCTTGCATTTGCACCTTTAACTCCTTTAACTCCGACAATGACATCTTATAAGGTGCCTTCGACATTGGCTCAGTTCCAAGTGCCAACTCGATTACAAACTCTACTTCCCTTTTTAGTGGTAATCCCGACAATTCCTGAGGAAACACATCGAGATATTCACACACCACGGCTATATCATCTAGCTTCGGCTCTTCAGCCATCGAATCAACTACAGCTACTAGAAATCCTTGACACCCTTCACTCAACAACTTCGACATTTCTAGCGACGAAATCTATGGAATTGAGGGTCCCCCTCGATTTCCCACAAACTTGAATTCCGGATGTCCAATGGGATTAAATTGGATCACCTTGCTATTGCAATCCATTACGGCCCTCTGCTTAGATATCCAGTCCATTTCCACTATCACATCGAAATCATACATGGGTAGAACCGCTAAATCAATATTTTCCTCCCTATCCCCAATCATGATCTTACAGTTCAGACACTCCAACGAAACCAGCATCTTATCATTTAAGGGAGTCGTCACGCCTATCACAACATCAAGCAACTGCAGTTCTATTCCAATCAGCTCAACAAATTACTCAGATATAAAGAAATGCGACGCTCCAAGGTCAAACAAAGTATACGCAGCATGGTTACACAGAGAAATCGTACTAGTGACAACCCTGGCGCGTTCTCAATTTCTCTTCTGTCCATGACGTACACTCGTTCTTGCGCCTGTGGCCTATTCTGATTGGCTGTCTGGGCCGCTCCTGTCACGCCCCGAATCCCACGGTACGCAACGTCCCTACCTTGGTCGATACATTCGCGACGTCCCAGGAAGCGTCGCCGACCCAACGCTCAAACAGAGAACAAAGCACAAGCGGAAGCAAATAAATAGGCAAACCCTGACAATAATATTAATACGAGACAATGGATAGCACAACAAACAATCAAATATAACTGAAAATATGTATTCTTTATAATACTTATCAAAACTCTTTTACAGCATTTGCATAAACACAACATAAATACATTCAAACCAAAAGGGTCAGTGAACGGCCACTACTAACCAAAAAAAGTAGGTGGCTAGGGTGAGTCGAACGAAACCTAAAAGGAGGATTACAGTAAAAAAGGTACCATCCTCCCTACCAAACTCGGGTTCCTTCTACGGCTCCCAGTCAGGGTCTGAAAACTCTGAAGAATCCTCTGACGATCTCTCGCTCGACTCGAACTCCTCTGATTCTGTGGCCTGGGCAGCTACCCAATCATCTTCTGAATTCGACTCCAACTCGGGGTCTATATACAGCCCTAACTTTTCATATGATCCTACCTCTACATCTGATCCCACCTCAGCTATCTCTCCATCCTATTTCGGATCTAACTCCATAGCCTCCGGCTCCTGCTCCTCATCTTCCATCAGCTTTGGATCCTCGTACCACACCCTGGCTCTTGGTCCATATCCATAGACTCGTCGACAGTCGGGGGATCTACGATGTCGCCATCGGCCATCTGAGGTATCATTACCCTACCTATATCTATCGAAACGTCGAATGTCCTGAGGGGTCGCTCGATATTTCCGTCTACATCTTTCAAGCACCAAGTTACGTATTCTTGAGTATGGTAAAAGTACTCACCCGCGTTCACGAAGACTACATAATGGTATCTCACATATGCCTCCCCGTTCCTAGCGGGGTGCACCCTCGAAATCGAATGAATCTACGTAGGGATCCTAAAAAGAGGCGGCAGCTTCGGCATACTCAAGGCTGGGGGTCTGAAAAGGTGGGTTATTATAACTATGAGACGAATCTCAGCGAGTACAACCCCTAAACCTAGGCTAGACTAACATGCATTCTCCTGACAGGTATAATATAATCAGCAAAGCAATACAAAATCACAATCATCCTCCGACCAGGACCCTCGGCCCCTGATCACTTACCTGGCTGACCCTACAGGTTAGCATTTCAATATAATGCTCAACTCACATACACGAACGCGTTATCCATATGTACGTTATACGCATGCTGACGCTCATTAGTGTCGAATCACATGCCATTCACCGAGTCTCACATACTCGCACATTGGCCCACGCATTCTTATGCATGCATATGTTATTTTCATGCCATATCCATGTCACGGCCAGTAGCCCACACTAGCACACTAGCAAATGCTCGATTTATCATTTCATTCAACTCGCGTAAAACGCATCAGGTCTCTTTCTTAATCTCAACACTTCGTGGCCAGCGTAAAAACGCATTCCCGGCCCAATATCTCTAGCCTGCTACAAAGTGCATGAGGCGCAACACTGATCTCCTTACGTACCAGAGCTCGCGTAACACGCATCAGGTTGGTCGTCTTCCATATGTACCGGGCATCGTCCTGTTACAAAGTGCATGAGGACGGCACACCCCGCGTAACACGCATCAGGGCGAAATGTGATCACACATACACACGGCCAGTTATTATCTGAACCTCGCGTAAAACGCATCAGGGTATTTTAGGTGATCACATGCTCATGTCAGGCACGCATTCTCGCACAATTTCGTCACATGCCTTATTCTCAGCATACCCAATGCGTGACCATGAAATGCAACATAGTGCAACATGAGCATCAATAAACCATAGGCACTCAGTCAAATCAAAGCCACCACACAGTGCCCAATCTACAATTAGTATGCTCACTTGGCCAATTAGTACCGTGCGGCCCAATTCACAATACACAATTCGATAATCAATTCAAGCCGTCAATTGGCCAACCACACTCCGCATGATTCAGCCACACGAGCACGCAACATGGCATTTCACAATTAAGCACAATTAATCACCAATCAATCAACAGCCAATCACTCTAGGTAATTCCGGCCATTCAGCTAACAATTCTTATTGTCCATTATAATCCGGTACATTCCTCAAAGTACGGACAGCCACTATTCCATCAATCCGAGCCCAATAATTATCTATAATAATCCCACTAAATTCCTCAGATTTTATTTTCACCAATCGGTCCTCAATCCTGTCCTAAATATACACCGATAACACCTAAGCCAGTCCAGAAAATGCACCGCCAATCCTAATCCAGGCTTAGGAAGTATACTCACTTAATCCAACTTCACGACGATGAGGAACGGCGGGCGATCACTGGTGAACGGTAGAACCGGCAGCGGCGTTCTGGCAGTGACGTACGGACGGCGACGTACGGACACGTACGGGGGACGCGTACGGACAACGTACGGACGGGTGATGTACGTCGACGTACGGAAGGCTGAAGTGTCACGGCGACAGCAGCTCGGCTGTTCAAGCTCCGACGCAGTGGCGGTGAAGCTCCGGCATCCTTGGGCCGAGAGAGAAACGGCGAGAAAGAGAGAGGGAAAGAGAGAGGATGGTCGGATGAGGGTGAGGCTGAGGCTGGGGCTAAGGTGGACAGCGACGACGGATCGGCGACTAGCTCCGGCGAGCGGCGACGGCGATCCAGCGGTGCTTGGCTCACAAACGGCGGGAGGAGGAGAACCGGCAGAGGAGGAGCTACTCGGTGGGGGGGGTTTGGCCGAATGAGGGAGGAGGAGAGAGAGAGAGAGAGTACAACCTTGGTCAAATATTGAGGATTGGTGGTGACACTTGTCGCGATCCTAAGCGATTTCCCATTTTGCCCTTGATCCAACGGTCTTCGTTCGTTCCAATCCAATAATACAAGGGTAAAATAGTCTTTGAGTCCAATAATTGAGCTGATCCAATATTTAAAATATTTTTCTTAATTTCTGAAATTTTCGGAATTAAATTTGGCCTAGGGGCAAAACGGTCATTTTTCTTGTCCCGGGTCGAAATTCCATTTTTCGCCCGTACCAACCCCAAATGTGTGTGACCAACATAATATGGCGTCGGATTCTCAAAAATAGTCTCTTAAACCCTCGAAAATCAACTCCAAAGTCCAGAGGGCAAAATCGTGATTTTCTACTTTTGGGTCGAAATTCCATTTTTCGACCGTAACAACTCCAAATATACATGGCCACTCTAAAATAACGTCGATCTTGCAAAATAGTCGTATACGGTCCCGAAAATCGATGACCAAGTCCGGGTTTAATTTCGTGATCAAATCTCGCTAAATTTCCAATTTCAGGGTCTCTCACTAACAGGCGACTGTTTAGGGGTTACGCGTATCAACCTAGGGTTATCTGAGTCATGATGATCCCGATCATTGAGAGAATGAGAAATTATCACTAGTTTCAGAGGTCGCGATCGTTCGGCTTAAGTTCAGGACTGATTGGCTATGTGTACTTTCGGTCGTGCAGAATCACTTGTGATCCGATTGTACTTCGTTGGCCTTGGCCAAACCATATCTATCGCTTTTCCTAAAATCGGCCTATATCGGTCTAAAATAGTCTCTTATCAACTCTCATGATCGGTGTCCGATTCACGATCGGGTCTCTAGTCCACGTACAGTTTCCTAGTTAGCCATACCCTATTGGTTAGTATCCTAAGAGTGATCAGCTCTGGGTGAGACTTACTAAAATAAAATGCAAAATAATATCCATTTTATTGATCCCGGAACTACATCGAAATTGAGGCTGTTACAGCTCTAATCTGATTCCCGTTCCTGGGTGATGGCAACGCAGGCGATCTATTTTGCCTGAGATTGGGGCAATACCTCACATGATGATCAAATCCGCCACATCCAAAACATACTCCGCCCCGGGTTGGACAAGGTCCATTTCCATGCCTTCCCCCACATACCGTACATGGACCACTCTGATTTCGGGCCGACTTCCCTATATTTCTTCTAATAGGAGGGACAAAACGTCAATTACCCGACATCGGCCTCTTCCCGAGATTACGATTGTCCCTACCCTGGACAAACCTCGACCCAAATGTGGCTGCCCTGTCTACCTGATCCTGCTTAAGAACCTGAGCCCTATCAAATATTTTCTCATAAGTACTCAAATTCACCAGTGATAACTAGCTACGAATATCAGCTTTCAAGCCATCTCGAAATCTTCGCGCCTTATCCTCGAGATGTTCTACCATTCTCGACCTAAACTTAGACAATCTAGCAAATTCCGCCTCATATTGATATATCGTCATCTGGCCTTGGCGGAGTCTCATAAACTCTGCTAGCTTTCTTTCCCTAGCGCTTGCCGAGAAATACTTTTCATAAAAACTCGAGGTAAAAGCAGCCCGAGTCCGGGTAGTATCTTCTGGAAATATTCTATCCCTGATGGCCTTCCACCAATCATTCGCATTATCTTGTAACTGATATACAGCTAGGGTTACTTTCTCATTCTCAGTGCACCCTAACACCTCAAAAGCTTTCTCAAGTTCGTCTACCCATCGAGGTGCAGCCTCAGGGTCACCTCTTCCAGAGAATTTAGGTGGTTTCAACTTCATAAACTAGTCGACCAATTGGTACATTTGTCTATTCACATTCACTTGCCCCTACCCTTGATTTCCGTTATTATTATTAGCAGCAGCGGCCACAGCGGCCTCGGCAACTTGGGCAATCGTAGCAGCTTGTTCCTGAGTCTGCTGTCCTATTAGATTATCGATCTGTTCTAAGGTCTTCATAACTGCTTCCATTCTAGGATCCTCCGCAAGTCTAACATCAATTCTGGGGTCCACTGCAGCTCCAATATCAACTCCAGGGTTTTCTATCGCTCTAGCACCTAATCCGAGGTCCTCTACAGCTCCTGCTCGAGCACAACCTCTACCTCTTGTTCCTCTTTCTACGCCCCTTCTTAGGACTCTTCCTACATCTCTTCCTTCGCTGCTCATTATTTCAGCTTTCTACCACTCTTCTACCTGCTATAATTCCACTCAGGAATTAGTAACCTAGGCCAACTAGATCAGTCTAGTCCTAGGCAGTGAATTAACGCAAGAATTCACTCAGCAGGCAATCAATCACTACAAGCACAAAGCCACAATCAATAGGGTTTGACTACTTACCTCGGGTCTAGACACACCTGCACTTCAATCATCACAACAATCATTTCACTCAATCAATTACAATAACCAGTCTGGAGGCACATGTAGCTTATTCCGCCCTATGACTTACTAAGGTCTCCCTTATTTACTACCCCAAGATCTTTGCTCCTTATCACTCCAACTTCGACCAGTTTAGATCGAGCTGTCATCGCTCTGATACAAAACCAAACCGTGATGTCACGTCTCGAATCCCATCGAGCACGCGACACACTTCTCTGATCGATTAATGCGACATCCCAGGGTATCGCCGACCTCACTTAATATTATCAGAGATTTTATACGATCAACGGAAACTACAAATACCCGGACAATTTAAAACTGGGGAGAATAAGGAGAATACACATATTCATTTCTCATTCAAACTCACATAATATTCACAATTTACAAGCCACCAATATACATATGCATACCGTACTACAACCACCAATATCAAAATGATCGATGACCTGGATATTCTATCATAAAAAATGGTATACCTCCAAAAAGTCTAATTTCAACCTCTACGCTAGCCCCTACGTCCTTTGCTCGGCGTCCACTCTGAGTCTGATTCCTCGTCCTCTAAATTTGAATTCCCTTGAACAGTCTGTTCCTCCGAGGACTTCGACTCTGCCTCAATCTCGATCGGGTGGTTTATGTCACCCGACTCAGCGGGAACCCTGTCCCATTCCTCCTCAGCCGACTTCTCAAAGAAATCATCCTTCGGTACAAAATTGGGGTCCATCCAGTACTCATACGGAGGAATGTACATCGGTTCTTCTTCTGGCTCGTTCTCAGGCTCAGCAAGTTCACCCTCAGGTTCCGCCTCGGGTTCTCCGTCCTCTGGTTCTTCCTTTGGAATTGGTTCAAGATCCACGTCCATTGGATCGTCTCTAGCTAGAGACTCTTCCGGCTCCGGCTCGTGCTCAACCCCTAAAGATCCTGGTGCTGCAGGCACTGACTGCAGTCCAGACTGCGCCAGACTAATCTCCACACTAGTCAATTCGCCATTAGGAGGAAGTATAGCAGACGGGTCCCAGTCCCCAATTCCATCGAAGGGGACGTCGAATCCGCGGACGGGACCAAACTTATCTATCCCGTCTCTGAAGAACCGCGCAATATAAGTATAGGGTTCCCACAGGGGTAATCCTACGTCTACAAAAACTACTGTAGTATATTTAATCCAGGTCATATGGTCATCTATAGGAAACTCTACAACGTCATGTTCGGTATGCATTGGTACTCCAAAACGCTCAGACGGCGGCGGCGGAGGAGGATTCATTGATTAGGTCGGGATTTTGAAAAATATTTGGTTGAAAACAACCATGAGAATACATCTCAATAAGTACACCTCTAAACCCCACCTAGGCTATCACGTACCTCTAGGCAATTACAAAACACAATCACACACCCAACCATCACGTAGCAGGCACATCATTTATTCTTACCTAAGCCTATCCTGCGTGTAACCTGCACGTTAGTCACAACCACATCATATGCAATCACATGCATGTTCAAATCTCATTTCACACATTCGTTCCGATTTCATCACATCTTTTCCACACCACTCGCCAGTGACCCGCGTAATGGTACCGCCTCAGGTTCACTGCGACCAACTCATCACAACACTCCAGGGCCCGCGTAATGATACCGCCTCAGGCCGTGTATCTTGCCCGCGTAGTTGTACCGCCTCATGCTCAACACCCACCACCTACGACACAACCCGCGTAATGGTACCGCCTCGGGTTGGTCGTCCTCCGATAATACCAGGCATCGTTTCGCGTAATAATACCGCCTCAGGACGGAAATATCCTCGCGTAGTGATACCGCCTCAGGGATTTCCACGATCACACATGCCACACCACACACAATCTCTTGCTCATTCACATGCTTAATACTCACTTGCCACTCAATTGGCTAATCACACGTGGCCCGTGCACACAACCATTCACATATATTTTGCATGCCCACTAAGCATTCAACATGGCCAATTTGACAATCAATTCAATCAGGCCCAAGCGTGCACATAACAAAGCCCATTGAAATCAATCAATTACACAATAATGCACCCAATTTCACTACCACAACTCAGCCACCATACAAACACGCCATCAACATACAAATTAGCATTTTTCCATATCAAAACCACTACAAATAAGTTCCAGCTCTTCACGACATTTTCACGAAATTCCGAACCGGATCTAATGGCACTAATCACACACCAAACAGCACATCACAGCACTCCAATTAGCAATTTGCAGCCATCGATCGGCCTCTAAAAATCCGCCAAAATCTTTCGATTTCAATCCTAAGGCCCGCTAATCATTTCCGCTCCTAAAATCGTGCTAATCCGCATCTATTAAAACCCGAATCCACCCTAATTTGTCCGTCGATACCCGACGTTCTAAATAAGTTTTAGGGCGCGACTTACCAAAACTCTAGATTAATGCGGCTAGAGCGGAAAGCGGTGGCGATCGGCAGTGAATGGCGGCGAGCGGCGGCGCGGCGGCGCGGCTTGGCGGCATGGACGGCATGCGGCAGCGGCGGCTTCCTTGCCGCGGCTCATGGCCACACGAGCGGAAGGGAGAGAGAGAAAAAAGGGACGGCAGCGTGAGGGGCTGGCGGCTCAACGGCGACGCGGCGCGGCACGGCGGGCGGTGGCCGGCGATCGGCGATCGGCGATCGACGACTCGGCGAGGGGAGGGGGGGTCGGCGGTGAGGGGAGGGGACGGAGCCGAAGGAGAGAGAGAATGGTCTTGGTCTTTTAATGGTCAAACCAATAATTTAGAGGCCAAAATGACGATCATGCCCCTCTCTCACAATCCAAATCGATGGCGCAGATTTGATCTTATCTTGAAATCGACAGCCGAGATCAAATCTTTTCCAAAAATATCCAAGGGTAATTCGGGAATTTCATAAAATTCTAAGGGCAAAATTGTCCAACCAAAA
Source organism: Syzygium malaccense (assembly GCA_031216405.1). Classification (NCBI taxonomy): domain Eukaryota; kingdom Viridiplantae; phylum Streptophyta; class Magnoliopsida; order Myrtales; family Myrtaceae; genus Syzygium; species Syzygium malaccense. The sequence continues at coordinate 7,432,677 of CM062256.1, read as the reverse complement.
AGTTAGGGCAAAATGACAAAATGCCCTTCCCTCTTAAAACTTGCATTTTATAAATCCCCAAGGGTAAAATGGTCACTTTCCTCATTTCTCGCCAAAATTGAATTTTTCTGAAGGATTCGGGAAAAACAAAAATTGCACATTCCAACCACAACGTCGTCCTAGCACCCCGTCGTGACTTCCTAATTTTCTGATGTCCAATTTGGGCTCAATTAAATAATTAAATTTTATTAAACGCAACCCTAACGTTTCTCAAACTAACGGGCAGCTTTTTGGGGAAATTCGCATATTCGACCCGTGACTGATAATAAATCGAGTCACGTGCAAGTTCATTCGGTTCGTGACGATTTCTGTTGTCATTTAAATCGCGAGGATCGACCACTAGATCCGAGAGGCACGATCATTTAGTATAGGTTCAGGATCATTCGTCAATTCATTTCGTAGTTCAGTGGAATCACCCGCGATCCACTACTATGACAGTGGTGGACTAACCCCTGGCTATCTTTGGATCGGTCAACAGTGGCTCAAAATGTCACCTCGGCGATTTTATGATCGAAATTCAATTCACGATCGAATTTTCTCTTAGTTGCGTGAATTTAAATCCCTAATTAGCCTTTCCATAATGGTTAGTATCCCAGGAATAATAAGTTCCGGGCGAGCACTAACTACGAGTACGTTCATAAAATCAAGCATTTCATAAATCTCACATGGACAAATTTTGAGGATGTCACAAAAATAGTAAGTTGGCATAAAAAGGAAGACCCTAGTACAAGTGAACTAGAAAATGCAATTGAAACATAGAAATACGGACAATCACTTTTGATTTAATAACTCAGGCCACAACATCCTTCGGGGAACCCAGATACCCCTCGGGCATCTCGCTCTCACCACGGCATTGCGAGGACATCTGGGGACCCCTGTTGCCCCCAGGCATTCGGAGGAACCCATTATCCCTCCAGGCATCTCAACTCTGGGGCATCGTTGTTATAGGGATCGATAGAACAGTCACACTTACAATTCCACAAGTCTTAGCGTATACAGTGCAGCAATTTAGAAAATGTCATTTGCAATTGCTAATGCAAAGGAAACATCTCACTAGAAAGCTCAGAGTGTGTACATTACATCTCCAGGAGATATCAAATCGAGATTCCAATGTTTTCACCTAAGAAATAGTGAATAATTGCAAAAAGGTAAAACTGGGCAGCTTTGCACCGTTTTTGAAATCTAAATTAAATATATAGCATATGAACTCCAAAAATTCTAAATTTTGAATATGTCATAGAAGATACCTTAATAAACATTTTTCATGAGGACTTGAAGTCTAAATATTTTTGTAAATGCCTCATTTATTAGCTCAGAGCCAGACCAAAACTAGCCCGCTAGAACATAATGATTGAACTTCAAGAAATACTCGTTTCGCAAACCAAACCTTTTCAAAACACTTCGAAAATTTTATATGCTGTAGACATGGATTTCTTTAATAACTTTTGTGAAGGAAGTATATCCAATTTCGACCTAGAAATGTTTATAAAATTTCGATAAGACATAAAGGTCACTGATTTTACTGTACTAGACAGATTTAACACAGTAAGAAATAGGGTTTTCGTGCAACCCATTTGACTTAGAAAAATCTGAATTTAAAGTATATTATACTTTAAGATGTTTTGAACGAGAAATTTTCCCAAAATTCGACCCACAAAAAGCTCTATAAAAATGGAAAATGGTAATGGTCCAGCAGTTCCGATTCTGGAAATCAAAGCAAAAGTTCAAGAAGTAACCCAAAACTTGAACCGTACGAATTTTTGTTCAAGAAACCCCCAAACCAGAAGCTAACCTCCACATGCACCATCCATCTCCATCAAGATTCAGCAAAATAAGTTTAATTCACAACTTGAATCCACGAATAACGCATGAAATCACCATTCAAACCGAAAATTACGCATGCAAGGTTGTGCCTACTCAAGTTCAAACCGAAAGTTGCACATGCAAGGGCCACGCCGAGCAATAACGGATTTACACAGCATAGATTAGAAAACATTTGCTTGCTTATTGATACTCGGATTCCTGCGAATCTTTGTTGATCGACCAGCGTTCTTGTGGGCGGAGTGACGCGCGTCTGTGCGGTACAAATGTCGGCCGAGCGAGTGAGCATGAGTGGTGAGTGGCCGGGAGCGTGAGTGTTGCCCGAGATGAAGAAAACCGAAGGAAAGGAAGAGAGAAAGTTGCTGGTTCCCTGTGAGCGTTCGAGAGTGTGGGCGACCGAGTGCAACGTGGGGAAGGCAGCGGCATGAGCAGGTGGCAAGAAGGAAGGAGAGAAACGGTGGTCAATGGGCAGCAAGGTGGCAAGAGGAAAGAAGAGGGAGTGGCAAGGTGGGTCAAGGGGAAGAGAAAACGGTTATGAGTGAACATGGGAGAGCTAGGTGTCAAGTGGTGGCATGAATAGAGGAAGTGATGTAGCTGATGGTGGCATCTATGGTGATGCTGGCGTGGAGGTTGGAAAATGAAAGGGAAGTGGCCAGCGGCAGAAGTGGATAGGGATGTTAGCGGCTGGTGTCCCAGCGGTGATGGCGCAGCGATGGATGGGTCGTGCAGTGGCTAGTGTGGCGATGACGTGGTGACGCGGTGGTGAAAATAGTGATGGTAATGGTGATGACGTAGTGATTTCCAAACTTTCCGAAATTGCCACTTCCCAACTTCCATTTATGAACGTTCTCGTCGGCACCATTTATTTGTTCACTTTGTTCGTTAAACGAACCGACGAAATTTTGGGATGTTACATCACCTGCGTTGCTCGATGAAGGTATGCTCGACTACGGTGCTCACAACTACTTGGATATTGGATGGACACTTTGCTCGTCGATGATGCTCGCAATTAGAAGAAAGTACCACAACGAATAAGCATTGTTGAGTGTTGATAAAATCGGGAAGTTACTTAAAATAAGATGACTAAAGACAACATAAAGGAAGAAAAGGCCAAATTAGGAAGAAAATGCTAAGGTTTGATTTAATTCCTTCTCTCTTGGAGGCTCTGATACCATGCAAATATTTTAAAATTTTCAAGAGAGAGGAAAAGAGAATCAATAAAGACTACATCTTTACTCAATTGGCTAAGTTATTAAAGGGTATTTATACCGAACAATATACATAGGAAAAGAATTTAACTATCTTACAGGGATCGTGAAATATTAAATAAGATCCCTAATATTTAATAATATCTCTAATGATATTCTCTAACAAGGAAATCTCTAATCTCCGTAAATATACTCCATCATACTCCAATTTCTGTGCTTCAGCTCACACATCTTCCTTCTAATCTCTATTCCACTTTCTTTCTAGGACATGGAAGTCCATCACGGGCACTCGAGATCACACTTACAGTGCTAAGTGGGTCAAGAATGGCAGTGACGTAATTCTTGTAATCCTCCGGGGCCAATGTGTGTACTAGCGAAAGAGGAGTTCTTTGCGGGAGGGTAACGTAAACGAAGATATTTTATGGTGCAGCCATTCGCCCATTCTCAGTCTCACCAAGCCTTCAACATTCAAACCCCCTCTCTCTTTCTCTCTCTGCGGGGCTCTACTGCTAGTAGTTAGTGCCAACCCTGTGGCGTGCAATTAATAACGAGGCGCGAGGCTTTCATTGATGCCAAAGCTAAACAGAGGTTGCTTTTCACATCGTCAGGTCAGTGTCCGAGGTCCGAGGGCTTTGATTCAGCTGGTTGCGTTTCTCACCATCTCACCCATCAGAATTAAATGCGAGGATCGCGTTGCAGGATCCGATTGCCGATTGTTATCGATTCTGCAGGTTCCTCAGCTGTGCTGCTTCGTGAAGTAAATTGCAGTGACTCCTCCATTTGAAATAGCCAACGCAGTCCAGTTCCGGCAGAGAAGAAGGAAGAAGAAAGAGAAGATGAGACCCAAGATTTACATCTTTGGCGACTCCATCACCGAAGAGTCCTTCGGCGGCGGCGGTTGGGGCGCTTTGCTTGCCCACCATTTCTCTCGGACGGTAACAGTTTCCTCGTCTGGTTTTTTCGTCTTTTTCGAGAAGAAAGATAAAATGAATTTAATTCGTGACGTAACTATTGTTTTTGTCTCGCTTGTCTTGGAAAAACGCTTCCTTCGAGTGTCGTGGCCTCATATTTGATTGTGATACATACTGATTTAGTTCTTTATTCTTTTATTTTGGAAGTTTATATTGAGTGATTTAGATTGATTAACCCTAAGTTGAATGTGGATCACTTAGGCGGATGTGGTGCTGAGAGGGTACAGTGGTTACAACACGAGGTGGGCTCTGAAGGTGCTGGACAAGGTTTTCCCGGCGGCAGGCAGCAGCGACGACGCGCCGCTCGCGATCACCGTCTTCTTCGGGGCGAACGACGCTTGCCTCCCGGATCAGTGCTCCGCCTTCCAGCACGTGCCCCTCCATGAATACAAGCAAAACCTCCACTCCATCATCTCCACTTTCAAGGTACGTTACCATCTCGGTGAATTTTGTTGTCCTCTATAGTTGTCGATGCACGCACATACCCACTTGGCCTCGTTGTTCCTAATAAGTTTAATTAAGTGGCATCAGTCGCATACGAAGAGACGACGGTGTGATGAAGTGGATGGTGCAGGTAGGGACAAGAGAAGTGACTGGTTGGAGGGAGTGACTTCTATATAAAGAGATAAAATAAAACTTATATTATAAGACTGACGACGTATGTTTTAATATTTTTAAGGCTACTATTCCTAGAGTATGGTGCACATGTAGACAACATTATTGTTGGCAATTTTGAATTTCCTAAAAACCACACAAACTATAATTATTCACAAAATTCATTTGTAAAGGGATATAACCAACTCGCTTAGATGCTTGAGCATGTTCAAGTTATTTTAACAGTCATTTATAGTTCGGCACATTATTTTTTGAATCCATTCCTTTTTAACTATGTTGTATGACTTCTTTCTAAAAATCAAAATGGGTTTAAAGTCCAAATATCGTCCACGCATCTGCCGTTTGGATGAGGGGACGATGGATTAGGGATGCTTGGAAAAGTAAAAAAACTGAGGTTGTTAAATTATTATGAGTCCTCAAATTCTCGTCGTTCTAGAAACTATCGACGACAAAATGATAAACTTGAAACTGACTAATAAGAATATCATTCTTGTATCTTATCTTAAATTTGTAGAGATTGAAAAGTGTTGGGCTCAACCTAATTCCTATCGTTTTCTTCTATCCCTTTCTTTGACTTCCATTTTACGTAAAAATCCCACTACAAAGTGAAAGTGGAATGCCTCACCTTTTCACCTTCTTTCTTCTTTCTGACACCTCCACCCAAAATTAATCCCAAAAGAAAAAAACCAAAAAAGTCCACCCAAAAACTACAGTGGCCATAACTGGGGGAGGTGTTATTTATGACTAATGCTCGCATGCGGCTCATACGGGGTGGGTTAACGTAGGTCGGGAGTACCCATAAGCATCTTAGTGAATGCATCCCCGAGTTTTAGTGGTTGGTCTAGGAAAAGAAAGATGTGAGCAGATCAAGATCGTTAAACAACAGGTCTTACAAGTTTCATAGATTTACGTAGTTTCTTTCCACTTATCAACTTAAATATTTTTGTTGGACTTTTTAATATGGTACGAGAGTTAGTGCTATTCCTTTCACTTATGTATATCCACTCCTATTAGTCAAATTAGTCAAATTCCAGGTGTAGCTCCAAATCTGGCTTTGCATGTAAGATGGGTATTGAAATATAGTCCTGTATCGTTTGACAACGATTTAAATTTTGGGTTTGGACTTTCTAATAAAGATCATGGATCGAAAAATTTGTTAGCATATGGTTCGGGTGAATGCATCTCGAGATCATTTCAATAAACATGACGTGATAAGTCTAATGAGATCTATCAGGTTCAAATCATTCGATGTTTTTGAACGCATGCAATGGTTTTTCTAATTTATATAAAAAGGGATGGTGCCAAAAAGACTCTGGGTGCGTGAGGCCCAGTTGTCGCTATTGATGTTTCCCACGCACCCTCTGCTTCTATGAAAATGGGGCTCGATTCATCTTTTGGTGGTGAGATCAAGTTCGAGTGCGAGAGCAAGCGCCTGTCATTCTCAATGCCCTCCTTTTTGACAAAAAGTCGAGAGATTGCATCGCATCGCAATTAGTGTAGTTGGATGGTCCAGCCTATCACGAGATCTTTTCTTATCAAAAGAATTGCATGCTTAGGATCATGAGCGTGGTTCCTTTTGTTGATTTAATTATTTGACTCCTTCTATAGGCTCGGTGTTGATGAGCTTTATGATGTCAATGGACCCACGATTTTGGTGTTTACAATAATGGCTCATAGTGCCTTAGGGATGGCGAAAAATCCCCGCCCGTAGGGTGGTGTGGGGGCAAGACGGGGGACGAAATCGCTGCCCACGCAAGGCATGAGGTGGGAATAGAATCTCCCCACGGTCCCGCCCCGCTCTTGCTGCTCGGCATTGTCCACATTTACTAGCTCTCTTTTTGGCTGTGTCTTTCGTCATGAGCTATAATGTTATTACTAAGTTTCATTCACCATATATCTCTCTGACCTCATCTAGAATTTAACAGATATATTTGCTAACAGCATCTCTTAATGTCTCGTTCCTTTGAAGTTGTTTCATGCTCCTCGCCTTGCCCACGTCAATAGATCATCCCGCACGGGGTGTGTGCCAGGCTACTCTTTTGAGGCGCGGGGGGAAGGTTGACCCCATTGCCATCCCTACATTAGCCAGTTGGTATGGTTTTTAGAACAGAGAAACCGTGAAATTGTCTTTGTCCCTCGATGACTCGGTGGTCATGGCCAGGAAGTATTTTACACACTCTAACCATATCAGTGTCGTCTTGGTGATGTTGTTATCTTGTATTTGATTGATTCTGACCGCCACTTTTCTCAAGAAGCGCAATATAACTTCTCTTGTTCGGAAACATGGTGGTCTGATTTGAGTTGGTCAGTGTTACTGGGTTCCCATTCTACTAGCAGCTTCATAGTAATTGTTATTTCAGTGCTTGGCCATTCAGTCTTTTCCAATTAGGTTAATTTTACATATTTGAAGTCACTGTCCCGATAGATTAATAGATCTACAGTTATATGATTGATGATTTCTTTAGGATTAAAAAACATCAAGTTTAATTTTTTTATTAGGCATGGCTAATCAAACTTCTTATGCCATGTGATTTAAATGTGCACTTTATACAATTCAAATAGCAGGTGATGTTTGGCTACAGTCTTCAAGGACACTTAAGTATTTGTTTTCCATTGATAAAGTAATGAAGCCTGGGACTGACAGATGTATTGTGATCATCTTATCACTCTTAAATGGCTACTCAAGCAAGGAACTGCGAATGCGCAGTATTAGCATGATTGAAGCTACAAAATATGCATACATAATTACATAAATATATATATTTATTTATTTATGGGCTTCTTAAGTGAATAAGTTATTTAGAGTTTGTTGATCTGAAAACCCTAATCCCTATATGCTTCATCCAAAGATGACCTAGGAGGGATCATGTATTCATGGTCATAATTTGCTCAATGGCTGTTGTGCTTTCCCCTTCAATCTGTTGCGTGAACTGGCTTCTGCAGTTGCAGGAGTATTAAACTGAATTCGAAGCTTCCTACACCATAAATATTATCTAAAATGAAGATCCGTGGACCAAATTTGTTAGTCTCTAAGAGACGTAATCAAGTAGAATTCCCTGATCCTAAGTTTTGTTTCGTTTTTATTAATTGTAAATGGAATAAGCTAAGCATCATGTAGTTGTGTTCCTGATATTCTCCTCAGTTTCATGATCTCTTTCGTTTACCAATTTTCAGAAGCGATGGCCCAAGACTCAGATTCTTCTCATCTCTCCTCCTCCAATTGATGAAGATGCTCGCCTCAAGTACGTATTCTTTGGCATCTAAAGTTTCAATGCTTCTCATGCACTTACTGATGTTGTGTACTAATATTACTTTTGCCTTTGGGTCATTACTGGTGTTGTGCGGTGACATATGTCCATTTGCTGAATTTGGTGATTTGACTTATCTAGAAGTAGCTTATGATGGAGAGAGCTTTTGAGTAGAATTCGATGGTGATGCAGATTTCCTTATGTCGAGAATCCGATGGGCATGCCTGAAAGAACTAATGAAGCTGCCGGTGCGTATGCTAAAGCTTGTGTTTCTGTAGCAGCGGAATGTGGGTTTCCAGTTGTCGATCTCTGGACCAAAATGCAACGGTTCCCAGATTGGGGAAAGGCCTGTCTAAGGTACTATACTAGTCTACACAACATATCTATTTCAGTCAAAGAATTAGAATGCAATTTCGCATGTTATGGCCACATTCTTGCGACATTCCGGTGGTTCAAAATTCTACATGGTGACGGCAGAAACTGTTAATTGCTCTTATCATTGTGATTTCTTTCTATTCTTCTAAAGTGTAAACATACTGCATATGCGCTGAAAAAAAAATTACGGATATAATGGACTCTTCTCCAGAGAGAGCAGATTTTACTTTAATTGAAGAGAGAGGGTGTCCATGTAAATCTAAATCAATTTTTAGGGTTAATTTGCTGATTATGTTGTTCTAGTCGGCAGATTGCCTGCTTCCAGAAAGAATTAGGCTTTTATTTCACGATAGACGCTGGACTGGTGACAATCGTACAATATGCCGAGTTTGAAGTGATTACTCAATATATTCTCATTGACCCGATATCTGCCTTGAGTAAATAATATTATGCACTCATCTTTTTATGTAATTGTTTTTTTTTTTTTTGGTAAGATCTTTTTATGTAATTGTTAGTTCGTATTTTTATGTACTTTTTGCAAACAAAAAATGCAGGGATGGTCTACACCTTACACAGACTGGGAATAGGATTGTGTTTGATGAAGTGATCATGAAGCTGAGGGATGTGGGCTTGAGCTTGGAAAGCTTGCCAGTTGATCTCCCCTTGATTAGTGATATTGATCCAAGCAATCCCCTCAAATCTTTTGAAAACTGAAAAAGACTTTTGTTATAGCTTGGGTCAATTTGCTTCTTTGTATTAGGGTTTGGATAATACTAACACTATCTTCATGATCTGTCATGGTCTAGTCTTTTGTAGAGGACAGTTATTTTGGTCAACTATGATGCCTAGTTTCCGCATATTTATGATATAAGTGCTTGTACATCAATAAATGTGGATCATAGTATTCTGTACCTCATGTGGAGACCGACCTCATCAATGGATCTATAAGCACATTGGATGGGATCCATAGTCATATTTGGTAATCTAAATCTCCAAACTTGCTCACTAAACGTTGATACTTTGTCCACTCCATTGGTTCCTCGCCCACATCCGATCCAAAGCTAAACACTAAACCATCCAACCCTTCTCGTCGTCCGTCCCTCTATCACTCTTGTCATCTACCTCAACTGCCATGACTTGATCACTATCCTCTCTCTCTCTCTCTCTCTCTCTCTCTCTCTCTCTCTCTCTCTCTCTCTCTCTCGATGAAGTCTCGATATTGCATATGACATCTTGTTCGAGGTTTTGTCGTCGTTATGGGGATCTAGCTGAGACATTGAAGGTGACACAAGATTTGGCGGAGGCACCTCCCCTGGAGCTCCTTTGCATCGACGAGCCTTGTGCACAGCGACAAGATGGAGCCAATGTGCTGCGACAAGCTTCATCATGGCCAACTAGCTCGATGCTAGTGCATGATCTGCAAGTTAATGTGTGCGTGGCAACAAAGCTCCATCATGGCCAACTACCTAAGCTCGATGCTGAGATTTAATTGTTTCCCAACAATTTGACCAGCTCCTTTATCAATGACCTCAGGAGGAGGCTTGTTAAGTTGCTTTCGCTAGATAAACAGGCTCATAACAGGAGAACTATTGAAGAATTAGCAAAGTGCCCTAGAAGTACCTGTTTTCATAATTCCCCGAGCAAGACACCCTTATTCTCGATCGGAAAACAATGATGTTACCAACACCGATCGAGATTCATCAATAGTGTACAAGAAAAGGAAATTGCAGAACTGCTATGGAAAAGTTGTCCCATTTTCTTCCGCACGGGCTTCTTATTCACAACTGGAACTCTTATGAAAAATTTGTGCCAGATAATCACGAATTGTCACTTGTTTTGTTCTAGATGTTAATACTTAAAACTCTTCCTAATCTCGAGCTCTAAAAATGAAGCTCGAGAATCATATTATTAGTGACAAAAAATTGAAGTGCAGAAAGATGCAATCACCATAATTAAGCATGTTTGGATAACTATTTCTCCCAAATGCTGGAATTTTAATGACAATAAACCGAAAATCTGTTCATGTGAATTTCTGAATATATTCCGGATACGTTACTTTTGCACTGTAATTTGCTCTTGCATTATCAACTTCACTAACGAGATCATTCACTCGGACAATATCAACTCAACATGAAATTAAGTAAAGCTTAGCAACCGTAAGTAGATCGAAGTCATTGAATTTCAGCTCTCAACAGTTTCATCAAGCCATGACATGGGAGCTGCAGCGGACTCTCTATTCTCATCCATGTTCCCATATGGTATCTCCATATTTTCGAAGCTAATCCATACGGATGCAATTTATTTTTAAAGTTGTGGTTCAGTACATTAACAGTTGAAGTTGTTGAGAAACCATTAAAGGCATGATATAGAGACAGAGGATCTTCGTCCCATTCTAGGAAAAAGTTGGAGGTATATAGTGATGTTGAGGGTCGGGTCCTTCCGGTGCAACCCTATCCCTGTCCATCATTGCCCCTTCTCTTGCTCGGCTTCACGTTGAGAAACCCTATTTTACGAAACGAGGACCGGCTATCAACCCTGTCAACGGTCTTCTCCATGGCAGACTGAATCTTCTAGGCTAAGCTTACAGGGAAAGCAAACTATTTGAATCGAGAACAATTTGGAAATTGAAGGACCTACCCATTTGGCACCTAGACAAACAATTATGATCTAACTCTTTTGTCTAATTGAAGATGCTGTCATAGGTTCGAGCATTCATCTGGGTCACAAAACCTAACTGGCTAATTGTATTAGTCCTTTATATTTACCAGTCTACATACATACATACATGCATGCATATACAAAGCCACGTATGTATCTGCCACCGTATGCATATCCAGTTATGTGGAAAGGTAGATCAAGACTAATGCTTCTTTGACTTTGATTTCGGATTATTGTAACAATTACAGACAAAATCTGTCTATGGACAAATTGGTTTCGAATGAGGAGTGGCGAGCAAAACGACGAGACAAATTGCATAGTAATGCAGCGGGCGGCGTAACATCCGTTTCCCTCTTTTTGCTTTCGCTATTTTTCTTGGTTTATTTAAAGGACATTAGCTGGTGGATAAGCATATCTTCCAACACAACAGCCGTTTTACACATAAGAATTGCATAATGAAAAGTAGTCAAGACAGTTGGCTTTTAAAAGAAGCCAATTCTAATCATATTCAAGTTATGGAATTTGTTGTGCATGCGATACTGAAGGGATGTATCGAGAACCGAAACAGAACGATCACGCAGATGACAAAGAAAATAAACGATGCACGAATTTACCCAAGTTCACCCTCATGTAGGGCTACGTTCTGCAAAGAGATTTCACTATATTTTCGGTTTACAGCCACTCAACTCGTTACAATTATCAGAAAAATGAGCAAAATATATATGTGTCCCAAACGGGCTCAAATCTAAACTTATACGAAATCTCTTAATCTCGCACCATACGGGTCAGCTTAAATAAAAGCCCAAACCCGTCGGGGGGCGCTGCCCCCGAACCCCCGCCCGCTGACTGAGCAGCGGGGCACCCGTGTCGAGGGCGCTGCCCCCAAACCCCCGCATTCCGCACGCAGGGATCACATGTCGTCAGATAATACTTCAGTTTCCCTAAGCTCACGTGGGTGTACCCGGTGTGAGAAACAAGGGTCCTCGAAGTATTCGCCAACTCCAACAGATACTGCCTTTTCGACTTGATTCAAAAGGTGCATCAAAGCGTGACAATTACCGTCTCTAGTTTGTTATAGATTGTGCAAGTCTAATTGTAGGACGATCCAGAATTTTCTTCACTAGATAAAAGGAAATCATCCGGTTATTCGCATATGCAAGTCTTATAAATCTTGTAGGATCGTTGCGAATTGTGCTAAATGCTTAAGTTGCCAAAGGGAGGAGTATGTTAATAGCTGAATGATTGACATTACTTCTCACGCCTGAGCTGAGATTTGACATAAAGATCAAAGCGTGTAAATATGAAATGGAAAATGCCATTGTTACTAAGATTAGTTTCCATAATTGACGTACTAGTTGATGGGTCAAAGTGTTATAAAATTGCCAAATATAATCCATTAACAGGCTAGCACATTACTTAGTAAATCAATTCTATAGACTTAGCAAAGTGCCTTAGTGGTACCTATTTTTCATGATTTCCCCGAGCAAGACAAAACCCTGTTCTCGAATGGAGGAGGTAGTTTGGATCATCTGACTTAGAATCACATGCTTGCATCACGCATTGCTTCATAGGTGTGGACACCAAAAAATGATCAAGTCCTTTTAATTGACATGACGCCGACTTAAATGAATATAGCTTGGTGTTTAGTGCAATTTAATTATCAACAAGTTACCGATGGTGGAAACACTTGTCGATGACTATGATTATCGATGACCATGATACAGGTATTGACTTATGATGGCAATTGGTTGACAATGGTTACTTAGCAAATTTGAATGTGTTGAATAGAAAAACTGAAGACAAAGTGAAGATGCCAAGATGAAGATATAGATTTGCGGTTAAGTCCAGTGGTAATTGAGGAGTCATAACTACTTATGGATAATGTCGACGTGAGATCATGGAGCTTAAAATTATGGAGATGCAGTTGTAACCATTAATTTGAATATTAATAGCTTGTAAGTGATTACACTTTGTAATAGACTATATAAAGCCGTGTTAAATTGTTGTAAAAGGATCCACGATCATCCACACAAATATATATGTATTTTCTCGGTTATTAATTTTTTAGTTTTCAGTACTTACATTTATCTTTCCTTTAGATTTAGTTTGATCTTTGTTAGGAAATTCACTTTCTATCCGAATTTCTACTGAATCTGATTCAATAAAAACCAATGATCATCCTTTGGTGAAAGGTATTTCGCTACTTGGGTCAATTTTGGGTAAACAATAGGGAATCGGCGAACGAGAGTGAATATTTCCTCTTCAAAATCCGTAGGATTCTGAAACGAAAGCGATAATAAAACATGGAGAAAAAGCAGAAGAAAACAATGATGATACCAATGGCGATAGCGACTCATCAACAGAGCACAAGAAAATTGCACAACTGCTATGGAAAAGTTGTTCCATTTTCTTTCGCGTTAGTTTCTTCTTCACAACTGTAACTGTTACGGAAAAGTTACACCAGATAGTCACGTGTTGTGACTCATATTCTATTCTAGATCTTAATGCTTAAAACTCTTCTTCATCTTGAGCAACAAGAGAGCGCTCAAGAAGCACGTTTGAACGACAAAAAAAATCCAAGTGTGGAAGGATGCAATAACCAAAAGCGCCAGCAACTCTTATAACTGAAATACTAAAACTGAAGGATTCTAATCATGCATAGAAATTTTAGGCACGATTAGAATCAAATGCGGAAAACAGGATCAAAAATAAACTGACCTCTAGCCATTGTTCAACTTTACGTTCGTCGGAAATCCACGGTAGTTCGACGTTAATTTGACAGCGATTACGGGCCCACTCTACTAACCCAATCCCCTCGCGTACTGATGGTGTATTACCGAATGAGAGGGTTTGCGTTAGACCTTGTGTCTGCCCTTATGAAAATGAACGTTCATCTTTATAAACCGCTTCCCATCAAGGCGGTTACTGAAGAGGGCAGTTATCACTGAAGGGGTATGAAGTGTGGAAAAACCGCATGTGGATAACCGTCACTTAAAAGAGAAAACGTGGGTCAAACCTAACGGATTAGTTTTTATTTCAAAAACTATATCCCTAAATGTGGGATCACATTATAAATATAACATTCTCTCACTTGATCCCAACATTTTCATCATACAGATTACCCAACCAAATCCACAAAAACCATATGCTTAAGAAAAGAAACAAGACACATGAATCATGGCGACATGTCCTCTAAGAACGAGTAATATCTTCCATGTATCACAATGCATCATATTCTTTTAATGTTAGCCCATATGTGGTAACACATCTTAATGAATAAACCCTATGTTTATTCCAGAATCAAGGATAACTGTTATTCTCATAAACACCTGAATGTGTACACCAGAAATTGAGAATAACATTACAATTGAATAAGAGTTTCAAACAACAAAAGTCGTCCGTACGACAATAAATCACATTATGGGAACTATTCCCATACTAGCCACATGATCCTTATACTTCATTGGTGGCATGCCTTTAGTTAAAGGATCGGCTATCATCAATTCAGTGCGAACGTGTTCAATGACCACTTTATTTTCCTTAACACGTTCCTTTATGGCTAAATACTTAATGTCGATGTGCTTACTTCGACCGCCACTTCTAGCATTTTTAGCCGTAAAAACCGCAGCTGAATTGTCACAATATATTCTTAATGGCCTAGAAATAGAATCAACAATTCTAAGCCCTGAAATGAAACTCTTCAACCATACACCATGCGAGGTAGCCTCAAAACAAGAAACGAACTCAGCCTCCATAGTAGAAGTAGCAGCCAAAGTCTGCTTCGCACTCCTCCATGACACGGCTCCGCCAGCTAACATAAAAATGTATCCTGATGTTGATTTTAGAGAATCAACGCAACCAGCGTAATCCGCATCCGAATAACCAACTACTTCCAAGTTGTCAACCCGTCTATACATAAGCATGTATCCTTTAGTACCTTGAAGGTATCTCATCACTTTCTTTGCAGCTTTCCAGTGGTCTATCCCTGGATTACTCTGATATCTTCCTAACATTCCCACAGCAAAAGCGATGTCAGGTCGAGTGCAAACCTGAGCATACATCAAGCTTCCGACAGCAGAAGCATATGGGATGTTCTTCATTTGTTCCCTTTCCAGATCGTTCTTCGGGCACTGGTTCAAATTGAACCTATCACCCTTGACAATGGGTGCTATACTTGGTGAACAATCTTTCATCCGAAATCTCTCCAAGACCTTATTGATATAGGTTTCTTGAGATAGTCCTAAAACTCCTCGAGTTCTATATCTATGGATCTTAATGCCAATGACATAAGATGCCTCACCCATATCCTTCATGTTAAAACTCTTAGAAAGAAATTGTTTCACCTCATGCAACAACCCCTTATCATTGGTTGCAAGTAGAATATCATCCACATATAGCACAAGAAAACAAATTTTGCTCCCACTGACTTTCTGGTATATGCATTGATCCATGATATTCTCTACAAAACCGAATGAAGAGATGACATCATGGAACCTTAAGTACCATTGACGGGATGCTTGTTTCAAGCCATATATAGATTTCTTAAGCTTGCATACCAATTGCTCACCTTTACTAGAGGAGAATCCTTCAGGTTGTTTCATGTAAACCTCCTCCTCTAGTTCCCCATTGAGGAACGCCGTTTTCACATCCATTTGATGTAATTCCATATTAAAATGGGCAACCAAGGCCAAAACAATACGAAGAGAATCTTTCTTAGATACAGGAGAAAAGGTCTCCGTGTAATCGATTCCTTCTTTTTGAGTGAATCCTTTGGCAACGAGTCTAGCTTTATATCTTTCAATGTCGCCCAATGAGTCCTTCTTGGTTTTGAAGACCCACTTACAACCAATAGCCTTCGCACCATTAGACAACTCAACCAAATCCCAGACTTCGTTTGATGCCATAGAACTCATCTCATCCTTCATGGCATTGTACCACAAATTAGATTCATCACTACTCATGGCTTGTGAAAACGTTTCAGGATCATTCTCAGCTCCAATATTATAGTCAGACTCTTATAGATACACAATATAATCACTTGGAATTGCTGATTTCCTCATTCTAGTAGATCTTCTTAATGTTGTATCAACATTCTCTGGAGGAGCGTGTTGTTCAACTGGTTGTTCAACAGCTTCTGGTACTTGTTGAATAACTGGATCTACCGGATCATTATCAGCAAGTTGTGGAACTTCAATAGTTGGTTGTTCAATAGCCGGCTGAACTGAAGGGGCGTTATGAACAACAACCAACCTAATACTTGAAGTGAAAGGTTGAGTATCTGAATGATCTTTCTCAGGAACAATGTCCTTCAATCGATCACTCCCACTAATCAAGTCACTTTCAAGAAACTTAGCATTTCTTGATTCCACATTCCTAGTAGTGTGAGATGGACAATAAAACTTGTATCCCTTGGACTTTTCAGCATATCCAATGAAATACCCACTTACAGTCCTTGGGTCCAACTTCTTTTCCTGTGGATTATAGACTCTTACTTCAGACGGGCATCCCCAAACGCGTACATGTCGCAAACTTGGCTTCCAACCTTTGAATAACTCAAAAGGCGTCCTTGGGACAGCCTTGGTTGGAACTCGATTTAATATGTACACTGCCGTCTTAAGAGCTTCAGTCCACAAAGACTTAGGAAGTTTGGAGCTACTAAGCATACTTCGCACCATGTCCAATAAAGTTCGGTTTCTTCTTTCTGCTACGTCATTTTGGTCCGGAGAACCCGGCATAGTGTATTGGGCAACTATCCCATTCTCTTGAAGAAACTTTGCAAACGGACCAGGTGCTTGTCCATCTTCAGTGTATCTACCATAAAATTCTCCACCTCTATCTGATCTCACGATCTTAATTTGCTTGCCGCATTGTTTCTCTACTTCCGCCTTAAAAACCTTAAAGGCATCCAACGCTTCATGTTTATTATGAAGCAAGTAAAGATACATGTAACGTGAGTAATCATCAATGAAGGAGATGAAGTATTTCTGACCATACGAGTCCATATCAGGACTACAAATGTCCGTATATATGATTTCTAATATGTCTGTACTCCTCTTGGCACCTTTCTTTGTCTTGTTGGTCTGCTTTCCCTTTATGCAGTCCACGCAAATATCATAATCAGTAAAATCCAAAGTACTGAGTACTCCATCATTTACTAATCGCTTAATTCTATCTATGGAGATATGTCCCAATCTCCGGTGCCATAGCATAGAGGAATCTTCATTCACAACACATCGTTTTATACCAGCATTATCATGAACATGCATCGCATTATAAGAGGCATTGTCTTGCAAATTAATTCGAAAAAGACCATCAGACAAAATACCACTCCCAACAATTTCAGATTTAAACAATAAACTGAAGTTTGAATCTGAAAAGTTAAAAGAGTAACCCAAAGGTACAAGTCTTGAAACTGAAATTAAGTTTCTAGAGAAACTTGGAACATAAAAGGTCCTTTCCAAATTCAAAACAAAGCCACTATTGAAGACTAATCTACATGTCCCAATAGCTTCTACATGCGAACACATCTTATTTCCTGAATAGATGCTTTGTTCACTTCCCACTGGCTTCCTGTGGTTTTGAAAACCCTGCAAGGAATTCGAAATATGGATTGTAGAACCAGAATCAATCCACCAAGTGTTGTGACTCACATCAGTCATATTAGATTCATAAACAGACATAAGAGGTTGGATTACCTTTCTTCTCGAGCCAGGCCTTAAATCTGACGCAATCCTTCTTCATATGCCCCTTCTTTCTACAGAAGAAACATTTGGATTCCTTCTTAATGTCAGCTTGGGGAGGTATTTTACCTTTCCCCTTGTGCTTGCCGTGACTCTTAAACCTTTCTTGTGTTGCCAAATGAGCACTTTCTCCCAATTCCATAGTCAGCCTCTCTTCCTCTTGAACACACATGGTCATAAGTTCATTAATTGACCATTTATTCTTATGTGTGTTGTAAGAGATCTTGAAAGGTGCATACTGTTGTGGGAGAGTGTTCAGAATGTAGTACACAAGAAATGATTCAGATATTTCAACCTCAAGGCTCTTCAGCTGAGCTGCAATGTCCCTCATCTTCATGATGTGCTCACGCACACCTCTAACACTTGTGAGCTTTAAAGATGAAAACTTCATTATCAGGGTCATGGCATGTACCTTTTCTGAAGTCTCAAACTGAGCATCAATGGCCTCCAATAAAGCCTTAGCATTGCTATGCTGAGTGACCGAACCACGAATACTAGGAGATACTTTGGTCCTTATGAACATCGCACTAAGGCGGTTGGACCGCTCCCACTGTTCATAAAGGGCTATCTCAGCTGCAGTGCTCGTGTCAGTAGGAGCAGGTGGTTCGTCTTTCCTTATAGCATAATCAATGTCCATGCACCCCAATTGAAGAAGAATTGACTCCTTCCAAACTTTATAGTTTTCACCATTCAGTATGGGAACATCACTCTTAAATTCAGAGAAATTCACAGGTTGTAAAACTGCATATCAAACAATCATGCTTATGTCACAAAATTTGAGGCAAAATCAACATATATCATGTTCTACCAATATAAAACATGTTACAAAATATGAATCACATAACATAAAAACTGCCTGTGGGCTAAGTTTTTAATTTAAATAGATTCATAAATACTTCATGAAGAAACTATCATATTATATTCCTTTCCTTAATCCCTGTGGGTAAATTAAGAAAAATAATGTGATATTTCAACCTAATTAATCAAATTAATATAATGAAAATTCCTGTGGGATTAAATTCATCATATTAAAAAAATTAATTACAATTAATGTCCATTTCCAAATGTGATCCTAATGCTATTAATATATAATTTAATTAATTAAGGATGTTGTGGCTACTCCCCAATTAATTAAAAATATATGGATCACTAGACATTTAATTTCATGCATAAAAATTATTCATAAAATGCATGAAGGACAAAACATTAAATTTAATTCGGCAAGGGGCATAAACATAATAACGGGTAAAAACGGGGGCAGAATAGTAAAAAAGCGAAGGGGGCGCCGGTTCCAGGGCGCGTGCGCGGCACGCGCCTGCCCTTTGCGCGGGCGCGTGGCGCGCACGCGCCTTCTTTACCGCGCGGGCGCGTGGCGCGCACGCGCCTTCTTTACCGCGCGGACGCGTGCGCTGCACGCGCCTGCAACTGCCGCGCGCGTGGCCCGCACGCGCCAGCGGTTGCGCGCGCGCGTGGCGACCACGCGCCAGCGGTTGCGCGCGCGTGGGGCCACGCGCCTCCTTCCTCCGCGCGATCAGAAGACTTTTCTCGCCAATTTTCGCCGTTCCGCCGCGCCTTCGACCGAATGGGTCTCCTCCGGTAGCCCATATCAGACCAAAATAATTTATGGGTTTCGGAGACCACGTCGGCGCGACCACATGGACCCAAAAATCGGTGAAAACAACCAAAAATTGGCTCGAATCAAGCAAAATTCCGTCAAAACGCACAAACCCTAACCCGCAACTTCCGCCGCTCAAATAGCCTCCGGCGATCACCGAAATGCCAGATTAACTTAGGGCTATTCTTCTTCATGGCGGTGCGACCGTGCCGGTCCGAAGTCAAGCGGTGGGTCGCCGGAATTTGGCCGGAATCGGCGATTTCCCTTCTTAGCCCCAAAATGCCGAATCACTGTTCATCTCAAAAAAACCCCGAAAAATGCACCCAAAATTCAACAAAAACAAGGCAGAGGCACTAAACATGCTCTGATACCAAATGAAAGACTAAAACTGAAGGATTCTAATCATGCATAGAAATTTTAGGCACGATTAGAATCAAATGCGGAAAACAGGATCGAAAATAAACTGACCTCCAGCCATTGTTCAACTTTACGTTCGTCGGAAATCCACGGTAGTTCGACGTTAATTTGACAGCGATTACGGGCGCACTCTACTAACCCAATCCCCTCGCGTACTGATGGTATATTACCGAATGAGAGAGTTTGCGTTAGACCTTGTGTCTGCCCTTATGAAAATGAACGTTCATCTTTATAAACCGCTTCCCATCAAGGCGGTTACTGAAGAGGGCAGTTATCACTGAAGGGGTATGAAGTGTGGAAAAACCGCATGTGGATAACCGTCACTTAAAAGAGAAAACGTGGGTCAAACCTAACGGATTAGTTTTTATTTCAAAAAACTATATCCCTAAATGTGGAATCACATTATAAATATAACAATAACAAGATAATGAACCTTTGTGGTTAATTAAGTATGTTTGGATAAGTATTTCTGCCAAATGCTGGAATTATTGCGACAGTAAACCTAAAAGCTATTGATATGAATCTCTTAATATATTTCCAATATGTTACTTTTGCACTGTAATCAACGCCTGCAGTATCAACTTCAATACAAGATCATTTACTCAGAAAATATAAACCCAACATGAAATTGAGTATAGCTTAGCACCCATAAGTAGATCAAACTCGTAAAATTTCAGCTCTCAACAGCTTCATCTCCATGCCATGGGAGCTGCAGCGGATCCTCTATCTTCATCTGTGTCTCCATATGGTTTCTCAATCATTTCGACGCTAATTTATGTGGATGCAATTTATTTTTAAAGCGGTGGTTAGGTACATTAATAGCTGAGGCTGTTGAGACACCATTGGAGACATTATATACGGATAGAGGATCTTCATCCCGTTCTACGAAAATGTTGGAGGTATATAGTGATGTTGAGGGTCGGGTCCTTCCGGTGCAGCCCTCTCCGTGTCCGCCAATGCCCTTCTCTCGCTCGGCGTCACGTTGCGAAACCCTAGTTTGCGAAATAAGGACGGGCTATCGACCCTCTCCGTTGTGGCCTTTTGGTTGAGAGACAACGTTATTCCTTCAAGACCACTCGCATGCGCCAAGACAATGAGTAGGATCAATGCAGAAACTCGCATTGTTGCTAGTAAATTCGCCATTTTCTTGCAGAATTGGTACAAGCTTGAACGTGATAACAAGCTAAACACTGTAGTAATGAAGGATTATCTAGGAAGACAAGCCGATGAATAATTCACGTAGATTGCCAGTATATATAGTGAACATGCGAGAGAAGACCCTTCAGAGAGTTTAATCATGCCTGAAGATGGGACAACCTATTGTGTGTCGTTTCCCTGAATGGAGATTTCAGATGGCTTTATGTGACGATTGTCGTCAACTTATACTTTTGTCTTCTCGTTATCTTTCTTCGCCCTCCTTGTTACTAAAGTATTACAGCATGTCTTTCTCCATTCTTTGCAGCGATATTCTCGTGGTGTCTGTCTAGTCACGATTGAAGTTAATGCTGATGATTGGGCTCGAATCTCAGCCGACACTACCAAATGGCAAAAAGGCAACAGAGCCTTTGATCTTGAGGCAAAAAAAAAAAAAAACCATTTGCATATGTGGCCGCACGTACAATGGAAGGGCCAAAAGGTGCTTTCATTTTCATAAAGATCGGTCAGCCGTATGTTGATGGTTTTATTCAAGTTTTGGATTCTGCTTAGCTAAATGAGGATCACAATCTGCGAAGATGACACAATATGTCGGGTAAATTGAATATGGAATCGCTATGGTGAGTTGTTCTCAACTTAGATCGATTACGTAGATCAATTTTCTTCATTAATCATTATGAACTTCGCAAATCATTTCGATGCCATGTCACGACAAGTTTGTGGAAATGTCAACGTTTGTAACTAGAAGTGGTCGTTCCTTCTACTGCTCAACTTTAGTTAGGTCCTCTATCAAATAATTGGATTTCTGTCCCATTTGTTATACACTTCCATACTATAGGACAATAATTGGGCATAAGTATAATCGAGGAGATGTTATCGCATGGAGTTAGTCTCTATAGATCAACACCATCATAGCCATTGATCCCGTGAGCCCCATTGTAGTCTCCATACATTGACTGGGATTGTATTGGTCTACCTATGCGATATTTTTAAAGTGTTGGGGGTCCTTGTCAATTCCTTTGGACTTATGCTGTGCGGTATTTTTTGACACGTAAGGACAATTAAAAAGATCCAATGACCACAAAGGGAAAAATGCAAAGCTTAAACCAACATAAACTACACCCAAAATTACAAAAACTTAGTGCAACCGTGTGATAATCGATATTGACATGGCTGTACCCGAAAAATCCCGAACCCGAATTATTTTGAAACACAAGTGGGCCCAATGACCTAGAGTTATCTAAATTGGATCAGGATAATTGTCGGCCCAGCTAACATTAATAAAAGAAAAACAAAGGTCAAAAGGTCAAAAGCAAAGCAAAAGAGACAAAGATGGGCAGCTTCGTGAGTGTGTGCCCAAGAGAGGAGAGAGAAAAGAGTGAGTGCGTTTCTCACCGAGAGCACGAGCAGAGAAAGAAGAAAAATGGGCGTAACTTTGCAGTTCCAATTTGAAGGTCAAACGTTGATGGAATTTGCTCAAATTTCAGTATGCTGTTTGTGAGACTGAGGGCCCATTTGGTTCAATTTTGGGAAGGGATTTTCGGCCTCGAAAGCCCCTTCCCAAAATGCTGAACCGTTTAGTTCAGCTTTCATGCTAGCATTGGCCAAACGCTAGCATCTGTAATGCTACTGTTCACGTCTTTTTTTTTTTTTTTTTATTTAAAGCTGTTCATCTTCTTCACTAGGCAACCAATGAGGGTGGTCGGCGAGGGAGAAGGGCTGGCTAGGTCGCCTGGGGTCGGGCGACCGCTCAGGCGACGCCATCGCTGAGGTCAACAACCTGGGTTGAGCGACCCCAGTGATGGCGGCGCCTGGGGTCGGGCGACCGCCCAAGCGACGCCATCGCTAGGGTCGCTCGACCCAGGCAACGCCATCACTGGGGTCGCTCGACCCAGGTTGTTGCCGCCTGGGTCGCGTGACCTCAGGCGACAACCACTGGCGCTAAATCTGGCTTGCCGGCAGCCATAGCCCTTCACCGAAGCCGGCGAGGGGTGCTTTTAAAAAAATAAAAAAAACTCCCAAAGCCCATTTGTAAATAAAAATAATCAAACACAATTTGCATTTTCCCAAGTGGCTTTCAAATGATTTTTACCAAACACCATTTGCATTTTCCCAAGTGGCTTTCACCTAAAAGTATTTGCATTCCCCAAATGAGCATTCTAAAAGCCAAACCAAACGGGCCCTGAGGACTATGAGTTGATCTGTTTCGTTCGTTGACAACCTCCTCTGCATTCTCCAATCGCGGTTAGGATTTTCATCTCTATTTATGTAAATCAACCTTTGTGGTGATGGAAATGTTGTTGTATTGTTAATATTGTGCCTCTAGTGTGTGACTAGAGAAGAAGACTTTGTGTATCCTACTATTTTTTGTGATTAGTGAAAGTTTTTGGATGGTCCGTGATTTTTCCCACACTGAGTTTTCACGTTAAATCTTGATGTTGTTGTTGCACTTGTCTCCTTATCATTTTAGCATTATATTTACATATTGTGAGGTTGTGTTGCTGAAAATATTGTTGGTTGTTGCCGGGATTAAGCTGATTTCGGTTGGTTTGGTTTTAGGGGAGATATTGATCCTAGATTGGGTTTGGTTCTTGGTGAATTGTTACCTAGTTCTCCCCAATATATTTGGATAATTGGCCGAAAGAACTATATTGACAAATCGTTAAAATGTTTAGAACTAAATTAACATATCGTCAAAAGGTTTAGGACTATATTGGCAATTTGTTAAAAGGTTTAAGACTAAATTTGCACAATTGAAATTTTTAGAATTGAATTTGCCACTATATAATAGGCTTAGCATTTTTTGGAACAATTTTTCCAAATCGAACTTTACCTAAAGAAGGTGAAACCCGATATGATTGAACCTATTGACCCGAACGCAACCATTACTTAAAGGTAGAACTTGAAAACCATTCGAAATCGAGAACAGCTCGGAGATTGAACTGACCTACCCATTTGGTATCTAGACAAACAATTATGATCTAACTTTGTTGCCTAATTGAACGCGTTGTCATAGGTTCGATCATTCATCTCGTTCACAAAACCTAACTGGCTAATTGTATTAGCCCTTTGTATTTACCAATATACATACATACATACATACATACATGCAAAGCCACGTATGTATCTGCCACCCACCATATGCTTATCGCGTTATGTGGAAAGGTAGATCATGACTAATGCTTCTTTGAATCTAGGTTTGGATTCTCGTAACGACAAGAGATAAAATCTGTGTGTCGACGAGTTTCGAATGAGGAGTGACGAGCAAGTCGACATGACAATCGCACAGTAATGCTGCCGGCGGCGCAACATCTGTTTTCGCCCTTTTTGCTTTGGCTATTATTCTTGGTTTATTGAAAAACACATAAGCTAGTCGATAAGCATGTCGCCTTTGGGACAACACGACAGCCGTTTACACATAAGAATTGCACAATGGAAATTAGTTAACATGGTTGGCTTTTGAAGAAAGGCAAGTATAATCATATTCGAGCCACAGGATGTGTTTTACGTGCGATAATGCCTTTTTGTCCTGATTCAAAAGTGCATCCAAGCGTGACCCCCACTCCGCTTGATGTTTTAATATTTATTTTATTATGGATTTGCCGACTCGAATTTCGAAATGAGAAACTAAGATTACCTTGGATAATGATGAGACTAATGGTCTTATTTGCATTTTTAGTCTGTAGACATTCTCTCATTTGTCGTAGATTGCCCCATGTCAAATGGTAGGACCATCCCGAATTTTATTCACTATATAAAAGGAAATTGTCCAATAGTATCTTTTCGCTTGCGCAAGTCTTGTAAATTTCGTGGCATTTTTTGAATTGTTTTAAAAATTTAAGTTATTACATGGAGGAGTCGGTTAATATCTGAATGATTAATATTCTTCCTCACACATAGGCTAAGATTTGACATAAGATTAAAGCGTGCGAATATGTAATGAGACTTGCTATTTTTGCTAAAAATTAGTGTACATAATTGATGTATCAAGTAATGTATCAAACTATTATAAATTGTCAAATAAGATCCTTCTACATTTTGGCGAATCACTTAGTAAATCAGTTGTGTAGATACATATTAATATGCGTAGCATCAATAATATATGATTGGAAAAAAATAAAGAATTTGAAAAAATTTGAACTCAGGACCAAAGTGAAGTAAAAAATTAAGTAAAGATAGAAAGTTATTATAGTCTCTAGTTTAACTAGTGTGGTGAATAATCTTGTACTTTTAGCAGTAGACTGACACAGTCACATCTCTTTTACACTTGTACATATAGATAGAAAAGGCACGTTGAAGAGTTAAGATCCCACATTGAAAATTTCGTATGCCCAAAAATTTTAAACTCGTGTGTGGGCTGCAATTTGGTCGAAGAGCAAAGCATAAAATCCGAAAGGCAGATAAAGGGTGTAGAAAAATTTGTACGCAGGACTACTACTATGATACCTTATGGAATTCTAAGACACCATTGTCAATTGTTTTAAAATTATAAACCATTCTATAAGCTTAGAATGGTTGACTATGGATATAAGATTTCAGATTCTAGAATAAATAACTTGAATTGTTTAGTTAGCAATTTTAGAATAGTTAATTGTGGTCTCACAAAATTTCGCTGATCTGCATTAGCCAACATAGATCTACAATAACTTTTAACTAACCCAAGGTGTATTTCTTTGATAATCCAAGGACGTAAGTGGAGAGACCTGACTACTTAGAGGTCCATGAATTATCCTGCAAACTAATGAATCCATCTTTAGAGCAATTTGCACATAGTTAATGGGATTTGAATAAGCGAAATCTTTCGGTTGCTGGGTTGGAAATCACTTAGCGCATCAACCAACTGTGCCAAATTGGGGTATTCGAAATGTATGTTTTCGTGTGGTTACATGGCTCATATCGTTAATGGGCATCCTAGATTCATTTCAACGCACGACCATCCAAAGCATGTATTTTGACACTACTTTCATTCTTAAACTTGTTTGACTACCAGAATCATTGGGTGGGCGGTAAAAGCGGCTTTATAGCATAAGTTAGATTCATACGTTTTCTTTAAAAATAGATTGTGGAGTGGTGTGGACCAAAAGCTACCCTTCTTTTATCAGTTTATTTATCCTTTCAATATGCGATTACGATCGTGGTGACGCCGAAATCAAGTGGGGTTCGGCCAATTCCGCATATTTTAAGAGTAAAAAGCAGGTACCACCATCTATAGAAAGCAAATCAAAGAGATCCTGCTTTAACCTTTATTGGATGTTATCCGGCGGTTAATCTTGATGACTGCAACATGTGTAAAGGGAATATCTAGAATTAAATATGTACATAGGATGTAAAGAAGGATTTGCCGTAATTATTGATGCGGATGCGGGGGCAAGAGTCGCTTTGAGTGATGTCGATGGATCAAGGGATAGAATTAGGATAAAATGCGACCAGAATCAAGGTATACAAGATGCACCACCAACCAAGAATCACGATCGGATTGATGAAGTTCATCACCAAGGTCTACAGAAAATCACTAGCCGAGGATACGGGACTTCGGGATAGAAGAAGCTCACCAGCAAGGCCTACAGAATATCACCAGCCAAGAATACAGTGTTTCTTTGCCTCACCACCATAGAAGAATCCATCTTCCAATGATACAAATGCCGAGATAGGAGCTATCCACTTTTCAAAGATATTCGCTCACACTGAAGAAAATATCATATATTCTCAATATTCAAATTCGACTTTTTTACATTGAGAATTCGCCTTGTTATATAGAGGAATTATTACATAGGAAATAGACTAAACATTGAAGATATGGAAACTACCCACCATCATTGACATGGGAACTAGAAAACACAATAAAGACCTAGGAACTAGAAAATGTATTAAAACACCTAGAGACCTAAACTTTGACTCTTGAAACCTACAACACATTTAAGACTCATAAATCTAAAAGTAATTACATTTGTCCAAATGTAAAATGATTAAACTTAGACTCTAAATTTGTTTATCATCCTTGGAAGCCAAATAGTCATCGTAGGAGATGACCAAATAGTAATAGAAATAGATGAGAACACCCTCCAGTCATTATGTAGTTGATAGGGAGTCTCGAAATCGACAATAAACTTATATATTGATATCTTTATAGTCTATTGGCAACCATGAAATCGACAACTCGTAAACCAAATCAGTGACTTTTCCAACTAATCGACAACTTCAACCTAAATCGATCGACAAAACCCAATGCTCCTGCATCAATTATAGACCTAGGAAGCTAGCCAGAGTCCAGAGAGAAATCATGCTATATCAATTGCATCATTGGCATTGGTGTTACAAGCTAATCACAATGGCCACTTGATGTCACAAATTTCGACTAATTTTGCATTCGAATTTGAAATAGCTCTTTTAATTGACTTGTATCTTTACAAATCATTGCCATGTTGTACAACGCGTGCACAAAATGTACCTTTTCCCTAACAAGGCGATAGGATAAGATGGATACAAGAGAATTGACATGTAGTGGGATAAGAACATCACAAGTATCATAATTTTCGCACAGCGCTCACTTGAGTGCCATAACTTTTTTTTTATCACTTGAGTGCCATAACTAATGTATAATGCTCATTTAAGTGCCATAACTATATATCCGATCACTTGAGTACCAATTAACTTTTCAATTAATCATTTGAGTGACATAACTTTTAAAAAATGTTCACCACAAGTACAATGGCACATTGAATTTCCAACACTTGGGTGAACATTTTTTTAAAATTTTTGACACTTAAATAGTCAATTGAAAGTTGTGACACTCATGTGAATATATTTTTAGAAGTTATGGCACTTAAGTGGTTTAAAAAAAGAGTTATGCATTTAAGTGAACGCCGTACAAAAATTATGTCACTTGTAGTGTCATTATCTCACATGCAGTAGACTCTGCTTATTAATTTGACCGAAAATGAAACAGGTGTCTACACTCAACTAGCAAATAATGCAAGTGTAGACTCAAACATGTGGATGAAGATTCTCCATTCCAGGTGATACTCTTCCGAATATTCTTGACAAGTCTCAACAATCTCATTTCACAAGCCAAAAAGTGAGATTTATTGAGGCCTAGAGGGTGACAAGTCTCAACAATCTCATTTCACAAACCAATAAGTGAGATTTATTGAGGATTTGAGGGAGTAGTACAACGCGGGGTAAAGGATCCATGTCGCAAACACATGAGGTGGTGGTTTTTCATCCGTGTGCCGTACGACCCTCATCGATGCATAGGCGAGTACGGAGAGACAATTAAATTAAAAAGTTCAGTTTTTAATCGGTGTGCTACCAATTACTGGCACATCACTCATATACCAACTCAACTATATATAAATACAGATGATGTCCATGCTTATAGCCCATCGATCAAAAGACTGGTCAGAAGAAGTTTCATTTAACCAAGATGAAGGAAAATAATGGTAAATAAAACAAATCCACCTGCCATTTTTTGTTGGTCTAATGCCTTAAAAAATCTCAAACTTTAACTCGTGTCCTAGTTCTACCTTTTGTATCATAAAAAATCTCAAAATTTAGATCATGTCCTAATTCTACCCCAAATTTTTCTTATCCCATAGAAAACCCCCATCTTTAGGTCTAGTCACAATTTTACCATAATTTTTTTGTCCCATGAAAAATCCTCAACTTTAGATTCAATATCAATTCTACCCTAAACTTTTTTTTATCTCATAAAAAAATTCCAGCTTAAAGTCCAGTTTTAATTTCACTCTAATTTTTTTTTCTTAAAAAAGATCACAAACTTTTACCTAAGTCCCAAATCTACTTTCCATTAACCCTCCATCAACATCGCCCTTGGTGATTTTGCATTCGGTCTTCGATCTCTTGTGCTTGCGAATGTTCTATCTCTCATAGTTGGAGAGCTCGTGCTTGGGAGTTTTCCATCTATTGGTTGTCAACGAGAAATTTTGAACGGAGAGTTAATGGGTAAGATTTGTGACTCAAGTAAAAGTTAGTGGTTTTTTATGAGATTGTGAAAATTTTAGGATGAAATTGTGACAAGACCAAAAGTTAGGGGTTTTTCATAGGACAAAAAAAAGTTTAGGGTAGAATTGGGACATGACTTAAATTTGGAAGTTTTTTAGAGTATTAGGCCCATTTTTGTTATTATGCGGTGCAAGAACGAGTGATGCTGGTTGACCACAAGATTGAAATAATCAACATCTACTACTTAGTGGTTAAAGCAGTCATTAGAAGATTGACTAATTTTTGTTTTGTTTGAACTTATAAGACAAAACATATGAGTCTTTTTTTTTTCTTTTTTGCTAGGTGACAAAATATATGAGTCATTCTTGTAAAACCGTTCCTTGTTGTGAGTTTTGACTAATTTTGAGTTCCAATTTTAAAAAACTCTGTATTTAGTTGATTTGTATTGCCAGGTTGTACAACACATGCACAAAATATAAACTTTTCCTAACCAGGCAATAGGGTAAGTGGATACAAGAGAATTAACATTCAGTATATTCTGCTTATTAATTTGACCCAAAATAAAACCAGAATCTACGCTGAAATAGTAAAATATGCAAGTGTGGACTCAAACACGTGCATGAAGATTCTCTATCTCGTACGATACTTCTCTCAGTGTCCCAACAAGCCTTGGTCCTTGATAACGATTTCACTTTGACGTACCAATAATTGAGATTTTAGTAAGGCGTCGAGGGGATTGTACTATGCGGGTTAAAGGATCCATGTCGCAAACACGTGAGGTATTTGCGAAGAAACATAAAGTTCGAGGGCTAAATGGAATTTTTTCCAATGATCATAAACTTTTGGTGATACTAATCGAGAATTTTGCTTGCTTACTAGACCTTGTGGTGTCTATAGAAGATATCGTCACTTGTGGACAAATAGGGAGTTAGTCTTGCAAATTTCCCATTCTTGAATTGATGTTTATGTGGACATGGAGTTCCTTAGCATTGGATATTCTCTCCCCTGGTAACTGGAGGGCCTGGTCATGGCCCGGTACAAACATGCCCATCTGGATGGCAGACTTAGACAATGATATTTTAAGACTATCTAGTCAAAATGAGTCGGTCTTCCCCTACTAGTCAAAATGGTTATAGTGTTTTCAACAATTAATTACTTAATTGACTTGCTTATGCGTGACACGGGTAGATCTTGTTTGATCAGTCAAAATGGTTGAGCCACATTTTCAATTGGACTAAATCGAAGGACTAACGGCCCATTGAACTTGTCTAGACTCAAAGCGCAAAGCGGTTGGCCTGCTTCGACGCAGCTCACCGGGTTAGACTTGCCTAGGTCAAGTCATCTTATTCTCGTCAGTCTCGGGTTCAAGGAACTAGTTCTTTGATTAGTGGACTAGAAGGCTAACTTTATATATTTGTAACCCACTAACTAGAAGACTAATTAGAGGAACAGGGATGGGGAAATTGCGGCCCTCTTTATTGACAAGCCTAAGAAAAAGTTCTTAGATTCGGCGTTTAAAAAAAAAGAAAGAAAGAAAGAAAGATAGTTCCAAAAGCAAGGGACATCGATTCTCTTAAGTGCACAGATTCTTTGTTACAGCAACTCCTAAATCCAGTTTTTATTGATATAAATAGCATATTTGACTACAAAACCGTCGATCAGGAAAGTTTGCAATTAAATATCAATTGTAGAATAACAAACTAACCACATTGAACAGTGTCTTGAGTTTCACGTCACCAAGAATACTATACAATTTTCAACTAAATAAGAGAAAAATAGATCGAAATGAAGGCTAAACCAATAAGCTTAATTGTAGAAAATGCCTTAGCCAAAACTAAAACGGCATCAGTAACATCGGACTTCCTCGTGTCATAAAAAAAAGAGGTCTATGTTCATCGTTTTACATGTTGATCTTATGCCGTGTGTCCTGTCCTTGCAGCCACAAAGCTCTTTATTAGATATTGGATTCTGGGATATTTCAAACGTCAATCCCTCAAACAAGTCGTGCTAAAATTGAGTTTCTGTATATATGTTCCAATAGAGAGACATTGTTTCCTCCAAGGGTAGATGTCTCAACATCTCTGAGATTCTACTGAAACTGGTCTACTATTCCACTTCATCTTCACCCTCATAATCATGAGAATCCGGAGTGTTTCTAAATTTTCTCCATGCTATATTCAGCCCCGTGTCTCTAATTCACTTTGACTTTTATATCTGATTCTCCAAATGAAGCAAGCATAGCAAGAAAACTCTGCTAGATCCTTCTTTCATCTCATTCACTTTGAGTTTTATATCTGATTCTCCATGTGAAGTAAAAGCGTAGCAAGCAAAACAAAAAATGCCATGTGCAACACATGATATCATTTGAATGTAATTGTCAGAATCACCATAGATTTTCATGTACAAAGATGGGTTGTTCCTTCTTCCCACAATAAGAACACAGAATCAATGCCATTCTAGAAGATATGTTCCTACCTTTGTGAGATGAATTGTGATTATGCAACATAAGGTAACACTGTCTCTTGAAATTAACTGAGTTAAATGACGCCACATGCGCACGAAGATATTATCTATCCCACACGATGCTCCCTTTAAAGTCCCAACAAAGCTCAACTATGCATGTATTTAGTCACAGATTTCAAAATAAGCATCATTTATGCGAACTGACAATTGAAATTTATTAAGACACCATTGGGAACATGGGATAAGGAACTACTTCCAGCTAAGGGTGAGCATGGTTCCAGGATAGAATTGGGAATTTGAGGATTTGATCGGTGGAAACCTGTAGGTTCCAGATTCCAAGGTATGCAGGATAGGTTCCGGGTTCCAAAAATTAAAGAATTTATTTCAACGGGTAGGTTCTAAGTAGTTGAAACCTGGAACCAGAAACTTTAAACAAGTTTTTTGTATTTTTTCTTGGTCTGTTTCTTCGTGTGATCCTGCGATGATCCATAGTGTTAAATGATGAGTGTATAATCTAGAATCATTAGTCTGAGATTTCATTTTATGACTTATTAATGTTTCATAATTTTTGTGTCTTTAAATATAAGTTGTGATCAATGGAACGTAGCAGCAAATGGTGGTTATTAAAAGTGATGATTCACTGCAATAGTTTAATTAATAATATATGTGAAACTTGTGTATACCTTGGAACCGACCCTGGAACTTGTGACAAGGTAGATTCCAAATTCCAAGGTATGTAAGATAGGTTCTAGATTCTAAAAAATAAAAAACCTGTTCCTATGGATAGGTTTCAGGTTCCATACAAGGTTCTAGGTTAGATGTATGGAATATGGAACCGCTCACCCCTACTTCCAACACATACATAGAAAAGAAAAGGGATAATGACACAAATGGTCATTAAAATTTGGCCCAATTTGCAACATAGTCCCTGAACTTTTAATTTACTCAATATAGTCCTTGACCTTTAGTTCGATGTGCAATATGGTTCTTGAACTTTTAATTTGTTTAATGCGGTCCATGGAATTTTGGTCCATGTTCAACTTAGTGCCTAAACTATATGTAAATGTTCAATGTTGTCTTTTTATTAATTCAAATTCAATGATGACATTGAATATTTTCATATTGTTCATGGACTAAATTAAACATGTTTCAAAAATATAGAGACCATATTGAACAAATTAAAAGTGCAGGGATTACATTGCATATGGGGTTAAACTTCAGGACCATTTATGTTATTTTCTCAAACGAAAATGATACGAAAACAAAGAGACAATTGTATAAGCACCAATTTATCAACCTCATTGAAATGAACTTGACTAATCTATCTCAAGATATAACTAGACATTTATGTAGTGATGCTGCGGGTCAGGTCCACCAGGACTTGCTCTCATTGATTGATAGCGCTGCTCATCTCTATGAACAGCTCCTCCTCTATCCAAGGCAACTCTATTGGCAAACTTAAACAACTTCGCAGGTTGTGCAACGACGTTATTCTTCTTCAGAAACTGATGCAGCGGAGGAGCTTCAACCCTCGCAGATAAGATCACGATAACAAAGAGGCTGCACAACATGCAATTCATCCTGTATTCCATGCCACGTGTAGATGACAGTGTCTCTGATAAATTTTGGGTTATAGCTTCTCTTCGAGTGCTGGAAATGGCTGCAATCGTTGCCTATATATAGAGAGAGATGAATGAGCAGCTAATTATTAAATGAGTTCGGATAAGTTCACGGTCATCATCTTCTTTAGTACAGTAGATTGCCCATTGGAAGTTGTCTTCTTGCTTAAGAGCGACAGTTTTTCCGCTTGGCCTGACTGACTAGATATCGCTATCTGCTACGTTTTACTCATGGGAATACGATAAGGCAACCCAATGATACTCCGACACGTTGCTTGCATTACCTGTACTTGCATTTGCTCATGCTCATCACCGACGTTGGAATGCAAACAAACTCACGTGTAATTGGTCCCTACCTGGATTTGATCGCAACGTGTGAAAGCATCCCTTCTTTTTCGACTTTCCTTGGTACATGTCGGATTTATTGTCTCTTTCTCTGATGTTTCTTTAATTTATGATTGACGCGACTGACAACCAAGTATGTTACCAAAAATGAAAAACCCCAAATTGCATACTTCCTCTTTCGATATCTTATGTCAAGCTCACTTTTTCGAAGTTTCGAATCACTAAATCATATGATATGGAGCCTCGGAAAAATTGAGTCTCACATATTTTGATCTTATAAAAATGTTGGTCCAAAATAATAGCTCAATGAATTAAGAGAGAATTCTCTTAAAACCAATCAAACTCACTCATTACGGTGAGACTCGGTTAAATTAAAGGTTTTAGGAATGGGTTAAGGTGCATTGTCATCGCCATGCAAAATCCATGAAGGATAATCACCAAGCTAGTGATGGTTGACGAGAAGGCGGCAAATAACCTTTTAAAGGAATTGTTTATAGATAGGGAATGAAGCCAGAGATGCTGAGCTAAGCAGGAAACTATGAGATAGAGCATGATGTAGATCTACATGTATATCTTCTTTAGTACACCTTTTAAGCTTAGGCTTTATTTGATGGATTCCACCACCGCCAAAATGAGATGACACAAGTTAAATCTACTTTTCTTATTGCCGGCATGTCCCTATGTCGTCGTCCAAGGATTGAGTTACATGTTGATATGCACATTTGAGTTGTATTAGAATAGGCCTACATTAGAGAATTGATATGATGTTAAGTAATTAATATATCTTAGTTGACTCATAAATCATTGACCTAAACTTTTGAATGAAGGTAGAGTCCAACTGTATATGCTGACAAGCTCGGATTTGTGCTTCCTTTTGGTGATCTCCCAGGTGAAGGTATTGAATTTCTGTTGCGCACTCTCAACATAAACATATTGGGCGCATAGTATGATTTAAATACTTTCATTTTCTAAAAGTCGCCTAGAGCTCTATTTTCAACTATTGAAGTATCTAGTCCAACCTACCTTCAAATTTAAGCCGTTGATGACATTATTACTTCTTGGGCATTGTGCCTTGTCATTATCTCTTTATTTTTCTCCCTATCCATTTTGGTAGATTTCTATGGTTCGTAAGTGGTCAAGAGAGCTCGATCAAAAAAAAAAAGGTGGTCAAGAGAGTGTTGTACGATGTTGGGATGTATTCAACGGGAATATGAACAACAAAATTTTCAATCTTGGCAAGGTTGAAAACCCCACTATTGAGGGTAGAAAGGCGAGACTTGATAATCTACGCTTCTCTTAGCCGAATCACCACATTGGTAGGCCACTCCATTAATACAGCACACTCTTGATCACTCACGAAACCTAGGAATCCACCGAAAGAGATAAAAGGGAAAAACAAAGAAAAGATAAACGAGGGAAGACCATAAATTGAACACTTTAGCTTGGCATCGTTGCGTTTTTCACTGAAGAAGGCAATGGACGGTCTTCTTGACTGAGAATGGCACCAATGACAACATTAGAAGCATCACATTGAATCTCAAAGATGGACAGTGCTAAAACAGGAGCTTAAGTAATTTTTTTTCAAGAGTTCAGAACTCTTTTGTGCCTTTTCGTTTCACTGAAACTTCTCTCCTTTTTCAATAATCGGTGAAGCAATGAAACTGATATTCTTTATCAATCTCCCGTAGAAAGAAGCGAGGCCATGAATGGTTCGAATCTCATGAAGTGTTCGCAGCATTGGCCATGAAGTGATATAGCTTCAATCTTGCTAGGATCCATCGCTATTCCTTTACTAAACAGCACGTATCCAGGGAAAAACACCTTGTCCATAAAGAAGTGACATTTCTTGAGATTAACATATAACTTTTGGTCTCTCAATGCTTGGAATATTTATTGGAGATGTGTCAAGTGTTCTTCCTTATCTTTGTTGTAAATAAGGATGTCAAGTGGTATGTACTGTTAGAATATTTAAATAATAAATCACTCTTTTATTTAACAACTTAAGTTTTTAAAACAGCCGGTAGTAGTTCCACAAAATCTCATATGAAATCAAATTAGGAGATCTTAAGTTCACATCTTTCTAGGACATTATTTGCCTCCTCAATTTCTTTTAGAATAGTCAACAGTGATCTTACAAAATTTTACATGTACAACATGAAATCTCCCTATGAAAGGCCTAAACATTTGATTCACTAGGCGCATAAAGGTACTTGAAGCATTTGAAAGGCTGAAGGGCATGACAATCGACTTACATATTTAGTCACGAGTTCGTCTTGAAAGCAGCCTTAACCTCACCTTCAAGACTTATTTGAATTTGATGGTATCTGCTTCTCAAGACATGTCTTCAGAAAGATACATGCTCCATGTAGTTGATTAAGTAAATCACCCAAGCGTGGAATTGGAAAACGATATTATTGACTATCACTACCTATACGCCACCATCCATCTTTCTTAGGGACAAGTACGCTGGTACTTCACAGAAACTAACACTTCCTTTAACCAAGCCTTTCTCCATAAGGATTTTCACTTGGCATTGGAGTTCTTCATGCTCCTTAGGACTCGTGCAATAAGCTGTTTTTTTGGGGGGATAACTTCTCCGGACGCAAAGTCTGTGCAATGTTGAATATTACAAATGGATATTAAACCAACCGGAATCTCATCAGGAACATCTCTAAATTCTTCAAGTAGTACTTCGATTGCCTCTGGCAATTCGAGTGATTCATCAGTCAAGTACTGCTAATGCACAGGTAACATGCGTCTCCTCATATGCCTTTATGAATCCAAACATGGATGTTAAAACACTTTCTTCCTTTGCCTGCTTGGGGCGACAATCAATCTTTAATGGTGCGAGAGTAATCTTTACAGCATCCTTCTCATAGGAATGAATGTTTCTATATCCATTGCGCTAGCTTGACGGTCATACTGCCATGGTTGTCCAAATAGCTTGTGACATGCATCCATTGAAATTACATCACACCATACTTTGCCTCGAAATTTATTTCCAATAGAAAATTGGACTAAACAGCACTTGGAGACTTTTGGCTTCATTTCCCGTCCTTAGCCACCGTAATTTTAAGGGTAATTAGGAAGATCTTTCATCAACAACTTCAACTTTCCCACTAGTCATGCTGCGACAACATTCTCGCAACTTCCTATCTCAAAAATAACATCACACACTTTGCCATTGTTGAGATTCACGTGTAAATTACGTTAGAAAACTCCCACATTAGAGAATTGGTATGATGTAGAGCAGTTAATATATCCATGTTAGTCTATAACTCATTGGTCTAAGCTTTTGAGTGAAGGTAGATCCAACTTGATATGTTGATGGGCTTGGACATAGGCCCCCTCTTGGGGATCTCCCCGAGTGAAGGTATTAGGCTTTTGCTTCACGCTCCCAACAAATGGTATCAAAGCCGATAGTAGATTGGTGAGCCTCCTAATCTATTCCGGTATCTGATGAATATCTCATGAATGGAATTTGGTGACTAACCCACCTAGTTTCCGGGCGGTGGGCGTTTTGGTGCAGGAACACAAACCCAATGGCAAACTTCATATGCGTGCAACAATGTTGCACAATCCCAGACGTCCATAGTATAACGGTTGCACAATCCCCGTGCAATCCCAAACGTCTGTAGTATAACAGGGGAAAGTACGTATGGGATGTTGGTGCTATATTTAGAATAGTGCTTATTAGCAAGTGAACATACCCTTATATGATGGCATCTTTAAATTATGTGTTCATGGAATAGCTTATCTTTCCACTTACGTTACCAAGTGTCGCCGCATGCTAAATCATGGTATTAAAATTTCAATTCTCCCAAACACATGTCTAAACATGGTTAACAATATTCGATTATGTATTCATTGCAAACCGCTCCCAATACAACTGCAGCATCATGGACATCCCGCTAGTTTCAACCCGAACAATGCTCTCTCTTGAGATCAATCCACAATTAACTCAACACCAACTTGATATTAACCACTTAACTAAAACGAGAAAATAAAACATCAAACACTTCATGATGACTGCAGAGTCCCATATCATTTGCTGCGCTTACGTCTCATCTGAGCTTAAAGAGTGATTTTAGCATGGTGTTGCGGATCAGGACCTTCCGGACTAGACCGTTTGGGCCTGTAATGACCCTCGACTTTCTCGAACTCATCACGAGCCATTGTCTTAGGAGACTCGACATGGACGAGAGTGCGAGCCTCAGAGCTGGTCCAGGAGAAGGCTATCAGCAATAGGCACAGACATAATCCCAACCTGGCCATCGAACTTCTGATCAGATTACAATGTGTGGTTTTTGCTTGGGTGAGGACTGCAGTCACTTGGTATTTATAGCCCTCATATACCCTCTAGTTTTTTCATTCTCTCCATTAAAAAAACTTAATCGATGTGGCGAAACAGGGACCTTCCCACAATCTGCCAATCTGATAGGAACTCACGAAACCCTTTTGCAAATTTATTGAAGTTAAAAACATACCCCGCCAGTGGAGTCGTGAATACGTGATGCCAAATCAACTTTCTTGTCAGCTACTTTCATTCATTACCAATGCTAGAAAATCAGTCAGATCTAGTTATTGTTGCTATTCTACTTTCTAAGAGGCTTCCAGTCTCGGCCTTCACTCGTTGGATTCACGTCCTCACCGAGTGTCCTTTTTCATGTCTGGCCCCGAAGACAAAATGTCCTTTTCTTGGGCAATCGAAGTACATACTCCGTCTTATTCAAGAAGAACCAAGATTACTCATTTCGAGTGTTTGGCTCTTGTTGTTATACATATCTATGCAACTACACAATGAACAAATTTGACAAGCACTCTTTGTTGTGCATATATTTGGGATATAATGAAAAGCACAAAGGATATCGTTGTCTTCATCAATTTACCAGTCGTGTTTATATATCTCTACATGTTTTTTATGAGCATTATTTTCCTTTCTCCTCTTCTTCTCAAGTTACTGCTATGATCGAGGAGGAGCTATTGCAATCGAATTCAACTTTAAGTCCATCACAAACAAAAGCTTTTGATGATCATTGACTATGCCCAAACCTAGTCCAGAAGTTGGTCAAAATGGTTGTTCACCGACAGATCTTAACTTTGCAAGGTCTATGTCTATTTGCTAAGATAGAACTAGACTCAAAAGCTTCATCAACTACTCTCTCTAATCATGTGTCACTACTAGCAAAGAGTGAATCTTTAGTTCGGTGCCAATCTAAAGCTTCTACATCCTCAATGCATCCCATGGTTACACGTTCAAAGGCTGGGATCTCGAAGCCAAACCCCCGATATGCCAATATAGCATTATCATATATACCTCCCAAGCCATGCACTAACCATTCCGCCTTAAAACACCCTAGTTGACATAAAGAAAATAAAAAATTGAGTTGATGAAGCGTTTGAGTCTGGTTCTACCTCAACAAATAGACATGCAAATTCATTTGCAAAGTCAAGATCTAGCAGTGAACAACCATTTTGACCAACTTCTGGACTAGGTTGGAATATAGTCCAATAATCACCGGAAGTTTTTGTTTATGATGGACTTAAAGTTGAATTCCATTACAATAGCTCTCCTCGGTCATAGCAGTAACCTAAGAAGAAGAGGCAAAAGGAAATTAATGCTCATAACATGTCGAGATGTGTAAACATGATTGGTTGATTGATAAAGACAACAATACCCTTTTGTGCTTTTCACTGTATTCCAAATATACACATGGCAAAGAACGCTTGTAAAATTTGGATCTCATGTCATGGTTCTTGTTCAAGAAGGGACATTTTCATTGTGTAGTTGCGTAAATATGGACAACAACGAGGGCTTAATACTCAAAGTAATGAGTAATCAGGGTCCTTCTTTAATAAGACCGAGTATAGACTTCGGTTGCCCAGAGAAGCTAAAGGAAGCTAATTTATGAAATAATTTGTTATTGTAAATGTTTCCACCCAATAGTTAAGTAGCATAGATGCCTCAAATAATGTAGCAAGCCTGAGTTCAATAATGTGTCGATTTTTCCTTTCAACAACATTCATTTTGCTATAGTGTACCTATACAAGAGAATTGCTGTTGTATGCTGCATTCACAAAGATGCGTGAGAAGATTATAGCTCATGAATTCACCTCCTCTCTCGGATTGAAAAACTTTCACTTTCCTATCAAGCCAATTTTCAAATAATTTCTGACAAGATAGGAAAATCTCAAAGAAATCTGACTTTTGCTTCAATGAATACAACCAACGTATCGAGAGAAATAATCAATAAATATCACATAATATCAAAATTTCTACATTGAAGGAACTGGGCTCGATCCCCAAATATCACAATGTACTTTCTCCAACATATGGAAACATTGAGAATCAAATAAAGAAAATGGCAATCTTGAACTTTTTCTAATCTAACAGCTTGTACATAAAGTGCATGTAGATTTATTTACTGAAATCAAATCATCAAACCGCAAAAGCTGTAAAATTCAACTATTTGAATTTGGTGGTGCACCAATGGCTTTGGTTTGTTGAGTAGTATAGTAATTTCTTGAAAGTGCCGACCATTCTGGTTTGTCTGAGAAAAGTCATGACCCCTAGAATTTAATGTGGGTCCTCTACCCCTTCCTTTTTTGTAGCCACCGCTACGTCGCTGTGAGATAATCGCCATTGAACTATTCAGGAGCACAGTCGAAGTGTGCTTGTTTGGTAACTCATAACTTTGAAGTTGTGCAACCACTTCAGCATGAGATAGTGGATAAGGCCTAAACATAGTCATTTTGAATGACTCATAGCTATCATCAAGTCCTTCAAGTAATCTAAAGACTTTATTAGCATCCGACACAAGTTTACCAATGGAATGCAATTGATCGCTAATAGATTTAAAGTCGTGAAGATAAATAGACAAAGGCTTAGTTTCTTTTCTAATGTGTTAAAGTTGTCCAAGGAGGTCAAGTTCATGACTTACCAAGCTTTGCTTGAAATGATCGTTGACAACTTTCCGTACTTCTGCTACCATTGAAAGTCCGAGAACCTGTTTTGAGAGTGTGCACACAATCCAGGACTTTACGAGGCAGTCACTACGCACCCATGATGTATATCTGGATTATTGACTTCGATTGCATTTTCTGATGTCTGAGTTTGCGGTGGTGCAACTATCTCTCAAGTAAGGGAACCAAATAGGTCTTGACTTTCAATTAGAGACAATACCCGTGTCTGCCAAAGTAAAAAGTTGTTTTCATTGAGTTTTAATGTAATAAAATTTGCCACATTGATGTTAGAGAAAATCTCGGGTTTGAAGAAGGAGGCGACATGATGGTACAATTTTTTTAACAAGCAAATATTAGTGTGTTCTTACATGACTCTGATATCATAATTATAGGTGGTGATATCTTCATTTATATCGCACAACAAATCAATGAAAAGCACACTTCTTCGACTCAATTCTTTGTTTTTTTTTATGGTATCAAAACTTCAGGTCCCGAGCTCAAATCTTTCGAGGCCCCAATTGCCTCCCTAATTAAATTTGTCCACGCTTAATATTAGGCAAAAAGACCTGACTAAGCGTAAGAGGGAGTGATATAATATTTAAATATTAAAACCACGCCTTTATTTAATAGCTTAAGCTTTTAAAACAATTGGCAGTAGTCCCACAAAATCTTACAGAAACAAATACTACAGTATTTATGTATGTATAAGTGCAACAATGTCACACAATCCCAGACATCTGCAATATAATAGGGGAAAGTACATAGGGAAATGACGTTTAGATCGCTGTGGATGTTGATGTTGCTCGCTATATTTAGAATCGTGTTTGTTGGCAAGTGATCATACCCTTATGTGATGGCATCTATAAATTAAGTGTTCATGGATTCATGGAATAACTTATCTTTCCGCTTAACATTACCGAGTGTCGTTGCATGCCAAATCATGGTATTGAAATTTCAATTCTCCCAAACACGTCTAAACATGGTTAATAGTATTCGATTATGCATTCATTGCAAACCGCTCCTAATACAACTGCAGCATCATGGACATCCGCTAGTTTCACCTCCAACAATGCACTCCCTTGTGATCAATCCACGATTCACTCGATACTAACTTGACATTAACTACTTAATGAAAACGAGAATATAATATCAAACACTTCATGGTGATTGCAGAGTCTCGCATCAGTTGCCGCGATTGTGTCTCATCCAAGCTTACGAGTAATCATAGCATGGTGCTGTGGATCGGGACCTTCCGGACTAGCCCGTTTAGGCCCGTATTGACCCTCGACTTTCTCGAACTCATCACGAGCCATTGTCTTAGGAAACTCGACATGGACGAGGGTGCGAGCCTCAGAGCTGGTCCAGGAAAAAGCTATCAGCATCAGGCACAGACATAATCCCAACCTGGCCATCGATCTTCCTATCAGATCACAATATGTGGTTTTTTTTGCTTGGGAGAGGACTACAATCACTTGGTATTTATAGCCCTCCCCTCACATACCCTCTAGTTTTTTCTCCCTCTTTGTTAACAAAAAAAAAAAAAGAATCGAAGTGGCAAAACATAGACCTTCCCACAATCTGCCAATCCGATAAGAACTCACAAAACCCTCTTGCAAATTTTATGAAGTCAAAACACATTGCCCGCCAGTGGAGTCTTGAACACGTGATGCCAAATCAACTTTACTTGTCAGCTACTTCATTCATTCGTTACTAGTGCCATGCTTAATGAGTAGTTACGAAAGCCTTCCTTGTCCTTTTACATGGTGGAATTGTGCGAGATTCAACCTTTGCTTCTTCCTCAATAGTCTCAGTCCATTCAACCTTTTAGTCTGATCTGCTCGACAATCCGTCAGATCTAGTTTTTGTCACTATTCAACTTTCCTCGAGGCTACCAATCCCGGCCTTCTCTTGCTGGATTCACGTCCTCGCGAGTGTCGGCCTTTATTTTGTGTTTTTGGCCCGCAAGACAAAATGTCCTTTTCTTGGGGTATTGACAAATGATCCACCTAGCAACCTTGCCAACTTGTTGAGATATAATATATAAGGGCTAAGTGCAATTGAGTCTTAAAACTTACAAAAAGTGCAACGAAATCCTTTCATTAAATCCATCCAATTTGACTAAAAGAAAATACCTACTTCACTTATTTTTTATTATTTTTTCTCTCTTACATGGCACTGACATGGTTAAAACATGAAGGATAAAGCTAAAATGACCCGTTATAATCTAAATATGATTTTAATCTAAATACTAGACTAAAGAAACAAAGTAAATTATAAAAAGGATGGAAGAAGGCAAAATGAAGAGGGCTTGCAGGGCCCACGCCGCGGCCACTACAACATCCCCAGCCCTTTCTAGCAATGGTGGGGCGGCCTCACCATTTTGCCGTCATCCTTATTTTTATTTAAATTTAGCTTATTTTTTAATTCGATTTAAATAAAATATGTATTAATAATCAGATTTTGACCAAAATGACGTCGTTTTAACTTTTATGTTCTTGTTTTAACCACGATATCGCCACGTAGAAGAGAGAAGATATTAAAAATTTTAAAAAAAGTCAAGTTGGTATTTTCCGTTACTCAAGTTGAACGGAGTTAAACTTGATTACACCAATTTAATAAGTTCTAGAACTTGATTATACTCTTTGTAATTTTTAATACCCAATTGCACTTTTACGACAAGTTTTAGGACTGCCAATGCATTTATCCCTAATATATATTTTGCAACACGACAAACTTAAGCTATTGCAACCAACTGCTGCAAAATCCATGTAAGTTTTGATATTGGATCATGGGGTCTCGAGTTTGATTATTCACCCTTTTCACCTTCAGTAATTTTGGAAAAGTTTTAGGTTAGCACATTTCGTACTTTCATTCTTCTATCTACCGTCGTTCGCATCAGGAGGTATTGAGATACAAAACATAGCGCACTCTTTGATAGCTTAAACCTTCGGAACTACTAATCGCGCACGCCAACCATAAGAAAAGCAATGTCATTCATGCTCTTCTTCAGTACATTTCCGGGAGCACGTGTGATTGAACCCGATATCTTGGAGAACTCTTGACAGCAATTTTGGACCTTTTACTTTCTATCGGTTTTTGCGTAGAGGCGGTCAATAAGATAAATGAAGATAAAGAAGATAATTTTTGCCACCTTCAGAGTAATTATCGAATAGGTTAGGCATCATTTGACAGTTCAAATGTCGCACAATCCAAAGTTTCGTATTGGCACTACCCTGGCTTTCCCGCTGTTAAGAAAACACTAAGTCGAGATGCGGAGGTGTCCTTTATAATGACCTCCAGGAGGAAACCGGTTCTGTCAATTGAAAGGAAATAACAACCCGAGATAAAACAATTATGAATGTTAAGTTTGAGAAGTTGGTCCCATATTTGAAACATTGAACTTGACGGCATCCCATGAAAACAAGGAGAAAAAAAATGTAGTCTAGATTCAGCAAGGCACCTGGAAATGTCCTCGGGATTTCATCCCGAACCAACAGGACACAAAAACATAAGACTGTCCCTGTATATATGCTGGAAGCCGGCATGCTTCCTCAAGCTGTAATCCAGAAGTCTGAGAAACAACCGTGCGTATGCTTTCCTAGTTCATCATTGCACCCGTGTTCAGAGGAGTGTCTGAGCACGAGGGCAATTCATATGTTTGTAGAGGCACATGCATGCATCTTCCATGATCTCCTGTGATTCGGTTTGGGTGTGACTCCTGCGCGCTCATGTGTGTTGTGTGTGTTTGAGAGAGAGAGAGAGGCAAAGTAGATACCTCATCTGATGCAACTTCAAGTGTGAATGTCCTTGGACATAAGCTGTGATGCAAACTTCTGCACCCTACGGATGTTTAATCTGGTTAAGGAATTACAAAGAAATGTCAAAGGAGAAAAGACGCATATCATGGACAACCCAAAGAACATCCTGTGAAATCATTGACAACCAGAAGGATATCTGTTCTTCGTAGATGGGATGATTGAGCATTAACAGATTGTTGTTGGTCACCAGTGCCCGAACAAGCAATTCTTTAGCTTCTTCCTGCTTCTTCTTTAGCATGTTGCAGATCTGCAAGAACATTCCCTTAGGCAGCCAATGTATAACCAGCAGAAGCAACACAGAGATGGTATCGAACAGACAAGAGGCAACAGTTCAATGCCCTTCTCTGCAATATCCTCAGTCTAGGTTCCAATGGCCTTCTGAAAACTCATTTACTTATGATAGACCTTAAATTATAGAAAATAACTATAAAGCACTATAGATTCATCCTCAAGGATTATTAGGTTGGACTGTGGAAGAAATCACAATTTCCATATTAGGCAGGCTCTCTTCATCAATTGATTTATAGTTGTACAAATGCAATAAGTAAAGATGCATAATGTCAATGAACCCATAACCAAATTATCGGAAGTACAACAAAACATCCAGCAGTGCAACATACATATTCAAGAAGCTCAGGCTAGTGCATCCACCCCCCACCCCACCAAAGAAAATAATAAGTAAAC
The DNA here is from genome assembly GCA_031216405.1 of Syzygium malaccense. Taxonomy (NCBI): domain Eukaryota; kingdom Viridiplantae; phylum Streptophyta; class Magnoliopsida; order Myrtales; family Myrtaceae; genus Syzygium; species Syzygium malaccense. The sequence goes on along the minus strand of CM062256.1, from coordinate 7,387,961 downwards.
AGATAAAAGAAATAATTTGAAAGAAACTCATCTCAACCACTCATCGAGTAAGCCACAGAAAGTTGTCCATGGACAACTACTCCCTGTAACTTGACAACCTCGTATTTTCTTTTCCTAGTGTTTGTTATCACTATCATTGTCTCTCTATTAGAATCTTTATGGTCTCTGACTATAGTCTACAATATGCAAATAATTGATCGCCAAAGCCAAAAAGTGCATAAAAGCAACTCATAGCGAAAATAATTTAGCCGTAATTTACTTACATCTTCAAGTTCCTTTGTATAAGCTTCAGCCTTCTCAACATTTTCATCAGTTTCCATGACCAATGGACTTCCAACTTCGGTCGACCTTGTCTTAGGAGAAATCTTAAGCTGAAATTTAGGATGGTCACCAGACACACTGTTGGTTTTGCTTTGTTCGGTGTTCTCACAATTGCAAACCTGACATGTATAATCTAAGATACCAGCAAGGAACAAGTTTTGACTCTCTGTTAAAACAGAAAAACTTAAGAAGATTCTGTCCATTTACCTGTTCAGTGACAACAGCTTGGGAGGATTCTCTTAAACTTCTGAAGTGTCAAGGGTAAGAACATTACTTCCACAAACAAAACCCAGTCACAGTAGTGGAGTTATTAGCGCTCTTCACCTTTTTTCACTTGGAGACTCAGAAGGCCATTCCAGTGGACTAAATGACATAGAATTGGCAACAGATCCCTGCAACAAACACTCATGACTTCTAATGCATTACAAAATAGCATCCCCTTAATTATATTCGCGACACTATATTGGAGAGGTGTAAGGTATTACTTGAAAGTGAAGAACAAACAATAGAAAGGAACCTCAGATGATTTCCCTTATGAATTGAGAAGTGGCTGGTTTTATCGATTTACCTGTTCAGTGACAACAGTTTTGGAGGATTCTTTGAAACTTCTAAAAAGTCAAGAGTAAGAACATTACTTCCACAAACAAAACCCAGTCACAGCAGGAAGGATAATGGAGTTATTAACACTCTTCACCTTTTCTCACTTGGAGACTGAGAGAGCCGTTTTAAAGGACTAAATGGCATTAAATTGGCATCTGATCCCTGCAATACAGACACTCAAGGCTTCTAATGCATTACAAAATAGCATCCCATAAGTATATTTGTAAAACCCTATTGAGAGGTGCAAGTTGTTTCTTGGAAGTGAAGAGCAAACAACAGAAAGGAACCTCATATGATTTCCGCTTTAAGGATGAATTGAGAAGTGACTGATTTTCGGTGCTTTTGCTACGATGAGCTAACGCATGTGCTGCATCACCTTGCATAGCCGTTATCTGCTCAGAGTCTCTCATGGAACTGATATCCTCCGTAGGATTAGAACCAAGTTGATCTTCTTTGGTTCTTGTGGCCCTGCACATTTTGACATCTTGATCTCTAAAAATATCTATGGTTTCAAATACCAGGACATCAAGTTGGGATGCAAACTAGACCTCATCATTCTCAAGCTAGAAAGATGAAAAGCCCTCTTGGCAGAATTAAGAGAGCTACTATTCTTCACATCAACATTGCTGACCCGTGAATCCTTAAAAGATTCCTTGCTTAAATAAGTGACTTCAGGATTCACGTATGGCTTAACAATTGGCTTTGACAACTCATTTAAACTGTCCGTCTTGCATAGAGAACTGCAAAATTTTAGTGCAAGCAGATTAAGCATATGCAAAATAATGCTGTGTCAAAGGTCTAATCCAAAATATGCAATCTACTTGTTAGAGCTGGAAATGTCTAATCCGGGATATGACATAACATAAACAGCATCATACATAAAACTGATAACATGACATTGACACATCTTTTCTGTAATCAGGAGTTATTTCGGTCTTAAAAGTAAATATCATTTTAAGGAATATCACTCTCCCATTTCATGTGACTCAAAAGGTTCAAACTGAACATGAATATATCATGCTACAGCACATTGCAAACCCTGCTACCAGGCTTGTAGACTTCTAGCAGATAATTTAGTCATATTTTACCAGAGACAAAGATGTCAATATCCTCTTTAAAGCATAGTTTAAGGATTTAATGAGCTTTCCTGGCCAATAACAAAGAGAGACTTAGACTTGAGAGATAATTGCAAGTAAAGGTTTATAATTTCACCTGAAAAGGTTTTAATTTCATCAACAGCAAGCTAATAATCAAGATCATCAAAAGATTTTTCGCATATACCAACATATGTGTTGATCAAACAAGTTATATACAGCAATTTTACATATATCTACATATGTGTTGATAAAACTAGTAACAAACAGCAATTAGGAGAGTGTCCAATGTCTCAACGCAAACTATGATATGCAATCAAAAAAACAAGAAAAAAAAATCTCATTTTAACCTAGTTGAAAGTCCATTGGAGAACAGAAGAGTAATAAAAAGGGCCCTTTATATGGGAAAAAGGTAAAATTTTCCCTTTTTCATTTTCTTTTGTGTTTGTGTGTGGGTTGGAGAGTGCCAGCGGGGAGGAGATAACTTACACATTACTCACTCACTGTTAGCTACTGTTAAATGACGTACATAGGAAAAAGAAAATACTAGAATTTGAACAAAATTCCAAACAGCTCTACAATTACAACTTGATTGGGTACAGATGCCTCACCCCAGTTGAGAAGTGCGTCTCACGCTGATGTGGCTTCCAGTCAGAGGAGGTTGACATTTTGTTTGCTCCCTTGCCAGTGAATTCAGACCAACCAGCGACTTTCCCCCAACTTGAGAATCCTTGGCATTGTCTCCCAACCTGTTGAAGATTGCATAAATCATGTGACGGTATAAAGCATGGAATGTCCAATCAAAGAAACTAGAATCAAAAAGAAAATCTATACCTAGTTTCATATAGATGTACAGAAGCAAGTCCTTTGCTGCTAAATTGAAGAAGCTTTCTCCCAGTTGATGGTTCCCAAGAAGACTGACTCTTAATTTCCTCTGATCTCTTGAAAAACTTTGAGTGGGTTTGTCCAGGCTCTCTACAGGTAAAGAAAGAGGACAATATATAACTGCAGGCTCTCCGCTTGGGACATTTACATAAGACTAAAACTGAGCTAAGAAGTGCGAAAAAGTTATGCTCTTGATCCACCAATCTTTTTATTGAACTCTGGATATCACCATAAAATGCATCAACGTCATAGCAAAAACTCAATGAATGAGTGCATCAAACTGATAATCACAACAACTTGCATCCCATCCTAAAATATTAAACTACGGAAGCATATGCTTTCCAAATTTTTCACAAAATCAACCATCAAGAGTCCATGTTTCTTAAAAGAAGACAATAATGGCTCATTACGCTAATTTGGCATGGCAGAAACTTTCCAATATCATCCTAATATAGATTCCATCTCAATCCTCTAATCACTTAAAGGTAAGGGATAAATGGGACAACCTCAAAACAGCCATTTCACTGTCATGCAGTACTTTACTTGGGATGATACCGGCTGTATCACTAAGATTTCTATCAGGCTTGGCCTCTTTGTTATCAGCCTTAGTAGCATTCAATGTATTGAGAAAAGGTTTATTGCTTCCATTTGCCTCGCCTTCTGTTCCTGGAACACGTGACACGCTTGAACCTTCTGACTGCATGTTGCCATGAGAATATGTGGCTTCCCCTACCATTTCTTCCCTGTTACTCTGCTCTTCACCCAAAGTGCAATTTAAAATTTTGACAATAGACAAATTATTTCTTGGAAGCTCTGGGATGGTACTTAAATTTGTGTCAACCCCGTGCTGAATATGTACCTCTCTTGGTGCTGTTTCGTCTGATGAATAATCCCGTTGATCAGATTCTTGAGCACACATGCTGTTTGTCCTTTCTTGTTCTGGAATTGAATTTCTACAGGCTGTGGGCTTTGGCACCCAATCATCCATTCTTGGGTTAGACATAGAAGTTGAAGTTACAGAAGTTTCTACTTGAATCTTTGATGTACCCACAGAGCGTGTTGATTTAACAGTATCAATTATAGCATTATCCTCGCAGTCAGGAATTGCCTCAGGAGGGCGAGTTTTCAAGCCCTGGTGCTCATTCATCTCTGATGATCTCCCTTTGCTTCCTAGAACCTTCTTCCCACTTTGTTCTCCCTCAGTCATGGGTGAATCAAGATTAAAGCCATCCAACCTGGATAGCACAAATGACTGCTAAGTTGCTAGATTGCAATCAAAATTCATGAAATTTCTCTTCACCTGAAAATATAACTTTATGTATCAAAGAATAAGCCCAAATGTATACATTGTGAAGCTGTCTTACTCATTAAAATCGAAGGAGAAAGAAAATCTTTTCTTGGAATTTCCTTCATCAGTTGATTCTGCTTCATTTTTGTCCTTGTTGTTTGGAGATTTCTTAGATGGGCAGGAGAAATCAAGATCTGGCATGTCCATTTTGAATGATGATAACTTGTCAAAGTCAGCATCCAGGTTAAAATTGACATCCCTGAAAAAGGTTTTTAACAGTTAATCCACAGAAAGCAGAGATATATCCCACTCTCATAACAAGCAAGATTGTAACGAGCTTTCATGCATCTTCACCATCATCCATCGTTTTGATGATTTTTTGAAATGGTTGAATGATATGTAAAGCATAGCTCACTTGATCACCACGGGCATTGTTCTCCACAAAGAGGTAATTGTACAGGGGTGAATATACATAACCAACACAAGTATGAAGATAGAATATCAACGTTAGAGTCCACATCCATACTGGTTTATTATCTAACTGCCTATACTTTAAGTTTCACTTACAGTTTATCAAAGTTGAATTTCTTTGTCTTGCCTTTGCCAACTGTATCAAAGCTAAATTCCACTGCATCATCTTCTGCCACAGACAATGACTTCCAGGAGGTAAGGAACTCCTTTCCAAATTCAGCATCTGTTGAAATCGGATTTGACATTGAGCCATGACCTACATATCTGACTTTCATATGACATGGCCAGAAATGTGTACAAGCAAGGATCCTACTCATTGACAACGATGAAGACCTATTTTAACAGTAAGAAAGCTTTAATTTGATTTTCAGGTACGTGCAAAATATGCTGTACTAATTATTGACCACGATATCCAAAAGTGTCATAAGTCAGGCCATCCTAAATTAACAATAATAACCTAAAAAAACTAATCAGGTTTTGAAATAGAGAAATATGCATACTTGTAGTACAATTCCACATCTGAAGTGAATTAACTGTATTTTTAGATTTGTCAAGCTTACAGAGTACCTAGTAATGATTTATCCTCTTTCTGCTTCACCACAGCAGTTTCCTTTGGTGATTCTGCCATCTGCAAGGGAAAGAGTGAGGATAGCATAAGAAAAAAGAGAATCTAAATGACCCTCAGAATTTACAAAAGAAAAGGGAGAATTAATTGCAAACCCCTTAAGTTTGCTGTACTACACAGCAACCTCCTCTCTTCATAAAAGCAACATCTCTTTGTGAAAACATTGCATCTATAACATTTTTGCACTTATCGTTTGCAGAAGCATATATAAACTAGCCTAGGAGGGACCTTAGCCAGTCCATTAAAGAGAACAATCCGCAACTTGACATATCAACAGTTCATACGGGAGCAGCACTTGCTTATACAAAGTGGTTAGGTGGAGAGTTGCAAGCTTTAAATAAAAAAAACGGTGCGACCAAAAACACCCATATATAGATGCCACTGCCATATATTTCTGAAGATTCATATTTCATCCTTGCACAAATGCAAAGGTAAAGGATCTCCAATTTGACAGCAGTGGTGAGATGGACGGCTAATCACTACAAAACAGTAACGATCATTTCAAGATTTCTCTGCCTTGATTTAAGTGGGACATGAGTCTCACATACCTCTAATATGAAATGTCTGAAGGAGTTTGACTAGACCGCAAGCGGATCCACTATAGCTATTGCAAAGGATGAACGAATGCAGCATTAAACAGTTCATACAGGGGCAAAGCACAGGTCTAATCCAGTACAATCTATTCCAAGGAAAGAACACGGATGCTAATTTAACATAAGAAACCGTGTGGCATTGAGTTTTAGCAAATGAATGAATAGCCGTCTTATGACAACCTAAAATATATAGGTCCTCCTATCGCATTCAGATCATCCGATTTCCAGCACGGCGAAGTTCTATTAAAATGAATGCTATTGAAAAAAAAAAAGATACATCAGAACAGCTACTTATGAGGGCATCATTTCTCCTACCTTCGGGTGAAACTGCCCTGAGCAGCGACAAATCTCCTACTCATACCCCAGAAGTCAAGACAATGAGCAGGTAAATGCAAGTCTGATTTTCTCTACATAAGCGTCTATATTGCGGTGAAACTACGAGGAGCTAAGACTTCCAGTAATAGGCTTACAGCAATTCTGAACACAAATCTATCTATAATCTTGTTCCACCCAGTTTCTGAAGCCAAATGCGCCAGAATAATAGATAAACGTAGCAATTAAGAAAGAAGTTCTTCGCTGTGCCTAACTTCCAAAATCATAGACCACGCTCGAACGAACTCGATAAAGCCAATCTACATCGATCACAGAGAGGTAGGTCTTCTGAAATCAAATGGACCTACTGCGACGGAGGATGGGAGACGCAACGAACGCGACAGCGTGAGCCTAAAGGAACTCCTCATCGGAAAAGTTCGCATCTCATCGAATTCACCACCGGAAAACTAAGCGCGCTCGCAAAGCACCTCCGCTTAGCACTTCGAAACGATCAGCGAACGCCGGAATCTCAGAGTGTACGAGCTAACGAAGACGCGACGAAGGCCATAACAGAAGAAGATCGACGGATTACAAAAAGCTCAAGGATCGATTCGCATGCCGACACAGGTTGAATCGCTAGACGGAGACAACGGAAGGATCTGCAGTACCTCGCTTGCGATTGTCACCGCCGGCGAGCTCGCGAGCGCCGGAGAGAGAGAGAGAGAGAGAGAGAGATCGACTGGAGTTGAATCCGGTTCTTCTGAGGGTTTTGAATGGCGACTCTATTTATACAGCGGATTTGAAAGAGGCGGGACCGGAAAGCGACGGAAACCCGACGGAGGTTCGCCGGAGCCGACTCGTCATAGCGCTCGCCGGGAGCTCTCATCAGGGGACAGGGAAAATTCCGAGTTTGCCCCTCCAGGGGAAGCATTTCCGCAGGAGTGCCTAGGGGAAACATCCCGATGGGACCCGGATCTTTGCACCCGAAGAAAAATCTTGACCGTCGATCACGTGGACACGCACTTGGGAACCACGTGATCAACGACCTTGATGGATTCGGGGCATGTAGACTCGGGTACAGACGGTAGACAAGCATTCGCCCTCACGCTTACAAAATGTGTATTGAAGTCGAGAAACTATTAATCGATTGTTACTCGAGCCCATCTCATATGCCTAGCGTTGCGCCAAGAAGGCACTATTGGTTAGTAATAACTTTTTTTTTCTTTTTTGGTCGAAATAACTTAGAGCTGACTTGAGTAGGAATTAAAGAAATTGATAAGAAAATAAATATCATACATTATATAAATGAGGATTTTAGTGTTGCACTGTGTTTGACATTCGTCCCAACTCAATCGCTGTTAAAAAATATTGCTGCCCGCCACTGGGCGAGCCTATCACCGCAGTTCTATTAGATACAAGCAGGGAAATCCAAGACCGACAATACACATAGGCCCAAGCTCGTCCTTCGCAATCTAATAAGAAAATATTATTTATGTTTCTTTGAGGTTCTGCTATATACTTCGCTCCAAAAAGTCGAACGGACCTCCGAATTTTATGTCGAATATCTAAGTTCTGTTTTTTTTTATATTTATTTTTACTATTTATACGTCCTTTTATGTGAACATGTGAAATGTGCAATATTTAACATGTTAGTCAAATCGAATGCGAGCTTCATGAATTTGATTAAGCCATCTGTCACATGTAGGCCAAAAGCATATGCGCGCGACAAACTTATCTTCTCCTTGTTAACAAAGGAGTTGCGAGAGTTTTCAAATGCAACTGGACGAGACGAGGCACAAGGCCCTGCCTCTATAAAACTGCGCGAAAAAATTGAACGTGTAAAGGAAGATGTAGAAACAAGTGAAGCTGAATTTGGGGGAGTGTGAACTGGGGAAATTGATCTGGACAAAGATTTAGCGCAATTCCATTTCTTTAGGCAGCTCGGAGCCTTAAAGAGTTTTCAGGTTACTCCGAATATGCTTGTTAAGAGAGATTTTCATGGGTAGATAAATATCTTCATATTAGCGAAATTCCTCACTAATTTCATGATTTGGCATGTAATAATCTCAGGCAGGATTAGTATTAGACTTTGCAGCACTTTACAAATTTACGATAATTTTATTCTTCATCGCGATATCCTGAGACTACTTGTATTTTAGCCACCGTCTATTGCTTCATGTTGGAAACGCTAGAACCGTGGAAAGAGAATGGATTTGGGTGCGGCGACGAAATGAGGATTTCAACACCGATGACAACAAAATGACGGCAGCATCTTCAAATGAAGGCTTTGCAAAAGACGACTGGGCACTACATCTTCCTTGTGATTTCAATTGGTCTAAAATCAATCTGTTCCGAGTAGGAGAACATGACTTTGTCTTCAGTAGGTGTCGACATTAGCTATGTCACTCCTTACCAAAAAAAAAAAGACATTAGCTATGTCACACTTCGGAGCTTTCTTGGAAGGACACGCGGGTTCAGGGAAGATTCCCCAGAAGCATCCCCCCTCCCTCCCTCAAAAGAAACAAAACAAGAACTGATTTTGTACATAAGACAAAATCAGAGAGAATTAATAAAATATCTGTGCAAAAGAGCAATGAAAATAGAAAAGTTGTACCTTACCCAAAAATAAAAAAATAGAAAAGTTGTAATGTCTTGGAATGAGGTAGATCTACGAATAATGAAAGTTTGATTACTTGACTTCCGTGCATGTCATGCCAAAATCACGTTCTTTCTGAACCCTTGCACATGGGGCCTGCAATTGCCTGCGCGACAATCGATATTAAATGTACAAGATGGAAAGATAAGAATGGTGAAGAGAGTAGAGAAAGCAACGTTCATATTCCTAGGCTTTCGCATAAGCCAGGTAGCTATGTCGTATGTAAATATATTGTAAACGTCCTCAGATCTTGATCTCTGAGAGAGAGAGAGAGAGAGAGAGAGAGAGAGAGTAACGTTTGAATCCTTGGCTTCTGCACATGGGGCCTCAAACTGCATGCACGTTTTCACAGGTATTTAGCTAGCCACGAATTTGGTTTTTCTTTTTAATCAACGACCAATAGCATTCGATCTTATGGTCTTCGTCCTAACAAATTACGAATTTTTGTTTCCACAGTCTTCTCATGGGCCCATAGAATTTCTTTGGTTTTTCTATAACTACTCCATTATTTCCTCAAAGTGTTAACGCGGCATATTTCTCTGTTAAGAACATTGAGTCGGAGAGAGAGAGAGAGAAAGAGAGAGATCTGCTTAGCTGAGCAAACTACTGCTATGGCAAACTCAAATGCAGGAACCTCGTCGGGATGCGAGTACCAAGTGTTCCTGAGCTTCAGAGGACCCGACACTCGCGTTGGATTCACCGACGTCCTCTTCCATGGCTTGACCGATGCCGGAATCTGCGTCTTCCGAGACGATGAAGAGCTTCGTGTCGGTGAAATGATCGATGGATCACTTCTGCGAGCGATCGACAACTCCAGAATTTGCATACCCGTCTTCTCTCGAAACTATGCTTCGAGCCAATGGTGCCTTCGCGAGCTCGCGCAGATCGTCGCAATTACCTTCAAATCAGAAGGTAATAAAGTGATCCTACCTATTTTCTTCGATGTAAAACCTGACGATGTTAAGCTGAAAACCCCACTATATCGCGATGCCATACTCAATTTGGAGCGCGAGAAGAAGTTGAGCAATGAGGAAGTCAATGCTTGGAGAGAGGCTCTCATGGAGGTTGATGCGATAAAGGGGTGGGAAGTGAAGAAGTACAAAGGGTAAGCTAGCTGCTTTGAAGATGCTTGTTTTCCCAATTTTCCTTAGCACTTGATCATAGATGTGAAAATCCTGGTAAGATTGAGGTGGGAGTTTTGTCATAGTAATGCTAAACGATGAACCTTTACTACATCTGAAAAAAAAAAACGTGAAACTGCTTAACAAGGCTATTAATAGCTAGGTAGCTACAATAATATTTCATTGTGGACAGTGGGAGGAAAAAGAATGGGATAATGAAATGCCATGCACTTCCTATCTAATCATTTAATCTTTCAATACATTAAACTGAACATTTCTCCTGTTGTAGACACGATATTCAACTTCTACGGTTGTCACTCGAACATAATTAATGAATTGTCAATTTCAAACGCATAATTTTTAATACATCTATCTTGCTCGAAAATCCGGAGATTTCTAATCTCGTGTATGGAATTAAGTCAAAGTTCGGGTCATAATGTGGCACATAAATTGCCCAGTGCATAAAAAGTGTGTTTCGGAGTGATGTTAATGTTCAATATGGACTTTTGGAAGATCACTTCTAGATTGTTAAGTTCTCATTACTTATCAAATCATTGCGTGGTTTATCCGATGCTTGAATAACATCATTTCTTGCTAGGTAATCGTGATTTCGCATTTTTCCCCAACTAAGATTATTTTCTATTGTGGCAGCCACGGGGAACTGATCAAATTGGTAGTTGAGGAGGTTGTGAAAAGGTTGAAGACAAAACAAAGATCAGTGACTGAACATTTAGTTGGAATCGATGATCAAGCAGTAGCTATAAGCAAATTATTAGATGTCAATTCCAATGGTGTGCGACTCGTCAAGATTTATGGCATGGGGGGTATCGGTAAAACGACTCTTGCTAAGGTCGTCTTCAACCAACTCTCTTCTCATTTTGGAAGGTGTTGTTGTTTCCTTAAAGATGTTCGTGTGAAGTCATTAAGAGTCGATGGCTTAGTTGACTTGCAAAAAAGGTTATTATCCGAAATCGGCCATCCTGCAGAAACAAGGTGCATTGACGAAATTGATTATGGAACGAAGAGAACTGGAGAAGTACTTTTCAATAAGAAAGTCCTCATTGTACTTGATGACGTTGATAACACCGAACAAGTGGAGAAATTAGTTGGAAAGAGTGCTTTATATTCAGGATCTAGAATATTGATTACAACTAGAAATAAAGATGTTTTGCAAATCAATGCACCAAAATATCAAATTTTAGATTATGAAATGGAGGTGATGAGTACTGATCATGCACTTGAGCTTTTTAGCAAGCATGCGTTTAACAGAGACTTGCCTTTAGATGATTACAATGATCTTTCAAGGGAAATCGTACATGCTACTGGGAGACTTCCGTTGGCTCTTGAGGTAATTGGTTCGTTCCTCTACCACAAACCACAAGAATTATGGAAAGAGACATTGGAAAAGTTAAGAAAAGCGCCTCATGAGGATGTTTTTGGAAAGTTGAAGATCAGCTATGACGCCTTAAATTTCCAGCAACAACAAATTTTTCTCGATATCGCATGCTTTTTCATCGGTAAAGAAAAGACGAATGCAATTTATATGTGGAAAGATTGTGAGTTTTTCCCAGATACTGGAGTTGCTATCCTCATTGGCATGTCTCTGGTAAAGATTGTGGAGAATAATAAGTTTTGGATGCACGATCAGCTGAGAGATCTTGGAAGGGAAATTGTTCGCCAAGAAAACCCAATAAATCTTGAGGAGAGGAGTAGGCTATGGATTGGGGAGGAGGGCCTTGGTGCAATAAGACGGAAGGAGGTAAAGCACTTCTAGAGAGAACTAACTAGTTTCTGGCAAAAATTTCCACTTCATTGACTTAGGATGCTCCATCTTTATGTCTTTTTTTTTTCCTTTTTATAATCCTTTTGCTCCACGAGATAGAACACTGATATCACTCAATTTCCCATTCTCATTTGCAGATGAACAAGAACGTTCAAGCACTATCTCTTAATATATCTAAACGACGTCCCCATGATGATATCATTGTTCAAAGTAAAGAGATTGGAAGGTTTGAACATTTGAGATTCCTTAGTTTATCTGGATTAACCCTTGTTGGCGACGCAGCGAATCATCTTACCAAATTAAGATGGATTTCTTTCGGTTATCCTCTGCAAATATATAAATGGACCAACATGTATCCAAAGAATGTAGTCGTTCTTGAATTCTTTGATGTTGGCTTCTTAGATGATTCAAGATTACGAAATTTAATCAAGGTGCGTAATATGCTTATTTCTATTTTATTTTCTTAGAAAGTAATATTTGATTGTTCATCCATTGAATATTGCATTCATTTTGACAGATGTCAACAAAATTGAAAGTTCTTTCTCTTGATGGGTGTAACAACATAATTAGAACACCAGACTTCTCTGGATGCCCGAATTTAGAGAGGCTTGCTTTCTGCCGGTGTCCTAATTTGAGGAAAATTGACAACTCTATTGGGAAGTTGAAGTGTCTGATTGACCTGAAGATTGATGATTGCGATTCTCTTAAACATTTGCCGGAGGAAATAGGGAGCCTAATAAATCTGCAGTATTTCTTCGTAAATTCCGCTGGAATGGAGAAACTCCCGGATTCCATATGGAAGTTGAAATCATTACGTGAGTTGCACTTTCAAAGTAAGTTTCCTCGTGACTTACATTCAGCAAATTCATGGCAGTTACCCAGTGCTATTGGAATGCTCCAGAATCTAGAAGTGCTTCAAGTCAATAATGGCCTTTTAAGAGGTCAACTTCCCTTTGGAATTGGAAGTCTGCCCTTTCTAAGAATCCTCAATCTATCACGTACTGGTATTAGTGAAGTTCCCAAGACCATTAGCATGCTTCCTCGACTTCAAAGAATTGAGTTGGTAGAATGTAATCGGATTCAAGAGTTGCCGACGCTCCCAACAAGTTTGACCCATCTAAGAGTGTCATCTCGATCGTTGTTGGTAATCCCGGATCTTTCGAACTTGACTAATTTGGTTGAATTGGATCTAAGTGACGGTAGCGATCATGTACATGAAGTATGGTCACCAATAAAAGGAGTAGCAAATAAATTGCGTACGGGTGAGTTATGGTGGATTGGGAGGTTATCCAAACTGACCAAATTGAGCATCAGACTTCAAAAATTCCTAGATCCTCTTGAGATGGCTTCCCTTTCTATGCTAAACGAACTTGCTTTGTTTGGTTTGGAACTGCAAACCTTTCCGCAACTTCCCTTATCTCTGCAAAAGCTACGCATTGGTCAGTTCAATGTAATCGGGTCACGCTCTCCGAACTTGAGAAACTTGTCATGTTTAAACCTCTATGGGTCTCCAATGCAAGAACTACAACTGGATGAGCTTCAACTTCCACAGCTAAAGGAGTTGCATGTGCAAAACTGGGCATCCCTCGAGAAATTGAGGCTATCAAGAATGCGGAAGCTGAAAGATGTCGGGGTGTGTTCGTGTGGAAAGCTAGTTGAGATCCAATTTTCTTGGGTGTTCGAATCACTGGAGGAATTGTCTATTAGTTATTGCGAGTCTTTGGAAAGGATAGTTTATGAGTCTGCTAACGAGTCAATTAGTTGTGAAGGGAAACTAATTTTCCCACTGAGAGTCTTAAATAAGTTGCGATATCTCTCACTGTGGGGATGCCGTAAGATACCTAACATTCAAGTTGTAGGTCCGTCGGAATCGTGGGAATACTTCTCCCTTTTCGATTGTCCAAATGTGCAAAGTCTCGGTGGTTTGTCAAACTTAAAGAACCTGAAGACTTTAAAAATCCAGTGCTGCAGCGGGCTACGGGTTATCGAGGGTGTCGACGAGTTGGAGTTTTTGGGCGAATTAACGCTTAATGGATGCGAATCGTTGGAAAGGTCGATTGACGTGTCAACCACCAAACTGCCAAATGATTGCAACGTATGGATCAACAATTGCGGGAAATTACTAGGGCTTAAGAAAAGATTCGAAGGCTCCGTCCAGTCCTTCAAGCGATATAAGGTGAGTCTAAATCATTCTCTCTTTTTCTTTTTGATTTTTTCTTGACGCAACTATCCACAAACACGAATTCAACTTTAAGGTAGATTTTGTAATGATGGAGAGAAATTAAAAAAAAAACAATCAAACAAACATCGATTAATATTTGTTCTCACTTATTTTAAAATTCACTTTATATAAATTTGTTTTATTTTCAGCTCAAGTTTTCTCATTTTCTTTTCTTTTTATTGTACATGGGAAAGTTCTGTACGTGGAGCAAGTCTACGGGACAATGTCAATTTTTATGGGAAGGAATAGGACAAACTACAATTTTTAGAAGAAATATATAAAATATCTTGGAGTCTCTTATTAAAATGCTCTTTTCGTTTTATATAAAACGAAGTGTTTAGTTTAGTGAATTTTTTACGTAATATACTCCACTTTGTTGTCCATTTCTTGCTTAAAACTATTCATTCTGCAAACGAGTTTGGTGACTTGCGATTTCTACGGTGAAGATAGCACATTAATAGAATCAGATACTCTTTGCACAACTTTTTATTTTTAAATTGCCAACGGAGCTGTTTCGAGAACACATCTTACGTGGTCCACCTATCCACTAATCAAGTGACTTATGTCCTTTGATGGATTTAAGTGTTACTTGAATTTGCATGTGGTTGGGGTCGGCCAATCAGGATGTGTGTTCCAAAAGCATCTTAAAATACTTTTTGAGATTTTTCATTCTTAAAAGACAAAATTTGAGAATCTAATTGGTGGATGATGTATTTCTGCATCCTCCCCTGTTTTTGACAGTTCAATAAAAAGGCCACTTCAAACATGATTCAAAGCAGTTGATCTTTTGGATATTTATTTTTTTTAGTCGTGAAGCATTTTCTTTCTGGTAGAGTGTGGATTCAATTTCTGCTATTCATTTAACTTTTGATGCGTAGTGACTGGTGAGTCTTGGTTTCAACTTCTACAATAATTTGGTCGATCGTATACATAAAATCTTCTTAATTTAGCTGGAATAGGAACAAAACCAGTTGAATTTATGCCCATGCAAATTCTGCTTCCATGACTACGCTTACACGGAATGGGGGAAAAAAGGAGGGGAGGCTCTCTATCTACTTGATTTATATCTAGCCCCCCGTCATATTCCGATAAGAACATATTGTTTCCCTCCCTTAGGAGCTTATATCTGAGGCACATACAGTGTCAAACCCATAAAAAAATCTTACGGATCTTGTGGACCAGGTAGGGTACGAGTCAAAGACAAAGAGGATGGTTTCAATGCGAACTTGTTTGCATTTGGTGATACGAAAAATCGAACTCGTGTGATGTGCATAGTCAGTATACACAATTGTCCTTCATTGTTATGCGAATCTCACATGATTTATGATATTTTTTTATATGATATTATTTCCTCTTATGTATAGATCCTTTCCCATGCCGCAATCTAAATATACATACATCAGTAACTTTTGAAGAATTTAGAGCAGCTTCTGTCTATTTACTTTTACATAGTATACATTGACAAAATGATTAAACACAGTAGACAGTAAGTGGTTGACATGTATTGCTGGTTGAAACTTTCACGCAATATTGGTTATCATTTTATTTTTCAGGAATCACTCGTTTATCGGACTTGGACACGTTTTAAAGACATTGTGGAATTTTGAAGATCGTCTCGGATTAAGATTTTTAGCACGCAGGGACGGACAAGCATACCAGTCTAGTGGGCTCAATGCGCTGAAGAGTCTACAAGTTTCTAAGAATGATTTCAGGAACCAGGACATCAAGTTAGGATGCAGGTGAGACCTCATCATTTTTAAGCTACATAGATGAATTGCCCTTGTGGCACATTTAAGAGACATACTTTTGTTCACATCCACATTTCTGATCCTTGAATCCTTGTAAGATCCGTCGCTTGAATTTGTTACTTCAGGATTGTCGCATGTCTTTTGACTAGTTTTGACAACTCAATTCAAATTGCCCGTCTTGCATGGAGAACTGCAAAAATTTAGTACAAGCAGATTAAACATATGCAATATGTTTTGTCAAAAAGATGTAATCCAACATATGAAATTTAATTGTTTGAGCTGGCAATGTCTCTAAGACAAGGAGGACATAACGTGAACAGCATCATATCCATATAAAGAACAGATATGACATGACATCGATACATTTTTCTGTAAACAAGTTATTTCGGTCTTAAAAGTAAATATTATTCAGAGGAATATCACTCTCCCATTTCATGTGACTCAGAAGGTTCAACTCGAACATGAATAAATCATGCTACAGCAGATGGTGAACCCGACTTCCAGGCTTGTAGTCTTCTATTAGATAATCCAGTCATTTGTTACCAGAGACAAAGATAAAGATGTCAATATCCTCTTTATAGCATATTATGGTGAATTTAATATGAGCTTCCTGGCAAATAATAATGGAAGACTTAAGACTTGAAATAGAATTGCAAGTAAAACTTTATGATTTCAGTTGAAAAGGCTCTAATTTCACCAAGCAACCAAATGATCACAGAGCATCAAAAGATTTTTTCACATATATCTACATGGGTTGATCAAAATAGTAATATACGGCAAACAGGTGAGTGTCCAATGTCTCAATGGAAACTATGATCTACAGTCGAACAAAAAATATCTCATTTTACCCTAGACGAATGTCCATTGGATAGCAGAAGAGTGATAACCAGGGCAACTTTTTATGGGAAGGAGGTAAATTTCTTCCTTTTATCCACTATGAAGGGAGGGGGTAGCAGCGGGTAGAAGACAACTTACACATTACTAACTCACTGTCAGCAATTGTTAAATGAAGTACATGGGAAGATGAAATCAGTAGAATTTGAACAACATTTCATTCAATTGTAAAGTTACAACTTGATTGGGTACCGATGCCTCACCCCAGATTGAGAAGTGGTTTTCAAACTGTTATGGCTTCCAGTCAAAGGAGATTGACTTTTTGTGTGCTCCCTTGCAAGTGAATTTAGACCAACCAGCAACTTTCCTCCAACTTGAGAATCTTTGGCATTGTCTCCCAACCTTTTGAAGATTGCATAAACCATGTGATGTCATAAAGCACGGAATGTCCAATCAAAGAAACTGGAATAAAAAAGAATATCTTCACTCTTTGTCATTTAGATGTACAGAAGCAAGTCTTTTGCTGATAATTTGAGTAAGCTTTCTCCCAGTTAATAGATCTCGAGAAGACTGACTCTTAATTTCCTCTGATTTATTTAATAAATTTGAGTGGGCTTGTCCAGGCAACCTACAGGTAAAGAAAGAGGACAATATAAAAGCTGCAGGCTCTCTGCATGGGACATTTACATGGTAGTAAAAATAAACTAAGAGGTGCAAAAATGTTATGCCGTTGATCTACCAAATTTTCTCTATCATCAACTGCATCAACATGAAGCCAAAACTCAATGTGTGAGTGCACCAAACTGATAATTACCAGAACTTGCATTGCCCTCCTTGGAATACAGATGCATGTTCTTTCCACATAAAATCAACTATCAAGTCCATGTTTCTTAAAAGAAGACATTAATGACTCATTGCTCTAATTAAATGGCATAAACTGGCCAATATTATCCTAATATAAGTTTCTGCACTCTCATTCTACAAATCACTTGAAGGTAAGGGATAAAGTAGGGTGAATCTAAAAACAGCCATTTCACCATCATGCAGTACTTTACCCAGATTACGATAAGTGTCAGGCTTGGCCTCTTCTTTATCATCCTTAGTAGCAATCCATGCATCAAGAAAAGGTTTATTGCTTTCATTTGCCTCTTCTGTTCCTGGAACATGTGACATAGTTTAACCTTCTCAGCATACGTTGCCACAAGAATATGTGGCTTCCCCTACCAATTGTTACCTGTTACTCTGCTCTTCATCCAAAGTGGAATTTGAGCATTTGATGATAGACAAATTCTTTCTTGGAAGCTCTGGAATGTAGTTAAATTTGTATCAGCCCGGGGCTAAATGTGTACTTCTCTTGGTACTGTTTTATATGATGAATAACTTTGTTAATCAGATTCTCGAGCCCGCGTGCTGTTTGTCCTTCCGAAAGAAGATTGTTCTGGGATTGAGTTTCTACAGGCTGCGGACTTTGGCACCCAATCATCCATTCTTGGGTTAGGCATAGAAGTTGAAGTTACAGAATTTTCTATCTGACTCCCTGATGTACCCACACACTGTGTAGATCAAACATTATCCTCCATAGCATTATCCGCACAATCAGGAATTGCCTCGGGAAGGCGAGTTTTTGAGCCCTGGTGCTCATTCATCTCTGATGATCTCCATTTGTTTCCTATAACCTTCTTCCCACCTTGTTCTCCCTCAATCATGGGTGAATCAAGATTAAAGCCATCCAACCTGGATAGCACAAATGACTGCTAAGTTCCTAGATTGCAATCAAAAGTCATGCAAGAATAAGCCCAAATGTATACATTGTGAAGCTGTCTTACTCACTAAAACCAAAGGAGAAAGAAAATCTTTTCTTGGAATGTCCTTCATCGGGTGATTCTGCTTCATTTCTGTCCTTGTTGTTTGGAGATTTCTTAGATGGGCAGGAGAAATCGAGATCTGGCATGTCTACTTTGAACGATGATAACTTGTCAAAGTCAGCATCCAGATTAAAATCGACATCCCTGAAAATGGTTTTTTAACAATCAATCCACAGAAAGCAGAGATATATCCCACTGTCATAACAAGTAAGATTGTAACAAGCTTTCATGCATCTTCACCATCATCCACCATTTTAATGATTTTTGTAGCGGTTGAATGATATGTAGAGCATGGCTCACCTAATCACCACAGGCATTGTTCTCCACAAAGAGGTAACTGTACAGGGGTGAATATACGTAACCAACACAAGTATGAAGATAGAATATCAACGTTAGAGTCCACATCCATACTGGTTTATTACCTAACTGCCTATACTTTAAGTTTCACTTAGTTTACCAAAGTTGAATTTCTTTGTCTCGCCTTTGCCAACTGTATCAAAGCTAAAATCCACTGCGTCATCTTCTGCCACAGACAACGACTTCCAGGAGGTAAGGAACTCCTTTCCAAATTCAGAATCTGTTGAAATCGGATTTATCATTGAGCTATGACCTATGTATCTGACTTTAATATGACATGGCAAGAAATGTGTACAAGAAATCATCCTAATCAATGACAAGGATGAAAACCTATTTCAACATTAAGAAAGCTTAAATTTGACTTCCAAGTACGTGCAAAGTATGGTTACTAATTATTGACCACGATATCCAAAAGCGTCGTAAGTCAGGCCATACTAAATTAACAATGATAACCTAAACAAACTAATCAGGTTTTGAAATAGAGAAATATGCATCCTTGTGGTGCCATTCGACATCTGAAGTGAATTGACTGTATTTTTAGATATGTCAACCTAACAGAGTACCTAGCAATGATTTATCCTCTTTCCAATTCACCACCGCGGTTTCCTTTGGTGATTCTGCCATCTGCAAAGGAAAGAGTTAGGACAACATAACATAAAAGAGAATCTAAATGGCCCTCACAATTTACAAATGACAAGGGAGAACTAATTGCAAACCCCCTTGGGTTGGCTATACTACACAGCAACCTCCTCTCTTCATAAAAGCGATATCTCTTTGTGAAAACATAGCATCTAAAACATTTTTACACTTATCTTTTGCGGGAGCATATATAAACTAGCCTAGGAGGGACCTTAGCCAGTCCATTAAAGTGAAAAAACCCACAACTCGACATATAAACAGTTCATACAGGAGCAGTGCTTACTTATACAAAGCGGTTGGGTGGAGAGTTGCAAGCTGTAAATTTAAAATTTTTCAACCAAAAACACACATATATACATGCCACTGTCATGTGTTTCTGAAGATTCATTTTTCTTCCTTCCGCGAATGCAAAGGTAAAGGATCTCCAATTTGACAGCAGTGATTGAGATGGACGGGTAATCACCACAAAACAGTAACGACCATTTCAAGATTTCTCTGCCTTGATTCAAGTGGGACGCAAGTCGCGCATACTTCTAATATGAAATGTCCAAAGGAGTACAACTAGATCGCAAGTGGATCCACTGCAGCTATTGCAAAGGATGAACAAATGCAGCATTAAACAGTTCATACAGGGGGTAAAAGCACTGGGCCAATCCAGTATAATGGTGCCATTTCTACGAAAAGAGATGCCGTGAAATAGCAATATCAATGCGTGAAACTGCCCTGAGCAGCGAAAGAGTTCCCATCTCATCGAATTCACCATCGGAAAACTACGCGCGCCGGAATCTCAGAGTGTACGAGGCGACGAAGACGCGACGAAAGCCATAACAGAAGAAGATCGACGGATTACAAAAAGCTCAAGGATCGATTCGCATGTCGACACAAGATGAATTTGCTAGACCGAGACAACGGAAGGAACTGCAGTACCTCGCTTGCGTTTGCGACCGCCGGCGACCTCGAGCGTCGGGGAGAGAGAGAGAGAGATCGACTGGAGTAATCTGGTATTTCTGAGGTTGTGAACGGGACCGGAAAGTCACGGGAACTCGACGGAGGTTCGCCGGAGCCGACTCGTCATAGCGTTCGCCGGGAACTCTTCTGAGGGGACAGAGAGAATTCCGATTTTGCCCCTCTAGGGGAAGCAGCTGCGCGGAGTGGCAAGGGAAACGTTCCAATGGATCCGGGTATTTGCATCCAAAAAAATCTTCTCCGTCGATTACCTGAACCCACTCTTGGGAACCACGTGATCAACGACTTTGATGGACTAAGGGCATGTAGACTTTGGTTACAAACGGTAGACAAGCATTTATCCCCACGCCAACAAAATATGAACCGAACTCGAGAAGTTGATAACAAAATGAATATCTTAAAGCTGGTTTGAATAGGAATTAAAGAAATTGAAAAGAAAATGAATGTCTTATTATTATATAACTGAGGGTTTTGAAATTGTGTCGTGTTGACATTTGTCCCGCCTCATCCGATATTGAAATGTGGTTGCCCGCTCTTGAGCGAGCATATCACCGCAGTCCCATTCGATGCGAGTAGGGATAAGTCCAAGCTCATCC
Source organism: Syzygium malaccense (assembly GCA_031216405.1). Classification (NCBI taxonomy): domain Eukaryota; kingdom Viridiplantae; phylum Streptophyta; class Magnoliopsida; order Myrtales; family Myrtaceae; genus Syzygium; species Syzygium malaccense. Next base: position 7,366,986 of record CM062256.1, on the reverse strand, counting down.
TTTCCAAGCTAATAAAAAAAATTATTTATATTTCTTTGAAGCTCTGCTATACACTTCGCTTCAAAAATTCAGATGGGACTCTTGAATTTTATGGTGAATGTCTAAGTTTTGTTTTTTTTTAACTTATTTTTACTATTTATGCTTCCTTTCTGCGTACAAGCTCATAAAACAATTCTCTTAATTACCCTATCAGATTAATAATGATAGGAAACATTTATTTCTCGGTGCGATCATTTATAATTACGCGAGCAGGAAAATGACCTTGATATATATAGGTTTTTATTTTACATGAAATATTTACTATATATCAGTAATTAACATTTGGTATTTTACGTGAAGAAGGCTGTAACCGAGCTTTGACAAGAGGTCGGCCGATGTGTGTTTGGTATTACACGGCGAGTCTGAGTCCCTTCTTCAACAATCCGCCATTTGTTCTCCCCTTCAAGACAGTCGATAGCCCTCGACTCCGGCTATCCCGATCGTCCTCGTGTTCTCGACCTTGTAGAGCTGAGCAGACATTCCGACCATGTCCTGCGCAGTCGGGCATTCCGAGGGCCGATCCACAGTTCCACAAGTCGTGCGCCGAAGAACTGCGGCTCCAGAGACGACACCCTCGGCACGCAGAGCGCTCCCTCATCCTCCAAACGGCCCAAACCGGGTAGGGCTTCCGCTGCACTCCGTGCGATGTCCGGTTTGGATTTCGGCCGTGCGATTGAGACTCTTACCAGACAAGGGACATTCCCGTTCGAGACGAGAGTTTCAAGAGTCGTGAATGCACATTGACCTTCCATTGTTTTTGAAGATACTAGGTGAGTTTAGCTGCAGCCTGTGCAGGGATGTGATTGCGGAGGCAGATTGTTACGTCTCTTTCGACTGCGCTGTCTTTCGGCACAAGAGGTGCGTCGCTGAGACCATTAGACACCCCTTTCCATCCCCATCGCCCTCTTTCTGGTCGATGGTGATCTCAGAGAAGCGCATCGTCAGGCCTGTCGCTGTTACGAATGTGATTTCTCTACCTTTGACCAGAAGTGTGCGATACGCCTCCGCCTCATAAGCATCTGCTCACGCACTTCCAAGAGGAGATGAGGAGCAGGATTTCGTGCACTGCCTGTCATAAGAGCATAAAATCTGGCGAATTTCATGGTTGCGTCAATTTGGTCTCTCTTCCTCCACCAATCCTGCGCCCAAGCGCCCGTGGAGATGCGACACTATCTCCATCTAGACCACTCTCTCAAGCTCACTCCTTACATTCGAACCGACAACGTGAACTACTAGGATTCACCTGCACTGATTCCGACTGCTCCCAATTGCGCAAGCTGCTCGGATTCTCCTCAGGTGATTGACATCGCCTCCCCTATATGTGCCACCTGCTTGGACCCTGTCAAGGGCTTCTATTACTATCAGCGGACGTGCGCCTTCTATCTAGAGCAAGATTTTCTTCTCAAAACTGTCGCACATTATCAGCTAGGAGTGAATGCGACGATTCCGCCCTCCTCGCACCCACATGAAGTTACGCTGTTGCATGCCGAGCATGCCTCTTCTCAGTATTGTGAGGCGTCTGGTTGGTCTTGCTCGGGTCCAATCTATTGATGCTCTCTGGAAGATTGCAGTTGTCGTGTCGTGTCCACAGATTGTGCGCGGAGCTGCATACCGGATTATCACCCGCAATAGCTGCTTGTTCTTCGCTGCGCAACATCGGAAGAAGACTTGTATCGCACTTTCTACTCCTGTGACAGGGCAATTGATGGTGGGTTCAGATTTTCCTGCACAGATTCTGAGTTCATTTTGCATCCTTCTTGTGCCACGAGGCCGATTCCGAAACATCACTTCCGTGAGCATAGTCTGATCTATCTCGAGGCAGCCTACGGTGTTGGAGGAGAAGGAAAAGCGAACCGGCGATGCAACCCTTGCGCTAGCCGATGTGCCGTGGATGACTACCATTGTCTCGATTGTGATTTCAAACTCCACCCCGATCGCTTTCACCTACCGCAGAGTATAAAGAGCAAACATCACCTCGATCCGCTGACCCTCAATAAGTATATCGTGGAAGATGATTCGGGCGAGGACTACTGCGACATCTGCGAGAGAAGGAATCCAGACTTATGGGTTTGCTATTGTGGAGAATGCGAGTTAGCCACTCATGTTAAATGTGCAATATGTCCTGTAAGTTTGAAGCATAAATTTACAAGAAAAAAAATTAAGGGTCAAATTGAATGCGAGCTTTATGAATTTGAATAAGCCATGTATCACATGTAGGTCCGAAGCATCTACACGCGACAAACTTATCTTCTTCTTGTTAACAAGGAGTTGCGAGAGTTTTCAAATGAAACTGGATGAGACGAGGGACAAAACCCTCCCTTTATAATACTGTACGAAAAAATTGAACGTGTGAAGGAAGAAGTAGAAACAATGAAGGTGAATTTGAAAGAGTGTCAATTGGGGAAACTAATCTGGACAAAGATTCGGTGCAACTCCAATTTTTTAGGCAGCTAGGAGTCTTAAAGAGTCTTGAGGTTACTCTCAATACGCTTGTCAAGAGACATTTTCATGGGGTAGGTAAGTATCAAATTAGCGAAATTTCTCATTAATTTCATGAATTGACATGTAATAACCTCAGGCTAGATTTGCATCAGACTTTGCAGCGCTTATGTAGCACTTTTCAAATAAATTTTTTTCATTCTTCATCACGATATCCAGAGACTGCTGACATCTTGACCACCATCTATTGCTTCATGTTGGAAACGTTAGAACTGCAAAAAGAGAATGGAATTGGGTGCGGTGGCGAGAATGACGGTTTCAACATCGATGATGACAATGACGGTAGTATCTACAAACAAAGGCTTCGCAAAAGATGGTCGGGCTCTACATCTTTCTTGTGATTTCAATTGGTCTAAAATTTATCTGATCTAGGTCTGAAAACATTGTTTTGAGAACTTGCCTTCAATAGGTATCGACATTAGCTATGTCGCGCATCGGAGCTTTCTAGGAAGGACACGCAGGTTCAGGGAAGAGTCCCAGAAGCATCTCTCAATTCAAAAGAAACAAAACAAGAAATGATTTTGTACATAAAACGGAGACTTCCTTGTTCTTTTCGACAGGCAAGTCGCTTTTATTAGCCCCAGCATCAAGAAAGGGAGGATCAGAGAGAATGAATAAAATATCTGTGCAAAAGAGCAACGAAAATAGAAAAGTTATAACGTAACTTGGAATGGGGTAGATCTACGAATAATGAAAGTTTGATTACTTGACTTCCGTGCATGTCATGCCAAAATCACGTTCTTTCCGAAACCTTGCACATCGGGCCTGCTACTGCACGCGCGTTTTCACAAGTATTTAGCCACAACTGTGGTTTTTCTTTTTAATCATCGACCTATAGCATTCGATCTCATGGTCTTCGTCGTAAAAAATTACGACTTTCTTTTTCAACCATTTTGTCGTATAGCATTTGGTTGGATTTCCTTTAACTACTCCATTATTTCCTGACGATGTGTTGACGCGGGCTCTTTCTCTGTTAAGAACACTGGGTCAGAGAGAGAGATCTGATAAGCTGAGCAAGCTACTGCTATGGCGAGCTCAGATGCGGGAACGCCGTCGGGAAGTGAGTATCAAGTGTTCTTGAGTTTCAGAGGACCCGACACTCGCGTTGGATTTACCGACGTCCTCTTTCATAGCTTGACTGATGCCGGAATCTATGTCTTCCGAGATGACGAAGAGCTCCGTGTCGGTGAAAGGATTGATGGATCGCTTTTGCGAGCGATCTATAACTCCAGGATCTACATACCCATCTTCTCTCGCACATACGCTTCAAGCCACTGGTGCCTCCGCGAGCTCACCCAAATCATGGCAAACATCTCCAAATCGGAAAGTAATAAAGAGATCCTATCTATTTTTTTCGACGTGGAACCCAATGATGTTAAGTTGAAAACTCCGCTATATCGCGATGCCATACTTGCTTTGGAGCGCGAGAAGGGGTTGAGCAAAGAGCAAGGAGATGCTTGGAGAGAGGCTCTCATACAGATTAAAGCGATAAAAGGGTGGGAGGTGAAGTACAAAGGGTAAGCTAGCTGCTTTCAAGATGCTTGAATTCCCAATTTTCCTTAACACTTCATCATAGATGTGAAAATTCCTGTATGATTGATAGTGAACCTATGAACAAGGATATTAATAGCTAGCAAGATAAATTATATGTCATTGTGGGCAGTGGGAGGAAACAGAATGGAATAATGAAATGGCATGCACATTCCTATCTAATCGTTTAATCTTTCAACACGTTAAACATTTCTCCTCTTGAAGACCAATATTCAACTTCTATAATCGTTGCTCAAACCTAAATCATAAAATGTCAATTTCAAATGCACAAATTTTTGTACATCTATTTTGCATGATCCCAAGATTACTAATCTCATGTTGGTATCAAGTCAAATTTCCGGTCATGACATGGCGCACGCATTGCCAAGTCCGTAAAAAGTATGTTTTTTGAGTGATGTTAATGTTAAATATAGTCTTCTAGAAGATCACTTTAAGATTGTTAAGGTCCCGTTACTCATGAAATCGTTGTGTAGTTTATCCAATGCTTGAATAACATCACTTCTAGCTTGGTAATCGTGATTTTGTATTTTTACCCCATTAAAATGGTTTTCCATCATGGCAGCCATGGGGAACTGATCAAATTGGTAGTTGAAGAGGTTGTGGAAAAGTTGAAGACAAAACATAAATTGGTGACCGAACATTTAGTTGGAATCGATGATCAAGTAGCAGCAGTAAGCAAATTATTAGACATCAATTTCGATGGTGTGCGACTCATTAAAATTTATGGCATGGGGGGCATCGGTAAAACGACTTTGGCCAAGGTCGTTTTCAACCAACTCTCTTCTCATTTTGGAAAGTGTTGTTGTTTCCTTGAAGATGTTCGAGTGAAGTCATCAAGAGCTGATGGCTTACTTGACTTGCAAAAAAAGTTATTATCCGAAATCGGTTATCCTGCAGGAACAAGGAGCATTGACGATATCGATTATGGAATGAGGAGGACTGGAGAAGCACTTTGCAATAAGAAAGTATTCATTGTATTAAATATTGCATTCATTTTTTATCCTCATTTCTATTCTATTTTTTTTAGAAATTAATACTTGATTCTTCATCTATTAAATATTGCATTCATTTTGACAGATGGCAGGAAAATTGAAAGTTCTTTCACTTGAAAGTTGTGGTAGCATAATCAGAACACCAGATTTCTCTGGATGTCCAAATTTAGAGAGGCTTACTTTCGAAGGTGTTCCAATTTGAGGAAAATTGACGACTCTATTGGGAAGTTGAAGTGTTTGATTGACCTGAAGATTGAAAACTGCCATTCTCTTGAACATTTGCCTGAAGAAATCGAGGACCTCGTGAATCTACAGTACTTCTTTGTAGATTCTTATAAAGTAAAGAAACTCCCAGTTTCCATATGGAAGTTGAAATCATTACGCGAGGTGCACTTTTCGAACAACTCTGATGCATCAGATTCAACAAATTCATGGGACTTACCTAGTGCTATTGGATTGCTTCAGAATCTAGAAGTGCTTCAAGTCAATAGTTGCAATTTAAAAGGTCAACTCCCTTCTGGAATTGGAAATTTGCCCATTCTAAGAATCCTAAATCTATCAAATACTTGTGTCAGTGAAGTTCCAAAGACCATTAGCATGCTTCCTTGCTTGGAAAGAATTGAGTTGATGGAATGTAATGAGATTCAAGAGTTGCCAACACTCCCAACAAGTTTAACTCATTTAGGAGTGTCATCTGCATCGTTGCAAGTAGTCCCGGATCTCTCGAACTTGACTAATTTGGTCGAGTTGGATCTAGATGATCGTGGAGGTGTAGGAGATAAGCTTTGTACCGGCGAATTATGGTGGATTGGGAGGTTATCCAAACTGACCAAATTGAGCTTCGGAATTCACAATGTCCTTGTTCCTACCGAGCTGGTCACCCTTCATCTGCTAAACGAACTTGCTTTGTTTGGATTGGACCAGCAAACCATTCCACAACTTCCCCTATCTCTAGAAAAGCTAAGCCTTGACAATTTCAATTTCATTGTGTCACTCTCTCATAACCTGAAAAATTTGTCATGTCTAGAGATCTATTGGTCTCCAATGCAAGAATTTCAACTCGATGGGCGTCAACTTCCACATCTAAAGGAGTTGCTTGTGCAATACTGTTTAGCCCTCGAGAGATTGAAGCTATCAACATTGAGGAAGCTCAAAGATGTCAAGGTGGATTATTGTTCAGAGCTAGTTGAGATCCAATTTTCTTGGGTGTTCGAATCACTGGAGGCATTGTCTATGACAGCCGGCGAGTCCTTCGAAAGGCTTGTTTATGAGTCTGCTAATGAGTCAATTAGTTGTGAAGGGAGACTAATTTTTCCATCGAGAGTCTTAAATAAGTTGCGTGCTCTCACACTAGACGATTGCCCTAAGATACTCGACATTCAAGTTGTAGGTACGTCGGAATCGTGGGAACACTTTGAACTATTCAATTGTCCCTCTTTGCAAAGTATTGGTGGTTTATCAAACTTAAAGAACCTGAAGTCTTTATGCATCCAGCAGTGCAATAGGCTACAGGTTGTTGAGGGCATCGACGAGTTTGGAGTTTTTAGGCCAATTACTACTTTATAAATGCCTATCATTGGAAAGGTTGATTGATGTATCGACCACCAAACTGCCAAATGATTGCAACGTAAGTATCGCCAGTTGCAGGAGATTGCGTGGGGTTAAGAAAGAATTCGAAGGTTCCGTCGAGTCTTTAAAGCATTATAAGGTGAGCCTGAACCATTCTCTCTTTTTCTTTTCATTTTTATTGATCCAACCATCCACAAGCATGAATTCAACTTTTGGGTAGATTGTAATAATTGTGAGAAATAAAAAAAAAAACAAGCAAACATGAATTAAATTTGGTCTTGCTTATTTTAAAACCCAGTCCATCTAAGTTTGTTTTAATTTCTGCTGGTGTTCTCATTTTCTTTTCTTTCTTTTATTGCATATGAGAAAGTTCTATATGTGCAGCAAGCCTACAGGGACTTGTAAGAAAACAAATTACATGGTCCACCTATCCACTAATCAAGTGACTTATGTCCACGATGGAATTGAGTGTTACTTGAATTTGCATGTGGTTGGGGTCGGCCAAGTAGGATGTGTGTTCCAAAAGCATCTAAAAAGGACCTTTTAAGATTTTTCATTCTAAAACAGAGCAATGAAAATCTAATTGGTGGGTGATGTATTTCTGCATTCTCCCCGTTTTTGACAGTTTGATAAACGCCACTTCAAACATAAACTACAGCAGTTGATCTTCGGACATTTTTATTTAGTCGTGAAGCATATCATTTCAAGTAGAGTGTGAAGTCAATTTCTGCTGCTCATTTAACTTTTGATGCGTAGTTTGAATCTTGGTTTTAACTTCTACTGTTATTTAGTCGATTGTGTACTTAAAAACTTCCTAATTTAGCTGGAATACGTACGAACAAAATCAGTTTTCACCGAAGTTGTGATATACCTGACAGGACAAAGTGAATTTATGCATATGCAAATTCACATAGATGAAATTTCATCAACCTGCTTCCATAACTACGCCAGATAGAAAGGGGGAAATGACAAGGAAAAGCTTTATCTACTTAAGTTACAACTAGCGCTGGTCATTTTCTGGATTGTTTTTCTATCTCTTAGAAGCTTATACGTAAGGCAAACATTGCGTCAGACCCATAAAATATCCTACTGATCTCATGGACCGGATAGGATATGAGTCAAAGACTGGGTGAATAGCTTCAATATAAAATTACTTACATTTGGTTATATGTAATCCACATATACAATTTCGTTCCTTTATTATTTGAATCCCACTAAATATTATTTCCTCTTTTATATAGATCCTTTCTCGTATTTCAATCTCAACAAATACAGTTAAAACCTTTATATATGACTTTCAATAGTATCTTTCAAGGAATTGAGATCAGAGTCTATCCATTTTTCTCGTACATAGTATACATTGACAAAGAGATTAAACAAAGTAGACGTTAGTTGACATGTATTACTGGTTAAACTGACTGCATGATATTAATCATGTCATTTCATTTTGAAACTTTCACGCAAGATTAGTTGTGATTTTATTTTTCAGGAATCCTGCTTCGATTAAATTTGGAGATGTTTTGGAGGCTTGTGGAATTTTCAAAGACAACCCGCGTGATGATTGTTAGCACGCAGGGATGGACTAGCAAATTATTTTGGTGGGGTCAATGCACTGAAGAGTCCAAAAGTATCAGAATGATTTCAAATACCAGGACATCAAGTTAGGATGCAGGTGAGACCTCATCATTTTTAAGCTAGATAGATGAATTGCCCTTGTGGCAGATTTAAGAGACTTACAGTTCTTCACATCTACATTTCTGATCCTTGAATCCTTATAAGATTCCTCGCTTGAAATAGTGACTTCAGGATTATTGCATACCTTTTCGATTGGTTTCAACAACTCATTCAAATTGCCCATCTTGCATGGAGAACTGCAAAAGTTTAGTACAAGCAGATTAAGCATATGTAATATAATGTTGTGTCAACCTAATCCAACATATGAAAACTACTTGTTAGAGCTGGCAATGTCTCTAAAACGGTATATGACATAACAGGAACAACATCATATATAGAACTGATATGACACGGCATCGATACATCACTTCTGTAACTAGGAGTGAATTTCTGTCTTAAAAGTGACTATAATCTAGAGGAACATCACTCTCCCATTTCATGTGACTCAAAAGGTTCAACTAGAACATGAATATATCAAGCTACAGCAGATTGTGAACCCTACTTCCAGGCTTGTAGTCTTCTAGTAGCTAATTCAGTCATATTATATCCTCTTAAAAGCATACTGTGGTGAATCTACGATGACCTTTCCTGGCAAATAATAATGGAAGACTTGGACTTGAGAGACAATTATAAGCAAAACTTTATGATTTCAGCTGAAAAGGCTCTAATTTCACTAACGGCAAGCAAATGATCAAAAACATCAAAAGGTTTTTTCACATATATCTACTTATGTGTTGATCAAACTAGTAATATGCAGCAATTAGGAGAGTGTTCGATTTCTCAATGCAAAGTATGATATACAGTCGAACAAAAAAAAAATCTCATTTTACTCTAGATGAATGTCCATTGCATAGCAGAAGAGTGATAACCAGGGCACCTTTACAAGGGAAGGAGGTAAATGTGGATGTTTGGCCACAGCAGGAAGGAGAAAAATTACACATTGTGTGAAGTACATAGGAAAAAAAATAGTAGAATTCGAAAAAAATTTCATTCAACTCTAAAGTTACAACGTGATTGGGTACAGATGCCTCGCCCCAGGTTGAGAAGTGGTGCTCACACTGATATGGCTTCCGGTCAAAGGAGGTTGACTTTTTGTGTGCTCCCTCGCAAGTGAATTTAGAGCAACAAGCGACTTTCCCCCAACTTGAGAATCTTTGGCATCATCTGCCGAGCTGTTGAAGATTGCACAAACCATGTGATGTTATAAAGCACAGAATGTCCAATCAGAGAAACTTTAATGGAAACAGATCTTCACCTGGTTTCATTTAGATGTACAGAAGCAAAGTCTTTTGCTGGTAATTTGAGTAAGCCTTCTCCCAGTCGTCCTCGGGAAGACTAACTCTTAATTGCCTCTGATCTCTTGAATAAATTTGAGTGGGCTTGTCTTCTCTACCGGTAAAGAAACAGGACAATATATAAGCTGCAGCCTCTCTGCTGGGGACATTTACATAGTAGTAAAATGATCTGAGAAATGCAACAATGTTATGCCGTTGATCCACCAATCTTTTTTACTGAACTCTGGAAATCACCATTAAATGTGTCAACATGATAGTGAAAACTTAATTAATGAGCGCATCAAACTGATATTCAGAACAACTTGCATTTCTCTCCTTGAAACATTAAGGTACAGAGGCATATGCGTTCTGAATTATCATAAAATCAACTATGAAGAGTGTATGTTTCTTAAAAGGAGATATTAATGACTCATTGCTCTAATTTGCCATTGCAGAAACTTGCCAATCATATGTTAGTATAAATCTCTGCCCTCTCATTCCATAAATCACTAAAAGGGAAGCGACAGAGTATGGGTCAACCTAAAAGCAGCCATTTCACCGTCATGCAGTACTTTACTTGGGACAATACAGTTTGTATCATTAAGAATTGTATCAGGCTTGGCCTCTTTGTTATCAGCCTCAGTAGCATTTGATGTATCAAGAAAAGGTTTATCGCTTTCATTTGGCTTGCCTTCTGTTCCTGGAACTTGTGGCACAGTTGAACCTTCTAATTGTACGTCGCCACAAGAATATGTGGCTTCCCCCACCATTTCTTCCCTGTTACTCTGCTCTTCACCCAAAGTGGAATTCAAACTTTTGACGATAGAAAAATCTTTTCTTGGAATCTCTGGAATAATACTTAAATTTGTATCAACCACAGGCTGCACATGTACTTCTCTTGGTACAGTTTAATATGATGAATAACCTTGTGGATCCAATTCTTGAGTACACATGCTGTATGACCTTTCCAAAGAAAATTGTTCTAGAATTGGATTTCTACGGGCCACGGACTTTGGCACCCAACCATCCATTCTTGGGTTGGGCATAGAAGTTTAAGTTACAGGAGTTTCTACCTGAATCTCTGGTTTACCCACACTGCATGTAGATTCAACATGATCAATGATAGCATTATCATCACGGTCAGGAACAGCCTCAGGAATGCAAGTTTTTGAGCCCTGGCGCTCATTCATCTCTCAAAATCTCCCTTTGCTTCCTATAACCTTCTTCCCACCTTGTTCTCCCTCAGTCATGGGTGAATCAACATTAAAGCCATTCAACCCAGATAGCACAAGTGACTGCTAACATCCTATATTGCAATCACAAGTCATAACATTTGTTTTGATATTTTCCATCAGTTGAAAATATAATCTCATGTATCAAAGAATAATCCCAGATGGATACGTTGTGAAGCTGTCTTACTCATTAAAGTCAAAGGAGAAAGAAAAGCTTTTTCGTGGAATTTCCTTCAGCAGGTGGTTCTGCTTCATTTCTGCCCTTGTTGTTTGAAGGTTGTTTAGATGGGCAGGAACAATCAAAATCTGGCACATCAACTGTGAATGATGATAACTTGTCAAAATCAGCATCCAGGTTAAAATCAACATCCCTGAATAAGGTTTTTTAACATTTAATCAACAGAAAGCAGAGATATATCCCGCTCTCATAACAATTGAGCTCGTAAACAAGCATTCATGCATCTTCACTGTCTGATGATATTTGAAGTGGTTGAATGATATGTCAAGCACGGCTCCCTTAATTACCATGGGCATTATTCTCCACGGAGAGGTAATTGCGCAGGGGTGAATATTTGTAATCAACACGAGTTTGAAATTAGAATATCAAAGTTAGATTCCACATCCATCCCGGTATATCATCTAACCTCCGATAGTTTAAGTTGCACTTACAGTTGATTAAAGTTGAATTTCTTTGTCTTGCCTTGCCAAGCCAAATGAATCAAAGCTAATATGCATTGCGTCATCTTGTGCCTCAGGCAAAAACTTCCTCATCAATGACAAGGATGGAAAACCTATTTTAACATTAAGAACACTTCGATTTGATTTTCAAGTATGTGCAAAATATGCTGCACTAATTATCGATTTGCAATTACTTGTACACAGTGGTTAGAGGGAGGTTGCAAGCTTTAAATTTAAAATCACGTGACCAACAACACACATATATACATGCCACTGTCATATGTTTCTGAAGATTCACTCTTCATCATGCCATGAATACGAAGGTAAAGGATCTCCAATTTGACAGCAGTAATTAAATGGACAGAGAATCGCCACAATAATAGTGACGATCATTTCAAGATTTCTCTGCTTTGATTATTCAAGTGGGACATTGGTCTCATACTTCTGACATGAAATGTCTGAAGAAGTTCTAGTGGACCCACTATAGCTATTGCAGAAGATGAACAGATGCAGTAATAAACAGTTTTATACAGGGGCAGAAGAATAGGGCTAATCCAGGATAATCAATGCCAAAAAAAAGAAGAACGCAGATGCTAATTGAACATGAGAAACGATAGCATTGAGTTTTAGCAAATAAATTAAGGGCCGTCTTATGACAGCCGGAAAGAATATAGATCCTCCTATCCCATTCTGATACTCCACTTTACAGAACAATGAAGTTCAATTTATTTCCTTACCAAAAAAAAAAAACTACAATATTTATTTTGTAATAAATACATCAAAACAGCTACCTATCATGGTGTCATTTCTCAGAAAAAGAGATGCCGTGAAATAGCATTCTATCTGTGTGAAATCTGTGCGCTGAGAAGCGAAAATCTAGTCCAAAGGAGCTCTTCATTCCACGTCTCATCACATTCGCCATCGAAAAACTTCTTCGCGCTCACGAATGACCTCTATTTTAACACTAGGAAACAAGAAGCGAACACCGATAACTCAGGGGTACGAGCAACGAAGACGCAACGAAACTCCCAAGAAGCCATAACCAAAGAGAATAGACCGATTGAGAAAGCCCAAGATCAATGAGCAGGTCAACACAGAGTGAACTGCTAGACCGACACAGCCATAGGATCCACGGTACCTTACTTGCGATTGTGACAGCGGGCGAGCTCAGAGCGAGGGAGGGAGAGAGAGCGAGAGAGAGAGAGATGGCCTGGATTTGAGTCGAGAATCCATGCTGAACTGAGACGAAATGGGAATGGAAATGGAGATCCTTTTCCGGACGAGAGAGAAATGAACTGGACTTCGGCGGTTTCGAATGGCAACTCTTTATATAGAGTAGCTTTGAATGAATTCCCGAATCTGCCCCTTCAATGGTGCCATTTTTCGCGAAGTTGCCCCGCTATGCTTCAGTGTGTCTCAAATAGCCCCCACGCGTGAGTAAGTCTTGCATGGACCCCCGATCCCTTTGAATTAAGGGTGAGCATGATTCGGGTGGGCGGTTCCTACCATGGAACCGGGAACCGCTCACTAAAGATTGATTTCGAAAAATTGAAATCGGGAACCGCCAATTGGTTCCATGGATCCACCCAAAACCCGGACCGCCGGTCGGGGCCACCCCCACCAAGCTTTACGCAAATGAAGGTGATCAAGAGTGAGAGAGAGGGAGGCGATGAATGTCCGGAGACACAATCGTGAATTAATGGGAATTGAGAATCGATGGGCGTTAAGCTTGAGAGTCGAAACCATGAATGAGAGATAGAGAGACGACTCAGACAAAATGAAAATGAGACGAGACAAGTACTCAGTTGATGGGCATTGAGTTTTACATTATAGATTTTAAGGTTTTCATTTTTCTTAATTTTTTTCTTTTTTTTTTGGAAAATTTTCTTAAAAATTATATATATTACCAGTCCAGTCCGGATGAGTGGGCAGTTCCACGCCTAGAACCAGGTACCGGACCGATACTCACCAATTCTAGTAAATTGGAACCGGGAATCGGACCGGTCCCCATGAGAACCGCCGGCCCGATTCGGTTTCGAGCAATCCGAGCGGTTGCCGATTCTTTTGCACATCCCTACTTTTGATCCAAACAGATCATTACATGATCAAACTGCCTCGACGGATTCGAGCCATTTGGACTCTAGTCTAGGCAGGAATTTACCCTCATGCCGTCAACCAAATGTGTAATGGACCCACGGAGCTGTTCGTCAATTTCTACCTAAACTATTAGATCCAAACATTTTGGAGAATGAGTAATCATGTTATCTGCACAATTTGAATTATACGCGTCTCAATTTACTTCGGCATTTGAATTTTGAAATTATCATTTATTTTTGGAGAATTTCTTCATATGTCATCGTTACGCGTGCAATTATTAGATAAAATTCCTTTTTGGAGAATTTCTTCATATGTCATCGTTACGCGTCCATTGAATGTCCAAATTTTGTTTTTCTTTAACGATTTTTACTATTTATACTTCCTTTTTGTCTTTAAGTTTATAAAAAAAATTCTCTAAATTAATCTATAAGATTAATAAAGATGGGAAACATTTATTTCTTAACGTGATCATTTATAATTTTGTGAGAAAGAAAATGACCTTTGACAAATATAAGTTTTTACTTTAAGTGACATATTCATTTTTAACATCTGGTGTCTTTAAAAAAGATGAAACTTCAGAAAATGAATTCAAGATACACCGATGCCTAATATCATTTCAAGAAGCTTTTTAGCAATTTTTTTCTGAGTCCAAAATAGAAACACCTTTTGTTATTGCTTTTGATACTTATTTATTATGCAATTATGTTTCCTACATGTAATGACAATACATAGTAATTAAACCTTTAAATCAAGGCGTGGTTCGACTGCCTGTAAATTTTTAGCACCATAGGAGTCTTAAAGAGTTTTCAGGTAACTCTGAATATGCTTATTAAGAGAGATTTTCACTATATCTTGTTGATTTCATGACTTGGCATGTAAAATTTTTCAGGCTAGATTAGCGCCAGACTTTGCAGCACTTTTCCAATGAAAAGTTTTCATTTTTATCATGAGTTTGCTAACATCTTCGCCACCATCTATTGTTGGAGGGTGGAAAATTTCGTACTATGAAAAGAGAATGGAAGTGAGTGGGTGGCGGCGAGGACAACCACGTCGACTTCAATGACGACAGCATCAACAAACGAAGGCTTCGGAAAAGATGATTGAGCTCGTCATCTTTCTTGTGATTTCAATTGGTTTAAAATCAATCTGTTCTAAGTCCGAAAGCACTTGTTTTGAGGAATTGTCTTCACTATGTGTTGACATTAGCCATGTCACACTTAGAAGCTTTCTTGGAAGGACATGCAGGCTCAGGGAAGATTCCGAGAAGCATCTCCTAATTCAAAAGGAAAAAAAAACAAGAACTGAGTTTGTGCATAAAATGGAAACAAGTAGTATTGACGGCCTTCCACTCAAGAGTGAGCAATCTATTAAGAATAGCCATTTAAGGGGAAAAGTGTTGAAAAAGTTTTAAACTTTTTTACATTTGTGTCAATTTAGTACTAAACATTTTTTTTTGCGCCAATTGAGTCTTAAACATTTTGTCTTTGTGCCAATTCAATTCTTCTAACTAATTTTGGCTGGATTTTGCTGATGTAGATGCCGGCCGACCTACATGGTACCACCAGTGCTCATATGGATAATTTTTAATAATTTTTCGATTTTAAATTTTTTTTCTAATTTTTTTTTATTTTTTCCTTCTTTTCTTTTTCTTTCTTCTTTCTTCAACTTTTGGCCGATGATCAGCCACTTGTGGCTGGTGCCCGGCCACCCCGGCCATGGCGGGGTTGGCTAGCCTCCCCTGGGCGAGGCCGCCGTCGCCCCCCACAGGTGAGGCCTTGCGAGGGTCCACCTCGCCTGGCCTGGGCGAGGGTGTGGCCTCAGTTAGGGCTCCCCTCACCAAATCTAACGAGGCCAGTCCTCGCCTAGCCTTGCTT
Organism: Syzygium malaccense; assembly: GCA_031216405.1. Taxonomy (NCBI): domain Eukaryota; kingdom Viridiplantae; phylum Streptophyta; class Magnoliopsida; order Myrtales; family Myrtaceae; genus Syzygium; species Syzygium malaccense. The sequence goes on along the minus strand of CM062256.1, from coordinate 7,351,507 downwards.
GGGCAAGGGCTCCCCCATCTCCTCCCAAGCAAGGGTTGGCCAGGTCTCGCCTGTGGTGGGGCAAGGCCTTCCAACCCTGCCATGGCCGGGGGTGGCCGGCCACTAAACATAGGTGGCCGGTCCCCGGCCAAAGGTTGAACAAAGAAGAACGAAAAAGAAAAGAAGGAAAAAAGAAAAAAAAATCATAAAATAATAATTAAAAATAAAATAATATTAAAAATTATCAACGTCAACTTTGGTGGCGTCTCGTAGGCCAGCCAGCAACAACATCACTAAAATTTAGTCAAAATTAGCCAGAAGGACTAAATTGACACAAAAACAAAATGTTTAGAACTCAATTGGCTTAAAAAAAGGTTTAGGACTAAATTGACACAAATACAAAAGGTTTAGGACTTTTTCAACACTTTTCTTGCCATTTAAGTTATAGGCTAAGTAGAACCAACACTAACACGCGCCACATGACACGACACGATGACAAGTCATTTCTCAAAAAGTAGAGAATTTCGATACGTTGGGACACGTGTTAGACTTAAATCCACTAGCTGTTATGTTCATCCTTCTTCATGTAAAAAATCTCATGGAATAACACCAAACTTCAGTAGAATTTGTCAACCAACTTTTCTTTTTGGCCACGCCTTTTGTCGGTCACCTAGCCTTATCTCCAATTCGTGATATCACATTTGCACGATTAGAATTTTAGAGCACAGGTATCACTGGATGGTGTTTGGTATTGATATCAATGTTGGATTGTGCGGAAGCATGCTATTTTGATACCACTAATGGTTTATGGTTGGATGCGCAAGTGTATGTGTATGTTTGGGATATGTTTCAACGAATTAGACATGTTAATGTCTTTGCATTTGTCAAACAGTTCAACTCAACTTCGACACAAAGTAATTGTCTTAACTTGACAGGGACAATTAATTTTCTAACATCAGTTTAGTCAAGTCCGATACACCAACGGAGAGAGATGGAGAGAGGCAACGCATCCATGATTATCTCCCTCGAAATTCTTCCGACGTTGCCGTGCCTCTGCCGCAGCAAAGAGAAGCTTCCTCGCGCAAAGCCCGAAGACCCAACTGTACGAGATGTCCAAAAGACTCGAAATTCCATGTCGTGAGAGTGAATTTCGTCGTAAAGGGATGGGCGAAACGATGTTGATGCATCGAAAGTCTTCATGGACCGAACACCAAGTTGGTCATTGGCTCAATTGATTGCATCGAGGTCTTCAAGAATCGAAGTCTAGATCGAAAAGACGATCAGCTCTTCGTATGAGTTTCCTTGGGCTCGATCGAGACGCAAACACGAGGAAAAAGTAGAGGGAGGGGAACCAATGCCGTCGCATGTTGTCAACCGAACAACGTCATTTTCCAGCTGCATTTCTTTGTAATGTGAGGCACGGAGTCACGAGTGTAAAAGAGAGAAAGTGTTCTGCTCTTGGCAGGGTCGCATGAATATGCATCTTGCCCATGGTGGTTATGATGAACTGATGTTTACAGGCTGAAGCCTGGTCCATCAGGCTAGGAGCGCAATGAACAAGTGAGAAAATTAATAAAAAAATCCTACACTTATTGCGCTTTCGTCTTCAACTAGCCACCACTCTTGACATTTTCTTCTTCCCCACGTTGCTGCCTCCAAGATAAATGTTAGCTGCCCTTTTTTGACCTTTCTCAGCCATGGATTTTTCGACTACAAGTCTTCGTCTTCGACCTGGGCACTTGCTGCACATGCTGATTTTGTACATAAAACGGAAGCTTTCAGGGAAGATTCCCAGAAGCATCCCCTCCTTGAAAAGAAACAAAACAAGAACTGATTTTGTACATAAAACGGAGACTTCCTTGTTCTTTTCGACAGGTAAGTCGCTTTTATTAGCCCCGGTATCAAGACAGGGAGGATCAGAGAGAATAAAAAAAATATTTGTGCAAAAGAGCAACGAAAATAGAAAAGTTATAATGTCATGGAATGAGGTAGACCTGCGAATAATGAAAGTTGGATTACTTGACTTCCCGTGCACGTCATGCCAAAATCACGTTCTTTCCGAACCTTTGCACATGGGGCCTGCTACTGCACGCACGCGTTTTCACAGGTATTTAGCCACGACTTTGGTTTATCTTTTTAATCATCCACCAATAGCATTCGATCTCATCGTCTTCGTCGTAAAAAATCACGACTCTCTTTTTCAACCATTTTCTCATAGACCCACAGGATTTCATTGGTTTTCCTTTTACTACTCCATTATATCCTCGTGACGTGTTGACGCGGCATCTTTCTTCGTTAAGAACATCGGGCCGGAGAGAGGGGGGGGGGGAGAGAAAGAAAGAGAAAGATCTGCTTAAGCTGAGCAAACTACTGCTATGGCAAGCTCAGATGCAGGAACCTCGTCGGGAAGCGAGTATCAAGTGTTCCTGAGCTTCAAAGGACTCGATACTCGCGTTGGATTCACCGACGTCCTCTTCCATGGCTTGACCGACGCCGGAATCTGCGTCTTCCGGGACGACGAGGAGCTCCGTGTCGGAGAAATGATCGACGGATCACTTCTGCGAGCCATCGACAACTCCGGGATTTACATACCCATCTTCTCTCGAAACTATGCTTCGAGCCAATGGTGCCTTCGCGAGCTCGCGCAGATGGTGGCAATTATCTTCAAATCGGAAGGTAATAAAGTGATCCTACCTATTTTCTTCGATGTGGAACCTGACGATGTTAAGCTGAAAACCCCGCTGTATCGCGATGCCATACTTAATTTGGAGCGCAAGAAGAAGTTGAGCAATGAGGAAGTCAATGCTTGGAGAGAGGCTCTCATGGAGGTTGATGCGATAAAGGGGTGGGAAGTGAAGAAGCACAAAGGGTAAGGTAGCTGCTTTCAAGATGCTTGTTTTCCCAATTTTCCTTAAACACTTGATCATAGATGTGAAAATCCTGGTAAGATTGAGGTGGGAGTTTTATCATAGTAATGCTAAACGATGAACCTTTACTACATCTGAAAAAAAAAAACGTGAAACTGCTTAACAAGGATATTAATAGCTAGGTAGCTACAATAATATTTCATTGTGGACAGTGGGAGGAAAAAGATTGGGATAATGAAATGCCATGCACTTCCTATCTAATCATTTAATCTTTCAATACATTAAACTGAACATTTCTCCTGTTGTAGACACGATATTCAACTTCTACGGTTGTCACTCGAACATAAATAATAAATTGTCAATTTCAAATGCATAATTTTTTATACATCTATCTTGCTCAAAAATCCCAAGATTGCTAATCTCGTGTATGGAATCAAGTCAAATTTCGGGTCATAACATGGCACATAAATTGCCCAGTGCATAAAAAGTGTGTTTTGGAGTGACGTTAATGTTCAATATGGACTTTTGGAAGATCACTTCTAGATTGTTAAGTTCTCATTAGTTGTCAAATCATTGCATGGTTTATCCGGTGCTTGAATAACATCATTTCTTGCTAGGTAATCGTGATTTCGCATTTTTCCCCAACTAAGATTATTTTCTATTGTGGCAGCCACGGGGAACTGCTCAAATTGGTAGTTGAGGAGGTTGTGAAAAAGTTGAAGACAAAACATAGATCAGTGACTGAACATTTAGTTGGAATTGACGATCAGGCAGGAGCTATAAGCAAATTATTAGATGTCAATTCCAATGGTGTGCGACTCGTCAAGATTTATGGGATGGGGGGTATCGGTAAAACGACTCTCGCCAAGGTCGTCTTCAACCAACTCTCTTCTCATTTTGGAAAGTGTTGTTGTTTCCTTGAAGATGTTCGAGAGAGGTCATCAAGAACTAATGGCTTAGTTGACTTGCAAAAAACGTTACTATCTGAAATCGGCCATCCTGCAGGAACAAAGAGCATTCACGAGATTGATTATGGAATGAAGAGGACTGGAGAAGTACTTTGCAATAAGAAAGTCCTCATTGTACTTGATGATGTTGACAACGACGAACAAGTGGAGAAATTAGTTGGAAAGAGTACTTTATATTTGGGATCCAGAATATTGATTACAACTAGAAATAGAAATGTTCGACTCAATCCACCAAAGTATCAAATTTTAGAGTATGAAATGGAGGTGATGAGTACTGATCATGCACTTGAGCTTTTTAGCAAGCACGCGTTTAATAGAGATTCACCTTTAGATGATTACAATGATCTTTCGAGGGAAATCGTATATGCTACTGGGAGACTTCCATTGGCTCTTGAGGTAATTGGTTCGTTCCTCTACCACAAACCGCAAGAATTATGGAAAGAGACATTGGAAAAGTTAATAAAAGCACCTCACGAGGATGTTTTTGGAAAGTTGAAGATCAGCTATGATGCCTTAAATTTCGAGCAACGACAAATTTTCCTTGATATCGCATGCTTTTTCATTGGTAAAGATAAGACGAATGCAATCTATATGTGGAAAGATTGTGAGTTTTTCCCGGATACTGGAGTTGCTATCCTTATTAGCATGTGTCTGGTAAAGATTGTGGAGAATAATAAGTTTTGGATGCACGATCAGCTCAGAAATCTTGGAAGGGAAATTGTTCGCCTAGAAAGTCCAATAAATCTTGAGGAGCGGAGTAGGCTATGGATTGGGAAGGAGGGCCTTGATGCAATAAGACGAAAGGAGGTAAAGCACTTCCGGAGAGAACTAACTTGTTTCTAACAAAAATTTCCACTACATTGATTTCGGATGCTCCGTCTTCTTGTTTTTTTTTCCCTTTTTATAATGCTTTTGCTCGACGAGATAGAACACTGATATCACTCAATTTCCCATTCTCATTTGCAGATGAACAAGAACATTCAAGCACTATCTCTTGATATATTTGGACTACATCTCCGTGACGTCGTTGTTCAAAGTAAAGAGATTGGAAGGTTTGAACGTTTGAGATTCCTTAATTTATCTGGATTAACACTTGTTGGCGACGCATCGAATCATCTTACCAAATTAAGATGGATTTCTTTCGGTTATTCTCTGCAAATATATAAATGGACCAACATGTATCTACAGAATGTAGTTGTTCTTGAATTCTCTTATGCTGGCTTCTTGGATGATTCAAGGTTACGAAACTTAATCAAGGTGCGTAATATGCTTATTTCTATTTTATTTTCTTAGAAAGTAATATTTGATTGTTCCTGTATTGAATATTGCATTCATTTTGACAGATGTCAACAAAATTGCAAGTTCTTTCTCTTGATCGGTGTGAGAACATAATCAAAACACCAGACTTCTCTGGATGTCCAAATTTGGAGAGGCTTACTTTCATATCTTGTTACAATTTGAGGAAAATCAATGGCTCTATTGGGAAGTTGAAGTGTCTGATTGACCTAAAGCTTGATGATTGCCATTCTCTTAAACATTTGCCTGAAGAAATCGGGGATCTAGTGAATCTGCAATATTTCTTCGTAAATTGTCATAAAATGGAGAAACTCCCAGATTCCATATGGAAGTTGAAATCATTACGTGAGTTGCACTTTCAAAGTAAGTTTCTTCATGACTTAGATTCAACAAATTCATGGGAGTTACCCAGTGCTATTGGAATGCTCCAGAATCTGGAAGCGCTTCAAGTCAATAATGGTCTTTTAAGAGGTCAACTTCCTTTTGGAATTGGAAGTCTGCCCTTCCTAAGAATCCTCAATCTATCACGTACTGGTATTAGTGAAGTTCCCAAGACCATTAGCATGCTTCCTCGACTTCAAAGAATTGAGTTGGTGGATTGTGATAGGATTCAAGAGTTGCCGATGCTCCCAACAAGTTTGACCCATCTAAGAGTGTCATCTCAATCGTTGTTGGTAATCCCGGATCTTTCGAACTTGACTAATTTGGTTGAATTGGATCTAAGTGACGGTGGAGGTTATCTAAATGAAGTATGTTCACCAAAAAAAGGAGTAGCAAATAAATTGCATACGGGTGAGTTATGGTGGATTGGGAGATTATCCAAACTGACCAAATTGAGCATCATACTTCACAAAGTCCTTGATCCTCCTGAGATGGCTTCCCTTTCTCTGCTAAACGAACTTGCTTTGTTTGGTTTGGACTTGCAAACCTTTCCGCAACTTCCCTCATCTCTGCAAAAGCTAAGCCTTGATCATTTCAATGTAATTGGGTCACTCTCTCCGAACCTGAGAAATTTGTCATGTTTAAACCTCCATGGGTCTCCAATGCAAGAAATACAACTTGATGGGCTTCAACTTCCACAGTTAAAGGAGTTGCTTGTGCAAAACTGCGTATACCTCGAGAAATTGAGGCTATCAAGAATGCGGAAGCTGAAAGATGTCGAGGTGGATTTTTGTGGAAAGCTAGTTGAGATCCAATTTTCTTGGGTGTTTGAATCACTGGAGGAATTGTCTATTCGAAATTGCGAGTCCTTGGAAAGGATAGCTTATGAGTCTACTAATGAGTTAATTAATTGTGAAGGGAAACTAATTTTCCCATCGAGAGTCTTAAATAAGTTGCGACATCTCTTTCTGTGGGGATGCCCTAAGATACTCGACATTCAAGTTGTAGGTCTGTCGGAATCGTGGGAATCGTTTGACCTTTGGGATTGTCCAAATGTGCAAAGTCTCGGTGGTTTGTCATACTTAAAGAACCTGAAGACTTTAATAATCCTGGGCTGCAGTGGGCTACGGGTTGTCGAGGGTGTCGACGAGTTGGAGTTTTTGGGCGAATTAATGCTTAGTGGATGCGAATCGTTGGAAAGGTCGATTGACGTGTCAACCACCAAACTGCCAAATGATTGCTACGTATGGATCAACAATTGCGGGAAATTACTAGGGCTTAAGAAAAGATTCGAAGGCTCCGTCCAGTCCTTCAAGCAATATAAGGTGAGCCTAAATCATTCTCTCTTTTTCTTTTTGATTTTTTCTTGACGCAACTATCCACAAACACGAATTCAACTTTAAGGTAGATTTTGTAATGATGGAGAGAAATTAAAAAAAAAACAATCAAACATACATCGATTAATATTTGTTCTCACTTATTTTAAAATCCACTTTATATAAATTTTTTTTATTTTCAGCTCACGTTTTCTCATTTTCTTTTCTTTTTATTGTATATGAGAAAGTTCTATACGTGGAGCAAGTCTACGGGACAATGTCAATTTTTATGGGAAGGAATAGGACAAACTACAATTTTTAGAAGAAACATATAAAATATCTTGGAGTCTCTTATTAAAATGCTCTTTTCGTTTTATATGAAACGTAGTGTTTAATTTAGTGAATTTTTTACGTAATATACGCCACTTTGTTGTCCATTTCTTGCTTAAAACTATTCATTCTGCAAATGAGTATGGTGACTTGCGATTTCTACGGTGAAGATAGCACATTAATAGAATCAGATACTCTTTGCACAACTTTTTTTTTTTAAATTTGCAACGGGGATGTTTCGAGAACACATCTTACGTGGTCCACCTATCCACTAATCAAGTGACTTATGTCCTTGATGGATTTAAGTGTTACTTGAATTTGCATGTGGTTGGGGTCGGCCAATCAGGATGTGTTCCAAAAGCATCTTAAAATACTTTTTGAGATTTTTCATTCTTAAAAGACAAAATTTGAGAATCTAATTGGTGGATGATGTATTTCTGCATACTCCCCTGTTTTTGACAGTTCAATGAAAGGCCACTTCAAACATGATTCAAAGCAGTTGATCTTTTGGATATTTATTTTTTTTAGTCGTGAAGCATTTTCTTTCTGGTAGAGTGTGGATTCAATTTCTGCTATTCATTTAGCTTTTGATGCGTAGTGACTGGTGAGTCTTGGTTTCAACTTCTACAATAATTTAGTCGATCGTATACATAAAATCTTCTTAATTTAGCTGGAATAGGAACAAAACCAGTTGAATTTATGCCCATGCAAATTCTGCTTCCATGACTACGCTTACACAGAATGGGGGAAAAAAGGAGGGGAGGCTCTATCTACTTGATTTATATCTAGCCCCCCCTCCTCATATTCCGATAATATTCCGATAATAACATATTGTTTCCCTCCCTTAGGAGCTTATATCTGAGGCACATACAGTGTCAAACCCATAAAAAAATCTTACGGATCTTGTGGACCAGGTAGGGTACGAGTCAAAGACAAAGAGGATGGTTTCAATGCGAACTTGTTTGCATTTGGTGATATGGAAAATCGAACTCGTGTGATGTGCATAGTCAGTATACACAATTGTCCTTCATTGTTATGCTAATCTCACATGATTTATGAAATTTTTTTATATGATATTATTTCCTCTTATGTATAAATCCTTTCCCATGCCGCAATCTAAATATACATACATCAGTAACTTTTGAAGAATTTAGAGCAGCTTCTATCTATTTACTTTTACAAAGTATACATTGACAAAATGATTGAACACAGTAGACAGTAAGTGGTTGACATGTATTGCTGGTTGAAACTTTCACGCAATATTGGTTATCATTTTATTTTTCAGGAATCACTCTTTTATCGGACTTGGACACGTTTTAAAGACATTGTGGAATTTTGAAGATCGTCTCGGATTAAGATTTTTAGCACGCAGGGACGGACAAGCATACCAGTCTAGTGGGCTCAATGCGCTGAAGAGTCTACAAGTTTCTAAGAATGATTTCAGGAACCAGGACATCAAGTTAGGATGCAGGTGAGACCTCATCATTTTTAAGCTACATAGATGAATTGCCCTTGTGGCACATTTAAGAGACATACTGTTCTTCGCATCCACATTTCTGATCCTTGAATCCTTGTAAGATTCATCGCTTGAATTTGTTACTTCAGGATTGTCGCATATCTTTCCGACTAGTTTTCACAACTCGTTCAAATTGCCCATCTTGCACGGAAAACTGCAAAAAATAAGTGCAAGCAGGTTAAGCATATGCAATATAGTGTTGTGTCAAAAAGGTCTAATCGAAATTATGAAATTTACTTGTTTGAGCTGGCAATTTCTCTAAGACAGGGATGACATAACATGAACAGCATCATATCCATATAAAGAACAGACATGACATCGATACATTTTTCTGTAAACAAGAGTTATTTCGGTCTTAAAAGTAAATATTATTCGAAGGAATATCACTCTCCCATTTCATGTGGCTCAGAAGGTTCAACTCGAACATGAATAAATCATGCTACAGCAGATGGTGAACCCGACTTCCAGGCTTGTAGTCTTCTATTAGATAATCCAGTCATATGTTACCAGAGACAAAGATAAAGATGTCAATATCCTCTTTATAGCATATTACGGTGAATTTAATATGAGCTTTCCTGGCAAATAATAATGGAAGACTTAAGACTTGAAATAGAATTGCAAGTAAAACTTTATGATTTCAGCTGAAAAGGCTCTAATTTCACCAAGCAACCAAATGATCACAAAGCATCAAAAGATTTTTTTACATATATCTACATGGGTTGATCAAAATAGTAATATTCGGTATATAGGTTAGTGTCCAATGTCTCAATGGAAACTACGATATACAGTCGAACAAAAACTATCTCATTTTACCCTAGACGAATGTCCATTGGATAGCAGAAGAGTGATAACCAGGGCAACTTTTTATGGGAAGGAGGTAAATTTCTTCCTTTTATCCCCTATGAAGGGAGGGAGTGGCAGCGGGAAGAAGACAACTTACACATTACAACCTCAATGTCAGCAATTGTTAAATGAAGTACATGGGACGATGAAATCAGTCGAATTTCAACAACATTTCATTCAACTGTAAAGTTACAACTTGATTGGGTACCGATGCCTCACCCCAGATTGAGAAGTGGTTTTCCCACTGTTATGGCTTCCAGTCAAAGGAGATTGACTTTTTGTGTGCTCCCTTGCAAGTGAATTTAGACCAACCCGCAACTTTCCTCCAACTTGAGAATCTTTGGCATTGTCTCCCAACCTTTTGAACATTGCATAAACCATGTGATGTTATAAAGCACGGAATGTCCAATCAAAGAAACTAGAATAAAAAAGAATATCTTCACTCTTTTTCATTTAGATGTACAGAAGTAAGTCTTTTGCTGATAATTTGAGTAAGCTTTCTCCCAGTTAATAGATCTCGAGAAGACAGACTCTTAATTTCCTCTGATTTATTAAATAAATTTGAGTGGGCTTGTCCAGGCAACCTACAGGTAAAGAAAGAGGACAATATATAAGCTGCAGGCTCTCTGCATGGGACATTTACATAGCAGTAAAAATAAACTAAGAGGTGCAAAAATGTTATGCTGTTGATCTACCAAATTTTCTCTATCATCAACTGCGTCAACATGAAGCCAAAACTCAATGTGTGAGTGCATCAGACTGATAATCAGCAGTACTTGCATTGCCCTCCTTCGAATACAGATGCATGTTCTTCTTCATAAAATCAACTATCAAGTCCATGTTTCTTAAAAGGAGACATTAATGACTCATTGCTCTAATTAAATGGCATAAACATGCCAATATTATCCTAATATAAGTTTCTGCCCTCTCATTCTACAAATCACTTGAAGGTAAGGGATAAAGTAGGGTCAATTTAAAAACAGCCATTTCACCGTCATGCAGTACTTTACCCAGATTACGATTAGTGTCAGGCTTGGCCTCTTCTTTATAATCCTTAGTAGCAATTCATGTATCAAGAAAAGGTTTATTGCTTTCATTTGCCTCGCCTTCTCTTCCTGGAACATGTGACATATTTCAATCTTCAGAGCGTACATTGCCACGAGAATTTCTGGCTTCCCCTACCATTGTTCCCTGTTACTCTGCTCTTCATCCAAAGTGGAATTTGAGCTTTTGATGACAGACAACTTGTTTCTTGGAAGCTCTGGAATCTGCTTAAATTTGTATCAGCCTGGGGCTAAATGTGTACTTCTCTTGGTACTGTTTTTATCTGATGAATAACTTTGTTGTTCACATTCTTGAGCACACGTGCTGTTTGTCCTTTCCAAAGAAGATTGTTCTGGGATTGAGTTTCTACAGGCTGTGGACTTTTGCACCCAATCATCCATTCTTGGGTTAGGCATAGAAGTTGAAGTTACAGAAGTTTCTATCTGAATCTCTGATGTACCCACACACTGTGTTGGTCGAACATTATCCTTCATAGCATTATCCTCACGGTCAGGAATTGCCTCGGGAAGGCGAGTTTTCGAGCCCTGGTGCTCATTCATCTCTGGCAATCTCCCTTTTTTTCCTATAACCTTCTTCCCACCTTGTTCTCCTTCAGTCATGGGTGAATCAAGATTAAAGCCATCCAACCTGGATAGCACAAATGACTGCTAAGTTCCTAGATTGCAATCACAAGTCAGGAAAGAATACGCCCAAACATATACATTGTGAAACTGTCCTACTCATTAAAGTCAAAGGAATAAGAAATTCTTTTCTTGGAATTTCCTTCATCAGGTGACTCTGCTTCATTTCTGTCCTTGCTGTTTGGAGATTTCTTAGATGGGCAGGAGAAATCAAGATCTGACATGTCCACTTTGAATGATGATAACTTGTCAAAGTCAGCATCCAGATTAAAATCGGCATCCCCGAAAAAGGTCTTTTAACAATCAATCCACAGAAAGCAGAGATATATCCCACTCTCATAACCAGTAAGATTGTAACAAGCTTTCATGGATCTCCACCATCATCCATCGTTTTGATGATTTTTGAAGTGGTTGGATGATATGTAAAACAAGGCTCACTTAATCACCGCGGGCATTATTCTCCACAAAGAGGTAATTGTACAGGGGTGAATATACGTAACCAACAAAAGTATGAAGATAGAATATTAAGGTTAGATTCCACATCCATACCGGTTTATTATCTACCTGTCTACACTTTAAGTTCACTTACAGTTTATCAAAGTTGAATTTCTTCATCTTGCCTTTGCCGATTGTATCAAAGCTAAATTCCACTGCGTCATCTTCTGCCACAGACAATGACTTCCAGGAGGTAAGGAACTACTTTCCAAATTCAGTATCTGTTGAAATAGGATTTAACATTTAGCTATGACCTACATATCTGACTTTCATATGACATGGCCAGAAATGTGTACAAGCAATCACCCAAATCAATGACAAGGATGAAGACCTATTTTAACTGTAAGAAAGCTTTACTTTGATTTTCAAGTACGTGCAAAGTATGCTGCACTAATTATTGACCACGAAATCCAAAAGAGTTATAAGTCAGGCCATACTAAATTAACAATAATAACCTAAACAAATTAATTAGGTTTTGAAATAGAGAAATATGCATCCTTGTGGTACCATTCCACATCTGAAGTGAATTAACTGTATTTTTAGATTTGTCAAGCTTACAGAGTACCTAGTAATGATTTATCCTCTTTCCGATTCACCAATGCAATTTTCATTGGTGATTCTTCCATCTGCAAGGGAAAGAGTATGGATAGCATAAGAAAAAAGAGAACCTAAATGGCCCTCAGAATTTACAAAAGAAAAGGGAGACTTAATTGCAAACCCCTTAGGTTGGCTATACTACACAGCAACCTCCTCTCTTCATAAAAGCGACATCTCTTTGTTAAAACATAGCATCTACAACATTTTTGCACCTATCTTTTGCAGAAGCATATATAAAATAGCCTAGGACCTTAGCCAGTCCATTAAAGAGAACGACCCACAACTTGACATATAAACAGTTCATACGGGAGCAGCACTTACTTATACAAAGTGGTTAGGTGGAGAGTTGCAAGCTTTAGATTGAAAAACGGTGCGACCAAAAACACCCATATATACATTGCACTGTCATATGTTTCTGAAGATTCATTCTTCATCCTTCCACAAATGCAAAGGTAAAGGGCCCCCAATTTGACAGCAGTGATGAGATGGACGGCTAACCACCACAAAGCAGTAACGACCATTTCAAGATTTCTCTGCCTTGATTCAAGTGGGACGCGAGTCTTGCATACTTCTAATACGAAATATCTGAAGGAGTTCACCAAGACCGCAAGTGGAGCCACTATAGTAGCTATCGCAAAGGATGAACGAATGCAGCATTAAACAGTTAATACAGGGGGCAAAGCACAGGGCTAATCCAGTATAATGTATTCCAAGAAAAGAACACGGATGCTAATTTAACATAAGAAACTGTGGCATTGAGTTTTAGCAAATGAATGAATAGTCGTCTTATGACAACCTAAAATATACAGGTCCTCCTATCGCATTCAGATCATCCGATTTCCAGCACGGCGAAGTTCTATTAAAATGAATGCTAATGAAAAAAAGATACATCGGAACAGCTACTTATCAGGGCACCGTTTCTCCTATCTTCGGGTGAAACTGCCCTGAGCAGCGACAAATCTGTTACTCATACCAGTAATAGCCTTAAAGCAATTCTGAACACAAATCTATCTATAAGCTTGTTCCACCCATTTTCTGAAGCCAAATGCGCCAGAATAATAGATAAACGTAGTAATTAAGAAAGAAGTTCTTCGCTGTGCCTAACTTCCAAAATCATAGCCGATGCTCGAACGAACACGGTAAAGCCGATCTACATCGATCACAGAGAGGTAGGTCTTCTGAAATCAAATGGACCTACTGCGACGGAGGATGGGGGACGCAACGAACGCGACAGCGTGAGACTAAAGGATCTCCTCATCGGAAAACTACGCGCGCTGGCGAAGTACCTCCGCTCAACACTTCGAGACGATCAGCGAATGCCGAGATTTCAGAGTGTACGAGCTAACGAAGACGCGACGAAAGCCATAGCAGAAGAAGATCGACGGATTACAGAAAGCTCAAAGATCGATTCGCATGTCAACGGAAGGATCTACAGTACCACGCCTGCGATTGTGACCGCCGGCGAGCTCGCGAGCGTCGGAGAGAGAGAGGGAGAGAGAGATCGACTGGAGTTGAATCTGGTTTTTCTGAGGGTTTTGAGTGGCGACTCTATTTATATATATAGCGGATTTGAAAGAGGCGGGACCGGAAAGCGACGGAAACGCGACGGAGCTTCGCCGGAGCCGACTCGTCGTGCGCTCGCCGGGAGATCTCCCGAGGGGTCAGAGAAAATTCCGAGTTTGCCCCTCTATGGGAAGCATATCCGCGGAGTGGCCAGGGAAACATTCCAATGGATCCGGATCTTTGCATCAAAAAATATCTCGACTGTCGATCACGCGGACCGATCACGTGGATCCATACTTGAGAACCAAATGATCAACGGCCTTGATGGATTTGGGGTATGTAGACTTAGGTTATAGACGATAAATAAGCATTTACTCTCACGCTGAGAAAATATGTTCTGAACTCAAGAAGCTATTAACCGATTGCTATCCAAAGCCCATCTCATATGCCTATTGTCGCACCAAGAAGAGGGCACCCGTCGTCCATTAATAGCTTAAAGCTGGCTTTTTAGCCCAAAAAAAAAAAAAACTTAAAGCTGGGTTGAGTAGGAATTTAAAGAAATTGACAAGAATATGAATGTCTTATTATTATATAATTGAGGATTTTAAAGTTGTGTTGTGCCGACATTTGTTCCGCCCCCTTCTGCTATTGAAATGTTGTTGCTCGCTGCTGAGCGAGTCTATCACCATAGTTCTATTAGATACGAGTAGGGAAATCCAAGATCGACAATACCCATAAGTCCAAGCTCGTCCTTCGCGTACTACTAAAAAAAATTATTTATGTTTTTTTGGGGCCCTGCTATTCACTTCGCTGCAAAAAGTTGAACGGGCCTCTTGAATTTTACGTTGAATATCTAAGTTTTGTTTTTTTTTCTAACTTGTTTTTACTATTCTTATTTCCTCTCTCATGTAGAAGTTTATAAAACAATTCTCTTAATTACCCTATCGGATTAATAATGACAGGAAACATTTATTTCTTCGCGTGATCATTTATAATGACGCAAGCAAGAAAATGACCTTTGTATATGTAAGTCTTTATTTTACGTGAAATATGTACTATCTATCAGTAATCAACATTTGGTATCTTCAAAAACATGAAACTTCAAAAAATAATTTTAAGATACAATGATAACTAAAATTATTTCAAGAATGGCTTTTAGATTTTTTTTTTCTCAGTCCAAAGTAGAAACACTTTTCGTTATCTTACTTTTGGTACTGATTTATTATGCAATTATCTTTCCTGAAAATACATACTGAGTTGATGGCCATGGAAAAAAGGTTGTAACCGAGCTTTGACAAGTGCTCGGCCAATGTGCGTTTGGTATTACCCGGCTAGTCTGAGTCCCTCTTCACCAATCCGCCATTTGTTCTTCCCTTTGAGATAGTCGATAGCCCTCGACTTCGGCCATCGCGATCGTCCTCGTGTTCTCAACCTCGGAGAGCTGAGCGGACGTTTCGACCATATATGTCCTATGCTGTTGGGCATTTTCTGCTCATCCCTCATACGATGGTTCGATTCGGTTAGACCGTTCGGAATATTTTCTACTCATCCCTTATAAGATGGTCGAGTAAATGAATCCATGTTCAGATTCTTGCACAATTTTTCACGTGGGTGCTGTTGTAATTATGGTTTAATGGATCAATGTACGTGAGAAAAACGAGACATATCACTTCAGTTCACATATCATTACAGTTCATGTATCTGTTAAATTCATGAATATCTTCGGTTCATGTATCTTTTGAGTTCATGAATCTCTTCTATGCATGTATCAATTAAATTTATGTATCTCTTGAATTCATGTATCTTTTTAGTTCATGTATCTGTTTCGTTCGTGTCCATTTAACTTCTATAAATAGAATTGAATTATTCTTCATTTGATGGGGGGAAGAGTAGAGAAAAGAGAAGAATAGAAGATAGCGTCTGTTCTTCATTTCATAGAAGATAGAGTACATGAAATATGGAGAGTATAGAGAATAGAATAAACGTTCTCTTCAATTTGTTTTTTCTCTAGGTGTGACGGTTTCGAGAAGTGTTCAATAAAGTCTTGTTTGCATGGTACTAATTCAAACAGGTTCTAGATGTTATATCTTAGGAGGCATAGTTTTGTAAAACTGTTTAGCACCATTGGCAGAAACTAATCACCTTAAGAAAATTCGGTTAGCCATACCTCACTTCCCAAATAATTTTATTACAGTCCGTTCTGTTCTTTCCCACATAATGCAGGGCATAGTCGAATGATTGTAGCGGCCAGCCAAGGCTACTTCGGGTGAGAATCCACAGAGGCTCCGCTCACGTCTCTGCCTCATCACACTGGGCAAAGGAACTCCCCTGCTCAAAGCATTTCCTCGTTTCCGATATTGCATCTCTTCAAGAAATGGCTCAAGGACTTCTTGAGTCAATGACCACCACAAAGTTGGGCAATAACTTGTTCACTCTGTGTGGCTGCGTTTGCCAGAGTTAAATGTTATCTCTTTCTCAGCTATATTATTTCTGTTTTATTTTTATGATCACAACAAACAGTATCACGTTGCGAATACTTTTCCAACAGGTGCAACGATGAGGCACAATCCCAAACGTCTGTGGAATAATTGGGGAAAGTACGTGGGGAAAATGATGTCGTAGGTCGCTTTGGAGTTTGATGTTGGTCACTGTATTCAGAATTGTGCTTGTTGGCAAATGATCATGCCCTTATGTGATGGCATCTTTACAATAAATACATGAAATGAATAGTTTCTCCGCTTATGCTACTGAGTGTCGTGGCATGCTAAATCATGGTATTAAAACTTCGTTTTTCCCAGATACATGTCTAGACATGATTAATAATATTCGATAATTTATTCACTGCTAACCGCGCCCGATACAACTGCAGCATCATGGACGTTCGCTAGCTTCAGCCCCAATAATCACGAACTTAATAACAAATGCTTAACGAAAACGAAAATTTCACACCAAACACTTCACAACGACTGCATGGTCCCATATCATTTGCTGCATTTACTTCTCATCCTTGCTTATAGAGGGATTTTAGCATGGTGCTGTGAAGGAGGACCTTCGGGACTAACCCGTTTGGACCCATAATAACTCTCGACTTTCTTGAACTCATCACGAGCCGTTGTCGTCTTAAGAGACTCAACATGGACCGTCGACCTTCTGAATTTGCGGACAAGAGTGGAAGCCTCGGAGCTGGTCCAGGAAAAGGCTATCGGCATCAGGCACAGACATAATCCCAACCAGGCCATTGAGCTTCTGATCTGATTACAGTGTAAGGTTTTTGCTTGGGAGAGGACTACAATCACTCGGTATTTATAGCCCTCCCCTCACATACCCTCTAGTTTTTTCTCTCTCACTGTGTAAAAAATGAATGGAAGTGGCGAAACAGAGACCTTCCCACATTCTGCCAATCTGATAGGAACTCACGGAACCCTCTTGCAAATCTTATGAAGTTCAAACGCATTCCCTGCCAGTGGAGTCTTGAATACGTGATGCCAAATGAACTTACTTGTCGGCTACTTCAATCATTACCAATGCCATGCTTCGTGAGTAGTTACGAAAGCCTTTCTTGTACTTTTGTATGGTCGAATGATTCAACCTTTTAGTCTGATCTGCCCGACAATGTCAGATCTAGTTTTTGTCGCTATTCAACTTTCTTTAAGGCTTACCATCCTGGCCTTCTCTAGTTGGATTCACGTCCTCACCGAATGCCGTCCCTTTCTTTTGTGTTTTGGCCCGCAAGACAAAAGGTCCTTTTCTTGGGGTCTTGACAAGTGATCCACTTAGACTTAGCAATCTTTGCAACAAGTTGAGATGATAAAATATAATTTACTACATGATAAACCCAACATATCGCAACAAGCCGTCACAAGCTCCATCTAGGTTATAATATCAAATCACGAGGTCTCGAGTTCGATTATTCACTCTTTTCACCTTCAACAATTTTCGAAGAGTAATAGGTTCGCATATTCCATACTTTCACTCTTCTATCCACCGGCATTTGCCATCAGGAGGTACTGAGATATAAAACTTGGTGCACTCTCTAATAACTTAGACCTTTGGAACCACTTATTGCGCACACCAACCAAAAGAAAAGCAATGTCATTCATGCTCTTCATCTGTACATTTCTGGGAGCATGTGTAATTTAACCCGATATCTTGGAGAACTCTTGACAGCAATTTTGGACCTTTTACTTTCTATCGGTTTTGCATAGAGGTGGTCAATAAGATAAATGAAGATAAAGAAGATAATTTTTGCCACCCTCAGACAAATAATCGAATAGGTTAGGCATCATCCGACAGCTCAAATGTCGCACAATTGTATTCGCATTGCCCTGGCTTTCCCGCTGTTAAGAAAACACTAAATCGAGACACGGAGGTGGCTTTTATAATGACCTCCAATAGGAGACCGGGTTACTCTCAATTGAAAGGAAATAACAAGCCGAGATCGAACAATTATGAATGCTAAGTTTGAGAAGTTGGTCCTATATTTGAAACACTGAACTTGACAGCATCTCGTGAACACAGGGAGAAGAAAAATGTAGTCTTGATTCAGCAAGGCACCGGAAATGTCCTCGGGATTTCATCACGAACCAACAGGACAGAAAAATATAGACTGTCCCTAAATATATGCAGGAAGCCAGTATGCTTTCACAATCCATAAGTCTGAGAAACAAGCGTGCGTATACTTTCCTGATTCATCATTGCACCCCATGTTCAGAAGAGCGTCTGAGCAAGTAGGCATTTCCCATGTTTGTAGAGGCACATGCATGCATCTTCCATGATCTCCTGTGATTCTGTTTGGGTGTGACTTGTTCACGCTTGTGTGTTGTGTGTGTTGGAGAGAGAGAGAGAGAGAGAGAGAGAGAGAGAGAGAGAGAGAGAGAGAGAGAGAGAGAGAGGCAGAGTAGATACCTCGTCTGATGCAACTTCAAGTGTGAATGTCCTTGGACATGAGCTGTGATGCAAAATTCTGCACCCTACGGATGTTTTATCTGGTGAAGGAATTACAAAGAAATGCCAGAGGGGAAAAGAAACATATCATGAACAACCCAAAGAACCAAAAGGATATCTGTTCTTCGTAGATGGGGTGATTGAGCATTAACAGATTGTTGTTGTTCACAAGTGCTCGAACAAGCAATTCTTTAGCTTCTTCCTGCTTCTTCTTTAGCATGTTGCAGATCTGCAAGACAATTCCCTTAGGCAGCCAATATATTAACAGCAGAAGGATCAAAGATGGTAGAACAGACAAGAGGCAACAGTTCAATGCCCTTCTCCGCAATATCCTCAGACTAGGTTCCAATGGCCTTCCAAAAACTCAATTGCTCATGATAGAACTTTAATTATAGAAAATAACTATAAAGTGCTACAGATTCATGCTTAAGGAAAATTAAGTCAGACTGTAGAAAAAATCACAAATTCCGTATTAGGCAAGTTCTCTTCATCAATTGATTTCTAGTTGTGCAAATTCAATAAGTGATGATGCACAATATCAATGAAACCATAACCAAATTATCAGAATTGAAGAGCAAACATCCAGCAGTGAAACATACAAATTCAAGAAGCTCAGGCTCGCTCATCCCTCAACCCCCCACCCTCGCCTCACCAACCCCACCAAAGAAAATAATAAGTAAATGGATAAAAGAAATAATTAAAAAGAAACTCATCTCAACCACTCATCCAGTAAGCCACAGAAAGTTGTTCATGGGCAACTACTCCATGTGACGTGACAACCTCGTATATTCTTTTCCTAGTGCTTTGTTAGCACTATTATTGTCTCTCAATTAGAATCTTCATAGTCTCTGACTATACAATATGCAAATAATTGATCCTCAAAGCCAAAAAGTGCATAATCAACTCACTTATAGCGAAAATAATTTAGCCGCAATTCACTTACATCTTCAAGTTCCTTTGTATAAGCTTCAGCCTTTTCAACACTTTCATCAGTTTCCATGACCAATGGACTTCCAACTTCGGTTGCCCATGGCTTAGGAGAAATCTTAAGCTGAAATTTAGGATGGCCACCAGACACACTGTTGGTTTTGTTTTGTTCAGTGTTCTCATGATTGCAAACCTGATACATATAATCTAAGAAACCAGCAAGGAATGAGTTTCGACCCTCTGTTGAAATAGAAAACCTTAAGAAGGTTCTGTCCATTTACCTGTTCGGTGACAACAGCTTCGGAGGATTCTCTGAAACTTCTGAAGTGTCAAGGGTAAGAACATTACTTCCACAAACAAAACCCAGTCACAGGAGAGGGAAGTGGAGTTAGTAGCACTCTTCACCTTTTTTCACTTGGAGACTCAGAGGGCCACTCCAGTGGACTAAGTGATATCAAATTGGCAACTGATCCCTGCAAAATAGACACTCACGAATTCTAATGCATTACAAACTAGCATACCCATAATTATATTCGCAACACCCTATTGAAGTAAGGTATTACTTGGAAGTGAAGAGCAAACAATAGAAAGGAACCTCAGATGATTTCCCTTATGAATTGAGAAGTGGCTGGTTTTATCGATTTACCTGTTCTGTGACAACAGTTTCGGAGGATTCTCGGAAAATTCTAAAGCGTAAAAAGTAAGAACATTACTTCCACAAACAAAACCCAGTCACGGGAGCAAGGATAATGGAGTTATTAACACTCTTCACCTTTTCTCACTTGGAGACTGAGAGAGCCGTTTTAATGGACTAAATGACATTAAATTGGCATCTGATCCCTGCAATATAGACACTCACGGCTTCCAATGCATTACAAAATAGCATCCCCATAAGTATATTTGTAGCACCTATTGAAGAGGTGTAAGGTATTACTTGGAAGTGAAGAGCAAACAACAGAAAGGAACCTCATATGATTTCCGCTTTAAGGATGAATTGAGAAGTGACTGGTTGTCGGTGCTTTTGCTACGATCAGCTAACCCACGTGCTGCATCACCTCGCATAGCCCTTATTTGCTCAGAGTCTCTCATGGATCTGATTTCCTCTGTAGGATTGGAACCAAGTTGATCTTCTGTGGTTCTTGTGGCCCTGCACATATTGACATCTTGATCTCTAAAAGTATCTTTAAATTCAAATACCAGTACATCAAGTTAGGATGCAGGTTAGACCTCATCATTCTCAAGCTAGAAAGATGAAAAGCCCTCTTGGCAGAATTAAGAGAGTTACTGTTCTTCATATCAACATTTCTGACCCTTGAAGATTCCTTGCTTGAATTAGTGACTTCAGGATTCACGCATATCTTAACAATTGGTTTTGGCAACTCATTTAAACTGCCCGTCTTGCATGGAGAACTGCAAAAGTTTAGTGCAAGCAGATTAAGCATATGCAAAATAGTGCTGTGTGAAAGGTCTAATCCAATATATGCAATCTACTTGTTAGAGCAGGCAATGTCTAAGACGGGAAATGACATAACACAAACAGCATCATACATAAAACTGGTATGACATGACATTGACACATCTTTTCTGTAATCAGGAGTTATTTCAGTCTCAAAACTATATATCATTTAAAGAACTCCCATTTCATGTGACTCAAAGGGTTCAAACTGAACATGGATATATCAAGCTACAGCGGATTGCGAACCCTACTTCCAGGCTTGTAGTCTTCTAGCATAAATTTAGTCATATTTTACCAGAGACAATGATGTCAATATCCTCTTTAAAGCATAGTATAAGGATTTAATGAGCTTTCCAGGTCAATAATAAAGGGAGACTTAGACTTGAGAGACAATTGCAAGTAAAGGTTTATAATTTCAGCTAAAAAGGCTTTAATTTCATCAACAGCAAGCAAATAATCAAGAACATGAAAAGATTTTTCACATATATCTACATGTGTGTTGATCAAACTAGTAATATACAGCAATTAGGAGAGTGTCCAATGTCTCAATGCAAACTATGATATACAATAAAAAAAAACAGAAAAAAAATCTCATTTTACCCTGGTTGAAAGTCCTTCGGATAACAGAAGAGTAATAACCAGGGTACCTTTATATGGGAAGGACGTAAACTTTTCCCTTTTTTTTCTTTCGTGTTTGTGTGTGGGTGGGGAGTGGCAGCGGGGAGGAGATAACTTACCCATTACTCACTCACTGTTAGCTACTGTTAAGTGAAGTACATGGGAAAAAGAAAATACTAGAATTTGAACAAAATTTCAAACAGCTTTACAATTACAACTTAATTGGGTACAGATGCCTCACCCCAGTTGAGAAGTGGGTCTCACACTGACATGGCTTCCAGTCAGAGGAGGTTGACTTTTTGTTTTCTCCCTTGCCAGTGAATTTAGACCAACGAGCAACTTTCCCCCAACTTGAGAATCCTTGGCATTCTCTCCCAACCTGTTGAATATTGCATAAACCATGTGACGGTATAAAGCAAGGAATGTCCAATCAAAGAAAATAGAATCAAAAAGAAAATCTTCACCTAGTTTCATTTAGATGTACAGAAGCAAGCCTTTTGCTGCTAAATTGAGTAAGCTTTCTCTCAATTGATGGTTCTCGAGAAGATTGACTCTTAATTTCCTCTGATCTCTTGAAAAACTTTGAGTGGGCTTGTCCAGGCTCTCTACAGGTAAAGAAAGACAGGCTCTCCGCTTGGGACATTTACTTAAGACTAAAAGTGAGCTAAGAAGTACAAAAAAGTTATGCTGTTGATCCACCAATCTTTTTACTGAACTCTGGATATCACCATAAAATGCATCGTGATAGCAAAAACTCAATGAATGAGTGCATCAAACTGATAATCACAACAACTTGAATCCCATCCTAAAATATTAAACTACGGATGCATATGCTTTCTAAATTTTCACAAAATCAACCATCAAGAGTCCGTGTTTCTTAAAAGGAGACACTAATGGCTCATTGCTCTAATTTGGCATGGCAGAAACTTTCCAATATCATCCTAATATAGATTCCTTCTCATTCCTCTAATCACTTAAAGGTAAGGGATAAATGGGACAACCTGAAAACAGCCATTTCACTGTCATGCAGAACTATACTTGGGATAATACGGGCTGTATCATTAAGATTTGTATCAGGCTTGGCCTCTTTGTTATCAGCCTTAGTAGCATTCAATGTATCAAGAAAAGGTTTATTGCTTCCATTTGCCTCGCCTTCTGTTCCTGGAACATGTGGCACGCTTGAACCTTCTGACTGCATGTTGCCATGAGAATATGTGGCTTCCCCTACCATTTCTTCCCTTTTATTCTGCTCTTCACCCAAAGTGGAATTTAAACTTTTGATGATAAACAAATCTTTTCTTGGAAGCTCTGAGATGGTACTTAAATTTGTGTCAACCCCGGGCTGAATATGTACTTCTCTTGGTGCTGCTTTGTCTGATGAAAAATCTTGTTGATCAGATTCTTGAGCACACGTGCTGTTTGTCCTTTCAAAAGAAGATTGTTCCGGAATTGAATTTCTACAGGCTGCGAGCTTTGGCACCCAATCATCCATTCTTGGGTTAGACATAGAAGTTGAAGTCACAGAAGTTTCTACTTGAATCTCTGATGTACCCACAGAGCGTGTTGATTGAACAGTATCAATCATAGCATTATCCTCAGAGTCAGGAATTGCCTCAGGAAGGCGAGTTTTTGAGCCCTGCTGCTCATTCATCTCTGATGATCTCCCTTTGCTTCCTACAACCTTCTTCCCACTTTGTTCTCCCTCAGTAATGGGTTAATCAAAATTAAAGCCATCCAACCTGGATAGCACAAATGACCGCTAAGTTCCTAGATTTCAATCACAAGTCATGACATTTCCCTTCACTTGAAAATATAACCTTATGTATCAAAGAATAAGCTCAAATGTATACATTGTGAAGCTGTCTTACTCATTAAAATCGAAGGAGAAAGAAAATCTTTTCTTGGATTTTCCTTCATCAATTGATTCTGCTTCATTTCTGTCCTTGTTGTTTGGAGATTTCTTAGATGGGGAGGAGAAATCAAGATCAGGCATGTCCACTTTGAATGATGATAACTTGTCAAAGTCAGCATCCAGGTTAAAATCGACATCCCTGAACAAGGTTTTTTAACAGTCAATCCGCAAAAAGAAGAGATATATCCCACTCTCATAACAAGCTAGATTGTAATGAGCTTTCATGCATCTTCACCATCATCCATCGTTTTGATGATTTTTGGAGTGGTTGAATAATATGTAAAGCATAGCTCACTTAATCACTACGGGCATTATTCTCCACAAAGTGGTAATTGCACAGGGGTGAACATACGTAGCCACCCCAAGTATCCATACCAGTTTATTATCTAACTGTCTATACTTTAAGTTTCACTTACAGTTTATCAAAGTTGAATTTCTTCATCTTGCCTTTGCCGACTGTATCAAAGCTAAATTCCACTGCGTCATCTTCTGCCACAGACAACAACTTCCAGGAGGTAAGGAACTCCTTTCCATATTCAGCATCTGTTGAAATCGGATTTAACATTGAGCTCTGACCTAAATAAGTCAGGGATGAAGACCTATTTTAACAGTAAGAAAGCTTTAATTTGATTTTCAAGTACGTGCAAAGTATGCTGCACTAATTATTGACCACGAGATCCAAAAGAGTTATAAGTCAGGCCATACTAAATTAACAATAATAACCTAAACAAATTAATTAGGTTTTGAAATAGAGAAATATGCATCCTTGTGGTACCATTCCACATCTGAAGTGAATTAACTGTATTTTTAGATTTGTCAAGCTTACAGAGTACCTAGTAATGATTTATCCTCTTTCCGATTCACCACAGCAATTTTCTTTGGTGATTCTTCCATCTGCAAGGGAAAGTGTATGGATAGCATAAGAAAAAAGAGAATCTAAATAGCCCTCAGAATTTACAAAAGAAAAGGGAGCCTTAATTGCAAACCCCTTAGGTTGGCTATACTACACAGCAACCTCCTCTCTTCATAAAAGCGACATCTCTTTGTTAAAACATAGCATCTATAACATTTTTGCACCTACCTTTTGCAGAAGCATATATAAAATAGCCTAGGACCTTAGCCAGTCCATTAAAGAGAACGACCCACAACTTGACATATAAACAGTTCACACGGGAGCAACACTTACTTATACAAAGTGGTTAGGTGGAGAGTTACAAGCTTTAAATTGAAAAACGGTGTGACCAAAAACACCCATATATACATTGCACTGTCATATGTTTCTGAAGATTCATATTTCATCCTTCCACAAATGCAAAGGTAAAGGATCTCCAATTTGACAGCAGTGGTGAGATGGACGGCTAACCACCACAAAACAGTAACGATCATTTCAAGATTTCTCTGCCTTGGTTCAAGTGGGACATGAGTCTCACATACTTCTAATATGAAATGTCCGAAGGAGTTCGGCTAGACCACAAGCGGATCCACTATAACTATCGCAAAGGATGAACGAATGCAGCATTAAACAGTTCATACAGGGGCAAAGCACAGGGCTAATCCAGTACAATCTCTTCCAAGAAAAGAACACGGATGCTAATTTAACATAAGAAACTGTGTGGCATTGAGTTTAAGCAAATGAATGATTAGCCGTCTTACGACAACCTAAAATATACAGGTCCTCCTATCGCATTCAGATCATTCGATTTCCAGCACGGCGAAGTTCTATTAAAATGAACGCTATTGAAAAAAAGATACATCAGAACAGCTACTTATCAGGGCACCATTTCTCCTATCTTCGGGTGAAACTGCCCTGAGCAGCGACAAATCTCCTACTCATACCAGTAATAGCCTTAAAGCAATTCTGAACACAAATCTATCTATAAGCTTGTTCCACCCAGTTTCTGAAGCCAAATGCGCCAGAATAATAGACCATGCTCGAACGAACTTGATAAACCGATCTACATCGATCACAAAGAGGTTGGTCTTCTGAAATCAAATGGACCTACTGCAACGGAGGATGGGAGACGCAACGAACGCGACAGCGTGAGCCTAAAGGAACTCCTCATCGGAAAAGTTCGCATCTCATCGATTTCACGACCGGAAAACTACGCGCGCTCGCGAAGCACCTCTGCTTAACACTGCGAAACGATCAGCGAACGCCGGAATCTCAGAGTGTACGAGCTAACGAAGACGCGACGAAAGCCATAACAGAAGAAGATCGACGGATTACAGAAAGCTCAAAGATCGATTCGCATGTCGACACAAGATGAATCGCTAGACGGAGACAACGGAAGGATCTGCAGTACCTCGCTCGCGATTGTCACCGCCGGCGAGCTGGCGACAGCCGGAGAGAGAGAGAGAGAGATCGACTGGAGTTGAATCTGGTTCTTCTGAGGGTTTTGAATAACGACTCTATTTATATATACAGTGGATTCGAAAGAGGCGGGACCGGAAAGCGACGGAAACACGACGGAGGTTCACCGGAGCCGACTCGTCATGCGCTCGCCGGGAGCTTTCCTCAGGGGACAGAGAAAATTCCGAGTTTGCCCCTCCAGGGGGGGACCATTTCCGCAGGAGTGCCTAGGGAAACATCCCGATGGACCCGGATCTTTGGACCCGGAGAAAAATCTTGACCGTCAATCACATGGACGCACACTTGGGAACCACGTGATCAACGGCCTTGATGGATTCGGGGCATGTAGACTTGGGTACAGACGGTAGACAAGCATTTACCCTTACGCTGACAAAACGTGTATTGAAATCAAGAAACTATTAACCGATTGCTACCCGAGCCCATCTCATATGCCTAGCGTCGCGCCAAGAAGGCACTATTGGTCAGTAATAACTTTTTTTTCTTTTTTGGTCGAAATAACTTAAAGCGAGCTTGAGTAGGAATCAAAGAAATTGATAAGAAAATAAATATCATACATTATATAAATCAGGATTTTAATGTTGCGTTATGTTTGATATTTGTCCCAACTCAATCGCTGTTAAAAAATGTTGCTGCCTGCCACTGAGCGAGCTTATCACCGCAGTTCCATTAGATACAAGTAGGGAAATCCAAGATCAACAATACACATAAGCCCCAGCTCGTCTTTCGCAACCTAATAAAAAAATATTATTTATGTTTCTTTGAGGCTTTGCTATACATTTCGCTCCAAAAAGTTGAATGCGCTTCCGAATTTTATGTTGAATATCTAAGTTCTGTTTTTTTTTAACTTATTTTTACTATTTATACTTCCTTTCTGTGTATAAGTTTATAAAACATGTTAAATGTGCAATATTTAGCATGTTAGTCAAATCGAATGCGAGCTTCATGAATTTGAATAAGCCATCTGTCACATGTAGGTCAAGAGCATATATGCGCGACAAACTTATCTTCTTCTTGTTAACAAGGAGTTGCGAGAGTTTTCAGATGAAACTGGACGAGATGGGGGACAAGGCCCTGCCTTTTATAAAACTGCACGAAAAAATTGAACATGTAAAGGATGATGTAGAAACAGTGAAGGTGAATTTGAAGGAGGAGGGTGAACTGGGGAAACTGAACTGGACAAAGATTTAGCGCAATTCCATTTCTTTAGGCAACTTAGAGTCTTAAAGAGTCTTCAGGTTACTCTGAATATGCTTGTTAAGAGAGATTTTCACAGGGTAGATAAGTATCATCAAATTGGCAAAATTCGTCACTAATTTCATGAATTTGCATGTAATAATCTCAAGCAAGATTAGTATTAAACTTTGCAGCGCTTTTCAAATAAAAAATTTTTATTCTTCATCACGATATCCTGAAACTATTTATATCTTTGCCACCGTCTATTGCTTCGTGTTGGAAATATTAGAACTGCAAAAAGAGAACGGATTTGGGTGTGGCGACGAAATGACGGTTTCAACACTGGTGACAACAAATGGCGGCAGCATCTTCAAATGAAGGCTTTTGCAAAAGATGACCGGGCTCTACATCTTTCTTGTGATTTCAATTGATCTAAAATCAATCTGTTCCGAGTAGGAGAACATTTGTTCTGAGAACTTTGTCTTCAATCGGTGTCGACATTAGCTGTGTCACACTTCGAAGCTTTCTTGGAAGGACAAGCAGGTTCAGGTAAGATTCCCAGAAGCATTCCCCCTCCTTCAAAAGAAACAAAGCAAGAACTGATTTTGTACATACGACGGAGACTTCCTTGTTCTCTTCGACAGGTAAGTCGCTTTTATCAGCCCCGGTATCAAGAAAGGGCGGATCAGAGAGAACGAATAAAATATCTGTGCAAAAGAGCAACGGAAATAGAAAAGTCATAATGTAACTTGGAACGAGGAAGATCTATGAATAATGAAAGTTGGATTACTTGACTTCCGCGCATGTCATGCCAAAATCACGTTCTTTCCGAACCTTTGCACATGGGGCCTGCTACTGCACGCACGCGTTTTCACAAGTATTTAGCCACGACTTTGGTTTATCTTTTTAATCATCCACCAATAGCATTCGATCTCATGGTCTTCGTCGTAAAAATTTACGACTTTCCTTTTCAACCATTTTCTCATAGACCCACAGAATTTCATTGGTTTTCCTTTAACTACTCCATTATTTCCTCAGGACTTGTTGACGCGGCGTCTTTCTTTGTTAAGAACATCGGGTCGGAGAGAGAGGGGGAGAGAAAGAAAGAGAGAGATCTGCTTAAGCTGACCAAACTACTGCTATGGCGAGCTCAGATGCAGGAACCTCATCGGGATGCGAGTACCAAGTGTTCCTGAGTTTTAGAGGACCCGACACTCGCGTTGGATTCACCGACGTCCTCTTCCATGGCTTGACCGACGCCGGAATCTGCGTCTTCCGAGATGACGAAGAGCTCCGTGTCGGTGAAATGATCCATGGATCACTTCTGCGTGCCATCGACAACTCCAAGATTTACATACCCGTCTTCTCTCGAAACTATGCTTCGAGCCAATGGTGCCTTCGCGAGCTCGCGCAGATCGTGGCAATTACCTTCAAATCGGAAGGTAATAAAGTGATCCTACCTATTTTTTTCGATGTGGAACCTGACGATGTTAAGCTAAAGACCCCGTTGTATCGCGATGCCATACTCAATTTGGAGCGCGAGAAGAAGTTGGGCAATGAGGAAGTCAATGCTTGGAGAAAGGCTCTCATGGAGGTTGATGCGATAAAGGGGTGGGAAGTGAAGAAGTACAAAGGGTAAGCTAGCTGCTTTCAAGATGCCTGTTTTCCCAATTTTCTTTAAACACTTGATCATAGATGTGAAAATCCTGGTAAGATTGAGGTGGGAGTTTTATCATAGTAATACTAAACGATGAAAATTTACTACATCTGAAAAAAAAATCGTGAAATTGTTTAACAAGGATATTAATAGCTAGGTAGCTACAATAATATTTCATTGTGGGCAGTGGGAGGAAAAAGAATGGGATAATGAAATGCCATGCACTTCCTATCTAATCATTTAGTCTTTCAATACATTAAACTGAACATTTCTCCTGTTGTAGACACGATATTCAACTTCTACGGTTGTCACTCGAACATAATTAATGAATTGTCAATTTCAAATGCATAATTTTTACTACATCTATCTTGCTCGAAAATCCGGAGATTTCTAATCTTGTGTATGGAATCAAGTCAAAGTTCGGGTCATAACGTGGCACATAAATTGCCCAGTGCATAAAAAGTGTGTTTCGGAGTGATGTTAATGTTCAATATGGACTTTTGGAAGATCACTTCTAGATTGTTAAGTTCTCATTACTTATCAAATCATTGCGTGGTTTATCCGGTGCTTGAATAACATCATTTCTTGCTAGGTAATCGTGATTTCGCATTTTTCCCCAACTAAGATTATTTTCTATTGTGGCAGCCACGGGGAACTGATCAAATTGGTAGTCGAGGAGGTTGTGAAAAGGTTGAAGACAAAACAAAGATCAGTGACTGAACATTTAGTTGGAATCGATGATCAAGTAGTAGCTATAAGCAAATTATTAGATGTCAATTCCAATGGTGTGCGGCTCGTCAAGATTTATGGCATGGGGGGTATCGGTAAAACGACTCTTGCTAAGGTCGTCTTCAACCAACTCTCTTCTCATTTTGGAAGGTGTTGTTGTTTCCTTGAAAATGTTCGTGCGAAGTCATTAAGAGTCGATGGCTTAGTTGACTTGCAAAAAAGGTTATTATCCGAAATCGGCCATCCTGCAGAAACAAGGAGTATTGACGAAATTGATTATGGAACGAAGAGAACTGGAGAAGTACTTTTCAATAAGAAAGTCCTCATTGTACTTGATGACGTTGATAACACCGAACAAGTGGAGAAATTAGTTGGAAAGAGTGCTTTATATTCAGGATCTAGAATATTGATTACAACTAGAAATAAAGATGTTTTGCAAATCAATGCACCAAAATATCAAATTTTAGATTATGAAATGGAGGTGATGAGTACTGATCATGCACTTGAGCTTTTTAGCAAGCATGCGTTTAATAGAGACTTGCCTTTAGATGATTACAATGATCTTTCAAGGGAAATCGTACATGCTACCGGGAGACTTCCGTTGGCTCTTGAGGTAATTGGTTCGTTTCTCTACCACAAACCACAAGAATTATGGAAAGAGACATTGGAAAAGTTAAGAAAAGCGCCTCATGAGGATGTTTTTGGAAAGTTGAAGATCAGCTATGATGCCTTAAATTTCCAGCAACAACAAATTTTTCTCGATATCGCATGCTTTTTCATCGGTAAAGCAAAGACGAATGCAATTTATATGTGGAAAGATTGTGAGTTTTTCCCAGATACTGGAGTTGCTATCCTCATTAGCATGTCTCTGGTAAAGATTGTGGAGAATAATAAGTTTTGGATGCACGATCAGCTCAGAGATCTTGGAAGGGAAATTGTTCGCCAAGAAAACCCAATAAATCTTGAGGAGAGGAGTAGGCTATGGATTGGGGAGGAGGGCCTTGGTGCAATAAGACGGAAGGAGGTAAAGCACTT
This sequence comes from Syzygium malaccense, assembly GCA_031216405.1. Taxonomy (NCBI): domain Eukaryota; kingdom Viridiplantae; phylum Streptophyta; class Magnoliopsida; order Myrtales; family Myrtaceae; genus Syzygium; species Syzygium malaccense. The sequence goes on along the minus strand of CM062256.1, from coordinate 7,320,909 downwards.
CTAGAGAGAACTAACTAGTTTCTGGCAAAAATTTCCACTTCATTGACTTAGGGTGCTCCATCTTCATGTCTTTTTTTTTTCCTTTTTATAATCCTTTTGCTCCACGAGATAGAACACTGATATCACTCAATTTCCCATTCTCATTTGCAGATGAACAAGAACGTTCAAGCACTATCTCTTAATATATCTAGACGACGTCCCCATGATGATATCATTGTTCAAAGTAAAGAGATAGGAAGGTTTGAACATTTGAGATTCCTTAGTTTATCTGGATTAACTCTTGTTGGCGACGCAGCGAATCATCTTACCAAATTAAGATGGATTTCTTTCGGTTATCCTCTGCAAATATATAAATGGAACAACATGTATCCAAAGAATGTAGTCGTTCTTGAATTCTTTGATGTTGGCTTCTTAGATGATTCAAGATTACGAAATTTAATCAAGGTGCGTAATATGCTTATTTCTATTTTATTTTCTTAGAATGTAATATTTGATTGTTCATCCATTGAATATTGCATTCATTTTGACAGATGTCAACAAAATTGAAAGTTCTCTCTCTTGATCGGTGTGGCAACATAATCAGGACACCCGACTTCTCTGGATGCCCGAATTTAGAGAGGCTTGATTTCTACAAGTGTCCTAATTTAAGGAAAATCGACAACTCTATTGGGAAGTTGAAGTGTCTGATTGACCTGAAGATTGATGATTGCAAATCTCTTAAACATTTGCCGGAGGAAATAGGGGGCCTAATAAATCTGCAGTATTTCGTCGTAAATTCCACTAGAATGGAGAAACTCCCAGATTCCATATGGAAGTTGAAATCATTACGTGAGTTGCACTTTCAAAGTAAGTTTCCTCGTGACTTACATTCAGCAAATTCATGGCAGTTACCCAGTGCTATTGGAATGCTCCATAATCTAGAAGTGCTTCAAGTCAATAATGGCCTTTTAAGAGGTCAACTTCCTTTTGGAATTGGAAGTCTGCCCTTCCTAAGAATCCTCAATCTATCACGTACTGGTATTAGTGAAGTTCCCAAGACCATTAGCATGCTTCCTCGACTTCAAAGAATTGAGTTGGTGGATTGTGATAGGATTCAAGAGTTGCCGATGCTCCCAACAAGTTTGACCCATCTAAGAGTGTCATCTCAATCGTTGTTGGTAATCCCGGATCTTTCGAACTTGACTAATTTGGTTGAATTGGATCTAAGTGATGGTAGCGATTATCTAAATGAAGTATGTTCACCTAAAAAAGGAGTAGCAAATAAATTGCGTACGGGTGAGTTATGGTGGATTGGGAGGTTATCCAAACTGACCAAATTGAGCATCAGACTTCAAAATTTCCTAGATCCTTTTGAGATGGCTTCCCTTTCTTTGCTAAACGAACTTGCTTTGTTTGGTTTGGAACTGCAAACCTTTCCGCAACTTCCCTTATCTCTGCAAAAGCTACGCATTGATCAGTTCAATGTAATTGGGTCGCGCTCTCCGAACTTGAGAAACTTGTCATGTTTAAACCTCTATGGGTCTCCAATGCAAGAACTACAACTGGATGAGCTTCAACTTCCACAGCTAAAGGAGTTGGATGTGCAAAACTGGGCATCCCTCGAGAAATTGAGGCTATCAAGCATGCGGAAGCTGAAAGATGTCGGGGTGTATTGGTGTGGAAATCTAGTTGAGATCCAATTTTCTTGGGTGTTCGAATCACTGGAGAAATTGTCTATTAGTTATTGCGAGTCTTTGGAACGGATAGTTTATGAGTCTGCTAATGAGTCAATTAGTTGTGAAGGGAAACTAATTTTCCCATCGAGAGTCTTAAATAAGTTGCAATATCTCTCACTGTGGGGATGCCCTAACATATTCGACATTCATGTTGTTGGTACGTCGGAATCGTGGGAATACTTCAGCCTTTGCGATTATCGAAATGTGCAAAGTCTCGGTGGTTTGTCAAACTTAAAGAACCTGAAGACTTTAAAAATCCAGTACTGCAGCGGGCTACGGGTTATCGAGGGTGTCGACGAGTTGGAGTTTTTGGGCGAATTAACGCTTAATGGATGCAGATCGTTGGAAAGGTCGATTGACGTGTCAACCACCAAACTGCCAAATGATTGCCGCGTAAGTATTCACGATTGCGGGAAATTACGTGGGGTTAAGAAAGGATTCGAAGGCTCCGTCCAGTCCTTCAAGCAATATAAGGTGAGTCTAAATCATTCTCTCTTTTTCTTTTTGATTTTTTCTTGACGCAACTATCCACAAACACGAATTCAACTTTAAGGTAGATTTTGTAATGATGGAGAGAAATTAAAAAAAAAACAATCAAACAAACATCGATTGATATTTGTTCTCACTTATTTTAAAATCCACTTTATATAAATTCGTTTTATTTTCAGCTCACGTTTTCTCATTTTCATTTCTTTTTGTTGTACATGAGAAAGTTTTGTACGTGGAGCAAGTCTACGAGACAATGTCAATTTTTATCGGAAGGAATAGGACAAACTACAATTTTTAGAAGAAACATATAAAATATCTTGGAGTCTCTTATTAAAGTGCTTTTTTTGTTTTATATAAAACGAATTGTTTATTTTAGCGAATTTTTTACGTAATATACTCCACTTTGTTGTCCATTTCTTGCTTAAAACTATTCATTCTGCAAACGAGTTTGGTGACTTGCGATTTCTACGGTGAAGATATCACATTAATAGAATCAGATACTCTTTGCACAACTTTTTTTTAAAATTTGCCAACGGAGGTGTTTCGAGAACACAACTTGCGTGGTCCACCTATCCACTAATCAAGTGACTTATGTCCTTTGATGGATTTAAGTGTTACTTGAATTTGCATGTGGTTGGGGTCGGCCAAGTAGGACGTGTGTTCCAAAAGCATCTTAAAATGCTTTTTAAGATTTTTCATTCTTAAAAGAAAAAAATTGAGAATCTAATCGTGGATGATCTATTTCTGCATCCTCCCCTGTTTTTGACAGTTTGATAAAAGGCCATTTCAAACATGATTCAAAGCGGTTGATCTTTCGGATATTTACTTTTTTTAGTCTTGAAGCATTTTCTTTGTGGTAGAGTGTAGATTCAATTTCTGTTACTCATTTAACTTTTGATGCGCAGCGAGTCTTGGTTTCAACTTCTACTATAATTTACTCGATTTTATACATAAAAATCTTCTTAAGTTAGCTGGGATAGGACAAAACCAGTTGAATTTATGCCTATGCAAATTCACATAGTTAAAACTTCATTAACCTGCTTCCATGACTACGCTTACACAGAATTGGGGAAAAAAGGAGGAGGGAAGGCTTTATCTACTTGATTTATATCTAGGCCCCCGTCATTTTCCGATAATAACATGTTGTTTCCCTCTCTTAGAAGCTTATATCTGAGGCATATAAAGTGTCAAACCCGTAAAAAAATCTTACGGATCTTGTGGACCAAGTAGGATACGAGTCAAAGACAAAGAGGATGGTTTCAATGTGAAATTGTTTGCATTTGGTGATATCAAAAATCGAACTTGCGTGATGTGCATAGTCAGTCTACACAATTGTCCTTCATTGTTATGCAAATCTCACATGATTTACGATATTTTTTTATATGATATTATTTCCTCTTATGTATAGATCCTTTCTCATACCGCAATCTAAATATATATACATCTGTAGCTTTCAAAGAATTTAGAATAGCTTCTATCTATTTTCTTTTACATAGTATACATTGACAAAATGATTAAACACAGTAGATAATAAGTAGTTGATATGTATTACTGGTTGAAACTTTCACGCAATATTGGTTGTCATTTTATTTTTCAGGAATCACTCTTTTATCGGACTTGGACACGTTTTAAAGACATTGTGAAATTTTGAAGACTGTCTCGAATTAAGATTTTTAGCACGTAGGGACGGACAAGCATACCAGTCTAGTGGGCTCAATGCGCTGAAGAGTCTACAAGTTTCTAAGAATGATTTCAGGAACCAGGACATAAAGTTAGGACGCAGATGAGACCTCATCATTTTCAAGCTACACAGATGAATTGCCCTTGTGGCACATTTAAGAGACAGACTGTTCTTCACATCCACATTTCTGATCCTTGAATCATTGTAAGATCCGTCGCTTGAATTTGTTACTTCAGGATTGTCGTATATTTTTTCGACTAGTTTTGACAACTCATTGAAATTGCCCATCTTGCATGGAAAACTGCACAAATTTAGTACAAGCGGGTTAAGCATATGCAATATAGTGTTGTGTCAAAAAGGTCTAATCCAACTTATGAAATTTACTTGTTTGAGCTGGCAATGTCTCTAAGACAGGGATGACATAACATGAACAACATCATATCCATATAAAGAACAGATATGACATGACATCGAAACATTTTTCTGTAAACAAGAGTTATTTCAGTCTTAAAAGTAAATATTATTCGAAGGAATATCACTCTCCCATTTCATGTGACTCAGAAGGTTCAACTCAATCATGAATAAATCATGCTACAACAGATGGTGAACCCGACTTCCAGGGTTGTAGTCTTCTATCAGATAATCCAGTCATATGTTACCAGAGACAAAGATAAAGATGTCAATCTCCTCTTTATAGCATATTATGGTGAATTTAATATGAGCTTTCCTGGAAAATAATAATGGAAGACTTAAGACTTGAAATAGAATTGCAAGTAAAACTTTATGATTTCAGCTGAAAAGGCTCTAATTTCACCAAGCAACCAAATGATCACAGAGCATCAAAAGATTTTTTCACATATAACTACATGGGTTGATCAAAATAGTAATATACGGTATATAGGTGAGTGTCCAATGTCTCAATGGAAACTATGATATACAGTCGAACAAAAAATATCTCATTTTACCCTAGATGAATGTCCATTGGATAGCAAAAGAGTGATAACCAGGGCAACTTTTTATGGGAAGGAGGTAAATTTCTTCCTTTTATCCCCTCTGAGTGGAGGGAGTGGCAGCAGGAAGAAGACAACTTACACATTACTAACTCACTGTCAGCAATTGTTAACTGAAGTACATGGGAAGATGAAATCAGTAGAATTTGAACAACATTTCATTCAACATTTCATTCAACATTTCATTCAAGCAATATAAGGTGAGTCTAAATCATTCTCTCTTTTTCTTTTTGATTTTTTCTTGACCCAACTATCCACAAACACGAATTCAACTTTAAGGTAGATTTTGTAATGATGGAGAGAAATAAAAAAAAAACAATCAAACAAACATCGATTAATATTTGTTCTCACTTATTTTAAAATCCACTTTATATAAATTTGTTTTATTTTCAGCTCACGTTTTCTCATTTTCTTTTCTTTTTATTGTATATGAGAAAGTTCTATACGTGGAGCAAGTCTACGGGACAATGTCAATTTTTATGGGAAGGAATAGGACAAACTACAATTTTTAGAAGAAATATATAAAATATCTTGGAGTCTCTTATTAAAATGCTCTTTTCGTTTTATATAAAACGAAGTGTTTAGTTTAGTGAATTTTTCACGTAATATACTCCACTTTGTTGTCCATTTCTTGCCGGAAATTATTCATTCTGCAAACGAGTTTGGTGACTTGCGATTTCTACGGTGAAGATAGAACATTAATAGAATCAGATACTCTTTGCACAACTTTTTATTTTTAAATTGCCAACGGAGCTGTTTCGAGAACACATCTTACGTGGTCCACCTATCCACTAATCAAGCGACTTATGTCCTTTGATGGATTTAAGTGTTACTTGAATTTGCATGTGGTTGGGGTCGGCCAATCAGGATGTGTGTTCCAAAAGCATCTTAAAATACTTTTTGAGATTTTTCATTCTTAAAAGACAAAATTTGAGAATCTAATTGGTGGATGATGTATTTCTGCATCCTCCCCTGTTTTTGACAGTTCAATAAAAGGCCACTTCAAACATGATTCAAAGCAGTTGATCTTTTGGATATTTATTTTTTTTAGTCGTGAAGCATTTTCTTTCTGGTAGAGTGTGGATTCAATTTCTGCTATTCATTTAACTTTTGATGCGTAGTGACTGGTGAGTCTTGGTTTCAACTTCTACAATAATTTAGTCGATTGTATACATAAAATCTTCTTTAATTTAGCTGGAATAGGAACAAAACCAGTTGAATTTATGCCCATGCAAATTCTGCTTCCATGACTACGCTTACACAGAATGGGGGAAAAAAGGAGGGGAGGCTCTATCTACTTGATTTATATCTAGCCCCCTGTCATATTCCGATAATAACATATTGTTTCCCTCTCTTAGGAGCTTATTTCTGAGGCATATACAGTGTCAAACCCATAAAAATATCTTACGGATCTTGTGGACCAGGTAGGGTACGAGTCAAAGACAAAGAGGATGGTTTCAATGCGAACTTGTTTGCATTTGGTGATATGGAAAATCGAACTCGTGTGATGTGCATAGTCAGTATACACAATTGTCCTTCATTGTTATGCGAATCTCACATGATTTATGATATTTTTTTATATGATATTATTTCCTCTTATGTATAGATCCTTTCCCATGCCGCAATCTAAATATACATACATCAGTAACTTTTGAAGAATTTAGAACAGCTTTGATCTATTTACTTTTACATAGTATACATTGACAAAATGATTAAACACAGTAGACAGTAAGTGGTTGACATGTATTGCTGGTTGAAACTTTCACGCAGTATTGGTTATCATTTTATTTTTCAGGAATCACTCTTTTATCGGACTTGGACACGTTTTAAAGACATTGTGGAATTTTGAAGATCGTCTCGGATTAAGATTTTTAGCACGCAGGGACGGACAAGCATACCAGTCTAGTGGGCTCAATGCGCTGAAGAGTCTACAAGTTTCTAAGAATGATTTCAGGAACCAGGACATCAAGTTAGGATGCAGGTGAGACCTCATCATTTTTAAGCTACATAGATGAATTGCCCTTGTGGCACATTTAAGAGACATACTGTTCTTCACATCCACATTTCTGATCCTTGAATCCCTGTAAGATCCGTCGCTTGAATTTGTTACTTCAGGATTGTCGCATATCTTTTGACTAGTTTTGACAACTCAATTCAAATTGCCCGTCTTGCATGGAGAACTGCAAAAATTTAGTACAAGCAGATTAAACATATGCAATATGTTTTGTCAAAAAGATGTAATCCAACATATGAAATTTAATTGTTTGAGCTGGCAATGTCTCTAAGACAAGGATGACATAACGTGAACAGCATCATAACCATATATAGAACAGATATGACATGACATCGATACATTTTTCTGTAAACAAGAGTTATTACGGTCTTAAAAGTAAATATTATTCAAAGGAATATCACTCTCCCATTTCATGTGACTCACAAGGTTCAACTCGAACATGAATAAATCATGCTACAGCAGATAGTGAACCCAACTTCCAGGGTTGTAGTCTTCTATTAGATAATCCGGTCATTTGTTACCAGAGACAAAGATAAAGATGTCAATATCCTCTTTATAGCATATTATGGTGAATTTAATATGAGCTTTCCTGGCAAATAATAATGGAAGACTTAAGACTTGAAATAGAATTGCAAGTAAAACTTTACTATTTCAGTTGAAAAGGCTCTAATTTCACCAAGCAACCAAATGATCACAGAGCATCAAAAGATTTTTTCACATATATCTACATGGGTTGATCAAAATAGTAATATATGGCAAATAGGTGAGTGTCCAATGTCTCAATGGACACTATGATATACAGTCAAACAAAAAATATCTCATTTTACCCTAGACGAATGTCCATTGGATAGCAGAATAGTGATAACCAGGGCAACTTTCTATGGGAAGGAGGTAAATTTCTTCCTTTTATCCACTATGAAGGGAGGTGGCAACGGGAAGAAGACAACTTACACATTACTAACTCACTGTCAGCAATTGTTAAATGAAGTACATGGGAAGATGAAATCAGTAGAATTTGAACAACATTTCATTCAATTGTAAAGTTACAACTTGATTGGGTACCGATGCCTCACCCCAGATTGAGAAGAGGTTTTCAAACTGTTATGGCTTCCAGTCAAAGGAGATTGACTTTTTGTGTGCTCCCTCGCAAGTGAATTTAGACCAACCAGCAACTTTCCTCCAACTTGAGAATCTTTGGCATTGTCTCCCAACCTTTTGAACATTGCATAAACCATGTGATGTCATAAAGCATGGAATGTCCAATCAAAGAAACTAGAATAAAAAAGAATATTTTCACTCTTTGTCATTTAGATGTACAGAAGCAAGTCTTTTGCTGATAATTTGAGTAAGCTTTCTCCCAGTTAATAGATCTCGAGAAGACTCACTCTTAATTTCCTCTGATTTATTAAATAAATTTGAGTGGGCTTGTCCAGACAACCTACAGGTAAAGAAAGAGGACAATATAAAAGCTGCAGGCTCTCTGCATGGGACATTTACATAGTAGTAAAAATAAACTAAGAGGTGCAAAAATGTTATGCTGTTGATCTACCAAATTTTCTCTATCATCAACTGCATCAACATGAAGCCAAAACTCAACGTGTGAGTGCACCAAACTGATAATTACCAGAACTTGCATTGCCCTCCTTGGAATACAGACGCATGTTCTTTCTTCATAAAATCAACTATCAAGTCCATGTTTCTTAAAAGAAGACATTAATGACTCATTGCTCTAATTAAATGGCATAAACTTGCCAATATTATCCTAATATAAGTTTCTGCCCTCTCATTCTACAAATCACTTGAAGGTAAGGGATAAAGCAGGGCCAATCTAAAAACAGCCATTTCACCGTCATGCAGTTCTTTACCCAGATTACAATAAGTGTCAGGCTTGGCCTCTTCTTTATCATCCTTAGTAGCAATCCATGCATCAAGAAAAGGTTTATTGCTTTCATTTGCCTCTTCTGTTCCTGGAACATGTGACATAGTTTAACCTTCTGAGCATACGTTGCCACAAGAATATGTGGCTTCCCCTACCAATTGTTACCTGTTACTCTGCTCTTCATCCAAAGTGGAATTTGAGCATTTGATGATAGACAAATTCTTTCTTGGAAGCTCTGGAATGTACTTAAATTTATATCAGCCCGGGGCTGAATGTGTACTTCTCTTGGTACTGTTTTATCTGATGAATAACTTTGTTAATCAGATTCTCGAGCCCGCATGCTGTTTGTCCTTCCGAAAGAAGATTGTTCTGGGATTGAGTTTCTACAGGCTGCGGACTTTGGCACCCAATCATCCATTCTTGGGTTAGGCATAGAAGTTGAAGTTACAGAATTTTCTATCTGACTCCCTGATGTACCCACACACTGTGTAGATCAAACATTATCCTCCATAGCATTATCCGCACAATCAGGAATTGCCTCGGGAAGGCGAGTTTTTCAGCCCTGGTTCTCATTCATCTCTGATGATCTGCATTTGTTTCCTATAACCTTCTTCCCACCTTGTTCTCCCTCAATCATGGGTGAATCAAGATTAAAGCCATCCAACCTGGATAGCACAAATGACCGCTAAGTTCCTAGATTGCAATCACAAGTCATGATAGAATAAGCCCAAATGTATACATTGTGAAGCTGTCTTACTCACTAAAACCAAAGGAGAAAGAAAATCTTTTCTTGGAATTTCCTTCATCGGGTGATTCTGCTTCATTTCTGTCCTTATTGTTTGGAGATTTCTTAGATGGGCAGGAGAAATTGAGATCTGGCATGTCTACTTTGAACGATGATAACTTGTGAAAGTCAGCATCCATATTAAAATCGACATCTCTGAAAATGGTTTTTTAACAATCAATCCACAGAAAGCAGAGATATATTCCACTCTCATAACAAGATTGTAACAAGCTATCATGCATCTTCACCATCAATGATTTTTGTAGTGGTCGAATGATATGTAAAGCATGGCTCACTTATTCACCACGGGCATTATTCTCCACAAAGAGGTAATTGTACAAGGGTGAATATATGTAACCAACACAAGTATGAAGATAAAATATCAAAGTTAGCTTCCACATCCATACCGGTTTATTATCTAATTGCCTATAATTTAAGTTTCACTTACAGTTTACCACAGTTGAATTTCTTCGTCTTGCCTTTGCCAACTGTATCAAAGCTAAAATCCACCGCATCATCTTCTGCCACAGACAACAACTTCCAGAAGGTAAGGAACTCCTTTCCGAATTCAGAATCTGTTGAAATCGGATTTATCATTGAGCTATGACCAACGTATCTGACTTTCATATGACATGGCGAGAAATGTGTACAAGAAATCATCCTAATCAATGACAACGATGAAAACCTATTTCAACATTAAGAAAGCTTAAATTTGACTTCCAAGTACGTGCAAGGTAGGGTTACTAATTATTGACCACGATATCCAAAAGCGTCGTAAGTCAGGCCATACTAAATTAACAATGATAACCTAAACAAATTAATTAGGTTTTGAAATAGAGAAATATGCATCCTTGTAGTACCATTCCACATCTGAAGTGAATTAACTATATTTTTAGATTTGTCAAGCTTACAGAGTACCTAGTAATGATTTATCCTCTTTCCGATTCACCACCGCAGTTTCCTTTGGTGATTCTGCTATCTGCAAGGAAAAGAGTGAGGACAGCATAAGAAACAAGAGAATCTAAATGGCCCCCAGAATTTACAAAAGAGAAGGGAGAACTAATTGCAAACCCCTTAAGTTGGCTATACTACACAGCAACCTCCTCTCTTGATAAAAGCAACATCTCTTTGTGAAAATAGAGCATCTAAAACATTTTCGCACTTATCTTTTGCGGAAGCATATGTAAACTAGCCTAGGAGGGACCTTAGCCAGTCCATTAAAGTGAAAAACCCACAACTCGACATATGAACAGTTCATGCAGGGGCAGCGCTTACTTATACAAAGTGGTTAGGTGGAGAGTTGCAAGCTTTAAATTAAAAAGCAGTGCGACCAAAAACACCCATATATACATGCCACTGTCATATGTTTCTGAAGATTCGTTTTTCATCATTCCACAAATGCAATCCAATTTGACAGCAGTGACTGAGATGGACGGCCAATCACCACAAAACAGTAACGACCATTTCAAGATTTCTCTGCCTTGATTCAAGCGGGACGCGAGTCTCGCATACTTCTAATACGAAATGTCTGAAGGAGTTCAACTAGACCGCAGGTGGATCCACTATAGCTATTGCAAAGGATGAAGGAATTGCAGGATTGAACAGTTAATACAGGGGGCAAAGCACAGGGCTAACCCAGTATAATGGCGCCATTTCTACGAAAAGAAATGCTGCGAAATAGCAATATCTTTGTGTGAAACTGCACCGAGCAGCGAAAGAGTCCGCATCCCATCGAATTCACCAACGGAAAACTAAGTGCGCTCGCGAAGCACCTCTGTTTAACACTTCGAAACAATCAGCGAACGCCGGAATCTCAGAGGTACGAGGCGACGTAGACGCGACGAAGGCCATAACGGAAGAAAATCGACGGATTACAAAAAGCTCAAGGATCGATTCGCATGACAACGGAAGGATCTACAGTACCTCGCCTGCGAATGTGACCGCCGGCGAGCTCGAGCGTCGGAGAGAGAGAGAGAGAGAGAGAGAGAGAGAGAGAGGGAGATCGGCCGGACCGCAAAGTGAACGGGAACTCGACGGAGGTCCGCCGGAGCAGACTCGTCATAGCGTTCGCCAGGAGCTCTTTTTGAGGGGACAGAGAAAATTCCGATTTTGCCCCCCCCCAGGGGAAGCATTTCCGCGGAGTGGCTAGGGAAACGCTCCAATGGATCCGGACCTTTGCATCCAAAAAAATCTTGTCCATCGATTGCCTGAACCCGCTCTTGGGAACCACATGATCAACGACCTTGATGGATTTTAGATATGTAGACTCGGGTACAGACGGTAGACAAGCATTTTTCCAATATGTACCTCTGTGAGTATGTCGTGGAAGATGATTCGGGCGAGGACTGCTGCGACATCTGCAAGAGAAGAAGGAATTAATCTAGACTCACGGGTTTACTATCGTGGAGAATGTAAGTTAGTCACTCATGCTAAATGTGCAATATCTCCTGTAAGTCTGAAGCATAAATTTTACAAGATAAAAAAAAATTAAGGGTCAAATTGAATGCGAGCTTTAGGAATTTGAATAAGTCATCTGTCACGGGTAGGTCAAAAGCATGTATGCGCGATGAACTTATCTTCTTCCTATTAACAAGAAGTTGCGAGAGTTTTCGGATGAAAGTGGACTAGACGAGGGACAAAGCCATGCCCTTATAAAACTGCACGAAAAAATTGAACGCGTAAAGGAAGAAGTAGAAGCAATGAAGGTGAATTTGAAGGAGTATGAACTGGGGAAATTGATTTGGACAAAGATTCGGCGCAATTTCAATTTTTTTAGGCAGTTAGGTATCTTAAAGAGTCTTGAGGTTACTCTCAATATGCTTGTTAAGAGAGATTTTCACGGGATAGGTAAGTGTCATATTAGCAAAATTTCTCCCTAATTTCATGAATTGGCACGTAATAACCCGATGCTAGATTTGCATCAGACTTTGCAGCACTTATATAGCACTTTTCAAATAAATATTTTCCATTCTTTGCGGCAAATAAAATTCGCGTCGAAATTCTTCATCACGGTATCCTAAGGCTGCTAATATCTTCGCCACCGTCTATTGCTTCATGTTGGAAATGTTAAAACTGGGGAGAGAGAATGGAATTGGGTGCGGTGGCGAGAACGACGGTTTCGACATCGATGACGACAAATGACGGCAGCATCTACGAACGAAGGCTTTTGCAAAAGGTGATCGGGCACTACATCTTTCTTGTGATTTCGATTGGTCTAAAAATCGATCTGTTCCGAGAACGACAACATTTGTTTTGAGGACGACTTTGTCGTCGATAGGTGTCGACATTAGCCATGTCCCACTTCGGAGCTTTCTTGGAAGGACAAGCAGGTTCAGGGAAGGTTCCCAGAAGCATCCCCCCCTCCTTCAAAAGAAACAAAACAAGAACTCGAGCACCCTTCATCAATCGAAGTTGCGAGGACCCAAAGAAGAAGAAAGAGAAAACAAAGAAATACAAAAAAGCTCAGATTTTTCTGAGAATATCCGATCATACTCAGATTTTCCACGTCATCAGTAACACATGGGGCGAGTCATTTTCCTTATCATCCAGAAAATGGAGTGGGGTTTTTCTTTTGCCGCGTGAAAAGCGTGCTGCATTGATTGCTTTTCCTATTCGCCGTACAATAATTTCCCTCTGGGACGTGGCCTCTCTCTCATCGGCCAATAGCATTTGAGCTTATGGTCTTCGTCGTCAAAAATTACGACTTCCTGTTTCAGCCACCCTCTCCACCACCCATATTTTCTTGTGGCGCGGCCTCTTTTTCCGTTAAAAAATAAAAATTAATATCACGAAAAATTTTAAATTAATATAATTATCAAAAACCTTAAATAAGAACAAATGTAAAAAATTTATTCTGGATTATTTTTTTATCATCAAAAATCCCGCACTGCTGCACTTATGATAATTTTACCCCGAATTAATTTTTTAACCACCAAAAACCTCAAACTAGTACACCTGTGACAATTTTACCACAAACTAGTTTTTTGATCACTGAAAATCCCAAACTGGTATATTTGTGATGAATTTACCCTCCGTTAGTGCCCGCTAAATTGAATTAATATCACGAAAAATCGCAAATTGGTAAACTTGTGATAAATAGAGGGGTAAAATCTCAAACTGGTACACCCGTCAATAACCACGTGTCATCAAACTTAACAATTTGACAGTAAAATTTAATGGAAACTAACGGAGGGTAAATTTGTCACAGATGTACCAGTTTGAGTTTTTTGGTGGTCAAAAAATTAATTCGAGCTGAAATTGTCACATGTGTATAAGTTTGAGATTTTTTGTGATCAAAAAAATTGTTTAGCGTAAATTTATCATAAGTGTACCAGTTTAGGATTTTTTGTGATATTAACCCTTAAAAATATCGAGTCAGAGATATTTCACAGAACATATAAATATCATCTGATAAGCGAAATTCCTTGCTAATATCATGAATTGGTCTGGCAAGATTAGCATCAGACTTTGCAAACTTTTCAAATGAAATTTTCTCGTTCTTTATCATGATGTCATGAGACTGTTTATATCTTAGCCATAGTCTATTACTTCGTATTGGAAACATTAGAAACGCGAAAAGAGAATGTAATTGGGCGCAGCAGCAAAACCAAGGGTTTCGACATTGATTACGACAATGACAGCGGCATCTACAAGAGAAGGCTTCGCAAAAGATGATCGGACTCTACATCTTTCTTGTGATTTCAATTGGTCTAAAATTAGTCTGTTCTGAGACTTGTCTTCGATCGGTGTTTACATTAGCTATGTCACGCTATGAAGCTTTCGGGGAAGATTCCCAGAAGCATCCCCCCCCTCCTTCAAAAGACACAAAATAAGAACTGATTTTAGGCATAAGGCGGAGACTTCCTTGTTCTTTTCGAAAGGTAAGTCAATTTTATCAGCCCCGGTATCAGGAAAGGGAGGATCAGAGAGAATGAATAAAATATCTGCGCAAAAGAGCAACGAAAATAGAAAAGTTAAAATGTAACTTGGAATGAGGTAGATCTACGAAAAATGAAAGTTGGATTACTTGACTTCCGTGCATGTCGTGCCAAAATCACGTTCTTTCCGAACCTTTGCCCAAGGGGCCTGCTACAGCACGCACGCGTTTTCACAAGTATTTACCCACGACTTTGGTTTGTCTTTTTAATCATCCACCAATAGCATTCGATCTCATGGTCTTCGTCGTAAAAATTTACGACTTTCCTTTTCAACCATTTTCTCATAGACCCACGGGATTTCATTGGTTTTCCTTTAACTACTCCGCTATATCCTCAGGACGTGTTGACGCGGCATCTTTCTTCGTTAAGAACATCGGGCCGGAGTGAGGGGGAGAGAAAGAAATAGAGAGATCCGCTTAAGCTGAGCAAACTACTGCTATGGCGAGCTCAGATGCAGGAACGTCATCGGGAAGCGAGTATCAAGTGTTTTTGAGTTTTAGAGGACCCGACACTCGGGTTGGATTCACCGACGTTCTCTTTCATAGCTTGACCAACGCTGGAATTTATGTCTTCCGAGATGACGAGGAGCTTCGGGTCGGCGAAAGGATTCATGGATCGCTTTTGCAAGCGATCGACAACTCCAAGATTTACATACCCGTCTTCTCTCGGAGCTATGCTTCGAGCCAATGGTGCCTCCGCGAGCTCTCGCAGATTGTGGCAAATACCCTCAAATCGGAAGGTAATAAAGTGATCCTTCCTATCTTCTTCGACGTCGAACCTGATGATGTTAAGCTGAAAACTCCATTGTATCGCGATGCTATACTCAATTTGGAGCGCGAGAAGAAGTTGAGCAATGAGCAAGTAGATGCTTGGAGAGAGGCTCTCGTGGAGGTTGATGCGATAAAGGGTTGGGAAGTGAAGAAGTATAAAGGGTGAGCTAGTTGCTTTCAACGTGCTTGTTTTCCCAATTTTCCTTATCTCTTATTTCATAGATGTGAAAATTCTGGTAAGATTGAGGTGGGACTTATACTAAATGATGAACCTCTGCTACGTCTACAAAAAAAAAAAAACACGAAACTGCTTAACAAGGATATTAATAGCTAAGTAGCTAGTATAATATTTCTTTGTGGGAAGTGGGAGAAAAAAGAATGGGAAAATGAAATGCCATGCATTTCCTATCTAATCATTTAATCTTCCAATACATTAAACATTTCTCCTCTTGAAGACACGGCTTCTACATTCATCACTCGAACATAAATAATGAATTGTCGATTTCAAATGCATAACTTTTGATACATCTATATTGCTCAAAAGTCCCAAGATTGCTGATCTCGAGCTTCGAATCAAGTCAAATTTCGGTTCATGACATGGCGCACAAAGTGCCAAGTGCGTAAAAAGTATGTTTTGGAGTGATGCTAATGTCCAATATGGACTTTTAGAAGATCACTTCTAGATTGTTAAGGTCTCATTACTTATCAAATCATTGCGTAATTTTTCATGTGCTTGAATAACATCATTTCTAGCTAGGTAATCATGATTTCGCATTTTTCCCCCACTAAAATGATTGTCTATTGTGGCGGCCACGGGGAACTGATCAATTTGGTAGTTGAAAAGGTTGTGGAAAAGTTGAAGACAAAACATAGATTAGTGACTGAAAATTTAGTTGGAATCGATGATCAAGTAGTAGCTATAATCAAATTATCAGATGTCAATTCGGATGGTGTGCGACTCATTAAGATTTCCGGCATGGGGGGTATTGGTAAAACAACTCTCGCCAAGGTCGTGTTCAACCAACTCTCTTCACATTTTGGAAAGTGTTGTTATTTTCTTGAAGATGTTCGAGAGAGGTCATCAGGAACTAATGGCCTAGTTGACTTGCAAAAAAGGTTGCTATCTGAAATCGGCCATCCTGCAGGAACAAAGAGCATTGACGAAATTGATTATGGAATGAAGAGGACTGAAGAAGTACTTTGCAATAAGAAAGTCCTCATTGTACTTGATGACGTTGATAACGACGAACAAGTGGAGAAATTAGTTGGAAAGAGTACTTTATATTCGGGATCTAGAATATTGATTACAACTAGAAATAAAAATGTCCAGCGAATCAATCCACCAAAGTATCAAATTTTAGAGTATGAAATGGAGGTGATGCGTACCGATCATGCGCTTGAGCTTTTCAGCAAGCACGCGTTTAACAGAGACTCGCCTTTAGATGATTACAATGATCTTTCAAGGGAAATCGTATATTCTACTGGGAGACTTCCGTTGGCTCTTGAGGTAATTGGTTCGTTCCTCTACCACAAACCGCAAGAATCATGGAAAGAGACATTGGAAAAGTTAACAAAAGCACCTCACGAGGATGTTTTTGGAAAGTTGAAGATCAGCTATGATGCCTTAAATTTCCAGCAACAACAAATTTTCCTCGATATCGCATGCTTTTTCATCGGTAAAGAAAAGACGAATGCAATCTACATGTGGAAAGATTGTGAGTTTTTCCCAGATACTGGAGTTGCTATCCTCATTGGCATGTCTCTGGTAAAGATTGTGGAGAATAATAAGTTTTGGATGCACGATCAGCTCAGAGATCTTGGAAGGGAAATTGTTCGCCAAGAAAATCCAATAAATCTTGAGGAGAGGAGTAGGCTATGGATTTGGGAGGAGGGGCTTGGCGCAATAAGACGGAAGGAGGTAAAGCACTTCTAGGGAGAACTAACTTGTTTCTGACAAAAATTTCCACTGCATTGACTTAGGATGCTCCATCTTCTTGGTTTTTTCTTTTCCTTTTTATAATCCTTTTGCTCTACGAGATAGAACACTGATATCACTCAATTTCCCATTCTCATTTGCAGATGAACAAGAACGTTCAAGCACTATCTCTTAATATATCTAGACAAGGTCCCCATGATGATATCATTGTTCAAAGTAAAGAGATTGGAAGGTTTGAACATTTGAGATTCCTTAGTTTATCTGGATTAACTCTTGTTGGCGACACAGCAAATCATCTTACCAAATTAAGATGGATTTCTTTCGGTTATCCTCTGCAAATATATAAATGGACCAACATGTACCTAAAGAATGTAATCGTTCTCGAATTCTTAAATGTTGGCTTCTTAGATGATTCAAGATTACGAAACTCAATCAAGGTGCGTAATATGCTTATTTCTATTTTATTTTCTTAGAGAGCAATATTTGATTGTTCCTGTATTGAATATTGCATTCATTTTGACAGATGGCAATAAAATTGAAAGTTCTTTCTCTTGATCAGTGCCACAACATAATCAAAACACCGGACTTCTCTGGATGTCCAAATTTGGAGAGGCTTACTTTCATAGATTGTTCCAATTTGAGGAAAATCAATGGCTCTATTGGGAAGTTGAAGCGTCTAATTGCCCTGAAGCTTGATTATTGCGATTCTCTTAAACATTTGCCTGAGGAAATCGGGGATCTAGTGAATCTGCAATATTTCTTCGTAAATTGTCGTGAAATGGAGAAACTCCCAGATTCCATATGGAAGTTGAAATCATTACGTGAGTTGCACTTTCAAAGTGAGTTTCCTCATGACTTAGATTCAGCAAATTCGTGGGAATTACCCGATGCTATTGGAATGCTCCAGAATCTGGAAGTGCTTCAAGTCAATAGTGGCCTTTTAAAAGGTCAACTTCCTTTTGGAATTGGAAATCTGCCCTTTCTAAGAATCCTCAATCTATCACGTACTGGTATTAGTGAAGTTCCCAAGACCATTAGCATGCTTCCTCGACTTCAAAGAATTGAGTTGGCGAAATGTGATAGGATTCAAGAGTTGCCGATGCTCCCAACAAGTTTGACCCATCTAGAAGTGTCGTCTACATCGTTGCTGGTAATCCCGGATCTTTCAAACTTGACTAATTTGGTTGAATTGGATCTAAGTGATGGTGGAGGTTATCTAGATGATAGATTTCCACCAAAAAAAGGAGTAGGAGATAAATTGCGTACGGGTGAGTTATGGTGGATTGGGAGGTTATCCAAACTGACCAAATTGAGGGTCACATTTCACAAAGTCCTAGATCCTCCTGAGATGGCTTCCCTTTCTTTGCTAAACGAACTTGCTTTGTTTTGTTTAGACCTGCAAACCTTTCCACAACTTCCCTTATCTTTGCGGAAGCTAAGCCTTGATCATTTCAATGTAATTGGGTCACTCTCTCCGAACCTGAGAAACTTGTCATGTTTAAACCTCTGTGCGTCTCCAATGCAAGAAATACAACTTGATGGGCTTCAACTTCCACAGTTAAAGGAGTTGCTTGTGCGAAACTGTGTATACCTCGAGAAATTGAGGCTATCAAGAATGCGGAAGCTGAAAGATGTCAAGGTGGATTTTTGTGGAAAGCTAGTTGAGATCCAATTTTCTTGGGTGTTCGAATCACTGGAGGAATTGTCTATTCCAAATTGCGAGTCCTTGGAAAGGATAGTTTATGAGTCTGCTAATGAGTCAATTAGTTGTGAAGGGAAACTAATTTTCCCATCGAGAGTCTTAAATAAGTTGCGATATCTCACACTGTGGGGATGCCCTAAGATACTCGACATTCAAGTTGTAGGTCCGTCGGAATCGTGGGAATCGTTTGACCTTTGGGATTGTCCAAATGTGCAAAGTCTCGGTGGTTTGTCATACTTAAAGAACCTGAAGACTTTAAGAATCGCGTTCTGCAGTGGGCTACGGGTTGTCGAGGGTGTCGACGAGTTGGAGTTTTTGGACTACTTATCTATTTATGAATGCGGATCGTTGGAAAGGTTGATTGATGTGTCAACCACCAAACTGCCAAATGATTGCCGCGTATGGATCTACGATTGCGGGAAATTACGAGGGGTTAAGAAAGGATTCTTTGGCTCTGTCCAGTCCTTCAAGCGGTATAAGGTGAGTCTAAATCATTCTCTCTTTTTCTTTTTGATTTTTTCTTGACGCAACTATCCACAAACACGAATTCAACTTTAAGGTAGATTTTGTAATGATGGAGAGAAATTAAAAAAAAAAACAATCAAACAAACATCGATTGATATTGTTCTCACTTATTTAAAATCCACTTTATATAAATTCGTTTTATTTTCAGCTCACGTTTTCTCATTTTCATTTCTTTTTGTTGTACATGAGAAAGTTCTATATGTGCAGCAAGTATACGAGACAAGGTCAGTTTTTATCAGAAGTAATTGAAAAAACTTTAATCTTTAGAAGAAATATATAAAATAACTCAGAGTCTCTTATTAAGATGTTTGTTTCGTTTTATATGAAACGAATTGTTTAGTTTAGCGAATTTTTTACGTAATATACTCCACTTTATTGTCCATGTCTTACTTAAAACTATTCATTATGGAGGCAAGTTTTGGTGATTTGCAATCTCTAGAGTGAAGATAGAACATTAAAAAAAGTCATATACTCATTGAAGCATTTTTGAAAAGAATATGCTAACGGAAGTGTTTCGAGAACACAATTTACATGGTCCACCTATCCACTAATCCAATGAGTTATGTCCTTCTAAGTAGCACCGACACCGACACGCGACTATCAACATGACAAGACACACTGACACATCATTTATCAAAAAATAAAAAATTCTGACACATTAGGACATGTTATGTATTAATTGTATATTTTATGTATACACGATAAATTATAATTTTTATGATTATTTCAATGAAATTAATTTGATTCAAATCCACAAATAAATAAATAATAAAAAAAGAGTGTTGGATGAGTGTTGCTATCCGACATGTTTGACATGTGTACAACACGAGATAGAGGCCCCCGGAGAGTGGGCATGCTTACTAGATGTCCTTGATGGAATTGAGTGTTGCTTGAATTTGCATGCGGTTGGGGTCAGCCAAGTAGGACGTGCGTTCCAAACGCAACTAAATTAATGTTTAAAAAATTTTCATTCTGAAAAAAAAATGAGAATCTAATTGGTGGATGATGTATTTCTGCAATTGACCTTTCGCCCATTTATTTTTGTAGTCGTGAAATATTTCGTTTCAAGTAGGGTGTAATTTGAGTCTTGATTTTAAGTTTTACTATGCTTTAGTTGATTGTGTACGTCAAAACTTTCTTAATTTAGCTAAAATACGAACAAAATCAATTTTCATCAAAGTTGCGATATACCTGACAAGACGAAGTGAATTTATGCATATGTGAATTCACATAGTTGAAATTTCATTAACCTACTTCTGTAACTACGCTAAGTTGTAGATAGAAAGGGTGGATAAATGAGGAGGAAAGGCTTTTATCTACTTAAATTATAACTAGCCCCGGTCATTTTTTGGCAATACCATATTCTCTCTTAGAAGCTTATATCTAAGGCAGATAAATATCTTATTGGTCTCATGGACCGGGTAGAATATGAGTCAAGACCATATGGATGGCTTCAATAGAAAATTGTTTCACTTGGTAATATAGGAAATCGAACTCGTGTGATGTGCATAATCCGCATTCACAATTTCGTTCCTTTATTATTGTTCGAATCTCATATGATTTACGATATTTTTTATATGATATTTTTTCATCTTATATATAGATCCTTCCTCGTACTTCAATCTCAACAAATGCTGTTAAAAACTATCCAAATGACTTTCATCAGTATCTTTCAAGGAATTTAGAACGGCTTCTATCTATTTTCTTGTACATAGCATACATTGACAAACAGATCAAACACTGTAGACATTAGTTTATATGAATAACTAATTGATTTGACTGCATAATTTTTATCATGCCATTCCATTTTGAAACTTTCACGCTAGATTGGTTGTGATTTTTCTTTTTTCAGGAACCACGCTCTAATCGGACATGTACGTGTTTTGGAGGCTCGCAAAGTATTGAAGACGACTAGTGCGATAATTGTGAGCATGCAGGGGACGGAACTTGCATATTTCTAAGAATGATTTCAGATACCAGGACATCAAGTTAGGATGCAGGTGAGGCCTCATCATTATCAAGCTAGAAAGATGAATTGCCCTCGTGGCAGATTTAAGAGAGGTACTGTTCTTCACAGCAAACTTTCTGATCCTTAAGTTCTCATAAGATTCCTCGCTTGAACCGGTGACTCCAGCATGGATGCATATCTTTTCTGTTGGTTTTGGTTTCGACAACTCATTCAAATTGCCCATCTTGCATGGAGAACTGCAAAAGTTTAGTACAAGCTGATTAAGCATATGCAGAATAATGTTGTGTCAAAGGCCTAATCCAATATATGAAATCTACTTGTTCGAGCTGGCAATTTATCTAACACAGGATATTTCATAACAGGAAGAGCATCGTACATAGAACAGATATGACGTGACATTGATACATCTTTTTTATAAACAGGAGTTATTTCGGTCTTAAAAGTGATAATTATCTCAAAGAATATCACTCTCCCAATTCATGTGACTCAAAAGAACAGATATGACGTGACATAGATACATCTTTTTTATAAACTGGAGTTATTTCGGTCTTAAAAGTGATAATTATCTCAAAGAATATCACTCTCCCAATGCATGTGACTCAAAAGGTTCAACTAAAACATAAATATATCAGGCTGGATCAGATTTTGAACCCTACTTCCAGGCTTGTAGTCTTCTAGTAGTTAATTCAGTCGTATGTTATCAGAGACAAAGATGTCAATATCCTCTTTAAAGCATGCTATGGTGAATTTAACATGAACTTTCCTGGAAAATTGTAATGGAAGAAATCAGACTTGAGACACAATTGCAACTAAAAGTTTATAGTTTCAGCTGAAAAGGCTATAATCTCACCAACAGCAAGCAAATGATGTAGAACATCAAAAGAATTTTCACAAGTATAAACATTTGTGTTGATCAAATTAGTAAATACAGCAGTTAGGAGAATGTCCAATGTCTCAACGCAAACTATGATATACAATCAAACAAAAACTATCTCATTTTACCCCAGTTGAAAGTCCATTATATAGCAGAGTGACAACCAGGGCACCTTTATATGGGAAGAAGGTAAGTTTTTCCCTTTTTTCCCTCTGGGGGGAGGGGGTGGGGGCGGGAAGCACATAACCAACACATTGCTAACTCACTGTCAACGACTTTTAAGTGAAGTACATGGGAAAAGAAAGTAGTAGAACTTGACCAAAATTTCATCCAGCTCTAAAATTACAACTTGATTGGGTACAGATGCCTCACCCCAGCTGAGAAGTGGTTCTCACACTGATATGGCTTCCAGTCAAAGGAGAATGACTTTTTGTGTGCCCCCTTGCAAGTGCATTTAGGCCAACGAGCGACTTTCCCCCAACTTGAGAATCTTTGGCATTGTCTCCCAACCTGTTGAAAATTGCATAATCCATGTCATGTTATAAAGCACTGAATGTCCAATCAAAGAAACTAGAATAACAAAGAAAATCTTTACCAAGTTTCATTTGGATGTACAGAAGCAAGTCTTTTGCTGCTAATTTGAGTAAGCTTTCTCCCAGTTGATGTTTTATTGAGAAGACTGACTCTTAATTTCCTCTGATCTCTTGAATAACTTTGAGTGGGCTTGTCCAGGCTCTCTACAGGTAAAGAAAGAGTTACAATATATAAGCTGCAGGCTCTCTGCTTGGGACATTTACACAGTAGTAAAGGAGAGCTAAGAAGTGCAAAAATGTTATGTTGTTGATCCGCCAACTGTTTAAGTGAACTCTGAAAAAAACCATCAAATGTGTCCACGTGATAGCCATAACTCAATGAATGAGTGCATCAAACTGATACTCACATTTGAACCTTCTGAGCATACATTGCCACGAGAATATATGGCTTCCCCTGCCATTTCTTCCCGGTTACTCTGCTCTTCACCCAAAGTGGAATTCAAACTTTTGACAACAGAAAAATCTTTTCTTAAAATGTCTGGAATGGTATTAAAATTTGCATTAACCCTGGGCTGTGCATTTACTTCTCTTGGTACTGTTTTATCTGATGATTACCTTGTTGATCAGATTCTTGAGTACACGTGCTGTTTGGCATGTGGACTTTGGCACCCAATCATCCAACCTTGGGTTGGGCATAGAAGTTGAAGTTACAGAAGTTTCTACCTGAATCTCTGGTGTACCCACACAGCGTGCAGATTGCACATTATCAACGATAGCACTATCATCAGAGTCAGGAATTGCCTCAGGAAGGCGAGTTTTTGAGCCCTGGTGCACATTCATCTATGAAGATCTCCCTTTGCTTCCTATAACCTTCTTTGCACCTTGTTCTCCCTCAGTCATGGGTGAATCAAGATTAAAGTCACCCAATCTGTATAGCACAAATGACTGCTAAGATCCTAAATTGCAGTCACAACTCATGACATCGGTTTCAATATTTCTCTTCAGTTGAAAATATAATCTCATGTATCAAGTCCTAGATGGATGCATTGTGAAGCTGTCTTACTCATTAGAGTCAAAGGAGAAAGAAAAGCTTTTCTTCGAAATTCCTTCACCAGGTGGTTCTGCTTCATTTCTGCCTTTGTTGTCTGAAGATTTCTTAGATGGGCAGGAGAAATCAAGATCCGGCATGTCCACTTTGAATGATGATAGCTTGTCAAAATCAGCATCCAGGTTAAAATCAACATCCCTGAAAAAGGTTTTTTAACATTTAATCCACAGAAAGCAGAGATATATACCACTCTCATAAGAATTGAGATTGTAAACAAGCATTCATGCATCTTCAACGTCATTTATCATTTGGATGATATTTTAATTGGCCGGATGGTATGTAAAGCTTATAGAGTACCTAGTAATGATTTATCCTCTGTCAGATTCACTATTACAGTTTCCCCTTGTGGTTCTGCCATCCGCAAGGGAAATAGTGAGGATAGCATAAGAAAAAAAGAGGATCCAAATGGTCCCAGAATTTACAAAAAGAAAAGGGAAAACCCCTTAGAGTTGGATATGCTACACAGAAGTAACAGCTCTTTGTCAATACATTGCATCTTCAACATTTTTGCACTTAACTTTTGCAGAACCATATGTAAACTAGCCTATGAGGGACCTAAGCCAGTCCACTAAAGTTAAGAACCCAAAAGTTGATATATAAACAGTTCATATAGGGGCAGCACTTACTTATACAAAGTGGACAGGGGGAGAGTTGTAAGCTTTAAATTTAGAACTGTGCAATCAAAAACACATGCCCCTGTCATATACTTCTGAAGAGTCAGTCTTCATCCTTCCACAAATGCAAAGGTAAAGGATCTCCAATCTGACAGCAATGATGAGATGGACAGCTAATCACCAAAATATTATTAACGATCATTTCGAGATTCCTCTGCCTAGATTCAAGTGGGACATGAGCCTCTCATACTTCTGATATGAAATGACTGAAGAAGTTCAACTAGAACGAAGTGGATCCACCAAAGCTATTGCAAAACATTAACAAATGCAGTATTAAACAGTTCATCCAGGAGCAAAGCATAGGGTCAATCCAGTATAATCTATGCCAAGAAAAGAACACGTATGCTAATTTAACATGAGAAACTATAGGATCTAGTTTTAGCAAATAAATTAAAAAATATAAGTCCCCCTATCGCATTAAGATCATCCACTTTCCAGCACAATTAAGTTCAATTAAAATGAATGTCACGTAACAAATAGATCAGAACAGCTACTTATCCTGGCATCATTTCTCCGAAAAGAGATGCCATGAAATAGCATTATCTTTGAGCGAAATCTGTGTCCTGAGAATCGAAAAAGTCTCCTAGTCATACCTCAGAAATCAAGGGCAGGTCAATGCTGTAAGTCATAGTGATTTTCTCTAAACAAACCTATACATTACAGTGAAATGTATATATTTATAAGCTTGAAATCAAATGCGCCAGATTACACACAGAGACATGTCATAGATTAAACATAACAATCAAAAAAGAAATTCTTCCCTGTGTATACTCGGATGAACACGATATAGCTAATCAACATGGATCACAAAGAGTCTTCTGAAATCAAATGGACCTGCTGCAATGGAGGATGGAGATGCAAAACGAACATGACAGCGAGAGACAACCAACGACAAAGCGAGACTCCAAAGGAACTCTTCATCGGAAAAGTTCGCATCTCATCACATTCACCATCGTAATGTTCGCGCTCATGAATTACCACCGTCTAACACTACGAAGCAAATGGCCAACACCAATATCTCAGAGTTACGAGGAAGGAAGACAGGACGGAACTCCACAGAAAGCCATTGACAGAAGAAATCGTCCGATTACAAGAGCTCAAGATCAATTCGTATATCAGTTTTTTACCTGAGGTTCTGAATGGCAACATATACATATATAAGTTGGTAATTTAATTAAAATAATAGTAATTCACCAACAAACTACCTAAAAAAGTTACCCGTCCTTCTCTTTCACCAACAATTGTTGAATTCTTACAAATAATTAATCAAAATTATCGATATAGAAAAAAAATGAATATATTATGACACGGAAGTATGAAATGCTTTTGTTAGGGATTATGGCATGAAATGCTCCACGTCTTACATCCACCAAACTCCACACCATTGAAGATCCCAACCACACCCTTTCTCTTGGCAAAAAGTTTGGTGGCATCAGCAAAGATCTGGACCTTCCATGGATCCCCAACAAAGTCATGCTCTCCCGAAATGAAACCCCCTAACCCTTCCGAATTCCATGCGTTAGAATTCAACCGATCGACCAAAATGCAAGTCCAAATCCTTGAAACCACACTCATCCAACCCTCGACGACACCCCCTCTCGCACAAGACCGGGTCCTCCCGCTCTCGCACCTCGACACCGATCCTAATCTCGACGTCACGTTCCGTTACCTCCGCGCCTACGTAAATGCCGACCAGACGAAGCATGCCCGTGACCCATACCATGTCGTCTCTACAGCGCTGTCTCGTGCGCTTTGTTACTACTACCCTCTGTGCGGCACGCTTCGCCGTGGCAATAATGATCGGTGCGGCCTCGAGCTACGCTGCGCCGCCGGCCAAGGCATGCCGCTCATTCACGCCACCGCCAATTGCACTCTCCATGCGGTTAACCACCTCGATGATGCAGAGTCGGGTTTCTTGGAGCGGCTGATACCCGGCCCGGATCCGGAGGAGAGCTTGGTCAACCCTTGCATGCTCCAAGTCACGGTGTTCGAATGCGGGGGGTTTAGCTTAGGCGCCGCCATACACCACGCCATGTGTGACGGGCTCGGGGCGACCCTGTTCTTCGGGGCGGCGGCGGAGCTAGCTCGTGGGGCGGAGCGAGTTGCCATCGAGCCGGTGTGGGACCGGGATGTCTTGCTGGGGCCGAGGAGTCCGGGCCGGGTCGAGGCGCCAGTTGGGGATTACTTGTGCGAGAAGGGTCGTGACCCGTACGATGATGAAGAGGATCGTGCGTTTGTGAGGGAATTTTTCCATGTGAGGGAGGAGTGGCTGGACAGGCTCAAGGCATTTCTGCTGGAGAAGTGTGGCCAGAGGTTCACCACGTTCGAAGCTTTGGGTGCATTCATTTGGCGTGCAAAGTAAGTCTCATTTACATTCACCGACCATTGGAGATTACCTTAGGATTATCCTTCTGATTACACGGTTAATCTAGAGTTTTGCACATATGTACATTTCCAGTCACAACCTCTTGACCTCAATTGATTCCCAATTTTTTTGAAACAGGGTCAAGGTATCAGACATTCCGGGCGACGAAACTGTGAAATTCTCGTACTCGACGAACATCCGCAAGGCGCTGAAACCGCCATTGCCGGTCGGCTACTGGGGCAATGGATGTGTCCCGATATACGTCCAGCTAACGGCGAGAGACTTGCTGGAAAAGCCAATTTGGGAGATCGCAGAGCTGATCAGGAAGAGCAAGCGCAATGCAAGCGATGAGTACGTGCGGTCATACATTGACTTTCAAGAGGCACATCGAAGAGAAGGCGTCTCGGCTGGTAAGAAGGGGAAGGCTTCCTTTTTTTTTAAGATTTACTTTGCATAGCAGGCATCGGTATTGACCACGAAATAGTATATATTTGTTTATTGTTACGTAATGATTATGGAGAGACAAGCCAATCAATTTTCAATAAATTGAGTGCATTTACAGAAATATACTCTTTTATTTCAATTTCTCAGCAAGATATTTATTGGCTTGTAACATCACATGCTTAGGACACGTTGTATAAGGATGCATAAGATACTTTATGATCCTATATAGCTAAGTGTCCGCATTTTGTGAATACATGCTCATTATCGTCTGTTGTCCCATAGATAGGCACACTTAACACTTTTACATATCTTGAGATCTTCCTTAGGAGTACGATATTGTGTTCTCTCAAATTTAGGCGATATGCAGTGAGTTGGGAGACTACAACATCTAATAGAATTAGTCAATTGTTCGAAGAATCTCGGATATTCAATTTGAAACATAAGACTGTTAGCTGACTAGTGTATCGCGGCAGTTTATCGAATGTTATCTAACACAAACTATTCTTTCACATATTTCAACACATTTTCACAGTATAACTGGCTACAGCATCAGCTATAGAATGAGACCACTCCATACTTTACATTTTCAGGCAAGAATGTGAGTGGATTCACGGATTGGAGGCATTTGGGGCACTCGACGGTGGATTTTGGGTGGGGAGGACCAGCCAACGTGTTGCCCCTCTCGAGGAAGCTCTTGGGAAGCAACGAGGCTTGCTTCTTCTTGCCTTGTTCTGAGGCTGGACTTGGAGATCCGAGCGATGGCTTTAGGGTCTTGGTGAATTTGAAGGAAAAGTGCTTGTGTGGATTTAGGGAGGAGATGGAGAAGCTTGGGAAGATGGAGTTTGGGTTCGCTTGATGTCAAGCAAAGATGCTTTAGCGGCTGTTTCACTGCATGTATGTGGAAGTTGGTTTTGTGCTTTGGAGGAAGTTCCTGCTCCAAGTTTGATCTATTTCTCATTTCATGTCAAGAATTTATTGTGATTGCTACACTATTTATGTGTCGAAGAAAGTGAGGCTATCACATGTTAAAATCAACATTTATATGTGAATTCAAAACGAAAAAACAAAAATCGATGGAAGAATTATATAGTCATGAATGAAGAGGTTATGCCCGTGGTACTAAAAATCTTATTCGAATCATGTCACAGCTACTGCAAGTGAAGCCTAAGCCTCAAGATGAGGGTTGCAAAGCCTAGAATTTCGTACGAGTGAACCTAACATCACAGTTCTAAATCTTTCACTTATCAAATGCTCGATTTGGCAATTTAGCTTGCTAAATTAGCAAAGTGGCAGTGAAAACGTAGCTAAATAGCTAGTCCAATTGCAATGAGAAAAACCTAGCTAAGCAGCTAGTCCCATGATCAGCTCTAAAGATTGGCCTCACCACATCGTCAGAAGCCTTTGACATGTTAGTCATTATCTCAACTAACCACCTGTCCCCAATTCTTCTTTTGATGCAATGGGATTGTTTATTTAACAAATATTACATAGACGAAATCTATTCTACCAAACTAATCACACATTTCAATAAACTGAATGATCCATATCGAATCTCACAAAAAAAATTTTAATTTTCATAAAATTTCATTACCATGATAGGTTCTGTCTAACACATTATAGCCTCTGGATTAGCTTTGTACAAGTTTGATAGAAGAAAAAAACGCCAGCACAAAACTTGAACGATATGGAAAGATAATTTTTTCCTCAGTTTAGATAGATTATGCCTTGACCATAAGTTAACTAAATAAGGAGATTGAGATAAGAAAAGAAAATTAGAGGGAAGCCACGCCAATGCAAATAATAAATGTTAATCCGTCTCGCACCGCTCATGACATGTGTTTAAACATATTTTATAAACTGGTCAGATTGTCAAACCGATAGCTCGAGTTGTCAAGAAAACGAGCCAACAACATATATCAAGCATATATTTATTGATTCTCCTATGTGTAATGCGTTGGATATGCATTGTTGGCTCTTCTTCATTCTAGCGTCTTGAGCCTTTTTGACATTTTGTGTATATAAGCATAACGATGGAAGATTAGGCTGGGCCGAAGGGGGAACAAAGTCCAGTAGGAGGAGCATCCCCAAATCTTATTACCTTATCCTCAAATTGACAAACCAATAGGAAAATTCCACAATAAAAAATAAAAAAATAAAAAAATAAATCTGACAGAAATCTATGTGAGGCTGAGCGAGAGAAGCACTGGCTCTCTGTGACACGAAGCCATGGCGTCCCTGCTCGGAACTTCTTCCACAGCAATCTTGGCCTCCCGACGCCTCTCCTCAGCCTCACCTTCCTTCCCACCTTCAATTTCAGGTGCACTTTCCTTTACGTGTTTCTGAGATGTTTTTTTCAAGCGTTTGGGGGATAATCCGAATGACCCATTTCGTTTCTGGTCTCTTGTCTGCTCAAATTCGACTCTTTCAAGCTCGGGGTTTATGAGATTTTTAATGGGTCTGTGGGTTCTTCCTTTGTTTTTGAAATTTCTTGTTTGCAGTGCAGAATCATGGCAAGAAATGCTATGGGGGGATTGGGTTTCAGACCAAGAGAGGAAGGTCGCCGTGGCATCTTGCCGTCACCAATGTCGCAACTGATATCAATTCTGTTGAGCAGGTGTTGATTAACTTCTTTTGTTTTTCTTTTTTAGCTCTATGTAATGCGTTCTCTTCAAGCACGTCACTGTGAAATCACGTTTTCTGGGAAATTTGTGCAAGAGACTAATGTAGATTGATACTTCAAATTTGTTGATTGCTGTTTTGTCTTGACAATTGCTGAGTTTTTAGTGAAAGTAGAGAAAAAATGGGCTGCTTCCGCTTTATTTGCCGTGAACAGGTTGCGTGTTCTTTGGGATGAGAATTTCTTAGGGTGAGGCATTACGCTAATCAAAGTCAATTGGGAGAAAGAAAATGCTATGCAGTTGATGGTTGTTTGAGGGCAGTCTTGTTGACTGAAGTGAGAATTATTTGATAGAGAATTAGCATGGATTGCATCTGTAGAATTTTTTGAGCTGGATTGGATGGTTTTCATTTTTCAGGCTCAGAAGCTTGCCTCTAAGGAGAGTCAGAGGCCGGTCTATCCTTTCGCTGCTATAGTCGGGCAAGATGAGATGAAGCTATGCCTCTTACTGAATGTGATTGATCCTAAGATTGGTGGTGTCATGATTATGGGAGATAGGGGCACCGGAAAATCCACAACGGTCCGATCATTGGTCGATTTACTCCCTGAGATTGAGGTGGTTGCTGGCGACCCGTATAACTCGGACCCTAAAGATCCTGAATCCATGGGTGTTGAAGTTCGGGAACGAGTGATAAAAGGGGAACAAGTCCCTGTTGTGTCGACCAAAATCAACATGGTGGATTTGCCACTGGGAGCTACGGAAGATAGGGTTTGCGGTACGATCGATATTGAGAAAGCCCTCACTGAGGGTGTCAAGGCATTTGAGCCAGGCCTTCTTGCTAAAGCTAACAGAGGGATTCTTTACGTGGACGAAGTTAATCTTCTGGATGATCATTTGGTGGATGTTCTTTTAGATTCCGCCGCCTCGGGATGGAATACTGTGGAGAGAGAAGGAATTTCCATTTCGCATCCTGCTCGGTTCATTCTCATTGGCTCTGGAAATCCCGAAGAAGGGGAGTTGAGACCACAGCTTCTTGATCGGTTCGGTATGCACGCACAGGTAGGGACAGTGAGGGATGCGGAACTGAGGGTGAAGATCGTGGAGGAGAGATCGAGATTTGACAAGAACCCCAAGGAGTTCCGTGATTCTTACACAGCAGAGCAAGAGAAGTTGCAGCAGCAAATATCCTCAGCTAGGAGTAATCTCTCTTCTGTCCAGATCAATCAAGATCTCAAGGTGAAAATCTCCAAGGTTTGCGCCGAGCTCAATGTCGATGGATTAAGAGGAGATATCGTGAGTAACAGAGCAGCTAAGGCCTTGGCTGCTCTGAAGGGAAGAGACAATGTAACTGCGGAAGATATCGCCACTGTGATTCCAAACTGCTTGAGGCATCGGCTTCGCAAAGATCCCTTGGAATCAATTGACTCGGGACTACTGATCATCGAAAAGTTTTATGAGGTTTTCAGCTGAGGCAGGTAGCGAAACGACTCTTTTTCCCTTGCTGAAATTACTTTTTTCCCCCTTGCCACTTGCATTGTAGTTGTTCTTTAATGAATGAAATCTTAAGTGGAGTGGCATTTCAGTTCTGTTGGTTACTATCGCTCCAAAAGCTTGTTTATGCATGTGGAACATCCATTCTAGTGAAGTAGGTCTTGTTCTTGATCGTGATATTGAGGAAACTAAAAAGGAAGAAGGAAAGATTAATTATGGACAGTGATCCTGTTGCCAAAGTTCCTTTTCCTCCATTTTCTTGTGATTCCAAATGTTTGATCTGCGATTCTACATGGGATTTGAGAAGGTTGCTATTTTCAAACTGAAAGTTTCCTTTGCAGTTAAGTGCCTATTTGTTGCACTGTTCCTTGTCCTCTATTTGTATACATTGTGATTTACAGATCGAATCGCAAGAAAGCTAAGAACAGATTGTAGGATGTAATACAAATGTTAGAGGGCTAATTTGCAGATAGGAAAAAATTCTAAGTAAATATTAGTTTTAACAAGGTAGAAAGTAATTAAGTAAATTATATAGCACATTTTATACTAGTTGAGGAAAAGAACTCTGTTGTATAGACAATCACACCTCTGTCAGCTGTCATGGGGACAACTCTTTTTTTTTTTTCTCCTGAAGAGTTAAACTTGGTTTGTGTAGGATTTTGTAAAACTCATGTTTTCTAATGTGTAAAAAGAGTTCTAGGCAATTGAGTTGATGGCCATGGAAAAAGGTTTATCCCCGAGTTTTGACAAGAGCTCGGCCAATTAGTATTGCCATTACGTAGTGAGTCTGAGTCCCTCTTCAGCAGTCGGCCATATTTTTTCTTCCTTTTAGAGATGGTCAGCATCCCTGTCATCCTCATGTTCTCGACCTTACAGAGCTGAGCGGACATTTCGACCATGTCCTACATGCCGATCCACAGTTCCATGCCTATGTATAATGCGAAATCTTCATTCCAAGTCGGCGATTTCGTGTGATGTCAGTTTGGATTTGGACAGTACGATCGAGACTCTGCCCGCCGAGGGATATTCCCATTCGAGGCAGGAGTATCGAGTTCATGAACGTCCATTGACCTTCATTGTTTGAATAGCCAAGAATCAGGCATGTCACAGAGTGCTTTGCAATTGAAGCTCTAAATGAACATGCACAAGAGATCCGGGGGCACATTAGTATTAGACAACCACAATGTAGTAGCCATATCAGTCTCTTAACACTCCAGCATGTGGAACTATGAGAATTGATATCCAAATATCCGTCATGATTTCGAATTCGCTACCAAACGCAGTGGTTTGCAGGCATGAGTTTCTCCATTATTAACTGACACTTACCGGCTTGGTAGCTCAAATTCAGGTTTCTGTCTCTACATCAGATGAAAAGAATAGCTACTCTCACAATGTCAAGATTGGAACTGTATTGAGATTGTTCGTGATTTTGCAACAACACGGAACATCCTAGGAATGCCAAAATTTGGGACGGAGCTCTGCAAATGCTGGCGGCCGCTGGTATACGACCGATGCGGTCCTTATCAGTATTCCAGCTGTTAGAGCAAATATTTCATACTTCTTATCCGCTGTTTGATAGTCGAAACGATGGAGCAGATACTTATCTCCCATCCACTCCCTCTCCTCCGCTCCTCTGTTCTCATCCTGTGACAAGTCCGAGAAATTCAAGTGGCTTCATGAGATAAATTTCTCGTTGGAGCGAAATGTTTTCCCAACAATAACAAGGAGCAATCGCCGTACCTGAAGAAACATTTCTAAAGGCGCATCGAAGATCACTTCCACCTCGGCTGGATTCGTGGCTGGATGGTACGCATTCTTGTCGGCAAGAATGCCAACCACAGGAACCACAGTGATACCTATCTGCACAAATTGAAGACGGCAAAGGAAACTTTAGACGGAAATGTTTCACAATCTATTTTCAGTCATCAGATAGGCAAGATCAGCAATATTTGCTGATTATTTCGCAATTCCAGCACTAAATTCTGAAGAAACATGGCGACCACAGTTTACTGCAGCCTCTCATCGCGAGTATTGGTACTATCATCTCCAGCATAGTTTCCTCATCTCTACGAATCAACACCGTTCTGAGAAACGACTAGCTGAGCATCGGCATCACTAGAAACTCAATGCGAAGATGGACCAAGAGGGCAAACAATGGAGACTCACGCAGCTGCAATAGAACCAATGTATGCACAGGCTGGATTAACGTCCTTACCTTGGTCACAAATGGTTGAAGAACAGTGACGACTTCAACAAGAGATGGGTCCAACCCGATCTCCTCCTTGGCCTCCCTCAAGGCCGTCGCTACGTCGTCGGCGTCGCCGTCCTCCCGTTTCCCACCAGGCAATGAAACTTCTCCTGCAAGAAGTCATAACGAGGAGGAACTATGACAAAATGACGGTATCGGAAAAAGCATGTAAATAAAATTGACAATAGTTAAAACAATATTCTCTTAGACTAAGAAAATTTGTAAAGAACATCCATGGATCTTGAAATTATTCACATAAACTCAATTATTTAAATAATGTCTAAGGGTCTTGTAATTGAAAAAATTATCTTGTCAAAATGGGTGTAAAATGTGAAAGTACCATTTACTAAAAGTTCTTTATTTAAATGCTGGAAACTGAAAGTTCAGTACTTAATGAGACTTAATTTGCCTGAAAACCCTAATTAGAATTGACTTGTAGGATTCAATTAAATAAAAAAAATTTACTAATCTGGTAAGTAAGGAATGGCTTAATTAATCCACTAAGTAGAAAAAGTAATAGATGTTCACTGGTATCTTTGCCAATTTTGGTGCCAAAAATTAGCAATAATTACTACAGTTTCGTGTCTGGAAAGAAAGTCACGTTATTCAGTGATTCATTCTCGATTTTTGTCAAACAACTATTCAATTCTTCTTCCAGCACTTGATAGTACCACCACTTAAAATCTGAGTGCTTACAATTGAAGCACTTATTTTCTAATTTCACCAAACAAGCCCAAAGTGATGCGCCAAATTTTTTCTCATGGCTATTTAAAGAAGCTAATGATTCGACATACGGATATGCTTGTTTCAATACTCAATTGAAATTCGACACGTCATTCGATAAGTAAAAATTCAATATAAAAACTCTTGGTACCTCTAGCATTTTCCAATCAATCATTCCCCTCGTGTCGAAATTACCAACATTGGTCAACGCTGATGGCTCATGCAGCTGTATAAATGACGTGCCCGTTCGAAGATTTCAAAATTTTAAAAATTCATGCCAACCTAACTTTTGTCTTCCCACTTTTTTGATTATCCACTATTTTGGCTACCTAATTATCCACTTTTTTAATTAAATATTCAGCTGCTTCTACAAATTATGTTTAATATCATAATCAAGACTTCAATTATAGACGCCGTTGTTGACACGATAACGTGCTGACTGCTGAGAAATGCTCACAGATCCTTCGATGTGTGGGTAATCCGTAATTAATGCAAACCTTGAGGGCCTGGAAAATGGGATGGAAAGCCTACCAGGGTGAGCGGAAAGCGTGGAGGCGCGTTTGGTGAGGAGGACACGCAGATCGCCGCCGTCGCCGCCGCCAGCGCTGCCGTCTTGGAAGAGGCAGATGAGAACCGCGGCTCTCGCCCGATTGGGCCTGCGGCGGGGAGACTCCGTCGCGGTCTCCGACCTTCGAACGGCGCCCGTTTCGGAGCCGCCTGGCTTTTCGTGCTGTTGCCGATCCGTTTGCCCGGAAGGAGGTGGCGGCTCGTAGCGACGGAGCCGCCGTGCCAGGGCCGCGAGCCCGTGGGAGTCCGGGAGCGTGAGCAGAGAGGTTTCTGATGGAGGAGCAGTAGTCATGGTTTCAGTTGATGGGTTGGTTGGAAAATGGGCAAGTGCATTATTATAGGTACGAAGAGCGTGGACAAGAAGCCATTCCCTTCTTGGGTCCATCCATTGGCCACACCTAACTTCTACCGTAAGACTGAGTGTTCTACAAGATGAGCATCTGTGGATGGCATTCAGTAATCCTAGAGATGATTTATTCTTCAATATAGTGATTACGCATAACACGAGACGAACATTACATTGGAAGCCGCCAAACTCCCTCGACTGTCTCATCTCATGCGGCTGGAAGTTAAAGACCAGTGTCGCGCCGCCTATTCGGTATTCGTCTTCCATACGTGCCTGGAAGTGCTGATGGTGCTTTGAATGTGAAGAAATCAATGGCTAACGGCCCCGCTAATGCTTGTAGATTCACTTGACGGACGTTCTTTTAGATTCCGCCGCCTCGGGATTGAACGCCGTGGAGAGAGAAGGAATCTGCATTTCGCACCCGGCTCGGTTCATTCTCATTCGCTCTGGACATCCCGCAGAAGGGCAGTTGAGACCGCTGCTTCTTGATCGGTTCAGTATGCACGCACGGGTGGGGACAGTGAAGGATGAAGAGCTGAGGGTAAAGATCGTGGACAAAAGAGCGAGATTCGATACAAAAAAACCCCAGGAGTTCCGTGATTCTTACACAGCAGAGCAAGAGAAGTTGCAGCAGCAAATAGCCTCGGCTAGGAGTAATCTCTCTTGTGTCCAGATTGATCAAGATCTCAAGGGGAAAATCTCCAAGGTTTGCGCCAAGCTGAATGTTTGGACTAAGCGCAGATATCGTGACTAACCGCAGAAGATATCGCCACCGTGATTCCTAAACTGCTTGAGGCATCGGCTTCATAGAGATCCCTTGGAATCAATTGACTCGGGACTGATGGTCATCCAAAAGTTTTATGAGGTTTTCAGCTGAGGCAGGTAGAGATTTTCAAACAGAAAATTTCCATTGCAGTTGTTTGCATTTCCTCTATTTGTTGCAGCGTTCCTTTTCCTCTATTAGTAGACATTGCAATGTATTGATCGAATTGCAAGAAAAGCTAGAAACAAATTCCACGAATGTAGTGAAAAGGGGGCAGGTGCTAATTCGCGGATAGCTAACTGATATCCATCATGATTTCGAATTCACTACCAAGCGCTGTTGTTCCAAGAAATGAGACTTATTGATAACCAACTTGGTAGCTCAAATTCAGGTTTCTGTCTCTACATTAGATGAAGAAAAAATTGCTACTCTCAGAATGTTCAGATAGGAACTGTATTGAGATTGTTAGTGATTATGCAACTAGACAGAAGAACATCCTAGGAATGCCAAAATTTTGGGACAGCGCTCCGTAAATGCCGGTGGCCATTGGTACACGACTGATGCGACCCTTATAAATATTCCAGCTGTTAGAGCAAATATAACATATTTCTTATCTGCTGTTTGATAGTCGAAATGATGGAGTCAGATACTTCTCTCCCATCCACTCCTCCGCTCTTTTGTTCTCGTCCTGCAACACATACATGAAATTCAAGCGGCTTCCTAAGATAAATTTTTTGTTAGAGTGAAAAGTTTTCCCAACAAAAAACGAGGAGCAATCGCCGTACCTGAAGAAACATTTCTCAGGGCGCATCGAAGATCACTTCCACCTCAGCCGGATTCGGGGCTGGACGATATGCATTCTTGTCGAAAAGAATGCCAACCACGGGAACCACCATGATACCGATATATGCAAATTGAAGACGGCAAATGAAACTCTAGACAGAAATGTTTCGTGATCTATTTTCAGTCATAAGATTGGCAAGATCAACAACACTTGCTGATTATTTCGCAATTCCAGCACTAAATTCTGAAGAAACATGGTGACCGCAGTTTACTGCAGGCTCTCATTGCGAGTATCGGTTCTTCGATCTCCAGCATAGTTTCCTCATATCAACGAAACTATAACGTTCTGAGAAATGACTAGCTAAGCTTCGGCATCGCTAAAAACTTAATGAGAAGATCGACTAAGAGCGAAAGCAGTCGAGACTCATGCAGCTGCAATAGAACCAATGTACAAGCTGGATCAATGTCCTCACCTTGGTTGCATATGGTTGAAGAACAGTGACGACTTCAACAAGAGATGGGTCCAACCCGATCTCCTCCTTGGCCTCCCTCAAAGCCGTCGGTACGTCGTCAGCATCGCCTTCCTCCCGTTTCCCACCAGGCAATGAAACTTCTCCTGCAAAAGTGAAATACACCACACAGCTTATGTCTTCACTCGTGCACGGAAACCTTCAATAACAACGGGGAAAAATGACAATGATATGAGTAAAAGCATGTGAAGCAGTTGATATATGATCATGTTGATCAAGCTTTAGTTCCTTGTTTAACTTCTTAATATGTGTTGTGAAAGTAGGAAATTACCAAAAAAAGTCATAATTTTACTGTACAGCGGGCAATTCAATCCAAAACCTTTCAATTTAGCTAATTTAGTTTTAAACCTTTTTAAATTTGCCAATGAAGTCATTTGAGTCAATTTTGATCGGAAATCACTGATGTGAACACTGGTCATCCGATAAGGCATAGCTAGCACTAACATAGACAATTTTTGCAATTTATTAAAAAAATTCTGAATTTTCTTTTTTTCCTTTTTTTTCTTATTCTCTTTTTCTTTTTCTCATTTTTGGATTTCCGGCAACAGGGCCACGGCTGGCCACGAGCGAGGGACAACCCACACCCAACAAGCGAGGGTCACAACTCTTGCTTGTATCTGGGTGAAGGCCCGGACAAGGTGACTACTGCTCGCATCGCCAGCCTAAAGTTGGAAAAACAAAAGAGAAAGAAAAGAAAGAAAAGGAAAAAAAACAAATAAAAAATATCAACGTCAACGCTAGCCATGCGATGTAAGATGGTCAGTGTCCACATCAACGATTTAAGATCAAAATTGATCAAAAGGACTTCATTGGCAAATTATTAAAATGTTTAAAACTAAATTGTTCAAATTGAAAGGTTTAAAACTGTATTGGCCGCCGTATAATAAATTTATGGATTTTTTGGTAATTTTTCCATTGTGAAAGTGCATAAATGTTTTCATTGTCGACAACAATTATGTCTAAACATTTTCATTGATAACGAAAATTACTTTCGTTTATTTATTTTTGTAATCGACACAAACAATCGTTTTTAGGTTAATGTTTTCTAAATCCTCCATTTTTTCGTGAAATACATGGACCCTTAAAGAAGCTAATGATTCAAAAATATGGTCCCGCTTATTTTAGGACCCAATTGGAAATTGCCTTCTCATTTGATAAGTGAAATTCAATAGGAAGTCTTAATTCAGTTATTCCCCTCGTGTCGAAATTACCAGCATTGTCAAAGATTGATGGCTTATGCAGCTGTACGAATTCAATCGACAAATTATGCTTAATCTTTACGAAATCACGACGTTAAATATAGACTACATTGTGGTCATAACAACGTGCTGATATGCTAACAAACCTTTCGGCCTGGGGTAGTTCGTAATCAATGCAAAATATAATGCCTGAAAATCGAAGGACAGCCT
Organism: Syzygium malaccense; assembly: GCA_031216405.1. Taxonomy (NCBI): domain Eukaryota; kingdom Viridiplantae; phylum Streptophyta; class Magnoliopsida; order Myrtales; family Myrtaceae; genus Syzygium; species Syzygium malaccense. The sequence goes on along the minus strand of CM062256.1, from coordinate 7,282,022 downwards.
GATACAGTAAAATGCAGAAGATGGCTGTGCTTTGCAAGCACCCAAAAGAAACTCAGAAAGGAGAGACACACTGGTTGAAGATGCTTACTGCATTCGTCCATATTATTGAAATTAACAACTTAGCCGTTTTATAGGTTGTACATCAACAGAAGAGATCCCAACAAAAATAGCAACTACTTTGATTCAAAATGGTAAACGTGTGCAGCAACATGCTGTCAACTAAATCCTGAAAACTAGAACCCACTAAGTAACAGAAACACACGACTAGCTATTAATTGAAAAACATAAAAAACAACTTTGACTCTTTCTAACATGCCCTCCCTTAAACTGATACTACAAGTGATCAGTTTAAATGTGTAGAAATAAACTCTCCTTTAATCTGAGGCATCCATCGAACAAACTCCAAGGAGCTTCCTTAACTTCTAAAATGTGGCCATTTTAAGAGGTTTTGTGAACAAATCAGCAACTTGATCTTCACTTTTGCAGAAAACAAGATCAATCACACCATCTTTTGTAAGATCCCTCAAGAAATGATACTTCACATCTATATGCTTGCTTCTCCCATGTAGAACTGGATTCTTTGATAATTTGATGGCTGAATTGTTGTCACAGAAAATTGTCGTTGCTTCTTCTAGTTTAAACCGAAGTTCTCCAAGAATCTTCCTTATCCAAATAGCTTGACAAGCACTCGAGGTGGCAGCCACAAACTCAGCCTCAGTGGTCGGAAGAGTAACAATTGGTTGCTTCTTTGAACACCATGAGACAGCCCCTGAACCAAGCATAAACACATAACCAGAAGTGCTCTTTCGGTCATCCATATCACCGGCGTAATCACTATCAGTAAAATCAAGCAAGTCTGATCTTTCTCCTTTCTTGTAAAATAACCCAAGAGATGATGTCCCTTTCAAATAGCGTAAAATACGCTTTGTAGCCCGAAGGTGTTTTTTGGTGGGACTCTCCATGTATCTACTGATGAGACTAACACCATACATGATGTCAGGCCTTGTTGCTGTTAAGTACATGAGACTTCCCATAATTTGCTTGTACATAGTGCTATTCACTTTCCTTCCACCAGGATCCTTGGTGAGCTTTAATCCAACCTCTATCGGTGTGGCAACTAAATTGCAATCCTTCAACTGAAACTTCTCTAAAATCTCCTGCACATATTTCTTTTGGCAAACAAATGTACCAGCTGCAGATTGATTAACTTCAATACCTAAGAAATAGTGCATTAACCCAAGATCTGTCATCTCAAATTCATGCATCATGGATTGCTTAAATGTCTCCATCATGACACCATCATTCCCTGTGTAGATGAGATCATCTACATACAAGCATACAAGAAGTAGTTTCCCACCATGATCAACCTTAATAAACAAAGTATGTTCATAAGGACACTTCGTAAAGCTTTCCTTCAAAAAATAAGCTTCAATCCTACTGTACCAAGCTCGAGGAGCTTGCTTTAATCCATATAAAGCCTTCTTTAATTTGTATACTTTATTCTCACAACCAGGCTTCACATATCTAGGAGGTTGGTCAATGAATACCTATTCTTGGAGATCACCATGTAAAAAGGCAGACTTGACATCTAACTGATGGATAGACCATGATCTCTGGGCTGCTAGCGGAATCACCAATCGAATTGTGTCAAGTCTCGCAACTGGCGCGAACACCTCTTTGTAATCCACTCCGAATTCTTGCCTATAGCCTTTTGCCACCAAACGCGCCTTGTATTTGTCAATGCCACCATCCTTGTTCAGCTTTGTCTTGACGACCCACTTGACACCAATAGTCTTGTGGTCTTTGGGAAGATTTGTTCAGTCCCAAGTATTGTTTTTCTCAATTGCTTTAATTTCAGCATCCATTGCATCTCTCCACTTTTGATGTTTTACTGCTTCATCAAAAGTAGTTGGATCACTATCTGCAAACAAAGCAAAGTGAGTTAACGGATCTTCACCTTGATCAACTCCAGACACCTCATAATCTCTCATCCATGCTGGCCTTTGTCGGTGATGTTGGGGGCGTTCATCATGTGTTGCAGCAATATCTGAATTGGGCTGCTGCTCCTCCGTTTCAATAGGGTCAGAATTGTTGCGAGCTGAGACCAAATTGTGTTGTTGGTCTTCCTCGCCAATCTCTTCAAAATCAACTACAATTGGTGCAGCCCCTTCAGCTTGATCATTCCAAAGCCAGAAATTTTCTTCGTCAAATACTACATCACGGCTGATTATAATCTTCTTGGTCACAGGATCATAGAGTTTGTAAGCTTTTGTTAGATCACTTATACCAAGAAAGAGATGCATTTTACTCCTTTATCGTCAAGCTTTTTCCTTTTTTGATCCGGAATGCGGGCATATGTTATACACCCGAAAATTTTGAAGTAATCAATCGTCGGCCTTCATCCATTCCAAGCTTCTTCAGGAATCATATTCAGAACAGCAAGTGTGGGACTTCTGTTCAAGAGATGGACACTCCAATTTACAGCCTCTGGCCAAAAATTTTTCGGAATTCCATTACTTCGCAATAGACTTCGCACCATCTTGAGGATGGTTCGATTCTTCCTCTCACATATACCATTTTGTTGTGGTGTATAAGCTGCAGTAAGTTGCCTACGAATTCCATGCTTCATACAAAAATCATCAAACTCAAGAGACTTGTACTCTCCTCCACGATCAGTTCGAAGAACTTTGATTGGATTGCCACTTTCTTTTTCGACAAGACTCTTGAAATTCTTAAATGCTTCAAAAGCTTCAGATTTTTCATGCAAGAAATACACCCACACCTTTTGACTAAAATCATCAATGAATGTGATTAGATATCGTTTACCTCCATTAGAAACCGGTGAAATTAGACCGCAAAGATATGAATGAACCAGCTCAAGCTGCTTTTTTGCCCTCCACGCCTTACCTTGTGGAAACTGAGCTCGATGTTGTTTACTGACAACACAATCCTCGCAAACTTCTGATGGGATTTTGATAGCAGGGAGTCCCTCCACCATTTGCTTTTGGTATAGTGTCCGCAAACCACCAAATTAAGATGCCCATATCTAAAATGCCATATCCATGCTTCCTCTTTTAATTTTGCCACGTAACAAGCATGATCAGAATCATGAAGGTAAAGAGGAAACATTCTATTTGATGTCATATCAACTTGAACAAGTAAGTTCTGCTGCTGATCATAAATCTTGCAAATTCCACCTCTAAATAAAATTTCATACCCCTTCTCAAGTAATTGGCCAGCACTCATGAGGTTTGTTTTCAATTCAGGAATATAGAAAACATCATTAATGGTTTGCATTTTCCCTCTTGAAGAAATTTGAACAGTACCTTTTCCCATGACTGAAATGGCAGAATCATCTCCAAGCTTCACTTTTGTGTGGTGGGTTTCATCGATAGAAGAAAATGCCTCCTTGTTGCCACACATATGATTACTACAACCAGTGTCAAGGAACCATAAATTTGGTGAAGACATTTCTTTCTCTTGACATGCCATTAGGAGCTTCTCTCCTTCTTCTTCATTTGCTGCAGCAAAATTTGTTGCTTCCACATGTCGACTAAGATTGGTTCGACATTCGGACTTGTAGTGTCCATATTTGTGGCATCTAAAGCATTCAACTTTAGATTTATCTGTTGGTTTTGGCTTGAAACCACCTGAATACCAACCTCGACCTCCACTTCGTGCATCATTTGAAGAAGAGCCTACAATTCTTGGATTGATGGTGCTGCTGTGTTGGTGGAATCCTCTTCCTCTCCCTCTACCATTATTCATTCTTGTTGCTGAAGAATGACGGAAATTAGTAGAGGTCTTCAAGGCTTGTCCTTCCATATCTTGGTGTTGGAGCTTCTGTTCATGAACCAATAAAGAACCTTGCAGTTCATCAATTGAAAGTTCTTCAATATCCTTAGCTTCTTCTATGGCGCAGACAACAAAATTGAATTTTGGCATCAAGGATCGAAGAATTTTTTCAACAATGGTGACATCCTCCATCTTGTCACCGTGGATTCGCATCTTATTAACGATTGCCATCGTTCTTGAGAAATAATCTGTGACCGACTCCCCTGATTTCATTCGTAGCGTTTCGAACTCCGTACGAAGAGCTTGCAGTTGTTGCCTCTTTACTCTTGCAGAGCCTTGATACTTCTTTTTCATAGAATCCCATATTTGCTTGGAAGTGTCCTTGCAAAGGATTGTCTCCAAGACAGATCTATCAATGGCCTGAAAGAGATAGTTCTTGGCTTTAAGATCTTTCAACCTAACTGCTTCTAGAGCCGTCCGCTGTGCTGCTGTCAACGTGGCTCCTTCTTCCAGTTCAGGAATTCCAGAAGAAACAACTTCCCAAAATTCTTTGGACCTTAGAAAATTTTCCATCAACATGCTCCAATGGTCATAATGACCATCAAAGCGAGGGATTGTCGGTTGGACAAAATTGGAATCTGTGGCCATGATTGCTGCTGCAAACAAAGTGTCAAGAAAAAAAAAAACTTTGCGGCAAGACTCTCTTTCCTCACGTGTTTAACTCTCAACTCTCAACCCTCACTTTCTTTTTTTTTTTTTTTGCTAACCTGGCTCTAATACCATTGATACAGTAAAATGCAGAAGATGGCTGTGCTTTGCAAGCACCCAAAAGAAACCTAGAAAGGAGAGACACACTGGTTGAAGATGCTTACTGCATTCGTCCATATTGTTGAAATTAACAACTTAGCCGTTTTATAGGCTGTACATCAACAGAAGAGATCTCAACAAAAATGGCAACTACTTTGATTCAAAATGGTAAACATGTGCAGCAACATGCTGCCAACTAAATCCTGAAAACTAGGACCCGCTAAGTAACAGAAACACACGACTAGCTATTAATTGAAAAACATAAAAAAACAACTTTGACTCTTTCTAACACAGCCTACCTGGGTGAGAGGAAAGCGTGGAGGCGCGCTTGGTGAGGCGGACACGCAGATCTCCGTCGTAGTCGCTGCCTTCGAAGAGGCAGATCAGAACTGCGGCTCTCGCAGAATTGGACCTTCGACCGACGCTCGTTTCGGAGCTGCCTGGTGTTTCGTGATGTTGCAATCCGTCTGCCCGGAAGAAGGAGGCGGCTCATAGCGACGGAGCCGCCACGCAAGGGTCGCGAGCCCATGGGAGTCTGGGAGCGTGAGCAGAGAGGTTCTTGATGGAGGAGTAGCAGTCATGGTTCGGTTGGCGGGTTGGTTGGAAAACCAGCAGTGTATTATAGAAGAGCTGGACCCTTCTCTTGGGTCCATCCATTCGATCGCACCTAACTTCTACCACAATTCTGAGTGTTACAAGACGATAAGGGACCGAGTAATGCTAGGAAATGAACTTGATAGCGAACCTTCAAGATGGGAGTATCTATGGATGTCGTTATGCAAACCTAGAGTACTCAAAATGATCAGTAATTTATTAATCAGTGTTCTTGGATATCGATTAATATAAGCATGCTAAAAGAGAAAATAACTCGATTTTTCCAAAACCGTGATTACCCATGACACGAAACAATCAACATTATGAGATTGTTGTTGTTCCATACAAAGGTGAGGGCGTTAATGAATACGTAGGTTCCAATAACGAACCTCTAACTAGCTCGCCCAGATATTGATAATTTTGAAGAAACAAGTGACGATTTTTGAACACGTCGGCAAATTTGAGACCTTAGTGGAAGTTGGGGATCATTTTTTAGAAAAAAAAAAAAAAAGGTGCGGGGCAGAATTGAGATTGGAATTAAAATAGGGGATTTTTTTTATTTAGGGAATTAGTCCATAAAAATTCATGCTTCCATCAACAATCCAAGAAGTCTCAAGCCCAAAAAAATGCAATCTTTTGTCAATATGGGAACCTATTTTCGCAATATTTCACCAAGAAAAAATGTTCAGCTGCTTCGAAAGTATTTTAGTAGGATTTAGTATGACCAACAATTATAGAAATAGGTGAGTTCGTGCTTAAAACATGACGACAAGAGAATGCTCAGATTATGATAAATACTTTTTCCTAATCTAAAGTTAACTCCGGGTCCTAAGAAAAAGGGATGAGCGGCTATTATTGCAATATGAAATTGGTGAGATTATACTAAAATGGAAAAACAATAACGATTTGTTGTTGTATGTTTGCATTTTGTTGTTTTGGTGAATAAGATCTTTGATGACTTTTGTCACACCCCAATTCTATAAAAATAAGAAAAATGACACCTCTGTCGTCCTACCCGAAGGACGCAACCTCAAACATGAACCAACATGAACATGTTATCAAATTATATAATAATCTATACACTTGATAAACTGGTGAGTTGGTTACAAAATCAAGAGTTCTGAGATTCATAAACAAGTATATATACATCTCCAAACTCACCTATACCCCACAAATATCATCTCATACTTATACAAGTATCTAAACTCATATCCAAAATCCAACATTGAAATATTTCCGCCTATAACGCTCTCATCCTATATTAGCAGAAGAACTTGAAAAAGATTTGGAATGAATAGTGTGAAGAACCATAGCTCAGTGAGTATCACAAATATCTTCTAAGCAGATCGAGCATTCGTTATACATATTTAAAGTAATACTAGATACTCATTTATCCAAATCTAGCATATAATGTATAGTAAAATCCATTTATGAGGGATATCACTTCAACTTGGTTTTATACTTGTTAGAAATATTCATTCAATTTTCAAATATCAAAAGGGTAGTAAATACTATATACGGCTTTATGCAACAAATATGTTTTACACATTACTTTTGGTTTAAGAAAATCATATCGTGCAATGCCCTTCACAACTTATAATATATCAAATTCTATAGCTTTCAAGACATGAATTTACAAATTCATAAAATATCACAATCACTTCTAACCAAAATCCAAATCGAAATTTACGCCACTTAGAAAGTTTCAAAATCCTATCGAAGATTAACTAAATGTCAAACTTGCGTGTCAACTAACCTCGACTAAAACTTTAGTTGGCGAAACCATGTTCTTGAGTCAAATTGTCCACTTGACAAAAGAGCTCTAAACAACTACTTTGCAAATAGAGTCGACCTCATCTCAGAATTCCGATTCAAGTGAGCTTACTGTCAAAAGAAAACTCTTTCGAACTACTAAAAGACCATAAACCCAAAAGATGGCTGGAGAAGGGCGAAAACCATTGCCAAACACAGTAATTCGAAAACTGTTTCAAGCAGCGCGCGAAACTTTAAAAATTTATCCCCATCAAACCACAACCCTAAATCGACTTTCCTGAAGTCCGGCTCCACGATACTCTAAAATTTCTTTACAACATTTCACGGCTTAAACACCTCTAGAATCAATTCAGCAGCAAAGAGTCCGAATAAATCCTAATTTACAGCTTAATTATGAAAAATCCTTTAGTTATAAGGAAAAAAAGTTTTGAATCCTTTCGAGTTACTGCGAAACAGAATTAATCCGGCTTGTCGAAATCTCCCAAGCGTGCATACAGCGTAACCCTTCTCTCGTTTTCTCGGCTTCTCCGAACTCTGCTTTCCTTCTTTTCTTTTTCTTTTTTCCCCTTCTTGGCCAGACTCTGTTTTCTCTCTTTCTTGTTGATCTTGTAATTTCCCTTGCAATGGCATCAACTGAAGCAAGACCAAAGAAAGGCGTTTGAACGTGACACTTGGGCTTGGGCTTCATGTTTTGCTCTCGTTTATTATTTTTTGCCAAGCCCGGTTATTGCGACTTTAAATCTTTTAGGTTATTACGTATTGATGCAAACTATGTGAAGTGAGAATAAGGTCACCTTGCCCTGTGGTAAAGAAATTGAGTGGGGTGGGGTGGCGGTGTCCAATTTCAGGAATGAAATTCGGCTCTCACATTCTATTGAAAGAGAGGAGAGAATCAAAGTAGGATAGACCAAGATCTTTTTTTTAAGGGCTAATATCACGAAAAACGCCAAACTGGTATACCCATAATAAATTTATCTTAAACTAATTTTTTTACCACAAAAAATTCCAAACCGGAACATTCATGATAAATTTACCCTATGTTAGTTTCCGTTAAATTTTATCGTCAAATTTCTGAGTTAAATGACACATGGCAGTTGACGGATGTACAAATTTGGGTTTTATCCTCCGTTTGTCATAAGTGTAACAGTTTTGTGATTTTTTGTAGTATTAATCTAATTTAACGAATGATAACTTTATAAATTTACCAATTAGGGTTATCTTGTAGTCAAAAAATTAATTTGTGGTAAATTTATCGTAAATATATTAGTTTAGGATTTTTCACGATATTAATCCTTTTTATAACCCAAAAAACAATTAATTGGAATTTGAAGGCGTTACTCAGAGGTCAGGCTATTTTATGGTCACCCAGGTCACTAAAGTCACCCAGGTCACCATCCTTGGCCATAGTTGATGCGGGACTCGGGAGCCATCTTTTGATCAAGCATTTATTCCAGGTCAGCATCCTTTGGTCATAGTTGCGGCGGGAGGTTGACCAAGGTCCCGCCGCAACTATGACCAAAGGATGCTGACCTGGGTGACTTCAGTGACCTGGGTGACCATAAAAAAGCCAGACGTCTTCACCCCTCATCACGCCATGGATCTTACCTCTATTATCTCTGTCCTGGTCAACTTCGTCGAAGTGAAATACCAGGGGAAGTCGATTTCACCCTTTGAAGCTCACCCCGTCGCCACCGCCGTCGCCATCTGCAGCCTGCTCCTGCATTTCCTGTTGGTGCGCGTCGCTGATCGGGCGCCACCGTCTCGCGGCCGTGCTCCTTATTGTGACAGAGCATTGCACCTCCTCATCGACATCCCCGGTTCGATATCGGTGGCTTCGCTCGCGTGGTTGCTGCTCCACGACTTCTTCCACTCCGTCCCCTTGTTCGTGCTGCTCCTGTTGCTTTCCGTGAAACTGTTGCGCGGCCTCATTCAGAAACTTTGGCTGTGGTTTTACTGTAAAATCGTTCGCATGATTATCCGTGCGGCTCGTCTATGGCATGGTGGAAGAGCCGTGGATCTGCGTTTCCTGCTGGAAGTCTGAGTGCCGAAGTTGTTCGACTGTTCCCTGGTTGAGAAAAGTAATCTTAGTTATATGACCACTTTAAAACTAGTGATAAGTACTTTAGGAAGCTTGCTAGTTTTGTATAAGGGGCACTCGGGGCTTTCTTCTCTTTATCTGAAGCCCATAAGGAGTCCCCAAGCCTTCGGCATCAAATTATCTCCCGACCCACAAGAAAGGAGAACAGGGAACAAGCAAAAACCACCCACATATCGTTACTATTCCTGGCCATGAATGGTGATGCACCTTGTAGTAACTAATTCCGATGAAGATAGGCTAACCCGCAAAAGAAATTGGGATCTATTGTTATCACAGAGATCGATGATACCTCAACAATTATCACGACGAGGAGAATGGTTGTTTCAAGGAGCCATATAAAGTAGAAATTGTTCGAGGTTAAAGCTTCTAACCTCTTTGAAAACATTGCTGAGTGTTGCAGATTTCCTTCTTTTTCCGATCAATCTCTTTGTAGCTTCCTGTTTTGCTAGCGGAACAGTATGTGTCATTTTACTTTCTTTGCTGGTATACTATGGTTTTGCTCAATTATCCATATGAACTGGGATAAATAGATGCCTTGGAGTTATCCTCGTCCATTGACATCGCTTAACTAGCAACACATCGGCATCACTACACGCTCGCTGCGAAGATGGATCAAGTGGGCTAGCAATGGTGACACATACAGCTGCAATAGAGCCAACGTACAAGCTGGATTAATGTCCTTGCGTTGGTCGCAAACGGTGGAAGAACAGTGACGACTTCAATAAGAGATGGGTACAACACAAATCTCCTCCTTGGCCTCCCTCGAGGCCGTCGCTATGTCGTCGGCATCCCTTTTCCCATCAGGCAATGAAACTTCTCCTGCAAGAATGAAATACACCACACAGCTTATGCTTTCCCTCATGCACATAAATCAAAAGTCATAAAGACGAGGAAATATGACACTAAAAACACGTAAATAAAATTGACAATAGTTAAAACAATGTTCTCCTAGACTAGCAATTCTCTAATTTGCAAACAAAAGAAAATATGTAAAGAATATCCATGGATCTTGAAATTATTCACATAAGCTCATTTATTTGAAATAAAAAAAATTCTCTATAAATATGTAGGGGTCTCGGTCTTGTAATTAAAAGAACTATCTTGTCAGAATGGTTATAAAAATAGAAGGTACTGTTTAGTGTACATGTTGATGAACAATTTTTTTGGTCGAAATGTTGATGAACTTTGATCGTTACATGATACATTCAATTGGCAACTTAATTAATTAATTGGATTTTCCAAGTTCATCAAACCTATGATGGAATAAGTTCTTCACTAGAGACCTGTTTGATAACTTTCATTTAAATGCCGGAAACTAAAGGTTCAGTACTTAATGAGACTCAATTTGTCTGACAACCCTAATTAGAATTGACTCGCAAGATTCATTTCAATAAAAAAAAATTCACTAATCCGGTACGTAAAGAACTGGTTAATTAAATCCACCAAGTAGAAAAGTAATAGATGTTAACTGGAATCTTTGCCAATTATATTGTCTAAACTTAAACAATAATTACTTCAGGTTCATGTCTGGGAAGCAAGTAATGCTATTCAGCAATTTATTCTCGATCATTGTCAAACAACTATTTAACTCTATTTTCAGCACTTGATATTACCACCACTTAAAATCTTGGTGCTTACAATTGAAGCACTTATTTTCCAGTTTCACCAAACGAAACCGAAGTTATGGGCCTATATTTTTCATGGCTATTTTTATTTTATTTTTTGGTCGTATTCTCATGGATATTTAAAGAAGCTAATGACTTGAATCCCGCTTGTTTCGACACCCAGTCGAGAATTGCCACGCCGTTCGATTGGTAAAAGAAATTCAGTAAAAAATCTTGGTTTCTCGAGCATTTTCCATCTCCTATTCCTATTGCTGAGAGATTTGGATTGCTGACTTAGCAATCAATTATTCCCAGACGTGTCAAAATTACCAGCATGGTCAACGGGGATGGCTCGTGTCAGCTGTATGTAAGGGCCTATACGCGCGTTTGGTGAGGAGGACCCTTGGTCTTTTTCCCGGTTTCTCCGAACTGTGCTTTCCTTCTTCTTCTTTTTTCATTTTTTTGTTTGCTTGTTCTTCTTGGCCAGACCATGTTTTCTCTTTTACTTTTTGCTCTTGTAATTCCAGAGATAATAACACATGTGATCTCTCAATTTTAGCCCAATATATGATTCCTAAACTTTTCGCACATATTTAATTTAATTCCTGAATTATACAGAAATGTTGAATGTTGTCTTTTTATTAATTCTAATGAAAGGATAATATTGAACATTTTTATATAACTCAGAGACTAAATTAAATATGTAGCAAAAGTCCAGGAACTATATTGAACAAATTAAAAGTTCAAGGACGACGGTGTACATTGAGCTAAATTTTATGGATTATATTGAATAAATTACAAATTCAGAGATCACATCACATATTGAAGAAAAGTTTCAGGACCATTGAAAGAGGCTTAAACGAGACACTTGGGCTTCTGCTTAATGTTTTGCTCTTTTTATTATTTTTTGCAAGCCCGGTTATTACAACATTAATCAGCGTCATAAATCTTTATTATGGGTTATTACGTAACTATGCGGAGTGAGACTGAGGTCTCTTTTTCTTGACCCCTCAAAAAAATAAGAAAAAAAGATTAAGGTCTTTCATTTTTAATCATTGACCAAAAAACGACAAAATGAAGGTATTCTGCATCTCAAGCTCTCTGTTTAAAGTTCAGCTCAGAGCTCTCCGTTCTTTTTTATTATTATTATTTGGTCGGAAAGATCAGTGCTCTTTCGCTGTCCCTTCGAACCAAACTAGCCCCAAATTCAATAAATCTTTTAGGCGAGGGATAACGACATAAATAATTTATAAATTTTAATTTAATATATAATATGATTCTTGAACGTTTAATTTATTTAATATAATTTATGAAATTTAGTCCAATGTGCAATTTGATCTCCGAATTTTCAATTTATTTGATATGATCTTTGAACTTTTTGTACATGTTCAACTTAGTCCATGAGTTATATGAAAATTCAATATTGTCCTTCCATTAATTTAATTTCAGGGATAACAATATATAGCTCATTGACTAAATTAAGCTCAGGGACCACTTTGAACAACATTATATATTGGGCTAAAGTTTAGGGATTATATTAAATAAATTAAAAGTTCATAGACTACATTGTACGTAAAATCAAATTTCATTGACCATTTGTATCATTTTCCTTTTCCCATTCCCTTGCGATGGCATCAAAACCGAAGTAAGACCGAAGAAAGTGCTTAAACGAGACACTTGGGCTTAGGCTTAATTTTTTGCTCTTATTTTATTATTTTTTGCAAAGCCCGGTTATCGAAAATTTAATTGTGCGCATAAATCTTTGTAGGTTATTATGTAATGATAGGATGGGATGGGACATTTAGTTTCTGATACGAGATTTTCATTTTTTTTTTAAACCCAAGAAGAAAAAATAAATCGGAAAGTTCAAAGCGTTCCTCCACTCGTGAGGGGTGGAGGCAGGGAGATCGTTGATATTCTGGATGGGTGGGTGGTAGCCATGCATGGTGCTTCTCGACCGCGTCTCCGATGGACAGTTGAACGAACGACTCATGGGAGACTGCTGCTGCAGAGTTACATAATAAGACTTTTTGTGCTTGCTCTCTTTTTGAGCAAATGCTGACTGAAACTCAGTCAGCATTTGCTCAAAAAGAGAGCAAGCACAAAAAGTCTTATTATGTAACTCTGCGGCAGTCAGCAGTGCCCATAAAAAGAATATCAACGATCTCCCAGCCTTCACCCCTCACGGCGCTATGGATCTGACCTCCATTGTCTCTATCCTGGTCAACTTCATCCAAGTGAAATGCCAGGGGAAGTTGTTTTCGCCCTTTGAAACTCACCCCATCGCCAGCCGCATCGCCATCTGCAGCCTGCTCCTGCATTTCTTGTTGGTGCGTGTCGCTAATCGGGCACCGCTGTCTAGCAGCCGTGCTCCTTCTTGTGATGGAGCATCGCACCTCCTCATCGACATCGCCGGTTTGATATCGGTGGCTTTGCTGGCGTGGTTGCTACTCCACGACTCCTTCCACTCCGTCCCCTGGTTCGTGCTGCTCCTGTTGCTTTCCGCAAATCTGTTGCACGGCCTCATTCAGAAACTTTGGCTACTGTTTTACCGCAAACTCATTCTCATGATTATCCGTGTGGCGTGGTCTCATGTATGGCTCGGTGGAAGAGCGCAGCCACTTTCGCCGCGCTCGGTTGCGGATCTGCGTTTCATGCTGGAAGTCTGAGTGCTGAAGTTGTTATACTGTTCCTGTTGACTGGGTCCACCTTATGTGGGGCCCAGCCAGTACAAACAAAACAAAACAAAGCAAAGCAACAAAAAGAACAAAAAGAAAAGGGGCAGCTTCGTGCGGTCACTGGAGCCCACGGAAAAGAGAGAAAAAGGCCGAGAGCACCGAGAGCGAGAGAACAGGGGAGAAGAAAAGGGGCACATCTTTGCGGTCCCAATTCGAGGGCCAAACATTGTTGGAACTAGCTCAAATTTTAATATGTTATTCGTGAGAACGAGAGTTACGAGTTGATCGGTTTCGTTTGTTGAGAATCTCCTCCGAACTCTTCAATCATGATTAGGGTTTCTCTCCTTTCTTTTATGTAAATTTATCTTTGTGGTGATAGAATAATGTTGAAACATTGATGTTGTACCTCTAGTGTATAACTAGAGAGGAAACTAGTGTGTATCCTACTATTCTTGATGATTAGTAGAACTTTTATGTGTGGGGCGGTCCGTGGTTTTTCCCTCATTGAGTTTCCACGTTAAATCTCGGTGTCGTTGCATTTGTTTCTTTATTATTGCGTAGTTATATTGCTGAAATATCATTGGTTGTTGTTGGAATTAAATCGATTTCAGTCGGTTTAGTTTTTAGGGAGATATTGATCCTGGATTGGTTGAGTTCTTAGAGAATTGTTGCCTGCGGTTCTTCCCAACAAAGTAGTATCAGAGCTAACGTTGATATTCTAGTATTGAATGGAGGAAACTAGTGGCACCATGTTTAAGTTAAATGCCTCGAATTACAACATTTGGAAGCCTCGGATGGAAGACATGTTATATTGCAAAGATTTATTTGATCTTGTTGAGGGTGATGAGGCTAAAGGAAATAAGGAAGACAAAGAATGGAAGCGTATGAATCGGAAAACGGTTGGGTTTATCCGACAATGGATTGATGATAGTGTGTTTCATCATGTTGCTCAAGAAACAAAACCGGACACCTTGTGGAAGAAATTGCAAGATCTCTATGAGAGGAAAACCCCACAAAATAAAACTTTTCTAGTTAAAAGACTTGTGAACTTGAGATATAATGAGGGAAGTAGCATGTTCAAACACAGAGTGAATTTCAAGATGTTGTAAATCAATTGACAAATCTTGAGATTGACTTAGGTGATAACTTGCAAACATGTCTATTGCTTGGTACTCTTCCCGATAGTCGAGATACTTTGGTTGTGGCATTAAATAACTCAGCTCTGTTTGGTGTGCTTTCTATGAGCATGGTCAAAGAAAGCCTATTCAATGAAGAAACAAGGGGAGAAGGCTTGAATTATGCTTCTAAATCGAAGGCACTTGTCACAGAAAACAGGAGAAGAAATCAATCAAGAAACTTCCAGAATTTTGATAAAAGAGGCAAGTTAAGAGGAAAATTGAAGTCTAGGCCGAGGAGGAGTGTGAAGTGCTACAATTGTGGCAAGATGGGACATTATGCAAGAGAATGTAGGTCGCCAAAGAGAGAAAAATTCCATGATAGAAATAAAGATCGAAAGAAAGAAGAAAAGCAAGTTACAACGGCAGTGACATCCGACGGCGATATTGTGTTCATTTGTGATGACACTTGTGTGAACCTTACATGCCAAGACTTTGGTTGGGTTGTTGATTCCAGAGCTTCATTTCATGTCATCTCACAGCGTGACTATTTTACTTCCTATCGCAACGGTGATTTTGGTTGTGTTAGGATGGGAAACAGTGGTGTTTCCAAGGTTATCGGCATGGGGGACGTTCATTTGGAGACCGACGTTGGATGTAGTTTGTTTTTGAAAAATGTAAGACATGTTCCGGATATTGGACTTCACTTGATCTCCATAGGTGCCTTGGATGATGATGGTTATTGCAACATCTTCGGTGACGGCAAATGGAAATTGACCAAGGGTTCCATGATAATGGTTAAGGGTAAGAAGACATGCACTCTTTACACCATGCAAGCTAAGTTGGTCAAGGAAGATGTGAATGTAGTGGAGGACTCCTCAGTTGATCTACGGCATATGAGACTTGGTCATCTCAATGAGAAGGGGCTTGAAACTCTTGCGAGAAAGAATCTCCTACTATTGAAGGAGAAAAATATGAAGGAATGTGCTCATTGTCTTAAAGGTAAGCAACATAGATTCTTATTTCATAGTTCTTCTCCACATACGAAATCAAATGTACTTGATTTAGTTCACATTGATGTTTGCTACATGGATGCTAGAACACTTGGTGGTGCATTGTACTTTGTGACATTTATTGACGATTGTTCTAGAAAAGTATGGGTTGTTGCTTTGAAATCTAAAGACCAAGTGCTTGCGGCTTTCAAACAATTTCATGTCAATGTGAAAAGAGAAACCAGAAAGAAATTGAAATGTGGTCGAGCTGACAATGGTGGTGAATATAGAGGCCTATTTGAAAATTATTGCAAGGATTATAGCATCAAGCTTGAGAAGACTGTTCCAAAAACATCACAACAAAATGGAGTGGCGGAGAGAATGAACCGGACAATTAATGATCGGATTCGGTGTATGCTCTCTCATGCAAAATTACCTAAGTCATTTTGGGGTGAAGCGATGAGAACAGCAATAGACTTGATAAACCTTTCTCCATCAATTCCTCTTAAGGGGGATGTTCCACAAAGAGTTTGGAGTGGGAAAGATGTTTCATATAATTACCTAAAAGTCTTTGGTTGCCGAGTATTTGTGCATGTTCCAAGAGATGAAAGGTCAAAGCTTAATGATAAGTCTAAATAGTGTATCTTCTTGGGTTATGGACATGAAGAGTTTGGCTACAGGTTATGGGATCCAGTTGCAGAGAAAATCATTAGAAGCCAAGATGTGGTATTCTTTGAGTATCAAACCATTGAAGACATTGACAAGCTAGGGAGGCCAAAGAATGCAGCTCAACATTATGTTAGTTTCAGCCTAAGTCCTCCTACCGTATTGGCGAGGAGCCCTCACCAAATCTGGCAAAGGCGGCCCTCACCGGCGAGGGCGACCCTTGCCCAGGCCGCGAGGGTCCAGCCCTCACCGACCATAGCCAAGAAGGAGAAAAGGAAAAAAAAAAGAAAAAATAAATAAAATTTTTAAAATATTATTAATAAAAAGAAATTATATGCAGTTACTAAACGCATTTTTATTCTTTTTCTATTCTAAGAATAGAAATTTTATGCCGTTACTAAATGCCTTTAAATGCTTAGAAATTATTTTTAAAAATAAAATAAAAATAATTATTTCTGAATAAAAATTATTTTCAAGAGCAGAATGTGACCAAATGCTCTCTTGGTTTCTCAAGAAGGTCACAATAGTACTCACTGGTATCATCTAAGATAAACCAAGCGTAAAGTGTGAGTTGATGGAAGTTAATGGCAATTTTTAACTGTAGCGGAAGCCAATCTGCGATGATTAAGATTGCACTGCACACAACCGTAAAAGTCCAACAAGCAAAATTTACCACAGACACTGCATAGGAAGCACGGTTTGGTAGATCTCAAATAAGAAAAGTATATGCTTGTGGAGGTGATGTCTCAAAGTGGGCCTTTCGAAAGTGCAAGGAATGTTGAAGTCGTAGTCACTTTCCGTGCAGTGAAAGACAGAGCGTCGACAATCTTCACAACAAATGTCAACAGCGCTCCTTCCTGATACGAGAAGAAAAAGGATGTGCGGGGTGAACAGGTTGTTGCATAACCGAGGGCACTTCGGCACACGATTTAAGGAGCAGAAAAGAGCAGCTCCGCTCCAGCCAGCGATAGGCTGAACATTTGACGCATTCATCGCAAGCCTTGCATGGATCATCCTTCATATGATAGTTCCAGCGGCAGAGGACGATCGGGCAGTGGAGAAAGAAGAGGCAATCAAGACAACCATAGACCTCGCCTGGTATGTTCTCTTCGCAAGCTTTGCACCTGATTCTGCTTTCGAGCTTCGTGTAGAAGACCAGTGGATGCTGATGATCCAAATGGTTAAAAAACCGAGTCCTTAGCGCCTTCAAATTTTGCGAGCATAGAGTTAAAGCCGCGCAGTCCACGTCAAGGCTGAATTTGCATTCGCTGTGGTAGGAAACCATGGCAGGCCTTACAATTAGCTCCTCCAATTGATCAAAAGCAAGAGAGAGAGATGGTGATCACGGTCCACGGAGAGACGGGTGTTGCATCGCTGTGGGGGATTCGGCCCAGCTTTTGTGGAGAAAGAATATGCACGCATAGCCTCCATAGACCTCCCCCAAGATCGCTTGCCCGCAGGCTTTGTATTTGATTCCACTTTTCATCCCGAGATGATAGAATGTGTAATGACCCCATCCGATGAGAGTGGGAAGTGGTCGCCGAGGCCAGATGGTCTGGACAAGAAGCGGCTCCTAGTAGGCTTCTAAGATGATAAAGGGGGCAGGAATGAACTGAACTATGCATCGAACAAGAGGAGAGCGATTTTGGAATATATATATATATATAAACTAGAATTAACTCACGGAGGCGCCTTTTGACGTATCGGTAAACTTTGCTTTAGAACTTTAAAGTTAAGCGAGCCTAGGCTAGAGCACTACCAGAATGGGTGACTTCTCGAGAAAATATCTGCATGTACACCAAAGGACAAAACCGTGATGCTCGGTATGGGACAGTCCAAAGCGGACAATATCTTGAGTGAATTAAATTCAGGGCGTGACATATGATATCAGAGTGGGACCCCCTTCCAGTAGGTGTGTGGTTTGGGGACGAATCGTGGAAGCTAGTGGGCCTGTAATAACCCGGTCCGACAAAGGCGGGGAGTAGTTACTGGAGCCAAAGGATCTGGACAAAGAGCAGCTCCTGGCAGGCTTTTAGAATGACGAATGGGCCAAGAATGAATTGAACTGTGCACCGAACAAGGGGAAAGCGATTTTGGAATATATATGTGTGTGTGTGTGTGTGTGTGTGTGTGTGTATGTGAAAACTGAAATTAACTCATAGAGGCACCTTTTGACGTAACGGTAAACTTTGCTTTAGAACTCTAAAGTTAAGCGAACCCAAGCTAATGCACTACCAGAATGGGTAACCTCTCATGAAAGTGCCCACCTATATGCCAAATGACAAAACCGTGAGATCCAGTATGGAACGGGCCAAAGCGAACAATAGCTCGAATGAGTTAAATCTAGAACGTCACAGAATGAGAGCGGATGCTCATGAGCATTTGTTGGATGGTCACATTCTGAGAGAATTCTCATCGGGCTTAGTTGTGACTAGGAAGACGAAGCAACATTGGGCCCTATAGTTGTTGATGTTTAGAAAATAACGCCAATGTTTATGGTGGCTCAACCCAATTAGAATAGTATGATATGTATTTATAAGAATGACTAATTACAAAAAGGGAAACATAATTATTGAAATACCCCATAATCCATATAAATTACACATTAATACTCTTCCTCAATCCGAAGTAGGTGTAATAATTGAGAGATGACACGGACTAGGTAGTCCCTTGGTGAAGATATCTGCCAACTGATTCGTTGTGGGCACATAGCGAACATGTAGATCTCCAGAAGCAACTAACTCTCGAACAGAGTGGTAATCCAACTCAACGTGTTTAGTGCGAGCATGAAACATGGGATTGATAGCAAGATAGGCAGCAGAGATGTTATCACAATAAACAATGAGAGAATTATGAAGGGGGGCTCGAGCTGTTGAAGTAAATGACGAATCCAAATTGTCTCAGCCACACATTGAGTGACACACATGATATTTAGCCTTTGTACTAGAATGGGCCAGGGTGGGTTACTTCTTGACACTTCATGAAACAAGATTGATGCCTAGAAAAATACAAAACTTGAAGGTAGACCGTCTAGTATTGGAGCATCCAGTCCAATCTGCATCTGTATAAGCAGTCAATGAAGTGGGAGAACACTGTTTAATAAGCAATTTATGAGTGGAGGTGCTAGCTAAGTATCAATATATACGTTTGACGGCTTGAAGATGAGGTAATTGTGATTGATGCATGAATTGACTAATCAAATTCATAACAAAACTAATATTTGGTCTAATCATAGATACATACTATAGAGTACCAACTATTTGTCCATACAATGGAGAAGGGAGAAGCGGGACCTCGCCATTGTTAGCAAACAAGATAGGCTTCGGGTCTAGAGGACTTTCAACGGTCTTTTCTGACACGGAGAGTAAAAGTAGGAGAATTGAAATAGGACAGATTCTGTCTCTTTTTCACCCAAGAACAAATTATTCGGAAAGTTCGATTAAAGTAAAGACAATGGCGCTGTCCCACTCCATGGCGTGGTGAGGGGTGAATGGCAGGGACGTCATTGATCTTTTTCTATGGAAAGTTCAAAGGACGTGACGAAGGAAGATAGTGACCCCTTTGAATTTCATGTGCCTGCTCGTTCTTATCCCCTTTTCAATAGAGGCAATTTCTCTCTTTTTCTTTATGTTATAAAGCCGCCGAGTTTGACCGAGCCATACTTTTCTTTTTCTTTTTGTCCAACCATTACAGAAACCTCCCAAGACCAAACAATGGGCCTAAACGAGACACCTCAGTGGTAAGAAAACTGGGCAGGATGGGACGTGTAGTTTCATTTGCGAGGTTGGATTTTCGTGGGACAAATCAAGCCTTTTTTAATTAAAAAAAATAAGGTGTTTCCTGAAAGTGACCAAATAAAGGTCTTCTGCATCTTCAGGCTCTCTGTTCAAAGTTCGGTGGTCCTTTTTATTACTGTTAATATCACCAAAAATTTTAAATTATATCATTTATAATATAATTATCTCAAATTATATTTATTATGATATATTTATTTTAATTTTTTTGTGACATTAAAAATTTTAAATTATGCATTTTGCGAGACATCAACCTTATGGTATCGTTCCGTCCAAAATTACGGTTCATTGTCTTCTCCAAGAAAAAATTACGCTGTTCATCGGCTTTGAAGTTACTGTTCATCGTCTCTCGCTCAGCCGAATCTCTTCCGGAGCTCATCATCGCTGCCCATTGCCGACTGGACCTCCGGGAGTTTCTTCGTAGTTGCCGACCATGGCGGCTGCTTGAGCTCGAAGCTTTAAAACCAGTAACATTTACACAGGTCGGCACTTCATGTATTTTCTGGGTATTTCAGGCCATCAGAGAACCGTACCTCCAATGAAGCTCAAAATTCCGATACAAATTCAAAAGCCCCACATCATCAGAACAAGCTTCGAAGAAGCAGACGATGCAAAAACTCAAACTTGATAACAAATCAAGCCACCCACAACACCGCCTCAAGCAGCAAAAAGAAATTTGAGAAAAACCTAAACGAGGAAAACAGTGGGGGCATTTATTAATCTGCGTTCGGAGAAAGATAAAAACTCGTGGTTGATTAAAGGTAGTGATTCTTGATAAGAGCTGAAGCAAGGAATTAGTACCCGAATATCTTCCTTAATGTCGTCCCATCGTCGTCGTCTTCCTCCTCCTCCTCCTCCATCGAGCCCCCATCAATGGCATCTCAGGAGTCGATCTTCGCCCGGACCCGCGCTCTCCTCCACGCCCGCCGCAATCCCCCTCCTCACTTCGTCCAATCGATCACCACCTCCGCCTTCCTATCTCAGCAGCCTCAGCTCTTCGAGCTCGAGCGGTCGCCATGGCCAAGCTTCGAGCACAAGCGGAGTGGCCATGGCCAAGCTTTGAGCTCGAGCGGCCGCCATGGTCGGCAACTACGACGAAGCTCCCGGAGGTCCAGGCGGCAATGGGCAGCGACGGACGAGCTCCGGAAGAGCTTCTGCCGAGCAAGAAAACATTGAACAGTAACCTCGAAGCCGATGAACAGTGCAATTTTTTTCTAGGAGCAGATGATGAATAGTACGATGAAAAGTAATTTTAGACGGAATTATAATGGAAAATAGATACGTTATAAAGTGCATAGTTTTGAATTTTTAGTATAAAAAAAAAATTTAAAATAAATATATCACGATATAATTTGAAATTTTTGATATCACAAAAAAATTTAAAATAAATATAACATAAATAATGTAATTTAAAATTTTTTTTGCGTATTAACCCTTGTTATTATTATTATCCTTATATCATTTACTCGGAAAGTTCAGCATCGCCTCTCTCTCTCTCTCTCTTCTAACCCACCCAAGTAGAAATTAATCGGAAAATTCAAAGGCCGACCCACCACTCCATGGCGTGGAGAGAAAAGGAGCCGCCCTCGACGTCGACACTGCCGTTCCCCGAAACTTCCTTATTCCCATCACGAGGTTGGCGCAAGTCTCCGTGCATGGATTTCGCATTAGGTCTATCATGGACCCGCCACTGACAACGAACCGTGTATATTTAAATGAAAATGCAACATCAAGGGAAAGGATGCACGACTCTTTGGCGCGGGGGCTTCCCGGAAGCTTCACCTCCACCCAGCACATGCAAAAGCGGGAAATCCCTTTTTTTTTTTTTGGTTCTTTTTTGTCCTTTTTCAGCGCACTCCGGTCCCCTCAATATATACTTCAGGACGGGGGGAGCGTTTGCTCTTTTGGCCATCATGCCTCGAGCCGTAGTCCTCACACCCCGCCATGGATCTTACCTCCATCGTCTCTATCCTGGTCAACATCATCCAAGTGAAATACCAGGGGAAGTTGATTTCGCCCTTCGAAACTCACCCCATCGCTATCGGTGTCGCCATCTGCAGCCTGCTCCTGCATTTCTTGTTGGCGCGTGTCGCTGATCGGGCACCACCACCGTCTAGTGGCCCTGCTCCCGCTTGTGATGGAGCATCATCGCACCTCCTCATCGACGTCGCCGGCTCGATATCGGTGGCTTCGCTGGCGTGGTTGCTGCTCCGCGACTTCTTCCGCTCCTTCCCCTGGTTCGTGCTGCTCCTGTCGGTTTCCGTATATCTGTTGCGCGGCCCCATTCGAAAACTTTGTCTGCGGTTTCACCGCAAACTTGTTCTCGGGATTATCCGCGAGGGGGGGCGGTCTCGTCTATGGCATGGTGGAACAGGAACCGCCGTGGACCTGCGTTCCACGCTGGAAGTCTGAGTGATATGACCGCTTTAAAAGAAATGATAACTACTTTAGGAAGCTTTTAGCCAAAAAAAACAAAAAAGAAAAAAGTACTTTAGGAAGCTTCGGTGGTTTAGTATAAGATATAGAATATGCAGTTGTTTCCAAACGTGACGTCAGTCATTGCGATGATGCTTATTTATTATTTAACCAATTACAAGTGGACACGTGTCAAAAAAATTAAAAGCCCCTCAATCAAGCCTCTATTTCTCTTTTCCTCTTTTTCCATCTGCAGCCACGAGCCCGACCTCCGCACCTCCTTCCGCCATGGCCACCGGCGGAGTCGGAGTTGTCGGCGCCGCATCTCCCCAGTTTGGCCCGTCTTCTCCGCCGCCCAGTGCCTAACTTCCAGATCTGGCGGCGGCGGACTGAATTTGGTCAGCAGAGAAGCCATGGCTGGAGCTGATCTCTCTCTCCTTCCACCCCTCAACAGAGAATCATGGATTGAAATGCGTATGCCTCGTCTGGAGCCTAGGCCATGAGAGTTGACGGTTTGTTCACATGCGACAACGGAGAGAGACACGCGGAGGTCGACGAGCTTCTTGATCTGGAACCGTCGTCTCTTGGCCATGGCTCCGGATCTGGAATCTTGGCCGTGAGCCCGCTGCTTTGCGTCTCCAAATCTGCAGCTCAGCCGCCGGGACGACGGAAAGGGTGGACGCGGTGGTCGATCGTCGCTCACGGCCATGGCTCCAGATCTGGAGTCTTGGCCACGAGCCCACTGCTCTGCATCTCCTAATCTACCGCTCAGCCGTCGGGACAAGGTCCATGGCCGACCGCTGCTCTACATCTTCATATCTGCATCTCGAGTCTTGGCTCATATATGGCTACCGGCGGCGACCTCAACACCTTTGCAGCGGACCGTGGTGGCCACGGTGGGGGCGAGTGCTCAAGAAGAATGGTGGTAGCGGCGGCTTGGGCGGTGGGGATAGCCAATGTCAGCGGAGCGGACGGTGAAGATGGAGGGAAAGAGAAAAAAAATTAATTTTTTTTTAAATTTCAGATCAATGTCATGTTTCAAGTTTTAATATAATATCAGCAAATAAGCACACCGACGACGAGGGGCATGCAAATTGCTGAATATTTTCTCACGTAGAGTATAAGAGGCACTTGGGGTTTTCTTCTCTTTATCTGAAGCTCATAAGGAGTCCCATAGCCTTCAGCATCAAACTATGTCCCGACCATAAGAAACGAAAACACGGAACAAGTACAATCCACCAATGTATCTTTCCTATTCCAAGCCGTGAATGGTGATGCACCTTGTACCAACTAAATCCGATTAGGCTAGGCTAAGCCCTCAATAGAAATTGGGATCTTTTGTTATCGACGGGATCGAAGATGCCTCAACAATTATTACAACGAGAAGAATGGTCGTTTCTAGTAGCCATACAAAGTAGAAATTGTCCTTGAGCTTAAAGCTTCTGATCTCTTTGGAAACATTGCGAGTGCTGCAGATTTCCTTCTTTCCTGGCGAATCTCTTTGTAGCTTTCCGTTTGGCTAGCGGATCAATATGTGTCATCTTACATTCTTTGCCAGTATACTATGGTTTTGCTCATATATCCGTATGAACTGGGATAAATAGTTGCCTTGGAGATGCGAGCACAGCTGCTATTTCGAAAGCTTTGTTCTAATATCATTCAGTGAGCCAAATCAAAATGAAATATGTAAGCTTTTTCATCTCTGTCCCGTGCACACAATTACTGCTTACTAGCTATTCCGATGAGAATATAGTTTTAGTTCGCCGTTGCAGAATGAGAGTGGTTACATCATATAGTCTTCATTTTACCTCTGAGAGGTGACGACTAGATCTTTGGTGTAGCAAATGCGTCAACTTGCAATCAAAGACTACGCTGTCTCACTGGCTGATTGGTTTTTGGCCGGGAGCTTGAATTGTTGCTTCAGTCGGACACTCAAGTTGCCTGGGCCGAGGTGAGAAAAGAATGCTGAAATGTAGATTCTTTTTTTTTTCGGGAGGCTTTGGTTCAATATATCTGAATTTTGGTTGACTGTAGATGTTAGAACCGAACTAGTCCCATCTTCACGTGCTAAAGAATTTACAGTTCATGTATGCAAAGCTAGATAGATAGTATGTAGATGCTCGAAACATGTACAAACTACACACATCTGATGTTTGTATTTGTGGAAATAATTAGTGTAGACACCTATTTTTGAATTGCCCAAAATTAATTATACAAAATTTAGGAGTTAATTTTCTTTAATTCCTAAAACAAAAAAATATTTCAATTTAAATGCATTGCATATAGAATTAGGCATTTTGCATTAATATGGCTATTAGAGTAAACATAAAAAAAATTAGATTAAAAAATAATAATAATAATATCGAGTCAGTCGGGGCCGGGCCAACCCGGCCTGTTTCTTTCCCCGCGCAGGCCTCCGGCCCACTCCCTTTCTTTTCCTTTTCTTTCTTTCTCCCCCCCGCGCGAGCCTCCGACCCGCTCCCTTTCCTTCTCTTTTCTTTCTTCTCCCCCTCACGCGGGCCTAGCCCGTTTTTCTTTTTTCCTTTTCCTCCCCCCCGCGCGGCGGGGCCTGGCCCGGCCCAGCCTTTCCTTCTTTCTTCCCCCCTGCGCCGGTCGCTTTCTTCTCCCCTGTTCGCCTCTGTTCATGACGTCACGCCGATGCACGGCGGCGCCGCTCCTCGCCGTCGCTATTTGGCCAGAAGAAGGCCAAGAGAGCACGCCGACGGGACTGGCATTAATTGCCAGTCCCGTCCTCCCCGTTTTCCCGGCTTCCCTTATCCCCTCCTCCCTCTCGGCTCCCTGTTCTGCTTCACCGTCAGAGCCCCCCTCCCTGCACCGGCCTACAATGGCCACAAAAGTCCTCGATCGGCGTAGGCCGGTGCAGGCCGTCGTCACGCCGACGCACAGGGCCACCGTCGCCGCCTATAAAAGTCCAGAGAGAGAGAGAGAGGGCCGATCGGCCAATTTTGGAGAGAGGCCCGGTTGGCCACTTTTGAAAGAGAAAGAGAAACAGAGAGACATAGAGAGAGAAACAGAGGAGAGAGAGGAGCCTCGGAGGGTCTTTAGGTCCCAGCCGGCCTCGCCGTCTCCAGCAAGCCGATCGGCAATCCCCGAAGTACCTCCCGGTCGGTCACAGAGAGAGAAACAGAGGAGAGAAAGACTGAGAGAGAAGAGAGAGAACAAAGAGGGAGAGGGAGCAAACCGAGATCACGCTGGAGCCAAAGGAGAACCAGCAGTGGTCGTCGACGCCTTCAGACTAGCCGGAAATCACCCCAGACCCGCCGACGACCGGTGAGCCCCACGGCCGAGAGCCTCCTCTGTTTTCCCCTGTTCACGGACACGGCTTGGCCGGGACCCGTGCCGGCCGTTTCACACAAATCCCACCCAATACCGTCTCTAGTCCCAGTCCTTAGTCGCCATTGGAGGTGAACCGAAGCCGCTGGAGCCGACCGTGCCGCCGAAGGAGGTCGAAATCAGCTGATTTCTACTGCGCACACCCAGTGTTCGACAAAATGCCTCAACGAGGCCGGTTTGTTGTTCCGTCGCCGGCCGGCGAACGGCGGTCCGACGGTGGCTCAGGTGAGTGGTACAGCCCAGGGGCGGCCCTAGTCGGACGATTTGGGGGCGGCGCTGGCCTGGGCCGGCCGGCGGATGGCCAATTTTGGCTTCGCCGGCGTTCCCCCCCCCCCGGCGGGTCTGCTTGTTCGGGTCGGATTCGACCCGAATCAACAGATCCGACCCGGTCAACGACCGGGTCGGATCCATTGACTCGGGTCAGTTCCGACCGACCCGGATCAACAGATCCGACCCGAGTCAACGCCCGGGTCGGATCCGTTGACCCGGGTCGGTTCCGGCCCGATCTGGACTGATCGATCCGACCCGCGTCAACGCCTGGGTCGGATCCGTTGACCCGGGTCGGATCCGACCCGACCCAGTTTAATATTATATTATTATATTATTTTTTTATTTTAAAAAAATTAATTAAAAATTTAAATATTTAAAAAAATTTAAAAAAAATTTAAATTTAAATTTATTTTTATTTTATTTTCTTCGGTATTATTATTATTTTTTCCTGAAAAAAAAATAATAAAAAATTTTTTTTTTAAGAAAAGTTTTTTTTTATTATGTGGGTTATCTAAGTGTTTTAATCCATTGTTGTATTATTATGCATGTTATTGTCTTGTTTA
Source organism: Syzygium malaccense (assembly GCA_031216405.1). Classification (NCBI taxonomy): domain Eukaryota; kingdom Viridiplantae; phylum Streptophyta; class Magnoliopsida; order Myrtales; family Myrtaceae; genus Syzygium; species Syzygium malaccense. The sequence continues at coordinate 7,255,504 of CM062256.1, read as the reverse complement.
AATTAGACAAGTCTAAGTTATGCGGTAGTATTTTGCATGTTATTTTTATTACCGTTGCGTTGTTATTATGCATGTTTTTTATACAATTGCATGAGCTGTTGCATTTTTTGAATGTCATCTGACTTAGTTAAGATTAGAACCTTAGGCTGCATGAATTATTGTGTTCCTGGCTGCTGATCGTTTATGATTATGCACTCGCTTGATCACCTCACATGTTAGGAGAAAGGTCCTAAAATCAATCCAAATTGCCTGACAAATATTTTCATGAAATGAACAGGGTAAAAAGGTACCGAAAGGGCATTAGTTATTTAACTAATGTAATCAAGTCCCCGAACCCAGTTAATCTCTGGTTCGTAGGAATAGGGTGATTCTCCCGTCACCCTATTTGGGTTTCTAGTCGACCTACCCCAAATCGATTAGTGGCGACTCCTTGGTATAAACCACTTGCATGTTAAAAAATTTAAACCCTAAGTCGCGATATGGTATGGGCTTGGGAGAGCCCGAGTTAAGTCCTGAACCTAGACTTAGCACGTACCAGGCGAGCCCTCTTTCTTTTTGCATGTCGTCCGATGAAAAGACTCGGGAGGTCGGTCGCGACAATTAGACCAGCAAGCTTCCTGACAAGTTGATTGATAATCAAATTATGCATCCCAATGTTAATGCACCGATTCATAACATAGAGCACACAAGTCTTGCAGTTCAAAATTATGATATTTATCTGCTTTTGCTGCAGAGAACAGCAATCTTGGATGTCGACTGTAGCAGTGAGTCCAATTGACTTGCCTAAAGGTGTTCTCCTGACTCCCGAATTCTTTTCATCTTGGTAAGTGCCTCCCCAACTCTGCAACTACATGCACTTCACTTGCGGCTTTTGGAGACCAGCATCGCACGTCTTTTCTTGAGTATGTCCAATTACGTGCTCATTCTTTCCAATTTTTCCTGCAGAGTTGCAATTTTTTTCATCTAGTTCAGCAATAGCAGGGTCTTCAGGTACGCCCACTATTCCAGCAACCTGTATTAAACACCTTTTGGTATCAGCGAATTTTCTGTTGATTATTACTTATTGTGGAGGATGAGTCTTTATATATGATGTTAGAAAGGAACATGGCTATTCACCACATCACATGGCAGCATCTTGTATCCATTTGTTAGCTAAAGTCTGTTTAGCAAGAGAGCACTTCTGCGATGAAAGCGCACCGTGGGTAAAACGCATTGGATATGAGTAATCAATGGGCGGCAGCATTCATTGCAGTCGTAAGCACCTAGATTCGTGTCCCTTATCTTTTTGCAAAGAAAACAATAGTACTACTCACTGGTAAAATCTTCGATGAACAAACCGTTAAGTGTGAGTTGATGGAAGTTAATGGCAATCTTTTACTGTAGTGGACAGCAATCTGTGATGATTAAGATTGCACTGTACACAACCGTAAGAGTCGAACCTACAGAATTTACCACAGACGCTGCATAGGAAGCACGGTTTGGTAGATCTAAACTAAGCATGGTTCTGTCCCCTCCGCATTCCATAGTCAAGGGTGAGTCCCATGCGTTAGTTTGTGTATTGCGGTCTCACTAATCCCTACAGATTCCTGTAGGAGGCCCAAATCATTTCCATTTTAATTTTCATGTGGGTTCCTTCATCATTTGATATGAACTTGGAAGTTGATTTTCTTCTCAGGTTTATCTACAAGCCTGAATGCTTGTTGTGGAAAACGATTACCAGGAGAGTTATCATAATACCAAGTCAAATAATGAAGCTATGCGTGTGATCTACAGTATAACTTAAGAATGCAGGACTGTCAAATGCTTCTGCTAACTCGTTAGCAGATACTTCAAATTGTTTCCTTTAAGTGGAGTGCAGATGTTACTGAAGAGATTGAAAATACTTTGACAATTATCACAACGAGGAGGATGGGGAGATGTTTCATTGTTTGTTTCAAGGTTACCTAAGATCCTACTAGACCACAAGATTTGGAAGTCTTTTCTTTACTGAAAAGAGAAAGAGAGACGTTCATGAAAAATGGCATTTTTACTAGCATTTTCAGATATTTACTCTTCATTATCACATTGCCATGTGTCAAACGTTGTTGTATGGTCGTTTGTAGTTGCGAAAATAAAGTCGAAAGTGTTCTTGAGGTTAAAGCTTCTAAATTCTTTGAAAACATGACGAGCGTCACAATTTTGCCTTTCTTTTTTCTGGTGAATCTCTTTGTAATTTTCTGTTTGGCCAGTGGATCTACATATGTTATTTTACAGACTCTTTACTGGTATACAATGGTTTTGCTCATTTATCCATCTGAACTAGGATAAATAGATTCCTTGGAGACACAAGCACAGCTGCAATATCAGAAGCTTTGTTCTATCGTCATAGAGTTATCCAAATCAAAATGAAAAATGTCAGTTTTTTCATCTCCGTCCCGTATGCGCGGGTACCGCTTACTAGCTATTCTGATGATAATTTTATTTGAGTTTGTGATTGCAGTATGACAGAGTGGTTACATCATACAGCCAGCATTTTACCTCTGAGAGGTGACAACTAGATCTTTGTTGCGGCGAATGCGTCAACTTGCTTAAGCAAATAAGATTTCTATAGGCAGCGACTTCCTTTGTGGTATATCCTGTATGTATCGGGAAGCTCTTGGATCTGAATAATGCAATCTAAGACTATGTTGTCTCTCTGGCTGATTGGTTTTCGGCCAGGAGCTAGAATTGTTGCTTCAGTTGGAGATTCAAGTTGCCAGGGCCAAGGTGAGAAAAGATTGCTGAATTTTTTCCTTTTGGAGGCTTTAGTTCAATATAACTGAATTTGGGTAGACTGCAGATGTTAAAACCGAACTTTTCCCGTCTTCATGCGCTGGAAAAAGAATTTACAATTCATGAATGCAAAGCTAGATAGATAGTATGCAATAGCTTGAGACTAGTCCGTGCAAACTACACACATCTGATATTCGTTTTCGAGGAAATAAAAAGACCAGCAAGCTTCCTGACAAATTGATTCATAATCAAATTATGCATCCTTATGTTAGAACTCCAACTCATAACATAGAGCACACAAGTCTTACACTCAAAAATATGATATTTATCTGCTTTTGCTGCAGAGAATAACAATCCCGGATGTCAAGTGTTAGCAGTGATTCCGATTAACTTGCATAAGAATGTAAGTTGAAACATCAAACAGAATGGTGATCTCCTGCCTCCCCAATTCTTTCTTCTGGATAAGTGCCTCCCCAACTCTGCAACTACATGCACTTTGCTTGCATCTTTTCGAGACCAACATTGCACTTATTTTTTTGAGCACCTTCAATTGTGTGCTCACTCTGTCCACTTTTTCCCGCAGAATTGCAAGTTTTTCATCTAGGTCAGCAATAGCAGGGTCGTCAGGTACTTCCATTACCATAAAATTTTATTTGTATTACCGTATTTTCTGTTGATTATTACTTATTGTGGAGAATAAGTCTATATATGATGTTAAAAAAAGAAAAAAGAACAGGGCTATTCATCACATCACATGGAAGCATCTTGTATCCATTTGTTGGCTAAAGTCAGTTGAGTGAGAGAGAACTTCTGTGATAAAAGTATCTCTTGGGTAAAACGCATTTAATATGAGTAATCGATGGGCAAGGGCATTCTTCACAGACGGAAGCACCCAGATTCAGGTCTTTTTTCTCTCAAAGGTTATATTAGTACTCAACGGCATCACATTTGATGAACGTAGCATAGAGTGTGAGTTGATGGAGCTTATGGCGATCTATTATTGCTGGTGGTTACTGTGGAAGGCAATCATGATTGACATTGAGATTGCACTGGACACAGACGTAAAAGTAGAATGTGCAAAATTTACCAGACACTGAATGGGAAGCGCGGGTCAGTAGATCTAATATAAGAAAGAGTATATGCTCGTGGAGGTGATGTTTTAAAGTGGGCCCTTCAAAAGTGCATGGAATGTTGAAGTCAAAGTCGAATTCTGCGCAGCATAAGACAGCGTCAGTGCTCAGCGTAATACATGTGTCAGTGAGCGTTCCTTCCTGATACGGGAAGAAGTGGATGTGTTCAGCACATGATTTATGGAGCAGGAAAGAGCAGTTCTGCTCCAGGCAGTGACTGGCTAAACCTATGACATATATTCATCACAAGCCTTGCACGCACCATCCTTCATATGACCCAGCTCCAGAGGCAGCAGATGATCGTGAAATGGAGAAAGAACAGGCAATCCAGACAAGCATAGACCTCACCTAGTGTTGAATATATGTCTCGAGTTTAAGCCTGAAGCGAAAATCTGAATATTCCGAATTAATATTTTGCGGACATCCGAAATCGAGCAAAAAAAGAAATATCTTAAATTTACTTTCCTAATTGATGTTGGAGTTTACGGCTTGAACAAGAAAAGTCCAACGTGGCTTTTAATTCAGATCATGACTCGGTCAACTCTTGGGCACATATAATATATTCTACTGTGGGCACACTTGAAAAGAAGAAGTTGAAGAGTGCAGAGTGTGGTCTTCGTGCCGCCCTTGTCCAGAGAAGTCTTGAAGCGCCACGGTTGACTGTCGAGTGCTTGGTATGGATTTATCTCTCTGGGATTTTGTTCATAGAATTACACTAAAAGTTGAAGTGTTCGTAGCGAGTAAATCTTGTGATAAGATTTGTGTATAATTATTTTGCGAGATTGAGAGATTATTTCGTGAGGAATTGCGGGGCTAAACACTGCGTGAGCTATTGGATGTAATTGGGGCTTGAGAAACACCGAGAGTGTTTGAGTGACTCGAGTGTGGTTGTAATCTCCATTGTATCGCTTGATCTATAGTGGAATTCCGTGCTGCTCTCCCCATGGACGTAGGTCACTATGACCGAACCACAAAAATCTGGTGTCCGATTTATTTTCTTATTCTGTCAATTTTACTGTTCGATTGCTTGGCTTCCGCAACACCTAGTTTGTTCTATTCACAAGCTTCCCACTCAATTCTGGTTTCAAGCTTCACGTGGAAGGACACCAGTAGATGCTGATGGGCGAAATGGTAAAAAAAATTAGCCTTTCTCGCACAGTACATGTGAAGGTTGAAACTGCATTCGCTGCCGCAGGAAACCATATGGCAGGCAATACATTGGAGGTCTACCGATTGATCAAAAGCAAGAGAGAAGGGTGATCATGGAGAGACGGGCGTTTCATCTCTGGGGGAGATTCGGCGCAGCGCTTGTGGAGAAAGAATATGCAAGAGTGGCATCAACAGACCTCCTCGCAGGCTTTTGCATTTGATTCTACTTTTCATCCCGATATGATGGGATGTGAGCGGATGCTTAGGAGCAAAATGTTGGATGGTCACATTCTCAGAATCCTCATCAGGCTTAGCTGTGACTAGGCAGACCAAGCAATATTGGGTCATGCAGTAACCCTCATCACACGCATGGCAACTCCAACGATCCTCCTCATCGTCTCCTACTAGGTGTTCAAGCGGGGGCAGCGGGTGAAACGGGTGTTCTCGGGCGGACAGCATGCTAAATCCAGCATGACTCATTAAAGAATCGACACAGCTCGCAGCAGTAGGCTGAGCTGCGGATTGGAGACCAGCACAAGAAACATTCCAAGCAAGTACAACCTTCGCTCAGGATTCGGAGATTCAATGCATGATCACCAAGGCAAATAGGAAATGGTAAAAGCGTTTTGAATGGAGTTATAGATGCTGAGTGATATCAACACGAAGCAAATAGGGTGAAATGAATTGTACCCTACTCTCATATTATTTGATGTTGTATTTACGTGCTAATTTGTACAATTTGTTTATTTTATTTATGCTTTAATGCAATAGTTAATAAACTAAAGTGTCCTATGAAAAGCTTCATATCATGTTCGTTTAGAGTCAGCTGCAATAATAATATAATCTTCCATAAATTAACTAATAAATAAAACTCCAAACATTGTATAAGGTCATAAAAGTGCATTCACCTTTGGCAATTCTATAAATTGATTAGAAAGTTCTTATCCAACTTACTATAAAAGTAACTTACTTAAGACAATATTGAGATAATAGCTTTATAAATTGTTAAAATGGATGTAACACGACATAACGTAATACTCTATAAAACTCAATTCACCTATTTTGAATCTTATGAGTTTTTTCATTTATTAGTCAATCGCATTTATCTGTAAAAGTAATGTTTACATTTGCTATTAAATACAATTCGTACAAATACTATGGACCAATAGATTTTTTTTTTGGTAAAAAAAAATCTACTACTTTTCTAGTGATCAATTTATCTATAAATGTACATGTTCTACAGCACTCTTAAATTCCACATTATCGAAAAAGAGCCACGTATAACATGATGCTTTGTAAGCTATGTCGATAAGGTTCACAAAAGCATAGTTGTTGTTATAGCTAGCAGGTATCACCTAGAGGAGGGGCGAATAGATGATACAAGTGATTTTTATGAATTTAAAGCGGAAACGATTTATAAACAGTAAAATCTAAACAATGTTCAGATTTTGAATGTGCTAATATACAGTGTAAACAATATAAAAGAAGATCAGGGATAAAGAGAACTGCACACAAAAAGTTATAGTGGTTCACCTTAGATCAAACCTACATTCACTCTCCCACGCTGACAGCCTACTGGCTGGGTTTCACTATGTGATCAAAAGAATTACAGGATCTGAGTGATATCACTCGGTGAATAATAGAACTTTCTATCTCACACAATCACTTTTACAGAGTATCCCTCAAAATCTCAGTATTTAGCTCAAGAAAGACAAGTAATAGAATCGAAATAAGCTCAGACTTTGGATTTGTTGATTCTCAATTTCGTTCTGTACCTTCTGCTTCTCATTGGTCTCCTTTTATATTCCTTCACTTCCAAACTAGTCGTTGGACAGTCTTCATATGATCATTTTCCAATCTTCACCTTGGACAAATTTGTATAAAATGGATTGAGTAGCCGTTGGTTGACAAAATTCGAATCTCACTAAATTTGATCGTCCATACAATCAGAATCTTGGTTTTCATAAGTAGAATTTTATCCGCTGTGATATATACTTGTCATAATGTTTGATTATCAATCAATTAGGCTTAGATTGAGTCAATCAAAACTTTCCTTTTGTGAAATCCATGCCAGATCACTAGCTGTTATGCTTTATTCTGAATAAATTCTGAGCCTGAAGAATTTCTTATTCTTACTTTACGTTCAAAACCTGAGTCAGCGTAGGTCTTTAGTAAAGTCTAAGTTCTTCAAAAATAGAGTTTGAAGATCCCTGACATCTTAAGAAAAAGATTGAATGTCTATTTCAATAGAGTCTGAACTTCTCATTCTGAACCTTGTAGAGTCTAAAGATTTTCTTCTGAACCTCGTAAAGTCTGAGCGTCCAGAAAATTAATTTATCTTGAAGTATTAAAGTTGCTACTTCCAAAGTATATATACCTAGATCAAAATACTTCAAAGGACATATCAGATTTACAAGATTAATATGGATAGTTTTATCAACTACAAAATGTATTAGGAAATTTCCTCAACAGTTGTAATTAAACTCGTAATTTTCTTTTAAATCTCTGAATAAAACTCGATTTCATTATCAAAAACTAAAAAATGATCCGCATTGGTTATCCTTGAAAACATTATAGATATATACAACCTACGACTTCAGCTAGTTAAACTGAATTTTAGATCCAAAGGTCAAAAGTTGGGGTTTGCACAAACTATGAAGACGAAGACCCAGGAGAACATTTCTAGAAAGAACAAACAAAACAGAGATGTACTCTTCCGAGAAATTATAAGTAAACCTGTCCCAATAATAGAATGAACTACATTTGGAAAAAGGAAAACCAGAGCTGTGTAGAGCTTTATATCAATTCGTTCTGGGAAGCCGTTCTATTCTAAACTAACTTTACTGGGAACTGGAACAGTCAGATTGTGAACCAAATTCTACCAGTACAAATTCTTTTGCTGCTACCGTCAGCTAAGTCATCCAAAATGCAAAACCATCTGGATAAGGTACAGCAACAAAGTATCTCTACAGGTTGGTGACACCTGGAAAGCAGGCTAAATTAGACAACCGGAAAATATTGCACGGTCTAAACCCACATAATTAACGGTTCAAATGATATAGGTTACATAGTCTGTTGATCACGCAATCAAACTAGTCTATATTCAAGCTTAAATCAACCAATGCTACTCTACAAGCAAGGCGAACATCTCCAAGTTACATGAGCACGCATCTACTTCGTTCGACTGAGGGGAGGCGAATGCGGAACTGAAAGCTCCAGGGCGTAGTGAGGGGTGAAGACAGGGACATCATTAATGCTTTTTTATGGATGAAAGGTTGCAAATTCGTCGTCCCATTTTATTTTTTTTGGCCTAATACCCTAAAAAACCTTCAATTTTAACTTTTGTCCCTCCGACCAAAAAAAAAAAATTTGTCCCAATATTACCTTTTGTCTCATAAAGAAACTTTAGCTTGGGTCATGTTCCAATTCTACCATAAACTTTTTTTGTCTCATAAAAAACCCTTAACTTTAGGTCATGTCTCAATTCTATCCTAAACTTTTTTTGTCTTATGAAAAGCCCCCAACTTTAGGTCTTGTCCCAAATTTACCGTCCAATCCCAATTTCGCCCTAAAAATTTTACAGTTTTATAAACAATCACAAATTTTTACTTGAGTCACAAGTTTGTCCCCTTCAACATTCCGCTCAAAATTTCTCGTTGATAATCAAAAGATGGAAAACTCCCAAGTATGAGCTGTTCGTGCATCCCAAGCGCGAGCTCTCCGACCTTGAGAGAAGGAACATGCCCAAGCACAAAAAATCGAAGACAGAGTGCAAAATCACTAAGGGCAATTTTGGTAGAGGGTTAATAGAAAGCAAATTTGGAACTTAAGTAAAAGTTAGTGATTTTTTATAAGACAAAAAAAATTTGAGTGAAATTGAAACTCGACCTAAAGTTTTTTATGAGACCAAAAAATAAGTTTAGGGTAGAATTGGTATTGGTCCTAAAGTTGAGGGTTTTTTATAAGACAAAAAAAGTTTAGAGTAGAATTGGAACTGGATCTAGAATTAAGGATTTTTTATGCGACAAAAAAAAGTTGAGAATAGAATTAGGACAAGACCTAAAGTTGGAGGCTTTGTATGAGACAAAAGGTTGGAGATCTTTTAGGATATTAGCCCTATTTTTTTTATGGGATGTTTTTTTAGGGTTAATACCACGAAAAACCCAAAACTAGCACACCTGTGATAAATTTACCTCAAAATAATTTTTTGACCACAAAAAATCCCAAACTGGTACATCTATGACAAATTTACCCCAAACTAATTTTTCAATCACAAAAAACCCTAAACTGATTCATCTATGACAAATTTACCCTCCGTTAGTTTCCGTTAAATTTTACTATCAAATTACTAAGTTTGATGACACGTGGTAGTTGACGGATATATCAGTTTGAGGTTTTACCCCTCTATTTGTTACAAGTTTACGAATTTTTTATTTTTCGTGATATTAATTCAATTTAACGGAGGGTAAATTTGACATAGATGTACCAGTTTAGGGTTTTTGTTGGTTAAAAAATTAATTCGGAGTAAAATTATTACAGATGTATCAAATAGGGTTTTTTATAGTCAAAAAATTAGTTTGGGGTAAAATTATTATAAGTGTATCAATTTGGAGTTTTTCGTGATATTAATCTTTTTTTTATAGATGGAAAGTTGGGAACGAATTGCAATTTTTAATGGGATATTTTTTGGATGATTTGCCATGAGGAATATGCACGGCAATTTCTCATGGCATATCCCCATGGCAAATTCGGCCCCGTCCAAAACTTTCCACATCTAAAAAAAAACATCAACGGTGTCCCTGTCTTCACCCCTCGCCACACCATGGATCTGACCTCCATTGTCTCTATCCTGGTCAACATCATCCAAGTGAAATACCAGGGGAAGATGATTTCGCCCTTTGAAACTCACCCTGCCGCCGTCGCGGTCGCCATCTGCAGCCTGCTCCTCCATTCCTTGTTGGTGCACGCCGCTAATCGGTCACCACCGTCTAGCTGCCCTGCTTCTTCTTGTGATGGAGCAACGCACCTCCTCATTGACTTCACCGGTTCGGTATCGGTGGCTTCGCTCGCGTGGTTGCCGCTCCATGACTCCTTCCACTCCGTCCCCTGGTTCGTGCTGCTCCTGCTGCTTTCCGTGAATCAGTTGCGCGGCCTCATTCAGAAACTTTTGGCAGTGGTTATACGGTGAACTTGTTCGCATGATTATCCGTGCAGCGCGGTCTCCTGTGTGGCATGGTGGAAGAGCGCCAACACATTTGCCACGCACGGTCGTGGGTCTGCGTTTCATGCTGGAAGTCTGAGCGCCGTAATTGTTCAACTGTTCCCTGCTTGGAAAAACTAATCTAACCACTTTAAAACAAATAATAAGTACTTTGGGAAACTTGCTAGTTTTGTATAAGAGGCACTTGGGGCCTTCTTCTCTGCATCTGAAGCCCGTAAGGAGTCCCCAAGCCTTCAGCATCAAATTATCTCCCGACCATAATGAGAAAGGAGAACAGGGAACAAGTACAAAACCACCTGTGTATCTTTCCTATTCCTAGCTATGAATGGTCATGCACCTTGTAGCAACAACATCTAATTGAGATAGGCTAAGCCCACCAAAGAAATTGGGATTGTTATTGAAGAGATCAAAGATACCTCAACAATTATTACGACGCGAAGAATAGTCGTTTCTAGTAGCCATATAAAGTAGAAATTGTTCTCGAGGTTAAAGCTTTTGACTTCTTTGAAAACATTGCGAGTGTTGCAGATTTCCTTCTTTTTCTGGTGAATCTCTCTGTAGCTTTCTGTTTGGCCAGCAGATCAATATGTGTCATTTTACATTCTTTGCTAGTATACTATGGTTTTGCTCATTTATCCTTATGAATTGGGATAAATAGATACCTTGGAGATGCGAGCACAGCTGCAATTTCAAAATTAACATCGTTGAGTGATGCAAATCAAAATGAAAGATGTCAGCTTTTTCCATCTCTGTCCCAGATACACCATTACTGCTTACTAGCCACTCCGATGATAATATAGTTTTAGTTTGTCATTGCAGAGTGAGAGAGGTTACATCATATTGTCTTCATTTTACCTCTGACAGGTGACGACTAGATCTTTGCTGTGGCAAATGCGTCAACTTGCAACCTAAGACTACGTTGTCTCACTGGCTGATTGGTTTTTGGCCAGGAGCTTTAATTGTAGCTTCAGTCGGACATTCAAGTTGCCAGGGCCAAAGTGAGAAAAGAATGCTGAAATGTAGATTTTCTTTCGGTAGGCTTGAATTCAATAACTGAATTTTGGTTGACTGTAGATCTTAGAACCGAACTTTTCCCATCTTCTTGCGCTAAAGAATTTACAGTTCATGTATTCAGCTAGATAGATAGTACGCAGATACTCTAGACACGTCTGTACAAACTACACACATCTGATGTTCCTATTCGAGGAAATTATTGGACCGGCAAGCGTCCTGACAAGTTGATTCATAGTTTGATTATGCATCCCATACTGATTCATAACATGGAGCACACAAGTCTTGCACTTCAAAAATATGACATTTATCTGCTTATACTGCAGAGAACAACAATCTTGGATATCGACTGTAGCAGTGAGTCCAACTGACTTGCTTAGGAACGCAAGTTGAAACATCAAACAGAAAGGTGTTCTCCTGACTCCCGAATTCTTTTCATCTCGGTAAGTGCCTCCCCAACTCTGCAACTACATGCACTTCACTTGTGGCTTTTGGAGACCAGCATTGCACGTCTTTTCTTGATTACCTCTAATTAGTGCTCATTCTTTCCACTTTTTCCTGCAGAATTGCAATATTTTCATCCAGTTCAGCAATAGCAGGGTCTTCAGGTAAGAGCAACAGATGATTCATCTTCAGTGAAAGCATGTATCACAGACAAGTATATCTTTCTCTTCTCGGTTGACCATTCTTCCTTCTCGGGCAATTTTTTTTATCTACTTAATCAGTTATGAATGCTACCCTTTAATCCATAGGAACTTCTCATCAGCTGCAGGGTTCGGTTGCCCAAAACAGACTTGGCTTCGCCAAAAGTCCTCATCTCTAGAAGCCTGGCTGGCAAGGCATCCATCTGGCAGTAGGGTTCTCAACCTCGCCTCGCTCTCATGTCATGCTCTGTCCCCTCTGCATTCCATAGTCAAGGGTTAGTCCCATGTGTCAGTTTGTGGATCGCGGTCTCACACACTAATCCCTACAGATTCCTGTAAGAGGCCCAAATCTTATTGATTTTAATTTTCAAGCGGGTTCCTTCATCATTTGATATGAACTTGGAAGTTGATTTTCTTCTCAGGTTTATCTACAAGCCTGAATGCTTATTGCGGAAAACGATTCCCAGGAGAGTTATCACGATACCAAGTCAAATAATGAAGCTAAGTACATGTTCTACAGTATAACTTAAGACTGCAGGACTGTCAAATGCTTAATCTAACTCGGTAGCAGATACTTCAAATTGTTACCTTTAACTGGAGCGCAAATGTTGCTAAAGAGACTGAAAATACTTTGACAATTATTATGACGAGGAGGATGGGGAGATGTTTTGTTGTTTGTTTCAAGGTTATCTCAGATCCTACTACGCCAAAAGATTTGGAAGTTTTTTCTTTACTGAAAAGAGAAAAAGAGGGACGTTCATGAAAAATGTCACTTTTACTAGCATTTTCAGATACCAACTCTTTATTATCACATTGCCACATGTCAATTGTTGTCATATGATCGTTTCTAGTTGCCAAAATAAAGTCGATAGTGTTCTTTAGGTTAAAGCTTCTGAATTCTTTGAAAACGTCGCGAGCGTTAGAGTTTTGCTCTTCTTTTGTTTCTGGCGAATCTCTTCGTAACTTTCTGTTCGGCCAGTGGATCCACGTGTTATTTTACAGATTCTTTGCTGGTATACAATGAGTTTGCTCATTTATCCATATGAACTAGGATAAATAGATGCCTTGGAGGCACGAGCACAGCTGCAAAGCTTTGTTCTATCATCATAGAGTTATACAAATCAAAATGAAAAATGTCAGTTTTTTCATCTCTGTCCTGTATGCACGGGTACCACTTACTAGCTATTCTGATGACAATTTTGTTTGAGTTTGTGATTGCAGAATGACAGAGTGGTTACATCATATAGTCAGCATTTTACCTCTGAGAGGTGACAACTAGATCTTTGTTGCGGCGAATGCGTCAACTTGCTTCAGCAAATAAGATTTATAAAGACAGCGACTTCTTTTGTGATATATCCTGTATGTATCAGGAAGCTCTTGGATCTGAATAATGCAATCTAAGACTATGTTGTCTCACTTGGTTGATTGGTTTTCATCCAGGAGCTAGAGTTGTGGTTCTTCCGTCGGAGATTCAAGTTGCCAAGATCAGGCATGTCAGCGATTTGCTTTGCAATGGGAGCTCTAAATTAACAAGCAATAGAGATATGCAGGACACTAGTATTAGACGACCTTAATGGAGTAGCCATATCAGTCTTTTACACTCTAGCCTGTGGAACTATGAGAATCGACCCACAGATGTCCGTCATGATTTCGAACTTGCTACCAAACCGTTTTTCCAAGTAATGAGTTTCTCCAATGTAAATTGACACTTACCTACTTGGTAGCTCAAATTCAGGATTCTGTCTCTACATTAGATGAAAAAAATGGCTACTCTGACAACGTCAAGATTGGAACTGTATTGAGATTGTTAGTGATTATGTAACAACACAGGACATCCTTGGAATGCCAAAATTTGGGACAGAGCTCTGCAAATGCCGGCGGCCACTGGTACACGACTGATGCAGTCCTTACCAATATCCCAGCTGTTAGAGCAAATATTACATACGTATTATCCACTGTTTGATAGTCGAAGTGATGGAGCAGATACTTGTCTCTCATCCACTCCCTCTCCTCCGCCCTTCTGTTCTCCTCCTGAAAGACATCCGCCAAATTCAAGCAGCTTCTTAAGATAAATTTCTCTAACGATAAATTTCTCGTAAAAGATTAGGTTTTCCCGACATAAACTAGGAGCAATCGCTGTACCTGAAGGAACATTTCTAGAGGTGCATTGCAGATCACTTCCACCTCGGCCGGATTCGGGCTGGACGATATGCATTCTTGTCAAAAAGAATGCCAACCACAGGAACCACCGTGATACCTCTGTATGCAAATTGAAGACGGCAAAAGAAACTTTAGACAGAAATGTTTCATGATCTATTTTCAGTCATGAGATAGGCAAGATCAACCATATTTGCTGATTATTTCACAGTTCGATCAGTAAATCCTGAAGAAACACGGCACTGCAGTCTACTCCAGCCTCTGATTGTGAGTGTCGGTACTGTTATCTCCAGCATGGTTTCCTCATCTCTACGAAACAATATCGTTCCGAGAAACGACTAGCTAAGCATCGGCATCACTTGACACATGAGTTGTCCTCGTCCACTGACATCGCTTAACTAGCAACACATCGGCATCACTACACGCTCGCCGCGAAGATGGATCAAGTGGGCTAGCAATGGTGACTCGTACAGCTGCAATAGAACCAACGTACAAGCTGGATTAATGTCCTGGCCTCGGTCGCCAACGGTGGAAGAACAGTGACGACTTCAACAAGAGATGGGTCCAACCCAAATCTCCTCCTTGGCCTCCCTCGAGGCCGTCGCTATGTCGTCGGCATCGCCGTCGTCCCATTTCCCACCAGGCAATGAAACTTCTCCTGCAAGAATGAAATACACCACACAGCTTATGCTTTCCCTCATGCACATAAATCAGAAGTCATAAAGACGAGGAAATATGACACAGTGACGATATCGGTAAAAACACGTTGACAATAGTTAAAACGATATTCTCCTAGACTAGCAATTCTCTAATTTGCAAACAAAAGAAAATATGTAAAGAATATCCATGAATCTTGAAATTACTCACATAAGCTCATTTATTTGAAATAAAAAAAATTCTCTATAAATATGTAAGGGTCTCGGTCTTGTAATTAAAAGAACTATCTTGTCAGAATGGTTATAAAAAAAGAAGGTATTGTTTAGTGTTCATGTTGATGAACATTTTTTTTTTTGGTCGAAATGTTGATGAACTTTGATCGTTACATACCACCCGCCTGGGTGGCGCTGCTGGAGAGGGCACTCTTCCTCTCGCAAAAGGTTAAGTGTTCGAATCCCGGGCGCCGCAGGGTGACTTAACCGGTGCACGTGTGTGGTGGCTAGCACGTGTCGCCCCCAGGGTTTACCTCCCGGCTGTCGGCCGTGCGGGGGTTCCCTGGGTTATCAAAAAAAAAAAAAAACTTTGATCGTTACATGATACATGCAATTGGCAACTTAATTAATTAATTGGATTTTCCAAGTTCATCAAACCTATGATGGAATAAGTTCTTCACTAGAGACCTGTTTGATAACTTTCATTTAAATGCTGGAAACTAAAGGTTCAGTACTTGATGAGACTCAATTTGTCTGACAACCCTAATTAGAATTGACTCGCAAGATTCATTTCAATAAAAAAAATTCACTAATCCGGTACGTAAAGAATGGGTTAATTAAATCCACCAAGTAGAAAAGTAATAGATGTTAACTGGAATCTTTGCCAATTATATTGTCTAAACTTAAACAATAATTACTTCAAGTTCACGTCTGGGAAGCAAGTAATGCTATTCAGTAATTTTTTCTCGATCATTGTCAAACAACTATTTAACTCTATTTTCAGCACTTGATATTACCACCACTTAAAATCTTGGTGCTTACAATTGAAGCACTTATTTTCCAGTTTCACCAAACGAAACCGAAGTGATGGGCCTATAATTTTCATGGCTATTTTTATTTTATTTTTTGGTCGTATTCTCATGGATATTTAAAGAAGTTAATGATTCGAATCGCGCTTGTTTCGACACCCAATTGAAAATTGCCACATCGTTGGATAGGTAAAAAAAATTCAGTAAAAAATCTTGGTTTCTCTAGCATTTTCCATCTCCTATTCCTATTGATGAGAGATTGGGATTGATGACTTAGCAATCAATTATGCCCCCTCGTGTCGAAATTACCAGCATGGTTAACGTGGATGGCTCATGTCAGCTGTATGTATTATAGGCGCGATTGGTGGGGACTCTTGGGGTGCGTTTGGTGAGGAGGACTTTTGGGATGCCTTTAGTGATCATTCTGTTTTCAGAAATAATTTTTGCTCAGAAATTATTCTTTTTTATTTCATTCCCAGAAAAAACTTTTAAACATTTAAAGGTGTTTGGTAACTGTCCAAAATTTCTATTCTATGCGTTTGGTAACTGCACAAAATTTCTTTTTATTAATAATATTTCAATTAAGGACCCCAAGTGGGGTCAAATTCTCAAAAAAGGGCCTAAAGTGAACATTGTGTCAAATAAGGGCCTGAAGTGCTCAATCAGTCTCAAATAAGGACCCGAAGTGCCCAAAACGTCTCAAAAAAGGACCTGGGTCCCTCGCCGGCCGGAATACCCGCCGGCCGGCGAGAAAGTTACTGTTCCGGCACCGGAACAGTGCCGGAACAGTAACTTTTTTACTTTTTTTAATTTTTTTTTGTTTTTCCTTTTCTTTTTTTTTATTTTCGTTTTCCTTTTTTTTTTCCATCCTCCGCCGGCCATAGCCGGGGCCGGCGGAGGTCGCCGGCGTCCGGCGAGGCTGCCCTCGCCGGCGTCGGGCGAGGGCCGCCCTCGCCTGGGCTGGGCGAGGCCGGCCTCGCCGGCACCGGGCGAGGTCGGCCTCGCCAGTTGCGGGCGAGGTCGGCCTCGCCAGTTGCAGGCGAGGCTCGGCCTCGCCGGCCGCTGGCGAGGGCGAGGCCGGCCTCGCCCGATCTGGCGAAGGCTCGACCTCGCCGGCGTCGGGCGAGGCCGGCCTCGCCAGTTGCAGGCGAGGTCGAGCCTCGCCAGATCTGGCGAGGCGAGGTCGAGCCTCGCCAGATCTGGCGAGGCGAGGCCTCGCCGGCCGCTGGCGAGGGCGAGCCTCGCCAGATCTGGCGAGGCTCGACCTCGCCTGCAACTGGCGAGGCCGGCCTCGCCCGACGCCGGCGAGGTCGAGCCTTCGCCAGATCGGGCGAGGCTCGCCTCGCCGGCGTCGGGCGAGGTCGGCCTCGCCAGTTGCAGGCGAGGTCGAGCCTCGCCTGCAACTGGCGAGGCTCGCCCTCGCCAGCGGCCGGCGAGGCCGAGCCTCGCCTGCAACTGGCGAGGCCGACCTCGCCCGGCGCCGGCGAGGCCGGCATCGCCCCGCCCAGGCGAGGGCGGCCCTCGCCGGACGCCGGCGACCTCCGCCGGCCCCGGCTATGGCCGGCGGAGGAAGGAAAAAAAAAAAAAGGAAAACGAAAATAAAAAACAGAAAAGGAAAAACAAAAAAAAATTAAAAAAAGTAAAAAAGTTACTGTTCCGGCACTGTTCCGGTGCCGGAACAGTAACTTTCTCGCCGGCCGGAGGGTATTCCGGCCGGCGAGGGACCCAGGTCCTTTTTTGAGACGTTTTGGGCACTTCGGGTCCTTATTTGAGACTGATTGAGCACTTCAGGCCCTTATTTGACACAATATTCACTTTGGGCCCTTTTTTGAGAATTTGACCCCACTTGGGGTCCTTAATTGGAATTTTCCCTGTTTTCAGAAATAATTTTTGCTCAGAAATTATTCTTTTTTATTTCATTCCCAGAAAAAACTTTTAAACATTTAAAGGTGTTTGGTAACTGTCCAAAATTTCTATTCTATGCGTTTGGTAACTGCACAAAATTTCTTTTTATTAATAATATTTGAAATTTGTTAATATTTCTTTCTTTTTATTTTTCCTTTTTTTTCTTTTTTTTTTCTTCTTCCCCTTCCTTGGCCCGTGGCCAGATCACCGGCGCTGACGATCGGCCACAGGCCACGTCTCGTCGGCCCTGGCCTGTGGCCGGTCATCAGTCGCCGGTGGCCAGTGGCTAGCATCAAGCAGCCGGCGGTCGACGACCGGCCACAAATCAGGAAGAAAACCAAGAGGAAAACCAAGAAGAAGAAGAAAAAAAATTTTCTTTTCCATTTCTGATTCTTGTTCCCATTGCTTCTTGATTCTAATCCAAAACTGATTCTGGAAATAAATTTATGCAAATTTGTTACCGGAAATAAAAAATTTACCAAATGGATTTCTGTTCTTTTTTGTTCCCGGAACAAAAGAATAGTATCAATTACTATTTGGTCAGTTACCAAATGCACCCTTGGTCTTTTTCTCGATTTCTCCGAAGTGTGCTTTCCTTCTTTTTTTTCTTTTTTCTTTTTTTGTTTGTTTGTTCTTCTTGGCCAGGCACTATTTTCTCTCTTTCTTTGGTAATTTCCGGGGATAATAACACATATAGTCCTTGAAATTTAGCCTAACGTGTAGTGTAGTCCCTGAACTTTTAATTTATTCAATGTGATCCATAAACTTTTGATACATGTTCAATTTAGTCCCTGAACTAAATAGAAATGTTCAATATTGTCCTTCCATTAATTCAAGTTCAGGGATAACATTCAACATTTTTATATAGCTCATCAATAAATTGAACACGTAGAAAAGTTCAGGAGCTATATTGAACAAATTAAAAGTTTAGGGACGATAATGTATATTGGGCTAAAGTTCATTGACTATATTGAATAAATTAAAAGTCCAGATATCATAATATACATTGGGCCAATGTTCCAAGACCAAAGAAAGAGGCTTAAACGAGACACTTGGGCTTCTGCTTAATGTTTTGCTCTTTTTATTATTTTTTGGAAGCCCGGTTATTGCAACATTAATCAGGGTCATAAATCTTTATTATAGGTTATTACGTAATTATGCGGAGTGAGAACAAGGTCTCTTTTTCCTGACTCCTCAAAAAAATAAGAAAAAAAGAATAAGGTCTTTCCTTTTTAATTATTGACCAGAAAACAACAAAATGAAGCTGTTCTGTATCTCATAGGGGTGATCGGTTCCATGGTGAGTTGGGTCCAGACCTGGAACCTGAAACCAATCATATTATGATCGGTTCCCAATTTTTGAAACCTGAAACTAATCTTGTTTTTCCTAGACCCTGTTTTGGAATCGACCCTGTTTTTCCGGTCCGATTTCAGGGTCTACCCGAGAACCTGTTTTTTTTTTTGTTCCTTTTTCCGGTTTCATTTTTTTCTAGCAAAATAATATAGGTAGCAATGAAACGATTCAAAGTAAAAGATGAATAACAAAAATTACTATCCACCAAAAGTAACAATCCCCAAAATGAGCAATTGAAATTACAATCCATCAAAATCAACAATCCAAAAAAATTATGTGGCAAGACATAGTCCAATCGCATAAATCTTTAATAGTCACATTTCCAAGGAATCCGTTCAACATGTTTAGCTTTTTATTTTGAACCATGATGAGAGAACTCCGCACTTCTGTTTTCGAATGAAATATCTTGAAAGAAAAATTAAGAGACTTAGCAGTAAAACATCTGCTCTTACTAGAGAAATGTCTATATATCTCATCTGAATCACACAATATTTAGATGACTTTAAGGGCCGTGCTGTTTCACTTATAGTTATGAAACAGATCCCAATATTAAACCGGACCGGTTCTAAAACCGGTGAAGTATGGTAACGTGATCTAGAGTTTTTATGTTTTTTACATTATCTCAAAACCAGTTCTAAAACCGATTCGGGTTGATTTTTACTTAGAACCAGAAACCAGACCGATTTCAACCGGTTCCCAAAAAATGGAACCAGTTCCCGGACCGGTTCTTGTTAGAACCAGTTCCCGGACCGGTTCTTGTTAGAACCGGTTCCCGGACCTGTTTTTCGGGTGGACCGGTCCGGTTTCCGAGTAAATCCGGTCCGGTTGCACATCCCTAGTATCTCAGGCTGTCTATTCAAAGTCCAGCTCAGTGCTCTATGTTCTTTTTTTTTTATTATTATTTGGTCGGAAAGATCAGTGCTCTTTCGTTGTCCCTTCGAACCAAAAAGCTCCAAATTCAATAAATCTTTTTAGCGAGAGATAATGACACAAATTATCCACAAACTTTAATTCAATGTACAATATGATTATTCAATATGGTTCCTAGACTTTAACCCAATGTGTAATTTGATCCTCGAATTTTCAATTTATTTAATCCCTGAACTTTTGATACAAGTTTAACTTAGTCTATAAGCTATATGAAAATATTCAATATTGCCCTTTTATTAATCCAAATTCAGGAAGAACATTGAACATTTTCTTATAGCTCAGGAACTAAATTAAGCATGTACCAACTGTCCCAGGACCATATTGGACAACATTACATATTGGGTTAAAGTTCGGGAATTATATTAAAAAAATCAAAAATTCATGAATCATATTGCATATTGAGTCAGAATTTATGAACCATTTATGTTATTTTTCCTTTCCCGTTCTCTTGCGATGGCATCAAACCGAAGGAAGACCGAAGAAAGGGCTTAAACGAGACACTTGGCTTGGGCTTAATGTTTTGCTCTTATTTTATTATTTTTTGCAAACCCGGTTATTGAAGCTTTAATTGTACTATTTGTATCATTTTCCTTTTTTTAAAATCCAAGAAGAAAAAATACATCGGAAAGTTCAATGCGTTCCTCCACTTGTGAGGGGTGGAGGGGAGATCGTTGATATTCTTTTAATGGGCACTGCACTGCTGCAGAGCATAAGTGCTTTACTCTCGGGCACTGCTGACTGCTGCTGACTGCTGCAGTCTTTGTGCTTTACTCTGGGGCCCTGCTGACTGCTGCAGAGGCAGCAGTCAGTAATATACTCTGCAGCAGTGCAGTGCCCATTAAAAAGAACATCGACGATCACGATCTACCTGCCTCCAAGAGACGGTCAGCAAGGCACAAAAAGTCATTATGTAACTCTGCAGCAGTCAGCAGTGCCTATAAAAAGAATATCAACGATCTCCCAGCCTTCAGCCCTCAAGGCGCTATGGATCTTACCTCCATTGTCTCTATCCTGGTCAACTTCATCCAAGTGAAATTCCAGGGGAAGTTGATTTCGCCCTTTGAAACTCACCCTGCCGCCGTCGCAGTCGCCATCTGCAGCCTGCTCCTCCATTCCTTGTTGGTGCACGCTGCTAATCGGTCACCACCGTCTAGCAGCCCTGCTCCGTCTTGTGATGGAGCATCGCACCTCCTCATTGAATTCACAGGTTCGGTATCGCTGGCTTCACTCTCGTGGGTGCTGCTCCACGACTCCTTCCACTCCGTCCCCTGGTTCATGCTGCTCCTGCTGCTTTCCGTGAATCTGTTGCGCGGCCTCATTCAGAAACTTTGGCAGTGGTTATACCGCGAAGTTGTTCGCATGATTATCTGTGCGGCGCGGTCTCGTGTATGGCATGGTGGAAGAGCACCAACACATTTGCCACGCACGGTCGTGGAACTACGTTTCATGCTGGAAGTCTGACCGCCGTAATTGTGCAACTGTTCCCTGCTTGGAAAAACTAATCTAAGCACTTTAAAACACATAGTAAGTACTTCGGGAAACTTGCTAGTTTTGTTTAAGAGGCACTTGGGGCTTTCTTCTCTGCATCTGAAGCCCCTAAGGAGTCCCCAAGCCTTCAGCATCAAATTATCTCCTGACCATAATGAGAAAGGAGAACAGGGAACAAGTACAAAACCACCTGTGTGTCTTTCCTATTCCTAGCTATGAATGGTCATGCACCTTGTAGCAACTAAATCTAATGAAGATAGGCCAAGCCCACAAAAGAAATTGGGATCTATTGTTATTGAAGAGATCGAAGATACCTCAACAATTGTTATGACAAGAAGAACAGTCGTTTCTAGCAGCCGTAGAAAGTAGAAATTGTTCTTCAGGTTAAAGCTTCTGACCTCTTTGAAATCATTGCGAGTGTTGCAGATTTCCTTCTTTTTCCAGTGAATCTCTTTGTAGTTTTCTGTTTGGCGAGCGGATGAATGTGTCATTTTACATTCTTTGCTAATATACCATGGTTTTGCTCATTTATCCATATGAACTGGGATAAATAGATGCCTTGGAGACGTGAGCACAGCTGCAATTTCGAAATTAACATCATTGAGTCATCTAAATCAAAACCAAAGATGTCAGCTTTTTCATCTCTGTCCCATATACACCATTACTGCTTACTAGCTATTCCGATGATAATATAGTTTTAGTTTGTCATTGCAGAATGAGAGTGGTTACATCATATAGTCTTCATTTTACCTCTGAGAGGTGACAACGAGATCTTTGCTGTGGCAAGTGCGTCAACGCTTTGCAATCTACGACTGCGTTGTCTCAGTGCTGATTAGTTTTTGGCCAGGAACTTGAATTGTTGGTTCAGTCAAACATTCAAGTTGCCAGGACCAAGGTGCGAAAATAATGCTGAAACGTAGACTTTTTTCGGGAGGCTTTAGTTCAAGATAACTAAATTTGGTTGACTGTAGATGTTAGAACCGAACTTTCCGCATCTTCATGTGCTAAAGAATTTACAGTTCATGTATGCAAAGCTAGATAGATAGTATGCAGATGCTCGAGACAAGTCTGTACAAACTACACACATCTAATGTTCGTATTTGTGGAAATAATTAGACTGGCAAGCTTCCTGACAAGTTGATTGATAATCAAATTATGCATCCCAATGTCAATACTCCGATTCACAACATGGAGCACACAGGTCTTGCACTTCAAAAATATGATATTTATCTGCTTTTACTGCAGAGAACAACAATCTTGGATGTCAACTGTAGCAGTGAGTCCAATTGACTTGTATAAGAACGCAAGTTGAAACATCAAATAGAAATGTGTTCTCCTGACTCCCGAATCCTTCTTCATCTTGGTAAGTGCCTCCCCAACTCTGCAACTACATGCACTTCACTTGCGGCTTTTGGAGACCAGCATTGCACATCTTTTCTTGAGTACCTCCAACTATGTGCTCATTCTTTCCATTTTTTCCTGCAGAAGTGCAATTTTTTTCATCTAGTTCAGCAATAGCAGGGGCTTCAGGTACTTCCACTATTCCAGCAACCTGTATGAAAAAATGTTTGGTATTAGCGCATTTTCTGTTAATTATTACTTATTGTGGAGGATGAGTCTATATATATGATTTTAAAAAGGAACAATGCTATTCACCACATCACATGGCAGCATCTCGTATCCATTCGTTGGCTAAAGTTTGTTTAGTAAGAGCATTTCTGTGATGAAAGCGCACCGCGGGTAAAACGCATTTGATATGAGTAATCAATGGGCGAGGGCATTCATCGCAGTCATAAGCACCCAGATTCGTGTCCCTTATCTTCTTGCAAAGGGAACAATAGTACTACTCACTGGTATCATCTTCGATGAACAAAGCGTAAAGTGTGAGTTGATGGAAATTAATGGCAATCTTTTACTGTAGCGGAAGGCAATCTGTGATGATTAAGATTGCACTGCACACAACTGTAAAAGTCGAACCTGCAAAATTTACCGCGGACACTGCATAGGAAGCACGGTTCGGTAGATCTCAAATAAGAAAGAGTATATGCTTGTGGAGGTGATGTCTCAAAGTGGGCCTTTCAAAAGTGCAATGGATGTTGAAGTCGTAGCCACATTCTGTGCAGTGAAAGACAAGAGGGTCGACACTCTTCACGACATATGTCAACAGCGCTCCTTCCTGATACGAGAAGAAAAAAGATGCGCGGGTCGAACCGGTTGTTGCATGACTGAGGGCAATTCAGCACATGATTTATGGAGCAGAAAAGAGCAGCTCTGCTCCAGCCAGCGATAGGCTAAACATTTGATGCATTCATCGCAAGCCTTGCACGGATCATCCTCCATACGACAGTTCCAGCGGCAGAGGACGATCGTACAGTGGAGAAAGAAGAGGCAATCGGGACAACCATAGACCTCACCTGGTATGTTCTCTACACAAGCTTTGCACCCAATTCTGCTTTCGAGCTTGTTGTGGAAGACCAGTGGATGCTGATGGTCGAAATGGTAAAAAAACCAAGTCCTTCTTGCCCTCCAGATCTTGCGAACGTGGAGTTATAGCCGTGCAGTCCATGTCCAGGCCGAATTTGCATTCACTGCAGTAGGAAACCATGGTGAGCGTTACATTTAGCTCCTCCAATTGATCGAAAGCAAGAGAGAGAGGTTGATCATGGAGAGACGGGTGTTGCGTCTCTTGGGGAGCTTAGGCGCAGCTTTTGTCGAGAAAGAGTATGCACGCATAGTCTGCACAGACCTCCCCCAAGATCGCTCGCTCGCAGCCTTTGCATTTGATCTACTTTTCATCCCGAGATGATGGAATATGAGCGGATGCTCGCGAGCATTTGTTGGACGGTCACATTCTGAGAGATTCCTCATCGGGCTTAGTTGTGACTTGGCAGACAAGCAATAGTGGGCCGTGCAGTAACAGTCGACGCATCCGAATGGCAAGTGAAGGTTTTCATATATAAGAGCGAAATATTGATTAGAATAAATCAATGGAATGGCGAGGTCACTTATTTCCTCGTGACCAAGTTTGTTAGTAAGGAAAATGGACGAGCCTGGACAAGCCACTCTCTCTTGGGTCCATCCATTGATCACATCTAACTTTACCATGAGACTGAGTGTTGCCAGATAATGAGTGACCCAAGTTTGTTAGGAAATAAAAAAATGATATTGCGTGTGCATATACACGCACACACGTTAAGGTTGGGTGCAATATAAAAAATAAAGGCAAAGATCATCAAAAATCCTAAATTATGTCAACTGACACATTTACTTTAAACATTTTTTTTACACTAAAAATCTCAAATTTGTACCTATGTGACGCATTTATCCTTCGTAAAAAATCTACCTACATAGACGCCAGAAAGCAAAAGGTGTTGACATCATACCTCTTAAGTGAAATAAAAACTACGTTATCTTGGCCGAAAAATCAACTAACATAATATTTACAGATGATAAATGTGTCATATAGGTATAAATTTGGGGTTTTTTATGTCACAAGAAAAAGTTCACGGCACATATGTTACAACAGACATAATTTGGGGTTTTTGATATAAAAAAAAATATTTAAGATAAATATGTTACAATGAGCATATTTTAAGTTTGTTTTTTATGCCTTTTTTCCGAAAAATAATGGAGGAAAGTGTCATTTGAAGACGACTGGTGACGACAATGACCAGTCCAATGTAGTTTCTTTGTAATAAGACTTGGTCATCGTATGTTTCCATTTATGCCCTTCTTGTTCCTCCCCCCTGTTACTCATTTCTCATTCGCCCGCCGTCCCTTTCACATGCCCTGCCGACATTTCTCTCTCCACTTTAAAAGTTTCCACGAACTATCCGAGGGTAAATTTAACGGAAACTAATTGAGGGTAAATTTATCACAAATGTATCATTTTGAGATTTTTTATGGTCAAAATATTAGTTCATAGTAAAATTGTCACAAGTATACCATGTGGAGTTTTGGTGGTAAAAAAAATAGTTTGGAGTAAAATTATCACAGGTGTACCAGTGTAGGGTTTTGATGATCAAAAAAATAATTTGAGGTAAAATTGTCACAGGTATACCAGTTTGAGATTTTTTGTGATAAAAAAATAATTTTGAATAAATTATTATAAGTGTACCAGTTTGAAATTTTTCGTTGTATTAACCCTATATATAAACCTCTCTTCAACAACTTTTCAATCTCTTTTATTGACTACAACACCCCCCACATAAAAATTCATGCTTCCATCAACAATCCAAGATGTCTCAAACCGAAGAGAATGCGATCTTTTGTCAAGATGGGAACCTATTTTCGCGTTATTTCACCAAGAAAAAATGTTCAACTGCTTCGAAAGTATTTTAGTATGATTTATTTTTTGTTGAAATTTTAGCACAATTTAGTATACCCAACAATTATAGAAAATAGGTGAGTTCGTGCTTAAAACATGGCGACAAATGAATGCTCCTGTTGCGAGAAATTATTTGGAGAAAATTCCAAGTAAGAGTCTGAAGTGTCATTATTTTCTCAAATAAGAGCATGAAGTGAAATTTGTGTCAATAAAGACATGAAGTGGCATGTCAGTCTCAAATAAGGGTATGAAATGACCATAAGAATTTCAAATAAGGGCCTGACTTCGCCGGTCACTGGACGGCGAAATATTCCGACAGGCGACCAACGAGATCAACGACATTTTCATCCAAAAATAATTTTGATTTTAAATAATTTTATTTTTTTTCTTTTTCCTTTCCTTTCTTTTCGTTCCTTTTCTTTCTTTTTTCCTTTCTTTTTTTCCTTTTTCTAATCCTCTCTTTGTTTTGCCGGTGACCGGTTGCCCTACCACTGGCAAAGCTTAGGAAGGGCTGGGCGAGGGTTGCCCTTGCTGGATCCAACGAGGGCCACCCTCATCGGGAAAAGGCGAGGGACAGCATCGTTGGGAACAGGCGAGGGACGGTGTCGCCGGGGCGAGGCCGCCCTCATCGGCCATGGGCGAGGCGACCCTCTCCCTAGGTAAGGCCACCCTCGAAAGCCATCGGCGAGGGCTGGCCTCACCTGGGCGAGGGTCTCGTTGGCCACTCGTCGTCCAGGCAAGGCCGACCCTCGCCTGTGGCTTTCAAGGGTGACCTCGCCCAAGGTGAGGGTCGCCTTGCTAGTAGCTAGCGAGGGCCGGCTCGCCCATGGTCAGCAAGGGTGGTCTTGCCCAGGCGAGGTCGTCCCCCACCTGTTTCCGACCAGGCCACCCTCACCCAGCCCTCCTCGTGCTTCGCCGGTGGCCGATCGGCCACCGGGGAAGCACAAAGAGAAACCAAAAAAAGAAGAAAGAAAAAAGAAAAAAAAGAAAAGAGAGGAAAATAATTCAAAAAAGTTAAAAGACGTAAATGCCCTCACTATTCAGAAAGTTAGGCCGTTATTTGAAACAGAAATAGCCACTTTAGGCCCTTATTTGACATAAAATCCACTTCAGGCCCTTATTTGATATTTTCCCTATTATTTGCACTTTAAATGGGTATTTAGAGAAAGGGATGAGCTGCTATTATTGAAGTATGAAATTAGTAAGATTTTACTCAAACAGAGAACAATAACGATATATTGTCATATGTTTTCATATTCTTGATTTTGTGAATAAGATCTGTCATTAACTTTTATCACGCCCCCAACTCTATAAAAATAGGGAAAACAACAACACCGCCCTCCTACCCGAAAGAGGTAGGCTCAAACATATCAATATAAACATGTTATCAAAATATATACATTCATGTATAAACTTGACAAAACGGTGAGTTGATTATATAATCAAGAAATCTGAAATTCATAAAAAAGTGCGTGTGTGTATCCAAACTCAATTAAACCCCACAAGTATCATCTCGGACATATACAAGTACCTAAACTCATATCCAAAATTCAATTGTAAAAACTGTGCTGTCGATAACTCTCGTGTCGTACTTTAGCTGAAGAACCTGAAAAAAGATTTGGAATGGATAGTGTGAGCAACCATAGCTCAATGACTATCACAAATCTCTTCTAAACATATCGAGCATCCGCTATGCATATTTATAAAGTAATACTGGGAACTCATTAATCCAAATCCTGTGTATAATGTACAGTAAAATCCAAATATTAGTGATATCACTTCAACTCGGCTCTATACTTATCGAAAATATTCATTCAAATTTCAAATACCAAAAGGGTAGTAAACTCACCATCCGGCTTTACGAAACAAATATGTTTTAAACATTACTTTTTTGTTTTAACAAAATTATATTGTGTAATTCCTTTCACAACTTATAATATATCAAATCTCTATTACTTTCAAGATATGAGTTCACAAATTTGTAGAAGATCCCAACTCACCCCAAACCAAAATCCAAATTGAAAGTTACGTCACTCAGAAAGCTTCAAAATCCTATCCAAGATTAACTAAATGTCAAACTACCGTGTCAACTAACCTCGACTAAAACTTTAGTAGGTGACTCCACAATCTTGAGTAAAATCGTTCACTTTACAAAAGACCTCTAAACAACTACTTTGCAAACAGAGTCTACCTCGTATCAGAACTTAGATTCAAGCGAGCTTACTGTCAAAAGTAAACTCTCTCAAACTGCCAAAAGAACATAAAGCCAAAAGATGGCCGGAGTAGGGGGAAAGCCATCGCCAAACACAGTAATTAGAAAATTGTTTTCAGCAAAGCGCAAAACTTGAAAAAATTTATCCCGATCAAACCATAACCCTAAATTGACTTTCCTGAAATCTTGCTCCTCGACACCCTGAAATTTCTTTACAGCATAATTTCACAGCTTAAAAGCCTCTAAAATCAACCTAGCAACGTAGAATCCAAACAAATCCTAATTTACAGTTTAACTACGTAAATTCCTTCAATTAGATAAATAAAAGTTTTCAATTAGAAATAGTCCGGCTTGACCAAAGCCTCTCAAACGGGCATGCAGCGAGAGCCCCCTTTGTCTCCTCTTTTTGTTTTTCTCGGTTTCTCTGAACTCTGCTTTCCTCCTCCTTTTTTGGGTTCTTCTTGGCCAGACTGTTTTCTCTCTTACTTTGTGCTCTTGTAATTCCCTTGCAATGGCACCCTGAGCAAGACCAAAGAAAGGGCTTAAACGAGATACTTGGCCTTGGGCTGTAAAGTTTTGCTCTTGTTTATTAATTTTTTGCAAGCCCGGTTATCGCAACCTTAATAATGGAGATAAATATTTTAGGTTATTACGTAACGATGCAAACAATGCAGAGTGAGATTAAGGAGGCCCAACCCAGAGGTAATGATGCAAATCTTATAGGTTCGAGATTCGACTCTCGCGTCTTGTTGAGAAAGACAGCGGAGAATTAGTGTGTTTTTGGTAACTTGCCAAATTATAACTGATTTTATTCTTTTATTCTAGGGAACAAAAAAGAACATAAATCTGTTTGATAAATTTTTTGTTCCCGGGCACAAATTTGTTCCCAGAATCAAGAATAAAAAAAAATTGCTTCTTGATTCTGGAAATAGGAATAAGAAATAGAAGAGAAATTTTTTTTTTCCTTTTCTTCTTTCCTTCTTGGCTGTGGCCGGTGGCCGGTGGTTGGCGACCAGCCATAGGCCACGGCTGGTGAGGGCATCACGGCCCTTGCCGGATCTGGCAAGGGCAACCCTCGCCCACACTGCAAAGGTGTAGCCCTCACCAAATTCGGCGAGGTCGCCCATCACCTAGGCCGCAAGGGTCTAGTCCTCGCTCTCGCCAGAGAGGGGGACCCTCGCCTGTGGCTAGCAAGGGCCGCGACGACCTCGTCGGCCCTGGCCTGTGGCCGGTCACTGGCCATGACCAAGAAGAAGAAGAAGAAAAAAAGAAAAGAAAGAAATATTAAAAATTTTAAAATATTATTAATAAAAATAAATTTTGTGTAGTTATCAAATGCATTTATATTCTTTTTCTATTTCAGGAATAGAAATTTTGAGCCGTTACCAAACGTCTTCAAAAGCTTAGAAATTATTTTCGGAAACAAAATGAAAAAAAGCATTTCTGAGCAAAAATTATTTCTAGAAACAGAATAGTTATCAAATGCACCCTTAAAGTAAACCGGCAATTCTCCGTTCCATAACGTGGCGAGGGGGTGAAGGCATGGAGATCATTGCAACTATTTTATGGAAAGTTCAAAGGGCTGCACGGCCCTAAGAAGTCATGATTACTTAAAAAAGTTCGGATACAATCAAAGTCCGACAGGGCCCTAAAAAGTCATGAAGATGTGAATATTGCCCCAATTGTTAACATCTACAGGGCCCTAAAAAGTCATGAAGATGTGAATATTGCCCATGAATATTGCCCCAATATTAAGAAAAGTCATGAAGATGTGAATATTGCCCCAATATTAACATCTACAGGGCCCTAAAAAGTCGTGAAGATGTGAATATTGCCACAATCTTTCGTTGTCATAGGTACTCCTGTTTTTACATCCGATCAGCTGACGAGGCATCTGAACTTTATGCACAACTAAAGATGACTTTTAGAACTTTTCATAAAAAGAGTTTCTATGGTCTCCTTGCATTAAGACTTTTTAGGGCCCCGTCGGCCACTGACCTTTCCATAAAAAGAGTATCTATGCTGTCTCCCTGCCTACACCCCCTCCCGGCGCCATGGATCTGACCTCCATTGTCTCTATCCTGGTCAACTTCGTCGAAGTGAAATACCAGGGGAAGTTGATTTCACCCTTTGAAACTCACCCCGTCGCCATCGGCATCGCCATCTGCAGCCTGCTCCTGCGTTTCTTCTTGGTGCGTGTCGCCGATCAGGCACCACCGTCCCACAGCCGTGCCCCTTCTCGTGATGGAGCATCGCACCTCTTCATCGACTTCACCGGTTCGATATCGGTGGCTTCACTCGCATGGTTGCTGCTCCACGACTCCTTCCACTCCGTCCCTTGGTTCGTGCTGCTCCTGTTGCTTTCCGTGAATCCGTTACGCAGCCTCGTTCAGAAACTTTGTCTGTGGTCTTACAGCAAACTTGTTCTCGTGATTATCAGTTCGGCGCGGTCTCGCATATGGCACGGTGGAAGGGCGCCGCCGCATTCACCCCGCCCGGTCATGGATCTGCGTTTCATGCTGGAAGTCTGAGCGCCGTAGCTGTTCAACTGTTCCCTGCTTAGAAAGTAATCTTAGTTATATGACCACTTTAAAACAAGTGATATAAGTACTTTAGGGATACAGGGAACAAGTAAAACTCCACCTACGTATCGTTCCTATTCCAAGCCATGACTGGTGTTGCACCTTGTAGCAACTAAATCCGATTAGGCTAGGCTAACCCTCGCTCAGGTTTCGGAGATTCAATGCATGATCAGCAGGGCAATTAGGAAGTAAAAATGGTTATAAAAAAAGAAGGTACTGTTTAGTGTTTATGTTGATGAACATTTGTTTTTGGTCGAAATGTTGATGAACTTTGATCGTTACATGATACATTCAATTGGCAACTTAATTAATTAATTGGATTTTCCACCAATCCTATGATGGAATAAGTTCTTCACTAGAGACCCGTTTGATAACTTTTATTTAAATGCTGGAAACTAAAGGTTCAGTACTTAATGAGACTCAATTTGTCAGACAACCCTAATTAGAATTGACTTGCAAGATTCATTTCAATAAAAAAAATTACTAATCCGGTACGTAAAGAATGGGTTAATTAAATCCACCAAGTAGAAAAGTAATAGATGTTAACTGGAATCTTTGCCAATTATATTGTCTAAACTTAAACAATAATTACTTCAGGTTCATGTCTGGGAAGCAAGTAATGCTATTCAGTAATTTATTCTCGATTATTGTCAAACAACTATTTAATTCTATTTTCAGCACTTGATACTTAAAATCTTAGTGCTTGCAATTGAAGCACTTATTTTCCAATTTCACCAAACGAGACCGAAGTGATGGGCCAATTTTTCTCATGGCTATTTTTATTGTTTATTTTTTGTCATACTCTCATGGCTATTTAAAGAAGCTAATGATTTGAATCCCGCTTGTTTCGACACCCAGTCAAAAATTGCCATGCCGTTCGATTGGTAAAAGAAATTCAGTAAAAAATTTTGGTTTCTCTAGCATTTTCCATCTCCTATTCCTATTGCTGAGAGATTCGGATTGATGATTTAGCAATCAATTATTCCCCCACGTGTCGAAATTATCAGCATGTTTAATGTGGATTGCTCATGTCAGCTGTATGTATTATAAGCGCGTTTGGTGAGGAGGACTCATGGGGTGCGTTTGGTTAGGAGGACTTTTGGGGTGCGTTTGATAACTATTCTGTTCTCAAAAATAATTTATGCTCAGAAATTATTATTTTTTATTCCATTTTCGGAAATAATTTTTAAGCATTTGAAGGTGTTTGGTAACTGCCCAAAATTTCTATTCTATGCGTTTGGTAACTGTACAAAATTTCTTTTTATTAATAATATTTGAATTTTTTAATATTTCTAGCGACCGGCGACCGACCACAAGCAAGGAAGAAAACCAAAAAGAAAACCAAGAAGAAGAAGAAGAAAAAATTTTCTTTTCCATTTCCGACTCTTGTTCCCATTACTTCTTGATTCTGTTCCAAAACTAATTCTGAGAATAAATTTGTGCAAATTTGTGCTCAAAAACAAAAATTTACTAAAAGGATTTCTGTTCTTTTTTTGTTCCCGGAACAAAAGAATAGTATTAGTTACTATTTGGCCAGTCACCAATAGCACCTTTAGTCTTTTTCTCGATTTCTCCAAACTATGCTTTCCTTCTTCTTTTTCCTTTTTTCTTTTTTTGTTTGCTTGTTCTTCTTGGCCAAACACTGTTTTCTCTCTTTCTTTGTGCTCCTGTAATTCCCGAGGATAATAACACATATAGTCCTTGAAATTTAGCCTAACGTGCAGTGTAGTCCCTGAAATTTTTAATTTGTTCAATATAGTCTTTAAACTTTTGATACATGTACAATTTAGTCCTTGAACTATATAAAGATATTCAATATTGTCCTTCTATTAATTCAAGTTCAGGGACAACACTTAACATTTTTATAAAGCTCAGCAACTAAATTGAACACGTAGCAAAAGTTCATGAGCTATATTGAACAAATTAAAAGTTCAGGAACGATAATGTATATTGGGCTAAAGTTCATTAACTATATTGAATAAATTAAAAGTTCAGAGACCATAATATACATTGGCCCAAAGTTTCAAGAACAAAGAAAGAGGCTTAAACGAGACATTTGGGCTTCTGCTTAATGTTTTGCTCTTTTTATTATTTTTTGCAAGCCCGGTCATTAAAACATTAAGCAGGGTCATAAATCTTTATTATAGGTTATTACGTAATTATGCGGAGCGAGAACAAGGTCTCTTTTTCCTGACCCCTCAAAAAAATAAGAAAAAAAGAATAAGGTCTTTTCATTTTAATCATTGACCAGAAAACGACAAAATGAAGGTGTTCTGTATCTCGGGCTGTCTGTTCGAAGTTCAGCTTCAGTGCTCTCTATTTTTTTTTTTTATTTGGTCGGAAAGATCGGTGCTCTTTCGTTGTCCCTTCGAACCAAAAAGCCCCAAATTCAATAAATCTTTTTTGTGGGAGATAATGATACAAATTATTCATAAATTTTAATTCAATGTGCAATATGGTTATTCAATGTAATTCCTAAACTTTAGTCTAATGTGTAATTTGATACCCGAATTTTTAATTTATTTAATGTGATTCTTACACTTTTGATACATGTTTAACTTAGTCCATAAGTTATATGAAAATATTCAATATTGTCCTTCTATTAATCCAAGTTTATAGACAATATTGAACATTTTCTTATAACTCAGGGACTAAATTAAGCATGTATCAAATGTCCCAGGACCACATTGAATAACATTGCACATTGGGTTAAAGTTCGGGAATTACATTGAACAAATTAAAAGTTCATGAATCACATTGCACATTGAGTCAGAATTCATAAACCATTTATGTTATTTTCCCTTTCTCGTTCCTTTGCGATGCCATCAAACCGAAGGAAGACCGAAGAAAGGGCTTAAACGAGACACTTGCTTGGGCTTAATGTTTTACTCTTATTTTATTATATTTTGCAAAGCCTGGCTATTGAAACTTTAATTGTGCATATAAGTTTATATGAACTATTTGTATCATTTTCCCTTTTTTAAACCCAAGAAGAAAAAATACATCAGAAAGTTCAATGCGTTCCTCCACTTGTGAGGGGTGGAGGCAGGGAGATCGTTGACATTCTTTTGGGAAAATACCATCAAAAACCCCAAACCATGTCATTTGTGATAAATTTACTCTGAATTTTTTTTTGTGATACGAAAAATCCCAAACTATGCCACTTGTGACAAATTTACCCTAAACTTTTTTTTGTGACACAAAAAACTCCAAATTATGCCACTTGTGATACATTTACTTCATATTACTTTGGTCTATAGGCATTTTCGTCTTTTTCCTTCTTTTTTGTTTTCTTTTCTTCTCTCCGGCGGAGGAAGCGGGCGAGGGCTGCCCTCGCCCGCCCAGGTGAGCGCGACCCTCGCCGGCATCGGGCGAGGGATGCCCTCGCCCGACGCCGGCAAGGGTCACCCTTGCCTGGGCGTCGGGCAGCCCTCTGGCGAGCACAACCATCGCCGCCGTCAAGCGAGAGTCGCTTTTGCTAGATCCGGCAAGGGTCGGATCTGGCAAGGGCGACCCTTACCGGCGTTGGGCGAGGGCTGCCCTTGCTCGCCCAGGCGAGGGCGACCCTCGCCCGACACCGGCGAGGGTCGCCCTCCCTTGGACGGGCGAGAGCAGCCCTTGCCAGCTTCCTCTGTCGAAGAGAAGAAAAGAAAAGAAAAAACACAAAAAAAACGAAAATGTTCACGGGCTAAAGTAATGTGGGATAAATGTGTCACACGTGGTATAGTTTGAGATTTTTCATATCACAAAAAAATATTCATGCTAAATTTATCACAAGTGACATAATTTGAAGTTTTTTGTGTCATAAAAAAATTTATGAAAAATTTATCATGAATAATATAATTTAAAATTTTTGATGATATTTTTTCTAATCTTTTTAACTGACACTGCTGACTAGTGCGCAGCAGGCAGCAGTGCCCGAGAGTAAAGCACAAGGACTGCAGCAGTCAGCAGTTACTGCTGACTGCTGCAGCACAAACTGACTGCTGCAGTCTTTAATCAGAGTAATATACTCTGCAGCAGTGCAGTCCCTGCCTCCAAGAGATGGCCAGCAAGGCACAAAAAGTCTTTTTATGTTACTCGGCAGCAGTCAGCAGTTCCTATAAAAAGAATATCAACGATCTCCCTGCCTTCACCCCTCACGGCGCTATGGATCTTACCTCCATTGTCTCTATCCTGGTCAACTTCATCCAAGTGAAATTCCAGGGGAAGTTGATTTCGCCCTTTGAAACTCACCGTGCCGCGGTCGTGGTCGCCATCTGCAGCCTGCTCCTCCATTCCTTGTTGGTGCACACCGCAAATCGGTCACCACCGACTAGCGGCCCTGCTCCTTGTGATGGAGCATTGCACCTCCTCATTGACTTCACCGGTTCGGTATTGGTGGCTTCGCTCGCATGGTTGCTGCTCCACGACTCCTTCCACTCCATCCCCTGGTTCTTGTTGCTCCTGCTGCTTTCCGCGAATCTGTTGCGCGGCCTCATTCTGGAACTTTGGCAGTGGTTATACCGCGAATTTGTTCTCATGATTATCCGTGCAGCGTGGTCTCATGTATGGCATTGTGGAAGAGCGCCAGCACATTTGCCACGCACGGTCGTGGAACTGCGTTTCATGCTGGAAGTCTGAGCGCCGTAATTGTGCAACTGTTCCCTGCTTGGAAAAACTAATCTAACCACTTTAAAACAATAATAAGTACTCTGGGAAACTTGCTAGTTTTGTATAAGAGGCACTTGGGGCTTTCTTTTCTGCATCTGAAGCACGTAAGGCTTCCCCAAGCCTTCAGCATCAAATTATCTCCCGACCATATTGAAGAAGGAGAACAGGGAACAAGTACAGAACCACCTATGTATCTTTCCTATTCCTAGCTATGAATGGTCATGCACCTTGTAGCAACTAAATCTAATTAAGATAGGCTAAGCCCACAAAAGAAAATGGGATCTATTGTTATTGAAGATATCGAAGATACCCCCAACAATTGTTATGACGAGAAGAATAGTCGTTTCTAGTAGCCATATAAAGTAGAAATTGTTCTTGAGGTTAAAGCTTCTGACCTCTTTGAAAACATTGCGAGTGTTGCAGATTTCCTTCTTTTTCTGGTGAATCTCTTTGTAGCTTTCTGTTAGGCCAGTGGATCAATATGTGTCATTTTACATTCTTTGCTGGCGTACTATGGTTTTGCTCATTTATCCATATGAACTGGGATGAATAGATGCCTTGGAGACGTGAGCACTGCTGCAATTTCGAAATTAACATCATCGAGTCATCTAAATCAAAGTGAAAGATATCAGCTTTTTCATCTCCGTCCCATATACACCATTACTGCTTACTAGCTATTTCGATGATAATATAGTTTTAGTTTGTCATTGCAGAATGAGAGTGGTTACATCATATAGTCTTCATTTTACCTCTGAGAGGTGACATCGAGATCTTTGCTGTGACAAATGCGTCAAACACTTTGCAATCTATGACTACGTTGTCTCAGTGCCAATTCACTACAAAAAAAAAGGGATTTTTGCCACGAAAATTTGCAACGAAAAAATTTTCGTTGGAAAATTTGCGACAAATTTTCCAACGAAAAGTAAAATTCGTTGGAAATTTCCAACGAAAAAATTTTCGTCGCAAATTTCGTTGGAAATTTCCAACGAAAAATTTTCGTCGCAAAATTCGTTGGAAATTGCCAACGAATTTTTTTTCGTTGGAAATTTCCAACGAAATTTGCGACGAAAATTTTTTCGTTGGAAATTTCCAACGAATTTTCCAACGAATTACAAAAAAATCGGCATTTTTGATATTCGTTGGAAAATTCGTTGGAAATTTCCAACGAAATTTCCAACGAATTTCATTTTTCCGGGCAATTATTTCACTGTGTACAATTTTCGTTGGAAAATTCGTTGGAAATTTCCAATGAATTTTCCAACGAATTTCAATTTTCCGGGCAATTATTTCAATGTGTACAATTTTTGTTGGAAAATTCGTTAGAAATTTCCAACGAATTTTTTTTCGTTGGAAATTTTTAACGAATTTTCCAACGAATTACAAAAAACCCGGTATTCTTCGGCATTTTTTATATTCGTTGGAAAATTCGTTGGAAATTTCCAACGAAATTTCCAACGAATTTCAATTTTCCTACACTACTTTCCCGCGCGTTATTAATTTTGTGATTCATTCTCTCACTCTCTCTCCTTCGCCTTCTCCCTCTGTCTCCCCCTCCGCCTCCCCCTCCGCCTCCTCCCCCGCCGCCCCCCCTCCTCCTCCGGCTCCGGCGCGCCATGGACACCGACGCCCCCGACGCCTCGTCGCCGGCGAGGGCCGAGCCGCGAGGGCCGACTGGGCGAGCTCGAGCTCGCCGGCCATGGCGAGCTCGGCCCTCGCCATGGCCAGCGAGGCTAGGAGACGACGGTCCCGAAGCCTGCTCCCGCCCCTGCTGCTACTGCTACGTCTTCTTCATCTTCTTGTTCTTCGGCGCAACAGCCTCGCCGACGACGAGGCTTGCCCTCGCCGGCGACGAGCTCGGCCCTCGCCGGCGACGAGCTCGGCCCTCGCCGGCGACGAGCTCGGCCCTCGCCGGCGGCGAGGGCTATTTTTCAACCAAAAAAAAAATTCGATGGAAAAAAAAATTCCATAATTTTTTGACCAAAAAAAAATTTGTAGTTTCCAACGAAAAAAAATTCGTTGGAAAAAAAAATTCGTTTCCAACGTATTTAGTCACGAGTTTTCCAACGAATTTTTGCAACGAAAAAAAATTCGTTGCAAATTTCCAACGAAAATTGAAATTTTTCGTTGGAAAAATTTGCGACGAGT
This sequence comes from Syzygium malaccense, assembly GCA_031216405.1. NCBI lineage: Eukaryota > Viridiplantae > Streptophyta > Magnoliopsida > Myrtales > Myrtaceae > Syzygium > Syzygium malaccense. The sequence continues at coordinate 7,218,168 of CM062256.1, read as the reverse complement.
TATTACCAACGAATTTTTTTCGTTGGAAATTCGTTTTCCAACGAATTTTTCGAAATTTTTCGTTGGAAATTTTGTCGGAAAAAACAGGTTTTTTTGTAGTGATTGTTTTTTGGCCAGTAGCTTGAATTGTTGCTTCAGTCACACATTCAAGTTGCCAGGGCCAAGGTGCGAAAAGAATGCTGAAATGTAGACTTTCTTCGAGAGGCTTTAGTTCAAGATAACTGAATTTTGGTTGACTGTAGATGTTAGAACCGAACTTTCCCTATCTTCATGTGCTAAAGAATTTACAGTTCATGTATGCAAAGCTAGATAGATAGTATGCAGATGCTCGAGACAAATCTGTACAAACTACACACATCTAATGTTTGTATTTGTGGAAATAATTAGACTGGCAAGCTTCCTGACAAGTTGATTGGTAATCAAATTATGCATCCCAATGTTAATACTCCGATTCATAACATGGAGCACACACGTCTTGCACTTCAAAAATATGATATTTATCTGCTTTTACTGCAGAGAACAACAATCTTGGATGTCAACTGTAGCAGTGAGTCCAATTGACTTGCATAAGAACGAAAGTTGAAACATCAAACAGAAATGTGTTCTCCTAACTCCCGAGTCCTTCTTCATCTTGGTAAGTGCCTCCCCAACTCTGCAACTACATGCACTTCACTTGCGGCTTTTGGAGACCAGCATTGCACATCTTTTCTTGAGTACCTCCAACTATGTGCTCATTCTTTCCACTTTTTCCTGCAGAATTGCAATTTTTTTCATCTAGTTCAGAAATAGCAGGGGCTTCAGGTACTTCCACTATTCCAGCAACCTGTATTAAAAAATGTTTGGTATTAGCGCATTTTCTGTTAATTATTACTTATTGTGGTGGATGAGTCTATATATATGATGTTAAAAAGGAACAATGCTACTCACCACATCACAGGGCAGCATCTTGTATCCATTCGTTGGCTCAAGTTTGTTTAGTAAGAGAGCATTTCTGTGATGAAAGGGCACCGCGGGTAAAACGCATTTGATATGAGTAATCAATGGGCGAGGGCATTCATCGCAGTCATAAGCACCCAGATTCGTGTCCCTTATCTTCTTGCAAAGGGAACAATAGTACTACTCACTGGTATCATCTTCGATGAACAAAGCGTAAAGTGTGAGTTGATGGAAATTAATGGCAATCTTTTACTGTAGCGGAAGGCAATCTGTGATGATTAAGATTGCACTGCACACAACTGTAAAAGTCGAACCTGCAAAATTTACCGCGGACACTGCATAGGAAGCACGGTTCGGTAGATCTCAAATAAGAAAGAGTATATGCTTGTGGAGGTGATGTCTCAAAGTGGGCCTTTCAAAAGTGCATGGAATGTTGAAGTCGTAGTCACATTCCGTGCAGTGAAAGACAGAGGGTCGACCCTCTTCACGACATATGTCAACAGCGCTCCTTCCTGATACGAGAAGAAAAAAGATGCGCGGGTCGAACCGGTTGTTGCATGACTGAGGGCAATTCAGCACATGATTTATATTATGGAGCAGAAAAGAGCAGCTCTGCTCCAGCCAGCGATAGGCTAAACATTTGACGCATTCATCGCAAGCCTTGCACGGATCATCCTTCATGCAACAGTTCCAGCGGCAGAGGACAATCGTACAGTGGAGAAAGAAGAGGCAATCAGGACAACCATAGACCTCACCTGGTATGTTCTCTACGCAAGCTTTGCACCCAATTCTGCTTTCGAGCTTGTTGTGGAAGACCAGTGGCTGATGATGGTCGAAATGGTAAAAAAACCAAGCCCTTCTTGCCCTCCAGATCTTGCGAACATGGAGTTAAAGCCGTGCAGTCCATGTCGAGGCCGAATTTGCATTCACTGCAGTAGAAAACCATGGTGAACATTACATTTTTTAGCTCCTCCAATTGATCGAAAGCAAGAGAGAGAGGGTGATCATGGAGAGACGGGTGTTGCATCTCTGGGGGAGATTAGGCGCAGCTTTTGTGGAGAAAGAATATGCACGCACAGCCTGCACAGACCTCCCCCAAGATCGCTTGCTCGCAGGCTCTGCATTTGATTCCACTTTTTCATCCCGAGAGGATGGAATGTGAGCGGATGCTCGCGAGCATTTGTTGGATGGGGTCACATTCTGAGAGAATCCTCATCGGGCTTAGTTGTGACTTGGCAGACGAGCAATATTGGGCCGTGCGGTAACAATCGACGCATCCGAATGGCAAGTGAAGGTTTTCATATATGAGAGCGAGATATTGATCGGAATAAATCAATAGAATGGCGAGGTCACTTATTTCCTCGTGACCAAGTTTGTTAGCAAGGAAAATGGACGAGCCTGGACAAGCCATTCTCTCTTGGGTCCATCCATTGATCACATCTAACTTTACCATAAGACTGAGTGTTACCAGATAATGAGTGACCAAGTTTGTCGCGAAATAAAAATGATGTTGTGTGTGCATGTACACGCACACACGTTAAGGTTGGGTGCAATATAAAAAAATAAAAAATAAGGGCAAAGGCCATCAAAAACACTATGTCCACTAACACATTTACTTTAATCTTTTTTTTATGACACTCAAAGTCCCAAATTTGTACCATTGTGACGTATTTACCCTCCATAAAAAATCTGCCTACATGGACGCCAAAAAACAAACAATGTTGACATCATGTCCATGTGGCTTAAGCGAAATTAAAAATACGTTATTTTGGCTGAAAAATCAACTAATAGAATCTTGACGGGGGTAAATGTGTCGCATAGGTATAAGTTTGGAGTTTTTTATGTCACGAGAAAAAGTTCATGTTACATGTGTTTTAACAGATATAATTTGGTGTTTTTGATATCACAAAAAAAAAGAATTTAAAATAAATGTATTACATGGAGCATATTTTAAGGTTTTTTTTTATTTTTTCCCAAAAAAATAATGGAGGATCTTTTGAAGACGACTGGTGACGAGAATGACCAGTCCAATGTAGTTTCCTTGTAATAAGACTTGGTCATCGTATGTTTCCACTTATGCCCTTCTCGTTCATCCCCCCGTTACTCATTTCTCATCCGACCGCCGTCCCTTTCACATGCCCTGCCCCATTTCTCTCTCCTCTTTAAAAGTTTCCACAAATATTCCTCCTCAATACCTTATTTTTTTTCTCTTTCTCGCAAAAGATGACATTTATGATGCAAATTTGGATGAAATAAAGATTATGATGATGCATGCGCATTTTCCATCCATGGTGACCCTCTTCATTCCACTAAATTTGCATGTTCCTTTTGCTAAAGTTTGAATTTATTATACAAATCAAAGTTACGATTGGTCCGATCCTGATTTGAATCGGATCACATCCTTTTTTTCTTAGGAAAATAGAAGGACGGAATTCTCTCTTTTTATCATATTTACTCTCTCCTATTAGGTGTGTGCGTGTGTTATATATAAACCTATCTTCAGTAACTTTTCATTATCTTTTATTGACTACAACCCCCCCCTCTCTCGCACATAAAAATTCATGCTTCCATCAACAATCCAAGATGTCTCAAACCGAAGAGAATGCGATCTTTTGTCAAGGTGGGAACCTATTTTCGCGATATTTCACCAAGAAAAAATGTTCAACTGCTTCGAAATTATTTTAGTATGATTTATTTTTTGTCGAAATTTTAGTAGGATTTAGTATACCCAACAATTATAGAAAATAGGTGAGATCGTGCTTAAAACTTGGCGACAAATGTATGCTCATGTTGCGATATATTATTTGCACTATAAATGGGTATTTAGAGAAAGAGATGAGCGGCTATTATTGCAGTATGAAATTAGTAAGATTATACTGAAATAGAGAACAATAACGATATATTGTTGTATGTTTTCATATTGTTGATTTTGTGAATAAGATATGTCATTAACTTTTATCACACCCCCAACTCTATAAAAATAGGGAAAACAACAACACCGCCCTCCTACCAGAAAGAGACAGGCTCAAACACAAATCAATATAAACATGTTATCAAAAAATATATATATTCATGTATAAACTTGACAAAACGGTGAGTTGATTACATAATCAAGAAATCTGAAATTCATAAAAAAGTGTGTGTGTGTATCCAAACTCAATTAAACCCCACAAATATCATCTCAGACATATACAAGTACCTAAACTCATATCCAAAATTCAACTGTGGAAAATTTCCCGCCGATAACTCTCGCATCGTACTTTAGCTAAAGAACCTGAAAAGGATTTGGAATGGATAGTGTGAGCAACCATAGCTTAATGACTATCACAAATCTCTTATAAACATATCGAGTATCCTCTATGAATATTTATAAAGTAATACTAGAGGCTCATTAATCCAAATCCTATATATAGTGTACAGTAAAATCCAAATATTAGTGACATCACTTCAACTCGGCTCAATACTTATCGAAAATATTCATTCAAATTTAGGGTGGTAAACTCACCATCCAGTTTTATGAAACAAATATTGTTTAAACATTAATTTTTTGTTTTAACAAAACTATATCCTGCAATGCCTTTCACGACCTATAATATATTAAGTTCCTATCACTTTCAAGACATGAGTTCACAAATTTGTAGAACATCACAATTCACCCCAAACCAAAATCCAAATCGAAAGTTACGCCGCTCGGAAAGTTTCAAAATCCTATCGAAGATTAGCTAAAGGTCAAACTTATGTGTCAACTAACCTCGACTAAAACTTTAGCAGGTGACTCCACAATCTTGAGTCAAATCGTCCACTTTACAAAAGACCTCTGAATAACTGCTTTTCAAACTTTGTCAACCTCATTTCAGAACTCATATCCAAGCGAGCTTATTGTCAAAAGTAAACTCTCTCAAACTGCTAAAAAGACCGTAAAGCCAAAAGATGGCCGGAGTAGGGCGAAAACCATCGCCAAACACAGTAATTCGAAAATTGTTTTCAGCAAAGCGCAAAACTTTAAAAATTTATCCCGATCAAACCATAACCCTAAATTGACTTTCCTGAAGTCTTGCTCCGCGACACCCTGAAATTTCTTCACAGCATAATTTCACAGCTTAAAAGCCTCTAAAATCAACCTAGCAACGTAGAATCCGAACAAATCCTAATTTACAGTTTAACTACAAAAATTCCTTCAATTAGATAAATAAAAGTTTTCAATTAGAAATAATCCGGCTTGACCAAAGCCTCTCAAACGGGCATGCAGCGAGAGCCCCCCTTTGTCTCCTCTGTGTTTTTCTCGGTTTCTCTGAACTCTGCTTTCCTCCTCCTTTTTTGGGTTCTTCTTGGCCAGACTCTGTTTTCTCTCTTACTTTGTGCTCTTGTAATTCCCTTGCAATGGCACCCTGAGCAAGACCAAAGAAAGGGCTTAAACGAGACACTTGGCCTTGGGCTATAACGTTTTGCTCTTGTTTATTAATTTTTTGCAAGCCCGGTTACCACAACCTTAATAATGGAGATAAATCTTTTAGGTTATTACGTAACGATGCAAACAATGCAGAGTGAGACTAAGGTGGCCCTACCCAGAGGTAATGATGCAGATCTCTCAGATTCGAGATTGGACTCTCGCGTCTTGTTGAGAAAGAAAGTAGAGAATTAGGGTGTGTTTGGTAATTTGCCAGATAATAACCGATTCTATTTTTTTATTCCGGGAAACAAAAAAAGAACAAAAATCTGTTTGGTAATTTTTTTGTTCCCGGGCACAAATTTATTCCCAGAATCAAGAATAAAAAAAAAGTTGCTTCTTAATTCTGAGAACAAAAATAAAAAATAGAAGAAAATTTTTTTTCCCTTTTCTTCTTTCCTTCCTAGCTATGGCCGGTGGTCGGCAAGGGCGTCGTGGCCCTCTTCAGATCTGGCGAGGGCAACCCTCGCCCATGCTACAAGGGTCTAGCCCTCACCCTCACCAAAGAGGGGGACCCTCACCTATGGCTAGCGAGGGCCACGATGCCCTCGTCGGCCCTGGCCTGTGACCAATCGCCGACCATGGCCAAGAAGGAGAAGAAGAAAAAAAAAAGAAAAGAAGAAATATTAAAAATATTAAAATCTTATTAATAAAAAGAAATTTTGTGTAGTTACCAAGCGCATTTCTATTCTTATTCTATTTTAGGAATGGAAATTTTGGGCCGTTACCAAACGCTTTCAAATGTTAAGAAATTATTTTCGAGAACAAAATAAGAAAAAATTATTTTTAAGTAAAAATTATTTTTAAAAATAGAATAGGTACCAAATGCACCCTTAAAGTAGGCCGTCGTTTCTCCGTTCCATCGCGTGGTGAAGGGGGGAAAGGCATGGAGATCATTGATACTATTTCGTGGAAAGTTCAAAGGGCTGCACCAGTCCTAAGAAGTCATGATTACTTGTGAAAGTTCGGATGCAAATGATTTGCATGTCCGTTCTTTGGACATGCAAATCATTTGCATCCGAACTTTTGACTCCTCAGGGCCCTGTCGGCCTCTGAACTCTCCATAAAAAGAGTATCTACGGAGTCTCCCTGCCTAAACCCCCTCCCGGCGCCATGGATCTGACCTCCATTGTCTCTATCCTGGTCAACTTCGTCGAAGTAAAATACCAGGGGAAGTTGATTTCACCCTTTGAAACTCACCCCGTTGCCATCGGCATAGCCATCTGCAGCCTGCTCCTGCGTTTCTTCTTGGTGCGTGTCGCTGATCGGGCACCACCATTCCGCGGCCATGCCCCTTCTCGTGATGGAGCATCGCACCTCTTCATCGGCTTCACCGGTTCAATATCGGTGGCTTCACTCGCGTGGTTGCTGCTCCACGACTCCTTCCACTCTGTCCCTTGGTTCGTGCTGCTCCTGTTGCTTTCCGTGAATCCGTTACACAGCCTCGTTCAGAAACTTTGTCTGTGGTCTTACCGCAAACTTGTTCTCATGATTATCCGTGCGGCACGGTCTCGCGCATGGCACGGTGGAAGGGCGCCGCCACATTCACCGCACCCGGACGTGGATCTGCGTTTCATGCTGGAAGTCTGAGCGCCGTAGCTGTTCTACTGTTCCCTGGTTGAGAAAAGTAATCTTAGTTATATGACCACTTTAAAACAAGTGATGAGCACTTTAGGGATACAGGGAACAAGTAAAAATCCACCTATGTATCGCTCCTATTCCAAGCCATGACTGGTGTTGCACCTTGTAGCATCTAAATCCGATTAGGCTAGGCTAAACCTCGCTCAGGTTTCAGAGATTCAATGCATGATCAGCAGGGCAATTAGGATGTAAAAAGGCGTTTTGATGGAGCTTTGTGGCTGCTGAGTGATATCAACAGAGAGAAAATTGGGTGGAATGTATTTTACCCCCACTTTCATTGATATACTAAAGGTAGTATTTCAGTGTTGATCTCTACAGTTTATCGTTTTTTTTATGCTTTATTGCCATAGTTAATAAAACTAAAGTGGCCCATGAAAAGTTTCATTTCATTTAGTAGTCAGCTGCAATGATAATAAATTTTTCTATAAATTAACTACTAAATAAAACTCCAAAAGGTGATCAATTTTTTAAATTTGTAGCACTTAATTAAGCGAAAAAAAATTACAAAAGTTGTTCACGTCAGTGCCAGCAGTGCCACATTAGACGATCGGCGTCCACGTTAGATTTTTCTGCGGGGCAAATCACCAATGGCATTTAAGTAATCGATTTTTCAGATCTGTGACACTTAATTAAGCGGAAAAAAAAAGTTATGGCAATCAAGAGAGTGATGTACGAAATTTATGACACTCCTACTGTTCTTATTCCCATTATTACGATAATAGTTTCATAAATTGTTAAACTGGATGTAACTTGACATAACTTAATAGTCTAAAAAACTAAATTCACCTATTTTGAATTTTATGAGGTTTTCTTTTCCTACATATTAGTCAATTGCAATTATATGTAAGACTAATGTTTACATTTGCTGTTAAATACAATTCGTAATTTCGTACAAATTACAAGCCAAATTTCCTTTTGCTAGTTACCAATTCATCTATAAATGTCATGCTCTGCAGCAATCTTGAATTCTGCATTATTGAAAAAGAGTTACCTACAATATGATGCTTCCTAAGCTATGTCGATAAGAGTCACCAAAGCAGTAGTTGCAATCGAACTTGTAATTTACTTTCTAATCTTTAAATTGAAATTTGATTTCATTCTCAAAAATTAAATTATTATCCTCATTTGTTGTCCTCGAAAACAACATAAAAAAATATTGATTGAAATCGTTATTAACCCAATTGTACACTGTCGTATCCCCATGGACAAAATTCAAAAAAATTATCCAAAAAGTCATAAACCTATTACATTTTTACCAATTTAATCATAAACATTTTAATTTTGCTAATTCAGTTTTAAGTCTTTTGCATTTGTGCCAATTCGATTAATCCGGCCAATTTTGGCCGGTCAACCATGATGTAAACGCCAACCGATGCTGGCCATTCAATCAATACTAACATGGCAATTTTTTTAACATTTCAATATTTTTTTGAATTTTTATTAATTTTGCTCCTCTTTCTTTCTACCCTCCTACTGGCGACAACGAGCCTCGCTTGGCCAAGTCGAGGCCAACCTCGCCGTCGCTATGTCTCCCTCTCACCCAGCAACAGTGGTGTCGACCTTGCCTTGATTGGGCAAGGCTCACCCTCGCCAATGGCCGATGGGGGTGAGCAAAGAGGCAAGCGATGTTGATCGTGCCGACCAGAGGGAAGAGGGGCAAAAAACTTAAAAACAATCGAAAGAAAAATTACCACATCAACAACAGCCGAGCGGCTTATGTCCACATCAATGTCGGCTAGTCAAAATTAACTAAATGGACTGAATTTGCATAAATATAAAAAATTTATGACAGGATTGGCAAAATTGAAAAGTTTAGGATTGAATTAGCAAAGTTGCAATAGATTTAGGACTTTTTGAACAATTTTCCCGATAAAATTCATAAGTGATATCTCATTACTTTCAAATGGACAAGTATCATATCATGACGATAGCCTAATTTAGTTCCAAACGAAATATAAATTGAGCGAGTTTTAGAGTTCAATACTGCCAATGTATAACTTAATTATATACATAGTAACATTTAGAACAATCAATTTAAAATAAAACACTGAACTGGTGACCGATACATTGATATTTTTTCGTTTAGTTTAAAAATACATATTTATTCAATCTGTAAAATTACACAACGCTTGAAAAAAGGAAGGAAAACCCAGAACTGTGGAGAGCTTAGATCGATGGGTTCATGGAAATCGTTCTATTACAACCTAATTTCCTAGGAACTAGAAAAAGATTGTGAACCAAATCCAACAAGTACAATTTCTTTCGCTGCAACCGCCAGCTAAGTCATCCAAAATGCACAACCATCTGACCAAAGTACAGCAACAAAGTATCTCTACAGGTTGGTGATTTTACTGGAAAGCAGGCAAAATCGGACAACCGGAAAATATTACATGGTCTAAACCCACATAATTAACGGATCAAATGATATAGGTTACATAGTCTGTTGATCATGTAAGCAGACTAGTCTGTATTCAAGCTTAAATCAACCAATGCTACTCTACAAGCAAGGCGAACATCTCCAAGTTACATGTTCATTCAACTGATGGGAAGCGAATGTGGAACTTAAAGCTGCAGGCATGTCTAACCAAACTACGTTGACTAGCTTTGAACAAATTACAATCAGTGATGTGCGTCCAGGTTAAAGCTACCAGCTAAATATTTTATCGCACATCCAAAACTTTGTTCTCATCAGTAAAACAATTTCTCTGACTGACCTCATATCTAGTACAAAGTTCGCGTCTGTTGCATCAGGCATGGCTGCAGTCTACCGATAACTTCTTCCTCTTCCACGTCCACCCCAACCCCTTCCTCTTCCTCTCCCACCGCCACGCCCACCCTGGGACAAACCTTCGAATGCTCTATTAACAAGCTGGTTTTGCATACCGCCTGCTCCGCGTCCCTTTTTTGATGCCGCATTACCAGAACCATTCACAGCACTAGCAGGTCGTTTTCCTCTGCACAAATGATGATATCAATAAGATGATATGCGAGAAGGAACACCATCGATCATCATAACAGAAAATAAAACGAAAACATGCAAATCATTCTCAACAATCTTTCTGCTCCTTCTGGGATTGTTACCAATGCTATTAGTTGGAACAATCAGTCAAATCTTGATAACCAAAATATGAAGACATTCACATCATTTCCATGAATAAGCATCATGATCTAACAAATTCGATAGTGACCCAAACTCAATAACATAATTACAATGATTTCCTAGTGTAGACATGGACCAGTGACTAATGAGGAAAGAAGCTAAAGTATCAGCAAGTAGAATTGATATATATAACCCACCACAAGCAAATCCAATAACAAACCCATTGAGGAATAAAGAGAACATGAGGATCAGTTTTTTGTCCTACCCAGTCCCTGTCTTTGTCGCAGGTGCAGAAGTTTTGACTGCCTCTTTCCAGGAGAGGCTGATGCTCTTGTCTCCAATAAATGAAGGTGTCTTTGAATGCAATGGCTAAATCAATAACCCATGATATAAGTTAGTGCTCACATGCCATGAAGACAAAACAGTCAGTGAAAAGTTGACTTATTCACCTTAGTCATGGCAAGGATATTATTGCAGGTTCGCAGTCCAGATGTAGTGTTCTGCTTCTGAGTTTTCTGCATGAAGTACATGGTGTCAGTTGCATAAAACAGAACCATTTAATAATAAAAGATGCAAGCATTGTGATAACAAACAGACAATGGTATTCTTCTCTTCATCGGTCTTGGCAGCTGACATTGCTTTATTGTGCTCAGCCATGCCCTGAGTTAGCTTTTTCATGGTGGCCCTAGTTAACTCCTCAACAGTAGTTAATCTGCAGCGAAAAAGCCATGGAAAGATCAGGCGGTAAATTACACACTTCAAAATATTGACTTACCCGAAAAAAGTTAATTGCAACGAAAATCAGAACTACAGGATCAAATTAGTCCCTCCGACTTTTCACTTGTGAGAAATGAAAGGCAAGAGGAGAATTAGAAACGCTACGTGGTCATAGTAAAACTAATTGCAGGATAACAAGTTAACAAGGAACATGTAAGACCAAATTACATAAATGCAGTAGTTTCAGCCAGTTTCGGGAAAAAGTCAATCCTTCAAAGATTATAGAACCTATGCATCGCAATATACCAGCTATTGTTGAGAACGTGAATTCAATTAGCCACACCCCATGCATGCGTGACATTCATGGGACAGGAAAGAAAAGAGGACAAACAGCCTGGCATTTAAAGAAACCTAAAACTCAATTAAAACCGGAGATGATAAGGAATCATTACCTCTCAGTGAAGTCCTTATAATGCTCTGAGAAGTCCTCCCCAAGCCTGTCAGATGGTTGGCCAGTCACTATCTTGTAACCACACAGACTATTGGTTGCATTTGGTGCCTATAATTCAACATCATGAGAATAAAACCTCCATTTACTCCAGCTGGAAGTTGGCAAAGCAGGATGGGAATGTCCAACTAACCTTGTGTGCCAAATGGTGAAATGCATATAACAAGCATTCTACATAAGTAAAGTTCATTTCTTCTCCTGTCTTTCTTCGAGGCATGTACTTCTGAAAGAAACAAAATGATAAGAACCAAGATATACACATACAACCTTTGTTACAAACAAAATGCCGGTATTCTGTCTAGTCTATATTGCAGCAAGATAACTAGCATATACGATGCATTGGCAAAATAGACTGGAAAATACAAAGAGAGGAAGAAATAGATATTTCGACTGGAGCATATGATGTTACGTGTTTCTGATACCAAATGTCTGACACATCGTTTGAAGACCTAGGTTAGTGGTGTTTAATTAAGAATTAATGATTAGAAAGTGAATGGAGACATTTCCTCTATTCAAGTAAGAGTCTAGTATTTCTTTCCCCATTATAGGATATTTGATTTCCTTCAAAGAGGTTTCCATATCAAATGTTTCTTGTTTTCCTATTTCAATTATAATTCTTGTTGAGAGATTCTATATATGAACGAGGAATGAGAAATTCAGAAGAGTCTATTTTAACGTTTTTATAACAATCTTTTTTAATTATATGATGCAATTCTTGTCTTAAGTGTAATGCTCAAGACACTTGAGTGTTAAGCTTAGGAACCTTTTTATGAAGCCTAAAGAAAATTTAATCATTTGGAGATCTCCGTCAGTTCTCTTCACATTCTCAATCAAATTGGGCTCACTACTTTGAGACTCATCAACCTACATCAGTTTCTTAAAGCATAATGCAGATACCTTTAGAAGCTGAACGATTGAAGGAAGAGTTTGGCGTGAATCCTGCGGCATCGTGTAAGGTGAAATCTCAGCAAGAGCTTTGAGCAGATCTAGTTTTCGCTCCTCAGGAAGCTGCCAGGAAAAGCTTTGTCAAATATTACCTTCCAATTGGTTCCTTATTGTTACAAAGAGAAAACTAGGTCAAAGAGGCCCACATTATGGGGGCCAATGATGTATTGTGTGTTTTTTTGGAGAAGGCTTATGACTATTAGTGAGAAACATCAGTATTCTTCAAAAATACACAAACATTTGAATGACTTTAAATGCAAAGATTTCAAAGATTTGAGGTGTACAATACAAAAATCCACACTGAGCCATAGTCAGTCATGAAATATATGACCTAAAAGCAAAAAACTAAGGCTGATGTTAAATGTTTAAAAAATAAAAACCCAAAAGGATATGAAATCAAGTGCAAGAAAAAGAACAAAACATGTTACAAGACCAGGCACACAAGTAACTTGTGTCCGGCTGACCATCTTTACTTTCAAAAACCATGCAGGTAAGATTGACCACAAGTTAGTTAACCAATACCTCATCAAAAACAGGCAGGACCTCCTTATTTAGATAATTGAAGAACTTGCTACTCGGAGCACCCCTCTGTCATCGAAGTTCATTGTAAGTTGACATCATTTGATTAAATATAGACAGTACCCAAAACAACAAGAACTAAAAGTACAGAGCTTACCACGAAAAAAGGAGTGGCCATGAACAAACATGATATCAATCTGTCTATGTGGTCTGTGTCTGAGACCTGCATTTTGAACATTGTAGATCATGCCATGATACCACAATAACAACAAACAGAGCCTTATCCTACCAAGCAAGATATTGTCGTGATAAAGCATTAAAAGAATTATTTGTATGAGAATAAACAATTTTGTCAGAAATCCTAAAATGTTAGGGATAGGTAGATAGCCATCAAAATACAGAATGAATAACCTCGTAATTTAACTTAATGCCATAACCCAGAAACATGGAAGATCAGCCTTTAGCTATTTTTCAAGATTATCACCCAATACTGATATCTTTTACTTCCCTCAAATGAAAATTCACGAGTGCTCTCTTATAGCCCAAATCCACCTCCTCCACCGGAGGCTGGTGAGCTGGACAACCCTAATCTGCAACTCTTTTTCTGTACTATGATTTTTTTTATGCACTCCAAAATGGCTACTGATTCTCCAGCGTCTATACAAAAGGAAGCATGAATTTGATTCTCTTTGAAGTGATTCGGCAACCTCTTCCACCCCGACCTCTCTAATCATCCATAAATATGTGTATGTTAGAACACAATCATGGATGTTACTAGTATAGTGAAAAATCTCCACTTTTTTGTTTTTATTGAGGAATGGATATAGATCATAATAAAAGCACAATGGGCTTTAAAAATTCATGCAGTCGACACCACATAGCGTGAAAGGGCTTAGTTTTTGCCTTTGTCGCCTCTCTTATCACAACTTCCGTGTCCTTGTTTAGTTGTTATATAGAACAAATGTGCATGTGCCATAACAAGAGGTCATGTTGCAATTAATAAAATGGAAAAGAACTTTCTCATTACATATTGGGAAACAAACAAATTAACAAAATAAAGGTCTGAGGAACACAGAAAACAGCTGGAATAGGATGCTACAGGAGGTTAAACAATTTCTTTCTTTTCCATTCAGAAGATATCACCACATGGGTGCTGGGCTCCTTTACAGGCCCTTGAATCACCCCTCAATATTTCTACCAGTGCACCCTTCCAACTATTTCCCCTCCCCCCCCCCCCCAAAAAAAAAAAAACCCTTTCCTCCCCAATCCTTGAAAAAGGAGGGAAGTTCCCCGGGTTTATCTATCAATGTGAAAATGCATTACTCAGGCAGTATATGTATATAAGCAATGTTTGAATACTCAACCACAAACTTACTTTTGCAGCTCCTTAACAGCTCAATATAATCTGACACTTGCCTTCATAATTTCTAAGAAGACAATAATCAGTCACCAATCTATTCAATACACGCACATTAGGATTATTACTGATACTGATCTGAGATAGGGCAACTTAGCAACATTTTAATTGATAGAAGTGACCTCAATAGTGGATATATCGTCTCCAGCAAGAAGCCAAATCTAACTGGGACTCTAGCTCATAAGGCCATATTATAAACCTCCCACGCGCAGCTATAGGCCGATAAATATGTGCAAACCATATCAGAATGATATTGCTAAAAAGAATTTTTGATTGTAGCAGTTTTCATGCTGGTATTTTTCTCTCCCTTTCTAAGTCTATAGCAACCATCATCAGATAGATGAATTGTTTCTACCAAAGAAGGATTCAAGTAGATGGAAAAATAAAAAACTATAACAAATGATAAAGAAGCAGACCATCTCCACTAACGGGCACATTAATAGAACCATTAACAGAGAGTTATCTTTCCAACAAGAATAACACTCAAGAATTTGTTCGTCATCAGGCACATACCGTGAATTGTGCATCTAAATCTGCCTGTGCTTCAATAAGCCCAACAAGTTCTTTCATGCGCTCTGGAGGTGCTTTATCCCCGAATATAGTCAGGCTTTTCAGAAAGTCCATAAACATTCTAAATTCTGCTCCAGTTACATCTTCCAAACTCTGAAATATAAGTCAGCCACATCTAATGAGACATGGCAATAAGAAAAGTCCGGGCTAATTCTATTACGACACATTCACTCAATTAAGAAATAAGATTCAGTAAAGGGACTATAAAAATAAGAAGGACCAAAAAAGCATACTTTTTTAATTAAATCCGTTATATGTCTTTCCATCTCCTCCTGAGGTTTCAAAAGTTCTGCTTTTAGTGGGAACACCTGCAAATCCAGTCCATTAGTCCTAAATAACATTTAAATTACACAAGAATGTCCCAAAGTATGGTGGGAGTGGACATCAAAAACTGTCAAATTTTATATTTTTCAACAAGTCTTCCAACCTTATCTTTTATGTAGTTTAATATCTTCTCCCGAATCAAGTCATCCGCACTGGGTTCATCGACATTCGCAATGCGGCCAAACAAGGCTGACAAGGAGGCTGCACCAAGCAAAAAGTTTCACAAAAAACAGCGCATGTCAAACATTAGCTTATCTCTGCAAATCAATCAGATTCAAAATGTTCTCAAATAAACAAGTCAAAACAGGCTCATGCTGCTCATCCTGCCAAAATGAGCTTCACGAAAGAGAAAAGAAATACAAACAAGTCCACAGGTCCACAGGTTTAAAATAGAGCATTTCCAATTGCTATCTAGAAAAAACACAAACATTTAATTCAATGTCAGAATGGCCCGAGAAAATTAAAAGAAAATAGAACCAAGGTCTATGCATATGATTACAAGCCTGACCACTAGTCTGAGATGCTACCAAAGTTCTCAATTCTCACGCACCAAATGTTGTACTTGAAACTGGTAAAAATCAGCAGAAGACATGGAAGTACTGATTAAAACCATGAGGGAAAGGTAGATCAGGATTTGATCTGTTTTGTTTATTCTTCATAACATGAGATGCTCACTCCTTTTTTTTTTCCTAAAAGCAGCGTAACAGGACACAAAGTCATGGGACTAACTATATACTTGGCTTGAGGTGCAAAAGGCACCTTCATGTTTGCAAAATCA
Source organism: Syzygium malaccense (assembly GCA_031216405.1). NCBI lineage: Eukaryota > Viridiplantae > Streptophyta > Magnoliopsida > Myrtales > Myrtaceae > Syzygium > Syzygium malaccense. The sequence goes on along the minus strand of CM062256.1, from coordinate 7,202,266 downwards.
AGGTTGACATAATCTATGACCCTTTTTATTTACTTCCAGAAACAAAACGTATGCTCAGCATATATAATTCTAACTCCCACCATCATTAATTTTGACTTTATACTGTATAAAATTCCAAGTGGATGAACACTTATTTTTTTGGGAAGGGAATATACTAATTATGATATTCTATAGTTTCTCCTACTGCAATAATATCACACTCCTCAACATCTAAGCAACATTCATATTACCATTGGATGGGTGAGCTGAAGTGAAGTTCTCCGGTGACAAGAATGGTTCACGCAAGAAAAGTATCCGTATACTGGCAAACCATTATCCATTAACAACCTCACGAAATTCATATATAAGAAGTCAAACATCATTGTGCCCTTCTAATACATTTATTAACCTCAGACACGTGAAACTACGGAATAACACCAACATCCAGAGCTCAAGAACGTGAAATAGGAGACTTCAATATATGGATTATCACCTTTCACGTCCTGTCTCAACAATGACATCAGAGCCTTGTGCACCGCATCACGCTCAACAAAATCCTCTACAATATAAAACCAGCGACTTTAGCTTAGTTCAGAGTTCATCTACAGAAAGAAAAAGATCTATTGTAAACCATCGACATCACTCAATGCACAACTAAGTAAATCAGAAGGCAATCTAGATTTACCAGCAGCAAGCAGTTGCACAAGAAGGTAAACAATCTTAGGAATGTACTCAGGTGTATCCTTGCAGAAAAGTGGAAGCCCCCGGATGGCTTGCACTCGGACCTGCACAATGTGCTAGTCATCAAACCTCATATCATCTCCAATACAAGAAAGGGCAGTCGATGTCCACACGATACAACTGAATCGCATTCCAGTCAGCTGAGCACGAATGAAAAAGCATAACCTTGCCAACACAAAACTAGAAAATCGAAAAAATCCAAGACTCCTCATAACAAAACTGGACATTTATTTTCAGTCTCACTTAACTAACCGGAGGAAATAATTCCATCCGATATCAACATCTTTCTCGCTCAAACTTCCCTAGCCCCACCGGTACATTTACCAACCGAATGCTCTGCTCCTCAATAGACTTCAGCAAATATAAGCACATCAACAATCGAGTCAACACTTAAAACAGTCAAAACACCAACCCCGAGATCTTCTTCCTCGAGCAAATCGACGAGACACTCGACGGCAGGGTCCCACAGGTCGGGGAAGAACTTGAAGAACCTCGGAATCAGCTGCGCCGCCAGCTGCTTCGCCTTCATGCTCGACTTCGCGGCGGCGATGATCCCCTGATAGTCCTCCACATTCTGCACAAAAAAAGAAAACGACGCGGCACACAGAAGAGGCAAACGAACTCAAACCAAACACCCAGCAACAACACACGTCACGGCCGCACGCCCCAACCTCAGAAACCCCTCCCCCCGTCACCCCCAATCGGAAGAAACGCAGAACAAGAAAGCGAACGGAAGAAGAGAGAGAAGCGCGGGTGGGGGGGAAATGGAACCTGAGACTTGTCCTTGGACTCGCTGAGGCGCTCCCCGAACTCGTAGAGCTTCTCGATGTGCTTGGCGTCGTCGGAGGGGTCGGCCATTACTGAGAGCGAAACCACCGGAAGAAAACGAGCGTGAGTACTTCATTGGCGAGCTCCGTGAAGGAAAGCTGGTGGCGGACGGCGGGGAGGCCGGCGGCCGGCGCCGGCGGCTTCTTGCCCTCGTCTGCAGCGAAAAATTCGAATGCGATTGGAGAGTAAGGGGAAGAAGGGAACGTACTTGTTAGGGCTTTTGGGATGGGGTTGGGGCGGGTGGACGGCGGAGGACGGCGGCGGCGGAGCGGAGGTGGCGGGGCCGGCGAGGAGGAGGAGGAGCGGGGAGTGAGGGTTTTAACGGAAACGTCCAGAAGAAGAAGGTCCGTCTCTGTGGCTGGCCTCGGCCAAATCGCGCAGAGCAGGAGGAGGAGGAGGAGGAGGGGGACTTGTTGGTTGGACGAAAGGCCGAAACGACGTGGCGCGAGCGGTGAAACGACGGGATAATCGCGCGTGTTCCTCGGGGTCAGATCTCGCGTTTTTCTTCTTTGCGTGCGACCGTATCCGAGATAGGTTTTCTTGTTTAGGAAATGACCCAAACGATCCATATACTTTAATTTGATATTTAATGCGATCCTCTTCTTAAGAAAATGATGCAAATGATTCATAAATTTTTATTCAATATTTAATGCGATCCCTAAAATTTTTAACTTATTCAATATGATCCAGCCTAATGTGCAATGTTGTCCCTGAACTTTCAATTTGTTCAATATAATCCGCGAACTTTCGAAACATGTTCGATCCAGTCCCTGAATTTGAATTAATGAAAAGATATTATTGAACATTTTCAAATAATTCAAGAACTAACGCCCTGATCGAAATCACTTGTTGCGTGTATATGTTTGCTCGAGAATCATCGACAGCGACCGTCAACCAGTCAGCATCGAATCAGATTGACGATTTCCTAAGTCATCTTCAGTCGATGACTTTACTTTATCACTACGGCCGCTTGAAAAAGATTCCTGTGTCTCAGGAGTCCACATTCAAAGTCACAGTACCATATATCACCTCTGCAAGGGGAGATTACAAAGTGGGCACGTCCAAAGCTTGCAAAACATCCTTGAATTCGAAATCCCGCGTCTGTTTGTTGAACCGCTCAACCAGCCTGTACCTCGTGTCGTTCAAATAGAAGGACTGGGTTGTCTCCACAAGCCATTTTGCCTCTGAATCGCTCAGCTTGCTTGTGAACACAACATCTCCACGAATAAGAACCAAGTCCTTGCTCTCTGCGAACTCCGTGTAGAAAGTGACGGTCATGTAAGGAGATGCTTGAGTTCCTCTTGCCTTGTAATCTTCAAGACCGGTGAAAAGCATGTGCGGCATTTGTACTGTAAAATAAAAATGTCAAAACAAAATCTAGATTAGTAATTTAGTTTAGACAATTCTGTCTTCTGAGCTTGCTAGAGGTCTTCGAATACCGCAGAAAAATCAAATACGAACACTGATTTCAAAATGACAGCCATTCACCACATCCATAATACTTTAATGTTAAAAAATCCAATCCAAAAACTTAAGCTAATAAGCGGAGGACACCGCGTGGATATAAAAAGCATTTGGCAGCCACTGTCAATCAATGTGGGATAATACTTCAACACCCCCACTCACGTGCAAACCGGATTACAAGCGGCACGTGAAATTTTGACTACGCACATTCACATGAAATTTTGACCACGCACATTCGCAAAAGGGATATCACTGGCTCTGATACCATGTTAGAAAGTCCAACTCAAAAGCTTAAACTGATAGGTGGAGAAGACCATATGGATATAAAGATCATTTAGCACCCGTTATCAAATGATGTGAGATAATACTTCAACACTCAACATATTTCGAAAATACTTTTTTCAGCTAGGGCTGGCTAACTAAATGATTGCATCGTGACCGTTCCATCTTTAACACAAAATGTTATAATCTGAAGCCAGTACCACTTATCAAAAAGACGACAACAACAATCATTTGAAGCCAGAGTCCAGTCCCGTAAGATACTCTTCCAACAAATGCATTGAAGCACAACAAGCACAGCAAGATGCTTCCCACTAGTAATTGTATTTTTTTGGACATATTGTAACTTACATAAAGCCATTACAAACACAGACCAAGGATGTGTTGATGCTTCTTCATCAGGATTTCTCATTTAGGCAAATATAATCAGATAGATAAAGGTGGAAAAGCAGCAGTAGTTTTATTAAAAGAGAGAATGACCTAGTGGACAGGATTTCAACAGCTGAAGCTCATATTAAAGGGTTAGATACGGAAGAAGTTGGAAACAGTGTAGATTCTAGTGCTGCGATTGTCAAGATTTTCTACTCCAATCATTGTACCAAACAAATTGCAGATAAATGAAAGACATCCTATCTCCAAAAGTAAAGAAGTTCCAAAGTTATTAGGTGGTATACCAAGGCAATTTACTTATCAGCTGGATACGAGATTCATATAAATAAGAGGCTTGAAGGTCCAATTTAGTGATCGCTGCCATCACTCAATTTATTTGTATACAATAGTTTGCATGATCAGCTATTTGAAAAGGGAAGCAAATCATTCATAAGAACATCAAATTAAATAAGCAGCTATGCTCCGAAATAACAGCATACAGGGGAAAAGAAGACAGCTTTAACAGAGAACAGCATAGGTGCTCTTGCTGTTCAGATACTCATCTCGTGAGACCAAATAACCTACCCGACTTTGTTCATCTGGATGACAATTATAACCATGTATTCTATCCAAGTAAAATCAATCGATGTACTGGTATATATGCTCCGTGATTAGAGAGAGTACCTTGAGCAAACATCGTCATATAACCACTTCCTCTCCATAAAGGAATGACAAAATATCGGCTGTACATAAACAGAAGAATCACATATTGCACATTTCGAGGGAAAGAGAACATAATTCGGATAGACAGTCAAAGCATTACCAATCAGCTGATCTTTGCTCTAGCAGATGATAAAGTTTTGCCTTCATAGAGGTGCCAACATGACCTCGCCCAAGGTGATACTGAGAAAATACAACCAATTACAGAATCAAAATCAACAGAACAAACTTCACTGAAAATTTGATTTATACTAAAGTTTACCAAGATATCACAATTCAAAACATAAGCAAATGAAACAGACTTTATTGAACTCCAATAGAACTCCCACAATGTTTCACCAATACAACGGCATGATATTGGGGAATAGAGGTATGCAAAGCACAAGCACAACATCAAGCCAATAAGTGCCATGAGATATCATACTGAACTCTCACAACCTTCCGCTATATTATTCCTAACTATCTAGCACAGTCCATAAAACATGTTTTTCGGTTGGTCAATTATTTAATACAATATGTGGCCAGCTAGAAAATTAGTGTCAACGTGAGCCAGGCAATTAAATGCCACAAGTGTCTGCTATTGAAAGGGATGAAGTATGCGAATGAAGGGATATATATCGAGAACCGAAAACAGAACGATCACGTAGAAATCAGAAAAATAGACGATGCACGAGTTTACCCAGGTTCACCCTCGTATAGGGCTACGTCCTGCAAAGAGATTTCACTATATTTTCGGTTTACAGCCACTTGACTCGTTACAATGATCAGAAAAACGAGCAAAATATATATATGCCCCAAATGGGCCTAAAACCTAAACCTATATGAAATCTCTTAATTTCGCACCATACGGGCCAGTCCAAACCCGTTGAGGTTTCGGGGGCGCTGCCCCCGAGCCCCCGCCCGCTCACCGGCGAGCGGGGCAGCCGTCCGATGACCGGGCAACGGAACCCCCGTCGGGGGGCGCTGCCCCGAAACCCCCGCCCGCTGACCGGGCAGCGGGGCACCCGTGTCGGGGGCGCTGCCCCCGAACCCCCGCATTCCGCACGCATGGGTCACATGTCGTCGGACAACACTTCAGTTTCCCTAAGCTCACGTGGGCGTACCCGGTGTGAGAAACAAGGGTCCCCAAAGTATTCGCCAACTCCAACAGCGAATAGCTTTTCAATCGATAACTCCATTAGCCATTTTGGTCTTTCAACAGCAGCAAACATGAGACTTTAAAAAAGTGCGAGGGCAGGAAAGTTAAAATTGCCACTGCTTGTTCCGCATTGCCCCAAATCTAACACCAAGTCGTGCAATATTGCAGCATATGACTACCAATCAACAAAAGTTTGCAATGATTTACTAGCACTAAATTTTGATTTTTTTAACAAGCTAAAGAATCAATCACAATTCATAAGCAGAAGATCCGACACATGAAACCATAGAACTGATATTGACAAGCAAAGTATGCGAGGACAAGCATTTTTTGCTGCGAGGACAAGCTAGACTGCGAACATTCTACGCATACAAAAACCAAGGCACCCCAGTACTAACCTAGTGACTGTACTTAACTGGGGCATATCATCAAACAGATAGGCGTCCATCTAACGAGCTTCTGAATTAACCTGTTCTAACAATTCCTACCACCCCCGACACAAACACAATCTCTATAGTGCATCACAAATATGATGAAAGCACGCATCTTGCACGCATGAATAACAAGAGTATAGAAGCAAGGGACTTGAAACTGCTTACATCGTCCCAAACCGAGGCTATCTCCTCGGCCGACCGGTCCTCCACCCTCCCCACGTCCATGATCGAATCCAACGGCTTGGGCTCCAGCGGCGCGAACCCGGTGGCGAATCTCGACGCTCTGCAGGAGCCGAGCGCAGCCCATCTCAAGAAATCGCCCGGGATCACTGGCCGCTGCGTCTTTTGGAGGTTCGACCGCGTTTGCAGAGTCGACACAGCGAAGCAGTATCTAGGCACGAGAGAAGAAGCAGGGGAAGCAGCGGGAGATGCTGGCGACGGCGGCGCATGGCGGAGGAGCTTCAGCGAAGAACGAATACCTCGCGAAGCTCGCGACGACAGGCGCTGCATTGCGGAATGCTCGAGCGTGCGACGCTAGCGAACGAAAATGCTTATGCTTGTAATTGAATGAATGCTGTCGTTTGTGTGTAGAATCGAATGTTGTTCGGAACAAGTCTTGTTCTGAGTACGGGTACACAACATGGATCATCCAAATCGGGATCGGACTGAATCAAATCGGACCTATCGATTTGGTTCAGTCCTTTGGAAATATTAGTCCGATTCTTGATTCTTAAAAGTAAGGGAAAAAGTCACAAAAAACCCCAAACTTTGCCACTTGTGACACATTTACCCGAACTTTTTTTTGTGACACCAAAACCCCAAACTTTACTATTTGTGACACATTTACCCTAATGTACATTGTCTATGGGCATTTTCGTCTTTTTGCTTTTTTCTTTTTTTTTATTTTTTTCCTTTCCGGCGAGGGCTCCCTCGCCGGATCCGGCGAGGGCGAGCCTCGCCGGCGCCGGGCGAGGGTCGCCCTCGCCTGGGCGAGCGAGGGCGAGCCTCGCCGGCGTCGGGCGAGGCTCGCCGGCGTCGGGCGAGGCTCGCCCTCGCCTGGGCGAGCGAGGGCGAGGGTCGCCCGACGCCGGCGAGGCTCGCCCAGGCGAGGGCAAGCCTCGCCCGACGCCGGCGAGGCTCGCCCAGGCGAGGGCGAGCCTCGCCCGACGCCGGCGAGGCTCGCCCTCGCTCGCCTAGGCGAGGCGAGGGTCGCCCGACGCCGGCGAGGCTCGCCCTCGCCGGATCTGGCGAGGGCGAGCCTCGCCGGCGTCGGGCGACCCTCGCCCTAGCTCGCCCAGGCGAGGGCGAGCCTCGCCCGACGCCGGCGAGCCTCGCCCGAGCTCGCCCAGGCGAGGGCGAGCCTCGCCCGACGCCGGCGAGGCTCGCCCTCGCTCGCCCAGGCGAGGGCGACCCTCGCCCGACGCCGGCGAGGCTCGCCCTCGCTCGCCCAGGCGTCGGGCGACCCGCGCCCTCGCTCGCCCTCGCCGGATCCGGCGAGGGCTCCCTCGACGGAAAGAAAAAAAAATATAAAAAAAAAGAAAAAGCAAAAAGACGAAAATGCCCATAGACAATGTACATTGGGGTAAATGTGTCACAAATAGTAAAGTTTGGGGTTTTTGGTGTCACAAAAAAAAGTTCAGGGTAAATGTGTCACAAGTGACAAAGTTTGGGGTTTTTTGTGGCTTTTTCCCTAAAAGTAAAACCAGTTTTCGGGCGGTCCGGTTCCCGATTCTAAGGTGAGAATCGGACCGGACCGATAAATATATATTTTTCTAATTTTTTCATATATATATTTATTTACTTTTTAAAATTTTTCAAAAAAATAAAAAAACCTAATCTAATTTCCCCAATTCCCTCTTATCTTTACCAATAAGTGATTGGTTCCATTGAAACCGGATCGGACCACAGTCCCAAGACTAGCCACTGTCCCCAATCCTAAAAGCTGAAAACCGGTCCTCCTAATTAGGTTTCCGGTTCTTGGATTGGACCGGACCGGATCGGGAACCACTCACCTCTAGTTCTGAGTCGCAGCTAGCAAAGCTATAAGGTGTCGAGCAATAAGCTCGCCGAGGTAGTCTCCGGAAATTTTGTCGAAAGGACTTGCACGGTCTATGCGAGCAGCACATGCGATATTTGGGGGTGAATTCACAATTTTTCGCAAAAGGAGGGCAGGAAATGAGAGTTTAAGAGAAATTTGGGTACAGGACGTATTTTAAGATTTGCAATCCTTGTGGCTTTGGAATTAACTTATTGTCAAGCTGAGGTTTGGAGAAAGTTGTCCGAGGTGTCGACACGTGGTGCATCCCGGTGCGTCGAGTGTCCTCGACGAGTCTGCAATTTTTGGGCATGCTTACGTTTTCGTTTAGACACATGCCATTTTGAAAGATGTGTAGCGTCGATAATAATAACCCTTCATCTTAAATCTAATTATTTTTAAGAAAATTACACGGATAATCTATGAACTTTGACTCAATGTACAATTTAATCCCCAAATTTTTAATTTATTCAATATAATTCTTGAATTTTAGTCAATGTTCAATGTGATTCCTGACCTTTTGGTATATGTTTAATTTAGTCCATGAATTATATGAAAATGTTCAATGTAGTCAAGGACTACATTGAACATTTTCATATAATTCACGGAGGACTACATTGAATATTTTCATATAATTCATGGACTAAATTAAACATGTACCAAAAATCTATAAACTATATTGAATAAATTAAAAATTCAGTGACCACTTTGAATATTAGACTCTCTTGTTTTTGGTCAAAAAGCTAAAATTCATGGACCACATTAAATATTAGGCTAATGTTCATAACCTACATTGAATAAACTAAAATTTATTAATCAAATTACATATTAGGCTAATGTTATTTTTATAACATTCAAAGTCATAAATCAAGTGGGAGAAAACTTGTGAAGTGACTCAGACAAAAGCTAAGCCTCAAGTGATGATCACTTTTGAATATTCTTTTAGAAGGCTAGACTCACGTAAATTAGGCGAAAGTTAAAATATTTTCAGACAAAATTTCCTTTAATGAGAAAGTATTCAGTGATCACGTAATATCACGTCATAGAATGACGTGGCAGATTTTTTTTTCACTGAAATCCAATCACAACTTGACTCGTGTTGATGACCTGGACAAATATAAAAAATAAAAATTTCGCTAGAATTGTTCTCTCTCTTCCCCCGTCTTCTCCATCCACAGCCATCTCCTCCGTTTGCGGTTGCTGGCAGAGTCGGCGGAGCTGCATCCAAGCCGACTACTGTTGTGCATCCATGGTCAAGCCGCCCATTTCATTGCAGCTCGTCCATTCGGTCGACAATGGACGTGTTAATTTAAAGGCTCGCTTAATAGGATTTGGGGAGTTGCCGGATTTGTTATTTTTTAGTTCGGAGCCCCCAGATCTAGAGATGGACCAAGAAGAAGATCTTGGGGTGGATGAACAATAAGTGAGGACTGTTGGCGACAGCAAAGATCTCTGTGTATACCCTAGATTTGGAGGTGGATGAAGAAGATGATGATTCTTGCAATGGCTCGGTCACGGACCATTGCTCCAGATCTGGTGACGGACGAATATGGTCGCAAGCGACGACGAAGGGAGTGGCCTTGTTTGCGAGCCGTGGCGACGACAAAAGGGTGGCTCGGCCAGGACCTCTCGATGTCCGACGGACAAGCCCGACCACAAGCAACATTGACGCGGTGCACAGGCAACAACCATCACTTGGAGGAGGAAGAAGAAAGAGAAAAATGAGGGCAAATGTTTTCAGTATTTTTATGTACTTGTCACGTCATAGACGTGTGCCAATGTGTGATTGAATTTCAGTACATAAATGCTTGCCATGTCAACTTATGACGTAATGCTATACCTCTAGCGAATACTTTCTCATCTCCTGTGGATGTACAGGTCGACATGAACTGAGCTTTATTGGGCTTTTAGTCGAATCAACAAGGGTAGTAATTGTGTGGAAGAGAGTTCATACAAGATGCAGCTTTTTGGTGGGCACATTAATTGTTTTCTTTTGTCTGTCAAGTGTAGTCGAAGACTTTATGGAACTCCTCTATAGAGACCGAGTTAAGATTAATGTCTTGTATTCCATTATTCAAAAGATTATGAGGCAATTTTAAAAGGTTTCTTGACGATTGAACAACACAGGGGTCCCGCTCCCCAGTGAGCGGGCAAGGGTCCGAGGGGCTGCTCCTGCAGAGGTCGCGGGGGCAGTGCCTTCAAGCTGCCGAAGGCGTTTTATATGAAAAAGCTAAATATTTTAGATTATGTGGGTAACTTTGTAATTTGTGTCTTGTAGGGTTTCGCTATATATATTTAGGGCAAAACGGGTCTCTAGATAGAGGCAGAGGGTGAGAAAGAGTGGTTGTACACTTTTCTACGTTATTAGTGAAACGGATCTCTTTTTCTCGTGGACGTAGATAGGCGGAACATCTCCCCTACTGAATCACATAAATTCTTGTGTTGTGCGAATTTTCATTATTTTCTTGCATCGTTAATAAGATCGAATTTAGATATTCGACAAATCAGAGCTTCGTGGGCCCCTAGTGAGCCCGCCTAAGAAATCCCATCAACCCCACCTGACACCGAGAACGACGTTGATGCGCTAAATTGGGGAAATCTTGTAATGCCCGAGTCTCATATTGAATGCGAGGGACGGTGTGAAATGATTCATAAATAAGACCCACTTCAAAACGATCACCCCATGTTATGCTCAAACAGAATTATACCGTCTTATGTTTAATTTACTTGGCTTCTTCGTGATTAGTACGTTGGTTGACAGTAGACTAAATCCTTCGGTGTCCTATCCCTTTTGACATCCTCAATTATTGAGATTGCCCCTTCAATTTCAGCTTCCAAGAGATAACATTTTTGCCCCGAATTGAGTAGACAGATGGGGCGGCAGTGGGGTTCGGATGACTGGATTCTAATGGACAGCGTTATTGCATGAGATCGATTGATGTTGACGTCGAATTAGGTGGGTGGTGGTTGTGGCTTTTCAATGTGGAACTCCTTTTCGGTGCTGAATCTGGCTTGTTGCTACATTTAGCAAGATCATGTCTATGTATAGGCATCTTGATCCAAGTAAATTTTGCTGGCATAATTCACGGAAAATATTTTACACATGTTAAATATTTTTGTGTCTAATAATGAATCGACGGGAAATCTATTCATATTGACAACAATTACGCCAAACATTTTCATTGATAATTAGGATAGTTTCATCCAATTTTCAATTGTAGTTGGTGCATTTCTTCCACTATTAAAAGCAATCTTTCTATTTGAAGGTTGCTGTAAGTCATGCTTTTTTTTTTCTAGTGCTTCTAATAGAAACCTCTAATGTAATGGGCTACAAGGAGTTTTAAGTTTTTTTCACTTTTGCTTTCACCATCTTCACTTTCTTAAAAGGAATTTAAAAGAGATAACATAAAGATGGAGCGTTAGGCTGTGAGTAGATATATGTCCATGGTTGCTTATCCATTCAAGGGTTGAGGTTTTGCAGTATTTTCTGAAACCGATTGCATTACCTCCAACATAAGCCAGTTTAATGAGAAGAGAGACAACAATGTCATATATCATTCTGAAATAACCTAAAAGAGTTAAAGTGATTCACCAGCTTCTTTTTTATCATCAAAGAATGCGTTCGTACTTGATAATGAATTTAAAAATGTACCTCGAACCGATGGACATCATCAACATCGATTCGAAAGCCACGTACATGAACGCGATAGATGGTGAAAATAAGAATGAGAATAGCAAAAGCAGCATGGACATGAAAATGGCTACCTGAAACTTTTCCTAACTTTTCATATGACGACTCTTGGGTGTTCTCCCCCGCCATATTTCTTGATGAATGTGAATGCGACCCTCCCGGCTTGCAAGATCCGAGGTGCTACAGTTGGCCCCAACTCGTCTTTCACCGCTCCATGTTGCTGATCATCCTGCTACGTGTGCCCATCATTATCATATGCACTGTGCATTACACTGGCCTGTGGATCATCTCATCAAAGATGTATACTTGTCAAAAAAGGGTAGGTCAGAAAATTCAATTCCTCACACAGAAATTCAACTCTGTCCCTCCCATTTTTGGGGTCAAAAGGGCAACTTCAGTTTCGATTGGGCGTCTGTTCTGTTCTGGATAGGAGGAATATTATATTCAATGCAAATTTCAAGACACAGCTCAATTTTGACAAAACGGAACACGTAAAAAAGTAAAAGAGGGCATGCATTGTCGGTATGACACACAAGTCATCTTATTGAGTATTGATTTGGGCATTTTAATCACTCGTTATCTTACTAATCTTTCAATTAAGGGTATATAAGACTGCTCGTGCAAATTCTTCTACACTGATAGTGCAAAAAAATAAAGAGGCCGAGATTTTATTGCCACTTGTATTTGGAAATATATGCGCATTGAAGGGAAATTCTACCAAGCGAAAATGTTAGCTGGCCAACTTGTGTCGCAACAATAAATGCTATTGACAGATGAAAAGGCCAGTTCCCAATTAATGACTAATCCTGGCTGTTCTGAACAGTGAGAGCCATGCATGTGCAGAACAGAATTAGCTGTTGTAGCCTTCAATCATCCATGCTTGTCCAACAACGTAAGCTTCTCTCTTGCTAATGTGGTTTACAGGGTGGACACATCTTAACAATGATTAGATGCATGCCATTTTCCATTGCCTTCTTTTGTGGCATCAAGACATGCAGATTATAAATATATGGGAAAGTGACACAAATGGTCCATGAACTTTAACCCAATATGTAATGTGGTCCTTTAACTTTTAATTTGTTCAATGTGATCTCTGTACTATAGTCCAATGTACAGTGTACTCCCTGAACGTTTAAATTGTTCAATAACGTCCTAGACTTTTGGTTTATGTTCAATTTAGTCACTGGACTATGAAAATGCTCAATATTGTTCCTAACTTGAATTAATGGAAAGACAACAATGAACATTTTTGTATAGTTCGACAACTAAATTTAACATGTACCAAAAGTTTAGGGATCACATTGAACAAAATAAACAGTTTAGGGATTACATTAAACAAAATAAAAAGTTTAGGGATCATATTGTACATTAAGCCAAAGTTCATGAACCATTTGTGTCATTATTTCTATATATATATTTCATCTTTCTCAAACCAATAATTTGATTTGGACAGGAAATGGTATGAAGAATCACAATATGATCTCTAACCCCCATAATGAGAATGCTCTTGCTATATTTGGTTGTTCGTTTTCCTTATTCAATGCATATTTTCAGATTGCAGCATTGGCATTCATTCTTTTTTCTTGGAGCAACTATTATCATCGAGAGCACAATTCATTCCAACAATAACCTAGTTGTTCATCAAAACACACAGATTGCATTTCACCCTAGTGAGGATTAGTTTGGTACTCGAACACTAATGGATTGATATTGATACCAAATTATGGATGAAGAGAAGAAAAGGTTTTATTGATCTTTTGTTCATGTAATTCTAATTTAAAAAATGAAAGTCGAATTTTAGTGATTGTTTTTGACTTCTTTCGCCCTTCTTCACAACACAATTTTATAGTTCATAATGATTAGTGTGTTATCTTTCTAACAACATGGAAGAAAGCATTGTACTTCTGAGAGAACAATTGCCAAAAAAATGTCATAAACCTATTGTACGGATGCCAATTTAGTCCCTAACTTTTCAATTTAGCTAATTTAGTCATAAGCCTTTAAAAAAATTTTGCTAATTTAGTCCTAAACCATTAACAATTCGCCAATATTGTTCTTCCAATCAATTTTAGCCAAAAACCGTTAACGTGAACACCAGTCATCCTACACGGAACAGTCGATGCTAACATAGACAAATTTTGCAATTTTTTAAAAAATAATAATGAAATTTTTTATATATATTTTTATTTTTTTGTCTTTTTCTTTCCCTTTTTTCCTTTTAAGCTGAAGTCGGGTGAGCGCTGCAACCCTTGCTTGCGGCCGATGCGCCGGTCCATAGTGAAAAAAAAGAAATTAAAGAAAAGAAATTAAGAAATTTATAAAAAAAATTAGAAATTTTTTTAAAAAATGCACAATTATCTATGTCATAGGACAATCTAAGTTCACGTTAGCAATTGTCAGCCAAAATTGGCTGGAAGTACTATATTAAAAGTTCGTCAAAAATTTTAGGACTAAATTGGTTAAATTGAAAAGTTTAAGATAAAATTGACATTCGATAATAGGTTTAGAATTTTTTTGGTAATTTTTCTTGGGCAATGAAGATGATGCCCTCAACTTAAGCCAGTGCAGAATTCCCCAACATTAAGTAAAGAAAATCTAAACTTGTCCTAAGTCAACCACAATCAAGAAACCGGAGGGATCTGAAAAGCTAGTTATTATGGGGCTTTGATTCACAAAAATTACTTGTAAAAAGCGTAAGTGGAATTTCTGTATATTTGAATAAGCTGATCGTGTGCAAAGTGCAAACAGCTCGTTAAAAAGAATTTGCTGCATTTTCTATACTACTAGTAATCGTCCTTTAAATCTAACATCAAGAGACCAACTTCACATATATTCTGTACTACTAGTTTTTTATTCTTTCATAACTGTAACCCAACAACTCAAATCAAGTTCAGAATTCTCCTGTTGACACATGTTAAATGCCCAACCAACATCACCAATATCACTTCAGTCCCTATTTATTACCAAGTGGAGTGCAGCTAACTTTGCCCATTCATAGCTCACAAACACTCCCTCCCTCCCTCCGTCCATTCCTCCCGGTCCACAGTCACGCGCCGTTCCTCAAGCTCCTCAGGGCTGGTGTTGCGGCAGCAGCGGCAAAGATGAGGGCGGCAGGGGTGGGGATGGCGGCGGTTGTGGCGTCGTTGGCATTATTGCCACTGCTTGCACAGGCCATTGCTATAGACAAAGTGAGGCAATTGGCAGCTAAAAACAATGTGACCTGCATTCTGGTCTTTGGGGACTCGAGTGTTGATCCTGGGAACAACAACCGGCTTCAGACCACCATGAAGAGCAACTTCCCTCCTTATGGAAGAGACTTCTTCAATGGCCACCCAACTGGGAGGTTCTGCAATGGCAGGCTCGCCACTGATTTTATTGGTAAAAGTTAATTTATATACCTCTTCTTTGCTATTTCCACTTTATGATTTCTTGGAATATTTAGATTAAATGCAAGCAATGAAGTACTTGAATGGTGCATTCATTTGAGCAAAAATACAGCTTATCACCCAATAAAAAGGTGACAAAGGACTAGCAAGGGTCACCAATATAGGAGGCAGAGAAAAGTTATGGGGCTTGATTGGTACACTAAATTTAGAAGTATTTTCTTGAAACTGCTATGATGAAATGCTAAAAATGGTGAAAGCAATTATTCTGCTAGAGGTGCCATTTGTTATATTGCTTATAGAGGTGATCGGTTTCGGAGTGAATAGTTTTTACACAAGAACTTGAAATCTTCTCTGTCAGAGTTAGTTAAACCGAGAACGAACCGATTTTAGGGTTGACCTTGGAACCGGATCTATCTTCTTCCATATAATGCTGAAAGAAAGAAGCGAAACCTTTTTTCCACGTAATGCTGAAGGTAAAATAGGGAATTACTTCTTGTTGTTTATTAGCAACATGAGAGGAGCTATGACTTTTCTCATTTTTGTGCCCTAGTATGAAAGGCAGTGAGTGCAGACATTGAAGAACTCAAGGAAGCAACTTCATTTTAACTTAAGAATCCACACTGTCATTTATTTATGCCTTTCTGGAATTCAGTCCAAAGTTCATGAGAGTTTGAGATCATGCATGAGCCTTTTTGGCCTCCCCACTTTATGAAATTCCAAAAAACCAAGTCACTCCTTGTGACAAATGGGACAAGTAGAGAAGTTGATGTATCAAGAGACGCAGAGAAAACACCATAAGTTTCAGTTCTTTTTTTTTTGTAGAAAAATAAATTGAAGAAATTTATGCTAAGTTAAAGATTTTATCAGACAATAAAGAGAAAGGACGCCGATGCCCATCTTGTGTGCTGAAAATTTCAGCGGACCAGACCGTGGCTTTAAATATAACTTACTTTACATACTGGAATTTTCTTCTAACTCCCTATCAAGAAATGAATTATATCACCAAACCAAGAAAAATCTCACTAATCTTTTATATGTGAAGTAATACACAAGTCAACATTTAGGTAAATATTAATTCATGACGCCAGAATGAGAAAGTTTAACGAGAAAACTCCAACTTCGACACGATATGAACATGATTAACTTAAACGGCTTCCGTTTGTCATTTGATTTTACGCATGGGCCATCACTTTCTTGGTTGTGCACGCGACATTAGTTCTTCACAATATAAGTTGGTAATCGATTTTATTTCTCCCTTGTAATTTCAGCCGAGGCACTTGGGTACACCAAGGCAATCCCAGCATTTCTTGACCCGAAGCTGACCAGATCAGAGCTCCTTCACGGGGTTAGCTTTGCATCCGCTGCTTCCGGATATGACGATTTCACTGCCAATATCTCGGTGAGCTTTGTAAATTTAGTTTTTCTTACACAAATTACATTTTATTTCTTCGATTATTCATTGATGAATTGGTTTGATTTGTGAGTAGAGTGTGCTCCCAGTATCGAAGCAGCTGGAGTATTTTCTGCATTACAAGCTCCACCTGAGTAAGTTAGTGGGTGGGAAGAAGGCAGAAGACATCATCAACAATGCAGTGTTCATCATGAGCATGGGAACTAATGACTTCCTCCAGAATTATTACCTGGACCCAACTCGCCCCAAGCAGTACTCCTTGCAAGCCTACCTAACCTTTTTGATCTCTTGCATGTCTCGTGACATTCAGGTTCCTCTCTCTCTCCTCTCTATACACGCACAATGTCAAATTCTTGTCTAGACTGAGTCCATGTAGACCGGATGAATCAAAACCGATGGTTATGAACTCGTGTTATGATCAACAACCGAGCTTCACCCAATCCAGCATGGAGCAGATCTGGTCGAGTACTTCACCATCCGTGTGCTCGCACATACATGGGTGGGAAATTGATACTTTAGTTAATTAGGCACAACGAAACTCACTAAATATCAGAATATGTGAGACTCGTGATAGTAATGAGACTATCTAGAAAACGCACATCCACGAACCCTTTTTTTAGTACAACTATATCATCAAGAAATGGACGACAAGCAAGCACGGAGAGAATCGGTATTCTTTTGAGTCACGAGATCTGTTGACCGAAAACCAAGGCAAGTTGGGGCAAGGTCATTCGATAGTAATTTCCTGTCCCGTTTTACAGTGCATGCGAAAGCGAAAAGGGTTTCCACCCATGGCTATGGATCTTCTCTCCATTTCCCTTGTTTGAACAAGAGAAGGCAGGGGACAGACAGAAGCATAAAAGCTGTAGTAAATGGGGTCCTGCAAAATGTAATGTACGTATGAGGATGATCTGTGTTTTGCGCATCTCGTGTTTGCAGGAAATGCACAGACTGGGGGCTAGGAGATTGGTCATCGTCGGGGTCCCGCCTCTGGGATGCATGCCACTCGTCAAAACCCTAATGGACACGAAGACTTGCTACCAAGACTACAACAAGATATCTTTCTCTTTCAATTTTCTGATCCGGAGAAAACTGGACTCTCTGAGGAAAAGCATAGGGCTGAAGACCAGCTTCGTGGATGCTTATGCCGTCATACAAGACGCGATCAACCGCCCCAACAGATACGGTCAGTCTGTGCTATGTATCATAGGCTGCGATCCCAACCTACATATTCAAATCTGTTCATGTCAAGTGTACAAAGGGGCTAAGTTTGTCGTGAAATATGGCAGGTTTGACGGAGACGAGCAAAGGGTGTTGTGGGACAGGAACGGTGGAGTATGGGGACACATGCAAAGGGCTGACCACATGTTCTGAGCCAGAGAAGTATGTCTTCTGGGACGCTGTTCATCCTACGGAGAAGATGTACAAGATCGTTGCTCTCAAGGCCATTGCATCGTTCGATGAAAACCTTCTTGCCTAGAGCAACTCTCCGGTGTTAAACTACGGAGGCAGTCGATGTATACTGGGTTTGGGATTTTTTATTTGCATTGTCGAATTTGTCGTAATCCTAGGACGCTAAGGTGGGCACGTGATTTCGACGATCTAGCCAGTATGTTTGATGTACATTGTTGAATTATATCTCTATCGAGTAATATATATCGCCGAGAGTTCACTTTTAGGGCTATAGTAGGATGTGTGGTTTCTCAATGTTTCGGTTCCTTTGCTAACGAGAATAGTCTTTTTGTTCCCATTTTTTGATCCACCAACTATTGTCCAATTCAGAGAAATTCTTACATTCAGAAACACAAATTTCATAAATTGCGCTAGGTTCCCAAGTGTAAAAGAATGTTGATAGGCGGGTGTGTCCGCAGTAGTCCTTTGACGTATTAGAATGACTCGATAGATAGGTTATAGGTATTGGATGACCTTTACCATGGAAAAACCAAAGTTAACCTAGGTTCTTTCGGGCAACAATCGTTAATGCTTTTCCTTTATTCTAAGGAAAAGAGTTCAAAATGTTTAAAGAGAAAAATTAAAAAGAAGATTTAAATGATCGTAGGATCATGGATCAAATAACCGAAAAAGGCAAAATTTGCCTTCATATGCAAGGAGCAAAATGGCATTGATTTGGGCAGGGTCGGCGGTTCATTCCCGTATATATTTGACTCCATCTTTCCATGGATTTTGGCCCCACAAAATTTTAGAAATTGCAAATTTGACCACGTTAAAACTTAAAGGGCCGAATGAGTACAAGAAAAGCCCAAGATCTAGAAGTCACATTCAATTGGAAAATATTAATAAGTTCAATGAAATCTAAGTTTAGTATTTCTGTGAGATTATATTTTCAGGCACGCTTAAAACTAGAAGTATAAAAAATGCTTTTGAACTATCATAGGTTATCTAACATTAGGAAACTAGAATCAAAGTGTGCCACCAAGTTAAAAAGAGAGAGAGAAGAGCAAACCCCAAACTCCTCCGATTCTCGAAAATTGAAACCAAGAATCGAACCAATCATACTTGGAACCGACCGGGTACTAAAGGGGTTAGTTTTGTAAAAATCACATGATTGGTATTATATAGATAACCCATGACTAGTAAAGTCTTGTCACGCCCCGAACCCTATTGAGCTCGCGACATCCGCGTCTGGTCGATTTGCGCGACAACCCAGGAATTTTCGCCGACCTCAATTCTAAACATCAGAGATTTAATCGCGCAAACGAAAACCATAAAACACCCTGACAAACTTAAACTGGGGAGAATTAGGAGAATTTACAACTTTCATTTCTCAATACCAAACTTATGCCATAATATTTACAATTTACAACCACTATTCACATAAGCACACTTTACTAACACCTTACTAACAACCACCGAGACAAAATGGGTACGATGGTCTCCAAAAATGGTACTCTGTCAAAAACCTCCTCTGAGCCCCTAAACTAGCCCTTGCACCCCTTGCTAGGCGTCCATTTTGAGTCTGACTTATCATCGCCGGAGTCGGAGCTTCCCTGATTCGATTGCTCCTCCGAAGACTCCGGCTCCGCCTCAATCACAATCGGATGATCAATGTCACCCGACTCAGATGAAACAGCATTCTGGTACTCCTCGACTAGGAAATCAAAGAAATTATACTTCAGCACATAGTTAGGGTCCATATACTGCTCAAAAGGGAGTATATGCTCCGGGTCTCCTGCCGGCTCATCCGACTCCTCAGACTCATCATCAGGCTCTACCTCGGGCTCCACCTCTTCTGGTTCCTCATCCTCTGGTTCTTCTTCCTTTGGTTCCTCTTCCTCTAGTTCCTCCTCAGGTATTGGTTCTAAATCTATGTCCATCGGGTCATCCTCAGCTTGCGATACTTCGGGCTCGGGCTCATACTCAGCCTCTGACGATCCTTGGGCTGCCGGCGCTGGGTGCAGTCCTGACTGCGCCTGACTAACCTCCGTACTTGTTAACTCTCCGTCTATAGGAGGTATGGCGGCTCGGTCCTAATCTCCGACTAAATCAAAGGGAACGTCAAAACCTCTAACGGGCCCGAACTCAGCCCCGTCTCCATCCCGAAAGAACCAAGCAGTGTATTTCTGCTCTTCAAAAAGAGGTAAACCTACGTCTACGAAAACAGTAGAAGTGTGCTTAATCCAAGTAAAATTATCGTCCATCGGGAACTCTGCAACCTCAAGCTTTGTATGTATAGGTACTCCAAACGTTCTGGTGGCTGAGGCGGATTATTTATGGCTAGGGTCGGGGTTCTGAAAATTGTTAGTTTACACAACCATGAGAATAAATCTCAGCAAATACACCCCTAAACCCAACCCAAGCTATCACGTACCTCCAAATAATCACGCAATCACACACATTCACGTACACCAATATCACAAAACAGACACATTAATTAAGACTATCAGGCTCAATAATGCACACATTCGCACTCAGTCACGATCACGTCGTATGCAACAAGCATATGTGCCAATTCTCATCCCACTCTTCCTTCCATTCTCACTTTTCGCTTTCTCAAACCTCGCTAGTGGCCCGCGTTGAAATACACGCCTCAGGCACACTGCTATCATTCATCACATCACTTCCGGCCCGTGTACTCGTTCACGCCTCAGGCCCCGATCGCGACCTGAGCATCACACGCCCCAGGCCCGATCCCAACTCAACCCGCGCCAAATACGACAGGCCTACATGATTGAAACCCAACTCAGCTTACGCCAAATGCGACAGGCCTACGTGATTGGAACCCAACTCAGCCCACGCCAAATGCGACAGGCCTACATGATTGGAACCCGAGCTTATGATGCCTTGGTCCAATCCCGGTCTCACTTGAGCTGATCGTGTCTCGGACCGATTCTCATACATGCTTTTTCAAGCCTCAACCTGTGCCAAATGTAACAGACCTACGTGATCGCTGCCCGAATTTACAATACTCAGTCCGATCTCATTCTCGTTCTATCACACCTTCACATACTTTCCCACAATCACTTGTCACACCACACTTCTCCTTACTCATGCACATGCTCGATATGCATTTACCACACGCGACTAGCCCATCACACGCGATCCGTGCACACGTCGAATCACACGTAGACAGAGCTCACTCAACAATTCATGTGGGCAATATCAACAATTAATTTAATCAACTCACGTGTGCACTCGACAAGTATAATCAATCACTCAATTGCACAACAACACTCTCAATTAAATCACCACAATTTATAAATAAATCAAACACGCCTCAAATACGGTAATTGCCATTTTTCTCCAACCAAATGGCGTCGGATAAATTCTGATCCTTCACGGGACTTCCTCGCCATTAAATACCGGTTCTAAAAATCCAACTTGCATCCCGAACCGAGCATCACAGCCTCATGAACAGTGAATCACAGCTCGTGAACAGTGATTCTTAGCTTGAAATTCTCTCAAATCGTCCTCAAAAAATTCCAAATTAATTCCTTAAGGCCCGCCATACATTTCCGGTCTAAAGCCCCAACATTTCGCACCCGCACAAGTCCAATTTTACCCAAAATCAAATTATTCGGCGATACCCAAAATCCTAAATCGGGATTAGAGTATGACTTACCGCGTTCTAGGCTAAAACGGCTAGAACGGAAAGCGGCGGCGCTCTACGGTGAAGGCGAGCAACTCACGGTGGCTTCCGGCTTGCACGGCGGCGGTCCGGCGGCGGTGTGGTCTTGCACGGCCGGAAATGGGTCACGGAGAGAGAGAGAAAAAGAGGGGAAAGAGAGAGAGACAGTGAGGTTGGAGGGCGGCACGGGGACGGCAAGGTGGCGGTCCGGCGGTGTGGCAAGCGGCGGCGCCGGCGATGGAGAGAAACGGCCAAGGGAGAACTCACGGCCAAGAAGAAGAAAAAAAATAAAAAGGGCAAGGGCTGATCATGGCAAGAAGGGAGGAGAAGAATGGGGAAGGAAGACCAAAATTTGACTTAAATAGTGCCAAAGACCCAAGTGTAAAATGACCATATTACCCTTGTCTCACAATTTTAATACAACGGCTCAGATTCGATCTTATCTTGATCCGACGGCCGAGATCGATTCTTGTACAAAAATACCCAAGGGCATACTTGTAATTTTCCAAAAATCCAAGGGTAAAATTGTCCAATCAAAATTTTAGGGCAAAATTACCAAAATGCCATTTACCCTTAAAACATACCCTTTTATAACTTTTAGGGGAATTTTGGTCACTTTCTCCGTTTCTTATCCAAATCGAGTATTTACGAAGGATTTGAGGGCACCAAAAATTCACACGTGTCACGTGCAACGTCGTCCTAGCGTTCTGTCGCGACTTCCTAATTTTCCGGTGTCCAATTTGGGCAAAAATCCCATAATTAAATTCTATTAAACGCAACTCGAGCGTTTCTCGAGCTAACGGGCGGCTTGCTGGGGAATTTCACAGAATCGACTCGTGACTGATACGAAATTAAGTCACGTGCAAGTCCGTTCGGTGCGTGACTACCTCGGTTGTCATTAAAATCGCGAAGATCAATTACTTGATCCGAGGGGTACGATCGTTCGGTATAATTTCGGAATCATTCGTCACGTCGTTTCGTGGTCCTATGGAATCACCCGCGATCCACTACTAGGACAGTGGTGAACTGACCCCTAACTATCTTTGCATCGGCCAACAGTGGCTCAAAAATATCACTCACGCGATTTAATAGTCGAAATCCATTCACGATCGAATTTCCTTTAGCCGCGCGAATTTAATTCCCCCTAATAGCCTTTCCCTAATGGTTAGCATTCCCAAAAATGATCAGTTCCGGGCGAGAATTTACTGCGAGCACATTTCATAAAACTTGGTTATTCAATAAATTTCAATTGGTGGAAATTTCGGAATGTCACAATCTTCCCCCCTTATAAAATTTCGTCCTCGAAATTTACAATCTCACTAATACTCAAAATTACAATCCTTATTGCTACTCAAACAACTGGGGGTACTGACGTTGCATTATTTCTTCGCTCTTCCAAGTTGCGCCTTCAATCCCGTGGTGTTCCCAGATAACCTTGACCATCGGGATTGTTTTATTCCTCAGAACCCATTCCTTCTGATCCTCAATCTTGATCGGTCTCTCGATGTACGATACCTTATCATCCACTTCTATCTCTTCATAGTTCAATACATGCGTCGGGTCTGGTTCGTACTTCCTCAATATCGATACGTGGAACACATTATGCACTTGCGACAAATTTGACGGTAACGCAAGGTGATACGCCAAGTCTCCAATCCTTTCTAACACTTCGAAGGGTCCCACGTACCTCGGACTCAACTTCCCTTCTTACCAAATCGGGAATTCCAGAGGTCTTCGCTTTCTATCTGCATAACTCTTTTGACGGCTCTGCGTTGTCCTCAGCCTTTCATGAATGATCTGAACTGCCTCAATCGATTGCTCAATCAACTCCGGCCCTATTATAACTCGTTCTCCCACTTCGTCCCAACACACAGGCGTTCTACAAGCACGGCCATATAACGCTTCGAAGGGCGTCATTCCAATGCTCTGCTAGAAGCTGTTATTATAAGCAAACTCCACTAAAGGCAGTTGCTCTTCCCATTTACCCTGAAAATTCAACATACATGCCCTGAGCATATCCTCTAGAGTCTGAATCGTCCTTTCAGACTGATCATCCGTTTGAGGATGCTAAGCTGTACTGAACTGTAACTTAGATCCTAACGCCGTCTGCAGACTTTTCCAAAAATTAGCGGTGAATCTAGGATCACGATCCGATGTTATAGACACTAGTACCCCCATGAAGGCGAACTATCTGCTGCACGTATAACTCTGCATACCGTTCCAACGCGAAATCCTTTCGCACTGCCAAAAAGTATGCCGACTTAGTTAATCTGTCGACAATCACCCAAATGGTGTCATGACCTCTTTGACTTTTCGGCAATCCCGACACAAAATCCATGGTTATATGCTCCCATTTCCACTCTGGGATTTCTAACGGTCGCAACAATCCTCCAGGCATACAATATTGCGCTTTCACCTGCTGACACGTCAGGCACTTAGCCACGTGCTTAGCTATATCCAACTTCATACCATTTCACCAATAAAATTGTCTCAAATTCCTGTACATCTTAGTACTGCCTGGGTGGATACTGTACTGACTACAATGCACTTTGGACAAAATTTCTTCCTTAACTCCCGCATCGTCTGGCACACATAACCTCCCACGAAATTTCAATACCTCGTTCTCGGATACCTTAAAATCCGACTTTCTCTTAGTAACATCCATCTCAATAACCTTTTGTATCTCTGGGTCCGTAGACTGCAAAGCTTTAACTTTAGCCTGGATCTCTGGCTCAATCCTTAACGTAGCTAGCAGACTCGAGATTCGACTCACTTCAAACTTGAACTCCGAGTCTCGCACATTCTCCAATAGGATCCACTCCTTGACCATTAAATGCGCGATGCTTGATTTCCGGCTCAACGCATCCGCAACTCGATTTGCCTTTTCAGGGTGAAATAGAATATCACAATCATAATCTTTCAATAATTCCATCCAGCGTCGTTGCCTCATATTCAACTCTTTCTGCGAAAACAAATACTTGAGGCTCTGATGGTCAGTATAAATCTGAAATCTTTCTCCGCATAAATAATGTTGCCAAATCTTCAGGGCAAACAGTATTGCAGCTAGCTCCAAGTCGTGCATCGGGTAATTCAATTCATGTGGCCTCAACTGCCTAGATGCATATGCTACCACTCGCCCATGTTGCATCAACACACACCCTAATCCTCTTAATGACGCATCACTGTATATCTCATATTCTCCAGGTCCTCATGGAATCGTCAATATTGGTGCCGTTGTCAGTCTAGGCCACTTTGTCACAGCCTCAATCTTCGATGGATCAACAGAAATTCCTTCTCCGGAAATTACATGACCGAGAAATGCCACTCGACTAAGCCAAAATTCGCACTTGCTAAACTTAGCGTATAGTGCGTTCTCCCTTAAAGTTCGCAATACTTGATGCAAATGAAACTCATGCTCCTCTAGGCTTTTTGAGTATACCAGTATATCGTCGATAAACACAATTACAAACTGATCTAAGAATTCCTTAAACACCCTATTCATCAGATCCATAAAGGCAGCAGGGGCGTTTGTCAAATCAAACGGCATCATCGTAAATTCATAATATCCGTATCTCGTCCTAAATGCTGTCTGCAGTACATCCTCCTTCTTAATTCTTAATCGATGATACCCTGTTCTCAAATCAATTTTTTTTTAGAATACCGAAGCCCCTTATAACTGATCAAACAAATCGTCAATCCTTGACAAATGATACTTATTTTTAACTGTCACTTGATTCAGCTGCCTATAATCGATACACAACCTCAATGATCCGTCTTTCTTTCTCACAAACAATACCGGCGCTCCCCATGGAGACGCACTTGGTTGAATGAATCCCTTGTCTAACAACTCTTGCATCTACACCTTTAATTCCTTTAACTCCAATAGCGACATTCTATAAGATGCCTTCGAGATTGGCTCAGTTCCAGGTGCCAACTCGATTACGAACTCTACTTCTCTTTCTAGCGGTAATCCCGGTAATTTTTTAGGAAACACATCGGGATATTCACACACTACCGCTATATCCTCAAGTCTCGGCTCTTCAGCCGTTGAATCAATTACTGCAGCTAGGAACCCTGGACAATCTTCACTCAACAATTTCGTTATTTCCAACGACGAAATCCATGGAATCGAGGGCCCTCCTCGACTTTCCACAAATTTGAATTCCGGATGTCCAACAGGATTAAATTGGATCACCATACTATTATAATCCATCACTGCATTTTGATTAACTAACCAATCTATATCCACAATTATATCGAGGCCATACATAGTCAGAACTGCTAGGTTTATCCATTCTTCTCTATCATCGATCACAGAACTGGCAGTCCTTTCTATCACCTCATAATCATTTGCCTTGGCTCGCTCACAATTCTCCTTATAGTCCTTCAGACTTAGTGATATCGTCTGACTACAGAGGTCCGGCTTCAATCCATCACGGAACCTCCGGACCTTATTCAATGAGTTCTTCATTATTTTTGAGGCAACCTAGATAATCGAGTGAACTCAGCCTCATACTGGCCTACTGTTCTTTGCCCCTGATGAAGCCTCATGAACTCTGCCAATTTATGTTCCTGGGCACTTTCAAAGGAATACTTACCATTAACGGTTTCTACAAATATCGCCTAAGTCTGGGCGGTACCAATCAGGAACACTCTTCCTCCGGTGGCTTTCCACCACTCGCTTACATTTCCTTACAACTGATACACTGCTAACGTTACTTTTTCCTCATCCGTACATCCCAATACCTCGAAGACTTTTTCTAATTCTTCTATCGAAAGTGATATAGCCTCAAGGTTGCCTCTACCATCAAACTTATGGGGCTTTAACTTTCGAAACTACTCGACTAGTTGATGTATTAGTCGATTTACATCTACCTGTCCCCGTCCTTGATTTCCATTACTGCCACTAATGACAACAGCTACAGCGGCCTCGACCGCTTGGGGAATAGTGGCATATCGCTACTGAGTCTGCCTGCCCATCAAAATCCCAACTTCCTCAAGGGTCCTTAAAATTCCATCCACTCTGGGATCTACTGTAACTCTAGCGTTATCTCCGAGATCCTCTGCAGCTCTAGCTCAAGTACCACCTCGACCCCGTACTTCTCTTCTTACGTCCCTTCGTGGGACTCTTCCTACGCCTTTTCCTTCATGCTCATGTCGCAATTCTACTACTCTCATACCTGCTATAATTCCACTCAGGAATTAGTGGTCTAAACCGACTAGCTCAATCCGATTCTAAGCAGCGAATTAACAAGAAAACTCATTCAATAATCAATTCCCCACTACCAATCACAAAATCACAATCGCAAAAGCCTGAACACTTACCTCAGGTCCAGACGCACCTGCAAATCAATTACCACGCAACAATTAACTCACTCAAATAATCGCAACAAACAATTTGGAGGCACGTGTAGCTCATTCCACCTTACAACTCGCTAAGTCTCCCTAAATTCTACCCCAGGGTTTCTGCTCCTTATCACTCTAAACTTCGACCAGTCTATATCGAGCTAACCTTACTCTGATACCAATTCAAACTGGGATGTCACGCCCCGAACCCTATCGAGCTCGTGACATCCGCATCTGGTCGATTTGCGCGACAATCCAGGAATTTTCGCCGACCTCAATTCTAAACATCAGAGATTTAATCGCGCAAACAAAAACCATAAAACACCCGGACAAACTTAAACTGGGGAGAATTGGGAGAATTTACAACTTTCATTTCTCAATACCAAACTTATGCCATAATATTTACAATTTACAACCACTATTCACATAAGCACACTTTACTAACACCTTACTAACAACCACCGAGATAAAAAGGGTACGATGGTCTCCAAAAATGGTACTCTGTCAAAAACCTCCTCTGAGCCCCTAAACTAGCCCTTGCACCCCTTGCTAGGCGTCCATTCTGAGTCTGACTCATCATCGCCGGAGTCGGAGCTTCCCTGATCCGATTGCTCCTCCGAAGACTCCGGCTCCGCCTCAATCACAATCGGATGATCAATGTCACCCGACACAGCTGGAACAGCGTTCTGGTACACCTCGACTAGGAAATCAAAGAATTATACTCTGGCACGTAGTTAGGGTCCATATACTGCTCAAAAGGGAGTATATGCTCCGGGTCTCCTGCCGGCTCATCCGACTCCTCAGACTCATCATCAGGCTCTACCTCGGGCTCCACCTCTTCTGGTTCCTCATCCTCTGGTTCTTCTTCCTCCGGTTTCTCTTCCTCTAGTTCCTCCTCGGGTATTGGTTCTAAATCTATGTCCATCGGGTCATCCTCAGCTTGTGATACTTCGGGCTCGGGCTCATACTCAGGCTCTGACGATCCTTGCGCTGTCGGCGCTGGGTGCAGTCTTGACTGCGCCTGACTAACCTCCGTACTTGTTAACTCTCCGTCTATAGGAGGTATGGCGGCTCGGTCCCAATCTCCGACTAAATCAAAGGGAACATCAAAACCTCTAACGGGCCCGAACTCAGCCCCGTCTCCATCCCAAAAGAACCAAGCAGTGTATTTCTGCTCTTCAAAAAGAGGTAAACCTACGTCTACGAAAACAGTAGAAGTGTACTTAATCCAAGTAAAATTATCGTCCATCGGGAACTCCAAAACGTTCTGATGGCTGAAGCGGATTATTCATGGCTCGGGTCGGGGTTCTGAAAATTGTTGGTTTACACAACCATGAGAATAAATCTCAGCAAGTACACCCCTAAACCCAACCTAGGCTATCACGTACCTCCAAATAATCACGCAATCACACACATTCACGTACACCAATATCACAAAATAGACACATTAATTAAGACTGTCAGGCTCAATAATGCACACATTCGCACTCAGTCACGATCACGTCGTATGCAACAAGCATATGTGCCAATTCTCATCCCACTCTTCCTTCCATTCTCACTTTTCGCTTTCTCAAACCTCGCCAGTGGCCCGCGTTGAAGTACACGCCTCAAGCACACTGCTATCATTCATCACATCACTTCCGGCCCGCGTACTCGTTCACGCCTCAGGCCCCGATCGCGACCTGAGCATCACACGCCCCAGGCCTGATCCTAACTCAGCCCGCGCCAAATATGACAGACCTACATGATTAAAACCCAACTCAGCCTACACCAAATGCGACAGGCCTACGTGATTGGAACCCAATTCAGCTCACACCAAATGCGACAGGCCTACATGATTGGAACCCGAGCTTATGATGCCTTGGTCTAATCCCGGTCTCACCTGAGCTGATCGTGCCTCGGACCGATTCTCATACATGCTTTTTCAAGCCTCAACCTGTGCCAAATGTAACAGACCTACGTGATCGCTGCCTGAATTTACAATACTCGGTCCGATCTCATTCTCGTTCTATCACACCTTCACATACTTTCCCACAATCACTTGTCACACCACACTTCTCCTTACTCATGCACATGCTCGATATGCATTTACCACATGCGACTAGCCCATCACACGCGACCCGTGCACACGTCGAATCACACGTAGACAGAGCTCACTCAACAATTCATGTGGGCAATATCAACAATTAATTTAATCAACTCACGTGTGCACTCGACAAGTATAATCAATCACTCAATTGCACAACAACACTCTCAATTAAATCACCACAATTTATAAATAAATCAAACACGCCTCAAATACGGTAATTGCCATTTTTCTCCAACCAAATGGCGTCGGATAAATTCCGATCCTTCACGGGACTTCCTCGCTATTAAATACTGGTTCTAAAAATCCAACTTGCATCCCGAACCGAGCATCACAGCCTCATGAACAGTGAATCACAGCTCGTGAACAGTGATTCTTAGCTTGAAATTCCCTCAAATCGTCCTCCAAAAATTCCAAATTAATTCCTTAAGGCCCGCCATACATTCCCGGTCTAAAGCCCCAACATTTCGCACCCGCACAAGTCCAATTTTACCCAAAATCAAATTATTCGGCGATACCCAAAATCCTAAATCGGGATTAGAGTATGACTTACCGCGTTCTAGGCTAAAACGGCTAGAACGGAAAGCGGCGGCACTCTACGGTGAAGGCGAGCAACTCACGGTGGCTTCCGGCTTGCACGGCGGCGGTCCGGTGGCGGTGTGGTCTTGCACGGCCGGAAATGGGTCATGGAGAGAGAGAGAAAAAGAGGGGAAAGAGAGAGAGACAGTGAGGTTGGAGGGCGGCACGGGGACGGCAAGGTGGCGGTCCGGCGGTGTGGCAAGCGGCAGCGCCGGCGATGGAGAGAAACGGCCAAGGGAGAACTCACGACCAAGAAGAAGAAAAAAATAAAAAGGGCAAGGGCTGATCACGGCAAGAAGGGAGGAGAAGAATGGGGAAGGAAGACCAAAATTTGACTTAAATAGTGCCAAAGACTCAAGTGTAAAATGACCATATTACCCTTGTCTCACAATTTTAATCCAAAAGCTCAGATTCGATCTTATCTTGATCCGATGGTCGAGATCGATTCTTGCACAAAAATATCCAAGGGCATACTTGTAATTTTCCAAAAATCCAAGGGTAAAATTGTCCAATCAAATTTTAGGGTAAAATTACCAAAATGCCCTTTACCCTTGAAACATACCCTTTTATAACTTTTAGGAGTATTTTGGTCACTTTCTTCGTTTCTTGTCCAAATCTAGTATTTCCGAAGGATTTGAGCGCACCAAAAATTCACACGTGTCACGTGCAACGTCGTCCTAGCGTTCCGTCATGACTTCCTAATTTTCCGGTGTTCAATTTGGGCAAAAATCCAATAATTAAATTCTATTAAACGCAACTCGAGCGTTTCTCGAGCTAACGGGCAGCTTGCTGGGGAATTTCACAGAATCGACTCGTGACTGATACGAAATCAAGTCACGTGCAAGTCCGTTCGGTGCGTGACAACCTCGGTTGTCATTAAAATCACGAAGATCAATCACTTGATCCGAGGGGTACGATCGTTTGGTATAATTTCGGAATCATTCGTCACGTCGTTTCGTGGTCCTATGGAATCACCAGCGATCCACTACTAGGACAGTGGCGAATTGACCCCTAACTATCCTTGGATCGGCCAACAGTAGCTCAAAATATCACTTACGCGATTTAATGGTCGAAATCCATTCACGATCGAATTTCCTTTAGCCGCGCGAATTTAATTCCCCCTAATAGCCTTTCCCTAATGGTTAGCATTCCCAAGAATGATCAGTTCTAGGCGAGAATTTACTGCGAGCACATTTCATAAAATTCAGTTATTCAATAAATTCCAATTGGTGGAAATTTCGGAATGTCACAAGTCTTGTTGGTTGAATGGTTTTGTGTGCCTACTTCAAGCTGTTGGTCATGAGTTTCGTTTTCCCTCGAGAATATCACTATTTATTTTCCAAATAAGATGTATAAGATCGATTCTAAATCAATTGGATCTTGAAACCAGCCTGCTTGGTTGGTTCCTGATCAGAACCGAAAAATGGACTGGTTCTTCTTGGAATTGTCTGAGGTAGGATTTTTTCGCCACGCCCTCACACATGCACCTCATAATCCTCACTTTATGGGAAAAACAAAAGAATATGTTCATAATCAACTTTTGTTTGTGCAATGAATTTGTATGATACATTCCTCGCCATGTACAGTATACGAATATACACATTTCCAAGGAGCGCTCGACATCCAGACAATTAGCACATTCTTCGCAGCGAGCCAATGGAGATTTTGCAGTCATAACTGGTGGGGAAAACAAGATGATAAATGACATGGTGAGGTCGAACATCGAGCTAGTCTTGAATGGTAGCATCAACAGCGGGGCGAAGCGGCTGAAAGAGCAGGTAATAAGCCTTCTCCGTGGGGTGTATTGAATCCCAGAACACCTATCTGATTGCATCTGGGCTCACGTACGACTTGGGGTTGCACATGAACGCTGCTTCCAGCTGACCATTCCCGCAGCATCCGCTCAGAGCTTGGTCGAACCCTGCATGGTTTTGGATCCAAAGTTCAGAAGAAGAGAGAGAGATCTGATCAAATTAGAACGAGGGTAAGATCGAGGGACTCGCCATAGCTTGGGAACCTCTGGATCATGTCGCTCAAGGGTTCGTGTATGTCTGCATAATAGATCCTGGAGCCTTGAGTTGCTAAGCTGCTTTGCATGGAGGACAACTCCTTCTGGAGGAGTGCGTTGTAGTCTCTCGCCACCGATGAGTACTGGTCCATGCAGCCTCTCTGCAGGTCGGTGTTGCTTGAGTTGAGTGTGATCATGATGGGCAAGCAACCCATCGGAGGCACGGCTATCCTTCTTGCTCATTCCTCCCATGAACCCTGAATTAAAGGAAATTAAGCTCTTTACTTGTACGTGACGGCCGTAATGGCTGCGCTTTCAACATGGATTTGGGGCTTATAGTCGCACTTCTTGATAAAGGCTTAGGACTTTGCTTGAGATATTTCAAAATATTAGAACTTATCATCTTTTCCTGTGATTTTAAGATTTCATTGCATCGATTCAAAGGCACTAACAACATTTATTTTAATTTAGGTTTAGGACATTCCCTCTATTAATTAGTGAATTCTTGAATGTGTGCTGACATGAGTGCTAATTCTTGGGCTTGACGGGGTTCTATCTGATGGAACCGAGAGCTAGTTGACTAGTGACGACTAGTCTCAACAGCACTACCAACTTATGAGACCACCTCCCTCAGTGCCCCAACCACAAATCGAAGATGGATAGTTTACATGAGCTTTCTATGAGAAAGCCAACAACATATGCCATCAAATTCCAAAATATTCCAATTCGCTTTCGATCAGGTCATTCCCATGTCTGGCCTATCACAATTTCAATCGCCAGCTCATGTGGACGCTGAAACATGCCGCGGTAGACATAAGAGTGACTTTGGTGTGTATTTTAATATGGGCCACTCAACTTCTTATAAATTTCATTTCTGGTCACATGACTTTTACTTACTTACCTATTCAATATAGGGCACTTAACTTTAAATTTTGCTTTCAAGCATTATCTATATTGTGTTGTATATGATCGTCTTTATTGACCGAAATTAATGAAGCCGAAATGGAGGGGGGTAATTTGATGTCAAAATTGTTGAGGACAATATAGGGTGAAAGAGAATGATATACATTAATGATGTCTTTCACGTTTTGCAACAAGAATTGCTGATAGGTGGCAACAGTGAAGCTCCGCCGCCGGATGGGAACGGTGAAGTAATTGACAACGAAATCATTGGTGCCGGCGCTCACGAGGAAGATGGCCTTGTTGATGTGGTGTGCCGTGCTTTGCTTCCCCATCATCGACATGAGCCGCTTCTTGTTCTCTTTGAAATACTCCAGTTGCTTCGGCAATGACACAACATTCTGCAAATTGTTCAAACACAAACGTAATCTTCAATACATAATTGGAATAATGAAAAAGAAAACTTTAGGAGACCATTTGCAGCCTATGGCTTGTGCATTTTCTGGTGTGCGCACTGGTGACAGCTTTTCTTCTCATTTACAAGCCACTCGGAGGCGGACATCGGCCTAGTGCCAGCACCGGCAACCTTGCTGAATAATGTCATCATTGAAACCGACTGTGGTCGATGCCTCAACAGCAACATTTTGTTCTCTAAGACAAAAATAGAAGGAAATATAGAGAGAGAGAGACAGAGAGAGATACGCTAAGCTTTGCTATTAAAGGGTCGTATCCAGTTCCAGCAGAAGCAAATTAAGCTCACACCAGTCTTCAAATCCTCAAAGCTTAGACTTGGTTCCAAATACGGTGGCACGTAGTCTTTCATCCCAATATACGATACTACATACATTCAGAAAATCATTACACAATATATACAGCGCTCTTTTAAAGACTCATGCAGTTTATAGCTAAATGTGCTTTCTGATATCTTGCAGTCGTGTGCGTGAGAGAGTCAGAGAGACGTGGCCAACACCAACACCATCATTCACAAAAACACTCTAACTCACCAATGTAATCGTTCACGAGCCAGCCATTCATGAACCTTCCGGTCAGCACCTGGTTGGCGAAATCCCTGCCGTAAGGCAGGAAATCACTCTTGAACAGCGTCATCACATAATTATTGTTTCCTGGATCGACTGTTGAGTCCCCGAAGACGAAGATGGCCGAGACCGTGTTGTTCAAGGCCCGCACTCTCTTCGAGGACAGAGCTTGATGGGCGCGCAGGGATAGAAAGAAAACAAGGGCTCTCAAGATGAAGCGTCGGGCATTGCATGAACGATCCATCTTCATCTTTGGTCATGCAAGGGCTTACCAATATAGGAGGCAGAGAAAAGTTATGGGGCATGATTAGTACACTAAATTTAGAAAAAAAAATTTCCTTGAATCTGTTGTGATGATATGCTAAAAATGGTGAAAGTAATGATCCTGGTGAAGGTGTCAATTGTTATGTTGCTTGCAAGGGTAATTGCTTTCAGAATGACTAGTTTCAAACCAAGATGTTGAACCTATCTTGTAACAGTCTGAATTTTCGATCTTTTTCCCGGGATTCATGAAATGAATATTTTGGTCAATGCACTATAGTGAGATCTCACCCGGGACCCGCGCATTCTCGGGATGCTAACCTTAGGGGTAAGGCTATTACGGGATTGAGTTCGCACGACCAAAGAACTCGATCTGGGTTCGATCTTCGACCATATGGATTGATGAGGGAATATTTTGAGCCAACCGAGACCGGTCTATTTGATTGATCGTGTCCGAAGGGCACTAGTGACAGACCCTCGCAATTATATGACAACCGAGGTCGTCCCGGGTAGAGTAAACTTAAACGTGACTTGACTTGGTGTCGGTCACGGGTCGAAAGCGGGTAATCCCAATGAGCCACCCGTTAGCAAGAGATAAACTAAAGTCACGATTGTTCAATTTTAGTCATTTCTTGGAATTCGGGCTCGGGAATCGAGAATTTTGAAAGTGACAATTTTGAGTGGCCGATGACGTTTTTGGCTTGGCCAACCTTGGGACCATCCATTTCTGCAAAAAAATGAATTTCAGTTCGGGACCCAGAAAATTACGGTTTTGCCCCTATGGGCACCGAGATTGGATTTGGAGGCTGTTTGAAGTTATTTTTCGCGGCCAAGGTCATTTTGGGGTGGCCACGGACATTTAGAGTGGTTTTGGCCAAAAATTGGAATTTCAACAAAAATTGGAAAAATAATATTATTTTATTCCCGAAACTTCGCAGTCAATTTTCGAGGGCTTAGAAAGTGAATTTTGCGAATCCGATGCCATATTATGTTGGCCACGCACATATGGAACGCGTATGTGCGAAAATTGGAATTTCGCCCCGGGACCGGAAAATTATCATTTTGCCCCTGGGCTATTTTTGGGTCCGAATTTTTTTGGATAAATTGGGATAATTATGGATAAATATCAGCTGTATTTTTGGGGATCATTGACCCTTTTGCCCCTCTCTTTTTAGATAAGAATGAATAGGAACCACTTAATTAGGAGCATTTTAGTCCTTTTTACCTAAGCTTGACACATGGCACCCCTAATTAAATTATTTGACCAAGTTGGCTGACCACTCTCTCTCCTCACTCACTCTCACGTGCAGACCAGCCCTCTTCAAAAATTTTCTCTCCATTTTCCCACCTTTTCTCTCCACTTTCTCTTCATTTTCCTTCATTTTCTCTCTCGCCGGAGTTTCGCCGGAGCACGCCGCCGACCGCCGTTCCTCGTCGTCGACCCCCTTGGTCCCCCGCCTCAGCTCAGCCTTGGTTCAGTCCATTTCTCTCTCCCTTTCCCCCTCTTTTTCTCTCTTTTTTCTCTCTTTTTCTCATTTCCGTTCTGTGAACAGTACCGCCGGAGCTTCGCCGGAGTTCCGATCGCCGTTTCGTCGACACCCGGTTGTCCAGCACCTCTGTATGTCACCGTTCAGCCTAGTCCGTACAGTGACCGTACGGTTACTGTTCACTGTCCCGTACGATCACTGTTCATTCGACCCGTACGGCCGTCGCCGCCGTGACCGGCGCCACGCCGGCCACCGTTTTCCAGCCTGTCCGTACGTGTCCGTACGGAAAGTACTGTTCATGTGTCCGTACGGAAAGTACTATTCACGTGTCCGTACGTCGCCAGTGACGCCGCTGCCGCTGCTGCTTCTGTTCGGGTCATTTCCAGCCTTTGTTCAGCCCGGTTTGTCTCGCCTTTTAGGGTAAGTGTTTTCCCCAAATGTCATTTAGGACCTCGGGTATTTCTAGGCTCGTTTAGGACCCGGTTTAGACGATTTTGTGACTGATTTGGTGGCTGTTTAGGATTGAATTAGGGGCTGGATAATTGATGGTTATGGACTGATTTAGCGATGAAATTTCGAGGTTTAGGAGGCTTGACTAGGGCTGTGATATTGTGGATTGATCAGAATTTAATTGTGTGATTGATCAGGATTATTATGGCTTTTTTGTGCTTAATTGATCAATTGCGTTGTTGTGATTTGTTGGCTGGATCGGAATTGTGTTTTGGGCTGAATGTGATGCGGTGGTGTGCCGTGTGTGTGGTCGTGAGGTGTGGTGGCGTGGAAATGTGAATGTGCATTGAATTCATGTGATAAGTGTATGCGGGTCGTGGAATGTGTTCGTGTGATGAGAATATGTGCACTGTTATGTGTATGGGATGTGTGAGATTGTGTGTGATACCGTGTTTGAGTGGCCGTATGGTACGTGTGGTATGAGTGGAATGAAGGTACGGGTGTGTGGGATTGATTGGAAAGGATCCGTCCTGAGGCGTGTACGTTTACGCGGGACGATGCCGTCCCTGACGAGGTGACGATGCCCGGCCTGACGAGGTGTCGATGCCTGACG
The DNA here is from genome assembly GCA_031216405.1 of Syzygium malaccense. NCBI lineage: Eukaryota > Viridiplantae > Streptophyta > Magnoliopsida > Myrtales > Myrtaceae > Syzygium > Syzygium malaccense. The sequence continues at coordinate 7,165,938 of CM062256.1, read as the reverse complement.
TGGTCAGAAGACCATTGGCCTGATGCGTTTTACGCGGGCGCGGTAGAAGGAAAGCGTGTGTAGGATTCCGTCCTGAGGCGTGTACGTTTACGCGGGACGATGCCGTCCCTGACGAGGTGACGATGCCCGGCCCGACGGGGTGACGATGCCTGACGAGGTCAGAAGACCGTTGGCCTGATGCGTTTTACGCGGGCGCGGTAGTGGTGGAAAGGTTGAGAATGAGCAAGAATTAGCGGAACGAGTGAAATTAAGAAAGTGACGCGTGGTGTGAGTTGGTGTGCGAGTGTGTTTGTATCGCGTGGTGTGATGCTTAATTATGGGGTAAAAACTGCTAGGCATGGTATGGGACGTGCCCAAGTGGGTTTTATCTTATAATTGAGACACGCGCGCGTCTGTGATTCATTGCTGTGGTATATTGGTTGTGTTATTGTCTAACGTGCAGGAACGTGCATGATGGATTCCAGGTAGGGTCGTGTGTGGTTGTTAGCTTAGTTGATTGTCGTGTGTTATGCGTGTTTTTGTCTGGCGGTACGTGAGTGCCTACGTGGGGTTTGGGGTTGTACACTTATTGAGATTCGTCTCACGGTTGTATAACCGCCACTTTCAGACCCCCAGCCCTAAACCCGGGAAGTACGCCTTTTCTTTTTGGGAGTCCGGGGAGCTGCTTTTGGTGCCCAGTGAAGTTGCAAGTGAGTGTCTGGAGGCTCAGACCCGAAGATTCAGAAGCAGACTGGAGGAGGGCGATCCTTAGGTTTTCCTTAAGATTTAGGGGGGTTGTGTAAATCGGGTTGACCCATAGGGAAGTTAAGTTAACCAGACTTTGATATTTTGTTGACGGTGATTTCGGATGCTAGTTTGTTAATTATGTCTATAATATAATGTTTGTATATTTGGTGTTGTATGAATTTGTGGTTGCTGGATTGTTCTGTTATTCTACCCCGTTGTCGTCATTATTTGTCCGGGGTTTTGTTATACGCTTCCGCATGTGGCTCTGATGTTTGGGTTGGGTCGGCGACGTTCCTGGGACGTCGCAACAATTCGACCGGAGCAGGGGATGTCGCGAGCTCGATGGGGGTTCGGGGCGTGACATATCTCAGTTAAAGCGAGAACCGAATCGGTTCCAGAATTGACTGGGAATGGGGCCTATCTTTTTCTTTTCTTTTTTGAATTTTAAACAAATTTTAAGTAATATAACTATTATTTTAGATAAAAAATACAGCATGTGAGAAATAGTTAAGGCATTGGTGGATTTCGTTACCTCATCAAGTTTGCAACCCATCTCTAATATATCTTTTTTCTTTAAACAAAGTTAAAGAAATACCCAATTCCTGGACAGAATCGGTTTGGTTAGTCACCTCTGGTTGCTTGTATAGATCCTTGGATTATTTTGGCAACATATGATTTTTTTTTCCATGTAATGCTGAAAAAGGGGGAATTACTTCATGTTTTTGAGCAACACGAGAGGAGCTATGACATTTCTCAATTTTGTGCCCTAGTATGAAAAGCAGTGAGTGCAGACATTGAAGAATTCAAGGAAGCAACTTTCATTTTAACTTAAGAATCCACACTGTCATTTATTTATGCCTTTCTGGGATTCAGTCCAAAGTTCACGAGAGTTTGAGACCATGCATGAACCTTTTTTTTGTGGTCAAAGCATGAACCTTTTTGGCCTGCCAACTTTATGACATTCCAAAAAACCAAGTCACCCATTGTGACAAATGGGACAAGCGGCGAAGTTGATGCATCGAGAGATGCAGAGAATACCATAAGTTTCAGTTCTTTCTTTTTTTTGGGGGGGAAAATTTCAAATCAGTATCCAAAGTAGGGTCATTTTCTCAAAAAGGGGTCCAAAGTGGATATAGTGCCAAATAAGGGCATGAAGTACCCAATCAGTTTCAAATAGGGGTCCGAAGTACCTAATTAGTTTCAAATAAGGGTCTGAGTTTGCTGGCTGGTCAAATGCTCACCGGCCGGCTAGCACATCACTGTTTCGACGATCGAAATAAGGGCAATTTCGTTTTTTACTTTTTATTTTTTTTGTTTCTTTTTTCCTTTTTCTATTTTTTTCTTTTCATTTTCCTTTTCTTCTTCTTTTTTTTTCCTCTTTTCCCTCCGCCAGCCACAACCAAGGCCAGCAGAGGTTGCCAGCCTCAGGCGGAGGCTGCCCTCGCCTGGGCTGGGCGGGCGAGGGTGACCCTCGCCGGATCCGGTGAGAGCAAATGACCCTCACCCGCCCAACCCAAGCGAGGATGGCCCTCGCCCGACGCCGGCGAGGGCGATCCTCTGCCCAAGACCGGCAACCTCCGCTGGCCCCGGCTATGACCTGCGAAGGGAAAAGAGGAAAAAAAAAGAAGAAGAAAAGGAAAAGGAAAAGAAAAAAAAGAAACAAAAAAAAATTTAAAAAGTAAAAGACGAAATTGCCCTAATTCCGATCGTCAGAAAGTAACGTGCTTGCCGGCCAATGAGCATTTGACTGGCCGGTGAACTCAGGCCCTTACTTGAGATTAATTGGGCACTTCGGGCCCTATTTGAGACTGATTGGACACTTCAGGCACTTATTTGGCACTATGTTCACTTTGGATCCTTTTTTGAGAAAATGACCCCACTTTGGATACTGATTTGAAATTTTCCCTTTTTTGTTTTAGAAAAAGAAATTTGAGAAATTTGTGCTAAGTTAAGATTTTCTCAGACGATAATGAGAAAGGACACCAATGCCCATCTAGTGTGCTGAAAATTGAAGTATACCAGACTGCAGCTTTAAATATATCTTATTTGACATGCTGGAATTTTCTTAGAACTCCCTATCAAGAATAAACTAAATTATCAAACCACAAAATACCTCACTAATCTTTATATGTGAAGTAATACACAAGTCAATGCACGACACAAACGAGGAAGTTTATCGAGAAAACTCCAACCATACAAACATGATTAACTCAAACGGCCTCCATTTGTCATTTGATTTTACGCATAAGCCATCGCTTTCTGGTTGTGCGCACGACATTAGTTCTTCACATGGCCCGTCGCGATACCTAAAGTATGAATCTAAAGTCAACTGTGTCTGAATCCATTTTGATGAAATGCACAATATAAGTTGGTAGTTGATTCTGTTTCTCCCTTGTAATTTCAGCCGAGGCACTTGGGTACACCAAGGCAATCCCAGCATTTCTTGACCCGAAGCTGACCAAATCATATCTGCTTCATGGGGTTAGTTTTGCATCCGCTGCTTCTGTGTATGACGATGCCACTGCCATTATCTCGGTGAGCTTTGTAACTTTAATTTTTTTTTTTATGAAATTACTGAAATATATTTCGCAAATATTTATTGACGAATTGGTTTGATTTGTGGATAGAGTGTGCTCTCGTTATCGAAGCAGCTGGAGTATTTTCTGCATTACAAGCTCCACCTGAGTAAGTTGGTGGGTGGGAAGAAGGCAGAAGAGATCATCAATAATGCAGTGTTCATCATGAGCATGTGAACTAATGACTTCCTCCAGAATTACTACCTGGACCCAACTCGCCCCGAGCAATACTCCTTGCAAGCCTACCTAATCTTTTTAATCTCTTGCATGTCTCGTGACATTCAGGTTCCTCTCTCTCTCTCTCTCTCTCTCTCTCTCTCTCTCTACACGCACAATGTCAAATTCTTGTCTAGACTGAGTCCATGTAGATAGGATGAATCACAACCAATGGCTATGGACTCATGATATGATCAATAACCTAGCTCCACCCGATCCAGCATGGAGCAGATCTGGTTAAGTACTTCGCCATCCGTGTGCTCACATGTACATGGATGGGAAATTGAAACTTTAGCTCATTATGCACAACAAAACTAACTAAATATCAGAGTATGCGAGACTCTTGATATTAATGAGCCCATCACACGCATCCTCCTACCCTTTTCTTTAGTACACCTGTATTAAGAAATGGACGACAAGCAAGCACAGAGAGAATGGTATTCTTTTAAGTCGAGAGCGAATCTATCGACCACTAATTTAGGCAGGTCGGGGCAAGGTCATTCTATGGTAATGCCGGTCCCGTTTTACGGGGCATGCGAAGTGAAAAGGTTTCCATCGATGACTATGGATCTTCTTTCTATCTCCCTTGTTTGCAGATGGCAGTGGACAGTCAGAAGCATAAAGGCTGTAGTAAATGGGGTCCTGCAAAATGTAATGTCCAGATGAGGATGATCTGTTTATTTGCCCATCTCGCATTGCAGGAAATGCACAGATTGGGGGCTAGGGGATTGGTCATTGCCCGGGTCCCGCCTCTGGGATGCATGCCACTTGTCAAAACCCTAATGGACACGACCACTTGTTCCCAAGACTACAACAAGATATCTTTCTCGTTCAATTCTCTGATCCGGAGAAAACTAGACTCTCTGAGGAAAAGCATGGGGCTGAAGACTGGCTTCGTGGATGCTTATGCCGTCATGCAAGACGCGATCAACCGCTCCGACAGATACGGTCAGTGTGTGCCATGCATCAAAGCTTGCGGTGCCAACCTACATCTTCAATGTGTTCATGTCAAGCATACAAAGAGACTGAGTTTGTCGTGAAATATGGCAGGTTTGACGAGACGAGCAAAGGATGCTGTGGAACCGGAACGGTGGAGTACGGGGACACATGCAAAGGGCTGACCACTTGTTCCAAGCCGGAGAAGTATGCCTTGTGGGACGCTGTTCATCCTACTGAGAAGATGTACAAGATCCATGCTCTCAAGGCCATTGCATCTTTCGACGAAAACCCTCTTGCCTAGAACACCTCTCCGATGTTAAACTAGAGAGGCAGTCGACGTATACTGCATTTGGGATTTCCGATTTGCATAGTAGAATTCGTCTTACTCCTAAGACGCGATTCTCCACCAAGGTGGGCATGTGATTTCGACGTTCGATGTATATTGTTGACTTGTATCTCCATCGAGTAATATATATGGCCGAGAGTCCACTTCTAGGGTTAAAGTAGGATGTGTCGTCCCTCAATGTTTCAGTTCTTTTGCTAATGAGAATAGTCTATCTGTTCCTATTTTTTGATCCACCAACTTCTATCCGATTCAAATGAAATTCTTACATTCAGAAACACGAAATTCATAAATTAAACCAGGGTTCCCAAGTGTATAAGAACGTTTATAGGTGGGTCACTTTATGGTCCAATTTATGTTGTCGCATAATGATGTAAGACCATGAAAATTTATAACTCACCATTCATCACCAAGTCTAAGAATCCAGTCGATGTTGCCATATGTTGGATTATTTTTGCTTGCTAGAATTTCGAGTAGGCCCGTGGCCCATCTCTTTTGCTGGGTCATTGAGGCAGTCCCACCGGCTGGGGAGCAGCCTAGTAAAGGAGGTGATTTTCATTAAGTTATATCTGACGGTTGACATCTAGGCTTCCCATGTGGCCATTTTTTTGCAGCCGAGTTATCTCTACTTCTGCGCTCTGTCATTTGACATTTTCATGGCATTGGGATTTCAGAGCACTCTTGCAATTAATGAGGTGGGTGCTAGATGGGGTGATTGGATTTCCATCGTTAGATAGGAGATCTACACTTACTAATTTGAGGAGCTCCGTGTATAAAATATTAGGTAGGCCAGTTTTACCACGTAAACAGTAAGACATTTTACTCATCAATCGTTACATCTCCAAATGGGGTCCACGTTTTCAGATTTTATCTCATTATCTCTCTCCTCCTCCTCCTCTCTCCCTCTCGCCTCTTTCTCCTCCTTGCCGCTTCTTCATCTTCTTCTCCTTGCAGGCAACATCTACTTCCACATTGAGTACGGCTCAACCATGTCCGATTACTTCTTCATAGGCAGCTCCTCTTTCGTCATTAGTCCACTCATTGATTTTTTGTCCGAGCCCAAGCCGTAAGGGTCGAGCCCTTACAAGATCCAGCGAGGGTGGGCCTCACTAAAGGCCACGAGGGCGGCCCTTGCCAAATTCTACGAGACTAACCCTCACCCAAGCCCTCAATTGAGCCCTCGTCTTTTGTTGGCGAGGGTCGCAACGTCCTCACTTGTGGTCGATCACCAGCCATGTTCAAGTACAGGCCACAGGCCAAAGGGAAAGAAAGGGAAAAAGAAAAAAGAAGAGAAATTAAAAAAAAAAAATGAAGATTCGATGAAGAAGATAAAGAGACTGACCAGTGAGGCCCACTTAGACATGTGGCAGCCGCTGAATGGAGTATCCTATCGCCTATGTCGCAAGACTAACCTACGTAATATTTTAAAGCAGTCTTTTGACGTAATAGAGTGACTTGATAGGTTATAGGTATTAGATGTACATTATCATGGAAAAACAAAAGTTAATCTAGGTTCTTTTGGGCAACAATCGTTAATTTTTTCGTTTATTCTAAGGAAAAGAGTTCACAATGTTACAGAGAAAAACAAAATAGAAGATTCAAACGATTGTAGGATCAAATAGCCGAAAAATTGCCTTTATATGCAGGGAGCAAAATGGCATTGATTTGGGCAGGGTCATCGGTTCGTTCCCGTGTATGTTTTGACTCCATCTTTCCGTGGATTTCGGCCCCACTAAATTTTGAAATTGCAAACTTGACCACGTTAAAACTTTTTTTTTGTGGTCAAAGACCACGTTAAAACTTAAAAAGGCCCGAATGAGTACAAGAAAAGCCCAAGATCTAGAAATCACATTCACTTGAAAAAATTAGTAAGTTCAATGAAATCTAAGTCTAGCATTTCTGTGAAATTATGTTTTTCAGGCACGCCTAAAACTAGAAGCATAAAAGATGCTTTCGAACTATCACAGGCTATATAACATTAGGAAACTCGAATCAAAGTGTGCTAGTCTTGAATGACAGCATCAACGACGGGGCGAAGCGACTGAAAGAGCAGGTGATAAGTCTTCTCCGTGGGGTGTATCGAATCCCAGAACACGTATCTGGATGCATCTGGGCACACGAACGACTTGGGGTTGCACATGAACGCTGCTTCCAGCAGCCCAGTCCCACAGCAGCCGCTTAGAGCTTGATCGAATCCTGCATGGGTTTCGGATCCAAAGTTCAGTAGAAGAGAGAGAGATCCGATCAAACGAGAAAGAGGGTGAGATCGAGGGACTCGCCATAGCTCGGGGACCTCTGGATCATGTCGCTCAAGGGTTGGTATATGTCTGCGTAATAGAATCTGGAGCCTTGAGTTGCCAAGCTGCTTTGCATGGAAGCCAACTCCGTCTGGAGGAGCGCGTTGTAGTCTCTTGCCACTGATGAGTACTGGTCCATGCAACCTCTCTGCAGGACGGCGTTCTTCGAGTTGAGTGTGATCATGATGGGCAAGCAGCCCATCGGAGGCAGACCCACCACGGCTATCCTTCTTGCTCCTTCCTCACACAAACCCTGAATTAGGGAAATTAAAGAGGGAAAATGGAAAAAAAAAAATTAGAGCCAAGTCGAAAATAAGCGCAAATCAACCATGCAAAACTAGAACTATCCCAATTAAATCCATAATGTCTGAAACCTTTCAATTGACACCATTGATCCAAATCCTAAACCTTCTCTCAAAAGTGCAATTAAGCTATTTGCTTGCTGTACATGACAGGACCTGTATTTGCACTTCTTGGTAAAAGGCTTAGGACTTCACTTTTGCTCTTTGAAAATTTTAGAACTCAATCGTCCTTTCTTGTGATTTTAAGATTTCATTGCAACCAATTCAAAGGGATTATGACTTAACAACATGTCTTTTAATTTAGGTTTAGGACTCTCCCTCTATTGATTAGTGAACTCTTGAAGGTGTACTGACATGAGTACTGATTCTTAGGCTTGATGGGGTTCAACCGGACAGGACCGAGAGCTCGTTGACTAGTGACGACTAGTCTCAACAGCACCACCAACTTATGAGACCCACCTCTTCAATTGCGGATAATCGTTCTCAACCACCTCCCTCGGTGCCCCAACCACAAATTGAAGATGGAGAACTTTCATGAGCTTTATATGAGAAAGCCAACAATATATGCCATCAAATCCCAAAATATTCTAAATCGCTTTCGATCAGGTCATTTCGACGTCTGGCCGATCACAATCTCGATCACTAGCATATGTGGACGCTAAAAAACGCCGCATTAGACATAAGGGTGACTTTGGTGCGTTTTTTATATAGGTCACTCAATTTCATATAACTTTCATTTTCGGTCGCTTAACTTTTAATTACTAACTTACCTATTCAATATAGGTCACTTAACTTTAAATTTTGCTTTTAAGCGTTATCTATATCGTGTCTATATGATGGTCCTTGATGACCGAAATTAATGAAGTTGAAATGGAGGGGGGTAATTTGATGTCAGCATTGTTGAGGACAATGCAGCGTCAAAGAGAATGATATACCTTAATGAGGTCTTTCACGTTTTGCAACAAGAATTGCTGGTAGGTGGCGACGGTGAAGCTCTGCCGCCGGATGGGGACAGTGAAGTAATTGACGACGAAATCGTTGGTGCCGGCACTCACGAGGAAGACGGCCTTGTTGATGTGGTGCGTCGTGCTTTGCTCCCCCATCGTCGACGTGAGCCGCTTCTTGTACTCTTTGAAATACTCCAGTTGATTTGGCAATGACACCACGTTCTGCAAATTGTTCGAACACACACACAGTCTTTAATATATAATTGGAAGAATGAAAAAGAACACTTTAGGAGACCATTTTCAATCTATGGCTTGTGCATTTTCTGGTGTGTGCGCTGGTGACAGCTTTTCTTCTCGTTTACGAGCCATTCGGCGGCAGATGGTTGGCCTAGTGCCGGCACCGGCAACCTTGCAGAATAATGTCATCGTTGAAACCAACTATGGTCGATGCCTTGACAGTGACATTTATTGCTTATGTTTGAGGATCTTGTTCTGTAAGCATATGTTTAAGGATCTTGTTCTCTAAGGCAAAAATAGAAGGAAATTTAGAGAGAGACAGAGAGACAGAGAGAGATACGCTAAGCTTTGCTGTTAAAGGGTCGTATCCAGAACCAGCAGAAGCAAAGCTCACACCAGTCTTCAAATCCTCAAAGCTAAGACTTGGTTCCAAATACGGTGGCGCGTAGTCTTTAATCCCGATGTACGATGCTGCATAAATTCAGAAAAACATTACAGTATATTCAGCGCTCTTTTAAAGATTCATGCAGCTTATAGCAAAATGTGCTTTCTGATATCATGCAGTTTGTGCGCGCGAGAGACTCAGAGACACGTGGCCAACACCATAATTCCCAAAAAGAAGAAAACTCTGACACACCAATGTAATCGGTAGCGAGCCGGCCGTTTGTGAACCTTCCAGTCGGCACCCCGTTGGGGAAATCCCTGCCGTAAGGCGGGAAATCACTCTTGAACAGCGTCCTCACGTAATTATTGTTCCCGGGGTCGACCGTCGAGTCCCCGAAGACGAACATGGCCGAGACCGTGTTGTTCAAGGCCCGCACTCTCTTCGAGGAGAGAGCTTGATGGGCACGCAGGGATAGAAAGAAGACAAGGGCTCTCAAGAAGAAGCGTTGGGCATTGCATGAACGATCCATCTTCATCTTTGGTCATGGAAGTGGTCGAGAGCAAGGAGTGACAGGGACTCCGTTTATATAGCTGCATTCTGGTGGGTGAGCTCCTGCATGAGTTTGGACGGGACGTGGAAAAAGTGGGTCAGCTTACAAGAGGAAATTTATGGCGACTTAGGCATGGTTGTGTCTTTCTTGCATCTATGGTTGGTTGGCTATGGTTTGGAATCTATACATTTGTTAAGTCTTTATGTCTCTCTCAACTACCTTAGTACTGGAGCGGAGGCATATTCATCACTAGGTAAAGAAGATATGTTGCTTCAAGAAGAATTAAGTTGCGCAAGTTATCATGGCTAGGGTGTAACATTTCTTGTCCCACATGCAGAGAATGTCTTCGTAAAAATGAGTCTGGTATTAGTATATGAAAGATTCAAAATAGAAGACATTAGATTAATTGAATTTGATTTAGCCGAGCTTTGATATAAAGAATTTTAGCTAAAGAAAACTTAAGCTAACCAGTGAAGAACGTGCACATATATTGATGAGACCCCTTTTTTACGCCATGCGCGAATTTATCTAACGACACCTACATGTGTACACCTAGTTCGCTTTTAGCCGGATTTCTCACGCTCTAGCCAAGACCCTCGATTTTTATCCCCAAACATCTCCAGGAAAATTCTTTAAGTCAAGCAAATCATGAGTAACATTTGTCGAATTGGGGTCACCAATCCAACACACGAGAATGCAAGCATCACTGTCAACACCGCGCTCGAGTTTTGAATATTCGCACCTTGTATACCTAGGGCGCTCCTATCGTTCCGTGACTTAATCATCTTGTAATTATGCATTATTAATGAATTAACATTAGTTCACATTCTTCAACTCTCGTGCGGTATCAATGGACACGTTAATGGAAGAGTTAATGGACGCGTTAAATTGATGCATATCTTTAGTACAACAATTTCATGACACCTTAATGAATAGATTAATGGACGTGTTAACGGACGCCTCTCTTTGGCTCTCACACGTGGACGCATTAATGGACGAGCTGATGACACGTTGATGGATAGATTAACGGACTCGTTAACGGACGCCTCTTTTTGCTCTCCGGACACGTTAGTGGACGCGTTAACGCCACTCTTCAGCCCTCTTGCAACAATTTTGCGGATGCGTTAAAAATAATTTCGGATTGCTTCATTTCACAATAATTAGTTCGAAGTCTTTCTTCAATACCCAATGAGATAGAGTTTTTCGGATAAGAATTCTTCTTTAGAAATCCACTCCTCTAAGTGTACTGATTTTGAGAAGTGTTCGATAGAGTTGCATTCGTATAATATTGACGGATTCGAGGCGTTGTATCTTAGGAGACATAGTTCGTGAAGCTGCTTAGCACCATTGACAGGAACTAATTACCTTAAGGAGATTCGATTAGCCATACCTCACGTCCCGTTGAATTTCCCGTTAATTTGATTAAAAACAAACAATTGGGCATCTATATGTATTAAAGATTATATAAACATTGGCTTGGTCGTTATTATATTATATTTGTTATCGCTATTATCTCTTTCTATATTTTCCGATTACAACAAATGATATGGCATTACCTATATGGTTGTTTCGAACGAACCATTCATTCGCTTGTATCCGCTTCGTAATGATGACTTGACGACAACGTCGATGGCTTTACAGGAATTCCATGTATACCTAATCTACGTCCTTGCACACACATTCATTCCTCCGTTTCGGATCATCACAAAGTTTCTCCATTGTCTTCTTGGGGACAAATCACAGTTCCCGACATCTCTTTGGACTCTTTTCTCTTCTTGTGAATAGAGCCTCTCTCGTCATCTTCGCCTGTCTGCGTTTAACCTTCTATCTCCACGGACCCCCTGAAACTTTTGGCAATTGCACGAACGATTCATCTTCATCTTTTGATCACAGACTTCACTTAGCAGAGAGGAGCAGCCAACTCTCTCTTTTGTCTCCAGCCTTCCAAGCCTCCAATTCAGCATCATATACATACCTTTACCTCTGGAAATGGTCCAATTTCACGTTACTTGTCGTATCAACTCGCCTCCAAAGTCCTACGTCGCAGCTTCACATGTGTAGATGTAAAGTTCACATTCATCCGAGACGTGTAGGTCAGAATGGCGTCGCTAGACTGCAGATAGTTAATTTAATTTTGTATTTTATAGCTTGGTTTAATTCCATGCGATAATATATATAATATATGGTCCTTACGAACTGCAACTTGCAGGTGAGAATAGTCCACACCTATTATAATTCATATTTAGTTGCGTTTGCTATTCTAAATTCACAACAACCCGTTATTCAAATTTTACTAACACATATACAACTTAGCTCACTAAATATGAGTTTAAAAAATGGGTTTTTGACCCATTTTGACACTTCTAAGGTAAGTATACATGCATTTTGTGACAACAATTACATAATTACGTACACCTAAATACTTATAGACAATTGAATTGGTAGCTCTCGTGAGAGATTAATCAGGTTCAACATGTGATTTACCGGCTTAATAAGTTCAAATAGATCTAGATTGCATGGAACCGGCCAACATAATTGCTTTTCATGCATATAACCCTTGAGATTACATCTTGTGAAATTGATACGTGGAGCAATGTGTGATGCCTTCTTAAGATTATGTTTGTAAGAAGGAAAAATGACATAAATGGTCCTTGAACTTTGACCAAATTTGCAATGTCTTCTCTAAATTTTTATTTTGTTCAACATAATCCATAAATTTTAGCCCAATATTCATTGTGATCCCTGAACTTTTAGTGCATACTCAATTTAGCTCCTAAATCATATTATAATATTCAATGTTACCCGTGAACTTGAGTTAATAGAAGGATAATACTGGATTTTTGCATATATTCTAGAGACCAGATTAAACATTTACCAAAAGTTCAGGGATCACATTAAATAAATTATAAGTTTAGGGATCGTATTGCACATTGAAATAAAGTTCAAGCATCACACTAAATAAATTAAAAATTCAGGGACCACATTACATATCTACTCAAAGTTTAAAGATCATTTGTGTAATCATCTCTGGTGAGAATTGAGGAGGCTTGGATGAAATTGCGATTTCGGTCTCTTTTTCATGTCTTGTTTGGCAACGGTACGGCGGCAAAAACACCATCTCCTCCGATTTATTGCTTTTGGTGGACCAAATCTGGAATGAACATGAAGGACATCATTCATTGTCATCGTCCTCTTATGTTTCGGGAAAAAAAATACATTGAATCTCCTAAACTATTTTACATGTTTAAATCCTAATAATTTCATTTCATTAAAAGTACCGTAAAATATTTTTCACATGGGCAATCCTAAAAATGAAAACATCCATATTTTACAAAGTCTTGCTAATGTGACGGTCGCGGTCATTCTCGCCGGCGACGGTGCTCCTCTAACCACTAATTTTGCAATAGCTTCTCGAGAGGTGAGTTTAATTTTCCCTTTAAGCACCTATTATTATTTTGACAATAAAGAAGGACCTGACACTCAAAGAAAGTACTTTTCTGAGTTATTAATCTATCATAATTGGTTTATAGAAAGAAAAAATTACTAGGCATGGCCAAAGAGAGTTTAGGAAACTTATCGTTTGTCGAATAGATCCCGTCGACGTTTACTCGAAGTACTTTTCAACTTGTATATACAAAGAATTAATTGTTGTTGAATTATAATTTGGGATGATAACATAAATAGTCCTTGAATTGACCTAATGTGTAATGTGGTCCATAAATTTTTAATTTATTCAATATGGTCCGTGAACTTTATCCCAATATGCAATGTGGTCCCTAAACTAATATTGAATATTTTCATATAGTCTATAGATTAAATTGAACATGCACTAAAAGTTCATAAATTATATTGAATAATTTAAAAGTTCATAGACAACATTGCACATTTGGTTAAAGTTTATGAACCACATTGAACATACTAAAAATTCAGAAATTACGTTATATATTAGGGCAAAGTTCAGATATATGTATGTCATTTTTTCTTATAGTTTTAACAATGAAAAGAGGCGTAGACAAAAAGAGGAGCAAAAATCATTTATATAAGACATTTGGCCGATGATCGATTTTTTCTTTCACGTGTAATGAAAACATGATAAGAAGGGTATGCAAAACATGTGCGTCTTTTGGGATGACATAAACATTGTCGTTCTCATTTTGCTATCAATAATTGCAACCAGGGCAAGGATTCTGCCACTAAAAGTTCTTTAATTTTGATGCATGTCATGCCACGTTTTATACAGTGTTTAGATAGAAAGTCGCAATGAATTGGATGCCAGGGCTTGTCAGATCACGCTTCACAGTTTGGCCAAATGAAAAGCACAAAACTGCCACATTCATCGAAGAAGTTATTACAGTGGTCCGTGGCTGAAAATTGAGACTCCTTTTTTTTTTAAATAAATAATTTCAAGTTTTTTTTTTTAAAAATGTTCGTTTGTATAGCTTAAAATAAGTCTCGTTAGATGACACTCAACAATTTAGCCAATAGAAAAGCACAAAACTGCCACATTCATTGAAGAAGTTATTACATAGCTCTATGACTGAAAATTTAGGCTCTCTTTTTTCTCGCGAAAAATATGTAATTTGGGAAATTTTTTTCTAAAAAAGATCGCTTGTATCGCTTAAACTAATTGATCAATGAAAAATATTTTCATTATCAATAATAATTTATATCTAAATATTTTCGTAGACAATGAAATTATTTTTCGGTCATTCATTTTTATAAGCAACACAAGAGATCATTTTTAGGAAAATATTTTTTAAATCATTCATTTTCCGCAAATCCATTTGTTTCACAGAAAATGAATGCTTTGAAAAATATTTTCCTATAAATAATTGATTATATCGCTTGGAATAAGTAGCCATAAAGATATTTTCATGATCAATAACAATTTATGCCTAAACATTTTGATAGACGATGAAAATATTTTTCATTTATTCATTTTTATAAGTAATGTAAGTAATTATTTTTAAGAAAATAATTTTCAAAACGTGAATTTTTTGCAAAACAAACGGAACCTTGAAATGAAAATACATTCTTCGGTGTTTCCTCACACTGTGACTAGCTGAATCTATAGAATGTCATTCACGAGCAACCTCTGGAATGCTGCCTCCGGAATGCCGCCTCCTCCAAAATAAAAATATAATAAAAAAGAACTGCCACACAATTGGAGGATGAGGACATTAAACTCTTTGAAAAGGAAATAAGATAAATATTTTAAAAAAATATACGCATGCCTGTTTTTTTTGTTGGTAAAGTAAGAATTTTACTTACTTTTCAAAACGAGTCATACAGAGAAAAAAGTCGTACGCAAAAACCTCGCACTTGAGGTGACACAACAAGTGTCCCGACAGGTGCAAAGATGTAACGACTCAAATAAGGGCTACAAGCAATAGCAAAGGCATTACATTGACCAACCGAAACGGGGACCAGCAAGCTACATACAAAGTAATGAAAAAATTAGTCAAAAATGGAAGAGGAAATGCCCCATTTTTGCTTAATTCTTATGTTGCGG
This sequence comes from Syzygium malaccense, assembly GCA_031216405.1. Taxonomy (NCBI): domain Eukaryota; kingdom Viridiplantae; phylum Streptophyta; class Magnoliopsida; order Myrtales; family Myrtaceae; genus Syzygium; species Syzygium malaccense. Next base: position 7,150,908 of record CM062256.1, on the reverse strand, counting down.
TCATTATCTACAACAGGCTTCATGGATAAGCTTTTGTCCCTTACCAACTTGGTGAGATGATTGCGGAGGGCTGGCATAAAAAGGGGACGATCCCTGAATAGGATGTTATTTCGTTCCAACCATATTATATGGCACAATGCGCCAAGTGCAAATCGAGCAATTTTCTGATGAAAGTTCTGCCCCCCAATAGTTTGGACAGCCCAATGGAGGTTTTCTATCCAAGATCTATTATGCCACAATAGATTGCATTTGTTTGCCCAAAAAATAGCAAGGGATCCAGTTACAGCACATTCAAAAAAGAGATGATCAATAGAGTCGAGTCGGCTTCTACAGAAGGCACATACACCATCGGAAATTCTATGATGGCTTAGTAAGATAACTTGTGTAGGGAGTCTATTCAGTGATATGAGCCAAAGCAAGAAGCTGTATCTTGGCGCAATGGCTCGATCCCAAATGAAGGAGCTCCATTGAACATGCATACCTTTGTTTCTTATGAGTTCCCACGCCGAGGAAGTGGAAAACAAACCAGAGGAGTGGCCTTTCCAGGTTATGCGATCAGGCCTCTCCATATCAAAAGCCGGAATACTTTCTGTCCAAGAGTTGAAACTAACCAGAAAGTTAGAGTGTTGTCAAACCGAAGAAAAAAAATCCCGAACTGATGCATTTCTCGGGATGCCTGAACAGTATGTATCTCTATTTGAAAAAAATTTATAGAGGGGACCTCTGGGATGCCAATTATCGAACCAGAATGATATAGAGACCCCGTCACCATCTTCCAAAGGAAGTTTAGCTAGAAGTCCGAGCGAAATTGTAGGATTTTTTTCTAACTCCAAGAACAGAATGTCGGTTTGGTTGCTATCCAGAAATTTTTCTTCTTGAGAAAGTTGGAGTGAATCCATTGGCACCATAAGGACTCCTTATCGATGAATAGGAGCCATATGTGCTTGAGCATTGCAGCTCTGTTGTAGTCCGTAAGTCTCCGAATGCCGAGCCCTCCTTCGTCCTTCGGTAGGCAAACTTCATTCCAAGGAACTTTTGCGCCGCCCGCTCCCAAGTCGGGTCCTTTCCATAGAAATTGCCTGAATATTTTTTTCAATTGTCGAAAGAATTGATTTGGGGAGAATAAAGATACTTGCCCAATAGGCCTGTGTTGCATGGAGCACTGAATTTGTGAGCTGTAGCCTTCCAACAAACGAGAGAAAGCGTTGGGACCAAGATCTAACTTTGGCCGTGATTTTGTTGACCAAGTGGCAACAGTCCACTTTGGATAGTCTAGAGGCTATGACTGGAACTCCAAGATATTTGAAAGGAAGCGTACCTTCTCTGAAGCCAAGGAGTTGTAAAATCTGGGTTCGCAATTCCGTTGAACCACCCGACATGAAAATTTCACTCTTATTAGCATTTGGTGAGAGAGCAAACCAGCAAGAAAATAGCCGAATTCCTTCCTGCAGAAGTTTGATGGACTCCAAATTTGCTTCCGAAAAGAGGAGGACATCGTCAGCAAAAAAGAGACGGCTAAGTCTAGTGACCTTGCAACGCCAGAAGAATTTGAAACCAAGCAATCTAGTTTGGTGGTTAGGATGCCTGAAAACACTTCCATAGCCAGTGTAAACAGATAAGAAGAGAGAGGATCACCTTGTCGGATACCGCGGCTGCTAGAGAAGAAACCATGAAGTTCACCGTTAATAACCACCGAAAATTTCAGAGAGATGACACATTCCATTATAAGCTTGATCATAAAAGGTGGAAAGTGGAATACTTGCAGAACTACTTGAAGGAAGTTCTAGTCAAGAGTGTCATAAGCTTTTTGGAAGTCAACCTTGATGGCACATTTTGGAAGGTAAGGCTCATGTTGGAAGCCTGCAAATAATTCCTGAGCTAGGAGAATATTGTCAATAATCCTCCTATTCTTTATAAAAACATTTTGGGGGAACTGATAAGAGTTGGCAGAACATCGGAGATACGGTCAGCCAAAATTCTAGATATACATTTGTAAATGGTGTTGCAACACGCTATAGGCATGAAGTCATTCATTGTCTGGGCCTTTGGTACCTTCGGCACTAGAGTTAAAATAGTAGTGTTGAGTTCTTTCAGCAAAGATCCAGACTGAAAAAAATCAGTGATTGCCGAAGTGACAGAAGAGCCAACAATATCCCAATTAGCTTTAAAGAAATCAACGTTATACCCATCAGGTCCAGGAGCCTTGCCTTTGGCCAAGGAAAACATAGCATTACGAATTTCAGCAATCGTTACCTCTCGAGAGAGCATAAGGATCTATCTATCATCTAGCCTATGTTCGAGAGAGTTCTGAATGACATTGATATCAGGCGGAGAGGTTGAGCAATCAGCCACAAGGAAATTTTCAAAGTGATGTACAATGTGCTGCTGAACCTGGTTCGGGTCGTTAATAATTACACCGTTGGAGTCAACAACCGAAATGATGCGGTTGTGAAGGTGTCTCTTGTTTACAAAGTGGTGGAAATACTTGGTGTTGCAATCACCTTCTATCAGCCACTTTATTCTTGACTTCTGTTTGTAAAAGGATTCCTCTTGAAGACGCAATTCCGAGAAAATCCGGGATTGATCCTTTACTAGATGAGCCAGAGCAATATTAAAAGGATCAGAAGCAAGAGCATCCTGGGTATTATATAAGGCTAACCTGGCCTGCGCGGTTCGCTTTGAAATATCAGAGAATGAACCTCTATTGACAAGTTTAAGGCGGCCTTTTAGCATTTTAAGCTTCCTGCATAGAACAAGCATGGGGGAGCCCATAATATGTGAGTCCCATACCTGGTTGACCGTTTCCAACAAAGAAGGATGAGCCATCCAAAAATTAAAAAATTTGAATGGTTTGCTGGATAGTCGAAGGGGGAAGATTCTGATAACCAAAGGCGAGTGGTCAGAGATTCCCGGGGCAAGAAATGAGGCCTCAGAGAAGGAGAACTCGCGGCTCCATTGCTCATTGATGAGAACTCTATCTATTTTCCTTTGTTTGCGAAGAATGCCAACGGATGTGGACCATATATATCTGTGCCCCACATACCTTAGATCGTCCAGGCCAGCTTCATCCGGGCAAGAACCAAATTCATCAAAGGCTGGTATCCATGAGTTTGAGCTACCAATTCTATCAGATTGGTGACGAATGGCATTGAAGTCTCCGGCCACAACCCAAGGAAAATCAGAAAACAACAAACTAGAATGGATTAGATCAGTCTAAAGGGTACGGCGGTTCATAAAGGTGTGCTCGCCGTATATAATCGAGAAGCAGCATGTTTTGCCAAGAGCCAGCAGTCTTGCACGAGTATGAATGGCTTGGGAAGAAGAAGACAAAACTTCCAAGGCCAATTCTTGCGGATTCCAACCCAGCCAAATTCTGCCCCGATAGGAGGAATTGTAATTGGAAGACCAATCCCAGCCCGGTAATAATCCAGAGGAAATAGACTCAAAATGGGATTGATTAACCTTGGTCTCAAGGATGCCAATGCATGAAATATTATTAGATCTAACAAAAGCTCTAATTTACGCATGCCTGTTTCTCCATACTAAAAATAAAAAGGTTTGGACCTGAGCAAATCCGTAAAGGCTTCATCCGAACTTCGAAATGTGAAAATAAGAAGGTATTTCAGTCCTCCTCCTAAGAAAAATACAAATATGGGGAGGGACAGAGGGTGTGTAGGTGGACCGACGGCCGGGTTATTAAACAAGGTGTTGTAGCTTACACAAGTGAAAAATTAAAAGGAAACAAGATAAATATTAAAAAAAATCTATGCATGCCTATTTCTTTATACTGTAAATAAAAGAAGTTGCCTCCTAATCTAAGTGAAAATTGAGTAAAATCATGCCTGTTTGTCCAGAATATAATTTGAAGAGGCCTCATCGAAGTAAAATTTGAGTCCTTCATGTATTTAGGAACGTATTAAAACTGCCAAAAAGCAAAAATACTTAACATTCTTTGAGTGAATAATACCATCTAGATTATTTTTGGATTGGACTCGAGAGAATACATAAATATAGTGATTTGTATATCCAAGTTTTGAGCAAGGAAACGATTGTATATTTATTCATTGAGCAACGAATATTTGCATTAACATTGTTCACATGTTCGCATATCAAACCTAAATGAATACTAATTTAAATTTCCCGGTTCTTGCGACGCAAAATCTATCATCCATCATTTTCGTGCTAGTTAAGTTAATCACTTTTTTGTCAGAAGAGTCGTGTTTTCATGCATCCCTAGTTAAAAAGAAATTTCCTCCTGCCAGCCATCTAATCGATGGGTTATATACGTGGACATCATAAACATTTTATATTTAATTAAGTATGTATCTAGTAATTAAAGATATGGTTTATCTATTGGTGACCTCGGTTCTTGATGAACGAAACTAGGAGCGGGTTAATACCCTAGAGTAACGTTGATGCGCAGCGATTAGGGTGAAGGAGGCCCGTCTTGGCATACCACGGACCGCCTCCTCCATATCAAATGAGCTACTAATTTTTCTTATCATCAAATAAGGTGGAGACGATCAACCGACTCACGTCATGTCACTGATTCTCAAGCTAACATTGACGACCCTTACTAGCATGGATAAACCCCAAGGTCCCGAGGGATGCCGGTGACGGTCGCCCCGACCCCAGCCACGTGATCCTCGAGACAAGTCTTACCAATTATATATTTGCAGCCTCCAAAAATGAAATGACTGGGGCCTAAGCTCTTAGTTTCTTCGTCTGCCAACTACTAGAAATACTAAGTCCCCACGAAAGGACAGCTTATGTTCACAATAAACAGGTCACGTATGACCCCATAGACTTTATAATACGTTGGGTGGTTATATACATTTCGTTCCTAACACATGTAATGTACACTTACTATCACTTAAAGAGAGCTATTGCTTATTGGGAAACCAACCACGTAGTGCAATTGTATTCATCTCACTGCAATAAATACAAAGTTGGCATTAAAGTACGTGACGTACCATAAGGTTCTCTTTTATTTTATTTTAGGGCCACCGATATAAGGTTTTTATTTATCGCATCTTACGAAATGGGCCATTATATCGTTACTCTTGATACTCCTCCCGATCGGCATCATGACTCGATTATTGAGAGATGTGGGGGAAATTATCTAATTGACCTTACACCTCTTATATAGATATCAATTAAATTCTAAACTTTTCAATTTTATGAATTTTATTATAAGTCTCTGTGCGGAATTCCAATATAGTCCCTCCGATCAATTTTCGTCGGAATCGCCGACGTGATAGTGTGCCACTTACGACAGTTAGCAAAGACTGGACCGTTGTATCAGTGATTTTCGGCGAAAATTAACCGGTATCAGAAACTCAATTATTGATCGATGAGTTATTGTTGTGCATGCGCAACCTTCATCAATTCTACCTGTAGGACTTTCGGTTATTTACTTGCAGGACCACGATGGACTACCGTGTCAGTGTGCTTTCTAGAGAAAAGCTGTCGTGTCGTTATTGAAACGCTTTGAGCTCTTCAGAAGTGCAATGCCCAGCAACGACAAATCAACAGCGGGGTGAATTTTTCTTTTTTTTTGGGAAGTATGTAAGATTACTTTTGTCAGTAAAAGTGTAGTTTCGTCGTCCATATAGCACTAGAATCCGATTTTTTGTCGCTAAATGTGTAAAATCATTCAAACGGGGACGCAAAGACATTTTGATGATGTGATGGGCGACCTACATATATCAAATTGAAGTTTAGTCACTCCAGGTCTTACCTAATGAGATCACAAATCAAGGTCACTGAGTATAGGGGACCAGTTGTTTATTTTGTCGACAGCCTACTAATTAATTTATAACTCTATCTAAGACTTAATTAATGAAAGGTCTCTTTGTATTTTCACTAGATTTCCGTAAATTCATCTCAAATCATCCATGCTCGACCACCCCCCCCCCCCTCCCCACACGCGAAAGGTGGAGGGGCAACTCCCCATTGTACATGGGGAGAAGAGATGTTGATTAAAGATGGGACTATTTCTATCATGTTTTGGCTATATTTTAATTAACTAACTAGAGTATATCATTACTTCTATTTGTTATTTCTTTATGAGAAAATTGCACTAACAGTCATAAACGCGTTTGGTGCGATTTGAGTTGCCACCCTCGCGAAGGGAAACGGTTAGTTATTTTTTACTTCAAGGTGGTTAAGGGATTACCAAGAGAACATGGATGATTCCTCAAGTGAGGTAGCATTTGTATCTGGCAAGGGGTCCCACAAACCTTACCGGTCGCAAAGTTTGTTGACTCAATTAATTACGATGATTCTTATTCTTTTCTATTCTTTTCTTTTTTTTCTTTTTCCCTCCACCAGCCTCAGGCAAGGGCCACTTGAGGCTGGCGACCTCTGTTGGCCATCGACGAGGCCTGGTGATGGCCGGCGAAGGGAAAAAGGGAAATATGAAAAAGAGAGAAGAAGAGAAGAGACAAGGAAAAAAAAAGCAAAGAAGAATAAGAGAAGAAAAGAAAAAAAAAGGAAAAAGTATAATAAAAAATTCGAAAAAATATTATTAAAAATTTGTCACATCAACGCCAACCGTCGCTATGCCACGTAGGATGACTAACATCTACGTCAGCAATTTTCGGCCATAATTAGCCGGATAGATTCAATTGACAAAATATGAAAAGATTTATAACTCAATTGGCACAATTAAAAGGTATAAGACTGAATTTACAAAAGTGCAATAGGTATAGAACTTTTTTGACAATTTTTCCCATATATAATCACAGTAATATATGGTTTTTTATTTTAATACCACAAATGTGATGGTGTCACGTTAAATTATTACGATAATACGTTCTAATACCCTAAATATTCTTAAATACTCTTGATTCTAATTAGCTAGTAAGAAGTAACAAGCAATTTTTAGATACCAAACTTTTTGACGAACTTAGTTAACTTATAAGGACTTGAATCAACCCGTGTATTTTTTCCTAGATCAAAACTTTCAGATAAACTTATAAAGAAACATCATTTTCATAATTTTTTTGCAATTAACGCAATTTTTTAACAACTTCTCTTTCTGGTTTAACGATCGCGTAATGTCCAGCCAAGTTTCACGCACCTCAAATAGTCCACCTCCCTAAGTGATCTTAATGGCACACACTCCCCACATCGGCCCGATGCATTCGGAATTTCGCCCTAAATACTCCCAACAAGGCTTAAATTTAAAACCACAAGGAGACGAGCAAACTCCCTCACCAATTGCAATCTAAACCGACGCCTCGTCGATCATCATGCTTTATAGTTAAATGACAATAAAGATCCGTCCTTAGAGATTAATCGTATTATCTTTGTCCCCTGGATTAACGATAGAGATTTGATTTTAGAGCTTAGCATTTGGCACAAAGTCTTTTCTTTCCTAGACTTCAATATGCTCAAGTGCTGGGCTCGAATTTGGGTTCACCGAGTCAGTCCTCGATTTGATACATAAAAGAGGAGGCTGGGCCTGTTTTAGGTCGTGGGCTTTTAGCCTTTTGTCTCTAAGCTTTCACCAAGCTAAGTAATATAGTATATTTGGAAGATTTTATGTTAGCTCTCAAATGCTACGGAAAAAGATATATAAAAGAAACATTTGAGTATACTCAAAGCGTCTTCATCTTTTATATATGTATATTTTCCTCTCTTTCAAATATAATCAATTGATGGGACTAAAGTCAGACTAGCGCTTTAACAAATTACTTTGGCTCGTGTTTGGCAGGGGCAATATCTGTATTTATTGTTTTGAATACTTCGATAGCAAAACTAGATTTCTAATAATGTTTATAGGTATCAAGAGAAATAGTGGCATGATGAATTCAGAAAATTGAATATCACGTGAAAATGTCAAACCTAAAATAGCAAAAGTAAATTTCTGACAATTTTTTTTATGTACGTAATGCTTGACTAAGGTAAGATTCAAATTATATGATTTAAACTGTATAGTTTGATAAAATATTTCATAAATAAACTATAGCCTATATCATTTACAATCGCATAAACTTGACTTCAATTATGAAAAATTTAAAATCGACACATAATAGATTTGTGGGATTGTAGAAATAACTATTAAACTTATTTGGGTTCACACGGTGAGCATAAAGGAATAGTGTAATGGCATGTGGCAAGCACGAAAGCAAGTATTATCTCAGCTCCGACTTTAATTATATATAATTGACTAAAATAAGCCTCAGAAAGACAGCCCATCTAGGGCATGTGATATCCATACATAAAATCACGGTGATCGTGGCATAAAATCTCATTCAACAAGGACATTACTTATTGAGACTACTGTAAATAAAAAGGCAAGCAAATTATCAAAAAAGTTCTAAACTTAGTGCACTTATATCAATTCAGTCACAAATCTTTCAATTTGGCCAACTTAATCCTAAACATTTTGACAATTTGCCAATTGAATTCTTCCAGCTAATTTTGGCAGGAAATCACTAACGTGGACAAGGGTCGTCCTACGTGGTACAGCCAGCCTGTACATTCAAGAAATACAATGTAAATCCTACTTAATTTGATGTGTGGCTAATTCTATTTTTGGATGTGCGACAGTCCTTTTTCATTTGCCTTATATTTTTGTACACTCTTACTGCCTGCATATATCTTTAAAGTAGAGTTGGCGATTTCTGAATAACCATGATATAGATTGATTAGCAAATTTCGAATTGGACACAACACGAATACATGACAACGTGAAACTAACAAGATTGACAGCGTTGTATCATTTTTTATGAAAATGAATTTGACATTATTGTATCCAAGTTAAACCATTTAGAACTGACACGAATATGAATTGATATGAATAAAATTCATCGTCATAAGGGTTGTTCTAGTTGATCAAGCAATATACCTAAGGTGTCTTCTCTTCCTCAGCATTCGTAATAATGATCTGGCTTGTGATAGAATTGCTCCCGATTCGATCTCATAGCACATGAGCCTCACAGGAATAGCACTTCAGTGGTGCTGCGAGGACGGGCTTCCCCATCCGACGACCTAACCTCGGTTTACAATCAATATTTCTGGCTCAACAAACAAATAATATGGAATCTTACACAAAAGTTTCAGCTACAAACTTCAATTCTTGAAGTGCTTCTTATATTTCCCCAACAATCACCTCAATATCAGAAAACCCAACATGTCAATTCTCAATGCAAGAACCACTGTTTGAGTCATATTGATCGGCTCTTCCCATTTGACAACGGTCAACAATTTCACTAAACAAAAAAGCTGAAAAACAATGGTCAAACTCCAATCACCAAGTAATCCAATCCAACGATCAGAATTAATTTTCATTTCTTATTTTTTTTTGGTTTATTGACTTTAAAACAAGCTTCAATTCCCGAGGAGTATGTATCCGTGGATCACGGGACTAACATTTAAACCATTGAAGTGGTGCTGTCTCCAACCATCCTAACATCAAAATTAAATCGCGCAATTAATATCGTCTCGTGGTGCCACGTTAAGCGCATAACCTAATGCTGTTCCATTATAATTATTTTTGGAGTTTTTCTAAGTGATTCAACGCTTTGTTCGAATCCCCAAGTCGTGATCCATTTATGATCGTCAGTTCTTATTGAAGTGAATATTGGTTTTTTTTTATCGGAAAAGTGAATATTGGCTCGAAAGCAAACATTTGGGCATGATTACAATGTCGGGAAATTGTCTAATCAATCCTAAACATATTATGCGAATGTCAATTCAGTCATAAATTTTTTAACTTTGCGAATTCGATCCTAAATCTTTACGCGAAATTTTAATGTAGTCCTTCATATTAATTACTGTCGGAAATCGCTGATGTGACGATATGTTACATAGGATGGCTAGCAATGTCTGGATCGTCATATTAGCGATTTCTGTCAATAATTGACTGGAAAAATTACAGTGAAATTTTATACAAAGGTTTAGGACTAACTTAACAAAATTGGAAATTTTGGGATTGAAATGTCGTATGTGCAATAGATTCATGACTAATTGGGTAATTTAACCTAACATAGTCACTAGATTTAATGTGAATCGCTCATGCCACAACATAGAAAAAATTGAGTTTAAAACTTATAGTGGATGGTATTCTTTAACTAAATCAATTTATGGCTAATCCGAATCTAATATATTAATCTTCCTCTTGTTATATAAAAGTTCAAAGAAACACCTTTTCAGCCAATTGCACCATATAATTGTCTGTTTATTTTACACTGGTGGTGTATATTGTATTTCTTGTTTTATGGGAAAATTTCATATGAATGCGTCTTTTCAAAGGAACTTCACAATAGACCTTGTGGACCTTATCTCAAATAAAATTGTTCAAATGGCCAACTTAGGGTCAGTTTAGTAATGTTTCTGTTCCCAAAAATAATTTCTATTCAGAAATAGTTTTTTCAATTTCTATTCCCTAGACAAGTTTCTGAGTAAAAAAAATGAGTTTAGTAGCTGCACAAAAATTTTATTCCCAACATAGAAAAAGAACATAAATATGTTTGATAGGACACTAAAAATTTATAATCCCAATTTTTTCATTTAATTGTAAAATTATCGATGGAGACTTAATAATTCATGTTTGGATAAAATTGGACTAGAAATAGAATAAGAATATATTATGATATAGAATTGGATGACCTTAATACTATCATAAAGAAAATTACTCTCTATAGACAAAGCAGATATCAGGCGATGATCGAGAAAACTGTAGTTTAGGGTATAGGATTTCAGGATTTGGGTTTAGGGATTAGGGTTTAAGAATTTCGGTTTTGAGGTTTTGGTTTTTGGGTTTTGGATTTTAGGGTTTACGATTTGGGCTTTAAGTTTTAGAGTTTTGGGTTTGGTGTTTCGGGTTTCGGATTTGGGGTTTAGTGGTTTAGGGTTTAGGGTTTTGAGTATTGGGATTTGGGATTTAGGGTCTAGGGTTTATAATTTAGGGTTCAGGATTCGGGGTTTTGCGGTTTAACATTTTAGGATTTAGGGTTTGGAATTACGATTTTGAGGTTTAGGTTTTAGGATTTCAGGTTTGGAGTTTTGGGGTTTATGGTTTAGTGTTTTGGATTTAGGATTTGAGGTTGAAAAGATTTAGGATTTGGGTATTGAGGTTTACGATTTTTATATTTAGGGTTTACGGGTTAAGGTATTGAATTTTGGGGTTTAGGGTTTGAGAGTTGAGGTTTAGGGTTTACGATTTGGGATTTAGGATTTAGTACGAGAATATCTTATGACAGAAAGAAAGCTAATCTTGTTTCTCTATTATTTCTCTTTTTGTTCTAGAAACAAAAAAGTAGATTTTTTTTACTCATTATTTATGTTCCAAATCTATTTTCTTACCACTTTTTTGTTCTGGAGAACAAAAAGACTAACTGACGTTACTAAATAGATTTATGTTCTTTTTCTATTTCAGAAAATAAAAAAAAGTAAAAAAAATAGAAATTTTACTAAATAGACCCTTTGACTCCAACAAGGCCTTCAACTCATTGGCCAGTCAAATTTTAGCTAGCCGGCTTGCACGGGCAGCTCCCGCATTCGAGTTTCTTCAAACCGGATAAAATTAGAACATCTCGAACAAAATCGCCTCTGGTGTTGGCATCGGAAGTTGCATGGACAAATCGGCCCGGAAAGATAAAAGCAAAAACCATTTTCTTGGTGGGGTTTTAATTATGTAGGCAGGAGGTAGAGAGACCTATGAAGTGAAAGCTGACAAGAGAAAATACAGCCGCAAGAATCGGCAATGTTCTTTCTTTCTTTCTTTCTGTCCGTATGTCGCCGACGCTTGAAGAGAAAGAACAAGAAGAAGTGGCCTTTCTCTTACCCAACTTTTTGATTTAACATAGACTTACACTCGACATATCTCTTTATGTTTTCTTTTCCTCCTCCTCATCATCATTCATGCAAAACATCTGAGAAAGACCAGACCAACAACGTCGCCATCACTCCACTGTTTGCAGACCTAATTGCTGCGCCCCTCGTGGCCGTGAGAGCTCATAATACGCAAAGCGCTCGTCCACAAGTATCCGTTAGCCACGTGTCTCCCCCGCTTCAGATGAAAGGCCGTTTTGACCTTTGAAGAAAGTCATTTTGAAAGGAGGTGCCGTCGTCATTCATCGCGATGATTATTGATTAGGATGATGGCGATGGCGATGGCGACGCCGGTGTTACAAGAGAACCGACCGGTTCCTTCGAGTTCCAACCCTCTTTACAAAATGTTCAAATCAAACTTAATGACATCATCCATACCATAAATGATCCGACATTGGCAAGGGCCCGTCGCTGCAGCCTCGCCGAGAAACTTCTAGTTGGGTGAATTTAGTCGTGCGAGGCATGTTGAAACTAAACGAAGTAACACGAGCCATTCAGAGGATAGTTTAGAGCACGAGTCGAACTCATTGTCTCGTGAAAAACAGTCACTTATTTGCTACTAGGCCAACCACCTCATTGGTCTTTTGAAATATTTTAGGTATATTATCAGACCTATTGAATACTCGTAGCATATCTCTGTATTATTCATCTTATAATATGTCTTTTTTTTTTCAAAACCTACGAAGCGGGGTTAGCTATCCGTTATATCTCAATCACTCAATCAGACTCGTCAAGACTGTTGGAACCAGTTCGCACGTAAAAAATCTGCACCTGTCCCACACTTCAACAATTGTCAACCAACCACTCCCATCTCTTCCATTTTTCCGCCGAAGCCCTTTTTGTACAGTGCTTCTGATTTCCCCATGCTCAAGCTCATTATACAACACAGATGCCGAAACTCTCAGAGATAGAGAGAGAGAGAGAATTTAATACTTCTTTTTGCGTTTGACGGTCAGACACTTCAAATACGTGCAAGAAAGATAAGGATTGGAAAAGGCCAGTTCGAAAGTGGGACTGCTTTCAGAGATTCATCAGTCTTTTGATCACTCCAACGTGTGCTGAGATTGGCCAATCTCAGTCTCTGTGGCCCCTTTTCCGCATTGTTCAGACTCTAGCTTTTTTTTCTGACTCTAGCTTACTGTGTATACCGGTGGTACTCTATCGTGTACACTCATTTTACTGAAGTTCTATGCAAACCAGGAAGACAAAGGGTCATTGATTCTCTCTCGCAGTCTTTGTTTGAAATGCATTTCGGCACATTGGCATAACCGGATCTATAAAATTAATTAGATGCATCAATGATTCATCAGTAACTAAGGGTAACAACTCAAGGTTGACATGAGAACATATTTTGGATTAAAACAATGAAACACGTTCATCAATGTTATATTATACCATTCATGATGTCATGGAAAACGTTCAAAACAATGAAAACTCACAGAAATGCAATGGTTCGTTGTGTGACATGTGCAATTAGCAGTATGTAGCCGATTACATGCAATGCGACAATCATTTAATTGTTTGTCACAAATAGCACAGATACCTCACCATTTTTCTTGACCTTGCTCCATGATGAATGCAGACTTTTTTTTTTATGAAAAGCTTGTGGAATACTTCCTGCGTCATGATTAATTTGCTAGAACTTTTCATTCCTTTCGTTTTCCTTGTGATCGCCCCACAAAGCGCATCGGCTAGGTAAACATCCCCAGAAAAACTAAAGTTCGTGATCCAACTCACCGCCTCCCACATGCCTTTCCCTAACTAGACCACGATCAGTAGCCTAATTATTACAGAGTTTCTTTGCCCTAATTACATTTATCATTTTCATCATGTAAACAAGCAATCCGGAAATTACACTCATTAGCTAGGGAATAGAATAATCTTAATTTCTTAGATCATTACACTCCAGGTTCGCCAACAATCTAATCGGTGCTGAAACTCAAGTCGGCTACTTCATTCTCACTTCTCTTTTGTCACTGATTAGCTGACTTGATCGGGTTTTGAAAAGTAAGTTGACAGAAAATTGGCAGTTGCCGAGTTAAGAAACATTTCCATGAACATAGATATTAGAAATGACATGATCACCCGTGTTCGACTTCTGGGCAATAAATTGCATAGCCATGTAGTAACATTGCTATATATGATGATCTCCCAGGGTGTCCGGCGTTCGTCACAGGTACAAGATTCGACAAGCAAGCACACTTCGTGGACTAAAGAAAATGGGAAAAAAATAGAGAAAGAAAAGAGAGAGAGAGAGAGAGAGAGAGAGAGAACGAAGACAGAAGCAAAAGGAGCATTTAACCATGTTGTTCTTAGTGAGGTGTTACATAGTTCGGCAAACTTCAGGTTTTCCAACACCGACCACAAACCCGATTCATACGGAAACTTAACTTGGACTCACTGTAATGTAAACCCTAATATATAAAGAGAGAGAGAGATGGGAAGGCTGCACAGTGACCACAGCATAGACAGCTTCTGCATTCCTCCTTTTAGCCTCCACGCGTGTTCATATCTGCAACCCGAGAAAGCCGCAAGTGAGTCGAAATCGAGAGACAGTAAATGGTGATTAACAAGCAAAGTTCAGCTCAAACAGGAACTAACAAATCAATCAGTTCTCACTGCCCAACAACGCATCTTTTCGATTCACCAGTCAAAAGTTTCTCTGAACCCCTTTAACCACGAAAGATCTTTGTACGAAGAAACATATTACGTCAAGAGAAACACGATTCAAGATAAGATAATGGTGATCACCAGATAATAAGAGGCGCCGTGCTGGAGCGACTGAAGAGTGAGACCCCACTCATTGGTGAGAACCAGCTGACCCGAGGCGTTGATAAGCACTGCGTCATCCCCGAAAGCCTCCCGCACGTTGAACGGCCTGGATGCCACCTGGAACGCGACGTCATTGATGAACACCGTGGATTTCGCCTCGTTACTGGCCTCCGGAACACCTGCACGCACGCGATCATCTCTCCTCCTCCCTCTCAAATTCTCGACTCCAACACACGCATGCATTTGCCAATATCATACATACGCACGAGTCGAACGCAGTGGTCAAATACATCAAATTCAAAGACTTTGTTTTCTTTTCTTATTTTTTCTTTTTGCTGTTGCTGTTTCATCACCCATGTACACGTTCGTCTAGACAGAGATCGCAAAACCCGGACGCAAGATCTAATTCATACTCTTCACAATTGATTGGAATAGTTACAGACGCTCAAATTTTTTCTTTGTTTTACAGTTTCGATACATCAATCACTTCCACGAGACCAGACCTACACTGACGTGTATGTATCACACGATCTTTAAACAAATTTAGAGAGACAAACATATATTCTTATGCCCTTGCTTATCCTACTTTTGACCTACATTCTTTGTTTTTATCTTATGTTTCCAAAAATAAACTTTACACTAATGTAGCCGCACACCCATTAGGAGGCAGACATTATCTGCTCACACCCTTTAAAAACCATTTTTAAATACAATTAGCGCAGAAAATTTTGCAAGCAAGAAGCCCATCAAGAAGCTAGGCCTACTTTTCTTTATTTGTGGTAATAAATTAATCTCTAGTCATATCAAAGTGAAGAGCTTTCTTACCCTGAAGATGGTTGATGTTGGTGCTTGGAAGAGGAAGGCTAGTAGTGACAGTTGTGGAAACAGCAGAGTGAGTCGTCCCTAAAGGGTTGATCACAGAGTAGTTATTGCCCAGAGAGGTTGTTGGCAATTGCATCATCTTCACCTTGTGATGATCACTTTGCCCTAGTTTCTCAGAACCAGCTGCATTGTTGTTGTTCATGATCTCACTAAGTAAAAGGCTTGTGCAAGGGCCAATATTAGGGCTTTGCTCATGAGGGACTTGAACCACACTTGCCAGTGGAGAGAAGCAAAGCCCTTGACCAGCTTGACTGAAACCACAAGTGCTTACGCCCTGGTGACTTTGTTGTGGGAAAAGCAAGGACGGCTCGGTGAAAAAATCCCCATGATGGTTCTGCGAGAAATAGGCCTGGTTCATGGACATAACCGGATTTGGGACATCGAGAGCGTCCGTAGAACACGAACCTAGGGACAAGTTTGTCTTCTTGGACCCAGTCGGAGAGGTCCTGTCAGACGAGGAGGACGACGAAGAAGAATTAGGAGCTGTGATGGTGGGAGACATTGAAGATGTGACTGGATTGAGATGGTGGTTGTTGCTGGTGTTGGTGTTGGTGTTTTGGTTTTGTTGTTGCCTCTGTTGTTTCGAGGTCTGGAGGTGACGGAGCTTGTGCTTGCTTCTTGATTTCCGGTTCTGGAACCAGTAGAACACGTTGGCGTCGCCGACTTGCCCATACTCTTGTAATTGAGCCCTGATCTTCCGAATCTCGTCCCTCGGGGGGTTGACCATCCCGGAGTCGAAGATCGCCTCAAGTATGCGGATTTGCTCCGGCTTCGGGTTCCACCTCGGCTTTGGCTCCGGGGTTCGCTCCTCGCAACCTTGAAAGAAACATAAATGAGCTCTTAATTACATATCTTCACTATCGAGCAAGCTCTACATAAATAAGCTATGAATAAGGTTGGCCGGCACGCTTAAATTTTTTTTTTTTTGGGTCATAAGCACGCTCAAATTAAGTTTGATATGTTTTGTATTCTATTTTCGGTTATGTTACTTTTATGTGAATCCAAGAATGTTCAGTTAGGTTGGGTCTTGAGAATTGATTTTGAGGAACAAATTGCTGTGTCAAAATCCAGCTGAAAATGATGAAAGAGTAATAACAAAGCCATGATTGGCAATATCATGGGTTGATTTTTCATGGTGGGCTAGAGAGATAGACTGATGAGCTGAGGTTCAAAAGGGGTTCAGAAAACGATGAGTAAAAATCATAATCCGTATCATAAATCCTCAGAAAAAGGGTAAAAACCCTATTCTTTTCACGCACAAAAGAAAAGGAAGTTCATATCCTTGAAAGTGTGAAATTAATTAATATCATTATTACCAGATGAGTATGGCGAAGTTCTGTTGCATCCACTTGATGATAGGAGAGAAGGGTTGAGATCATGTTGCCATTGGTGATGCTGCGTGTTGCAGGGCTTGGACTTGAACATGCTAGGCCAGTGTCTATTTGATGAAGCCATTGATAATCCGTTGCAAAGATAACAAGCAGCAATAGGAATATAAAGAAGATGAGCAATAGGAATATGAAGAAGATGATCTCTCTGAACAGTCAGCCAAAGAGAGAAAGAGAGAACAACACTGCAAAGAACCCTTTTGTCGCTCTCTTTTGTTTTAGGGTCACTGTAACTCAATAGCTAAGAGCACCTCCTCCCTTCTTATAGCCTCTTCACTGTCACCTACCCTCTGCAAAATTCAGTCCATTTTTTCGATTAAGTACACAGTCCTTAACCCATACCGCCATCCCCCCCCCCCCCCCAAAAAAAAAGAATATTAACTTTCAAAAAGAAAATGAAAGAGAAGGAAAGAAAGAAACCCTAACTGGTTATACATATCAAAAAGAAAAATGAAAAGAAAAACTTCATTAGGAGAAGTGAAAATTTATTAAGTTGATTAAAATAGGCGAGACCAACAGCGGGAATCGCCTGTGGAAACATAAACAAGAAAGGAAATGGAAGTAAATGAAAAGTGTGGGATGAGTACAATAACACCCATACCTTTGCTTCGCCTTACGTATGTGCTTTGGCAACAGGACTGAAATTATTATCATTACTTGTGTGCATACTCAAAGTACAATGACTTTTCCCCAATTCCTTCCCCTCAGGATAAGAAGCAGAGTGGCCATGGAAAGCTACACATGTTGGGATTTTTATTGGGAATTTTTCAGGCTGTGAGAGAGAGAGAGAGATGTTAATGCAAAAGCTATGTGGGTTGAAGAAAGGGAAGAGAGAGAGAGCGTGTGCAACTCTTTGAGTCTTGATCTGATCAGTTTGTCTCTTTCCTTCTTCGTTGTTTGTTGCAATTATTATTACTCTCTCTCTCTCTCTCTCTCTCTCTCTCTCTCTCTCTCTCTCTACATTGTCACTTGAGTTTGCTTGCAGAGAGTATTAATGGTTGAGTGAGAAGAAGTAGAAGATGAGAGATTATTCTAATGGAAGCGGTTGTTGCAGAAATAAATACGGGGGTGGTGGTGATGAATATGAGTTAGTCTTAGTTTTTGAAAGTCAACGAGAGAGAGAGCGCATTCTAGGGTTTTTTTTTTTTGCAGTTTTTGATTAATAAAGCGGTGGGAAATTAATTGCAAAAAAGGGAATTTGGTTATTTCGAGCATAGCAAGAGAGAGGCCCTCTTTTCTTCTTTCAATTGGATTGACTCGAGGTTAATTAATTTTGGGTACTTAATTAACCCTTTGTTCCAAGTGATGCAGTTCCATTGGTCAGATTTTCGAAATTTATCTCAAATAATGTGTTTGTTGAAGCTCTTTCTCTTTCTTTTCTTTTAAGTAGGTTTAATTTTGAATTAATCAGATAACACTTCATGTGGCAATGGCGTACACTAGTCACAAGTCTTGATCTTCATCATCCATGTGAATAATTCTAGACAAAATACATAACTTTGAGCAAGTTTAATTTAATTTTTCAGCTTGATTTTCTTAAGTTGAAAAACATATATCTGTTTTTTGCGGAAGCGAAGCACTTCCTTCATTAATGAAAAGGTTGTTAGGACTCATTCTTTTACTAGAAGAAGGACAAATCATGGTATGCTTGAGTTCAGTCAAATGCTGAATTTGTAGCTCAAATCGATCCATCAAGTTAACTTTCTCTATGATGAAATGATCTTAATAATCTTCTACGACCTTATAGATGTGATCCCAAGTTAGAACCACATCATAGATTCGATGCTTTTCGAGGTACGAAATCTCTGGATAATTAAGTCGACTCGATTAATCCCTCTCGATCTATATTCGTGCTCGTTTGCACATTAATTTTTTTTTTTTGGAGGGGGGCACATGATTGGATTATATGAGGGGGAGGTGGTGCGTGTGTTGTCAATGTCTAAAAATGCCGCATGAGATGGGTATGTGTCGAAGCTTGAAATGCGCTGAACAAGCTGATGCTCTTGTTGCAAACGTGCAAGCAGTAAATACGCACTCTCTCAAGACACCAACATGCGAACATTTATTGCGCTCAAATTTGCTTGCCCATGATGCCATGCGGACCTCTCTTCTCTCCCAACCCCTCCCTCTTTGGGCACTGAAAATTGAGCGGCCAGATCGTCAGAATTCTTTCTCACTGTTCCTTCATTCGTCGTACGCATCAAACATCTGCATCCTATGGTAACCAACATCCTTAGCGTAATGCGAATGATACAAATAGCGCTAATAGAGTGAGGATAATAGAGATCTGCAGTTCATGATTCTACGAATGATGGGCGGATCGAGCGACTCTCGGTTCAAATTGGTCGGTGCTCGAATGTCGTGGCCACATCGAATGTGGTCCACAGAGGTCTAACACTTAGCTTCAAACGAGGAATGCAAAATGATCACACGTGCGAGCTCGACACCTTAGTAGTCCGGTTGAGAGTATCGCATTTTTCGTAGAGATTGTCATGGACTTGCTCTGTGCTGAGATTTGGTCTCGCCGTGCAGGTTCTCTGACTCTTGTTTTCTTTCAATCTCCTCCCCGGGGTGTGTAGATTTTACCTCTATTAGCTGATGCATTAGGCCCCTCTCATCCATGTGAATGTATCTACTCTACGATGTATTTAAGAATGATATCAAATCTGAGTACCAGACCAGCCCCAACACAATACAGCTACAATCAAGTTAACGGTCTCGAGACAAACTTTGGAACAACGGGGATGCCATATGGGTTGTTTTGGGCTTCTTCGGAATTTAACTGGCGGATACCTCGTCCACAATATCATTACTCTCCTAGTTCTAGTATAAACTGGGTTATTAGACAATTATATAGTTTGTTTCTATATTAATATATCTATTTACTCAATCGAGATAATATTAGGCACGTTTCAAGTTCCAGTGTCTATTGGAACGGGTATTCAGGTGCATTTAGCAAGCAGTCCCGAATATGGGACAAGTTAGAGGTTGTATTTGGGGCTAATTTGCCATCCTCGGTTGGTAGCTCCGACGGGCTTCCTCAATGACACTCCACATTCTTTTAGCAGGAACAAGGGAGAGTATTACCAATCAATACTCACCTGGGGGAAGTGCCGTTCATTGACATTAGACCTTTCATTAGAGACTCAAGGGGGCTCTGGATTTACATTAGAGTGCTGTTGATCGAAATGGACATTCATTTCGCGAAAGAAAACTTGCTAAGAAACACTGCACAATAGATTACGATATAATACAGTCTTCTGTTTCCTTCAGATCCATGGAACCGAGATCCTCCCAACGCAATCCAGTCTCGTGCGACGAAAAAGAGTGGAGACGTCTCTTCTAGGTGCAAAAAACTTACCACCTGCAACAGAGGAATGGTCAGCAACCAATCATAAGTTTCATAACGAAAACATGTAATAACAAACTACTGCCACGACAGACCAGGTTCATACATTCTAAGGAGTCTCATATTTCTCCTTCTCGTTTAAGTACAACTATATATCTTGATCAATATCGGACCAATAGAAAAATGTAACAGATTGGATGGCAAACATGGAGAAACATGTAACGATTAATGAGCACCAAGGCTAGGACTTGAGGCCTACGCAAAGAACGGACTGTACAAGATGTTATTCTAACCTTGTAAAAGAACAGCATCACGCTAAGAACAGCTTTCCAGCTCAACATTAGAACGACTAGAGAAACGGAATACAAAGCCCAATTCCAGGAAAGAAAGAGAAGTGTATGCCTGATGTCAGATTAGCAGGTCAGGTGCAGATGTCACAGGTTGCAATGCAAAGCTAGAAAGAACGTATTAAACCGGAATTACACTCCATAGTCCATCCTATAGCATATTCCCCTTTTCTGTGAGACCAGCAATATCTAGGTACCAGGTAATAGTCTACAACTATCCAGAAAAGCTCAGCATGTTCTTAACGGCATTCAATAATAACAAGGAAATATCAAAGAAAGAGAAACCTTATCTGAAGGAAGAGGATGATCACAAGAGCCATATACAATCAAAGAACCTAAGCTAAGGCCATTGCCATATAAACAGCAGTTTGATTACATCCCCAATCAAATCCACAACATGTTCTGGATTGCATGATAAGCATACAGCAAGCTCTCTTACGTGGATAATGTTCAAGAAGAAACAGGTCTTACAATCATTGATATGCAAGCAAGATCTGGAAAAGGAAACAAAAAAGATAGAAGAAATAAGAAATTTTTGTACAAGATAAAAGGTCCATTCATACTTTCTTAGAAGAAAGTCCCTTATTTTTGTTTTTGATTAGTCAGGCGAAAGTCTCTAACCTATCCATTCTAATTTCATTGCCATATGCATACAGACGAATCCACCTGGAAACAACCAAGTTTGCCGAAGAAAGGTGGCATCTGAATAAGATAGACTCAGAGGCATACAAATCTTGGTCAGACCATGGCAAAACCCTGTCTATGTAGAGACCTTCAACTTCTTTCTCTTTCATATTTAATATGCATCCAATAAGAAAAGTCTGAAAGATAGAGAAAGGACGGCCCATCACTCTACCGGCCTGACCATGACCAAAGGCAAGAAAAGGCTTTGGACCAAAGAGTATTCAACATCACCAGGAAGTTTCTACATCTCAGTAAATCTGGTGAGCAATGCTGCATCAGTAATAAAGAACTACATGACCAATCAACTGACAATAGTATTAAGCCCCTTGTCCCTCCTAAGTTCCTAACTCTAGTCCCAGGAATGTTTCCTCATTTCATGGCGAGAAACCTCAATATTGCCAATAGGAAATTTTGCTATCTCAATATTGTTCCCCTAATTTCAATTCAAGGTCTCAACAAATCTACTCCTGTGGTAAAAGCAGAGAACCTCCCTACAACTTGGTCGGCTTGCCAACCTCGGAAGAAAAAAATGGCATCTTGAGTTAGTTCAAGATTGATTTCGAACCTACCACATCACTATTGTGCACCCGCTCGAATCAAATCTTTCAACTATGTAAGCACAGCATATCCTCGACGCCACTTCCTGGGGGACGTACATGTACGATTCAATTCTCTAATTACCCACGTTCATGACACAACATTGACATCAATTCAACAAATGCAAACGCTCGTAAACAAGCCATAATCTCCCCCATTAACCTATCACTCTTCGCAATATCATACAGCTGCAACAACTTAGGAGAGCAAACCCAAATTACCAGTCTTTAGTATAATTGCACTCATAGTACCATCCGTCTTCTACAGATTAACCTACTGCGAAACCAATAATCATTGTCCGCATCACTCCAGCATTCTAACAATCCACCGTCTCGCATCTTCCCATGAATCAAATCCCACTGTTCATGGAGAAAAAAGAAAGGCAGGGAAAGGGCTATAATACCTACAACGCCAACCGCAACGCGACTACCCGCTCGCTTTCTCCGACACGTCCTTCTTCGGCGCACCGGCATCACTCGGATGCGCCGCCGAGGGCGCGTGCGAGTCGTCCCCGAGCGACGGCAGCGGGTTGCCGCCCTTGATGAACCAACCCAGGGCGAAGAACGCGGCCCCGGCGAGGATCGCCGTGCCCCAGGCGTGGGAGTACCACCGGCTGTACTGCCGGATCGCGAACCGCCACTGCTCCCGAAGCGCGACCGGGTCGGGGTTCGCCGCGTCCGGCGGGTTCGGGTACTTGATCCGGTGGCCGGAGAACTCCCGGGGGTGGGGCTCGCCGCCCGGGAGCTCCGGCGAGGGCGGAGGAGGGCGAGGAGGAGGGGCGGCGGCGGTGGCGGGGCTGTGGTCTTGGCGATCGGTCATGGCGGTGGGGTGATTCCGAGTGTGGATTGAGGCCGAAATGTGTGTAGAAGTCGGGCATGATGAAGTGTGTGACTCGGGTGAGAATCGCCGCCCGATGTTAATCACGGCCGTTGATCTTTGTAGAGTCAACGTGATCAACGGCGATGATTATATGTGACCGGTGGATGCGGGTTCAGACAATACATGCATGTTGTTTAATTTTTATAATTTTGTGGTCCATTTATAGTTTCAAGTTCAAATATTTGTGTATAAACCTCGGAATTGAGCAGGTACAAACGCTGCGCATGTGTTCCATCCCAAACCCTGTTTGTCTACACTATATCCTTTGGCCATTTGGGAAACTGAACCCTGTTTAGCCAACACCGTTGCAATCCGCCGCCGCCGCCGCCAGCCATTCGGGATCTACTTAACCCGACTTCCTGGAGGCATGAGGAAACCTAGTTCATTATTTGTTCGTGCTGCCTGACGACACCGCCGAGGAATGTTGTAAGCTCAATTCTGCCTAAACTAGTGATGCAGCACAGCACTAGCAGATAGACGTGCGAAACATTCCGAGTAAAGCCAGCTCAGGACATAATCAGCAGCAAATGAACGTCATCCGTTCTTGTTGAAAGAACTAGAAAGCACTGACCATGCAAGATGCCAACCATGACATATACAACCATACCAACGAAAGGTAGTGTATTACTATATGATTTTCATAAAGTACAACAAGCCAACATGCACACTAGGTGATTCCTTGGCCTCACCTTACAAATTATTCTCCAGGTCGCCACCATGCCGACGCCCACCACTCAAGCGCTTAAAACCACTGGAAAGGACGCATGGATCAGTAATTTACATGCTTTAGAAATTCATGCATCAAGCTTTATCTATTCAACAGAGTAGCTTCTGCATGCATCTTGGTTCCGTCCTAAGCGGCTTCCTCTTCTTGGTTGTTAACCCGTTCACATTCATCAATCCATTCGCTGTATCTGCAAAATTTTTAAGCCCTTTTGAGAAAGAGGGAGAAAGAGAGGTATAAACGGAAATGAAGAGAAAGCTATAGCCACAACGAACTTACATGTCTATCGGCTCAGTTAAAGCTGCAGAAATTACAAAGAAAAGTGGGTCAGGACAAATACAGAAAATAATCTTTTCTGGAGAGGAGCAAAAATTAAGAAACAGGGTCAACCACATATAGCTTAAGGAACTACACGTTCTTAGCATCTAATCACCCGAAATGTTCAGACCAAAAAAAAAAATCACCCGAAACGTTGAGGCAATCAAGTGCAGAGAGCTCTAAACAAAAGAATGTTAACTCGCTGCTTTCACATTTCAAAACAATAGAGGTAAGGTATCCAACAAACATTATTTAGCTCCGATTATGCTTTGAGCAAAAATGAAAGTCTAAACTGGAATTCCAGTGTCAGCAGAATATGGTCTTCTCTGCTTCCTTATGACATCAAATCTACACAGCTAAAACAATACTGAAGGTACACTTGATCTCTTTTGATCATGATATATGTTAAAATTGGCATTCTAGACGTCTTGTGTGCAGAAGTTATATGTATTGCCCACAACGCATCCTATCAAAAAGCACATGGATGTCGCCAGTACTTCGTCGAGTCATTATAAAAACACAGATAGACTTTATCAGTATCATCATAAACATATATTACAAGTTGTTTTCAGCAGAAAGTACAGGAGAAATATACCTGTGACGGTAGTGCTAAAGCTTTCCTGGCAGATTCCACATATGGCTTCACCGATGAGGTTCTTCATATCACTGAAATCAAAAAATGAAGATGTGAGTGCAATATCTCTAAACAAACACCCTCGGGAGTGCAACACTTTAAACTTAAAATTTTCTGGCTACAATGACATTCCCTCTCAATCCACCATTTATCCTTCCCACTCTGTTGCCATGTTAATGCCCTTGTAATTCTATTTGACACTTCCAAAGACCAGAATCATCTGTGACATAGTAACTTTGGCAACAAACTCTTTCTAACCCTCAAGTTAAGTAACTGGAGTTTCTCAGCAAGCACATGGATTTGATGCATAATGATATTACAATTTCCAGACATCCCAGGATCCAAGAGTATCCAGAAATAAGGAAACAAGAGAGAAGACGGATTCAAGAGATACTTGCATGCGACATTCAACGCTTGTGCCATGGTTGCAGAATGGACAGCTAAAGACCGTATCTAGCTTGTCCATTCGCTTCTTAGGAGGTGGCTTCGCCCTTGACTTCCTCTTTCCCATGGCTTAAGTTCCTTCTGCATAGAATGATATTTACCAAGAGAGTCAGTAGCTAGCTAAGAGCAAAATTAAGCAGAACACAAAATTCCACAAAATGCAAAACTCAAGAGCTTGACCAAAAGGACTTGGGAATAACCCCGTAAGCTTTAGTTCTAGACCGGGAAAAAGGTGATACAATCCCCTCCCAGAAGGACTAAAAGTTCCACGCGTTAAAAAGACATTGAGGGTGCTCTGAGACCAAGAACTACTTTCCTCAGGGAGCTGGATTCTACAGCGACAATTTTCTATCCAAGTAGAAATTCCAGCATCATAACGCTTGGAGTCCCATGTTCACAACAAAAATTGCAGGATATCCATAATTTTACGAAACAACACACTCTAGAAAAGGACTCCTACTGATCTTCTCAAAGATCACAGCTGGCTATAAACACTTTGACAAGCGCTTACTTGCAAATTAATGCCCATGGATTCCATATCCACACAGAAGCCTCAAAGCCAGCCGAAACTCAGCCCTCAAGAACTCCATAAATTTAGAAAACTTTCAATGATCTAGCAACTTACCCAGGTTCCCTCTTTCAGTTTCATCAAACACTAAGCTTCTCTCTCACCTCCTCAGTCGGAAACCCAACCACCTAAGTCGATCATATCTCCTTAATCTAACACCACCCACGCACGAGATTCGCTCACTCAGATACACCCAGAAACGGATTCACGTCCAGCGAGTCACCAAGAACTCAATTCAAGATTGATCGGCACAAAAAAACGGAACTCGATCGCAGTCGCCTATGGAAAATGAACCTCAATTTTGATAATTTTTTTCCTCAGGAACGCCGAACGACCGGCTAAAGCCGATCGATATCCACAGAACGTCGAGAAACAGAGTAGAGAGCGAAAGGGAAGTACCGAGATCGGAGGAGCGAGTCCTGGAAGTCGCGCGTCGATGGAAACCCTAGCGATGGCGAGCTCCGTCCACGAGGGCCGAAGGAACCACCGGAGGGAGAAGAGAGAAGCGGAATTGGAGAAAGACTAAGGAAGAGGAGGCCGAACGAGAGTAGAAAGTTCACAGCTTATAAACGTCATTTCTTATCTTAACTCGTCATTTTGTGCATCCATTCGTTCCGGAAAAAAAGAATAACACACAAGAACCCTGAACTTTGATTAAATTTACGATATCGTCTCTGAAGTTTTAATTTGTTTAGCTCAATATGCAATATCGTCTGAACTCTTAGTTTGTTCGATGTGATTCCTGAACTTTGGTCTAATATTCAATGCAGTCCCTAAATTTTTAAATATTTTCATATAATTTAGGAACTATATTGAATATTTATAAATAGTTTAAGAATAATATTGAATAAATTAAAAATTTAGGAGCGACATTGTACATTAAGTCAAAGGTCAAGGAACACATTGTGCAAATTAGAAGTGCACTGACAATATTACCCATTAAACCAAAGTTTATGAACCATTTTTTTTTGTAAGGAAAGTTTATGAACCATTTGTGCTTTATTCCTTAAAAAAACAAAAAAAAATCTTCTTAAACTCTAGCTCTGGAAGCTTGTTAAATATATATATAATTAAAAGATATTTTATTTTCAAATCATTAATTATGATTTTCATTGAGACTTAAAATTTCATTAAGTTAATTGTAGATATGTCAAAATTGATCATAAATATATTAAATATAGTATGGTTATTAAATGGGTCATAAATAGGCTTACAACTTAATTAGGCCAACATTTCTATTGGCAAATAGGAGGTTTTCAAGTCAATGGCCAAGTCATTATTACTTCTTGAGTTGTAATTGCTATCTTGTTAGGTTAAGTCAATATAGCTATTCTTTATCCACAAACCATTCGGAATGACACCCAGCATTTCTTCGAATATGTCCTTGAATTCATTCGAGATGTTAGCAAAATTCATATTGGAGAAGAATATGGTCCACGGGTTCCTTATATTGGAACTATGTTCCTATTTATTTTTGTTTCGAATTGGTCAGGGGCTCTTTTACCATGGAAAATCGTAGAGTTAGCTCAAGAGCTACTTCATGGGTTCCTTTGTTCTCTCTCGCCCTCACTCAATTTCATGCTCACTTACTCCGCACACTCACCTCAATTTGGGTACGAGTTTTCCTATATTAGGTTTAATATGAAATTGTTTTAACAATATGAATTGGGTCACTATTGGATACAGGTTACTAGATTTGCATTGTGCAAAAATGATTCAAAATGGGTTAATGAGTCCATATAGTCAAGCCATTCTTGATCCAACCTAAAGCCAACTCGACCCATCCATTTGACGGGTCAATGTATAGCTACAAAATATAGCTAATTGATACATTTCTCGAACCCATAGGGCTCACCAAACATTAAACACCACAAAATCTAGTACTCAAAGATGTGGATCAATATTTTTGCTAATATGTGGATAATCGTCGATTAATATCAAAGATGAAAGTGCGACTCAAATTTTTGGGAAAGATTTATCTACAAAATCCAGCATACACGAGTGAATGGAACTTGAACGAGAGGACAGCTTCCTCCTATCCAGCTCCGGTGAGTCGCTCTATTTGTCCTTATTGTGGCTAACTCTTAGTTCATGTGCTCCAAAAGACATAGGTTTGTATACATGCAATCTCGAAATATACAAATAATCAAGAGAAATATCATAATTATTTCTAACATAGGAAAACATCCTATAGAAAGTGCTAAATATCTCTGCACCAATGAATGGATATTGAATACGAGGACACTGGTGGATGACGCGGTTGAAACTCTCTCCAACTCCGGCAAGATGCTCTCTTTGTCCTTGTTATGGCCAACTTTTTATGGCTGTTGCGAGTGAGTTGGCGAGAATGAGGCATCTCGTTTGTTGGGATCAAGATCTACGGCGTCAACAACACCTTTAAAGCCTATGGTAAGAATGCGGTCGAACCTTCTCTAGCAACACAAACAGAAGAACATCGTCCACCACGGTCAACGCAAGCGCGGCAGCAAGTGGCAAGAACTTAAATAGGTGGGTGGACTCGGGCAAATTCATTCGGAAATCGAGGCTGAAGAGGGGGACGGTGATGCCGTTGCCCAACTCTCATGTTCATCTCTATCTTTTTCCATTTCACCCAGTAATTACTGTTTCTGACCCCCGTTTTCTTCGAATTCATACATTTGTAGCCTTCGTTCTATTGATTTTTGGTTATATTCAGTAAAGTAGATGCAGATTCAAGAGCTGGCATTTGTCGGATGAAAAATGCTTATATGACGGTCCTTAATCCATTGTGAGAATAATAACTTCTTTTGGGCCACAAAAAATATATAATAAATTATTATGAATTATTATGGGGTCTATTTATTCAAGAATTTATAGCTCAAAACATGTTGTTCTTCTAACGGTAACTCAAAAACTGTTATGCTAACAAAGCCCTTGGATTCTACTATTTGGAACTCGTGATTTGGGAACTTTAAATTGTAGATTGATCCACGAAAGACACTAAATTGCAGGGATATCATTCTTACTTAGGTTTGGAACTTAGTGTGTGTTTGTTTTGCATAAAATCAATAATTTGAAAAACATTTTCCTAAAATCGATTGCTTGTATCGTTTACGGAAATAAATGATAAATAATTAAACATAAATTGTTATTGATGATGTTAACTAATTATTTCAAGTGAAACAAATGGTCATTTCTGGGAATATGTTTTCCAAATCAGTTATTTTCTTCAAAATAAATGGACCCTTAGTACTTAGTTCATATAGTTTATGAATAGTGAATTAAATAGAATGGGGAAAAAAAAGGGTAATTGGAACAATATGGATTAGCGCAAAGTTAGCATGGTCATTGCAATTAGCTTAGTATGTTTCTTGGAGTATCTAGAGTAGAGCATGCCTACGCAGTCTAGTGTAGGAATTACTAAATTGATCTGCAAGTACGTAATCGTATAATACAATGATACTGACAACCCCAAAATGTAATTGTCTCCTCATAAATTATGAGAGTTATAAAGAAATTTTCCAAGGTCCTAAAGACAAATTCAATTAAAAACTTAGTTTTATCTTCGATATGGAACGTGCCCGACATGTTGAAGTACCAAAGCTTTAGGTTTGTTAAGATCGTTTCTTTGGTGCTCTTTGTTTCTCTATTTGGCACTATGCTATTGAGTTTTTATAAGCTAAATGAAACTTTGATTGATCACTAGTTGTTAAAATCGTGAATTTGGTTAGTATTGATGAGTGTTCGAAGAATCGGATCACAAGATCCTGAAACTTTCAAAGCAAAATAACTATCGTGAATAATAATTTTGAAATTATCAACGTAATATCCTGTGAAGTTTTTGTAATCATTTGAAATTATTAACATAATATAGTGTGTCAAAAGTTAAAAAGTGACATCAGATGATTGTGTCATCTAGATAGTTATATTAAAAGAAAAATCATATATTTATGATGACATAAATAGTCTCTGAACTTTGATCAAAAGTGCAATTTGGTCCCTGAGCTTTTAATTTGTTCAATATAATCCCTGAACTTTTGCTTAATGTTCAATGTGGTCTCTGAACTTTTAATTTATTTAATGTGATCCCTGAACTTTTGGTACATGTTCAATATAGTCCTTGAACTATACGAAATTTTTCAAAATAGTCCTTGAACTTACATTAATGGAAAGACTATATTGAACATTTTCATATAATTTATGGATTAAATCGAACATGTATAAAAAGTTTAGGGATGATATTGAATAAATTAGAAGTTTATGGACCACATTAAATATTAAGTTAAAGTTCATAAATTACATTGAACAAATTAAAAGTTCAAGGACTAAATTACACATTTGGCCAAAGTTCAGGAACTGTTTATGTTATTTTTCTATTTTTTTTATAATCTCGATTCTTAAGGGATATGAATCTCGAGACTGATACAAAAAATCATTGTAGAATTAGTATGATTGCACGGATACCAAGAAATTATTAAATTATGATTGCAACTCTACAACAAAATTGAAATCCCGCACATGTTCAATATTCGTAGGACTGAAACTTAGCTTTATTTTCGAAGGTTGTGATTCATGAAGTAACTGGACAGCAGATGATAAGCATCTCTAAGGCAGCTAGCTACCAATCCCACAGGAGAGCATTTTGACAAGTCTAAACCACTCACGGTGAGAATATGGCTCTAACTGAAGGAAGGACTAGAAACTTGAACCTTTCAACATTGCGCCTTCCTGCTCTATTTGCGTTTGTAGTCATTGAAAGTCTAGAGTTGCAATTGCCGCTGTTTCTCACTGATTCAAGTTTGTATGGCATTTCAGAAAATTTCTTCATCGTTTTTCGACGTGTTTAGCAATCATCGGCATCGTTTCTCAACATTTTGGAGCCACGATTGGATCCTCTGCTCTCCTTTGCTTTCAGCCAAGAAAAGTCCAACTACTGCCTTTCCTTCATTGGCATCTACACACGCCGGAAACTTTTCCAAAATCTCCTGTTGTTTTTCATGTCAAGCGTAACCAGTGCACTACGAAAAACTAAGGACATTTAATTTGCAATTTTTGCAGCCATGGCAACAAGGGATGTCAATGTAATACATGAACCATTGTTCGAAGCTGCATTGAAAAGCGATCAACGAAATACAGGATGGAGATTTTGAAGCAATGACGGCTAATATTATGGCCGTCAACACTTTACTATCCTCAATGTTGCGATTATAGTCGCACAAGATGAATTGGTTGAGAATTTGGTCAAGCACGTCCCTCAAGAAGATGACAATTTCATTTTGCTTTAGGCCCTCCATGCTGCTGTTGAGAGAAGAAGAATGAGGATGGTAAAGGCATTAGTAGGCAGGACCCCTCATTGGAAAATCAATGACCCACTAGAGCGTTGGTTGCTCTTAAAAATGATCTTATGGAAAAGGAACTTCTTTAATGCTTCCAACCTTACACCACCTGTCCATCTGTCCATCTGTTATACCATGAGGAGCCTATTTTGGCTAGCCATTCGGGGAGTATGTCATCCTCACTCATATTATATCATTCCTTTCATTGTTAATTTGAATTAACTTTTTTTTTATTCTTGTGTTTAAAAGGACATAAATTTATATCTAGCTCACCGATACCTTACCAAACGATGTCCATGGAAATTATTAGTTCGTTGGAGACTATGACACATTTCTTCTATAGTGGAGCTAAATTCAGTTTTTAGGAGAGATATATTTACAAATGTAGGTATTTCTTGCACTTCTTTGGTTAAATATGTACAATTTGAGCAACTAATGTGTTCACTTTGTCTCCTTCCATCCTCTAAGCTTGATTCATACATCATTTGATAACTCGGAAGATACAAAGATGGCACTTCTATCTAATACAGAAATCATTCATTCACAAATCTTATTGACAAAAAAAATTTATGAGCAAGAACTACATCTATCTATCTGTACAAATTAATATCTAAACCATGATGTATGTCACAAATTGATATCTATCATAACATTTTTAAAGTTAGTTGAGAAGTCATACTCAATGTCAAATTGCCAAATAAAATTATTGAGAATTGTAGATCTAAATTTTGGGTCATGGAGGTAATTGGTCCAAGTTGTTCTCTAATATATTCTAACGAAATTAAATTTAAACATGCATCTTTTTGTTCGCCATCAATTTCTAATTGCCAACATGATTATTCTCTATTCTTCGTGGTGGCGGCAATATTTAAGCGGTTCAAGATATCACTATGGAATCTTGCCACAAAATCAGATATACGAAACTGTCATATAAAAAGGACCTTATTTCATCTATTGATAGAGTTCTATAAATCGAAAGTGTAAAATTATAGTTTCAGCATATCCCTTTGAGATCATAGTATTGGTATAAATTGGCTCTCGATTTAAATATTATGATACGATTTGATTTAATTCAATTCAAAGTCTTATCCATTTAGTGAATCTTTTAAAATACTCATTCGAAAATGGATCCATCAATCTATCACCGAATCTATGCATATTATAAAATAAAATAAAAGGAGAGGTCTTTTATTCTCTTGACAGGGTGTGTGTTTATCAATAAATTTTTTAGTTTTTTGACGTATGCCTTTTGATTTTCAAGCCAAATGAAGTTTTTTTTCCGATTAATATCTTAAATTTATCAGTTTCTCAAGTACTATATGTACCTAAGAAGATGGTGCAAATGTGAAAGCCTCAACCTCCTTATTTTTCAACTTTGAGAAAATTGATTATATGGTGTTACGTGCAGCACGCACAATTGCTTACTTGAATTAGCAAACTCGTACCGAAATGAAGACTCAGATAACAATTCTTGAAATACTTGAGTTTTTTTTTTCCTTCATGGATTGTCGTTATCTCTACAAATTTTAAAATCCTTGAACTTGTGAAGTTATGTCTCAATTTCAACCAAAAAAAAAAGTTATGTCTTAAGCATCATTTGGAGTTGATGAACATTCATTTAGATTACTAAATAGCAATGGGACATGTGGGTAACTGTACAGAGCAGCTGATGGATTCAAAAGTAGAATTATCACGAGAAAGTCTACAGTAAAATACTTTTAGACTGGCCTTACGTAAATGGAACTATAGTGGTTTAAGGTTTGTTCTACCTATTTGTCTTTTGTTCTCTTTAATTTACATTTATATTGACAGCTTTCTTTTTTATTTTTTTGAAGATAGTGGAAGATGTCCTCGAGAAGATGACAATTTCATTTTGCTTAAGGCCATCCCCGCTGCTGTCAAGAGAGGAAGACTGAGAATGGTAAAGGCATTAATAGGCAGGGACTCCTCATTGCAAAATCGATGATCCACGGTTAAAAGTGATCATATGGAAAAGGAGCTTCTTTAATATTTAGCCAACCTGACACCATATGTCCGGTTATACTATAAGAAACCTTATTTTAGCCAGCCATTCGACTAGTATTTCATGCTCACTCATATTATCTCATTCCTTTTATCGTTAATTTGAATCAACTTTTTTTATTCTTGTGTTCCAAAAGACATAGGCTTATATTTAGCTCGTCGATACCCCACCCACTAATGTCCATGGAAATTATTAGTCCGCTGGAGACTACGACACCTTTCATCTGTAGTGGAGCTAAATTCAGTTTTTGGGAGAGATTTATTTACAAATGTAGGTACTTCTTGCACTTCTTTTGTTAAATGTGTACAATTTGAGCAATGTTGACACCTAAATTTTAGGGACCATTTAGTCGTAATTTGTATAGAAAATTAGGGATTAAATTTTTAACCCCTAAACAAAAATATTTAGGTTGCATAACATATAGTTTAAATTCATTTTAGATTAATTGCATTTTGCATCGGACTGGCGGTGACGAGCGAGCTTAAATTTCATCGAATGGGACTCGGCTCGCTTGGAATGCAAGGGCCGGGAATTACAAGTCAAACGGACTCGGTTGTTTTAATTCGAGCTTAATTCAGCCCATTATCCTTAATTAATTCAGCCCATTCAAATTAAAATCTAAGCCCAAGCCTAAGCCCATTAGGACTAGAGAGCACATTTAATTGACCTAGATTAGTGTTATATATACATCATTAGGTCAGGATTTTGGGGGGACCTCTCATAATTTCAGATCAGAATTTTTTAGAGTGTAAGAGTGAGAAAGAGAGAGAGAGAGAAGGAGACCGGCGAAAACCGCCACCGCCCGGAGCCACGCCACGTCGCCCGCACCGCCCCACCGTGCGCTGCAGCCTCCCGCCACGCGCCACCGCCGTTGCGCCGCTGCTCCCCGCCACCGCACGCTGCTGCCTCCCGCCGCACGCCGACGCCGTTGCCCAGACTGATCCGCCGCCGTGCTCCGCCCTGAAGTCGCCGCCCCGCCACCGCACGCTGCTGCCCGGAGTCGCGCCGTCGCTTGGACGCCATCGCCGTGCCGACGCCACTGTCCCGGCATCACACCGACGCTGTTCCCGCCGGTGAAGTTGCTGCCCCACCGTCGCACGCCACTCCCCGGAGCCGCATCATGCCCTGCGTCCCTCGTGTGCCGCCGCCTGGACGATCCTGTCGTCGTTGCACGCCTGCACCGCCGCTGTCTGGACAGCCACGCTGTTGCCCCGCCATGTCATCGCCGCGAGCCACCGTCGCTCCCGACACCGCGCCGCCGGTCCACCGTTCGCCACTCATCCCGATCCGCAAGCTCGAATTTGAAAATTATCTGCAAATTAGGTAATTGGACATTATCCGATATTTTTTCAGAATATTTAATTTACTAATTTGAGTGTTTGAATATTTCGTGAACATCGTGTGGAATATTAGATATATTAGGATAATTATCTGATATCCGCAATATTTTTAAAATATTCAAAATTAGGAAATTTTCCTAATTCAGCAACGTATCTGGACAACTATTCGACCTTATCCCTAAGGTATGATACGTGGCGATACGAAAAATCATTATCCTATCCATACTCAATTGGGTATGATAATGACTTTTATCTGCTTTCCAAATTTGAATGATCGACTTTCCGTCAATATCTGTAACCCTATAGATATGACCGATAGTTCGATTTTTGTGCCTAATCCGAGTTTGAAACGAATCTTGCGGATCGCGTGGCTGTTTTAAATGTGGATGCTATCTCTGTTTAAATTGTTTTTCCTTTTCAAATAAAAAAGAAAATTCAAAAAATATCAGTTAGGATTTGAATTTGAGTTTTGCATGTTTAGGAATCCTAAATATATCTAGACGATAGAGTAATTATTTAATTTAAATTAGGACTTGAGATAATCTATTTCCTAATTTAAATTAAGTAATATTCTAATCTTAATAGATTATTTAGGTTATTTTTTAATTCCGAATTTTCATGAAAACCCCAAAAAAATGAATTGCTTTATAGTAGATTAGGATAGATTGCATTCTTAATTTAAGTAATTTATTATTTCGAATTTTAACAAAAATCCCAAAAATAAGTCATGTTAGGATATGTTAAGTCATCATAGGTTGCATGTTAATTTAGGCATATTTTTATTCCGAATTTCATTAGAAAATACCAAAAATAAATCATTTGCCCGTCGCATGACATATAGTTTGCATGCTAGGTTGCATTACTTGCATGTCATTTTTGCACGTCATTGCATATAGATTAGCTTTCATTTAAATAAGCGAAAATCCAAAAATTGAGTGAATTCCTTGTTAATTAGAAATCATATTAGGTTGTTGATGTGATTTTCTAGCTAACAATGCAGATGCTTACGTTGCTTCGAGGTAAGTAATTCTTCTAACTTGCAATTTATTCAATGCTTTCTTGGATGTTAAATTGGTGGTTTGCGCACCCGTATGAACACCTCACATGCTAGTGACTAAGTTAAAATGAATCCAAACTGTCTGCCAAAACATTTTTTTTGAAAAGAAAAGGTACCGAAAGGGCGTTAGACTAGGTCTAGCGTAATCAAGTCCCCGAGCTTAGAATATCTAGTTCGTAGGAATAAAACATATCTCCCTATGTTTTATTTAGGTTTCTAATCGACCTATCACAAATAGATTAGTGGCGACTCCGAGCATGAAAACTTTTGCATGTTAAAAACTTAAACCTAAGTTGCGAATTGGTAGGGCTTGGGAGGGCCTGAGTTAAGCTTAGCCTTAATAATCCATTAGCCTGAGAGGAATTTTAGGTCGCGACAGCTTGGCGACTCCGCTGGGGAATTGAGTTAAAACTCTTAGTGGACTTAGGCCAGTTTTTCTTTTCAAAAAAATATTTTTTACTTGGCAGCGAGGATCCCAGGTACGTCCCTAACATTTTAGGTGTTAAATGTTTTGCAGAATGGGAGGTATAAGGGGAGGCGTGATTGTTAACTCTTGTTTTGCAGGGAGGTGTTTGGATGTATGGTTTATTTTATGTACGAAGCGCTGTATGATATAACCTGCTGTGCATGCCTTGCATTTACACTACACCGCACATACTACCCGCTGCCGGACCTGGGCGGCATAGGTTTAGGATGGTACTGAGATAGCGAACACCCTGACTACACCCGCGTGGTATGGGTCGCCCTCCTTAGTCCCGAAAGTTTTTTTCAATGTGTCATTGAATACCTACCACGGTTGCACCCTTTGCAACCCGGGTCGGCTCTTTGACTAAGCCGGAGTCAGGGGAATCCCAGCCTAACCACCACCATGACTGGTTTAGCTCGGTAATCCTCATGTCTCCATTTTGCAAGTCAGAGTCTAGGTAGAAATCGAACCTCACGTTTCATACGCATGTCTATGTGATTGCCATCATTCTACCGGGTGAAGTAAGATTTCTGAACCTTTATCTCGCAATTTATTTATGTTTCGTCTTTTTCTTTGGTCGGTCCATGACATTAGGTCGGTCGTGAGTCTTGATCTATACACTATGGGAGGGGCAGACATCGAGATTCTTGATGCTCCTAAGGACGAGCTCCGTGCCTGGTGGAATCTACTCAGTCCGACCAACCGCAAGCTAGTTGAGGGCCACATCGGGAGGCTGCTCCCCTTATTGGAGGTCAAAGTCCGTACCGGCCTCGTTCGAGTATTAGCGCACTTCTGGTGTCCCGAAACCTCTACCTTTATATTCGGTAAGCACGAGCTCACCCCGACGTTGGAAGAATATAGCGTGCTCATTGGAAAACCATTGGAGTCGGAGTTAGTCATACCACCTTTGGGAATTGATTCCACTTTAATGTTGGCTGAATTTTTGAATGTCGAAAAAGATGAATTGGGAAAAGTTTTAAAAGCAAATCGCGGCACATGTCCTTTTTCATTCCTGAGTCAGTGTTTTGAAAAAGCCACATCTTTTCAAAAAGGCATAATCTTTTTGCTAGCATTTTTCGGGTTCGTGATTTTTCCTTACTGTAAGAATGCATGTAGTCCGTTAATCGCATGGTTGGTCCAACAAGTCTATCTTGAAAAGAATTTTATCAACACCATTTTAGCCGAGACTTTCATTTCCCTCACTAAATTTAAGCAACATGTTGACAAAACTTTTCATGCCCCCCTCGAACTTTTGCAAATCTGGTTTTTGTCTCACATAAAAGGGTGTGGTGATTTACTCACAATATCCGAGCTTAGTGATTCTAGCCATCCCGTCTTGAGGTATAAAGAAAAACAAGGGGGTGCACCCAATTATCATTACTCTGAATGGATCATTTTCATGAAAAACGCTAGACCCCAAGGTTTCCAATGGCATGCTAACTGGTTCAAAGTCGAGGAAGCTCGGCTTACATGAAATGGTATTGGACCGGTTCCATTATTGGGTTTCATCGGCGCGATCGAATACTACCCCGCCAGAGTGTCTCGTCAGTACCAGATTCTCCAAGGGCTCCCTCCAGCGTTACAACCAGAACTCCTCCAAGTCGACTTCACCGATGACGATGAAAACCACGAAGGGACCATAGCTCAGCTCAAGAAGATGTGGAAGAAGTGTCGCCTCTTAAAGATAGCCCGACCTCAAAAAGAGCTCAAGGGGGACCAGAAGTCCTATTTCGCGACGACCGAGTATATTCGGCAGCACAAGGTCCCACAGGAATTACTCCCGAAGATACCCAAGGTGCCTCTCAAGCCCGCCACTCGCTCAGAGAACAACCGTCTCAAAAGGAAGGCCGAAGAAGCTCAAGAAAAAGTATCCAAGATAGCTCGAGCTTATGAGCAATTGAAGAAGGAAGTCGCCTCCCATATGTCTATGGATCAAGCCAAATAGAAAAGCTTGAATTTATGTTCTCTTTTCAGTTTTAGTCTTTAATCTTGTTTAGGAATTGAGTCATCGTTTTTAGGTGATTTTAAGTCATTGTCATTGTAAAAAAAAAAAAGAAACCAAAAAAAATTTCGTCATTTCAATAAAAAGTTCATTTTAATCAAAGCGTTCAGACCAATGTCATGGATCGGCGTGTGATTCTTCTCGATACTTATATATGCCTATTTTATTCGTGAATTAGGTAATTACGGACCGATCACTATCGCCTATTCGTACGCGGTCAAGAACTAGAATGGCCGATCAAACTGACTTACGAGATCGTGTCATTGGCATTGAGGACCAGATGAAGCAAGTTCTCGTCGCAATGCAACAGATGTTCGCTGAGATCAAAGCCCTTCGACAAACTCCCGTTCCTGCATCCCCTGAGGCATTAACCCCGAAGCATAAAGGTCGAAAGAATGCCGACAGTGAGGAAGATGACGATCTTCCCGATTTAGAAGATGACCCTGTCCAGATTATCGTCAACAAGGACAAACCTGATGAACGGGTCAACAAACTTGAAGAGAGAGTGAAGCAGCTGAAAGGTTCACAGGATTCACCTTCAATCGACTTGTCTCTGTACACACAAATCAAAATCCTGAAAAAGTTCAAGATGCCAGACTTTGACAAGTACAATGGCACCTCCTGCCCAAAAGCCCACCTGCAGCTATATCACGTACAAATGACCCCGTACGTTG
Source organism: Syzygium malaccense (assembly GCA_031216405.1). Taxonomy (NCBI): domain Eukaryota; kingdom Viridiplantae; phylum Streptophyta; class Magnoliopsida; order Myrtales; family Myrtaceae; genus Syzygium; species Syzygium malaccense. Next base: position 7,112,601 of record CM062256.1, on the reverse strand, counting down.
ATAACGAACTCCTGATGATTCATGCATTTCAAGCAAGTTTGAAGGGTCCTGCCTTGAACTGGTACCTCATGAAGAAGATAAATAGCCTCAAAACCTGGAAGGAAGTTAGTGAAGCATTTCTAAAGCAGTACAGGTTCATAACGGACATCATTCCCACCCGTGATGATCTCGAGCGTGCTCAGATGAAGAAAAATGAGTCATTCAAGGATTATACTATCAGGTGGAGAAATATAGCCGCTCAAGTTATCCCAGAACTCATAGACAGTGAATTGAAGAGAATGTTCATTAAAACTCTCCCGTTCGAGTACCGTAATCGGATGGTAGCCACTCCGGCCGACAACTTCAATCAACTTATCCCCATAGGCGAACAGATTGAGATAGGGCTAAAAGATGGGTGGTTTGTGGAGCCGTCTTCCTCGACCAAAAGATTTGGTGCAAGAAAAGAGAAAGAACCGGTGGTTGAAGTGAATGTGACTTATACCCAATCGGGCCGACGGAATGCTAACTCTATCCCAGCAATCCAAGTAGTAGAAGCTCAACAACAAAGCACGGGTCGTCAACCTTTTCAGAAGAAAAACAACAAGAGGCAGTTCACTCCCCTCCCCGGGTCGTTGTCTCAAGTATTGGCGGTCCTCCGAAAGAAAGGCTTGCTTACCACTGAGCCAAAGCGGCCCAATCCTGAGCAGTTCTATAATTATGATCCGTCTAAGAAATGCGATTATCATATGGGCGAGGTGGGGCACTCAACCGACGATTGCATTACCCTTAAGCACCGAATCCAGAACCTCCTAGATACGAAGGTTTTCTCATTTCAACCTACTAAGCCGAATGTTCAGAACAACCCACTCCCTGATCACCCAAGCAATATGAATGCCATATTTAGCTTCGATGCTGGTCGAATCAAGAATGTCAAGGCATATACCACCGACGTCTACGGTGAGTTAATGAAAGCCGGTTATTACCCGAGTAATGAGGACCTTTCCCTGGCTGTCATGAGAGAAAGAATCTCAAGAATGGTAGAAGCTGGGATGATCGTTTATGCTGACCACACTGGCATCGTTTCCACTATCTCCGAAGTGGTTATTAATTGGGAGGAGGAGTTTGCTACATTGAACACCAGGAGCGACAAGGGCGACCCTCTGCCTGAAGACATGCCTCCGCTTGAAGACGCATCTAATAATGAAGAGAACGTAGTAAGCACACCTACAGCTGATGAAGGGATATTGATCGAGATACCTCAACCGTATGAGTACTGTGATAATAAGGCAGTCCCTTGGTCCTACAGTCTCGATGTCGACTTGGTTACCAGATCCGGGCGTTCCTATGGCCAAGCTAATGCTCAACCTGCAAAACCTGTTACTGATGAAGAAGCCAAGGAATTTCTAGCTGTGATTAGGGCTAGCGAATACAACATAGTTGAACAATTGCGCAAGCTGCCCGCACAAATCTCTCTGCTTGAACTACTCTAGACATCTGTCAAGCATCAGAAGGCCTTAATGAAGGTGTTAAGTGAAGTCCACGTGCCAGAGACGATCGATCATGACAAATTAGAGGAATTTGTGGGTTCTATACTCCTCAAGGACCTCATAGCCTTTTCAGATGAAGAGTTCCCTCTGGAAGGGAGGGGGCATACCAAGGCACTCTACATTTCTGTCAAATACAAGGCCTCGCATGTAGCCCGGGTACTCATTGACAATGGATCAGCCTTGAACATCTGTCCTCTGGCGACTTTACACCGCCTCAAAATAGATCTTTCTAAGATAAATTCTGCAAAGACCTCCATTCGAGCCTTTGATGGAACGAAGAAAGAAGTGATGGGAGAAATCCACCTTGACATACAAATTGGACCGACAGTGTTTAATGTCCTATTTCAAGTGATGAACATTTCCACTGCATTCAATTTTCTATTGGGTCGTCCATGGATTCATACTGCCGGAGCTGTGCCATCCAGTCTACATCAGAAGGTAAAGTTCGTTGTGGAGAGAAAGTTAGTCACAGTCCACGGTGAAGAAGAGCACCCAATTTATCACACAACGGCTATCTCCTATGTTGAGCCGAACTGCAAAATAGAATCGAGCTATCAGTCGCTCGAGCTCGTATCAACCATACACGCGTCTAGAGGATCATCACCACCTATTCCTGAGGTGTCAAATGCTGCAATCATGGTTGGAAGAGTAATGGTCTCTCATGGCTTTACTCCGGGTGAAGGCCTTGGTAGAAATGGTCAAGGTATCCGCCAACCGGTGGAAGTTTCTTAGAGGCCCCGCACTACTGGGTTGGGATACCTAGGGTCAAGCGAGCCAAATAATGGGGGACATGGACGTGGACGTGGACACGATCGAGGTCGAGGTCGAGGAAATGGACAAAATAGATCGCGATCCGAAGAGGAGCCGAATGGTGAAGAACGTGGGCATGGTAGGTTGCTTCCACACCTCCGTACCACATTCCCGGACCCTGCAAGAATGATGCATGAAGAGAAAGAGGTGATCGACACTTTGGGACAACCGAGCGGCAAGTTCGATTATTATGTTAAATACTCGGCACCCCCGAGCTTCTATGTTGACCCCCGTGACATTGTCCCGGATGGATGGGGAGGTATGGATGATCCAACACCTCTAGTGACAGAAGATCCTGATGATGCAACGGAGGGAATCACTGCCCTGTTCGATGATTTCTTCATTGGGGCTATCGAGGAAGGACCGTCGGAGGAAATGGGTACTGGCCCGCAAGAGTAACACATTTACCTTTTTCGCACATTCCCCTACGCGGGAATTTTTACTGCTTTTTAGGACTTGCCCTGTCTCGGGAGCTACTTTTTAGGACTTTTCATTTCTAGAATTTGATTGTTGCAATTTCCATTCCAATAAATGTAATTCATTTGGTGATGATCAATGAAATTACAAGTCATTTTCGTTTTGAGGGCATATTGAGGTACATCAAACCAGCCCGGTGATGATATCCAACCGATAAAAGAAAACATAATCCAAGGAGAATTCTGAGGCCTGGGCTTCTTCATGCTTCCTCGTGTTAAAACCTTTTTGAAAAGAATTTCAAAATAAATAAATCAATAAAAAAATGCAATGCTTAGCCCTGTTTGTCCTTCTGAATCATCTACTTTATGTTTCAGGGGGAATCTTATGATATACGAGGGTATGAGAACGGTCCAATATGATGAATTATGTGCCACCGAACCTGATCTCGATGACACCAATGAACTCGAAGATTTCTCGGACCTTCAGCGTGATCTAGAGCATCATGAAAGATCTAAAGTCTTAACGGTAGACCAAACTATCACCGTCAACCTGAGTGATTTAGGGGAACCCAAAGAGGTGAAAATAGGGGCAACCCTTCCCGAAAACGAAGCGAAGCGCTTAGTCCAATTGTTGAAGGATTACTAAGATATCTTTGCCTAGTCGTATACCGATATGCCGGGTTTAGACCCTTCTATTGTGGAGCACAGTCTGCCTACTAATCCAGGCATGCCGCCCAAGAAACAGAGGCTACGGAGAACCAAGCCCGAACTTTCCAAGAAAATAGAGGAGGAGGTCATGAAACTCTTGAAAGCAGGATTCATTGAAGTCACCCAATACCCCAGCTGGGTGGCTAATATTGTGCCAGTCATGAAGAAAGATGGTCGAGTTCGGGTTTGCATCGACTATCGCGATCTAAACAAGGCCAGCCCTAAAGACGATTTTTCATTGCCACATATAAACATTTTGGTGGACAGTACTACAGGGTTCGAGCTGTTTTCCTTCATGGATGGTTTCTCAGGTTATAATCAGATAAAAATGAAGGACGATGATAAAGAGAAAACAGCGTTTATCACTCCTTGGGGGACATTCCACTATAAGGTCATGCCTTTCGGCCTTAAAAATGCCGGGGCAACATATTAACGGGCAATGGTGACGCTCTTCCATGATATGATGCATAAGAAGATCGAGGTCTATGTCGATGACATAATCGCCAAGTCTCGATCTGGAAAGAGTCACGTCGATACCTTGAAGAAATTATTCAAGAGACTTCGTAAGTTTAAGCTCCGTCTCAACTCAGCAAAGTGCATATTTGGAGCAACCTCAGGCAAATTACTTGGGTTCATAGTAAGCAGTAAAGGCATTGAAGTTGACCCCTCCAAAGTGAAGGCTATATGTGAGTTACAATCCCCATCGACCGTGAAAGAAGTGCGAAGCCTCCTGGGTAGATTGAACTACATAGCCCGTTTTATTTCCCAGCTCTCCGCAACTGCTAAGCCCTTCTTCAAACTTCTAAAGAAGAATGCTCAAGTGGAATGGGATGATGATTGTCGAGAAGCATTTAACGAACTAAAGCGGTACCTGATGAAACCACCAGTGCTAGTCCCACCAATACTGGGCCAGCCTTTGATCATTTACCTCACGATTTATAGTGAGTCTTTAGGTGCGATGCTAGCCTAGAAAAATCCTGAAGATGGAAAAGAGCGAGCCATTTATTACCTAAGTAAGAAGTTCACCATCTCGGAGTTGAATTATTCTGAAGCCGAGAAGACTTGCGCTGCACTAGTATGGGTGCTCCATAGGCTGCGACAATATACATTGCATCACCAGACTTTGCTTGTGATTGAGAACGATCCCATCAAGTATTTACTTGATCAACCGACTTTGGTAGGGAAGTTAGCCAAGTGGCAGATTTTAATTTCAGAGTTTGATGTCCAGACGATGCCACAGAAGTCAGTTAAAGGCCGAGTAATTGCTGATGTGTTAGCCGAAAATCCTGGAGTCCCTGATGATGATAGATATTCTCCAGAAGATCGCATTTCGGTAATAAAGGAAGACACATGGATCATGTTTTTCGATGGAGCTGTAAACTTGGCCGGTTCTGACACTGGGGCAGTTTTAATATCCCCAGATGGGCAACATTATCCAGTAGCAGCAAAGTTGGTGTTCCCCTATACCAACAACATAGCCGAGTACGAAACTTGCATCCTCGGACTCCAAGCCGCAGTGGAAATGGGGATAACCAAGTTGAAAGTGTTTGGTGATTCTGCTCTGATTATTCTTCAAACTGTGGGAGAGTGGAAGACGAGAGACACCAAACTAGTGCCGTACCATGAATACCTCGAAGAAATCATAGAGGAATTCGAAGATATCTCTTTTGAGTACTTATCGAGATCCCATAATCAGTTCGCTGATGCACTAGCTACGTTATCATTCATGTTGCAAGTGATTGGTGGGTTAGAGGTAGAACCCTTGAAGATCGAAGTCCTGACAAAACCGGCCTATTGTATGGTTGTGACTGGAGAACCTGACGAAAAGCCATGGTATTACGATATTATGAGTTACATCCAAAGACAAGAATTTCCTGAGGGAAGCACCCCGGCCGACAGGAAGTATATAATGAAAATGGCTTCAAAATTCTTTGTTAGTAGTGAAAAGCTGTACAAAAGATCCTATAATTCGATCCTATTGAGGTGTGTGGATGCGGTTGAAGCTACCAGAATCATGCAAAAAGTACACGAGGGGATATGTGATCCACACATGAATGGCCATATGTTAGCAAAGAAGATCATGAGATTGGGTTATTATTGGCTCAGTCTTGAAAGTGACTGCATCCAACATGTTTGAAGATGTCATCGCTGTCAGGTTCATGGGGATAAAATAAATGTTCCCCCGACGGAATTACATCAGTTATCTGAGCCATGACCCTTTTCAATGTGGGGCATAGACGTGATTGGCCCAATTAACCCCAAGGCATCGAATGGACACCGATTTATCTTGGTCGCGATTGATTATTTCTCTAAGTGGATTGAGGCGGCATCTTATGCAAACGTCACTGCAAAGAACGTTGTAAAATTCATCAGGCAAGACATAGTCGCTCGTTATGGTGTCCCTGAGGCTATTATCACCGACAATGGGACAAATTTGAACAACAAGTTCATAAATCAGTTGTTCAATGAGTTCAAGATCCGGCACCTGAATTCATCTCCCTATCGTCCATAGATGAATGGAGCAGTTGAAGCCGCTAACAAGAACATCAAGAAGATCTTGGCCAAAACGGCTGAAAACTATCGTGACTGGCATGAAAGGTTGCCATTTGCACTAATGGCATATCGGACTTCGATCCGAACCTCTGTCGGGGTAACCCCTTTTTCCTTGGTGTATGGCATGAAAGCAGTCCTACCCGTCGAAGTAGAGATCCCTTCCTTGCGAGTCTTGTCTCAAGTGGAGTTGTCCAAGGTGGAATGGATGCGACAAAGGCATGAGCAGTTAAACCTAATTGATGAGAAGCGGTTGAAAGCCATTTGCCATGGTCAAACCTATCAGTAGAGGATAGCTAGATCCTTCAATCAAAAGGTGCGTCCAAGACACTTTGAGGTAAATGATCTAGTCCTAAGGAAGGTACTGCCAGTCTTTCCTGTTCCTGGAGGAAAATTTGCCCCAAACTACATTGGTCCGTATGTGGTTAAAAAGGTGCTTCCTGGAGGTGCCCTGATTCTCGCAGAAATGGATGGTCGTGAGTTTTCCACTCCTGTTAATTCCGATGCTGTGAAGATGTATTACCCCTGACAAAATCTAACATTTTGCAGCAAAAGTTTTTAAATGTTTGGTTTTATATTCTGAATTGCAAACATTTCATTTATGAATAAATGGTTTCAATCAATTTAAATATGGAATATGTGCATTGGCTTTAAATTCTGCTCGATCATTTTGTCAGTTTGCATCATCGATTTCAAAAGGGGAATCTATTTGGACAATCTGATAACTCATGTGGAATGAACTAAATGTGTTGAATGAGGTACATCGGGATGATGAAAGGCAAACCCTATCCTATACACAGTCCCGTGCACTAATCTCCAGTGAGTTGAGCGAAGAAAAATTCCATGTCGGTAAGGTAAAGGATTATCTCGCAAAAGATACGACAACCGAAGTGACGAAAGGCGGTTCATTTCTCTATCCCAAACACCACAGGTTATCCATTGTTTCGCCACTTTGAGCCTAGACACTTAGAGAAATTCTTTCAAATTACCCCTGTCAAGAACCACCCAACATCGGGGCTAATTGGAGGTAAGATAGTATTATAAGGTGAAAAATGAATAGAGATTGCCTTGCTCTCACTTGCATCAATCTTCGAGTGTTGCTTTTTCAGATGAATTCACACAAAATTCAAATGCCTTAGGATGATGAAGAGCATTTCTTTCTCTATCCTATACACACTTTATCCTTTGCTAAGCCTAATTGAGCCTGCAAATTCGTTTCATATAAACTCAGTTGGTGATCATCCCCCACACTGGGGCAAGGCAAAAAGTCATCATTGTTCAAGCAGCATATCCGAAGTGTCGATAGAAGACAAGAATCCTTGAAAGTTTAAATGGCGAGTCATTCAGTCAGATATAGCTGGCCAGTGTTTACATTGTAAAAAAAAGGGGCAAGAAAAAAGCAGTGTGCCTGGTAAAAGCAAGGCCAATGCCCAATGAAAAAATGTCAGGATATGACATGTCAAAATTATCCCCAGTAGAACAATAGTCCTACAAGTCTCAAAGAAATCAAGTGATGAACTCTCGAAACCAATGGAACATCTACCAAGAAGACAATCCCTAACGGAAAAGAGCACCGGTGATAATGCCGAGATGATCACCAACTCTCACCCCAATTATACACATTTTGAGCCTTATGATCCATTCATTTCTCAACCCATGAGCCTAGCCTATGTTACGTCCTTTACAAAGTCTCTTCAGATTATGGCACTTGAACTAACGTAGGATTTGGATGTTTTAAGCTTAGTTCGAAGAAGTGCGAGCAAGTCCATTTCTATCTCATTTTGCAGGGTTCTTGACTTGTAAACCCGGAGACGATTGTAAAGTATTTTCTTTCGATAGCCTCGACTCGAAGAGTCTCTTTTACTAAGCCATTGACCAAGCCCATGTTACGGTCCTAACAAAGACCTCTCAGATTGGTAAAGTCGTACTGCTTGCGAGAATACTCAGACCCTTGTCAACATGATGATGGTGAGATGGAGCGATTCTCCATAAATCAGCCTTTTTGATGAGAATGAGAGAAAGCCCTTTTGGATCGGAAGTCCCTCATTCGACATTTTCAAGATATCCGCTTGTGAGTTCGGATTGTCTTGTCATGATTTTTCCCCAGCAGAGTTTGTAATACCGATTTGACAAAACCATCGTGCATGAAAACCAGTTGAATTTATAGTGCATGAGTATATGTGTTCTTGATTGTCCATGAATGCATATTACATGTTGCCTAAAATCGTGTCCAGCAGGAGACACGCCCTCAAGAGTCGGAGATATCACCAGGTAAGTATATCTCTATCCTTGGATGCCTGTAACTATCCAAGTATCCCTAACCTGTTCGAGCGATTGTCAGGTCCCATATTTGATCATTTTGTTGCGATCTCTAGACGCCTCTGACGATATCTAGGTATCTATTGATCAAGTCTTTTCAGGTACCTATGATGATATCCAGGTACTTTGTCAAGGAACCCCTGAACATTCGGGCTAGCCCCTGGTTTAGCCAATCGTTAAGTGCCTGCGACGATATCCAAGTATTTGTTGATCAAGTTCTTTCAAATATCTTAGATGATAACTAGATATTTTGTTAGGCACACTTTTCACACAATCTTAAAAGATATTCCCCCGTAACATACCTATGAGGAAGGTATAGGTGCAACGGCCAAATCTTTATGAGTACCTATGAGGAAGGTATATGTATTTCATAAAGGTCGAAATATTCTCCGAATCTCAGAAGATTCCCCCGTGACACGCCTATGAGGAAAGGTATAGGCGCAACGGCCAAATCTTTATTAGTGCCTATGGCGATGTATAGGTATCTCATAAAGGTCGGAATATTCTTCTAATCTCAGAGGATTCCCCCGTGACACGCCTATGAGGAAAGGTATAGGCGCAGCGGCCAAATCTTTACAAGTGCCTATGGCAATGTATAGGTATCTCGTAAAGGTCGGAATGTTCTTCCAATCCCAGATGTTCCCCCGCGGTTCACCTATGAGGAAGGTATAGGTGAAGCGGCGAAATCTTTATGAATACCTATGGCGATGTATAGGTATCTCATAAAGGTCGGAATATCCTCTTGAAGTTCCCCCGTGACGCACCTATGGAGATGTATAGGCGCAGCGGCCAAATCTTTATAAATACCTATGGAGATGTATAGGTAGTTTGTAAAGGTCGGAACGTTTTTACATTTTTTTTACTAAAAAACTGCTCTCGCGAGTCCAGATGATGATTGGATACGTCGAGCTTTCTTCGTGTGTTTTGACTTAATTGTAGATCACCGAAGTTCATCAACAGTGTATCAGGCAATACCTGTGGGACTAAGCCCAAACATTTGCCAAACAACATACAAAATTAGAGTCGTGCCTCGAATTGCATTATCTCGCTCCTGTCAGGTAAGTAATTCCAGGTATGTTTTCTACTCATGTCAGCATGCATCATTTCTTAATGCATTTAAAAATGGGACTCATAATCCCGACAAAAACAACATTCATTGCATTTGCATAGGTGAAATTTAGGTATCATTTAGTCTTTGAATGCAACCTCTACGAGCTCACCTTCAAAGAAGGGCAGCTGTTGACACCTAAATTTTAGGGACCATTTAGTCGTAATTTGTATAGAAAATTAGAGATTAAATTTTTAACCCCTAAACAAAAATATTTAGGTTGCATAACATATAGTTTAAATTCATTTTAGATTAATTGCATTTTGCATCGAACTGGTGGTGACGAGCGAGCTTAAATTTCATCGAATGGGACTCGGCTCGCTTGGAATGCAAGGGCCGGGAATTACAAGTCAAACGGGCTCGGTTGTTTTAATTCGAGCTTAATTCAGCCCATTATCCTTAATTAATTCAGCCCATTCAAATTAAAATCTAAGCCCAAGCCTAAGCCCATTAGGACTAGAGAGCCCATTTAATTGACCTAGATTAGTGTTATATATACATCATTAGGTCAGGATTTTGGGGGGACCTCTCATAATTTCAGATCAGAATTTTTTAGAGTGTGAGAGTGAGAAAGAGAGAGAGAGAAGGAGACCGGCGAAAATCGCCGCCGCCCGGAGCCACGCCACGTCGCCCGCACCGCCCCACCGTGCGCTGCCACCTCCCGCCACGCGCCACCGCCGTTGCGCCGCTGCTCCCCGCCACCGCACGCTGCTGCCTCCCGCCGCACGCCGACGCCGTTGCCCAGACTGATCCGCCGCCGTGCTCCGCCCTGAAGTCGCCGCCCCGCCACCGCATGCTGCTGCCCGGAGTCGCGCCGTCGCTTGGACGCCATCGCCGTGCCGACGCCACTGTCTCGGCATCACACCGACGCTGTTCCCGCCGGTGAAGTCGCTGTCCCACCGTCGCACGCCACTCCCCGGAGCCGCATCACGCCCGGCGTCCCTCGTGTGCCGCCGCCTGGACGATCCTGTCGTCGTTGCACGCCTGCACCGCCGCTGTCTGGACAGCCACGCTGTTGTCCCGCCGTGTCATCGCCGCGAGCCGCCGTCGCTCCCGACACCGCGCCGCCGGTCCACCGTTCGCCACTCATCCCGATCCGCAAGCTCGAATTTGGAAATTATCTGCAAATTAGGTAATTGGACATTATCCGATATTTTTTCAGAATATTTAATTTACTAATTTGAGTGTTTGAATATTTCGTGAACATCGTGTGGAATATTAGATATATTAGGATAATTATCTGATATCCGCAATATTTTTAAAATATTCAAAATTAGGAAACTTTCCTAATTCAGCAACGTATCTGGACAACTATCCGACCTTATCCCTAAAGTACGATACGTGGCGATACGGAAAATCATTATCCTATCCATACTCAATTGGGTATTGTTGACACCTAAATTTTGACGCATCATTTAGTGTAATTTGCATAGAAAATTAGGGATTAAATTTTTAACCCCTAAACAAAAAATATTTAAATTGCATAACATATAGTTTAAATTCATTGCATTTTTTGCATCGGACCGGCGGTGAATGAACGAGCTTAAATTTCATCGAATGGAACTCGGCTCGCTTGTAATGCAAAGGCCGGGAATTACAAGTCAAACGGGCTCGGTTGTTTTAATTTGAACTTAATTCAGCCCATTGTCATTAATTAATTCAGCCCATCATCATTAGTTAATTCAGCCCATTTAAATTAAAGCCCAAGCCTAAGCCCATTAGGATTAGAAAGCCCATCTAATTGACCTAGATTAATACTATATATACATTCATTAGGTCAGAATTTAGGGGGGGGACACACAATTTTTCAGATCAGAATTTTTAGAGTGTGAGAGTGAGAAAGAGAGAGAGAGAAGAAGACCGGCACACCGCCGCCGCTGCTCCGGCCCCTCACGCCGCGCCTCACGCCGCTGCTGTGCGCGCCACCGCGCCTGCCGCGCCCGCCGTGCTGCCGCTCCCCGCGCGACCCTGCTGCCGCCGCGCCTCACGACGCCTGCTGCCGCCGACGCCCGCCGCTGCTGCTTCCCGTGTGACGCTGCTGCTGCTGCCTCCCGCCGACGCCGCTTCCCGCTGACGCCGCGCACGCCGACGCCGCCCCGCTCGCACCGTCGCTGCCGCCGTGCCTGCTGCCGCCGAGCCCCGCCGCACGCTGCTGCCCAACGTCTTCGCCACACGCCAGTCGCTCCCTGTTGCCGCCGTGCCCGACGTCCTTGCCGAGCCCGACGCCCCGCCTGCCGTGCCTGCTGCCGCCGAGCCCGACGCCGCTGCTGCCGCGCGACGCCGCGCCTGCTTGCTGTCCGCCGCCTGTCGCCGCGCCCTGCCGCCCGTCGCCGTGCCCTGCCGCCGTCCCTACCGCGTGCTCGCCAGCTGCTGCACGCCGAGCCCCGACGCCGCTGCTGCCGTCCCTGCCGCGCCCGCTGCCGCGCGCTCGTCAGCTGCCGTACGCCGAGCCCCGACGCCACTGCCGCTGTCCTCGCCGAGCCCGACGCTGCTGCTGCCGTCCTCGCCGGAGCCGTCGCCCGCCGGCGCCGCCTTGCTGTTCCACCGCCGGGTCACCACCGCGAGTCGCCGTCATCCCGACACCGCGCCGCCGGTCCACCGTTCGTCGTTCACCCCGATCCGCAAGTTCGAATTCGGGAATTATCTACAAATTAGGTAATTAGATATTATCTGATATTTTTCAGAATATTTAATTTACTAATTTGTGTGTTTGAATATTCTGTGAATATTGCGTGGATTGCTAGATATCTTAGGATAATGTTTGCCTTGTTCGCAATATTTTAAAATATTCAAAATTAGGAATCTTTCCTAATTCAGCAACGTATCTGGACAACTATCCGACCTTATCCCTAAGGTATGATACGTGGCGATACGGAAAATCATTATCCTATCCATAATCACTTGGGTACGATAATGATTTTTATCTGTTTTCCAAATTTGAACGATCGACTTTCCGTCAATATCTATAACCCTATAGATATGACTGATAGCTCGATTTTTGTGCTTAATCCGAATTTGAAACGAATTTTGTGGATTGCGTGGTTGCTTTAAATGTGGATGCTATCTCTGTTAGATTATTTTCCTTTTCAAATAAAAAGAAAATTCAAAAAATATCAGTTAGGATTTGAATTTGAGTTTTTGCATGTTTAGGAATCCTAAATATATCTAGACGATAGAATAATTATTTAATTTAAATTAGGACTTGAGATAATCTATTCCCTAGTTTAAATTAAATAATTTTCTAATCTTAATAGATTATTTAGGTTATTTTTTTATTCCGAATTTTCATGAAAATCCCCAAAAAGAATGAATTGTTTTATGGTAGATTAGAATAGATTGCATTCTTAATTTAAGTAATTTATTATTTCGAATTTTAACAAAAATCCCAAAAATAAGTCATGTTAGGATATGTTAAGTCATCATAGGTTGCATGTTAATTTAGGCATATTTTTATTCCGAATTTCATCAGAAAATACCAAAAATAAATCATTTGTCCGTCATTAGAATTAGGTCACGTCATCGCATGACATATAGTTTGCATGTTAGGTTGCATTACTTGCATGTCATTTTTGCATGTCATTACATGTAGATTAGGCTTCATTTAAATAAGAGAAAATCCAAAAATTGAGTGAATTCCTTGTTAATTAGAAATCATATTAGGTTGTTGATGTGATTTTCTAGCTAACCATGCAGATGCTTACGTTGCTTCGAGGTAAGTAATTCTCCCAATCTTGCAATTTATTTAATGTTTTGATTATTGGGTGTTACTTTGATGGTTTGCGCACCCGCATGAACACCTCACATGTTAGTGACTAAGTTAAAATGGATCCAAACTGTCTGCCAAAACATTTTTGAAAAGAAAAGGTACCGAAAGGGCGTTAGACTAAATCTAGCGTAATCAAGTCCCCGGGCTTAGAATCTCTGGTTCGTAGGAATAAAGCATATCTCCCTATGTTTTATTTAGGTTTCTAATCGACCTACCATAAATTGATTAGTGGCGACTCCGAGCATGAAAACATTTGCACGTTAAAAACTTAAACCCTAAGTTGCGAATTGGTAGGGCTTGGGAGGGCCCGAGTTAGGTTTAGTCCTAATAATCCATTAGCCTGAGAGAGGGGAAATTTCAGGTCGCGACAGCTTGGCGACTCCGCTGGGGAATTGAGTTAAAACTCTTAGTGGACTTAGGCCAGTTTTTCTTTTTAAAAAATATTTTTTGCTTGGCAGCGAGGATCCCAGGTACGTCCCTAACATTTTAGGTGTTAAATGTTTTTGCAGTATGGGAGGTATAAGGGGAGGCGTGATTGTTAACCCTTGTTTTGCAGGGAGGTGTTGGATGTATGGTTTATTTTATGCACGAAGCGCTGTATGATATAACCTGCTGTGCATGCCTTGCATTTACACTACACCGCACACACTACCCGCTGCCGGACCTGGGCGGCACAGGTTTAGGATGGTACTGAGAAAACGGACACCCCGACCACACCTGCGTGGTATGGGTCGCCTTTCTTGGTCCCGAAAGTTCTTTCATGGTGTCATTGAATACCTGCCACGGTTGCACCCTTTGCAACCCGGGTCGGCTCTTTGACTAAGCCGGAGTCAGAGGAATCCCAGCCTAACCACCACCATGACTGGTTTAGCTCGGTAATCCTCATGTCTCCATTTTGCAAGCCAGAGTCTAGGTAGAAATCGAACCTCACGTTTCATGCGCATGTCTATGTGATTGCCATTATTCTACCCAGTGAAGTAAGATTTCTGAACCTTATCTCGCAATTTATTTATATTTCGTCTTTCTCTTTGGTCGGTCCATGACATTAGGTCGGTCGTGAGTCTTGGTCTATACACTATGGGAGGGGCAGACATCCGGATTCTTGATGCTCCTAAGGACGAGCTCCGTGCCTGGTGGAATCTACTCAGTCCGACCAACCGCAAGCTAGTTGAGGGCCACATCGGGAGGTTGCTCCCCCTACTGGAGGTCAAAGTCCGTACCGGCCTCGTTCGAGCATTAGCGCACTTCTGGTGTCCTGAGACTTCTACCTTCATATTCGGTAAGCACGAGCTCACCCCGACTTTGGAAGAATATAGCGTGCTCATTGGAAAACCATTGGAGTCTGAGTTAGTCACACCACCTTTGGGTATTGATTCTACTTTAATGTTGGCTGAATTTTTGAATGTCGGAAAAGATGAATTGGGAAAAGTTTTAAAAGCAAATCGTGACACATGTCCTTTTTCATTCCTGAGTCAGTGTTTTGAAAAAGCCACACCTTTTCAAAAGGGCAGAATCTTTTTGCTAGCGTTTTTCGGATTCGTGATCTTTCCTTACTGTAAGAATGTATGTAGTCCGTCAATCGCATGGTTGGTCCAACAAGTCTGTCTTGAAAAGAATTTTATCAACACCATTTTAGCCGAGACTTTCATTTCCCTCACTAAATTTAAGCAACATGTTGACAAAACTTTTCATGCTCCCCTCGAACTTTTGCAAATCTGGTTTTTGTCTCACATAAAAGGGTGTGGCGATTTACTCACAATACCTGAGCTTGGTGATTCTAGCCATCCAGTTTTAAGGTACAAAGAAAAACAAGGGGATGCACCCGATTATCATTACTCCGAATGGATCATTTTCATGAAAAACGCTAGACCCCAAGGTTTCCAATGGCATGCTAACTGGTTCAAAGTCGAGGAAGCTCGGCTTACATGTAATGGTATTGGACCGGTTCCACTATTGGGTTTCACCGGCGCAATCGAATACTACCCCGCCAGAGTGTCTCGTCAGTATCAGATTCTCCAAGGGCTCCCTCCAGCGTTACAACCAGAACTCCTCCAAGTCGACTTCGCCGATGATGATAAAGACCACGAAGCGACCGTAGCTCAGCTCAATAAGATGTGGAGGAAGTGTCGTGTGTTAAAGATAGCTCGGCCCGAAGGAGAACTAAAGGGAGAGCAGAAGTCCTATTTTGCGACGACCCAGTACATTCGTCGGCACAGAATCCAGCAGGATTTGCTCCCGAAGATACCCAAGGTGCCTCTCAAGTCCGGCAATCGCTCGGAGAACAATCGTCTCAAAAGGAAGGCCGAAGAAGCTGAAGAAAAGGCATCCGAGATAGCTCGAGCTTATGAGCAATTGAAGAAGGAAGTCGCCTCCCATATGTCTATAGATCAAGCTAAATAAAAAGCTCGAAGTTCTTTTCTCATTTCAGTTTCAGTTTTTAAAACTTGTTTAGGAATTGAGTCATTTGTCTTTATATTCAGTTCAATTTCAAGTCATTAATTGGTGTAAAAATTTTTGCCACTTCAATAAAGGGGTCCTTTCAATTCAAAGCGGTTAGACCAATGTCATGGATTGACGTATGATTTTGCTTAACACTCATGCATGCCTGTTTCGTTCCAAAATTAGGTAGCTACGGACCGATCACGGTCGCCCATTCGTACACGGTCGAGAGCCAGAATGGCCGATCAAACCGACTTGCAAGAGCGTGTTATCGGTGTGGAAGACCAGATCAAGCAACTTGTCGTCGCAATGCAACAAATGTCCGCTGAGATCAAAGCTCTCCGGTCGGTTCCTGTTTCGACACCCCTCGAAGCGTCTGTCCCAAAGCAGAAAATCAGAAAAAGTGTCGACGTTGATGGAGATGACGATATTCCCGATTTAGAAGATGATCCCGTCCAGATCATCGTCAACAAGGACAAACCTGATGAACGGGTCAATAAACTTGAAGAAAGAGTGAAGCAGCTGGAAGGTTCGCAGGATTCACCTTCGATCGATCTGTCCCTGTACTCACAGATCAAAATCCCAAAGAAGTTCAAAATGCCGGATTTCGACAAGTACAATGGCACCACATGTCCAAAAGCCCACCTACAGCTCTATCACGTACAAATGACTTCGTACGTTGATAACGAACTCCTGATGATCCATGCCTTTCAAGCAAGTTTGACGGGTCCTACTTTGAGCTGGTATCTCATGAAGAAGATAAATGGCCTCAAAACTTGGAAAGAGGCCAGTGAAGCATTCTTGAAGCAGTACAGATTCATAACGGACATCATTCCTACCCGTGATGATCTCGAACGCGCTCAGATGAAAAAGACTGAGTCCTTCAAAGACTATGCTATCAGATGGAGGAATCTAGCTGCTCAGGTTGTCCCAGAACCCATAGACAGTGAGTTAAAGAGGATGTTCGTGAAAACTCTCCCGTTCGAATACCGTAATCGAATGGTTGCCATTCCGGCTGACAACTTCAACCAACTCATCCCTATGGGCGAACAAATTGAAATAGGGCTGAAAGATGGATGGTTTGTCGAGCCGTCCTCCTCGACCAGAAGATTTGGTGCGAGAAAAGAGAAAGAACCGGCAGCTGAAGTGAATGTGGCTTATAACCAACCGAGCCGGCGGAATGCTAACTCCGCCCCAGCAATCCAAGTAGTAGAAGCTCAGCAACAAAACTCGAGTCGTCAACCTTTTCAGAGGAGGAACAACAAGAGGCAATTCACTCCCCTCCCCGGATCGTTGTCTCAAGTGTTGACGGTGCTCCAGAAGAAAGGTTTGCTCACTACTGAGCCAAAGCGGCCCAATCCTGAGCGGTTCTATAACTTCGACCCGTCAAAGAAATGTGATTATCACATGGGTGAGCTGGGACACTCAACCGATGATTGCTATGCCCTCAGGCACCGAATCCAAAACCTCCTAGACACGAAGGCTTTCTCATTTCAACCTGCTAAGCCGAATGTTCAGAGCAACCCACTCCCTGATCACGCAGGTAATGTGAATGCCATATTTAGCTTCGACGCTGGTCGAATCAAGAATGTTAAGGTATATACTACTGACGTCTACGGTGAGTTAGTGAAAGCCGGGTGTTATCCGAGTAATGAAGACCTTCCCCTTGCCATCATGAGAGAAAGAATCTCAAGAATGGTAGAAGCTGGGATGATTGTTTATGCTGACCACACTGGCATCGTTTCTACTATCTCCGAAGTGGTTATTAATTGGGAGGAGGAGTTCGCTACATTGAACACCAGGAGCGATAAGGGCGACTCTCTGCCTGAAGACATGCCTCCGCTTGAAGACGCGTCTGATAACGAGGAGATCGTAGTAAGCACGCCTACAGCTGATAAAGGGATAGTGATCGAGATACCTCAACCGTATGAGTACAGTGATAATAAGGCGGTTCCCTGGTCCTACAGTCTCGATGTCGACTTAATTACCAGGTCTGGGCGTTCCTACGGCCAAGCTAATGCCCAACCTGCAAAACCCGTTACTGATGAGGAAGCCAAGGAATTTCTAGCTGTGATCAAGGCTAGCGAGTACAACATAGTTGAACAATTGCGCAAACTGCCCGCGCAAATCTCTCTGCTTGAGCTGCTCCAGACATCGGTCAAGCATCAAAAGGCCTTAATGAAGGTGTTAAGTGAAGTTCATGTGCCAGAAACGATCGATCATGACAAACTAGAGGAATTTGTGGGCTCTATACTCCTCAAGGACCTCATAGCCTTTTCGGATGAAGAGTTCCCTCTAGAAGGGAGGGGGCATACCAGGGCACTCTATATTTCCGTTAAATACAAGGCCTCACATGTTGCCCGGGTACTCATTGACAACGGATCAGCCCTGAACATCTGTCCTTTGGCGACTTTACACCGCCTTAAGATAGATCCTTCTAGGATAAGTTCTGCAAGAACCTCCGTACGAGCCTTTGACGGAACGAAGAAAGAAGTGATGGGAGAAATCCACCTTGACATACAGATAGGACCAACGATGTTCAATGTCCTATTTCAAGTTATGGACATTCCCACGGCATTCAATTTTCTGTTGGGTCGTCCATGGATTCATACTGCTGGAGCTGTGCCATCCAGTCTACATCAAATGGTGAAGTTCGTCGTGGAGAGAAAGTTAATCACGGTCCACGGTGAAGAAGAGCACCCAATCTACAACGCAACGGCTATCCCCTATGTTGAGCCGGATTGTAGAATAGAATCGAGCTATCAGTCGCTCGAGCTTGTATCAACCATACATGCGTCAAGAGGATCATCACCTCCTATTCCTGAGGTGTCAAATGCTGCGGTCATGGTTGGCAGAGTAATGGTGTCCCATGGTTTTACTCCAGGTGAAGGCCTTGGTAGGAATGGTCAAGGTATTCGCCAACCGGTCGAAGTCTTTCAGAGGCCCCGCATTACTGGGTTGGGATACCTGGGGTCAAGTGAGCCGAATAATCTGGCACGTGGACGTGGACGTGGTCGAGGTCAAGTTCGAAGAAATGGTCAAAATAGATTGCGATCCGAAGAAGAGCCGAATGGTGAAGAACGTGGGCGTGGTAGGTTGCCTCCACACCTCCGCACCACATTCCCAGGCCCTGCAAGAATGATGCATGAAGAGAAAGAGGTGATCGACACTCTGGGGCAGCCGAGCGGCAAGTTCGATTATTATGTTAAATACTCGGCGCCCCCCAGCTTCTATGTTGACCCCCGTGACATTGTCCCGGATGGATGGGGAGGTATGGATGATTCAACACCTCTAGTGACAGAAGATTCTGATGATGCAATGGAGGGAATCACTGCCCTGTTCAATAATTTCTTAGTTGGAGCCATCGAAGAAGGACCGTTGAAGGGAATGGGCATTGGCCCGCAAGAGTAACACATTTACCTTTTTCGCACACTCCCCTACGCGGGAATTTTTACTGCTTTTTAGGACTTGCCCCGTCTCGGGAGCTGCTTTTTAGTACTTTTCCTTTCTAGGATTTGATTGTTGCAATTTTCATTCCAATAAATGTAATTCATTTGATGATAATCAATGAAATTACAAGTTATTTTTGTTTTGAGGGCATGTTGAGGTACATCAAACTAGCCCGGTGATGATATCCAACCGATAAAAGAAAATATAGTCCAAGGAGAATTCTGAGGCCTGGACTTCTTCATGCTTCCTCGTGTTAAAACCTTTTTGAAAAAATTTTTCAAAATAAAAACAAACAAAAAGTAATAAAATCAAAATACACTGTTTAGCCCTGTTTGTCCTACTGAACCCCCTACTTTATGTTTCAGGGGCAATCTTGTGACACGAAAGGGTATGGGAACGGTCCAATCTGATGAATTATGCGCCACCGAACCTGATTTCGATGATACCAATGAACTTGAAGATTCCTCGGACCTCCAGCGTGATCTAGAGCATCATGAAAGGCCTAAAGTCCTAACAGTAGATCAAACTATCACTGTCAATTTGAGTGATTCCGGAGAACCCAAAGAGGTGAAGATAGGGGCAACCCTTCCCGAAGGTGAAGCTAAACGCCTGGTCCAACTGCTGAAGGATTACCAGGATATCTTTGCCTGGTCGTATGTCGATATGCCGGGTTTAGACCCTTCTATCGTGGAGCATAGTCTACCCACTAATCCAGACATGCCGCCCAAGAAACAGAGGTTGCGAAGGACCAAGCCTGAACTTTCCAAGAAAATAGAGGAGGAGGTCATGAAGCTCTTGAAAGTGGGATTCATCGAAGTCACCCGATACCCCAGTTGGGTGGCTAATATTGTGCCAGTCATGAAGAAAGATGGTCGAGTTCGGGTTTGCATCGACTATCGCGATCTAAACAAGGCCAGTCCTAAAGACGATTTTCCATTGCCACATATAGACGTTTTGGTGGACAGTACTGCAGGGTTCGAGCTGTTTTCCTTCATGGATGGGTTCTCGGGTTATAATCAGATAAAAATGAAGGATAATGATAAGGAGAAAACGGCGTTCATCACTCCTTGGGGCACATTCCACTATAAGGTCATGCCCTTCGGCCTTAAAAATGCCGGGGCAACATATCAACGGGCAATGGTGACGCTCTTCCATGATATGATGCATAAGGAGATTGAGGTTTATGTCGATGATATGATCGCCAAGTCTCGACCTGGGAAGAGTCACGTCGATACTTTGAAGAAATTATTCGAGAGACTCCGTGAGTTTAAGCTCCGTCTCAATCCAGCAAAGTGCGTATTTGGAGCAACCTCGGGTAAATTACTTGGGTTCATAGTGAGCAGTAAAGGCATTGAAATTGACCCCTCCAAAGTGAAGGCTATATGTGAGTTACAACCCCCGTCGACCGTAAAAGAAGTGCGGAGCCTCCTGGGTAGATTGAACTACATAGCCCGTTTTATTTCTCAGCTCTCAGCAACTGCTAAGCCATTCTTCAAACTTCTAAGGAAGAATGCTCAAGTGGAATGGGACGATGATTGTCGGGAAGCGTTTAATGAACTAAAGCAGTACCTGACGAAACCACCAGTGCTAGTCCCACCAATGCCGGGCCAGCCTTTGATCCTTTACCTCACAATTCATAGTGAGTCTTTAGGTGCGATGCTAGCCCAGAAAAGTCCTGAGGATGGAAAAGAGCGAGCCATTTATTACCTAAGCAAGAAGTTCACCGTCTCGGAGTTGAAATATTCCGAAGCTGAGAAGACTTGCGCTGCGCTAGTATGGGTGCTCCATAGGCTGCGACAATATACACTGCATCACCAGACTTTGCTTGTAACTGAGAACGATCCCATCAAGTATTTACTTGATCAGCCGGCTTTGGTAGGAAAGTTAGCCAAGTGGCAGATTTTAATTTCAGAGTTTGATATCCAGATGAAGCCACAGAAGTCGGTTAAAGGTCGAGTAATTGCCGATGTGTTAGCTGAAAATCCTGGAGTCCCGGATGATGATAGATATTCTCCAGAAGATCGCATTTTGGTAATAAAGGAAGATACATGGACTATGTTTTTCGACGGAGCTGTAAACTTGGCCGGTTCCGGCACTGGGGCAGTTTTAATATCCCCAGATGGGCAACATTATCCTGTAGCGGCAAAGTTGGTGTTCCCCTGTACCAACAACATAGCCGAGTACGAGGCTTGCATTCTCGGACTCCAAGCCGCAGTAGAAATGAGGATAACCAAGTTGAAAGTGTTTGGTGATTCTGCTTTGATTATTCTCCAAACCGTGGGAGAGTGGAAGACGAGAGACACCAAACTAGTGCCGTACCATGAATACCTCGAAGAAATCATAAAGGAATTTGAAGATGTCTCTTTTGAGTACTTATCGAGGTCTCATAATCAGTTTGCTGATGCGCTAGCTACGTTATCATCCATGTTACAAGTGATTGATGGGTTAGAGGTAGAACCCTTGAAGATCGAAGTCCTGACAAAGCCAGCCTACTGTATGGTTGTGACCGGAGAACCTGATGAAAAGCCATGGTATTACGATATCATGAGTTACATTCAGAAACAAGAATTTCCTGAGGGAAGCACCCCGGCTGACAGGAAGTACATAATGAAAATGGCTTCAAAATTCTTTGTTAGTGGTGAGAAGCTGTACAAAAGATCATATGATTCAATCCTATTGAGGTGTGTGGATGCGGCTGAAGCTACCAGAATCATGCAAGAAGTACACGAGGGGATATGTGGTCCACACATGAATGGCCACATGTTAGCCAAGAAGATTATGAGGTTGGGTTATTATTGGCTCAGTCTTGAGAGTGACTGCATCCAACATGTTCGAAGATGTCATCGCTGTCAGGTTCATGGAGATAAAATAAATGTTCCCCCGACAGAATTACATCAGCAGTCTGAGCCATGGCCCTTTTCAATGTGGGGCATCGATGTGATTGGCCCGATTAATCCTAAGGCATCAAATGGACACCGATTTATCCTGGTCGCAATTGATTATTTCTCTAAGTGGATTGAGGCGTCATCTTATGCAAACGTCACCGCAAGGAATGTTGTAAAATTCATCAGACGAGACATAGTCGCTCGTTATGGCGTCCCCGAGGCTATCGTCACTGACAATGGGACAAATTTGAACAACAAGTTCATTGATCAGTTGTTCAACGAGTTCAAAATCCGGCACCTGAATTCATCTCCCTATCGTCCACAGATGAATGGAGCAGTTGAAGCCGCCAACAAGAACATCAAGAAGATCTTGGCCAAAACGGCTGAAAACTATCGTGACTGGCATGAAAGGTTGCCATTTGCGCTAATGGCGTATCGAACTTCGATCCGAACCTCTGTCGGAGCGACACCTTTTTCCTTGGTGTATGGCATGGAAGCAGTCCTACCCGTCGAAGTAGAGATCCCTTCCTTACGAGTATTGTCTCAAGTGGAGTTGTCCGAGGCAGAATGGATGCGACAAAGGCATGAGCAGTTAAACCTAATTGATGAGAAGCGATTGAGAGCCATTTGCCACGGTCAAACCTATCAGCGGAGGATAGCTAGATCCTTCAATCAAAAAGTGCGTCCAAGACACTTCGAGGTAAATGATCTAGTCCTAAGGAAGGTACTGCCAGTCTTTCCTGTTCTTGGAGGAAAATTTGCCCCAAACTACATTGGTCCGTATGTGGTTAAAAAGGTGCTTCCTGGAGGTGCCCTGATTCTCGCAGAAATGGATGGTCGTGAGTTCTCCAGTCCTGTTAATTCTGATGCTGTGAAGATCTATTATCCCTGATAGAATCTAACATTTTGCAGCAAAAGTTTTCAAATGTTTGGTTTTATACTCTGAGTCACAAACATTTCACTAATGAATAAATGGTTTCAATCAATTGAAAGATGGAATGTGTGCCTTGGCTTTAAATTGTGCTTGATCATTTTGTCAGTCTACATTATCGATTTCAAAAGGGGAAATCTATTTAGACAATAGGATAACTCATGTGGAATGAATTGAATGTGTTGAATGAGGTACATCGGGATGATGAAAGGCAAGCCATATCCTATACACAGTCCCGTGCACTGATCCCCAGTGAGTTGAGTGGAAAAATTCTATGTCTGCAAGGTAAAGGGTTATCTCGCGAAAGGTACGGCAACCGAAATGACGAGAGGCGGTTCATTTCTCTATCCCAAACACTACAGGTTATCCATTGTTTCGCCACTTTGAGCCTAAACACTTGGAGAAATTCATTCAAATTACCCCTGTCAAGAACCACCCCACATCGGGGCAAACTGGAGGTAAGTCAGCGTCATAAGGTGAAAAATGAGTAGAAATTTTCGTGCTCTCACTTGCATCAATCTTCGAGTGTTGCTTTTTCAGATGAATTCACGTGAAGTTCAAGTGCCTTAAGATGACGAAGAGCATTTCTTTCTCTATCCTATACACATTTTATCCTTTGTTAAGCCCAATTGAGCCTGTAAATTCGTTTCTTAAACCCAGTTGGTGATCATCCCCCACACTGGGGCAAGGCAAAAGTCATCATTGTTCAGGCAGCATATCCGGAGCGCCGATAAAAGACGAAGACCCTGAAAGTCCAAATGTTAGTCATTCGATCAAAACAAGCCAAAGTGTGACTGGCCAATGTATGCATTGTAGACAGTGTGTGTCAAAAGTCAAAAAAAAAAAAAAACTAGAGGGCATGAAAAAGCAGTGTGCCTGGTAAAAGCAAGGCCGATGCCCATGAAAGAAAAGGAAAGAGAAGAAAAAATGGAGAAAAGTGACGACTTTAGAAAATGTTGAGATGTGTCGAAGTCACAAAAGTATCCAAAGTCTTGAGGAGTCAGGTGATAAATTCTTGAAGCCAATGGAGCATTTACCGAGAAGACAATCCCTGGTGAAGAAGAAGACCGGTGACAATGCCGAGATGATCACCAATTCTCACCCCGATTATACACATTTTGAGCCTTATGATCCATTCATTTCTCAACCCATGAGCCCAGCCTACGTTACGTCCTTTACAAAGTCTCTTCAGATTAAGGCACTTGAACTAACGTAGGATTCGGATGTTTATAAGCTTAGCTCGAAGAAGTGCGAGCAAGTCCATTTCTATCTTATTTTGCAGGGTTCTTGACTTGTAAACCCGGAGACAATTGCAGAGTATCTTCTTTCAATAGCCTCGACTCGAAGAGTCTCTTTTGCTAAGCCATTGACCAAGCCCCATGTTACGGTCCTAACAAAGACCTCTCGGATTGGTAAAGTCGTACCGTTTGCGAGAATACTCGGACCCTTGTCGACATGATGATGGTGAGATAGAGTGATTTTCATAAATTAGCCACCTTTCGATGAGAATGAGAGAAAGCCCTTTTGAACCGGAAGTCCCTCATTCGACATTTTCAAGATATCCGTTTGTGAGTTCGGATCGTCTTGTCATGATTTTTCCCCAGCGAAGTTTGTAATGCTGATTTGACAAAACCATCGTACATGAAAATCAGTTGAAATCATAGTGCATGTGTATATGTGTTCTTGACAGTGTGCGAATGCATATTACATGTTACTTAAAATCGTGTCTAACAGGAGACACACCTTCAGAGTTGGAGATATCACCAGATAAGTATATCTCTATCCCTAGGATATCTATGACTATCTAGGTATCCCTAACCTGTTCAAGCAATTGTCAGGTCCCACATTTGATCATTTTTGCGATCTCTAGATGCCATTGATTGTGTTCAGGTGTCTATTAATTAAACCTTTTCAGGTACTTCTGATGATATCCAGGTACTTTGTCAAGGAACTCTTGAACACTTGGGCTAGCCCCTTTGTTCATCAAATCACAGATTTTTATACAATCTTGAGGAGATTCCCCCGTTACATGACTATGAGCAGGTATAGGCATGACGGCCAAATCTTTACATATGAGCAGGTATATGTAAAGGTCGGAATATTCTCCCCAAATATCAGGTATTCCCCCGCTACTCACCTATGAGCAGGTATAGGTGAAGCGGCCAAATCTTTGCATATGAGCAGGTATATGTAAAGGTCGGAATACTCTCATTATCTCAGATGTTCCCCCGCTACTCGCCTATGAGCAGGTATAGGTAAAGCGGCCAAATCTTTGCATATGAGCAGGTATATGTAAAGGTCGGAATACTCTCTTTATCTCAGATGTTCCCCCGCTACTCGCCTATGAGCAGGTATAGGTGAAGCGGCCAAATCTTTGCATATGAGCAGGTATATGTAAAGGTCGGAATATTCTCTCAACCCCAGGTGTTCCCCCGCAGTTCACTTATGAGCAGGTATAAGTGAGGCGGCCAAATCTTTGCATATGAGCAGGTATATGCAAAGGTCGGAATATCCTCTTGATTTCAAAAGTTTCCCCCGCAATTCACTTATGAGCAGGTATAAGTGAAGCGGCCAAATCTTTGCAAACACCTATGGAGATGTATAGGTAGTTCGTGAAGATCGGAACTGTTCTCACGAATCCAGATGATGATTGGATACGTCGAGCTTTCTTCGTGTGTTTTGACTTAACTGCAGATCACCGAAGTTCATCAATGTATATCAGGCAATACCTATGGGACTGAAGCCCATACATTTGCCAAAACAACATACAAGTTAAAGTTATGCCTCGAATCGCGCTATCGTTCATGTCAGGTAAGTGATTCCAGGTACGTTTTCTACTCATATCAGCATGCATCATTTCTTAATGCATTGTAAAATGGGACTCATAATCCCGACAAAAACAACATTCATTGCATTTGCATGGTTGAAATTTAGGTATCATTTAGTCTTTGAATGCAACCTCTATGAGCTCACTTTCAAAGAGGGGCAGCTGTTGACACCTAAATTTTGACGCATCATTTAGTGTAATTTGCATAGAAAATTAGGGATTAAATTTTTAACCCCTAAACAAAAAATATTTAAATTGCATAACATATAGTTTAAATTCATTGCATTTTTTGCATCGGACCGGCGGTGAATGAACGAGCTTAAATTTCATCGAATGGAACTCGGCTCGCTTGTAATGCAAAGGCCGGGAATTACAAGTCAAACGGGCTCGGTTGTTTTAATTTGAACTTAATTCAGCCCATTGTCATTAATTAATTCAGCCCATCATCATTAGTTAATTCAGCCCATTTAAATTAAAGCCCAAGCCTAAGCCCATTAGGATTAGAAAGCCCATCTAATTGACCTAGATTAATACTATATATACATTCATTAGGTCAGAATTTAGGGGGGGGACACACAATTTTTCAGATCAGAATTTTTAGAGTGTGAGAGTGAGAAAGAGAGAGAGAGAAGAAGACCGGCACACCGCCGCCGCTGCTCCGGCCCCTCACGCCGCGCCTCACGCCGCTGCTGTGCGCGCCACCGCGCCTGCCGCGCCCGCCGTGCTGCCGCTCCCCGCGCGACCCTGCTGCCGCCGCGCCTCACGACGCCTGCTGCCGCCGACGCCCGCCGCTGCTGCTTCCCGTGTGACGCTGCTGCTGCTGCCTCCCGCCGACGCCGCTTCCCGCTGACGCCGCGCACGCCGACGCCGCCCCGCTCGCACCGTCGCTGCCGCCGTGCCTGCTGCCGCCGAGCCCCGCCGCACGCTGCTGCCCAACGTCTTCGCCACACGCCAGTCGCTCCCTGTTGCCGCCGTGCCCGACGTCCTTGCCGAGCCCGACGCCCCGCCTGCCGTGCCTGCTGCCGCCGAGCCCGACGCCGCTGCTGCCGCGCGACGCCGCGCCTGCTTGCTGTCCGCCGCCTGTCGCCGCGCCCTGCCGCCCGTCGCCGTGCCCTGCCACCGTCCCTACCGCGCGCTCGCCAGCTGCTGCACGCCGAGCCCCGACGCCGCTGCTGCCGTCCCTGCCGCGCCCGCTGCCGCGCGCTCGTCAGCTGCCGTACGCCGAGCCCCGACGCCACTGCCGCTGTCCTCGCCGAGCCCGACGCTGCTGCTGCCGTCCTCGCCGGAGCCGTCGCCCGCCGGCGCCGCCTTGCTGTTCCACCGCCGGGTCACCACCGCGAGTCGCCGTCATCCCGACACCGCGCCGCCGGTCCACCGTTCGTCGTTCACCCCGATCCGCAAGTTCGAATTCGGGAATTATCTACAAATTAGGTAATTAGATATTATCTGATATTTTTCAGAATATTTAATTTACTAATTTGTGTGTTTGAATATTCTGTGAATATTGCGTGGATTGCTAGATATCTTAGGATAATGTTTGCCTTGTTCGCAATATTTTAAAATATTCAAAATTAGGAATCTTTCCTAATTCAGCAACGTATCTGGACAACTATCCGACCTTATCCCTAAGGTATGATACGTGGCGATACGGAAAATCATTATCCTATCCATGATCACTTGGGTACGATAATGATTTTTATCTGTTTTCCAAATTTGAACGATCGACTTTCCGTCAATATCTATAACCCTATAGATATGACTGATAGCTCGATTTTTGTGCTTAATCCGAATTTGAAACGAATTTTGTGGATTGCGTGGTTGCTTTAAATGTGGATGCTATCTCTGTTAGATTATTTTCCTTTTCAAATAAAAAGAAAATTCAAAAAATATCAGTTAGGATTTGAATTTGAGTTTTTGCATGTTTAGGAATCCTAAATATATCTAGACGATAGAATAATTATTTAATTTAAATTAGGACTTGAGATAATCTATTCCCTAGTTTAAATTAAATAATTTTCTAATCTTAATAGATTATTTAGGTTATTTTTTTATTCCGAATTTTCATGAAAATCCCAAAAAAGAATGAATTGTTTTATGGTAGATTAGAATAGATTGCATTCTTAATTTAAGTAATTTATTATTTCGAATTTTAACAAAAATCCCAAAAATAAGTCATGTTAGGATATGTTAAGTCATCATAGGTTGCATGTTAATTTAGGCATATTTTTATTCCGAATTTCATCAGAAAATACCAAAAATAAATCATTTGTCCGTCATTAGAATTAGGTCACGTCATCGCATGACATATAGTTTGCATGTTAGGTTGCATTACTTGCATGTCATTTTTGCATGTCATTATATGTAGATTAGGCTTCATTTAAATAAGAGAAAATCCAAAAATTGAGTGAATTCCTTGTTAATTAGAAATCATATTAGGTTGTTGATGTGATTTTCTAGCTAACCATGCAGATGCTTACGTTGCTTCGAGGTAAGTAATTCTCCCAATCTTGCAATTTATTTAATGTTTTGATTATTGGGTGTTACTTTGATGGTTTGCGCACCCGCATGAACACCTCACATGTTAGTGACTAAGTTAAAATGGATCAAAACTGTCTGCCAAAACATTTTTGAAAAGAAAAGGTACCGAAAGGGCGTTAGACTAGATCTAGCGTAATCAAGTCCCCGGGCTTAGAATCTCTGGTTCGTAGGAATAAAGCATATCTCCCTATGTTTTATTTAGGTTTCTAATCGACCTACCATAAATTGATTAGTGGCGACTCCGAGCATGAAAACATTTGCACGTTAAAAACTTAAACCCTAAGTTGCGAATTGGTAGGGCTTGGGAGGGCCCGAGTTAGGTTTAGTCCTAATAATCCATTAGCCTGAGAGAGGGGAAATTTCAGGTCGCGACAGGTATGATAATGACTTTTATCTGCTTTCCAAATTTGAATGATCGACTTTCCGTCAATATCTGTAACCCTATAGATATGACCGATAGTTCGATTTTTGTGCCTAATCCGAGTTTGAAACAAATCTTGCGGATCGCGTGGCTGTTTTAAACGTGGATGCTATCTCTGTTTAAATTGTTTTTCCTTTTCAAATAAAAAAGAAAATTCAAAAAATATCAGTTAGGATTTGAATTTGAGTTTTGCATGTTTAGGAATCCTAAATATATCTAGACGATAGAGTAATTATTTAATTTAAATTAGGACTTGAGATAATCTATTTCCTAGTTTAAATTAAGTAATATTCTAATCTTAATAGATTATTTAGGTTATTTTTTAATTCCGAATTTTCATGAAAACCCCAAAAAAATGAATTGCTTTATAGTAGATTAGGATAGATTGCATTCTTAATTTAAGTAATTTATTATTTCGAATTTTAACAAAAATTCCAAAAATAAGTCATGTTAGGATATGTTAAGTCATCATAGGTTGCATGTTAATTTAGGCATATTTTTATTCCGAATTTCATTAGAAAATACCAAAAATAAATCATTTGCCCGTCATCGGAATTAGGTTACGTCGTCGCATGACATATAGTTTGCATGCTATGTTGCATTACTTGCATGTCATTTTTGCACGTCATTGCATGTAGATTAGCTTTCATTTAAATAAGCGAAAATCCAAAAATTGAGTGAATTCCTTGTTAATTAGAAATCATATTAGGTTGTTGATGTGATTTTCTAGCTAACAATGCAGATGCTTACGTTGCTTCGAAGTAAGTAATTCTTCTAACTTGCAATTTATTCAATGCTTTCTTGGATGTTAAATTGGTGGTTTGCGCACCCGTATGAACACCTCACATGCTAGTGACTAAGTTAAAATGAATCCAAACTGTCTGCCAAAATATTTTTTTGAAAAGAAAAGGTACCAAAAGGGCGTTAGACTAGGTCTAGCGTAATCAAGTCTCCGAGCTTAGAATCTCTGGTTCGTAGGAATAAAACATATCTCCCTATGTTTTATTTAGGTTTCTAATCGACCTACCACAAATAGATTAGTGGCGACTCCGAGCATGAAAACTTTTGCATGTTAAAAACTTAAACCTAAGTTGCGAATTGGTAGGGATTGGGAGGGCTTGAGTTAAGCTTAGTCTTAATAATCCATTAGCCTGAGAGGAATTTTAGGTCGCGACAAGCAACTTATGTGCTCACTTCATCTGCTTCCATCTTCTAAGCTTGATTCATACATCATTTGACAACTCGGAAGATACAAAGACAGCACTTCTATCTAATACAGAAAGCATATCATTCACGAATCATATTTACAAAAAAGTTTATGAGCAATGACTACATCTATCTATCTATACAAATTAATATCTAAACCATGATGTATGTCATAAATTAATATATATCATAACATTTGTAAAGAAGTCGAACTCAATGTCAAATTGCCAAATAAAATTATTGAGAATTGTAGATCTGAATTTCGAGTCATGGAGGTTGATTGATCCAAGTTATTCATTAATATATTCTAACGTAGTTAAATTTAAACATGCATATTTTTGTTCGTCATCAATTTCTAATTTCCAACATGATTCCTCTCTATTCTTTGTGGTGACGACAACATAAGCAGTTCAAGATATCACTATGGAATCTTGCCACAAAATCAAATATACGAAACTGCCATGTAAAAATGACCTTATTTCATCTATTGATAGATCTATAAATTGAAAGTGTAAAATTATAGTTTCAACATATCCCTTTGAGATCATAGTATTAATATGAATTGGCTGTTGATTTAAATATTATGATACGATACGATTTAATTCAATTCAAAGTCTTATCCATTAAGTGAATCTTTTAAAATACTCATTTGAAAATGGACCCATCAACCTATCACTGATTCTACCCATATTATAAAAAAAAAAGAGTTCATTTATTCTCTTGACATGATGAGTGTTCATCAACAAATTTTTCAGTTCTTTGATGCATGCCTTTTGATTTTCAAGTCATATGAAGTTTGTTTCTTCGATTAATATCTTAAATTTATCAGTTTTCTCAAATACTATATATATCTAAGAAGATGGTGCAATTGTGAAAGTTTTAACCTTTTTATTTTTCAACTGTGGGAAAATTGCTCATATGGTGTTACGTGCAGCACGCACGATTGCTTACTTGGGTTAGCAAATTGAGCTCTTATCGAGATGAAGACTCAGATAACAATTCTTGAAATACTTGAGTTGCCTTTTCCTTTATGGATTGTCCTTATCTCTGCAATTTTTATAATCTTTGAATTTGTGAATTTATGTCTTAATTTCAACAAAAAAAAAGTTATGTCTTAAGCATCATTTGGAGTTGATGTGGGAAAAGGATTTCACAAAAGAACTAATAAAAGCAGTCGTGCAAGATGTTGATTCATTTAGACTACTAAATACACACTAGGCAATGGGACAAGTCGGTAACTATATGGAGGAGTTGATGGATTCGGTAATAGAATTATCATGAGAAAGTCTACGGTAAAATGCTTTTGGACCGGCCTATGTAGATGGAACTGCAGTGGTTTAAAGTCTGTTTTACCTATTTGTCTTTTATTCTTTTTTTATTTTTCTAAAGATAGTGGAAGATGTCCAATCTTACCAACTCAACAAACATTTTGGAAAAATTTGTAGATAAACGTCAAGATATGTTTATAGAGTCAGGGCAATGGATGAGGACAACATCATCATCTTGTAGTCTGGTCGTGAGTCTCATTGTAATGGATATTATTGTACCTTGAGGCATTAATAGCAGGTTCTGTCAATCTTTTTGAAAAAGGCATATTCATTACAGCCACGCTAGCTTTCTTCTACTCTGACTTCACATCTTTAATGTTCTTAACTATATTAATTTCATACAATGCCATAAACGACTTCCCTACTCATTGGCAAAAAAAATGATATTGGCTTCACTTTACTTTTCCTTTCTTTGATCTTTATGTTGGTGGGATTCGGCTCTGCTCTTACTTTCGTTATAAACAACCGATTGGAGTGAATTTGTATCTCAATTATCTACTAAAAAAATCTGGCGGCTATTGCAGCCATGGCGGCCATGGCGGCCTTGAATTTCGATTCAATTATATATGATGGACTTACGGTTTAAGTGGTCATCACTTTCAGAGAATAAGCTTGAATAGCTATTGTTACCACAATGAAAAAAAGAAAACGAAAAAAGGGAAAGAAAAAAGGAAAAAAATGTGACATCTAAGTTTTTTATCAAAGGCCCAAATTCTACAAATTAAAATTTTTAGAGCCTTTTAGTAAAATAATGCACTTAAATTTATGACACAAAAAATTTGTTAATGAGGTTGAAAACCATAATATTTTTTATGAAAACCAATTAATATTTTTTTATTTACCTAATAAGTATTCGAGATACTTTAAGAAATTGGCAAAATAATTTTAGATATTTTAGAATAATACATTTAAAATGATCTTTTCAAATAGGTATCGTGACACAAGAGATTTTCATAGAGTGTGATTATCTAAAAAAATCTAGAATTTTTTTGTTGGTTCACTAAGTGTGACTTTAATGCAAGAAAATGGGAAAAAGAACACTTGGCCATCGATATAATGCATATTCCATTAGAAGCAAGGGTACAGTTAATAATTAAACTTGGTTAGATGTTATTAAACTTGGTCGCCAGAGGTCCAGTCAACGAGTAATTTTACGGTCCTCCCAAGGCGAAATGTGATAATTACTTGTTTCAGGCGGCAAAATCAAACTATTATTCAAAAAAATTTAACAAAAAAGCTTATTGAAACAATCAGGCGACAATGGAAATGTAATGTAGCCATTAGGACTCTAAGACTCTAAATTTACTTACTAAACTTAGTAGTGAATTGAAAATTTTGTGGTGGACACTAAACAAATTTACACGAATCCTAAATATTTAGAACATGATGAAATTTTTTAGTTCCATGAAAAATTCATGGTAGATCTATGTGATAGTAATAAATTAAGCAAAATATAAAGTTTTCATTTATACTATACTCCAAAGCAAAGAAGTACTTCTACTTTTAAGAAATCTTTGTGAGGTGAATTGTATGGGCCTACACAAATAACTAGCTATTAGTCCACGATTAGTTAAGTAAGCTCGATAAGCTTTCACTAAAAAGGGTTCGAAGCGAAAGCTACTCATCTTGATGCAGTATATTTCCATATTCGCACTTAGAATTCTTATTTTGTTAATTCATTCATGAAGGGGATTGTTGTAATTATGGATTCAACATGTCTCTTTAGCTCATTTTTTGAGCAGCTTATTTGTAATTACTAGACATGAATTGTTGTAATTATATTATGAATTCAACATTGTTGTTATTAAAGGTTAATGGCTCAACAAATGTGAGCATAACACGCTTGAGTTCATGTCCTTTCAATTTTCTGCTGCTGTTTCCTTTGTCTATAAATAAACGTATCTCTTTAGTTCAAAAAGAAGAATTCCTCGAAATACTCCTCTAGTTTTCTTTGCAGTCATTCTCTAAGTGCCAGTAACAAGAAGTATCCGACCGAGTCATGTTCGTATAGTATTAATACAAACGGGTTCAATGTGTCGTATATTGTGAGGTATAGTTCGTAAATATAGAAAGTACCGTGGGCAAAAACTAATTGTTTTAAAGAGATTCGGTAACCCATAACTCGTCTCTCGTTCAATTCTTTTTCAAGTTGATAGCACCTAGCAAGTTTATTTTTGATTTGTAATCTTTATTTGTAAAGATTATATTAATGTTGGCTTGGTTATTATTATTGAAATTGTTATCCCTTTCTTTTCTCTGTTTATTATCTCATTTTATATTTTCTGATTACAAGCAATAGTATTGCGTTACGTACATATATTATTGCTTTTCCAACACCCATTCCTTTACTTAGATAAATCCAACTCTTTACTTGAGGGGGAACTCAAACTATACTCGAAGCTACTGATGATAATCTCGAAAGGTAATTGCACGGGATTGGGCAATATCCTTTTATACCTAACTTTACTCGACCTAACCTCGAAAATTCATATTCATAATTTATGCAATGAACTTATATCCGACCGTCTATTCAAGCAGTGTCTTTTCCCAATCACACATAAATGCGCGCTTTATTCTTTTATATTGACCATCCTAAGTTATCATTGCGTCCATTTTCCATGTCGTAGTCCATTCTTAATATATTAATTCATCTTATAGTAAGCGTTACATATTGCATTTTTTTTTTTTTGTAAAAGATTGAGATTGAAGGGTGTTCTGGGTTCGCATTACCATTCTGATGAGACAAATGTTGCACTTTAAGAAACCACGTTGCTTTGAAGTAGCTATACCATAACTTAATACAACCTAATTTGATATATCTCGTGGGTGCATTATTTAGCATATATAAACTTGATTACATAAGGCGAATAGGGTCCTTAGTTACTAAACTTAAACGATCCTAATCAAGGATTAGTATAATTTATTCTTTAGCCATTTTTTTGGGCATAAATATTGAAAAAGCTGTTAAATAGATCGAGAAAAGGAGAGAAAGAGGGAGAGAAAGAAAAGAGAGAAAAATGGTACTAAAAAATTTTTAATTATCGAAATCTTACACCACGAAATTTATATTGCACAAAAATTGATCAAAACGGATTAAATAAATCAAAATAGACCGGACCATTTTCGATCCGACCCACTCATTTGACAATCCTAAATTTTCACCATCGGATCAAAAAGTAAAAAAGATGACGGTCGTCCAGACAAAGATTTTGATCACGAGATAAAAAAGTGCATTCAAGCCCCAAGGGTTATTTGACATAAAAGTTTTAACATATTGGACACTTTGAAATATCTTGCCCATTACATGGGCCGAAAAAGAAATATTTTCGGGCCACTTTTGAAATTAAAGTTTTGCAAATGGGTCCATTTTCGTTCTTCTCTTTAAAAAACGTTTGCAAAACGACTCCCACCCCTTGGCCTTCTCTCTTCGTCTTCTTCATCTTCTTCTTCTTCTTTGCTGAGAAATGTCGCTCCTTCAGTCTCTCGCGCACTCATCGTCCCTCTTCACGCTTCACCATCGCCGCCGTCACCAGCGTCGCTCCGCGGTCCACCTCACGCGCCTCCGGAGGCCGCCGCCCTCCACCGTCTCCTGCGGCGGCCATCCGCGGACCCTCCCGTCGTCGGAGCAGGAATTCCTGGAGGCCATCGCCGGCTCCGGCGAGAGGCTGCTGCCCTGCGTCAGGACGTACGAGAACGACTCGGCCCGGCTCAGCCTCGTCGGGGCCGTCGACTTCGGGCAGGCCCTGACCGCGGCCGCGGCCGACGGCGGCGAGGCCGCGAGCGAGCACGTCGAGTCCGGCGCGCTCGCGATGGTGGTCGAGACCGTGTATCCTGGAGGCGGCGAGGGCCGAAGCACCGTTTCCACGCGATTGGTGAGTTTCTGATTGTTGAAGCTGCGGAGTTTTCTGGCATTTTCTTGCTTTTGAGGCATGATATGGGCGGAAACAGCTATGGAAATGTGAATTTGACTAGACATAGTTGCGATTGAATGGAAAGTGACATGTTTGAATACGTTTTAAATTTTTGATTGATTTGAAAAATGATGCGGAATGGCATGAATGTTGTATCATGGTAGAAATCATTTTCTGATAATGTTAATTGGGTTTTTCGAGCAAGTTTATTAATGACCTGAGCCAATAGGAATTGCGGCCATCTGCGATGAGGCAGCATGAATCAGCATTCTTGACTGAAATCGATTTTCTTCTGGTTGGTGATGGTATTAGTAGAGGAACTCGTGGTTTCAGAATGACGTGTGACTGATTCGGGGCTAGGAAATTAGGAAGTATAGGTTTTGAATTCAGTAAACATGTTTCACTGTGGTTGGTTTGCATTTTGGTTGTCATTCTTGATTTGTGTTTTGCTATTGTGGGTATTGTTGGATGCGAAGTACTGGCTATGGAGACTGAAAGTTTCCATGGAATTTGACATTGCATGACATGATCAATCGATATCTTTTCTTGTCAAATCACAGATTCTTGGCTGATGAATGATGTTGTTTGGGCAGTATTTTTGGTTTCCCTCATCCTATCGCAGCGTCTTTTTGGAACATAAGTTGCAGACGGTCTTTTCTGACAGCAAACTTCAATTGTGGATCGAATTATTTTCTGCACGTTATGTCCCTCTGTGATTTAGATACAAGATGATGTATGTCCCCAGTCAAGTTGGACTATTTTGCCTGAATGAAAGAAAGTAGTACTCCTAAATTAGTGCTTTATTATGCTTTGGTGTAGGCAATGCATTTCTCTAGCTGTCCAACTACTAGCTGCAAAAGAATGGCTTGAGCTATTACAGGTGTAAGGACAGCTCTCCTGATATCACAATCATGAATGTTTTTGAAAAATCAGTTTGTAAATGTAATATACATCTCTTTCCCTCCCCGTATTTGAATTTTTTCTGTAAGAACTTGCTTGTAATACGGTGCTCATCAAAAGGCCCTCAGGTTATAACAACTGTCACCTTCCAATGGATTGAATTGATAATTTTGGTTTTACGGCTTTTACTTAACTGCTTCAAATCTCAAAATAGGTTTATGTGAAATAGTATTTCAATAATCAAATAATGAGCTACCATCTTACTCAATTATACTTATTCCGACCATCTTTTATTTAGTTTCTGCCGGCTAGGAAAGTTAAAGAGAAGGCAAGCAAACTTAAAATTACCAAAGACATGCTGGGCCGCCCAACATCAAGGAACATACTTGCCATGACATTTAGACAAGTAGTTGTGCAGCAGCTTTGGAATTTTCAACTGGTATTGTTTCATCCCGGGGCTGAACGAAATATGGAAGATCTTGAAAGCCCCAGAGAGGTGAAACTTCTTTCTACTGAATAGCTTTTAAGCATATATATATTTGCCATTTATATTAGTCTAATATGACTTTATGCTAGCATGTCTGTCCTGCAGGTGCAACATGATACTGATGGCTTCAGTTCTCTTATGCATTAGGTCCCTGTGTCCTTTGCCATCAGCTCATCGGATGAACAAGTCATTTCTATGCTTGCTGAAGTTGTTTGTACATCTGCTCTTCAAAGTACTGAACAACTTGTGCTTGGCAATGCACATGGAGAATTTTTTAGTACTGTCTCTCGATGGTTCAGGAAACCCAGAAGGTTTTCTTCAAAAGATTCTTCAGTTATTTTGTGGAAGTTATTTGAAGATGAGATGGTTGAAAATGCCACAATTTTGCTGGAACAATTTAGCTCGAGCAAGGGAAAAATTCGGCTTCGTAAATCAGGGTCAAAGTTCTTTGGGTGGACGCAAGCTGTGCAGTCTAAACTGGAGAAGATTGGTGGTCCTGATTTCTGTGCTTGGTTAACTGAATATGTACCTGCCTACAGGCTACAAATTGATACTCAAAAGCTGCAGGATCTGAAATTAGATGGCTGGAGACAATTCGATGGGAGTATGCAAGAGGTTCTTTTGACCCACTCCCAGATGGTACCTTTCTTCTTGTCTTTAGGCTTATGCCATTTTGTTATGTTTAGCAGATACCTTTTTGTCAGCGCTCCAGTATGTTTGATCTTTGAAGTCTATAAGTGATTATTTGGAAACTAAATGTTGATGTCCTTTCAAACTAGTTGCTCTTATTCAGTCTCATACTTGGAAATTATTTAAGCGTTAGGTTGATGTAGTAAAAGGTGTGCTTTATGCATTTTGACTCTTGATGGAATTTGCAGGCTGGATTGGCCGACATACTAGATTTGTTCTATGAAGACGTTTATACACTGCCCACCAAAGAGCTTTCATGTCACATGGTCCTGAATCCTACCATCTTGTCCAATGAAAAGGTAGCCAACACATATTCTAGTTTTTCCTATTATTAGAACTGGAGTAAATCATCGACAACTTTATATCACCATGCTTCCATGATCTGTTACCTTATATAGAGTTCTGTGTCCAGTAGAGTACTTCCTGTTTGGTTAACGAATGTAGTGGAGACAGCAAACTATTCAAGTAGTCTATGTACTCAGTATTGGACAAGGGAACTCGGCTTTTGCCCACATCCATGGAAATTGGATTTTGGATTCCATCAAAACTTGTCAGAAATTTTTAGTCTATGCTGGGATGACTAATGTACATAATCAGCTTTAGGTGTGGTTTTTGTTAATTAACACGGTCATTTATCGACCTTTGTCCACTTTGTTCCTTTGATATTTGCTCTTCTTTGTTCGCTGCTCATGTGGTCTTTCATTATCTTTTAAGCAGGAAATGAACGATCCTTCATTTCTCTTCTTTGACTAGATAATGAGTTTTTTATTCTCTCCCTTACATATAAAAGTTTACTCTCCCTATGAGATTGCATGCTGTATCATTTCTTTTGTGTTCCAGTCTTTATTTTATCAACTTCTCTAATACCATATATGCACATGTATTTTTATGTATTTAATAAGCAATTTTCAATTGTCTAAGACGCGTTAATGACCAATTTCAATTGGGTTACCCCACTAATCCATTCAATGCATGCCTTCTTCATGCCAAAATTAATGACAAGATACCGGCTATGAATGACCTTGAAAGTGGCCCTTAGTGATTGTGACTGAAACGGACTTCCAGGCAGTTTGTAGCTACTTATTAAAAAGGATATGAACATTACTATAGTCTGTGGCAAAGGATAAAAAAAATTTACATGTTTTGGCCTTCAATTATATTCAAACATTCATTTTTTTTCTTTCGCCTTCTTACTAGTATACTTTTTAGGCGAACAAACCTTGGACGTAAAATACTTTAGTAATCTTATGGACCTGGTAAAAATGCAAGTGGCAAAGTGGGATATTGAGCCGCATCATGTGCCTGAATCACCCATAGAAGCCCATGCAATAACGGGCGCATATTTCCCAACCCTCTTTTTGAATATTGCGATTGCCATTACATAAGATGGTACTGGTAAAATTAGAATTTTGAATTGTCAAGCCTTCTAGATTGTTAGCAGAAACTGGTGGCTAAACATTGTTTAATTCAGCCTGCTGACAAACAGTTACTGAACGATGATTTGATATGACACATCCTTCAGATTAGAATAGATGTATTTTTTTTTATGTCAAATATTAGAATAGATGTAGTTCACCATGAGCAATGTTAGAACTTTTCTACTGTGCACTGTCTCGGGTATGAGTGTGAGATCTTTGTTAATCGTATGTTGTAACATATGCTTCATTAATAGTAGTAGAACATCCCCATGTTTGCTTTACTAATTAGTACTCAGCTGATGTGGTGTTGTTGTAACTTGTATTTAACAATAGTAGCTTTGTTCATTTGTACAGTGGAGCTTATCCTTATTTAAGATGCTTTCTCTTGCCCTTGCTGGTGTGATTTTTGCCGTTGCCCTCAAAGCTTTTGGTCAGGGGTTTTTGCCTCAGTTTAGCAAGGAAAAGAGATACCTGAATGGACATGGAACTCCTCCATCTGAAATCGACAGTTTGCATGATTAGCTGTCTGATCAAGCTAAAGTATAGCATGAAGTGGCAACTGGATTTCGTCTACCGTAAATACTTGTTGGATCGGTGTCCGTCTTGGTCCCATGCCATGGAAACATTGGTTAGTATCCCATGAAGTCACTAAAATCATCAAGCAAAGGTATGCAATATTAGTATCTCAAGCTGCCATTTTAGTGATCAGACCTAGAGAACTGTTTTTTGGCCTAAAGTTTTGTTTAGGGTTATTGGGTTTGTTCTTTCTGAAATTTGTTTGGAAGTACAGAAACAGTGTATTTCCACGGCTCAGTCGTATTGATTCTGTGACTACCGATAGTCTAATTGTTTTGCTTGCTCTCCAATGTGACAGTATGGAGTTTGGTTCACAAATGAAGTACTAGGCTAGGAAGTAGATAAAAATTCTAATAGCACTTTGCAATAGTTTTCTTATACAGTCTCTTTAGAGCTTCTCACTTTAAATATTCTCTCTTTAGATCGTAAGTGTTGCGTACTCGCGATCTCTAGTATCAGCCTAAGCGACTTTTCAAAACCCATGAAAAATCGACGCGGTTAGTCTTCATGTTATGCGACCAAATCAATACTTTTCTAGTTCTCTCAGTCACCTACTCTTGGTACGTTGGTACTTAATAGCAGTCGAAAATTAGTGATTTTCCCAACGTTGCCTACGTGCATGCATTGCAATCCTTTGCACTATACAAGGAGTAGGCAGCTCATTATTCACGCGCGAGCAGTATTGCGCGACTACAGCAAGAAAAAATTGAACGAGCAATAGAGAAAATATTAGCCACATTCGCTTTTTCCACCCCATTCGTATCGTGAATTATCATATTAATGAATTTTGAGTATGTGTGTACTCCCTATCTTATTAAAGCTGAATCTTAATTAATGAATTTAATTGATTACTCAAAAAAATTTACAAAACATAGTATCCGAATATTCAAGGTAAATTAGATCGAGGGACCAAAAGAGAAATCTTACCCTTAAAGCAAAGGGAAAAAACTACCAAAAACCCCAAATTTTGCCACATGTGACATATTTACCTCGAACTTTTTTTTGTAACACCAAAAACCTAAAACTTTGCTTTTTGTGACACATTTACTCCAATGTATTTAGTTCATGGGCATTTTCGTCTTTTTTGCTTTTTTTTTTCCTTTTTTTTTCCTTTCCGGCGAGGGCCGCCCTCGCTCGAAGCCAGCGAGGGCCCCCCTCGCCGGGTCCGGCAAGGGCAGCCCTCGCCCGACGCCGGCGAGGGCCCCCCTCGCCGGAAAGGAAAAAAAAGCAAAAAAGACGAAAATGCCCATAAACTAAATACATTGGGGTAAATGTGTCACAAAAAGCAAAATTCGGGGTTTTTGGTATCACAAAAAAAAGTTCGGAGTAAATGTGTCACAGGTAACAAAGTTTGGGGTTTTTGGTGGTTTTTTCCCTAAAGCAAAATATGAAAGTATTGAACTTTTTGGGTCTGGGCAGATCTTTCCATACTTGTCGGGCCTATGACCCGTCCAGTCAGGCCCATACAAGTAACAAGCCCATGGGCCCAATCATTCATGTTGATGTCATTCGGCCCAAATTGTTCATCTTTATTACTTATTGCATTTGCCATTTGAAGCGACGGTTAGTTGGTTACAAGCATGGACTCCTCAAAGCAAGGACAAAATCGTCTAGATATACGCCACCAGGGGGATGTTGATACAGTATCATCCATTCGCCCGTAGAAAGTAAGGTGTTGTCGTTTGTTGTGATTTTCTATATTACATTATTAACGATACTTGATTGGATTAACGACATTACGTCAGCATGTCACGTGATATAAGCGTTACATATTATGTTTTTTTTTTTCAGAGGGAAACAAACTTTATAGAGAAATAGCTGTTTGGGTAATTTTCTTATATGTGAAAGACAGGAATTAATTGAATTCCTACGAACGAACAATCTTCCAATAGTGATGAGCAACAGATGGGTTTCGGACCTCTTGCACCTTTGGTATGATAGCAGAGCTCGCCTACCTCGACTTGGATCGCTGCTAGTGCCGAGTGAGGACATCTTCGTAATTTCAAGTCCTTTGTATTTTTTAAATTTTAAATACCTGAAATTTTCATAATATATAACCATTGACACGAAACAACACGTATGTTTTTTCATAATTTATCAAAATTTAATGATATTTTAAATTTTAAAGAGAAAGTAGTTTTAGACAAACAACCCCGCGTTCCAACCGAAGAATGTTTATGGAAAAAAAAAAGGAAAAAAACCTCAAAAAATCTCAAATTATGTTCAATGTAACACATTTACCTAGAATATTTTTTGTAACATAAAAAATCCTAAACTTGTACCTACATTACACATTTATCCTCTATTAAGGATTCATCAAATTTTTTTCAGTCAAAACAACGCCATTTTTATTTTGCTTAAATCACGTGCACCGTGTCAATACCATTCATTTCCAGCATCCATGTAGACAGATTTTTAATGGTACTCAATGACGGTACCTCGTACCATGACGAAAAATGAATATATCTCATAAATACAAATATGAAAATTTTCATGTCACAAAAAAAATTTATATAAATGTGTTGGATACAGTTTGGGGCTTTTTAGGGGCTTTTTCCGGCTTTATTATATTCCCGCGAAAGGTATATATAAAGCCTTATTTCATTTCAAGAATCAAAAGCCGTACACATTGTCAAAGAGAGCGGGAAAAGAGAATAGGGAAGAACGAGAGTTTCACGCATTTTCAAGAATCGAAAGCTGTGCACATTTTTCACAGGTTTTACCATGACCCCCATGAGGCTATGATCCAAGCACCCAAGATTTCGATCTGGAAGCAAGCCGTCGTCGACCGATTGAAGAGATGCGCGAGCGGGAGCGAGCTCGAGTCCATCTACGCCTCCATGATCAAGAAAAGCGCGGACCAAGATTGCTTCTTGATGAACCAGCTCATCTCCGCCGCCTCTTCGGCCACGCGCCACCCGGCTCTCGCCGTCTCGGCCTTCGACCGCGTGGAGAATCCCAACGCCTTCGTCTACAACGCGATGATCCGATGCCTGGCGCGCGGTTGCTCGCCGGTCCCTGCCCTCGAGTGCTACAAGTCCATGCTGAGGGACGATGTCCGTGCCACGAGTTACGCCCTGTCGTCACTGGTCAAGGCTTGCGGTGCGGCGCAGGGTTCGGGGCTGGGGGAGAGCATTCACGGTCACGCCTGGAGAAATGGGTTCGGCTCGCATGTGTTCGTGCAGACAGCTCTGATCGATTTGTATGCGGGTTTTGGTAATATTACAGAGTCGAGGAAGGTGTTCGATGAAATGCCCGAAAGAGACGCTTTTGCCTGGACTACTATGGTCTCGGCTCATGCCCGTTCGAGCGACATGAGCGCTGCCAGGGCATTGTTTCAGGAAATGCCTAAAAGAAATGTGGCTGCATGGAATGCTATGATTGATGGGTACGCAAGGTTGGGTGATGTCGAATTGGCCGAGTCACTGTTTGAACAGATGGCAGTAAGGGATATCATCTCATGGACGACTATGATCACATGCTATTCTCAGAATGGGCGATTCAGAGAAGCGTTGACCACGTTTCGAGAGATGACTGCTCATGGAATCACCCCTGATGAAGTGAGCATTGCTGCTGTAATTTCGGCTTGCGCTCATCTCGGCGCACTAGACGCAGGGAAGGAAATCCATCATTATGCAATGCAGAACCGATTCGGCATTGACGTTTATATTGGATCCGCATTGGTCGATATGTACGCCAAGTGCGGGAGCTTAGATAGTTCGCTTGTGGTATTTTACAAGTTGCGAGAGAAAAACCTCTTCTGCTGGAACTCTGTTATTGAAGGGCTTGCAATGCATGGTTACGCAGAAAATGCGCTTAAAATGTTTGAGATGATGGAAAGAGAAAAGACAAAACCTAATGGGGCGACATTTGTTAGCGTTTTAAGTGCGTGCACTCATGCCGGGCTAGTAGATGAAGGCCGACGGTGGTTTCGTAGCATGACCGATGATTATACCATCACTCCCGGCGTCGAACACTACGGATGCATGGTTGATTTATTGAGCAAAGCCGGATTGCTGGAAGATGCCCTCGAATTGATTCAGAATATGAAAGTCGAACCAAATTCTGTTATTTGGGGCGCATTGCTTGGCGGGTGTAAGCTCCATCGAAATTTGGAGATAGCTCAAGTTGCTGCTAATGCATTGAAGGTTTTGGAGCCAGAAAATAGTGGGTACCGTGCTCTTTTAGTTAATATGTACGCGGAAGTGAGTCGGTGGGGGGAGGTTGCGAAGATCAGAGCATCCATGAAAGAACAGAGAGTGGAAAAGGAATGTCCTGGGGCTAGTTCGATTGAAATGGAAGGTGAGATTCATCAGTTTGCAGCTTCCGATAAAGATCATCCGGATTCCAGCGAGATTTATTTGTTGCTGGATGAATTGGATGGACAGCTGAAGCTGTCAGGGAGCAGGGAGGAAATTCAACATTTAGTTCTTGTTTAGGGAGCTCTAAGTTTGTATACTAAGAATTTAAGTTATTTCAGATGCTCAAAGTGCTTTCACTTCACTTGATTATATTGCTGCTTAATTTTCTTGTATAGCCAAGAGAGTCACATACTTCAGATAACTTCAGGTGACGTCTCAAACCGTTCCTCAAGCTCGAAGCAAGGAAAATCTCATGTTTCGACCAGAGAAATACGTATTAAAGTTTATTGTTTCGACGGGACATAAGTTCAGAAGAAATGAGATTGCTTGAAAAGAACTGAAGACTGTTGTTCTTGTGAAGAATTGAGACTGATTGGAGTAGAGAACTGGAGACTTGTGTGCTCTATGTCATATATCGAAGTATTAACATTGGGATGCATAATTTGATTATGAATCAACTTGAGTAGTCGTAGATTGCAATGTGTTGACGCATTTGCCACAGCAAAGATCTAGTTGTCACCTCTCAGAGGTAAAATGAAGACTATATGATGTAACCA
Organism: Syzygium malaccense; assembly: GCA_031216405.1. Classification (NCBI taxonomy): domain Eukaryota; kingdom Viridiplantae; phylum Streptophyta; class Magnoliopsida; order Myrtales; family Myrtaceae; genus Syzygium; species Syzygium malaccense. The sequence goes on along the minus strand of CM062256.1, from coordinate 7,068,473 downwards.
TTCTCATTCTGCAATGACAAACTAAAACTATATCATCATTGGAATAGCTAGTAAGCAGTCACAGTGTATACGGGACAGAGATGAACAAGCTTACATCTTTCATTTTGATTTGGATCACTCAATGATGTTAGAACAAAGCTTTTGAAATTGCTACTGTGCTCACCTCTCCAAGGCATCTATAAATCCCAGTTCATAGGGATAAATGAGCAAAACCATTGTATACCAGCAAAGAAAGTAAAATAACACATATTGATCTGCTGGCCAAACAGAAAGCTATAAAGAGATTCACCAGAAAAAGAAGGAAATCTGCAACACTCGCAATGTTTTCATAGAGGTCAGAAGCTTTAGCCTTAAGAACAAAATCTACCCTTTGTATGGCTACTAGAAATGACCATTCTTCTCGTCGTAATAATTGTTGAGGTATCTCCGATCTCTTCGATAACAATAGATCCCAATTTTTTTTTCTAGCTTAGCCTATCTTAATTGCTTTTAGTTGCTACAAGGTGCATCACCAGTCATGGCTTGGAATAGGAACGATACATAGGTGGTTTTTTACTTGTTCCCTGTTTTCGTTTCTCATGATCGGGAGATAGTTTGATGCCGAAGGCTTGGGGACTCCTTATGGGCTTCAGATAAAGAAAAGAAAGCCCCAAGTGCCTCTTATACAAAACTAGCTAGCTTCCTAAAGTACTCATCACTTGTTTTAAAGTGGTCATATAAATAAGATTACTTTTCTCAAGCAGGGAACAGTCGAACAACTTCGGCACTCAGACTTCCAGCATGAAACGCAGATCCGCGGCCGCGCACGGCCAAAGTGGCTGCGCTCTTCCACCATGCCATAGACGAGACCGCGCAGCACGGAGAATCATGAGAACAAGTTTGCGGTAACACCACAGACAAAGTTTTCGAATGAGGCCGCGGAACAGATTCATGGAAAGCAACAGGAGCAGCACAACCCATGGGACGGAGTGGACGGAGTCGTGGAGCAGCAACCACGCGAGCGAAGCCACTGATATCCAACTGGTGAAGTCGACGAGGAGGTGCGATGCTCCAGCACGAGAAGGAGCACGGGCACGAGACTGTGGTGCCCGATTAGCAGCGTGCACCAACAAGAAATGCAGGAGCAGGCTGCAGATGGCGACGCCGGTGGCAACAGGGTGAGTTTCAAAGGGTGAAATCGACTTCCCCTGGTATTTCACTTGGATGAAGTTGACCAGGATAGAGACAATGGAGGTAAGATCCATGGCATGGCGAGGCGAGGGGTGAAAACAGGGACATCAGCGATGTTTTATTTATGGGGGTGAAGACTATGGGCGTGAAGGCATAGAAAACCATATTCTTATACCATCACTATCATCTGGTCTAATAAGAATATGATAGTATAAGAACATGGTCTTATATGACCGTCATCTTATAAGACCATCATCTTATAAAACCATCATCTTCGCTCATATTCTTATAAGACCATCATCTTATAGGATTCTAGAATCCTATAAGATGATGGTCTTGTAAGAATATGATAGTATAAGAACATGGTCTTATAAGACCATCATCTTCGCTATAGAAGATGATAGTGATCGTATAAGACCATCATGTATCAACTATCAACTGTATCAATTGATAGTATCAACTATCATCTTCTTTGCCTACACACCCATAGAAAATGGAAAAATTTCAAATAATGGCATGAAGTTTCTTTATTTTCTCAAATAAGAGTCTAAAGTGAATCTTGTTTCAGATAATGACATAAAGTAGTTATGTCAGTTTCAAAGAAAAGATTGACTTTTTGGCTGATCAAGGGCATTTTCGTCCTTTACCTTTTCTTGAATTTTTCCCTTTTTCCTTTTCTCTTTCTTTTTTCCTTTTTTCTAGTTTTTCTTTCTTCTTCACCAGTGGCCGATCTCAAGCGATGGCCAGCCACCGAAGAGGGCTGGGCAAGAATCACCCATGCTCGATCTGGCGAGGGCCACCCTCACAAGATTTAGGTGAGGGTCGCCTCGCTCGCAAAGCGCTCGCCGGAAAGGAAAAAAAAGAAATGAGAAAAAACTCAAAGAAGAAATAAATAAATAATTTAAAATTAAAATTGTATTTGGACAGAAATGCCCTTGACCAGCCGGCGACCGACAATATCAAGCCCTTATTTGAAACTGCTATGGCCACTTTAGGTCTTTATTTGAGACTACATTGCTACTTCAGACTCTTATTTGAGAAAATATTGACACTTCATGCCTTTATTTGAAATTTTTCACTGAAAAAAAAACATCAATGATGTCCCTGTCTTCACCCCTTGCCACATATCCATTGTCTCCATCCTGATCAAGCTTTTTGAATTATTTTTTCTTGAATCTTACTTTAACTCTCCTCCCTCTCTCAGCGGAATTTGAGAGTCGAACCTCCCACATCCCATGCCACCCAATTTCAAGGGAATAACCGGGCTTGCAAAAAATAATAAATATGAGCAAGCCCAAGTGTCTCGTTTAAGCCCTTTCTTTGGTCTTGCTCCAGTTGATGCCATTACAAGGAAATGAAAAAATGACATAAATGGTCAATGAACTTTGGTCCAATGTACAACGTGATCCATGAACTTTTAGTTTTGTTCGATATAGTCCCTAAACTTTAGCCCAATATATAATGTCATTCCTGAACTTTTAAATTATTCGACGTGGTCCTTAAACTTTTGGTACATGCTCAAGTTAATCCATGGACTATTTGAAAATGCACAATGTTGTCGCTAAACTTGAATTATCCAAAGAGAATTACAAGAGCACAAAGAAAGAGAGAAAACAATGTCTGGACAAGAAGAACAAACAAAAATAGGAAAAAGAAAAAAAGAAGGAGGAAAGCACAGTTCGGAGAAACCGAGAAAAAGACCAAGGGCTCGTTTGGCAACCGACCAAACAGTAACTATTTCTATTCTTTTATTCCCAAAATCAGTTTTGGAACAAAAATCCGTTTGATAAATTTTTTATTCTCGAGCACAAATTTGCATAAATTTGTCCCCAAAATCAGTTTTGGAACAGAATCAAGAAGAAAAAAATTTGCTTCTTGATTCTGGGAACGAGAACCAGAAATGGAAAAGAATTTTTTTCTTTTTCTTCTTCTTAGTTTTCTTCTTCTTCTTCTTCCTGACCTATGGCCGATGAGGGCGGCACTCGCCCGAGCCGCGAGCCGCCCTCGTCGACCCTGATTTGTGGCCGGTCGCTGGCGTCTGTGGCCAGTTGCTGGCACCCACGACCTAGCCATGGCCAAGGAAGGGGAAGAAGCAGAAAAAAAAAAAGAAAAAAGAAAGAAAGAAATATTAAAAAATTCAAAATATTATTAATAAAAAGAAATTTTGTGCAATTACCATACTCATTTCTGTTCTTTTTCTATTTCAAGAATAGAAATTTTATATAGTTAGCAAACATCTTCAAATGCTTAGAAATTATTTCCGAGCACGGAATAAAAAAGAATTATTTCTAAACAGAAATTATTTTCGGGAATAGAATAGTTGCTAAATGCACCCCAAGAGTCCTCGCCAAACGCGCCTATAATATATACAGCTGACATGAGCTATCAATGTTGAACATGTTGGTAATTTCGACGCGAGGGGAATAATTGATTGCTAAGTCATCAATCCCCATCTCTCAGCAATAGGAATAGAAGATGAGAAATGCTCGAGCTACCAAGATTTTTTGCTGAATTTTTACCTATCAAATGACGCGACAATTTTTAATTGGGTATCGAAACAAGCGGGATCCGTGTATTGAATCGTCAGTTTCTTTAAATAGTTATGAGAAAAATTGGCCCGTCGCTTCAGGCTTTGGGGTGAAATTGGAAACTAAGTGGTTCAATTGTAAGCACTAAAATTTTAAGCAATGGTAATATCAAGAAATAGAATTAAGGAGTTGTTTTACAATAATCGAGAATAAATTACTGAATAACATTACTTACTTCCCAGACATGAACCTGAAGTAATTATTGTTAAGTTTCCAGATTAAAATTGACAAAGATTTCAGTTATGGAAACCACTTAGCAGATGATAGTGAACAAGATGATATATATGTGTGTGTGTAAGCTGTACACATTTTCTAAGAGAGGAGGAAAGAATCAAAAGCTGCACACATTTCTTTTTTTGGTCAGATGTTGTACAGATCACAAGATTTACCATGACCCCCAGGAGGCTATGATCCAACCACCCAAGATTTCAATCTGGAAGCAAGTCACAGTCGATTGATTGAAGAGATGCGAGAGCTCGAATCCATCTACGCCTCCATGATGAAGAAATGCGCGGACCAAGATTGCCCCTTGATGAACCAGTTCATCTCCGCCTCTTCGGCCACGCACCACACGGCTTTCGCCATCTTGGCCTTCGACCGCATGGAGAATCCTAACGCCTTCGTCTACAACGTGATTGATAAATGTAAAGCGGAAAATAAAGTTGTGAAATTTTCTATGCTTCATTAAGCTATACATGAGCCTATTTATAGGCTTTACGAAATGACTAACTATAGTAACATAATATTACAACAGGAATTACAATCAATCAGAATAACTGGATTATGATTCTAAGATATACTTATAATAAGAATAACGAGATTATGATCCGAAAGATATTCAAAATCAGAATAACGATACTATGATTCAAGAGAATCAGACAATATATTTCTAACATCCCCCTCAAACTCAAGGTGACATGGAAGAGGTCAACTCGAGTTTGAAGAAAAGATCTTGAAAACGTCATGGTGGATGTGCTTTAGTGAATACATCAGCAAGTTAATCAACCAATGAAGTGAAGACAAGACGAACAATGCCTTGAAGCACGTGAGAGCGAATAAAATGGCAATCTATCTCAATATGCTTGATGCACTCATGGAAAACGCCATTATGTGCTATTTGGATAGGACTCCGATTGTCGTAATAAAGTACCATTCCACCGTTTTGATGAATGCCCATGTCCACTAATAGCCATCGCAACCATAATAATTCTGCTATCGTATCAACAAGAGCATGATATTCACCTTCCGTACTAGATCAAGCAATGACAGTCTGTTTCTTGCTACGCCATAAAATAAGTGAGTTACCTAGAAAGAAACAGTAGCCGGTGGTAGAGCGACGATCAAGAGGGTCTCCAGCCCAGTCAGCATAAGAGTAAGCCATCAACTCTAAGGTAGATTGAGCAAAAAAGTGAAGACCGTGAAATAAGGTGCCCTTGACATAGCAAAGAATGCAAAGAACAGCAGCAAAATGAGTGGTTTGCGGTGCATTCATGAACTAACTAACAATATGGACTACGTAAGCTATATCAGGATGAGTCACAGTAAGATATACAAGACTACTAACTAGCTGTCGATAGAGAGTAGGATTTAGAAGAAGAGTCCCATCTTTATCATTAAATTTAACATTAGTCTCAATGGGAGTTGAAGCAGTCTTGTTATTAGTAAGTCTTGCTCGAGAAAGAAGATCAATGCCAAACTTAGCTTGGAAAAGATAATAACCAGAGGAATCTGAAGTAACCTTCAAGCCTAAAAAATAATCGAGTTTGCCAAGATCTTTCATTTCAAACTATTGATTGAGATATTGCTGAAGTTTTGTAATGCCTGTATAATTATCGCTAGTGATAACCATATCATCCATATATAAAAGTAGTAGAATATACCCACTAGATGTCTGTTGAACAAATAGAGCATGGTCATAGGGACTAGATTTAAATCCAAGGCGTTCCATGGTAAAGCTGAATTTTGAGTATCATGCACGAGGAGCCTACTTCAGTCCATATAATGCTCGACGTAATTGATACACTTTATCAGAAGTAGTATATCCAAAAGGAGGTTCCATATATACTTCCTCGGTAAGATCGCTAGTGAGAAAGGCATCTTTAACATTCATATGGAACAGAGGCCATCGCTTGATAGAGGCGACAGCAAGAAGGCTTCGAACAGATATAAGACGTGCAACCGGAGCAAACATCTCATCATAATCAATTCCATACACCTAAGTAAATCCTTTTGCTACTAGTCGAGCTTTGTAGCGTTCCACCGTACCATCAGCCTTTGTTTTTATCTTATACACCCATTTACATCCTATAGTAGACTTTCCAGGAGGTAAATCAACCAAGTCCCAAGTATGAAATTTATTTAACGCTTGCAACTCATCTATAATTGCTTGCTACCAAAGAGGATTAGTACGAGCTTCTCTATATGTACGAAGCTTGTGGAAAGAAGAAATAGTAGAATAACTATGAAAATCACGAAATCGAACAGAAGGTTGACTTACACGAGTGGAATGACGAATAGGAGAAGGAGGTGTCACTAAGGGTGAGGGATCCTCGGATGGCACAGACATGTTGGGAGCTGCCGAAATGGGGTCGCCAGATGTACCTGCATCAAGATTGGGGGAGGACAACTCCGACGAGGAAGATGCAAGTGTGTCATCTTCAGGAAATAGTTCTACCGAAGGATTGGTAAAGAAACGAACGATTGGAGATGTCTCAAAAGGATAAAGCAACATGATGAGACACATGTAGACGTTTAGATATTAGATCCCAACATCTATACCATTTGTGCTCAATGCCATATTCAAGGAAGCAACATAAGCGAGCACAAGATTCTAACTTCGTGCGTTCATTAGGGAGTAGATGTACAAAACAGGCACTGCCAAAAACTCAAAGAAGATTGTAATTTGGAACGCTGTTATACATATGCTCATAAGGAAATATGTTACCTATAGTAGGTGACGGAATATGATTAATGGTGTATATGGCAGTATGACAGGCTTCTCCCCAAAAATGTTCTGGACAAGAGGCTAAAATGAGAAGAGTGCGTACAACATCTAAAATATGTCTATGTTTCCGCTTTGCTCGACCATTTTGTTGTGAAGTTCTTGGACAAGAACGATGAATGACAGTACCATATTGAGAAGTAATTTTAAGAAACTCTATATCTCTATATTCCATGTCGTGATCAATACGAAAAACCTTGATATTTCGAGAAAATTGTGTTTTGATCATGTCAACAAAATCATGATAGATGTGAGTAAGTTCAAAGCGATTTTTCATAAGGTAAAGCCATGTATAACAAGAATGAACATCAACAAAAATCACAAAATAACGAGATACTCCCATAGTTGGAGTAGGAGATGGCACCCAAATATCAGAATGAAAAAGATCAAAATGTGCATTAGAGATAGAGTCACTAAGATCAAATGGTAGGGCATGATGTTTTCCCAACTTACAAGATAAACAATCAAAATGTTTATTTTCAACAAAACCTAGATGACCACTGGAAATCAAAGAACCTAATCTAGAGAAAGAAGCATGACCCAAGCGAGAATGCCAAGTTTCAGATGAAACTAGGGCAGCATAACCAGTGAAAAGAGTTCGGAAGTTGCAAGGACACAAGTTCAAATAGACTCCCCACTTTACCGCCTGTCTCAATTGTCTCTCCCATCCGTGGATCCCGCACACGAGAACAATTTGAAGAGAAATGAATGTCAAAACCAAGTTCACATAATTGTCCCACAAATATCAAGTTTAAAGAAAGTTTAGGAACTAAGAAGGTGTCAGGTAAGGACAATTTTAATGTCGAAATGTTCCCTATATGACTAACTATCATCTGCGAGTTATCGGCTGTATGAATAGTTAATACTTGTGAAGCAAGTGATTTTAACTTGAATAAAGTGGAATTGGAAGTCATATGATTGCAGCAAGCAGAATCAAAGAACCATGAATCAAGAGTACCTTAAGTGACTGACAGAGCAGAAGTGCTTGGGACAAAAGAGTGAAAATTACCAGATTCTCGGAGCAGTCTATTACAAGGTGGTAGTCGCAGCAATATTGGTCAGCCGCCTGGTGTCCATTTTTTTGGCAAAACCCACTGCTATTGGGTGTTGTATCACCGCTTTCTGCTGCTTCTTTCGCAAAACCGACACCACTAGTAGACTCACCAACCTCAAGACTGCCAGATGCTGAAATTTCATTGCCGTTGGCCGCCGTACAAGCCTTCACGCGCCACCACCTCTTGGACTCACCAACACCAAAACTTTCCGGAGCTATTTTGACATTTTAAGTTCATATTTCGGAAACTCACCACCACCATCCGCCTCTAAATCACCTGGAGAGTCAGGATCTGGGAAGATCGTCACCGTCCGACGCCGCACGCACCCCCACGCATCACCAGAAGCCTTTGCGAGTGGTCTTCACGCACCACGTGCTTCTCACTTGATCCACCGCCCTGCCGAATAAGTGACATCATCAACCACGTCATCAACCACGTGTATTTCACGTCATCACCATATGTTGCCACGTCATCGATACGTATCCACCACATCATCGACACATGTCCACCACATCAGCATCTGACCTTGACTGACGAGTGCGTTGATCGGTGTTGACTGATGTTGACCAGACCGGTTCGCCTATCTTCCAGACCGCTTCGAACCGTTTCCGACCGGTTCCTGAGGTATTTTGACATCCTGAATCCATTTATGGCCTCATTTTCTTCATATCAACTCTGGAAATGCCGATTTTATCTAAACTCACCACATAATCTACTTAGTTTCGATCAATACTATGCATATTATGGAGAAATTGGAAGTTTCAATGCCCATTTAAACCATTAAAAAATGGTTCCAATCATATCTTATGGGCTCAAGAAATATCCAGTTTTTTAAAAGAACGCCGACTCTGGCATTACATTACTGGTATTATTAGTGAACTTACTCATATTATTGGTGAAACTGATGATAAATTTAGTAAAAGATTGGAGGACTGGGATAGCAAGAACCATCAAATCCTTACTTGGTTCCACAACACTTTGATTCCTTCTATTAGACTTCAATTTGGTCATCTTAATACGGCCAAGGAAGCATTGGATCTACTTGCCAGCCGGTATTTCACTTCGGATATTGCCCATCAGTATTAGCTATTGGGGAATCTGCATCGCATGCATCAGGAGGCAGGTCAGTTTATTAAGGATTTTTTATCGTCAATGCATGCTATTTGGGATCAACTAGCATTTTCTTAACTACAATGGGATGCGGATTCTGATGCTCGTAAGTTCGCTAAATATTGTGATCATATGCGAGTTATGCAATTTTTTATGGCACTTGATAATCAATTTGAATCTGTGCAAGCCTCACTTCTACATCAAGATCCACTACCTAGTCTTGAGGTTGTCATCTCAGAGCTATTGACTGAAGAGACTAGACTTGCTACCTTAAAGGCGCAATGCTCTGATACCATGATAAATGTAAAGTGAAAAATAAAGTCGTGAAATTTTTTGTATGTTTCATTGAACTATACATGAGCCTATTTATAGACTTTGCAGAATGACTAACTATAGTAACATAATATTACAATAGGAATTACAATCAATCAGATTAATGGGATTATGATTCTAAGAGATACTCATAATCAGAATAACGAGATTATGATCCGAGAGATACTCAGAATCAGAATAACGATACTACAATCCAAGAGATACTCAGAATTAGACAACATATTTCTAACAGCGATGATCCGATGCCTAGTGCGCCGTTCCTTGCCGGTTCCGATCCTCGAGTGCTACAAGTCCATGCTGAGGGATGATGTCCATCCCACAAGTTACACCCTCTCATCGCTGGTGAAGGCTTGCGGTGCGGCGCGGGGTTCGGAGCTTGGGCAGAGCGTTCACGGTCACGCCTGGAGAAATGGGTTCTCCTCGCATGTGTGCGTGCAGACAGCTCTAATCGATTTGTATGCGGGTTTCGGTAAAATTAAAGAGTCGAGGAAGGTGTTTCGATGAAATGCCCAAAAGAGACGCTTTCGCATGGACTGCAATGGTCTCGGCTCATGCTCGTTCGAGCGACATGAGCGCTGCCATGGCGTTGTTTGAGGAAATGCCTGAAAGAAATGTGGCTGCTTGGAATGCTATGATTGATGGGTACGCAAGGTTGGGCGATGTCAAATTGGCCGAGTCTCTGTATGAATGGATGGCGGTGAGGGATATCATCTCATGGACGACTATGATCACTTGCTATTCTCAGAACGGGCGATTCAGAGAAGGATTGACCACGTTTCGAGAGATGAGTGCTCACGGAATTACCCCTGATGAAGTGAGCATTGCTGCTGTAATTTCTGCTTGCGCTCATCTCGGCGCACTAGTCGCTGGGAAGGAAATCCATCATTATGCAATGCAGAACCGATTCTGCGTTGATGAGTATATTGGATCTGCGTTGGTTGATATGTACGCCAAGTGTGGAAGCTTAAATACTTTCCTTGTGGTATTTTACAAGTTGCGAGAGAAAAACCTCTTCTGCTGGAATTCTCTAATTGATGGACTTGCAATGCATGGTTATGCAGAAAATGCGCTTAAAATGTCCAAGATGATGGGGAGAAAAAAGGTAAAGCCTAATGGGGTGACATTTGTTAGCATTTTAACTGCGTGCCCTCATGCCTTGGACTGCGTGCACTCATGCATTTTAACGGTTATTAGACATTCTTGTAACCATTGAAAGAATTTTTGCCCAGCTCAAGTTCCGACGGACGGTGGTTCACAGCGGCGGCCAACGGTGAGGCTCGACCAAGGACCGTGGTGGGGCTCGCGGTGGTACTTGGCAAGACTCGGTCACTGCAAGGGTTTTGTGTCACGGACGTGGACTTATGAACACCGAGCAGTATCTAGCAAGCGGACTGTCGGGCTAGCGAAACTGTGAAGGTCAGCTGCAGTTGAAAGATTGGCACTCGAAAACCTGCAAAGAAAAGGAACTCGCCGATGCTATTGGACTTGTGGATCTCAGCTCGGAGAAGTGGCAGGTGCGGTGGAATGGCTAGTCAGAAGTTCGGAACGCGTCCAGCTTGGTAATGTCGTCGAGAATCAACTGGAGTTATATATTGGTCGCCGGAAAATGAACTCGAAAAGGGCAAGGCAAAGCGGGAATCGAGAGGAACGAGTAGAAGCCAATTCTAAAGTTTAATTGGAAAGAAGCTTCGCTGTGGCCGTAAGCTTTGACACGAAGACCACTTGTGACTACGGCCCAGAGTTCCCGCTTTCTTTGTTTGTTTCTCCACCGATCTTGCCTCTGACTCATGCACGCTGCTCCTTGATTTTCCACTCGGTCTAACAACTCCCAGTTGTTAGTAGCGATGCCGTCTTTGGAAAACCTTAACAGAAAGACTCCCTGTTTTCGGCGCTCTCCACACGTATGAGCCCCAAGTGCCTATCTTTCTCGGCTAAAATCTACTTTCAAACGCTCCCGAAGCCCCAGACACTCATTTCACACCTTAGTGATTTTCTAAGGTGGCTTGGCATCGCCAAAAACCGCCACCACCAGGATGGACCTGAGATCCCCTGTTTTGGTCTGCTCTTCGACTCCGTGTCCTCCGCCGATGACCCAAGCCGTGACATTGTTGTAGTCCCACATTTTTGTCCCTGGTAACACTCCTATACACGGTAGTGACCCCTCAGAATCGTCAAATTAGTCTTGAACAAACTTGACCTTGTGATGCTCTGTTTCGGCGCAACCCATCATTGCGAACGCAATAGAGCGCGGGGATTGTGTATATATGCAATCGAGACCTGCACTCGTAGGTGTGAAAAATCCAGACCATAATCAAAACTTTAATCTCTAGTCGAAGTGAAGCAAAGTGGATTTCCGGGATTTTTTAGAGCTTTCATGTCTTCGTGTGGTGGTGGGTGAGCCGTGAATGAGAACAGAGCATAAACAAGTCGAAGAAGAAGAGAGAGAGAGATGATTGGAAGAGAGGGCCAAAGTTGCAGGATTGCAGAAGCTTTTGCCGACATTCTGAAATTTAGTTTTTTTATATTTTTAATAAAAAAAATCCGTATTTACATATCATATTCGAGTCTATCCCACCCTTACGTGGGATTTTTTTATCCGAACTATATCTAGACTATATCCGATCATATCCGGATTTCACGCCACTCCAATATCGGAAAGGATAACTAAATTTTATTTGGCCCACCAAACGCAGCCTAAAGCCTCCATTTATAAAAATCAATTAGGGTTTCTTGCCCATATTTTCAATCAAAAAGATATCTGCCAAGTTTAAGAATCAATCAAATCAATTTTTCCACTTGGCATTTTATTTAAGCAATTTCGGTCATGGGCTTGCGCCAAATAATGCTCTCATGGGCTCAATCTAGCTTATTAATCAAGTTTGGAACCAACCGTTCGAACCCACCCACCACCAGTCCAACGCAACTATACAAGCCTATTACTATAAATGCTTCTAAATCTATAAGCAATTTAATTAATATTTTTGTTTAGTTACTGGGGACGATTCCATTTTTCTATGCAATAAATTACTAAATGAGGACTATATGATGTAGCCGCTCTCATTCTGCAATGACAAACTAAAATTATATTATCATCGGAATAGCTAGAAAGCAGTAATGGTGTATGCGGGCCGTAAATGAAAAAGCTGACGTCTTTCATTCGGATTTGGATCACTCAATGATGTTACAACAGAGCTTTTGAAATTGCAGCTGTGCTCGTACCTCCAAGGCATCTATTTATCCCAGTTCATATGGAAAAATGAGCAAAACCATTGTATACCAGCAAAGAATGAAAAATAACGCATGGATTCGCTGGCCAAACAGAATGCTACGAAGAGATTTGCCAGAAAAAAGGAGGAGATCCGGTACACTCGCAATGTTTTCAAAGAGGTTAGAAGCTTTCGTCTCCAGAACAATATCTACTTTGTATGGCTACAAGAAACGACCATTACTCTCGTCGTAATAATTGTCTAGGTATCTTCGATCTCTTCGATAACAAAAGATCCCAATTTCTTTTGAGGGTTTAGCCTAGCCCAATTGGATTTAGTTGCTGCAAGGTGCATCACCAATGATGGCTTAGAATAGGAACGATACATTGGTGGATTTTACTTGTTTCCTGTTTTCGTTTCTTATGGTCGGGAGATAGTTTGATGACGAAGGCTTGGGGACTCCTCATGGCTTCAGATAAACAGAGCAAGCCCCAAGTGCCTCTTATACAAAACTAGCAAGCTTCCTAAAGTACTCATCACTTGTTTTAAAGTGGTCATATAACTAAGATTTCTTTCCAAGCAGAAACAGTTGAACAATTACGGCGCTCAGACTTCCAACATGAAAGGCAGATCCCCGACCGGGCGCGGAAAATGTGGCGGCGCTCTTCCACCATGCCAAACACGAGACTGTGCCACACGGATAATCATGAGAACAAGTTCATGGTAAAACCACAGCCAAAGTTTTTGAATGAGGCCGCGCAACTGATTCACAGAAAGCAACACGAGCAGCACGAACCAGGGGACGAAGTGGAAGGAGTCGTGGAGCAGCAACCACGGGAACGAAGCCACCGATATCGAACTGGCAAAGTTGACGAGGAGGTGTGATGCTCCAGCACAAGAAGGAGCACGGCCGCGAGACAGTGGAGGTGCCCGGTTAGCGACGTGCACCAACAAGAAATGCAGGAGCAGGCTGCAGATGGCGACGCCGGTGGCAACAGGGTGAGTTTCAAAGGGTGAAATCAACTTCCCCTGGTATTTCACTTGGATGAAGTTGACCAGGATAGAGACAATGGAGGTAACATCCATGGCGAGGTGAGGGGTGAAGACAGGGCCATCATTGATGTTTTATTTATGGGGGTGAAGACTATGGGTGTGAAGGCAAAGAAGACTACTAATGCGCTAAGAGCAAAAGTAGAATTTACGAAAAAGTGATTCTTTACTTTTCGCGAATTCTACTTTTGCTCTTAGCGCATTAACGCTAGAAACACGAGACAATGTTGAATGTCTCATGTTTCTTTTCGCAAATTCTACTTTTGCTCTTAGCGCATTAGCGCTAGAAACATGAGACACTGTTGAATGTCTCATTTTTTTTTTTTTGGTAAGGATTGAATGTCTCATGTTTCTTTTCGCAAATTCTACTTTTGCTCTCAGCGCATTGCCTCATGTTTCTTTTCGCAAATTCTACTTTTGCTCTTAGCGCATTACTGAGGGAATCAACCATTGTCTTCTCCCGACCAAAAAAAAAAAACTATTGTCTTCTTTGCTTTCAACAAAAAATGAGAGTAACTCTCATGTTTCTTTGAGCAAAGAAATGGCCTAATTCCAAAAAACATCACCAACTTTAAGTCGACTGATAATTCTGACCCTAACTTTTTTTTATCTATTAAAAAAACATCAACTTTAGGTCGAGTGACAATTTTAGCCCAAATTTTTTTTGTCTTATAAAAAATCATCAATTTTCACTTAAATCCCAAATCTAGCCCTCATGGACTTAGAACCATTGATTATCCAACTTGACTATTCCACCTCAGCAATAAATCCACACGGCTTGCTGACTGGAATTAAAGCACTATTCATTGTCTTTTTCTTTGAGCCACAGCTTGAAAAATAACGGTGAAACTGTTAATCCCTTTCACTTTACCGGCAAGTCAAAAAGATCTCCAGATTGAATCTCTTTGGTCAGACTTCATCGTTTTGTCATAATTTGAAGTTGTAGACCACCGCTCATCGACAGACGCCATTGATGAGATCCGTCAAGCTCACAACCATACATTTTTCCTCAAACAATGGTGACTTCGGACAAAAAGTCAACGGGGGGCCAGATTTGTGATAAGGATGAAAGTTGGTGATTTTTTATGAGACAAAAAAAAAAGTTTGGGCCACAATTGTCACTTGACCTAAAGTTAATGTTTTTTTACGTGACTAAAAAAATTTTGGGCCAAAATTATCACTCGACCTTAAGTTTGTGCTTTTTTTGGGAATTAGCCCCAAAGAAACATGAGAGTGTCAACTATTGTCTTCTTTGCCTTCACACCAATAGAAAAAAGAAGAAAAATTTCAAATAAGAGCATGAAGTGTCAATATTTTCTCAAATAAGAGTCTAAAATCTTGTTTTAAATAAGAGCATAAAGTGAATTTTATTTCAAATAAGGGTTTGAAATGGCTATGTCAATTTAAAAAAAAAGGGGTTTGACTTCCGATCAAGGGCATTTTCATCCTTTATCTTTACTTAATTTTTTTCCTTTTTTCCCTTTTCTCTTTCTTTTTTCCTTTTTCTGGTTTTTTTTTCTTCTTCGCCGATGGCCTGCCACCAGAGAGGGCTAGGCGACGTCGCCCTCGAAATCCATTGGCGAAAGCCGCCCTTGACGGCCATAGGAGAAGCCAGCCCTTGCTAGATTTAGGCAAGGGTCGCCTCACCCACTGCTGGCAAGGGCTTGGAGGCCCTCACCAATGATTGACGAGAATCATCGGGCCCTCGCTAGTAAAGGTGTGCAAAACGAATCGCCTAAATTGGGAACTGCCTTAACTGGACCGAATCGGCTGGTTTAGTCCAATTCCCGGGAGTGTCGATCCGATTCCTGATTCCTAAAAGTGGAACCGGTATCCAAGCAGTCTAGTTCCCCACAAGACCGGACCGACTACATATACTTTTTTTTTATTTCTTTAACAAAAAATATCCGCACCATAGCAGCAACAACGAGTGGCTTTCTCCCTCCCTTCCAAACACATAACATCGACCTCCTCTCTCTTGTTTGCTTTTACTTCTTTATGACCATGGGGGCGGAGTTTGGCTCTTGGCAAAAAAAAGATGGCGTCAACCAGCATCGCCTCATCCTCCTCCGCACTATCGATGCTTGTGGTGGATGGCAAGGCCCCTCGCCAACCTCGGCCCCAAAATAGCCAGACCCTCCTCACCTCCCTCCCCATGCTCTCCACTCGCCCCCTCTCTTCCGTTTCCGCTTATCGTATGACATTCCCTCTTCTCTCTCTCTCTCTCTCTCTCTCTCTCTCTCTCTCTCTACTCTACTCACTGTCACTGGACCGGTTCCCAAAAAAGTGATCAATTCAATTGAATCGGTCTGATCCCCAATCCCCAATTTTGGGAACCGGACAGGGAACTGATCACCATATTCGCTAAAAGAAAAAACAAAGAAATGAGAAAAAACTCAAAGAAAAAATAAAAAATAATAATTTAAATTTAAAATTGTATTTGGGCAAAAATTCCCTTGACTAGTTGGCAACCGACGAGATCAAGTCTTTATTTGAAACTGTCATAGCCACTTCTTTTTTTGTCGAACCACGGCCACTTTAAACTCTTATTTGATGTCACATGATCACTTCAAGTTCTTATTTGGAATTTTTTATAAATAAAAAAAAACATCAATGATGACCCCATCTTCACCCCTCACCACGTGTCCATTGTCTCTATCCCAATCAAGCTTTCCGAATAATTTTTTCTTGGATTTTACTTTAATTCTCCTCCCTCTCTCAGCAGAACGTGAGAGTCGAACGTTCCACACCCCACACCACCCAATTTCAAGGGAATAACCGGGCTTGCAAAAAATAATAAATGAGAGCAAAACACTAAGTCCAAGCCCAAGTGTCTCATTTAAGCCCTTTCTTTGGTCTTGATTCAGTTGACGTCATTGCAAAGAAATGGAAAAATGACATGAATGGTTTATGAACTTTAACTTAATATGCAATATGGTCCGTGAACTTTAATTTTGTTCAATATAGTTTCTAAACTTTAGCCCAATGTATAATGTCGCTCCTGAACTTTTAAATTATTCAATGAGGTCCTTGAACTTTTGGTACATGCTCAATTTAACTCTGGACTATTTGAAAATGTTCAATGTTGTCCCTGAACTTGAACTAATAAAATAATAATATTGAACATTTTTATATAGTTCATAGACTAAATTGAACATGTACAAAAAATTCAAAGATCACATTGAACAAATTAAAAATCCAGGGAATACATTGCACATTGGATAAAGTTTAAGGACTACATTGCACTTTAGATTAAACTCCAGGGATCATTTGTATTATTATTCGAGAGAATTACAAGAGTTCAAAGGAAGAGAGAAAACAGTGTCTGGCCAAGAAGAACAAACAAAACTAGAAAAAAAAAAAAAAGAAAGCACGGTCCAAAGAAACCGAGAAAAAGACTAAGGCTATGTTTGGTAACCGGCCAAATAGTATCTGATTCTATTCTTTTGTTTTTGGGAATAGATTTGGAACAAAATCAAGAAGTAGAAAAAAGTTGCTTCTTGTTTCCCAAAACAAAAAAAGGAATCAAAACAAAAATATTTTTTCTCCTTCCTTGGCCTATGGCCGAGGGCTGGACCCTTGCTCAGGCCGCGAGCCGCAAGGGAGGCTCTCGCCAACCTCTTCCAGCCCTCGTCCTCGTCAGCCCTGGCCTGTGGCTAGTCTCGACCGGAGATCGGCCACAAGCCAAGGAAAGAGAAGAAGAAAAAAGGAAAAAAAATAAGAAATATTAAAAAAAAATTAAAATATTATTCAAAATTTTGAACAATTACTAAATGCATTTCTGTTCTTTTTCTATTCCAAGAATATAAATTTTGGATAATTACCAAACGCTTTCAAATGGTTAGAAATTATGCTCAAGAATAGAATAAAAAAAATCATTTCTAAACAAAAATTATTTTCGAAAATAGAATGGTTACCAAAGATACTCTAAAAGTCCTCCTTGCCAAAAGCGCCTATAATATATACAGCTGACAATGACATGATCCATCAACGTGGACCATGTTGGTAATTTCGACGCAAGGGGAATAATTGATCACTAAGTCCTCCTCAATCCCAATCTCATAGCAATAGGAACAGGAGATGGAAAATGCCAGAGGTACCAAGATTTTTTACTTCTTTAAATAGCCTTGAGAAAAATTGGCCCATCACTTGGGGCTTATTTGGGGGAAATTGGAAAATAAGTAGTTCAATTGTTGAAAGAAGAACGTTAAAGTGCCAAAAGTTGCGTACGTCGCTCACTTTAGCACCATAAGTTTTTTCTGGATCACTTAAGTATCAAATCGGAGAAAAAACGATCATTTAAGTGATAATTCCGGCTAAATTAATTACGTGACCTTTATAATTAAATATTTTTTATATGACTTGGCATATTTTTTAAAAAAACCCAATCCACATGGACATCTAAAACGACATCGCACAATCCGACTGGCATTGAAGTGATCCTTTTTTTTTAACGACCAACATTAAAGCGATCACTTTAAACAAAATTTGGCATTCAAACGATCGCTATTTATAACTTTTAGACAATGTCGTTTATGTGTTATATGCTGACTGGGCCAACTGACAAGCCACGTAAAACTGAGAAATTAATAAAATATGGCAACTTTGGATTTCCGGCAATCTAAGTCGGAATTAGCACTTAAGTGATCGTTTTTTTAAAAAGTGACTCTTAAGTGATCCGGAAAAAAAAACTTTTGGTATTAAAATTAGCGTCGTAAATAACTTTTGGCACTTTTCAATTGTAAGCACTAAAATTTTAAGCGGTGGTAATATCTAGTGCTAAAAATAGAATTAAATAGTTGTTTGACAATAATCGAGAATAAATTACTGAATAACATTACTTACTTCCCAGACATGAACCTGAAGTAATTATTGTTTAAGTTTCGAGATTAAAATTGACATAGATTGCAGTTATGGAAACCACTTAGCAGATGATAGTGAAGAAGATGATATGTGTGTGTGTGAGCTGTACACATTTTCTAAGGGAGGAGGAAAGAACCAAAAGTTGTACACATTTTCTTTTTTGGGTCAGATGTTGTACAGATCACAAGATTTACGATGACCCCCAGGAGGCTATGATCCAAGCACCCAAGATTTCAATCTGGAAGCAAGCCGTCGTCGATCGATTGAAGAGATGCGCGAGCCGAAGCGAGCTCGAGTCCATCTGCGCCTCCATGATCAAGAAAAGCGCGGACCAAGATTGCTTCTTGATGAACCAGTTCATCTCTGCCGCCTCTTCGGCCACGCACCACGCGGCTCTCGCCCTCTCGGCCTTCGACCGCGTGGAGAATCCCAACGCCTTCGTCTACAACGCGATGATCCAATGCCTGGCCCGCCGTTGCTCGCCGGTTCCGGCCCTCAGAGTGCTACAAGTCCATGCTGAGGGACGACGTCCGTCCCACGAGTTACGCCCTCTCGTCGCTGGTCAAGGCTTGCGGCGCGGCGCGGGGTTCGGGGCTGGGGGAGAGCGTTCAAGGTCACGCCTGGAGAAATGGGTTCGGCTCGCACGTGTTCGTGCAGACGGCTCTGATCGATTTGTATGCGAATTTCGGTAGAACTGCGGAGTCGAGGAGGTTGTTCGATGAAATGCCCGAAAGAGACGCTTTCGCATGGACTACGATGGTCTCGGCTTATGCCCGTTCGAGCGACATGAGCGCCGCCAGGGCATTGTTTGAGGAAATGCCTGAAAGAAATGTGGCTTCTTGGAATGCTATGATAGATGGGTACGCCAGATTGGGCGATGTCAAATTGGCCGAGTCGCTGTTTGAACAGATGAGGGTGAGGGATATCATCTCATGGACGACTATGATCATATGCTATTCTCAGAACGGGCGATTCAGAGAAGCACTGACCACGTTTTGAGAGATGAGTGCTCATGGAATTACCCCTGATGAAGTGAGCATTGCTGCTGTAACTTCAGCTTGTGCTAATCTCGGCGCACTAGACGCAGGGAAGGAAATCCATCATTATGCAATGCAGAACCGATTCTGTGTTGACGTTTATATTGGATCCGCGTTGGTCGATATGTACGCCAAGTGCGGGAGCTTAGATAGTTCACTTGTGGTATTTTACAAGTTGCGAGAGAAAAACCTCTTCTGCTGGAACTCTGTTATTGAAGGGCTTGCAATGCATGGTTACGCAGAAAATGCGCTTAAAATGTTCGAGATGATGGAAAGAGAAAAGACAAAACCTAATGGGGCGACATTTGTTAGCATTTTAAGTGCGTGCACTCATGCCGGGCTAGTAGATGAAGGCCGACGGTGGTTTCGTAGCATGACCGATGATTATACCATCACTCCCGGCGTCGAACACTACGGATGCATGGTTGATTTATTGAGCAAAGCCGGATTGCTGGAAGATGCCCTCGAATTGATTCAGAATATGAAAGTCGAACCAAATTCTGTTATTTGGGGAGCACTGCTTGGCGGGTGTAAGCTCCATCGAAATTTGGAGATAGCTCAAGTTGCTGCTAATGCATTTAAGGTTTTGGAGCCAGAAAATAGTGGATACTGTGCTCTTTTAGTTAATATGTACACTGAAGTGAGTCGGTGGGGAGAGGTTGCGAAGATCAGAGCATCCATGAAAGAACAGAGAGTGGAAAAGGAATGTCCTGGGGCTAGTTCGATTGAAATGGAAGGTGAGATTCATCAGTTTGCAGCTTCTGATAAAGATCATCCGGATCCCAGCGAGATTTATTTGTTGCTGGATGAGTTGGATGGACAGCTGAAGCTGTCAGGGAGCAGGGAGGAAATTCAACAATTATTTCTTGTTTAGGGAGCTCTAAGTTTGTATACTAAGAATTTCAGTTATTTCAGGTGCTCAAAGAGCTTTCACTTGACTTGATTATGTTGCAGCTTAATTTTCTTGAACACCCAAGAAAGTCACAGGTAACTCCAGTTGACGTCTCAAACCGTTCCTCAAGCTCAAAGCGAGGAAAATCTCGTGTTTTTACTTGAGAAATACATATTAAATTTGATGGAACGTAAGTTCAGAAGAGATGAGATTGCATGAAAAGAACTGGAGACTGTCGTTCATGTGAAGAATTGAGACTGATTGACGTCCCAAAACATTCCTTAAGGTGCTTCAATGGGGATTTCTTGACGATTTATCATGAAATTTCTATGGCTGAACATTTTTTGCCCTTGATGAGCAGTACAATTTTCTACAGATTTTCTTGGAACCCCAACTGACGGTTGTTCTTTATCTTGCCATGCTGCATATGCAGGCATTGCTGCTCAAATTGTCCTTTATAGACCAAGAAGACCCAGTTTTAGATGAAATGTAAAATCTACCGTATTATTATGTCGGTGACCTTCTGCAATGAGTTCAACGAATCTGCTGTAGACCCCGTTTTTCAGCTAAGTTGCAGATGAATTAAGAAACCAAACTCTTCAATGTTAATTGTTCCAGTGAGACGGATCCTCCGCGGTTGCATTCAATTGCCTGTGAAATTGGCATGATCAATTTTCAGTGTCAACAGAAGTTGCAATACAAAAATAATAGTTATTTGCAGGAATGGCAGACTCTTAATTCTAATGTTATTGCAATGAAGAATTGTTACAAGCTCGAGAAGTAAGCACCTTCCTCTCATCTTCCAAAAATGCCTAACCATGTGGCCTTCTATTTCTGAAGAAACAAACCAAGAAAGATGCAAATTAAAGAATTGGCTAAAAAGACCGGAAGAATTGGTTTCCACAATTGAGTGGACGGTATGGATGAATCTTGTTTTTATTATAATAATGGATCCTACTCTGCCGGTCAAAGCGTCAAGCTGGTTTCGCTATCTTTGCATCTTCTGTATTAGCATGTTTGAAGTTGAAAAGGCCGGAAAGACCTCGTCCCTTGGCTAGTTGCTCAAGCTCTGCGAGTTTTTGCTTGAGAAGTTCCACCTCCTTCTCTAAAGCTTCATCCCTTTGTCTCATTGCCTGCGAGCGGATGACGGTAACCGTTAAAAGTATTGGATATGAACTTGGACAAAACTATATTTTCTAAGCCTGACAAAAGCAATTGAGCAGAGAATTGTCAACTTCTTGAACTGATGACATTTCCAATTGAATTAATCAATTTTTTTGGAACTTTTTGACAGGAAAACACATGTAATTGCTTCAGATGGATTCCAGTCAACTTTTTATGAAAATGATGAAATCATGCAAAACATAATAAACTGGATTTGGTCACTCAAAATATGCAAATATATATAAGATGTGCATCCTAAGCCCCATGCCGCATGAAATAAACTGAAAACAACAGCTACATCAAACTTCCCATGGCAAAATACTAGTCAAATACCATGAACTACCGCTGTCTTCAAGCTGAATAAGCTGAAAGACAATTCATCTCATCTGAAAGCAATTAGCAGGTTCTGCAGCAATTTTATGGCACTTGGGCTCATTCTATTGGATCCTAATCAATCCATCTCAGGTATCCAAGAAGCCAAATCATTGGATTTTCCATCTTTTCGGTATAAGAGAAATATAGCAAGGAAAAACTACGAAGATGAGGCAAGATATACAACTCTGGCATGAGGAAAAATTGGTTTCATTTTTTTTCTAGTTATGCATTAAGCTCGGTACTTGGAAGTACCTATTGAACTCCTGTAAGTAAAGGACACTGAACACACAGTTCCAAATATCCATTGTTTGTGCAATTCAAGCCTTGGGCAGTCCACGAACAAGAAAAACGAGGTATCAGTGTTGAGTGATCGAGCCAAGAGACTGCATGGGCGGCTTGGTTATCACCCAAATTGCACAAAGAGAGAGAGAGAGAGAGAGAGAGAGAGAGAGAGAGAGAGAGAGAGAGGAGGGTAAACTCTAGTTCAGACTTGATTATAAAATAAGATAGAAGAGAAGAGAGGGGATCTATTCTGTACAAATTCGTCATTAGAATATCTGAAAATATTAAGAAGCCTGTTTGGTCAACTAAAGCAACCATGCAATGCAGTAATATGAAAGAAGCAGTAAGGGGTGGCTCCCACAACCGATTCAGCAAATATAACAAATACACGAGCTAATTTCTTCCAAAGAAACTTCAAGAGTTTGATAGGATCATCATAAGTGACCGCTTCATGTTTACAAACCCCACAACAATGAGAAAATAAGAAGCACATTCAACCATAACTACAGAAAGTTTATGGATCTTCAGTTTTACCCAAAACTAACCGCTTAATTTTCAGTTACAGCTGACACACATGATTAATTTTTCAGTTTAAAAGAACATTGGGAGATACAGGGGACAAAGTTCACTGTGGGAATGAAAACCAACATAAGATGGTAAAATATGATTAGGATCATAACAAATTACCTCCAGTTCTTCCCTGCGTTTTTCCTCCTTTCTGGCTTCTGATTTAGCACTTCGTTGTACCTCAAAGATCACAAGAGCTCCAGCAACCTGTCCACAATGGCCATGTAAAAAAAGAGTAAGAAGCGAATCTCTGAATCACTGCTTTAGGATGGAATGAATGTGAAAATCAGCCATGCTCGGTGAAAAAGTGCATAGCAGAATCTGCAAAAGATACATGCTTTTGCAAAATGGCATTTTGCGGGACAAGAAACTTCCTAATGTTGATGTTGAACCTACAACTTGACAACAACTTATTGATGATGGCAAGGATGCTAACAACTCTAGTCATGCATAAAACATTCTAAGTTACAGATATGGCTATCTGAGAACTTAGCCTACCGAAAAGACAAAGAGTTCTCCAATCAGGTCCACTGCAGCCTGTACAGCTTTCTGTTCATTCAAAGGCCGGATCTCCACGTCAGTTGCATGACCATACAACCTTCTTTGTACGTTTGTTGTCATTCGATGATTAGCCTGTATGATCAAGAGATTAATGTCTATCAGTTCCAGATGTAGCCAACCAGAAATTGTATCTTCATAAAATATCAGGGGAAAAAGCATAACTCCTAAAATGTGCCATTTGAAAGAGCTCACGGTAAGATGAGAAGAGGAAGATTGGTGAATCATTATGGGGATGATACAGCTACCATACCAAGAAGTACTTTAAACTTTAAATCAAGGGAAACGGTTGCATGTGATTCACGACAGATGACAGCCACAGCCACTTGAACCACTGTTCCACTGTGAAGAAGCATTGCTATCAAGCTAATAGAGACCCCACATGTCGTCTATCATAAATCAACTAAGGATTATATACCAAGAAATCACCAGATTCAAGCACAAGTCCTCTAAACATGAAGACAAGCTGGAGGATAATTTCCGATTCTAAAACAAAAGGATGGCAAGGGAACAATTGCCGGTGCTGCCATTTCCAAGGAGGAAAAAAAACCACAAACTTTATCCAGGAATAGATCTAGTGTAGCTGATATTTCGCTCCTCTTTAGCATGCACTGTTTTAGAAGTCCAGTGTTACAGAATGCATCAGCACAGCCACTTACTACCAATGAGAATGATCAGATAATAAATAACGGTGAATCCATGATGTAAGCACGTGAACACCGTCATTTCTGGTAAAAAAACAAGAGTAGTTTTTGAAGGCCAAAATGGTGCCACAAGGATTAGCATTTTCCGTTGCACGACACTTCAACATCTTCTCTGCACTAGAAGAGAAAATGCAGCATCTTTCGCAGTTTCAAAATCAAAGCCTAAACAGAAAACTTGGAGATGCAATGCAACAGCCAACCTCGGCAAGTGGAAATACAGGAATTCGCAAACAAGACTCCGCAACACTCTGGTCTAGAGCAGCATAACTTAACATCGACTCTCAAAGACTATTAGAGGAGGATATCCGGGTCGACTGGGAAATTCGAGTTTAGTCGCGAGAAAGCAAAAAGCCCAATCAAGGCCTCAACATGGCGCGGCGCTTAATCCCCTAAATCAGACTAAGCTAAAACTCAAGTCCTCTGAATCCAACCGAACTTCCGTACTGATTGTCCTATGAAGACATCCATTAGCAATGACTAGAATCCTACATTGATCGAAAGAACCCATATCAAGCGCGAAGACCACATTCATTTCTCCCCATTCTCATCAATCAAATCACACCAGCCTCAGCGCATTTCGCCCCAAAAACGCCTAATCAACTCTGCGAGACCCGATCGAGGCGCCTCGAAAGATCATCACTTTCGCCCCGCACTAACAAACGCTCAGCAAACATTGCGAAACGGTCTTTTCCCACACGCGGCGAGAAGTGAGGGGGGATCGGCAAACCTGAGCGAAGCCGACGATGAGCTCCCGGAACCGCGGGTGGAGGGCGGCCTGCTGCTTGAGCCGGCTCGCGACGGGCTTGCTCAGCGTCTTGACGACGAGGGTCCCGAGCTTCAGCAACGGGAGCACCATTCAGCGAATTGGGTCGCCGGAGATTCCTCGGACCGGCGGCGGCTAACGGATCAAGAAAGCGACTTTTCGCGAAGGGTTGGTTGTTCTTGATGGGGCGTGAAGCTAGAGCGCGGAGAGAAATGGGATATATAAAGGGTACACGTGGGAATGTTCGTTGACTGAGCAGCGGAAGGAGTTTCTTGGGGAAGAAGGCTGACGCAGAGAGAGAGAGAGAGACAGAGAGAGAAGAAAGCATGAAGAATACGAAGATGTCGTTCCGACTCAGAGGCCAAAGCGGCGATTATGATTCGATGGAGCTCATTTCCCCCTTTTTCCTCTCTCTTTCCTCTTAATTATGTTGACCATGCTATACGATGTTTCCATTTCGGAATAATCACACGGACAGTACATAAATTTTATCTCAATATTTAATATAATTTCTGAATTTTTAATTTATTCAATATGATCCTTACATTTTTTTGTACATATTCAATGTAATCTCTGAACTTACATTAATGAAAGTACTATACTGAATATTTCCATATAGTTCATGGGCTAAATTAAATATATACCAAAAGTTCAAGGATCACATTACACATTAGGTTAAAGTTCATTAACCGCATTGAATAAATTTAAAGTTGATGGATCACATTGCACATTGAGTTAAAGTTCAGGAACTATTTGTATTATTTTCCCTTTCATTTCTAGTAATACCACAATTAAGTATGATATTAGGATGATTATACTTCATAAATAAATAAATAAAATTTCTACGCTTGTCAACAAAATCCAAAATGAAAAACCCTTGAGAGAGGCTTTTACAAGAGATGTGGACTTTGACGCATTTGAGGGATAGCATTCCACTCGAAATGACGTAGTATTAGCGAGTTCGTGATTATGCTAATTGTACTTGTGTCGTAGCTATATCGATAAGTTTGACGAGATTAACAAACAAGTTATTTTCAAGTCCAACCCCCTAAGCAACGGCAGTGCCGGGACATGGTGATGGGTGTGTCCGACTAAGTGAACTTCAAGTCAGGAACAAACTGTGAGCTGGTGTTACGTGTTTCTGGAGACGTGGATGGTTTAGAAAATAAAACAGCAATTTGATAAATTATGTATGGGAGGGATATGTAGCTTGAGATCTATTGTACAGGGAGAGGATGATAATTGTAGATTTGACATTTTTGAATAAGGGATATGTAGCTTGAAATCTATTTTGAAACATGGGATTTGATCCCAAAATAAAGTATGTGGAGATTATCTAATGCAAGTAGAGAGATAAAAAAAATCTAGATTAGAACTTGAGGTCAAACCCTCATTTCCACCAAATGGTTTATGCACATGGATCATCATGGAGTTCCATGTAATTAATTGCTGATAATTAGCATTATTGGAGAAGATTAGTAGTTCATAATTGAAGATGTTCAAGCAAATTCTCTTACAACTCTCTCTCTCTCCGCACTCCGAAGTTGTCGATGTAAAGTGTTATTAGAAGGGTTTTCTCGTGCTAATTCTATGCATTTGTTAGGAAATTCTCCTTATGCATTCGTTGTATATCGAAAATGCGTATGATCGAAGTTACCTCAGAAAACGTCCCTAGACCCATGTTATAAATATATAGTCATTATAAATCCCTTTGCCTAATCCCAACAGAAGTTGACTTATGTTATTTCCTTTTTTCTATTTTGCTATATCTGTCAAAATAGGTCATAAATGTTGTAAAATATTGCGTTGCAAGAATATAATAGAGAAAATAGGGAGAGATTAAGTAGAGAAAATAGATAAACACAAAAAATGGTAGAGAAAGTCAAGGGAGAAATTTTATTTTCACTGTATATTTTCTTCTTTCATTCTTTTCTTCTGTTCTAATTTCTTACACAATGACCAAAATTAAGCTCCTATTTATAAGAAAATAAGGATGCACATATCATTAATGTCAATGTATTGAATATATACATTGAATAAGGAGATGGACATTCATTGGAGATGTACGTAGGTTATGAATGTGCCATAATAGGTACATTGAATATTCATTCATGTACGTAGGTTACGAATGTATCATAATAGGTACATTGAATATAATGAATATTCATTCATGTATTTCATAACACTCCCCCTTGAATATTCATTGTATTCATGAATGTGCATTGAATGATACTGCCTCATTAAAAACCTTAAGTCGAAAAAACCCAGTGGGACAAAAACTGGACAAAAGGAAAAAAGAGTACAAGGCACAAATTTAATGATCTCTCCCTTTTATGGATGCATTAATTGCCTCATTAAAAACCTTAAGCCGGAAAAACTCAATGGGACAAAAACCGGACAAAAGGGAAAAAGAGTGCAATGCATAGTTCATAATATCTCCCCCTCAATTTAAGCTATATAGCCGTTGCTGGGGCTAGTCAATCTTGCATCTTATGAACTCGCCGCATACCAATGCCATATACTAATTTCTCAAAAGTTGACATTGGCAATGATTTGGTAAAAAGATCTGCAAGATTATCTATGGATTGAATCTGCTTAACATCAATTTGTCGACTTTCTTGGAGTTCATGAGTATAGAAAAATTTTGGCGAGATATGCTTGGTCCTATCATCTTTGATATATCCTACCCTAACTTGTGCAACACAAGCAGCATTATCTTCATAAATTATAGTGGGAGAATTTGTAACCGGTGTTAAACAACAAGAATTGTGAATATGTGTTATAATGGATCTTAACCAAATACACTCTCTTCCAGCTTCATATAAAGCAATAATCTCAGAGTTGTTAGAAGATGTAGCTACTAGCGATTGCTTTATAGAACGCCAAGAAATGGCGGTGCCGTTAAAACAAAATAAATAACCGATTTGAGAGCGAGCTTTATGTGAATCAGATCTATATCCAGCATCAGCATATCCAACTAAACCAAAGGTAGTAGAATCCTTGAAATAATATAATCCCAAACATATGGTTCCTCGAAGATAACGAAAAATATGTTTAATTCCATTTCAGTGTCTCCAAGTTGGCTCAGAACTAAAATGTGCCAATAAATTTACCGCAAAAGTAATGTCTGGTCTCGTACATTGTGCCAAGTACATCAAAGCCCCAATTGCATTGAGATATGGTACTTCAGGACCAAGTATCTCTTCATCAAATTCTCTAGGACGAAACTGATCCTTTTGGGGATCTAGAGACCTTACAACCATAGGAGTGCTCAATGAGTGAGCCTTGTCCATGTTGAAGCGTTTAAGTAATCTTTCAATGTATGCTGATTGATGGACGATTATTCCATTTGCTTTATGCTCAAGCCCTAGACCAAGACAAAGTTTGGTTTTACCCAAATCTTTAACTTCAAATTCCTTTTTCAAATACTCAGCAGTTTTAGCTAACTCTTCTGGAGTTCCAATTAAATTTATATCGTCGACATAAACTGCTACAATAGCAAATCTGGTTTCTGATTTCTTAATAAACATGCATGGGCAGATAAGATTATTCTTGTACCTTTCCTTAATTAGGTATTCACTTAGGCGTTGATACCACATGCGACCGGATTGCTTTAACCCGTACAAAGATCTTTATAATTTTATTGAGAATAAGTTGCGGGGAGTGCATGCATTAGGCATTTTGAATCCCTCGGGAATTTTCATATAAATATTCGAGTCTAATGAGCCATATAGATATGCCATCACAACGTCCATAAGATGCATTTTCAATCTTTCAAAGAGTACTAAGCTAATGAGAAAACGAAATCTAATCATATCCATCACAGGTGAATATGTCTCATCATAATCAATCCCAGGTCTCTGGGAGAATCCTTGGGTAACGAGTCGGGCTTTATACCTGACAACCTCGTTTTTCTCATTTCATTTCCGGACAAATACCCATTTATATCCAACGGGCTTTACATTATCGGGGATGCGAGTTATGGGTCCAAAAACCTCTCGTTTGGTTAGGGAAGCTAATTCAGCCTTAATTGCTTCCTCCTATTTAGACCAATCATGCCTTTGACGACATTCGATAATAGATTGCGGCTCACAATCATCATTCATAATTTTATGAGCAACTGAGAATGCAAAAGCATCATCAATGATGATTTTATTCCGATCCCAAATCTCATTACAATATATAATGGGATTCTCAGTATTCCCAGGGTTGGTGATCTTTTCATGGGTTTGTGCCTCTTCAGGGGCAATAAGCTCTTTGGGAGGAAGCACAAAACTAGGCTCCTCTAGAGCAGATTCCTGATTCTTTCCCCTTCGTTTTCGAGGAACAGTGTGTTTTGATCCTATCGGTCTACCGCGTTTCAAGTGTGGGGGATTTTGATCCATTTTAGCTTGTCCTTCGGGAACAGCTATCCTAACTGGAGCATTTGCAGCTGGAATATGAGACTTCGTTACCTTAGTAGCATCATTAAATGCGTCAGGAAGTCTATTGGCTATAGCCTGTAAATGGATTATGCGCTGCACTTTGTTTTCACACTCAGGAATTCTTGGGTCTAATTGAGATAAATTTTTCTCATTCCAGGAAAAAACCTTAACTGGTTTTTGCTTCGCAGCCATGTCAGTTTTACGTGTCCCAATCGATGAAAACATATTCTCATTGAAATGACAATCTGCGAATCTGGCAGTAAAAGATCACCAGTAGTCGGTTCCAAGAACCTAATGATGGATGGTGAATTAAACCCAACATAAATGCCCAAACGACGTTAGGGACCCATTTTCGTTCTTTTTGGTGGTGCTACAGGCACCTGAACTGCGCAACCAAAGGTGCGTAAATGTGAAATATTAGGTTCATAACCAAGAACCATTTGAAGGGGAGATTGTAAGAGACTAGCAGTGGGGTGCAATCTTATTAGGGCTGCCGCATGCAAAACTGCATGACCCCATGTTGTATCGTTGAGATTCGTTCTCAATAACAGAGTGTGGGCAATGATTTGGATATGTTTAATCAAGGATTCTGTCAATCCATTTTGAGTATGAACATATGCGACCGGGTGCTCAATCTCGATTCCGAGTGAAGCACAATACGTATCAAAACTCTTTGATGTAAATTCACCAGCATTATCCATCCTTATGCTTTTAATTGGATAATCAAGAAATTGTGCCCAGAGCATTATAATCTACACAAGTAAACGTGCAAATGTGACATTGCACGTAGATAATAGGCAAACATGGGACCATCTACAGGATGCGTCCACTAGTACCATAAAATATCGAAATGGTCCACTTGGTGATTATATTGGTCCACAAATATCACTCTGAATTCTTTGCAGGAATAAAGGGGATTCAAGATCAACCTTTGTTATAGAAGGTTTGATAATGAGTTTTCCTTGTGAACAAGCCTCACAAATATAATCTTTGGACAACAATACCTTTGTATCCTTTAAAGGGTGCCCTTTTGTATTCTGGATTATTGTACGCATCATTGAAGCGCCAGGGTGACCGAGACAATCATGCCATTATCCAAACTGATTAGGGTTTACTAATCTCCAGGATATGGTGGAATAGGTTTCAACGGCCTTAATCATGACACAATACAAACCCATAAAAGAAACTTCTAGCTTCTCATGGATGGTCTTTAGGCCCATCTTATAAAAGGTAATGCCAATATATTCTTTATTTTGCTCATAAATAGTCTCAATATGGTACCCATTACGGCGTACATCTTTGAAGCTAAGCAGATTCCTTTTTGATCTACTGCTTAGAAATGCATTCTCAATATGCAGGATGGTGCCTTTTGGCAAAACAATTGTGGCATTCCCGAAAGCATCAATAATCGGAATAGGACCAGATATTGTATGGACATGTGTCTTACGCAATATCATACTCGAGAAAAAGTGTCTACTACGAAATATGGTATGTGTTGATGCACTATCAAGCAAACAAACATCTTCCTTTTTCTCGGTGTTTTCCATTTGCATTTATGTTGACAATTTCAGGTGTCAAGTATCATAAAATTTTCATATTAGTTATAGGGTCAAATAAAATTTCAAAATAATAAATATTATATCAGATTCATAAGCATTTCATTACATAACCATATTAAGAACAATAAAAGGTAATACATTTAAAGAAAAGCAACTAGAAAAGAAATTATTAGAATCATAAAATTCGTAGTCTAAGATGTCATCCACCAATCTGATGCTCATCAAAGTAATCAGAGGTCCTCAAAGAAATCAGAGACATCCAGGGATGCATTTGCTACTTCAGGAGCAAGAGGAGTCCCACCAACAGAGTTATTGTTGGCTTCAACAGTGGTTATGGCAGCAGGATTAATTTCAATGGCGTGAGATTCACCACGCTTGCCTATATTTTTTAAAGATGTCTGGTATAGATCAACAAAGTGCTTTAGCGTACGATAAGTACGTGACCAGTGCCCAGTCATGCCACAACGATGGCAAATACTTTCATTAGTCACCTTCTTTTGCTTCTTTTCTTTGTCATGATTCGGGCCAAAATTAGATTTCCTTGGGCGGTTAAATTTCTTGCCACCCCTTCGAGGATTATGTTTTTGCCTGCGCTTATAGCCCTTAAAATGGCCAGTATTTTTCTCAGAGTTAGCATGTGCTTCAGGCAATGCTTTTGACCCAGCGGGTCTAAGATCATGATTTTTGAGCAGCAATTCATTAGTTTGTTCAGCAGTGAGGAGCACAGAAATTAATTCAAAGTATGTGACAAATTGACGCTGTCGGTATTGCTGTTGCAATACAATATTCGAAGCATGGAAGGTGGAGAAAGTTTTCTCTAACAGTTTCGCATCAGTGAGCTTGATACCGCATAACTCAAGCCGAGAAACAATATCAAATAAAGCGGAGTTATAGCAGACACTGATTTAAAATCTTGCAGTCTGAGATTTTGACAGTCATACTGTGCTTGAGGGAGGATAACAGTCTTGGTATGATCATACTTATCCTTCAACCTCTCCCATAGGATTTGAGGGTCTCGAACAGATAAATATTGAGTCTGCAGGCTCTCATACAAATGACGACGAATAAAAATCAGTGCATTTGAGGTTTCGTCTTCTGTAATTGCATTAGCGAGATCTTGCCCTTGGAGGTGCATTTCCATGTCAAGGCACCAGGATAGATAATTATTTCCACTCACTTCAAGGATGTGGAATTTGGGCTTTTCAATATTTGCCATAATTTTTGCAAAACAAATGAATCCTTAAATTAATTAGAAGGATTTCCAAATATCCACCACCACTTCAGGAGCAAAAGGATACTTTTAAATTGGAAATTGGCTTTAGGCCAAGAAAAAAAAAATGAAGAATTGATAGGAGAAGATGAAGTATAAGTTGATTAATGAAAACAAAGAGAACACTTACCTTGCAAAAATTATTTACTCAATTGGTAGATCTTCGTGCTGATAACGTATTGTAAAATATTGCGTTTCAAGAATATAATAGAGAAAATAGAGAGAGATTAAGTAGAGAAAGTAGATAAACACCAAAGATGGTAGAGAAAGTCAGATGAAAAATTTTATTTTCACTATATATTTTCTTCTTTCATTCTTTTCTTCTGTTCTAATTTCTTACATAATGACCAAAATTAAGCTCCTACTTATAAGAAAACAAGGATGCACATATCATTAATATCAATGTATTAAATATATATATTGAATAGGGAGATGGGCATTCATTGGAGATGTACGTAGGTTACGAATGTGCCATAATAGGTATATTGAATATTCATTCATGTACATAGGTTACGATTGTGCCATAATAGGTACATTGAATATAATGAATATTCATTCATGTATTTCATAACAATAAATTCATTTCTTAATCCATATATTAGTAAATATATCATAAATGGGTTAGTTATATTTAGTAAATGGGTCATAAATAAGTATAAGTATAATATGGGTGTTAAGTGGGTTATAAATGAATTTTCAACTTATTTAAACTTAACTCATCTCTTTCACCCTCACTCAATCTCACGCTCACTCACTTCGCACTCTCATATCAATTTAGGTGTGAGTTTTCGTAAATTTAATTAAATATAGAAGTATTTTAGTAATATGGATCAAGTCGGGTATGCGTCAGGTATGAGTTAAGAAAATTGCATTGCGCATAAATGGGTCATAAACGGTTAATGGTTCAATTTGGATCGGACTATTTGTGACTCGACCCAAACCCGACCTGACTCGACCCACCCATTTGAAAGGTTTATATTTTGCTTGACCGACAATATAGGAAACCATCGACTTGGACTATACCAAACAGGAAATATGACTTGCATGGCACACAGCCGCGAACGTTCACATATATTCAATTTATCTTGAGTCTGGTTTCATTCACGTGCTTAAATTCGAAACATATTTTAACAAAAGTCAAATATGTCGTGCAAAGAAACAACTTGTTTATGGTAGTTAACATTTTTTTTTTTTTTCATACTCTAACTCTCAATTCACTCTCAAACTTTTACCCTGTTTTTTGTAGGTGTGGGAGTCGAAACTCCCATCTGAAACTACACATTCCTACCCTTAACCCCCTCCGAGGAGGTGGAGAGTTCAATTCCCCACCTTCCCTTTCCAAGTAAAAAAGACGGCCACTGAGGCAAACTCCAGTGATTAGTAATTAATATTTGGCCGGAGGAAAAAACAACAGTGATGCAACCCCAAGCTCTTCACAAAGCTTTGCACGTTTCTCATGCATTAAATGTGCCTATAATTTAACTTTCAGCTTAATTTAAAGAAGGATTTGTCATCACTTCCCCCCACCTAATCCAAGTCTCATCCACGGCCTCAAGCATGTGGCGTTGGGTTTCTTCCTCTCTAGCTCTCACCCCTTGCACATCCATATAAAGTTGAACCACACAATCGAGTTAAAAAAAATGGACGTGCATATATGCATTGTGGGCCTTGTTTTTCTCCAACCTTGATAATAAAAAATTTTCCTCCAATCATCTTGTTAATTGGTGGGTAACAATTATTGACGTTATTCATGTTTATATTAACTTAATTTTTCGTTTGGATGTAATAAAAAAAAAGTATATAAATGATGTTCATAATTTGAAACCACAAATCAAAAGGGAAAATGATACAAACAATCCCTGAACTTTGACTCAATACGCAATTTGATCCCTGAACTTTTAATTTGTTCAATATAGTCCCTAAACTTTAACCCAATGTTCAATTTGGTCCCTGAACTTTTGATTTGTTCAATGTGGTCCCTGAACTTTTAATATGTGTTCAATTTAGTCCCTGAACTATTTAAAAATGTTCAATGCAGTCCTTCCATTAATTCAAGTGCAGGGACTATATTGAACATTTTATATAGTTCAGAGACTAAAATGAACACATATTAAAAGTTCAGGGACCACATTGAACAAATCAAAAGTTCAGGGACCAAATTGAACATTATTTTAAAGTTCAGGGACTACATTGAATAAATTAAAAGTTCAGGGATCAAATTGCATATTGAGTTAAAGTTCAAGGACTATTTGTGTCATTATCTCCAAATCAAAAAGGTGATTGGTAGAAGTTTTTTTTCAATTAAGGCTAAAGATAATATAGTTCAGTGGGTATCCAAGCTATTCATTTACAAGGGATCATCCATCGAGATTTCATATGTTTGTTCATTTTGTATAGAGTATTACAGTAAGGGGAAGTTGCTGAGTTCTAATCTAGATTTCTTTGTTGATCTCTCTACTCGCAATAAATAATCTCCCCACATTTTATTCTTGGATCTAATCCCATGTTTCAATTTTAAGAGCGAATTTGAAGTGATGAATGACAGATCATTTGCACCCATGAATTTACTGTGAAATGTATAAAAAAAAAAAGGAAACCTGAAATCTAAACCGAACCAAGCTATCAAACTACCCGAATCCGTTTACGTATTACCCGAACCAAATGAGACCTGAACCAAAAAGAACTAAATTTTCGATTCGAGTTGCGTATTTTTGACGCCCTTACCTCCCACCCTGTTGCAGCTTCAACAATAGTCAACTCCGCTCTCCGTTAAGGGTGGGCAACGGGGTCCAGTTTGACCTGAGGACCAGACCCGTTGTATAGAGATTTGTTTGCCCCAAATTTTAAGGAACCGGGGCAAAATTCAAGGTGTTCTTAAAGAAGCATAACTCTAATTCCTCAAATTGGAGCGAAATCATCTTATCAAAATCCCCCTATCAAATCTGGGCTGAGAAGATCACGGTTGGGAAATGTTCAAAACTTGTCCATGATGCCATGTCACCGCAAGGCCTCCTCTCCCTCCTCCAACCAAGCTCGAAGGACCGTTTCCTTCTTCACCCATTCCTCGGGTTTCGACGACCTCAGCTGTGGCGAAGGAGAACAGAAGACTTGCGTTTGCTCAGTTTTCTCCTCAACGCACGCATACACAAACGCAGGAACATTGAGATTTTTTTGTTTTGCCCTTTTGCTAATGGGAAAATAACACAAATAGTCCCTGAACTTTGACCCAATGTGCAATTTGGTCCCTGAACTTTTAATTTGTTCAATGTAGTCCCTGAACTTTAACCTAATGTTCAATTTGGTCCTTGAACTTTTGATTTTTTCAATGTGGTCCCTGAACTTTTAATATGTGTTCAATTTAGTCCTTGAACTATTTGAAAATGTTCAACATAGTCCTTCCATTAATTCAAGTGCAGGGACTATATTGAACATTTTCATATAGTTCAGGGACTAAATTGAACACATATTAAAATTTCAAGGACCATATTGAACAAATTGAAAGTTTAGGGACTAAAATGAACATTATGTTAAAGTTCAGGGACTACATTGAACAAATTAAAAGTTCAAGGATCAAATTGCACATTGGGTCAAAGTTCAGGGACTATTTGTGTCATTATCCCTTTGCTAATCACTCATGCATACACGAAACTGACTTTATCTAAGGGATAATGACACAAATAGTTTCTGAACTTTGATTCAATGTACAATTTGATCCCTAAACTTTTAATTTGTTCAATATAGTCCATAAACTTTAATCCAATATTCAATGTGGTCCCTGAATTTATGCAGTAATCCCTAGGGACTATATTGCACATTTTTATATAATTCATGGACTAAATTGAACATGTATCAAAAATTCAGGGATCACATTGAATAAATTAAAAGTTCATGGACCACATTGAATATTAGATTAAAGTTCAGGGACTACATTGAACAAATTAAAAATTTAGGAATCGAATTGCATATTGAGCAAAAGTTCAAAGACTGTTTGTGTCATTTTCTCTTTATCCAAAACAACCCTTCAACACGTAATATTTCTTCTCTTCCAAAACAAAGCCCAAATCCACCTCCTAATTTCTTTGACTTCGCAACCCCTTTAATTCCTTCGTATCTAACTCCATTAGAAAAGGATATACTGATAAGTTTCGTGACAAATTGGAGCTCTCTAAATAAAGACAATCTGAACATTAATTTATCTGTGTTTTCCCTCAGTCGAAAAAAGGGCAATAAAAGATAAATCGATTTTTATTTGGGGCATTTCTTTGTCAATTCAATTTAAAAGGCGTGTATTAAGCTATTTTGATTGTGGCATTAGCGCCACCCTTTCGGTATTTTCCCTTTAAAACCGAAAAAAGAAAAAAACCTTTTTTCTTAAAAAAATTATTTCACCGCACCGAGTCCCGTGCCCCTTCATCCGCGATCCGGGTGCTAATGCCAAAGCGAACCACGTCCGTCGATCTCCCGCCCCCTCCCTTCCTCACGGACGCTCGTGATCAAACCCCTCGCGACAAGGGTGCCCCCGAAAGCCCAGCCTCCGCGGCCACGTCACCGATCCTCACCCAAGAACGATCCGAACCGTCCAAACAAAGCGGATTCGGACGGTCGATATCTTCCCTCGCTCACCGCGCGAACTCAAGCAATCCCCCCGATTTAAACCGCCTCGCTCCCTCCTTTCGTTTCCCATCACCTTCTTCAGCCTCTAGATCTCTCCGCAACAAGAGCAAGAAACCCTAAACACCATCTTCGTTGTCAGCTCCATCTTCGTCTTCGATGGCGCGAACGAAGCAGACGGCGCGCAAGTCCACCGGCGGCAAGGCCCCGAGGAAGCAGCTGGCCACCAAGGCGGCGCGCAAGTCGGCCCCGGCGACCGGCGGCGTGAAGAAGCCCCACCGGTTCCGCCCCGGCACGGTGGCGCTCCGGGAGATCAGGAAGTACCAGAAGAGCACGGAGCTGCTGATCCGGAAGCTGCCGTTCCAGCGGCTGGTCCGCGAGATCGCGCAGGACTTCAAGACGGACCTCCGGTTCCAGAGCAGCGCCGTCGCGGCGCTGCAGGAGGCGGCGGAGGCGTACCTGGTGGGGCTCTTCGAGGACACCAACCTGTGCGCGATCCACGCGAAGCGGGTCACCATCATGCCCAAGGACATCCAGCTCGCGCGGAGGATCAGGGGCGAGAGGGCCTGATTCTTTGTGCCCCATGTACATGTGCTCGAGTCAGCAATGATTGTGATGAAAGCTGTGCTTTTTCTAGGAGGTATCGATGTGAAATCGCGTTTGATGTGTTGGGTTTAGCTGCAAAATTACAATGTATGCCGTTTCTTTTGAATTAGAAGCACCTCGAAGTCTGAATCCATGTCTCTCTCTCTCTCTCTCTCTCTGATTTGATCTTTGGGAGCTTATATGATGATATAGGCATTGATGGCAGATTGCGAGAAGGGCAATAGCACGGTTGTTCAAGAGCGTAAGAGCCCACTTTGTTTTCCATGTTCAGTTAATCTCCACGCTGAATTGTAAAACAGATGGTTTGATTTGAATTCCTGGAATTTAAGGGGCGTGGGGACGAAGAGACTGTCAAAGATATCAATTTTTTTTTTTAATCTAGTAGCGACCCACTTGATGGAGCGGTATGCAAATCATCCTGCCATCATGAGCCCTCTTCATTCAGAAATTGATGATTCTAGTCGAAACCATTCGGTACGTGTACTATCATAGTCGAATCTCGAATGGTTGTTGAGCCAGAAGAAAAGTTACGAGCCATCGGCTTCGAAACCAGTGATCCGACCCACGATCCTATTGCTAGATTACTTGCCCTCGCTTTACAACGCCGGAGGAGATTTATCTATATGATCTGCCGTCATCTCGGTCCCGAGCTTTTAGCAATTTTCGGTCTGCGTTGGGCACCATGTGGCTGGCTGCTGATACGCCATTGCAACATTAGCTGCTTTATGAGCCCACATGCTAGTGCGTGTCGAACTAATTGCGCTTCTCTAGAATCATCTTTTGGAGACGTGAACTCGTTTCAGTCCCATTATCCCAAGTCAATGATCCTTTAAGTATATTCCAAGCATATAAGCACACACTTTTCCTTTATTAATTAGCTCCTTAAGGTTTGGAAAACCCCAACATACAATTCTCTACGTATGGGAACTTAAGGAGCAGAGGGGAAAAAACATGATCTTCCACAAGAGAGATCTGGATCTGGTTTTGGTTCCAGGCGGGCTAGCAATCATGTTCGCATACCATCTTTTCTATCTTTATAGATATCGACATGCCCCCGAAACAACGGTCATGGGCGTTGAGAATGTGGACAAGAGAGCTTGGGTTGAAGGAATCAGTAAGGTAGTTTTAAGATCTCGTGGTTGCTCTCAATCCCTCATCTCTCTTCTTGCATCTTTGCTTAGAATATCAAACATTCCAATTCATGATTCGTATGTCGATTTGACGGTCATGTGACAAACTGACAAAGTGATCTCTGAATGTGTGATCAGTTGACACTCGACAAGAGAACTTTCGCTACGAACGTGATTGCATCGAGTGTGACAGCTGCAACCTTCCTAGCCTCGGTCTGCCTCACTCTCAGCTCTCTACTCGGGGCATGGATTGCAAACTCCACCGTCGACAACCTGTTCCGGCAACTTGGGGGGCTCGGGGATGCGGACCCATCGACCACGGCCATCAAGTACATGAGTCTCTTGGCCTGCTTTGTCCTGGCCTTCTCATTCTTCCTCCAGTCAGCCAGGCACTTCATCCACGCAAACTATCTCATCACCACACAAGAAGAAAGCATCAGCAACGAGGATGTGAAGGTGGTCATCATAAGGGGCGGTGAGTTTTGGTCACTTGGGCTTAGGGTAATCTATTTTGGTCTTGCTTTCCTCCTTTGGTTCTTTGGTCCAGTGCCCATGCTTGCCTCGTCCACCATTTTAGTGATGATTCTGTATCACCATGACATCCGTTCAATCCCTTTGGCGAGACCCCGCCAACCAAAAGCCAGATTAGGAGCTCAGTAGCTGGTCAACCCTTTCTTACCCCCACCTTGTTGGCATGTGCAAGATCCGCAATGCGAGGGAAGTGAGTTTTGGTGGAGGTTTTACTCCTTAGCTGCGTTGAGAATCTTCCTTCTTTTCGAGCAGATTGAACGGCCGTTTGCATTTTGCATTGTAAGAAAGGCTTTTTGGCCCATCAGGGTACACAGAGCAAAAAGGCTTCGAATATCCTTAGCTATGCGCCTCTTCTTGTTCTCGTAGGCTTGACAGAATTACCGTCATTGATGTTGGGCTTCAGCTTCGATCCTACCATGCGCCTAAGAGTTGGTCCTTGGACACGTGATTTTCAACATAGGCCGCATTGCATCAAAAACGACATGTTTCCCAAATTTATAAAGTTTGAAATCTTTGAGTATTGGTGGATGCACCCGAAAGTATTGTGTGCATCTAATACTTCTCAACGTGTATATCAATAAGATTAAAGCTAGATAAGAATGCGTCGGGAATGCATTAGACTAAGCCTGATGCTATAATACATGAAAATCCACGAGATAGTAGGTGATAATATAAAGAGGGCCGGAGTCGAGCTCTAATAAGACATTAAAAGATTTTTAACCTGAATGGTGTGTGTGGAATAACGATTGTTTCTCACTTTTTGCCTTTTCTCAATCCCGTAACTCACTCATTTTGACCTTTGTTAAGGGAAAAATGCACTAATAGTCCTCAATTTTTGCCTGACATAAAATCAAGTCTTAAATGTTTTTGCCGTCGATGCAATCAAGTCATTCCGATGATTGTTTAACCAATTATACTGATGTGGCATGCATGAAATTAGATGTACCATTTTTAAGTTCTCTCAAAATAAGTGGCGCTAATGTGACACCACGTCAGAAAGTAGGCCAAATATAACATAATGAAAACAAAAAAAAAGCCAGTAAAAAATTGCAGAAAAACAAAAAAAAAAGCCAAAAATCAAAATAAGAAAGAACAAAATAAGATAATTTTTCTTTTTTGAAAATTTTCAGATTTCTTGTTTCCTTATTTGAAAATTTAGGTTTTATGGTTTTTCCTTTTTTGAAAAGGTCAACCACGGACGTGGCGCCACATCAGCGTCACTTTTATTCACAAAATAAAAAAAATAAAAAGTCAGATGTTGACATGCCACGTCTGTGAAAATTGGTTAAGTGATCGTTGGCATGACTTGAATGCACTGTGTATGCTTGACTTTGTTGCACATTGGGCAAAATGTTTAGATTTATTGATGCAATTGTCACTTTAAAATAAAAAAGCCAAGTGATTTTTTATAGTTTTGCGAATATATATAATATATTAATTTTTGACGATATTGTAAAAAAGTACCATTAACTTCTAAAAATAAAAAAAACCAATACCCTGTTAAGTTGTCACGCTAGCACAACACATATATGGTTAGAGAAAACTGCAATTTCCATTTTAAACATTTACATATTTGAATTCAATTTTCGACATTTCAATTGAATCAATATAATCACAATCGTTTGAGTGAAAAAGCAACCCAAGTCCAAACCGGTTAAATCCCACTTGAAATTGCAGACACAACAATTCAATTGCAGTCGGCCGTCTTGCATGTAACGGCCGGCGATCTGACTTGAACAACTTAATTCGAAAAATGCTGCAGTTTCCCCTATTAACAAAAAAAAAACTATTGAAGGAGATAATTATAAAAAAGAAATGGGTATGCTCTTGTCACGAGACATTTCAAAAGGCTACGACCCCCTAAAATACGCAGTCACCAAAGAAAACGGTCCCTTCAAAACCAAAAACCCAAGCGATTTTTTTTCATAATTTTGAGAATATATATAATATATATAAATTTCTGACGAAAAGGGTCCTTTTTTGGGGGGTATAAGAAAAGGGTCCTTTCACTGCACTGCGTTTAATTATTTTCTATTTTTGGGGTTTTAAAAACTTTAAAAAATCACAGTTTTGGCTGTTGTGAGCCGTACGATCAAGCGACGCAACCACATAGGCAAACCGACAGCCTCTGGTTGAGACAACGACCCATCTAGTTCTTTTTGGCAAGTCTCGAGTGGGACGTACTCACCACACATCCCTCGCCACGTGTCCTCCTTGTCTTGGGCTAAAAAAAAAGCGTGCAAGATATTTGTAAGGGTATCTGGCAAATAAAAACTTTCTATCCGATGTATTAATTATATATAGGGTTAATATCACGAAAAATTTTAAATTTATATATTTATGATAAATTTATCCTAAATTAATTTTTCGACTATCAAAAATTTTAAATCTGTATACATGTGATAAATTTATCACAAATTAATATTTTAACTATAAAAAACCTTAAACCGGTACATTTGTGATAAATTTACCCTTAGTTAATTTCCGTTTATATTGGATTAATATCACAAAAAATTACAAACAAGTACCCTTATGAATGGAGGGTAAAACTCAAAATCGGTATATCCGTCAACTGCCACGTGTCTTTAACAAAGCAATTTCATAGTAAAATTTAACGGAAACTAATGGAGAGTAAATTTGTCATAAATGTATTAGTTTGAAATTTTTTGTGGTCAAAAAGTTAGTTTTTGGTAAATTTATTACAGGTGTACCAATTTGGGATTTTTCGTGGTATTAATCCTTGTACATAATACAAATATAATAATTTTTAAAAAATCATTTATTTGAATGGTTGGGCACTTAATAATGAAGTTCAAGGAAATATGCTCAACTTTCCAAAAGATATAATGTGGGATGCGGATAATTAATTTATTGGAATTTTTACCCAACCTTCTTCACTCGCCATTTTCAATTTTTGGGAGTTGAAAAGGATGCTACTGCCTTGATAATACCATGTAATTGATACACTAAGGAACGCCGATTTATCATAGTGCAAGTTCCTTTCTCGTTGACTGAATATGCCATTCATGCAACGCAAACTCCATCCAACTTGTACTTTCAATTGATATTGACCAGACCTTTAAAACGGGCGGATCGGATT
Organism: Syzygium malaccense; assembly: GCA_031216405.1. Lineage (NCBI taxonomy): Eukaryota > Viridiplantae > Streptophyta > Magnoliopsida > Myrtales > Myrtaceae > Syzygium > Syzygium malaccense. The sequence goes on along the minus strand of CM062256.1, from coordinate 7,026,524 downwards.
GAAAATAATCTGATCCAAATTGACCCGTTTAGTCCATTTTGACCTATTTTCACATAATATAAATTTAGTGACCCATATTAAGATTCGTCAAAATAGGTGGGTTTGGTTGAAAGTGGTTCGCCCCAAATTGATCAATTGAACCAAGTTTGACCCATTTCCATGCAATACAAATCTAGTGACCCATATCAGACTCGGCCATACCCAAATCATACCCAACCCGACCCATATTACTAAAACGCTTCTATATTTAATCTAATTGAGGAACAAACTAAGGTAAGAGCATGGAATGAGTGAGGATTAGATCAAGCGAGGGCCAAAGAGACCGAAGAGAGAGTCATTGAGATGGATTGGGTCTAAGTAAGTTATAAACCTATTTAACACCCATATTATAGTAGGTTTTATCCTTCTAAGTCCACTTATAACCCATCTATTAAATATAACTTAACCAATACAATAATTCGGCCCATCAAATAATAGTCCAAGAAATGGATTTTTGACCCATTATGACAAGTCTAATATTGACTGAACACAATGAGTTCATAATTTCGAGAAATTTTTTTATGCGTTTCTAAATACAAAATATATTTACGTAGTTTATCAGAATCATATGCAAAATTTTGGCCTCTCATATTCATCCGGAACACAGTCCGACTCCGAAAAACTTATTTAGTTGGTCTATAGAGTTAAGCTTATCTAGTAGCGCTTGAACGCTTATATTTCTCTAATGGGTTTAGATATAGCTATAGTTAGAAAAATAAATCAAATTATATTATAAAACAACAGAAACGATGAGGAGCATAACTTACAACATACCTCAATGAATGTAATTCGAACTCAACATCCTTTAGTTTTGATCCAATTATGCGGACGCTCAAAATATAGAAAGCTCTCAAAAGAAGAAATGTTAAAAAAATTACATGAAGATTTCATGTACTATCAACCAAGTTGTTGGCGATTGACAATGCAAACAACACACAAAGATTTCATATACTACTAACCTGTAGACCAAGATGGGTCTTCTTCGAACTTTTGTATCGGTCACAATCAACGTATTTCTATATATTTTTGAGTATTTTTTGGAAGATACTTTCCCCATAGGAGATGTAATTTGATCGAAATTGAACTGAAGGTCAAATAATTTACAACTTTTAATCAAGACCACTTGCTTTGAAATTCATTCAATGATTTGTGTAGTCAAATTTGGACTTAGAGTACAATGTTATATCGTTAGGCAATCGAGTTACGTGTTACTTTGTCTAGTCAAATTCTATCCAAAAGAAATTCCAGAGATGAATCGAGTTGACAAGAATGAACACCGGACGATGCATTGAAGAGCGTTGCCTATTTCAAGATCATGAAATCACCAAACTTTAGGAAGAGTGAATATTGGACCCCATTTGCCTATATGCTTTTGGCTTTAGCGGTAAGCTACCATTCGAGCCCACCGTGCATGCATCTCAACCGATCAACTTTCTCGGGCAATCTAAAGGGTCCATTCCCTCGCATGGGCTTCTTACATTCGGGATTTTACTTTTGAACCGTTTCCAACCAGACTTGAATCCAAGACCCCACAAATAGAGAAACGAACTCTTCTATCATTGGAGCCAACATCCGGTCTTGCTAAGTACACGAGACTACTATGATGACCGCACCGCATCGCAGAGCAATTCGGAATTTCAATGAATATAGGCTTCAAAAATTAATTCATGAAAAAAATTAAATAAAAAAAATTAAATTCAAAAGACATTCATAAGTCAAATTTTTGTTTTTCCAAAATTACCCGGATGCTTTTAAAACCCTCGGGACAATCCCGCGTAATGCAACCCACGAGAACGAAATCGTACACGAAATGACTTTTCCCCGATTAAATTCCTGCCAGAACAAAATTAACACCGATCGCCGCGCAAATATCGGGATTTGGGTCCGCAATGAACGCCGGCCTCGCTTCGGCTCGGCCGGGCCCCGCGGGGGTACGGGCCCCCGCGGATCGACGGCGGGGAGGGCCCCCCGCGGGGCGCGGGGGAGGACACGTGGACGGCCCGGATGCGGCGCGTGCGGGCGACGGCCGAGCGTGACCTAAGAGTACGATGAAAGCAGGGCAGGGCAGGGCAGGGGCGGCAGCGGCATCCCCCGCGTAAAAGTCGAGGGGTTCCGTTCGCTGCTTTTCTTTTCCTGCTCTTTTCCCTCCCTCCTCGGCAGACTTTTATTCAATCGCTTCCGCGCTGCCATCTTTCGCCTTCGCGACTCGCGAGGCGCCACGCGCCCTGGGCCCGAGCGTGGGGCTCACCGCCGTCGGCACCCCCTTTTTTTCGGTCGGACAGCGATTTTCGCGCGGGAAGCCACGGAAAGAACCAACCGCAAACGCGAGCGTCCGGAAATGTCGTGAACATATATGTCAATCGGTTAAGTTTTGGCAGGTGGGTCTAACCGAATTCGACACATGAGGTGGTGCCAAAATCAATAATCATCCCGTCCTTTTAAAATATAAAAAATAAGATTCGACCGAGGCGTGTCCCTTCCCAGAGGGGAAGGCTCGAGAACGCCCCCCGACCATGGCTTGGAAATGTCGTGATACATATATGAGTTGTATTAGAAAAGTTCTGTATAAAAGAATTGATGCAGTGTACAGCAATTAATATATCCAATTGGCCGGTAACTTTATTGGTTTATAACTAGATATGTGAATGAGTTCGGACTTGAACTCATTCTTGACCATCTCTCCATTGAAGGGCAATAAAGCTGATGGTCGATTGGTAGGCCTCGAATCTGGTTTGATGTTAGGTGAATAGTTTCAAGTTGAAATATTTTGATGCAAAATAATGATACGCGGATTAATGGGGAGCATACCTACCTTATATGATCCATGCCTTATTTGAGACCAAGTTGATAAATTTGATATATTATTTGAGACAAAATCCATTCTTGGCCATTTTTTAAGAAAAAGACCTACTTTGTGCCCTTATTTGAAATTTTCCCCGATGTCCGCTCTCCTAAATTGCATTGACATTCATAGACCAAAAAAAAAAAAATTACACTGACATTCTACCTTCAATTGAAAATTCTCTATGAAGGAACGACCCTTTCCAAACTTAGTTTCCTTTTATGTTTCAGATGTACTAGTTGAGTGTTGAAAATAATGATCCAGCATCTAGGAATTTGGAGGGCCTTAGCATGATCCGGACAAAAGAAATTGTACCCTAAAATCAGAACAAAAATAGGGTCAAAACCCCTACAATTGTTGCCCTATGCCCTACTAATTTCCATTTTTTGTGTGTACTTGTCCTATTCAAGCTACGATCATCAGTTCAAGCAGCAATCGTCTGTCGGTGACACTATCACGAAGGGAATATTTGGCTCCCCCGATTCTTTCCTCTTCACTTTATTTGAGATCCAATGCAATTGGAGAGGCAACAGCCATGGCAAATCTCATTCCTAAATCAAGAAGATACATTAGGACCATTGTCTAGGGTGACATGCCCTTGAATCCATTTGGAGGCAAATCCAACAATTGCCATTCGAGATGGAGACATGGAGAAGTTCGCTTTAGCGAAATTCGATGAATACTCTACGTTGTTCAAGATTGAGACCTAGCTCAAGGGGATTAGCCAATTTTAACGTCTAAGGAGGCTAACCTATCGAATTATCGACATTGGAACACGTATTAACTCCCGAATTCTTGACAAAAGATGTCAGTTTTCTTCAAGAAAAGATTGACTTGCAACCTCGGACAATTTGGTAGCGTGCAGACAAAATTCTGGACAAAAAATAATAGAGGGTGTTTCTCGAATTTCATCAAAGTATAAGACTTGGTACATGGAATTTTACTCTAAAAACAAAACACTCGAGAGCCCTTCAATATATGTAACGTTTGTACCGAGTTATCTTTTCAATTAAAAGCCATGTGCCATGAATCAACAAGAATATCCAACTAATCTGATACCTGGCGCGAGCACTTACGTACCCCTCTTCAATAGATCTCCTCCAAGAAAGAAGACCAACTCGAAAGCCTGCAAAATGATCAACCATTAGAATTCCAGCTCATAACAATGTTCTTGGCACTTTCCTAGATATTAAAGCATGAAGACACATCCCTCGCCCATAAATTGGACCATGTCGCATTGGATCCGTACACATTGGAATGAATTGACCAAACATTCGAAAAAAAACGCATTACGATGCTTCGGATGAAGTGGATAAAATAATTGGAGCATGGGTTACAGTGTGGGGACCCGAGGGAATTATTAGGTTTCTGTTTTTTTTCAATAATTATTTATTATTGTTACTATTGTTAATATTATTATTTTTATTTTGTCTTGTGTTTCCCGGTCTTGAGCCGTGATCATTTGGTGGAATTTAGCGATTGCGTATGCGCTAATCAAGAAATCAATCTCCACTTAGAAAAAGATGACCAAGGATTATAAAATTTTCAAGCGACCCAATGATCACTTTGGATAAGAAGAGAGTGTGTGTCGGGCATTTTTTTTTAAAATTTTGACTAAACTCCCCAATATGACTAAGCCGTTGACCAATTATACTACATTTTCGTTGCATTTTCAACCCAATGGACAGCTAAATAAATGTAGCTTTATAGTAGATAAAATAAACTGAATCTACTTAGGGTTATACGTGCGGATTTGACTCCTTTTTGCTAGAGATGTTACATCAAAAATCAAAGTCAAAATTAACAAAGACTTGAATTTGCTACCATTAGTCCTTGATTCTTTGTTAAATGTTCAATAGGCCCCGTGAATTCGTTTTTGTCCAATCGAATCTCTGAACCTTTTTATTTCATAGTAGTTTTCGAAATTAAAATATATATAAAAATGATGATGTGTCGGACCATGTTAATGCTTATTGGGACTCAAATTGCCAGTATTGCCCTAATGACAATTGTCAAGCTTTCACCGCTCTTCCAACGAATGCCCTTGTGACAGTCGCTTATGTTGAGAGAGAGAGAAAGAGCTCGCAATTCTAACATGAATTAATACATTTATACATGATTATATGACAAACCCAGAGGCGACATAAATTGACATGATTTGTGCGCATATATATATAAAGTTCTATACATAACAAAAGAATAATATAATGTCATGGCATGACTTGACATGATTATAAAATTTGATTATGACACACGAACACGAATTGCCATCTTCACTCTACCCGTAATGTTAGTGACGATCTCGTGCAATTGTCATAATTCCTAGATGACAACGAAGAGACCCTTGTCGAGCTTCGAGGCAGGGCCCGTGCATGCTCGTGCACGAGGCAAGATTGCAGTTGCTGAGCTCGAGCCCCTGGCTTTCGCTTGGCCCTTTAGGGCCAAATAGTTGTCCTCAGTGGTTGGTTTTTTTATTTTTGGTACTTTTGTTCAACATCATCAATTTGGATCGTATCAACATTGGTGTTGTGGCTTCTGTCTGCGTTCTACCTATGTTTTTTAATTCCAAGAACCACTCTGAATAAAGTAGGCAGTGTTTTTTAGGTTTGAGTTAGTCTCACCTTCTCCTCCCTCTATAGTTGATTTTGTTTGTATTTTTTTGCTTTTTCTTGTTTTTCTTCTCTCCCGATCTAGATTTGTGAGCTCTCTTCTCCTAGTTTAGTTTTAGATTTGAAAGTTTAAACTCTCCCGATGTAGTTATAAATCTAAGAGCTATCCTCTCCCGATTTAGATCTAGAATATTAATAGATATGTTTTCGGAGGTTCGCTACCCCTGTGCTCTGTTCGTATACACAGATCCTCTGCCTATAGCTTCAATGGTGATTGCAGAAGCTCTGGCATGTCGTTGAACCACAAATTATTTGTGTTTGCTCAAATTTTTCCTTCACTATTTGTCTTCCTAGAAAGGGCCAACGGGGATGGCCGGGGCCTCGATGATGGTCAATGATCCTCGCTAACCACTGGCGAGGGCATCATGGCCTTCGCTAATGCCCTTGCCCACCTTGCCTAAGAGGCCCTCGCTTATGGGGTTGCTGGCCAACCCTAGTGATGGGCATAGGGAAGATGAACAATTGAGAAGGAAAGAATAAGAAAAAAAGAAAAGAAAAAGGAAAGGAAAGGAAAGGAAAAGTATTTTTTTAAAAAAAATTATTAGCCGAAGTCGTTTCATTTAAGATCATCCATGTCAGTCGCCGCCCATTCTTGCCCAATCGAGGAGAAGGTCTTTCGCCTCAAGAATGGCCATCGTTGACTAGATCGCCATGTAAGCCATTTCCAACTTAATTTGACCGGATGGACTACATTGCAATATTATCAAAATGTTTAGGATTATATTGACCAAATTGGAAGTTTAGATTTAAATTGGCAGCCGTACAATATAATAGGTCCAGGACTTTTCGCACAACTTTTCCAAAACAAAATTCTAGATCCAACCTCCCGGGCTATAGCCTATAATCACTTCGGCTGCACGTTTGAGAAGCCGACACAAAAAATTTACTTTTCAAGACAGAAAAAGAGAGATAAATATCATGGTGCCGGAGCTTTCATGGGTACAGAATTTGGATAACCTAAGGTTACTTAAGCCACATTTCATGCTCATGAATGATTTTTCCATGGGGACAAGCCGCTTTATTCGTTCACACCACCTTTTGCTACACCTTAATTTTCGGCCAACTTTCACTTTTCATCTTGGCATCACTTTTTAATTTGCCCAAAAGCACGTTGGATTGTTGAGTATGTGAATCTAAGAATAAGACCAAAAGGTACATTAATCTTTATCATTATGATTTCTTTGTGTAAATCACCATAAAAGCTTATTGGGTTTTTGCTCGAGTGATCTCGATGTGAATCTAGGAGTAACCCCTTCCATAAGTACCTTTTTCCTCCATTTTAGGGCAATCGATTGCCCAACCTTTGCATGAGTAGCAACTTTGAAGTCAATGTTACTATATTCAACATGCGACAAAACGACCAACCGTTGTTGGGTCAAAAATTATCTGCCACAGCATGATTATGGGGTCGTTTAGGATGTAAAGCAAAACGACAATTAATCATGATTAGCGAAACAAAATGATGCCCCGAGCATTATCGAAATTATCCAATCTGCTTTTACCCCCGCCCCGATGGTGCACGTGAGATTTGGATAATCACTCCAAATTAACAGGCAAGGAAAAGGGCATCTTGCCTTTTACATTTGCTTAAGGATTGCTTAAGGATTTTCAAATCTTGGAATCATTAGGGTTGAACCATACGATAGCTACTGTTTGTATACAGTATTTAGAATGCGCTTGTTTCGATGAAAACTTTATTAAAAAAAAAGAAAATATTTTCCATGAAAATCACTTTTGAAGAAAATGGTTAGTTTTAATTTATTCTTGCCAAGAGGTGAAGTCATTTTTCCTCAATCTAACCTGCTTGTTTATACTCCATGAAAAAGGTTTTCCTTACATTGTCCGTTATCTAAACACCGGAAAGTTGGAAAACAATATCCCATAAATAGTTTTCCTTCAAACAGACGGATCCTTAATAAGAGTTCGTCATGTAGCACATAGCATATTAGTTTCATAAACTGATCTCGATATCTCAATACCCCTAGCATTGTTCTCGATTCTACGATGTGTGTCTAGCTAAAATGTTTTTTGTTGTCGTGCGAACCTATCTGTGGGGTCATAGTTTGGTTCCCCACTAGTTTGTAGATTCTTTTATTTCGATCCCTATTCCTTTTCATGGCAATTATAGTATCTCTACCGTCCAAGGCAAAAATCAAGTACTATACTTTGTTCGATCATTATTACATGGCACATTGGTACCTAAGTGAACAAGCAAAAAATACGTATTCGATCCTCATACTTTGAGGAGCGGCTCACCAAACTACCACAGATATAGGAGAATTATGAGATCAATGCGTAAAAGTCAAGTACATCTAGGAATCGAGATGTAGATTCTATGCGAGTTTAACTCATTTAGATGTTTTTTTTCTTCTTTTAATTGGACTTACATAAGCATAACTTGCCATGGGAAAGACATCTTGATTGCTATGGATTAGGAGGGCCGACACGACCTGTTTGCATGACACGAACTGTTTGCGTGACACGAACGCTGCATGAAGTAAAATACAAAGTATTGATAAAAAAACCTCGATTATAACACTACCCTATACGCCCAACTTATACGTAAATACGACTTGACTGGTTTTATCGCAATTCAGTTGTTTGGTATTAGAATCAAAATTGAAATTTTATAGGCCAACATGAATTGGGAGGATTTACAAACAAGATTATGGCACGCCAACAGAAATTGTCAGTCCTACTATAGATTTAGATATCCCACCACACTAGTTATGGTATCAAATTACGGCCAACATAGGCCTGACATGAACATTACAGATATGGATTTTATGGCGTGTAACATGCTCGTGCTTCTCAGCATAGCAATTCCATAAACATGGTACGTTCGACCTCATAAGGGGGGAAAAGGAAATAGAAAAGGTGGATACCTATGGTCTATCAAAAATCGATTCGCCGTCCTAAAATCGTCGTACACAAACACTTCAAAGGTTTTTGACGAACGATTGAGATTTGTTCCTTCGTTAGCCATAATCGCCATTATTTGAGGATTCGATCCTCGGGAATTTGGAGAATTGCATGCACCGTACCTTTATATTTAGATGAAACCGGAATCCTGTTTATAAGCTCATCTGTACTCTCATTCGGCATCTTGATTATGTTCAACCATTGATCCATGTTAAAGAAGTTAGTTCAGGAATTAATCCCTCAACAAATCAATACCCGAGATTTGTTACTGCAACAAAGATTGCATGCTTCCGCCTCATCTGGTATCTTGATTATCTTCAACCATTTCGTCCATGTCAAGAAGGGCAGTTTCGAAATTTATCTCTCAATGCATCGAGAATCGAGATTCTACAAGATATCGAACGAGACACCATGTAATAGAGCGAAAGAGCTGCGCGAAGAATAGTAAGCGCATGCCCGTATGTTAAACCTCGTCATATACGATAAAGATCGGTCGGGTACTTGAAGGATCGCGAGCACGACACGATGAGCGAAAAACCGAAGGCAGTCTTGCATCATATGCGACAATTAATTCCTGTTTTTTGGAGGCTTTAAGGCGGATTAATTGGAGGGGAGCCGCCCTATTTAAGCAAAGTAGGTGGGCAGAGCCTATTAAGAGGCCGACCAATAATTCTAACAATCTCGAGTGGGGTGGGCAGGAGTAGTACTGTCCAGCAAAAGGCTAAAGGCTAAAGTAAGGCAAAAGGGAAGAACACACGTAGTGCTGCTGCTTCACGCTCTCGAGAGGGAGGTATGTACCCCCATCTTACATAAGAAATAAAAGAGTCTATCGATTCATGCCTACCAAACAAAACCTCTAAATTGAGGTTCCCGTTTTGTTTCCTTAATCATGTTTTCATGATCTACTTGCTAAAGTTATGGTTCTTGTAGACAAGTCTTTTCGGGTATGCCGTCGGGCTCGGCTCGATTGGAGAATCTAAGGAAGGTCGGATCGGCCGAGTTGGTTTCGGGGTGGCTTTGGAGGGAACTGATTCGGTCGTCCCTTCAAGGAACTTAGCTGATCTTAGACTGTTTGAGCTCTCGATCTCTATCCTAGATAGGATGCTATGAACTAATTGGTGATACCGTCGGAATTAATGTTCCAAATTACCTAACCCTCCGTTTTGCCTAAAACGGTTTCGCTTTTGTTTGTCGAAAAAATGTAGAAATCCTAAATTACTAAACTAACTCACTCTCTCTCTCTCTCTCTCTCTCTCTCTCTACAGTGGTGAAAATTACTAAGCCATTTCAAGTTCCCACCTTGGAACCAATCTAGACTAAACCATTCGCCCCTAAGCATTCTAGACCGAAGAGGGGAAAAAATGAGGGAGCAATTGAAAATTGAGAAGTCAACTAAAGATACTTTGCACCACTCCAACCTCATTATACTACAAGGTTTTATCACCTCCAAATAATTTCTAATATAAAAATTAGTTCAAGATTCCATTTTTTTCTTTAAAAGAAATTAGCCAGCCATATTAAATTCCAAGGTTTTTTCTGCTCCAAATTATTTATAATATAAAAAATAGTTCAGGGGATTCCATTTTTACCTTAAAAGAAAATAGTTACTCCATAACCATATATACCATTTGCTTTAATTATCACTAATAATACATTGAAATCGCTTCCTAAACACATATCGAAGTTAAAAAAAAAAGGCATAGCGAAGTCATGCAAAGACGATATAGTATAACATAATAAACATATCAAAGTTGTTGCACTAAAATCATCGTAAAGGCGGGCATCCATTTAGCGCGGCGTGCAAAAATTTGTTTAGCATATTAACGAGTTTGTTTGTTTTGACTAGCGAAAAGAAAAAAAAAGAATAGCTTTCCGAATTTCTCCCGAATTTGAGATCTCGTTCAAATTAATATTAAAAAATAGAAGTATATACGAATTACATGCAAGACTTATATATTATATCATGAAAGCTTCGATTGTCCGAGACTAAAGAAAGTCCAAGCAACCACACGACATGATTCGGGAAAAACAAATAAAAAACACTTCAGACACACCCACCATAATATTAAATCTTCATCGTACTACTAGCAAAGAAAATCGAAATCAACTAGATCATAATAGCAGAATCGATTTGATTATACGCTGCCCCATCCTACCGAATTAAAAAGAGCGTTCCCTTTCTTAGAAGATATTTTTTCCACACCTTTTTTTACCCAAAAAAGAAGCAAAAAAATATATATAAAAGGGAAAATCTATTATGATTAATACCACGAAAAATTTCAAATTTGTACATCTATGATAAATGTACCAAAAATTATTTTTTTGACTATCAAAAACCCCTAACTGATACATCCGTGACAAATTTACCCTAAACAAATTTTTAACCATCAAAAACTCCAAGTCGGTACATTTGTGACAAATTTTCCCTCTACGTGTGACAAACGGAAGGGTAAAACTCCAAATTAGTACACCCATCAACCGCTGCGTGTCTTCCAACTCAGAAATTTGACGATAAAATTTAACAGAAAGAGATGGACGGTAATATTATCCCAGTTGTATCAGTTTAGGGTAAATTTGTTACGGACATATCGGTTTGGAGTTTTTTTTTTACGGTGTTAGCATAAATTAATATCGATATTTTTCGAGAAAGAAAAAAAAGGGAGGGGGGAAAAGGAAAATGGTTTTGTGTGGCACCGCCGGGGAGAGCGCGTGGGGGAGAGAGCCATGGGGTGGGGGGACATTTAAGGAGGAACCCGTTTTGTCCGGGTTAGGATGCAATAGACTCCTTGTGAAGTGAAAGCCCTTTTTCAGCTATGCCTACCTATTTGCCTCCCCACAACCCCCACTTTTTTTTTTCTTTTTTCCCTTTTTTTTTTTCTGTTTTTTGCTTTTGGGTCCTTTGCAATTAATGGCTTTGATATAGACCCCCTTCCCCCTATGCCCCTTTTTTTTTCCTTTTTCCTCCACTTTTTCCAAAAAATCAAAAAACTAAAAAAAATAAAATAAAGAAGTGGGAATTTCCTTTTTACCCATTTCACCTTCGCCGGGCAACCCAGTCCCCACCACACGCGCACACACCCCCTCCCACAATTCGTCATGTTTAGCGTCTTTTCCGTTTCCAATTGGCTGGAAAAGGGTAGGGCCGAGCACGTTCCGGTTCGATCTAATATGATTTGGGTGAAATACTATAAATACGGAATCGAATTGAACTGAGTGAGGATTTAGAACTGAACCGAATTTTTCAGCTTAGCTGGTTTGAAACCGAACTGGATTTACCGCGTTTTTCTTCTCTTTTCTTATATAGTGCTCTTAATTCTTGCCCGGCGTTTAACTTCATAGTACTTGAATTAGTCAGGGTCTCGAGCCAATAAAGATCGAGAGAAAGAAAAGCTAGAAAGTAAACGCTAATATTCGGTTCGATTAACGAATCGAATTTTCGAGATAGCCTCCCAAAACTAAACCGAACTATGAATTTTGGGTCGATTCAATTTGGTTTGGTGGTTCGAGCCGAAATCGTGCTCTGCCATAGGCAAAAGCAAACTCTCGTTCGTCTCCTATGAGAAAAAAAAAATATGGTGCTGTGCAACAAATGCATTTTGATTATTCCTTAATTTCGAAATATCGAGAACTTCACGATATACTTTTTTGTTTCTCAATTGGAGTTTACATGTATATTCACATATAATTTTTTTTGAAATTTGGCAAACGTTTTAAACTTGGGCAGTAAATTTTTTTTTTTTTACTTTTTTGGAAGCACAAACAAACAAGCCCCTGTTCTTTTGGCATGTGCGTGCCGATCCGGGGTTGCGCTACTTTTCCGCAGGACCCCCCTAAATTATTTTCACCGTAGTATAGAATTAACCGATGAGGCTTGTTGCATGCATAATTCATCGAAAAGTACCGGAATGGAGTGGGGTTGCGAACTCATGCTATCATAGGACACAAACCTCTCTAGACATTGTAGCTACCAAAATTAGCAGCTTCATTAGATGTCTCCTAACTTCAATTGACCAGCATAACATCAAGAACATGCCAAATCACAAAAAGGGTGCTTGAGAAGGCATAGAATCTCAATTCTTTTTCTTCTTTTTTTTTGCCAAATGAAAAGAATCTCAACCCAATATTTGATGAATCCATGTGCGTTCTCGTTAGGTGATCATTCAATTGAATGGCCATATAATTGCTAAACCAGAATAGAAATCTGGTCACCACTTTTCGGATTACTAAATGTGGGATCACACTGCTCCATTGCTTAAGCTGCCATTCAGAGCAAAACATTCATAACATCCAAGAGAGTAATTACATGCTGTACCCATCACACTGTATTGATATGGTAATGTATGTCAGAACTGAAGCCAATTCACTTTTTTCATGCTGATCTAAAAGGGCTGGTGAAATAAGAGGAAAAAAGCTTAGGGCTAGCAGTGAAAGTGGCCTACCGATGTGTTGGGGGACTAAAATTGGCTTTTTCGTATATAAGAATTGATTAAAAAAAACAGAGGCAGGTGATATGACTTGATGGGTCTGTGGAAAAAGAAAGTTTTAAAAGATGGGTTTTGACAAAATAATAACCTAGACTTTTTTATTTGGGCATAAAGGGCAAGTTTAAGAAGACGTAATAAAACAAGCAAAGTTAGACACAATTTGTTTCGATAAAAATAAAAAATATTTTTTTAAAATGATAACTTGTATATTTTTAAATAAATAAATAATTAAAAATATCTTCATTATCGATAATAATTTATGTCTAAATATTTTTATTATAATACGGATATTTTTAATTAATTTATTTTTTAAGCGATACAAGGGATTATTATAAATAAAATGCAATCCAAATTATTCATTTTTTACGAAATAAACGAATCCTAACTTAGCATTTTGTTAGAGAACGAAAAAAATTTACTAAATAATCAATAAAATAGCAACTCTACCAAACAATTCCACTTACAAGATTTGGAGAGGCATCGAAAAGAAGAAAAAAAAACAAGAGGAAAAACAGCATCATTAGTTTGCATTTGTCAAGGTTTATAAATTATCCTTTTCATGATAGACACTGATGTTGTCTAATGACCAAAGTCAAGACTCGTGTACTAAAGTTAGTTGGTGACTAGGAAAGGAAACATCATGGCTGTATGTACGCATTGATGCAGCTTGAATCTAGGACACTGCACCTCGCATTTGGGAGACCAACCGTACCTGAGCCTACAGCAATTGATACTTCACCAACCAGCTAGGGTTAAAAAGTTCCACAGATTTTAAGGTTCATTCAATTGTGATCAACCATTGTCTCGTGAACTTAGTTCCTAAGTGTTGTCTAGGACGGTAGCAAGGGAGCTCATGCGAATAGTAACAATCAAACAACAATTACTGTAAGTTGGGCAACATTAGGCTAATTAGAGAGGCTATCGGATGGTGTTAGTTCAACATTCGTATTTTCCTTGACAAGTTTTTGAAGTATAATGATCATGTGCAGTAACTAGGGGAGGCCCGGACATTTTGCCCCGCTTGTTGCATTAAGCTTTTAGCATAGAAAGAGAACCCTATCAGAGAACCCCATCCTAAATGTGACCATGAGATTAATGACTAGAATCCTTTTTAGTCGGGTCCGTATTTTTCTAGAGTTCGTTTGGCATAGCTACGATTGGGCTGTGTAGTGAAGCACTGAATTGGTGCGTTTGGTTTTAGACTCCCTCAAAAACTGTCGTAAGTTGTTACGGCGGCAAATGTGCTATAGCGATGAGACATTTATCATATACCTGGAAGTTGTGTTCCGATATTCATAAATGAAAATCTTCATAATTTTTATCAAGATGTCACGTATCCCAGAAATACACTCAATTGATTGTGTTGAATATTATAATTTCGACACTAAATGATGCCGTTACACCAAAAGGCGAATTTTACGAGTTAATTTCAGTGTTACATGTACAACCAGGAAACAATATTCCTCCCTGTTTAATGTGCAGGTCCCTATATGCTCATTTCGTCATTCTGTTAGGAATTATTAGTCATATATTGTTCGGATCAAGTCGGGCAGGCTATCTTAATTCAAGAACCATTCCATGTCCTCGTCGGATCATATCATTTTATTTAATCACTTATGTAGTCCTTCTTGAAAAAAAAAAATCCAAAGTCATTTAAATCATCAAAAGGCGAAATAGATTTGACTATCTAAATTAGAAATGCTCTATTTCAATGATATTACAATTTTTTCTATTATGTTCAAATACTCGCGAGAGAAATTTTTAGGCACCCCGAACAAGGAATTTTGCAACTCGCACTCCCCACTCACTCCGACCCTTGACGAGGCCCGATTCGATCTAGTTGAGAAACTTGATACGCCAAATTAGTCATCGTCTCCACCCGCTCCTTTCACTACCGTCACTCGAGCCGGAGAGCAGCATGAGACCGTGGAAAAACATCTGTCATCGGCTCGATCCTCATTAATGCAAACAACCTCTAAGAAAACGAGCTAGATGTTTCTCAACGATTAATAGATCTTGCCTTAGTATGCAACAAAGTTCGCCAGGACGGATGAAACGAGAACAGCCTTCCCCTTCCCCCCCTCCCTTCTCGCCACAGTATCTTCAGAACGCCCCCTCCAGTTCCTGGTCTACATCCCGATGATGATGGTTAATTTAATCCAGAAGAAGAGCGTGGATACGGGTGAGATTTGAGGGCGTCGATGGGGACAGAAAAGACATCCCGCGCAAATACAGCGGGACCGTACAGCAAACCCCACTGCAAAAGAACACTGAAAGTGAAACAGGCCATTCTCTTTTCAGTCTCCTTTGGTGCTTCTCGCGACTGTAGTACTTTTATATTTTTCCCAAAAGCTTCACGAGTAATACAAACCCCAAAAGCAATAAAAAAAAAATTGAAAATTGAAGTCGACCTCTCCCCTCTCCCTCTCCTTCCTGCCACACATCGCTCAGCAGCTGCTGCTGCTGCTGCTGCTGTTGCAGGGGCCAGTGCTGTAACTCTGCTGGCAGATGAGAGAAAAAAGAGGCAAGAACAGCAGTCCACTACTCTCCTCTCGCGTTACCCAACAAAAGGCAAAAAGAGAGAGGAGAGAAGAGAAAAGATACCCACGAACTAAATTGTATTGTAATAGCGAGAAAGGATAGGCCCGTGAAAAGAAACAAAAAACCGCATTTTTAACCCCCACCCCCTCCCATTGAAAATCAAAATCTTTGAAACCTTTGGTTCATTCTTGCCCTTTGGGGGCCAAAAATTGATAATGGGATCTTGAAATTCATATCCCCCGAAAACCAAGAACTCCCCCCCCCCCCTTCTCTTCACCCCCACTAAGGAAAAAAAAAAAAAGGGACTCCCAAAACCAAACCCACGAAAAGAAGCTAGAGAGAGAGAGAGAGAGAGAGAGAGAGAGAGACAGAGACAGAGAGAGCTTGCCTTTTTATTTTCCCTTTCTTTCCAATTCTTTGGCTCCTCTGCTTTTTGGCAAATGCAAAAGTTGTCCTTCAAATTGCGGTCATGACCACTCCTCCTCCTCCTCCACCTCCCTCCACACCACTCTCTCCCTCTGGCTCTCCCCCTCCTCCTCCTCCTGCTCCTCCTCTCTCGCTCCCACTCTCGCTCCTCTTCTCGGCTCTCCCTCACCATCTTCCCGGATTCCGCCGCGCCGTATTGCCGCTGCCCCGGCCGTTCTCGCCGTCCGCTCAATAGCAATCGGGAGCGAGGAATCGAGATGATCGATCTCAACACGGTGGAGGACGACGAAGCGCCGTCCTCCGGCTCCTCCCCTGCCTCTTCCCTGTCCTCCGCCATAAGCGCTTCCAATGTTAACTCCAACCCCCCCGCGAACCCCGCCTCCTCCTCTTCTTCTTCGTCTTCGTGCTCTCCCTTGTGTTTGGAGCTGTGGCATGCCTGCGCTGGGCCCCTCATCTCGCTCCCCAAGAAGGGCTCTCTGGTGGTTTACTTCCCGCAGGGGCACTTGGAGCACGTCTCTGATTTCCCCGCTTCCGTGTTTGATCTCCCTCCTCAAATTTTCTGTCGCGTTGTTGATGTCAAGCTCCATGTAAGAATTTCGGGCACTGTCCATATCCTTGTCTTCGCTCGTAGCAGAAATTTTTAGTCTTTATTACGAAGTTTCGTCACGCGTGTTCAACTTTAGCTGTTTTGGTTATAATTGATTCGTGGGTTGTTACGTTTCTTCCATGGGGGGAAAAAAGAGCTCTGTTTTTTTTATTCTCTTTTTTTGGTTTTTTCCTGGGGGGGGGGGGAATTTGATGTCGTGTGCATGTTTTTGTGTGACAGGCGGATGCGAGCACCGACGACGTTTATGCGCAGGTTTCGCTGATTCCTGAAAGAGAGGTGAGGTTTTGCTAATTTTGTCTACTTCTTTGGAGTCTCAGATGCTGACGGTGTTCACCAGAAAAGATAAGGGAACGTGACCCTGTTGTGATCTTGAATGTCGACCCGTGTACTCTGTGGAGTTTTATTGAGTTTTCGAATTTGGCTTGGTTGAGTAGTGTACTGGATAAGGGTCTTATGTTGATGGAATATAACCTCGGCTGCATCGTGTTCTGTGCAGCAAATTGAGCATAAATTGCGCGAAGGGGACAACGAAATAGACTTGGATGAGGATGAGATTGAACCGGCTGTGAAGTCTTCGACACCTCACATGTTCTGCAAGACTTTGACTGCTTCAGACACAAGCACTCATGGCGGCTTCTCTGTTCCTCGGCGAGCTGCTGAGGACTGCTTCCCTCCACTGGTATTGCATTGCAGTTTAGCCTCTTGCATCGAGACGGCCTTATTGTTTTACGCTTACATCCGGCTAATGCCTTTTCGTCGGGTGGGGTTTAATTTATCTAGCTTGCTTAGACT
Organism: Syzygium malaccense; assembly: GCA_031216405.1. Classification (NCBI taxonomy): domain Eukaryota; kingdom Viridiplantae; phylum Streptophyta; class Magnoliopsida; order Myrtales; family Myrtaceae; genus Syzygium; species Syzygium malaccense. The sequence goes on along the minus strand of CM062256.1, from coordinate 7,009,202 downwards.
TAGTACTCTGTGAATGCAGGATTATAATCAACAGAGGCCTTCTCAGGAGCTTGTAGCTAAAGATCTGCATGGCCTGGAATGGAGATTCAGACATATATACCGGGGTATCATATCAGAGTCCTCATCTTCCTTTTGCTTCTCTGGGCATTGATTAGATCTTATGGTGTGGTTGTCATGGAAGTTTCTTTTTTCAAGTAGTTATTTTATTGTGTGCGTATGTGTGAGCAGGACAGCCACGCAGGCATTTGCTCACCACAGGATGGAGCGCATTTGTAAACCGGAAGAAGCTAGTCTCTGGGGATGCCGTGCTCTTCCTTAGGTATTTAAGCATTGTGCTGCAATTTGTCGACTTTGTTTAGGATATTGAAATTCATGTACTTCATTAAAACCCAGGGCTTCGAACGGAGAATTGAGATTGGGAGTTCGAAGGGCTATTCAAGTGAAAGGAGCCTCTACTTTTCCATCACTTTGCATCCAGACCCGGAATCAGAGTGCCCTTATGGATGTACCAAAGGCTGTATCTCTTGGAAGTGCCTTCAATGTTTACTATGATCCAAGGTACTTGTCTGGACTGTGCTCATCAATCTCTCGATACAGTGAGGCCACTTGTACGAATAAAAGCTAAGCTTAGACTGTAGTTTTATTCATCTTGTAGCTTTGCATTTTGGTGCTAAAATAGCCCAGACACAACTAGTTGAACCTTTTACTCATGCGTGTTTGAAACTGGATTTGGTCAACTTTAACCGACGATCGTGTCTCTCTTCGTCATATGATGTGAAGAAGTCTTGCAATATCTTTTTCTCTTCTGAAATTTTCGTGTCATAGCACTTGCAAGCGATCAGCCAGTGGTCCTGATAATGATTTTAGAGGTCTTAATTGGTGAAACAGCTATACATTCTTTGAAAGCGAGGAGTTAATAAACTTCCTGAATGATCAAGCTAAGTTATCTTGTGATAATTAGTGTGCGCTCAATTTAGGACGACTCTTGTGTTTTTGCTCAGTCATTCCTGCCATCATCCACTAGTTCCTTTTCTCCTTGCGTTGATAATTAGCACTCATGCTTGCGTTGATACATACTGCACAGTACATAGGTCAAACTGTTAGAGCTACTTGTTTTGGACAATTCCTCGGTTGATGTTCTTTATGAGGTTTAGCTACCCATGTTTTGCTGGATAAGACAAAATCTTATGTGACTAGCAACATTTTCTGGAATTGTTATTTGAATTGCTCAAGTTGTTCCATGTGTACTTGGCTAGGGGTGGCTGTAATAGCACGTGCTGAGTTGCCATGCTCAAAGTGGTGATTTTTTTTCCAATTCGTCATTGATTAAATAGCATAAATTTTTTTCAGTATCAAGGGAAACTTTATGATGATAAAGCATGGGTTTAAAACATACCTAAGGTGTGTAGGTTTTGAATTAATTGTGATTTTATTGTATCAAACAAGGATTTGAGTAATGTTTCTCGAATTTTTCATGTCAGGAAATCAAACAAGGATTTGAGTAATGTTTCTCGAATTTTTCATGTCAGGAATTACCTCTGTTATATACATTAGAGTTGAGGTTAAGCTTGCATGAAAATTTCGGAGAATTCACTGGACCGTTATCTTGCTGTTTTTGTTCTATTTATGTACCTCAGGCAGGTCTTAAACGTTTGGAAGCATGGATTAATAATTTGTGACATTCAACCTTGACTAGTTTACTCAGAATACTGCTACTACGCTTAACCATGTCAAATCTGGATCTTTCATTTACTAACGGTGATTCTTTTTTAATTGCTCTATTACCATGTCATCCTAGTTCTTCTGTGGAAGATGCCCATTTTCCATTATCAAATAAATAAATAGTGCTTAGTGATGTAATTGCTATATTCCATGGTATATATTGCGATGACCGGGTGCTTTACCCAGGTTGTCATTTGTTGTTCAATAGTAAATGCTATGTGCTGCTTATGCTGGTTCATTTTCCAAACTAGTGGATTGCCTTGCCTATGATCCTATTCAGTTTGCTTTTGATATTATGGTCCTTTACAACTTGAGCTAATGTCTGTATGAACTGGTAGGTCCAATTGCAGGGGGATGTTGCCATTCTCATGTTTTTGATGATGGATTGACTGTCTAGTTCTTGTTCACGCAGTGATTTCTCTTTGATATGTGCATCATTGATTTTGCAGAGCCAGCTTATCTGGGTTCCTAATACCAGCTCGTAGGTTTTTCAAGAGCCTTAACCATTCTCTTGCCCCTGGCATGAGGTTTAAGATGCGTTTTGAAGCTGAGGATATGGCAGAGAGAAGGTTCAATTCTTTGGCTCGCATACTGTTTGTATAGGGGAATGCTTTTGCAGCCTTCCTTATATAAATTCTTTCCATGGCAGACATTCGGGTCTGATAGCCAACATAAGTGATATGGATCCTGTTAGATGGCCGAGTTCGAAATGGAGGTGCCTGTCGGTGAGTTCATGTTTTCAAGCTTGTTTACATGTCTATTTGGCAATGAAAATATAGGTCTGAGCCCTTATTTGCATCTAGCTTTTTCCTATGAACAAAAAGATAATGGTAATTACGCATCTACCCTATTGCACACCATCTTATACAAGTGGAGTGTGTTATTTGACTTGGAGGGTTCAAATAGATTTGTGGCTTAATAAAGAAAGCCTATGTGATGTTCTATGGACAATTTGTAATGAATGCCCTTGCCTTTGGGAACATTTTTGTGATAGTACAAGTGCTGATAATGATGCCTGAAAAAAGTAATGGAAAGGATCTTCATTTTTTTGTTTGATTAGAGTCTACAGCAAATCCCATCCTGTCTTTTGCTGTTTTCAGTGGAAAGATGCGTCCATTCCTGCACTCGTATATTGGACTGTTTATGTTAACTCGAGACCTATATAGCTAATAAAAGTTGAGAACTTAACTCATGTTTGAATATATCCTGTAAATTCTCTCTTACACAAACATGTGATAATTTACTGTTATTTCTGGTGAACCTTTCTGTGGTAGGGACAGAACTTGGGGACAAGTTAATATTTGTTACTTGCCATGAAGTAGGTAAAAGAAAACACTGAGAATTTAGTTGTATGTGTTTTTCACTTGTAACTTTATGGAAAGGTGTTTGTCTCGCATTTTGTTTCATAAACTGTACTTTTATTGCTCGTGGTTGTTACTGAATTCAAATAGATCTGTTCCTGATAGTAAGTTACTTGCATTTATTTGTTTTTCATTGCCAAAAAAAAGCTGTTTCTAAGCGCTTGTCGTGTGTTTCAATAACTTATCATTGAGAATGAAAGAAGAGTATAATCCTCTGAAACCAACCTCTGAAACCAAACCAGCCTGGCTAATCAAATCTCTTTCAGGAATTAATATCATACAATAATCAAAATCGTCAGATGCGTGATATTGAAGTTAGTTGGTTCTTCTTAATTTGCAGGTTAGGTGGGATGACGTCGAGCCTGATCGTGGTAGTAGGATTTGTCCATGGGAAATTGAGCCATCTGGTTCAGTTTCCAGTCCAGTTGGTTTTATGATGCCCGGTTCTAAGCGGACCAGGTTCGGAATACCTTCCATGAAACCAGAATATCCGGTTCCAAGTAGGTTTTGTGCTCTGAACATTTTGCTTGAGACATTTTCTCTTTTCTGCTCGACTTTACACTACTGAACTGTGTTGAATCTGCCAGATGGAATTGGAGCATCAGACTTTGGGGAATCTTTCAGGTTCCAGAAGGTCTTGCAAGGTCAAGAAAACTCGGGTTTTAGCACTCCGTATGATGGTATTGAAACTCAAAGTCATCGGCTCTCTGAAGTGAGGAGGCATCATCCTGATGATTCAGGTGGTTCTGAAGCTGCTGCTGCCAGAAATGGCATCCCAAACCCATCCGTGAATGCTAGTGTCACTTACAGAGGCATGGGCTTCCGCGAATCTTTTCTGTTTCGTGAGGTCTTGCAAGGTCAAGAAACATTTGCCAACCCGCCATATACAGGGCCCTGGTTTACCAATGGAGCCCAAGGAAACGGTGCATTTGGTGGTCGTGATGGCTTTCAAATGGTTCCTTCTAGGAATGGTTGCTCTGCCCTGAATCAGGGTTCGGACAATCGTTTCAGTCTTCCAGTTTCCTCCGTACAAGTTTCTTCACCATCTTCAGTATTAATGTTCCACCAATCGAGCAGGAAAAGCTCCAACAGGAGTTCTCTTTGTAATACATTGTCATTGGATGATAAGTTCTCTTCACCATTGAAGGCGAGTTTTGGTGGCACGAGGTCGCTGGGTCTGTTGAATGAACAAAGTAGATTGAGTTTCCCTCATTCTTCCATTTTGCTGCCGTCGGAGGGCATAGTTAGTGAGGACATGGCCCCGCCTTTGAAGAGTAGTTGCCGACTCTTTGGTATATCATTGACTGAAGGAAGAGATGTTTCTCACAAGGAAGCTAACATGAGCTCGTCCAGGTTGAATGGCGAAGCCCTTTTTGTTGGTCATATTGGAGAGAACTTCCATCCAAAGGCCAATGTGAGCAGGGTGGTTGGGAGCAATTGCACAAGAGTACTCGACCTGCATCCTGTGAGTGATGTGCTCTTTGATGTCGCATCCTAGAGACTATGGTATATTGGGAAAAAAACCCCAGAAAATTGTGTATTCAGAAGTAGGGAAGGTAGTGGAAATTGACCTCTTCAGCTTGCATTTCTTTTGGCTGATTTAATATGGTGAAGCCATGCTATCATGGGAGTGGAGATTATGTCTATGTGAATTTGAAGTTTGTGAATCGCAGCAAGTGCAAAACCAATGTGGTGTATGGGGGTACTGTCTTATGTGATTTTGAAGATGCTTGCATTTGTCAAGAATGGCTTTAGATTGAAGGTCCCCAAGTCTTGTGATTCCATCTGGACATCTTTTGTTCCTGGGCAAGTACTTTATTGTGGTTTTGAGCTCTTTTTATGAGGCAATCTTTTGGGTAGGCATTGTGAAAATTGGAGGTAGAGAAGGGGGCGATCTACTCTGAAGTCTCCTTTTAAGTGAAATTGCCTTGATGACCTTGCACTTTGTCAAGCTAGAGTTCGTGTATATTGTCCTCTCTTTTCAGCTCTTTTGTACTGTTTTTATTTGAGAAAAAAAAGAGAAAAGAACTCAAAGAGGGTCATTTTAGTTGATGATGTGCTGTTAGATGCTTGAGATTGCTGAAGCTGAAGCTGAAGCAGTATGTGGTGTGATGTTCAGCCTGGTCTAATCAGTAGCTCTCAGGATTCAGGAAGTGTAAATTATTCTGTTGATGTATTTTGACTTCGATCTCGTGTCCGCTCTAAGGGAATTCGAGGCATGTACTTGTTTGTATGACCTGTTAATGAACCTTTTGGAAAGACGATCTCTGTTCGACTTCATTCGAGTATGCGAACGGTCGTGATCCTTCTACAAAGGTTGATCATGTGGTGGCTGCATTTTCTGAAGAGTTCTGATATCTCGATGCCTCTTGTAAATATGTTCGCTGTTACAAAACACGTACTGCCTTGTCGAGTGGCACGAGCATATGCCGAACTTTGATACATGCTTATTGCAAGCACTTAATGCATCTATTCTTGAACTGCCAGTTCCGAGTTCGTGACAATGTTAGAGCCACCTATCTCACTGCCGATACGGTGTTCCTTGTGAGGCCGGATGATGTCGATACGGTGTTCCTTGTGAGGCCGGATGATGTCGAAGTGGATTGTCATTTTATTTGTGAGAAGGTTGCTCATAAGGCTGTCGGCGTTCCTTGTGAGGCCGGATGATGTCGAAGTGGATTGTCATTTTATTTGTGAGAAGGTTGCTCATAAGGCTGTCGGCGGGCGGTTTTGTATATCAGCTGGCAGGCGTCATGGCGAAAGAGTGTTGAAGAATGTATGTACATACACACCACAAAGGAGGGTTCAAAACCTTCAAATATTTCTACTCAATAACGACTTTTCGCCCACCAAAGCAGTAAATTCTTAGAAACAGTTGGAGAAACCAACTCTGATAAATCTCTCAACAGAAAGAGAGGCTTCATCACCCATTTCATGGCAAAGAAATTTCACTCCACTTCCCATGAACTTTCTCACTCAGCCGTTTATGGTCCTAATGCGATTGAACGATGTACAGCCGATCGTGACTCTTGTTTCGCTTACAACGCTGTTTTCGTCGCACTTTTTCGTGGTCCTGGCACGTTCCTTTCTTTACTCTGTGGTTCTTAGCTGGGCCATTCCCGTTCTGTTCTCCCCATGTCCCTGGATCTGTGATTACTGATGTGGGTCAATGTCCATCAGTTCAACAGAGTAAGCTACAATCTTTAGTTTTCGGCGAAGTTCAGGAAACTTCCTCTTGTCTTCGACTTGAATTCAGTCAAACGATGATGTCGGAGGTGTGAAGATAGGAAGCTTCCTCGACGATGGTATCGACTATCAAGTGTAAGGGCTAATGAAAACGACATGATAGTTGTATAACATAACGTGAATGATGGGATTGTATGCGCGAGGTCCACTTGACCTTCGATTGATATGGATGTTGTACTCTTCTTCCTTTTGCTCTCCATTAGTTTGGCAAGTTCTTTGATGGAGAGAGATCATGTCGAACGTACATAAATTCGTCGATGATGATGGGTTTCATCCAAATGCTCCAAGGATTCTCGATCATTGATGCAGAGATGTATCGTTTAATGAAAGGGTAATGAGACCAAACGTACCTGAACTTTTGCACTCTTTACATTCAAGTTCCTGAACTTCTTTTTTGTTCAATCAAGTACCTCAAATTTTCAGATTTGGCTCAACGTGAGACCTCCATTTAAATAAATTGCCATGTCATGTAATTTTGCCGGCCTGGCTGGCTTACTCGGCAAAACCTAAGCACAATTGATGATGTGGCTCTTTTACTTAGGATAAATTGTGCCAACTCCAATTAGGCGTTAGGTGATTTTTTTTGGGGGGGGGGGGGGGGCGCGGCTGACTTGGACAATTTTAGCCGTCCAAAATGTCTTTGTTGATGTGGGATTATTTCAAGAGGTCACATTTGATGAGGAAAATTACCAAAACAGTCTTAAACCTATTGTAATTGTGTCAATTCAGTCCTAAATCTTTTTTTTGTGCCGATTTAGTTTTAAACCTTTTGCATTTGTATCAATTTAGTCCATCCGGCCAATTTTGGCTTGCGGGCGCTGACGTGGTAATTTTTAATATTATTTTTAAATTTTAATTTTTTTTCCTTTCTCTTTTTTTTTTCCTCCTTTCCTTCTTCCCCCTAGTTGGTGATCGGATAGGCCAGGGGATAGGACCTCGTCGGCACTAGCTTGCCTTCGCCGGCACTGGTGAGGGCGAGGACAAGCTCGCCCAGCGACGGTGAAGGCGGAGCTCACCATGGCGAGGCTCAACCTCGCCAAATCTGGGTGAGGTCGAGCTCACCCTTGCCCGTATTGGCAAGGGCGAGCCTCCCTAGTGGCTGGCGTGGTCGACCTCGCCCGCGATACATCTAATTACGATAGTGGAAATCAGAGAAAATAGAAGGTGCGATGTGCTTTTGAAGAACCTAAACTGCAGATACGATTGTTTGCAAATGTGTCTGGTTTAACCCAATGCGTCACCTCCGACGAATTATGTTTTGTGTTCATGTAGGTCAGGGAGCGAAGCTTCGTAGTTTGTCGTGATAGGAATCTGTGACGCGTCAGGTGACGCATTTGCTCTCTAAAGATGCCAAAAGCTTTGCCGTTTGGTGGACCGACTGACCGAGCTTTTCACCATCCTCCGACCTGTCAATCTTTGAATTTCATCGTATCTTTTGCTTGAGCCTTCCCTTCTCCTTCTTCCCTTCTTCTCCCAACTCTCTCTCTCTCTCTCTCTCTCTCAATTCCTTGCTAGTATAAATTTGAAGATGGATGGAACCACTTAGTACTATGGTACACTTGGTGTTAGTTGTATCGGATTTGATATTGCTGATGGTCAAGCCGAGTCGAACTTTCGTAATTAGATCAAGCTCAACTAGCCGAGCCTAAATTCTAGTCGAGCTCCAGTCTAATGAAAGACTCGAGCGTCTTGTTGATTCAAGCTCGAGTGAGCTAGACGAGTATCGTGTCAAGCTGCGCCCGAGTTCCAACTTGCCGATACTCAGCTCAACAAGGTTGCGAACCTAACTGAACTTCTAATTGATATTAAGAAATAATAATCATTATGAAGTGGACGCATAAATTTCTAGGTTTACGTGACATATCAACATATACCCGGACGTTAGGAAGAAGGTTCAGGCTTATAAAGCTCGAGCTCGAGTTCTTTCTTCAAGTTGAGCTCAAGCAGAAAATTTGATACGCAATCAACTTAGAATTGAGGTTCGGATGCTACATATGTAAGTTGAGTCGAGCTTGAGCATGGTTCCATATCAGCTCGATTACAACCCAATTAAATGAGAAATTCCTAAATCTTTCGGTGTGTGCATTCCAACATATGGTACGGGGTCCATCCAATGGCACTTTGGGAAAGTTTCAATCGATCAGTAATGACAAACTAAATAAACAGAATTTCATTGCAATCTACATAATATCTTATTATAACTCATATTAAAATTAATGTTAGAAACACAAAAGAAAATCCAATTCTTGGGTCAAACAAAAACAAAGAATTCCAATTGTTTTCTGGGTCTGGATCACCTCGCCAACATTGGCCGGAGGGCGACTCGAAAGCGATGTCCACGTCAGCTCGTCTCGTTGGTTCCGCCATGCAATAGGTCATCCCCACGTAAGCAAATGAGCAGAAGAAATCGAGGGACAAGCTCGCATACGTGGCTGAAAACGACCGGCTAAGATGTCGAGTGGGAGATTAGGGTTTGATGTCCGGATAAGGTTGTGTCCGTTTGCTTTTGTTTATTCGGTTGCTGGGAAAGTGATAGCACCGTCCAAACGAGAAAAATGAGTTCTAGACTTCTAGTGCAAGGAACAAGGCCCGTCCAGGATATCATTAATTAAATTATCATCAAGTATAAGAGATTGTATGGGAAGATAACGTACGATAAACTTAGTAATACCACGTTTGGCATATCATGTTACATTGCCCCTTATTCGAACCATTTGCCCTAGCATGGAGAATTGTCATTCACTATTTCCGAGTTCGAAAGTCGTGCTGGATGTGATGATGATTTATTGAATAACACGAATACGGTATCATCATATCGTATTTTATAACTCTTATACAAAAAGTTCTAGAGTTCAATCTTAATTTGTCCATATTTCGGGGAAAGAACATGATATAGTGAAATTTTTGTTATTATGGCCCATAATAGTATGATGACATTGGAAGTCAATTTTAGGTCTAAAATCTAAAACTCAACCCTCCGTAGAGAGAGAGAGAGAGAGAGAGAGAGAGAGAGAGAGAGTTGGTGGTGGCACAACCATGTGCAATGGCAAGTGGTCGGTGACGGCGGTATGCAATGACTCCGATTGCTGTGGCTTGGTGGCTGCTCAAAGAATTGGGGGAATGAGAGAGGTAGAGTAGGTTAGGGTTTCTTGGAAGAAAGAGGGGAAAATTGTCAAAAAAGTCCTAAACCTATTATATGGCGGCCAATTCAGTCCTAAACCTTTTTAATTCTTGCCAATTCAGTCCTTTTGGCCAATTTTGGCCGGCCGTCACTGACGTGGCCGCCAGCCAACACTGACGTGACAATTTATTATTATTTTTTTAATTTTTTTTTTTGCTTTCTTCCCTCTGGTCGGTCCGAAGACCGACGGCCGGCCAGAGGCGAGGGCCGGCGAGGCCGGCCAGAGGGGAGGGCCGGCGAGGCCGACCTTGCCTTGCCTAGCAGAGGCGAGGTCGAGCCTCGCCGTTGCCTGGGTCGCGACGGCGAGGTGAGGTCGACCTCACCTCGCCCTCGTCGGCGGTCGGCGAGGTCGAATCGGCTAGACGGAAGAAAGCAGAAAAAAAAGAAAAAAAAGCAAAAAAGATTAGAAAATAAAAAAAAATTGTCACGTCAGCGTTGGTCGGACGGCCGGCAGGCGGCCACGTCAGCGTCGGCCGGCCAAAATTGGACGGAAGGACTGAATTGGCAAGAATTAAAAAGGTTTAGGACTGAATTGGCAAACTTAAAAGGTTTAGGACTGATTCAGCCGCCGTACAATAGATTTAGAACTTTTTTGACAATTTTCCCGAAGAAAGAGTGTAATCTTCGGATGCATTGGAAAAATCTTGGACACAATTGTCATGTGGCTATTCCTCAATGGAGCAGTTATGTATAATTGTTCTCATTACCCTTTATATCAATAAGTGGTCCAACGATTTTGATCCCTCGTATGGTAACATCAGGATTATCAGTATAAACGATAGGACTAAGATTCAGAGCCCAAAATAACTTTTTTTTGGTTTAGTCGATGGGCGATTTATAGTACACCTTTCAAGTTGGTAATTATATGCGGTAGAATTATCGTATTTTGATTCCAGAAAAGCTTTATTTATTAACGATGGAGAAATTAAATTTATTGTACTCGTGCCATTATAGTCCTAAATATTTTAATTTGGCCAATTTAGTCTTAAACTTTTTGACGATTTACCAATTTAATCATAAACATTTCAATTGTGCCAATTTGATCATAAACTTTTTAATGATTTGCCAATCTAGTTATAAACTTTTTAATGATTTGCTAATTTAGTCCGTCCTTGCCAATTTTGGTTAAAAAATGCTGACGTGGCGATCTAGTCAGCGTCGGCCGTCTTACATGGCATAGGCGGTGCTTATGTGGATATTTATTTTTGCAACTTTTTTAATTCTTTTCCTTTTTTTTTCCAAACTTTTGGTTGGCAAGGTTGCTGGCCACGGGCACGGAGGCCCTCGCTTGGATCTTAAAGAGGGCCCTACAACCTAAGGGTCAGCCGGTGACCTCGCCAGCCAAAAGTTGAAAAAAACAACGGAAAAGAAAAAGTAAAAAATTAAAATTTCAAAAATTATCAAGGTCAGCGCCAATTGGGCCACGTAGGACAGCCGGCGCAGACTATACTGCCACGTCAACGTTTTCCGATCAAAATTTGACTGAAAGGATTAAATTGGCAAATTGCTAAAAGGTTTAACCTAAATTAGCAAATCGTCAAATTGTTGAAGCTTAAATTGACATAATTGAAAAATTTATGATTAAATTGGCAAATTGCAAAAGGGTTAAGACTAAATTGATCAAATTGACAAGTTCAGGACTCAAATGATACAAGTATAGTAGGTTTATGATTTTTTTTTTGTAATTTCCCCTATGAAAAATGGGTTTTGCTATCAAACCCGTTTAGAGTGATAATTGACAGACTATTTGAATTAAGACGCCAGTAATCACTACATTCAAATCAAACAATTCATCATACTTTTAGTCGATGATAGAACTATAAGAGACCTCCAAACAAGACAATTTAAGGGTATGGTCGAAAGGGTACTCTCTTTTTCTAAATTTGGTTTTGCATTGAAGTTTCCTTTCTCTGTCCCATTCATTGACTTACCTCGAAGTGTACGACTTACGGGCACGAGAAAAACAGGGGTATGTACTAAAACATACGTAATTGCATATGCAAGAGCACTTTTTAACCACGCAGCAGTTGTTATCATCACAAAACTGTCTTTTCAAAGCAAAACCCAAATCGAAAAAATGGGTGACGTAAGACAACACGTAGTGCCCCGACTCTATCCGGGAAGTTTCCACCATTGCAGCCCACTATATCCTTGGGTTGACAATGAAGTCACAATTTGATTATTTATATATGAATGTATGTATGCATTGATGTTAACTTTGGTGGCACAGTCACCCTATCTTGAAAATTGGATATCATGCTTTCCTAGATACAAATAAGAGGGATAATAAAAAAATTATGATTAAGTTTATATCTAAGAAAAAGAGAGATTCATTTAGATTTTTCTTTGATAATCCATGAATATGAGATGCAAGTCTTATGACCCAGTTAAATCCGAATCTGCATACAATTAGCAATATTCCAATGGGTGACCTCCAACTCCTAAACTGGAATTTTCACAGTTGCAAAATTTATGGATTTGATAGCAAATGGTGTTAGCAATGGCTAAGGCTCATCGTCGCAAGCGACAGCTGTAATGAGTGGAGGTGGCGGTGTTAAGTATGGTAATGATATATAGTGATAAAGGTGTTTAGGGGAGGAGGAGGATAAAAAAAGTTGTTAGCCAAATAAATTGAATATATCCTTCACAAAGGGATCAATTTATATTGTGAATACTTGTCAAATAAGGGGGAAAGTATAAAAAAATTCTAAACAAATTGCATTTGAACCAACTCGATTATAAACCTTTTAATTGAATCAATTTAGTTTTAAACTTTTTGTATTATTGTCAATTGAGTTCATCCGATCAATTTTGACAAAAAATTGCTAACGTGGATGTTAGTTGTTTCATGTGGTGCGGCCGGCGTCTTCTATTCTTTTCTTTATTATTTTTTTGTTTTTTGTTGTTTTCTTTCTTATTTTTCCCTTCCATTTATTGTCGGCGACCCTCACCCAGGACCACGCTAGATTTGGGTGAGGGTCACCTTGCCTAGAGCAGGCAGGGTTGCGAAGGCCCTAGGCGAGGCCATTGCGGTGATGGCCTTGCCGGTCGCAGGCGAGATGGCCCTCGCTTAGATCTAGGTGAGGCCTTTGTGGCCTTGTTCACAGGGTCGTGAAGGCCTTGGGGGAGGGCCTTCGTGCCCTCGCCAACAGTCAACGAGGTCTTTCTATCCCTCCTAGTGGCCGACAACCGGCCAAAATGAAAGGAAATAAAAGAAAGAAAAAAATGTTTCAAAATTCAAATTTTCTTAAAAAATTATTAAGAATTGCTCATGCCCCGATTGTGCCATATAGGACGACCAGCGTTCACATTAGTGATTTTCGGCTATAATTGGCCGGTTTGACTCAATTGGTACAAATGGAAAATGTTTAGGACAAAAATTTATCTAAATTAAAGGTTTATAACTAAATTAGTACAAACACATTTGGTTTAGGACTTTTTTGGTACTTTCCCCTCAAATAAGAGTATCCTAATCCAAAATTGAAAATCAACCTTCAAGCTTCACACATTGAGGATGCTTATGCATGCAATCCTCCATGGGACTTCATTTGTGTTGAAATTACAGTTGAGTATCCCACATCGCTTAACAACGGATCCTATATTTTTTTTATATACATGTTCCTTCATCTAAAAGTTTATACCTTTGAAGTGGGCTTTCTAATACGGTGTTAGAGTTTGGTGCTATCCCTTTCGCGTGTCTACCATCGTTAATCAAATTCCACGCATCACTCAGAGTCTGGCTAATTTTTATATGCTCTTTGGGTCAGGTTGTCCCACAATTACAATAATGCAACGAGAATGGTCAGTTGGAATGCTTTCAATTACTTAACGCCACTTAAAGTGACCCATATAATGGCACAACACTTCGAATAATATCTAAAGCGATTGACGTACATCTAAAGATGATGATGGGTCATGATGTCGACATGGATAAATGTACTCAAGCGCCATTAATGAAAGAGATATTCACCAAAATGGTGAAAGAGAAACCCTAAGTCCTTGAGTATAATCGAGTTGTCTATTACATATCTCTCATAAATCCATACTTGAAACTTTAGATCAAGACTAAAATGTGACTAATACTAGACTGACTAACAAGACTCTCAAAACATACTTGTCCATCGATAAAAAAAAAAAAAAATCGAAACACACGTTTTAAAGGCTAAAAATCAATCGAACAAGATACTGTGCCCATGCTTGGGTTAGGAAATTGCCGGAAACTTCACATGGTTTTGGCCCTTTCCCTAATTGCCATGTATGCCGAGACATGACACGAGTTGGTGGTGGGCAACAAGCGACGCCGTCGTGATCAAGTGGGACTTTGGGACGTAGCTGCTGCCTTGGAATCTCATCCATCCCTTCCTCCCGCACCGCCACGTCACCACAGTGCGCGTGACGTAGCAGAGTGCGTCACCGCCGTTGACGCTGGAGTCTCCCCCTCCTCCCCCCTCTTAAATTGCCTCCCCCACCCAAGGCCAAAAACAAAACAAACCGCCCCTCAGATCTCTCCCCTTTCCCTCATGCAGAAAGCGATCCCCCGCATGGCTTACATACCGGCCAGCTCCGGCGGCCCCCGGCCACCGGCGGTCGAGGGTCGAGCAGTACCGGAAGGGATGGCAGCCACTACGGTGGCGGAGGCGGCGGCGGCGGCGGAGGACGGCAGCGGCATCGGGAGGGCGGTGGCGGAGAATGCGGTGATCGTGATCGGGCGGCGCGGGTGCTGCATGTGCCACGTGGCAGAGAGGCTCTTGCTGGGGCTCGGGGTGAACCCCGCGGTGTACGAGGTGGACGACGTGGACGAGGGCGTCGTGGTCAAGGAGCTGATGAGCATGATCAGGATCGACGGCAAGGACGGCAAGGGCGGCGACAACGACCAGAAGTTGCAGTTTCCGGCGGTCTTCGTCGGCGGGCAGTTGTTCGGAGGGCTCGAGAAGGTGATAGCCACTCATATCTCCGGCGAGCTGGTGCCCATCTTGCGAGAAGCTGGGGCCTTATGGCTTTGAAGCATATTTGTACATACTACTAATCTCATCTTTCTAGAAAAGTTTCTTGATCGATGAATTTGAATTTATGATTGGTGTGAAATAAGACCACATAAGTATTTGTCCTCTTTTTTTCAGTTGTTTTGGTATCATTCTGTGTAGATCTAACTAGGTTTCGCTCGGGCATTTTTGGAGAGAGGGACCTAGGAATTAATTTGTTTTTGGCCCCCCTTTTTTTGCGTAATTTGTCAATGTAATTTTCTTTTCCAATTAATTTTGCTTTCGATCTGTCCAAGGTCGGTACGTGTTGCTTGAAACTACGCAGGTAATTGCGTACGGCTGAAGAGATTTTCTAGGGTAATGTCTTGTTAGATTCAACCGAAGTGGGGGCTTGACTTAGTCTACAATTTATCAAGGAAAATATTTTTTTATAAATAGAACAGAAGCATCTTTGTCGTCATGAATGAAGATCCAATAATGAAGATGATGATTTTTCAATAGTAGGGTCAATGCAATTTGGGCCCAAAAAAAGAAGAAGAAAAATCAATGCATAATTGGACCAAACAATGAGGGCCAACAGGAGAAACTTTTATCTTTTTTACACCCTTCCACCAAAAATAAAAGCATGACATGTCAAGCATAATGAAATTCCTTGATCTCTTCCTCATAAATGAAAGCGACTCTCGTTAATTGATTTGGATAGATAAAAATGTCACTTTTTTTGTGCATCTGAAAAGTAAAATCTATCGATTAGCAGCAACACCTGACATGATTGTGCCCACAAAACATATTAGATTGAGAAATTCTTAAGAGTACATGATTGTCACCCACCACTATGGAATAATGTTAAGGTAATTATTGAACATACTAATAATAGATGTTTGAGTTCTAAACTATTGATTAAATACATAGCAAGAGAAATGTCAGTGTATTGAAAATCGTAAATTATTGTTATTAGGCAATTATTGTTATTAGGTTGCTTAATGAATGCTCGAGGATACCCTAATTATTAAAAAAACTGTTAAAAGTTCGGTAGAGTTACCGTTTGTCTTTTTTGCCTTGGCCATGTTAAAATGAACATGCAACTCCGATAGGATTGATCGAGGAGTTAAATATTTGATTTGTGTATGACATAATTCGCATTAAAATCATGGTGTCTCCTACTTGAAATAATGTCAAGAGCAATGCTTGACATCATGATGGGTGGGTTCTTCGCCAAATAGGCATGGATCTTGGCGATTTTCATGTATTGGTGTGGATTAATCAATCCAAAATATTTGAGTGCCCCATGTTATTTAAAACTGGCAACATTATCAAACGGTACAGCACGAGGACTAATACGGTGATAGATTTGATGTACATAGTTATATATTGTTGGTATCACGTGGGCTCCGAGCACACTTTTATCTTAAGTTTATTTCTCTTGAGGGCACATACATGATGTGCGAGATTAAAAAAAATCTACATTAGATGTTCCGAGTAACAAAAAAAATTCAACTGATACGCAAAGTTGGCTTCTAAACCAACGACTTAAGCACAAAACTTTGGTCTCTCCCTCGGCTATTTCAATGATGAGGGTGTTGGGATTTCCTCGACGCTTCTCCATCAATTTCTTCTCCAATTTTGGCTAGCTGATGCCGCCTACAACCGACTTGTGACCCCTCGAAATTGTCCTTGCAATTTCATGCCACTCACAAGGTTACGAAAGTCAAGACGCAATCAAGACTTTTGTTTTCAGCCTTCTATCTCCACCGAATGTGCTAAAGTAGGCAATGCTAGAGAAAGATCATTTATGCTTTAGCTGGTCCACACGCAATAACCTTGACCCAGAAACGTAATCCCCGAAATCATGTCGGTCAAGCCACTTCGACAGCTTTAGCGTATAAAACTGTGATTAAGTTAGTCCAACCCGGAATTGCAGGTACAAATAAAGGGGGCGGCAGTGGAAGGCAAATAGGTTATTATTCAAACATTCCGGACAAAGGGGCGAACCACTAAGGTATGTTGACCTTTAAAAATAAGAAAATATAAAAGAAAATAGGTCGCTTTTTCTGGCCACGAAACTCTTTCACCGGAGTTTAACAAAGAAGAGAGAACAATCGTCAAATCAAAGGTCCTGTTTCTAAATAACTCGTCAAGTCTTCCGTCGAGCTTGCATCAATTCAGGTCACCTTTCATCTAATGACCGCTCACATGCCTCTCTACTTTTGAAAAAAATATCAAATCTATATGATGGTCAAGGAATGAAACTTACTTGAAAATGTTCGTGATTCTGAATTCAGATTTTATGTGATTAGTCTGTCGAGTGTGATTGCTACTCTTAGAATTGAGCTAGAAATTTTGCAAAGAGTCAAGACTCAGCAACAAACAAATGTTGAAATTTCAAAAAATTCAAGGAGAAGCTTTAGGAGGAAAAATGCCAAACTTTCAAGTGTCTAAGGGTGGAGTCCTAAGATTTCATGGACGTCTTTGTGTACCTTATGATGTTGATTTGAAGAATAGAAAATTGACAAAAGCTCATTGTAGTAACTACATTGTCCATCCACGAAGTATGAAAATGTATCAGAATCTTCGCCAGCACATAAGTGAAATGATATGAAGGTTGATATTGCCAAACATGTCTTGAGATGTTTGACGTGCTAACAAGTGAAGACAGAATATCATAAACTGGGTGGAATGATGAAATCGTTAGAAATTCTTGAATGGAAGTGGGAGCACATAATGATAGATTTTGTGCAACGCCAAAAAGTCATGATTTAATTTGGGTAATAGTAGATCGATTTGACTAAATCCTCTCACTTTCTAGCGTGCGAATAGACTATACCTTGGAAAAGTATGCAAAACTTTGTGTCGAACAAATAGTTCGACTGAATGGAGTGCCTGTCACTATGATCGAGGACCAAGATTCATTGCAAATGTTTTAACAAAGTCTTCAAACTACATTAGAGACTAAACTTTAACATAGTACCGTTTTCCATCCTCAACTTGATGGTCAATTAGAAAAAAAACTACACAAACATTGGAGGATATGTTCCGAGCATGCGTGATCGACTTTAAAGGTAGTTGGGATCATCACTTGGATCTAGTGGAGTTCACTTATAATAACAGCTTTCAATATAGTATTGGCATGGCTCCTTTTGACGCATTGTATGGTAGAACTTTTAGGACTCCTGTATGCTGGAATGAAGTGGGAGAAAGAAAGCTTATGGGGCTAGAGTTAGTGTGAATTACTTTCGATGCAATAAAAGTGATTTGTGATCAACTTAAAACTACTTAAAACGTAATAAAAGTTATGCAGATAAACACCAAAAACCATTGGAGTTTTTAGTTGATGATCATATGTTCCTTAAGGTGTCAACGATGAAAGGTGTGTTGTGATTGAAAAGAAAGGCAAGTTGAGTTCATAATTTATTGGACCTTTTGAAATTGTCCAGAAAATTGGTGAATGAGCCTATAGATTAGATTGCCACCAAGACTTTCCAATGTTCATGATGTCATTCATGTGTCCATGTTGGGGAAGTATAAACTGGATCCCACACATGTATTGGATTTTGAAACAATTGAGATAGATGAGAGAGACTTATATAGAAAAGCCAGTGCAAATTTTGGATCGACCACACAATGAACCCATTGAACCAAATTATAGCCGAAATTGGCCTTTGCTTGCAAAAGTAAGAATTGGTTGGTTCAATCAACGGGTTCTAAGTCACGCTTGATAGTTGATTGATAGAAATGGATGCTCCCGCATCAACATGCGATCCAAAGAACGATCGAAATCCATAAACGTAACATAGAAATAACCGAATTACTACAAGAAAACAGTATTAAGGCGACAAAATTATCCGTCTACAAGAATAGCTCCGTCACTATAGATAGCCTACAGAGCAGAAACAGAGTTTCGTTGTCATAGCCTCATAGGCCATTGCTTGCAGCAATCCTTATTTTTATTAGTTAATTAAGATTAATTTAGCTTCTTCTTTCGGTTAAGGTAAGTGAATAGTTTCAATGGATTTGTAGATATATATGTAAATCTTTGCATGAAAATAAAGATTTAACAGCTTTGGATAATAAGACAAACTTTGATATGTGTAGAGTGGAACTAATCTCATCGCTTAGTCACGTGTCATTTGATTTAATTGGTAAACGCATGGCCAATCATTATCCATGTGTCACTGTTACATGGATTTTTTGTAAGATTGTTAGTCACCAAATATTTCAATGATTTCGATTAGTGATTACAATCCACTCGAGGATGATTGACGGCCAATTGAATTGTCAAATCAGATTTCTTGAAGCATATAGGGCTTTGCAAAATTTAAATTACTAAATAATGCGCAAAATATGATTGAAAACAGGAGATGATTGGAGTGCGCAGGGAAAGCAAAATGCTTACAAAACACGACTAGAAAACTTTTATAAACAAAGATGAGCTCTGAAATTACGAAACCTAATACACTACAAAATTCAAATTTAAACTTAGGCAAAATCTAAGCTAAATTAATCCATTACGAATGATCTTCTCATCTTCACATCTTTAGTGTCGAAGTCTGATGTGCCGTTGTCATCATTTGTGATGTCTTGATTGCTCGTGATTTTGTGTGGATCTATGTATTGGAAGCATGCCCACTTTGATTCTTTCTGTATGTTTAAATGGGCTATTCCATCATGCGTTCTAATCTTCCTTCGCAAGAATCTTTAACTATTTTATGGCTATTCTAGGGATTTTGTAACTACTCTCGATTCCTTAGCTACGGTCATGCTACAAAACCCAGAAGATTATGTATGAAAATATGTCTCTGAGTTTCTTTGCCAAGATTGAAGAAAATGTGTGAAAACAGGTGGACGTTGGAACACCTGGAGGATCAATCCAGACACGCAAAAGGCGTCGGTGCTACTGGAGGCACAGGGTCAGGCACCCGAGCTGTGCCTATTGGCCTTCGAATGGCCCGTGGCTTGTGTGCATGTGGTGGTGCTTGGCTAGCAAGAGCCGGGCCCAAGCAGGTGGTCGGCCGTCCAGGCCAAGCTCCCAACAACGTTGCGAACTGATTGTGCACATTGCGAACTGATTGTGCTCGTGTTTGAAAGCCCGCATGCTTTCTACCTAAATTGAGGAACTGCACATTTTGGCCTTCAAAGTTAGTGTTCATGGTTTCTCTTCGTGAACCAGACATGCTTGCCACCTCGCGGTAGGGTCTTATCCTAATGCACAAGGACGAAATGGTTAACATGCACATGTCGAGATTTCTCGAGCATAAGGTTCGGACAACCTTTATTCCTAAATAAGTAAATAGATAGATGATTAATAAAGCCTCAACAGAAAAGACTAGATACTAATAACTTTCATAGATGCCTATCGCTCCTAATTGTGTTTTTTTTTTTTCGTTTTTTCCTTTCTATTGCGAGTGGATATTAGAAGGAAGCTGCTCAAGATCACTAGTGTTATTGCTGCGGACATATGACTATGCCTTTTCTAAGAAGATTAAGTTTGGGCCACCATGCATGTCACTCCCACCAAACGAATTGACTGTGACACACACAAACAAACACAAAACGGTAGCTTATCTTTTTGCGATTAGGTTCTTTCAGTTCGTGAAGCATAATGATTCACCGATTCATGAACTTATCCGAATGTCGGGTTGGACCAACCTAATCCTTTCGGCACTTGCTTGTCCACTCTAAAATAATACGCAAAATCAAAGTTGGCAATCACCGAAGGCTAACTGTAGCTCGCGACTGACGTTGACTCGTACTCAGAAGAAATTTAAGAATAAATAAAAAAAGAAGTAAAAAGCCACCAAAAAATCCAAAATATGCCTATCACCACAAAAAAAGCATGGATTTTGTCATGAAAATTTGCGATGAGAAAGTTTTCATCGCTAATTTGCGACGGAATTTGCCACGAAATAAAAATTCGTCGCAAATTAGCGATGGAAAATAAATCCATCGCAAATTAGCGACGGAGAATTGGTTGTCGCTAATTTGTGACGAAAAATTAGTTGTCGCTACTTTGCGATGGAATTAGCGACGGATTTATTTTCCGTCGCTAATTTATGCAACGAAATTTACTATTTTGCGACGAAATTAGCGACGGATTTTTTTACTGTCGCTAATTTGCCACGGAGAAAAAATTCCTCGCTAATTTGCAACGGATTTTGCGACGAAAACGAATTCGTCGCTAATTTGTAATTTATAACGGAAAATAACTTTCGTGATATGCACCCCCACTATCAATTTCTCTCTCTCTCTCTCTCTCTCTCTCTCTCTCTCTCTCTACTGATTACTCATATCCCCCATTGCTTTTCTCCCTCCTTTTCCCTCTTTCGTTTCTCTCGATAAACCTATCCGTGCGCGCACAAATCAATCTCGATAAAGCTTTTCTATCGGTAAGTATCATAACTAACTTCGTGACTAATTGGCGACGAATACGGTTCGTCGCAAAACTATTCATTGCTGGATTCGAATTTTTTTATTTTATTGACTATTTTTTTGTTTTTTTTCCCTAACTTCTTCGCCTGTCATGGGGGGAGGCCGAGCGGCCTCGCTGGCCATGGGGCGAGGCCTCCCCGCCTCCCCCTATGGCGGTCGACCTCGCCGTCACCCAGATCTGGGCGACGGCGAGGTTGACTGGCGGCAATGGCGAGGCTACTCGGCCTCGATCTGGGGGAGGCCGAGTAGCCTCGCCATTGCCGCTAGTCGACCCCAGATCTGGGGGAGGCCGAGCGACCTCGCCCAGGTGTGGCGGTCTACCTCGCCATCGCCCAGATCTCGGCAACGACAAGGTCGATCGGCGGCCATGGCGAGGCTCCTCGGCCTTGCCCATGGCCGGCGAGGTCGAACTCGTTGGCCTCAGCCGGTCACCGGTCGTTGGACCGGCGACAGGAGAAAAATCTAGGGAAAAAAACAGAAAAAAAATTAAAAAAATTCGAAAAAAATAAAAAATTATTAAAAAATGAATCTTAAGTGATTTTTCTTTTTTTTTAGGTACGTGTCCATTTGAAGGTTTCACAATCCAAGTGAATGTTGCAATTCTCATCAAATTGACCACTTTCTATGATAAATATTTCAGTCAAATATTTGGGTAAGTCTTCTTTACATGATAATTTTTTCATTTTTTCAATTTCAAAATAATTATTGCGTCAAAATTTTTTTTAATTCTTATAATTTTATGGTTTTAATTAAGAACAGAAGATATGATTTTTTAATATTTTACGAGATTTTTTATTTTTATACGAACACAATGCAAAGAGACAAGGCTTGGATATATAATAAGAACTTACCTGGATGTTGAGGATTGACCGATGAGTTTTGTACTGGGTTGGAACTATTTTTAGACTTTGCTAGTAGTAAATATGAGTTCATGGATGGAAATAATTTAAGGTGTCCGTGTAAAAAGCGCAGTAATGGTAAATTTGATGTGTGTGATAAAGTTAGAGAATATTTTTGTAGATTTGGGTTTACTTCGAACTATTATAATTGGACTTGCCATGGTAAACCATTTATATCTGATGAAGGATATCGAAGAAGTGATCAATTTTTAGTTAGGGAAGAATGTAGCTATTATGATCAATTGAACCCATACGAGAGGATGGTGATTGATGCAGCTGGTCAGAATTTTATTTCAGAATCGAACCATGTAAGTACTAGTTTTACTCCTATACTTGAACAAGTGGGTACTAGTTATGCATCACAATTGGAAGAGATGGGAGTAATGAGTTTTGATGAGAATGTGTGTAATGGAACTTTTCCATCTAATCAGTTCTAGGAAGTGTTGAAAGCAGCAGATGAACCTTTATGGGCAGGTTGTGACAACCACACTAAGTTATTAGTGATAGCAAGACTGTTAAATATTAAGGCAGAGCATAATGTGTCTGCGGATTGCTTCAATTCTTTTGTTGAAGTAATGCGGAAAATAATATCTCGTGATAACATCATGCCAAGTGATTTTCATAATATGAAAAAACTTGTGGATAACTTAGGTCTTCCGGTTGTAAGGATTAATGTATGTAGTAGGGGTTGTATGTTATATTGGAGAAATGATGAAAATGCAGAATCTTGCAAATTTTGTAGCCAATCTAGGCACAAGATTAACAGGAGGTAGAGTCGTAATCAGAAGCGTATACCATGTAAATAAATATTTTATCTGATCCCTAGATTGTAAAGGCTTTATGCGTCTCAAGCCACTATTGAACATATGACTTGACATGCAAATCATGAAACAGAAGAGAGTCTAATGTGTCATCCTTCAAATGCAGAGACATGGAAACATTTTGATAAAATATACCCTGAGTTTGCGATAGAGCCTCGAAACATCAGGTTAGGTCTCTGTGCTGATGGATTTGCCCCATTTGAGAAATCAGGAAAAAGTTATTCATGTTAGCTAGTTATCTTAACGCCATACAATCTTCCACCTAGTATGTGCATGAAGACACCTTATATATTTTTGACATTGATCGTGACTGGCCCGCAAAATCCGAAAAAGTTAATAGATGTTTATATGCAATTATTGATTGAAGAGTTACAACGGCTATGGGATGAAGGTGTCCTTACATATGATGTTTCTACTGATCAAATATTTGTAATGAAGACTGCTCTTTTTTGAACGATAAATGACTTTCCAGCTTATAGAATGTTATCTGGATGGAGTACAGCTGGGATCTTAGGATGTCCGATATGTTTGGAGAGATCAAAGTCATTTAGATTAAAACATGGAAAGAAACCTAGCTATTTTGACCGTCTGAGACAATTTTTATCGATAAATCATATATTCAGAAGGAATAAAAAAGAGTTCATCAAGAATATGACTGAAAGAACGTCTCCACCATTGAGGTTGACCGATGATCAAATTTGGGAGCGAGTGCAGGATTTTTCAACTGTTGTTCAGAACCCTCACGGTATGACTATTGCGTACGGAAGTACACATAAGTGGACTAAACG
This sequence comes from Syzygium malaccense, assembly GCA_031216405.1. NCBI lineage: Eukaryota > Viridiplantae > Streptophyta > Magnoliopsida > Myrtales > Myrtaceae > Syzygium > Syzygium malaccense. Next base: position 6,985,776 of record CM062256.1, on the reverse strand, counting down.
TAGTATATTTTGGGATATACCATATTGGAAGACCTATCTTATTCATCATAATCTTGACGTCATGCATATAGAAAAGAATGTTTTCGACAATGTCATAAATACTGTGATGAATATCACCGGAAAAATAAAAGACAACTTGAACGCAATAAAAGATATGAGAGATATTTGTGATCGGCCAAAACTAGATGTGAATGCAAGCAGCAGAGGGCTAACACTAGATATGAGAGATATTTGTGATGGATTCCAAAAATGGCCGCGAATTTCGAATCCATCGCAAATTTGTGACGAATTTGAAAAACGACCGCGTTTTTCGAATCTATCGCAAATTTGTGACGAATTTGAAATTTGCGGTCAAAATTCGCGGTCATTTTTGGAATCTGTCACAAATTTGCGACGAATTTTCCAATGGAAATGTTGATAAAGGCCATTTTCGACGCAAAATTTGCAGCGGATTTTCCGACGCAAAATTTGCGACGGATTTGAAATTCGCGGCCATTTTTGGATTCTATCACAATGCAATAGATTCAAAAATGGCCGCGAATTTCACTTCCATTGCTAATTTTTCGATGAACAGTAGCCACGAATAAGTTTTTGTCGCAAAATGAGCGACAAAATTAGCGACGATCCAAATCCAATGGAAAATAGAATATCGCAAATGTTATCGCATGAATAATATTTGACTTGTCATCATTTAGCGACGAATTTTCCGACGATTAATTACATTAATAAGAATAATCAACAACAACGATAATAACAATAACAATAATGATAATAACATTAACAATAATAACATGAACAATAATAATAATTATGACAATCAAAATAACACATGTCGCAATAATAGTTACACATCATTAATATTTCGTCACAAAAATTTTAATCTTCATGTTCGTCTTCGTCTTCGTCTTCTCCTTTGTATTTGTCTTCGTATGGATCCGCATCTTCGTCTTCGTCTTAATCTTGATCTTGATCTTCTTCATGAGCATCATCTTCATCATCTGTTTTAAAATCAGATTCTGTACCACCTTCTTCATTTAATTCGCAAATTTCAGTTGGATTCACATCTATCATTGCTCCACATGGATTTCGTAAAATTGAAATGTTATATTCCTCAGTTTCAACCGTGTTACAAACTTCCTCTTATTGATAGGCTCTATCCTTTCGGTGTTCATCGATTTTTCTCCGTGCTTTGATTTTACAATTTGCGACGGATTCCAAAATGGCCTTTATCAACATTTCTGTCTCAAAATCTAGCGCAAATTTGCGACGGAATTTGCGATGGATTCGAAAAATGGCCGCGAATGTGGAATCCGTTGCAAATTTTGCAACGGATTTGAAAATGGCCTTTATCAACATTTTCGTCGCAAAATTCGTCGCAAATTTGCGACGGATTCCAAAAATGGCTGCGTTTTTCGAATCCATCGCAAATTTGCAACGGAATTGTTGATAAAGGTCATTTTTCGAATCGGTCGCAATTTTCGTCGCAAATTTGCGATGGAAATGTGGATTCACGGACATTTTTCGAATCCGTCGCAAATTTGCGACGGAATTTGTGACGGATTCAAAAAATGGCTGCGAATGTGGAATCCGTTGCAAATTTGCAACGGATTAAAAAATGTCCGCTTCCACTTGAGTGCATATTGACTTTCTTTCCCCCTCTCTCTCTCCCTCTCTCTCTCCCCTTTGCCGCATGCAACCTCACGCTCACGTCCCCTCCCCCTCTGTCCCATGCAGACTCCTTCCCTCTCTCTCTCTTCTTTTTCTTTCTTTTCTTCTTTTCTCTTCTTCTTTCTCCTTCGTTCCTCTTCGCCGTGGCTTCTGCTTCATTCTTCCTTGCTGCTCACTGCCAACCGCCGTTCGCCCGATCGTCATGTTGTCGTTCGGTCATTCGCCTTCGCCCAGCTGTGCTGCCCGTCTGCCGCCATGCCCCCCCTTTGCCGACTGCCTTCCCCTTCCCCTCTTCGAGTAAGAAGCAGCTCGCTCACTGTCGTGTCCATTGCGACCCGGCGCTGCCCAGCTGCCATGTGTTGTCCCCACCACCAGCTCGCTGTCGTCGTCATTACCTGCGCGCTCGACAGCTCACAGCAGCGAGTGTCGCCACTCCGCCTGCGTGCTCGCCGCTCGCCTGGCTGAGCTTACCGCCACCCAGCTCGCTCGCGCGCCCCGCTCGAGTTTGTAGTCATCGCCGTCGCCGCCCAGCAGCTGCCAGACCTTGTCATCGCCCAGCAGCCGCTCGATGCTGTTGCCACCCAGCTCCACCGTCGTTCGCCATTACCGCTGAGTTCCCCTATTCTAGCTGAGCCTCCGTCACCTGCTTGCTCGTTGCCACCAAGCTATCGCCCGTTGCTACCCAGCCGTCGTCGCCTGCGCACCCTGCAGCTCGCCCGTGGTCAAGTTGTCACCCGTGGCCTAGCCTCTTGCCCGGCCATTCGCCCGTCCGTCGCCCGGCTCGCCCAGCTATGGCCGAGCGCCTGGCCAACTAGCCGCCACTTGCGCCTGCGCCGAGCCCACCACTGGCTGACCGGCCATTTTGCCCCATTGTTTGGTTTTTCTTGGCCTTAAATCAAGTAAGCGACTCCCTAAACCCTACCTAATATAATGGGTATTAATCGGATTTGTTTAGGGATTGTTTAGTGTCGAATTGGTTGGCTAAGTTAGGGCCGATTTCAGGATTGCATGTGGCTTTGATCGATGTTCGTCTAGTTGATTTGTCGATCATGTGGCCGATTAAATGTTCAATGACGATTGTGTGGTTGATTAGTTATTTAATGTCAATCGTATGGTTAATTAGTTTAACCATGTGGCCGATTTGCTTAATTGTGGCCGATTGGTTAACTATGGCCCGATCGTGTGGGTTGATTGATGATCGTGTAGCCGAGAACGAAGATTATGTGGCTGAAATTGATGTTTCATGGTTGATTTTGTACTTGATGAATGATCGTGTGGTTAATTATGGCTATTGTTGGCTTAGAATGGCATATCGTGATCATATATTGATGTTTGATATCAAAATGAGTGCGATTCATAGTATATTTGTTCGTAGGAAATTGCACGTCATAAATACTCGGCATTGGCTAATTAAGAAGATACATTTTCTGCTTCGGAAAAGCCTCAACTTTATCTCTTGCTCTCTGAAACAAAATGGTGAGCTTCGTCATGTACGTCATTATGTGTCCCTAATACGTGTTCATATTTTTTTTTTACATATTTGTCTAACATTCCTACTTGTCAGTATAAACGTAGAGATTACATGCATTGAAGACCGGCCCCTTCCTCGTCCTTGTCCCTATCCCTTTTCTCTTCCCCCGCTCTTTCATCTAACCCTCAACCACTATATGATGATGGACAACATGGACACGTTGGCCCTTTCTCCAACCCTCAAGAACATGTTAGGGGACTTGGACACATGCGAATTGAATCTCTAAATCTCCTTCAGTTCCATCTCCTTCATATCCATCTCCTTCCATTCTACTTTATTATTTAGCGTAACAATCAAATAATGAAGGAAACACAGGTGAAGAAGATAACCGAATCATGATATGCCCATGTGAAGATTCGTAAATATTTCATTTTTTTAAGTATATGTAATATTTATGGTTTTAAATATGGATGTCAACTAAATTGTCGATGTTGCACAATATCCGTATGTTTGTAGATTCACGGATGCTACGTTTATTGTGAGGGAACTGAATAAAATAGTCAAAAACTATTGGACGAGACAGTATATTAATTACAGTAGTGCTCCACAAGAAGTGAAAGATTTGTGGTGGAATGAGTTCAAGGTAAGTTTTAGATATTCTATTTTCTCACCAACTAAGTTCGGTGTAGTATATTGATGATCAAGAATGATGTAAAGGGACCAGAACAACTCTTTAGTTTTCGATACTAAAGGGATCAGATATTTTCCTCGAGATGAACTTTACAAAATCTATCGCCGAATTGTTTGGTACATGGTAATGGATATGTGACTATTATAATAACTTTCAGTTGTTTTTTTATTGATTGTAGCGGAAGTTCAGGTGGGATGAAAAGGAAGAGAATGAAGTGAGAAGAATTTTTAAGAAGAAAGTTAGTGATCACATATGAAATGTGATGAATAGAGCGAAGATCAAGCAAGTGAAGCCGGCTTTCATTACAGCTGACAATTGAATGGAAATTAACAGAATTTGGGAAACTGAAAAGAATCAGCAAATCAGTGAGCAGAATAAAAAGAATCGATTTTCTAGTTCTAGTAAAGGGCCTACCACATATGCTAGGGGCTCTATTAACATTGGAGAGCATTGAAAATGAATAGTAAGTCTGTTAAATAAGTTGTAAGTTAATTTAATTTAATTACTCATATTTACATTTTTGTAGGCATATGAATTGGGGACGGAACCGATATTTGTAGCTACATTTAAACGCACATTTCAAAAAAAGGATAAGACATGGACTGACGATCGAGCAAAAGTTATTAAGGTATGTAAGGTTATACTTTGGACTTTATGGAAACTAAAATGAAAATCGTGAATACTTTTAATATTTATGGTAGTTATATATATGAAGTTATTTTATTTTCATCTATATTGTTAATGTAGGAAAAATATGATGAACTTTTAATGAGCAATGCTAGTGGTGGTGATGGTGTTGCTGTGTCTGAGCTATTAGTTGACAGTATGATATTATGGGTGGAGGCAACAGGTGGGATGAAAAAGAGAAAAATATTTAGGATGGGATCCTTGTCAAGGGTATACACGACGAATCATGCTGCAACTTCATCCTCTAATGCGGCTGTTCCAAGGAGGACACGACTTGAGGAGCAAATGACCCAAGAATTGAGTCAACTGAAAAATATACTTGTAGAGAAAGACGAAGAAATAAGAGGAATGAAACAACAAATGCAAATCGTTATGCGACATCTCAACCTCGATCACGATGAGGTTCCTCGTTTACCTCCTGTCAATCCAATAGGTGATGGGCACAATGATGAGTGACATAATGATGCTGAGATTGTTGATGATGATGATGATGATTTTCTCGGTCCTTTCTAGTTAAAATTCCCAAAATCGAGAGTAAGCTTGCTTCACAATCTTTTGTGCCATAAGTGCAGTTTGCCCAATATGTTCCTGTCCTACAATTACTTTCTGTGCACAACTTTCTTACAACTAGGTTTTTTGCTTGCGAAAAATTGAAAATTTAGAGATTCCAGGATGACATGCTTGTTACAAAAAATCATGATATTTGAACATTGTAGAAATACATGCCTGAATTGACTTTGAGTCCTCTCTTCCTGGGAATTGGTATTGGTAATTCACCTCTCTAAGTCATTAAACTGTTGAATGTTGTTTGGAGAAGGATCTAATTTTTCATAGGTGACAGAAATACGGTTTACAATGGTAAAAAACTATAGTGGATGTCAAAGTCAACTCATATTCATATGTAAGAACATTGATATTCGTCCTGAAACGTTTTTTTGTTAACCCCCTGCTTGTTTTTTTATATCTAGTTCCACATCTATGCATAAACACTTCTTTTATATTCTGGACTGATTGAATATCTTTATTTATATATCCACATTTCATCAAATGTCGATAAAAGTGACTGCTTCTGGTATCCTGCCGAGTACCAAAGTTGCCCAATCTTGTGTCTGGTTTGTCGATTTTTTGTTTTTGAAGCAGAATCTATGATTGTCCCGCCTCTTTTGAATGTTTTGAATGTATTATAAGATTAGATATCAAATAACATCATGTCAGACTTTGCAACTTTGCATATATCATTTTTTTTTTTGCGGACTAGCATCTTTTTTTTTTTAGTGTAAAATGTAAGTAATATATAACAGATGATGTACAGCAGCTTAGGGGCATTCCCAGCATTACAACTAGTACTAATAATTCGAGAATATGGAGGTAGGAAGTCTCCATAAAGTAGCTAAAGCAACGTTAGCTTGCGAAGGTTTGATTTTTAGCATCTTTCCTTCAGTTATATTTTTCAATTATATGGTATTGTGTCTGATTTGTTCGTTTTCTGTTTCTGAAGCGAAATCTATGATTGTCTCATATCCTTTGATTGTTTTGAATGTATTACATGATGTTCATTAATGCGTAGCTATTGCTATGGACAAGATTTGATGGCCCAAATGGTGTATAATTTGCAACGAATATTTAGCGACGAATTTTGCGACCAATACAGTTCGTGGCTAATTTGCGACGAATACAGTTCATGGCTAATTTGCGTCGAATAAGTAGCGACGAATTTTGCGATCAATTTTCCGATGAATTTTGCGACGAATAAAGTTCGTAGCTAATTTGCGATGAATTTTGCGACAAATTATTTACGACGAAATTTGCGACGAATAAAGTTCGTGGCTAATTTGCGACGAATTTTTTTCCGTCGCAAAATTTTGCGACGCCGAATTAGCAACGGAATTTTTTCCGTCACTAATTTCGTCGCAAATTCGATTAGCGACGGATTTTGCCAAATTTTTCGTCACAAATTCGTTACTAATCCTTTGTTTTTTTGTAGTGTATTGTGATGCATTTACCCTAAATTTTTTCTCATGATATAAAAAATCCGAAACTTATATTTATGTGACACATTTACTATTCTTCAAGGTTCCGTCAGATGATTTTTAGGCCAAAATAACACCGTTTTATTTTACTTAAATTACATGAGAATCATGTGAATACTGTTCGCTTTTTGGCTTCCATATAGGTAGATTTTTTATAGTGCTTATTGTACTTTGATGGAGGGTTAATATGTCACATATATATAAGTTTAAATTTGAGGTAAATGTGTCACAATATGTATAATTTGAAGTTTTTCTTGATTTTTAAAATAACAAAAGAGGCGTAACTGTCATTGCATGAAACCGTAATGATGCATGAATGTTCTGATTATGGGCACTGGGGAGGTGGTCTCTCGGAAGCAGCCCCTCTACACCGTCGAGTCATCGTTGACCATTGCCCCTCTCTCTGTTTCATTGCGTTTGTTTTGTGCCTCATCAAGTCATCATGTACTGATTTAGAAGAAAGACTCCTTTTCAATTAGAATTTCCTCCTCCTTTTAAAGTTTTTTTTTAAAATTTGCAATTATTTCTGAGTGTTATGGTGAATAAAATTCATAGCCAGGGGACTCTTTATGGACAGCAATTGTATATAAGCTCTACATCGAGAGCCGCTATTAGAAGAGAATCTGTGTTCTCCCACAATGACCATGATTTTCTTTCTTTAAGTTGAGTTTTTTGGATACATCGGATTTGTAGTGCATTCATTATATAGTTCATCCATTTCCACGTAACTTTTTATTACAAGAGACACAAGTCATGGGATTTTCGCATGAAACACGGGTTTTGGCTAACACAACTTACAACATTATACAATTACATGGGTATGAATAATCGTTTTAAATTGCTCTTTGTATATTTTTTTTGGTACTTTATTATGCCAGGAACTAATTCAAAATTTAAATGATAATCCAGACGAAGCGGGAGTCAAGCTTCCTGAACAAAATTTAATAGGAATCCTTTTATTGAAACTAATGTCTGCCCAATTAAACATTATTGAACTTTGTCATGGTGATTGTTTTTTTTTTGGCTTATTTATGCTTATCCATGAAACTTATTTATGCTTCCGCAATTTTGATTCGCATAATCATCTTTTATCCAACAACGAATGCAGGCTTTTTCCTGTTCTTAAGTGGACCTTTCCATTGGATGATTGTAATCAAGAACGGGCTTTACTATAGCCTGGCTATTTTCTGACCAAAAAAAAAAAAAGCCTGCCTATTAAAGAAAATTAAAAGGAGAGCTCTGTAGGCTGAATCAAAGAAGGGGTCTAGTTTGGTTTTACCTTTATCACCAGTCCTTTGATGCTTTGCACAAGCCATCGATAAATGATATAGCTGAAGTAGCTAAAACAAGGAGAAGCCATGATAGAAGATCCTAATATTGAAAGAGATGCAATTAAGTCTCAAAACTTGTTATGAAGGTGCAATTGATTCCTTAAATTTTTAAAAAGTGCAGTCAAGTTCTAAAACTTGTCAAATTGATCAAATCAAGTTCTTCCGTCGATTGTGCTCTTTGAAAGTTTTAAGACTCGATTACACTTTCATGACACTTTTTAGGACTTGATTACATTTTTTGAAAATTTTAGTACTCGATGTCACTTTCCTAATAAGTTTTAGGACTTGATTGCACTTTTTAAAAAGTTTTAGGACTTAATTGTATTTTCGTAATAAGTTTTATGACTCAATTACATTTTTGTAAATTTCAATGTGCTTATCCCGTTATAATATACAAAACAATACTAAAAATAGCGTCTTTGCAATCCTAGATTATAATGACAGAATAATTGTTAAATAAAAATGATTTTCCATGCAATGTGATATGTGATGTATATACACTAAGATTCACATGATAGTCAACCCAACCACTTCAGTCTAACTATGTTATGCAAGAAAATAGCTAACTTCCATTGTCAAGCTAGGGCTTTTGAGCGGGGCAAAGAGCTGCTTTTTCACTACAAAAAAACAAGATTTTTGCCACGAAAATTTGCGACGAAAAAATTTTCGTTGCAAATTTTCGACGAATTTTCCAACGAAAAGCAAAATTCGTTGGAAATTTCCAACGAAAAATTTTCGTTGGAAAATTCGTTGGAAATTTCCAACGAAAAAGTTTTCGTCGCAAAATTCGTTGGAAATTTCCAACGAAAAAAAATTTGTTGGAAATTTCCAACGAATTTTCCAACGAATTTCAATTTTCCGGGAAATTTCTTCACTGTGTACAATTTTCGTTGGAAAATTCGTTGGAAATTCCCAACGAAATTTCCAACGAATTACAAAAAAACCCACATTTTTCATATTCGTTGGAAAATTCGTTGGAAATTTCCAACGAATTTTCCAACGAATTTCAATTTTCCGGGAAATTAATTTAGTGTGTACAATTTTCGTTGGAAATTTCCAACGAATTTTTTTCGTTGGAAATTTTCAACGAATTTTCCAACGAATTACAAAAAAATCCGATAATGTTCGGTATTTTTTATATTCGTTGGAAAATTCGTTGAAAATTTCCAACGAATTTTCCAACGAATTTCAATTTTCCGGGAAATTAATTCAGTGTGTACAATTTTCGTTGGAAAATTCATTGGAAATTTCCAACGAATTACAAAAAACCGATATTGTGCGGCATTTTTGATATTCGTTGGAAAATTCGTTGGAAATTTCCAACGAATTTTCCAACGAATTTCAATTTTCGCGCTCATTTTCCCCGCAATTTTAAATTTCAACATTCTCTCTCTCTCTCTCTCTCTCTCTCTCTCTCTCTCTCTCCTTCGCCGAAGCCTTCCCCCTTCGTTTCCCCCTTCGCCTCCTCCCTCGCCGGCCCCCCTCCTCCTCCGGCTCTGCCTCCGCCTCCGGCGCCACGGACACCAAGCCTCCGACGCCCCCGATGCCACCAAGCCTCGTCGCCGGCGAGGCTAGGAGACGACGACGAGAGCAAGAGCCTGCTGCTGCTGCTGCTGCTCTCGTTAGACGACCAAAGCTCGATCCCGCCCCTGCTGCTGCTGCTGCTTCTTCTTCATCTTCTTGTTCAGGCGCAACAGCCTCGCCGGCCATGAGGGCAAGCCTCGTCGTCGGCGAGGGCCGAGCTCGCCATGGCCGGCGAGCTTGGAGCTCGCCCAGATCTGGGCGAGCTCGGCCCACGCCGGCGACGAGCTCGCCCAGATCTAGGCGAGCTCGGCCCTCGCCGACGACGAGGCTTGCCCTCGCCGGCCATGGCAAGGGCCGAGCTCGCCATGGCCGGCGAGCTCGAGCTCGCCCAGATCTGGGCAAGCTCGGCGCTCGCCGGCGACGAGGCTGGCCCTCGTCGGCCATGCCGAGGGCCGAGCTTGCCATGGCCGGCGAGCTCGGCCCTCGCCGCCGGCGAGGGCTATTTTTCGACAAAAAAAAAATTTCGACCAAAAAAAAATTTTTCGATGGAAAAAAAATTTCCACGATTTTTCGACCAAAAAAAATTGTAGTTTCCAACCAAAAAAAATTCGTCGGAAAAAAAAGTTCGTTTCCAACGAATTTAGCCACGAGTTTTCCAACGAAAAAAAATTAGTCGCAAATTTCCAACGAAAATTTAAATTTTTCGTTGGAAAATTTTCCGACGACGAATTACCAACGAATTTTTTTTCGTTGGAAAATTCGTTGGAAAAAGAATTTCCAACGAATTTTCCAGAATTTTTCGTTGGAAATTTTGTCGGAAAAAAATCGTTTTTTTGTAGTGTTTGACTTTATTTGGTGGTTGGTTGCATAAGGATAACGAATTTCTTTCTTTTTAATTGGCAAGGAAATAAACATGCACTGACTAAAGAAGTGCCGACCATTTATTTGTTTGATGGGCATGCACACATTCCACTGGAAATATCAAGAAAATGACCATATAAATATCCCCACACCGATTCTTGGTGGATCACTTCACCAAGTAAAACTCAGAATTTGAACAAGGCGAGATGGCTTCACAGAGGTTCTGCGTCTGCCTTGTAATGTTTCTGCCAATATCTTTCTTTAATGAAGCAAGGACTCCCAAGGCATTGTCAAGGAATGGAAGTGTTGGTGGAATTCGTGCTCCTATTCTTGGAAAGGAGATGTGAATATTGTATTTCCTATTTCTGTAGTTTGATTTCAGGGATATTTTTCCTTTTTATGGTTGCTTGTTTCCTTGGTTGTAGCAAGCTTGTTTTGTACGTATAGAGAGTAATGGCAGATCATCTCTCACAACAAAAAAAAAGAGTGAGAGTTTTGTCCGAGGACGTAGGCACATTGCCGAACCTGTTAAATTCTTGCCTTTATTTGTTCTTTGTTTTCAACATGGTATCAGAGCGAGAATGAATCGACCTGTTCCTGTTTCTTATTCCCGATCCATGTTCTTGTTGCTATTTTGGTTGTTCGTGCCGCAAGTTGTTGCCACTCCATGGCCGAATCTAGCTTTGAAAAGGGTGTTGTGCAGGACACAGATCGATAACCAACGGCTTACAAACCTGCTGTTGAATGGAGTGAATTATCTTCCATGGTCTCAGGCAGTCACAATTGCTCTTGGAGGGAGATCCAGACTGGGTCATGTTACGGGACGGACCAAAGCTCCTACTGAGACCGATCCCAAGTTTGATGAATTGCAAGCCAACGACCATAATGTTATGTCATGGATTTTCAACTCGATGGAGCCTCAAATATATGAGATATTCGCCTATTTGGATATTGCTAAGGATTTGTGGGATTCCTTATATGAGACATACGGACAAGCCAATAATGCATCTTGAGTGTTTGAGCTTCAGCAAGGTCTCACTAGTTCCAAGCAAGGGATGAATTAGTCATTCATGGAACATCTGGGCAAAATGAAGAAACAGTGGGAAGAACTTCAGCAGTACAGACCTATTACTCCAAATGTTTGCGACTATGTTGAACGGGAAAAACAAGAGAGGATTTTCCAGCTCTTGGCTAGTCTTAAGCCTCAATTTGAGGAGACCAAAAGAGATATTCTTATGCGACCTGAGCTGCTGTCCTTCAATACTGTGTGTTCCATCATACAGAATGAGGAAACACAAAAAAGAGTCATGGCGGCAGATTCAAAGGTGAGGCATTTGTTGATTCACTAGGAAATTCAGCCCATTATACTATGTCTAATTTCAAGCAAGGTGATGCTAGCAGTCAGTGGGCAAAAGGAAAGGGAAAGAAACCCATACGATTTCACTGTGATCACTGTAATCGTGACGGGCATTCCAAGGAACGGTGCTGGGTTCTTAATCCACAAATGCGACCAGGCAAAGATAAAGGTCATGATGCGAAGTTAGCGGTTCAGGGGGGTGCCACAGAGTTTCAGTCTAAGCTAGAATTTTTAACTCAACAGGTTCAGCAGTTGCTTCAAACTCATGGGTAGGGATCGAATGCTTCATGCACTGAATCCGAAAATAGGGCCAAGACCTCTGGTAATATCCAAGCTCTCTCTAATAAGTTTAATTTTCGGATTGTTGTTGATTCTGGGGCTACAGACCATATACGTAGCTCTTCACATATGTTATCTAATACTGTTTCTAGCACTTTATACCCTCCTATAACTATTGCGAATGGAGTTCAAGTCCCAACTCAAGGTATGGGCCAAGTAAATATTTTTTCAAAAAAAGCCGATGCTTTGATAGTTCCAGGGTTGAAATCTAATTTGTTGTCTATCAGCAAATGTGCTAAACAGTGGGATTGCAATGTCACCTTCACTCCTCAAAAGGTGATTTTTCAGGATCACATTACCATGAGGATGATTGGTGAGGGACAACTACGAGACGGGCAGTACACTTTGGATCTTGGTGGTGCGGCTCTAGTGGCAACAAAACAAATTTCTGTGGCTTCTCATCTATGGCATTGGCGAATGGGGCATCCTTCTGATCGGGTGTTGCAAGCTTTGGACTTATCATCGACACACGATTCTAGTAGTTGTGATCCATGTCATTTTGCTAAGCAACATAGGTTGCCTTTTCCTCAACATTTTAATAAGTTAACTGAGTTGTTTGATGTGGTACACTCTGATGTTTGGGAAATTCTCCCGTTGATTCTAAAGAAGGATTTAAGTGCTTTGTTACTTTTATTGATGATAAATCCCGTGCAACTTGGCTTTACCTTCTTAAGTCCAAAAGCGAAGTTCTTACAATCTTTCAAGATGTTTACAGCATGGTGCAAAATCAATTCAACACTACGGTGAAAGTTCTTCGAATGGACAATGGTACCGAGTATACCAATAAGGCGTTTTAGGCTGTGTTACGGCGTGTGGGCATATCTCACTAGACATCATGTGTTGGTACTCCTCAACAAAATAGACTAGCAGAGAGGAAAAACCGTCACCTATTTGAAGTCACTCAGGCCTTGCTATTCTTTGGACATTTGCCCAAAACTTATTGGGCAGATGCTGTGCTTACTAGTTGCTATTTGATAAATCAACTACCTAGTCGCATTTTGAATTATATAAGCCCTATGGAAGTGTTGCATGGTCGCAAGTTTGATCTCTCCCATTTAAGAATCTTTGGATGCATTTGCTATGTCCATTCTCAAAATGGGGGCAAGTTGGATCCTCGTGCTCGCAAGTGTGTGTTCGTTGGATATTCTTCTACCAAGAAAGGATACAAGTGCTATGATCCTAGCACAAAATGTGTCTATATTTCTCGAGATGTCAGTTTTGATGAAGCTCACATGTTTTACTCTGACAGGACTCAAATTCAGGGGAAGCAAGATGATTACAGCGAATTCTCTTTTGAATTGCTCCTGTCCTGGTGAATGTTGACACTACGCACATTGAAAGAGTATCCGCTGGTCAAGACTTTATGTGGCAAGAAAACACACAAGTGGGCTACGAAATTGAAGGACAACAAAGCACTGTCGTGCCAACAATAGAACAAACAGTTAAAGCCGAAAGGAGGATTGATGATAGATCTGCCACGGCACCAGTTGAAGTTGTTACTGAAGCCGAAAGAGGGACTATTGACATATTCGAAGCAGAAGGGGGAACTGATAACATATTAGCTGCACCAATTTAGCCACGAAGGTCATCCCGCGTTCCGAGACCTTCAACTCGCCTTCGGGACTTTGCCACATATTGTTTTGCTCAGCATCTTATTCAAGAATATATAAGGTATGACAAAATCTCTCCCAAGTTTTGGAGTTTCTTATTTGCCATTAAAGATCAACAGGAACCCAGTAGCTTTATGGAAGCAAGTAAGAAGAATGCATGGGTTAATGCCATGAAGGATGAACTTCATGCTCTTGATCGAAATCATACCTGGGAATTGGTATAGCTACCAAAAGGGAAGAAGACTATAGGATGCCGATGGATTTACAAGACCAAGTACAACAGCAATGGGTTAGTTGAAAGACACAAAGCAAGACTTGTTGCAAAGGGGTATACGCAATTATGCTATAGACTACAAAGAAACATTTGCTCTTCGGTAGTCAAGATGAATATGGTGCATACCCTTATGTCTTTAGCAATTAATTGTGAGTGGCTATTGTTCCATATGGATGTGAAGAATGCATTTTTTCGTGGAGATCTTGAGGAAGAAGTCTACATGGATCTTCCACCTGGGCATCCCTTACATAATGAAGATGGAGTTGTGTGCCGACTGAAAAAAGCTATCTACAGTCTTAAACAATCCCCTAGAGCATGGTACGGTAGACTTAGCATTGCACTTGTCAAGGTTGGATTCAAGCGAAGTGCAGTAGATTCCTCAATGTTTACCAAAGTCACAGACAGAGGAATTATTGTTGTCTTAGTATATGTTGATGATCTTCTGATTACAAGTAGTGATCAGTCCGGGATTGAAGCTCTCAAGTAGCATTTAAATAAAGAATTTGACATCAAAGACCTCGGTAATTTGAGCTATTTTTTTGGGATTGAGGTTGCTAGATCTTGGAAAAGATCGTTCTTATCTCAGCGAAAGTATGTTCTTGATTTGTTGAAGGAGACCGGAGAGTTAGGAGTCAAGCCAACGAGCACCCCCATGGATTATAATAGTAAGTTTATTTTTGATAATATATTGTTGCATGATGTTGGGCAATTTTAGTGCCTTGTTGGACAATTGATCTATCTAACTATTACTCATCCTGATATAGCATACGTTGTCAGCTACGTGAGTCAATTCATGCAGAAACCAATAAAGGGGCACATGGAACTGATAGATCACTTGCTTCGGTACTTGAAGGCCTCTCTAGGAAAGGGAATTCTGATGAAGAATAATAGTCACACAGACATCATTGGTTATGTGGATGCTGATTGGGCTAGCAACCTCGTTGACAGAAATTCTATTATAGGTTTTGCACCTCTGTGGGAGGAAATTTTGCCACTTGGAAGAGCAAGAAACAAATGGTTGTTACACGATCTAGTGTAGAGGCTGAATATCGAGCTATGGCCATGGCTACAAGTGAAATAGTGTGGTTGAGATTGTTGCTTCAAGAGTTGGGTTGCAACTCTATAACCAAACCAGCGAAACTATTATGTGATAATCAAGTCGCTGTTCATATTGCTTCGAATCCGGTATTCGATGAGAGGACTAAGCACATAGAGGTGGATTATCACTTTGTGAGAGAAAAGATGCAAGATAAGACTATCGAGACCTCATACATTTGCAATGAAGATCAGTTAGCGGAAGTCTTTACCAAGGCTCTGTCTAAAGGAGTGATTCAAGAGATAATGAATAAGTTGACCTCCGATGACCTCTTTGGTCCAACTTGAGGGGGAGTGTTGATGGAATTCATGCTCCTATTCTTGGAAAGGAGATGTGAATATTGTATTTCCTATTATTTTAGCTTGATTTCGGGGATATTTTTCCTTTTATGGTTGCTTGTTTCCTTGGTTGTAGCAACCTTGTTTAGTACATATAGAGAATAATGACAGATCATCTCTCATGATGCAAAAAAGAAGAAGAAGAGTGTGAGAGTTTTGTCCGAGGACGTAGGCACATTGCTGAACCTCATTAAATTCTTGCCTTCATTTGTTCTTTGTTTTCAACAGGAAGCATGGCAAATGATGGGGAATGCGAAATGAGTCTTGAAGGGTTACATGCAAAAGGAGGAGGAAATGAAGTAACATGTCGGCTCGAAGCAGGTAGCACCCGGAGGACCTAACCCGCAATGTCACCCAACCCGGTTAGGCTGTTCCGCTTGAGAAAGGAAGATGAATTGGAGAAGAGTCAACCCAACAAGAGATCATCACGTGAAGGGAGAAGCAATGGTAGCTAGGGAGGTTTCCCATCGAGGAAATGCTTCAAATATGGAGGACCAAAGCTCCTAAAGTCAACGAGTGCCAACCCGACGAGAGATGTTGGCACGAAAAGCTGTTCAAAAGTTGAGCATAAAGAAACTCACATGGAGCCACCTTGATTCTAGAACAATCGTCGACTCTATCTTCCCTAAAACCTCATGAACACCCCAAATGGAAAAAAGCAAAAAGCTTCGAATTATCGGTGCATGCATATGGAACATAGATCAAATGCCATTTTCACGCAAATCCCGAAGTCTTGATTTTTCTTTCCATTTGTTGAGGAAAATCCCTAATTAGTTTTGAAGAAAGACAAAACAATTCTTTGATCACAATTACACTTAAGTTATTTGATACAGGTAATAATGAGTCATCAGACTTAGTCGATGAAAGGACTTTGTTATCAGACTCATAATTTCTCGTCAGATTCAATAAGTGTTATTTTTGGCAAGTTTATGCAGGATAATCAAATTGATATCTCAAGATATCGTAATTGGTAATCACAAGATCGTTCCTTAAACATGAAGAACTATACTTATGGAAATCTTGATTTGATTGTATGAGAGATCAAATCACCGGGAGATAATGGTTCTTCTTTTAACGGTTATACATCTTCTTTTGGGAAGATTTTCCAACGGGTTGATTTGGAGATCAATCCTCTAAAGACTGTCCAACGGATAGATTAGAAATAGAGGAGTATAAATCAAAATCAAGAATTTCAAAGTCTGAATAGAGCTTCGATCTTACACACTTATAATTACTATATTCCACGTTGTTACTTTAGAAAGAAAATTACTTGAGTAAAGAGTGTACGTGATAGTGCAATCTATCATTGAGAAACATTACTCTTGTAATTTCTTGATGATTCAATAGTGAAACACAGTCAACAGGCTGCCAGCTTGGAGAGTGGACGTGGGCTTGATAAAGCCAAATCACTATAAAGATCTGTGTGCAATATTTTCCATCCCTAAACTTTCATTTATTATTGTTGACATTATAGTGCATACATGTCTATTAAACGAGTTCGTTAAAACATCATCATAGTCATTAGACGCAATCATCTGACGACAACTTATATACAAGTTTGTCATACGCATGCATCTGATATTGATCATACGAGTTGTTGCCCTTGACTATATTCATTCCGCATGTTTAAATAATACAATTTGGTAAAATCACATATTCACTCCCCTTTAGGTGATAGCACTAGCCGTAACACCATCGACTAGTCCCACCTAACTCACTTAATCCGTCCTATAACTACGATGTCTCCATCGCTTTCTCTCTCAAACCCTAAACACACACAGATATATTTGTCAGTCCAAACCCTCATATTCTGAACTCGCAGAAATGAAGTCGTTAGAACTGCGGACTTACAGTATGAGCCCAAAGCTCGTAGTAAATCGGCACTTATTGAACGTGGCACGGATAAGGAGTGGAGAGAGGAGGAGCTTGACAAAGCTGATGAGGTGGTGGACTATGGAGCCGCGAAGTACTCCGACTTGGAGATCGATAGGACTACAAAGTTCACCTTCCAAGTTTGATCAAATGCACAATGATAGGGGGTATAATGCTGTCTATCTGTTGTATTGAGTAGATCCTAGCATGTGCATACCATTGATAGACAGTAGTATTTCCCTTATTCTTAGTTTTACCTCCGCTGCATTTTATAGATGAGATGAGGGCACATTCAAATTTTTGAATGAGGTACATAACATATGTAGGACTAAAAGTTACTTCTTCTACGGTGATGATGACTTGTTGCACCCTTAAAACTTTGGTTTGAATCATTGGTAAGTAATGTATGCCACTTCCACATATGCATGCCACCAATCGTGTTACCCTGATACGCAATGCTAACTTGCTCGCCTGTTATCAAGGGATGTGCTCAAATATATAATTTGAATGCAAAACGGGTATTCTAGGAATATCATCTCTCAAGTCATTGTGTTTATTCTTGGTCTCTACTAATCTCATGGAGAGTGATGAATCTGGAGGGGGAGACAAACAATGTTACCCAAACATCTCCCTCCAAAATTGCAAAAACTGTGGCAGAGGCGAATATAAGAGTAGAAATTTCACATTCTTTTATTTTTGATTGAAACATTCTTTTTTATTTATTGATCACCAATAGTGGTAAATTGACAATCACTGAAGTTGCTTGTCTTTTGCAGAACTCCTTAATAAGATCTTTCCATTTGAACGTTGCTGGTTTTCTTCATTTGTTTGCTTATGCTTTTGCTTGCATCCTTTAGCTGTTGCACGAACAAAAGTCGACCGGCTAGAGGAGGAAGAAGAAAGGAGGAAAAAAAAGAAAAGAAAACAAAGAACAAATTCAAAAAATTATTAAAAAATTTTAAAAAAGTTCACTTCACAAATTTCTTTTAGGATCGTACCAAATGCTTTTCTATTCTTTTTTTATTCCGAGAATATAAATTTTATTAGTTACCAAACAAAATTGTTCTCGAGAACAGAAAAACTATTTCTGAAAAAAAAAAAATTGTTCCCGGGAATAGAAATGTTACCAATCACACTCTAAACTCCTCTCTCTTTCTCTCTCTCAAAAGAGATTGAGGAGCTCAAACCTCGAGACCACCTCGGCGCGTGATGATGAGATTGTTCAATAGAGGCAGAGATGCCCCCGTCGAAGCCTCGCTGCAGTTTCACACGCCTTCCCCATCGTCCTTGCCGGCATCGGTCACCGGGCATGTGCAGCCAATCCACCTCGTCTATTGCGATGAGAAGGGGAGGTTCTGACTGGATCCGGAGGCCGTGGTGGTGTTGTAGTCGGTGAAAGAGCTGATTGGCATCGTCTCTGTTTGCTGCTGTGCTCGACAAGGGAAGAGCTTCATCTTGAACCAGGTGAGCTTTTCTTCAAGTGCGTGGTTGTGGAGTTTATGAATATTTGGCGGATGGCTAGGGTTTGAGCACTCTAGCGTGGTTAGGATTCGAAATGCTCAAGTTTTTTACTACAATTTTAGGGTGATAGGGCTGACTTTAATAGGATCCATGGAGTTAAATATCCATGACTTTATGTGATTCGGTCGATCAAGAAAAAATCCCTCAGAAGGTTACATCCATGGTAAAAGTGCCCATATTTCTTAGATTCTTGAAGGAGATTCATCCTCCTTAAACAAAGAAGAGTACATCATAGTTGCTAAACATAGCCTATGATTATTACGGTAAATACAACTTTTACACGTTGGACCTTGATTCTCAATCTTATCACGACTTGGCAAGTTTATCTCACCAATATAAACTCATTCATGTACATAGGAAAACGATATACTTCATGACCTTGCACGAACATTGCACGAAACTTGCACGTACCCTTTTCATATATATCTTTTCTCCAATGCCTAACCGAGTAATGTTGGAACTAATCCTCTATTGTGCTAATCTCCTTAGATGTCTAAATGTGAGATGTTCTTGACAAGTATGGTTTAACTAAGGTTTATTTTTTGCTTACGCTATTTCTACTCCTCAAATAACTTTCCACACACCCTAAAAATTAAATGGTCCAAAGTAACCCTCACTTGGAGCTCATTAATGGTAAGATTGAAGAAGAAGAAAAAATATATATTTAACGTTGATAAATCAATCTGATGATTTTTATCGATCTTTCCTAAACCGTTAGTTTTTTTTTCTTTTGTGTTCAAATCAAAGAAGTATACATATTTGTAACCTTGAATATTGATGAAATTGACCTCCCTGAATTTTCATAACTTAATTTCACGTATTATTTCAATTACCTTCTCCGCCTATATGTTTCTTTGACGCCAATTACATCCCTATGCATGCTCGTACACACACATATAAATGCTATCTTAGCCCACTCCAAGAAAATCCTAATGTCAAATAGGACAACCTCGATGGCAAGGATTGTGATCATCATAAAGAGGTTTACCAAAGCATCACTATTGGACCATTGCTTTCATTTTGAGAAAGCAAGCACGGTGAACGGTTGAAGTACTTTCATCACCATATGACTGGTACCCCAATTAACCGAAAAGTTGGTATAGAATAGATAAAAAAGAAATGCAAATTTTACCTCGATGACTCTTAAAACTCGCTTATAGCCATTCTCTTTAGGTAGTAGGCTATGTCAAATTAGGATGCGTTTGACAACCATTCTGTTTTCGAAAATAATTTTTGTTCAGAAATGATTCTTTTTTATTCTGTGCCCGGGAATAATTTCTAAGCATTTGAAAGTGTTTGGTAATTGCCTAAAATTTCTATTCTTAGAATAGAAAAAGAACATAAATGCATTTGATAACTATACAAAATTTCTTGTTATTAATAATATTTTGAATATTTTAATATTTCTTTCTTTTTATTTTTGTTTATTTTTCTTCTTCTTTCCTTCCTTGGCCATGGCCAGGTCACCGGCGTCAGCGACCGGCCACAGGCCAGGGTCGATGAGGGTGACGCGGCCCTCACCCAATCTGGCGAGGGTAGCGGCGAGGGTCGCCCACGCTAGATCCGGTGAGGGCCGTGACACCCTCGCCGGCCTTGGCCTGTGGCTGGTTGCCAGTGGCTGGCGGCCGGCGACTGGCCACAGGCTAGGAAGAAGAAGAAGAAGAAGAAGAAAAAATTTTTCTTTTCCATTCTGATTCTTGTTCTCAGAATCAAGAAGTAACTTTTTTTTACTTATTGATTCTATTCTAAAACTGATTCTGAAAACAAACTTTTGCAAATTTGTGCCTAGGAACAAAAAATTTACCAAATAGATTTCTATTCCAAAACTGATTCTGAGAATAAAAGGATAAAAATAGTTACTATTTGATCGGTTGCCAAACGCACCGTTAGGGTCCACAACTTGTCGTGACCTTCTTGAGGCAACATATAACCAACAAATCTTAAATAAATAAGCTTGAAGTTTGAAAAAAAAAGGGCAAAAGTACACTATAAGTGCCATAACTTGTGTACGGCGATCACTTTGGTGCCATAACTTTTTTTCGGATCACTTTGATGCCAACTTTTTTGAAAAATGATCACTTGAGTGCCAAAGCTAATATGGCACGCCGAAAATCTGATGTGGCTCTTTTTTATTAATATTTGATGCTGAGATGGCTGGCTGGAGCAGGCCAGAGAGTCCAGTCAGCCCTTATAGCGAAAACGACGTCGTTCAACCTTTCTCCCCCCAATATAGGAACCCTAAATCGGCTAATTGGGCATATTCCTCAATTGCAAACCCTAACCGGCCATATTATTTCCTTGTTTTCCCCGAAATTGATAGCCAAAGGTTGCAAATAGATGGTAGGAGCTTCACTAGTGGCTCAAATTCGTTTGAACGAAGTCAAGAAGAAGGTCGGTTCTTCTGCTATTGTGGATTACTGAGTCCAAGAAGAACATCTTGGACTCGATTGAACCTCGGGAGAAGATTCCATGGATGCGCCAGGTATAGAGAAGGCTCGAAGTGCAAATTCTTCAAGTGGGTTGATGCTAAATTTTCAGATCGAGCAGCAGAGGTGATAGTGAAGCTACTTGAAGCTCGACATCAACCTCCACCTACATTAATGAACGAGTTGGACGATGTCGACTCATTGAGGCTTTAGCATCTCTGGCCAATCATTTGAAGAAGGAAGTTAGAAGGATGAAAATCGAAAGAAAGTGTTATCGATTGTTGATTGTGTTATTGATATTTTTTATAGCCTACTTTATGGTCAAATGTAATGTCAATTATGAGCAAAAGTTTCTTAGTCTACTATAATTTAAGATAGGCTTGTACTATGTACGTGTATTTGGCAATTTGTAGTTACGGTTGTGTTATTAGTTTGCTGCAATTTATGTATATAACAAGAGGTTTGCTATAATATATGACAAATGGAAGGTTAGAATTTATTGGTTCTCAATATTGAGTTGCTTAGTATTTTATTGCTGCATATTTTGATGTAGTTTTGCCTCATTGGTAGCATATTTTGTTGCATATTTTTGCTCATTTGTTGTCTTTTGCTGCACTTCCTCATTTGTAGCATATTTTGCTGCATATTTTTGCTCATTTGCTGTCATTTGCTACACTACCTCATTTGCAACATATTTTGCTGCATATTTTGGCTCATTTGCTGTCATTTGCTACACTTTCTCATTTGCAACATATTTTACTGCATATTTTTGCTCATTTGCTATAATTGCTGCACTTCCTCATTGGTAGCATATTTTTGCTTATTTGCTGTCATTTGCTGCACTTGCTCATTTGCTTCATATTTTTGCTCATTTGCTGCATATGCACTTGCTCATTTGTTGTATTTTTTTCATCTGGTTAGATGGTTGCATATTATGGAGTAAGGCTTACTACTGAAAAATGCGGTACTGCGAGTGCTGCAACTCTGCGTAGCAGCAAATTATGAAGTCGTAATAAGTTCAGCAGTTGACATTTTAGTGCCAAATGTTTCTAATCGTGATCACTTAAGTGCCAGTCGTGGTTCAAAAGTGATCACTTAAGTTCTAATCGTGGTTCAAAAGTGATCACTTAAGTGCCAAAGGTTCAAAAGTGATCACTTAAGTTCCAGTCGTGGTTCAAAAGTGATCACTTAAGTACCAATTGTGGCTGAAAGTTGATCACTTAAGTGTCATACCGTGTGTTTCTTTGAAAAATGGAGACTTTGATTCCAACAAATCAATCTTTAAATCAAATCATTCCAGAATCAAAGCAGTAACTGTACCAGCACTGCTCACTAGAACGAAATCGCCCCAAACTATACTCATAAACCGGTTCAAATAGCCCTCAAACCATATTCAATCACCAGCATCAAATAACCTTTAAACCATATTCAAAAACCGGTTCAAAATGCTTGCACCAGCATGTGTTGGCGTGCTGGTGCAAGCACTATACTGCACTCCCAAATATGACAAAATCAGTAGCTACCATACTATACTCCCAAATAGTACAAAATCATGAGCTAGTGCAAACACCATATTGCACTCCCAAACAGCACAAAATCAGTAGCTGGTGCAAGTATCGTATTGCACCTGAAAATAGCACAAAAAACCAGCACCAGCAGCACCAATTTCCACCCTCCCCACTAACTGCATCAGTAAGTTTCTTTGAATATTAACTTACTGATGCAATTTGCAAGCACCCCATTACATCAGTACTATACTAAAATGGAACAAACACTTATGCAAAAATATGAAAATCACAACCACCTTAACCACGGTAAACATCGAATTTAGTCATTACACATAACATCCCAATAGTCAATAACATTTCAGGACTACAAAAAATCAACCTCCTATTAGCCAATACGGTAAACCTCCCTAATTTCACAAAAACTAACAATCACCTTAACACTCTCCCATTAGTCAATAGTGATAAGTCCACTATTTCCTTTTCCTTTCGACGGCTTCTTGAATTGATTCATAATTCTTTGACTCTTTCGAACCGGACGAACTGCAGGTTGTTCTTCTGAAGATGTAGGTTCTTCAATAGCTAGAGCTGCTTCTTCTTGAACTGCTGAGCTGCATCTTCTTTAATAACTGGAGCTGCTGCTTCTTGAACTGCTTGAGCTGCATCTTCTTCAATAGCTAGAGCTGCTTCTTCTTGAACTGCTCCAGCAGCATCTTTTTCAACTGCTGGACCAGCAAGTTGTTCTACTGGCCTTCTTGCTCGAGATTTCTTCTTAGGCGCAGCAACTATCTTCTTCTTACTGGTGTTGGTGGCTATTTTGGAGCTATCAGCATGTACTGGTTAATCAGGAACTAGTGTTGAGTTTTTTGTTGGTGGCAGCTTACGAACACTTTTCTCTGTAGCCACCCTTCTTCTCTTTGGACCAGCTGCTTGTGACATTGGTTGGATTCTTTTTAGTTCAGCTCTTGACTCTTGGCTTGGGCCAACTTGAGATATGAGAACCTCTGAACTCCTCACAGGCTATAACATAATCATGGATGAGAAGAAGCAATATTGTCATAAAAGTGAAAAACTCACGAATGAAATGCATGAGATGTACAAAACTTACATGCAAAATAGTCATTCCAGTATTGAAGTCCATATAAATTCCATAACCATATTACCTTAATCTTCTGCCGAGGACCCCTTTTGTTTGATATGGTGCCTCACTTTGAGGAACCTGAGCTGCTTGTTCAGTTAGTTTTCTTCTCAACTGATAAGGACAAAACAATGTCAACTAAAGTCAAAGTCTGCTCACTAAAGATTGATACAAATACATATAGCTTACTGAATATTTTCTCCTAGTCTGTGTAACAGTCGAGGAGGAGGTTGCCCTTAAACCTGAGCCTCCGGTTGGCTCTTCAGCCGGTTCTTGAACTTGGCCTTCAGCAGGCCTTTCAGCTAGACAATCAGCATGCCTATCCGCTGGCCCTCCAGTAGGCCTTTCAGCAGCCCCTTCAGTTGGTTTTTGCGCTGGCACTGCACTTGATCTAATTTGAGTCCCTTCACTTGACTGTTGAAGCAACTGATGTTGCTTCTTTAAATGACAACCACTTTTGTTGTGACCTACCTCATGACAATATGCACATTTTATCTCTATACCTGACCTGCTCATCTTCTTACTTGTGGGCTCTCCCTCCTGCTTTCTTCATCTCCTTTTAGGCCTTTCCATTTGTTTCTTAAGTGGCAAAGGATGAGGGGTTTCATGATTTGTCGGCTCTCAGAATTTTGTACTTCTAATAGGTTGCATCATGTGTTGGTACGTAGCAAGATATGTGCTTTTGTGGTAGCAACCATATAGGTAATCCTTAGGATTTTGGTACTTCGCTTGGATGGCACAAATGGCATGTGCGCAGGGAATTCTAGAAAGTTGCCAGGCTCGACATGAGCACTTTAGTTTGTCCAATTAGCAAACATATTTGTCTGTTTTTTCCATGACCTCATAGCCATCATCTCCATTCCAGATAGGATGACAGAACCTACTACTCACCAAGTTGTCATCCAATCTTTTAGCAATCCTAAGACCATACTGTCCAGTCCACTTCATAACCTCATCTCTTTATTTTTACAGCCTTGTCATGACTATCACTCGAATATCCTCAAGTATGCTGATGATTGGTTTGCACCTCGCCTTTAAAATTCTACCATTGAAGGCTTCACTGAGATTATTATCAATGATATCGCTCTTGAATTCTTCACTAAAGAAGGCCTTGTACCAATGCCTGGGTTCAGTTTGAAAAAGTGCTTCATAACCGTCCTTCGTCAAGTCAAGCAGTTGCTGTTTGTAAATTCTAAAATCAACCATGTTGGTGCTCTTAGCTATCATCCAAAATTGCTTCTATAGTTTCTCCCTTTTGTAGATCTTTGCCCAGTTTGCATATATGTGCCTCGCACACATCCTATGTTTAGCAAATGGCATCAACTCAGCTAGAGCAGGAAGAAGTCCCTACAAGAATTCATACATCAAGGCATTAATAAAGGCATGTGCAAGATAAAATGTTATAAATATTGTTTGTGCAGTTGCACCAGCATTACCTTTTGTTGATCGCTCATGAATGCCCAACCTCCTCCATTAGTGATCTCAAGGTTCGCCATCAAATTTTTTAGGAACCACGACCAAGTGTCCTTACTCTCTACCTTCATAACAGCCCAAGCAATTGGAAACATCTGATTATTGCCATCCCTCCCAATGGCAGCCAACAATTCTCCCTTGCACACACCCTTCAAGAAATATCCATCTAACCCTATGACTCGTCTACAACCAGCAACAAATCCTGGCTTGCATGCATCAAAGCAAATATAAATTCGGTCAAAGTTAGTCCCATGGTTAGGTAGTGGCCGCTCCATAACTTCAACATAAACTCGACTACCCGGGTTTTGCAGCCTACATTCTCCAACATATTCCCAAATTTGACCATATTCTTACTTGTACCTCGCTAGAATTTTTCTCATCATCTTATACTTGGCTCTTTTACACTGATTGAGTGACATGTTAATCCCTACCTGCTCTCTCACCAACTGTTTCAGCCGAGCACTCTTCACATCAGGCATCGCTTTGATGGTATCGAAGAAGTGCTTCGACAACCAAGCACTCGTTACCCTTTTATTGTCAAACATGATAGAACAAATATGTTCCTCTTGAATGACCTAATTTGAAATGACTCGTCCCTCTTTGAACGTGCGTCATATATCTTTCACGAACAACTAGGTTGAGAACACTTTGCTCTAATATAGTCCTGCGTATTTCGAATGAACTGAAGAGTCCTCTGTTCAGTTATTGAATACTTGACAATCCCTTCTTTGAATTGTTTGGCATCAGAAAATTTCAGACCTATAGTCAACACAGAAGAAGAAGAGCCAGGATCGTATAACGGATACTTACGTTTCCTTCTGCGCACAACAGGATCATCATCTTCATGCTGATTTTCAGAATTATCATTCTGTTCATCAGAGCCACTTTCTTCATAATCAGTGTTATTACCTTCAACTTGAGCTCCATCAATGCTATGTCCTGGTTCAGTTTCATGCAATCCTCCAAGTGCAGCTATTGATTTTTTTTCTAAATTCCCTTTGCTTTTGCCTTGACTGTGCAAGTTCCTTATCGTCATCTTCACTTGGTAAATTTACATTTGTCACACCCTCATCATCTGATTCACTAGATGCAGCAACTTTCCACGATAATCCAGCGAACTCAAATCCAGTGAACTCGTCACTCGCTGCATGGCTTGCCTCCCTCTCATCCCTCTCATGTCCAGCTTCATCTATAATAGAACTAGCACCAACCTGAGTACTAGGTAAAGCAGCACCATCACCTATGTCTCCTCCCTTAGCCCCTTCATCAGATTCACCATCACTATAGGACTCAACGTACACAACAACTTCTTTTCCATGAAGATAATGGTAGATGATATCCTTAACACCATTATCATTATCAAAGTTTCTAATACCGTCCTTCAAGCTGCTTTCAGGAATACAATAATGCAAACTTCCTATTTTACATCTTAATTGTTTATATCTCTCATGAGATTAATATATGTTGGCTTGATTCTATCGAAATATACAGTACCTTCAAGTCCCCCAAAGTATTCCCACTCGCCAGTGCCGATGACAAATTCTCCTCCATAGCGAACAATGATGCCGATAATTGTGTCTTTATCCCCCATATCGACCCTATATTGAAGGAAAAAAGCCAAAAAATTCAATAGTTTAGCTTTCGGGACCACACCACATAGGAAAAAGAGCACAGCTTCACATGAAGGTCCCCCACATGGTCGACAAGATTGAAAAAGCCACCATCAGACCACATGGGTGACAATGACAGAGGTCCCCACATGGACCACAGTTTATCGCATATACTCAGCCCGGCACCAGCACAATCGAATCCACTTCAAGCCCTAATATCCGAACAACTAGCCATAATTTATGAAGTTCAAGCTTTAATTTTAGAAGTTCAAGACCTAATTTCAAGTTCGAGCCTCAATTTCCTACTTCGAACCCTAATTTCTCGAAGGCAGCCCTAATCTACCAATTAATTGAGTGAAACAAAGGACAATGAAGCACAATGTGTCGATCAATTCAGCAAAATAGAAATTAACAGCCCTTATTTGAAGACCGACCTTCGTAATTTACCACGGAGACAGGACCGACGCCAATGGGACGAGTGATGCTCAGTCCACGGGATGAGGGAGCGACGCCGACCGACCGACCGCGAGGGGAAGGCAAGAGACGGTGATGGCGACGGTGACGGTGATGGTGACGGTGACGGCGACGAAATGAGGGCCCCACGAGCGACGAACGACGGGCGACGGCGGCTGGACGAGGGAGACAGAGCAGGTGGGACGAGCGACGCGATGCTAAGATCTTTGAACTGAGCGATGTCGTTTGCTGTCCTAAATGGAACGACGTCGTCCTTCTTGTCCACGTGGACTGAGCGACGTCATTTTGCTCGTCCACGTGAACATCAAATGTTGACTCCAATATTCACGTCACACTCTTTTTTTAAATAAAAATGCCAGGTCAGCTTTTTACCTGGAGTCACTAAAGTGATCTATTTTCCTCCGACTTGACATCAAAGTGATCGCCGTACACAAGTTATGGTACTAATAGTGTACTTTTGCCGAAAAAAAAGAGGCAAAGATACTTGACTGATATCTAAGGGTACGTATGGTAACATTTCTGTTCTTGGGAATAATTTCTGTTCAGAAATAGTTTTTTCCATTTCTATATCCTAGACGAGTTTCTGAGTAGAAGAATGTATTTGGTAACTATACAAAATTTCCATTCCTAGAATAAAAAAAGAATAGAAATGTGTTTGGTGCGATCCTAAAAAATTCTATTCCCATATTTTTCATTTAAATATAAAAATGTCAATGGAGACTTAACAATTTATGCTCGGATAAAACTGGACTAGAAATAGAATCAAAATATATTATGATATAGAATTAGATGATCTTAATACAATCACAAATAAAATTACTCTTTATAGACAAAGTAAATACAAAGGAAATTGCAGTTTAGGGTTTTAGGATTTATGGTTTAGGGTTTTATGGTTTCAAGTTTGCGATATAGGGTTTAGGGTTTAGGTTTTATGATTTTGGGTTTTTGGATTTTAGGGTTTCGAGTTTGGGATTTTGGGTATAAGTTTCAGGTTTTAGGATTTCGATTTTTGGGTTTGGGGTTTAAGGTTTAGTGTTTTGGGGTTTGGGTTATCAGGGTTTAGGGTTTGGTTTTTTGGATTTTGGGTTTTAATGGTCTATGAAATTATTTCTCTAAAATGACATTATTTCTCTTTTTGTTCCTGGGAATGAAAAAGTAAAATTTTTTTACTTCTTATTTCTGTTCAAAATATATTCTCTGGCCAATTTTCTATTCTGGAGAATAGAAAAATTAATTGATGTATACAAATAAATTTCTGTTCTTTTTTTGTACCGAAGAATAAAAGAATTGAAAAATAAAGAAATAAAAATATTACCAAACACGTCCTAAGTCTTTCCCACGCTTAAAAGCCTCCCTATGCGATTCTAAACTTTTCGATGGTGACAATGTCATCCATTGTAAGTTGTGATGATTGATGCTCTGGCGCATCTCCATCAAGCCACGGTGATTGTTGCCTCGCTGGCGAGAACCGCAAGTGCACCTTTATCTTTTCTATCCCTCATCAAGTACTTGTACCCTCTATAGAAGATGGATTGGCTTGGTTTAAAATGCTGCATCAGTGCTCGGTGCTCGTAATCAGCTACCGGAATGAAGTTCTACGTCGATAACTCTTAAACTAGCTCATAACCATTCTCTTCAGGAAGCAAGCTATGTCGAATCGGGGTCCATAACTTTTCGTGACCTTCTTCGGGCAATGTATAGCCGTCAAATCCAGACGTATAAGCTTGAAGATTGAAAAAGAGAGGCAGAGATCCTTGAGCTGACCATCTGGGCCTCCTCCCACTCTCGCTTGAAAGTCTCCCTCTGCAATTCCAAATATTTTCAATGGCGATAACTCAACCACCGTGGCGCATTTCTCTCAAGCCACGGTGACTATTGCCTCCGCAACGCTGATGAGAACCACGAGTGCACCTTTATCTCTTCCGCTCCTCTCACCAAGTACTTGTACCCTCGCATGGAAGATGGATCAACTTGGTCTCAATTGCTGCATCGGTGCTCATGTAGTCAGTTACCTGGATGAAGATTTTCTGCATTTCATCCTTGCTAACTGACATCAAAGCTCACCTAACGTTTAAGAAGCTCTCCCATTATCCAAGTTGCGAGAATCATTGCTCATTAGAGACTGCATGATGGTCTTCATTACCTCTTTGGGATCAATTTGCTTCTTATCATCCCTTCTCCAAGCGATATAAGGCGCGGTGATGCCATTATGTTGGAACAAAAAGGATATAGAGAAATTTTGAAAGTTTGGTAACGAGAGAACACAAATACACAGAGTGGAGAAAATAATATTCAAAATGCCTTACGTAAACTTACAACTTGCAGAACACACACTAAAAGTCCCTCTCTTACAAGTTTTTCTCTCAAGCTTAACTCTGTTTCTCTATATATTACGACTCTACCGAGTGAACATATATATAAAAGACTCCACGCCAAGTGAAGTCGGCAAAAAACTGTTCCAACTAATGCAAGCTGTCCTCTTTGCCATTAATGTTGGACTCGGTGACGAGAAGTAGGAGTTCCACGTCTGGCTTCTATGGCTTCTTGAAGTCTTCAAGATGCCAGCTGGACGTCTTCTTGTCAAACTTAAATACCTCTGCTCCTCGTGGAAATACAACCGACTTCAACACTGAAGCAATTCCCATGTTCTAGTTTTTGAGAATTATGCCAAAAACAATTTTAATATTTCTAACACATTATACATTAACTTCAATTCAAACAAAGCCCATTCAAATACATGCGACACACTTCACGACCTTGCACGAACATTGTGTGAACCTTGCACGAACCCTTCTCATATGTATCTTTTCTCCAATGCCTAATCGAGTAATGTTGAAACAAATCTTTTATTGTATTTTTCTCCTTTGATGTGTAAATGTGAAATGTTCTTGACAAGTATGGTTTAAGTAGGGGAAAAGTGCCAAAAAAGTCCTAAACCTTTTGCATTGGTGCCAATTTAGTCCTAAACCTTTTTTTGGTGTCAATTTAATTCTAAACCTTTTGCATTAGTGCTAATTTAGTCTTAAACTTTTTTTTGTATCACTTTAATCCTAAACCTTTTGCATTAGTGTCAATTTAGTCTTAAACCTTTTTGTTTTTGTGTCAATTCAATCCTTCTAATCAATTTTGGCCAGATTTTGCTGACGTGAATGCCGGCCGGTCACCGGCGCTAACGTGGATAATTTTAATAATATTTTAATTTTTTTGAATTTTTATTTATTTTATTTTTTTAAATTTTTTTCCCCTCCTTCCTTCGGCCGGTCCCTGGACTGGCGATTGGCCAGAGGCTAGCGTTGGCAAGGCTCGCCCTTGCCGGCCTCTAGCGAGGTCGACTTTGCTGGCCATTGGCGAGGCTTGCCCTCGCCAGCAACGATGAAGGCGAGTCTTCCCTAGCCGCCAGCAAGGCTCGAGTCCTCTCCAGAGGCCTTCGACGAGGGCTCTAGCCTCACCATAGCTAGGTGAGGCCTGACCTCACCGAATTTGGCGAGGTTGAGCCTCGCCGGCAGCTGGGCGAGGCACGACCTTGTCAGATCAGTGAGGCCGCCCTCACCAGTGGTCGGTGAGGGTGAGCCTCGCCCGTGGCAGGCGAGATCGACCTTGCCAGCATTTGGCCTCTGCCCGATCGCTGGGAGGAAAGAGGGAGGGGAGGGGAAAAAAATAAATAAAAATTTTAAAAAAATATTAAAATATTATTAAAGTTGTTCACGTCAGCACCAGTGACCGCCCACCGGTAGGTCGGCGTCCACGTCAACAAAATTTGGTCAAAATTGACCGGAAGGACTAAATTGGCACAAAAATAAAAGGTTTAGGATTGAATTGGCACAAATATAAAAAGTTTAGGACTGAATTTGCATCATAAAAAGGTTTAGTATTGAATTGATACCAATACAAAAGGTTTATGACTGAATTGACACCAAAAAAAGATTTAGGACTAAATTGGTATTAATGTAAAATGTTTAAGACTTTTTTGGCACTTTTCCTGTTCAAGTAGGGTTTATTTTTTCTCACGCTATTTCCACCCTCCAAATAGCTTCCCACACATCCTAAAATTTAAATGGTCGAAAATAACCCTCACTTGGAGTTCATTAATGGTAAGATTGATGAAAGAGAAAAACGTTGATAAATCAATATGATTATTTTAACATATTAGTTCTCACACGCCTTGCACCCCTAATTCTCCTTGTATGTTTGTTTTCTCTAGGGAGAGGGAATACTCTCTAGATTCTCTACATCCCGAGGATTTCAAGATCCGGACGAGACCCTGGATGAAGTCTTTTAAGAACTTACTTACGTCCACAGCTTTTGTCTCCATCTTGAGAAAGAAAGAAAAAAATCGTGTCTTGCCGATCGCGGGCCGGATTGCCCACTTAGCTCAGCCCACGATCTGAGGCAAAATTGGTGGCTTGGGCTATAGATTCTGTGCCACTTGGTCACATTTTCGTAAATTCAAGTCCTCCCCTCACCTTCTCCTAAAAGTCACGCTTCATCTTCCGTTTCCCTCCCCGACTTCAAACTCCCTCCCTCTCTGGCGACTGGGAAAGCGAAGACAATCGCATCGGAGGCACTACACGGGCGAGCTCATCGAGCAGATCGATCGAGGAGCACGAACCTCGAGCCCACCTCCGCGCGCGGCGATGCTGAGGCTGTTCAACAGGGGCAGGGACGCCCCCTCCGACGCCTCGCCGGCCTACGCGCCTCCGTCCCCGTCGCCCTCGCCGGCGTCGGTCACCGGGCCCGCGCGGCCGATCCGCCTCGTCTATTGCGACGAGAAGGGGAGGTTCCGGATGGATCCGGAGGCCGTGGCGGTGCTGCAGCTGGTGAAGGAGCCGATTGGCGTCGTCTCCGTCTGCGGCCGTGCTCGGCAGGGGAAGAGCTTTATCTTGAACCAGGTGAGCTTTTCTTCAATGCGCCGATGTTTGGCGGTGGATGTGGATTTTATGAATATATGGTGGATGGCTAGAGTTTGAGCTCTCTAGCGTGGTTAGGATTCGAAGAGCTCGAGTTTCTGATTGTAGTTCTAGAGCGATGAGGGCTGATTTGCTAGTTTTTGTTTTAACTCCGTTCTGCTGATTTCTGAAGTAACTCTTGGTGTGTGAAATCTGGAAGTAATTGAGTTAGGTCTCGTGTTGTACTTTTGGAAGATGAGTTCTGGTGAGCATTTGCGTTGCTCGAGTGTGAAGGTAAAACACTGTTTTTTAGGCTAGAGTGAAGGCTAGGTTATGTAAATTCTGGGGAAATTTGGCTTGAAATGGATATAATATGCCCGAGTGTTATGTTTTTGCAATTCTAGCTGTGCGGGACCTGCCTTTAGTGGCTGGATGAGTAGGCTTTGCTGTCTATCTCTATGTTGGATAGTGATTTTATGGTTCAGGCGCTAGGTTTTTGTAATCTGAGTTGTGTGAGCTTAGGCCACAAACTTTTTTTTGTCTGACAAATTTAGGCCTCATTTAAATAGTGGTTTGCGTGTTTTCGGAATTGGAGTTCTGGCAAGGATCTAATGTTGGTTTTATGGTCAGTTTTCGTTGGCTCAACTAGCGATTTGTAGCAATCTGAGAGTGTGTTTTTAGTAGTCTTCATTTGTGGCCAGTTGGGGTTTAGTTGACTTCGTTTGTGGCGAGTGCCATATACACGCATGTGGTAATAGCCTTCGTCAGTTTCCATCCAAGGTATGTTAAAAGTGGGCCATTGCTGTCTTATCTATTTAGCAAAATCCTCCTTCCTTTAAATTTGTGAATATTCATGGCAAGGTGAGAGCAGTCATTTATGGAAATATTAAGATGTAAACAGTTCTGGAGAATGATCTTTACCAAAAAAAAAAAAACAGTTTGGAGAATGATGGGAAATTTCATGGTACGGAATGCTCTACTAATTATATCATTGATGATCGGAGCATGGTTGAAGGTTGTCGTGAGGTGGAAAGTCTCCTTTCTTTGAATTTTTGAATTGTCACGGCAAGGTGAGAGCAGAATCATTTACCGAGACATTAAGACATAACCAGTTCTGGAGAATGAGGAAAAGTTTCCCAGTACATAATGCAATACTAATTGTATCATTGACGATCAGAGCATAGTTGAAGGTTTTCGTAAGGTTGAAGGTCTTGATGATGCAAATGACAGTAGAACTGAAGAAAGAAGACAAACTTCGCTCCCAACAACATGTTCAAAAATTTAGACCGTTGCACAGAAGATTTCCTACCTACTATAGATATTCCTTGTATGAACCTCGAAATAACCTTAAGATGGCACCTTGCTATTGGGAAATCTCTTATTTTTTGGGAGATGGAAGTTTTTCCAATTGTAGTGCATTTGACATGTAGAAATTGCATGCCTATAACAAACGATTGAATACAAATGCAAGGATTTGATATGGTGAGGAGATACTAAAAAAGTCATATTGTGGACAATATTGCATAAACAAATGGAGTTATGTGCAATACGATTAAGATAGAAAATTTTAATAGAAAAAGTAAGCACAATAAGGAAATCTCCTCTCTTTGGCAGCCAAACGTAGTGTAGGGAAAATAAACAAATCAGTCGTCTCCTAGATCATGTTTAAATCTCATTTTTCCCTAATCTTCTTATTAGTGTATTAGTTCTTCGATTGCCATGATTGCTGCTTTGGTTTTAGTTGTACAAGTCTCTATTTGGTCTGGTCAGGTTATCCAGTAAGATGTCAAGGTGTTATGATATTTATTATGATGTTTATTTTGTACAGTAGCTTCTTGGAAAGAGTAGTGGATTCCAAGTAGCATCAACCCACCGGCCATGCACTAAAGGGCTTTGGTTGTGGAGTGCACCGTTGAAGAGAAGAGCTCTTGATGGAACGGAGTACAATCTATTACTTTTGGACAGTGAAGGGATTGATGCTTATGATCAAACGGTATGCCAAGTTAAATGAACCGAGTATTCCTTGTTGATCATTGATTTGATTGTTGTAATATGATGACATATTGTCCCATTATGCATATTTTTTCCCAACAATAATTCTTATGGTTGTCGTTGCTTTCTTTTTTTATGTGAAGGGAACATACAGCACCCAGATATTTTCTTTGGCCGTCCTCTTGTCTAGCATGTTCATCTACAACCAGGTTGGTCCAAGTCTTGCAAAGTTATAGTGATGTTTCTTTCAAGTCCTAGATGTTTAAGATTTGTTGTATTAGTTGTAGTTATAGGTTGCTGATCATGTCTTAAACTTTTTTCGTTTCTCTCAGCTTTGTTGCTACTTTGCTGAAGTTTCTAAGATACTTCACACTTCAGTTTTATATCTTCTTGCTATTCATTTTGCTTGTGTATAACTCTTATTCAGATGGGGGGGATTGATGAAGCTGCACTGGATCGGCTTTCTCTTTTCACTCAGATGACTAAGCATATTCGTGTGAGAGCGTCTGGGGGGAAGAGTAGTGCTTCTGAGTTGGGACAGTTCTCCCCTATCTTTGTTTGGCTTCTGAGGGTAATTTCCCCAAACTATTCTGCTTCTTTTACTCTGGAAACTGTGATTGTAAATTTAGACTGGCGATTGTTTGGGTACTGAAACTATTGTTTTTGTTGCTACGCAGGACTTCTACTTGGATTTAGTGGAAGATAATAGGAGAATAACACCACGTGACTACCTGGAACTTGCTTTGAGGCCCGTTCAAGGTACTGGAAGAGATATAGGTGCCAAAAATGAGGTACTATCTGCTTTTTGTTTTTCCCCTTTTAGTGTGGGATTTGTGAATAGGAGCTCCCATAAACATTTTCTCTGACCTTATTTAAGCCTGGTTTATGCGAGGCAAATATACATCTATGATAGTGGCATGTTTCCATATACAATTGTGTTTGTGTCATTGTAATTATAAGTACTACTTGAACTTGTTTGGTTGCAACTAATTGTGTGCTGTTATAATTTTAGGTGGTCAAACAGGTATTGGACCCCACCCTACACCCCTCCCCACCCCCCCCCCCCCCAAAAAAAAAGTGCTGGGAGTAGATGATCGTTATATAAAAATTTTCTTCATTTTTATTTGAAGTTAGACCACTTGCTTAAGAGGTGATTCATTATAATGGTTGGGCTAAAAGCTCCTTTTGTCATGTCCTAGTGTTAAAGGAACTTAACGTGATGCTTCAGTGCGTTATCGGTTTCTTTTGCCTGTTCCTTCTTGTGTCTATGCATACATCTTTTCAGTGTTTCTTTATGTTGTCAGAGGTTGTAATCTTTTAAACAAATGCTTTCCAGATTCGGGACTCTATCCGAGCTCTATTTCCAGATAGAGAATGTTTCACCCTTGTGCGACCTTTGAATAATGAGAATGATCTTCAGCGGCTCGATCAAATATCAGCGAGTATCTTGTCATTGTTAGATGTGCTTTTATCTACTTCAGCACATATTTTTCACTCTGTAGTTCTTTTATCATAATTTGTATGTGATGTTGGATACAGATGGATAATCTGAGGCCTGAGTTTAAGTCTGGGTTGGAGGCCTTGACAAAGTTTGTTTTTGAGAGAACAAGACCCAAGCAAGTCGGGGCCACTGTCTTGACTGGCCCTGTTCTAGTAGGTATCACAGAGTCTTACTTAGAGGCCTTGAATAATGGCGCAGTGCCTACAATATCATCTTCATGGCAGGTTGGTAATATCTTGAATTTCTTTATGTTTCCAATCTAAAACTTGGGTGGTCTCCCAAATTGCGTTGGATCTGAGTAGGCGTGATAACTTTCTCCAACAATTGGTACACCAATCTTGAGAAGTGTTAAAAGAAACACCTAGTGACTTTAGTGGTGTTTGCAACTTATACATCTTGTCTGCCAAGTTTAGTCATGATACGGAGCCCTTCGGAATCCCCTCGTGCCCTATTGTTTTTCTTTTTTCTTTTTATTTTTCCTGGGCTGGTTGAGGCTCAGGTTTTTGTCTCAAGTTGACTCATGACTAAATGGGTGTTTGCAATGAAGGGCTTGTTTGATAACATTAAAAAATGAGTGCAAAAAATTTAATTTCTGAATATTAAGTGCTAAAGTCTTTTAAGTACTGAAAATAAAAGTAAAAAGTTGTTTGATAAGAGAAAACAAATTTTATTAATATTTTACCAAACATGGAATAGTGAGCATTATTGGAAGGTTTTGGTTATATGATTGGGTAAAGTTTTAATTTCCATGGAATATTTTATCACTTAACCAATTAAGTAAGGCCTTCCTTACTGCATTAAGGGATTTTTACACAAAACGATATTTGTGTAGTTAAATGTGATCAAACGCACTTAATGGCATTAAGCATTGGAAAAGTTTAATTCTTAGTGATTTAATTTGGTTATCAAAACACACCCTAAGAGAGAGAATCCTTTATATTTTGGTGCATTTTTTTTTCATCCACACAATATAGAAAAGGCAAAATTAGTCAGCTAATTAACAAGCCTGGTTATAACTTTTTACAAATTAAAACTAAGGTAATAAAGATGAACATTTGATTAATTTTGGGCAATACGATGCATTTTATTGACTAAAATAGTTTTGGTGCCTGACAAATAGATTGCTTGATATGTTCACTACCTTACACTGTATACTTTGTGTCACTAAAAATAGAATACTTTTTCATGAGCTTCTATTAAAGATTGAGTTGTTTCATATTAATGAGCTAAGGAACTTCTCCACTTTGTTTTGATGTCAGAATCTTTTTCATCTTGCAAATTGACATGTCTGTCCTAAATCTGTGTTTTTCTGTTTATTTGTATAATGCATTCAGATAAATTTAAAATGGTTTTATCATCTTTTGATAAGAATTATTTATTAGCAGGGCAAAGCTAAAGAACTGTGTGGTGCTGATCATCACTTGTCATTGCTATCTATTGAAATGTGCAGTAGTTATGTTTTCATTCTTATTTTACCTCTTACTTTTGCAAGAGTGTCGAAGAAGCCGAGTGTCGTAGAGCCTATGATTTAGCTACTAAGGTCTACATGTCTACTTTTGACCGATCTAAGCCACCGATGGAAGTAA
This sequence comes from Syzygium malaccense, assembly GCA_031216405.1. Lineage (NCBI taxonomy): Eukaryota > Viridiplantae > Streptophyta > Magnoliopsida > Myrtales > Myrtaceae > Syzygium > Syzygium malaccense. The sequence continues at coordinate 6,948,515 of CM062256.1, read as the reverse complement.
GCAACACTTTGCCAGAGAAATGAATGCTCTATTATTTCTATATTTTCCTAATTTCAGTTAATGTAGGTTGGCATGAGGGAGGCACATGAGGAAGCAGTACAAAAGTCATTAGCTGCATTTAATGCAAGTGCTGTTGGTGTTGGTTCAGCAAGGAAGAAACATGAGGAGCTTCTCCATAAGTTCTTCAGAAGGACTTTTGAGGTGGTGTTTAAGTTACAAAATGCTAACCATTTTTCTGCTGCAATGAAGTGGAATCTGTAGTGCTATTTTATCATGGGTGGCTTCCAGTAATTTGACACTGTGATGGTTATTACATTGGTAAAATTAAGTCTCTATGGACTCTGTTTACTCTTTTCCTTTGTGCTTGTGATTAGGTGGTTGCAATGGGTTTGACATGGACACTGTTGGTTTTTTTTTTTTGGGTTAACACTTATTTGATTTGCTCCCTTTGATGTGCATTGTCGTATCAGATTATGGACATCCATATTCCACAATACAATTTTTCTCACATTATGGGACAATTGGTCTAAAAATTGATCTATGGTGTAGAAAGTGCATAAACTGAGTGGCCAACATATTTGAAAATCTTGTTTAGTAGGATTTTGAAAAACTTAGTATCAAGTCCTGGAATAGGGAGTTTGATGCGGTTAAAAGATGACGATGGCATTGGTAGATAAGGTTTAATTGTAATATCCTTTTCATAAAAAAGCTGTGGTGTGTTGACTAATTATGGTTAATGAGGATGGTCTGTTTTTGTTAGGTTATTTTGATTTCTCTGTATTCGGACCGACAACTTAAGCAATGCTTTCTTGACTAAATTGGTCCATGCAGGATTACAAGAGGAATGCATTTATGGAGGCAGACTTGCGGTGTTCAAATGCTATACATAGCACGGAAAAGAGGCTGAGAGCAGCTTGTAATACACCTGATGCTAATATTGATAATTTTGTTAAGGTTAGTAGTCATGTTTGATGCTACCTACAAAGGATATTCCTTTTTCTCTTTTTCCCTCTTTTCTCGGTATACCTTATATTATGAGCTTGAATACGTTGTTTTGTTTGTTTATGAAACTTGGATATTGTGAACTCATTTTGCATTGATGTCTCATTAGATCAAATTGCTTCTAACAATCAGAGCGTGTCTTATGTTTGTAGCATTTGGGCTGTGTTTCAATAATGCAGATTCGAAGTTGTCTTTATCTACTGAAAAATAATCTTTTAGAATGTTGATGATGGCGAATCGTGAGGCGGCCATCATTGGTGTGGGTTCTGATTAGTGTCTAGTAGATTTAGATGTGTTGAAAGGGTAGAAGAGATGAGGGCATTTGGGAAAGTTTCCATGCTTGAACCAAATGCAAAAGAGGTCCAGTTCCAAATGTTTTGATGTATTGACCACTAGGGCCATGGACATGGAGTGCAGTATATCAAAGATGATTCTCTATCTAATGCTAAAGTTGGTAGACTATTTATTGGTTGATCAATCTCATAAAAACATGCTGAGCTTTTATTTAAATATGAGTACCTTTCAAGTTAACTGTTGCAAGCAAGTATAGTGATGCTTAAAGATGGGATTCTCCTCTTTGCAAAGCATTTAGTTTGGATCAAGTAAAATAAGAGTACAAAAGGCCACTTTGTATTCTATTGCACAGATCTTTGGTTCTACAATGTCTTAGCTCTTAGAGTTACCCATTTCAGATCAAAGACTCTATAATGCCAGATGATTGGATCATTGTTTCACTCTTTGAATAGACATTGCTTGGGATTACTAAGTGCAAAATTATGGGACCACTGCCAACAGTTGTAAAAGGTTTATCTGATGAAGGTGCAGTTTAATATTTGAATGGTTTAACACTCCCCTCATGTAAAGACTGGTCTTTGGCTTAAGACTAAAGCGTGGAAATTTTAAATGGGGAGGCAAATAAGGAGTCTACAAAGATTTGAACTCATGACGTCCTCCTTTACTACTATGTAAAATTATGTGGAATCATTTCCAATTGTTGTAAAAATTTATGCTATTAGATGGAGTTGCAGTTAACATATGTTTACCACAAAGTAATCTTGCTTGATAAACATCCTCACTTCTATCCTAAAGTTATATTGCATAGCTTTATTGAGAAAATAACGAATCAAGCCCGTCATGTGTCAAAATTTGAGGTCTAAAAATAAATGCCACTATTATTTATGCTTGTTGTACCCATCATATATTTTGGAAAAGCATGGATTTTTATGTCATTTTGGGCATCATCTTCAGTTTGCTCTATTGATATTTTGCAGGTTCTTGATGCTCTTTTGTCAGAATATGAAGCATCATCTCATGGTCCATCGAAATGGCAAAAGCTTGCAGTGTTCTTGCAACAAAGGTTTTCCCTTTCTTTCAACATTTTCTTCCCATTTCCCGAGCTTGTTATCTCCATCTCTATCCCTGACTTACTGTTTTCAAACTACCAAGCTTGGAAAGCCCAATACTTGACCTTGCCAAAAGGCTAATTGATCAGGTCGGATCTGAGAGGAGTTCCTTCATGTTGAAATGTCGGGCCATTGAAGATCAGGTGGGGTTGCTTAATAAGCAACTGGAAGCTAGTGAGAATTATAAATCTCAGTATCCGAAGCAATATAAAGATGCCATCAGTGACAAGAACAAGCTTTCTGATGATTATTCAAGCCGTATAACTAAATTACAGAGTACTTGTAGTTTACTTGAAGAGAGGTCTTCTAGCTTGCTGAAACATTAGAGTCTACAAAGCAAGAATCTCTGAATTGGAAAAGGAAATACGAGCAAGTGTTGTCTAAACAGAAAACTGAGGAAGACCAGTCTAGTTCTGAAATTGCCATCCTTAAGTCCCGGAGCAGTGCTGCTGAGGCAAGACTAGCTGCTGCTAAGGAACAAGCTCAGTCTGCACAAGAGGAGGCAGAGGAGTGGAAAAGGAAGTATGATATTGCTGTTAGAGAAGCAAAAGCAGCCTTAGAGAAGGCAGCAATTGCACAAGAGCGCACAAATAAGGATACACAAAAGAGGGAAGATGCTCTAAGGGCGGAATTTTCCATTGAATTGGTTGCAAAGGTCTCTCTCTCCCCCACACATTTGTGTTGGTGTGAACACATGTAGCTTTCTTCCTGTTCCTTGTATCCTATTATTGTGGAATTGATGTGTTTACCATTTCTCAATGATTATGCAGGAGGAAGAAGTGAAAGAGAAGGTGGCGAAAATCAAGTATGCTGAGCAGTGCTTGATCACCATAAAGTCAGAGCTGAAGGTAAGCTCTTATCATTTTGATCTTGGAGTGTTGAAAAATGAAGGTGATGATTTTACTGCTGAAGTTTCAGGGTTTAGCACATATTTTAATAAACACATATGGGAAAGCAACCTGTAAATCTGAATTTTCCATTCTGATAACTTCTTTATTTTTCCATCAGTCCTGGTCTGTGGGATAATATCTCCTGTTCATCTTTTTGCACTTTGTTGTGCTTGATGATTAATATGCTTTCCAGGCTGCTGAGTCAAAAATAGAGAATTATGCTGTGGAGATTATGTCCCTGAAGAACGAAATCAGTGCGTTGAGTGAGAAATTTGAAACTGCAAATGCTAAAGCCCAATCTTTTGAAAGAGAAGCTAGGATTGTGGAGAAGGAGAAGATCCATATTGAACAGAAGTACTTATCTGAGTTCAAAAGATTTGAGGAAGTTCAGGAACGGTGCAGAAATGCTGAAAAAGAAGCTCAAAGATCTACTGAAATGGCTGACAAAGCATGAGGAGATGCAGTCACTGCCCAAAAGGAAAAGAACGATATCCAAAGGCTGGCGATGGAGAGACTGGCCCAGATTGAGAGGGCTGAGAGGCTTATTGAGAGTTTAAGGAGAGATAAAATTGCATTAGAAGATCAACTTAAGGAAGCACGTATATCAGAGACAGGGACCCTCTCAAAAGTCACTTTATTAGAGGCGAGAGTGGAGGAAAGGGAGAAAGAAATCGAGTCCTTGTTGGATTCAAATAATGAGCAAAGGGCTAGTACGGTTAAGGTCCTGGAAAGTCTCCTCGACACTGAACGAAAGGCCCGTGCAGAAGCCAACAGTAGAGCAGAACATCTCTCGGTCAAGCTACAATCTGCCCAGGCAAAAATTGATTCCCTCCAACAAAAGTTAACTACCGTTCTTATAAATGAAACTGCACTGGACAGCAAGCTCAAGACTGCTTCTCTCGGGAAACGGCTCAGAGCAGACTATGGTGAAATCGGCATGGAATCTGTTCAAGATATGGATATCGATAAGGCCTCCAGAGGAAATAAGAGGATGCGAAGCACGACCAGTCCCCTAAAGCACATTCAGCCAGACGACGGTGGATCCGTGTACAGAGACAATGAGGACAACCACAGCAACAAATCGTCGCTGGAGGATCATACCAAGTTCACCATGCTCAAACTGAGGCAAGAACTCACGAGTCACAATTTCGGTGCCGAGTTGCTTCAATTGAAGAATCCTAGCAAGAAGGACCTCCTTGCACTATACCAGAAGCTCGTCCTCCAGAAGTTGTGAACATTTTGTATGTACAGGGAAGTGCATATAACTGACAAAAGGGTTTGAGTTGTAGATCGTGTATGACATAGGTGAGCTTTTTTCTTTCTGTAGATTCTTTGCCTGAAATTCTCTTCGGGACTAGTCGAAAATATTATCGTGAGCAAACTCCCCTTTACATGCAAGGCTAGCTATTGGCATTGGCTCTGCGCAAGTGTGTTGTCAGGCTTCTCCGTCAGTGTTGTTCTCTGGATAGTTGTTTTTGATAGTTTCCATGGTGCCCTAAAGGAAGACTTAGTATTTGGTGTGCTTGGTTTTGTGGCCTAGTGCTTCTTGTGTTCGTGTGCCTGTGCATTTTTTCAGTCTAATGACAAGTGTAACAAGTAATTGTAGGATGCGAAACTAATTTCTTGTAGCCGGTAAGGAAAGGAAGGACTACCTTTTGCTTTTCTTCGTGGATGTGAGTGCTGCTCCTGGTCTGTATGTTCGGCTGTTCTCATGCCCAGAATTGAATTGCGACCTGATCCAGGCTTGTTCATGTCATAAGCACAACCTATATCCAATAAAAAACGCCCCTGTTGTCTTGTTTGTCGAAGCGCTCAAGGTCCGGTCCGTCTCTTGGTTCTTGCGTTGTTTGGTTTAAGCTTGGTAAAATATCAGAATTTGGTCTTTAAAGATAGCAATTCCATGAGATATGTCGAGCGAGGGGGATTCCAGTGACTTTTACGCTCATAGCTCTTCGATAGAGAATGATTTTTATCCCTACCCCCTAAAGCAAAACCTATCTAGATGGTATTTCCATTGATCTTGGTGGATTCAAGCAGGTTTCGTTAGCAGCTATTCTTTTCCTTGGTTAGGAAGTTCGTCAGGATTAGCTGCCTTCTATTACAAACAGGAATTCAGAGTCAGAAATAGTCGTCAAAGGCCTTATTTGTAATTCTGAGTAGTTGTTAATAGTTCCTAGGTTTTAATTGTTCAAATGATCCTAGATTAACAGTATTTTGTAATTTACTGTATTTCAAATGACCTGTTTATCAGTAACTATGCTTTCGACTTAAAAGTCACATCATTGTTCTTCTATTGTTAGTAAAACATGTAGGCATGATGCATAATTAACCGTTCCGTCAAGCAAACCTAACCAGGGAGCAACTAAATCAACTATTCCATCGTACAAACTTGGCTCAGTTGGTCAGTTCTGCTCCCGGGAATCTTGAGGTGAGGGTTTTGACCTTTGCCCTTGCGAAGGACGGGAGCCGTGTTACGATAATAGGTCAGATGCCACATCTAGATCCTAATGGGACGTATAAGGATAGCGGGATTGGGGTCATTTCCTATAAACCTTACAAGGTTTTGGAAGGGTTTGGGAATTTATAGGAAACCCAATACCCTAACCCGATATACTTGACTATCAAAATGCTCTGTTTTTGTTAGAATACACGTGTGAGTTGCGTTAAAAAAAATCCCACATCGAAAAATTATTTTGGTGTATAGCAATTAATATATTTTAGTTGGCCCATAGGCATTTTGAAATAGCTTCATTATTTCCTTTTATAGCTAGGAAGGCATTACGCACCAACAAAACTCAAAAGAGAACAAAATATGTAAGACTTCTCAGTTAAGATTTTGTTTATCTGGTAGTTAGGAAGGCAACTCCGGACTTCTTGCGCAAGGGAAGGGCATTTCTTGCTGAGCAATTCACGAGAGATATAGACCGTTTACTTAGTCAAACGTCTCTTTCAACAAAGAATGCAATCTGACCAAATCAGCAAAGTGAGAGAGATCATAGAATAATATAGTCTTCTTAATTTTCGAGCAAAAAATCTCACATGGCATGCTAACATAAGAATGGGTTTAACTGTCTGGCATAGATTAACTTTTACTCTTTGATATTTTCGCAAAAATCAAAATCTTGCAACGTAAGCAATGTGATTTCCTTTAAAACCCGAAATACTTGAGACTTTCACGAATGTAACTACAGGCATGCTCTGACCAAAAAAAGAAAGTACAGGCATGCAGAATCATATATAAATTTGTTCATAATATTTTTAAATATGAATAATACTTTCAATATTGACGGAAAGAGGCCCGAAATCTTCCTTGCCTTGGTTTTGATTCTTTGAACACTCAAAAAGTTACTTAACTTCCTGCAAAGGAGCTAAAATTTCCCTCATTACTCTCTTTTAATTTTTTCTTCAATCCCAATCAAACAACTAATCACTGTCATTGTGAAGCTCTAAAATTACTAACACTCCCAAACTAATAATGCTAGGGTTTTTGCTGCCACACATAAGAAAAACTATCACCCCCAATTCACCTATTGATATTTTACAAGCTTTCCCTCGCTCGAATCTTCCAATAGCGGGACCAAAGAAGCCGCCTCGCCTTGATCGACGAAGTTAGGAATAATCAGCTGGTCGTAAGACACACTACAAGATGGGTTACTATAATACTCAATCACATTAATAGAGCTCCCAGGTACATGGACATTCTCATGCAAGCTCTGAGCACTCATCGGTGTTGTGTCCTTTGGCCCATGGAGGGTCGTCGAACTAGGTTGTCTAGGCTGCGTTTGGTAGAATACCTTGGACACGACCAGCTCTCCATCTCTCTCCTCTTCGTTTTTGCCGAGGTGGTATTGGTGCATCACCCAGTGGGTCTTCTCAGGCTTCCTTTGCCTCCCATAATTGATGTAGAGCACAAGTATCTTCTTGAACCCTTTCACGGCTCCGCCAAAGAGGACCGGCCTCGTCTTGCCCGTCTTGTGCCACCTTGTTTCACTCTCACCCATGTTCTTCTGCACTCTACGCCGTTTCCTAGTCCCGGTAGCATATGCCTTCGAAGGCCGATGGAAGAAGTGGCGGATTTGTCCGTCTTTGCTTACTCCTGCGTGATGCGCATAGAAGACACTCAAATGAGATTTGTAGAAAATAAAAATCAAGTGTCATACACCCGATTAACTCATGTAATTAATAAAGATGATATAAGTTGGGATTGTATCTCCTACTATTCAACATTCTGTATAAACTTAAGCTTCCGAACTTATTGATCCGTTGGCTATTCCATTTCAATATAAACCACAGATTGTTTCACCCTTCTGCGGATATTTGCAGTACTCGTTTTAGTTGTTGCATCCACATATGGAGAAAACTTGAATTTTAAGCTCCTCGTTGTAAGAAGATAGAACTTATCGTGCAACATTTGCACGTAGAGTCCACAGTGTTTGGCATGACATGACATAACTCGACTATCAACATGAGCATGAGAACATCCGAAGAGCAATTGATTATATAGAAGGTGAATATCTAAAGTTGAAATTCGAAATGTATCTTCCCCATAAATTTGTTGTACGTAGTTTCCTAACCAAAACTGATTTCTCAATGCAATCGATACGAATTAGAAGCACTTTATTGGGAGATGCTAAAGAAATTAAGCTAGCTTTTATTTACATTGCATAACAAATTGACGCAGATGAAATGCAGAAGAGTTTCTTGAGCAATCTGATAGGCACTGGAGATGAGCTTAGATTTAGAATTCACATTGTTGAGCCAATGAGCAACAACTTTAGATCTGATGGGAGTTAGGAGACCCGTGATATCAAATTTGAAAAGCTCCTTCAAAGTCCTACTCGATGCATTTCTAAGTTGGGTAACTTATTTGAGACTGTTGACAGTCTCAAAATAATCCGCAGCAATCTATTTTAGACTTGTTTTCACATGATTTTGGCCCATTTTTCATTTGCTTATTCTTTTGGGAAACGACACAAATTGTTCATGAATTTTGGCTCAATGTGTAATGTGATCGTTGAATTTTTAATTTATTCAATGTGGTCCCTGAATTTTAGCCCAGTGTACAATGTGGTCCTTGAACTTTTAATTTATTCAATGTAGTCCTTGAAATTTTAATACATGTTCAAGTTAGTCCCTGGATTGTATGAAAATATTCAATGTTGTTCCTAATCTTGAATCAATGGAAGGACTTCATTGAACATTTTCATATAGTTCAAGAATTACATTGAACAAGTACCAAAAATCTAAAGACTACATTGAACAATTTAAAAGTTCAGGGGCCATATTGAACATTACGCTTCAGGGATCACATTGAATAAATTAAAAGTTGAGAGACCATATTGCACATTAGGCCAAAGTCCATGGACCATTTGTATCATTATTCCTATTTTTTTCGTTTTAAATATTTCAATTATGCTTGATTTCTAAATTAAGTAGGATTTCAAGGGTGTATTCACCTGGCTCTAGTTTGTAAAGACATGCTTCTTTTTCTAAACATAATATTGTTGATAGTTTAGCGAGTTGCGCTTTGAGTATGTTGTGCCTCTATGCATGTGGGCGAGTCCTTTCAATGTTTTTACACAGCATCCAGTAAGTCAGAAGGGATTTCTTTTTGGTATACTTGTCAAGTCTGGTTTACACGAACTGTCTTGCTATGAATATCATTATGTATGATCACATTATCTATTTTGAAAGCATACAAACATTCAAATTCATACATGACATGCATTTAAGACAGTTTTGTAAATTAAAGTTTTATCAAAGATTAAAGTCACTCCTATGATCACACAACCAGAAGTTTAATATCTGCATCTACAAGACTTCCGCATGAAAGACTCGAAGATGTTCAATTTGATGTTTTATTTTAAACTAATTTGTTGAGGAATAAGACTCTCTAACAAGAAAGGTGATCTGGGATTGAGCAGTATGCATGGCAATCTTGAAAGCGCTCATTAAAAAGAAATCACACCCATATAATTACAGAGACTTTTGTTCTGTGAAAGGTTTACCTAAAAATTGATGGCACATGAAAAGCACTGCCCCTATCATGAAGAGAGGATAATAATTTGACTAATTTCCAACTAAGACAGAGGAGACACATTGATGTTCCAATCAATAAAAGCCAATCAATAAAAGACCATAATATATGCAACAATATCTTGAAAGTGCTACAACTTCTTCATTAGTATACAATTCCCTGACCAAAGATGTCCACTTTACCCTAGAACAAGCTCGAACATCATCATATGAACTCCCAACAGATAAACATTTTCCAGCATATCCAGGAACTATGCGAACACAATCCTAAACCGCCAAATCTGAAACCAGAAGTTGTATACGTTTTGTAGACAATTCGGGTATTTGATTATCTAAGATGTTGGTATACTGAAGAAGATTATACTTACTTGAATCAAATGGTATTAAAGGCACGATTTCCTTTATGTGTGCCTCGATTATGTGTCGATATAGTGCGCATTTGTATTTATGTCCGAAGATATCTAGCTTAATAGGTGTTAAAACCTCTTAGACTTGCGTACGAAAAAGAATTTGGGTCGAAAAGAAATGCATCTCTTCCTCTAGATTAAAGCTTAGTCGGAGGAATTACTCCCATTACATAGCCCAAATATCCAAAAAGGCCAAAAAAATGAAAAACCAAAGGAAAATTTTCTTTCTAAAAAGGGTAATTTTCATTTTTATAAAGAGATCGATAACATTTAGGGTAACACATTAACTATCATGATATCATTCAAATGGCAATGTTATTCCAGAATTACCTGGAAGTCTCTCTGGGTGTGTACAACAAATACCATCATCTCCTTCCAATGTGGGAATGAACTGATCAATGAGAAAATGAATCTTCCTCGCATCCCCCATTACCTTCGCTTCCAAATGCTCCAAGATTTCTTGGTCAGTCGGATCAAACTTCACTCCCGCTGGTAGTCCCACCAAATCATGAACAATCCCCCTCTACACAATAATCATTTAGTTTTGGCCAAAAGAAAGACAATAATCATTTCATAATTACACTTGCTAATCCTTTACATCCTTCAATAACAAGAAAAGATATAACCCTTAAAAGGAAACCAAACATACAAAACAAAACCAGAAAAAAGAGAGAGAGTAAGTGATGTATACCTGATCAAATAATGGGAAGCTGTGGCCACATGAAGGGCATGCTATGGTGGGAAGAAGAGTGTTGTCATCGTCCTCATCCTCATCTCTAGGGTTATAAGTTGGTGGGATTATAGCGGCTCTTGCATCTTCCGTTTGCGACATCATTTCTTTTCTGTTCTTCTTTGGCTCTCTTGCGCATCCCACGCCAAGATTTCATCTATCTTCTTAGGCTCCAAACTCAGGTTTAAGAAAAAGCTCTACAAATTACTGCATACTTCTAGAGACTATCCACAGAGAGAGAGAGAGAGAGAGAGAGAGAGAGAGAGAGTTTTTTATGAGGAGGGAGGTGTGGGAGAAAGAAGGCGATGATATTAATAGGAACATCAATATATGAAAAAAATAATTCCTTGGACATCAAGTTTGGTTCGGATTAAGTGGATGCGCGCACTGCAGACTTCAATCTTGTCCCTTGATTAGGGTTTATTGTAATTATGAACGTGGACCCTTTTTTTAAAACTTTTTGTTGACTGGTACGAGCTTTAGATAAAAAGAAGAAAGTTATCTTTTTGACCAAATTAGAAAAGCAGGAAAATTATCTATAAGACTCTGTTTGTTTCGTGGAAAATGTGATAATTATGAAAAATGCTTTTTAGAAAGTTTCCAGGAAAATGATATTTTTCATTGTTTGACCGAAATCTGAAACTGAACTCAAATATTTTCTTCATCCTTTATATCTGATTAAGTTTTTTCCTAAATAGATATATACTATTCAAGTAGTGCATGGGCTATGACAAAAAAAAAAAACCATGTGCATGGGCAGTAGGAGAGTCAGGTACGAGCACCAAGGTCTTGGGTTCGCCATCAATGGACCTTGACCTGGGCACTGCGAATCAGGGCATGGGCACTTGAGTCCCGAGCCTGACCTTGATGGATCAGAGCACGAGCGCTGAGGTATCAGGCTCGGCCTTGATTGACTCAAGTGCTGGCATCGGGGTTTTGGGCCTTGGCCTCGATAGACTCTAGTTTGGGCACTAGGGACCCAGCTCGAGCGTCAAGGACCGGGGCATGTCTTTTGTGGACCCGGGCCCGAGTGTTGGGGATCCTAACTCGGGTACTGGGATCTCACACTCATCCTTACTCGGGCTTTGAGCTCAGCCTCGATGGACCCAGGTGCGGGTGCTAGGGGTCCTAAGCTCGGCCTTGATGGACTTGGGCGCAAGCGTTGTGCACTGGGGTCGTGAGCCCAACCTCGATGGACCTGGGCCTGGCGATGAAGGACGCCAGGAACCCGTGTTGGGGTCTTTGTTCCCAATCGTAGAGTTTCAGATCTAAATGCCGATATTTAAAAAAATAATTTTCGATTTTTTAAATAATAAATAATTTTCCTAAATTTAAGTATTAGTTTTCTGTTGACTAGGAAAACATTTTCCATTGAATTATTTTCTTAAGTGAACCAAATGCCGGAAAATGAGAGAAATGTTTTCTGTGAAACAAACGGAGTCTAAAACTGAGAGAGAGAGAGAGAGAGAGAGAGAGAGAGAGAGAGGATATAGTAGAGAGAGAGAGAGAGAGAGAGAGAGAGAGAGAGAGAGAGAGAGAGAGAGGATATAGTGGATGCAGAGTCTTAATCAAGAGTGGCCTTGAAGTTAAGTATAGATACATGAAACCTACGAACCAACGATAATGAATACGACTACGAGCGTCACTTGGAACAACCAGCATGTTTGGATGGGCTTATTTTGATCCATAAGCCAAGCAATTCCATTTCGTGTCATTAAAAGTGATTGGTACATCAAAATTTGGAAAACATTTGAGATGACTCTGAATGTTTTGTGCGGAGCTCGAGGATGCCGTCGATGGACACGCCGTGGACAGAGCTCGACATGCCAACAACTCGGGGAGTGGGGGTGGGGGGGGGGGGGGGTGTCTCCAGTGGTACGGTGGAGACGATGTGGTGCAGCTAGAGCTGCAATGCCGGCATTGGTGGTCAGAGATAGGCAGCGGAGACGGGGTTTGGATTGACAAAACGGTATATAAAAAAAGGAGGACACAGGTGTGTTTAAGTTCAGAGAGTGGCGAGTGGGCGAGTAATAGGAAATACATTGTACATGTAAAATGAATTTCCAAAATTATATAAGTCTCATTAAGATTCGACCCTCTTGAATTTTATTTGCTATTGAACACATCGGATTCTCCAAATATTATAACATATTAAGGTCATATGCGATCATATCAACAAGGGTCAGTAAATATATTAAATTTTGGCGAGAAAGCCAATAAATAACTCATTTGCATAGAAAAAGTAAGAACAAAAATAACCTTTTAATGTCAGCTACTCATCGACAACAAGAAGTCATCAATAAGCATCACAATCTCATCGGGCAAAGTGGGGAAATATGTTTCTCGCGTTTACATGCTCCATCCAAAACTTAAAAATCACGTTATGGTCGTTTACCCACCACAGAAAGATCTGATAAATTCCTCTCACGAAGCTCAATCTAGAATAATTACTTCATAGGTGAAATCATATGGTAATTAACTTTTGAGTAACGTATGCAACGCGTCTTCTTCTTTATAGCGGAAGAAAATGCACAAAGAATTGCGAGGTTATGCGCTCGTCGCTTCCAAGCAAGCAGTTGCCGAGGGCGAGAAATGAGGAGAAAATGAGACCGGCTGTCTGAATCACGTAGACCTTGGATCCGCCGACTTACTGCGTGTGGACACATGAAAGTCGGTCTGCAGCTTCTGGAGGAAGGCTCACCAGTAGAGAAGGCTTACGCATCAAGCTTGGCGAGGGCAGCGACTTGCAACGTAAGTATTAGGGTTTTCTTCATTCTCGCCAGCTTTGTCTCCTTGTCCAAAGTTTCTTCAATGGGGTCCACCTGTCATCGGTGCGAGCGCAGGACAGATTCCACGAAATGACGACACACCGTTCGGGTAAGCATTTATACAAAACGTCGTGAATAGAATGAGATTGAGCGACAAGCTTTTCTATTTAAGAATTACCGAATGCACGAGGAGATATTCTCATCACGCGTTGCTCTCCTACATATTTCGAACGACAAAAGGAGCATGTCGTTTTTCCAATAAGATGACACGTGTTGGGTTATACTCAAAATTTAGTGCAGAACACTATCTATTGAAAGTTTAAACAGTTGGAGAATGACAGGCGTTGTAATTTATATCTGAAATGCATAAGGAGAAACCCACAAGTGCATGAATGGATCATTTCTATGATAAGAAGGGAAATCCGCAAGTGAATGAATGGATTATCATAAATCAAAGTTGGAATCTCTTGATTCTATTTCAACTTGAAGTTTAATAAGAATATAATGTACTGAAACAGATTGTTCTAAAGATTGACAATAATTTCCCTACTAGGATCCAACGTTCATTTTTTTCTCTTCTAAGCCAAAAGTTAGCCGCTGGGTGATTGCCCATTTGACTGCAAAATAGGGGGCTTGTGAAGCTTCTTGGTCAATGGTCAAGGACGTCCCTAGGGATGGAAGGGGGCAGGAACATAACCGAGGATCCGCTCACGCTAATGTCTGGTGAACGAGTTTTTGGTTTAGATTAGTGAAACGGGTTTGAGGTGAATTGCTAAAATCACCACAGCATTTGAGACTGGTTTGGTGTTTTATAATTGGGACACCTAATACTAGAACTCAATATGTATAAATAATGATAGTTTATAAAGACCGACGACAACCTGTAATGACTAAGAATAAAAAATCGTAAATTTGGATTTTTTTAACTACAATGTTTTACAAATTTGTTGACACCTGAATTTTAGTAGATAGATGGTTATTGCTTTTTTTAAAAAAAAAAACTAGGGACCATATTCATCCACAAAGCTAGAATTCAACTTGTAACCCAAAATTGATTGTTTTTTCACCATCTTTCATTCTTATTTTAGTTCTCTGCATTTTGAAACTAGGAGCATCATGGTAAAAAATTTAGTGATCATGAATTTTATAAAAAAATACTGACAATGGTGTAATTCGAACCCTAACCAAAAGCACCCATCTGGCACGATTTTGCATGCATTTCATTGCATCTAGTGGTTAGAGACGAGGTAATTCTTAATACCTCGGACTCGACATCAGAAGATTTGGAATGACAAGACTCTCAAGGCCGTCAAATCTCGAAGGAACCCCTAGCGCCACGTCGCACCACTAAATCCTGTCCTGTAGAATTGACCTTACATTTGCCATGAAATCAGACTAAACAAATTAAGGTCAAAATTGGGTTGGATCGAAAGGAAGTAGTGGCTGCAATTGAAATCCAAAACAAATGAGAGGGGCCAAATGCAATTAAGCAAAAGTTGAGGGACCAGTTTGCAAAACTTACCTAAAAACTAGCAAGGTGGTCAGATGGGGCATCTAACTTATGAATTATTTTCGTCAACAATCGGCCAAAATTTCAGCCCAAATGGAGAATCAAAGACCAGAAAATGAGCCAAGGGTCAAATTAGAGCAAAAAGGAGGTGTTGGAGCTTACATTGGCAAGATTTGAAGCGCCATTTCGCAAAATATGGCTAAGAAACCTCCATAATTCAACAAGGGCCATAACATGCAAAATATGAGGTCAACAATTGACCAAAAACTTTGTTTGAATTGAAAGGATAAGGGCGCGAGACGGCGAGAGGATAAGGAAGCTGGGCACACATTGAGGATAAAGCAATAGCATGGGCAGCTGCTGTAGCAGGGACTGGAGAGGCTCTCATCCAATCAAAATGGTGAGCTCCGGAGAGAAGGAGAGGACCTGGAGAAACCTCACATATCCTGGTTTATATTCGTTCAAATGACATGCTTGTCGAGCTCTCCCATAAGCCATCAATTCGTGCACAAAACAGACAAAAAAAACCAACTTCAACCCAGAGAGTTCCAGAGTGACGTGTTGAGGAAAAATGAAAATTTCACAACCTTCGAGCCAAAACTAGCACAAACTTTCAACTGGGGAGTTAAAATGCACTCAAAGAGATTTCGAACCGTAGGTGATTCGTCCCAAGCGGATGTTGAGAGAGCAGTCAAAATCCCCTTGAAAGTGACGACATCTCGTTGGCAGGGGTGAAAGTCTCAAAAAAAATTCGGAATTGTTGAGTGGCTAGCCGTGGGCTGGGGAAAGAGAGTCTTTGAGGAAAACTAGGAAATTTTGACCCAAACATATTGTTGTATTTTATAGTTTAATAAAGACTTGATGGTGTCCCTTAATCTCATTTTTGCATGGGTGAGGGCGTGAAGAGTGCATAAGCCCATGAACCCAAAAAGCTCATTTTAAGGTAGTCGATCATTGGTGAGGGAAAGTGAGAGTTCTTGAAAAATATGAGGCAAAAATTGTGGCAAATCGTGACTCAGGGATCAAACTAGGATACATCTAGTTGAAGTAGATGTCAAGGGAATGGGCAAGAGAGGTCCAGGAGTCGGGTTTTACAGGCTAACAAAAACCTTCATGGTCAGTTCTCTTTTCTGCAGGTTCCCCTTTCCAGTTCAAAAGAACCAATTTCCATCACCATTTGGAGGGCAAAGTTTTGATTTTCTCAGACAACGACCACGAGATTCATCAACTGGGAATCAAGGTTAGGGTTCTATTTCAGTTTTTACATGAATTTAATAAGAATAATGAAAAACAATCAACATGGTATGAAGAATTCCCTAGCCTGAACTTGTTTCACTTGCAAATTGCATGCTGGGTAGATGTTGTCAGTGAATTCTAAGGGTGCACCATGCTAGTTTAAGGTGCTATGGATGTATACAAGCTCTATGGGTGGATCGATTGAGTTGTGTACGCAAGCCATATGTGTATTATGTGCAAATAATTGGTGTGCATGCTACAAATAAGTGAGTATGTTGGCTGTTGTACATCACCTTTGTGCTGTGCGAGTTCGATGAGCGAGTTATGGACCTGAGCTCTGAATGAATGGACTGACAAGTATGTGATATGTGTATACAAGCTGTGTATACCCGCTGCATATGTTGTAGATGATAAGAGTGTATGAGAGGAGTGTATGCCATGTGGATGCTCTACAGAGAAACAGTGGGTATAAATGGCTCGGAATACTCTTGGTCGTTGCATTTCGTCGAACATTTGGCGTGCGTTCTAGGAATTCCGCTTCTCACAGCAGATTTCCGTGCTTTTTATGATAAATCGTGAGTAATGGTTGACAACATGAGCTAGGTTTGGTCATTTTTGGGAAAATTCCAAATCAATACCCAAAGTGGGACCATTTTCTCAAAAAAGAGTCCAAAGTAAACATAGTGTCAAATAAGGGCTTGAAATGCTCAATCAGTTTCAAATAGGGGTCCAAAATGTCCAATTAGTCTCAAGTAAGGGCTTGGGTTTGCCGGCCGGTCAAATACTCATTGGCCAGCGAGCATGTCACTGTTTCAATTGCTGGAATAAGGGCAATTTCATCTTTTATTTTTTAATTTTTTTTGTTTCTTTTTTCCTTTTACTGTTTTTTTCTTTCCCTTTTCTTTTTTTTTCCTCTTTTCCCTCTGCTGGCCATAGCCAGGGCCGGCGGAGGTTGTCGGCCTTAGGTGGAGGTCGCCGGATGCCGGCGAGGGAAACCTAGGGCCGCCCTCACCGGCGTCAGGCGAGGGTCGCTCTAGCCTGGGCTGGGCGGGCGAGGGCAACCCTCGCCAGATCCGACGAGAGCAACCCTTGCTCTCACCCGATGCCAGCGAGGGCAGCCTCCCCCGGCCCCGGCTATGGCCGGCGGAGGGAAAAGAGGAAAAAAAAAAGAAAAGGGAAAGAAAAAAACAATAAAAGGAAAAAAGAAACAAAAAAATTTTAAAAAGTAAAAGACGAAATTGCCCTTATTCTGGCGATCGGAACAGTGACGTTCTCGCTGGCTGGTGAGCATTTGACTAGCCGGCGAACCTAGGCCTTTACTTAAGACTAAATGGGTACTTTGGGCCCCTGGGCACTTCAGGCCCTTATTTAATACTATGTCTACTTTAGACCTTTTTTAAAGAAAATGACCCCACTTTGGATACTGATTTGAAATTTTTCTGTCATTTTTTTTATGTATGGATGCACCAGGTTCGGTAAACCACTGTTTTGGTTGTAACATTTCATTGAACGGTTGATGTACAATCTAGGAATGGTTTTTTTTTATTAACTTCAACTAGTTTCATTTTTGTTTAAATCATAGTTTAATGTCTACGATGCATTTAGTGGACTTTAGGATAACTTTGATTTTAACTTATGTCATTTCCTATTGATAATAAATAAAATAATTTTTTTAAAATGAAATACAGAAAAAAATTAAAAAAAATTTTATAGATATTAATTTTTCCACGTGGTCATATTCATGTTCAATTGGCCTTGTTTACAATATAAAAATAAGAGAAAGAGTTTTTTTGAAAAAGGATAAAAAAAAATGGGCATTGATTGATTGCATATAATTTCATATTTATTCATCATTTTAGTCCAGGGGCTGCATTTCTCTTGTAGTAATTTGAAGTTTCATTTAAATTACTCTTGTTATATATATATAATAAAAATAAATAAATAAGGGACAAAAATCGGCATCTCATTTAGGAGTAGACTTCTTGTTTAGAGTTATTTTTGTTTATCCCATCTCATCATGATGTAATGTCTGTGTCTATCATTTAGATTGGGAATTTTTATTACTTAGCTTTAGAATTAATTGCATGTTTAATATATCTGCATAGCTCACAAGGGGATTTTGTCTCAGGGCTATGTAACAAGGTCATGTAATATTCTTTGGTCAACATTGTATCAGGTTACTTTCTGTATTTTACGTACTAGCATTCTTACTAGTTGTTATCACCATATTCGATATGTGTGCTTTCTTCCTTTGTTTCCTTGATTGTGCTTTTTCCTATTTTAGTGAAATGGTTAGACTAAGGGCCCGTTTGGCAACGTGCCAAACAGTAAAAATTTCTGTTCTTTTGTTCCCAGAAATAGTTTGGGAACAGAAATGCGTTTGGTAAATTTTTTGTTCCCGGGCACATTTTTGCAAAAATTTGTGCCGAGAAACAGTTTTGGAAGAGAAACAAGAAGTAAAAAAAAGTTGTTTCTTGTTTCTCGGCACAATTTTGAGAATCAGTTTTTTTTCTTCTTTTTCTTTTTTTTCTTTTCTTATTTTTGTGTTCTTCTTTGGCCATGGCTGGTCGCTAGCGACCGGCGGCCGGCCACAGCCCAGGGCCGGCGAGGGCGTCACGGCCCTCGCCGGCAGCTGGCGGAGGCGAGGGTCCAGCCCTCGCCCTCGCCGCCTGGGCGAGGCGGCCTCGCCCAGATCGGGCGAGGGTCCAGCCCTCGCCCTCGCCGGCGAGGGCGACCCTCGCCTCCGCCGGCGGCCGGTGAGGGCCGTGACGCCCTCGCCGGCCCTGGGCTGTGGCCGACTGCCGGTCGCCGGCGCCGGCCATGGCCAAAGAAGAAATGGATATAAAGAAAAAAAAATAAAAAATTCAAAATATTATTAAAATATTATTTGGGAACAAAAATTTTGTGTAGTTACCAAACGCATTTCTATTCTTTTCTACTCTAGAAATAGAAATTTTGGACAATTTATCAAACGCCTTCAAATACTCAGAAATTATTTTCGGGCACAGAATAAAAAAAAATCATTTCTGTTCAAAAATAGTTCCCGGGTACAGAAACGTTCTCATGCGCACCCTAAACATTAGGACTACAATGAACACACAAGAACTGGCATGATCACTTAGTGGACAAGACCTCTATGGTTGATAATTGAACAAAAGATCACATGGACACCAATATAATAAATCAATAGAGTTAAGATACCGAAAGGACATTAATTGAACAACTAATGTAATCAAGTCCACGTATCTAAATTCTTTGATTGTATAGAAAGTGAGGTATTATCACAAACCTTACTCGGTTTATAACTGACCTCAATAGGCTAAATGGAGACTTCTCTTAAGATAAAATTCTCATTGGCAAATCAAAATGAAATGAAGATCCCAAAATTGCGCGAGATAAGATTTGGGAGAACCCGTCCCATCATTCCTCTCTTTTATCTTCTCCCCATTATTCTCAATCAAACACCTAATCACTCATTGCAAAGCTATACAATAACACTCAACTAATAATGCTTGAGATTTTGCTGACACACATAACAAAAACTATCACCCAAATTCATCTATGGATATCTTACAAGCTTTCCCTTGCTCGAATCCTCGGTCAGCGGAACCAAAGAAGCAGCCTCGCTATGAACAGTGAAGTTAGGGATAATTAGCTGGTCGTAAGACACGCGACACGGTGGAGTTTTATTATATTCAATCACATTAATAGAGCTCCTAGGTACATGAACATTCTGATTCGAGCTTTGAGCACGCTTCGGTGTTGTGTCCTTTGGATCTTTGAAGGTTGTCGAACTGGGTTGTCTAGGCTGCGTCTGGTAGAACACCTTGGACACGACCAGCTCTCCATCTCTCTCCTCTTCGCTTTTACCGACATGGTATTGGTGCATCACCCAGTTGGTCTTCTCAGGCTTCCTTTGCCTCCCATAATTGGTGTAGAGCACTAGTATCTTCTTGAACCCTTTCACGACTCTGCCTGCGAGGACCGACCTTGTCTTGCCTGTCTTGTGCCACCTTGTCTCACACTCATCGGCGTTCTTCTGGACTCTGCGCCGTTTCCTATTCCCAGTGGCATATGCCTTCGAAGGCCGGTGGAAGAAGTGGCGGATTTGTCCGTCTTTGCTTACTCCTGCATAATGCGCATAGAAGACACTCAAATGAGATTTGTAGAAAATGGAACTCTGAGTGTCGTAAACTTGATTAGCTCATTTAACTGATAAAGATGAGGTGAGTTGTCATCATATTTCCTACTATTCACATTCTCTATAGACTTAAAATTCTGAACTCATCGATCAGTTGCGTATTCAGTTTCAAAACATAAAAAGTGCAGATTCTTGCACCCTTCTGTGGATATTTGCAGTCTCGATTTTGTTGTTACATCCACATATGAAGAACTTAAATTTTGAGCTCCTCGTTATAGTTTGCATGCAAACAGAACTTGTCATGCGACATTTCGATGTAGAGTCTACAGTATGTGGCATGGCATGGTATCTCTTACTATCAACATGAGCATGTGAACATTTGAAGAGCAATTGACTATATAGAAGGGAACATTCTAAAGCTGAAATTTGAAATGTTTGTTCCCCATAAATTTGTTATATGCATTTTCTTAACGCAAACTACTTACTCAATGCAACTGATACGAATCAAACGAACTTTTTCAGGTCATTCTAACTAAAGTAACCTAGCTTTTATTCTAAATTGCATAACAAATTGAAGCAATCGCAATTGCAGATAGGCAAACACAAAAGATGAGCTTTGAATTAGATTTCACAATGTTGATGCGATGAGCCATAACTTTAGATCTCATAGGAGTTATGAGACCCGTGATATCAATTCAAAAAGCTCCTTCAAAAGTCCTACTCGATGCATGGCTAAGTTAAAATGGGTTACTTTTTTGTATACATGTCAAGTTTGGTTTACACAAATTGTCGTGAATGCGTATCATCGTGTATGTTTATCTATTTTGAGAGCAAGGTCAATATACATTACAAATTCTAATTCATACATGCCAGGCATTTACCACAATCTTGTAAACTAAACTTACGCAGGCTGGAAAGAATATAATCGATCAAAAGTCACTCCTATGATCACAAAACCAGAAGTTTAGTATCTGTATCTACAAGACTTCTGCATAATAGACTCGAAGATTATCGATTTGACGTTTTATTTTAAACTAATTTGTTGAGGGATAAGACTTTCTAACAAGAATGGTGATTTGGGATATGCATGGCAATCTTCAAAGAGTTCATTAAGGAGAAATCACACCAATATAATTGTAGAGACTTATGTTCTGTGAAAGGTTTACCTAAGCTGATGGCACATGAAAAGTAGTGTCCCTATCATGAAGATAGGATAATAATTTGACAAATTTCCAACTAAAAGAGAGGAGACACATCGATGTTCCAATCAATAAAAGACCACAATATATGCAACAAGATTTTGAAAGTGTTGCTACTTCTTCAATTAGCATAAAATGCCCCGACCAAAGATGTCCAGTTAACCCTAGAACAGGCTCGAACATAATCATATGAACTGCCAATAGAGATATATTTTCCAGTAAGGCTTTGCTAACATAACAGTATTTGGGCCACTATTAGAGTAATAGCATGCTGTGAGCCACAAATTCTTGAAAAATTGACCCCACAATAATTTGTAATTATTTGTCATTTGTTATTCTCGCAATGGATTAAGGACAGTTAGATAAGCAACTCTCTTTCCAATATATTATGGATAGCATTAATCATACAAAGTATTCTTGGAACTACGCAATCATGATCCTAAATTGCCAAATTCTAAACCAAAAATACTATATGTTTTGCATACGATTCGGGTATTTGATTATCTAAGACATCAGTACATCGAAGAAGATCATACTTTCTTGAATCAAATAGCATTAATGGCGCAATTTCCTTTATGCATGCCATGACTATGTGCCGATATCATGCGCATTTGCATTTATATCCGAAAAATATCTAGCTTAGTAACTGATAAAACCTCTTCGACTTGCATATATGAAAAAGAATTTGGATCGAAAACATATGCATCTCTTCCTCTAAATTATAGCTTAGGCAGAGGAATTACTCCCACTATACAGCCCAAACATTCAAAAAGGCCCAAAAAAAAATGGAAAACTAAAATGCAAAAATTTCTTTCTATAAAGGGTAAATTTCATTTTTTTTCAAAAAGATTGATAACATATAGGTTAACACATTAATTATCATAAAATTATTCCAGAATTACCTGGAAGTCTCTCTGGGTGTGTACAACAAATACCATCATCTCCTTCCAATGTGGGAATGAATTGATCAATGAGAAAATGAATCTTCCTCACATCCCCAATTATTTTCGCTTCCAAATGCTCCAAGATTTCTTGATCCGTCGGATCAAACTTCACTCCCGCTGGTAGTCCCACCAAATCATGCACAACCCCCCTCTACACCACAATTATTTCATAAATTACACATTAATCTCTTACATCCTTAATAATAACAAAAAAATAAATAAAACCCTCAAGAGGAAACTAAACATACAACACAAAACCAAAACAAAAAGAAAAAAAGTAAGTGATAAATACCTGATCAAATAATGGGAAGCTGTGGCCACATGAAGGGCATGTTGCGGTGGGAAGAAGACTACTGTCATCATCCTGATCATCATCTCTAGGATTATAAGTTGATGGGATTATGGCTCTTGCATCTTCTGTTTGCCAAGCCATTTCTTTTCTGTTCTTCTCTGGCTCTCTTGCACATCCCACACCAAGATTTCATCTATCTCCTTAGGCTCCAAAGTCAAGTTTGAGCAAAACCTCTACGCATTACTGCATGCAAAGAAGAGGGTTTGAACTTTCTAAACTGAACTATTTATAGAACTCAGTTCTTATAGAGACTAGCATGTTACGCGGGGGAGGTGGAACCCGATAATTTGTTAATAGGAAAGGTTCAGTGTGTAAGGAGAGAATAGCTTGCACGGCAAGTTTGGGTTCGGATTACGTATATGCAAGCGTAAGGCGGACTTGAATCGCGTCCCTTGATCAGGTTTTCATTTTGTTCAACAGGAGCGTGGGACCTCCTCTCCTTTCTTTTGTCGACTGGCGTGAGCTTTTACGATATATTCGGTGAAAAGGCAGGAGATTATGGAAGAAAGCCATGTTTTGACCAAAAGAGAACAGAAGAAAGTCAACCATGAAACCCGTTTCATAAGATCTCGCAGAAGATCGAGTAACAATATTTACCATTATTTCTGTCACTTCTCCCTTCACACGCAGAGAGAGATGGGGGATACAGTAGACGCATAGTTTCAATCCAGATCTCAGAGGGACTCGATTGCATGCCGTCGACCGAGCTCAAGGATGCCATCGACTCGACGGACTTGGCTGCACGCCGTCGACACGGAGCTCGACGCATCAACAACTCCAGGGAGTGAGAGAGAGAAAGAGAGAGAGAGAGATTTCAGGGGCACGGCGGAGACGCTGTGACGTAGCTTGGACCTGCAACGCCGGCATCGGTGGCCGGAGATGGGCGGAAGATCGGAGCCGCGCAAGTAAAATTCACCCGGCCTGGACGGAGGATCTCGAGGCGGGTGCTGGTTGGTTCCACGTAAGCAGTTGCAGGGAGCGAGAGATGAAACCGGTTGCACTGGATCGCTGCCCCCGCCGACTTACTGTGTGTGGACGGAATGGTCCGACGTTAGCTTCCATGGAAAGATACACGGCCAGGAGGGGAACTCTTAGGCGTTAAGCTTCGTGAGGACAGCGACCCTAACGTAGGGACTAGGGTTTTCATTGGTTGTCGTCAACTTTTGGTCTCTTTCTGCCGAAGTTTCCTTCAGTCGGCTACCCGACCATCCACATCAGAATCAATTCGTTTTGACTAAGTGCGCCCGCGGACGGATTTTGCGGAGGAAATTGCCCGATCAATTCCAAACTTTTTGCAGAGAGTATGGCGGAGCCATAAACTTTTATGATGAATTTTTGTGCAAAATTTCAATACAAATTTTCCGGCCAATTTTCATTGAAAATTATTGACATTGGGATGCACCGTGCAAGATAGCTGGCAATGATTGAATCGTCACGTCAGTAATTTTCAGACGAAGATTGGTCAGAATGACTACATTGGAATCTCATACGAAGATTTAAAACTAAATTGATAAAATTCGAAAGTTTGGACTAGATTGACATCTGTATAATATGTAAAAATAATGTGACCAACATGATGTTATGAATTAATGGTTTAATAAATATTTAAGTGCTAAAACGTATTGTCTATGAAAAATAGATGAAAATGTGTAATTCTATTGATAAGTTCAAATTCCTCCAAAGAGGTGCAATTCTTATGAAGTGGGATATGTTTTGATAGAAGGCACCACTTAAAGGGATATATATAAAAAGAGTCTGGTTCTCTCTTCACCTACGATAACGTACGAAAAGAACGCTGTATTTTTTATCCTCCATCGATAAAATACATAAAGTGAAAAGTGGGTTAAGGGAGAGAAATTAGATTTCTTTGTTTCTTCCATTTTCTGCAACAATTATCTTCGAGGGAAACGCTATGGATAAAGGTATATATTCATCCCTCTTATTGTGAAAATTATGAAGATCTAAGATCTTAGATTTCATAAATTTTCCGCATAAAAGGATTACGTTCTAACTTACAGTTGGTATCAGAGCGTGGTTTAGGATCTCATAGTTATTTCGATTATGGTTTATGGGATAAAGATTCATATTGCTCTTTTCTTGTTATTTGCCTGTTGTTGAAATGGTTTCGGTGGAAACAAGGCGAAAAAAAACAAGAAAGTGAAAGGGCATGATAAAGAAGGCGCGTGGCCTCCACACGCGCGTTGCAGTTGCAGGCGCGTGGGTGCACACGTTGATGCGCACAATGAAGGAGAGGCGCGTGTCATGCACGTGCCCGCGCTGCGGATGCAGGCACGTGCACTACACCCGCTCGCAGGGCAGACATGGGCACATGCCGTGCACATGCCTTCTCTCCCATCTGCTAATTATGGTTTTGCCCTCTCCGCTGGTTACTTACGATTCTACCCTTCTCCACATGATTTTACGGTTTTGCCTTTGACCGTTTGATTTACTGTTTTGTCATTGACCAAATTATTTACCATTTTGCAATTGGCTACTGAATTTACGGTTCTGCCCCCTATCGATTCTAATTTTACAATTTTGCCCTTACGCATTAATTTATGATTTTGCCCTTACGTGCAATTTGGTGAATGTTTGTAAATAAAACAATTATTGTATTTTACAATTTCAAGAATTCAATTATGAGTGGTTTGTCAGTCACTAAAGTGGCCGAACCATGATGTCTTGAATTTTTGAAATTGTATAATGTTTTTTTCAATTATCCATGATTAATTGATGCTATGATTGGAATTGATATATTACATATCTTTATTGGTGTTGTAGGTATATTGAAGTTTATTTATTATAAAGACTTAGGGATTGACCCAAAGGTTAATCAATTTCTTATAATTCATGAACATAATAGTTGGTAATTAATATGTCTTGTTAAATTTGTTTATATATCCAAAGATATCAAATAAATTTTAATGGAGTGTATTTATAATTACCAAATAAAAGTTATTAGCATCATTGTGGTTTATTGTATGTTTGTATATTATAGGATCACCCCAAAGAGAACTATGATATACACGTAATGTTTAATTTGAATATAATAATGTAATATTCTCAAAGCATTATTGTATAAGTATATTCTTGTATATTTGTAGTATCTATACTTGTTTCTCTTCATTTGCATGTTTCGTCTGTTCCTTTATTCAATGGAATAAATTTCCCTGATTGAGTGAATAAGTCCAATTTCACCTAGATGTCTTGGATCTTGATTTAGCACTTCAAATTGAGAAACCGGCTGCTATTACTAATGAGAGCAGCGATAATGAAAAGTCTTTCCATAAAGCTTGGGAAAGATCGAACAGATTAAGCTTAATATTTATGCGAATGACAGTTGCAAATAACTTAAAGACAACTCTTCCCAAAACTAACAATGCTAAGGAATTTATGAAATTTGTGGAAGAGCGTTCTTAACTGCTGATAAGTCACTAGCTGGTACATTGATGAGTACTTTGACCTCCATGAAATATGATGGTTCACGTACCATGTATGAATATGTACTAGAGATGACAAACTTAGCAGCAAAATTAAGGACTTTGGGAATGAACGTGGATGAGTACTTTTTAGTACAATTCATACTTAATTCTTTGCCTCATGAACAATATGGGTCATTTCAAATGAATTACAACACTATAAAGGACAAGTGGAATGTAAATAAATTAGCCAATATGCTTGTTTAAGAGGAAACAAGGATAAAGAATCAAAAAGCTGATTCTGTTCATCTCTTAAGTCATCAATAAGCTGAGAAGAATTCCGAGAGGAAAGGTGGAAAGAGCAAGAAGAAAGGTTTACACAACCTAAATGACTCTTCTAAGGCTTCTCAAATCCTCAATAAGGAACACAATCTTATTAAGTGTCACTTTTGTAATAAAATTGGACACTTGAAGAAAGATTGTTTGAAGCATAAAGCTTGGTTCGAAAAGAAAGATAAGCATTATGCTTTAGTATGTTTTGAATCAAACTTTACTGAAGTTCCTCATAATACTTGGTGGATTGATTCTAGTGCCACCACTCATGTTTCAAATATGATACAGGGATTTCTTTCGATCCAAACCATAAAGCCAAAAGAGAATTATATGCTCACGGGGAATAGAAACAAAACTCCAGTTGAAGGCATTGGTACTTATCGTTTGATCTTAGATACTGGGCATTATTTGGATTTGTTTCGAACTCTTTATGTACCTACTTTTTTCTACAATTTAGTTTCTTTGCCAAAACTTGATGTAGCGGGATTCTCTTTTAAGTTTGGTTGTGGATCTTTCAGTTTGTATAAGAATAATAATCTTATTGGAACTGAAATTTTATGTGATATTCTCTACAAGTTTAAACTTGATAATGCTTTTGCCGAGACCTTAATGACCTTGCATCGTAATGTTGGCACTAAACGCAGTTTAGTGGATGAAAATTCGGCTTACTTGCGGCATAAATGTTTAGGTCACATATCCAAAAAAAGAATGCGAAGATTAGTTAAGAATGAAATTCTTCCAAATTTGGATTTTACTGATCTTGGAGTGTGTATTGATTGTATTAAGGGTAAACAAACAAAACACACTAAGAAAGGTGCCACAACAATGCACAGAGCTTCTTGAAATTATACACACCGATATATGTGGTCATTTTGATGTTCTATCTTTTGGTAAAGAAAGTTATTTTATCACATTTATTGATGATTTTTCACGTTATGGTTATATTTATCTATTGCATGATAAATCTCAATCAGTGAATGTACTTGAGGTGTATATTAAAGAGGTTGAAAGACAATTAAATAAAAAGGTGAAAATAGTACGATCGGATAGATGTGGTGAATATTATGGAAAGTATGATAAATCGGAACAATGTCCGAGTCCATTTGCTAAATTCCTTGAAAGACATGGTATTTGTGCTTAATATACAATGTCAAGTACACCACAACAAAATGGTTAGCAGAGAGGCGTAATCGTACTTTAATGGAAATAGTTAGGAGTATAATGACTTATTCATCTCTACCCTTATCATTGTGGATGCATGCATTAAAGATTTATATGTATTTATTAAACAGGGTTCCTAGTAAGGCAGTTCCAAAGACTCCCTTTGAACTGTGGACGGGAAGGAAACCTAGTTTACTATACCTGTATGTTTGGGGTTGTCTAGCAGAGTAAGAATTTACAATCCACATGAAAAGAAATTGGATTTAAGAACAGCCAGTGGTTACTTCTAGGTTCATTGAAAATGTTGACATTTATGGGAGTGAAAGAATACGTGACGTTTGCATTCAAGAAATTAGAGTGGAAGTTCCTCTACCCAAAAACTTCTAAAGTTGTTCCTGATATTATAGTTTTTTTGGTAAGGGTTCCTGATATTATAGTTCAACCCAACAATAATCAAGAACAATAAATTAATGATCAAACACGCCATAATAAAAATGTCAATATTGAACCTGCAGTAGTTGAACCACAAGAAATAGCATTAAGAAGATCTCAAAAAGAAAAGAGGTAATCTATTTCTAATGACTACGTGGTTTATCTACAAGATTCAGAAATTGACATAGGAATGATCCAGGTTCATTTTCACAAGCCATGTAATGTGATGATTCTACTAAATGGTTCAATGCCATGGAAGAAAAGTTAAAATTTATGGATCAAAATCAAGTTTGGAATCTCGTTGAATTGCCTGAAGGATGCAAAAAGGTCGGGTGTAAATGGGTCTTTAAGACCAAGCGTGACTCAAAAGGTAATATCGAACGATATAAGGCCAGACTTGCTAAATGTTTTACTTAGAAAGAAGACATTGACTATAAGGAGACATTTTCACCGGTCTCCAAGAAAGACTCACTTAGCATCATTATGGCTTTAGTGGCTCATTACAATTTAAAGTTATACCAAATAGAAGTTAAAACTGTCTTTCTTAATGGGAATTTAGAGGAAGAAGTTTATATGGACCAACCCGAGGGCCTTTCAATTAAAGGAAAGGAACACATAGTGTGTAAGTTAAAGAAATCAACATATGGACTTAAACAAGCTTCTCGATAATGGTATCTTAAGTTTAATGATACCATAACTTCTTTTGGATTTAAGGAAAATACTATTGATCAGTATATATACATGAAGGTCAGTGGGAGCAAGTTTATTTTTCTAGTTCTATATGTTAATGACATTTTGCTTGCTACTAATGATCTTGGTTTATTACAAGAAACCAAGAAATTTCTCTATAAAATTTTGAAATGAAAGATATTGGAGAGGCAACGTATGTGATAGGAATACAAATATTCCGTGATAGATCACAAGGATTGTTAGGATTATCTTAGAAAGCCTATATTGATAAAATTTTGGAGAGATTTAATATGGATAAATGTTCAGCAGGAGCAGTTCTAATTCAAAAAGGTGACAAATTTAGTTTTATGCAATGTCCAAAAAGTGAATTGGAACAATAACGAATGAAAAGTATTCCTTATGCATCTGTTGTCGGAAGCTTAATGTATACTCAAACTTGCACCAGACTAGATATTAGTTTTGCTGTCGAAATGCTGGGCAGGTATCAAAGTAACTCAGGATTAGATCATTGGAAAGCTGCAAAGAAAGTTCTCAGATACTTGCAAGGAACGAAGAATCACATGCACACTTATAAAATATTTGATCATCTTGAGGTGATTGGATATTTAAATTTAGACTTAGTCGGATGTACTGATATAAGAAAATCAACTTTTTGTTACTTGTATCTTTTGGCTGGAGGTGCAATTTCATGGAAAAGTGCAAAGTAGTCAGTTGTTGCTACATCTACTATGAAGGCTGAGTTTATAGCATGCTTTGAGGCCATTATTCATGGGATGTGGCTGCGGAACTTTATTTCAGGGCTTTGTGATTGTTGACAGTATTGCTAGGCCGCTGAAAATTTATTGTGATAACTTTGCAGTAGTTTTCTTCTCTAAGAACAACAAGTGCTCCGAGGGTACTAAATATATGGAGATTAAATACTTGTCTATTAAAGAAGAAGTTCAGAAATAAAGAGTATCAATTGAGCACATTAGCACCAACCTTATAATTGTAGATCTCTTAACAAAAGGATTGCCGCCCAAAATATTTAAAAAACATGTTGAAAGGATGGGTATTATTGGATGTCATTAATGATTGTATTATGAGTGCATTAAGTTTATTTATTTGATACTATGTGCTCAATTATGTGTTTTCTAATATTTCCTATTTTCTATTTGGTATACATGATGGAAATAGATGAATGTGTAACGGAACAATCTCTAACAGAGACATTATAGTTCTTTACCCAAAAAAAAAAAAACAGAGACATTATAGTTGGATCATTACTATACTTCTCATTTATGGATCATATTAAGTAGAGAACTATAGTTGTAGTACATGAAAGGGACTATGTCGATTAATGGCATACAACCGCTATGACTCGCATTAGTTTCTTTATTTAACTGTGATCATTATGTGATAGGTAATTTAAGAAAGGTTTTAGCACAATGTTATTGTTCATATTATGATCTTTATTAAACCATGAAAGGAATGTCATATGGGTCAAGTGGGAGAATGTAAGAATAATGTGGCTTACACGATGTTATGAATTAATGGTTTAATAAATATTTAAGTGCTAAAACGTATTGGCTATGAAAAGTAGATGAAAATGTGTAATTCTATTGAGAAATTAAAGTTCCTCCGAAGAGGTGCAACTCTTATGAAGTAAGGTATGCTTTGATTGAAGGCACAGCTTCAAAGGGTATATATAAAAAGAGTCTAATCCTCTTTCCACCCACGATAACGTACGAAAAAAACGTTGTTTTTGTTATCCTCCATCAATAAGATACATTAAGCAAAAAGTGGGTTAAGGGAGAGAAATTAGATTTCTTTGTTTCTTCCGTTTTCTGCAACAATTATCTTCAAGAGAAATATTATGGATAAAGGTATGTCTTCATCTCTCTTATTGTGAAAATCATGAAGATCTAAGATCATAGATTTCATAAATTTTCCGCATAAAAGGATTACATTATAACTTACATACTAAGTTTAAAATTCATTTTCAAGCTTATCCTATTCACGGCGTTTCACAGAATCGGGAAAGATTACCCAATCCTAAAATCTATTGTAACGGGTTTGGCTTTTTATAGTCGGGACGTCTAATGTTGACACTCCATATGTATAAATAACGAATTTTTCCAAAGATTAACCACAACATCTAATGACTAAGAACAAAACATAGTAAATTTATATATTTTTAATTACGACATTATAAAGTGTTATAATATTTCATCGTAACCAAGTGCAAAATATAGTAAATTTGGATTTTCTTAAATTATACAGTTTACAAAAGGTTGCCACGGTTCCTCTAAAACAAAAGAAAACATTGCAAGTCCGAATATCTTTCAATTGCGAGGATTTATTAAGAATTACGATATTTCGTCATAATCAAGATTAAAAGACGTAAGCTTGTATTCTTTTCGATTAGGACGACTTACAAAGGGTTACGATGGTTACCTGTAGACGAGGACAAAACTTTGTATTTTGTTTTAATTACTACGCTTCTTGAAGATTTAGGACGATGGATCATGACCTAGACTAAAATGTTGTAAGTGTTGAAGTTTTTTAATCACGACGTACCACCGCAACCAAGAATTTAGCATTGTACAACTGCATTTGTTTAAAATGTGATATTTACAAAGATTTGAGATGGTCTATCGTAACCAGGAACATAAAGTTGTAAAATGTCATTAAATTCGACTTTTCTCGTGTCGGATGCCATTTGCTAAAGTGTAAGGCAATGTAAATTTCACTTGTAGTTTGTCGAATGTTAGTTTTCTTGCCGATCGGATGTCCAATCTTGTGCGAAAATTGACGGCATGGTTGCAACTTGGCTAAAAATCAACGACTATAATCTTTTCATCCCAATCTGACGGCTACCGCGCTGTGCCTTAAAAATCCTGTAGATGAACCCATTTTACTTGCGAAAAGATACAAATTTTCACTACCGTGTTTTTGCTTACGGTTAATATCACAAAAAATCTCAAATTAACATAATTGTACCATATTTACCTCAAACTAATTTTCCCAAATTGGTACATCTATACCACATTTATTCTAAACAAGTGCGTTCGTGCCATATCTACTATAAAAAAAAATCACAAATTTACCATAATTTGGAGTAAATGTGACACGGGTGTGCGTAACACAAAAATTAGTTTAAAGTAAATATGACACATACCAGTTTGAGAATTTTTGAAACAGAAAAGTGATGTCATATACTAGTTTGGCTTTTTTTGTGATATTAGCCCTTTTGTTTATGGTGCTTTAGACTTCTGTAGGTTTCTTTTCCTTACTCTTTTTATAAATTAAAATTGCTACATTATGTCTCAAGCCCATATTGGCTTTTCATTTGGATTAGAATTTCTCCAATTATCTAAGGGGGCACACGTAATTTGGGGTCTTCGGTTTTGTTTGGTCGAGGACTTTTGTGAGTTTGCCTTTATTGTTGGAGATGTTTGTCCAAGTTTGACGGAGACAGTGACTCTTGCAAAAATGAAGGATTTCCTTTACAAAAAGAAAACGTGTGGGGGACAAGTACAGTCAGAAAGCGAAAGAAAAGTGTTCTTTTGACTTTCCACTTTCTTTTCAGGAAGCCGCACAGTGAAGGAAATAGAGGGTTTCCTTCGGTAAAGAAAAAGAAACGTTCTTGTTTCAGCCATACGTTCTCGAATTTTACATCTAATCGAATTTTTTATTCGTAGATGTTTTGAGTTCGGCTGTAATCTAAGTGTGAGGAATATCCGAACATGTGAGCGATTGTATTTCTAATTTTCCGAATATAATGAATTATTTATTATTAACTCTCCGTGGATATACATACCGAAATTCAAATCGAGCCGTGTAAATTTTTAGCATCTTTTATTGTTTCTTGATCATTTCTCTAGTTCTCTCACATTAATTTTAATTACAAAATCCTCTTAGCGTTTTCGTGTTAATATTACAACAGAAGCAATGAAATATATGAACACGAATGACTTGTTTGGCTTGATTTGTTGCACCAACTTTAGAAGTACCTGGCTCCACCATTGGCGACGAGTATTCGACTATTTCAGCGAGTTAAATTGGAGACTTTATTTCGGCCAAAAAAAAATTGGAGACTTTATTTTAAAACCCATAAAGGTTCATGGCCGGTTTGAAAAACAACAAAGAAAGTTGATAGGTCGGGTTTGGGAGGACATCTATGGATTCAAATCGTCCCGCTTCTATATTAAGATGGCTCCTCCCTTTTAAGAGTATTTTCTTCATGTTTTAATTTAAGGCTCCGTTTATTTTTTGAAAAAAAATTTTCAAAAAATAATTATTTATATCTTTTGAAATAATTAGTCAAAAAAAATATTTTCATTATCAATAACAATTCATATCTAAATATTTTCATGGACGATAAAAATATTTATCTTTCATTTATTATTTCAAGAGATATAAGTAATAATTTTTAGGAAATATTTTTCAAATCATTCATTTTTCAATAAATTAACGAAGCCTAAATAATGACAACTAGAGATAGTGGCCGGCTACAAATAAGGAGAAATTACGTTGAAAATGCGTACATTTTCTATGACAAGCATAATGATGGTGACAGGTTGGGAATCAGCGACCAGGGACAAAGCTTTCTGTTTACGTGTTATGTTTTGAATCTGACTCCGAGAGCAAAAGGTCGATTTGAAAAGAGCATGCTAATATTTGATCTAGCTAATGTAATACTATATCATACTAAAATTGACTTTTGCCACTTCCCAAACATTTAATGTAAGTACATTATTCATGTAAATTTTCTTTTAAGGTTATTTTAGTTTCTCTCTTTTCATGTTCATGTTCCCTCTTTGTACATAGTATTATATACTTAAGGGAAAAAGCCATAAAAATCTCAAATTATGCCCACTGTGATAAATTTATCCTAAATTTTCTTCTTGTGACATGAAAAAACCTCAAATTTGTATCTATATGACATATTTATCCTCCGTCAAGGTCCCATTAGATGATATTTTAGCCAAAACAACGTCGTTTTTAAGTCACGTGAGAGTTATGTCAATATTATTTGCTTTTTGGCGTCTATATATGCAGATTTTTAACAATTCTCATTAACAAAATTTTGAATGAGGTAAATGTGTCACACAAGTACAAATTTAGGATTTTTTGTGTCAATGAAAAAAGTTTAAGGTAATGTGTTATAATAAGCATACTTCAAGGTTTTCGGTGGCTTTTGCCCTTTGAGGAATTTGTAATGATTTTTTTTATTTTTAATTTCTTAATTCCACGCTTTACTACTTTTCACATAACTCAAATAACTATTTTTTGGGAAATATTAAAAACGTTATATAAAGTGGATTTAAATAGTGAATGGGTGATAAGGCATTTTGAGAATTTTTAAAAAACGTTATAAGTGTTTAAAACGAATTCACACTTATAACGTTTTTAAATCCACTCACTATTTAAAATATTCACTTTATAACGTTTGCTATTTATTAAAATAAGATTTATATATTAGAGGAATTTGAATAGTGCAAAGGTTATCTTACTTCTTGATCAAGGATAGCATAAAGTCTCTATTACTTTTTCATATCACGCTCTTTAATTGATGTGCTCCTTACTGTTTCTAGCCTAAAGTTTCTATTACATCGCCTATTTCGCCTTACCAAGGTTCAATCACTTGTGATTCTTCATCATGAACTTTATAATTTGTTCATTTTTTATGATCATATAGCTTATTCTATGATAAATGTTACTTAATTGACATTTATAATTTGGCTTTGTATATTGCAAATACAATGCAATAATATGATTAATTACGAGTTATTTTGGACTATTGCACTATCTATATGAAGGGTTTTGTGAAACTTAAACAATGAAAGGTAGAATTTTTTTTTATAATTTGATTTTCATATGTGGGTAGATAGTTTTATTTTTAACTCGGTACACTAATATTATCAAAATAGTATGCTTGCAAGTACAAATTTTGTTTGATTGATTACACTTTCTTTTGATGAAAATGAAATGTGAAAAGCCATCAGATGAATTTGCCAATTCTTAGACAAATCATTCAATTTTTTTCAAAATTAAGATCATTGGACTTTCTTATGGCGTCTAATGCATGACTTGCATCGCACGGAGCAATAGTCTAAATCTTTTATTTATTTTATGTCACATGTTTGATTGACTCGTGACTCATTAACATATATAAGGTTATGTTAGCTGCCGACGGACATGTCAACCGCCATATTCTTTTTTCTTTTTGGACAATGATGGAAGACATCGTGGCAACTTAAGTTTAGGGTTCGTCTCTCTGTCCTCATAATATTTTACTCTATGCCCCAACCACGTTATCATATACAAGTACTATAAATCGACGACTTTGTTATCTTAATTAATCCTAATGACATCTGTTCATTTGCTTGTTAAAAATAGGGATAATGACACAAACAGTCCCTGAACTTTAATTTAATATGCAATACAATCTTGGAACTTTTAATTTGTTTAATGTAATCCATGAACTTTAACTTAAAGTTTAATGTGATCCTTGAACTTTTGTTACATATTTAATATAATCCCCAAACTATATAAAAATATTTAATGTAGTTCCTGAACTTAAATTAATAAAATGACTATATTGAACATCTAAATTGTACATGTACCGAAAGTTTATAGACGATATTGAATAAATTAAAAGTCCAGGGATCACATTGCACGTTGAGTTAAAGTTTAGGAGCCGCATTAAACAAATTAAAAGTTCAAGGATCATATTACATATTCCACTAAAGTTCGAAACTGTTTATATCATTTTCTCTTAAAAATATATCAGTCAACTTTCAGAAAATGCGTACTCCTTGCCTATTCTTGCATACGGTGTGACCAATTTGTGTGACCAATATAACAGAACCTTGTCAAGGTTTCAAAGTGTTGACATTTCGCCGAATTTTCAGAAATCAAAATAGTTCGTACATTACAACTATTAATTAAAAACTAGCTGACCCCCCATGTTATCTTTGTATAGACTCCATCTAGAAATTCCCATCATATTTTTAATAAACCTATGCTTGGTAAATGAGGAAAGACCCAAGACTTAGTGCGCATAATATTCCAAATAGGACGAGAGTCGTCTATAAAGAAAAAGTATGGCTTGAAATATGATGCGCCATGCGCATTAGGCGCAAATGATAAAATTTCTCTTCCTTGGCCTTATTTTCTATACGAGTTTCTGAGCAAAAAGTAGCATTTGATAACGACATAAAATTTCTGTTCTCGACAGCGACGGGCGGTGGTGGATGGCTGGCGGACGAGCGGAGCGGATGACTGTCAGGTGGCGGTGGACAATGGGAGGCGGCGAAGGCCATTAGCCAGCTGGTGGTGGGCAGCGGTGAATGGCCGGTGGGTGGGCAGTAGCGGGCAGCGAGAGCGAATAATAAATTGGAGTTGTTATTTCTAATTCTGTTTAAAAAACAAAAAAGTAGAAAATTTTAACTTATCATTTTTGTTCCAAATCTATTTTTGTGCTAAAAATTTATCCCGAAAATAGAAAAATAAAATTATTTTACCAAATAGATTTCTGTTCCAAACCTGTTATAGAAAACAAAAAAAATAAAAAAAACAAGGAAATATAACGCACCCTAACCTTCTTTTTTTTTTTCCGATAAGCCTTTGCTTGAATCTTGTCTACTTAATAGAGTCGTGTCCTATCGATCGAACTTAAAAAAAATCGAAGTCTTCACATACAAGGAAGATCGTTAGTTTGTTCAGCAGCCCGTCCTTTATTAAATTCTTATGAAAAGTCAATTTGAGACACCACATGCGAGATTCGTATTTTATACTATATTAATGAAAAATGTTGAACACAATGGAAACATTTGACTAACCCAGGATGTTAATTTTATCAAATCAGGCAACTGTTACGGATAGAGTAGCCATGATCATTGGCAATTATGTTTTCCAATCGCCATCGGTCTAAAATATTATTTTCCCATGTGAAAAGGCCACAAAAAAAATCTGAAAGTGTGTTCATTGTGACACAATTACCTTAAATTTTTTTTGTGACGTTAAAAACCTCAAATTATACCTAATGTGATATATTCACCATAAAAAAATTTTGACATAAAAAATCCAAAACTTGTATTTATGAGACACATTCACCCTCCTTTGTCAATGTTCCGTTCCATCATTTTTCAGTCAAAACAATATCGTTTTTTCTTAAGCCATGTGAGGGCCATGTCATTATTGTTTGCTTTCTAACATCCATGTAGGCAGATTTTTAACAATTCTCATTGACAGAACTTTGACGGAGGGTAAATATATTACACAGGTACAATATTATGATTTTTTATATCACAGAAAATAGTTTAGGATAAATGTGTCATACTAAATATGATTTAGGGTTTTAGTGGTTTTTTCCTATAAATAACTTTTTTAAAGGAACTGATGTTTAAATATGTCCATGATTTTGTATAAAGTCCTTTCAATCGAACTTAATTTAATTACCTAAGTCTGTTATTATTCATAAAATTTCTAAAGATGATTTAATTTGGTTTTAAAAAAATCAAGTGAATTCCAACATGCAATATTTTTTGGTAACGGGAAGGCATTCATGGTTAAAGATTTGAATTGACTCTGCTATGCACATCATACTATGTGGTAAAGAGAAAATACTATGAATAAAAGTACAAGAATCTATCCTAAGGGTTTGGGTCGGTCGGGTTGGGTATCCCGAACATAAAGAGAGTAGGCCCATTGTGATCCGATCTAAGGTCTGACCCAAATAGAACTTGAACCGAAAAGACGATTCAGTTCAGGTTTTCGGGTTTCCTTTTTTTATCCCTTCTCCTTCTTCTCCATCATCACAGTACAGTGGATGGTGTATCAAACCCCCATTTATCCTTAGGATTGAGACTCTCTGACTTTGCCCTTTTCGGTTCAGGTTTTCGGGTTTCCTTTTTTTTTCCCCTTCTCCTTCTTCTCCATCATCACGGTGCAATGGATGGCGTACCAAACCCCATTTATCCTTTAGGTTTGAGACTCTCTGACTTTGCATTTGTCCGTGAAGTGTTGCCTCTCAGTTTAGATTTTTCTTGCTGGTGGGAGTTAAGATTCTTTTGGTAAGTGAGTTGTTTTGCTCTTGACTCAACACTCGTCATTTGTCCCTTTCCTTTCACCCATGCTCAGAAACTAAGGGTCGTTTGGCAAGTTACCAAATAATGAAAATTTTTGTTCTTTTATTTTCAGAATCAGGTTTGAGAACAGAAATCAGTTTGTTAAAATTTTTGTGCCCGAGCACAAATTTGCAAAAAATTATTCCCAAAATCATTTTTGGAACAGAATCAAGAAGCAAAAAAAAGCAGTCTCTTGATTATGGGAACAATTTTTTCATTTTTGATTCTTCTTAGTTTTCTTCTTCTTCTTGGTTTGTTGTTCTTCGCTTGCCATCGGCCACCGGTGACCGGTCATAGGCTAGGGCCGACGAGGGTGGCTTGCGGCCGCGACGGCGAGGCCTCGCCCAGCCATGGCGAGGCCGACCTCGCTGTCGCGACCCAAGCGAAAGATATGGGTCGTGACGGCAAGGTTGGCCTCGCTGGGCCGCGACGCCCTCGCCGGCCATGGCCAAGGAAGAGAAGGGAAAGAAAGAAAGAAAAATGAAAAAAAAAAAAGAAAAAAAAGAGAAAGAAATATTTAAAAATTCAAAAAATTATTAATAAAAAGAAATTTTGCATAGTTACCAAATGTATTTCTATTCTTTTTCTATTCTAAGAATAGAAATTTTGAATAGTTACCAAATGTCTTCAAATGCTTAGAAATTGATCCCGGGCATGGAATAAAAAAGAATCATTTTTTAACAGAATCAGTTCTCGGGCATAGAATCGTTGCCATGCGTACCCTAATTACACTTCTCCCTCTCATTCTTTTCATTATGTGCTGTGGAGTGCCATTTCCGGGAAATTTATGAACTTTGAGTTTCCCAGACAAATAGGAGTAAAGTTATGACCATGGTTCAAGAAATTTTTTGTTCCCTATTGTCTCTCTGCAATCTGAGTTGAGACAAAACCAAATCGATAGATGGTTGGGGTTGTCAATATAGTGTTTAGTTGTGTTACTGTGTTTCGGTATGATTCGGAATGGACCCGAACGTGATCAGATGAGCATGGCCACGTAAACTAGTATTATACTAAAATAGACTTTTGGACAATTCAGGCATTTAATTTAATTAGATGAGCCTTTCTTTTCCAAATAAAAGTATAAAAGTTCTGTAAGCAATAAATTGAGACTTTAGCACATTTTAATATATTTAAATTTGACAAGAGGGGCCGTTCTTATACAAAGAGAAGTTTAAATTTTGGTAAATGAAAATAAAATATCGCGCCCCGGATCCCACCGAGCCCGCGACATCCCGTCCATGGTCGAATTGAACGCGACATCCCAGGACGCGTCGCCGACCCAAACGAACTACGCAAGCGGAAGCGAAATAAAACAACCTATACAACTAACATGATGACGAAAGGATAGCACGAAACAATAATTGTATAACAACATAAAGTAGTCACTATTACAGAACGATAACCCGAGCTACCAATTTCAAATCACAATTTTCAAAAGGGGGCGATGGTTGATAAGCTTATCTCCGCTACAAAAAGGTACTCAAAAGACAGGGTAAATTTGATCTATCCTTCAATCCTTGTAGTACTCTGGCAGCATCTCCGAATCAATCACGGTCGCGGATCTGAAAGTAGTTATATAATAACCATGAGAACGAGTCTCAACAAGTAACACCCTAAACCCTACGTAGGCCAATGCGTACCCAGACAAGTCCTATAAGCAATCTAACCCTCAACACAAAGAATTCACGTCATTGTACTTACCTCGCCATCAAACGCATGCTCTGCACATTAGTTAAACATGATAATGCAATATTAATAGCCTAATAACATATCACCATCACTCAAGCACCAACCACACTAGCACTCAATCAATCCAACCAATTCAATCACACATTCAATCGGCCAGTCCAATCAGTTCAAATCAATTCAATCACACTCAACTCGCATGCGTGGCCGAACAACTTTCCACGACCTCCCAGGTCCTTTCACACTGCCCGCGCCACTGCGCCTCAGGCCTAATCTCACAGCCCGCGCCATTGTGCCTCAGGCTCAACCCTCAGATCAAGCCGGGCTCGGTCCCGCGTAACCACGCCTTAGGACATTTTTCCCCTTCCAATGACCCGCGTAACCTACATCTCAGATCTGTTCATGCCTTTTTCGCCACACCCGCGTAACCACGCCTCAGGTTGGCAGCCCTTCGATCAATCCGGGCTTTTCTCATGCACATGCGCCACAACACAATTCACCATTCTCACAAGTTGTACCAATCAAACTCAATGCATGCTCACCACAATATTCCACCAACCCGACCTTCAAGTCGGTCACATTCAACTATCAATTCCACTCACAAATGCCACGATAAGCCAATCATTGACCCACCAACAATAGCCACAATTATGCACCCACAATCATTCCAATTCCAAATCACAAGCTCACGATTCCGACATTCAAGCCGGCCACAATCACACGTCAATTTTCCCCACACGCCACGACAATACGGATATTTAACCCACCATAATTAGCCACTAATTAAGCCCCACAATTATCACAATTTAATCTAACAAATACGCAATACGAATATTGACCCTAATCCACGTTTAGCTCCTAAACCGGTACTAATCACGTTCTAAACAAGTCTAAAAATACCCATAGTCCTAAATAAGGATTATGAGGTCACTTACTAAGTTTTTTGCCAGGGAAAAATCGGCTATGGCCCGGAATGGCCCGGTCAGAATGGCGGCATCTCGACACGGCCGAGGGCGCGACGGGCGCAGGGCTCAGCCACAGGCTCGGCCACGGGCAAAATTCTCGGTCATGGCTGGGCACGACTACGGGCACGGGCACAGGCACGGCGACGGGCACAGGGCTGGGACGGCTCGGGCAGCGGGCTAGGGGAGCTCGGCCACAGCTCGGGACACTCGGGCAACGGGCTCGGCCACGGCCTTGGAGACTTGGCCGCGACTGGGCTGGCTGGTTGGCCGGTGGGCTGGCTGGCCGGCTGGTTGGCTGGCCGGCGGCGGCGACGAGCAGCGGCGCGAAGGAGAGAGGGAAGTCAGCCGGGGTGGTGGTGGTGGTGAGAGAAAGTGGGAGCTGGAGGCGGCGGGGCTCGGTCGGAGCAGGGAGGGGCAGCAGCGTCGCCGTCGGGCAGCAGGGACGACGGCGGTGTGGCGGCGAGCTGGTCCCGGCGAGCTAGCACGGCGACGCGGTGGGGACGAGCTGAAGGGGAGGGAAAGGTTAGCCGGGGGCGGTGGTGGCGAGAGAGGGAGAGCTAGGGCTAAGGGAGTGAGGTGGCTGTAGCGGGGCGGCATAGCACGGCTGTGGTGAGCTGGCGGCGACGGTGGCTCACGACAAGGAGGACGACGGCTGGGCCGACGGGAGGCACGACCCGCGTGCTGGCTGGACAGTCCAGCGACGGCAATCGTGGGGGGCGACGGTGGCGGTGCTGCTCGAGCGGGAAGGAGCTGAGGTGGTGGCGGCGAGAAGGTGGTGC
Organism: Syzygium malaccense; assembly: GCA_031216405.1. NCBI lineage: Eukaryota > Viridiplantae > Streptophyta > Magnoliopsida > Myrtales > Myrtaceae > Syzygium > Syzygium malaccense. The sequence goes on along the minus strand of CM062256.1, from coordinate 6,907,316 downwards.
GCGGCGATGGCTAGCTCCGGCGAGGATAAGCCGGCGGTGAGCAGCAGAAAAGAAGAAGCCAGGCGGAAGAAGAAGACCAGTGAAGGAGAAGAGAAGAGAAGAAGAAAAGAAAAGAAAAAGGAAAAGAAAAGAAAGAGGGAGAGAGGGGTAGGTGGGGTTTGGTGGGGGTCAGACACGCAAAAGGGGGGACCGGCGGAAAAGAGGGGAGGAGAGAAAGAGAGAGAATAGTCAAATATAATACTCGAGTGTGATCCTACTATCACGATTCAAATCTAAAATCGATCCTACAGTCCAAATTAATTCTAGAATATAATAAGGGACAAAGGCTAGATTAATTAAATCAAACTATCCCGAGGGAGGTCTACTAGTCCAAATCCGCACCCAGTCAAAAATTCACTTTTCCACTAGTCCTGACAACATCCACGCTGGCCACAATAATATCGACACCGTCCAATTAAATTCATCCCGGAATTCCGAGAAATTCGATACCAAAGTTTGAGCTCTAAATAACGGCAAAATTCGATCGAATGCGATTCTAGTTAAATCTCAAATTTAAAAACAATAACCGGGAGTGATCAATTCCCGGGCAAGATTTTACTATAAGCACACTGACGAATTACACGTTTTATAAATCCAAAAAATAGGTCGAAATTCGGAATGTCACAACTCTTCCCCCCTTACAAAAATTTCGTCTTCGAAATTTACAATCCAACCCAACTATTCAAACAAATGGGGATATTGGTGTCGCATCAACTCCTCGCTTTCCCACGTCGCACCTTCGATTCCATGATGCTCCCAAATCACCTTGACCATCGGAATTATCTTGTTCCGTAACACTCTCTCCATTCTGTCCTCTATCCGAACTGGCTTTTCCACGTACGACATTCTGTCGTCCACGTCTATTTCCTCGTAATTCAGCACGTGGGTCGAGTCTGATTCATACTTCCTTAGCATAGACACGTGAAACACATTGTGAACATGATATAAATTTGGCGGTAGCGCGAGACGATAGGCCAAAGTGTCGATTCTCTCTAAGACCTCGAATGGACCCACGTATCTCGGGCTCAACTTTCCTTTCTTGCCAAACCGTGACAATCCTCTCATCGGTGATACCTTGAGGAATACGTGGTCCCCTACTTGAAACTCCAAAAGCCTACGTCTCCGGTCTGCATAATTCTTTTGGCAGCTCTGTGCAATTTTAAGTCTGTCCCGGATAACCTTGACTGTCTCAATCGACTTTTGCACTAACTTTGGACTCGTGATGTTCCTCTCACCAACTTCATCTCAGCAAATCGGCATTCGGCAAGTTCTACCATATAGCACTTCAAACGGTGCCATTCTGATACTTTGCTGGTAGCTATTGTTGTAGGCAAATTCCACCAAATGCAACTGTTCCTCCCAACTACCTTTAAAATCCAATACACATGCCCGCAGCATATCCTCTAAAGTCTGAATTGTCCTTTCAAACTGGCCATCCGTTTGGGGGTGATAGATCGTGCTAAATTGTAACTTTGTCCCTAATGCCGTATAAAGACTTTTCCAAAAAGCGGTAGTGAATTTAGGATCACGGTCTGAGGTAATCGTCACTGGCACTCCATGTAGACGACTATTTGTCGTACGTAAATCTCGGCATATCTTTCCAAGGCGAAGTCCTTTCGCACTGGCAGGAAATGTGATGATTTCGTCAACCGATCGACTATCACCAAAATCGAATCATGACCCCTCTGGCTCCTCGGTAATCCCATCACAAAATTCATCGTGATGTGTTCCCACTTCCACTCGAGGATCTCCAATGGTTGCAACATTCCACCCAGCTTGCAATGTTGTGTCTTCACTTGCTGACATGTCAAACACTTGGCCACGTGCTTGGCTACATTCACTTTCGTACCGTTCCACCAATAATATTATCGCAAATTCTGATACATCTTTGTATTACCCGGGTGAATACTATAATTACTACGGTGTGCTTCAGACAAAATCTCCTCCTTGAGTTCTACATCACCGGGTACACACAACTGTCCGCGGAACTTCAGAATCTCATCCTCGGATACCTGAAAGTCCGATTTCTTCTTTGTGACATCCATACTCAGAATCTTTTGAATTTCTAGATCCGTCGACTGTAAGGCCTTGATCTTAGTCTAAATTTCTGGCTCAATCCTTAATGCGGCAAGCAGACTTGAGATCTGACTCACCTCAAACTTAAATTCCGAATCCTGAACTCCCTTCAACAAAGTCCATTCCTAGACCATCATATGCGCGATGCTCGATTTTCGGCTCAGTGCATCCGCTACTCTGTTAGCTTTTCCGGGATGATACATAATCTCGTAGTCATAGTTTTTAAGGAGTTCCATCCAACGGCGTTGTCTAATGTTTAATTCCTTTTGGGAGAATAAGTACCTTAAACTTTGATGGTCCGTATAAATCTGAAATTTTTCCCCACACAGGTAGTGTCTCCAAATCTTAAAGGCAAAAATAATCGTGGCAAGTTCTAAGTCGTGAGTCGAATAATTCAACTCATGAGGTCTCAATTGTCGCGATGCGTATGCCACTACTCTTTCATGTTGCATCAGCACGCATTCCAATCCTCTTAGCGACGCATCACTATAAATCTCATATCCTCATGAACCTAACGGGATTGTCAACACTGGCGTGGTTGTCAACCTTTATTTTAGCTCTTGAAAACTCCTTTCGCACTTATCCGTCCATTCAAACCTCATCTCTTTTTTTTAGGAACCACGTCAATGGCATCGCAAATGCCGAAAATTTTTCCACGAAACGTTTGTAATACCCTGCTAGACCCAAAAAGTTCCGAACCTCGATTACTGTTGTCGGCCTCGGCCAATTCACGACGGCTTCAATCTTCGCCGGGTCCACTGCAATTCCTTTTCCGGATACCACATGTCCTAAGAATGCCACTCGATGAAGCCAGAATTCACACTTGTTGAACTTAGCGTAAAGCGCATGTTCCCTTAGAGTCTTTAGAACTTTTTCCAAATGTAACTCATGCTCAGCGGAACTCTTCAAATATACTAGGATATCGTCTATGAACACGATTACAAACTGATCCAGAAATTCCTTGAATACCCTATTCATCAAATCCATAAAGGGTGCCAGGACATTCGTCAATCCGAACGGCATTACCGTAAACTCGTAGCGCCCATATCTTGTCTTGAATGCCGTTTTTGGTATGTCCTCCTTCTTGATCCTCAATTGATGGTACCCCATCCTCAAGTCGATCTTTGAAAATATCGATACTCCTTGTAACTGATCAAACAGGTCATCAATCCTTGGCAGTGGGTACTTATTCTTAATGGTCACTTGATTTAACTGTCTGTAGTCCATGCACAACCTCAAGGACCTATCTTTCTTTCTTACGAACAACACCGGTGCTCTCCATGGAGACGCACTCGGGCGGATAAAGCCTTTATCTAGCAACTCCTACATTTGGACCTTCAATTCCTTTAATTCAGATAATGACATCCTATAGGACGCTTTTGAAATCGGTTCGGTTCCTAGGGTTAACTCAATCACGAACTCCACTTCTCTATCAGGTGACAGTCCCGGCAATTCATGAGGAAAGATATCGAGAAAGTTACACACAACGGCTATATCTTCTAGCCTCGGCTCTCCAGCCGTCGAATCAATTACAGTCGCGAGAAATCCTTGGCACCCTTCATCTAACAGCTTCAGGTGACGAAATCCAAGAGATCGAGGTTCCTCCTCGGTTTTCCACAAACTCGTATCTAGGGTGTCCAACCGGATTAAATTAGATCACCCTACTACTACAGTCCATAACGGCTCTTTGTTGGACTAGCCAGTCCATCCCGACAAACACATCAAAATCATGCATAATTAAAACTGTCAAATCTATTTTTCCTTCTCTATCGCCGATCACTATCTTACAATCAGGACATCCCGACGCAATCAGCACTTTATCATTCAATGGCGTAGTCACACACAGCATAACTTCTAGCGGCTTTGGCTCAATCCTAGTTAATTTAATGAACTGTTCAGATATAAACGAATGTGACGCCCCCGGATCAAATAAGGCATATGCAGCATGATCACAGAGAGAGACCGTACCTGTGACCACGCCAAGCGCGTCCTCAGCTTCTCTCCTTGCCATTGCATACACATGTCCTTGGGCCGGCGGCCTATTCTAATTGGCCGGCTGGGTGGCTTCAATTTGATTTCCATTCCGGGGCGACAGTGATAGTAGGGCAGGTGACCTGGCCTGCCTGTTGTTAGGATAGTCCCTCATCTGGTGGCCCCTTTTGTCATATGTAAAACATGCTCTACTCCTATTCGGGCAAGGTCCATTTCCATACCTTCCTCCACATAGTCTATACGGGGTGTCCTGGTAACGGTTTGGCTTCTCGATACTTCTCCTAGCGGGAGGGACGAAACGACTATTTCCCGCCATGGGTCTTTTCCCAAGTTGACGGTTGTCCCTAGCCAGGGCATACTGCGAGCCAGAAGCGGTAGCTCGTTCCGTTTGATCTCGCTCGATTGCTTGGGCCTTCTCATAGATCTCATGATAGCCTTTCAAGTTTAATGAGATCATCTGGCTGCGAAGGTCCGACTTTAGCCCATCCCGGAACCTCCTAGCTTTGTCCGTTGGGTCCTCCACCATTCTTGGGGCAAATTTGGACAACCTTGTGAACTCGGCTTCATACTGATCCATCAACATCTGACCATGGCGAAATCTCATAAATTCCGCCAGTTTCTGCTCTCGGGCGCTTTCTGAGAAGTATTTGCCATTGAAGGTCTCAGTGAAGATGGCCCAGTTCAGAGCAGTACCAGTGGGGAATACTTGACCTCTGGTGGCCGTCCACCAATCGCTTGCGTTGCTCTAAAGTTGGTAAACTGCTAATGTTACATTCTCTTCCTCAGTGCATCCGAGCACTTCGAAGGCCTTCTCTAGCTCTTCCACCCATCTTGGGGCGGCCTCAGCATTGCTTCTCCCATCAAACTTCAGGGGTTTCAACCTCAGAAATTGTTCTACTAGCTTGGACATTGGCCTGATCGCATTTACTCGTACTGGATCGGGATTTTCACCAATCACATTATTCCCCTGGCCTCCATTATCCCCAACAATCTCACTGGCACCTGCAACGGCAACATTAGCACTTCGTTCCCTCGTCTGACTACCCGATAATATTCCCGCTTCCTCAAGCGCCCTCCAGATTTCATCCACCCTAGGGTCCCCCATGATTCCAGCTAACGAGGCTACGCGACCTCGACCTCGACCGCTCATCTTACTAAATCTCACAAAAGCTCACCTGCTATAATCCCACACAGGAATTAGAAACCTAGGTCAACTATCCCAGTTTAAAGCCCTAGGAAACAAATCACAACCACAATTCATTAAGCAGGCAGCCAATTACAAATAACACTCAATCACAATCAACAGAGTTCATGCACTTACCTCAAGTCCTGACGTACCTGCACCTCACATATTATTACATAAAAATCACTCAGCAATCACAATCACACAGTTTGGCGTACGCATGGCACACGAGTCTCCCTAACTGGCCACTCCAAAGTCATCGCTCCTTATCACTCCAGGTTTCAACCAACTTGGATCGAGCTGACCTTGCTTTGATATCAAATCAACTGGGATGTCACGCCCCGGACCCCACCGAGCCCACGACATCCCGTCCATGGTCAAATTGAACGCGACGTCCCAGGACGTGTCGCCGACCCAAACGAACTACGCAAGCGGAAGCGAAATAAAACAACCCATACAACTAACATGATGATGAAAGGATAGAACGAAACAATAATTGCATAACAACATAAAGTAGTCACTATTACAGAACGATAACCCGGGCTACCAATTTCAAACCATAATTTTCAAAAGGGGGCGGTGGTTGACAAGCTTACCTCCTCTACAAAAAGGTACTCAAGAGACAGGGTAAATTTGATCTATCCTTCAATCCCTGTAGTACTCTGGCAGCATCTCCGAATCGATCACGGTCGCAGATCTGAAAGTGGTTATATAATAACCGTGAGAACGAGTCTCAATAAGCAATACCCTAAATGCTACGTAGGCCAATGCGTACCCAGACAAGTCGTACAAGCAATCTAACCCTCAACACAAAGAATTCACGTCATTGTACTTACCTCGCCATCAAACGCATGCTCTACACATTAGTTAAACATGATAATGCAATATTAATAGCCTAATAACATATCACAATCACTCAAGCACCAACCACACTAGCACTCAACCAATCCAACCAATTCAATCACACATTCAATCGACCAGTCCAATCAGTTCAATCAATTCAATCACACTCAACTAGCATGCGTAGCCGAACAACTTTTCACGACCTCCCAGGTCCTTTCACACTGCCCGCGCCACTGCGCCTCAAGCCCAATCTCACAGCCCGCGCCACTACGCCTCAGGCTCAGCCCTCAGATTAAGCCGGGCTCGGTCCCGCATAACCACACCTCAGGACATTTTTCCCCTTCCAATGACCCGCGTAACCTACGTCTCAGGTCTGTTCATGCCTTTCTCGCCACACCCGCGTAACCACGCCTCAGGTTAGCAGCCCTTTGATCAATCCGGGCTTTTCTCATGCACATGCGCCACAACACAATTCACCATTCTCACAAGTCGTACCAATTAAACTCAATGCATGCTCACCACAATATTCCACCAACCCGACCTTCAAGTCAATCACATTCAACTATCAATTCCACTCACAAACGTCACGATAAGCCAATCATTGACCCACCAACAATAGCCACAATTATGCACCCACAATCATTCCAATTCCAAATCAAAAGCTCACGATTCTGACATTCAAGCCGGCCACAATCACACATCAATTTTCCCCACACACGCCACGACAATACGGATATTTAACCCATCATAATTAGCCACTAATTAAGCTCCACAATTATCACAATTTAATCTAACAAACACGCAATACGAATATTGACCCTAATCCACGTTTAACCCCTAAACCAGTACTAATCATGTCCTAAACAAGTCTAAAAATACCCATAATCTTAAATAAGAATTAGGAGGTCACTTACTAGGTTTTTGGCCCGAGAAAAATCGGCTATGGCCCGGAATGGCTCGGTCGGAACGGCGGTGTCTCGACGCGATCGAGGGCGCGGGGCTCGGCCACGGGCAAAATTCTCGATCACGGTTGGGCACGGCTACGGGCACGAGCACGGGCACGGCGACAAGCACGGGGCTGGGTCGGCTCGGGTAGCGGGCTAGGCGAGCTCGGCCACGGCCCGGGATGCTCGAGCAACGGGCTTGGCCACGTCCCGGGAGACTTGGCCGCAACTGGGCTGGCTGGTTAGCCGGTGGGCTGGCTGGCCGGCTGGTTGGCTGGCTGGCGGCGACGACGAGCAGCGGCGACGGCGACGGCGCGAAGGAGAGAGGGAAGTCAGTCGGGGTGGTGGTGGTGAGAGAGAGTGGGAGCTGGGGGCGGTGGGCCTCGGTCGGAGCAGGGAGGGGCAGCAGCGTTGCCGTCGGGCAGCAGGGACGATAGCGGTGCGGCAGAGAGCTGGTCCCGACGAGCTAGCACGGCGACGCGGCGGAGACGAGCCGAAGGGGAGGGAAAGGTTAGCCAGGGGCGGTAGTGGCGAGAAAGGGAGAGCTGGGGCTAAGGGGGTGAGGCGGCCGCAGCGGGGCGGCATAGCGCGGCTGGAGTGAGCTGGCGGCGACAGTGGCTCACGGCAGGGAGGACGACGGCTGGGCCGACGGGAGGCGTGACCCGCGTGCTGGCTGGACAGTCCAGCGACGGCGATCATGGGGGCCGGCGGTGGCGATGTTGCTCGACCGGGAAGGAGCTGAGGTGGTGGCGGCGAGAAGGTGGTGCGCGGTGGTGGCTGGTTCCGGCGAAGACAAGCCAGCGGTGAGCAGCAGAAAAGAAGAAGCCAGGCGGAAGAAGAAGACCAGCGAAGGAGAAGAGAAGAGAATAAGAAAAGAAAAGAAAGAGGGAGAGAGGGGTAGGTGAGGTTTGGTGGGGTCAAACACGCAATAAGGGGGACCAGCGGAAAAGAGGGGTGGAGAGAGAGAGAATAGTCAAATATAGCACTCGAGTGCGATCCGACGGTCACGATTCAAATCTAAAAACGATCCTACTGTCCAAATTAATTCTAGAATATAATAAGGGACAAAGGCTAGATTAATTAAATCAAACCACCCCGATGGAGGTCTACTAGTCCAAATCCGCACCCGATCAAAAATTCACTTTTCCACTAGTCCTGGCAACATCGACGCTGGCCACAATAATATCGACACCGTCCAATTAAATTTGGCTCGGAATTTCGAGAAATTCGACACTAAAATTTGGGCTCTAAATAACGGCAAAATTCGATCGAATGCGATTCTAGCGAAATCTCAAATTTAAAAACAATAACCGAGAGTGATCAATTCTCGAGCGAGATTTTACTATAAGCACACGGACGAATTACACGTTTTATAAATCTCAAAAATGGACCGAAATTCGGAATGTCACATAAAAGATCTAAGATATCTTTTTCCAAGTTTCAATCTAATTGCAAGCATCTTCTTACATCATAAGTCATCTTCTTTATTTTTCTTAATTTCCATTATATTGCGCAACAACTTCTCCATCTACATCGAAACAATACTTCACAATCCCTTTTGTTTTTGCAAGGAAAAATTACATGAATGGTCCCTAAACTCTAGGTCAATGTGCAATATAGTCCCCAAACTTTAAATTTGTTCAACATAGTCCCTTGAATTTGGCCAACGTGCAATGTCATGTCGTCTCTAAATTTTTAATTTTTTTAAATATGGTTTATGAACTTTTATTACATGTTTAATTTTGTCCATAGAATTGAAAATGTCATGCCGTTTATAAATTATATGAAAATGTTCAATAGTATCTCTAAATTTGAATTAGTGAAATGATGATATTAGATATTTTCATATAATTTAAAGACTAGATTAAACATTTATTGAAAGCTTAGGAATCATATTAAATAAATTAACAAAATTTAGGGATGATATTACGTATTGGCCTAAAGTTCAAAAACTTTTTATGTAATAATCCCATTTTGCGATCATTGCATATGGTCAAAAGAGGAAGTTGCAATTGATGGTTGTAACTCCTACTTCAAAAGGGTTAATTGTGCAATTATGAACTTGGAGATTGTGTCCCTCATCTTCCTCGTGCTTTCATTTTTCTTCGAGCTTGACTGGCGCCTAAACGTCATGCACTCAGACAACATAGCCAAAAAACCTTTCCTCGCTTGACCATGTGGGATCCACCATGTCCATTTTAGAAAGGTGAATGGTCAATCCAATTTCCTTCTGACCAAAAAAAGATGCATTGATTTATTCATCGTATGATGTTAGGATAAGTGCATTAAAAGTTCTAAAACTTATTACGAAAATGTAATTAAGTCCTAAAACTTTTATAATATACAATTAAGTTTTAAAACTTGTTACGAAAGTGCAATTGAATCCTAAAACTTTCATAATATACAATTAAGTTCTAAAACTTGTTACGAAAGTGCAATTGAATCCTAAAACTTTCAAAAAGTACAAATAAGTCCTAAAACTTATCAAATTAGTTCAATCAAGTCCTTCTATTGATTGCACTTTTTGAAAGTTTTAGAACTTAATTGCACATTCGTAATAAGTTTTAAGACTTGATTGCATTTTTTTAAAGTTTTAGGACTCAATTGTACTTTCGTGATAAGTTTTAGGATTTGATTGTATTTTCATGATAAATTTTAGGACTTCTAGTGCACTTATCCCTATGATGTTTGTCCTTTAACTTGGAGTTCAATGGCGATTTCATAATTCGAATGTAATAAATTCTTATTCTTTCAGGTCATGGAAACTCTTAACATATTATATTTCAACGGGGATAATTATCTAATAAATCCTAAACTTACTGTACAGCAGTCAATTTAGTCTTAAATCTGTAAATTGACATCGACAAATCGTCAAAATATTTAGGACTGAATTGGTATAATTTAAAGGTTTTAAATTGAATTAACCATTGTGCAATAGGCCCAGGACTTTTTGGATTATTTTTTCCACTTCGATGACGTGATTTTGATGTAAGAGGCAAGAATTTGCAAACAATGGTAACAATATTTTTTTCTTGAGATTATCGGAAAACCGATCTTTGCAATAAGAAAGAGGGTTTCTTCACCGGTTAAAATCATTCGTATTATTATGAGAAGCATCTTCAAGAAAGACTTTGTTATATATTTTCATGTATAATTCTGTAGTGTTTGGTTTTGCCTATTGATTTATTGGTCGTGTTCATCTATCTCTGTTTACAATTAACACATCACCATTTAAGTCATTTACGAAAAAAAATTTCTTCATCGGCAAGTGTATTTAGCGATACACCTTACTAACAGCAACGCATTGATAAGAAGATTTCGTTTAACCGGATCCATCCGCACATTGAAATGGAGTAAGCACGACGAGTCAACGGGTCGCGAGGCATCAGGACGCACAACCTTCGTCACTTTACATTTCCCTAAAAACGTGATAATGAACTTAGCGAGCATCCTCTACGGACTAAATTGATCGCAGTGCACGTAGTTAATTTTCTTTAATCCTAATTACTGCATTCCAGAAAAATTAAACATGTGGGTCATGATTAAAGTCATTAATTATGATCAAGATTAAGATAAATCACTAAAGCATACTATTTCTGGGCTTAGCCCAGTCCACCAAAAATAAAGAAAAAAAAAAGGAACAGGAGCATGTGGAAATAACGAAGAACACAGCCAAGAAACATCGAACCGCCCATCACCGGACCAAAATCACCGAGCGGATCGAAAGCTTCCTGCCCAATTGGCAATGAACTCCGCGAAAGCGTTCGGGAATTGCTAAAACCAAAACCAGAAATTATAAGGGGTCGATTTTAAAATCTTTTTTTTTTATAAAAAAGAAAAAGAAGGGGTGGAAAAGAAAGTTGGAATTATGGAATTCGGTGGAATTATTAGGACGAGCGAAGGAGAGGAGGACTGTTGTTGCTGTTGTTGTTGTTTTGATCCTGATCTTTGCCTTCCTTTTTCCCGTTTGTTGGTGTGCATCGTCATCGAATCCAGAGAGGAAACTCCTCCTCAATATATACACGCTCGATTCCTTCGTTCGAGGAGGAGGATGGTGGTGGTGATGGGGGCGGTGATGACGGGTCTCTTCCTTTGGCGTCGCGATTGCTGCGGATGATGTTGTTTAGATAAGAGGGGATTTGGGTCTTGCTCGCTTTTGGGTGTTCTTGGGGAACCCTAGCGAAAGGCGCGGTTTCGGGGGGCTTGTTCGATCGGTTCGGTCGCTAGGGTTCGTGTGTGCTCCGGCGATGGAGGCGGGCGGATCGGATGGGGTGAATCAGGGGAGGAGTCCCGGGAAGGCGGGGAATTCTGGGGAGGGGCAGAGCAAGCCCAAGCGCCAGATGAAGACGCCGTTCCAGCTGGAGACCCTGGAGAAAGCTTATGCGAGTGCGTGTTTGATTTGCTTTGTTTCAGAGCTTTCGTGTTTTTCTCCGGGTCTTTGCTGTAAGGTTTTTTCTGTGTGATTTATATGTTGGGTTTTGTTGAAGTTTGTGTTTTTTTGTATTTGGTTGGTGGTGGTGCAGTGGAGATGTATCCGTCGGAGGCGATTCGGGCCGAATTGTCAGTGAAATTGGGGCTTACCGATCGGCAGTTGCAGATGTGGTTCTGCCACAGGAGGCTAAAGGACAAGAACAACTCGTCGGAGAAGAAATCGCGGAAATCTGCAGCTGTTGTGGGGATGAAAGAAGGCATTGAAGATGGTCTGATGGATGCAGCTGAGCCAGGAAGTGATTATGGGTCGGGTTCGGGCTCTGGTTCGAGCCCGTACGCGAGTAGGGAGTTGCAGGGGATGGCTCTGAGGAGAGACGGACATGATTCAGCTACTGGTAGGAGGTGTTATGAGTCGCCAAGGACCATAATGGAGCTTAGAGCGATAGCTTGTGTGGAGGCACAGTTAGGGGAGCCTCTGAGGGAGGATGGACCTATTCTTGGCATGGAGTTTGATCCCTTGCCTCCTGATGCATTTGGTGCTCCTCTAGGTATCAGTTCGGTGTGTTGTCATTAGAATTATATTTGTCGTATTAAACTGGAGTTCATATGCAGTTTTAGATAGCAGCCCATATAAGCGTAGCTTGCTTGTAATATTGTGTTCGAATTGTGGACTAGTGAAATGCTCATATGCAAAGTTATACTATGGTTATTGCGGCAGATTGTTTGCACTGTGAAGCTGCAGAAGTGCTTTAAGCTAGTCTTGCAATAGTTTTGTTATGATAGGTATCTGTTATTTGTCTAGATTATGACACTTGAAATTTCCTTCCCTTTGATGCACTCTCCTAGTTGATGGAGGATAAGTTTGGCAACTACAAGTGATGATTGGGGATACATGTAGGCTGTGTCCTGGGAATTAGGCTTGCTACTTATCGTCCGTGCTGTTCTGACAGTGTGATTCCTTACTGATGTAGAGGGCTCCTCTTTTGCTATGGTACCCTAGTAGGATAGCGTGTATAATGTGAAGGTGCCCTGTGTTGTGATTAATTTGTACTGCGTTAGTAAAGATCAGGTGTTTGATCTGGAGAATCTTGTTTTTTCATGCAAACACGCCACTCTTTCTGGTTTTCTCAGTGGTCATATGCTTTTTTTGCTTGGGTTAAATAGCAAGTGCTGAATGCATCAAGATCATTATAGTAAGTACCGGTACTTGCATGGATAGAACAGGATACGAGTGCAAATTTTGGAGTATTTTATTTGGACAGCCACATCTATCTATCTGAGTGTTTCCCCTTCTTAGTTCTCTTTTTCATGTTTACTCCATTACTTAACCAACTTTAACATGTTATTTTGTAGTTGCAGATGACGAGCAGAAAAGACCTCTGAATCCTTATGATGGCAAAGTGTATGTTCGACGGGATGCCATGTCAAATAAGGTCAGTGCCTTCTTTACCCTTTTGAAATGTTATTGTTGTTGTTGTTTGAATAATAAACAAAATTTTATTGAGGGGGTAACAAGGAGGTTCTGCCCCTGTACAAAACGGCTGTAAAAGGAATGCCATGCATATACAATTTTGTACGGAAAGAAGAACCCCTTGTAGTATGTCGGTTATTACTTATGATATGGAGATTGTGTGACGTTTAATTTGTTATTTGCTGCTATTTCCTTGATGTTGTCATCTTCCAAAGGTTTCAGTCTTTTTGAACAGTTGTGCTGACTGTGATAGGGCTATAATCCATTAAGTTCCAAGGTACTCATTATGATAAATGTTAGTTCCATGAAATGGATCTAGGCTGGCTGGGACAGGTGCATATTTTACGTAGAGGAAAGGTACTTTTTCATCGAAATTCTATAAAACAAGTCCTAGTGATCTTGGCTGGCTTTTGTCTTTTTTTTACATGCTGCTCTGTCTGTGTGATTGTTTTTTTTTTTTCCTTGTTTTGTAGTTAACTATCACGAATTTTCTGTTGTGATTACACTTGCATGGGTTAATGGAAGTTTACAAGGATCATACTTGTTCATGCTTATGAATTAAGAATATGTTTGCGAAATGTCGTCACAAATATTTTTGTGATATTATGAGCTTTCTGCCTGGCAAAAATATTGAATAGTTCCAACCCCTTTTCGTGCAGTTACCAAGAACTGTTTGGTACCAATGCTTCGTAAAAAAATTGGAGATCTTTCTCAATCCAAACTTACCTCTTCATGCAATTTTTTTTTTGAGAAATTGATGTAGGCAGTTGCCCGTATACTTATACCCTACATATCCTCTTTCCTAACTCAATCCATTATCGGAGTTTTGATACTCTAAAATTTTTAAACTTTTACAAGTTTATTCTTCTTGTCGTTCCATATGAAAACTGGATTTTTCTCTTTTGGTTTTAAGGACTGTTACTGCTCATAGAAGAATATAATATATTTCTGATGATGGTTTTGCTTGTTAACTTTCATTCTTTCTTTGAAGTCATATATGATTTGTCAATTTCTGTGTTATGTGTGATTATATTCCAGGCTGCTTCGAGACTTCTCCACCATGAGTATCAGTTTCTGCATGACCAGCCTATAAGATACCAGGCACCTGGACGCGTTGCCCAAACTCACTATCATGATGTCCCGGTGGATGGCCCAACTACCAGAATGTCATCTATTCTTGGAAGTGAGAAGCTGCCTAGTGTTGATGGTGTCCGAGGTCACCGACTGCGAGTATGCCGTGTCTCGCAAGAAGATAGAGAAGGAAACAGTGTTTTATCCCCTCCAGGAGATGATCATTCCCTTCAGCTGAGAGAATCTTTTGCTAACATTCGAATGGATGCTCAGCAAGGAAGCCACCCATTTATCAGTCTAGAAGATTCTTCTACGCTGCCTGACGGGACAATTTTGCATGATACTTCTGACCTGCATGTTGAGAGAAAACGCAAGGTAATTCTGAAGCTCCAGAGAGCAGATTATTGTCATCACTTTTAAATATAGCTTTAGGGTGACCAAAAATGTCTCTTTGTTGCAGAATGAAGAAGCCCGGATCGCTAGGGAAGTTGAAGCTAATGAAAACCGAATTCGCAAAGCTCTAGAGAAAGAAAACATTTTGAGGAGAAAGGTTTTCATTCATTACTTAGGGATATGTGAGCTTTGTGGAGAAAACTTTGGCATTTACTGATATCCTGTATTTTTCTATCGCAGAGTGAGGAACGAATGAGGAAAGAGATGGAAAGGTTTGATCGTGAAAGAAGGAAAGAAGAAGAAAGGTTGATGCGTGAACAGCAGAGAGAGGAGGAGAGATTGCTACGTGAGCAAAGGCGAGAAATAGAGCGACGGGAGAAGTATTTGCAGAAAGAATCTATTAGGGTAAGTATATGAGCTTGATATTGTATTTTCTCTAGTTAGTTTCGTTTGCTTTATTTGATTGGTTAAGCAACATCTCTTCTTTTCTCTTTTCTTTAACAACTTCTCAGGGTTTTTTTTTTTTGGTAGGCGGAGAAAAAGAGACAAAAAGAAGAGCTTCGTCGAGAAAAAGAAGCAGAGAGACGAAAAGCTGCGGTGGAGAAGGCCACTGCTCGCAGAATTGCCAAGGAATCCATGGAGCTTATGGAGGATGAACAGCTGGAGCTGATGGAATTGGCCGCTGCAAGCAAGGGGTTGCCTTCAATTGTTAACCTCGATCATGCCACTATGCAGAACCTTGAGTTGTTCAGAGGTAACATTATTATAGTAATTCCTGTTAAGACCAGTTTCCCTCCGTTGATTCATTGATTGTGTGATATTGTTGTCTCAACTAGGATTCTATAGTAGCTAAGACAAGCTTATAAATTCTTGTGCTCTGTTTTAATCATGCACCTTAAATTCAGTAGAAAGGAAATAGGGCCCAATCTTTTCTAGAGAATTTACTGGTGTGCCATTGTTGCCAAGAATAATTCTAGATATATTAAAGGTATACAAAAACCATTATACTAAATGATGTTAACATTGGATATTTGAATAAGTCACCATCTCATGCTTTGAACCTACTCCTGTCAACACCAATTTAATTCACGTCACATAATTTAGTGTACCCATTTTGACACATTGTTGGTATACCTACCATTAATCATTTACCAATTTATGTCGAAGTAAGCTTTGTTTCAACTTAGTCCTCACCTCGTTCTCTGGGTCAAGTAAATAACTTTTGGGGGCATTCGGCAATATGTAAATCTTAGATGTGAGTTTGGGGTGACTTGCCCCCCTCCCTTTTGCTTTACTCTTTTCTTAAAACCTTTAAAAATGTGTAAATATTGTCATATGCTGTTTTTAAAAATGTTCTAATAATTCTAAAATTACGATAATTTTTTTTTAGCGCGAAAGCAAAATTTTAGAGGGAAAGAAAAAAAAAGTACTTATTATAAGCTCTCCTAGAAGAACCCTAGATATGTTCTCTTAAGAAATATGTGTCGATGCTCCTGGAAATAAAGTTGAACAATTTTTATTTCACTTAGCCGACTCAATTGATTGTAAAGTGAACATAGCTCTGTTAAGTTGAAAAACTGTTACTCCTACCCACTCCCAGCAATTTTTGAACTCGGGCCTGTTTCTGGTAGAGCTTTCCTTAATTAATCTGAATTGTATTTTTACAGAGTTTCTACAATGCTATCCTTTACATAATCTTACATGTTAAGTGAGTTGCTGTGAATTTCTTGTAACTTATTTATAGGATCAGAAGAGTAAACTGAATTGGCCTATGGAATGAGGGATTTGTTTCTACTGCAACATTTAGAAGTGAGGATCTGGTTTATATTTCCTTGCACTTGAATTTGCTCCATGCTTTCATTTTGTTGTAAAGAAGCTGATTTTGACATTTAGAAATTATAGCCAATAGATGCAGAGATATGTATCTCTTGATGACTGTTTCTTGTTTTTGTACTTATGTGGGAAAAAAAAAGTTTCTTGTTTGTTGTATGGTTCTATTCTGGTAAGTGAGTATGCATGTGTATGTGCGTATGCGGGCGTGTGCCTCCATGTGTATGCATGCATGTATGTCTATTCCTGTCTGCCTGCCTTTCTTTGGGCATTCCGACTCTAGTTGCTACTGTATGTTTGCTATTGTCTGTGACTATAACGTGAGTTTTATGCTTTAGATTCGTTGAGTGCTTTCCCCCCTCAGTCTGTGCAACTAAAGAGACCATTTGCAGTTCAACCATGGACCAATTCAGAGAACATTGGGAATCTTCTCATGGTATGTTTGACTTCTGAAAGAGATGTACATATATTTTCATAATAGCTTGCACTTCCATGATAAAGATTACTATCTGAAAATGTTGCATCTTTATTGTGGAGACGTACCATTGTCCTTGAGGCTGCAAATATATTATCTTACCCATAATATTTAGGGCCAAAGTGTGTCATGGACTCCCCATTATCAGTTCTTGAGTTCACTTACCCCATCATTCTTTTCCTCAGACGTAATAGAATAGATTCGTAACAAGAGGGATAGTTCATTGTCTAGTGGGGGACGGAAGTTTGGATGGTTGCCTCTTTGACTTCTATCTTTCAATATCGTAATTGCTATAAGGGTAACTTTGAATGCATGGTTTGTGTTACCTCGAGGACAAATATGTTTTCTTATCTGAATGTTTTTCCAAATGTAAGAGTAAACTCATCCCCTTGAGTTATTGAGGGTGTTCTCTTTTGCTTTATGATTGATCTTCCCTTACATGAAGAGCTTAGTGGCTTGCTTCTGGGTGATCCTGTGCAGGCCTGGCGATTTTTTCTTACTTTTGCAGATGTACTTGGTCTATGGCCCTTTACTCTTGATGAGTTTGTTCAAGCTTTTCATGACTATGTAAGCAACGTCCTCTCTAATTGGATGTCTTTGTTTCTCATAGCTTTAACATTCCTTCTATTATTTTTATGCCCATCTGTACATCCTACTTCATGGCAGGATTCAAGATTGTTGGGCGAACTACATGTTGCTCTTTTGAAGTCAATAATTAAAGACATTGAAGATGTTGCGAGGACACCTGCTACTGGTTTGGGTATGAATCAATATAACACTGCCAATCCTGAAGGGGGACATCCACAGATTGTTGAAGGGGTAAACTATCTTTGCTAAACTTTGTTTATAGAATAGTGAATCCATTATCTGGGGTGAATGAACTGTTTGTTTTTTTCATAGGCATATGCTTGGGGTTTCGATATACGCAAGTGGCAGAAGCATTTGAATCCATTGACATGGCCTGAAATACTTAGGCAATTGGCATTATCTGCTGGATTTGGTCCACAATTGAAGAAGAGAGCTGTTGCACGACGTTGCCGGCAAGATATTGATGAGGTTCTTTATTCGAACTTCATTTTTACCTCAAACTTGACAAAAGTACTTTTTATTGTCTAACCCGGGGGGGGGGGGAAGATTTTTTTGCCAAAGTATGCATGCTTATCTAATATCTTTAGACATAAAAGAATCAGAAGTGCTGATTGGCCTACGATTATGAATGTCACATAACACATGACTTGAACTGATTGGGGAATCATTTTCTATGGATACCTCTTCCATTTTGTCTGCTAAAAAAGAGGTCTTGATCCTGCTTTCCTTCTGATGGAATTTAACATAGACTCTGGCTAGTGAGTATCTGTTACTGGATATCACTTTCTTTTGACCCTACAAGTTGTGTTCAAGAAAAGACACTAGATACTAGGTTCATTAAGGTTGGATTCATAGTCATCACTGAAATTTGAAAACTTTCAATCCCTATGGCTACCTTATCACGATGTGTAAAGCATACTAGCATAGTGTAATCAAAGTTTCAATAATGACATTTCAATTTGGTCACTGCATCTACTATCCATAAGAAACAAATAGAGATCAGATGTGGCGCCGAACACAGCATTTGGATGAAGTGCAACATCAATCTCTATTACGCGCTGCCTGAGATTTCAATTACTTATGTAACAATGACATTTGATGTGCTACTATTCGCTGAATTTCCAGCACCTTTGGAATATAGGCCAACAATTTCTTCAAAACCTTTTTAGGCAACATTCCTGATATTTTTTTGGGTAATGGATGAAAATCCGATTTATTCTCTTCATACTTCATTCATAAGGATGTGAATTTGGTCGTTATTTGTAACTTGTGTTTATATTCGCTAAGAATGACAATGAAATGCACTTTGCATGCATCCTCTGGTAGTCCATCTTATACGTAGATGGAGTTCTCTTGCAGCTATACCGAATGGAACCTGGAATGACATTATATATTTGTTATTTTTTTTTTATGAATTTCAATGGAGAAACTTGTGATTTCAGGTTAAAGGTTGTGAAGAAGTCATATCTACTTTACGCAGTGGTTCAGCAGCAGAGAAAGCGCTCACCGTCATGCGAGAAAAAGGTTTGTTACTTCCTAGGAGATCTAGGCACCGATTGACACCCGGAACTGTCAAATTTGCCGCTTTTCATGTTCTCTCACTTGAAGGAAGCAAGGGGTTGACTGTATTAGAACTGGCAGACAAGATTCAGGTTAGTATTTAATAGATTTACGGTCAGGGTTATGATTGGTTTGTCATTTTTGGAATCTGATTTAGCTCATTACATATAGAAATCTGGACTGCGGGATCTCACTACAAGCAAGACACCAGAAGCTTCCATTTCTGTTGCTTTGACAAGGGATACTAAACTTTTTGAAAGAATAGCTCCGTCAACCTATCGTGTCAGATCTGCTTATAGGAAGGATCCAGCTGATGCTGAGTCAATATTGGCAGAAGCCAGAAAGAAAATAAGAATATTCGAGAATGGAATTTTAGCTGGAGAAGATGCTGATGAAGTGGAAAGAGAGGATGAAGGGGAAAGAGATGAAGAATTTGAAGGTGATATTGATGAGGATCCTGAAGTCGATGATTTAGCCACTACATCAAGTGCTAACAATGATGTGGACCATTGTGGTCAAGCGAATTCATGTCCAGAAATTGGAAGGGAGAATGTTTCTGGTGATACAAATTTACCAAATGAGATTGAAGGGGACATAGAATCTTGCACTGTGGCTGCTTCCATGGATGTGTGTCATCCAAGCATTGCCACTGAGCACCATAATGATGCTGAGGATTTTTGTGGTGGTAAAGATGATCAAGAAAGTGTAGAGATTGATGAAAGTAAGTCAGGTGAATCGTGGATTCGTGGACTTACTGAAGGGGAATATTCTCATCTCAGTGTTGAGGAGCGTCTGAATGCTCTTGTTGCGTTGATTGGTATTGTGAATGAGGGGAACTCGATTCGTGCTGTTCTTGAGGTAGTCAGCTTTCTGCATTTTACTAAAGAGCTTTGGTTGCTTTTGAAAAAAAAAAGAATTCTCTCTTGACTTTCTGTCTAATTTTTCACAGGACCGGCTGGAAGCAGCAACTGCTCTTAAAAAGCAAATGTGGGTAGAGGCACAGCTGGATAAGTCTCGCTTGAAGGATGAGTTTACTGCTAAAGTGGATTTCTTGTCCATATTGGGGAGCAAAAATGAATTTCAGCCTTCCAATTCTGTGGTCGATGGCAGCCAAAGCTCCTGGCTTCTAGCTGATAATAAAAACAATGATGTTTCTGCAGAGAACCAAAAATCATTGCATGGTCCAGAAGGTCTCCAGAATGACTCGAGCAGTGTTCCAACTGAAAGATTCTCAGCTGTTCAGGATTCTTCTGGAGGTCCAGATAACTTCTCCATGCAATATGGACATGCTTCAAAAAGGTCACGCTCTCAATTGAAGTCTTATATTGCTCATAGAGCTGAGGAGATATATGTATACAGGTCCTTGCCTCTTGGTCAGGATCGCAGGCGAAATCGATATTGGTGGTTTGTTGCATCCGCCTCGAAAAATGATCCTGGTTCAGGCAGGATATTTGTTGAGCTACATGACAATTCTTGGAGGCTTATAGATTCGGAAGAGGTAAGTGTATGCAATTCGATATTTTATTATTCATCTCTAAGAACTTATATGTCCTTCATTATGACCATATGTGGTAAAATTGGCATTTTGCGTATGAAATGAGAGGAAGAGGAAAAGGTAAACACAAATTCAGGGTGGCCTAGTTAATGGTTGGCTCAACTGGCCATTGGTTATGTTATCCAAACAGGACAAAATCGATGTTTTTGATTTGTTAGAATTTATACTGATTATTAATTCTTTTGTGAGTCATAAAACAGAACTACCAGAGCCAAAAGCTCTGGAAGCCACATTAGAAGTGTACTATAGAACCAAGAACATTTTACTATGTATATGCAAGTGTTCTGTTTCTGAATAAAGGACACCGCAGTAAATTCCATTGTAGCTGAAGGTATGCTACTGAGGGTGATCATGTCACCTTCACTTTTTGAAAATGGTGGCCATTTTGATTTTGAAAGTAGTGATTAAGGAACATTGTTTCGTCGCATCTGACTTTCGGTTGGCATTATCATTACCTTAATTCTCTAAATAAGGTATTTGTGAGGTTTATCAGGTTGTGTATTTAATATCATTGAACATCATTTTTTTTTGCAGGCTTTTGATGCTCTTTTGATGTCCTTAGATACACGTGGGATAAGGGAATCCCATTTGCGTCTAATGCTACTGGAAGTGGATCCCCTATTCAAGGAGAATGTTAGAAGGAGCTCACAGGCTAAATTCTTCTCAAGGGGTGGACTCCCTGTTAAAAACGAAGCAGCTGAAATGGATTCTAGTCCTGATTGTCTTAATGATTTTGACAGTCCTAACAGTACTGTCTGTGCTTCAAACTCTGATTCATTCGAGACATCATCATCGATCAAAATTGAGCTTGGTCGAAACGAATTTGAGAAGAAGGCTGCATTGAAGAGATATCAAGATCTCCAGAAGTGGATGTGGAAAGAGTGCCGCATCTCATCCTCATTGTCCAGCGCAAAAGTCGGGAAGAAGAGGTGTGACCAGCTGTTAGGCATCTGTGATGGCTGCCTCAGCACGTACTTCTTTGAGGCCATCCATTGCCCATCTTGCCACAGGACTTTTGGCAGCGAGTTTGACTTTTCACTTAATCATGTGGGGTGTGAAGAGAAAAGGAAGTTGGAACGTGGGTACATCCATATTTTTGATTATTCTCTTCCCCTTGGAATCAGATTAATCAAAGCGATGTTAGCATATTTAGAGGTAAGGCTGAGTGCGTAGGAATTTATTAAGGGCTACTCTGTTAAAGCGCATTGTCTTAGTAATAGCTGTGTCATGTCGTGTCATGCTCTCTCTCTCTCTCTCTCTTCCTGCTAAGCTCATGCGTTGCCACGTGTGTGCTTCTCTGCTTTTTCCATGTTATTAACCGTTTCTACTTTCAGGTTCATATTCAATCAGAAGCTATTCAATCGTTTTGGCTGGAAGACATGGACTGCCGAAAGACTTGGGGTATGAAGTTGAATGCATCATCATCCACTGAGGAACTTCTGCAGGTCTGTGCAATATACGTTCTACAATTCATCGTTTTGATTTATTTACATCATAGTGTAAACTGTGAGTTTTCGTTAGTGTGCGATTGCTTGAAAGAAATTGTACATTGAAAAGTTCTGTAATATCAGTACCCTAAATGGTTCTTTATGTTAACTGATGCCTTGAAAGCTGCCAAGATAAATCATCTGTTGTGAGATGGCCCTTTCTTCAGTTCTCTTTGTCATAGATGTGTTTCTTTTAAATAGATCACCTTGATGACCACCCTTCTTGTTGGAGCCTCATTTTGTTTGGCCTCTTCTTTTTCTGTTCCGAAACAACACCAACCTCACTTTGTCTTCTTGTCCTCCCTTTTTAAGAATTTGTTGCAAAAATAAGTTAGTTCTGCTACTCATCAACTGTACATGACATCCTTTTTGCTTTTATCATGCACATAATCAGACTCAACATGAATGGCAAACACGAGGTATGAAAGTGCACTTGAGTCCAATGTACCATCTATGCAACGTTCTTGCTTACCATCTCTCCATGCCACAACAAGAAATATCTGAGGCAGGCCCTACAGACTTTTGACTAATTATCCATGAACACCTCAAGAGATGTAGTTCAAGCTGGAAGCTCACAATTTGATTTACCCAGTTGAGGTTTTATGATAGATCACTAGGCAATTGTCTATGTGTGTGAATGTGAGACAAAGCAATTGCACGTCTCGTGCTGATAATGGCTTCTAGGTATGATATTCCGTGGGCTGCAACTTTGCCTTACTGGAGTTTATATAGATTACTGGTTGGTGTCTCTCTGCACCATTAGTTCATTCCTTTGTAACTGTACATGGGCTTCTATGCTGACTCACTATTTTATCCATTCATATGATTGGATGTCATCTTTTTTCTTTTCTTTTATTTTCTTTTTCTTTTGCATCATATTCTTTTGTTGTTTGGCGATGTGGCTGGCCTAACTTTTCAGCTGCTCATCTGACTTGCATATTGCTTGATAACATTTTTGTTGTAGATGGTAACTCTACTCGAGGGTGTTATTAAGCGAGAGTATCTATCAGCGGACTTTGAGCTGTCAAAGGAATTGCTGTGCTTGGTGAGAAATGCTGGGGATGAATCAAAGAGCTCTGAAGCTGTTTCTGTTCTTCCATGGATTCCACAGACTACTGCCGCCGTGGCTTTGAGGCTTTTTGAGCTGGATTCTTCTATTACTTACGTAAAACAGGAAAAATCTGAGCCTGGTGATGATATGGCACTGAAGGATTACGTAGTAAGTATTCTTTTGCCCGCACACTAAAGGTGCTCTTGGAAAAATGAGAAATCTGAATGGATACAGTAGAGATAGAAAACTTCAGAGGACGTAGCACAATTTCAGTACAGTTGTGACTAGATCAGTGAGACTGCTTTTAGGGTGCTAAGCTTCTAACTGGCCTCCACTAGTGTAAATTGGTGGGGCTATGTAGATGCGTGTATGCTTGAATTATTCAAATGCATTATAAATTAAAATTTACATGGTGGTGTCATGGGTATTTAGTGCAGGGTTACTTTATTAAAATTTACATGTAATTTGCTAGTTGCCTCCTTATTTCTTTATGTTACAGAAAGTTCCTGCGAAACCCTCGTTGCGCAAGCTCAATGAGACCAAACTATCAGAGGGAGATCAAGAAGAATTACAGATGAAAGACCTTTCTGCTGATGTCATTAAAGGTCGCAATAGTAGAAAACGTGGACTTGGGAGCCGTGATCGAAGCAACAGTAGAATGCATCTGAGGAGACCTGGTGCAAAGCCTTCTACCGGTGAACAGAATTCTCTAAATGTCGAGAGTTTAAATCGGGGGTTTAATCAACAGGGGCAAGGCTATGGGCGGGGCCGCCGGACATTGAGGAGGAGGAGGACGGAAAGTATGGCTGTTCAGGGGAGGTTGCTTGGCAATATGGTGGATACAAGGAGGCCAAAGATAATTGAGGACTCTACGGCAGTTGAGGAATGGGGCGCTGAACAGAAAAGTCCAGTGCGCTTGGTGACAGCTGATAACAGTAACAGCATGGAAGAGGCAGAATCTGATGACAACGAAGTGGCGGCTTACGCATTTGATAGAGGAAATTGGGAAGTAGGGTTAGGCGGTACTTCAAATGGGTGGGATAAAATGGAGGTCAGCGACGAGGATGTAGATTCTTATGACCATAATAAAGATGTAGAAGATGTCGTGGATGAGGACTCCGAGGGTGATGCGGATTTAGGTGACGCTGACAATATGGCTTTAGACACAATCCCGAATGGCGAGAGTTTGGACTCAGCTGTATCAGAAGATTACAGCGAGTGAAGGACATCGAGGTCGGGTTTCATAGCAGTACCAGTATTAGGGCTATTCATGAGTTGGATTAAAATTTTGATGGTGCAATGTGTGTAGCAGCTAACTCTCTGCTAACTCCTGCCAAGAACAATTCAATGAGTTTCCCAGCAGATTCATCCGGGAAAATAAAGTGTAGTCCAATTAATGAAATGAGGTATATAGTTGTATTTTTGTATTAGGGTCAATGAAGAGATAGTGATTGTTCACATTGCTTCCCTACAGATGAGCTATTTAATTAGTAATTCTTTCAAAATTGTGCTAAATGCTAGTACATTGGTTTAGCATCGTTTCTTCTCTCTCATACACACACATTGTACACGCCGGAAATAACAATTTATACATTAAAGTTTTTCCTAGAACCTCCACATACATCTCAATATTCAGCAATTAACCATCCCCCCTCTTTCGGCAGAAGACAGATCGAGATAAGGGCAATTGCAAGACGATCGGCCAACCTAAGCAAAGGGATTTATCTCACAAAGTCTCCAAACACAAAATCATTCAATTTTTTTGAGAAACAAATTAAGCCTTAATTTGTTATCAACTCAACATGATTCCAAATAGTTAGTCGTGATCGTTCATTGGTTCAAGCAATAATTTCTATGTAAGTTCTTCTATGATCCACTTTTCCCACTCGTCTGGTGCACCCACAAGAAGCATGCTATAATACAGCTTCCATTTTGCTCCTAGACATAGAAGAATTTACACAGAAATTATTGCTAGGACATACACAGAAAAATTATCGCTTGGCCGCCGGGAACCCTTAACCAAATCCGAGCTAGATGTACAGGACCAATCTCATGCCGAAATCATTGAAGAACACAGTTTTTCACATTGTTGGACTTCTAACAAATGAGAAAGTTGTAACCACATTAAAGGAGCTGGCCTGCTAAGTGCTAATGTCTTTCTTCAAAGACCAAGCTTCTCAATGTATCCCTTATTCATTTGGCCCCAGGGGTAACCTGAGTTACGTTACAATTCCAGCTCACTCGATATTTATATGAACGGTTCATCAAAAACGATATTCACATCATTTCAAACTCAAACAAGAATCGAACTAATCAAGGACCCAGAAGTTTTTTGATCCCGGCCTTCTGCTCAGCAGTTAACCTCGCGGGGAATTTGATGTTGAACTTGATCCGCAAGTTCCCTCTCCTCGACGGTTCTTTTGGTATGGGCATCCCTTCTCTAGGAAGGACCTCCTCGTAGCTCGGATGGATCACATTGTTGATGGGTATGGTCAGGTTTCTTCCATCTAATGTGGTGAGGTGAACCGTGTACCCTGTAAGTGCCTCCGCAAGCGATATCTTCTGCGTCATGACTAAGTCGTTGCCATCCCTTGTGAAGGTGCTATGCGGCTTCTCGTCGATCACAAAGACGAGATCAGCAGGAATCATACCAGGTTGTTCGTTTCCCTTTTCCGGAAATGTAATCTTTGTGCCCTTCTTCCACCCAGGCTTTATTTCAATGGATAGAATTTCCTCCACTGGCATAGTTTTTCTGCGCAAGAACAACATGACTGCTTAGGACATGAACTTCAACCTACCGAAAAGAACAAACTGATCAAAGGATTCCACAAAGCATACGCTGAACTAGAATATGAAACCACCAGCTCGACCATTTTTCGCTTAGAAGCTCAATAAAACACTAAATCTAGTGTGCTCAACCGTCAAAATAGTGCGGCACAATTTGCAGAAATAGTTTGGAAATGATGTGGTTCACACTTCGTGGTGAATTACCACCTCACCTGAAATTAAGCTAATTTGCAAATGATCCAGAAACAAAGTAGAAAGAAGTTAATGGCATCAATTCCAGGAGTGCAAACAAGCAATAGCTTAAGATTGCATCCGATGAAAAGAATAAACAATAGAATATGCCTAATATACATGCTTTATGTAGCCAAGAAACCATCAATGGATCTAATGAAACATGCACAATTTTCCATTTGCAAACAATAGGCGCAGGTAGATTAAAGGAACGAAAAAAGCAAACAAACTTTCGTATCATTTCTGACCCAAAAAAAAAATTTCATATGATGACTGCCAAAAATAGGAGTAACAGAAGCCCTCGCAATCACATCAGCAAACTCGTCAAAAACATTCTTTAAACTCGCTCAGACCTATGAACAGGCAACATGTAAAAGAAGGACAAGATCAACATACCCGCTAGCATCTGCAATCTCCCTAGAGATCTTCATCTTCTTTGTCGTCCCTTTGTAGAGCTCCTCGAGGCTGCAAGGCAATTTATTTTCGATAGGCAGAGCCTTACGAGGACCCTGACTCATCGGCCTACCTTCTCCGAACGAGCCGAATATATCATCTCCAAACATTCCTCCAAACGATCTCGAACCGCCCCTCATTCCAATCCCTCCCATACCTCCAAACGGGCTCGAGGACCCGAAGAACTCCGCGAATATGTCATTCGCATCCCTCGGGTTAAACCTGAAGACGTTCGGGCCTTCCCCGGTTTGGAAGAAGGTCGCTCCTCCCGGACCACTGGCACCGGGCGGCGGAACTTGGCCTTTCAGTCCTTCTTCACCATACTGGTCGTAAACTGCTCTCTTCTGAGGATCACTCAAAACCTAAACACCACATGAACACATCAATGTTTAGACTGACATATTCCACCAATTTGCATCAATACACATCAAAAGGGCCACCCAAATTCAAAACTCCCACAAAAATTTGCCTCCTAAATTCTCCCTAACAAATGCTAAAATCTTCCTCGTACGGCACCAACAAGTGATGGATGCTCAGTGCGCTCAACGCAATCGCTAGGCCTAGAACACGAGATCAAGGGGTCACCCACGAAACAAAACCCATCCTTTCAGCGCCAGAAACAGTCAAAACCAGAACTTGCTGATTGCAAAGCATCTATCTGGAAACATGCAACAAAAAGGAAAATTAGTAGTACCTCGTAGGCTTCGGAGATCTGTTTGAACTTGGCCTCGGCCTCCTTCTTGTTGGTGGGGTTCTTGTCCGGGTGCCACTTCATGGCGAGCTTCCGGTACGCCTTCTTCAGGTCATCGTCCCTGGCGCCCTTGTCCACCTGCAGCACCTTGTAGTAATCCACACCCATCTCCTCCCCCCCCCCTCTCTGTCTCTCTCTCTCTCTCTACTCCTTCCTGTATATTCAAGTTTTGCGGAAGGATTATATGTACGGCGTTTGTGTGCGCTGGCTGGCGTTGGGTCGCGTGCCGCTGTGTGAGATGAAGTGAGAAGAACAGGTGGGGGTGGTTGGAATATATATGAGGAGAAGAGGAGGAGGGAGATTTGTGTAGAAGGAGGGGAGGAGGACGAGAAGGGTGTCGAAGTTTCCAGAGAGAGATGGAGAGACGTCCACTCCTTTGCCTCTGCCCTTCTTTGGGCCGAACACGAACGAACGAGTGGTGTTTTCCACGTTGGTCGAGTGTGAGTTTTTTCTTAACCCTTTTTTGTAGTTTCTAGTCGTTCTTTTGATTTTTGCGATTGGTGATTATTCACTCATTATTCGAAAAAAAAAAGAGGAGAAGAAAATTTTTTCGTCAAAAGTCACGTGCTTTCCGGGAATATGCTTCGATTTGATTATGTCGGGTTGTCCATGCGCAAATGCAAATTAAAGTTGTTTTTGATGATATTCGTTATTGGAGAACCATCAAAAACGCTTTTAGAAAGAAGGATTCGCGCGCGATCTTGAGGACCTAGATCCGGGTGGAGTTGTTTCAAGCGCGGGTTGTCAGGGTCTCGAGTCGGAGCCATTGTAGGGTCCGGGGCAACAAGATCTCAAGTATAAAAGGGTTAGAATCTCCGGTGCGGGTCACGGGACATGAGTTCGAGTAGGGGTGTCAAAAAAGCCCGAGCCAGCCCGACCCGACCCGCGCTGACCCGGCCCGACCCTAAATTTTGGGGTATTTTGGGATTGGGCCTCAGTTTTTTTCTAATAGAGCTTTTGGATATGAGTATTATTAGGGTTGGGGTAGGGTCAGGCCCGACCCGTTGATGATGCCGAAGCGCGATAAAAATTAGGTTAAACAGAAGAATCGAAACGATAAAAAGGAACAAACTGTTCTCTCAATCGATTAACAATCGATAAGTTTTCAAAACATTAAAAAAACTACAGCCTCTCAAAACCGTAAAAACAAGTTTATAAAGGGTGTTAACCATAATGACAAAAAAAACGCAAAAATCACAAAAATACCATTAATTCAAAAATTACTAAAATAATTAAAAAAAACCATCTAAACGACCCCGAATCGCGAAAATCCATTATTAATCATAGCCAAAGGCTATGAGTATTGATCAGCACGCCGTTTCGCTTCAGCCGATCAAATTTGAGCTCAATCTAACATCGTTGATTTCAAACCCGCCGGTTCATCTAGTTGCATAACGGATCCGCCGATCCCCTAGATGCATCAGTTGACACCTTGGATCCACCCACAAATCTCTCCCTTTTCCCTTCTCTCTCCTCTCTCACGTTGAAACCCTAGATCTAAGCCAATAGGGGGACTGTTCTTAATCGCCTGAGCAAAGAGGCGCCATGGCTTCGAAGCTTAGAGAAGCCACGATGGCACTAGCAATCGCGGCTCACTAGGTGCCCCCTCACTACGCCGCTCCAATCTCAGCCGTTCGTCGCTGCCGCCGCCTTGTGGCCTGGCAACGATGGGACGTCCGCGTCCCCCAGCTTCGATAGCTCTGGCAAGCAACAGTGGGAGCTGCGGGCTCTGCGTGACCAGATCAAGTCCCCACTAGCCGCGAACTTGAGCTCCGACACTTGAAACGGCGGCTGCGCGCGGCTGCTAGGCTAATGGACGGCTGGCTTCACGAGCAATGGCGGCTTCGTGGCCGCCGCGAGGTGACTCCTCCGCCGAGGCTTCGGTCGCTGCGTGGGCGGCAGGGGCAAGGTTACCGAGTGGAGTCTCTTGCTTTTGCTGCTCTTTCGAAATAGGTTGTGGAAGATCGACGCTGGAGGAGGAGGCAGCGGAGGTGGAGGCGTTTGCACAACGGAATGGGAGGTCGTCTCGGGCATCAGTTGGCGAGCGGCATCGTTGTGTAGCGTTCTGGTCCTCTGCTTCTTCTTTCTCTTTCTCTGGTTGTACAGCACCGAAGCCAAAACCATCTTTATCTCCTTCGCCACACTGCACTTCCTCCGCTCGATCTTCGCGTACTTGTACTCCGTCAGCGGCACGGGTGGTGGCCACGGGGGAGGCGGCGATGGTGGTGACTTTCTGACTTTAGCAAATTTAGCTCTATCACTTGCCATACCTATCGAGCCTCCGGAAGCGACGGCCTCGTATGTGCACCTCACCGGCAAAGGAGGCAGTGGCGGTGGCGTAGGCAGCTGAGCTGGAGATTTCGCCGCTAGTGGAGGCGGAGGAGACGTTGGAGACGGAGGCGTGCGGAGAAAGAACGTGTCCACCGGGATCACATCATCCTCATCGATGGCACTTCGCCATCTCCGAAGAGGGTGTACTTGTTGCTGACCTCAAAATCCTCTGAGAATAAATTAAACCCGGCCCGGCCCGACCCGACCCGACCCAACCCTCTCTTGGGTGTGCACGATGAACAGGGTCTCGGGTGGGTTTGGATGGGTCAAGCACGACCCTCTAGGTTTCTGATCGGGTTGAGTATCAAAAAAGCCCGACCCGACCCGACTCATTGACACTCCTAAGTTCGAGTTGTGAGGGCTCGAGGTTGGACATGGGGACTAAAAGAGCTGAAAAGGACCGGGGCTAATGGAGCACATTGATTTAGGCATCAAGGATAACTTTACGACAATAGAGGTTTAATGGTATTTAAAACTTGAATTTTTTATTTTAAAAAAAGGAAGTCATCTTTATGAATTTAATTAGGATTTTTTTGGCTGATTATAATAAGATATTCTGTTTATTCATGTTGTAAGCAATCGACTGAAAGATAAAAAAAAAAAAACCCTTTCTTGACAATCAGTTTTTCGTGAAATACAGGAAGTAAGAAAGCAACCGTAGAATATCAAAAAATAATAAATCTTAAAAATTTATTCTGAAAATTAAGACTAAAACAAAACTTAAAACCTTTATCCTCAGGTCCGAGGGTCGAAACCTCGGGCACGCGAGCTATGAGACTTTGTCCAAGCTGTGGTGACCTTGGTTTGGGCGGCGATGCATGGACCAACGTCTAGACCAACAAGGATAGGGGGTTGTCAACAAGGCACCTTAATTTGGGCATCGGGAATAACCTTACGATGATAGAGGTCAAACAGTGTTGTACGAGTCTGACTGTCAAAAGGAAGTTATTTTCTTGATTTCAAGTATAAATTGTTTTAAAATTTGAATGGCTTCGAATCAAAAGAGCAATCAAGCCGGACTTTGAGGCATGATATCACTTTCCTTAAGGATTTATTTGCCCCACAATTGTTGCTAATGGTCACCGGCAAAAATCCTCCAGGATATAACAAAGCCTCAAAATGAGAATACTAGATAGCAATTCTAGTATTTCTCCAGGGTCTCTCTAGGAAACAAAAGAAAATTATGGCTGTAGTTTTCGAAAGAAGACTTAAAGAAATTGATCACTTGTTTTTTCTTTCTTTCCAAAAACTGACATATATAGAAATCGGTCTTAAAAAACATTGGCAACTCTTCACGAAAGGTTGCAAAGCTAACAAATATATTCCTTCAGAAGAAGTTGCAAACTGAATAGATGCAACCCTTCGGAAAAGATTGAAAACTGAACAAGTATAATTTTCAAAAGTTGTCTTGGAAAGACACATGTAAAATTCGGAATAAAATAAATAAATAAATAAATAAATAAAATATATAATTCCAAATTTTCATAATTTCGAAAATTACTTAATAAACAAAATTTTTTACAACCTTTCAACTAGTAAAATTTAATAAGATAACCTTACGAAATAAAATAAAATATAAAGGGATTAGTGCTAATTAAACAGCGACCGCGCTAAGTGCACCAAAATCGCGCAATTATTCGCGCACCCGCATGCGGATATTGTGTGGACTAGCACATACCCCATTGTCTTCACTCTAAAGATCAATAAGATATTCACAGTTATAAAGTGTCATACTTTCTCAAAACTTTCCTATGTGGGACAAAGGAAAAGGCACTATTTTGTTTGTTTTACAAACAAACAACCAACATAAATTTTCTGCTGTATATGAAAAGATATTGACTCGTTTTCGTAAGTAATCCACATGCTTAAAGATAAAAAATATGTTTTCATACAAATAATTTTTCACCTAACAAACAAAATTCATATACTTTGGTAACTTCAAAATGCCATCACTTGCAAGATGAGCTTTAAATTAAAAAGAAACGCAATTTCGAGACAGCTTTTTCTTCCTAGTGATCTTTAAGATAGCTTTAAAGAATGTCGATGAATTTTGCTATGAAGAACAAAATGGACATACTGAGACTCTGTTTGTTTTGCTAAAAATGAATTATTTAGAAAAAAATCTCCTGAGAATGATCGCTTAAAATAATTAATCAAGAAAAAATATTTTTATTATCAACAATAATTTATGTCTAAATATTTTCAGAACGGTAAAAAAAATTTACTTTCATTCATTTTTGTAAGCGATATGATCATTTATTTTTAAGAAAATATTTTTTAAATTATCTATTTTTTGCAAAATAAAGAGAGCCTAAGTAGAAAAAAAAACCGGTTGTTTCAACAACAAAAGAAACTGCTTATATAAACATAACCAAAGGGTCTCTAATTTTCCTAAAAACAAATGGAACATAGAAGTAACTTTCAAAAAGAGTAAAATGATAACTTTAAAAACCTTTATTCCAACAAATAAGGTTAATATATCCATAAATATACATTTCAACAGTTTGGTTATTTTGATTTTCTAACAGCGGAGAGATATCGAATTTACAAGTGAATTATGTAAAAAAATTAGGAAGAATTATATACAAATCTACATATGAGTACTTAAATATTGTGAAAGTGTTAGATGCTTTAATTTTTTTTTAAGTTAAAAGCGTGTGTGTCGCTATACTTAAAGGAATTAAAAGTAATGTAATGTAAAAGCCATTCTAGACAACCTTCTAAGTCTATCAATTGATCAGAAACACAAATTTGTTGTTTCTCTTTCTATTTTCTTCTTAATTATGTATTATGAAAGTTTTAGGTAAATAAAATTGAAAGAAGAATTAAAGTATGTATGCTGCAAAATTTTAAAAAATTGGTAAAAAAGTGAAATATAAAAAAAAAGTCACCCATCGGACGATGATTAAAGGGACGTGTCACTTTTTGCTTGATTCAAAAAAATTTACAATTGCATTTTGATTTTTTCTTCATATATAACAGACTTTTGCAAAATAAAATAAAAATAACACAAGTGGCCCATGAACTTTGGGCCAAATATGTAATGTGGTCCTTGAACTTTAATCCATTGTATAAAAAAGTTCAATGTGGTCCTTCAACTTCTTGTCCTTAAACTATATGAGCATGTTTAATATTGTCTCTACACTTAAATTAATATAATGATAACATTGATATTTTCATAATGTCTAAAGATTAATTTGAACATTTATAAGAAATTTAAAAATCGTATTAAATAAATTAAAAAATTATGGACCACGTCCATCATTTATGTCATTTTCCCAATATAATTTGTAACCTGATGTATTTATATTTCTTCGAATTTTATATGATAGCCTTCCCAAGAAAAAACAAAAAGGAAGGAGGAATTCTACCTTCAAACCCCCATCAATCTTCTCCGCAACCACACCGCGATTTCACAGAAACTACAGCAATGGAGGAGACGACATGGGAGCAGAAGCTGCAAGCCCTGACCCACCTCCTCACCTCCCCAACCACCGCTCCCTCCCTCCACTCCCAGTTCCTCGTCTCCTCCCTCGTCCCCTGCTACCTCCGCTGCGACTACCCTCCCCTCCTCTGCCCCTCCCGAGCCCCCTCCGACGACCTCCTCCTCCTCCGGTGGAGCCTCTCCCTCTTCCTCCGGCGGCTCCCGAGGCTCGGCCTCCCGGAGACTTCGTGGCGGTGCAAGTGCCCCTACCAGCAGCCGCCGCCGCCGGTCCTGGCGGAGGGCGTGGGGGAGGCGCGGTGGGGGGACGCCGAGCGGCGGGAGTACTTCAAGCGGCGGCTGCGGCGGAGGCGGCTCGGGAGCGAGGTGAACCCGCTCGTCCCGATCCTGGTGCCGAACCTGCTCCTCTTCTCGCTCCTGCTGTGGGATCCGTTTCCCGAAGCCCGAGGTTCGTCCTAGGATTTGAGATTCTTCGTTCGTTTCTTGCTGCGGTCGATCGATCGATCGATCGGATGATACGAGGAATTGAATTTGCTCTCTCTCTCTGTGTCGTTGGATTGGGCTGCCTTCCATTTTTCAGATCCGAGAACCAGATCATTCCCAAATCGATGATTGAATGTTTAATAGTCCTTAAAACTACAGCTCCTTGATTAACGCGGTTCCTAAAATTTTGCTAAATGCTCGATATAGTTCCAGACTATACGAGAAATTCAACGTGGTCCTTCCTTTAATTTGAATAAATGACATGTCTAATTTGTTAAGTTTGAATAGTGTGCCAAGAAAAAGTTGTACGTGTATTTTCCACGTAAGATAAAGCACGAGAAAAAATTTCCAGATGAGATATTATCGCAATTGAAGTGAAATATGGCCAATCTCTTTCTTCCTCTTCCGAGTTTTAACGATAACTCTCGACTCCCTAATTCTAACGTGTCGGTCCTGGAAAAGCTATATAGTGTAAGCCTTAGAAATGTCAAAATTTTCTTTTCGAGACATAGAGGTGGATTTAGGATTTCACGTTGAGGACTTTCTCGAGGATGATTATGCACAGCTTATCCGGCTCAAATCAATTTATGACGTAAAGTAGGAATAGTTTATTAGGGCAAGTTGTATCATAAAATGCCCTATTAGAGTATGAAAGTAATATCGAATTATGTTATTGTGGTCCAATTTGTCGTAGCTTTAGATTGTAGCTTCTAATTTTGGCTTTTCATAAGTGGCCCCCATTTGTCTTTCTTGGCTTTAGGAGGGTTTCAACCCTCGCCTAGATTTGGGCGAGGGCATCAGGCCCTCGCCCGTGGCTGGTGAGGGTGCGGCGGCCCTTGTCTAGACCAAGCAAGGGTCGCCGACCCTCACCTATGGCTGGCCAGTCGATCAGTTCTGGGAAAGAGAAAAAAAGAAAAAAACATTAAAAAGAATCTGAAAATTTTATTAAAAATTATTAAAAAATTTCATATCAGCACCAGTGGTGCCACATAAGACCGTCGGCATCAACGTCATCGATTTCTGGCCTAAATTGGTCGGATGGATCGAATTGGTACCAATGTAAAAAAGTTTTTGATTAAATTGGTCCAATTGAAAGGTTTATGACTAAATTGGTATCAATGTAATATTGCAATAGGTTTAGGAGTTTTTTGGTACTTTTTCCCGCAAGTTAATTGGTCTTTTAAGCAATGAAGCACCTTCAACAGGGTTACCACATCACCATAAAAAACAGCTTCGCTTTCATTGTACATAGCTTTTCTGACTCTATGTGGGAACTCAGCTACTGTTAATAAATTCGCGTAATATTTTGAACCAATCATCATCAAATCAAATTGATATCAATGCAATAAATTTGTGACTTTTTGGATACTTTTCCCCATCAAGAGGACCTTCTTTATGCTCTCAGACCAGCATAAGGTATTTGCAGCATACCACCAACTTTTCCATACATTTTCTTTCACGATTTAGACAATCTAAGTTTTTTTTGAGATTTTGTTGTTAGATATATGATAATGAGTTACTCCAATATTGAGAAATTTCACTCTAATGCCATGGAAGAATTTCGGGAGCGGTCTAAAATTAATTAAAGATGACAGTTCGGTACAGGAAATGATAAGACTTTGGGCTTATATTGAACAGTACATATGAGACACGTATTGAACATGGTGAAGGCGTGTGAAATTACATGTGCACTAAATGTGGATAAGAGAAAAAAAAAGAGATAAAGACGTAAACAAGGTTGCGGCTGATTGAAGTTATTGAGG
Organism: Syzygium malaccense; assembly: GCA_031216405.1. Lineage (NCBI taxonomy): Eukaryota > Viridiplantae > Streptophyta > Magnoliopsida > Myrtales > Myrtaceae > Syzygium > Syzygium malaccense. Next base: position 6,872,086 of record CM062256.1, on the reverse strand, counting down.
ACTGATGTCAAAATACCAGCCAAATTGCTGGGTCGAGTGGGTCTTAAAGTTTATGTGTTGACATTGGTGATGTATATTAATTGAGGGATTGATTAATATAGAAATAAATAAGGCAATTGTAATGGTTACGAATGGGCAAAACAAATGAAATGAAGAGGAAGATTAGCTTGTCAAGGTGCCATGGTTATCTTATAACGGTGAAGAAGTTCAAGTTGCTAGGGAAAAAATTAAAACTTTTAAGGAAGACAATACGTATGGAGTTGCTAGGTTGTTGAAGATACGCAGTGAAATAGACATTGCAGTTCCTAACGTAGTAAAACGAAAAAGCAGAAGGAAAGAGATTATAAGAATAGTCTAATGTGAAAATTTAGAGCTTGAGACAAAATACTTTTGACTCATGTGACTCTAATTGGAGAATTTTGCAAGAACTAAAGAGACGGCTGTTAGAAGGAAGAGTGCACGTGTAGTATGATGAAACCACATATTCCTCAGTTTGCACTATGGTCTTAAGCAGTTTAAGGAAAATCGGAAGAGCAATATTACTGTCATCACAAACAACAAGGTGAGAGTAAAGGCAAAATGTAAGGCTAAAAATTGTGACTAATTTATTTATGCAGCTAGAGATAAAAACATATACTTGTTTCTAGTAAAACCTTCAGGGATAGGGATAAGCACATATGCCCTTGGTCTTTCTAAGTGAGGAGAGTTACATCTGCGTATTTGGCATTACATTAAGCTAAGCTTGTGGATGGTAGCTCTTTCAATGAAGTTGATGTTATTCAATAAATTTGTGCGAGAGGAAATTAGTTCAGATGTTACTATGCAGAAGGAGTAAGCTGAGGGTAATCAAAAAACTAAATGGGATGTACTCATATGAGTTCATCAGGTTGTGGAATTATCACGAACAAATTGTTCATATAATTTTCGAAATATCTCGAAGGTAAAATTTATGAGAGAATCCCAAAACTCAAGATCTATCTTCCAACGGTTTTGTGTTTGCTTAAATGCTGTGAGAAAAGATTACTCGAAGATTCCAAACCTTTGATAAGGTTAGATGGATGGTTCTTAAAAGGAAGTTGAAGGAGAAAATATTCAGTGGTTACAAAGCGCTGCATCAATTGCTGACATGAGGCTCATTTTACACTCACGTCATATTAACATGTGTGCACTGAGATAGATTAAAACAATCATTTTTTTCCTCCTCTTCCTCCTTCAAGGTTTCACCCTCGTGTCTCTCCTAGCCGTCTTCCATAGCATTGGCACTGCCTTCAAGCTTCATCTTGGTCGACACTTCAAATCTGGCTATCCATGGTCGCCGGCACAGGGCAAGCCATCGTCACTCGTGGCGATGGCACCAAACGAGCCTCGGTCTTGGCCAGCTCCTTCACCCACATTTCTCTCTAGATCTGGGTCTTCCATGGCCGTCAGCCCGCGTTCAAGCGTCCTTTTGGCCACTCTTCATGTCTGGCTGTTCATGGCCATCGGCACCGAATGAGCCGAGCTGTCGTCGCTTGTGGCCATGGCTTGCCACGGCCTGAGCCGATCTTCGTTTCTCACGAACTCCTCCATGAGCAGGTAGTCCTTGATCTTCTCCCACTTCAGCACCCGGAGCTTACACTTGGTCAACAGCGTGACGTCGGGTCTTGCAGCGACCTCCAGCCCCATCTGCTTCTGCTGCTTCTGGCCGACGTGTAAAGGTAGCGCCGCTCAAACTACTTCTTCTTGTCCGAGCCGTGCTACATGCGGTCGCCGCTATTGCCGCAAACGAAGACAGCTCACTCGGTGCCAGTGGCCATGGACGACCAGATTTGATGAGCCGATCGAGGCGAAGCTTGAAGGCAGTGCCAATGGCCATGAAAGACAGCCAGGAGAGAAACGAGGGTGAAGGAGGAAGAAGAGAAAAAAAATCATTATTTTTTTATTCCAACTCATTGAACACATGTCAACATATTATTGAAAATGAGAAAAAAATGCGCGCTTCATCAGCAATTGACGTGGCACTTGGCCCAAACAGTACCTGTTCCAAAAAATTGGAACCGGGAATCGGACCGGTTCCCTTGGAAACCACCGGTTCCGATCCGATTCCGAGCGGTCCGAGCGGGTCCCGGTTCTTTTGCACACCTCTAAAATGTATCCTATTGCATGGGCCGTTGATGAGCTTGGGAATAAGCATTCGTGGGGTTGGTTTATAAAGGCCTTGAAGTAGGGCTTTGGGCACAAAGGTTGCCAAAGGACGGTGTGGGGTGTATGGTTGATATCATGTAGTGACAATATGGAACTTTTGGAAAATACACAATAAAGGAAGAGTAACGACATTACCTCTTGCTAATCTGAATCATTTTATGTCCCACGCTGCCAAGACCATATGCAAGACCTTTATGAATATGATACATTTGATTATTTGCACCCCTTCCAATCACAGTCAATAACTTACACTTTGATACTCTTTTAAGAAACATTCATCCAACCTTATCAAAGGTCTGCAACCTCAAGGAACCACTTTCTCACCGCATCAAAGCAAACATGGAAACCGTTGGAATATGGGTCTTCATTTTGGTGATTTTCTTAAAAATTTTACTTACATGGTATTTTGATGATTTTTATGAATAATTTGTTTGTAGTAATTTCACAATTCCTGTTGAACTCAAAGGAATAAAGACCATTTAGTTTGTTAATTTCCCTAAACTTAGTCCTTCTGCAGTGGTTCGTGGTAACATCCGCTCTTGCACAATTTTCTTGAACTCCTTCAATTTCATTGGAGAGCTGTCCTCCACAAGCCTGGAGAATGTTCACTTGGTACGTAGATGTAATCCTCCTCGCTTGGAAAATCAAGTGCGGGTGTGCTCATCCTTGAAGGTTTTTGCGAGAAACAACTTGTGTTGTTTTCTCTAGTTGCATAAATAAGCCAGTCACAAACTTTTAGCTTTGCATTTTGCCTTACTCTCACCTTGTTATTTTTGATAAAATTATTATTAACACTTTTGTTGGCTGCATATTTGTTGATAGCTTCCAACTACTTAGGGCCATAAAATATCATATTTAGTGCAAACTGAGGTAATTTCTGTGGTTTCATCCACGTGCATGCGTGCTCTTCCTTCTAATAGCCTCTGTCTCTCTAGTTCTTCTCTATCTCTTGTGATAAAGCTCCAATTAGAATTACTTGAGTCAAAAGTATTTTGTCTCGAGCTTTAAATTATTTGCATTGATAGTTGTTGTAGCCTCTTTTCTCCTCTTTCTTCGTTCTACTTCATCCAGCTTTAACATCTATTTTCTTAGTTATCTTTAGCAACCTAGCAACTCCATATGCATTGTCCTCCTAAAAAGTTCTAATTTTTCCCTATTTTCTTAATTATCTTTAGCTCTTTTTCATTATGAGTTAACCATGGAACCTCAACAAGCTCATCATCCTCTTCATTTTTATGATTTTGCCCGTCAATAAGCATTATAACTGCCTCAATGACCAATACCAACACATAAACTTGAGACCTTACTGGACCTATCGATTTGGCTAACACTCTTGTTCTCTATAACTTAAAAAATTGCAGTCACACCCTTCTCTACAGTTTTATCTATCTCTGGTCCACAATTACTTTATCTAGTGGACATGCAATTTCAAACGTCTTTTTAGTTTTTTGGTCAAATTTCACACGTCTTCAATATGTTCAATATATATCTTATCAGCCCAAAGTTTTATCATTTTTTGTACAGACCTGACATCTTTGATTAATCTTAGACCACTTTCAAAATTCTTCCTTGGCATCAGAGAGTGGAATTTATCAATATCAGAGTAACCCATATCTTGTACCAAGCGCAAAATCTCAAAATAGCTTAATTTGCTTGGATCATAAAGTCACTCACTACTTTTTTTTTTTTTTTGTGGGAAGAGAAATTCATTCAAGCCTAGAAAAAAGAGTGTACATGTTACAAACTCAAAATAGGAGGAATACCTCGTTCACATCCGAGTTTTAGAGTGCTCTTATTTAAAGAAATACTAGCATGGCCACCACAATTGTTTACCCAGTGTAATAGGGCTTACTCGCAAGTGATTTGGAACCTCCTGGTCACGAGTTCGAATTCCCTGATCGCTCCTAGGCCTCCAAAAGCCTTTGTTCCTTTGCGGCGTATGTTCGGCCATACCATGGTGTAGGATATCCCCGGCTTAACTCCCACTGACCGTGGTGCAGCGATGGTGATGGGCTCGCTTGAAATGAGTAGTAATTATGGCTCAAGCTGGAATGACAAAGCGACCCGAGGGGCCATGCAAATGCAATGCTCTCCTTTGTTGAAGTGTGGGAAGATCCGGGAAGGGGGCGGTAACTATTGAAATTAGCTCTTTAATGTTTGCCCCAATGTTATGCCTTCTCTTAATCACTCTGTAAAGACCCATATTTACCTCTTTAGCATGTCAAAACGCTTAATTTAGATTAAGCATCCTCGACCACATGTGGGCCATTTGAGAATATTCCGTCGTGGGTATGGAACTCCTATGATAACGTTCAAGGGATCGCCTATGCTAGTAGCCCCATTTCACTCTTTTTTATAAGCAAAAAGAAAAATAAATAATGGCATTAAATTTCATATCATTAACCAAAAGAACAGCAAGATCACAGGTTGAACCCGTTCTATGTCCCGGTCAAATAATTATTATGTACTCTCTAGTTAGCAAAAGGCGGCAATGCACGAGTCCGCGGTTCATTTTAACTTATGTTTATTTCAACCAATTTACTTGTATTATTTATAGAACAAGTTTAAATGAGTTCTAAAAAACCGAAAATTAACTAAAGGGGATGTCATCTTTCTCTTCTCCATTCTTGTAGAAAAAAAAAAGATTAAATTTTTGTTCCCTTTTCCGTACCCACTAAAAATTTAGGTCTGGCAAAAGATATTCACGCATGCCATGTCGTTGCCTCGCGCACGCAATCAAGCAAGGTTGATGTCGCCTCACAGGCGGTCGCTGTCACCTCGTGAGACTCACATGATGGCAACCCTCGCATGGTGGCCGATGCCTCCTCTTACCCCTGACCGAATCTTGAATCTAGAAGAAGAACCTCACGCGCTCGGTAACATCGGGCTTACCATTGCCTCACCAATTGTCATTGTCGCCTCGCAAGCTATTATTGCCTTGCGAGACGTCGGTGTCGCCCCTCGTGAGCTGTTGTTGTCCGTCTCATCTGTCTCCGCAATCGTAAATGCTGGATCTGAGATTATGGAGGCGAACATCATACGATGGTTGCAATCGCCGCTGAGACGGCGCAAGGCGGCTGCACACGGTGGTTTTTGCGCTCCCTCTTCTTTGTCTTTCTCACTCAATTATTCCATTTCTATTCCACGTATTTGCTAATATGAAACAATACTCGTGAGAAGCGTGAGCGGATCACAATGCGGCATTTGTAATTCAATATTCGACTCGGCCTTCATGCATTCCATTTAACACTAGGAGCGAGCATGATTCCAGAATAGAATCTGGAATTAGAGAACCAAACATATGGTAAGCTGTCTAGTTCTAGATTCCGGAATATGTAGGATAGGTTCCAAGTTCCAAAAATTGAGAAATTTATTTAACCGAGTAGGTTCAAGGTAGGTGGAACATAGAATAAGTTTTTATGCTTGTTCTTGGTCTATGTCTTTGTATTATCCTTACGGTATTACATAGAATCCGATGATGAGTGTATAATTTACAATTACTAGTCTGAGCTTCTATTTCATGACTACGACTTTTACTTTTTTAATGTTTCATATTCTTCGTATATCTAAAATTAGTAGCAGGACGATTTTGAATAAAAGAAAATTAGAGGAACGAAAATAAATAAATAAATAAGAAAAGAAGTAGCTCAGCCTTTGCAAGCAAAAACCCCAACCCTCGACACCTAAAACCCCGAAGAGCGAGGATTCCAAAAACGCGCCCCCTTTTCCCCCACCTTCGCCACCGCTCAAGAACCATGTCCGCCGCGGCCGCCGCGCGCTCTCTCCTCCGATCCCCGTCCCTCCGGTCCTCCGCCTCCGCCTCCGCCGCGAGGTCCGCCGCCTCCTCCGGCCTGAAACCCAGGCCCGCGCGACCTCCGTTCCGCATCCCGGCGCAGAAGCCCGCGTCGCACCGCGTCTTCAGGTTGAAATGACTGCCGATTTACTTCGTCCGTGATCCCTGCTCCTCCTTCCTTTCCCCCCCCCCCCACCCCTGGTGTGTGTGTGTGTGTTGACTGACTGGCTGTTGATGAGCTCGGTCGTCTCTTGTGAAGATCGCCGGTGGAGATGAGCAGCTGCTTGGAGTCGATGCTTCCTTATCACACCGCCACTGCTTCCGCGTTGCTCACTTCCATGCTTTCCGTTCCTCGCCGCGCCTCCGGTTGGGCTCCCGAAGGTAAATTGCTGCGATAGTTGCCTTTCGTTCATCTGCTTGATTCTTTCAATTCTCCAGTTGGAATTTCTTGTGTGCACAAATTTAAACTCTTCGTTCCCCCCTGTGTGAGACGTGAGTTTAGTTGCTTGGTAAGTTCCTATTCGTCAAACGATTGTTGTAGAACAAATTAGGGTGGAGCAATTGGAAGCTGCAACCAAGAAAAAGAAATCATTGAAAATGAGCTCTTCACTTGCTTGATTTTTCAATTTTTGGGTTCCGACTAGGAGGTTCTGCCTTTGAGGCTTACTGAATACTGCATTAGAACTCTGGGTTTCTTGGAGGAGGCGACGTGTCTTCGTAGAAGCACTTGCACACGTCTGCTGATTCGAGTGCCCATTAGCTTGTTGATTGCAATACCAGCAGATGATGTTGTGGCTAAGTTTTGGATACGTGTTTCTTCCTTTTTCTCTCGCACGAATGAAATTCTAATGTTGATTCAAACGAGGGAGGTGGGGATAATGCCGCCATAGTTTACTTGAGGCTCGAGCAATGAAGTTTTGAAAACCTAAATATGAGTAATTATAACAAAATACAAAAATTGACGCAAAATGGGTTTATAAAAGAATTGATGCGAAATGGTCCCTGACCATTAGGGTTAATATTCACCACAATCTCGTGTCTAATTTGCACGAGGAACGGCTATGGCAGGAAAAAGTTATTTGGAATTTGACATGTGACTATCATGGTCTATAAGTTGTAGTGTGTGATTTGGTGCAAGATAATGTGAATGCCCTTTCGTTAGAAAAAAAATGAAGTCTTCTATAGGAACTAATGTCCTTTGATATGCTTTTTAAGAGTTAAAATACTGTGAGGAAAGCATCTGAAAGGTTATTTTGGAACTTCAAAAGTAATATAACTATCCGTGATTTTGAAGAAGTCACTAGGGATTGATGTCAATATTTACATAGATCCTCTCTCTCTTTCTCTCTGAGTAAGGGAACGCATTCTATTTTCTCCTTTTGTAGGGCAAGAGAAGACTAGATGAAGATGGGGCGAACAATTATCAAGTAATTTGGACTCTTCTTTAAGAGCATTTATTTGATGTTAGTTTTTTAAGTTCTGTATTAGTTTGTCTACTGGATAGAATTGGCTAACTTTGCCAAGATCCATGTAGAAAGCCGTTAGATGTTGACCACTGATGACAGTGGGCGCAACTTTTAATTTGGGGAGCTTAGTATGCAATTCCTTGAAGCCATTACACTTGTATTGCTTCTGATTGCTTAGTGCACACCTGTTTCAGATGTCATGGTTAGAACCAACTCGCACTCTATATTATGATTTGAGAGGGCCGTTTTAGTCATTTTCCACACAGTTAATATGAATATTTCCTTAGTATTGGCCATAGTGTCCCTATTGGATCTGAGTTATGTCTGCTCTGCATCACCTTTTAAGCTGATTTACAAATTATGCAATGCTATCTTCATATTGTTCCTCGCAAACCTGTTTTTTCACTTCTTTAGATTGTTTTTGCGAAAGTAATGATTAAAAGTACTCATCTTTGACTCAGATTGCAATGATGATTTGTGATGACTATTGGGAGGGTTCGTGCGGGGTTCAGGTGGAGAACTGGAGTTTGACCTAGAGCTATAGACAATTTTCTTACTGTTTGTGAGACATGAAGTGTCCATTAACAATGAATTGTAAGAGTACATTTCTAAGAGTTTGTGATTGATAACCCGAGCTTTTCGTCATCGATTGGTTTGATATATCTGGCCATGGCACAGGGTGCTTTCTTTTCCAAATAGTGGCATCTTAATGATTGGAATCATCTTAAGTAACATTCTGCTTACAGCGGACATGTCAGTGCTCTATTCTTCATTTTTTTTTTCTGGGAATGCTATTATTGGATTCAGGTTTTTGTTCTGGCCACATTTGCTGGATTCCTTTAAGTGAGCCATTGTTTGATGAAAACTTTTGAGAGAGTTCAGAAAGTAACGCACTTAAAGTACTGGTGTTAAGTTCAGTACTTACGACAGTCAATACCGTATCTACCCTTTTTGGGCTGTGAAGTGAGCCTGTGCACTTTTCATTTGCAGCCCAACCTAAGCAGCTCGAGATGTTCCCATCTTTCTCATTAGGCCCTTTTGTCGGGTGAAATATGTTGATGTCCTGCGATTTTTCTTTTGCTTTTTCCGGGGATGTTTGTTGTGCAAGCTGTGTTGATGTCTTTCTTTAAGAATTTCTGTAGTTCCTTTTTTTATGAATAGCTGAAATTTCAGAGTGCCATCAATTAAGCACTTGTGGTTTTTGGCTTGTAGATGGATGATTGTTTGTTGTTGGTCCAAGGAATGCTCGCCCCTATCCACTCAATGGACGTTGTTAGACCCTGCTTGAGCCATCTTGGTCTTGTTCATGGATTGTACCAGGATTTTCCTTTTTAACTTGCAGATAGAATTCGATTATTGGTCCATTCATGGACTGTACTTTTTTTCTGGCTCTTAGTTGCTCTTTTGGCTTCGCTGTCACCCGTGCACAACGGCGGCATTTATGGAGGTTTTGGCTTTTTGCTGAAAGAATGTCCGGTCGCACCGAAAGGAATCGAAGATGCCGACGATAGAGAACGATGCCGAAGCAATTGGTACTTCTTGAACTTGCAGTGAGAAGTGGCACTCTAGATAGCATTCATCTCCACGGATGGGCAATAAAAGAACTTGTTTCGGTGATCTAGTGAGAAGGAAAAGATTTGCTGATTCCTACTATAAATGGTTTTATCTCTGACATCATCCCACTCCCGATAATTTAGCACTGCTAGCGTTTACAGCGGGATCAACTTACTCCAGCTTATCTGATTCTTATCTATGAGGATTCTCCCTCCATGCATTTCCTTGAGCCTCAGACTGCGAGACTTACAATTTTCCAGAGTTTCAATCGTGATGGAGATAGAAATGAACATCTAGATCAACCTCTTTAGGAGAGACTTTGGAATATCGTTTCTATCAAAATGGAAAAAGAGAATTGTACATGTGAAATGACACATTTGACCTTTAACGGCATCATTGAATGGAAATGTCACATATCGGTATGGACTAAGTATAGGTGCTTTCTCATAAGATAAAAAATTTTCTGGTCAAAATTGGTATTTTTTAAGGGAATTAGGCTATTAAATTAAAAAAAAAATCTATGAAGCCTCGTAGATTCTCCCTCAAGTTATCTGTGTCGAGCCCCCTCTTGGGGTGCCTGCGGACAGCAACTCCTCTCTTGCAACTTCCCTTTCAAGCAAGAGCTCTCTCGTGTTTTCCGAAATTTAGCTCAAATCCCTAATTTTTTCCCAATTTTGCCCGAAAATTTTGTCAATTTGGTAGAGAGAAGGAGCATATTCAGTTTTGTCCTAATTTCACCAATATCAATTCATTTTTATTCGGATTTGGCTTCCTCAAAATGACGCTGTTTAAAAAATCAATTATGTTGAATTTCTCCGTCGAGTCGCTTGCCACATGTATTTCCACATCAGCAATCTAAAAGAATATATTAGGTAGAAGCTAACTCGAGGTAGACTTATCACGAGTGATGCCAATTTTGAATATTTTTGTGACGGGAAAACTACTTTTAGGATAAATGTGTTGCATGTATATAATTTGAAATTTACCATGACCTGAAAATTAATCTGGAATGAATATGTTGCGCTTACCCGTTTGGCATCTAGTAATGGTAATACTCCTACAGCCCATTAATTTGCTTCTTCTTTTTTTTTTGGGAAAAAACCACCAAAACCCCAAACTTTATCACTTGTGACACATTTACCCCGAACTTTTTTTTGTGTCATGAAAAACCCCAAACTATGCAACTTGTGACACATTTACCCCAATATAATGTAGCCTAGGGCATTTTAGTCTTTTTTCCCTTTTCTATTTTTTTCTGTTTTTTTCTTTTTTCCGGCGAGGGTTAGGGACCCTCGCCCCGCCCAGGCGAGGCGAAGGCTGCCCTCGCCTGGGCAAGGCGAGGGCAGCCCTCGTCGGCATTGGGCAAGGGCAGCCCTCGCCTCGCTGGCGTCGGGTGAGGGAAGCCCTCGCCCCGCCCAGGCGAGACGATGGCTGCCCTCGCCTGGGCAGGGAGTGGGCTGCCCGCCAGCGTCGGGCGAGGGCTTCCCTGGCCCCGCCCAAGCGAGGGCGGCCTTCGTCTCGCCTGGGCAGGGCGAGGGTCCCTCACCTGACACCAGCGAGGCGAGGGCTGCCCTCGCCCCGCCTAGGCGAGGCGAAGGCTGCCCTCGCCTGGGCGGGGCGAGGGTCCCTCACCCGATGCCGGTGAGGCATGGGCTACCCTCGCCTCGCGCTGGCAAGGGCAGCCCTCGCCCGACGTCGGTGGGCAGCCCTCGTCTCGCCCAGGCGAGGGCAGCCCTCGCCTCGCCTGGGTGGGGCGAGGGTCCCTCGCTAGTGAGGTTGCCGGAGACCTTGCCGGCGAGGGTAGCCCCGCCGGAAAAAAGAAAAAAAACGGAACAAAAATAGAAAAAGGGAAAAAGACTAAAATGCCCTAGGCTACATTATATTGGGGTAAATGTGTCACAAGTTGCATAGTTTGGGGTTTTTCATGGCACAAAACAAGCTCAGAGTAAATATGTCACAAGTGATAAAGTTTGGGATTTTTTGTGATTTTTTTCTTTTTTTTTTGGTTATGAATTAGAGAGATATAATCCATAATTACAAGTGGCCGCTAAATTAGGCCGACAAGATGAAGAGGCGGGCACAGACTGACTTGTCGCCATTTGCCATGACATCTGCCTTACCAAAACCGGCGCTCCACGGGATCGCCGTTTCTTCCCCACAAGCAATGTAGAAGTCAGACGTGACTTGATGCGGCGGTTGAATTAGGCCCGCCATCCAGGGGATTTCAGTCCAAGAACGTAAAGGAAGAAGGCGGGGAGGCGGCGGCGGAGGAGCACAATGGGGAGGGTGTTTCTAGTTGAACTGGGCGGCAGAGGTTACAGGTGCAGGTTCTGCAACAGCCCTCTTGCTCTTGCTGATGACGTGCTCTCTAAGGTGCGTCATTTCTTGATTCTCTAGTCGAATTGGGTGAAGAAAAGGGGGAGTTTTTGAGGTAGTTTGGTTATGATCTGATTGTTTCCAATCAAGGGTTCGGTGTAAGTTTGCTTTAAAGATGATGGGTACTCGCGATTCTTGGAAGTTCTTGAACTGAATGGACAGGAGGGGTCACTAAAGGGTACCCAAATAGATGGAATTTGGGGGAAATGCCTGATGGGTTCGTCGTGGACTGTTGGTTTCTTTGGGCTGTTGGATTTGTGGGTTGTGCTCCGGATATTCTAATGCATTATGGGAGTGCTAGAGGTAGAGTCATCTTCATTTTATAATTCCAGTTAGTGGTGGGCTGGCAGGTGAAACTGGGGTGCTTTAGGTCCAGGTTCTATGCCAATTGATTCTATTTTAATCGGGAATCTAGTGGCACTGTGTTTAGCTGGCCAATGCTATACTAACATGGCGCGTCGAGAATAAAGATGCTTTGTAATTTTAAATACTATTTATGTTCTTCCTGAGAAATGGGTCCCGATTTATCAGTATTCAACATCTCACTGGAAATGGTATTTGTGTTTGAAACCCCCCCCCAAAAAAAAAAAAAAAAAAAACATTTCGCTTGCAGTGAAGAACCCTTGGTTGAGGATGAAATTAGGATTTGATTTTCCTAGGAAGTTGAAAAAATTGGGTTATATGATCTGGACAATGAAGGATACATTTGAAGATAGAACATAATGATAACAATGCTAAGTGCATGAAATAATCATTCACGCAAAAGATACTCAGACAAGTTTCTCACGTTACTTTTTGGTGAAGGCCTTTAGAGTAAGAACGACGGTAGTAATCTTCGAATTAACATGGGGTTGACCGGAAAATGGCATGGTCATCTGGAGAAATATCTGTTCATATGCTATAGGAGCTTTGTATTTGGTTGATGCAGAAGTTTTAGGGGAAATGCATTTCCTGTATGGGTATTGCTGAATAGAAGGACCTGCCCGCCACAAAATGTTACCCCTCAAGATCCATATTTGTGCATCTAAAACAATACGTTTGCAGAAAGACACTTATGAAAATTAAAATAGCACAACCTGCCTTTACAATTTTGCTTCGGTTCTTACACCCATTCTTGCCATCAGTATAAAGAAGATCCTGCACTGAAAATATGCATGCATGATTCTCTTGAAACCTAACCTTACGTGAGAATTATATCCTTACCATTATCTTTTGATGTTCTTATATTTTTGGCTGTCTTCTAATACAAGCATTAACAGGTGAAGAACAAAGACTAGACCTGAGAGAACTTATTTTGCATTTTCTGTTGTATAATTTAGCTTTGGTGTACCTTATCTGCAAATCTCTTCAATATTCTGTCCCTAACTTTGCTCTTGTGGTATCTATAGTCCTTCAATTGCCGCCAGGGAAGGGCATTCCTTTTCAGCAATGTGTAAGTTCATTGCAATATTCTGCACTGACTTCATTGTGTCCTGTGATTTTGTTACTCCTTCGTCCTTAAGTAGTGTTTTGTGTTCTGATCCTATGACCTCACATACTTCTGTTGGTTTACCAACTAAAAGAAAATAAAGAGTACTATTGAGAATTTGTCATATTTTTCGTTTTTTTATCCTTGCAATGTATGTCATGTTTATGTTGGGAGAGGCTTTGACTTTAGGATAAAGCTAATTTACAGTGATAAGTTTGTAATTGAAAGTTCAAACTCTTAAGTAGATGTAGAGTGCTGATTTAAAGGCACTAAAGTGACCTATAGATTAACAAGAGGCCCCACTTAGAAGAGTCTCTAAGTCCTTAACATCTCTCACGTCTCACCTTGGGGAATTGAAAAACTGTACCTATATTCTTGTGAGGATGGAGAATCTAAAACATGTATCGAGAACATGCAAATAGAGAGACAAACAAAGAAAGTGGAGCCGTTGATTAGACGTTCTTGGACAATGAAGGTTATCTTTTCTCACCGTCTCTTTCTCCAATTAGACTCTTGACTATTGGACAAATTTAAAGTTGTTACTTTCAACTGTTTGGAACCACATTTCATGACAGCTGCTCTTGCCTACAGGAGTGTGGGATTGCATGTCAATATAACTCATGAAATAAAAAGGCTTTCTTTAGAAAGACTTCTGTCCAACCTATGGACAGTGTCAGCGCTCCATGTTCTAGATGAAAAAGAAGAATGCCAAAATTTCAAGGCCCTTTAAAGTTTTTTTTTTTTTTTTTTGGATAACCCAGGGAACCCCCGCACGGCCGACAGCCGGGGAGTAAACCCTGGGGGCGACACGTGCTAGCCACCACACACGTGCCACCGGTTAAGTCACCCTGCGACGCCCGGGATTCGAACACTCGACCTTTTGCGAGAGGAAGAGTGCGCGCTCCAGCAGCGCCACCCAGGCGGGTGGTCAAGGCCCTTTAAAGTTTGTAGGTTGTTTTTATAAAAAAGAAAAAAAAGAGATGATGTATGGAGTTGTGGATTTGTGTTATGTGGGTGTGGCGTGTATGCATGTCTGAATTTTCTGGACAAGATGACTGTGGGCACTCAAGCAGGTAACGTGAATACTTTCAGCTTTATTGGTCAGCAGCTGTAATTACAATGATTACCCAGAATCACATTAATAATAACGCCATGGACAAGATTAACTGCATATATGTGTGCATGCGCGCGCTCGCATCTGTGATGTCTAGAAATATTTCTGATTGAGCACCCCGAGTTTTCTTGAAAATGTTGAACGGAGATTTCTCTTGCTGTTTTGCGAAAATTAGTGTGCCCGGTTGACTTGAGAGCGTATTGCTATCTCTGTTGGGTATAATTATCCATTGGTTCTTTGGCTAGTTTCTGTATGACATCTCAAGTTTACTTCTCCATGTCCCGTGGAAATTCAGGGTGAATATAACAGTTGGAGCTGAAGAGGAAAGATTGATGCTTTCTGGTATGCACACTGTTGAAGATATTTTCTGTTGCTGCTGTGGGCAAATCCTTGGTTGGAAGTATGTAAGTAACGATTTCTTTCTCTTTAATCATCCCATCAGGAGAATCATATCAAGTAAGATGTGTGGATTGATCCCTGTAATATAGCCAATAGCTATCGGATAATCTTATTGCAGGCGCATCTGCGCGTGCACTTGGCATCCTTGCCAATAGGGCATCACATAGAGGAAAAGCTGTGTCTTTGCACTTTTGCCTCCTTCTGCTAGCACAGTGTAATCTGGTTTTTGTCGGTCTTATAGTTGTTCCTTATATTTGTCCATTTGTTGCTCGGAGTTCTTCAGATAGAGCTAAGTGCGAAAGTAGCGATCCGGCAATTGGTCAATAGTCTAAAGGTTGTTTGCTTGTCGTGCTTAATATTCTGAATGAACTGCACCGGCCGACTCGTTATCCTGGGGAAGTATCGGTCCGCCATTTCGCATTGCGCTATCGTCGTTGAAGGGCTTTTTGTGAACTGTTGCAGGTGGCTGCACATGACAAGAACCAAAAATACAAAGAAGGAAAATTCGTTCTCGAGAGGTATCTTCCTGTTTCAGATTTTCGCAAGTTCAAATGATTAACCGTGAAATCGTTATAATTTGCACCCGCTGCGTCTATTTACAGATGGAGGATCATGGAGGAGGTCGTGGACGATTTTAATTTGGAAGCCCGCCCCGGTTCGAGCGACGCAGAGAACGCGTAGCAAGTCGTCGCGTTTTCTCATTCAGTAAGCAGTTGAATGCTGCCCGGAAGATTGTTTGAGAGCGACTGTTGGGTTGGAGACCGAATATTTTCCAAGAATATAGATATATAGTTGACGCAGCGCGAGCGCCTCTCGCGAGTAAATAAGGTTTGCTTATCATGCAGATCGAATTAGGATTGGAGGATTGGACAATATGAAGGTAAAAAACGTGTCTAGGAGATTTCTGAAACAACCTGCATTGTCCAATTGATGTCAATTTACTTTGCGTTCACAAACATAACATTTCCGTACAACTTTAGGGCGCGTGCCGTCCCGTGTATCAGAATATGTGTATGATTTACGTGTATCGACTCTTACATGGACCGTCGGAAGATGCTAAGGAACGGCGAGCTTAGTGGTACGAATTTGGAATTTTTCGAGTGACAAAAATTAACTTAAAAGGTTACCGGTTTGAGATTTTTTTAATATTACTAATTAGGGGTGTGCATAGTCCGAGTGGGACCGGGTGGGTGGTTTCCACCCTAGAACCGGGAACCGCCTGCTTAGGACCAGTTCCAAAAAATTGAAACTAAGAATCACTCGTTAGTTTCATGGATCCACCCGTAAATCGGATCATCGGTCCGGTCTCGTTCCCTGGTGGGTCTATGGAATCGGTTCCACCAAGCTTCACACGTCGGCATTGTAATATGCAGCGAAGAATTACGCAACGGAAAGAAATGATTCTAGAATAATTAAAATTACACATCATCGAATATGTTCATACTATTATGGTTTTTATCGATTTGGGGTGATTGATGCGGTGCGGCATCATTTCTGTGGCATTGAAGCGTATCTACATGTGGCCTTGTTTATGCAGATATTAAAGTGAACAGGAAGATTTGAAAGGCCTATGGGTAGATAAAGTTAAACGAGAAAAGAGAGAGATGGACATCTCCCTTGCCATCCTGTCAAAGCTTTTCTATATGTTATTATCCCACCTTCGCCAATTACCATCAAGAAAGCATGGGCTTTTGCTTACTAGGTCGGGGTGTCGACCGAGAAGAGTGAGAGGATTGAGCGAGTTTCACGTTTAGGGATTTAGGATTTTTCTTTCTTTATTAAATTAAAAATTAAATAAAATATATAATATATAATAGGAAAAAATTACCAAAAATCTCAAACTATGCCACTTGTGACAAATTTATATGAATTTTTTTTTGTAACACGAAAATCTCCAAACTATGCCACTTGTGACACATTTACCCCACAATACTTACAAAATGCCCTCGGGAAAAGTATTATGAGGTAAATGTGTCACAAATTACATAATTTAAGGATTTTTGTGATATTTTCCCTATTGCCAATCCGACTTAAGTGGGTGAGCGGGCTGTTCTACACCTGGAACCAGGAACCGGACCGGTACCTACCGATTCCAACAAATTGGAACCAGGAACCACCTGTTCTGGGCCGGTCCGGCCCGATTCCGGGCGATTCCCGGTTCTTTTGCATACCTCTAATACTAATCCTCGTGTAAGTCGGTCATTTGCGTTGATTTTTTTCTCGTCAAGCTAATTCATGCAACAATATCTTTTTCTAATTTTTTTATTTTTGGGCCAAGTTCGAGGTAATTTTCAGATTTTTCCGGGGGTTTTTAATTACCGCATTGATTTTGCAGGACAAATACGGGGATTTTCCCCCCAAAAAAATAATAAAATGAAAAAATGGAAAAGAAAAAAAAGGGGGGATGGTCAAAGTCAACGCTGGAGCGGCGTGACACCTCTGCGGCCGACAGATTCGCTGGAGGGAGGGGGGAAGGGGGGATCCGGCCCCTGGCCACCGCCACGTGGGCAGTGGTGGGCCCCACCCCGACCGCGAGCCGCGCAGGTCGGGATGACAAAAGCGAAGAAAGCGCGCGAGATGGATAAATTGGATATCGACATCATTAAAAGGAAAGGATAATTAATAAATAATTACAGCAATAATAATAACATTATTGTTATAATTATTTAACGGTGATATTTCAGAGAAAAACATTGCATGATTAGCGGGGACGCAGCAAATCCTAAGCTCCTTTTAATTACAAAAATTAAGCACGCCCGTCGGAATTATTTAGATAATTAAATCGCTTTACGCTTTTGTCGGACAGCTTTTGACTTTTTGGAGCGGCCGACGACAACTGCCCCCGAGATTTTACACGGCGATTGACGGTTCATATATTCGGCCGCATCTTCGCTTTCGAAAAAGCCGTCGACACCGCTATGGATTGGAGCGGATCAAGGTACGGCCACTCCGACACGAGTATCAACAGCATCGTTCGGGGATTTTCCGAGATCGCGAATAGGGCAATGGCAAAGAGGAAACCGTCCTTTTACTTTCGT
This sequence comes from Syzygium malaccense, assembly GCA_031216405.1. Lineage (NCBI taxonomy): Eukaryota > Viridiplantae > Streptophyta > Magnoliopsida > Myrtales > Myrtaceae > Syzygium > Syzygium malaccense. Next base: position 6,854,694 of record CM062256.1, on the reverse strand, counting down.
CGAGTAATTAATCGGGCCCTTGATAACGTAACCTTAACGGGTAGCACGGAACGTGCAAAAAGAGGAATCTATGGCCGGTCTGGTCCGCGGAAAGACGTCTCGAATTTTCCACCTTCGACCGAGATTTTTTCGCGAAATCTAAATTTTCCTTTCCTAAATTTTTCCATTTACAGCCAATGACATTCTAAGTAATCCTTGCTTTTTTTTTTTTTTTGGGTTTATATTTGGGCATTTTGGGCCCGAGAAAAGGGAGGGAAAAAAATAAAAGGAGGAGCCGTGAAGGGGAAAATTTAAAAAAAAGAAAAGAGAAGAGGGGAAGAAAATGATAGGAAATGATAGAAAATGATTGGTTGGCCATGGAGACCAAAGGGGTGGAGGGAAGGGGCTCCTGCTACTTACTGCTACTTTTGGAAGCCGTCGCGTCCTCGTCTTCGTCCATACGTTTGTCCACTTTCAGGGACAAAGCTTTGATCGAGACCCACCACCACCACCGCCACCACCAACCTCTTCCCTTTGTCTTGTCTTTCTTTTGCCTTTCGGCTGTTCCTGTCTCCCTTCCCCCCCCACCTTTGCCTCCCCTCCCCTCCCCCCCACACACGCTCTTCTCGGCAATTTCATTTGCTCAACCAGGCTCATGAATACAGTAAATATTAGATAGGCCGGTCTTGCCGCCGCGGGACGCTCCGTTCAGCGCTCGCCGCGTGTAACTATTGAAAGTGGAAACCCGGAAGCTCGCCCTCTCTCTCTCGCGCTTTTTTCATGTCGTGTGACAAATGGAATCAGAGAGAATGAAAAATGAAAGACGGGCAAGAGCCACCAAAAAAATAATAAAATATGTTCGATGCGACGTGTTTATCCGAAATATTTTATCGTGGCATCAAAAATCTCAAACGTGTACCTGTGTAACACATTTGCCGTCCGTTAAAGTTCTTTCGACGAGAATCATTAAAAGTCTACTTATATGGGCATCGGAAAGCAATTAACGTTGACATGGCGTCCGTGTCGCTTAAGTGAAATAAAAACGCGTTGTTTTGGCTGAAAAATCATTTAACGGAATATTGACGGAGGGTAAATGTGTCGCATAAATACAAGTTTAAGGTTTTTATATCACAACAAAAAAATTTATGGTAAATGGGTAACAATGGGTACAATCTGGGGTTTCTTGTGTCACCAAAAAAAATTCAAGATAAATGTGTCATGGTAGGCATAATTTGGGATTTTTTGTGACTTTTTCTCATGAAAAATTGCTGCATTCATGCTTTTTTTTTTTTTTACATGGAGAGGTGAAAATGAATCAAAATTAGATGGGAGTGGGTTAATAAAAGATTATAGACACAAGTGTGGATGGTTAAAAAAAGGGGTTAATTCCCTAAAAAAAATTCTCGATTTTAGGTTAAATCCCAATTTTGTCCCGAACTTGTTATGTCTAAAAAAAGTCTCAAACTTTCACTCAAGTCTTAAATTTACTCATGCATCAGAAAATTGCTACTACTTTCTTCCAGATTATCAATATCAGGATACTATTGTTATTTCATATGAAGATTAGGGTTTTGATGAAAACGTAAGATATTATGATATAACTCTAATTGGACTTAACGTTTGTAATTTTAAAAAACTAGCGGAGAATTTTGGATGTGTGAGCAGATTTGAGATTAGACTAAAAGTTTTAGATTTTTTTTAAAGAAAAAAGAAAAATGTTTAGAGCAAAATTGAGATTGGACCTAAAATCGAGGTTTTTTTTAGAGAATTGGGCCATTATATAAGTAGGGGTTTGGTAACTTTGTGGTCGAAAAGAAAATTTGATGTGGTTAAGTTGAGTAACCTAATTTGCAGTTATATATAACAATTTGAAACAACAAAATTCAATACCACAAATGGATAATTTTTAAATTAATTCCCTTTTTTATTTCGTATAATATATTTTGAATCCTTTTATTTTATTCCGATTGTCTCGTTTTTAGGTACCAAACAGAGCCGATAGTCCGTTCATTTTGATTCCTTTTGAATTTTGCTTTTTTCCTTGTCTCCATGAATAATGACACAATTTTCGATGAAAACGAATGGGCAGTTTGCAAATAAAATTTTTTTAATTAAAAAAAAGTATGCCAATTTGCTTTATCAATTATCTTGAAGTCATCTTTTGTTGAGAGCCGTGCGGGCTTAATGATCAGGTGAGAAAATATAAGACATTCCTATAAATTAATTGCGTTTTTAGCCCTTTAAAAAATAGGTTATGGTCATTGTTCATCAAGTTTGACCTAATATTCCAAACGATGTCCTTATGGAACTTTCTCATTGCGCGGGTACTATAAACGTTAGTAACCTAGTGTTGGAAAATAAGATAAAACCAATCATGATAGATAAGTTAGCCGCATTATCGACTGTCATGTGTCGGCAATAATAAGTTAAAATCACTCAAGATATACGAGTCATCCCATCACCGCCGTCTGACCATAAAAAAAAATCTCATCACCACCGCTGTCGAGTGAGGTACCGAGCATCTTGAAGGGCGACTAGACAAATAATGTTATGGGTTGATAATGATCTGAAAAGAAAGTACTTTAGCCTCAAAAGAACGCCAATAGTAATTATAAGGGAAAGTTACACAAAACTTCCATGAATTTTGAGGTAATACATGGTTAACCCCGAACTTTCAATTGTGATGCAATACCCCATCGAACTTTCATTTTGTTACAACTAGTAGCCCTTCGTTGTTTTTTCAAGTAGCATATATGCCATGCACGTGACTTTTAAGGTGGAAAAGTGTATTTTATCTCATTTCTTTGTAAAAGAAATCTCTCTTCACCCTTTACTTGTTGTAAAAAGTGAAAAACATAGAAAATGGAAAAATAAATTAAATAAGGTACCAATAATGGGAAAACAATAAAAATTTGTTAAAATTTGATAAATGTAGCCACTTTAATAGAAGTAAATAAGATATTTATGAAAGGGAAAAGCCCTCGATAATAGAAAGGTCAAATGACAAAATCGGTTACTCATTATTGATATTTAAAGGGTTAATTAATGTAAAAGACAATTTAAAAAAATTTATAAAAAATGATATCCTCGACTCATAAAAGAAAATGGTTAGCTGAAGTTAATGTGACTTTTTTTTACCTATTTTTATCGATCAATCTTTTTTGGTTTTGCATTAATTAACCATTTTAAAATGCATAATAAACTTCTGTTATTTAACCTTTTTATTATTAAGGCCTTTGTTTTCCATTTCACATAGTTGGGTTTCTTTTTCTAAAAAGACGTATTAGTCCTATCAACACATCATCAATCTTCAACAATTTTTTTTTCCTTTTAAGACTTTCGATATTTATCTATCCCGATATGGATATTTTAGTTCGTTTATTTTTCACCCTTCTCGTAATCTCTTCATTTCCCAAAGAACCAATGAAAAATAAAAACAGAGAGGCTTCCTTAAAAAAAATGATATAAAAATGTAGATTTGCGTTTTGAAATTAGTGAGCTGAGAATATCCTACCGAGAATTAACGGTCGTAACAAAATAAAAATTCAGGAGGATAATACGTAATTATCCCGGATTAGGAACTTTTAGTATTTTACTCCCACACATGTGACAGACAGGCATCGCAAATTATATTTTATGAACAACAAATATAAATATAAATATGTATTATAAAATATATATTTATATATAATGAGATTGTACTTTATCATTATCCAAGAAGCCCCCGTGTTAATAGAAACTCGCGAAGAAATGCGCAGTCAAAAGAGGAAGCAACGCTGCACCATCTCTCTGAACTCGTATCATGACCGATCCGAACCATTTTCTACAGCGAGTTTTTCTGTAGCGAACTGACGAAGAAGAAGAAGAGGGTGATCGAACGATAGATGGGTCGTTCTGTGGAGGCATCATCGAACAGCAACGATGACAGATAAGGGAAGAAAATCTCAGAGCTTTTTGATGAAGAAAACTGGGAACAAAAATAGATATATTTACACCATTATCTCTTTCTTCTGCTTCTTCATCTTCTTCTTCTTGCTGCTGGGGACTGTTCTTGCTTCTCTCTAGCTCCCTCGGCAGATCCCCAAAAGGAAGGAGGAACTTGAAAGGAAAAGGAAGAGGGCCTAGCTCGACTACATCCAAAATGGCGGCGGTTTGTTCAGATCAATAGGAAGCCCGCGACCCGCCATCCCCAGCAACGCCGCGGTCCCGTTGCCTTCGGCCTCCGGAGCGCCTCCGCGGCCAACCAACGCCGCCGCCGCCGCCGCCGCCGCCGCTTCCTCGCGCGTAGCCAGGCCCTCGCCGCCGTCGGGCTCGAATCTCACGTCCCTGAGGACCCCGGTGTGCAAGAACTCGCCGAGGGCGACCCGGGAGTAGTGCCAGGCGTCGGGAGGGGGAGGAGGAGCGGGGCCGAGGGAGAGGTGGTGGTGGTGAGGAGGAGGAGGAGGAAGGGGGAAGTTGGTCTTGGCCTTGGAGCCGCGGAGGGAGCGGGCGGCGCCGTCGTAGGCGAGGGCGGCCTCCTCGGGGGTGTCGAAGGTGCCGAGCCAGACGCGGGTCTTCTTCCACGGGTCGCGTATCTCCGCCGCGTACCGGCCCCACGGCCTCTTCCTCACTCCCCTGTAGTGGATCTCGCCGCCGCCGCCGCCCGCGGTCGCTGACGACGACGACGACGACGACATTGTCTCGGCGAGCGAGCGTTTCCCGATGAGAGAGAGAGAGTGTTCGTGGGGGGGCACTACACAGCGTTGATGAGTCGCCCCGTAATCGACGGCCGCTCGCCCAACATTTCGCTTTTATACCAACAAAAAACACAAAAGACTTTCCTTTTTTCCTATTTCCTCTCCTTTTTATATTCTATTATCGTCTTTTTTTTTCTTTTGCATAGATAATTTCCTTCCTAGTACCCTGGATATATAGCCCAATTTACTCAGGGAATCAAGTATTTTACCCTTATATCTACTAGAAAGTGAAGTCAAACCTCACACGATCCTTACCATTTCCGTGAGCTTTTCCGGCCGCAACAAGCGGATAATTAAGATCATAGCTATAATAACGGGTATGATGATTGCATTGTCAACTGGGTCAGATGTAATTAAAGCAGGCTCCTCATTCGTTGCACGTAATAGTGAAGGAAATGATGCTTTTTAAACTTCATCGAGTCGAGATCATCTTCACGACGAGAGAATGGCCGTTATTATCATGTAATATCCTTATCTCCCTCATCATGTTTTTCGTTATTGGATTCGTTTCGCGCATCAACATAGCATCCATAAAGAAAAAAAAAAGGATTGCCAAATAAGGGACACGGAATGATGGCAAGACGTATGAAGTAAAAATTGGCAAGTGATTATATTTTGGCGATCAAGTGTAATTTTTACTCATTTAAAAACGAGAACTCTTTTATGTTTTCAAAACTAAAATCGGGAATAATTTTTGTAATTTTATAGTAGGGCAAGAGTAGGGTAGGGATGGGGGGGGGCGTGCTGGACGCGCAGCCTCAGGGGAGAGCCGCCGCCGCCGGAGTTGACGTGGGGGGGAGTGCGGGCGGCGGCGGCGGCGGAGTAGGCTGAGCGGGGGTCGCGCCGTGACTGAAACTCACCCCACGGCGTCGCGCGTCCCCGATGACGCCAGCCCTATCCGCTCTCGTACGGCGCTGTCCGAGCGGCGCCTGCCAAAAATTTCTCCCCCCCCCCCCCACCACCTCGAAACTCCAACACACAAAACAAACAAACAAAAAGAAAGACTGAAAAAAGCGACTGAACTTTTTATTCCGCCGCGGAGGACACGTGTCGGGTCGCGAGTGGGCGGTCGCCGGGGAGAAGCTGCCGCGCGTTACCGGAGGGGAGGAGAGGGAGCCCCGTACCCCAACCCCCCGGTCCTCCCAGGTCCACGTGGAGGGTTCTTGGAGGGCACACGTGGTGTCCGACCTGCGGGAAACAGCTCAAAGCTGGTGGGTTCCCTTTTTTTTGTGTTTTTTTAAATTATCATTATTTTTTTTAAAAAAAAATTTCGAAAGGAATTCTCTGAGCTTCGTGTTGCGATGATATATAATTTTCTCAGGAGTCGGGGGGGGGGGGGGCTGGCGTGGCGTGTTTGACTCGGTTTCCTTTCCATCACAACGGAACGATGAGCTGATGAAAAAAGCTGGTTTTGGAGTTTCTTTTTTCCCTTTCGCAAAAAGCGATTCGAGAGAAGCCGGAAAATATCGGCAATTCAGCTACGGATCGGATTTGAATCGAATGGGGTTGAGCATCGGAGGCGATTTGGGAAAAATCCACAAGGAAAGAAATCGAATCGCGTGGAAATTTGCAAGATCCCGGGAATTTGTCTGCGTCCGTCGTCGTATATAATATGAGCCGAGGTACAAACTTATTTGGAGTTTTTCAGGCGAGCATTCGAGCAAAGCTGAAAACATCAGCGGAACGGTGCGAATCCAATCGTGTTATTCGTCCGGTAGTAATGGCTTTAAGAGGGCAAAACTTCCAAAGTGCCTATATCCGATAACTTTTTGAAGCGACGTATCTTTCGATCCTACACAGCTTTTCAAGAGGAATCTCATGGAAAATACGAAATTTCTCGAGAGCAAGAAAAGCCATGCTGCTAGAGCGCGTCTCCCGTTATTCCCCTGGGAGGTTTCCCGATCTCGACCGATCCCATCGTCCGAAACCTCGCATTATTAGGGACTTTGACTTTTAATTCGCGTGCCGACCCCACGATCTGTTCACAAAGTCTCATATAATGGAGGGTCTATACTGGAGCATAGCGCTCTGTCTGGTCCTACGGCTTTCTGCGACGCTAGAATATCAGAAGGGTTCAATCGAAGGAGGGGAGGCTCCCCAAAAAACTAGGGGATCTAAAGGAGCCGAGGTTTACAAGCAAAGCGAAGCTCTTCCCGAGTCAGTGAAGGTAGGTAAGTCTTTTGGCCCCCCCCCCCCTACTACTGCGTGGTGTGCGTTTATGTCCGATTTCTTTTGGAGTGTCTTGGGAGGAGCAAGGGTGTGAACGTGAGAGGAGGAAAGGCGGTTGGGTCGTACAGGTACAGCTGCGGCTGCTGAACGAGGGTGGGTGGCTGCACCCTGCAGCTACCCGACATCAAGTCTTCACGTGAACGAATATGTGTATATATACATATATATGTATATATAATGTTTTTTTTTTGGCGCTTAGTTCATATTCTGGACACGTGGGATGCTGCTTGGACCATTTGTCTATCCCGTGCCACTTCCCTTCTTCTTTTTCCTGTTTCTCTCTCTCGCGACGATCTTTTGATTTACCCTTTTTCCAACTCGCGTGGAAAAAAAACACCTGATCATGCGTTGATATGGATGGGCCCGAGCGCAAAAGAACCGACCCATAGTAGAGTCAAGTGTAGAGATGGAACCGTCTGTTTGAGATGTGGACATGTATTACTTCAATGCGAAGGAGTGCTATGCTTTCCGTCAAACTTTCAGGGTCATTTGACTGAAAGTGTACCTGTGGAACCTGTAGGAGAAGTGTAGATATCAGTGCACATATGTTGAGCCGAAGTGCCGGAAAAAGAGCCCGAGCCCAAGCCCGATGACTCGAGGGCAGCCGCTGGGGATTTCAGCTTCTGTTGTATGTGAGGTGTTCGTGGTACTTTCGGTGTTCAGCGCTCGAGTAAACAATTTACAGGAAGGATGCAGAGATAATGAACACTATGATCATTCATTTGCTGGTATTTTACGGACAATTGGAATGATTTACAGACACTTTTTTGGTTATAATGTAACCTAGGATGGGTATGAGCGTCTATAACAGATCTCTAGCTTCTTTTCCCTATAATCTAAAGGGGGAAAAAGGGGGTGGAACGAGAATTTCCGAAACATCAGCTCTCTTGCCTGTTACTCGGCTGTAAAATCACTAGTAGGAAAGGCAAATCAACTGACCGGTCACGCTTGGCTCATGTCCCGGGTACTGTGTGTCCAAGCAGTAAGATGGATGACTTCGACTGTACTAGATTCGTGGAACCTGTCATGAGAGCAAGCTAGGCCCGTTCTCGGTAGTGGAACGAGCATGACCGTGGTTATGATGTCTTGCCAGTTGGATGTCGTGCGAAAAATGTGTCCTCGCTTTGGCATAGGGAGCTTCTCTTGCTGCAAAACAAACAAGATTGCAGCAAAGATTACCTAAAGGAAAGAAGAATCTTGGTCCATGCTGACCCAATACGATTGTCAACTCGATTTTACTCTATATCGAGCACAAACTCAAGCAGTTATCGCTTCTGCCCCCTAAGTTTGGCCCTTTCGATTCTGGTCCTACTATCACATAAAAAATCCCTGGAAAAGCATTGTGGCCACATCATTCATTCATACATAGTAGGGTATTCTCTGAATTTTTGTATTCATGTCAGATTCTTCTTCAAACATATAGCCTCACAGATTGGTTCTTCATTCAAGCATTAAGGTTCTAGTACATGACCGAAATTAATTCTATCATTTCACAAGCTTACCAGCGATCTGCTGAGCCCGGAGAATGTTCTGGCGCCTTTTCCACCAGCACACAGAACACATGACAAGGAGTAGCAATGCCACACAGGCACCGAAGGCAATGCCAACCTTTGCACCCGCTGAAAGGTGGGTACCACACGTGGGAAGGCCAGGTATGCCGCAAAGACCAGCATTGTCAGTGAAACTGTAACAATTCGCAGCCAAGGAATTCATTTAGCTGTAAATCAGCAAAGCTCAACCGCATGAAATAAACAGAATAAAGTCGGGCAATTGCTGCTAATAGAGCACCTAAATAAAAAAAAAAAAAAATACTGGAGCATACTTGAAGCTTGCTCCGTGCAGAAGCCTGCCTCCTAGGGCTGTAGGGACTTGCCCTGATAAGAAATTCCCATTGAGATTCCTGCATCATGCCAACGGGGATTAAACTAGAGTCACGTCACATCATGCCGATAATTTTTCTTTCAAACTCAAGCAAAATTTTTTCTTACAGTTTCTTCAAGGATGTTAACTGTCCAAGACTTTCCGGAATCGATCCATTTAAGGAATTGTAGGAGAGGTCCCTGCAATACATCTTTTTAGAGTTAGGATTTACGTCAAAAATATCAAACCAGGGTGCAATCAATTTGAACAAATCCATTAGTCCAAGAAAATTGAAGGACCCATCGAATCTTTAAGCAATTTATACATTTGAGAGCGTCGTTTCATGTAGGAGAGGAAGAGGGAGAGAGAGATCATCAAGAAAGATCCAACAAACATGAACATGTGTATTTGGAGGTGATTATCAATAAAAAGAAAAACCCGTAATGTTTCCTAATCCTTATCCAACATAGTGTCCGCCAATGCTACAAGTCCAAAAACTCAATTTCCTGCCGGATGCTCCTGCTTCTTGAAAGATATCTCTCTGATATCGCCATCATCATGTTGGATATCTGGCTCTCTGTCAACATGTCCAAACAGAATTTGGTATCTGTGTACCATCACTTGTTTTCTCTGTGTCACAAGTGTCATCTTGAAATCTCTCATCTTGAAGGAAATGGTATTAGCGAAAAACCAGAGGGGATTGCCCTTCTCCAACCCTTACTGCTCAACCTAAGAGTGGACCGCTGATGCATTCCACTTATCGGACAGGATTCTATGGTCGGTCTGCGACCCTTGGACGCCAGAAGCATTGTTGGGGTTATCTCGTAGTTCCTACGAGGTGGAGACGATGGGGTTGGTCCATGGATTTTCTTTCCTTTTGCCACATTTCGCTCAAAGTATTGAAGGAAGATAGTGCATCAAGCTGTTCGCAAGGGGCAATTTGATCCTCTTCCCCTAGGGATCCTAGATGAGGGAACCCTAAGAGAGCTGCCGGATCCAACTACCATCCCCTGTGAAAAATAGTAAGACGGTGCCTATGACTCCTATCTACCATTGGAAAACGTAAGTAGCTCAAGATCAAGAACAGTTTAGTCAGAAGCTGAACTGGTTTCAGGTTTACTGCGCACACTGACAATGTTGTCAGAGAGTAAGTGCAGAATGTATACGATAAATAAATAAATAAAAATCAGAGAAGTTAGACAGAACAGCTCAGAAAACTGGCAGGTTGCCTTTGATTTTGCCAATACAAAAGCAATGGAAGGACCAAATTAGTCAGGTAAAGATTTGCCAAAGAGCCTAAATTTGGTCATTGGAGCAGGCACCAGCCAAGAGTTCAAAATGCTTCAGGTGATCAGTGCCAGAAAAGCTCTTTCAAAAGCAAAACACATTAATAACGGAGAACTTTACTTATTATTGTCAATATCAGGACAGCTAAAAACGTAAAAAAAGCTTCAAATTCCATTAGAAATTACTCACAATATCTCCAAGCTAGCTATTGTACCCAAAGAGGACGGAATATGCCCTTGAATGCTGTTTCCACTCAAGTTTCTGCACATGCCAGTTGGAAATAGTTCATGTCAAAAACAATAAAACACGAAGCTATAGAGATGCTTTAGTCTGATGACGTCTGTCTAAATCATGTCTTTTTCGTGTGGAATTATGCGGTAATACCACGGCACATGAAAAACATATGTTCAAACTTCAATATGGGGCCATCTCCTAGGTTTACATTGTTACTATCTCACTAATGAGTCAGTGTTTCACAGTTGATTCCCCCAATAGAACACAGCAGTCTAACAATCCAAAGGAAACTATTTAGCCAAAGCAAAGCATCCCCTTTGTAGATGATACAGAGTGAATATTTTGACATGGGAAGCATCTTTCGACACTTACATGCTCTGTAGATGTTGCAATCCAGATACATTTGGCGACAAGAAACCCCTCAAACCCTGGTTGTCGAGCCCACTGATCAAACACAGGTACAAGTAGAAAGCTGAGTCATTATATAACCTAGCTAAACCTTCCAAAATTTTTATGATGGAATTCATTGTCTAGAACAAGAGAAAGTCCTGTAAATATTTCTTTCAAAGTTAATGTTTCAGCTAAATAAATATCTGGATAAAGAAAACTGTCTCCTGGAAAGTTTAATATAACCGAAACAACAAGAGTAAGGACTAACAAAGTAGAATGAAGCATATTCAGTAACCCCAGCAAGCAATTACCCAGCCAAAGATTGCAACAAAAGACAATCATGTTTTGCATTCTGAATAGCATAATTAAACATTACACCATGCATTTTGAAAATTAGTCACCATCCTAAGAGTAACGTAGTTACTGTCTATTTTAGTTGAATTGTAAAATCGCACTTCTAAAAGTTACAATGCTTTTAAATTTTCATGAATGAATGCATTCCTGACTGAGAGTGAGCAGAGGGAGGAAACAAGTAATAGCTTCTAGTCGACAAAACCTCATTTTGAGGCGACAATTGGTTTGAATGATTGGTTATAACGACAGCCTTGAGACGTGCTCCAATTCACATAGAATATCTATCAATAATTACAATGGTGTCCAAAGCTCCATATTTTGGACGATACAAACTGTCAGTTAAACGCATGACGAGATGCAAAATAACTTCTAATAGCAAACAATGGGAAAGTGTAATTGTGTCCATGCTATATGATGTGGATTTTAACCTTAAGAACTATCTGACATGAATTGTTCCAAGATCCTAGAAAGCATGCCTGCAAATTCATGATTCATCGCTTTGCACATTCTAACTCAGAAGGCTTTAGCTTTACTTCTACAAGACTGGTGCCATTGCGCCAATATTGACAATCTGATGGGATATGCCAAGCCAACAGGTTTCGGAATTATGGTTGCAAATCCCCTCATTCAGACAAGGAAGAACAACGGTTGCATGAAGAGCAACTCGAAAAGTGAACGGTTTGGTGGTGATGAAAATAATAGGAATTGTGGCCTCAAGGCTCAAAGAGGGGGAAAAACCTATGTACCCTGCTCCATAGGCACAAGTTTTGCAACATTTAATAGGAAAGTTCAGAGTCAAACTTCAATACAGCCAGGGATCCAGGTTTTTAGTTTATGACATTTGGTTGGACAATGTGGAAAGAAGCTAGTTGCCAAATAATGGGAAGATTTGGAAATGAAATTGAATAATTGGAGAAAGGGAGTTGAATCATTTTTTGTGCTACCTCGAGCTACCTTGTTAAGGCAGCAATAGTATTCGATTCAGTAATTCATTCTGTTTTCGAAGTCTGACCAAAATAGTGCTTAAATGCTCTCACGAGAGGCATGTTGACTGCCAGACTAAATTTCGATGAGAAAGTTAGCTGAAAAGAGATAAAGGCCTAAGAGACAAGCAGCAAGAGGACACAGTCGAATGGGTCTAGGACAATGAGATGAAAGGCAAGAGTTTAGTAGCACAATGCGTGAATGGAACATATTAATATTATTGATCTTACGAAGCAAGCAGCAAACTGGATGCAGTTGAATGGCTCTAGGCTGCTCAGGTAGAAGCATGACATGAGAAATCAAATGGATAAAATTTGGACTTGTTTATAGTGGAACTAGCTAAAGAAGTGCTTGCACTACACTCTTACGCAGTAATATCATATTTGTCAACAGATGTGAACCAAACAATTGCATCCGAATTATCCTTTTACAGTTCGGTTATCAGCAACAAGCTGGCAAACAAAGTTCTTAGCACAGCATACTAGTTACTTTTGGATCCCTCAAGCACTTCCATTTACCCTTTATTGCAACTCCCCTGAAGCAGTGACATCAAGGCAAAGTCCCAATGGCAACAAAACCAAAAGATAGCAAGTTGATGAAAGATCATGTTAGCATGTCAAATATGAGATAAAGAATACACAGGACAGAAGTAAGATGCATTACAGTCCATCAATGACCCAGTTGTTGTGGGTACTGTTAAATTGACAGTCAATGCCGCTCCATGGATGTTGCTGGGGAACACATGGATCACCATTCCACCCAAATCGAAGAGGAAGCATCAAGCCGTCCTTCAGACTCTGTAGAGCCCTAACTAAAAAATTAGAAGCTAAGAGTTAAAAAAGGCCAAAGAGGAGACAAGCATCCGTCCAACAAAAAAAACGGAGGAGATAAGCAGGGAACACTTCCAAAGGAGTATTACAGGCAAGTTGTTCAAAATTTCTGGTCAGTGGTTTCAGTTTGCAAATTAAATTGCCATTATTCTAGAGGAAAGACAGGGTACATTTACTCCGGTGCGTGTCAGCCAAATGTCAGCCAAATACTTGGATGCCCAAAGTGAGAACAACGGCAGAGGAACAATAAAACAGCATGTTGCAGAATGTATGACAACTATGGTCCATCACTAAACCATATCAGGAACGTCAAAAGTAACACCATTCAGCAATAGCCACTCCACCAAACTTTCATGAAATGATGTTTGTAACACAAGCGTCCTGCTCGTATTCTCAAGCAAAATAGATGCTTCATATGCAGATGTTTGCAACTTTTGATAAGGTGAGACACCCATTCATGTGCACAGCATGTCTGGTTCAAAAGAAAGATTTTAGAAGAAGCGCATCACAGCAAGCACACAAGCATAGTGCATGGTGTAAGGACGCGTTTTCAGCAAAATAAAGCAGCCAATCGCTGACAGAAATTATCTCGTAAAGTCAATAAAGGAATTCGGGGACTCACCAAACTCAATCGTTAAGTCAGTAAAGTATCACTAGAATGCTGAGATAGCCTCATCTTTCATCTCGTCTAATATACATTAAACCAGAAATTAATCAAGCAGGCTGTTACCATGACAAATCAAACACAAAAGCATGCAATAACTAGCGCACATTTACCCTCATATCAATACAGTTGTACTGTTAGGCAATCTCAATGAGCTTATACCATGCCTTCAATCAAAACTCGATGCCATAGCCATGAGGGTCGTACTAGTAGACAATAAGCACACAGGATTACCAGTGCAGTAAAAGCTTGTAGTCATCTTAACAGAGAAAGGTTGTATTGTACCTTCAGCCACTGAAGTTTTTGACTCAGCTATGACGATTTCAAAGACTTCGATGGCATTAATTATCGCAATGTTGCCTCCTTTTGGTAGCAATCTGATTGTCAAAGTCCTCCCACTAACGGCAACAGTAGTATTCAACACTAGAGCAGCATAACGATCCCCACTCCTCTGTATTATGTCTACACCTCGAAAAACAGTATCACCATTGATTAGAACATCAAAAACTCTTTGTCCTGCTCCCGTAACTGAAGCATCTATTTCAGCAAAATGTAACCAGACGGAGTAGTTGCTGTTAGGGTCCACATCCATTGTATATTCTAAATCTGGCAGCAGATCAGTGCCAATAATTGCTGTCTGATAGAGACCTTCAGGATAATAATTTGGAGGAAGTGAAGTCTGCGTAATGCTTTCTTTTGTAGATCTCTCCTGGTCAGAGCCAGAGCGGAATGTTGTAACTGACTCCCAAAACCTGTCCCCACCCCACTGATCCCCACTATAATCTGCATCAAATTTTGGCTTCCCATTGCCACAACTTAGTCTTTTGACTGTTCTAAGAATCGTCCCTCGACCCCAGTTGGGTCCAAAATAATATGCCCTATCATTAACTTGTAGAATTTCAATCGAAACAATTGCAGGATCCCCATGGCCAGTGCTATGGAAGCAAAGAGAAGCAGTGTTATCAGCAAGGAATACACTGGCTTCAGCAAATACTTGGTCATCATGGTCAGTCCAACCGGATGATAGAGAACCAATCTGAGTGCCTTCGACAGAAATGTCAAACAGTGGTTCATTGTCAAAACTAGGCTGTACAACTAATCCAAAGAAGGTCCTCACGGAATAGTGGCCGATCGGAACGCCGTTAATGTTGTAGCAATTTTCAGGTCCATCAGATAAAGGGAAGAAACGGAGCGTTTTAAGCGGAGGAGTTATAAAACTTGGTCTCGTTGCAATAGCCGGTATACCTCCTGTATATCCAAAATCCTTAAACCACAGAGTATTGGTCAGGGGCGTGTGTACATCCTCACGAGCTCCACAGCTGATGCGCATTGCGAGTGGTGCTGCCATACGAGAAACGGGATAGCAATTCATCACAAATCAGAAAATAGGCTAATATCAAAATACACCGCTTCTATCACGGAGGGAATCACAGTCAATTATAAGTTTTTGTGCAGCAATTCTTATTCCAGAGATTAACGAAGTTTGACCTGATGCCCGATACTTCTGTCCGGTTGGCCAAGGAAGTCGTTATTTGCATTCTGTTGTTACTTAGGTACATTTAGCAAAACATCAAAAAGAAAGAGTTAAAAACAGAAAATTCTACGATTCATTAGTCCAAGACCCAAAATTGACTATCGAAAACAAGGAAAGAAAATTGTGAAGGAATAAGAAGAGAAACAGAGAGCTCAACATACGCAACCCCCCCCCCCCCCCAACCCGCGCAGTAAAATTGAAATCAACCAAATGCTTCTACCAAGAAGCTGAGCAAGACAGCAACGGCTTTTCTCTTAAAAAAAAAAAAAACCAGCAACCGCGTGCAAACCCACCCGCGATACCTCCACACATCCGCACTAAGCCGTCAAGACTTGGTATGATCGGTAGTCCTCGCTCATTCAAGTCAACGAACCCCGATGGAATAGCGCACTCGCCACCGTTCATTCAGTTCATGCAAACCGGAGCGAAGCACACAACACTCCACTCCACTCCGATCAACTCAACGCAACTCCAAACGAAAATCAGCTCGAACGAGCCCAAAAAACAACGAGCCAGCAAAGCAAGCACCGCTTTCCCCGCGAGACCCGAGCTCCCGGCCATCGCGGAACCCATCGAAACGGAGCTCAGGAAATCCCTCTCGTCTCCGCCGCAGCCAGCGCGAGAACCGCCAGCCGTCCGGCGGGATCAAACAAGCTCGAAGGTCTCGAGAGAGCTAAAGGAAGAGGGAGGGAGGGAGGGGACTCACCGGGACGAGCGACCGCCGCCGCCGCCGCCGCCGCCGCCGCCGAAGCGGCGGAGGCGAGAGCGAGAAGCCACGGCAGGAGCAGATGGCCGCCGAGCATGGCGGCGTACGGAAGCTCCGGCTTCCCCGAGATCAGGCCTGCGTTCGCGCGGAGTGCTCGGGACGTGAAGGCCACCGAACGGAAGAGGGAGCTGGTTAAGCGACAGTGAGTATTTACATATATATAGTCTCCTCGGGTTTGACTTTTGCGGGGGGAGGGAGAGATGTTAGGGTGCATGTGAGGCCCCACGAATACCCCCGGTGCACCCTCCAGATCTGACGGCGCACCGCCTGCCCTCGTTTAGTAGTAGCAGTAGTCGTTCGATGCTCATCGGGAAATCACGGCGGGATTGGATGGTTTTGTATAGCTCGGTTCGTGACCAGCGCTTGGAGGCGGAATCGGATGGTTATAACTTGAGCATCCCATTTTTACGCTCCTGCCGAGTTTTTTTCCTTTTTTTTTTTTTTATATATTTCCAATTTCCGATGCGATGGATAAGGATTGCGATATAACTCGTTAGAATTGCCCAATTTTACCCATGGAACAAAGCGCGGCGTGATGTAAACATTCGCGTGTTTTTTGGTTTCCATTTTCTGGATTGGCGGGTTTGGAGCGGGGTTGACTTTTGAGGGCTTGACCCTTTTTTGAAGGCCTGAATTGTTGCGCGATCGCCGGAGGAAAAGCCTGGTTTGGTTTCCCATTGACTGCTCTGACCAACCCGGACGAAAAGTTGGGACTTCCCTTGTTGAAGAAGGACGTGCAAGCCAGCAAAAGAAAAGGGAGAGGAAGGAAATCTTTTTAGCTGCACAATTCGGATGAACAATCGAAAGAGGCGGGGTCTCCGCGAGCCCCGCCCTAACCCAACGGCAGGGGCGGCAAAATGGGCCAGCGACTCGTGTTTTAACTCATATTTAATGGACCGGGTAGAAAATGGGTAAGTTGGAGCTTTAATATGAGATTGAAATAGGCTTATTACCATAGAGCTTAATTGGAAAACGGGTTATACATGGGTTTGGGCAAAGCTCAACTTAAACCAACAAGTTAATATAGATTGAAAAAAGAGTTAAGAAAAGAGTGAGAATTTTGCTTTCCACGATGCCCTAGCTACATATCCTACTATTGTTGAGCATGAGCTCGCCCGATCGATACATTATTAGTGAAAAATAATGGAATAAGGTCTAAACTAACATGGGTTTGGTTTAATCCGCGGTCATCTTCGAACGGGCCTCATCCCTTGACTTGGAAGCGATGGAGGCAACTTAAAGTGGTACAAGTGAAGGCTGTGACATTGCGACTTTGGAGGCGGGCAAATCTTGGATTCCATCTTCTACTCAACCTAATCTCTCGAATGGTATAAGAAAATAGTTCGACCTATATGACACATTTTTCAGTCGGGTCGAGAAAGTGCATAAAAGTCGGCCCAGTCAAAACGCGACGCGTGTAATCGGATCATTTGTGGGCCGCTACGAAAGAGTCCAAGTTTCGACCGGACGAATTCGGCCCAGAACTAGGAAGAGTGATTCCTCGTACTTACCGGGTTCGCCTCTATTGGTTTGGTCCACGACCGAACCTGCTGGTTCTCATTTTGTTGCCTGTTGATTTGTTTTTTCCGAATTAATCAAGTTTCGTGCCGCGTGATTTCAAGAAATATTCGAGTCGAATGACGATTTTAGGAGCCAATCTCTGCTGGATTTGCTTCGTTAATCGAGTTTCGGTAGGAAAGGAGGTTGTGGGGACTCGGATTTAAGTGAGTTTTTCTAGGGATTTATCTGAGTTTTGAGTTTTTGCGACTAACTGTCGAAATCTACGAGAGGTACTTATATACATATAAAGAATTTTAATAAATTACAGATTATTAAAATTATCCATGTGCAAGAAACACATACTTGCATATACATCAAGTTTGGGAAGTAGCCGATCAATGAGACAGAGCCACCTTATTTGACATATTATATACCTCTAAATCGAGTGCTCTTTAGTTAGTGTTGACACGGAGCGCAAAATCTAAGCCCAATCATAAAAAAAGCTGATGTCCTAAACCATGCCATAATAATACACTTGACCCGTAAAGCTCACTCAGTAGAATGTCTAGACAAGATTCTCGATCGTGAATGTCGTAAGGATACACATGGTCCACAAAACCCATAGATGAAATGCCTGAAGAGCTTGTCGATCTTGATTTTCCATGGACAGAGCTTAAGTGAGGATCATGGCAAGTGGCGACAATCAATTGACTTGAAACACGAAAGGGAGTTGAGGTCTGAATCAAGAAGAATCTATCGACTAAGTAAAAACTGTAGCTAAAGTATCGGGAGCAGTTACAGGTTATTTCTAAAGTAGCATGTAAGTCGAGAAACATTTAGAGATTTTTGCGATGGAAAATCAGGATATACAACAGAATGGCACATTAAATATTCAAAAGGAATCAAAGTACACGCACACGTCTCTAACACACTTTTAAGACAAAACATACAATGACGTGGGAGATCGCAAAGGGCCCAATAGATTTTGGAGAAGATCATTTGGATTAGATTTTGCTTAAGTTTGAACTTTGAACTTGAAACGGGGTGAGGTTACCTAATTGCAGTACTTGACTTCAATTATAAAAGCTTCCTAGCTATGTCTTGCAATCTTTTTACTTTCTCTTCACACTCCATGAATTTCCATCGAGAAATTTGTTTCCAAATTCACCCACCGAGCAACCCCGGTATCCAAGAACGCAAGGCACATGTCCCGACCCAACAAATGTTCTTTGCAGTTCCCATTTTTCGTTTCCGATTATTCATCCGTTCATCATCTTAGTAATTCGAATTCTGCAAAGTCTTCGAGACGTCAAGGCATTTTGGAACCCATTCGCTTTTAATCCAAATTAAAGCTATATATTTGACCATCGATCATCCTCCATTGGGATGTAATAACCGAAGCGATTGAATTTCCGACTATCACAGCTCGACCAAAAAAAAAAACACAAATGATTCTTCAGATCGAAGCCTGGATCTTTCTAGGAGGTAACGTACCAAACTTAGTCGTGACAAAGACAACCACGTTCGATTCTTTTTTTGTTTTTGATCGGATCCACGACGTTCGAACCACGTTCGATTCGATGAAGAGGAAATAGCACCGAATAAAGTTCCATCATAGGACCAATCGAAATCGCCATCGGACAGGTAGGGCCCCCACGTGTCTCCTTAAATTGGGGAAAAGGAAAGACAGCTAGACACTGTACTACTCTAGTATGATGCTTCATACCACTAGCCAAGACGCAATACAAAATACATGCACATCGAACATTATTGAGTATATGACCAATAAAAAAAAACATTATTGAGTACCTTCGACCCAAAAAAAAATTTTTTTTTAGTGCCCATATGAAATCTAATATAAATAAAGGTTGATAACATTAAAAATCCAAAAATAGTAGCCCATGACGTATTTATCCGAAATTAATGGTCGTCCCATCGATATTCTCAAATTGATGCTCCGCAATCCATTTACCCAAAACTAATTTTCATCTCACAAAAAATCATAAATTTGTGCCTCTACCCAAATCTACCCTCCATAAAAATACAAACGTGTCAACACACGTTAATTTTCGACGTTGGATTTCTTTATACTCCGTGACATATTTGTATTGCATTGTCTGCCGCTTTTAACGGGATATTGGACAGAATGCTAACAGAGAGCATACGTGTCAACACACGTGGACCGGATGAATTCAGCCCAGAACTAGGGAGAGTGATTCCTCGTACTTACCAGGTTCACCTATATAGGTTTGGTCCACGACCGAACTGTTATCATTTTATTGCTTGTTCATTCGTTTTTTTCCTAATTGATCAAGTTTCGTGCCGCGTGATTTCAAGAAATATTCGAATTGAATGACGATTTTAGGAGCCAATCTTTTATGGATGTGCTTCGTTAATCGAGTTTTGGTAGGAAAGGAGGTTGCAGGGACTCGGATTTAAGTGATTTTGGCTTGGAATTTATCTGAGTTTGAGTTTTTGGGACTAACGGTCGAAAATCTATGAGGGGTAGTTAAAAAATATATATGCGCGTGTGTACCCATGCGCAAGAAACACATATTTGCATATACATAAAGTCTGGGAAGTAGCCGATCAATGAGACAAAGCCACCTTATTCGACATATTATATACCTTTAAATCGGACGCTCTAAGTTAGTGTTGACATGCAGCGCAAAATCTAAGCCTAAACATAAAAAAACTAATGGCCCAAAACCGTGTCATAACAATACACTTGACCCATAAAAACTCACTTGATAGAATGTCTAGACAAGCTTCACACGGCCCATGAAATCATAGATGAAATGTCTGAAGAGCTTATCGATCTTGATTTCCCATGGACAGAGCTTAAGTGGAGATCATGGCAAGTGGCGACGATCAATTGACCCGAAACACAAAAGGGAGTTGAGGTCTAAATCAGGAAGGATCTATCGACTAAGCAAAAATTGTAGCTAAAGTATCTGGAGCAGTTACAGGTCATTTCTAAAATAGCGAGTAAGTCGAGAAACATGTAGATATTCTTGCGGAGGAATATCAAGATACACAGCATAACGGCACATTAAAGATGTTAGAAGAATCAAAGCGCACACGCGCACGTATGTCTAACACACTTTTAAGACATAACATGCAATATGAGCAGGAGACAGTGAGAGATCACAGGGAGCCCATCTGATTTTGGAGATGATCATTTGGGTTAGACTTTGCTTGAATTTGAATTTTGACATTGAATTAGATTAGATTTCTTAATTCCAGTACTTGTCTTCGATTATAAAAGCTGTCATTCTAGACGTGTCTTGCAATCCTCTTACTTTCTCTCCACTCTTCATTGATTTCCATTGAGATTTTTGCGTTCCAATTCAGGCAAGGAGCAACCGTGGCATCCAAGAATGTAGCCCATCTGTTCCAATTCAATAAACGTTCTTTGCATTTCCCATCGTTCATTTCCAATTATTTGTTCATGCATTGTCTCGGTAATTCGAACTCTACTAAGTCGTTGAGACTTCAACGCATGTTAGAATCCACTCTCTTTTGATCCGAAATCAAATCGAGTACTTTAATTGACCATTGTTCATCCTCCATTAGCATTTAAATCATCGAGATCATTGTGTTTCTTGCGACAGTAACTTGACAAATAAACCGGTAACAGATACTAACGACTGTACTCGCTAAACCATCTCCTTACAAAACCCGGAATTTTCTCTAATAGAACTAGAGATGATCGCACTCATTCAAGTCAATAATTGACCGAAAAATGTGATTTTACTTTTGGGTGGAAGAAATGAGGACGTATATAATAACTCCGATGGAAAGGTGGTTGTCTGTGTTGTGAGAACTCAAATGATTCTTCAAATTAAAACCTAAGATCTTTCTAGGAGGTAACGTACCAAAACTAAGTCATGACAAAGACAACCACGTTCGATTCGGTGAAAAGCACGTAGCGCCGAATAAGTTCCATCGTCCTCCATCATAGGATCCGTCTAGATCGCCATCAAACCGGCGGGGACCACGTGTTGCCTTCCGATTAGGGAAAGGGAAGAAAACTAGACGCTCGTGTAGTATGATGATTCATATCACTAGCCAATGCAATACGGAAAAATTACCAAAAAAATCTTAAATCTTTTGTAATTGTGCCAATTCAGTCCTAAACCTTTTTTTTGATCAATTTAGTCCCAAACCTTTTGTAATTGTGCTAATTCAGTTCATCCGACCACTTCTGGCCGGTCGGCACTGACATGGTAGCCAGCCGGCTAACATGGCGCCGGCCGGCGTCCACGTGGTAATATTTTAATATTTTTATTATTATTTTCGATTTTTTTTCTTCTCCCCCCTAGCCTGTCTAGCCAAGGGGGAGGCTTGCCGGCGAGGGCCCAGCTCCGGCGAGGCGAGCTGGGCCCTCGCTGCCGCTGGGCGAGGGCGGAGCTCACCCAGCCATGGCGAGCTCCGCCCTTGCCTAGCCATGGCGGGCTCGCCCAGATCTGGCGAGGCGGAGCTCGCCATGGCAGGGCGAGCTCCGCCCTCGCCCAGCGGCGGCGAGGGCCCAGCTCGCCATGGCTGGGCAAGCTCCGCCCCCGCCGCCCCTGGACGAGCATTGCCCAGCTCCGGCGAGGCGGAGCTCGCCATGGCTGGGCGAGCTCCGCCCTCGCCCAGCCATGGCGAGCTCGCCCAGCTCCGGCGAGGGCCAAGCTCTCCTCGCCGGAGCTGGGCCCTCGCCGAGCTCCGGCGAGGGCCAAGCTTGCCTCGCCGGAGCTGGGCCCTCGCCGGCGAGCCTCCCCCCTAGCTGGACAGGCCAGGGGGGAGAAGAAAAAAAAAGAAAAAAAAAATCCGAAAATAATTTTAAAAAAATATTATAATATTGCCCCGTGGACGCCGGCCGGCGCCATGTCAGCCGGCCGGCGGCCACGTCAGCGCCGGCTGACCAAAAGTGGCCAGATGGATTGAATTGGCACAATTGCAAAAGGTTTAGGACTGAATTGGTAAAAAAAAAAAAGGTTTATGACTGAATTGACACAATTGCAAAAGGTTTAGGACTTTTTTGGTAATTTTCCCATGCAATACGGATCAGACATTATCGAGTACCCATGTAAAGGTTTTTTTTTTTTTTTTTTGATAACCCAGGGAACCCCCGCACGGCCGACAGCCGGGGAGTAAACCCTGGGGGCGACACGTGCTAGCCACCACACACGTGCCACCGGTTAAGTCACCCTGCGGCACCCGGAATTCGAACACTCAACCTTTTGCGAGAGGAAGAGTGCGCGCTCCAGCAGCGCCACCCAAGCGGGTGGTATACCCATGTAAAGGTTGATAATATCAAAAATCCAAAAATGATACCCACGACATATTTATTTAAAATTAATTTTCATCCCATTAAAAATCCTAAGTTGGTGTTTCGCGACACATTTATCCCGAACTAGTATCCATCTCACATAAAGTCCTAAATTGTTACCCCTACCCAAATCCATCCTCCATAAAAATGCGGTCAGGCTTCTCTGTTTTCCACGCCATATATGTTTTGCACGAGAGCGGACGTGATCAATACACCTGGATTTTTCACGTTGGATATCTTTATGCTCCGCGTCATATCTGTTCTGCAGTTGTCTTCTACGTGTTTTGAGCTATTCATTTTAACAGAGGATATTAGACAGAATGCTGATAGAGCGGTAGATTTGGGTCGGGGTTTCGATTTGAGTTTTTCTAGCGGGACGAAAAACGTCCCCAGCTAATGTGCAGTGTTTCAAGTAGGGGTGATTGATGTCCGATCCAGTCCGGTTCTAAGGTGGAATCGGGAATCGGACCGAGAGAACCGGTTCCCAATTTTGGGAACTACGAACCGAACCGATTAGTTCTAGGACCGGGAACCGAATTGGACCGACGGTCTAGTTCGATTCTGGTCCGGTCCAATGGAACCGGTCACTTAGAGTTTAGTTTTATTTTTTTTGTTAAACACATAAGGTTTTGTTCACATTTTACTAATTTTTGTCAATGAAGTTCACTTAAGGTTTAATTCATATTTTAATAATTTTTATCAATGAATTTATGATAATGAAGTTCACTTAGAGTTTAGTTCATATATATTAAATAGTCAGTCCGATCCGGTCCGGTTCCCCCTTGGAACCGGGAACCGGACCGCTCGGAAATCGATTTCGCTTTTAGGAACCGAGAACTGGACCAATAGTCTCGAGAACCGGACCAAACCCGTCGATTCGATCCGATCTGATCCAGTCCCGATTTGAGCGGTCCAAGTTGCTCGACCTTAGTTTTAAGTCAATTGTAAGGGACCAGGACAAATAAGAGAAAAAATTAAAAAAAATTAAAAGTCGTCACTAGATTATTTTGCGCAATCTCTCTAGTGATTGTTAGACGCGCACGTAACCGTGTGTATTTAATTACTAAATTCTCTATCAATTCTTCTTTTTCTTTGGTCGAAAACTCTCTATCAATTCAATTAGTAAATTTTCTATCAAGAAATAATAATACTTTGCCAATACTCATAATTGGCCCATGGGAATAGGACAAAATGGCCACAATGAATCCAACACTTGTCGCCCGAACCTACTCTCTTTCGGTACGATATTATTTTGCGCGCCCCGCGTTTTGCTGAGTGCTCATCCTTATCCATGGTCGCCCTCTACCTCCACTCCCCCCATCTTGCTATTTCCACCACTCACCCATATGTCCACTCGAATATCGATAGGATGATATCACAAATAATTTTATTCAATGCGATTTTTAAAATTTAATTTAATATATAATATTATTTATAAATTTTTAATTTATTTAGTGTAATATAGATTATTAGTATATATTCAATTTAGTCTATGAACTGAATGAAAATATTGAGCTAAAATTTAAAAATTATATTGAATAAATTTAAAATTTCGAGATTACATTATGTTTTGAGCCAAGATTAAATAAGTATTTGTGCCATTATCCTAATATTGATAATATAAGGAGCTAAAAATGTTCAGGTGATTTTGCTACTTGCAGAACGACTTTTTACTACGTGCAGTGGTATGAGACGCGTCCCTTGATCCTGTCTCCTAGGCGAGATTTATAAGCTCCTTCCCACTATAAAGTGAGCCGCTGATGAAGCCACCTTAGAGTTACGCAGTTCGAGATCGAGGGAGAGCGATAGAGAGATATGGTTCTTCTGGAGAAGCTATGGGACGATGTGGTGGCCGGGCCACAGCCCGACCGCGGCCTGGGCCGGCTGCGCAAGCTCGCCACCAGCAAGCCTCTCGTCGTCGCAGGTTCGATCGATCCCTCTTTTGGCTATCTTCTTAACGATTCATCGGCATGATGAGCATGAAACAAGGGTCCATCGCAGTGCTCCTGGGTCGCGTGCTGATGTCGGGAAGTTTACCGTTACGTGGTCAGCGCCAGTGTAGCGATGTCTTTGTGATGACGTTCGTTCGTGTGTGTGTGTGGGTGTGTGTGGGTGTGCAGATGTTGGGGAAGGTGGCGAGAGCAGCGCCGGAGGGAAGTACCAGAGGTCGGTGTCGATGCCGACGACGCCGGCGACGCCCAAGACGCCGACGACCCCGGTGTCGGCCCGCAGGGAGAACGTGTGGAGGAGCGTGTTCCACCCGGGGAGCAACCTGGCCACCAAGAAGATCGGCGGCGAGTACTTCGACAAGCCCCAGCCGAACTCCCCCACCGTCTACGACTGGTAAGATCAAGCGTACTCGTAAAGCTTTGGCTAGATGATCCAAGCTTTTTCGATCACCCGTCTCCGTTAATCCATCGAATTCTTGCGTAAAGCGACCCCCTTTTTCCGGTACTATGATGCAATCGCAGGCTATACAGTGGTGAGACTAGGAGCCAGCATCGCTGAGGCGAGGGAGCGGTGGAGATCGGTCCCGAGGCCAGGCGGACCGGCCATGTGCATATGCGGTGCCCCCCTAATTTGCTCTGTTTTCGGCATAGCCTAAAAGCTTGGCTGCTAGTATTGTGTGTCTTGATGAGCGAGAGAGACTGAGAAGAGTGCTAAGGCTGGTGTTGCAGTGAAGGGTATGGCAGGCTTGTGAGAAGTAATAAAGCATTGTGATGACTATTATGGTATTGAATATATGAGTAGCAGTAAGAACATGAAAGAGCTATCTGAAACTGTCATGAGATGTCTCTGTTTGTGGCCTCGGGGCCTCGGTTTGCGCGGCGGAAATAGAACTCTACTTTTGATATCGGAGACGAGGATGTTTGATTTTCATTACGTTCGACCGGGGGAGATTAAGCTAATCCCCAGCTTTCGTCCTGGCGGGGACGGCCGAGCTTTCGCTGAGCCTCTTCATAACGGAAAAATTCGATTGCCCAAAATCGAATGAGATAGAGAGATTGATTGCAAAATTCAAACTTTGTAGAATAAAAATCACGCATGCTAAAACTAAAGAGTATGGTTGGGGCAATTGGGACGAGCACAAATTTCATGAGAATTGCCCCACTTCTAGTGTCCGATATAAGTTTGTGGGGATTGGATCATAATTATACTAGAAATTTGAAGTTTCAAGCCCCGAGTCGGACGAGTATGGTGCGCGTGAATCGACTAGAAAAGGCCGGTAACGTTGTAAAAAACCAGCTCGATGGAACGTACTTCTCTACTTCTTTTCGTTTTCACCTAGGCAACCGAGAAATTCGAGACTCCCGAACGCTCGACAACTTCATATTGAGTACGGCCGACCCTCACTCCGGACGCAGATGGCGTTGGTATCGCGATGCGCAAGTGTGTTGATTCGATTCGATCCAAGCTGTCGGTTTCGGCCCTCGGCTCCATTTGCCGGAAAGAGCAAGCGGAACGAACGAGAGGGCCTTACACGGGAGAGTTAGGCCCAAATCCCGAACCAGCGGGCCCATCCAAATCTTGGGCTTTGACGGCCCACTTCACTTTGAGCTTGACGCATTGGGAACCCACTATCTCCCCCAAAGCTACGGTAATTACAATCTCAGCCTAATGAATAGTTTTCATCCACGCCCTCCATCGCCCGCCCGCCCGCTGCCGG
This sequence comes from Syzygium malaccense, assembly GCA_031216405.1. Lineage (NCBI taxonomy): Eukaryota > Viridiplantae > Streptophyta > Magnoliopsida > Myrtales > Myrtaceae > Syzygium > Syzygium malaccense. The sequence continues at coordinate 6,828,363 of CM062256.1, read as the reverse complement.
GGAAAGAACCTTGCAGCACGGCTCACCGGCACCGCCTACCGAGGTGGCTCGCCTTGATGTCACTTGATGACCGCCGACATAGTCGAAGGTGGCCAAAGAGGCTACGCCCTGACCACAGACCGAACCTAAAGCGGATGTTGTCCAGGTCAACTTAAGATTATACCATGATTAATCAAAGTGGATTAGCGCAAATTCTGGAGATGGTTACGGTCAATTCCTGAGATGTATCTTTCAGGGAAATTCTACAACAGATTTTGTTGTGCACGTCACGCAACAATTGAAGGCGATAGAAGAAAGGAACAACAATTGGTGGTAGGAAGTGGAATAATGATTTTATGCTTGGCTGTTTATGGATAGGTAAGAGCCTTCCGAAATTGGTCGTGGAAAGGGACACTAGACATTATTTACTGAATCAACGAAGGGAAATTGACACTGGTGATCCCTGAAATTTGGTCCAATGTACACTTCATCCCTAGATTTTCAATTTGTTCAATGTGGCCTCTAAATCATTAGTAAATGTTCAATCTAGTCCTTAGACTATATGCAAATGTTCAGTGCCGTCCCTCCGTTAATTCAAGTTAACTGATTCCGCTAATATGACTTAAAATCCATTAATTTTGAATGGTGTGCAATAAAAAAAAAGTTACACATGAATTATCCAAATAATATCTTCATCTCAAAACAATATATTATAATCCACGCCACCATATAATGATGGACATGTTAACACCCTTTTTTCCTTTTCTAAATTGGATAAATAAAAAAAGTGGACATGTTGACTTGTCATTTTTAAAAATCTAACTCAACTTATAATAAGCCACGTCATGAAATAATGTCTGATTTTTCATTTGAGCCAATGGAAAGATTACATTGAATAATAGTTCAAATATCACATTGAACAAATTAAAAGTTTAGAGATGATATTGCATATTAGACTAAAATTGAGAGATTATTTGTGTCTTTCTCTAGTTACTGAACTCATATCATCTATGCTAGAATTTGTGGTAAATCAAAGAGATTTTAAATGATTTGTCAATTAAATTGACCATTTTTATCCTTTATTAAAACAATATTTTATCAAGCTAGAGATGATGAAATTAGCGAAAAACATCCACTTGAAATTCCTACGTTTTGCTTTTATGTACATTTCTTTTTAAATAAGATTCAAGGTTTATCTATTAAAAACTAATCGCTCTTCACCAATATATGTATGTTTGTGAAAAAGAAGTCGATTCCAAACTTACCAAAGCATCAAATCTAGGTTAACATGCATGCCCAACCATCTTGATTGCAAGTTTTTCACAAAATTCGCCAAATTTGTTCATATAAGGGGTGTAAATATTATTCAACATCTCTCGACAACGGGTTTTATATACTCTTTATATTCACGTGGTTTCGCTTTACCTATTAATTCAAGTTTTAGGTTGGAATTTCTAATACGGTATCAAAGTCAATGCTATCCCCTCTGCGTATGCGCATCCATCCCCCATCAGTCAAATTCCACGCGCCGCTCCTAATCGGATTGCACATAAGATAGGGTGTTAAAATATTACCCGACATCGCTTGACAACGGGCCTTACATGCCCTTTATGGTCATGCAGTCTTTCTGCACCAATTAACTGAAGTTTCCGAGTTGAAATTTCTAACACGTGGGGACGTGTGTGAAAGGTGTAAACGGGATGCTACGAAAACTTTCGACAATAAAGGCCGATTAGTTTAGCTGTCCTTTTCTAATACATTATACTGATATATGTACTTCATTTGCTGCTGTTCACATTCCTTTTCTTGACTTAAGGGCTCCTAAGCCTTTGCCTGCATGGCATCGGTCCTCTCCTAATCAAAGCATACTTTACATATTATAATTGCGTCAACCGAACCATATTCCTTCAGCTTTATTCCACTGATTTTGCCCCTGACACGGCTAGGAAAATCAAAGCCGACATTACCGTATTCATTAATGCATTAAAGCATAGATTTTTTTATTGCCGACGCGCTTTGAAAAGTTTGAGGATACTCGGAAAAAAGAAAATCTTAAACACGCAACGATCGCACGCAATTCAAATAGTCTATCGTAAACCAAACTTCACGCGCATGATGTGTGTCGAATCAATCAAAATTCCGAAATTTATTCACACGGTTGGACTCCTCTTTAATGACCGAAGAATTCCCTTTCCAATAGGTTGATCTCAGATCTGCGAAATGTCTCATTAATCTTATAGATCGGGGAACCAGGGGGGAGCCAGAACCCGATTTTCGCGGCTGCGAACCCGACAGGGACACCGTGATAATAAAGCTGTCGTCATAGGGCTGTATTGTATTGGAAGGCTTACCAAAATCAATTTCGTTTTGGGGGGAAGAAGAACCAAGAAGAGAGACGACAAAGTCGTCCAAGGTGGGAATTGTTGTAGCAGTTGATAGTGCGTGGCCGTGTAATAATGACACCGACGTGGGTGTGTGTTGACGCCTTCCTCTTCAAATATTATTCTCCTCCTACGTACGCAAAGATAAGGGCACGAATTGTGAAGAAGATCGAATGAATGATAACGACCAAGGCAAGTATGCGTGAGGTGTCCCTCTCCTTTTTGCTTGTAGTTGTGTGTTCATGTCGTCAAACCCGTCCCTCTCACGCAAACCCTAAGATAAGATAAGGGAGGAAAATGAGTAGAGAGCTTGAATTGAATTTTTATATTTTCATGGCAATGATCAAGACTAACATGAAGAGGACAACATTTCAAGCTTCTTCTTCTAGATCACATGGCGATGGGATTCATAATTATGTTCTAGGGTTTTGTGTGATCGAGACTTGTGTTAGGATTAGGCGTACAAACACAACGAAATAGAGAGTAAATGAGAAAAAAAGAAATCGAGACACGAGGCTTATATAGGTTCATTTTTAAATTAGGGTTACATCTAATAGAGAATTCTACAATAATTAGTACCTCTCACCTCTCTAATTATAACTCTCAATTACAGGAAAAAGAGATTATATATAAGTGGGCTTCTCATGCCTTCCTATCAATGGAAAGTATGAATTACACCCCAACAACTTGATCATGTACAGTGATAGAGCTAGGGCATTTTCTTCGTGAGGGATTCGGAGTGCGACGTAACATAGGAGTTCGCAGTCGAGTTGGATTGAGCTTGACCAACTCGTTGCTCAAAAGCTACTCGACGCCAAAATTGAAGATAGACTCAATTCTCAACTCAAATTCGATTGAGCTGGAGCTCGTACTAGAGCTTAACCTAGTACAATCTCTTATGTGTTGAAGCTCGAGCTCAAACACTGCGTAGTTACTAAAGAGCAAACCTCAATGTAATATTCAACCTCGAGGTCTAGCTAGAATAAAGTGCGAGAAAACTGAATAGACGGTAATATCGTACTTGTCTTTGTTCGAGACAAAACATATAGTCTCGATTCAATATTCTCGATGAGGCTTGCAAGTTGCTCGACTGAAGCAGAAGGAATCCTCGACCTAAACCTGATTTGATACTTGAACTATTTGACCTCGACTTGATTACTTAACTATGCCAAATGAACTACTCCAATTAGCTTTAGGCTTCTTGTGACTCGAGCCTGGTTTGGTATTACCAAATTCAAGCTCAACTCATCTTGATACCAATACCACCCAAACTCGACAGTCGTTGGGCTCATATAAGAGCTCGAGAGTACCCCAAATCACCGGTGGAAAAAATGGCAAAGCTTATCACCAAGCAACCATCTATACAATTTATGATAAAACGACAAATTTTCGAGTTTAAGGGGTTGCTGAATAGACACGGCTAGAATGATTTAGAAGGAGGAAACCAAGTCATATTTCAACGGCACGATCCGTACTCGTTCCAACTCTCTCAAACTCATCGATTGCCTTACCTTTTTTTACCTCAAATTACAAGAATGTCATTGTGTAGAGAGTGCGAAACACCTTTCCGATACAAGAATAGTAAAAAGTGCTGCCCACAGCTAGAAAAAAAAAAAAGATTTCTCTCTTGAATGTGTGTAGTAGTGTTTTGGCTTATAGTACGAAGGGATAATAACGCAAATAAACCACCCGCCTGGATGGCGCTGCTGGAGCGCGCACTCTTCCTCTCGCAAAAGGTTGAGTGTTCGAATCCCGGGCGCCGCAGGGTGACTTAACCGGTGGCACGTGTGTGGTGGCTAGCACGTGTCGCCCTCAGGGTTTACTCCCCGGCTGTCGGCCGTGCGGGGTTCCCTGGGTTATCAAAAAAAAAAAAAAAAGATAATAACGCAAATAATTCTTGGACTTTACTTATATATGTATTGTGGTCCATAAACTTTTAAATTGTTTAAAGTGATTTGTGAACTTTGACCTAATGTGTAATACGATTCATAAATCTTTAATTTATTCAACGTCATTCCTGGACTTTTGATACATATCAAATTTAATTCTGGACCATACGAAGATCACATGAAAATGTTCAATGTTATTTTTTTATTAATTAAAGTTTAGGAAAAATATTAAATATTTTCATATATTTCATGGACTAAATTGAATATGTATTTAAAATTTAGTGATCATATTAAATAAATTAAAATTTTATAAATTATATATTTATCTAAAATTTAATGATTATTTGCGTCTTTTTCTCTTGTACTAATCATGTCCCGTAAGGATTGAACTGATTGATGAGGCACGTGGGAGTGGGAAGGTGGAGTGTGGGGAGGTTATGCGGACAGATGCAAAATCATGCAAACCACATTCCAAATCATGATGCAAAAGAAACCCCATTTTGACAGTGCCAATTCACATCATCACATGATGGCTCTCTTCTTGCAAACGAGGAGTGAAGAAACAGTCATTCAAGACAGTGACATGGCATGCCCATGATGTCCTTCTGCAATGATCAAATTAGTAGCAAAAGGGGCCAATCACAGATCCAATTTGGTCACTGGGAAATTCAACTGCTTGACCGAATGATGGCCATTGATGAGTCCAACACACAGCCCCATGGACAAACAGGATTGATTGATTGATTGATAGGGAGAGGGGAGGGGGCCTCCCCACTAAGTTTCCTCCTCAAAAGGAGAGCTGGAGGGGGTGCCCCACTTTCACCGCCATGCGGTACTAAAGCTAGACAATGGATTGTTCCAACACTTTGTCAAGGAGAGAAAAAGCCTTTAAGATAGCCAGATGCAAAGATTGAAAGGAATATGATAGAGAAAAATAAGTTTTCTTTCTTCCTATATAAGATTATTCGAAGGACAAGGAAAGTGTTGGAAGACGAGGAGGCTCCCCAATTGGCGGAACCGAATGATTGTTTTTTGGACAATATGGAAAGAGTCCATTTGCTAATGTTGCGACTTAGTAAACTGTTGTTGAGGTGCTTTCTTGTCCCTATATTTCACTATGCATGACTAGAGCATGTCTTTGATTTTCAACATATTGGACATCTCGGAGACGGATAGAGGGGTAGGAATTTATCGAATGAACTGCACTCTTTCGTACGCGTAAGAGCCCGTTGATTAGAAGGGGCTAGGGAAAGCTTGATTCCAATTGTATTTCTTAAAAGGATTTAATCATTTACCTCTCAACAAAGGGTTTGGGGAAGAATGTGCATTCTCATGATTTGTATCCGAGGGCCAATTAAAGTTAATTGAGGAGAAAAAGGAAAAAAAGCTAGTTTTGGTTTTGAGTATGGTAATTCTCTCTAAGTGAAGATAAATTATCTTATTGTATCAAAACGTGTTAAATTAACCTAATCATCTATATGAAAAGATCATAAAATTATGTTTTGGCTGATTGCTGGAAAGTAAATTTTAACTGCTTACATTTTCATTCAAAATTTCTTCATATCCTCTATCTTGAGCCATTATGGATTTTTAAAAGTAGAAGAAATTGTTGCACCGCGATAACGATTAGATATTTGTTTGTATCAAGGCAACAATGCCATAGCTAGCCTACCATTGAAAAAGGGAGGGGTTTCACTTGGGCTAACGGAATCATTTAAATTCCACTTGGTCCACAAGGTGTTATTAAGTAATCCAACGAGAAAAGTTTGTAATCTTCAGTACATTGTTTTTCTTGTGTTATATTTGCTCAATACTTTGAAAATAAAAACATCACCTGTTAAGTATTCTTAGTAAATATTTCAAAAGATACTCATTAACAAAATCCATGTTCCTAATTAGAAACGAATTATAAGTTGTTTGCTTATAGCTCGCATTTTTTTTCAACAAGTGGACTGTAGAAGTAAGAAAAGGACTACAATATCTCATGTTGGACTGAGCAATTAAAATGAAGATAGAGATGTGAAATTGTTTAAAACACTATTGAAATTAGGGGCGAGCATCGAGTCCAATTCAACTTTGGAATGGGACAAAATTGACCTAACTTGCGATTCCAAGGCCGACATCGTCAGATCTACCTGGGAACCGGTTCAACTCGACTAATTTGGTCCCTAGTTCAAAGACTGGAATTGTTGGTTCTATCTAGGAACTGATTCAACCAATCCGACTTTAGGGTGGAACCGATTTTGAACCCTCTTTTGAAAAACCAATGTTGTTGCACCCTTTGAGAATTGAACCATGACCTTCAAGATGAATAAACAACAACATAATCACTTGCCAACATATGTTTTTATACTGAAATGGTGCAACTGTTATGAACCGGCTGTTTCGAAATCAATCGATTCGGTTTTTGGTTCCAATCTTTAGGAATTGGGGGTCAAAGGGTCGGTTTTCGGTACTGACCTAAAATCGGAAATCAACCCACCCTAAAGACAATAGCCCCTAATTAAAATAACGCGTATAGTGCGACCGAGCAAGGGAAATACAGCGATTCATCTGACAAAAGCGAATCCTACTTTGATTGTTAATTTGAGCCATCCTCAAAGGTGGTCTGGTTTCCAAAGAAACTAATAACTAACCCTAACTTTGGCACAGATAGAATGGTGATGTAATAATCTCTTCTAAAAAAAAGATTATTCTATACTGGCGTGATGTCCGGATGTATAAACTAAAGTGGTTTAGTGGGTATCTCGAGACTTTTAATTAAGATGGGCTAATCATATTAATTTATGGGAGATTAGACAAAGATCTCAATGTGGCAGATCAAAGATATGCTTTTAATTACTTGGAAATCACAGCAACAAACAACAACCCACTCCATTCATTCCATTTATATATAAATATTTATATTTCTTCAACCAATGAGATCATTTCATGCAATATTCCTTTGAGTCCCTCCACAAAGGAGCCAAAGCTTTTCTAAAGAAAAGAAGTATGGGGAAGTGAGCCTCGTGTGTTTTGTTTTTTGGTGTGCAGAACTTTAAATGTTTTCAATCTCTATATTTTATTATGTTAGTAACATATATATATATATATATATATATTTGGTTTTTATGCATATATATATATATTTGGTTTTTATGCATTTCTTATATGAATTTTGTTTTGCATCTTAATGTATACCTTTACTATCTCATTTGCAATGAACTCTCGATGATTACATTAAGTATTAAACTCATAGTTACATATGTATTCTCTTTGGTGTTGAGCATATTCAAATTGGTTGAGCAAATTATACTTCAATCTATTACTTTGCCCAAATATTGCATACAATAAGAATTGATAGTATAAATTTTATCATGAGTATGGAAATCTAAGTCGCGAATTCTTTTTTTATTTTGTCCTTTCATTTTGGGCCTATTCAAATTGTTGAATAAGCTTTTATAATAATTCACGTTTCACATAATAATGCGAGAATACTAGGAATGTATCTAGTTCCTAATTTGTTCAACAAGCGAAAAAAAAATGTGTTGCAATTTGATACCAACTTTGTCACACCCCAAAGTCATATCCAAAATTTAGGGAATGATTGACCATCCTTTATTAAATGAAGGACGAAGCCTCCAACCAAAGTAGACCATTTTAGACTATATGTAGCTTAACAAAAATTTTCATTGAATGAATATTGTACCAAAATCTATTGTATCGTGAATTTTCAAAACTAGAAATTTATAAATCCCCAATTAATAAATTTTGTTCAAACAAAAGTAAAGTCCCATCTCATCACCCTAAATCGCTCTCCACATGCAACTTTCCTTGTGCTCATAAACTAAAATGGTAATTAAAAGAGGGCGAGCAAAATCAAGGCTCAATAAGTGACGACCACCACTTCTATGGGATCAAGCAATGAACAATGCGGCTTTAGAACGAATGTGTATTCACACTTATCAAGACAATAACATTCATCATTTTTCCCAAGTAGCAAGCATAATGTGTATATCCTCATAAGCAACAAATCTTAATTATGCACCACATCATAATCATACAATATTAGCCGGCATATATATCAAACTCAACCACTGATGTCACGAAAAACCCTACAATCACGCTTCACTATGTGATAAGGTCCGAAATATATCGGCTATAAACAAGTTTCAAAAATCACACCGGCTATGGTCCAGCCTCCAAAATCACGTCGGCCATGAGAAGCTCCTAAAGAGAACCGGTCCTCGTACATATTTATCCCTTTCCCATGCCTAAACACTTAGAAACTCTACATCCAGATCCTAGCTCAGCCTTTGCCACCACAATGCTTGCCACTCCCCCTACCGACCCCACCACCTCGATGCAAAAGACTAGGATTTGTGGGTAATCGAGATTAGGGTTTGTAAGAGATTTGGAGCATTCCAGTGTTTAAAGAAGGCAATTAGGCCTTGAATTCCTCCCAAAGTTGCACATTTATATATTGAAACAGAAAAAAGTTGAAAATGATAACATTATAATAGTATAAAATGGTTTCTGGTGCTTCCTGACATTGATTCTTCGTATTCCATCCTAGCAGAAAAAGAAAAACAGCAGTGGAGCAGAACAGAAGACTTTGGAAAAAAGAAATAAAAAGACCTTTCAACTTGACTGAGAAAAAGCAAGTGAGATAAGCACATCGAAACAGATGAACAGGTCAAAATGGGTTTTAAGGATTTTTGGAATCGTCAGTTTCACATGCAAAAAAGCGGATTTGTCCATCCTCTTTTCTCTGTTCGTGTCCATCATCTCCTTTTACAACTTTTTACAAAGATATATCAGCAGTCGCCTCCACTAACCACGCACAGAAAGATCTTCATTCTTGACCCATTTTTGTTCCTTTCTCCAAGTTCCTGGTGAGTTCTTACACTAATGGATGATGCTCAACTGAGAACAATCAAAACAGACTCAAATTCTGCTGCGAAAATTCAAAAAACCAAGCCATAAATATCCAAAGAACAAATTCTCTCCATAGTCGCTTAAATCATATTCCTCCCCAGCTTAATTACATGAATCCATATACCAATGCCATAAAAACGAAAACCCTCCAAGACCATAATAATATTTCATAAAATTCCTCATTTGTATCCCACAAAACTAAACCCAGCACCACCAGTGTATTGTATGGGAAAAATTTGACAAAGAATCTTATAACCTAAAAAGTCGTCGTCGTCGTCGTCGTCAAGAAGCTAATTCCAAACTTTCGATATTGAACCACAGAAACATCTGATCATATGAAGTAAGAGCTCATGGCGGAGGGCCAAATCCTGGAAGATGGGGCAATTGATGATGATCAGATGGGTGGTTAACATTCAGGCCATTTCTATTACTCTCGCCACCGCCATGACCACTAATACCAGCACTTGTGCTTCCACTCCACAAGTTACCATGGTGATGATGTACATGGGAAACACTAGGGCTATTATTATTACTGTTACTACTACTGGTATTAGCATTACTGCTCATGCCGAAGCCGTGACTCCAATCACTCTGAAGAAACTGTGCTTGCTGCTGAATCTGCTGGTGGTGAGAGCTGCTTAAGGAAGCCAAACCTCCAAACCCTTGAAAAAAGCCCATATTGTTGTTGTTATTGCTTGTTGTAGCACCCCCGATGTTGAAGGGCTGGTTCTGGTTGATGGACTGAACAGCAGCCAAAGAGGACAAGAACCCACCTCCCGCATAGAACGAGTAACCCAGATGCCCCTCCCCACCCGCCGCGGCTGGTGGCGGAGCCAGGTTCCCTGCGGCAACGTCCCTGAGGCTTTGAGGCAGGACCTGCAGGGATGAGTGTGGGGTGAGGCTGTCGCCGGACGAGGCGGAGCCGGAGGCGGAGGAGGAGGAGGAGGCCTTGGAGCGCTTGGCCTTCCGGCAGCCGCCGCCGACGGGGACGTTCCTGAGGGTTCCGCCGTGGGTCCAGTAGCGTCGGCAGGTCTTGCAGAAGTAGCGGGGCTGGGAGAGACTGTAGTTGTTGTAGTAGCAGAACTTGGTGTTCATGGAGTCACAGCGAGGGCACTTCTGGGGCTGGTGGTGTGGCGGCGGCTGTTGCTGGCCGTCCGATTGGGCCGGCCTCGACGTCGGCCTCCGGTCCGGCGGCGGTTGCTTGCTCTCTTGCTCCATGCGTTTCCCGTGATCGTCTCTCTCTCTGTCTCTCTTCGATTCTTGTTCAGAGTTGGGCTATGGGGTTCTCGTTTTATAGCTGAAGATGAAGATGAAGATCAACGTGTCAGCTGATGAAGAATTTCGTGCGAAATGTCTTGTTTTTCTTCCTTAAACTTCTTGAGAGAATCTGGGCAATTCAATACACAGAATCACACAAGCAACAGTTCCAGATCACTCCCATCAAAACCATACCCCGTGAATCTCCAAAATCTGATCTCTCAATTAAGAAGAGAGAGTTGTCCAAAATAAAAATAAAAAATTAAGAAGAGAGAGAGAGAGTCACCTGGCTTTCAGCGAGAAGGTGTCTGACGTGGCCAAAGAAGAACAGCGAGATTTGTGTCTTGAAAAGCTGTGAGTCGCGAGTGAATGAAAGAGTGAAGAGCCCTCTCTCTCTCTCTCTGTATAAGCTACAAAATAAGGAAACCCTAAACACCTGAGCAAAGCTAAAGACTGAGTCAAGAACAAGACACCGCCTCAAAGACGCGAAAAAGAAAGAATCCAAACAAAAATTCACCCGCTATCTCAAGGCAAAGAGGGAGGGAGAGAGAGAGAGAGAAGAAGAAGAAGAAGGAGGAGGAGGAGGAGGAGGAAGAAAGAAAGACAAGAGGAGATGGTGTTGATTAGTTTGTGACGAGGTATGTGTTGCAGGCGATGTGCATAGAGGATATGGACCAGGTTAAGGTGTACGGACTGAGAAATCTCGGCGGATGAGAGGGGCGGAGACCAAGGCGGCGTCAGGGTGGCGCGTGCGGGTGGTTTTTAACCGAGGTGCTGGTGGTGGTGGCGGACCCGGTGGTGGCTTTGTCAGTACTCAGACCCAATCCAACCCTCCTCTCTCTCTCTCTCTCTCTCTGCGTGTCGGTCTCTGTCTCTCTCATTCCACTTTCATGTCTCCTTCCTCCAACAGTGAATAGTGATGTCTGTGTGTCTATCTCCTCACCTCTACAGTCTCTACTGACTCCCGAGTCTTCCATACTTCATTAAACTAATGATTTTCGGGGGGTGCTATTCAGTTCGTTCTGACATCATTTGGTGCCACTTGGGAGGTCAATTTTCGCTGTATTACCGCTCGATTACCATGGCGCCCCCGATCTCGGGAAAGGACGGTCGTGTCCTGAGCTCGTGTTGGTTTTGATTACCTTAGGATCCCTACAGAGTTTGCCCTTGCTATTAACTGGAATACAAATTGATGTTGACCATGTTTATTACCGCTTTTCTAAGTTCTATCCGAGGTTAGTTTCCTCGTTCTAAAAGTTGGTGAGTAGTAGTACTTTTGGAATGTTTTGTAATGAATGACTTAAAATTAGTGGTGGTGCGATGGGCATGATATGTAAGGTTAAATTGGACAGATGATGGATCCATCCAACATTCCTAAACATCGAGAGACAACACAATTAAATAGTCGAATGGCCCTTAGAACGCTACACGTGCACCATGCGACGAAAAAAGAGTTGCTTGATACCAGACATGTGACAACACCGCTCTATTCACATAGGGTAAGATGGCCTAATCACGGGAGTACTTAAGTAGCATCCGTTTCATGCGTATCTTTTTCCTTTTTATGAATTATAATAACGTCGTCTCGTACACCCAGTAAAATTTTTCAGATGATTACTCTCGCCTCCATCTGATCCTCGTTTAGGGACCTCGTCCGTTCTCAAATCACGAAATTTATCAAATGGTATCGTGCTTCAATATTGATTCGTAGTGAGCCAATCTCATTTATGTTGACTCAAATCAAGAAATTTATCGAATGGTATCATGCTTCAATATTGATTTGTAGAGAGCCAATCTCATTTATGTTGACTTAAAGCTCTCAAACGAACGACTCAAAACGTGATAAGGTACTACTGGGTGTATGCTTAATTGTTCATGAATAACCAACAAGACAAGCTTTTTAGCAAAAAAAAAAAACCAACCATACAAGCTAATCTTTCCTCTCCATACGTGATTAGGGCATTACTAATTACACGATAGGCAAACCGAATGCGACAAAAAAAGGACAAGGTGGTACGAGAGTGCTTGACCAGTTGACCCCACCTAGAACAGAATGGCGCTATCGTCTGTTCACGAAGTGCCGAGCTTGAGGGGGAGTTGTTGCAACTCCCCGCAGATTCCACGTCACCCCTCGTTCCCGACCAGAACACTTGATAAATTCTCAATAAGACAGTTTCCTCAGTGTCCAAACTCAAAATCTTGACCGCAAGGAGAGATCCTTATGGATGGCTTAGTAACGTTAATCGGAGTGATTTATCTAAAAGAATATCGATTAGGGTAAGAACTGATGCGGAAGACCTTGCAACAGTGGGTCTCTCCCTGTCCCTGGTGCTCGGTAACAAGTCTTGGAACCGAATATGTGCGAGTTCGACATTCGAACTCGGATCGAAACGGCACCACCTCGAGGCAGGGCTTCGCTCGGACGCTGGTGGGATCCCTAACCACAGGCTAAGAATACAAATTCATCCGATCCAGTGATCAGATTTTCCTCTTCCAGTGCTCGATTGACGATCTCCGTTTGAAGTGGATCTAGATCATCAGGAGCATTCCCGGTGAAAAGATTGCTCGAGCTCAATTGAGCCTCTCTACGGGTACAAGCCCACCATAGTTCCAACCCACAAGCAGGATGGGCTCAAATCACGTTCAATCTAATTCTGTTTCCTTATAGACGGAAAATTCCAGAGTGATTTGTCACATTACGTTCAATCTGATTCTGTTTCCTAAGTAAATCTACTACGATCATATACTGTTACTGCATTTAAATAAACCAATGACAATTGTCGAAGTATTGAACTTCATTTCCTCCAAAACAGATAGTAATGACAGCATGCTCTATGACAATTTACCCAGTTGGCAAATGCACGGGTCGACAGTCTCCCCAAGAGGTTCATTTCATGTCTCTCAAAAACAACAGAAGGTCGAATTCATCATCACATAATACAAGAGGATCAGGGTTATCACTTCCTTAATACTTCTTATCATCGATAACTCCGACCTTCCTCACCCTGAGAACACCCTCATCCACCCTCTTCCCTCTCTGAAAGTAGTCGTCCTCGTCTTCGCAGGAGGAGGAGGAGGAGGTCCCGACGACCGTGTCCTTGATCTTCTGGGTCGTCTCCTTCGCCTTACCCCACGCCCCCTGCACCGTCTCCTTCGCCTTCTCCCCCATGTTCTGCACCACCTCTGCCGCCTTAGCGCCCCCTTCCTTCGCCTTCTCCACCACAGTCCCCGCCGTGCCTTCGGTGCTCTCCACCGCGCCCCGCGCCGTCTTCTTCACCCTCTCCTTCCCTTCCCTTGCCTTCTCCACGGCCTCCTTCGTCATCTCCTTTTTCTTGTGCGTGTACTCCTTGGCCTTCTCCTTGGTGCTCTGAGCCGTCTCCCTTGCCTTCTCGGCGGCCATCTCCGCGGCGGACTTGGTCTTCTCCTTGGCGCTGTGTGCGGTCTCCTTGGCTCTCCCGGCCACCAACTACGCGGTCGACTTGGTCTTGTCCTTCATGGCGTGCGTCGATTCCTCGGCCTTCTCCTTCATCTCCTCAGCTCTCTCCTCGGCTCTCTCCGTCGCCTCTTTCATGGCTCTCTCTGCCTCATCAGGGAGCTCCAGCAGCAGCTCGTTGGTCTCGTTCATGGACTCCCTGGACCGGTACGCCATGTCGGCCCTCGAGTCCCTCGGCGGGTCTCGGTTCTTATCAACCTAAAACCAATACGAACAAAGAAAACAAAAGCATATCAACCAACGATAAATTCTTGTGTAAGTAACAAGAGTGTAACATATAATATCCACATGATTACCTCATCGGAGTACTTGGAAGCATGAGAACCGAAGGATATCCCGGAATGCTTGCGAGAACACCTGAGAGAGACTGAGGATGCAGACTGATGGAAGGAAGGCTCTTGCGAGGTTGAAGATTGCAGTCTTGGCTACGGACATCGCGGCCATTGCTAGGGTTGCGTTCCTTTAGCTCTCTCTTTGTTCTCTCTTCTCTTCCGTGTTTCTGCTCAATATTTGTTCTTCTGGTTTACGCAAGAGTCATCGTCCATGGCCACATGCAGGCTATATGGTATGGAGGGGGTTGACGAGGTGGCTTCGTGTTGGAGTTGGCCGTCATTACTCTTTCTTTTTCCAAGTTCAAAGTCGTTTCTTCTTCTCTAATTCAATTATTTTGTTTTTTTTTTTGGCTATTTTTCCGTGCGTTGGTCAATCATCACCTAATTTTTTGAAAAAAAAAATCAGTGTCTAGTTCGATCAATCCATTTTTGTTGCCATTACAACGGTGAGAAGTAATATTTTTAGGAAATAAAATGTTTTATTGTCCAGGAGTATTTTCATCTCGCGAAATTATTTTTTAGATTATTTATTTTTTACAAAACAAATGAAAGGGCGATTATTTGTATTTTGGGTAAGGCGGCTTGACCATAGAAGCCCTGGCCTTTTGATCTACTACCGCTGGCTCATCTCACACGTCAGCGAAAGCGCGCCAGCGTGGCATCCACGTCACCGGCGCCCCATTTCCTTCCTCCTTCCTCATCATCGTCTTCCCTCTGGGATGATAAGCCTCTTCACACTCCTCTCCTTTCTTGAATCCCTTCCCACTTCCCAGCTCACTCTCCCATGGCGACCACCTCGACCCTCTACGCCGCCCACCTCTCCTCCCTCTCCGCCGACCACCGCCGCCGCCACCACCGCGACCCCCGCCGCGTCTCCCTCTTCGCGAAACCCTCCTCCGGTTTCCCCAAATTCCCTCTCCTGAGCAACCCCTCTGTTTCGAGACCCGCCTTCGCCACCGTCGTCCCCAGGGCCGGCGACATCGACACGTCCTTCTTCGACACCGTCAACCCCGACGCCGACGTCGCCTTCGACCCGCCCGCCCCGCCCGAGGGCTTTGTCCCCCCGCCGTCCTTCGACGACGGGCCCCTCGAGGCCGAGGACGAGATCGCCGCCGCGTACGAGGAGCTCTACGGGCCCGCGTACAGCGGTGTCAGCGTGCTGGGCAACGACGTCTCCGTGATGGACTCGAGGGTGAAGAAGACGACCGGGTTCGGGAAGGTGAAGCGGGAGAAGGTGAAGGACGGGTTCGACGAGCGGGTGGTCCAGGTGCGGAGGGTCACCAAGGTGGTGAAGGGAGGGAAGCAGCTGCACTTCAGGGCCATCGTGGTCGTCGGCGACAAGAAGGGCCAGGTCGGCGTCGGCGTGGGGAAGGCGAAGGAGGTCATCGCCGCTGTCCAGAAGTCCGCGGTCAACGCGCGGCGCAACATCATCACCGTGCCCATGACCAAGTACCTGACTTTTCCGCACAGGTAAATGGGCAATTGTTCTTTCTTTTGCCCTTTTCTCTGTTTTTATCATGAAGGTTTCGGGTGTTTTGTGGTACTGTAGCAGTTTGGATGAGTATTGGGTGGTGTGCTTTTGGTGGCTGTGGAATGAATGTGTCTGATTGGAATGAATTCTGAGCGCCGAGTGTGTGTTGTGGTAGAAATTTTGCGGTTCCGATGAATGCTGGGGATTTTGGATAATCAAAAGAGAAAAAGGAGGGCGAGATAGATGCAATTAGCGGAATGTAATAGGGAGAACTCTGGAAGATTATCTGTTGTGTGGCTCTTGCTGAATCGAAATTGGACTTTGTGAAACTGGACTTTGTGAGTAGAGGCTAAGATGCGTTGTCTTCTTCATCTAGTCGTTGCATCTGCTAATAAAGACTACTAGTGTATAGAAACTCAACGATTGCAACTTGCAAGTTCTGTGTAAGGGAATCTGTTGTGTTGTTCATTCTCAATGTGCTCTAGAATTGTTCTTTACTGGAAAGCAGCTGGAGGCATCTTTCAACTCGGCGCCGGTTTTGATGGAATGTGTTTTTCTAACCTGTTCTTTTCAAGTTTGTCGAATTTTTTTTATAAATGTGAAGAAGTATGGGTTGTTACCCTTGGAGCTTGCAGTTTACATTACAGCCATCATGTGAAAGTTACCGTTAGCGATGTGGTTTGGATGCTTATGCTTTTCTGTCCATTTTATTGTGCTTAAGAAGACGGGATCATCAGGTATAAATGGTAATCAAGAATGTCAATGACCGCATATTCCTCTTTTCAAAGATACGTGTTCTCTTCCTTGAGGCTAGATCGTTGTGTCGTCTTACTTCTCTTGTTTGTTATCAAGTAGAGATGACTTTGTTTATGTTTGAGTTCGATGGAGATTATGGGAGCTTTCTGCTGCCATATGTGCCGTTACAAATGCTTTGAAGGTCGATACTTTCAACACAGATATCGTGCACAGAATTTGGGTATCTTGATAGCTGACCTCAGTTGATGGCTTGTCGTTTGGAGGCTTCATTTGTTGTTACCCGGGGAGTTGTGTTATGTATCTTCAGAAAATAAGTGAATGGTTTGGGCGGCATTTATATTTCAAAGTTATTGTCTTTTGATAGAATGAAATTTTCTATGGAAGTGTAAAGTCTGTGGCCTTTTCCTTTTAACATTTGACTGTACATTAGGTAGAGTACAGTGTCTCTCAGTTTAGCTGTAGATGCTGGATTTTAGATTGCTAAAATGACAGTTCGTATGTAAGTGCTAATGGTGTTAATGGACTGAACAATCATATATCTGCATTCTCCACCTCCATATGTTGAAGCTTTAATTCTCAAAAGCTCATGGGCAATAGTTCAGCATCTTACTTTTATGGGGAAAAATATTCTTGTTAGGATGAGGTTTTCCGGGCAAGTGGTGTAAAGTTTAACTCTTCAGCTTGACCAACGGTAGCCAGATCTGGAAAAACCCCCTGTCCCAAGAGGTTTTGTGTTTTTAAATTTTGGAATATCTGCCAACTTTCTTGCTAAAAGAATGTTTTTTTTTTTTTGGTAAGAATTGCTAAAAGAATGTTGCATTCTGTGTCATTGAATTATTAAGATCATGCTGTCAACTCGGCTTTTGTCTCAGAAGTATGTTGAGTATTTACCGATTGAAAAGAGTTAAAAGTTTGATAGTTGTAAAATATTAGCTTTCTGCTAGTGACTTTGACCATGTTATATGTCGGTAAATCTTTCAGCCATTATCAGTGGTTGAATTTCACCACAGTACACTTCTTGTGCGTATGTGGTGTGTGTAAACCTACACATGGCTGTTTCTATAATTGGTTATTATTTATGCTAGGTCTGAGGGAGATTATGGGGCGGCTAAAGTGATGTTAAGACCTGCTTCTCCTGGTACTGGGGTTATTGCTGGAGGATCTGTGAGGATAGTTCTAGAAATGGCCGGTGTTGAGAATGCTTTGGGGAAGCAGCTCGGGAGCAAGAACGCCCTTAACAATGCGAGAGCGACCGTTGTTGCGGTGCAGCAGATGAGGCAATTCCGCGACGTCGCTTTCGAGCGTGGAATTCCCATGGAAGAATTGTGGAAGTGACGGAGCCAGCGTGATGAATTTGTATGTAGCATGGCTTCTTCTTCATGATGCCTTCTTACTAGTTTTTTTTATTTTGATTTCATAAGAGAAATGATTCTTTTTTCCTTTTGGGGGATTAGAATGCAATTCATTGTCATCACTCTCATGATCGGCCCTCTGTTACTTAATAGCAACTTGGTTATGAATCAAAGTGTCACAAAGCTTTTGCCACCACGAAAAGCAAAGCAAAAGGGAGTATCGCCTTTATCCTATTCCATCGCAACTAAACATATCTTAGGAAAAGAGAAATTGGTGTGAAAAGTGAAAGGAAAGGCAGGCACCCAGTGGATGTATAACAAGAATTGCCAAGAATGGTTGAGCATCTTCTGATCTGTAAGAATAGCATCTGGAGAGAGAGAGAGAGAGAGCCCTATAAAATTAGTGAGGGTTCATGACGAAGTTGAGCTAGAACTGAGCATTCGTAGGAAATGAAGCGCTTGTTTCAGCTGCCATGCTGCTCCTGCTTTTGCTTCCTCAAGCCTAAAAAGAGCAAGCACAACAAAGAGAAAGAGGCCAAAGGGGACTAATGCAGCCAAAGAAGACACCCACACATCCAACCATGGATGAATCTCTCTTTCTCTCTCTCTCTCTCTCTCTCTCTGTGATGGGAATGGCAATAAAAGAGAGATTGGGCACTGTTCTTTTCTTTTGCCCCTTTTTCTAAAGTGCTGTATTTTTCTTGTTTTCTGAAGCAAAGGGTGCGATCATAAAAGAGCTGTTGCACTCAGCTTTGTTAAAGGAGCAAATGGAGCTTTTGGGTTTGGTGTCTCTCTCTCACTCTTCAATTCCACAGTTTGGAATCCGATATTTTGGGGTGATGGATTGTGCCCGCTTAACAAGCTGGCTGACCTGATCTTGGTACAGTGCTCCTATGTCTCAGGCAGAAAAGTAGTGTACTTTTTTAGGTATATATATTAATCGTACATTTCAAAATGACCCTTTCAGCTAAGCTCTTATATTTAATCAAAGATAATCTCTATTTTTCTTGAGCAAAATTTTTTGTTTAATCTTTTAGTAAATTTTGTGGTGGTGAGATTACCCACGGCAAGATTCCCTTAAAAAAACCCCTATCTTTAAGTTCAATTCCGGTTCTGCCCTGAACCGTTTTTGTCCATAAAACATCCCAACTTTATCCGGTTTCAAATCTACCTCGAACCTCCTTTTGGGTTTTAGAAAAAATTTCTCAACCTTAGGTCTGATCCCACATCCACATCTAACTTTTTTTTGTCTAAAAAGCACCTTCAACTTTAACTTTTGTCTCGAATCTCTCTTCGTTAACTATCTTTCCAAAAATTATCGTTAGTTGTCCCTAATTGCTCTAATTTTCATATCGAAAAACTGTTTCAATTTGGAGAAAATTTGCCACGTCACCTTGCTGAAGTTGCTTTTTTACCGATGTGGCAATTTTACGTCAAACAACTAATTGTATTTTTGGACAAAGAGTTAACAAGGGTAGATTAAGACTAGATTGAAAGTTGGTGAGACAAAAAATAGTTTGGGGCAGATTTTGGATAAAGTTTGTGATTTTTTTTCAAACAAAAGAAGTTTAGGATAGATTTGGGACTCAACCTGAACTTTGAATTTTTTTAAGATAAAAAAAAATTTACGGGACAGAATTGGGATTACACCTAAAGTTGGGGTATTTTTTAGACAAAAAAAAATAGCACATAACAAAATTGAGACTAAACCTAAAATGGAGGGGAATTAGGCCACGTTCCCGCGTAATTAAGCGAGGCAGGAATGGGTATGGAAAATTTGCTCAGAACGGGAGCAGGGCGGGGCTTGGAACGGTCTATCGTGCCGCCGCGCGCCATTGTCATCCCTAGTCGATCTAAACATCAAAGTCCTTTATCCGTATATTCCCTATCATCTCATCATATGTTACATGAAGATGAGTTGATCGATAGCCCAAGCTTAAGACCTTAAGGATGTAAATACTCCAATTAAAGCCTGATCCGGTCACATTTATTGAAATGTTGGGTGGGAGATGAGTTGAACACCAACATAATTTGCCAATTATAGCACGATCTAGCCATGTCCAAACGGTTAAGAAAACCTCAAGAAAACAAGGAGCAAGAAACGGTGGAACCCCCAAAATCACGTTGAATCACAAGATCAAGAAACAAACTCATTGTAACCCTCAGAAATCGACTTCTAAACTAGGCATTGCTCTTCCTTATCATCTCTCACCAATACCCCTTCAATACCCATCTCTTTCCCTCCTCCAACAGGAAGGGTTGGAGACACGCAAGAAGATCGACACTTTCCTTTGCGAAGCCTTTTCCATTTTCTGGGGAGCCTGCTCCTTTTAGCTGCCGAAATGGGACTCAAGTTTTGGGCCATGCTCCTGCTCTTGTCCCTGGCCATGGTGGCCGAGTCGTCGCCCTACTCCTTCGGCTTTGTCGGGGCCGGCGACTTGAGCGTGTCGGTGGGCGACTCCATGGACGCGTTCGACGAGATGATGATGGATTCCGAGATCAACAGGCGACAGCTCGCGGGGCGCGGCCGGTACGTCAGCTACGGCGCCCTGAAGAAGAACACCGTCCCGTGCAACAGGCGCGGCCATTCCTACTACAACTGCAACAAGATGAAGAGGGCCAACCCGTACAAGCGCGGCTGCAGCGCCATCACGCATTGTAAGAGAATTACGGGCTAAAACCGAGAGGGAGAACGGTTCACATGAAAGAGAGAAATGTGAAGGGTTTAATTGTTTGCTTTGCTTAATGACATTGATTTCCTCCATAAGCTTTGTTTCGCACACTGATGATTCTTAATTCATTTTCCCGATTTGTATGAAACCGGGTATATGCTCAAACATGGTCGGTTTATCGTCATTTCTACGTCGCTTCCACGTCGTCGTTCGCATCGAGTCGATGTTGGCATCATCCTAGAACGAAATGGCTCAGAAATGCTGCTGTCACTTCACAACGAAATTGGCAATGTAACAGAACATATCCATTTACACCTCTCTGCACGCAAGAATCAAAGCGGTTCTTCGATCCATGGGGGCATGCGGCATCTGCAGCGAGACTAGCGAAATCGTTTCTTGTGTGGAGATTTGCTTGCTCGTGTTGAATTCTTCAACATCGGTTTTGAGATCAGAATTTGATGGGGCTGACAGATTTGACCGAGAGAGAACACATCATTAACGAGTAACTACAGCCGCGCAGCTTAACGTGGGAAAGCTGCCGTCATGTCGCGAACGAATATGCTAAAGAAAGCCTGCATCCATGCTTTCTCCTTTAAGGGAGACGTTCATTCTTTTGATCTCTCCACGAAGTTGTCTCGATTTTGGTAACTTTTTGTCATTTGGCACCTAGAAAAATGAAGGATCAGCATCGATGGCTGCTCTCCGCCACCTAAATATAGTCAGACGAGCATCAAATGAAAACTGAACATTTTGTCCGACTGCGTCCTCTTAACGAGAGGGATTTTTCATCATTCGTAAGGTCGATATGCGTCGTCGGTTCAATCTTTACATAAACGATGCACGTGAAGTGCGTTCGGGCTCGTGTCTATAAAAGGTCATCCGCCGTTAGTGAAAAATAAATTATTTTACGCAAATAAACCGGTACGAGTAGGGGTGATCGGTTCCAGGGTGGGTTGGGTCCGGACCTAGAACCTGAAATCAATCCTGTTATAACCGGTTCTCAATTTTTGGAACCTGAAACCAACCCTGTTTTTCCTAAATCCTGTTTTGGAACCAACCCTATTTTTCCTGTCCGGTTTCAGGGTCTACTCGAGAACCTATTTTTTTTTGTTCCCTTTTTCGGTTTCATTTTTTTCTAACAAAATAATATAGGTAGTAATGAAACAATTTAAAATAAAAAATGAATAACAAAAATTACTATCCGCCAAAAGTAACAATCCCCAAAATGAGCAATTGAAATTACAATCCATCAAAATCAACAATCCAAAAGCACTATGTGGCAAGACATAGTCTAATCGCATAAATCTTTAAGAGTCACATTTCCAGGAAATTTATTCAACATGTTTAGCTCTTTATTTTGCGCCATGATGAGATAACTCCTCACTTCTGTTTCCGAATGAAATATCTTGAAAGAAAAATCAAGAAACTTAGCGGTAAGGCATATGCTCTCACTAGAAAAATGTCTATATATCTCATCTGAATCACACAATATTTAGATGAATTTAAGGGCCGTGCTGTCTCACTCGTAGTTGTGAAACATATTCCAATATTAAACCGGAAATCGGTTCTAAAACCGGTCAAGTAAGGTAACGTGATATAGACTTTTTACTTTTTTGTACATTATCTCAAAACCGGTTCTAAAACAGGTTTTGGTTGGTTTTTACTTGGAACCGGAAACCAGACCGGTTCTAACCGGTTCCCAAAAAATGGAACCGGTACCCGGACCGGTTTTTGTTAGAACCGGTTCCCGAATCTGTTTTTCGGGTGGATTGGTCCGGTTTCCGGGTAAACCCGGTCCGGTTGCATACCCCTAGGTACAAGTACAGTTGAAATCAGTATATATGATGATGTTTGGTTTTATTTTATTTTTTTTGCGAGGGGGATAAAGGCATATGCAATCGTTGAATTTTTGCAAAATGTTCAATTAAGTATATGAATTGTTTCTTGCAATTGGGTGCGTGCCATGCACATCTTTTTTTTTTTTGTTAAGTTGGCTGTTCCGTTAAATATGCAAATTGGAATGCGAACGTGGAATGCCATGTCGGCACCACTTCAGCAGTGATTAGACCGATTAAGGTGATGGTCGCGTCGTCGAGGCACGACGACGAGGGCTTGGCGAGTGCAGCCAAGGCGTCGCAAGGCCGCGCAGCAACCGCAGCCGAGATAGAATTTGCCAGGGTTGCGACGCCCATTTCTTAATTTTTTTGTTCATATGGTATTTAATCATTTTTTTATAAAAAAATGAGAGACCTGATTCGATAATTCACATAGTATTTCAAGTACCTCAAATATTTTTCTCTATTACAATTTAAAAAATAAATCAGTTCCTATACTTCTAGTTCGATTCCCATCTTTAGTTAGTGGGAATGAAGGCTTGCCATCCTTCTGTTTTAATAGGCGCCGTAGCTTTCATGTTTATGTTATTTTATGATGCAATTAAATTAATTACACCTTTCGATTTCCACTTGCTAAAGAGCTTTTTCAATCAAATCAAACATGGAATGTACTCCCACCAACACGGTTCATCTTGGTTCAACGCCCAATGCCATCACCCAAGGTACAATTAGTCTTTATCTATTCATTTATTTATTTAGATTCATTGACGAAGGATCGAGCACTTATTACATAAAAGAAAAATAAAGAAAGTTTCGCTATCGAAAGATTTAACTTATTAGCGACGCGTGCAACAGTGCCTTGATTATCAAAGTTTCGAGAAAATGATATTAATAGCCCATGAATTTTTGGCTCAATATGTAATGTCTTCCTTGAACTAATTAAGCACTCGTGCTTGTACCCCGTTGCTAATTGCACGGAGCTTTTTATCCATACGCAACCCGCTCTCTCGTTTACTCACGAACGGTCTTGTGAACCAACGATTTGTGCACACGGTTCCTTCGCACCGGGCGCCGCGTGCCCGAGTCCACCAGCGCACCACCACCCCATGGCTAAGGATATTACACGTCGCACGGACCTTGAGATGCACCGTCGGTCCCCCCCCCCCCCCCCCCCCCGACCGCGACTCTAGGGCGCTCCTTAACCGGACCCGTTTCGATCGCAATAATTTCCGAGGGGGAGACGATCGGGACCGACCGTTGGATCAGGAGCGAAAGACCGAAACAACGATGCAGGGGGCACGACAACAGTCGACCCACAAAGAGTCGTCAAGCCTCATTGATGACCCACCAACCCTCGGCCGATGCAGGAGTCCACAAAGCCATGCATTTCCACGGAGAAGAAACAAACGAGACAAGCAAACAACAAACCACGAAAGACGAACGAGCGACGCACCCCACCATGTTTTCTGGCTCTCTCCCTCCCTCCCCCTTCCTCCCTATCTCTGAAGTTCTTTTCTTTTGTTTTCATCATCACGAAGCCCCACTTTCCCTCCCTCCTCCCCCGGCCCCCACCGTCACTTTCTCATGTCTCCATTCAATATTTCCAGATGGGGCCTCTCTCTTTTGGGGTCAAAAAGGCTAAGGGGGCTTTGAAGCGGAGAAAATGGGGGCTAAAGATTCAATGACAGATGAACCCACCCTTTGCATGATTGCTTTTGCGCCAAATTCAAAGGTGACAAAACACGCCAAAGGGGGTCTTCCCCAACTCGGGAAAAGAACTGGTAAAAAATGAGTCGCTGCCCTTCCCTTTCCGCCGCCCCATTGGACGTTGGGTCATCCAATAGGGCGAAAGAGCTTAATCTCTCTCTTAATTATCGCCGGGCTTTGATCGATCGGTCGTTCGGATCGATCATAGCCGGCTGATGAAGACGGATCGCCGTGCACCGCACGCGCGCTCGTCCGATAGCCTTCGATGGTCCCCCGATCCATGGGACCGGCCGGTCTACCCGAGTATTTTCTCCTTCAAAGGGGGTCCCGTTCGGAAAGTGGATCTCACGTGGCTAGTTTTGGTATCCACCTAGTCCTCATGTCGCCACTCGATCTACGGCCTTCTTTTTCCGGGGACCCCATTACTCTCGGCACTGCCCGTGACCCTTGGCAATTCAGCAATACAATCATGAGATAGATATATATATGCGCACAGACGGTCCGTTCTTTGCTTTCGAGATGAACACGCGAGAGAAAGTCCTCGCGCCCTGAAGAGGCCAGTAGTCGCTTAGAGCAACAGGTTAGAGAATCAGCGCGGCACATGATTCGTCGATCCAAACACCGCCAACATCGGTCGCTGCTCTTTCGGCGCAAGTCAATCGGACGCGGAGCGAAAACGATTAGGAGATACCGCTTATGTCATGATGAGCGAAAAGAACACATCTCTCTCGCTAGTATGGCCAATCATTTGCTAGCCGTGTGTAACTTGAAGCAAAAAACACGAATCACGTAAAATATTATCCCAGATTTTTTTAAAAAAAATAAGGATATATGCACTAGAAGTCCCAAAACTTGTCACGAAAGTGCAATTAAGTTCTAAAACTTGTCACGAAAGTGCACTTGAGTCCTAAAACTCATCACGAAAGTGCAAACAAGTCTTAAAATTTGTCACGAAAGTGCAAACAAGTCCTAAAACTTTCAAAAAGTATAATTAATGGAAGGACTTGATTGAATCAATTTGACGAGTTTTATGACTTACTTGCACTTTCGTGATAAGTTTTATAACTTGTTTGCACTTTTTTAAAGTTTTAGGACTCAAGTATACTTTCGTGACAAGTTTTAGGACTTGTCTGCACTTTTTAAAAGTTTCAGAATTCGATTGCACTTTCGTGATAAATTTTAGGACTTTGAATGCATTTCTCCCAAAACAAAAAATCGTACGATAAATATACGCGTCGAAACTCACAAATTTCGAGACTTTCCGAGTTTTACATGATTAGAAAAAGGACAAAATGGATCGAATTAAGTAGAAAAGGTGAAAAATAAAAAAGGGATGGAAACTTATGCAGCATAGCGGCAGTTTCTTTAGAAGGGTCAGTTACTTGTCACTGATAATTTCATTACAAATTACGCAAACTTTCCAAACGGCCAAAACTTTCCAAAGCGTTTTCTGTTTATAGAGCCCTTACGTGGTTGAAAAGGGCAAAATCCGTTGCCTCACACAAAAAAAACCCATTACGAGCAAATCATCCAAAATGGCGACTTTTCCGCAGCTTTGATCTCTCTCTCTTGACCCTTTTGGACCCAAGAAAAATCACCGCCTTTTGTGGCTGCAGACCTCGATCAGACCCTAGGCAGAAGCTCGCTAATCCGCATCCTAATTAGCACTAATCGCAAACAATTTGAAAGGATTCACAGGAAGGAAAGAGCTCTTTGGGGGTGGGGGAAAACGCTTGCAACGCAAGCAGCAATCGCAGGGAATTCCTCCTCCTCCTCCTCCTCCTCGGTGGTGGCCTCCACTTTGGCATCATCTCCCCACCCCCAACCTCGCCCCACCCCCACTCAGAAAAGCCAACCGAAGGGTCAAAAGATTCCTTGCCCTCTCGTCTCGTCTACTCTTGCTTTGACAGCTAGCCCCCGGGAAAAGTTTCCCATTAACCCTTTAATCTAATCTAATTATTAACCATAATTATGCGCCAAAAAAGTTAACTTTTTTCGCCCCACCCCCCCCCCCAAACTTCGTCGTCCTCCTCTTCCTTCTCCCCCTCTTCTCCTGTTCAATTCCCACCCCCCACTTCCCCACACCACTCCTTGAATGCACGGCAAAAGTGGCGAAACCCTGACTGGACTCCCCGCGGTCTGCAGTGAATTCATTCCACCGCATGCATTGATTGAAACGAAGCAAAGGAGGAGGGAGGGCCTGATTGAGAAACTCTGTAAAATCATGGAATTCATAGCTTCCGATGATTGCTGTGTGGGGCTAAACTCAATCTAGAGCATCGGGATGCATTCAATACACAAAACAAGCCATGAAAAGAAGGGACGAAATGGAGATCGAACTATACAATTTGAAGCAAGAATTCTCTCATTCTCTTCAAAAAAAACAATCGGGTTACAAATTTCCAGCATCCTCCTCGTCCTCTCGTCCTCTGCCTCGTCGCCAATTTTTACCACCAAAAGCATATAACAATTCTTACACAAAATTTAAAAATCCTTTTTTTTTCCCCCCGATTATTTTTCACTTCACGCGAAGCTCGTTCAATGAGAAGAAGAACCTGAAACCCTGGGCGAGGAGACCGGGAACAGCGGCAGCAGCCGGGGCTCGGCCTCGCGCGGCGTCGTGGCCGGCGACGGGTGCAAGAAGAAACCCTTCTCACGAATCGCCCGCTCCTCCGCCTCGGGATCCAAGCTGGGGCTCTCGTTTCTCTCGTCGGGGTAGTTCGCGGCGGCGGCGGCGGCGGCGCCGCCCGCGGCGGACGATCGGCCGAACGGGTCGTGGATCAGCGGGGTCACCGGGCTGAGGACGAGGGACGGGAAGTCGAGAATGCTTGGGGAGAGGATCTCCGGCTTCCGCGGCGAGAACCCGGGACCGGCCTGGGCCGGGAAGGGGACGAGCGGGTTGATCTTGAAGTTCTTGAGGGAGTTCCGGCGCTCGTAGAGCTTGAACCCGGATCCGGAGCCCGACTTCTTGGGCATTGACTTTATGGGGGGGATGTTGTGGATCTTGGAGGCGGAGGTCGGCGTGGAGTCGGGCTTGGAGGCGGCGGAGGCGGTGGTGGTGGGGGATCCGGTGAGCATCTGGACGACCTGCTTGAAGGAGGAGGTGTCGGCCTGGACGAAGGTGGTCGGGTAGGGGTTGGCGGGCTCGGATCGGGTCAGGGGTTTGGGAGAGGGCTGCTGCGGCGGGGGATGCGGCGGGTGGTGGTGGTGGTGGTGTTGGTGGGGGGCTAGCCCACTAGGGCTAGCGGCGGTTCTTGGGCTGCTGTTGGTGTTGGAGCTGCTGCTGCTGGTGGTGGTGACACTGTGGCTGGTCGGCGACGGGAGGAGCCGAGGCGGGCTCGAGCTCTCCTGGTGGTGCGGCGGCGGCTCCATCTCGCGGGTCGGGTCGGGTCGAGCTTCGACGAGCTCTTAAAGAACCAAACTTCAAGCAGGAAGACAGAGAGAGAGAGAGGGAGGGGCGAAGAGGAAGAAGAAGAAACGGAGGAGCTTGAAGTGGTAGAGAGAGAAAGAGGAGGGAGAGAGAGAGAGAGAGAGAGAGAGAGAGAGATTGGTTTTGGGTGGCTTTTGTTTTTGGTTTGGTAAGAAAGTGCTGGTGGGGAAGACTCTCGTTTCTTGGTCTTCGCGCGAGCGGTGGCGGCGGCTGTCGCCGGCACCGGCGGTGCGTGACGCGCCGCCGTGGCGGGTGGGGCGGGGGGGGGAGGGGGGGTGAGTTCGCTGATGATGACGACGGCTTGACGAGTTCAACCTTTTGACCGAGTTTGGACTCGTGTCAAAAAAAAGGGAACTTTGAACTGAGCGCCCTATTGTGTCGGGGGACGCTAATTTTAGAGCCTGCCCTAGTAATGAATGTTCCCTCGTTCTTAGGGAAATGAAAATATCCCACCTCATTCATGCCATTCTTGGATTTCCCTCTCCGAAAAAGAAATTTCCAACTTTTTAACTTTTCTGTCCCGATATTTTGATTTCGATACGGTTTGATTATTTCTTATAAAGTTAATACCACGAAAAACTCCAAATCAGTATACTTATAATAAATTTACTCTCTGTTAATTTTCGTTAAATTTTACTATCAAATTTCAGAATTAAAAATTAATTTTTGGATAAATTTATTTCAGGTGTACCGATTTTAAATTTTTCGTGATAAAAAAAATTAATTAAGAGTAAGTCTATTACAAGAGTACTAGTATAGAATTTTTCGTGATATTAACATTTTTTTTAATGCGAAGTGACTTGATCTTTAAAAGTAGATAAATATCTAGACAAAATGTTGGTTTTTTAATTTCACAGTTTTAGAGGGAAAACATCAAGTAAGGAGTAGTAATTATTTGGAACAAAGCACCTTTCTTTTTGTTAGAAAAAAAAAAAGGTGGGAAGCTAGCGAGCTCCTTTGGATGTTACTAGAAGGGTTTTTACGCCGGTCATGGAATGTTCAGATTGAGCAAAGAATTGCTCCCCGTCACCGGCAATCCGAATATGCGAAGCTGGCGAGCCCATCGTCACAACCCCACCTCGATGCTAGCAGTTCATGAGGTCTTGCCCACACGAGGCGTGCCGGAACTAGGCAGCACAACACGAGCCATTCAAAAGCTCGATCGCGACTCGAATTGGACTCGCGACCCCGCGTGAAGGGACGGGTTCGCACCGGAAATCATCGAGAGGCCATTGACTTACGTTTTTCCCGATTTCTAATTTGCCCTTCTCGCGTTAATCCTTTGGTGGAGTTTTCGTGGGGGCGCATGTAGCTATAGCTATAGCTTTGTTCGTGCTCGATTGGGGGGGGTTACTATTCGAGCAAAATGTTCATCGCCTTTCTTTCGTCGAGGTCACGAAAGCTGCCCTTTGACTTTCCCACTTTCCTTTTCGGGAGAGAGAGGCAGAGGAGATCACCACGGATGACGCTGGTCATACGTTTAATCAGTTCCTTTGACTTGCATCCAAGGATTGACCATTAAAATCTTATGGCCATTTTCTAGAGATTGCGGAGCACCCAAGAAAAAATCTCCAAGGTCAAGACTTTACGTGTAAAGCACGAAAAGATGCATCAAGAAACCGCGTTTTCGAAACGATGAATCGATCCCTCGAGAGATCATAGAAAAGTCTTAATTTCGTTCGGGATTGAAATGGGCATTGTAATTCTTGTTTTTTTATCGAAATGATGGGATTATTACTGAATTTGCGATCCTTTGTTCAATGACTCTACACAAGAGCCGTGGAACGAAATGGAAACCATTGGGGACTATGTTTGAACATCCTCCCTTTCCGTGTATTTCTTAAATTGTAAATCAAGGAATTACGCTAGTGGTTTTAAAAAAAAAGATGCTGAAGGAAGCTTAGCAAGAATTATAGAAAAAGGGAATACTAATCCTTAACTAGATTGCTCAACAAACAATGAGACCCCCGCCCCCCCAAAAAAAAGAAGAAATTTCCACATCCAACTTGGGTTCTTTCGTCATTCTCTTCTAATTTCAACTTAATTTTCAAATTAATTTGATTTAGGAGTTAATTCAATTTAATTTAATTCAATCGTATTCTTCGTCAACTGTATGTCGAGTGGGATAACGTTATATTCAATCAAGTTGGTTATAGAAAATGAGAAAATCCACAACCGTGATGCCCGAAGGAGAGAGGATGGGCGAAAAGAAGTGGTAAATTCGACCTGGACGCGAGGGCATTTTGGGATTTTCATATTCGGGCCACTCTTATCTTAATCCGGGCTTCCTTTATCAATTTGAGGGCGATGGCTTCCTGGTGGGACCCACTCATGTTGGTCCCTCCCCCCACCCCAAAAAAAATCTTCACTCATCTTTCGTGTAGGCCCTTCCAAACAAGGGTATTTGTACTTCTGCCCCCGCAATTCTCTTTCACTCCTCATTCTTTCCCCCAAACTTTTACGCCTTTTCAAACGTAGGCTTAGATATTGGAGTAGGAGTGTTTTTAGATTAACCCCGACGCGGTTTTGGGATTTTTCTCTTCTTTTTTGCCGAACGGTTCCGGGATTAGCCAACCACCCCCCGATTGAGTGTTTTTATCCCGATATTTGTTAGTAGGTTACTTGATAGCAAAAAAAAAACAAAATCCGAAATGTGCGAGTTTCCGCTCTCAACGCATGACGACTTCGATGTGCAGGGACCTAAACCCCTCCGCAGGCGGGATTATAGTCCCTTATCAGGGTTCTCTCTCCCCTTAATATAGCTTATAATGCGACGCAGTTCTGAGATTCATCGACACCCGCATTAGGTATTTTGATTCAAATATATGTAATTAGGTTACTCGGTCAAAATATATATGTATATGTGTGAAAAATAATAGTCAACGAAAGAGTTCGACTTGTCCATATGTCTATGAGTTGTACACCAACTTTCGAAGACTTCTGTTTGGTCCGAGCTTTACTTTTAAATTCTTCCTTATCGCCCGTAATTTTAGTTTTCTTGTTTATTTGTGAAGCGCCTCAAATGGCTTGACACACATAAATACTACTACGTATATTAGCGTATAGTTTCTCCATATTTTCTACAAAAAAGAAAATACTCTCTTAATTCCGAGTAATTCAACGTTTGAGCAGGAGCTATTGGACGAACCGAAAGTAAAATCCACTGTTCATTTCGATCCGGCGCATCAACATAGGTCAGTTCTCGATTGATTTAAGCCGAAAGAGAAACGGGAACAGAAATGTTCAGACGATGTGAATATTGCTTGACCTATTAAAGAAAGTCGTCGGTTGACTTGTTAATCTCTTTGCGAAAGGACAGCTCAGGCATTGAGGTGGTCGTTGGCCCCTTTTCCTTCGCGAATCATGGCACGGGGTTAAGCCGCGTGTTTTGGACATTCATCTGGGGAGAAAGCTATTGGGAACAGAATGAAGAATTAGATCTTACGCTGTTTGAATCCAGGGCTGCATCTAGCGGAAATATTCAGCAATTTTATATTGATTCGAGCCCCAAAAAGAGAAGGAAAAAAAAACAAAAGGGGGTTTGGACACACCCTGGCCATTCTCTCGCTTGAAATAATCTTTTTGTGATATGAGAAAAAAAGAGAGAGCAAATAAAGTGTTTGAAACTTAAAAGCTTAGGGAAAGAAAAAGGTGATTGGCCTTTTTTCGCTAGCTCGGAGGATCTTTTACAAAAGGGTTGGCATTAGTGAAAATCCTAAACTATATTCATTACGAGAATTGTCTCGGATCTTTCTTCTTTTTTTTTTGTGTGCGTCCCCTGAAAAAATCCTAAACTAAGTCCGATGCAACACCAATATCCCAAAATTTTGTCGCATCGCATATGCTCGGGGGTATCGGTGACACGAAGAAGAAACTGGGCATTGGTGTCACATTGGCCAGATTAAAAACTCTAATTTATGCTCAGCGCGACACCAATACCAAATCTTTTTTTTTATACCATTGAAATCCACAAATTATGTTTCATACTAGATATTGGTAACACGAAGAAAAAAATCGAAGCACTGGTGGCAACGTGGCCGAAGTCTCAGGGTTTTCGGAGGTAGACAGAGGATATTTTAGCCACACCGGTACAAGTTCAGAGATTCCGACAATACTAAAAATAGGTTTTAGGTATTCGTGTCGCAATATATATAATTTAAAGGGTTAATATCACGAAAAATCCTAACTTAGTACACCCGTGATAAAATTTACCTCAAACTATTTTTTTGACCACAAAAAATCTCATACTGATACATTTATGACAATTTTATTCCGAACTAATTTTTTGACCACAAAAAACTCCAAACTGGTATATCTGCGAAAATTTTACCCCGAATCACCAAAAACCCCAAATTGATACACCGATAACAATTTTACCAAAGACTAAACTTTTGATGGTATTAATCCTATTTTAAAAGATTTATTTTTTGTGGTATTTTCTGGGTCAAAAGTTAAGAACGATTTGAAATACCAAGGGACAAACACGCAAATATTTTGTAAAAATAGAGGGGCTTATTCTGCGAAGATAATAAGGGGTGTGGGGAGAGTGGGCGCACGCGCCAGGCGGGCAGCGCGTGGGCCGGGCGGAGGAGTGCCGGCGGGGGGTTGAAACGGCCCGAACGTTGTAACGCCGGTCGGCCGGCGCGGCTCGAAATCTCGGACAGCTCGGGGGGGGGGGGGGGGCGGGGGTGGTGGGCCCCACCCCCCGAGACAGGGGTCGGTCAAAGAAACGTAGCGGGGGGTCGCCATTTGACTTGCGGCCATTTGCGTTGCCGTGTCACCTTCTACGGGCGGACGGATATAGAGAGAGGGAGAGAGAGAGAGAGAGAGAGAGACGCCTCTTCCCTGAGCTTTGTCAAATTCAAAAGCAAATCAGGTCATCCGAGGCTTCATTCCCTAAATTACTTCCAGCTTTAAGTTAAGTCTTTAAATTTGACTAGAATTTCCTTTTATTTAAAATAAATCCGAAGCTTTAAATTCGGCCCCAAATTTATCGTGACCTTTTTTTTTCTGTCCCGGAAAAAGACCTCCAAACGTTAAGTCTAATTCCAAGTCCGTCCCGAATTTTGTTTTGTACCCAAAAAAAAATCACCAGAATTCAATTTATTTTCAAATATATACCCCGTGATCCGATCTCAACTTGACGTGGCACTTCCACGTCAATAGGAAATACGCGTCAACAAAGCAGTAGGGCTTTTTTTAGGACAAAGAAAAATTTGGACAAATTTGGACTAAACCTAAACCTAAAAATTAAGTTTTTTTAATTAAATTTTTTTTTGGTGTACTTGTTGTCGTCTCTAACTTTCAGATCCTAGAATGGTTTTATTTTGGAGAATTTCAACAACTTTTATTGGGTTGGATTTGTTATCGAAATAGAAATGCGACGTCGGTCTGTACCTATCGCTCCATTACTTTACTGATGTGGATTTGTTATCGATGTGGAAGTACCACATCAAGTTAGGACTGGATCACAGGATATATTTTTTTAAAATAAATTAAAATTTGCTGATTTTTTTTACACAACAAAATTCAAGGTAGATTTGGGATTAAATTAAAGTTTAAGGTTTTTCTAAGATAAAAAAAAAGTTGGGGTAGGTTTGGAACTGAACTTAAAGTTTGGAGTTTTTTCTAAGAAAAAAAAGTTCGATACAGATTTGAGACTTGAACTAAAGTTGAGAATTTTTTAGTGAATTCACCCGTTCATTCGATGGAAACAGAGAGACGTGGGTGGGGGGATGGATTTGACCCCGCTACGTCCATGTCCCCCCTCCCCCCAAATCCCTTTTGATTAACGGGGCTAAGAAGGGCAATTCATAAGTGTCGTTGCAATTTGCATCCCCTTCCTCAAGTGCCCGACCCGACCCTCTTTCGCGCCCTTGGCTGATCTTTTTACTTCCACCCATTGGCGTCGTACATCAGATGATGATCGCAGAAGCACGCCAACTCGAGTTCTCGATGATGGAGTATTTTTAGGAACAAGTGCATTGCAAGTATTAAAACTTATCATAAAGGTGCAATTGAGTTCTGAAATTTTCAAAAAGCGAAATTGAGTTCTGAAACTTATCACAAAAGAAAAATCAAAGTCGTAATACTTTCAAAACGTGCTGTCGAGTCCTGAAATTTATCAAATTGGTCTAATCAAGCCTTTACATTTTTGACAAAAAAAAAGAAAGTCCTTATGTTGGTATCACTATTTGAAAAAGTTTAGGATTCGACTATATTGGAAGTAGGGGTGTCAAAAATCGAACCGAAAACCGAAAAATTTTGGCTTGTTGATGAACGGTTCGGATCGGATTGGATTCGGTTTCCTTTTCCTTTTTCGTCCCTTCTCGTACGCTCTCTCTTCCCTCACCCACTTTTTCTCTCTTCCCCTTTTGTGATCTATTCTCTCTCTTTAGCACTCACTTTTCTCTATCTCTCTCTTCCTCTATCTTCGCAGCTCTCCTCTCTCTGACTTTTCTCTGTCTTCCTCAATCTTTGCAACTCTCCTCTCTCTCTCTCTCTCTCTCTCTCTCTCTCTCTTCCCATGGCCCCCGTGACGAGATTGATGTTGCTGGCGGCGGGGCGAAACGGGAGGATGTTGGAGCCGACCCACCGAGAGGCCGCGCCGGGATCGGAGACCAATGACGGCACGTCGCCGTTGGCCGCCCCCTATCACGATCCCGACGCCGGTGTCCGCCAACGCCTTGATTATGGCCGGATCGGCGCCGTATATAGCCAGACCTTCCCGATCATCGTCGACCCCAGGACCCTCGCCGTGGACTCCGAATCTGGACTCGATGAGCGAGAAACTCCGGCACTCATTTCTCGCAAGACTCGACTCACTAAATAAATCGGACCACATTCAGCTCAAAAGCTGCAAATTTCGCTACTTAACTGGTGAAGAATCTACCTAGAGAGAGAGAGGGGAATTTAATATTGGACAGATCGTTATAGAGGAAGCGCAGAAAAAATGAAAACGAGGAAAATCGAAAATCGAACCGAACCGATCCGATCCGAACCGAATTTGCATTTTTCGGTTCGGATCAAATCGGTTCATGTCGCCTTTCGGTTCGAAGCAAGCACACATCTAAATGGTTTGGTTTGGTTTGGTTTTCCTAAAAACCTGAACCGAACCATTGACACCCCTAACTGGAAGTACACTTTCGTGATAAGTTTTAGGACTTTCCAATGCACTTATGTCTTAAGTACTAGACAGCGCATTCCTTCAACAACTTAAACTTTTGGACAGCACCTTCCTTCAACAACTTAAACTTTTAGGACAGTTCACCGTGGTTTCACAAAATCTTACACTGTATCGAAGCATTAGGTTCCGAGTTCGAATATTTTCAGGCCCTTATTTGTGTCCCAATGAAATATATCAATATTTAGTACTAGGCAAAAAAGACCAGACTAAACGTTACACCGCGCTCGCGTGAAATCTTCTTTGATTTGATACCGAGAAATGCGGGGATTCGCCACATGATTCTTCGAGGCTCAAAAGGCTAGCCTACTTCGGTAAGTTTCGATCTCGCAACCTCATAAGAAAGTATGGCATGCATCTTCTCCGCCCGAGTTCTATTCTTCCATCATATCAAGTATGGAATTTGTCTGTCGACTTGTTATCGGGGGCGTGCTATTCCATGTCTAGAAATTAATGGAAAGAGATAAATATCTGAAGAACAGGAGGAACAAACGACCCGTTACATCAACCATTACAAAATATCAAGAATTTAATTTGTTTCCATCACGAAAATATATATATTTCCCTTTTCGATGAAATAGAATGGTGGGCTGTCGTTTACTTTTCTTGCTGTTGATGATCATCCATATATATTGTATATACATCTTTATTATATTATGAATTTATTGTTGCATTATCTACAATCTTTACTTTAATTTATGGAAAACTAGACCATGCACCGACGGTGTGCTTATTGATATTTGTCACCAGAAAACTTTTTCAAAGGCTCGAATTGTAAAAACAGTTAAAAAACATAATAGTACCGAGTACTAATTCAAAAACTACCCACTATCTAAAAAAAGGAAAAAAAAAACATTTCAAATTTAAGGTCTATTTGTTTCACGAAAAATTAATGATTTGAAAAATATTTTCCTAAATATGATCATTTACATCACTTGAAATAATTAGTCAATGAAAAATATTTTTATTATCGATAATAATTTGTATCTAAACACTTGTTTTAGGAAAGTATTTTTCATTTATTTATTTTTGTCAGCTATACAAACGTTCATTTTTAAGAAAATATTTTTCAAATCGTTCATGTTCAGCAAAACAAACGGAGCCTCACTTACAAAATGCACATGGCTGTCATAGTGCGCATCGCTCTAGTGGGTAGTAAGAATGCCAATCTCTGGCTCTTTCACAAGATGCACTAAAGACTAACGACCGATACGTGAATTTATTCTTCTTCAAGAAGTAAATCCTAGTGTTGAGTAGCTTTTCGAGAAAATACAAAATGTACATCCCACTCCCGACCGATCCGTGCGACGTTCAGGGACGGCGGAGGGCCTAGGCTACGGGGTGGCTGCCAACCGGTGACGGGATAGGAGAGAGGTGGCGGACGAGAGAGAAGTTTTGGGTTAGGGTTCGTGAGTTCTTTTGCAGGGCAATGGTAGCTTCCGAAGGAAAAACGACGGCTTCCATACATGTGTGGGGTGTGATACAGACCGACAAAACAGATGTAGGTTGCACGTTCCGAGCTTCGAGATGATATTTAATTTGCATGTGGTCGCAAGCCCATGGTAACTTTTTGCAGACTATTCCTTGTATAGATATTTCATGATTGTTGCCGATGGAGTGGCTTTGAAGCTAAGGTCTTCTCCAATAAGATCTATTTCTTGGCGATATAATCCCTATGAGTAAAGCAAGTTGGGGTTTGGCAGGAACGGCAACTAGGACCAGAGACTTTCAAGTGATGTTTGCGTGCTTACATCAAAATGATCCTATCAAGCATAATTGTCACTATCATGTTTGTTCTTTAACTTGGATTACTTCCTTAATTTGGGTTAATTTATTCTAGGGCTAACGCAACAATTGTGTTGATCTTTCTCGATTTTGATGGGCCGACCTTTAATGTTGAGCTTTGCCTTGGCATCTCTTCCATCTCCTTTTCTGCATCTTTTAATGGTAAATGGGTTCAACCCAGCATGACCCACCGGTTGATCCGTTTTGCGCCGCGGGCCGGTCTGCCCGTTAACGATAAATCAGTATTATGGATCTTGGATGAACTTCCAGTTATAAATGGGTTTCGTGAAGTCACGAATTCGAGCCGTGCCGTGAGCGAGTTTCTAGCCCGCATGCGCTTGCTAGGAGAGACATTTGCCAGCTCATGTGAATTCATAGACATGGACCCTAGACCTATGAATGGGGCTATTCCCGAAACTCCCAAAGAAAAAAGGACGTGAGTTAGACAAAAAAAAGAAGACACTTGGACAAAAAGAGAAGTAACTTGGGCAAAACAAAACGAAGTGACTTAGAAAAATCTTTTTTTTGTCGATAACCTCAGACTAATCAATCGAATATTGATTAATACGTAATTGATCGAAAGAGACATTCTGAATCCTGGCATGCCGTGGAACCGCGGTGATAGGATCGTGTGACTACAGATAGGCTGAGGAGCTATAACTCAAAATGAACATTCCATAATTGGTATAGCATCTTTATGGTGATGCCTAGTCTGGGTAGCTGCATCGATCGTTCCTCCCCACTCTTTTACCGATAAAAAAAAGAACTTCTCCATCATGACTAGCAAACGGTCATCCCAGTTCTAACGATCCCGCTGCAAAGGTTTGATTGCCGTCCTTAGTCGATCTCAGGGTAAAGTCACGAACAGGCGGTCGTAGATTGCGGCTCGAAACAAAATCCTGGCTAATTCGAAACGATGATTGGAAAGTTGGGTCAAAGAAAAAACTCCGCATCGATTAATATGGTCGGATATCGATGGGTCCGCGAAATTCACGTCTTCGAACAAATCCTTATTTTGTTCAAGTAATTTTATGTGAATATTTTCTTCTATAATTGCATGTTTTAATTACGAAATGAGATAAATGGGAAGTTTTCAACAAAAAAAAAACACACACACACACACACTTTGAAAATTCCGAATGTAGCTCGAATCAACCTGGGCTGGACTGAATCATTTTAGTCTGAGGCCAATTACTCTCCATTGGGGCCGAGAATAAGTCCCTTTCTACTTTAGAAAATGTAGAACTTCTAACGACACAAATGATCCCCAAACTTTAACTAAATATGCAACATGATCTGTGAAATTTTAATTTGTTCAATGTGATCTATGAACTTTTGGTACATGTTCAATGTAATCCCTGAACTATATGACAATATTCAATGTAGTCCTATCATTAATTCAAGATCAGGGACAGCGTTAAACATTTTTATAAAGTTCAAGGACTGAATTAAACATGTACCATAAGTCCGTGGATCACATTGAATAAAGTAAAAGTTTGAGTACCATATTGATCAAGCATGTACGGATATAAGACATATTCAAATAAATATCATTCAAATGAGTGTTTGTTGTCCGTGGACAAAATTATATTAAACATAAAGCAAAAAATATTTAATTTTTGAGATTTGAACAGAATAATCTAGTCATGGAGTCTCGAAATATGTTTCCCGACTCATTGCACAGGCTTGCCACAACCACCTCCGGTGGCGCGACCACCCTAAGCAACTTGTTGGGCGACGACAACCGCGCAACCGTTTCTTGGTTGCCTTCGTCCGTTGCCAGTCCATGTCTCAGATCTGGAGAAAACAAGAGGCTGGATTTTCATGGCCAAGTCTCTGTCTCCCAAGGTCGCATGACTCATTGCCCGCCCAGCCCTGCCACGGCCACCTCTGGTTGCGCGACCGCCATAGGGAGGGAGATCACCAGATGATGGGAACTGTGTGAAAAACCATCAGTCGCAAGTCCAAACCTCAGATGCAAAAAATCGAGAGACCAAAGGGGGACGATTGCGATAAGATGGGAATGGGTGGCGAAGCTGTGGTAGATCATGGCTAGGGCTCACGATGACAGCCGGTGCATTGCCCAAACATTGTATAAGATATCGAAATTATTTCCGGCTCACGAAACACAACCTAATAATTTCTATTTATAAACTGACTAAAATTTTAGTGGAAAATTCAAATACCATTTCCTCGTTCCTTCTTAAAAACCCAACAAAAAGCTTATGCCAGAATTCAAATGACTTCGCTCTTTTCTTTAAAGTGGGTATCCCGTTTCTCCTCCATTTGGTAAATTTTCGAAAAATAAGTTAAACCCACGAAAACATCAAAATCATCTCTAAAGTACATAGGTCTGAGCATAGAGATGCTTATATGGTACTGCATTTTCGTACTTAAAAGTTTGCAAAAGCTCACAACGTGACCCCTTAACCATCATTTAATCCTTTTTTAATTAGCCTAGCTTATGCAACAACAAACCAAAGATCAAAAAGCAAACATCAAAATCCGTCAACTCTCAAAATTCAAAATTGCCGGAAAATCTTGCGGATATTCGCACATGCCACGACATTATTTTTTTGCCCCTAGGACAACTTGTGCGGTAGGACCCCTTTGATCAAAGCGAATAGCTAAAGCAAAATTCAAATCTCACCCAATCCCAATCCCAATCCGTTGTGGGGATCCTATGTTTGTCACGAATAATTGAGATTTCGCCATGATTGCAACTTCCCCCTCTTCATCGTTCAGCCGCGCGCACCACGACCCATCTTCAAAGATTTTATTCCCACTACTTCATAATCATATCACCATAAAAGTCTTTGCCCGGACCCCGCCTGAATTATAAACGTTCGAAAATGGCTTTTTGACTATAATCGGAGGGAAAAATCTCCTAATTTCGATGCGTTAGACACAATAGAAGCCGTGTCATTAGCAGGGCACCCATGATCTGGGGCACCGCGCACCAATCGGACATGGATCGGAAATGAGGGTGAGCATAGTCCGGTGGACAAATTCCCACCTTGAAATTAGGAATCGCCTACTAAGTACTGGTTTCGAAAAATTGGAACCGAGAACTATTCATTGATTCCATAGATCCATCGGGGAATTGGACCGCCGGTTTGGTCCGGTTATCGAGTGGGTCCTTGAAACCAAACCCCAATCCCTACAAAATTGCATTCATCAATCAATACCATGACAAACCTAGTTTTTTTTTATGTGGGAACTTCTTTACAAGGGAAAATGTAAGAATAATAAAGAAATATGCATGAGGGTCTTGCTTATTAAACGTGAAACGATATTGTGATTTTAGGATGAACCATTTGGACATTTGATTCTATCTCTTGCTCATCATTTGATAGAAAGCCAAATAGACTCTGAAGAACCATTCACGGTCTCAAGTGCTGTGCATATTCTGGCTTCAAATATCATATTGAATAAATCAAAATAGATTATACGTATTGATGCTCAATAGTTATAACCGGATGTTTTAAGAGATGCATTTGTAAGGGGGCTCACATTGAGAAAAGCCAAGTCACTTGTTCACGGAGTTGAGCTTTTCATGTAACGATGTTTCGAGCAAGTCCGAACCTGCCAAACATCAAACACGGTGTATAGATTATAGATCGAATGGAAAAAGCCATACCAAACACCAAAGATTAGAAATAAGCAGGTGCCGCAAAAATTAATTAGCATTTCCCGTAAGAAGAACAATAAATATAAAGTGTGTGCTGGAAAGCGGGGGGGACCACCCTCCATGCATGGCCCTACGGCCAAAAGAGCTGGCGAGCGTCAGGACGCTATGTCTGCCACGAGTCAGACAAGAGTCGTCATAACACGTTTGCACAGTCGAGTTTCACTAGCCGTTTGCTTTGCCTTTTCTTTCTTTTCTTTTTTCCCTTTTTGTCAATTTTTTTGCCAACAAAAAAAAAAGTAATTCGTACTTAATGCAGCCTACGGATAGCGATGCTAAATTGTAGGTAACCTCTCCACGACCCAAACGGATTGCAAAAAATTTTTAAAAGTCGAAAACAGGTTGGGAACGTGACGGATTGGTCCATGTTCATGACATGATGTGATGTGACGCGGGAGAGACGTTAAGAGATAATTTCGAAGTAGTACAAGTTACGTATTCTTTGACGAGGGATTTCAGGAATTACGGTATTTTTCGGTGTAGAATACTACGATGATATTTATTATGTCGAGTTGTAATATTTATTAAAAGTATTCACGAGTGGGCATTTATTGCTAAATCTCGTTCCCTATCTCGTTCTTTCTGCTACTCAGAGCTTAGCCTTGGCCCGCCGTCCCGCTGTCTCTCGTGGCCAAGTACGGCGGCCAAGGCCGCTAGTGGGTGGTTGTCTAGCGGCGGTGCGACCACCCAGTCGCCGTCCTCAACAACCCACTCCCTCCCTCCTCTTGCGTAAGGTTCTTGAAAGTCGACACTGCACATCGTCCTCGATCTGCGGTCTCATGGTCGCTCGATTACAAGAGATGGAGGGGGGTCGTGGGTGTGTGAAGAGAGAGAGAGAGAGAGAGAGAGAGAGAGTGATGGCCGGAGAACAACCAGGGCGGTGGTCGAGACGAGGAACTGAGGTGACGGGAAGTACGGTCGGTAGCATGTGATTTTCCATCAAAGAGGCCAAACTTAAGCGAGTCACTGAACTTCACTCACCATCGTCATCAAACAACATCAATCATCTTCAACCTTCTAAAGAAAAACCCTACACAGGATCCGAAGTCTCTCAGACACGGAAGCTTTTTCATTAACACATCACCAGAGCATCACACGACGGTGCGGAACGTCGGAGCCGGCCGGCCAGCAGCTTCAGTGCTTGCACTGCGGCTCGAAGGCGAAGGGGCCAACGGTGAAGACCGTGAAGGGGAGATTGCCGATCATGATGAGCTTCTCGGGCTTGAGGACCGCGCCGGCGGAGCCGCCGTGGAGGGCGGAGGGCTTCTGGCACGAGGGGAGCGGCGACGAGGCGAGGGACGCCTTGCACTTGTGGAAGGCGTAGGTGGTGATGGTCTTGGGCGCCACGAGGAAGAAGTAGCCGTTCTTGTCGGTCTTGGCCGTCTGCACCGTGGGCCGGTACTTGGTGTTGTTGCATTCCAGCTTCACGACGGCACCTGCAAGGACACGACATTCCGTCGTTAAAACGACAAAAATCACTCGCCGTCGTCCACAATTGTCTTTGGGCAAGAAATGCGAGATCAAGAAATTCCACTAAACCTAATTTTATAAAATTTTCAAGAAGCTAGGGTTAGAATTTGGGGTCGTCAACACCTTTTTTCCTAAAACGAACCCCACCAGCATTTTAGTGGGCAAATGGTGAAAAGGGTTGTGATTAGTATACCCAAAAAATGATTAAATAAATTCGAAAACGGGTCTAGGTCCACTGGCCAAAATTCAAAATTTATGGAGTGTGAGAAAGTTGACAAACACACACCAACATCTAGGACAAAGAGAAAGGGAGACGTCCATACTTCAGCCTCTTTTTTCTTGCATCGATGTAAGAGAAAGGCAGTCTCTGTAAAACCTAACCTCGCTATTGCCGAGAAATATCGGACATTAGGGAAAATCAAGAATGACAAAAGATAAATAAATACATCGTACAAATACATCACAAGAACCCCCCCCCCCCCCCAAAAAAAGAGAATAATAATGTCTACCAGATGAAAATGTGTGTTATGTGTTTACATGTTTTTGCTTCTTTCTATGGCACTGAACCCCAAGAGAGGAAGAAGACTGAACAAGTCTGTAACATTTGTCCAACATGCAAAGTACAGAAAGAACGAGGACAAAGAAGACGGGAGGGTGTTTTTTCACTTTTGAAACTGATGAAGAAGATGAGGAACGAAAGAGACAAAACTGACCAAGAAGTGGAGTAGCTCCCAAGAGAGTTTCGACCCCGGAGTACTTGCACGACTTGCAGTAGACCACCCCTTGGACGGCAATGAACCGCCGGCCCGTGGGGCCCATGGGAGGGTGGGCCGGGGGGTGGACCGGCATGTGGGGCGGCGCGTGGGAGGGCGCATGGGAGGGCGCGTGGGAGGGAGGGTGCGCCACGGGGGCGGGGACCGGCGCGGGGGCATGGTGGTGGTGGTGGTGGTGGTGGTGCGGGGCCGGCGCATGGGCGGCGGAGGGGACGGGGGCCGGGGCGAGGTGGTGGTGGTGGTGGGGGTGGTGGTGGCTCGGGGACGCGGCGGGGGAGTGGACCGGGGGGGTCACGGCGTCGCTGGTGACAGCTTCCTCCAGCTCTTCGCCATGGGAGGACAGGGCCAAGAAGAAGCTCGAAGCTAGCAGGAGCTGAAGAAGGAGAAGAAATGCTCTGGCCATCTTAGAGAGAGAGAGAGAGAGAGAGAGAGAGAGAAGGTGGTGAGAGAAAGGTTTTGCAAGAAGAAGGTGATTTATAGGGGTTTAAGGGGTGAATATGTGCGGCTGTTTATGAGAAAATGCCTTTTTTTTTTTTATCTAAATTTACTTTTCTTGGTTTTTGTTTTTTTTATTTGGGTGGGGACCAGGGGGGACTAGACTAGCCTGGGCTAGAAAAATACAGCAGAAAAGAACAGCCGAAGTAGTGATTCGCGTGAAGGTTAATAATACGAAAAATCTCAAATCGGTACATTAACGATAAATTTACTTAAAATTATTTTTTGATCACAAAAAATTTTAAATTAATATACTT
The DNA here is from genome assembly GCA_031216405.1 of Syzygium malaccense. Classification (NCBI taxonomy): domain Eukaryota; kingdom Viridiplantae; phylum Streptophyta; class Magnoliopsida; order Myrtales; family Myrtaceae; genus Syzygium; species Syzygium malaccense. The sequence goes on along the minus strand of CM062256.1, from coordinate 6,785,241 downwards.
ATTACAATCTTATTCTGAACTAATTTTTTGATTATCAAAAAGCACATATTGATACACCCGTGATAATTTTATCCCGAATTAATTTTTTGACTACTAAAATCCCTAAACCGATACATCTGTGATAAATTTATCTTCCATTAGTTTCCGTTAAATTTTATTATCAAATTGCTAAGTTTTATGATACGTGGTAGTTGACAGGTGTACCAATTTGAGATTTTACCCTTCTGTTTGTCACAAGTTTACTAATTTGTGATTTTTCGTGATATTAATCTAATTTTACGGACACTAACGGAGGGTGAATTTGTTACAAATGTATCAGTTTGAGGTTTTTAGTGTTCAAAAAATTATTTTTAGGTAAAATTGTCACAGGTGTGCCGGTTTGGGATTTTTCGTGGTATTAATCCTTTACATAATTATGAACAAAAAAAAGAGGGAAAAAGAAAAAATTAAAAAATACAACTAAGGTGAAGGCACGTGCTACATGCGTGCATGTGATGGAGCTAGCCATTTGTAGAACCGGTGAAAGCTCTTTTCATTCATCCTAAGTTGCACCCGGATCTAGCGATTCTTCGAATGTAAAGTAAATAGAGAGTATTCCCTCTCTCCCGAAAAGAAAAAGGATAGGGAGTGAACTCGAGAGTGTTAGGCGTGCGGGTCTCGACAAATTAAAATACGATATGCATCCGTGGAGCTTACCACCATAGCTCAAGGAAGTGGACAGATTGCGGAAGCCTCGGCAAAAGTGAAAGCTCCTATTGTTTATTGTGGTTATCCCTTAACAACACTAAGAATCCAAGGGATGACCCTAAGAGAGGGGAGAAAATTTGGAAGAGAGCCCATCATATGCTCGATCAAAGAAGGAAGGATCAAAGGAGAAAGGCTGGAAGAGGGAATCCTTGGAAACCATTGGTAAAAAATAGAGCCTACTGCTCTCTCGTCCTTTCTTATCAGCTCCTTTATTTCACTACTTGCTCCTTTTTTATCGACGAGGCACATTCTGTACCAGAGGCAATCATGGGTCCGTTGGCCCGCCCGAGCCTCATGGCGTGAAAGGCGAAAGGGACGAGTCTGGACGAGCAATTCCCCTTTTGGAGCCTGACCCGCTCGAGCCATATCAATTTTGCATAGACAAAACATTGACTCTTTAATCAAGCGGCCGACTCGTGTTAAGAGTGGGTAACTCTTTATCCTTCAAAAGGTGCGGCGAGACCACATCGTTATCGTTCGCATAGTGTAGTTCCCAATCCCATATTAGTCAAGGAACAGTCTAGTGACTTTTTTTTGTTTTTTGCTGGAAAATCTAGTCGTTAAGCTAATGTACGAAGGAGTGAGAAAAAATTAGGTGAGTTCATCACTCCACGTAGGCTATACAACACACCGTTCGGCTGATGACATGTGGCGGATAGGGCCCGCGGGTCAGATTTTTGCAGTCCCCCGTTACTCCACTTTCACATCTTCTCTCACTGTTTTCTTCCGTTTCTTTTTGCGTTTCGAGACCATGGACGACGCTCGCGCTTGAATTGCAGTTGCAGTGTCACCAGCCAACCATTGACGACCGCTCACGAGCACGCCGACGGTCATCCATGGCCGTTATCGGCGTCGTTCGGGCATGCTATTGACCCCCTTGGGTATCCATCTTTCCCATTCACCATGGACGACTCTCGCGGCCAACCATGGACGACGCTCATCCATGTCCATGGTCTTCGTTGGCATCGAGCAGCGCCGGACGGGACGGCTCAATCTGGAAGTTTGGCCAGATGTGGAGCCGTGGCCGCCCGTCGCTCGCGGCCACAATGCAGAGATTATGGCCCCAAAAATAAAAGAAGAAACAAAAATGAAGCTCTGCTTCTGCATTGTGGGTCCATAATGGCGGTGGTGTGCTTCTGGTATGTGTACCAGAAGAAGAAGAAGAAGATGGTGAAAAGTGGGTGAGACGGAGAGGTTAACGGCGGGGCGATAACGTGCAGGTAGAGAAGTAATGGAGAAGAGAGAGAGAGAGAGACAGATGGGAGAGAGTAAAGGCTTACAGCGGGACCCACCTTGCCACGTGGCATTTTATTAAATGGAGTGTTACCCCATCCGACGTGGCATATTCAATTCACCTAATATTTTCTCCAAGTACGAATTGCTCATCTGCTGCCTAGCAGCCACGAAAGTTGTCATGGGCAAAAGCTAATCCCAAGTACGTAGCAAAAGAAAGGAAGAACCTCCCTCACCGTATGATTAGGTCTGTCAAAATGGATCATAAACTCATTTCTTAACCTATATATTAATAAATGGATCATAAATGGGTTAGTTATATTTAATAAATGGATCATAAATGGGTAGAAGTCTTATATTAGTGTTAAATGAGTCGCAAATGGGTCATAAATGAGTTTATAACTGATTTAAACTCAACGCATTTCTCTCACTCTCATTCAATCTTGCACTCACTCATTCTGCACTCTCATTTCAGCTTGGATATGAATTTTCCTATATTTAATTAAATATGAAAGTATTTTAGCAATATGAGTCTATTCGGGTATGGGTCAACAAAATTGCATTGCGCATAAATAGGTCATAAACGGGTTAATGGATCAATTTGGATCGGATCATTTATGACCCGATCCAAATCCAATGCGATTTACCCATTTGACAGGTCTACACATGACCACGGCCACGGAGAGATCGTGCTATTTTATCAGAGCATCGTCTCCCGAGGGTTTTGAGAAGTGGCAACGGAACACAAAAGTAAAAGCTGGAGAGTTCAGCAAGTGACGATAACGACTGGTACAGGAAAATAGACTTTCGCGGGCTAAGCATTGTACGAAACAAGGAAGCCGCGGCACAGGTCTGTCCACTTCTGTCTTTGCTTCTTCTTTTTTCGCCCTGTTTTAGCACCTCTTTTCTATTTGCTTTTTGAATTGCAATTTTAGTACCTCTCCTACTTTTTTTTGTTTGAAGGAAATGAGCGATCGAGTTCTGTTTTATCAACTCGGATGTTATATTATCATGATTCACTTATACCTTCTCGAAATATTCAATCGCATTGGATACCTTTTCGAAGAAACCTGATTCTAATTTCCAAAGAGGATTTTTTCTTTCCGTGCAACGGGGCCATCTATAGTACCTCGAAACCGTACCTTGGATGGTACAAGCTAGTGGATGTGTTTAGTTTATATGAATATTGGTCACAAATAAACATTATTTTCTATAAATAAATAAATAAAAACACACAGTATATGTAAGAATCTTGTAATTTTGGGATAAAGTGCTATAACCTTTTTTTTCGCTCACATGAGTGCAACAAATTTGAAAAATTAATCACCTAAGTGCCATTAGCAATTTGTCTTGCCGGAAAATCCGACACGAATGCCAGTCGTCCTACGTGGTTTCGCCGGAGCTGATGTGGACAATTTTTGTAATATTTTTCTTTTTCTTTTTCTTTTATTTTTTGCAAATTTTTTTTCAATGCCGGCAAGGGTCACCGGCGACCCTCGCCGGCTGTGAAAGCCTCATCTAGATTGGGCGAGGGCTGCCTTGCCCTTGGCCGCGAAGGCACTGGGTGAGGCTGTGAAGGCCCTCGCTAGATCTGGTGAGAGCCTTCGCCCCGTCACCTGCTACCGATGAGGCCGCGATGGCCTTACCATGAGAGCCTTCGCCGCCTCACCTACGACCGGCGAGGCTGCGATGGCCTCGCCAAGGGCTTTCGCTGTTGCGGGCGAGAGCCTTTGCTGCCTCGCTTGCGGCCGGTGAGGCCGCAATGGCCTCGCCAAGGGCCTTTGTGGCCATACCGACCGATGGCGAGGTGGCCCTCGCCCAGTTTGGCCAAGGGCGAGGCCTCCGACGAGGGTCACCGGCGACCCTCGCCAAACTTAAAAAAAAGGGAAAAATGACAAAGAAAAAGAAAAAAATTCAGTAAAACCAATAAAATAACATTAAAAAAATCTACGTCGGATGGAAAATTAATTAAAAAATCCACATAGAATGATTTGTCAGAAATGACACTCAAATGATCCATTTTACTCCGATGTGGCACTCAAGTGAACGACAAAAAAAGTTATAGAACTTAAGTAAGCGCCGTACGAAAGTTATGGCACTTCTGGTGTCCTTATTCCAATAATTTTGTATCACAAAAAAATTTGACTCTTTTTGACCTTCCATGGAGTTCCGATCACGGAGAACTACAAAAAACGTGAACTTGAAAAGGGCTGGGGATGAAATGGTTCAGGAAAAGATGTTCAAATCTCCATGAAAAAAATTTAGCATAACACCAGAGACGTAAACATCATTTAGTTTATTGATTTACAAAGAATACATTCAATGTAGGCATTACTTTATGACCGTTTTTGTCGGTGCCGAGCCAGAGAATACGATGTTGAGCGAGGACAAAAACGGAGCTAAGCTTGAGGGAAAGGAAGCATGATATGATGATGTCTCAGCACAAAGAGGATGGAAAGCAAAACTAGAGGGACCAAAGGATGTCGGAGGTGCTTTTCAGCAAGTGGAAAAGGCATTGTCACTGTGTGGTCCTCAAAATTCTCCATTGAATCTCGGGAGCTCGTCGAATTGCAGGGACAAAAAGCACACAGTAGCAATGCAATGCAAGAAGGCAGGGCAAAGATACATAGATAGAAGAAGAAATAGTTCTTACAGTAAAGTAACATAGATATTAAGTAATGCCCAAGCTTTTATCCAAAACTTTTCTCTTGAGCAGAGATCTGAACAAGACTTCCGACTCTCAAATGCCAGAGCTAAGAAAACAAAAAAAGATGGAAAAATTGCACTACCCGCAAACAGTGAATTGATCATAAGCTCCAGAAGTTAACTCTCCAGTTTGATTCGTCTGCAGCCATCACCTGAAAGAGAGAAAATATCAGTGATGCAGTACCAACATAGAGAAAAGCACAGCATATGAATTTGTATAAACCCGAAATGGACAAGAATATTGGAGAAAGAAGAGTAGATTGAGGAGCAAGGATAAAATAATCTGTGCTCGTCTCCTCATAATATATCTGGTGATAGAACACACTCCAAACCTATAAGTTCAGTTTCCACCATATGGGATCTGGCCATTCTTCCTCATAGTAATGCCAACTCGCTAACGAATGGTCATTCGCCCAAGAAGCTAAATAAGCTATTGAGCTTTAAGTTAATGCAGCCCAGTACTGACTGAAAAAATGGATGGTTAGTGCCGTGTTTGAAACAATTTGAGCCTGACAATTGAGGTCCTTAATTGGGGATGGTTTTCTCGGTTGTTTGTTGATGGTACTTGTTGCTGCATACAGCTAAATTCATCTTCTCTTGTTCTATGATGGCCTGAATTTCTATCCAGTGAAGTTGAATTGGAAATCATGCTAGTTGCACAGAAATCCAGGACTCATCAGTGATGACTACCACACAGGGCTGTAAACTTCTCACAATTTAAAAAACCAACCACACTCAGTTAATGATCATATGACCACCATATCAGATGGAAATTTAAACAACTACTGGCAGTTAGACTAAGTGAAAACTCACTCAAGAAGTAAATTCTTGAGAAATCATCCATGGATTAACACACTCCAGCGATGAATTTCTGAAACCAAATTCGACAACTAAAAATCTCTTGATTAATCTACTTTTACAGTTTATCCCAAAGAGTTCCAAGCTTAAGACAAAAGACAATGCCAGCGTATAAATAATAGACAGAAATATGATAAAATTTGTATGCGACAACAAGAAACTTTGCATTATAATTTTATGGTAGTTAACTAGCATCATGTTTCCCTCTCAATTTCATAGTTTGAACATCCCACAAGACTACCCCTTTCTGGCCCAATAAACCAACCCCCTTTTCTACTGTCTTTATTTGCATGCACAAAAGTGTATAATCCATTACTATAACTAAATTTAGATGTTGCGGTTGATAAGGCATGTTCCCAAGCTACCAAACTCAAGGCAAGTAAACAAGAGTTGACTACAATAGTCTTTGGGAACAAAATATGACAATCCAGCCAAACAAAAGCATTAAGACGCAACTATCACCAAGCAAAAGCACCTAAATTCAACAACAGCCCACACATCAGCAATACAAAGGTCAACAGACTGAAGCTGCAAGGAATAAGAAATAATTAGATTATGCTTTCAACGCACAATCCTGCTTCCTCACGCTGAAACAAATATATTAATGCCACAATAATGAGAACTCGAATTTTGTGCATTAAATTAAAGCATGAGTAACTAGGCAGGTTAAAAGTGCGTCTTGACTTCTTGATTTCAAGCATAACCTTTTCAACATATTAAAAATGCCTTTTTCATGCTAGAAAACTAATAACTCAAAAACACAATTCCTTCTGGGCCATGCTACATATCCGCATCAATTAACTCACGGATCTATCTAGTTACGAAATTGTGCATGCAATCAGTACATTCCAGAGACACTAATCCTATGGTTACCAAAAAGACCAAAAAGCACTATGAAATGAACTTGTCACACGAAATACAAACAAGATTATACAGATAATAATCAACATTGAAAAATTTGAGAAATAGATAATTTACAATGTTCACCTCTATGCTTGAGCAACAATTTCTTTGTCTTCCACATCATTTGCAGCACCATTTATTTCACCAGCGTCAACATCTTCCACAGGGGGTTGTGCTTGCTCCTCTTCAGGCAAGGGTTCCTCCACGTAATCATTCTCGAAGGCATCAGCTGGGACCTCATAAATTCTTACTTGTGGCTTAGACGGATCCTTCACAAGAACATACTTCCCTTCATTCAATTTCATGCACAAGTCCACTATGGACTTCACAATCCCCCACATATTAGAAGTATTCAGATTAATCTGTGAGGCAAAGTCCCTTGGTTTATACTGCTGTACTGCCAGAATTACATGGTTAAAATGATCGCGAGGATGAACTCTCGAGACAAAACCCAGTTTCATGTAATCTGCACTTGCTAGTAGTGCTTGCGCTGTCCACTTAGCCAACTTATTAGCATTGTTCTTGAGCTCTGTAGCCAACACAGCACCTCTCTGTGTTTCCAGCTTCTGCCTCCAGTCGACACCAGAGTATTTGGAATCGAATTCATTAAGCGCATTAAGGGTCAAAAATGATCTTTGCTTGTTGATCTCATTGACACTTTGAACCTCGCATCGAGCAATGAGATGCATGTCATCATCAAGCTTCCACCGCCTGTACCTGTAAGCCACTGAAGCAACCTCCTCTCCCTCGTTTGCAAATGGGTTTGGTTCATCAAAAGTAACCTTATTTCCATCCCTGATCAGAACTTGCTGTGAGAAGTTCTGATTGACATATGCTGCCTCAACACTCAAAGAATATGCTGAGTTAATATCATCCTTGGCTTCTGGCAATGGTTCTTGGGAGGTTTCATGCACAGATAGCAGATCAAGTTGGGATCCATCTCTCTTGTCAAAGAACAACTTGTTCCCGACTCTCTGAATTACAATATCCCAGGAGTAAACAGACCTAGGTGCGCACATGAGCGTAGAAAGAATAGCATCTGTCGCAAAAACTGTTGCCTTGTCCTCGTTTGCCAACCGGCGGATGACTGGATCATCAGTTGTAGTGACCTTGAAGAAATTCCTATTCTTGAACCTACATTTAGAAAAAATGAATAGTTAGCAGGGCATCCCAAATCCAATTCACAGTAGCCTTGAACCGAAGAGAACCTAGAAAGAGAACAGATAAATCCTCTAACGATACAGGCTCGACAACTCATTATTGCAAACACTTCCATATATGTCAAAATCTGAGCCCCAGATGTCCTATTCCTCTATATCGAACACATCTGTTCCTCGGAAAAACCAGCAAAGCAGCAAAATTTTTTCGTGAGTTCCAGGCATTATGATACAAAGGACAAAGGATGCAACTCTTTGCACTTAGAACAAGCCAATAGGAGTGTTGTAAGACGCTTCCAACATCCATGGGACCCCAGAACAAGCTCCAATTCGAATTCTCTCGGAGTCCACAGATCCACAAATTGTTTAGAAAGAATTAAAAAGACAGACACAATCAAGCTAACCAGGTAATAGTAAATACAAGGTTCACAAAAAGGAATGCAAAAACCACAAGGTCACCATCAACAAACAAACAGTACCTCTCGAGGCGTCGCTCGTTCTTCGGGGTGACACGGTCGTAGGTCCTGTCATAGTACTCGAGGGCGCCACAGAGCAGGAGATCCTCGGGCTCCGGCACGGCGAACGACAGCTTCGAGAAGGTCGAGAAGGGAATCTGGTCGAGCATGTTCCACTCGGGCTGTATGTCCACCGAGGACTTGAACGCCGCGGCCTCGCGGCGCGGGGCGTTGGCCCCGGGCCTGTTGAGGTTGTAGAGCCTGTCGCGGCGGGCCCGCTCCTTCTCCGCCTCGCGCTTCTTGGCCTCGACCTCCTCGTCGCGGCGCTGCGGCAGCTGGTTCCGGTGGTGCTGGTTGAACCGCCACTTCGGGCCGAACTTGGGGCGCGGGGCGGGCTTCGAGTCGACGAGCCGGAACGAGGAGTCCTCGTCGAGCGGCGCGAAGGAGTCGTCCGCCGAGAAGTCGAAGATCGAGTCCGACTGCTTGTGGTTCTTGGACTGGTGGTTGAGGGACCGGGTCCAGTCGGCGATGCGGCCGACCTTCTCCGATCGGGAGAACGGGGCGAAGGGGACGTGGAGGGGCAGAGGGGCGGCGGCCGTGCCGGCGGCGGCGGGGGATTCCGGCGGGCCCCAGCCGTCGGGGTTGAAGGGGACGGCTCCGACCTCGAATCCTCCGACCATGGCTCGCGGTTGGAGATCGATTGCAGGCGGCGATCGGATTGGGGATCTGGGAGGTTCGGGTTTTGATGGAGGAGGAGGAGGAGGAGGAGGCGGTTGCAGAAGAAAGTGCGGGGTGGAGGAAGGGAAGAGAAACCCTAGTTTTGGTTTCGGGATAGATAAGACGGGAAATTTCAAATTAGTCCGTGCATTTGAGGAAGTTTGTTAAAATTGCCCCCTGAAATTTGAGTTTTTCTCGAATGAACCCCCGTGTTTGGCAAACGCGTGTCAATTAGGCCCCCCTAGACTATGGTCGATGATTAATTTGGCCCGACCGTCGAGCATGTGCATCTCACGTGTAGCCTTGATGTCCCGGGGGGGAGGCAATTTTTGGGTCCGAGTATAGAAAAATTGCAGGAAAGTAATAACGAAAAAATGAACCGTAGAGGGAGGGAGAGAGGGGAAGGCGTAGAGGCCCGCTGGATGGGGCGATGGTGTCCTGAAATCGGTGAGGGTCCGGGCATAGGCGATCACGCCGCCATCGTCGATAAAAGGATGAGGTGAAGAACGTCGGGATGTATAGCTTTAGGGGTATAAGGGAGTCCGACGTGTAGTCACATGTAAACGGCGAGTGTGCGCTCGTTCTTGGTCAGAACGCGCTGGGATTTAGTGAATGCCTCTAAGGCACGTATTTCTTCCATTTGACTTGAGGAAATTGAGCATTGGAGACTCGGAGTAGATTTATCAAAATAAGTTATAGATCCATTTCTCAATCCATATTTGATGGGCTGACTTATTATATGAGTTAGTTATATTAAGTAAATGGGTTTAGAATGGTAAAACTCAAAATTATATGAGTGTTAAATGAGTTCACTTAGACAAAAAAATGAGTTCACAACTTATTTAAACCAAACTCACTCCTATGACTTTCTGGCCCTTACTCGATTTTGCTCTCGCTTGCTCGCTCCGTTCTTTCACCTTAGTATGGGTATGAGTTTTTCTTAGTTAGGGTTAAATATAGAAGCGTTTTTGCAATATAGGTTGAGTCGGATATGTGTTAGGTTGGATCGAATCAAGTATGAGTCACTAGAATTGTATTACATGAAAATGAGTTGGACCATTTTTGACTTGACCTACCAGTTTGACAAATCTAACCCGGAGGTTCGCTTTTGTGGTCAATTTGTAACTAGTACAAAAGCCCAAATAGTTAGGTGTGTATATATATTTTTATTAAGCCCCTTAAGATGTCCACCTCTTCCACCTTTTCTTCTTCTTTGATTGACTGGAAATCGAAAAAAAAAATTGATGTCAAAAGTGGACAAAAACCCTAATTTGGACAAATCAAAATTAAGGTTTATATTTGGGGTAAAGATGTAGAGAAGTCGTTCATGGCTATTATTGCTAACCACGAGCCACGTTGGTTAACGAAATTGATAAAACATTGTCACATCAGATTTTGACAACTAAATCGAAATTGACACTTAAGTGATTCTTTTTTAAAAAAAGTGACACTTAAGTGATCTATAAAATGAACGCCGTACGAAAATTATGACATTTCTAGTGTGCTTCTACCCTTTTTTCTTATTAAAGCCCCTAAAGTTTTTTTTTTGTCTGTCCTATTATAGCTCTTTTCTTACTCTCAGACTTTTGCTCTGCCTCTTTGTAGAGTATGTAAATCGAACCCTCCACTTGAAACTAAACGTCTCCACTCCACCCAATTCCATTACCACTGGGCCGCGTGCCCGGTGGCCAAAGCCCAGAAGTTTACTTACCCCATGAAATCAAGGCCCCTGGGCCTGTCCTTGGGGTTCATTTGTTTGGGTCGACTGGGAGGGGTCTAGTAAGATGTCCATACACGTCTCAGCATCTGTTCACTTTGATAGAAGTCAGGAAATATCGAGCTTCGATTTGAAGCCTAAATCCATTATTCGGACATTACTTTTTCTTTTTCTGGCTCGCAATATACTTAGGATAGAATTTTCATTTACCCTCGTGCGTGTCTTTAATCATAAAGGCCATAAAAATCACAAAAAAAATCTAGAAATTTAAAGAATAGCATGCCATTACATTCCATATTCGCATCGCACGTAGTTAGAAATCATGCATAGCCTAGTTTTTCCGTTTCGCACGCGGTCATTTAGGAAACCATACAGGATTAGGGTTCGTATATAATTTGTCTCCATACTTACAAAATTCATATTTGGGATTATTATTCATGCATCTTGTATAATAGGAAACATTTACATTTTGGAAATCGCATACTAGGCATTTTAGGATATTTCCTTCAATTAAAAAAATAGAAAAAGAGCATATATTTGTATTTCGTGCGAGAAACTTATGCTTAGTTCCCTAATTTTCACATGTCGTTTTTTAGTTATGTGTCTTTTTAAGTATAAGAAAAAAATAAATAAAATTGCCACTAGATATTTGCGTATTATGTATATCCTAGGTTTTCATTTCTAGAATTTCATTTAAGGAAAGTGATTTTTCATTGACATGCATATTATTCTTCGAATTTCATTTTAGGAAAGTAGAGTATCCTATAAAGAATTACCATGAACTAATTCATTTTAGGAAATATCACCCAATGTTACTTTATTGTTTTTTTTTTTAGTTATGACATTAAGTTTTCTCTTTTGGACATTATAGCTCATGGCGTTAAGCCCAGGTTTAATAACAAGACCATGTTTAATTATTCTTCAAGACAGCTCGGGTCGTTACCTTCCACCTTATTTACTATTTAGTTTAGGCTCACAATATTTTCGCGATCTAAATGGTAATAACACTCTCTAACTTATTGAGTTGACAAAATTAATCTCAAGAAAGCTAATTAATCAAAATCACATATGGGAAGGGTGCAAGTTGTTATTTGTTGAAAATGTAAAAGCCACACGTTGTCTATTTTCTGTCCGTGTTCATACAAATTTAATTTTCTCTCTTCTACTTGCTAATGTGCTTGAGCTGATTTCTACAACGGATTTTTCGTTATAAGTTTGAACCTTGTCGATAATATATGTTAATCAGCATATCTTAAATGTAAGTTACAATCGCAAAGAGTTCACAATTTATCGAAGAATTCCCTTAAAAACTTGAACTACAAAAGTGTATATTTCAAGGAGTTATTAGACATTGAGCTTTAGAGAGACATTGTAAATAAATAAAGGCTACTAATACTCAAAAATTAGAATTCCGCTCACTAAATCTATTGTAAATGAACCATCACATCTAGATTGATGGATCATTAGATTTAGGAAAGGTTGGTGAAAATCATTAGATTGATTGTTCTTTATTAAATGTATATTTTTCCTTTAACATCGACTTATACCATTAATGAGGTCCAAAATTGGGCTATTTTGAAACATTTGAATTTTAAAATGTATATAAAGTTCTTTGAGGGGTGGAAATAGTGTGGGCCACATTTTTTTTTTACTCCCTTATACTCAATCTTCATAGGAAAAAAGCTACTAAAAGCTCCAAATTATGTCCATTTTGACACATATATTTCAATTTTTTTTACACCATAAATTCTAAACTTGTACTTGAGTGACTCAATTAAACTTGGTAGCAATCTGTTAAAAATTTGTTAGATTAAACAAAAAAAAAAAACGGAATTCGAAGTGACTGCTCATCATCGCCTTCAAGCTTATGATAGCTCGGCCAAAGCTCCTCCGGCACTTGCTCATTGCTGCCCACTATCACCTGGACATTTAGTGGTGACCGTAGGCCCTTACTCAAGCACTCGCCATGACCGCTCAAGCTCAAACCTTGGCCTCATGGTCTGCGGTTTGGGATCCACAATAATTTCAGCTTCTCCAATGGGATCCTTTCGATGAAAGACCAAACCTTCCTTTTAGGCCTTGTGATTACCAAGCGGTAATAGCCATTGCAAATAATGAAACTTTAAATGGTAAAAGGAGACACACCTGGTTGAGACGAATGTAGTAAAACAATTACTTAATTATGAAATTATATCCATTGATTATACGAAGTTAGAAGTGAATTCGACCGATCTTTTGACTATACATCGAGGACAATGGGACTTAAGCCAGTTGAGAAAAATCAATAATGATGGTAACCCAACTTATGTGATTTGCGATCCCGTGATAACAAATCCTTTGTTAATCTAGTGATGTGTTATTAAAATTATTGTCCCGCCTAAGGTGAGAAAAGTGCAAGACTGTAATGAAAAAGAGGTTGAGTTAAGCTCTTAATGATTGCTATTATAGCCATTATTGGTGGTGTATTAAACTAAAATTTACACTTGATGAAATCACCTATACGAGTGCTGAGTGGAGCTAATCCTATGAGAATTTTGGCCAAATCTTTAGAGGACTTATGAATAAACTAGGCACTGTAGCATCCCAGGCACACCCCTTTCAAGATTTATCCTCTAATCCTCATTAGTCATCAGATTTTTCGCAAGCGGAAGATGCTTCTTTTTAAAGAGGTCAGCATTTATAACATGAATGCGGCATAGTAGCATAGAATTGTATAATTGTTAGGACACGTGGATTTAGAAAATATCAACCATAACATATAATACTGCGGGTGATACAAGGTGAGTTCAAGAAATGTGAGAAACAACATATCTATTCCAACCTTGCTAATCTACCTTGACCCACCAACTTTAACCAAAAACTAAAAGCTATCACCCATACTTTCACGACTCCATCCTCAAAGGACTCCGCCGCTACTTTAACCAAAAACAAAAACTAAAAACGGCTCTCTACTCCTCCTCCCGGGGGCTATCTTCAAAGGACTTCGCCGCTCGCATCACCATCATTCCCATCTGACCCATGGTATGGAAGGGACCCTACCAACTGTCCCCCGTCGAGGGCATAAACCCCGACGAAACCCAAAAGAATAAGTCCTCCTAGGGACCCAATATCCATGGTCAGAATAGAAATGCATTTTATGAAAACAATTCCAGGGAATTTCGAGACCACGAATGCAATTAGACGGCTCTCAAAATCAACCAGCACCCCATAGCTTATCGAGGTGGAGGTAGGGAGGATCGGCATAACTACTAATATGAAAAAAAATGTCATTAACAAACAGTGAGCGAAAACTCAGCCAAGTAAACTCTATCACGCCATACTAAACGGATAATGGCAGACATTTCAATCGAGTCAAATAGGTAGATAGATGAACCAATTCTCAACCAACCATAGCATATAAGACTCCCTTTTTATTTGGCCATAAACCACCAGACAAGATTTCCAATCGACTAACAGTCATTCACACGAATTCTCAATGCATGCGTTATGTGACCATAAGCCGTTTTAATTTGCATTGATTTAGTAACTCAAGCTACCACATCCTCCGGGGAACCCAGTTACCCCCCGGGCATCTCGCACCCATCACGGCATCACGAGGATATCTAGGGAACCGTGTTACACCCCAGGCAACCGAGGGAACCCAGTTACCCCCTCAGGCATTTCGCACCTACCACGGCATCCTGAGGACATCTGGGGAACCGCGTTACACCCCCAAGCATCCGAGGGAACCCAGTTACTCCCTCAGGCATCCCAACTCCGGGGCATCGTCGTCATGAGGACCGACGGAACAACCACACTTACAATTCCACACCCTTCGCATATAAAGTACAGAAATTTAGAAATGTAATTTACAAAATCTAACACAAAGGAAACATCTCAGCAGAAGGTCCACAGCGTGTACATTACATTTCCCGAAGACACCCAATCGAAATTATGATGTCTCAAATAAGAATCAATGAAACCTGGAATTTTGGCCATGCTGGACAGTTTTGTAGACTTTTGGGAAATAAATCTCAAAGACATGGCAAATGAGTTCCAAAAATTTCGAAATTTTAATATGATATTGACAAGACCTCAACATATATTTTTCATGAAAAGAACACAATCCCAAAATCCTCCTGGAAAGGGCACTTTTGAGAGCATGAAAATAGACTACTACGGTTCGCTGAAACAGTAAAACTGAACCCAAAAGTGTTCTCATTTCACAGACCAAAAAATCTTCAAACACTTCGAAATTTTTATATGTTATAAAAAAGAGAATTATGAACAAATTTTGTGAAGAAATCGTGGCCAAATTCAAAGTGGATATTTTTATAAAAAATCGAGAAAGTCCAGAGGTCACTGTCTCCACCGAAAACGCAGTTCTGATCCGGTAAAAGATTGATGAAGAAGAACGTTTAGCATCATTCGGGCCACAAAATTTTTTTATAAAAATAGGAAACAAGGAACGTCCAGGACGGTCCAATCTGGAATCCGTGACACAATTTCCGGAACGTTTTTCCAACTTCAGATCTGCCACTTCTCAGCCAAGAAAACATCAAATCAAGAGTTCAAAACAACATGCAACATCATTTTCAACTTACTCTAGCTATCTAGATCCACAAAAAATCGTTCTAGGGGTTTGAATACACAAGAACAGCAACTACGGTACATATCGCCCTCTCCTTTCGCTCTTCTAGCCCCCTCAACGGCTCATCCAAGACCCAAACCGACATGCGACCACTATCGAGGTTAGTATAACGTCATAGAGAGTACTTGCCTTGCCGGTGAGAGTAGCGGCTGCGGCGTGGGGCTTGAGTCCGAGGCGGGGAAAACGGCACGGCGGTGAGATGAGGGCTAGCTGCGCTGCTGGTTGCGGACAGAATAGGGAGCAGCAGCTGCTAGTCGTCGAACAAGCGGGCTCCCAGGCGGACAGAGAGAGGGAGCCAAGAGAGTGAGAGTGAGCTGGGCGAGAGGGAGAGTTGAGCGAGAGACAGAGTGAGCTGAGCTGGACATGAGTGAGATGAGGGAAAATTTTTTTCTGAAGTCTTCAGTTTCCTTGCGTGCATGGGCATGCAAGGGTGCCAAGTGGCACCTCTCTCCTGTCAAGTGCAGGGGGAAAAGAAGACAAGGAAGAGAAGACAAGGAAAGAGAGAGGAAGGGGCAGCTGCTGGCGTGGGTTCTCGGCGAGAAAGAAAAGAGGGAAAAGAAACGAAAGAAAAGAAGGAAAGAAAAAGAGAGGGGGCGGTGAGTAAGGAAAAATAACGGCGACGAGTTTACACGGAATCGGGTCGTGCGAACGACGCGACGTCGATTTAGTCGGCTCAATGATAACGATTATAAGATTCCAAGCTTGTGATTCCAAAAACGTTAATGGCGAAGCTAACTTCCAATTTCATTTTCCTAATTTCGTCGACGAGCGCCCTAATCCATCATGATCCTTTAATCTTTGGCCATGAAAATTCGGGATGCCACAAGGCACGCGCATGGCCTATTAGTGCAAAACGACGTTGAACAACGAAGTTCGTAGGGATATAATGTGATTGGTGAAAATTATAACTCACAAAAGAAATTTTTGTTCATAAAAGTTTCAAATTTCACTAATGATTTCATGAATTATATTTCATTCTTTTTAGGTTTGATTCATAACCCAAAAGGCACCAATTCCAATACATCACATTCCATTGAGTTTAACTTAGCTTTTTTTTTCTTTTCAATCCTTTTACAAAACTATTTGAAATATGTGCGGGAGTTGTTGGATATTTCAATAGTTTTGAAATATTTAAAGCCTTTATTTTGTAACGGCTCTATTGGAAATTTTGACCGCAATCAATTCGTAATGGTTTTGTCTGGTTTGAAAATTTAGACCTAAAAAATAGGAAATACGAATTTAATCCATTAAGTTTAAAAATTCAAATGAAAATGTAAAATAATCAGTAGTAGTAGTAGTAGTGGCAGTTATTACTGTTTTTGCTTTCGTAATGTGGAAACATTATAAATCCTAACTGCTTTCTCAACTCACCCTCCCCTTCTCTACATTCCCTTTTCTCTTCCACTCCAAGCTACCTCGATTGAGAAATAATTGTTAGTCGAGGGAGGCTCCAACTTCTCAATTTGAGGTGAGTTAATGTCTCCTCACCTCATCTGGGAATATTTATTTTTATTTTTTTCTTTGCTCACTGTTGATGCCCTTCTTTGCTCTTGAGCGTATCTTCCGCTTTCATCATTAGAAATCAATTTGCTGCTTCAGATCCTCCGACCCATGAAGTTCGACAGAACTGAGGAGGAATATTCCTGTTGCACTTGAAGTGGTTATACGACTTCTCCCTCCAAGTTTTGGAAGCTTTCATCTCCTGATCTAAACCTAGATTTGAGAGCTATTCTCTCTTGATTTAGATCTAGATCTGGAAGTTCCCAAATATGTTTTTATGCTCGTCCAACCTCGCATGATCTAGATCTAGGAGCTTCTTCAACTTGTTTTTGGTGTCTATGTATGGTGATGGTGTTAAGGACGGTGAACCTAGGCGTACACCGCCCACTGAGCAAGCCATAACTATTGGAGAAGGAAATTATGGTATGTGCTAATCACTTATAACGATGTGTCATTCGTTGATCGGTCTCCGTTCGTTCTATTTTGATGTTAAGACAGATCTGCTCTTGTGAGATGAGAGTGTGCTTATCAAAACAGTTTGTGATTTGTTATTATACTTTGTTGTTTGGGATTTGCTTTATTTTGAACATATTATGTATCATCTTGAAATATGAATGAAATATTACTTTTGATTAAAAAATTAACATTTTCTTTATTAACATTCTCCTTCATTTGCCTATAAAGAGAATCTCCAAATCACGAACATAATATACCAAAAACAAGAAATTCTCTTTTTTTTTTCCATTTATTTTCTAGGTTTGTGTATAAGTTGCTATTCCTGTTTACTCTATTATGTGCGAAGTAAAGAGGAAGATTTGTTGCATCCTTGGAGGATAGCCGCTAGAGTGTAACATTTTTTTTTATATTCGACAGTTTTCACAAAAAATTTCAATATATTTCACTTTTATTATTATGAGAATCAATCCCGCTACTTCGGGTATTGGAGTTGCGATGTACTCCAATGGGTGAAATTATCCTTAAGAACAATGTATACACGCCTCAATCATTTATTCTTAGTTTTTCATTTTTTCCAACATATTTTACAACACTTAGGCCAAGCTGTGAGCTTGAGCGACCATGACTGCCGCAAGCTTTAAAGCCATATTTGATCTCGAAGCTCGCGGCCACCATGGCCAGATCTAGTGTGTAAAGCAAGGGCCGACAAATGTCGCCGGATGTCCAGGCGACAGTGGGTAGCAACGGACAAGCGATCGCAAACTCGATCGCAAACTCGAAGATGATGAATGTTAACTTCTCGATGACTAGTAACTTTGAATTTTCCTTTTGTTCTTTTTAATCTTTTTCAAATGGGGTGCTCGCATAGAGCCGCATAAGCGCCACTTATCCTTGAGAAACATTACTAATGCATAGTCAAATCAACCTCAGATTTTTTATAGCAATTTCTAATGAAATCCTAATGGCGGGTAAATGTGTCAGTCAGATATAAATTTGGGATTCTTGATATCACAAAAAAAAAGTTTAGGATAAATGTGTCATAGTGGATATAATATGAAGTTTTTGGTGGGCTTTTCCCTTATTTATATTTGCTAACTTTTTTAGTGCTTGATTTATTATTTCAAGTGCTAGGACATGCAAGTGCAGGTTAGAAAATAAAAATCAACCAAAATTGCATGTTAAGGCATCGATTCATAGGTATTAGTTTAATCTAGCCTAATCAAGTCTTCGTATCCAAATTCTTTGGTTAGCATAGGTAAAACAAGCAATTTTGTCGCCGACTAATGGTTTGGTCGATGGCATCACTTTACGTAAGTTGTCGTTGGTTCCATTTGAAGAGAGGATTTCTTTTAAGCTTTGAATCTGTCCAGTATAGGGGTGATAGGTTCTCGGTCTAGTCCGATCCCACTAGGAGCCGTGAATCAGACTAAAGGGCTGGTTCCCAATTTTTGGAACCTTCCCGAGCGATCTAATGGGAGATGAAAATTAAATCAAAATGCAACCCTTCGCACATATTCGTGTCCAGATATTGAGAACTTAAACTACTCCTTTCCAGCGATTCTACGTCACGGACCCATTATGATACTAATTGGTCGATATTGTACCACCATTGAGAGTTTATAGATTATTCATGGTGATTAATTTTATGAGCGGCTTACCAAACACAGAGGACAAAGATAGACAATGAAGTAGCTTCGAGTGGGACACGCGAGAGGGGAAGGGAAGGAAATTTGCATGAGAAAAAAAAATAAAAGTTCATTGGTCCTGTCCAGGCGGTCCAGTCGCTCCAGTTCCCCTTGGAACCTAAGACCGAACTGAAAATCACCGATTTCAATTTTAGGGAACCAATAATCAAACCGACGTCCCCAAGAACTGCCTGGAAGTGACCGGTCTAGTCCAGTTCGAGTAATTTCCGGTTCAGTTGGTCCGTGTTGCTCACTCCTAGTCCAGCGGAACTTCAAAAAATGCAGCAGATGATGGAATTTGCTTTATCCTACTAAGTTTTTAATCCTCAGAAAATTGAACGGGGTTCCAAATCATGAGTTAAACTTAAAGACATGCACACCAATAATGCTGTTGTCGTCGCTATGGGACAAGATTGATTATTACTCCACTTGCTGCGAGAATTATTGAGTCTTCCATTATCAATGGCAATCATATTCGAACAAAAGTTTATATCCCTCGAATCATCTTCCGAGGTTAAAGAAATTAAATGGCCATTCATATTAGAAAGAAGACAATTCCCAGTAAGACTAAATCTGACAGTGGAAGATCATATTCATGAACTACCAACTGATATGGGATCTCACATTCGAGCCAAAGCAATGGAAATTCTGGGTTCGAATCAGTAGAATGTGGATTTCCACTACTCCACGCACGAACAATCAAGCGATTACTGTCGACTTGGTTCTCATAGATGAAATGGTCAGTGCTTACCGTATTTTTATGCATAACTACATCAAACTACATGAAATTTAAATGCAGCATCTATCTTTCTTTTTTAATTTTCAGTTCATGTAAACCTAATCACCGAAAATTTATTTTTCACAAAGGCTGAAGTTATCCAAACAACAATCAGAGCTGAAGATCAACACTTATACAGAGCACTGTTACAACAAGGAAAACTCTACATCTTAACAAAATTTTAGGGTTACACCCAACAAGAGAGGTTTCAGGGCTGCGGTCCATGATCATATCATCTGATTTGGCAACACAACTATTATAAAAGAAGCAGATGACAGAACACCTTCTGTTCCAATGCGTAACTTCTCCTTTCTGGGTTTTTGCTGATGGTACCTCATCCACTACAAAAAACACAATTAATTTCGTGAACTGAAGAATTTTACTCAGCTGTACAGGAAACTGATGTCTTTGTACATTCGGTGTAGGAAATACAACAGCAACCTCAACATTCCGGAAGCTGCGTAGTTTCAAGAAGGGTATTCTACAATCTTTCGTTCACTTTCAAAAAGTTGATACGAAAGTCAACACATTTCATCTTTCATCATGCATAGAATCGTACATTGGCAGGTACTTTCCTACTATTATCATTATCTTTTGACCGTCTGCCCTCATATATTCAACACTCTCACACACTTCTCTCAGAACGTCAGACTCAACCGTACTACAAAGATAGTTAACATCAATGCATATGAAGGCTAGTGGTACAGTGCATTGCACTTTTAAACACTCTTTGACCATCGTATTAGGTATAACTATCACTAAAATAATTTCTCTCATATTAAACATGCCATCTTGTTACAGTTACGCATTTATATTTTTGCCTCTCGAAGAAAATTAACTCATAAGGTGAATACCAACAATTCTGGCAACTATTTTCCTATTTATAAATATGTTATGGATTTTCCATTTGACTTAAAAGCTTCAAAGTAGTGGTACAAGACTACTAGGACTTTGACTACGTCCCAATTAAGACTGAGCCGACCCTTGAGCAATATTCGTTGTAATATGACATAATGACATCCAAAAGCAGTTGGTTGATTATGAATCTTTATCATTTTTTCTTGCCTTGTGTTGCTCTTGAACTTAATTGTCTTCTTATATTTCCATAAATTGACATTCCTAATCGCAGAAATATTCTCTAATTTAAGCCAAATTGGCAGTGTTGTTTCAGTAATAGTTCATACACAAGCAAGTTGGGGTAAGACTCTCTTAGCCTAAATTAACATAGTTCTACGTGTGGCCATGCTTCTCCACCCCGTTCCCTGTTGCTATAAAGACGTGCCACTTTATTTTCCTTGATGGATATAGTTCAGCTTTCACTGTATTATTGGCCTATCGGGGCGGTTTACTTTGTAATCCCTAATAGAAATTGAGCTTTTGCTGCAAGTCTGTTCGCATTTTCTTTCTCAGAGTTAAAATGAATGACCCACAGCTAACATCAAACATATCGGGACTGATTCAATGAATCGAAATTATGTAAGTTTTCAAGTTCATGGCACAAATATATGTATATCTATCCAGCAACCTTCCTGAATCTTGGTTCTTTGAGCGGGATTATACTTCTTCTGGTACATCTCAGAGAAAGAAAATAAATGAAATTAATGCCTTGCATTTGGTTATACATCTTTCCATGTATATAACTATATATATTGTCACAAGGATCAGATGATAATGTGCATAATTTGTCTTTTTCTTTCTTTCAGTTGTTCATCAAGACAGTGATTTTCTTCATCAAACTCAAACTCAAAATTATTACCAAGGGCCAATAGTCTCTTCAGAAAATGAGTGTCTGAAAAATAATACGAGTCTTACATTTTGGCACTCAATTTTCATATTATTGATTATAGGAAATTAGAAAATGGTGCTGAGAGTTGAGGCTCTAACTGTTAACAGGAATCAAGTGCTTATTAATCATAGAAATTGTTACCAAGGGACAATAGTCTCTTCAGAAATCAAGTGTCTGAAAAAATCATCTCTGTGCATTATCTTCGACACATTTCCTTATTCTCTCAGATATTCTTGCGGAATCAAGACTCGGTGCACAGTCCCCAACCTACGTTCAGAACGTAATAAAATGCTCAAAAATCATTAAAATTTTTGCAACAACTTTCTCAAATTGCCTTGGACATAATCATGTTTTTGAGAACAAACTTATGTGCGTACCTCGCAATGGATCGAGTGGAATGTTGTGTCATCCAGAACGGAAAAGCTCGCGTTTAAGATCTCGACCCTTTCTTCGTGAAGCAGTCCGATGACGCGATTGAACATGAACTGATGATCCAACCCAGTAATGAGAACAACGTGTAAAGCCGAACCGTTTTGGTGAATCTCAATTGCTGGTGCTGCATTCATCCCATAGTCCATGCTTGCATTCTGCTTTTCGATCCCTATCAAGCTCTCTTTCTTTTCAGTCATCTTCTCCAAGTTGATCTGTAGCTTCTTGATGTATTTAGTCGCTTCATGAAGTTGATCTGGAAGAGATGTCACCTCCTTCGATACAGAAAAAAAAGAAGTGGGTTGGAAGAGTTTGGTTGGTGCGAATTTTCCAGTTTCGATGTGCTCATAGCATATTTTTAACCTTCCCTGCCTGATTGTTCATCTGAGAGATGCTAAATTAATTCCAAAAAATTCAGTAGTGATCTCAATCTTACGGATATTTTCATGAAAAATTAATGGTGCTTCGTGGACGTCGAATCTTACTTCATACTGATAGTATAAAGATTACAAGAAATGAAAATGCATTAAAAAATTTGTAACCAAGAATATTCAATATATAAGAAAACGGCATGAAGATTCGGAAAAATATGAACATCTTCTAACAAAAAACAAAGGAAAATTTCCTAAAAAGTAAAACGTGCAGTAGAGGCGAGAGCTCAGCCGAGAGAGAGAGAGAGAGACCGTTGAGCTAGGATGGGGAACAAGAGAATTGAGCTGGGAATAGAGGGCCTTCATCTGATGTCGCCGGTTTCTCTCGATCAATTTCCGGTCATTTCTCGAGGAGCTAGGGCTGTTCTCCATAAAAAAAAAAAAATGCCCGCACCAACTCAACAAGAACAATAGCAACAACAGATACAACAGAAACACTCACATTCTTTTTCAGAGACATATTATGGACATTATATGTGGCTAGGTCTGCATTGTTCCTGCGCAGTGGCTTTTTTCAGGATAATAAAGTGAAAAAAAGCGAGACATAAATAAATCATTAGATGCTACCCGGGAAAAGGGGTTTCCGATTTGAGGGGATGGTGGGTCACTGGCTATTTTATGGGAGGAAGGGACCCCACCTTGGCTTTGTCCATTTTTGTTAACATAATAAATAGGGTTAACAACATGAAAAATCCCAAATTGGTACGTCTGTGACAGATTTATCCCGAATTATTTTTTGACCATCAAAAATGCCAAACTGGTATACCTGTGATAATTTTAACCAAAACTAATTTTTAAACACTAAAAACCTCAAACTGACACATTCGAGGACAAATTGACCCTCCGTTAGTATCCGCTAAATTGGACTAATATCACGAAAAATCACAAATTGGTAAACTTGTGACAAACAGAGGGGTAAAACCCCAAACTAATACACTCCTCAAACTTAGCAATTAACAGTAAAATTTAACGGAAACTAACGGATAGTAAATTTATCGTAGGTATACTAGTTTGGGTTTTTTATAATTAAAAAATTAATTCAGGGTAAAATTATTACAATGTACCGATGTGGGATTTTTCGTGATAAAAAAAAGTTTGCGATAAAATTATGACAGGTACACCAGTTTGAGGTTTTTCGTACTATTAATCCTAATAAATATCAACTCCCATGCACTGTGCATATTGCGGCTTCAAGAGAGAATTCAGACCTGGAAAGAGAGGACGTTCGCAAAACAAATTTCCCAAAGGACCAATAGTGTGCGAGATTCTTTCTTAGACGTTTTCACATTCAAATGCTGACCCTACAAACCACAAGCACAGCATTTTCACCATACATGAGTTTGGGGAGAACAATATCTATTCATAAACCGTCCAACATGTCACCTTCCTGCATAGAATCGAAAACTTGTGGGGTTGAAATCGGTTAGGGTTTGTTCAAACAGTAAAAGCGCACAGGATTGGGTGTCGAGATTTGAAGGTCGCGAGTTCAATTCATCTCCTAGAAAATGCACAAACCAGACTCCAGACTGAATCAATGCCATTTCTAGCTACCCCATTCTACAGTCACAGATAAGATCATAGTATTTAGCCAAGGAGATAAGAGCGTAAAAACCAAGCAAACATATGCCCATGAATGTAGAGAGAGGTAGACAAGCATAATTGTGTAACACGGTATGTTTCTTGTAGTGGAATTATAGCGCAGTTGTGATGGTTCTCTTAACTGAAATTATTCTCTCCCTTTTCTGCAGAACTGCATGTGCTGGTCTTTGCATACTTTTTCCCCCTCTATCCTTAGCTATCAGTTTCGTCTCACTGATACTCTAGACTTCATATCTAGCTAGTATTCAATTATAAAAAAAAATTCGTTAGTTCTCTCTCCCGTTATCTATAGATAAGAAACGAAGACATTAGATCGAGGAATAGATATAGTGGATAGTTTTGTCCTATGATTTAGTCAGGACTGTCTCTTTTATCTTGATTGTATAGGCATTTACCGAAGTAAAAATTTGATGAACTAAACGAGGATAACAAAAATAAATTTGCAATCCAATCGTTTCTTAGTAATGAAGAGACATATATAGAACTTCTTCTTCTTCTTCTTCACTCATCGAGAGCACCACTTCCGCACAATTGCATTGCCATGCTCACTCCACTCCGAGCTTGCTCGCCGTCCTTCCATGTAGCTCTCGATGTCAGCCCCATCTCTCCCGAAGCTGAAACTTGGTCTCAGCTTCGTCTCTTGAGCCTCCCTCTCTCTGTTTCAAGATTCAATCGAGGAAGAAGGAATGTAGATAGTATCAACGCGTTCGATTAGTGATGGAAGCGAATGAGTCCTCCTCGTTGGAGCGGGGCAAGTGAGGGCAAGAAGATCAACGGAGGAGGAGGAGGAGGAGGCGTGAGCAAGAGGCATTAGGTTTTTGTTTTAGAATTGGGAAAATTAAAGATGCGTAAAAGAGCTATACAGATATTAGGGATTTTTCACATTTATAAGAAATAAAAATATAAATTAAAGAAAATCCGTCTAGCCAGGTTCAACCTAGAATTGGAAACACTACCAAAATTTACCGGTTTCAATTGCATAGAATCAGGAACCTGATCGGTGCTCCCAGAAACAACACGGAATCGGTTAGTTCAGTCCAATTCGGATGGTTTCTTTTGCTCATAAAGGGAATTTGAGAGAGAGAGAGAGAGAGAGAGAGAGAGAGAGAGAGAGATATGAGCTGACTGGGCTTAACTTTCGGAGGACCAAAGATGAGCAATTGGAGACTTTGTGGTTTGTAACATGAGGAGGAGAATTAGACACATAAGTAATCTTTGCTTTGAACCCTTAATTGAAACCCATGACCAGCCTGGCCTGGTCACTCCTGTTTGTAAGAAATGAAAGCATGGGGGATAGTGGAAAATCGCATATCCATGCGCTCTTTATCCTCTCGGAGGACCAAAGATGAGCAATTGGAGACTTTGTGGTTTGTAACATGAGGAGGAGAATTAGACACATAAGTAATCTTTGCTTTGAACCCTTAATTGAAACCCATGACCAGCCTGGCCTGGTCACTCCTGTTTGTAAGAAATGAAAGCATGGGGGATAGTGGAAAATCTCATATCCATGCGCTCTTTATCCTCTCAAATCTTTGTGGGTACCATGTGTCCTCTTTTGAGTGATTTAGGGGCTATTTGGTAACCAGCCAAACAGTACATGTTTTTATTCTTTTGTTCCTGGGAATAAAAAAAGAACAGAAATCCGTTTGGTAAATTTTTTGTTTCTGGGCACAAATTTATTCCCAGAATCAGTTTTAGAACAAAATCAATAATAAAAAAAAAGTTGATTCTTGATTCTGGAAACAAAAATCAGAAATAGAAAAGAATTTTTTTTTCTTCTTCTTCTTTGTGGCCGGTCTTCTTCATTTTTCTTGGCCTGTGGCCGGCAAGGGCGAGGGCTGGACCCTCACGGCCTGGGCGAGGGCCACCCTCACCGGATCTGGCAAGGGTAGTCCTCGCCTGTGGCCGGCGACCTAGCCATGGGCCAAGGAAGGAGGAGAAGAAAAAAAGAAAAGAAAAAAAAAGGAAAAAAGAAAGAAAGAAATATTAAAAATTTAAAATATTATTAATAAAAAGAAATTTTTTATAGTTACCAAATCCATTTCTGTTCTTTTTCTATTCCAAGAATAGAAATTTTGGGCAGTTACCAAGTGCTTCCAAATGCTTAGAAATTGTTTCCGGAAATAGAATAAAAAAAATCATTTCTGAGCATAAATTTTTTTCGGGAACAAAATGGTTACCAAATGCACCCTTAATGGCTGATGGCCTTCTTTTCTTGAATAATCGAGGTACCAAGAAGCACGAGAAAGTACATCATTTTAATGGTTTTGTCCTGTAACGTGATAGCATTGTCTCGTTCATCTATTTTTCCGACAGGTTCTATCGTAATTAATATAAGTTTGAAAATTATTACAAGAAAAAATTATATGTAGAATCTTTTCTCAAGAAATGCTTCCATGGCCAGCTGTACGTGATATATTTGGAATTAGGGGTCCCATAATTTGGAAAAAGTAGCATAAGGGGGACATAAGAATAAAGGCATTCTCTGGTTATGTCCACTTAATCTGAACCGATAAAAGTGCCCCTACATTTAGAAAACGACAGAGAGAGACTTGAGCGGTGGTCGCGACTATCTCAAGCGACCCTAGTAGGAGGTCGCCTGAGCCACTGGGGACCTTGAGTATGAGGTTGCGACCTCAGATTTATGGTTTCATTAAAGAAGAAAGAATTAATTCCCTAATATAGATTATTGTTGGAACTGTAGCACGTCGTGTTGCGCCGCGTGCCCTTAGATAAAATTCGGGTGCTCTCGAAGGTAAACTTTCTTGGTACTCTGGAGATCACCATTGACATCCAATCTCAATCTTTTGTGATCACTATGCCTTCTTTTGAAATTACTGTGATTACATCTGGTATTGATTTTTGTTGCGGACAAGTACTAATATTTGAAGTCATAGCAGATTAGGACCCCTCATGAGTTTCTTTCATGCAGAACAAAAAGGTTGTATGGTTCTGGGACTGTACAGGAAACAGAAACCTAGAAAGAAATCATCCATTAAAACAGTTTTCGCGGTGGAGTTAGATGCACGAGATGTCGAATACTGAGAGGAGGACCTTTGAGAAGCTGGCTTCTACACCATCTAAGTGGGCACTCCACACGGTTTTTTGGAGGGAATGGTTTCCATTTGCTTGATTAGAATGGGGAATGTGTCAGGTTTAGCTGCAGTCGGCCAGCAACATCATTAGCCTATTATCCGAACAGGTGTCCAGCATTTATCGAGTGCTCTTGGTCAACTGAGATAATCTATTTTCTCTCTCTCTCTCCTTGTTGGCCGGCTAACATCTGCCTCCGCCACTTCGCCGCCACGACCCGGTCACCATCGCGCTCTCGTCCCCGCCGCCATCATAGCCTAGCCACCGTCCCTTGGCTCAATGATGCCAGCTCCAAACGTCGCAAGGCAGATCGGACTCGCAGCTCAGACACCCAGAGAGAGAGAGAGAAGGGGGAACAGCGGCTCGAAAGGCTCAAACGAGAGCTGTGTCGATGACGGGACAGTGGAGACGCGAGGCGGTAGTGGTGCATCAGTGAGGAGACGGAGGAGATGAGTGTTTTGTCGGATTTTTGCATTCTTGCTTTTCTTGGAGCGTTTAGGGGTCTTTTTGAAAGTTTATTTTTAGGTTACAAATTGGAAATCAAGAAACTCGTGAATGCTTGACGTGGGTCTTGATGGCTACTGCTCAGCTATAGCTAAGCGTCACCCACAGGTTAAAGGAATGGGACAACGATAACAGGTGACGGACAAAACCAATCAAAGGTCCATGTCCTTCATTTGTTAGAATGCACGTATGGATTGTGTTAGATTAATCTCACATAAGAGAATTGTATGGTGTGAAGTATATCCTAGCTAAGCCATAAATTATGGGTTTAAATTTTTAAGTGAAAATGGATCCAATTTGATATATTAATGGGTTCGGACTTGAGTTTTCTCTTGACAATCTTCTCGAACAAAGGTATCGGGGTTTTGCTAAGAGTTCATAATAAATGGTATCGTAGTTGATGGTAGATTGGTGGGCTTTCAATGTGTTTCGGCGTTTAGTGAATATCTTAAGGAAGGCGTCTGGTGAGCTATGGGCATTGTGATGCAGCAATGTAGGCTTGCTGGTAGACTTCATGATTTGGTATGGAGAAAAAGACTAGGAATGAAGCCGAGTGTTGATGGAGATTCAAACTGAGATATCTTAATGCAGAAGGATACTTTGATTGAGGGAAAGAGACATAATACTGAGTTTACACGTGAAAGGAAAATTGTTGGAATGCACGTGTGAGTTATATTAGAAAAATCTTATATCATAGAGTCGGTATAATGTGGAGCAGTTAACATATATTAGTTTATTCATAATTCATTAGTTTAAACTTTTATATAAAGATGGATCCAACTGGATATGTTGACGAGCTCGGACTTGAGTTTCCTCTTAGTGATGGTCCCCGACAAAGGTATCGAGCTTCTGTTGCGCGTTTACAATACAATCATGGTTATGATTGATGGGTTACAAGTAATTGATATCATTTACATTAAAACTTTACCGAAGTATGTTTATAATTCATTGATTAGAGGCATGATTAGAGATACATTCCTTTCCCTGGGGATTGAGTAAAGCAAGACCCTTATCCAAATTATTTTCTTCAAACTCCAAAAGCAGCCAACTACAACCACCACCCTCTATATCCACCTCTTGAACTCCGTTTCCAATTCTGACACTCATCAATCTCAATCCCCAATCGCTTTTATCAACCACCACCCACTCCATACACATCTAGAACTTTGTCTCTGATTTTGCCACAATTCAATCTCCATCACCAATCGTTGTTGTTATATTGACCTCTCTCTCTCTCTCCCTACGCACATCCGCCACGAGTGCTTATCTCAATGATGAAAAAGTGCATAAGTTACTTTACTATACAGGGTGTGTTAGTGCGCACAGGCAACCTTTATCGGGTTCTGACCTCATACAATGGCCAAAAAGAGAGGAGGGGAGACGGAGAGGGAGAGGGAGGCGCCAGTAGTGGAAATGGTGGCTGTAGGTATAAGAGCCGGTGGAGAGAGCAATGGTTGCTAGTGACAACCTACGTAGGGGACAAGTTGAACCTAATATTAACATTGGGAGGAGCAGTAGAACCCAATAATTCTATTTGGGGAGATTATCAATAAGGAGTTCAAATTTGAAACCAACATCATATATCCAGTGAATCTACCTTCATATTTAAATCATCGACTCCACCTCAATTTCCTCGGCTCTACAACCAAGCTTGGCAAGAAATAAGGGGACACCATCCAGCACCTTGATTTGGTCACATCTGCAATTTTTTTTTTTATAGAAATTTCAGCCATCGCTAATACACATTAGAAATGAGCCACCAATCAATTGTCGGCTTTAATACCATTTGTCGAGATGATATAGTAGATGCCCGATATATTCACTTAGAGAGATCACAAATAGGGATCCTAGCACATCAACATATCCAGTTAGATTCATATTTACTTAAAAGCTTAAGTCAACGAGTTACTGACTAACTACTATGTATTAATTGCTTCACCTTACACCATATCCCCAATTGAGATTTCTTTTACCTAACACCCTTACACATTCAGCTCAATAATTAGCAAATTGATTATTAAACCACAAAAAAATGGGAGAAAAGGAAAGAAAAGTAGGAAGATCTATCATTGAGATTAAATGTGCTGATGTGTCATTCTCTTGATAGCATAAGAAATGTCAATAAAACCTTTTAGTCATGATTCATTCTTAAACTTTGTCCACTTTTATTATCCTTTAGTCTTTGACTTTAAGAATAAGGTTTTCCTCCCTTAATGATATAGGTTCTGAGCAATTTTGGTCCTCGACCATCATTGACACATCACATTTAGCTCATAATTCTTCAACATGAGTGGAATTTCCATTGAGTGGTGCAAATGAGGATTAACAACAAGAATTATGAAAAAAAATTGAAAATTCTTACCAAAAAAAATCTTAACTCTCAAAGGTCAAGGAACAAACTATAGTTAGGTGATATTATAAGCATTTTCCTAGATTTATTTTATCAATTAGCTTGCATTGTCTTTGACAGATACAAAAGGTGGGTGGTCTGAAAATGTGAAAATAACCAAAAAAAGAAAAGGTTAAAGCAATAGGAATTTTTAATTTTTTTATGCAGATTCTTGAGATCACGATATATTTCTCCATAAGAGGTTATTGAAGATGATTATATGCACATATCTTGATCTTAACAGAGTTTGTATAGAGAAAAAGTTACATTGCCATATACGGCCCAAGGGCACTTAATAAGCCTTGTTAAGTATGTTTTGAAAATATAACATTTTCATCTCAAGTAAGCAACTTCCTTGAAATGCCTACTTCTTCAATTTCGACAAGAGCAAAGATCCAGCCAGGATGAACATTTTGAGAAGTATTTTTTCTATTTTGGGCAAAAGCCATAAAAAAACCTATACCCATTGTGACACATTTACCTTAAATTTTTTTTTCTGTGACACCAAAAATCCCAAACTTAAACTTGTGTAACACATTTATCTTCTGTCAAAGTTCTATCAATGAGAACCGTTAAATCTGCCTACATGAATGCCAAAAAATAAACATTATTGACATGGCATCCGCGTGGCTTAAGTAAACTAAAAATGACGCTATTTTGGCTGAAAAATCATTAAACGAAATATTGACAAAGGTAAATGTGTCACATAGATATAAGTTTGGGGGTTTTTTATGTCACAAGAAAAAGTTTAAGGTAAATACATCACACTGTGCATAGTTTGGGATTTTTTATGTCAGAAAAAAAGTTCATGATAAATGTATGACGGTAGGCATAGTTTGATGGATTTTTCTATGGCTTTTTCCCTCCTATTTTTAGTTAGTTTCTTTTTATAAGTGAAAAGAGTGGGCAAATGCGACCGGCTAAACTATTCCCCTTTGAGCTTTACCATACGAGTCTCACACTCGTTCCGAATTGTTTGTTTTGAGTCATAAATCCACTCGTAGTGAAGAGGCTTGTCATCTCAATCCCTTCAACATACACGAAGATAGAAAATCTCTCCACATGAGGTAGCAAATATCTAAGACACAAACTTGATGGAGGTTCTTTCACGACAAGGCTCGAATTTGTGACCTCATGAAAAATATCGTGACTTTTTTACCACCAGGCGACTGCACTCGGCGGTCTTATCTTTAATTAGCTTAACAGGGGCGCCCTTATACAAATCCAAATAATAAATGCCCAAAAGTACCGACAACCAGCAATTGGCCCAAAAAAGATATCGATGAATTCAAAGTATAAATTCAACAAATGACAAAAGAGCCCAAGAAACTCTTTCTGAGGATTGGCCCAGGCCATTTGCTTTACTATGCATAGTTCGAAACTTGCAAAAACCCTTCACCGGCTCGAGCAGGGGAGTCCATAGATTTTAGGCATGACCACTTGTTTTAAATAATCCGTTTGATGCTTTATGAAAAAAAAATGATTTATGACCAAACATTAGGGCTGGCGGTCTATGCAATATTGAGGTCGAAAATAGGGATATAATGCCAATATGGCTAACTCGAGCACAACGCATTTAGCAAACAGGTCGCATCGCTTGGACATGGTTCGCAACACGCCCGATAAAGTCAGTCACACGTCACAACTAGCGCAATCATCGAATGCGTGACCATGGCATGTGTCAACATGACTCAATAAGTTAATCAATTTATAACTATATGTTGGCTTGTGTACATGATAAAAACAGAAAAATACGTCCATACATGATAATGGATGTTAACAAGTTTAAAACGTTTCGACATGCATTTAGTATATGGGTAATGTCACCTCACATTACATCTAGAATGTATTTTTCAAGTTAGGATTTTTCTTCTGTCTTCCATTACCGTTGCATTCATAAATAAGTTTTTATTTTACTATCGATTCTTTAATAGTGAATGCTATTTCGGTAAACTTATTTGACACGTGTTGTGTTTATAAAACGACAGGTTAAATATTAGCTCAAATTGGCTGATTCATGTCTAAACAGATCAACTTGCGAAATACACGAATTTTTGTCGTGTCAACCCGTTTATGACGCGACCCGTCTATGCTAAATTCAAAACACGTCTAATATTTTTTTTATTCGTATATCGAGGTAAATTTTTCACGATCATTTCACACAATTCAATACATTTATGTTAGGATGAATAATGAAATTAGATAATTCGAAATTAAGTAACGTGCGAGAACATTCTCAACTATTTCTTTTATTTGTGTTGCGAGCCGGATTCTGTACACGAAAGGTAAGTATCACTCTATTTAGCAAACAAAACAAAAGCCCAAAAACGTCTCGATTAGCTACGTATGTCACACAACTTCCATGACCGTGCGATGCGCGTCGGGCAACTTCTCGTGCAAATCCAGCGTCAACATCGACGCTCGCAGCTTCCGCCGCCCATCGGAGAAGAACCCGATCGCCAAGAGCCCGGCCGGCGCGAGCGGCGCCGTCCTCTCCCACGCGCCGAGCCACTTGGCTTGCATGTAGCGGTGCTTCCGCCACGGCCCCATGTGCATCTTCTTCTCTTTCATGCACTTCTTGGCCGCCGCGCACAGGATCTTGATCACCCCTTGGAGACGCTCGACTTTTCCGACGAAGACCTCTGGCAGCCGCTGCACGAGGCGGTCGTAGTCGCCGCACGCCCTCGCGATCACAAACTCGGCGCTGAAGTTCAGCTCGATGATGACCCGGACTTCTCCTTTCTTGGGGCTTCCTGAGTCGTCCGCCACGTCCACGAACGTGTGCTCTCCCGACGGCATATAAGAGGAGCTCCTCCACTTGGACTTGCAGATGGCGGCGTTGAAGCCTGCACTCTGGAGGCGAACGCAGACTTCTCTCAGCAAGCAGCTCCGGCAATTGGCGGCGGCTGTCGATGGCTGGCAGCCGCAAGGGATCCCCGCCGCCCCCCATACCTCCTTCAAAGCCTCCTTCGTCGCATTCCTTATCCTCGTCTCCGTCGAGGTGCTCCTACACAACACTCCCTGAAAAACACAGATTCAGACATAAATCGACAACACAAACGATGCATATCTGGTCGAAAACCCGACAAAACTCGGCCGATATATCACCTGTAAAAGCTGGTGCTGGGTCTCCCAAAACTTCTTGCTCTCTTCCGCATTGCCGCAAGAGTCCTCTCTCTCCTCATCACCTTCCAAGACCTCCATCTCCCGGTCCTCCTCGGAGCTGAAGCTCCCCCTCGACCTCTCACCGCCACCGCCACCGCCGCCGCCGCTGCCGCCGCCGTCCTCGAGGAGGAACTCGTCAATGTCCGACAGGCTGGCCACGGGCTGCTCCGGGAACTCGAAGTCCCGGTCCTCCCACGTCATTCTCCGGCCACCCTTTGCCGGAACACGTTGTTCCTCGGCCGTCATGGCGGTGCTTCTCTTACTGGAGTTCACGTGGCGCAACACGAAAGAGAGAGGGTAACATGGTTATCGATCGGGAGGCGCTCTTTTTATACCTGGGAAGCATGGAAAAAAACAATGATATATCCTACGTGGAATAACCAGCCACCTCTCCCGCACATGGGAAACATGGGTTCTTTGTCGCGACGGGGCGCGGGGGCATTGGCGGGAACGCGCATCTCGGCCTTCGGAACAGCGAGGATCCACGTCGTTCTATGCTCATCAGGTTTGGCGGATGCGGATATACTCGAACATCTGGATTTGTTTTTCGGTCATATTTTATATCTTTAGGATAGGCGACTGAGAAAAATAATCCATGAACTTTAACCCAATATGCAATGTGATTCATGAACTTTTAATTTATTTAATGTAATCTCTGAACTTTTGGTATATGTTCAATTTAGTCATAAAACTAAATGAAAATGTTCAATGTAAATCTTTCATTAATTCAAGATCAGGGATTATATCGAATATTTTCATATGGTTCGGAGATTATATTGAACATGTACCAAAAGTAATCCAAAATCAGTGACCGCATTAAACATTAAGCCAAAGTTCGTGCACCACATTGCACACTAAACCAAAGTTCATAGATCATTTGTGTTATTATCCCAGACGATTCCTTCACGAAAATCTAATATAAAAATTAGAGAAATTTTCAATTAAGAACCCAAAGTGGGTCTCTTTTCTCAAAAAAGGACCCCAAATGAACAATGTCTCAATTAAGGACCCAAATTGCCCAAACCAATCTCAAATAAGGACCCCAGCTCGCCAGCCGGCCAAATTTTCACGGACCAGTGAGCGTGAGACATTTCCAACACCGGAATAGGGGCAATTTTGTCTTTTTTTTTTCTATCTTCCCTCTTGTGGCCATCGCCGGTGACGTCTGCCGATGAAGGCGGCTTAGGCGAGAGCCGCCTTCACCGGCGTTGGGTGACGGCCGCCCTTGGCCTCGCCAAATCAGGCGAGGGCCGCCTTTGGCCTCGCCGGATCTAGTGACGAACGCCCTCGCTAGCCCAGGTGAGGGTTGCTCTCGCCCGCCCAGATCCGGCGAAGGTTGCCCTCGCTGGATCTAGCGAGAAATGCCCTCACCAGCCCAGGCAAGGACTGCTCTCGCCCACCTAGATCCGGCGAGGGTTGCTCTTGGCCTCACCAGCCCAAGCGAGGGTTGCCCTCGCCGGCGTCAGGTGAGGCAACTTGCCTAGGCTAGTGAGGGTTGCGGCGAGGGTTGTGGCCGCCCTCAGCCTTGTCGGTGTCGGGCGAGGGCAACAGTGGTGCTCGCCCACCCAAGTGAGGACAACCATCACCCGACGTCAGCGAGGGGCACCCTCGCCTGCCTAGGCGAGGGCGGCCGTCGCCCGATGCCGACGAAGGCGGCCCTCGCTTGAGGCTGGCGGACGTCGCCAGCGATAGCCACAAGAGGGAAGAGAGAAAAAGAAAAAAGGAGAAAGAAAAAAAGAAAGGGAAAAAAAAAAGAAAAAAGACAAAATTGCCCATATTACGGCGTCGGAAATGTCTCACGTTCGCCGGCCGGCGAGTTGGGGTCCTTATTTTGGACTGGTTTGGGCACTTTGGGTCAATAGTTGAGGCATTGTCTATTTGGGATTCTTTTTTGAGAAAAAAAAAAGACGCATTTTGGATCATTAATTGAAATTTTCTCCAAAAATTAGAAAAAAAAACCTGGCATTAAAGAAATGGGAAATTATTTTGGTGAAATTATAAATTATTAAAGTTATTTCGGATGCCGATGTTGTCCCCGTGCGAATAATGCGAGGGCGGGTGGGGACCACGAGGGACAAAGCAGGTGCGCTCGCGGCTGGGTTCGCTGCCGCCGCCTCCACCACCACCGAGTGTGGATAAACGATGGAGGTTGGGGAGAGGATGCTTTCCCCGTCCCTATCGACGGGCAATCACGCGAGTTGACGGTGGGGCCCGCGCGGGGAGCCGACACGTGGGATTTTTATCCGATAAGTGGGGCCCGGGCTTGTCTGCTTCCGGGGACGCCGAAGGCCGATTGGATTCTTGGGAGAACATGTGCAAGCAGATTACGCGGCGTGCTGATGTGGTTTTCGAAGGCCGAGGGGTTTGGGGATTTCTTGGGGCCTTGTCTTGTTCCTGCTAGAGTTATCGTCGAGCTGGCGTTCGTTCAAAAACCCCCATCATCCCGAGAATCGTCTTTTGCTTTCTAGGGTTTGGTTTTTTCTTTTCAAGTTCTGCCATAATTATTGAGGTTTAGCGATTGGTACGTCCTGAATACGATTTGAGCTTGTTTTTGGTTGGAGCTGGCGTGCATCCACCAAGTCGCTTCTTCTAACCTTAAATGCTTAATGTTTCGTTCGACAGTTTGCTCGGCAACTTGTTCCTTCGATGCGATTGTTACTGTTCCCATCGTGTTTGCTATGGATTGTACTATATAAGAAACCATTGGGGTTACACTACAAAAAAATTGATTTTTTCCGACGAAATTTCCAACGAAAAATTTGAAAAAATTCGTTGGAAAATGAATTTCCAATAAATTTTCCAACGAAAAAAAATTCGTTGGTAATAGGTCGTCGGAAATTTTTCCAACGAAAAATTTCAATTTTCGTTGGAAATTTGCGACGAATTTTATTTCGTTGGAAAATTCGTTGGAAAACTCGTAGCTAAATTCGTTGGAAAAATTACAAATTTTTTTTTGGTCGAAAAATCGTGGAAAATTTTTTCCAACGAAATAAATTACAAATTTTTTTTGGCCAAAAAATCGTGGAAATTTTTTTTCCAACGAAAAATTTTACAATTTTTTTTGGTCAAAAAATCGTGGAAATTTTTTTTCCAACAAAATTTTTTTTTTCGAAAAATCGCCCTCGCCGCCGGCGAGGGCTAGCCTCGTCGCCGGCGAGGCCCAGCCTCGTCGCGGGCTGGCGACGAGGAGGCGGTCGAGAAAAGGAGGGGGAGAGGCGGGCGACGAGGGGCTCGGGGGAGCCGAGGAAGGGGTGGCGGCCGGGGAGGGGGCGGAGGCCGGAGGCGCGAGGGACGGGGGAGTCGGGGGCGAGGAGGAGGCGGTCGAGGTGGACGAAGTGGCCGAGCTGGAGGCGGTTGGAGAGGATGAGGTCGGCGTTGCGGTCGGAGAGGGAGATGTAGGTGGAGTGGAGGGTGTCGGAGAGGTAGAGGAAGAAGCCGTGGTTGGGCCAGAGGTCATCGGGGGCGGCGAGGGTGGGGACGATGC
Organism: Syzygium malaccense; assembly: GCA_031216405.1. Classification (NCBI taxonomy): domain Eukaryota; kingdom Viridiplantae; phylum Streptophyta; class Magnoliopsida; order Myrtales; family Myrtaceae; genus Syzygium; species Syzygium malaccense. Next base: position 6,748,819 of record CM062256.1, on the reverse strand, counting down.
CGACGGCCTGGAGGAGGGCGGAGCGGTGGTCGCCGGCAACGCGAGCGTTGGAGGAGTTCATGGACCGGAGGAGCTTCAGGACTGCTTTCTTTGCTCTTCTGCTTCTGTCTGCTCTTCTGCTTCTGCTTCTGCTTCTCTGTCTCTGCGTTGTGCGTGTGTGGTGAAGAAGGTGAGGGACGCGGCGATAGAAGAGAGAGGAGAGAGAGAGAGAGTGATTCAAAATCAAAATCCCGCGAATATTTCTAATTTTTTAGTGTGTACAATTTTCGTTGGAAAATTCGTTGAAAATTTTCAACAAAAAAAATTCGTTGGAAATTTCCAACGAATTTTCCAACAAAAATAGTACACACCGAAAAAATTCCCGGAAAATTGAAATTCGTTGGAAAATTCGTTGGAAATTTCCAATGAATTTTCCAACGAATATAAAAAATGCCGAACAAGACCATTTTTTTTGAATTCGTCGCAAAATTCGTTGGAAATTTTCCAACGAATTTTCCAATGAAAATAGTACACACTAAAAAAATTCCCCGTAAAATTGAAATTTGTTGGAAACTTCGTTGGAAATTTCCAACGAATATAAAAAATGCCGAACAAGACCGATTTTTTTGAATTAGTTGGAAAATTCGTTGGAAATTTCCAACGAATTTTTCAACGAAAATAGTACACACTAAAAAAATTCCCCTTAAAATTGAAATTCGTTGGAAAATTCGTTGGAAATTTCCAACGAATTTTCCAACGAATATAAAAAATGCCGACTAATACCGGGTTTTTTTGAATTCGTCGCAAAATTCGTTGGAAATTTCCAACGAAAAATTTTTGGTTGGAAATTTCCAAGGAATTTTGCGACGAAAAATTTTTGGTTGGAAATTTCCAAGGAAATTTGCGACGAAAAATTTTTCGTTGGAAATTTCCAAGGAAATTTGCGACGAAAAATTTTTCGTTGGAAATTTCCAACGAATTTTGCGACGAAAAATTTTTCGTTAGGAATTTCCAACGAATTTTACTTTTCGTTGGAAAATTTGTCGCAAATTTGCGACGAAAATTTTTTCGTCGCAAATTTTCGTGGCAAAAATCCGATTTTTTTGTAGTGTTAGTCATCCAAGAGAAAATTAGAGGTGAGGACGTTTAGTTTTAAATACGGGTTTTGACTCTCGCGCCTGTAAGGAGGTAATGAAAAAATCTGAAAGTAAGTTGAGAGTTAAAGTATAACAGATAAAAAAAAATACTATATAAAAAAATCCGAAACTCATAACTTGTACCATAAGCCATGTCGAGTTTCGTCTCGAATTGGGTATGTTCATCCTATGCGGTGTAATTTGGATGGAATTTAACCGAACATAACTCCTCAACTGCGGTTATGGTTGTAAGAAAAAAGGAAGAGAAGGAGAAATTACTGAGACTATGGAAATTATGTGATTAATGAGGGGATTTGTCCACCCGACACATACCTAACAGCATGTTGGATAGAGTCTAAAGATGTGGATAGGAGGTTGGGCAGACCCCTTTATCCTGAGGATTTTGGATGCACACAACAATATATATGGTGGGACCAAGTTAAACTAATCATTTTTTAAGACTTCGATGGGAGACAGATATTTGGTCTCGTAATTTTGTGAATAACGAGGATATACGGATTAACATAAATTCAAGGTTAGGCGGGTTAATCAAGATAGAGCTATCTTTAAATGGTTGTCTAGCATAAAGACGAAAAAACTTATCTAGCATGATGAATAAATGTAGTTAGACATGCATGTAGCATAAATTAGCACATAAACATACTTCATGTTACCTTCAAGGTCGAGATGGCATTTTTAAATTGAAGAAAAAAATTTCGGAGAAATACTTTAAATAATTTCAAGGGAGAATATAGATTGGAGTGCCAATGGACAGAAGGGGGCCTGTGGAGGAGACGAGCTTGCCGCATTTGGTTCATTTTTCCTCAATAATTGCTATGTGCCATCATTATCCATGTTGACCATGCCTTGATTTATGGTGAATTATGTCTTTGCCATGATTAATAAGCTAGATGTGATGTTATGAATCAAGGACCATTATCACCCACGTTTAATTTGATGCAGTAAAGTAATCGTTCCAAGGATCTAAACAAGACCTTAAAAGGCTTCATCTTATGTATCGTTCGGATTTTGAAATCCTCGTGATGTAAAACAATTTGAGGATATTCCATCTCTTTCGGGAAAGCAAAGATAGAACGAGAATTAGAGGGTATAAGGCGTGCGGGCCCCGGCACGTTAAGATAAGATGTGCATCCGTGAAGCCCACCACCTCTTGCTATCTTTCCTACTAAATTAGTAAACTTGCTTTATTGAAATGATGTGAAAGCAGCAAATAAATATCCCGATTTTGGACCTAACAATTTAAAATGTGCAATGGTTATCACGCAATAGCACTAATATTGAGCATCAATCACGGGCTTAATCAAGAAAAACCCTCTTAATTTTATTCTACAAGACTTGAAGTAGCAAAGCCTTGGGTAAAAATAGTACCTGGTGCGGCCATCGCACTTCAATAACGTTTTTTAAAGGGTAAAACCACCAAAATCGCTAAACTATGCCTATTGTGACATATTTACCCTAAACTTTTTTTTTCTGTGACACCAAAAATGGAAAATTCGTACATGTGTGACACATTTACCTTTCATCAAATATCCATTAATGAGTACCATTAAAAATCTGTCTAAATGGATGCTAGAAAGCAAACAAAGTTGACATAAACATGTGACGGGTAAATGTGTCACATAAATATAAATTTGGGGTTTTTTTATGTTAAAAGGGTAAATGTGTCACCATGGACATAGTTCGGTGTTTTTGATGTCGCAAAAATGTGTTACAATTGGAATATTTTGAGATTTTTTGTGGCTTTTTCCCTTTTTTAAAACATGGAACCACATGAACAGTGGAGAGGTAACGTATAGTTTGATTATGAAAACCATAGAAAAAGAATCTGTTAATAAGGATTACAGATTCGGTCAAGATGATTTTTTTTTGTTAGAGATCAAGATGATTATTTACTAGATTTATCACGTCTAGAGTTGCTTTTTTTCATGAAAATCAAGGATTCGAAAACATTTCCTTAAGAATGATTGCTTGCATCGTTTACAAAATAAATGAACCCAACTGATTTTCATCATTAAAGAAAATGTATAGGCATAAATTGTTGTTATGTTGATAATGTAAGTATTTTTCATTGGCCAACTTTTTTTGAGCGATACAAGCCACCCCTTTTAGGAAATGGATTCTAATATTGTCAAAAGGATAAACAAAGTTGAAAATGACTATGTTTCTAGATTAAGATTCATCCCTTCTTAATTCCACAAGCACTCCAATGCAACTTTGAATGATTATGTATGCCCGAGAGGATTACAAGTGTTCATTTTGTCCAACTCCATACATAATTATTAACATGAACCTGCCAATGAAGCACAACCAGATTCATGCATAAATGATGTCTTCTATATATATGAAGATTGGGATTCAATTATTAAATGAGAAATTATTGTGGATGGACTAGAATAGCCAATTAATGTGTGTACGATCATAAGATCACGGGTCCTTGTCTCTGCTAAGTTTCAAAATGAAAATTTATTGACTGCTTCCTTCTTTTAGCAACTTACTAAGATTGATTTTCACTTTGATTAACACAAACTCATCCTTTGGAGATATAAACAATACACTCATTATTTAAAAAGATAATGCACAATAATTTCATTGGAACTACTAGAGATTTGGCTTTGAGCGGCGATTATTAAGGGTGTTAGCATCAATTACTGCTACTGGGGTTGAATGGTTCCAAGTTCCGTCCACGTTCCACCCGAAACTTGAAACCTATCCGTTAGAATATGTTCCTTACTTTTTAGAATATGTAACATACTCTCAATATCCAGGAACCACTAATCTACCCTGTCACAAGTTTCAGGGTCTATCTAGGTTCCACTTGTACTCTTGACTGAATGATTATAATGAATCATCACCTTTAATGATCATAATTTGCTAAAATCCACCGATTACAACTCATGTTTAAATACATGAAAGATATGAAATATTAACAAAATAAAAGCCTCGATCATAGATATCGCCAGAAATGCAAGCTTATACTAGTGGCTTCAATTTACACACTCATCATTGGACGCTGTGGAATGCCACAAGATCGTGTGAAGATATGGAACAAGAAAAATAAAGAGACTTGTTTCAGGTTCTAGGATTGGAACCTGGAACCCATCGATTGGAATGTGTCTCCCAATTTTCAGAACCCGTAACCTACCTTGCATACTCTAAAACCTGAAATCGGACTAATTCCCATCGGTTCAATTTACAAGTTTCCGATTTTACCCTAGAACCATCTTTACCCCCCCCTAACTGCTGCTGCGTCTAGTGCCGTTAAAAGTTCTAGTGATGGTTGTAGCAATTGCTGGTAAAGAATATAATGTTCGCCACTAATAATAGTCTAAACACGTAGCGACGATGAGTGGGGCGCGGGCTTGTCTGCTTTCGGGGACGCCAATGTCGATTGAATTAGAGAATATATAAGCAAATTACGGCGTGTTGATGATGTCTTGTAATTTTCTAAAGGCTATGAGGCTAAGGGTTTGGAGATTCTAACGAGGTACATGTGCGGAGATTCTAACGAGGTACATGTGCGGAGATTTCCGGGTTTTGTCTAGTTTATGCTAGAATTATCGTTAAGTTGACTTTTATTCAACACCGTAATTACGATAATTTTTTTTTTCAAGTTCTGCCATAATTATTGAAATTTGGCCATTGATACATCTTGAATATGATTTAAGCTTTTAAGTGCAGCTGATTTACATCAACTAAGTCACTTCTTCTAACTCAAATGCTTAATGTTTCATGCAATAGTTTGATCAGTGACTAGATCATTTCTCGCATGTAATTTTTTTACTATCCCATCGTGTTTGCTATTGATTGCACTCTATAAGAAATCCGAAACTCATAACATGTACCATAAGCCATATCGAGTTCCGTCTCGAATCGGGTATATTCCTCCTATCTGGAGTATTTGGATGGAATTTATCCGGATATTACTCCTCGACGACGGCTATGCTTGTAAGAAAAAAGAGAAGAGAGGGAGATGTAACAAGACTATGGAAAATATGTGATTAATGAGGGAATTTGTGCACCCGACACATATCTTATAGCATGTTGGATAGAGACTAAAGCAGTGGACATGAGGCTGGACAGTCCCCTTTATCCCAAGGATTCGGGATGCACACGACAATTTATACGGCAAGACCGACACTACAAAAAAAAGGGATTTTTGCCACGAAAATTTGCAACGAAAAATTTTCGTTGGAAAATTTGCGACAAATTTTCCAACGAAAAGTAAAATTCGTTGGAAATTTCCAACGAAAAAATTTTCGTTGGAAAATTCGTTGGAAATTTCCAACGAAAATTTTTCGTTGCAAATTTCGTTGGAAATTTCCAACGAAAAAATTTTCGTCGCAAAATTCGTTGGAAATTTCCAACGAATTTTTTTTCGTTGGAAATTTCCAACGAATTTTGCGACGAATTCAAAAAAACCCGGTATTAGTCGGCATTTTTTATATTCGTTGGAAAATTCGTTGGAAATTTCCAACGAATTTTCCAACGAATTTCAATTTTAAGGGGAATTTTTTTAGTGTGTACTATTTTCGTTGGAAAATTCGTTGGAAATTTCCAACGAATTTTTTTTCGTTGGAAATTTCCAACGAAATTTCCAACTAATTCAAAAAATCGGTCTTGTTCGTCATTTTTTATATTCGTTGGAAAATTCGTTGGAAATTTCCAACGAATTTTCCAACGAATTTCAATTTTTCGGGAATTTATTTCCGTGTGTACTATTTTTGTTGGAAAATTCGTTGGAAATTTCCAACGAATTTTCTTTGTTGGAAATTTCCAACGAATTTTGCGACGAATTCAAAAAAAATCGATCTTTTTCGGCTTTTTTGATATTCGTTGGAAAATTCGTTGGAAATTTCCAACGAATTTTCCAACGAATTTCAATTTTCCGGGAATTTTTTCTGTGTGTACTATTTTTGTTGGAAAATTCGTTGGAAATTTCCAACGAATTTTTTTTGTTGGAAATTTCCAACGAATTTTGCGACGAATTCAAAAAAAAATCGATCTTTTTCGGTATTTTTGATATTCGTTGGAAAATTCGTTGGAAATTTCCAACGAATTTTCCAACGAATTTCAATTTTCCGGGAATTTTTTCCGTGTGTACTATTTTCGTTGGAAAATTCGTTGGAAATTTCAACGAATTTTCCAACGAAAATTGTACACGCTGAAAAATTAGAAATATTCGCGGGATTTTGAATTTGAATCACTCTCTCTCTCTCCTCTCTCTTCTATTGTTGCGTCCCTCACCTTCTTCACCACACACGTACACACGTAGTAGACCAAATCGGTCTTGTTTCTCTGGAATTGTAGTAGCAGAAGCAGAAGCAGAGACAGAGAAGCAGAAGCAGAACAGAAGAGCAGAGAGAGCATCCTCCTGAAGCTCCTCCGGTCCATGAACTCCTCCAACGCTCGCGTTGCCGGCGACCACCGCTCCGCCCTCCTCCAGCTCGTCGGCATCGTCCCCGCCCTCGCCGCCCCCGATGACCTCTGGCCACTTCGTCCACCTCGACCGCCTCCTCCTCGCCCCCGACTCCCCCGTCCCTCGCGCCTCCGGCCTCCGCCCCCTCCCCGGCCGCCACCCCTTCCTCGGCTCCCCCGAGCCCCTCGTCGCCGCCCGCCTCTCCCCCTCCTTTTCTCGACCGCCTCCTCGTCGCCAGCCCGCGGAGGCTGGGCCTCGCCGGCGACGAGCTCGAGCTCGCCCAGATCTGGGCGACCTCGGCCCTCGCCGGCGACGAGCTCGAGGTCGCCCAGATCTGGGCGAGCTCGGCCCTCGCCGGCGACGAGCTCGAGGTCGCCCAGATCTGGGCGAGCTCGGCCCTCGCCGGCGACGAGCTCGAGGTCGCCCAGATCTGGGCGACCTCGGCCCTCGCCGGCGACGAGGCTAGCCCTCGCCGGCGGCGAGGGCGATTTTTCGAAAAAAAAAATTTTTGTTGGAAAAAAAATTTTCAAGATTTTTCGACCAAAAAAAAAATTGTAATTTTTCCAACGAAAAATTTTTCGTTGGAAAAAAAATTTTCCACGATTTTTTGGCCAAAAAAAAATTTGTAATTTTTCCAACGAAAAATTTTCGTTGGAAAAAATAAATTTTTCCAACGACAAATTTTTCGTTGGAAAAAATTTTCCACGATTTTTCGACCAAAAAAAAAATTTTGTAATTTTTCCAACGAATTTAGTTACGAGTTTTCCAACGAATTTTCCAACGAAATAAAATTTGTCGCAAATTTCCAACGAAAATTGAAATTTTTCGTTGGAAAAATTTCCAACAACCTATTACCAACGAATTTTTTTTCGTTGGAAAATTCGTTGGAAATTCATTTTCCAACGAATTTTTCCAAATTTTTCGTTGGAAATTTCGTCGGAAAAAATCAGTTTTTTTGTAGTGCGAGTTTAACTAATCATTTTAAGACTTTGATGGGAGGGTCTCGTAATTTTGTGGGTAACGAGGATATGTGGATTCAAATACATGCGGTTTAATTAGATAAAGGTACCTTTAAATGATTATCTTATCTAGCATAAAGAAGAAGAAGAAAAACATTTCCAGCATGAAGACTAAATGCAGTTGATTGTTGGAGTTGGAAATGCATGAAGCATAAATTAACATATAACATACTTTATGTTACATTCAAGGTCGAGATGGCATTTATAAAACGAAGAAAAAATTTCGGAGAAATACTTTAAATAATTTCAACTGAGAATATAGATTGGAGTGCGAATGGACAGATGGAGGCCTGTGGAGGATACGACAGCTGATCTTGCCACAATTGATCGATTTCCCTCAATAATTGCTATGTGCCATCATTATCTATGTCGACCTTGCCTTGATTTATAGTGAATTATGTCAATGCCATGAGTAAGCTAAGAAGTGATGTTGTTAATCATGACCATCATTGCCCACGTTTATTTGATGCGGTTCAAGTTTATTTTTTTTACTAAATTAGTAAACTTGCTTTACCCAAATGATGGGAAAGCAGCAAATAAATATCCTGATTTTGGACCTAACAATTTAAAATATAATGTGCAGAGGTTATCACGCAAGAATATTAGCATTCAGCATCGATCACTGGCTTAATCAAGAAAAATCTCTCTTAATTTTAATCTACAGGACCGGAAGCAACAAAGCCTCGGGTAGAAATAGTACCTGGCGCGGTCATCACGCTTCAATAATATTTTTTAAAGGGCAAAAGCCATCAAAAACTCTAAATTATGCCTGCTGTGACACATTTGCCATAACTTTTTTCTATAATACTAAAAATATCAAACTTGTACTTGTGTTACATATTTACCCTCCGTCAAAGATCCGTCAATGAGAACTGTTAAAAACCTGCCTACATAAACGTCAAAAAGCACATGACGCCCATAGGGCTTGAGTGAATAAACACCACGTTATTTTGGTTGAATAATCATCTAACAAGACCTTAACAAGGGGTAAATGTGTCACATGGGTACAAGTTTGGAATATTTGGTGTCACAAGAAAAATTTTATGGTAAATGTGTCACGGTGGGTATAATTTTGTGTTTTTGGTATAACGAAAAAAATTCAGATAACCACCCACCTGGGTGGCGCTGCTGGAGCGCGCACTCTTCCTCTCGCAAAAGGTTAAGTGTTCGAATCCCGAACACCGCAGGATGACTTAACCGGTGGCACGTGTGTGGTGGCTAGCACGTGTCGCCCCTAGGATTTACTCCCCGGCTGTCGGCCGTGCGGGGGTTCCCTGGGTTATCAAAAAAAAAATTCAGATAAATATGTCACAGTGGGCATAATTTAGAGTTTTTGGTGGCTTTTGCCCTTTTTTTAAAAACACGCAACCATATGAATAGTGGAGAGGTAGCCTGTAGTTCGATTGATCATGAAAGAAAATGAATTTGCTAATGAAGGTTGCGAATTCAGCCAAGATGATTATTTACCAGATTTATCATATCTAGGATTGCTTTTTTCATAAAAAATCAAATATTCGAAAACATTTTCTTAAGAATGATTGCTTGCATCGCTTACAAAATAAATGAATCGAATTAATTTTCATCATAAAAAAATGTTTAGGCATAAATTATCGTTATGTCGACAATGTACATATTTTTCCGTTGGCCAACTCTTTTTAGCAATACAAGCCACCCCTTTCAGGAAATGAATTCTAATATTGTCAATAGGATAAATTTTTTTTTTGAAAATGACTATGTTTCTGGATTAAGATTCACCCCTTTTTAATTCCACAAGCACTCCAATGCAACTTTGAATGGATATGTGTGTCCGAGAGGATTACAATTGTCAATTTCGTCCAAGTCCATACATAATAATCAACATGAACCTGACAAAGGAAGCACAAACAGATTCATACTTAAATGATTTCTTCTATGTATATGAGAATTGGAATTCAATTATTAAAGGAGCAATGATGGTGGATGGACTATAATAGCTAAATTATGTGTGTGCGATGATCGGGTCATGGGTCCTTGTCTCTGCTAAGTTTCAAAAGGGGAAATTTATTGACTGTGCTTCCTTCTTTTTAGCAACTGACTAAGATTGATTTGACTTGGGTCAACACAAACTCATCCTTTGGAGATATTTACAATACACTCATCATTGAAAAAGATAATGCATGATAATCTCGTTGGAACTACTAGAGATTTGGCTTTTAGCCACGATTGTTAATGGTGTTAGCATCACTTGCAATCGCTACTGAAAGATCTAGCTGCAACCACACAAGTGCTGCAGCCTCTTGATTTGGTTCTAGTGATGATCGTAGCAATTGATGGTAAATAGTATTATGTTCGCCACTAATGGTCTAAACATGTAGCAACGATTATCACAACAATTGCAATCGCCGCTAAACATCAAATAAGAAATGTATCAACTGTGTCATATGATATTTGTAGTGGGATAATCGTCCATAAAGTCATAAACCTATTATATGACAGTCAATTTAGTCATAAGCTTTTTAATTTTGTCAATTTAGTCCTAAACCTTTTTTGCCGTAAATTTTTTATGTAGCTTTGTGCCACATAGGACTGCTAGTGTTCACATCAGCAAATTCCAACCACGGCTGGTGTCCACGTCAGTAAATTTCAACCAAAATTATCTAGAAGGACTACACGGCAAATCGCCAAATGGTTTAAGACTAAATTTGCAAACTTGAAAAGATTAGGATTAAATTGGCTATCTTGTAGTAGGTTGAGGACTTTTGGACCCTATTTGCAATAGTTGCTATATCAGTAAAACACCCACAAAATCATGCTATACACCAAAAAACAATGGCCGAAAATACATTGCTTTCATTATTCAATAACATCTCAAATTTGAGTAGAAGCAACTGCAGAAATTCCTCCATTATACATGATCTAAGAACAACAAAAGGCAATTAGCATTCTGTGTATGGTGACCCAATAGCAAAGAAATTTCTAAATTCAATGGTCTTGCTATATACTAAAACAAGACCAAGAAACGAATCTGCAATCTCTCTCATTAATGTCACGAGCCTATAACAATACCAGTGTGGTGAGCTTTAAATCACCAACGTGTCCCCATAATAACTTTGAATAACTTGAAAAGATAGAAAAATAGATTAGCTCCGTACCAAATTGAGAGCCTCCTAAGGGCGTGTTTAGTATATTAGCACTTAATAGAATTAAGCACGTTTGATAAAGATAACTAGTTTTGGATTAAATGATTCGGTTAAGTAAAAAAAAATCACTTGATTTGCCAAGTAAGGATGTGATTACTTATTTCGACAATCTAGATTTATTGTTAACCTTAAAATGGTCGACATTCTAAGTCAATACTTGATTTGCAGTTATACCAAACGGCTTTGTCGCGACCTACCCATGTCGATTGGTTAGGTCAAAAGGTATTTGTCAAAGGATGTGAACATTAATTGATTCGTTTGAAAAATAAACCAAATAGTTCATTAATTTAAGGACCGAGGTACTCCCAAGTCCCATACCTCGCTCAACAAGAATTGTCTAATTTACACATTCAATTGGAGTCGCCAAAATTAAGGATGGACTATAAACCTTAATCAAGACGTGGGAGTATTATCTCGATATGCGCAAAAAACAGAGATTCTAAAGATCAGGGACTTGATTACACTAGCGATCTAATTAGTACCCTTTCAATAGCTAAACTTGAACGTTCGCAAACTAACAAACCGGGCAGCCTATCGAAGAAGCTTAAGATTTCACCTAACCATGCTAAAAATGGAATATAACAACCAATGTATTAAAGGTGTGCAACCAAATAATCATAAAGAAAATAAATAACCAGCGACCTAACATCGTCTCTAAAAAGGAAAAGGCAATCAAAAGTCCTAAAGTAAAGTCTAATGGCTTATTCAATTTTTTGGAAAATTTTTTAGATGTTTTCTCAATTTTTACAAGTGTTAAACTAAGTCTAGAATGAGATTGATACTAATATCTAGTGAAATTAAGCCAAAACTGATTTCTGAACATTTCCTAATTTTCTGGATTTTTTGGAATTTTTCTGATTTTTTAATATATATTTTTAATATATAATTTTTTAAAAAAAATTCTTAATTTTTAAAATGTTTTTAAAAGTTTTTTATTAAATTTTTCAGAATTTTTAATATTTTTTGGATTTTTAAAAATTTTCGAGTTTTTTTGAATTTCTGAATATTTTTTAATGTTTTTATTAATAAAATAAGAATTTCAGACCGGATCCCCTGACCCGATCCGACCCGGAGACCTGACCCGGCTCTCTGACCCGCCCGGGACCCCCTTTTCTATTTCTTTTCTGATTATTTTTTCTTTCCCTCTTTTGTTTTTTTTCCTATTTTTTCTTTTTACTTTATTCTTCTTCCCCTCTTCGTGCCTTTCTGCCCAGAATGCTTTCTTCCGCGGGACACGCCTTCACCTGTTCTCCACCGTGACTCTCACTTCGGCACTCCGACCGCCGGCACGGGCCGCCAACGCCAACGCCAACGACCGCCACTAGGGTCACACCCTCACCGCTGGCCACCGCAGCTGTCACTGGATCACCCCCCGTCGGCCACCACTCCGGCCACGAAACCCCTAACATCGGCGGCCGATTCTTTACACTAACCAAGACCATTCCAACAACAACCAAACCAACAAAACAAGAACTCCTGCGCAGGAGTGGGAAGACCAGGGAGCTAACAGGGGCGGCTTTCTTCCGTAGGCTTCATTGGCAAGGGAGTGGCTCCTCTGGCGAGGGAGCCCGTACACACGGCCGACTAGGACGAAGCGCATATCGCAACAAAACCACGTAAGAAAAAACGCAGATTTCAGTCACCATTCAACACGTATGAGAACTAATCAAACATGAAAAACCAAGTTTCAAGCATCGATTCGCGAAAATTAATTCGGTTCCTCATTTGGACATTTCATCGAACATGTAATGTGCAAGTTGAGATATGTGTTCTAAAGTGACATCCAAAGCACTTTTCGGCCCTATCGTGATATGTGAAGATTTAGACTGACATATTTCACTCTAGCTACGTCTCAGTTGACAACCAAATGCTAAAGAACAACACAACCAGATTCGACACTAAAAAGCTTAAACAGTTTGGTTCGGACATTTGATCAAACAGGTGTGGTGCAGCCCAAAAATGGAGTCACAGATCCGATTTTGACAAAGTTTATGGTCGGTTTTCGGCATATCACGTTCAGAATATCCTCATTGGGTGTCAAACAAATGTTCGCCTCGGTCGACGAGGCGGGCGACAGCCAAGTAGGCTCGGTGTGCCCGGGACCCGAGAGGCAGGGGAAAGGGACCAAAAACAGGGGACGACGGAGATCCACCTGGTTCACGGCTGGCCGGGGCAAGGTCCGACGGCTGGAGGCTTGGCGGCGACTTGGACGGCCCTCCGGCGAGCGGACGAGGCTCTCGGTCTCTCTTCTCGCCCTCAAGATCTCTCTTTTTCCACCTCGTTCTCTTCTCAAACTCTCTCTCTCTCTGTTCGTCTTCTTTCTAGCCCCCCTCTCTCGGTGTCTCTCTCCCCCTTTATCCCAAAACGTTGCTCCTTTTTCTTCGGGAACACGGGCTACTCTTCTGACATTCTCGGCGTCGCGCGACGCCCTCTGCCGCTGCGTGACCTCCCCCTCTGCTGCGCGTCCCGTTCTGCTCCTTTTCGCTTTTTGTCTTCTCTCCTCTGTGTCTTCTCCGACCGAGCGTGAGAAAGAGAGAGTGAGGGGTACGCGTGGCTGGGATGGGCTGGGCTGGAGGAAAGAAAAGGCCTAGTTGGGCCGGGGCTATCGGGCTAGAACAAAGAAGAAGAAAAAAGGCCCAAAAGCGGGTGTGGTCGAACTGGCCCAATTTTGCTTTTTCATTTTTACTTATATATATTTTTCTAATAATTCTATCTTATTATCTCTCTTTCGCACTAATTTGGTCCATTTGTATTTCAAAATACCAATTTACCAGGCCGGCAAAAACCAGGTGTCAACGGGGTTTAACATCTGCATTAACATTAAGTTTCTTAGTCAACAAACCATATCACAAAGCTGTGTGCCCACTTGAAAGAAGAAATTATCAATGAAGCCTCCATAAAAAAAAAAAAAAAGGAGTGCCCTTACCAAAAAAAAAAAAAAAAAAAGGAGTGTCTTAGCCAAAATGGGATGGAAATAGCACCACCCTTGTTCTATGGTTAATACCAAGTTTCATGCCAACTAAACTGCAAGAACTACAAATCTGCAAAAACTTGAATTAGTCACATAGTTGATAGTGTACAAGAGATGCAATGAGAGGTAGCGTGGTCTGAGAACTGGGCTTCTTCAGCCCAATCCAAGTCCATCAAGGCGGCTCACTTATGATCTTCAAGAACCTAATCCTACAAATGGCAGGCGAGTCCACCTCAATTTCTTAGCAAAAATGAAAAATCAACCATCTTTAAATATTCTCAAGCCATGATTAGAAAGTCAGTTAGGTTTTGTCCCAAAAATTTCAGCAGTAGAACCAACATGTTTGCTTGCATAGGACGTGTTGCAATGGACCACGTAATTCAATGTGACACAACACGGGATGAAAGATCACTAACGAGAACATAAACTCGACGCAACATGTGCGATGTATCACAACAGAATATGTGAGGTCACGGCGAGCTAAGACGATTACTTGACACACCAGTGCAAATTGCCATTTGCAACCGAAACTATAGAAAATTTGAGCAAAAGGTGAAGCCAAGCCGCTTAATTCTGTTTGGGTTCCATGTCTGGCGAGGAACATGCTGAAGGATTACCGATTGGCACGAAAGGATTTGATCCGTTGCTGGTCTTTTTTCAGATTGAGGAGTTGGATTTTCTTTGGAGTTGTGTTCGGCTGAGTTTCGGATCTCTAGCACATTTCGCGTATGCATATGCGATATTGGATCATCTGTAATTATATCTCAATCGTATATTAAACTTTTTTAACAATGATGTACGATAATCTCGAAGTCATATTTTGAATTGAAGTACCGGAGAACATCTCAATCGGTGGATTCAAATGTCGATATATGACCAACTTTGACAGGGAAATCGATCATTGGTCAAGTAGCATTCAATGGCGGCTTCATGCTCTAACATGAGATACAGAAGACAGTTCTTTCCTACCAGTCATTTCTTAAACAGTTGCGTTGATTTCTTCTTTCCTACCATTCATTTCTTAAACATTTGCTTTGATTTCTCTGCTTGCTTTCAGCTTGCAGCTTCTGTCATGTTATACACCTAACAACCACCATTCCCAAACCATCACCTTGTTTCTAATGGGATGAGTGTTCGAGATAGGTTTTGACCATTATGACTTGGGCCAAATCTCTCTCTCTCTCTCTCTCTCTCTGCTTTATTTGAAGCCATCTTTGTGCAATTTAGCAGAATTAATCATGGTGAAACACATAAAATCGTGTGGAAAAAAAGAAAGTCTTGGATGCTCCCGTATTACAACCACCTCCGAATCACCTAAATTCGGGATTTCACCCGCCTTCCACTATGCTATTGGACCAAGGCAAAGACATGTAAGAGGATATCGATTGCCTGAAGCCCTCGAAAGCTCCATGTGATCCGTGCCCGACGTCGTAAGGAAAACTAGGCGACGTCTCCATCGTTATTGTCCTTTGGGCCAAGCGCATGCGCATGTTTTTGCCCTCCAAGGCTTTCAAAACTGGCCTCATGCTTGGCCTAAGCGCTAGGGTCTTGATGCGCACATAGCAATCCCAGGCGGAACCAAAACCCCGTGGCTGAACACGTCAGTCGGAGCTGAGGCCCGCCCGGTCCAGACCAGCTCTGGTGCAAGGGACCCTACGGTGCCGACCACGCGGGTGGTGTCGGCTGCTTTCTCGTGCTCGTGCTTCCGAGCCAACCCAAAACCCCCCGAACCTCTCCCATTCGTGTGCTTGTCAAGTAAAACATTGCTTGCCTTGATGTCCCTACGGAGGATTTTGGCTTCCAAGGCCTGAGATTTCAGATAAGAAGCCTCTCATTTCCTTGCCATTTTCGTGCTTAAGATCATGAAATCGATTGCTCCGGAAAAATGAAAGACGGCACATTACTTGTGATCAACATATTGTAGTTCGGTGCTGTAGTTCGCATACCAGAAATTAAAAAACAAACGTTAGGAAAACAAATCTGAAAGCAGCACAACCAAATAAACGGAATGTTGATCCGAGCCTAACGAAATAACATCGTGTCCTTAAGACGAATTTGGCCCCTCAATCAGTACCCGAAGATATTGGACAATCGTCTCCCGGAATAGAACGGATCTCGTTCCTCCGAAGCGGTACGTATTCGGAGGACTCCAACGAACGCAATTTTGCAGAACAATCGCACAAAATGACAATGACGAAGTGACTGTGCGTAGAGTTCGGAAAAGAATGTCTCGTGAGAATGAATGCCACGAAGTGATGTCACTATATATCTCCGAACTAAAACTATTCGGTCATATTCAAGTGGCGAAAAAGTGAAGAGTTGCGAGGGTTCGTGAAGAGCAGCGAAGATCTACTTGAACCGGTTTGGTTCGTGAACAGTCGCGAAGGGCTTCGGTTTTCTCGTCCGGACGAACCGAATCCCACGAACAGACATGTTTGTTTGTCCAAAAAAAATAATGATAATAAATAAATTCTAAACAACGTGTCTGTTCGGAAAAAATAAAAAACTGATAGAGTGTGGAACCGAGCCGGCCGGACGGCGGCGGGAGGTGGACCGACCTAGCTTGACGTAAGTCCTCTCTCTTCCACAAAAGTGGGGTACCCCTTGGGGCCCAAACCCATTTGTGAGGTTCAATTATTTGAACCCATCTATCATCACATCTTCTATCCTATGTGGGACACTTTCAACCACACATTTCTCATTCAATTCTATGGGATTTGGGTGCCAAAATCCCAACACATATCACTCAATGAGAAGTCAGTGTTACTGAAGCTCCATGCTAGAATCTTGTGAGACCAAACTGTTTGCCCTGTCGCTGCAGTTAAACCGACGTACATTTCATCTTTGAAAACTCGAGAAAGATTCACTGTGATGTTCAATGAGGTCACTTCGGCCGCTTCATACCACTGGTGCCATCGTGATATTCAATATTGATTCCGCGTTGTCATTCCAAACTTCCAGTTCCTTCCATTGTTCAACTTCAAGTCTCGAGAAAAAATTCTCATCGCTTGAAGTTGTGCTATTTCTTTTGTGCCGCTGCTGCTTCTCTTGTTGTCAGGCCAAGAAACCGCCGCGTGTGCGCTCGTTGAAGTGAGCGGATTCACGTCGTTGCCTGTCGACATCACCGTATCATTGATTCTTTAACACACCAAACTCCACTACCAACAAGAGCGTCGGGATTCCCGTGGAGCGTCCGATTGTATAGCCTGAGATTCTGCCGCTTGGTCGTGCCGTCGATGCCACCGCATGGCACGGCACGAGGTCCGTGGCCCGGTTGGAAGTTCCGGTAAGGAGTCACGGCAAAAATGGAGGAAGTAGAGAATGGCAACCCGCGAGAAGAATTCAGAGCTTATGCGGCTTATCTTTTTGTCAGTACTGTTGAAAATATATCTCGAGTTTGAATTCGAAACGAAAATATAAAGTTCGAGAAAAAAAAATAAAGAAAGGAAATATCTAACTGCACATGGGACTGGGCTGCTTAATCTCGTGAAAGAAACGGGACCCGTGACTTGTCGATCGAATCGTGACTTAGACTCTTCAGCCAAGTGGTTTCCTTTTCTACGTTGGAGTCCATGGCTTGAAATAGGAAAGTCGATCTGAAAGGCCAACGTGGACATTGAGATAGACATTGACCCGGTCAATAATGAATCAAAGAAAGAAGAAATAAAATATCTGGAATTATTCTCTGCTTTATTGGATTTGGGTGAGGAGATTAGGAAATTGAGGAAAGTCCAACTTGGACTTTGGGTTGACCTTGTCTTCACGGATTTGCATTCCTAATTGTATTCGGCCAATGGATGTCCCTTCGGAAATATATACTTGAACTCGGCCAGTAGATTATGGAGCAGTGAAGCGCCGTTTAAACGAGTGCTTGGCAGTCGTGGGTCTTTCTCCGGCAAATTACATCCAAGAATTCGAGTATTCAAGTCATGAAAATCTTGTGTTAAGATTTGTGTGTAATTTCTTCGTGAAATTGAGAGATTATTTCATGAGGAATTGCGGGACTAAACACTGCGTGAGTTATTGGATGTAATTGGGGCTTGAGAAATACTGAGAGTGTTTGAATTACTCGAATGTAGTTGTAATCTTCGTTGTATCGCTTGATCTATAGTGGAATTCGTTGTTGCTTTTCCCGTGGACGTAGGTCACTATGACCAAACCACATAAATCTGGTATCCCATTTATTTTCTTGTTCTGTCAATTTTATTGTTCGATCGCTTGATTTCCGCAACAAGTACAAAGCTCCGCCGGTCGAGAAAGGCGTGTCGCCGGTCAGCAGATCAGCAGAAGAGTTGAAGCCAATGCCAATGAAGATATTGCAGCTCCCTTTCTCAAGGGCACAACAAAAACGATTTTCGTGCGTATTAGATTAAGCCGTCTTGCGCCGTGATGGAAATGATTTCGTTGTCAACTCTATCCTCCCGTGCATATTACAAGATCGCATTAACTTCCAAATCAATTGAATATAACATCGTCTCTAATAAGTTTCGATTGTAAGATCGCCCCTCTTGATTTTATGAGGATCGGGGACATTGATTATCTGTCTTTTGACTCTTCAACGAAGCACTTCTAGAACGAGTTCTGACCATTCGCTTGGCTATTTGGCATGAAGGAAAGATGTGAAAAGGAGAAACGGGACAAGAAAATAGATTGGACCACGAAGATGAGGACGACCCATATGTTGATTTTGAATTTGTCGACTTTCTTTAGGACATAGAACAATTTTAGTCCTAGAGTTTTTTTATTAGTAATTTTGTCAAAGGAGAGTCGTTGTAATTTAGCTTAAAATCAAAAGGACACCACAATATTTTATTTCACAGTTCTTTTCCTTTCCTTCTTGAAAGGCACTTCCTGCTTCTTCCGTATAGGAATCCCTTTTACCAAAGCTATCAGAAAAAAGCCACCCCTTTTGGTTAAATTATTTTCTGCTAATCGAGACGGTTTGTTTGGACCAACTTGAAAATGTAAAAAGTTTCATCCGCACGTGGTTTGGTTTTCTTATTTTTTTTTTCTGTTTGTGGGGTCGATTATTTTAACACTTTGGATTTGTACAGTCATGTCCTTCTACCCAATTATAGTCATTAATCCTGTCAAATTGCTGAACATGATAACGTCGATATGGTGCTAGGTGGACATGTAACCTGCTGATGTTCGATGGCTGCCAAGCCAACCCTCGCCCGGTAGGAGTGGGATTGGACGATCACCGGCGTGCTTGAGCGAGTAGGGCTGCCCGACCTTGCATATATATATATATATATATATTTTAATCATCTCTCTTTCTTTTTTAATCATCTCTCTTTCTTTCTCCTCGCAGCTGCGGTTTGCTGTCGTCGCCTCCCGGCCCTTCCCCCTCTCTCAAGTGTTTAGTTTGTTTTTTTCTTATTATTTGCGGAAGTTGGGCTTATTTGGCACCAGTCATTCGCCATATCAGCAATTTGAGGGAAGGATTCAATGGCATGAATGGAAAAAAAGTTTGAGTACTTAATTGCAAAAAAAAAAAAGGTTAAAATATTAAAAATCGCGCTTTGAGAATTAGAGGGCTAAATCGGCAAATAACTAAAAAAATTACTTTTGTACTTTCCATAAAAAAAAATTTAAAAGCTTTGAGAACTTCAAAATGACCCAACATGTAAATGGAAGCATTCAAGTGTTTTATATTTTCAGAAGTTGTAAGACAGGGGTAAGCAAAACGTCAAAAGTAAAGGAAAATCACATAAATAATCTTCTTCGTTTTCTTATCTTACGTATCCCATAACGTACTTTATTATATACACTTTGCCTCCATTGATTTCCAAACAAAAATTATTTTTTTTATCAAAAGAAAATTGTATTCATTGTTTAAAAGGATACACGAGAAGAACACTAGCTTTCCTGGCAAAGAAAATCGAAGTAGAGCAAAGTCCAGAATATAATAAAACAAAACCAAATCCAAAAAACAAGGAAGATTAACGTAGCACCGACAGGCTTAAGCACATATTCATACCATAAAAACGGATCTATTAAACAAAATAATCGACGGTCAATTACCGGATGTCATATCATTATCAGTGATGAGCACACGCCGGAAAGTTCTTCTCTAATAACTACGGTATTGCTTGTTGGCGATGCATACCCAGATTCGGCTTTCTCTACACCATTGTCGCACGGAGATAACCAAACTGGATTGAAAAAACACAAATCTAACTTTTAAAAGAGCAAATCTTCATAGTTCAGCCAGACGCCAAGACTCTTATAATCATAAAAGACTTGTACATAGACAGAGCACGGAGGTATCGAAACTCCAAAAATATTATTAAACTCTCAAATGTAAATCGAGAGAGTTCAAACTCTCATATTTAGAATTAAATCGGGATAAAAGAGCTCCCAGATTTAGATTGGGAGAGAAGAAAAAACAAGAAAAGCACGGAAAGACTTAATTAGTAAGTAGTGTGAAGTACAATTTAGAAATTAGAGAATGCTAATTACAGTTTCCTTTTCATATATATATATATATATAAGGAAATACAATTCACCAAGTCAACAACTGTTTTAGGGCCCGTTTGGTAACATACCAAATAGTGAAAATTTATATTCTTTTGTTTCCAGAAATAGTTTGGGAACAGAAATGCGTTTGGTAAACTTTTTGTTCCCGAGCACATTTTTGCAAAAATTTGTGCTCAAAAACAGTTTTGGAAGAGAAGCAATAAGTAAAAAAAAGCTGCTTTTTGTTTCTCGGCATAATTTTGAGAATCGATTTTTTTTCTTCTTTTTCTTTTTTTTATTTTCTTCTTTCTGTTGGTCTTTCCTGGGTTGTGGCCGGTTGCCGGCGACCGGCCATAGCCCAGGGCCGGCGAGGGTGTCACGGCCCTCGCCGGCCACCGGCGGAGGCGAGTGTCCCCCTTGCCGGCGAGGGCGAGGGTTGGACCCTTGCTGCTTGGGCGAGGCGGCTCGCCGTCGGTCATGGCGAGGTCGGCCTCGCCTAGATCGGGCGAAGTCGACCTCGCCATGAGTCGTGACGGCAAGGCTCGGCCTCGCCCAGATCTAGCGAGGCCGAGCCTCACCGTCAGTCGCGATGGCAAGGCCGGCCTCGCCCAGATCTGGCGAGGCCGAACTCGCCATGACCGACAGCGAGCTGCCTCGCTCAGGCGGCGAGGGTCCAGCCCTCGCCCTCGCCGGCAATGGGGACCCTCGCCTCCACCTGCGGCCGGCGAAGGTCATGACGCCCTCGCCGGCCCTGGGCTGTGGTCGGTCGCCGGCCTCCAGCCGCCGGTCGCCGATCACCGGCAACCGGCCATGGCCAAAGAAGAAAATGGGTAGAAAGAAAAAAAATTAAACAATTCAAAATATTATTAATAAAAAGAAATTTTGTGTAGTTACCAAACGCATTTCTGTTCTTTTCTACTCTAGAAATAGAAATTTTGGACAGTTTATCAAATGCCTTCAAATGCTCAAAAATTATTTTCGGGCACAGAATAAAAAAAAATTATTTCTGTTCAGAAATAGTTTCCGGGCACAGAATGATATTCATGCGCACCCTTAATCATGACTTGACCGACACCCATTGAACTTGTCCACACCGTACGGACACATGTTTGCCTGGAGGCTGCCATTTTGTCACGCAACACGGATTTGAAAAATTCAGCTACAACTTCAGGTTATGACGTCATGCTCATGTCACCACATTTTTTTTAACAAGGTGTATAATAATTTAATATGACGATGTTACGAATTTATTAATCCTATACATGGATATCGGATAAAACTTTACTTACAAGATATCTAATGTGATTTCTAGAATTATCTAGACCGGGTCTCCTCATTATAAGATTTACTTATTTGAAGTAGACTTTCTCGAAAAACCACATTGAATATGCTTGCAAATTACAAAGATTTTTGGTTTTGTTTTGGGCCAATGGATTCAATAAGTTATTAGGAAACATCAAAATAACCATAAAAGCTTTCGAATAGTAGAGGATGATTCGATGGTTCAATTACTAACATTGAGGTTGAAATGCGATCGTCACATGACATTTTACCTAATTAGAGTTTTGCAAAATGTACCGTGCCTGTTGTTTTCATTGCTAATACATGCTTCGATCATTGAATGTCTTGCTAATATTCAGATCAGCAAGCTGCCAAAGCCTACAAGAGTGGATTGCTTCTGAGTTATGGTTAAAAGTTTAGAAAAAAAAAGTATTATTAATGTTAAATCATATGTTTAGATATATTGTTGACATATTTCCTCAAAGTTTAGACTTTTAGGAAAAATAATGTATATAATATGGCATGAGAGTCATGTCAAGATTTCGAACTCGACACTCCCTCTTAATCTTCTCGTAATTGTTATCCCTATTATTCTGTCAATTTTCACATTCCTCCGATTATCCCGTTATAATGTTGAGTGAGATGCTTTAAACACATTATTAACTCGTTAATGGCTAATTTTTTTAAACTTTTAGAAAAAAAAATTGGCATGTCTAAACATTGGTAGCGTACAAAAGGAGCAAGAAAAGAGTGCTTGAGAGGGCAAATTGTTCGAACGGACTATATTGGCAAATTATCAAAAGATTTAGGACTAAATTGGCTCAGTGAAAATGTTTAAGACTAAATTGACCACCATACAATAGATTTTGCACTTTTTGCACATTTTTCCCGTTGACAACCTAATGCATCTTGGATCTCGACACTTGAATCGGCCATCAATGATCATTGATCAATGACGCAAGAATCTAGTTAGCATGACGGGTTTGATAGAAGACGAGAAGCTCATCGTTTGCTTCTAGTGTTTCAAGAAGGAGTCACCTTACCGAACCATCAAGAAATGCTCAAATCTATATGCACTCAATTCGTGGCGTGCCAAGTCGTAGCATAATCACATGAATCGAATTCTCCTTTAACATGATTAATTAACTAGATCAAGATTACACAAATTGACATGAACCCTATCTGATTTAACATTTAACCCACCGATCATAATCCAACTAGTTTAAAATACCCATATGGAAATCGACATGATTTGGAGATAGGTCTTGGAAAAGCTACGAGCATTGGCCGGCCAGTTGATTCGTGAGTTGTGGGGGCACTTTTACAAGGTGAAAGATCACTGCCCAAACAGTTGTGCAAGTAAAAAAAAGTATTGAGTATCTTTGCAACCAATTCACTTTCATCTGAATGAAATCTCCACCATTAGAAGATTAAACTATCATCTCAAAGTTCCATCTATTAGATTCCTATAAAGTCACTGCATGTTTCGATTGGAATTCGATTTCTCTTTCAAGTGCTCGACTTAACTCATGTACGGAAAACCGTGACATATCGTTGTGAAGATAGATGAATGCGCGCATTGAAGAAGAAACGCATCCGTTCGTCCCGATTTTCCGTCTCGCGTTCGACATTCTTAAGTCGACTTTCCAAAGGACGCAGCCTTCTAGGACTAAATCCCATAGAATTTCAATTAGCTTGTGAAAGGGTCATCCTTTGATTTTGAGCTTTACCCGATTCATTAAATTGGCCTGTTTCCCTTGGTACTAGGACAATGAATATGTCTATTCGCTGCATGAATTTAATTCTCTTTAAGATCCCATTGACCTTGCTGCCAAACACCGTGACAACCAATTGAATGGCCTTTTCGCAAACAATCGTGCAATGTATTTTGGTGAGATTTCTATCGAATATGATATAAACGATCTTTGAATTTCGGCGTAATGTGCAATGGGGTCTCTGAACTTTAGCCTAATATGTAATATTGTCCATGAACTTTTAATTTGTTCAATATGATCCTTAAACTTTTGATACATATTCAATCTAATCCCTGAATTATATGAAAATATTTAATATTATCATTATATTAATTCAAGTTCATGTACAATATTTAACATTTTCATATAGTTCATGAATTAATTTCAACATGTGCCAACATTCTAGGAGCTACATTAAACAAATTAAAAGTTTAGGAACGGCATTACACATTCGACTAAAATTCATTGACTACACCGAACAAATTAAAAATTTAGGGACCACATCACATTCCACGATGGGTCGAAGTTCATGGACTATTTATGCCATTATCCCAATTTCATTTTAGTTAGGATATGATTTTCTTCCCTTTAAAGTTTTAATTATACCAAGTATTAAGTGAATCATCTAAAATTTGGGGGCAAAACTCCGATGGACAATGTTAACCGGAGGATATTTTTCTTCGGCCGATATTTTCTTTTTCTTATTTCGCGCACAACTTTCCGAGAGGATTCTCCCGGAGCGAACCCGAAAGTTAGCCGAGAACACGACGAACCGGGGCGACCCGATTCAGTTTGATTTTCAAAGGGCCCCACAAAATTTCATGGAAAAAATCGAGAAATGTCTGCTGATGAGTGGCGATTACAGCAATAATCCGATTAATCTCACGTTAACCATCGCCGTCCTCGGATGGTGCGCACCACCCCACATGGTACCTATCATTGAAGAAAATCGTTCGTTTTCTTTTTTTTTAAAAGAAGAAATATCCCTTTTTTTTTGCACCCTTTTTTATATGTTTTTTTATTAATCCTCCTCCCGCCCTCAAAACAGCAAAGGCATGAAATTACAGGCGAACGTGCGAAAATCCCCAGATTTGTTCCTGAAGGCCCCTCGGTTTCCTTGAAGGAAGATGTCATTTTGATTTCGATGCAAAATAGCAAAAAAAAAATAATAATAAACACCCGCGAGACCAATCGAAACGGGCCTACTCTCCCTCCTCCTGCTGGTTCCTACAGATTTGTATTTTTTTAGTTTACCAAATTTTTCGGTCTGTTGTTCTTGTCCATTTCACGTTCACTCACTGTTTCTTTGATCGGTGTCTCTCTCTCTCTCTCTCTCTCTCTCTCTCTCTGTGCGCACTGTTTCACTCCTCCTTTGGTTCTCCCTTTTGTCATGCAAGATTCATCCGGATTTGCGCGTACCCTTTTGCCCATTCGCGTTGGTTCTCTCGAATTTAGCGTGTAAGCTCAGTGGGTTTGATTTAACCGGGTTCATAATTGGTAATTTGTGATTGTGATTGCAACGCCACCGACGACGAGGCGCGCCCACCCCCCCCCCCCCTCCCCATTGAGTTTTTGGCTTGATTTGGCGAAGTGGGTATCGGTTCTTTTTGCTCGGATTGCATTGAATCGAGGGAATTCTGGGTTTTGATTCGTTGGATGAGAAGGGGAGGAGAGAGATGATAACGCCACATGTGGGTTTGGAGGAACAATGACTGGAGGGTCATTGGGGATCCGCTCCGGTAGTTATGGCTCTCTGCAGCAACAACAACAGCTGCTCCTCCAGAACGGTGGGTTGCCAATCCAAACGACGCCGCCTCCTCCGCTGCCCCGGAAGCCGAGCAAGATGCCAAAGGAGAAGGAGAGGCTGTTCCACTGGATCGTCAAATTCGCTGGCAGGAAGAAAGTGGGCATGCTCTTCCTTTGCTTGATATCCGCGGCGGTTTTTGGGTGGGTTATGTATGTGGGCAATGGCAAAGGTTAGATTTTTTCTGGGTTCATGTTGTCCTCTATTTTCAGATGCTCACATCGTACTCGATCGCTTGTGAAGATAGTTATGATGTCTGATTGTCACATTCAGTTGAACAGTTTGATCTGGATTTCAAGATGCTAATGTGAACACAACTGTAATGTGGGGAAGAAGCTAGCCAAATTAATGACTGGGAATTGTGGTATAGTATCCATATACAATACCCAGTTTGGATTAGTTTGGTGTGTGATGCTTTTCTGGCCTCGTCTTTCAGTAATTTCACTTGCACTGAAGTCCTTCTTGGTTCTGCATTTGAGAAATTGTGATTCTGCCTTTTCTTATATTCTAAGATTGATGATCTATACATAAAGATACGTGTTGTGGACTCCATTACTGGGGATCCATGATTTAGTTGAGTCTGAGCCGCTTTGCACTTTCTTATTTTACTGGAAATGCTACTGGCAGAAATTGTAGAATCGAGAATTGCATGTTGTAAATCTCCAGTTTTTCCACTGGTTCATGGTCGATCATTAAATACGAGATTAGTTTTGTTTTCAGGTGAAGATGTGCAGGATGCAGTCAGCTTTGTTAGGTTCACCAATAGCAGCTTGACTATAAGCAATCCTGTGTCTTCTCCAACAAATGGGGAACAAATTAGTAATAATGCTTCATTAGTTGACACGGATGGAAGAGACAGAAATAAAATTTTGCCTCTGCCACCACCTCCCCCGACATTTTTTCTGGGCTACTCACTCCCTCCAGGCCATCCGTGTAATACTTTCACCTTACCTCCCCCTCCAGCAGACAAGAAAAGAACTGGACCTCGGCGTAAGTGTTGATCTTTCTATTTTGTTTTTCTATGATGAATGAATATTGGTTGAATTTGCTGAGTACGGATCTGATTATATGAGACCAACTTGCATACCTTGGAATTAGGCAGATGTGTAGGTGCTAGGATGCAAATGCAAATTTTTGGGACAATCTTTGTTGTAATGTTACTCTCTTTTGTTTGTGCGGGAGTTCAGCGTGTCCTGTCTGTTATCTTCCTGTCGAAGAAGCCATTGCCTTGATGCCAAAGGACCCCTCGCCATCTCCAGTGCTTAAGGATTTGACTTATGTATATGAGGAAAACTTAAGTAAAGATGGAGAATTTGGAGGATCGGATTTTGGTGGTTATTTCACTTTGAGGCAGAGGAATGATTCATATGATATAAGGGAGTCTATGAGCGTGCATTGCGGGTATGTACATTTGCATTTTACTGTCAGACTTGGGCATGTATTAATGAAATCCTCCCTTTTCCAAGTGTCCTTTCTTTCACTCTCGATATAATCTTGCAATAGATTAGAAATATTAATTTTAATTCTCTAGCATTACTTGTCCATTGTGCATTTCGGTTTACCATTCGGTTGTCTGCCAGGTTTGTTAGAGGAAGTAAACCTGGTAGACAGACTGGATTTGATATGGATGAATCTGACCTTCTTGAGATGGAGCAGTGTCGTGGTGTGGTTGTTGCATCAGCAATATTTGGTATTGTTCCCTCGCTAGCTTTGCACTGAGCCTTGTCTTTTTCCCTCATAAGCTAGGGAACTTCCTATTTACGAACAAATTTTCATCAGGAAACTTTGATGAGATACACCAGCCAAAAAACATTAGTGAATATGCCAAGAAGAAGGTATGCTTCTATATGTTTGTTGATGAAGAAACGGAGGCATTTTTGAAGAATGCCAGTGCTATTGATGAGAGCAAGAGGAGTGGGTTGTGGAGAATTGTTGTTGCCCGCAATCTTCCTTATGCGGATCCGAGACGCACCGGCAAGGTAATATATGATTAAGTAACAACAGTTTGAGGGGTCGAAATGGACTTTTGATTCCTGGCAGCTAGCCCTTTGATGATAACTTGCTTTCCTTATGGATGGGAGGGATTGATTGGTGAGTATATTGGGTAGAGATTATGTTGGTCCGAGAAGTGAGTTGTTGCATGATAGGCAGTTTAGATTTTGTAGTGATTGCATGATTATTAGTACAGCAATAGTGCAAACTGGCGGCCTAATTTTTCTGGGTGAGATCATGCTGATATCAAAATGCTTAGAGAGGGTTTTTCAGGAGAAAATATTTTGTCTATTGTTACACGCTCGAGGCGGTCTGACTGGCCAAATATCAATGCTTGCTTGCAATTTACACCCAGCCAACTTTTGTGTTTGGATTTCAAAACTCTCCTTCTTTAGTGGTCAGTCTCTCCAACGTGGTACAATGATTCAAATGTATCTTTTACTAGTAGAGAGCAAGATATGTTCTGACGCCTTACCTGTAGGCTTATTAATCTTTACCTTTTCGTTTTATATATACCAATAAGTGGAAGATATTTACTTTTGCTGCTGTGGTCATTCTTACTATCCCATAGTTGTTAATATGTTGTAGAAATGGAACACAGGCTTTGGTTTTTACCTTTGGGACTTTCATTCATTAAGTATGGATCTTTGTACCGGGAAAGCTGTATGCTGTTTCTCACCTTCTGCTATTCTGATTGCAGATCCCAAAGCTTCTCTTGCACAGGATGTTCCCAAATGCTCGCTATTCTCTTTGGGTCGATGGAAAACTTGAACTTGTGGTGGATCCTTATCAAATACTTGAAAGGCGAGAATAATTTTCTTGTACTTTCATTTCATATGAGGAATTCATCCCTAGAAGTTTAAGAAGTCTAAGAGTAGCAGGCAGTTACATCGCTCTATATATATTTCTTCTGTGGGTAGAGTTTTAGATAATGTCCAGAACGAGAGATAGAGTAGTCTCTGCACTAACAAATGTCGTCTTGTGTGTTTTACACTAACAAGTTCTGAATGTGAGGACTTTCAACACTAAATGGAATTCAGCTTGTTGGATAATGTGGACATTGTGTGTCATTAAAAAAATAAGTCTGGTACAAAACCACTGATTTTTCAGTAACTGACTCCCTTCTTATTGCTGAAGATAGAATGCACTCAGTAATTGTCAATTCAAAAGTATTGGATTCTACTGACAAATCTGCCCCTATCACCTTTACAACATTCTTTTCTTCTGCAAATTTTATTACAAGTGTTTCCATGGCGATTCATTCTTTATACTTACAATATCTATAAAGCCAATACCCCTGCTCTCTTAATCTGATTTGCTCAATTCTCCCATCCTTTTTTCATCGTAATGATGAGAAAATTGATCTTAATTGCTGTGTTGGAGTTGCCCTCAGTTACTCTGTTGGAATTTGATGACATTGAGAAAGTTGATGGGTTTCTTGGGATGTGTTTGGGAATCACAAGTCAGATTGGAGTTGAGGCTAACGATCATGTGGAAGAAAGGAACCCACAAATGGCAACAAAGGAATTCTATGCACAGTGGTTTTGATGATCTGTGTGATAAATAATCTGAGTAAATGCATAATATAAGTGATAAATGGATATAAGGTAACAAAATGGCGATTTGAATATTTCATTGAACACTTGAACTATGTTCAGTGCTTTATAGAAACTGTCACCAAAGAAACTTTTATTTGCATTTCAGTGCTCTAGAAAGTTCAGCACTAAAAATTGAGTATTAAAATTTTCACTACTTGATTTTCATATTTTAAAGTTGAATGCCTGGTAGAGTCTTCGATTATCATGTTTACTTCACTACTGGAGCTTCCTTGTTCTGTATATACTCTCGATAAATCGTTTGCTTGTGGACTTGCTACTCTGGTAGAGTTCCATTCAATGAATTTTATATTCCTGTCGAGCTCATTTGCGGAGGGTGCTTCCAGTTGGTTATGGAATCTAGTCATATTTAGTTTCTGCGAATGATTTTGTTTATAACTTTAGATCTTTCATTCCTGGCTTAGGATGTAATTTGTAAATAAAAAGATAACTATCAGTCTTTCCTTTTTGCCTAACTTAATTTTGTCATTAGCTGCATTCAGAATATTGTCATATTGTTGCCAATACAGCTGCAGGATTCTGTCCAGATTTTATTTGTAATATGTTGGTAGGACCATCTTCGGTCAATGTGTCAGTGATGTTAATTTGCTAGATCAAGTTTTTGGAACTGTTTCGAAGTTGGTTAACTGTTTTCTGAAGTTAAAGTTGTCCTGAAAAGTTCATATGACAAGTCTTGTTGTAACCGTCTACAGTGTTATCGAATCACTGTGTTGAGGTGGTGGTTGTTTCCATGTACTTGATCTTGTTCTTTGAGAATTTTTGCAAGAACAATGTTATGAGATTGCTAGTAGTAGCTAAACTGAGTGAGTTCTAGTTTGATTGATTTTCAAAAGCCATTAAGAAGTATAAACAGCAAAAGAACTCATGCAGAAACTGTTAATAGATATCTCCTACTGACTCCTAGGTTTCTATCTGAACAATATCTCAACTTCCTTTTCTTCACAATGCAGGTTCTTGTGGAGGAAAAATGCCACTTTTGCTATTTCAAGACATTACAGACGCTTTGATGTCTTTACAGAAGCGGAAGCAAATAAAGCAGCAGGGAAGTATGACAATGCTTCTATAGATTTTCAGGTTGAGTTTTACAAAAAGGAAGGCTTGACCCCGTATTCTGAGGCCAAGCTTCCTATTACAAGTGGTAAGGCGCTATTTTCTCATTTTCTGTTTGTGGTTTTCATCTTCTCTGATATTGTCTTCTCGCCTGATTGTGGTTTCCTACGATGTGTTTCCTATGATGTGCTCCATCTTACCGCTTGACACAGATGTTCCTGAAGGATGTGTGATCATAAGGGAGCACGTCCCCGTCTCAAACCTTTTTACTTGCCTTTGGTTCAATGAGGTGGACCGTTTTACCTCTAGGGACCAAATAAGCTTTTCAACCGTTCGAGACAAGATTGCATCCAAGACTAATTGGACTATAAATATGTTCTTGGATTGCGAAAGGAGAAATTTTGTGGTCCAGGTAAATCATTCTTGCTCTACTCAATTGCTCCTCTTGTCTGTCTGGAACAGAACTCCTAGAGGTAGGAGAATAGCTGATGATATAAGAATTTCCATGGTTTATTTATATTTGGTTTATATGGACAAGCAGCTGTCTTTTTGTGAGTATTTACAAATCGAAATAATGATTTCTGGACGGATGGTTTTTCAATCTTCATACAACACTTAATTGTTGATCTAGTTTGTGGTGGCCTGTTTTTCCTGATCCTTTCCCTCTAGTGAACTGTGTTGGGCATGAATTGATTTTCTTTTCTTATCCCTTTGCTTGGACAATAATTTTTCAAAAAATTATCTCTCTCTTTCCTCAGTTTAATTGTTTTAATTTTCTATTTTCGCTTTTTCGGTACATGCAGAAATACCACAGGGATGTGTTGGAGCACATGGCTCCTCCTGTTCCTGTCCAAATTTATCCTCCCCCACCTCCACCTGTTTTTGTCCCAGAAACTGTAATTAAACAGGCTCCTGAAGTTCACAGCCAAGGGATAGTAGCAACACCAGTTAAGAAAGTCCCTGGGAGGCGAAGAGAGAGGAGAAGTTCACGGCGGCATCGAAAAGTTGCTGCCGGAAATAGGGACCCTGATTCGAGATGAATCTGTTTTGTTCTTTTCCTTCTCTTTGGAAGCTATTATCATTCTTTTTCCTCCCTATCGAGAATTTTTCATCCGCAGGCAAAGAAGTGTGTTGTATTTCCACACGCGCAAGGAGGAATTTACATCAATTTTTATCTTTTTTGCCCCTGAAATTGGAAATTTGTCGATTCGTCGTTCAATTTTTTGGTGTATATATATTTGTTACTTCCAATAATTGTTAAAGATCAGATGCTTTCAAATCCCTCAAATGGAGTATGGCCCTTTCCTTATTTTTTAGTTTGCAGGTACATGTCATCAATGTGTTGTCCGGAAATTTTTGAACACCTAACTAATCTTTACCGGGTATGACAATTCGTACGTCCCCGTAAGCTCTATATTGTGGAGTTGGCGGATTCAAAATGCCTGTCCCTTCCTCATGAGCAATTTGCTTGATGGGTTATTTAGAGAATATCACTTCCTCCTTTGTATGCTTTATTACTCATCACTCTTGTATGAGAATTTTGATGTAGATTATGAAGAGAAATAAGTTATTGGATTATGGTATTAGTGCTAAAAAACTTACGGTAGAAACTATCATATTAATTACTTGCACAGTTTAGCCTAAACATCACTCTTGTGATTGATTAGGGGTGCATTTGGGTTATTTTATGAATAAAATACAAATCTCCCATTTTCAGATATTTTTATCTTAAAATTTTCCTCTGCAATGATTTGACTTTTGTAGATACACAGGTGATCTTCCTTTTTCTTGGTAACATTCTTGAAATTATTTAAGGATATACCTAACATTACAAAGTTTGGTGGGATTTAGCTTCTTGGTGTCTCTCTTTCCTTTGATTGAAATTGCAGGTGTGTGGAACAGCTGTGAAGCTTGACAAAAGAGGAGCACGATTGTCTGGTGATCTTTCTTTTTCTTGGTAACATTCTTGAAATGTTTAAGGATATCATTAACGCTACAAAGTTTGGTCGAATTTAGCTTATTGTTGTCTCTCTTTCCTTTGATTGAAATTGCAGGAGTGTGGAACAGCTGCGAAGCTTTGACAAAAGAGGAGCATGATTGTATTACCGTGCAATAAAGTCAATCATGGCATCCACTTTATTGACCTTTTCGATGTAGGACATCGAGTCCTGCAACAAAAGAATAATCAAGACTTCAAATCCGAACTTCCTAAGGGTCGCGCCTAGGGTTTCTCAAGCGTCGTACCTGAGAGAAGAATTGCATCACACAATTCCACAACAAAGAATTGCCAAATTCAAATGATCATCAGCTCAATTCAAAAGAAAGAATTGCAACCATGTATACGTACATGGACTCTCTAAAGTACTGCTCCAAGTCAAAATAGGAAACCTTGTACATCCTAATAAAACTAGGATACACATGCCCACTACAAACTAAGGAAACGTCAGATCAAGTTCCAACAAAGGGAAAAAGGAACCTTATTAAAATCATGATAGACTCCAATCACTTGAGAGGATTCTTGATTAATCAGAGAAAATAAGCAACAGATTGTCATATGGCGCGCCTTTCGTAAGTCTTCGAAGGTTGTCGCCGTCATTCTCCATCATTTCTACCTGGCTTGAAAAGACTCGACTCCGGCGAGCCAATTGCATAGAGTTGATCATAAAGATTCTGGTCATGCTTTTGAAACTCCTCATCTGTTATCCCATGTACAATCAGAAAGAGGATGGCCTTTCCATATGACAAGAAGCTTTTGGCAACCTCCGCCGCTTGCAGAAACGCCTCGATTATCAAGAACTTCAATTTCGTCTGGGACATTAAAAACGTTGCTTATGCCTATATCTTCCGGTAGATCAAGAACATATGCATTTGAGCTAAATGTTCTACAGAATTTTAAATGGACCAGCACTCTTTGGATGGAGCTTCTCGAATGCACCTTTAGGACACCGTTCAGGTTTGAGACACAATCATGACCATATCTCCTTCAGCAAAATCAGCAGATCACCTTCTAACGTCTGCTTGAGCCTTGTCACTTTCGTTACTCAGTGCAATCTTCCTTCGAACTTCATCATAAATCTCCCTCAGATGTCTCGCAGAAGCTTCCGCTTCAACGCGAGTTCTAGTATTAAGCGGCAAGCTAAAGAGATCGATAGGTTTTCTTGGCTACGTGCCTGAAACAATCTCTAATGTGCTGCGACTGGTTGATCTATTCACAGAGCTATTATAAGCAAACGCAGCAATGGAGAGTATCTGATCCCATCTAGTGACACGATCACCAACATGACCTCTAAAGCGATCACAGTTTGCCCATCTCTTCCTGGATGATAGGCAGGAAAGAATTTCAATTTTGTATCTGTCAGTTTCCATAGGATTGAATTTTACATAAACAGCACCGGTTGTTTCCAATTGTAACTGTCTACATTTTTGTATAGTGACAAAATTCACATCTTGAATTTGTATGACACTTAAAATGAGATCTATCAATTTCGATCGATGAAGCTGTCGGGTCCCCATACTTTCTTTTATATGCGATCAAATGGTATGTTCTAGTCGATGCGCAGTCTTTGGGGTCACATTGGTCTTGCTCGACCAGACTTAACAGCATACCATAAAAGCAAATGAAACCTTCTGGACATGGCCTTAGGAAGATCCTCGGATACTTAAGTTAGTGGACGGGGGGACGGGGTGGTAAGCAAAATCGAGACTAAGCGGAGAGAGAATTCTCCTTGAGAGAAGTACCAAAAGAGAGGATTTGTTTTCCTTTGAGGGCTAAGGTGCCTTATGTGCACGGACCGAGCCGACCCGCAGTCGCTGAGCAAGGTCCGCCCCCTCTCCCCAGGCCGTCAAGAGTTTCTAGGCCTCACAATCGGGTCCGGCGAACCGAGCGTTTTCGAAGGTTGCGATCTCTCCTGGGGTTGATAGCCTCGTGGGCCGAGCCGCCGCCAGGCTACATAAGCGTGCTCGAGCCTGTGATTGGTAGTGAAAATGTTTGGTAAGTGATTCTAGACGCTATAACTTCTCTCGAGGTCACATACTAATTTCCTCGAAAGCGCCTCGAACCCCGAACTCAACCAATCTGATCCTCGAGCCAAATCGGGGGGGGGAGAGAGAGAGAGAGAGAGAGAGAGAGAGAGAGAGAGAGAGAGAGAGATTCACAAAAAAAAAATAATGCCAAAAACTACAGATGGGCCCGACGCACGCAAGTCGGCCCGGCCCGGCCCGATCCGAGCCCACACTAGCGGCCCATCGATTACGTTTGGTCTCCTCGTTACAACCTCAGACCTCGAAGCTCCGTCGAAGTCCAGAGACGAAGAGAGTGCGATTTGACTGGAGCCGGAAGAAGCTTTCAGCTGAGCAACGAGCGGCGGCGGGGACGATGAACACGGACATCACCGCGTCGGCGAAGCCGGAGTACCCGGTGATAGATCGGAACCCTCCCTTCACGACGGTGGTCGGCAACTTCAGCACCCTCGACTACTTCCGCTTCGTCACCATCACCGGCGTGTCCGTCACCGTCGGCTACCTCTCTGGTTCGTTCTCTCTCCCTCTATCTCTCTCTCAGTTTGTGGGTGCGTGTGCGTGTGTGGATGGTTTTACTCCCTCTTCAATGTCTGTATCTGTGCCGAAGTATTCGTCGTCTTCATGAAATTGTTGCTTGCATCTGTGCGAAAAGTCGTGATAGGATGGATTTTGTTGAGTGCGAGCTGTGCTGATTGGTGAAATTTGCTGTGATTGTTGGTCAGCTCGTGCTTGTTGGACTCGAAAGGATGGATCTTGTCGTGGGTGGGCATTGCCCGTGTCGTGCTAATTGGTGGATTTGCTCTGATTGTTGCCCCCTTTCTGTGCTAATACGATTTCAGAGGGTGGATTTTTTTTCTTTTGGGGATTGCCCGTTTCGTGCTAATTGGTGAATTTTGCTGTGATTGTTGCCCATTCTTATGCTAATTCGATTTGAAAGGATGGATTTTGTTCCAACTGATTGGTGCCCATTTTGTGCTGATTGGTGAACTCGCTTTCAAAGGATGAATTTTGTGATTATTGCCCCATTTTCTGCCAATGGGTGAATTTCCTAAGATAGGAAGGAAGGTCTTTATTCATTTAAGTTCTTTTGGGGGTTTCATAGGGATAAAGCCTGGGATCAAGGGACCATCAATGGTGACGGGCGGATTGATTGGTCTAATGGGCGGGTTCATGTACGCATACCAGAACTCGGCGGGCCGGCTCATGGGATTCTTCCCCAACGAGGATGAGGTAGCTCGTTACAAGAAGTGAATGCTAATTCCCTTTTTTCTGGGGGGCTTGTTTTTGTTATAATTTGGAACCCAAAATATACGCTTTAGGCACATCATGTTGTGCTTTTTGTGGGAAGATGACAGATGGTTATGTCAATAAATCAATGTTTTAGTGCTGACCTTTCTGCATTGAGATTGATGTTTCCTCGATTGATGAGTCACTTGATTCAGCCTGAATTGTGGAGTGCTGATTATGGTGTTTTCAGTTAATTTGAAATCGCAGTACTTACTACTACTTTGCAAACAGTGCTCTCATTGTTCTTTGCCCCATCACGATCTACGCTTTTGAAAATTTATAGCTCGGGGTGGTCTTACCATTTATTCTGATAAGTGGGAACAGTTATTCTTGCTGTTGCTCAGCAGCTAGTAATTGCTCTGTCTAAGGTTTTAGTGCATAGGTGAGAGAGAAGACTCTTGGACGTGACTTGAGAGAGATTGAAAGAACAGCTGTTTACTGACAGGAAATTAGCTGCTCTTAAGCATCTTACTAGAGAGCGCAATCTCCTTGGCTTTTGTAAGGAGAGATGTTAAGTTTACTTCATACTAAACAACGTGTTGTCAATGGTTTGTTTTTGCTCTATTGCTGTATTTCCGTGAATTCAAAGAGCAGCATTTGAGAGTAAATTGCACTCTCCACCTGGATGTGTTTGTGAATTGGTTGTTTGCTACTCTGATGACTGACATAGAGAAATGCTGATTGTTTCGCTGCTTAATTTGGTCTGTTAAGGGAAAAACATTAATCGAGGGAATCCCTAGCTGGTTTTAAAGCTCATTGCCAATTGCCATAGCAATAGTACCTACATTCACCATTACAAGCTTCAAGAATGTGATGTACCATTTCCACTCTTGATCTGAGTGTGTGAACTTACTGAAGAATATATCAAGTAATTTTTGCATTTTTGGTTAGGAAATCGTCAATTTCTCGAGACACTGGTTGTAACACAATTAGCATATGCTGATGCACTAAAGTTCACTCACTCTTGTCTTTTGGGTATTGAGATATAAAGAATTGGATAAGAGTGAGTGAACTTTGAGTTGTTTACAATTTTCATAGTTGGTGGATTAGATTGTTCAGATGTTGAATGAGAATGGATGACCTTCATTTGATTCTCAAGTAAACTGCATCTTAGTGCACCTTCTGGTGAGTTGCTTAAAAGATGGAAGGGCACAAGGTTGTGGTGGTTGGA
This sequence comes from Syzygium malaccense, assembly GCA_031216405.1. Classification (NCBI taxonomy): domain Eukaryota; kingdom Viridiplantae; phylum Streptophyta; class Magnoliopsida; order Myrtales; family Myrtaceae; genus Syzygium; species Syzygium malaccense. Next base: position 6,712,661 of record CM062256.1, on the reverse strand, counting down.
GACGGAACAGATGACATTCTCACACCAACAGCTGCCATTGTGGGACTCACTTTTGTTACTTGGGCCACTGACATTATCTTCGCATGAAGTAGAAATGTTTGATTAATCTGTGTGGACGATGCATGTACCAGTGACATGCGAAAGTACACTTGATGTCTGCTGACTATTACTGTTGTGGGCTTGTTGATACCGCTGATAACAAAGACCTCACATGGAAGTTCGCCCACGACGACAACTCGGTTGTGCTGGTCAATCTCAGTTAGGAGTCTTCAACGTGGTTTGGCTCTTTTGATGGAGCCACCCACTGACCACAAGGTCGAGATGTGCAACTCGTTACCAAGGCCATAGGGCGAATATTATCATACGAGCAGCTCATCAGGTCTCTCTTGTGCTCACCAGGCCTCTCCTCCAAAGCTGGGCAAGCTGCAATTTTTAGGTGAACAAGGGATGCAAGCTTTGCATTCCTTCAGGTAATGATGTCAACGAGGGGCACCCGATAATTTCAAGCTCTTGAAGTGACTAAATGGACCTGATCTGTTCTGGTAAAGCCTTCAAATTTAAGCACTTTGAAGCTTAAGACTGCTGACCTGTAGAAGCCACTGTGGGAGAGATGCTAGTTTAGGAACATCAAGGATGCCCACGGACCGGAGACTCTTAAGTCCTTGCAAGTCCATGATGTTGTCCCTTTCGTCTCTGGATGAACCGAGCTCCTCACTACTTTAAAAAGAGAGAGATGCGTAAGGTTCCATAGATTTCTTATACCGAGTGAGAGGGAAGTTAACCGAGGACTATTTATGAAGCCAAGAATCTCGAGTGAAGTGAGACTTGGAAACACTCCGCGGGCAAACATTCTAGAAACTCCATCTCCACGATATACAGTCTCTTCAACTCATTAAGGCCGATTAGCCGAGTTATCCACTCTGGATTGACCTTACACAGCATCAACTCCTCAAGATGTGGAGTTAGTGGCATGGCATTAAAGTTTCACAGCAACCGATCCGTAATTTCAACGGACTAGTAAATGTTGTTAATGTTGAGGAATTGTCTAAATCAATGTACTGTAATATTACGGATCGATTATTGTGAAAACTTTAATTCCATGCCACTAACTTCACATCTCAAGGAATTGATGTTTCTCTCTTAGGTCAATAAGAATAGCTATAGGACTGTTTTCAAACTATCCAAAATTTCAAGGTGGATTGATCCACTCGTCTCTGTCGCTACCCTCTCTCTCTCTCTCTTCATAATTGTTTCTATATCAAATGTTGTGACTAATTGGCACTATGTAAGCCACGTCACCGCCACTTATGCAAATAATAATAGGACACGTGTTTTCAAACTATCCAACTCATCAATCTAGCCAAGCAACTTGACTAAAAAACTAATGGGGACTAGTCCAGTGGTGGCATTATGCTGCAATGTTTATTTCAAAAGTTAGTGTTCCCTCTTTGTCCTAATACCCTAATTATTTGGACTTTGCTTCGCCTATTGAACATTGTGCACCACCTTCTTTTGGGCTGCTCTTGTTTGTCCCGGTGAAAGAGGAAAAAGATTATGAAAGGGTGACAGCTCTCTTTTTCCTCCAAATATTTGAGAAACTTAGAGAAGACAATTGCCTTGTTCTAGGTATATAATGACATTAGGACTATATAGCAGAAACTTGATACCTTCAGTTGGGAAGTTGTTAAGGAAGAGCCTAAATTCAAATCTCTCAATATTTTAAGTTAGACCTATATTCTTCCAAAAGTTTAAACCAATAAGTTATGGATCAAATTGTGGAACTTCTTTCACCTATGACCATCACACGTGCTATTAGAAGCACATAGCCTTCACTAAGAAGATCGTAAAGAGAGAGTTCAAGTTTAAACCTGTTAACATATGTAGTTAAACTTACCTTTACTCAAAACCTTAAACCAATAAATTATGGGCCAATCAAAATATAGTAACTATTTCACACCATATCAACTCTTCGATATGGGACTTTTCTAACACAATTCATAAGTGCATCTTAATAATTTTCCCCTTACGTATAAACTCAGTGTTAGGTTTGTTCTTCCTTAATCCAAGTATCCTTCTACATTAACTTATCTCAACTTTAATCTCCAACGCGCATCTTCATCCTTGATCTCTTTCTCTAGGGAGGTTGCAATTAGGATTGCGTTGCTTCACGACAACGTCTACCGCCCAGAAATCGCCTTAGTCACCAAATTCCTCCTTTGAGATATTCACTAAACATCGATTCACATTGGGAGTGGCCACCAATCAACTATTGGCTCTAATACTATTTGTTAAGAGCACGCAACAGAGGCCCTATACTTTTGATTGAAGAGATTGCCGAAAGGGAGTCTAAGTCCGAGCTCGCCAACTTATCCAATTAGACCCACTTTCACTCAAAAAATTGAGCCAATGAGTTATGGACCAATTAGAATATATTAATTACTCCACACCATATCAATTCTCTGATATAAGACTTCTCAAACACAACTCATACATGTATCTTAACACAAATCTTCCCCTTACGCATGAGCCTTTTATGTTACCTACTCCCCTTAATCTAAGTATTCCTTGCGCACCAATATTATCTCAACTCAAATCCCCACCTTGGCTCGGTCAAGTTTGGCAAATGTTGGAGAAAGGAACTGTATCCGTCCTTTAGACTCTACCTCAACTAACCCAAGTTTGGTGGGAAATTGAGAAAAACTATGTGTCACCTTAATGAGGGGGTCACATTTGAAATTCCTAATAAGATATTCTTCGAACATCAATCCACATTGGGGCTCATCAATCTATCATCGGCTTTGATATCACTTGTTAGGTTGTTGGGTCGACATAGCATAAGCCTAATACCTACATCAGGAGATCGCAAAGGAAGAGCCCAAGTCCGAATTTGTCAGCATAATCAATTGGATTCACATTCTCTCAAAAGTTTAAAACAATAAGTTGTTGGCCAATAATTTGATATATTAACTGCTCCACATTATGTTAGATGTGAGACTTCTTTCGTCTAACACTGCCACCCGTGCACCCTAACTAATACAAATGGAAATGTAAATTCATTCCGGTACAACTCCAATCCATTCAAGTTTCACAATTTAATGTATACTCGGATCGTTAAATTCCACACATTGTTCATTAGCAGCCAAATATCTTTTACTGTGCTGTCAAAACGACGATGACGACGAAAGCATAAATAAATAGGGTGGGGTCAAATATTACTTTTACTAGCAAATGAGCACACACGCTTGAGTGCAGACTCTTGGCCATTCAAGCAACTCTTTGGGAGATGAAATACTCTTTTGCTGATTGAAGTGAACAAAAATATGATCAAAGTTTCCTGTTGCCATTTTCCAAATATATGTTGAATAATTCAACGTGTGTATAATTTTCCAAAATCATTACGACTAAACTACGCGGATCCTTTTCTTTCATGTCAATTGAAGTCTAAGTAAATAAGGGGTATCATGGATCGGTCATGATCTGTGCAGTTGTCATTAGGAATTGTGCGTTTTAAGGGTTGAAGATTGCAAAGATAAAGTTGGAGTTTAAAGAAGTAAAGTTTAGTTGAGCTTAAAAAATGGCAGATAAATTATGTCATGAAAGTATCTTGTTAGGCATTATCAAGATACAAGACTGGACAAATGCTATTAGACAAAATTTGTTAAGCGCTAAATCGAATCAATGACAGTCTAGACTAATTAAACTCGGATCCATGTCCTTTCTTTGTCAAATATATCTATGCTTCACTAATCCTCGACACCACAAATGCTTGAGAGAGAGCGAGAGAGAGACAGTGCAAAGTTGAAAGATGGATTTTAGATAGTAGCCCCACAAAACACAGTTCCAAATTCTAGGATAGTGAGATTGACAGGGCACCCCATTTCACATCATCTCCTAACAATAAGCAGTAGGAAGCAGTCCTATCCACTATCCTTGCCCCTTTTGATTTTGTTGTGGAGTGACCCCAAAGTGGAACTAATAACATTGCCCATCTTCATCCCCTTCGTATCGAAATAATTTGTCAGTATTTGCAAAACACGATATTCTGTCCGTTCAAACTAATTATCATATGCTAAATTTAATGATTACTTTTATCCTCTTCTGAAATAATAATATTCCAAATGTGGTCATTTATTTGAATAGAAATAAATGTACTTCGTAAATACTTGAAAATCTTTTTTCTAGATTGAGTCCAATCGCACTTTAGATCACCCTTCTCTTACTTTTATTCTCCATCATGTAAACCCATTCTGGCACATTGGCTCTACCTCTCACCCAAAGGACAAAATTAAGCATTTCACACGTTTTACCTAAAAATAAGAATAGACTACCAAAATTCAAGTCGGTAATGATAATACACCACGAGACTACGGGTAAGCGATGTCTCTATCAATTTGCTTGGTTTTTCTTTCTTCGCTTTATAATTTATCGATTGCTTCTTATCAGTAGCAAAAACCCTAGAAAGATTTTCATGTCACGATCCTTTTTCACATCTTAAACATGCCCAAGCCTTGAAAATATGCTTGAACTCGTGGTAGTAGATTTCGACCGTCAGATATAAATTCTAGAAAAAGCTCATGTCTTAGATTAAAAGAAAATGTCAAGAATCCTTGTGCCTTTGTTCAAGTTGGGTTCAATTAGTTTATAACATCTACTGTGTAATAATGTTGCTGAAGTTGGAAACCTTATCATTTCTTGATAATCATGCAAATCTCTCTTTGTGATTTTATCAACCCCAAAAGAAAACCATAACAAAAAGAAAAAATATCATAGTGGATAGAATTACGTCCAGAGTGACAGCTGGAACTTGTCGATAGGGGAGAGTAACCAAAAGGGTCAAATCATTGCCCATCGAAGGCCAACTCCAATAATTTTTTCTAAATTTTTCATATGTCAGAAAAGTTTAGTTTCTCTCTTCTCCTTCAAATAAAATAATGGAGGGGCCAAAGTTAAGCTTGAAGAATATCCATTTCCATGAACAAAGTGCAACTCAGTGGACTCGACCTTTTTAGGGCCACCTATCCCCTCTCGCATTAAACAATAGCAATTTTGGAAAATGACTCTTTGCATGCCCTAAAGCACTTTGTGTCCCTCCCACTTTCCATTTGAGTATGATTGTGCTTATGAAATTCCCAATCACAGTAGTTTGTCACTTCATGGGGATAAATCTTCATTACATATTATCATACAGGCAAGATGAACTTAGGAAATCTGCAAAACTCTGGCGTTGAATCGACAATTGTGCGCATACTGTCCTTATGTTGTAGACTTGTGATATGCTTGATAGATTTCTCGAGGCGAACACCTCACTTGTACTTCTTCGTATGATCGTAATTGATTTTATTAGGTTGTACATGCGAGGTCTTGGAGGTGCAGAAGTCCTTGCTCATAATAATCCCAAGTTAAAAAAGTTAATGTAATAATCCATTGAGTTAAGATGTTAAGGGAAATTAATGTAAAGGCGACTAGCTAGTAGGTTCTTGTCGATAGTGAATTAATTTGATAGGAAAATATGGTTTCTTCTGACAAAATCAAGAGTATCTCCCACTTTACTATAGTTAATCATTTGCGTAAAAGCCATGCTTGATTCAGAAACTAGAACTGTATGCATGCTTTAAGAAAAACCTATCATTTACTTGTTTCGCATGCTAAAAGACACAAGACTTCTAGATTTGGTGGTAATTTTTTTTTTCAATTCAGCAGAACCATGTAAATCTCTAATGTGCTTAATTATGGATTGATTTCTGTTGTTATTGGTAAATGTTGGCATGACTTGACTTGATCATGTGATGAGTTGTTATATATACTACAATTACTCGAAATATGTTTAGATAACATCATTTTCTAATAATTGGGTATGGCTTCGACTATTCCTCAAGCCCGCCGATTCATTACACACCGTTAACTAAAATATGACTATGGGTTAACTAAAATATGTCTAAAGTTAACTACTTGGCATATATATATGAAGAATATTGCACGTCAATGACCACAAGGATTCTCACTTTTTCAACTGTTGATTTGTGAGCAAGCACTATCAAGTGCTCTAAGTGGACTACATTTGAATATAATTTATTTTTATTGCCTAGCTCTCTTTTCATGGGCAAATATAAACTATCATATGCTAAAGAGAGTGCGTTGCCTCTTCCTCTCCACTGTCGTTAATATTATTTTCTTTTCGAAATGGGTGCACTCCCTTTTAGATTGTTTGATAAGTATGGTGATTAGTGAAGAGCTAACTAATATATCGACACTTTAACCTTGCTATTATATATATTTGTCTTCTTTCCGAAAGTTAAAGTTACCATCGAAGTGCATTATTCTTTATGGCAATACATTAGGTCTCTTAATACCTCTCCTCACGTGCAGTTAAAAAGACGACTAAATAAGACTGTTTTTTGAACGATTATGGGGTAAGTCCCAAAACGTGATGCAATAAGATATTTGAGTGCTAAAATTTTTCATTACGTCCATTTAAGTTCTAACACTTGCAATCTCGACACATTTGAGGCCCCCATCAACACCGCCAGTTTTAAGTAGACAGAAAATGCCATGTGGCTATTTTTATTTTTTTGCAGTCCCAAGTAGCAGTGAATAAAAAAAAGTCACATAGATTTCCGTCGACTAAGCTAAAGGAGCTAATAACAAAAGCACTAAAGTGTACAACTGTGATGAATTTTGTGGACTTATATATAAGAAATGAAAGTTTTAGGATCCGAGTGCATCATTGTAATAAAAACTAAGACACTTATGTAATTGTCCTTTTTTTTTCCTTACAAAAACGGAAATCAAATGAATAAGACTGTCTAGACACATGTGAAAAAGGTAAATAAGAATTAGCATGCAAGATGAGTACTTGAAAGGTGCATAAAGAAATTGTATAAAAACTCTAATATCATGTCCAGTCCAAAAACTTAATTTGTTATAGATAACTATGAAACTTATTATATACCCGCAAAATCGAGGGCATTTTAAAAATGTGAGTTCTGTGTCTTTTATGCATATGTATGCACGCACATACTATTCTTTATGATTCCTTTTTATTATAATGTTGTCACATCGTGAAACCAAAAACAGCAATAGCCGCCGTTACCACTAGACCGACTTTGGATAGAAAATTCTATACCTATTATTTTACATTTTCATCTGAATTTTTAAACTTAATGGAGTATATTCTTATCTCCTAATTCTGTGGTCTAAATTTTCAATTGTTACCGAATTGTAGAAGTGTTCAATCCTATTATGGACCTTGGTGTCAATTTATTCTCTTAATCCTAATAGCATGAGCAATGGGATAGTTAATTAGTATCCGACAGCTAACAAAGGAATACATTAGTAACCATATAATACACTTACTAGAATATTAAGGAAATATCTCTCATGAACTAAAAAGAAAGAGAGTATTACGTGATTTGGTATTTATCATATAAGATTGTCGTAGTTATATTGTCTTATCACTGTGCTGTGGATGTAAAGTAACTATGAATGATAATAGGTGAAACTCTACTTTAATTACAGCCCTGAACCTACGCCTTTTCTTCCAAGTCCTTGAAATTTCAATTTGTCTGATCAAGTTCACGAGCTTGCATAAACTTTCTAATCAAGCTAAGCCCCTCGAACACCAATTTCAGTCACTTTCGAGCTTCATTGATTGTCGAACCATGCTGGAATACGACTTGGAAAGAAAATTTTGCCTCTATGGACAAGTCATCGCGAAAAAATTTTGCCTCTAGAGTTGCATAAATTTTCTATACGCCCAGTTGCTTTCCACGAAGACTTGGCCATGGTGAAAAAGTTTTTAGATGTCATACTAGCATGGTCTAGAATCAACTAGAATTGGCACAAGAGAGACTAGATTAGAAATTTATATAAGTTTAAGGGCTTAATTAGACAAATAATAAAATCAAATTCAAGGACTTGATTGGAAAATGTGTGTAGGTTCAAGGATGAAAAGCACAATTTTACCATGGTAGTATATGATATGTTGTATGATTTTTCGAATATAAATCAAAAGGTAGTTGCAGTAACCAGTATCGGTAGTACTCCTCAAGTGTTAACTGTTAATATAGGTGTCATGCACTCATCATAAAATTAGTGGTAAGCAAAAAACCCAGTTAATTTGTAGGGACATCTAATCTCGGGTTAATGACGACAATTAGTTGTTAATTATTAATTATTTAAGATTGTCTTTGTCAAGTGAAGTTGTGAAAAAAGTACAAAAAGGCTGAGGATTTCAAAAGTAGGGTGTGGTGTGATTATTGTAACTTCATATGGATGGCCACAGATCCACCCCCTGTTCCACTGTCGAACTTTTATGTTCAGAAAATTTATTATTTTGGGGGTATTGGTCGAACCAAAATGAAGACATCGACCGCAGCACAGTGAACCAGCCATGAACATATACACCCATGTTCTTTATTTATATAATTATTAAATTGCCGAAAGCATCTAGACATACATTTTTTTTCCACAAAATTATGAAGTACTATTTTTTGAAATTTTGTAAATATATCATCCATAGGTGAAAAAGACGAAATTTGTATATCGAAGGCATGCTGAATCTTTATTTTAATAGCATCTTGATATTTACCTACCTAAAGACGAGATGTTTATAACCGAGTTTTAAATTAGCAACATTCTTGAATTGATACCGGATTTCAGATTGATATTACTTTGTCAACCCAATAAGAAAGAAGATAAGGAAACAAAGAAGAGAAAAAAAAGAAAAAAATAGAAAAAGACAACTCCCCCTCTCTTGTGGTTTGGAGGACATTAACATATGCTTGGAGAAAAATAGAAAAACAGAGTATCTGTCAATTAACTGATAAGAAAATAAAGTGAAAGATGATAATCGAAGACATGGACCAAAAAGAATTTCTTTCCATTTCCTACTAAATTCAGGAAGAAATAAAAAAAATGAACATCTCTTATTCTCTCCCTCTTTTTTTGCCAAAAAAGGTACTCAAAACGAAGTAAATTTTTGGGAAATCTCAAAATAAGATGGACAAGCAATCACAAAAACATCCATTCATGAGATGTGATCTCACGTTGACCTGAGGTAGGGCATAAGCAACAAGATCGAATGGCACTTTCCATCGAGAACGGCTTCTATGTTGTGACTGACCAATTATTTCTTTTGTGTGATATGCTTGTCATCTTACGTGGCATAATTTTTGTTTTTGAAATTATCCATTTTTCTGTTGACTCATTACAATATGTGCCGTAGTCACGTGATGCAGTAATCACATGAAATACAAGAAATGCCTTCCCATGTCTTCTAGACAAAGTTGTGAAAAAGCAAATTTAGAGTCAAGATTGTGATCCTTATATCGTTTATTCCCATGGGTCCACAATTGAAGGTGGAAATATTCCATATCCACATTCATCGGCTGAGAGATTTTTGCATTTATTTTCTTATTAATCGCATAAATGAAATTCGAAAAAAAAAATAAAAAGAGGGACACAGGAGAAAGATTGGGGTTCGCTGAGTTCAAATTCTTGAGCCGCAACTTAGTTAAATGAATTGCTTTTTTGGAGATTTAACTTTTTTGTCATGAGGTGCTCAACAATTTGTATCCAACCAAGAAGAAAATATCGATCAGAATTGCATATGGTGCGCACTATAGTGGCGAAGAGGTATGCAAATTGAAATTAAGTTGTTAGTGCTTGGACTTGTGGTTATCGTGCCAATTTTTGAAAATTTTTGAACAATTGGAGAAATTTATATGAAAGAAAAGCTATGCCTTTTACTGTACCGGCCATAGCAATCTCCATTGATGATTGATAGCTCATGCTCCATGTATAAGTAAAGATTCACCTTAAAACAGTCATCACTTCATTTTTTTTGGGGGGTTGGGGTTCGATCCACATTGATCGGGTCGGATTGCCTCGCTTGATATTAGAGCATTACACCAACCGGAAAAAATAACAACACGTAAGTATCCAGTTTGGAACAAAGTGTTATGGAAAAACAGACCATTATATAGCCGGTGTAATGGAAGAATTTTACGAAAGCCTTATAACCTGCTATTGATTTGAAGATTAAAACTATCCTCTCTCTCTCAAACCAAGGGCGTATAAAGTCGCTTTTGTTTAAAAAAAAAATAAAATTACGCCTCCAAAATATGCTATAATTACTCGAAGTATCATATGATATTTTTTTGTCGGAATCAAAATAAAAAGAAATATCATATGGTGTGAGCCACACCTCTCAAATCATACATATCTCCAACCATTCCAAATTCAATATTGTGGCCTACGCAACCCAAAATTTTCTATTGCTTGAATCCCCTCAACATTTTGGAGTGTATTAATCATTAGTTCCCCATTATGGAGTTGATGATTTAGCATATGCTTCGATGTTCTTCTGATGCTAGTCTTGTCCTAGCCATTACAATAAATCACTCACTCACTCAATTTAATTAATTAATTAATTTTTTTTAATTTCAGATGATTCATATTTTTCCTCCATGTCTAATCGGAGGAAACTTGTCCAACCACACTGTTTGATTAGTAAATTAAAAATAGACACCATTCAAATTAATTTCCAATTTTTTAATGGAAATATAAGCCATTATTAAATATCATACAATTTAGTGCGATAGAAATTGTTGGCCCCAAAATTATTGGCCCTAGGAGATTTTATCGTCGAGTAGTGTCAATAAGCAAGCACCTAGATGGTCACGGATTCAGGCATAGTTTGAGACGGACCAATATTGTATACAAAACCCGTGCACCCTTTTTTGTACACATCTCGCATCTCTATAAAACTACCCGAACCGATGGCGTAAGATGTCAGACGTGTAGAAAAAGAGGATTATGCGGTCCATGCGAATTAGTGTCCGTAATTGAGTTTGTCAAACTCCTTTTCTCTAGCTAATTTTTCCAAGGACAAATGCACAAATGAGAGATCTTACCGGCCATCCATACACACTGGTTGGGGCAGACAAGCCCAAACCTTTGTGCTCGACCTTGACTATATAGTAAAGCTTTGTCGACTCAGCTAGCTTTACTACTCAGCTGGATCGGACTCAGCTCCAACGCAAACCCTGTGTGCGCGCACGAAGAGAGATCATGTCGGGGGTTAACTTTAAACCGCAATGGTTTTAATTATAAAATGAACTCTAAGTTGATGTTCGAGACAGATAACGACGTAACCTAAAAGTGTGCACTCGTGTAATTTAGAAAGCGGTCTTTGTAGTTGTCACATTCACGTACAAGGTCTAAGAGAATATGAGAAGAATTGTGCTTGCTACAGAGGAAAGGCAATTTGGATTCGAGTCGACACACCGTCCGATTATACTACGGCAACCCGTGCATAAATCATCTTCTTCTAGGGTTTCGATTGGTAGAGAGTCTTAATCAGAACATGAGAGACCCCGTTCAACTCGAAGTCAACCGTTTTCGTAAGCTGTCGCTAACAGGAGAGGGAGATAGTGTTCCACTACTCATTTCTGAAGTCTAAAAGGACCAGCATTACAAGCTTTTTTATTAGCTGAAAAAGCAATGGACATCCACCTAGGAGCCACCTAATTTAAGCTAATTTAGGAAATTATTATGTCTGGTTAACTTAGATGACATCAAATTTCAGCCGAGCCGGGGCTCGATTCGAGGGTTTGTGCTCCTCGTAGTTTGTTCGGCCTGTTATATTAAGATTGGAAGATTTGATCTCCTACGTTAGAACCCTTGCAAATTTTAAGGAACGGGTCTAAATCTATGCAAGGGATTAAGTAAGAAGGAACCAGAACGAAACGCTCCAAAATATACAGCACCCGAAGCTCCACGACCATACCTTTTTTACCTAGGACTTATTATTCCAAGAATGCTGTATTAATTTTTTGGACACGAAAGAACTGACTTCCGAAAAGTTTGCATGCGACTCTTTTGAGACGCGTGATTGATGATTTGAAGCGGACACAACATGCATCGATTCCCTTCGATCTATGCGAATCCCATCAGCATTTGGAGAATATACCTTCCGGACATACTTCTCCCCATATTATGCTGCAGACAAGACCTGTGTTGCTTTTGTCCATCATCAAACACCGAAATGAATTCTAAACAGTGGATATTCAATGACATTAGCATGCACAAGAATTGCCGGGCCTTTGTGAATATACTGAGTTCGAGACTTCAAGTTCGATTATTCTATGGAAAATAGACAAAAAGAATTCAAGAAAAGTATAGGTAGATAACGTGCATCAGAGCCACTAGGATTATCGTGTCAAAGAGCTGATCTTACTACATAACATAATCGAAACCACAACTTGCACAATTTGTGAAGTATATACTAGCATGGACTTGACCTATAACCATAACGATCTTGTTCTCACATAGCATATGAGATTTAATTTGTTCAAGATCATGGTCCCTTGTAATTTGCATAGGGACCTTGGAATGGAGTTTGAATATGAAGCAACTTTAGGGCAAGGTACGCAGCCAAGAGCAAGAACCAGCACTTTGTAGGCCACCTGAAAAGGCCAACAAAGGGAAAGGTGAATTTCAGTTAAATCTATGCACGATCTTTTGGATCCCACGGGTGGAAAAGCTAAAGCCCTCCAAAAGGATATTTAGTTAGGATTCAGTCATTCTCATCTCTCAGCTTTCCACCTAGATTCTGTCCAGTTGCTATTTGAATTAGCTCATTTTTTAGCATTCTTTGTATTGCACAAAGAACAACTAAAGTTGGGTTGTTGCCAAATAATCAATGCACTAATTGTGCCCTTCAATAATGGCATGTATGCAAAGGAATGCAGTACATTACAAGAGACGTACTGTGTATGATGCTTGAAGTTGCAGTTTTTCGTCCCTCAATTCAATTGAAGTTTCTTCACCATAGTATAAGCGTGACGTTCACCTCCACATCACGAAGCACTTGCCGCATTTGGTAAATACTGATGTTGTGCGTTGGATGACAATCCCGACTTTGGATGGAGGATCGAATCGTAAACTTTGCGAGGCACCAAACATGGGGTAAAGGCACAGGTCTGTCTGAAAATGGGGTCAATCAAAGAAGAACGACAAAAGCAGTTAGTGCGAATGATGCCATTTTTCTTTCCTTTTCCAACAAGTAGAGTTTGGGAAGTAATTCGTAAGCTAATTTAGTACATGCCATCAAGAAACGCGTATGCACATGCCTCAGTTTTACTGGGAGACAACCTTTTTTTTTAACTTACGGGCAATTTGACAGTCCCTTTCTTTTGGCCAACAAGTGCAGGATTCAGTATCGCTTTTACGAGGGTTTATCCAGCCGAGGAATCTTGGTCAGGACTTTTTGGTAAGATTATTCCCGAGTATATTCTTGGTCCTACCCAAAATTCCTCCTTTATCAGTGCAAAGTCTGGTTTAATTACATATAAAAAAAGGTAGGACGGACATGCTCAGATTGAATAATGCCCAGCAAGCAGACCATGTGAGACCCAAAACGAAGTTGCATCTCAGGAAAAAGGGGGAGAAGATTAGTCATTCGAAAACAAGTCAAGTTTGGATACAACGTTCTTCATTAGTGCACTCTTCCGTTGGTCCACTTTGGGTTGTCATGTTTTGCAGGTTATGATTGGACCTGCGAGCTCATATAATAGTCAGTTGTTGGCAACCGCATAAGACCGACAGTCTTATTAAACAAAAACATCATACTTTCATACGAATTCGTATTAGATTAATCAATAAAAAGAACCCACAAAGGTTGGATCTCTTTCTTGGTGATTTCTCCTCGACTTCTGACTCTTTAATTATATTTTGAAGGCTATAAATCGATAAACTCAATGATAAAAACAGGTTATTGTCTTCATCTCTACTGTATGGAAAGCAAACTCAAAAGAGAGATTTGGCCTCATAATATTATCATTCGAAAAGTTTTATAAATTGCCCACGTAATGTTAAGATGTACTACACTAATGCATTACGACCAAATAGACTAAATTGTGTCAACGAGAGATTTGACCTCATAATATTATTAGTCAAAAGTTATATAAATTGCCTACCTTATGTTAACATGTACTACACTAATGCAGTACGACGAAATAGGCTAAATTGTGATTTGAACAGTCAAGATACTTATCAACTAATTTCTTATATACCGTACTTTTCAAAATTCAATCAATAAAAGTTCTTTCCTTAACACTCATTCGCATTGCGTATTTTTCTCTCTCGGCTTCACATTTATTTGTTTTTTTCTTAACATGGATAAGCGTGTGATCTTTTTGCTAGTTTATAGAAAGAGGAATTTTTCGGCCAAATTAATGGAAAAAACTATTAACCTAAGATCGAGTAGAGTAGAGAACAACAATTAATAATTAGAGATAAGTGTAGTAGAAGTCCTAAAACTTGTAACTAAAGTGCAATCGAGTCATAAAACTTTCAAATAGTGCAATCAAGCCTTAAAACTTGTCACAAATACACAATTAAGTCCTTCCTTTGATTGCACACTTTGAAAGTTGTATGACTAGATTGCTCATTCGTGTTTTAGGACTTTTGATTGCACTTTTCGAAAGTTTTAAGATTCGATTGCACTTTTATGATAAATTTTAAAACTCGATTGCATTTTTTGAAAATTTTAAGATTTAATTATACTTTCATTATAAATTTTAGGACTTCCAATACACTTATCCCTAAAAATTAATCTTGACCACGAATGTTGGTTCTACCTTATCACCTATCATTTATGTTAATGACAAACATCTTCCCATTCCTTGCATTTATAGTCGTCATATCGTGGATATTCAATCTTAACCGTTGATGATGGATCATTGAGAGCTAATATTAACCATTCAAAGCGTTAATGCAAGGGCATGATGTTCTTAGAGTACAGTATAGTCTCTGCCCCACATAGTGCAGCACCATTGACTTCCAATTTGATGAGAGAGGAATCTTGCAAAAAAGGAAAAATCATGCAAGAGAGGGGCAGCATAGTAGTTTCCTGTTCCAGCAGGTGTCAGTTGTAAGGCTGAAGTACAGTAGTATGTTCCTACGATATTGTTTGGTATATTCTGTCTTTTTTGGTCATTATATCTCCCATTTGGACGTGAAAGCACTCGTCCCTCTCTCTCTCTCTCTCTCTCTCTACCCCCCAGAATCCAAGACTCAACCCAAGCTTCCCTCTCTCTGTCTCTCTCTCTCGTGCAATGTTCTTCTTGGACATCTATGGCTTAATGGATGGGATTGAGAGAGGACCTCGACCTCTCTGAGTTTTCCAGGAGGATTTTGGCTTCTTGAAAGAGTTTTCTGGGCCAAGAAGATTTCAAGAAAGAAGAAGTTCTGTCGGTTCAATTCAGGTTCTGGGTGGAGCTTTCCCCTTGACGGAGCTCATGAAGTTTTCATGCAAATTCCACGTGTCCGTACCTTAGCCTTAGCAATGATTCCTTGGCGGGTATGCAATGATGGGAATATGGTACTCTTTCCCTTTGCTTGGCCTGCAATAGTATTTCTTTCATTTCTAGTTCTTGTTATCGGTGTTGAATTAATGTTGGTTATGGTGAATTGGTGGTTTTCTTTCGTTGTATTTATTTTTCCTTATTCAGTTTGCTCATCTCTATGAGGTTTCTGTTTGTCGTTTCCTTGTGAACTTGCGAAAGATTTTTGGCCAGTTGAAGTTTTTACTGCAGTTCGAGGAGAGGTTTTTGTTCATGCTTGTGTATGCTTATTTACTCTGAAATTGTTGAAAAGATGAAGGCAATTGTGGTTTACGCTTTTCGAGAAATGAATTTCTTGATTTGTATCGCTGTTGATAAGGACGGGATCGTTTGATTATGGACTTGGTTGATGTCCTGAGAAGGAACGTTATTCCAATATCCTATATTTGGCTAATTTGATCTGTGTTGCTTCGTGTATGTTTGGTAGGGTTCTATGCTTTAAATTCGAGGAATCCAAAATTGTGTCAAACTCCTTCTGGCTTGATGTCGCAACGAGCTGTAGTGCTTCAACCTCTGTTTTGTTCTTTGGTACTAAAGGTTCACCCTTGAGCTTGTTCCCTTGTCATTGTCAATTAGGGTGAAAATTTAGAGTCGTTTACTCTATGAATTGAGTACTTTTTTACTTTTATACTTCTCGCTGAGTTGTGTCATTCCCGTGGTTATCTGATACTTTTTTTCTAAGTTAATAAATGTAATGTTTAGTATCTTGAATTAGATCCAAAAGCTTTTTTTATGTAATCGAGAATTCTTGACATACTTAGTATATTCAGTTGCTTTCCTTCCTGGAAAGTAACCTAATTGATCGATATAATCGAAGCTGAATTAGGATGATCAAATCAGTGATTAGGTCGTCTTTGCCTTTAAAAAGAGCTTTAAGTTGCTGATAATTATATCTTGGTTAAGTTGGTTCTTAACTAGATATGTACGACATCATACTCGCTTTGCCATCATCCATCATGCTCGGGCATCTGCTTTTCTGCTTCAGTTTTAGTTTAACTTCAAGGTCCCTTATGCTAATTTTTTTGTAATTAGTGAAATTGATTCTCTAGTAGATAGTAGTCGACCTTTGGGCGTTAGGGAATTGCGATGGAACAAGTTGATGTGTATTCTTTCTTTGCTTTTATCAGTTTATATTTCTTTTGCTCTATCAGAATAGAATCGGAATTTACTTGGTTTTTTTTGTGTTACAGGGTTCATGGAGAGCTAAGGCCTGACTGTTGATTTCTTTCTGGAGGCTTGGAATCACCGATATAGATTTAGACTGGCAACAGCTTTCCTAATATCTAGTTATAGTGGGGCAAATCTCCTTTGGCAACATATTCAGGTTTCTGACTGAAACCATTCAGGCTTTGGTGGACACTTCAAACTTTCATCTACTCAGCGTAACTTCAGCATTGCGGAAGAGCTTTGAGGAGACTTAATTTGATGAAATATCAGAGGAAGTGTTGCGCATGCCCACTTTATCCGCAACTCCATCCTAGCAATCTTCTGGAGCTTCACTCAGACCTGTGCAAGTTTCTGAACCAGAAGTCATCGCTTGTTAAACTTCTGTGACTGGTAACCTATCTCAAAAGTTTCTACTGCTGGAAACTTCGGCTTCAAGTCCATTTTTCTGGGCAAATCTCCTTTGGCATTTTGGAGTCCTTAGTTGGCTCCGTTTATCCCTATAACCGGGGGCAAATCTCCTTTGGCATCGGTTCTCCAGATTTAACAGTCACGTTCTCTTAGAGATATTGACTTGTTATCTGGACCGAAAAGGTATAACTATATTATATTACAAGTGTATCGATTGGGTTGACTCTGGGACATACGTAGTGCATCACAGAAAAGCATCAGGAACTCACTCGTACGTGAAGATTGAGCACAAGTTGTTCTAAAATTTCTCGAGCTAGTGCAAATTTGGAGGTATTTTTCAGTATCCATCCTTCATTATTATTTCACTGATGGCATGCATTCTTCTATCTATGATAATATGTGCTATAGTTAGGACTGTGATAAAAGATCGTTCCCTGACTTTACAGTTTGCTGTATTCAGAACATGTCATTATTATTGATATGTTGGCTCTTCTAAAGAAAAAATTACCTGAGGAACTTAAAGCACACAATCCTTGATCATGTTTGGACCGCTGTGTTGAAAGATCTGGCTTCTTTGAATAATGTTCTTGAGTTTTTTAATATTGTTTTGCCATTGTTAACTTTAGCTGGAATTCCATGTTTGATGTCAGTGATGATGACAAGTTATATGCTTCTGTAGGTATTTGGAGAAATGGATTCTCTCTTCAGCGAATCTGATTGGGATAGTTTTAGTGAAAGCAGTGAGGAGATGGACTTACTGTTCGGAGGTCAGGCTGTGAACCTCTTGTCTAACCTGGAGGAGAGCATCGGCAAAATCGATGACTTCCTTTCTTTTGAAAGAGGATTTGTACATGGTGACATAGTGTGCTCTGTACAAGACCCATCTGGCCAATTGGGCAAAGTCATAAATGTAGATATGTCCGTTGACTTGGAGAGCACTCACGGGAAAGTCATCAGAGACATAAACTCCGAGAAACTGATTAAAGTTCGATCGATATCAGTGGGTGATCACGTTGTTTATGGGCACTGGCTTGGAAGAGTGGATAAAGTAATTGATTCTGTCACCATACTGTTCGATGACGGGACAAAGTGTGATTTCACCGGAGCCGATCAAGAAAAACTCATTCCTATTTCTCCAAACATTGTTGATGACTCGCAATATTCATATTATCCTGGACAGAGGGTGAAGGTTATGGCTCCAAGTACTTCTCGATCTGCAAGATGGCTATGTGGAAGTTGGAAGGCGAACCAAGAAGAAGGAACAGTGTGTGCTGTAAAAGCTGGTTTTGTGAATGTGGACTGGCTCGGGTCTGTTCTCATGGATAGTGATTTCCGTTTGCCTCAACCCTCAAAGTTGCACGAGGCAAAAGACCTTACCCCGTTGAGCTGCTTTCCGCATGCAAATTGGCAGCTTGGTGATTGGTGTATACTTCCAGGCACAGACTATAAGAATCATCTCAACAGTTCTGGAAAATTGGACAAAGGCTTTCAGAGATGGGGCACTAGTATAAGTTCTGCACCAGCGTTTATTATCGCAAGGACGAAAACAAAGGTCGATGTTGTTTGGCAGGATGGTAGCTGTTCGCTCGGAGTAGATTCACAGTCTTTGCTTCCCATAAATATTATTGACTCTCATGAGTTTTGGCCTGACCAGTTTGTTCAAGAAACAAACAGCTGTGATGATCCACATGCTCTGATTAGTCAGAAATGGGGTGTTGTCCGAGGCATGGATGCTAAGGAAAAGACCGTAAGGATAATATGGAAAAACGCTTCGATGGAGACACCTGATGATATTGGTGGAGAGCATCTTGAGGAAACCGTGAGTGCTTATGAGCTACTCGAGCACCCAGATTACTCCTACTGCCTTGGTGATGTTGTGTTTAGAGTGGTTCAAAATCAGTCAGTTGTCCAAGTTAAAAAGGATCCTGTGGAGACTGAAGCTACAAAGGCTGAGGAGGCCGTCCTCAAAAGCGAAAAGTTTGGGAGAGATCACAAGGGCAACCCGAATAATTTTTACTTGTCCTGTATTGGCAACGTTTCAGGCTTCAAAGATGGTGCTGTAGAGGTGAAATGGGCAAATGGTCTTACAACAAAGGTATACAGTCCGGTCATCTGATGGTTTGCTATTTTGAATATTAATTGGTTTAGAACACTACTAAATATAGTCCACAACCTGTGTTATCTTATAGGAGATTGTGTGTTTAGTGGTGTACATGGTACGGTGGGGTTTTTGGTCCTGAAAGAACATAAAGCAATTCTGCCGATATTTTATGGTTTCTAGTCGGTTAAGTGTTTGCTTCGTTAATTTCCATCTTCGAGAAGAAATGAAGTTCCGTGTTGGGTTCTCGTCCTTATCACCTTATTACCTTCATTTACTGATCTCTTTCATACATTCTTGTGCAAAGTAAATGGGAATGGTTCGTGAATATCCTCTGCTATTATTTCAGGTCGCACCCTATGAGATTATTCGATGTGATAAGTATGATGGCTCAACTCCATCTCCATTGCCATTTGATAGAAACATTGAGCAAATTAATCAGCAGGTGGTTGAAAATGAGATACTACCAATCGAGAAAGGGAAGGTAAAGTCTCTCCCCACCAAAACAAAAAAAAATGCATGCATGTCTGCATTCTCAATGATAATCATTTTTCAGATGCATTATGAGAAGATAGATACTAATGGTAGGATTAGTAATTTGTATAACCGAGCCTAAGATCACATGGTCTCTCCCTTCCAAAGTGGCCTGACGGTGGTGTGTTCATGAGGATGTGATCAGCATGTTAAAGTGAGAGATATGCATTTAGGATTCCAAAGTTATTAACCCCTTTTGGCCTTACAGATTTATCCATTTGACAGAGCACTAGAGCAAGATAACTGTTTCCAACTTAGAATCTTAGCAGATTGCTGACACATTCAGAAATCGCTTGCTTCTGCTGCAACTCTCTGAGCACAAGCTGCATATGTCTGTTGCGCAGGATTTGCTGTTTCCTTGTACAACTGATGAAGAATGCCCAAAGCCCTCTTCTGGAAGCACCTCCTTTTCACTCCCACAGAATGCTAAGCGATTTTTAACCAGCGTTGCAGCAACCCTATTCGGATCCTTTGGCTCGGCGTCAGAGTCAGGCTCTGTGCAATTTGCTCTAATTTCTGAAGACGGAAATGGATGTCAAGCTTCTTTTGAAAATGCGGTAGTAGAGACTTGCTGTGATACTGGTTCAGAGATTCGATCGTGTGCAGAGAATGAGCTGCCGGCATCCAAAAGGATGAGCTTAAAAGTCGAAGTAAAGGATGATCAAGAAGAGAGGGGCCTTTTAAGTTTGTCCAAGAGCAAGGATGTGGAACAATTCAAGCAGTTTGATATGGTCACGGATTGCTCCAATCACCACTTTCTCGATGGTGCTGACAAAGGAGTGGCTTCGTCTCAGGTTAGAAAAAATGTCCAACAAAAAAAATGAATAACTCGAAAGAAACCTGGCAATTGGTTATTGTGTAGCAAGAAGACAGGATGAGTAATGATTTTTTTCCCTTTTATGTAGGTTAAAAAAGGTTGGTCGAAGAAGGTTCAGCAAGAGTGGAGCATCTTGGAGAAAAATCTTCCTGGTTAGCATAAACTGCCTATAATATCTATAGTCCTCTTTGATATGATTTTTCTCTGTTCGCTAGTCTTTGAAATGTGACTGCTCGGTTCGGCACTTAATCTTTCATTTAACTAGCATACTAATGGATTGTTCAAGTACAACAGGATTGGACCGTCCAAGCAACCTAGTAACATAATCTCACTGATGCAATATCAAAGCTGCTAATGAAATGGAACATGTGCTATTTGCTGTGCTGTAATGCCAGTCCTGTATTCGCATGAACCCTTGTTGTACCTCGACAGAGACAATCTACGTCCGCGTCTATGAAGAAAGGATCGATCTCCTACGAGCAGCTATTGTTGGTCCTCCAGGAACTCCCTATCACGACGGACTTTTCTTCTTCGACATTTTCCTCCCCCCAGAATTTCCAAACGAGCCACCGGTAATGATGAATCATGGTTTTCATTGCTAACCACTTGTGCTTAATTATGTAAGTGTCAATCTTGAGCAACAAATTCTCGTCCCACAGAGAAAAATTAACAAAAAAATGCGATGCAGATGGTACACTACCACTCAGGAGGGCTTCGTGTGAACCCTAACCTGTACGAATCCGGAAAAGTCTGTCTCAGCCTTTTGAATACTTGGACGGGCTCGGGCTCCGAAGTTTGGAACCCCGGAAGTTCATCTGTTCTTCAGGTTCTTGTGTCTCTCCAGGCCCTTGTGCTTAATGACAAGCCCTACTTCAACGAAGCAGGGTATGATAAGCAGCTTGGAAAGACTGAGGGGGAACGAAACTCCGTTAGTTACAATGAAAATGCATTCCTCATGACGTGCAAGTCCATGCTGTATCTTCTTCGCAAGCCACCCAAGGTAAAGTAATTTCAGAGTGTCCGATCCAATTCGCCATGATCCCCTCTCATGTACATTGGCTATTAGAATGGCTAACAATGGTTATGGGTCTCAAAATGTTGCCAATATCAAAAGTAGAATAGTGTCAAATTCTTTAGACTGAGGTTGATTGAATTACGGTATTATGCAGCATTTCGAGGCACTTGTGGAAGAGCACTTCAGCAACCGCAGTGACAACATTCTCTACGCTTGCAAGGAATATATGAAAGGTGCTCCAGTAGGATTTGCTTTCGGAGGTGGGGAAAAAGCACAAGAAACTCAAAAGGGAAGCTCCACCGGGTTCAAGATCATGCTCGCCAAGCTATTCACTAAGCTCGTTGATGCATTCACGGAAAAGGGGATTGACTGCAGCCAGTTTCTCGCTGCATGAATACTGAATCTCTATGGCATCGTCATCATGAAACACAGAATCCCTAGGGTTTAAGCACTCATATGTTATTAATAAGGTGTGGAGTTTCTACTGTGTTGGCCTAATTGGCAATTTGTACATAGGTGTTGCTGTGTGCGCGCTTGATCAAGAATAAAACGCCTCGAGTGATGCAGGTGATAGTTTGTATTTGACCCAAAAAAAATAGTCGGTTGTGGATGCTTGCTGTATTCTGCTGTATCATTATGTAATGGCTTGGTGTAAAAGCTTGACAATAACAATGGCGTTAAGGACTGTCATGTCCTGCCTGTTGCCTTGTGTCATGCTACCTGTAATAATGTTCATATGGGTGCTACATGGTTGAATTACATGCTGAAAATATCTCCCTCCCGGAGTTTGGTTTTGCTCGTGCTTGCAATTGCGGGCGTTAAGTTTCATTACAGTTTACCACATTAGAAAACATCTACTTGTGTCTTTTGAGAAGACTTCGTTCTATTCTTCAGGTTCCGCGGTACTTTAGTGCTCATGAAAGATTTACAGCGACTGAATTTCACTGCTTTCTTATCTTGTAGTTGAATGCACTCGGTACCTTTTAAGAGGATAGAATGAGCATAAAAATGTCAGTGAAACATATAAATCCGAAAATGCCTCTCAACTGCCTTTCTTTAATATATTAGCTTGAAATCTACAGCAGAGTCACGGACAATATTTACAAATACATGCTCGAGGAATACATGTGGTCATGAGCTGAACACTAATCTATCTATCAACTGCTAAAACTACACCAATTACAGACAAAACTCGGGGACAGATGAATATCGGCCCCTTGCAAATCCACATTTGCTGAAAGATTATGCTGCTGAAGGAAACTTCGACAGAAACTTCAGGATTTCCTCTCGGCAATAGCGACATTAACATCCAACATCAAATGGACTCACATTAAAACAAGTGTATTATTGCCTAGGTCAATTATACAACCAGCTCCCTTACTCTCCACAGAACCTGAAATAAATTCAACCTGGCCAATCATGTGAAATGCCGATAAAAGACAATGAGAAAAAAAGCACAGATAAAAAATTGTATTGTGCAGTCAATTGTAAGAGTTTGAATTCGCATGGCAAAGCTTAACTAGTGGCTTCAAAATGGTGCTCTGCTAAGAAGTACAAGACATCACCAAAGGAATAGAGGGAGAAAGGAGAGCGGGTTAAAACAAACAGTGCTACAACATACAAGCACGACATCTTCAGCTGATAAGAGGCTATTTCTGCAGCCTGCCAAAGCTAAGTTCAACGTGGGATCAGTCAAATAAATTTGAAAATCATAGCAGAAGTAAACTTCGAATCTAGTTAACTACTACTCGCCTTTATAGGGCTTGATTTCACTTGTTCCATACTTGATTCTATCTTCATCCATTAGCTATATTACTACCACCACCTATCCACAGCAGAATTGGTTGAACATGTCAATTTGTGAGCTCATTCTCAATTTCCTGTCTAGTTCACTTTTCTCTCCTTGCTTCCTGTAACCTCCTCTTGAGTCCCTCCCCTGCTACTATGAACTCACGCAGTTAAACAGCTATCATAAACAAAATGAATAAGACAGATCGAGCTCTGGATCAAAAGATCCTACAGCCTGATGTACATGCTAATCTAAAATACTCTTCATTGCATAATTTCTATTTGGAATAGGCTTAGGCCCCATGATAGCTGCTTCGGCAAATTGAGATACAGGAATCTTCAACTTGCCAATGCATAGTAATTCAAAGGAAGAGTCATGCCGAGCTGGTTATTCTACCCCTGAAAAGAAAAATACACAATGGCAGGAAAAGGTTTGTGGAGACAACTAGAAAGAGGAACACAGGTGCAACTATATCAACATTGCTTATTCACCTAATGTAATGGCTTAGTTTAGCTTCTTAAATAATCGAGGACAATTACTAACCTCAGACGAAAAACAACAAATTTTTAACCAAAAAAAAGGGCAAGAACTCACACGAGACAGACATGTCATTAGACAAAACTAGAAAATGTAAAAGTCCAAGAACTACTTGAAGGTATGGAATTACCTCAACTTGGATCAGCTGGACTTCTTGCCTGTGAGAATACGGGATATTTGGAGGCCCCGGCTAAATGCTTCATTAAACAAGATTCTTACCTGCATTTCCTGGAATCCCGGCAACCATGAGAGCAAAGCCACAGGAGCCATGACAATAATTCCAAACAGCATATCGTACAGCCGGGCCAACGAAACCACGGTGTCCCACACCACAGTGGACTCCAAAAACGGTCTAAGTACAAGGGCAATGGATATTAGGCCCCATCCTGTGGGGACAAATGCAAGAAGGCTCTTGACAAGGTCTAGGAATTCAAAATGAGTGACCTCCAGCAATATGATGATCGCAAGAAGCACGACCGCAATGACAAGAAGCTGTATGAGACGATAGAATTTGTGTTCCTTAGCAGCATATTTATCTCGAGCATATCCCATGATCACATGAATAGCGACGGCCACAACCATGTATATCCATGATAGCAAGTATACAGCAATGCTGGTGTTACCCCGGGTTATTTTCAACTGATATACAACACCGTACTGAAAAAGGAAGAAACGAAGGTCTAGAATGATCTCCAAAAGCTTGCCCCAAAGTCCTGTCGTCCTCAAATAGTCTTGTTCCTCGTACCACCAGGTCTCCCAGCTCTGATCCACCTTTGTAAACATACCTCCACCATTCCATATCCACTTCATAAAATCATCGTAATCATACACAGTCTTCAGCCAATCAAAGCCTGAAGGGTTAAATATAAATGGTGACATTATCCACGAGACGACTAGAAACCAGCTGGAGATGGTCAAGGCTATGTAAACGAATGTGTCCTTGGCCATGGGGCTTTGTGAGGCATACACTACCAGAATAACCCCAAGCTCGATGCCCTTCACAAAGTGACTGCGGGCGTACAGTCGATAGTTCTCAGCGAAGCTTTTGTGCCCCACCACGAAACCACGGCCAGTGGCTCTGTATCTTGCACCCCCATGAAGAATGGTCCGGCCAAAATAGTGCATTTGAGTCCCCAAAGAGAATGTGTAGAAGAATGATGCAAGCTGCAACTGCATCGTAATGAAGTCCCAAACTGCTTGGAGGAATCCATGCTCGAGAGAGTTCTCTACAATCATTGGAAGAGCAGTGAAGAGGCCAAGCTGAACGGCAAACTGCTGGTTGAGAATAGCCGCGAGAGCTTTATTGCTGGCACGATCATTCATAGCTCTCTCTTCGATGCCACTAAGAGCTAGATAAAAACGGCCCCACAAAAATGTGTAAACGGTAAGAACCACTATCAATAAGTTGAAGTAGAACCCAATAGTTGTGAAGAAGACAGACAGCATCCGGAAAAAGTCTAAGCGGTGACCCAGCCTATATATGTCTCTGCTCAGAACTTGCTCACCATTGCCGCTAGCGACCTTGGCCTCAAACATAGCTATCTGATTCAACCCAACATCCCTTCCCTTACCCACTTGAATATATTCGTGGTGTGTTACATTCCCTCCTCTCAATGTACAGTTGAAGCCGGCAAATATATCCTCACTGATGTTGATCACCTTGGAAGCCTTGCTTATCCCTCCACGGGTTAAGAACCAAAACCTATCAAAAACATCTGGGTGACCATAGTGCATACGCACCTTCAAAGGGTTCGCCAGAACACGCTGCCCCAAAGTCACGAAACTCGTCTCCTGGGCAGACATAAACCAGGCAAGAGACGACACGGAGCCAGTGAAAACATTTTCGCGTACTCCTAAAATCGTTGGCCTCCTGATCCCGTAAAATGTCTTAAATTCTTCCAACAGATTACGCATTTTGAGTGCCTCCTCAAAGTAATTGTCTTGGTTCATGTCGATGGTTTGGAGCGCATCCCCCCGCGTGAAGATTATTGCATGGTTCTGATTCTCTGGCTTCCCTTCCCCGAGCTTCACAGGGCCTGGCAACTGGATCCGGTATATCTCAACCTCCCTCTGCAGTTGCTGGTCGTACTTCACCAGAACAGAGTAAAATTCTACCTCATCCCTCCCCAAGTGAACCTCGTCAACATACGCAACTCGAAGAGCCTCATTTTGCTTCATAAGATACAAAATATCATTGGCACGCTGGTCTTTATTTGCCTTCTGAAGGCCATAGACCTGACAGGTGACCACATACGTGAACTTCATCAGGGCGCATGCATTCTCACTCCCCTTGAACAGAAGACTCAGGCCACTAGGTGCTCTATCAAGCGACCGTGAAGCCTGCATGCGGATGGAAGGAGGACCATTCAAGCTGCCATTGGACCTGAGTGAATGATGAGAAGCGATGCTTTGTGTTCCCGTCCTTATGTCCACCTCTGAAGCGGACTCTAGAAACGAAAGAATCTTAAGAGCCCTATAGTAGTACATCATCCCTCTCACAGTGCGGGACAATGTCTGGCCCCTGTAAGATGCCCAGAGACGCAGTGCCTCAGATTTCAAAATATCGTCAACATTCTCCAAGCCTTCTCCGCGCATCCTTTCCAAGAAGTTCGCCCACTCATCCTCGTAGACCTTCTGCAGATAAAACAGAGTTGAAATTCCATCCTCATTCTCTTTTTGAAGGCCACCATTTGCGTACAAGACATCTTCGTCGTAATAGGGAGTCAATACGGTGAAAGCCATCATCTTTTCCACGTAAGGGGCAAGAGGCATGTTCATGAAGAGCGAATTGCTAAAGAAAGCAATACGACGCCTAGCCTCAAGATTCACTGGGACTTTGTGCATTGAGTCTCTGGATGTAAGAATTGTATGTACCCGGCGCAGATGTCTGTAGAAAACGGGATCCTCATCACCAGGAAGCTCGACAGAATTTTCAAAGAGGAATCCTGCATCAGTGGCTTGGCCAAGGGGTGCCAGACCCTCCAGCTTCAAAGCATCGGTCGACTTCTTCACCTTTGGGAATTCGCGGACAGAAAGTTCGTAGAGAGCCTGCAGTACATTCACCATCTTGCTCATATCTTTTGTTTTGCTCACCAGAAGCTGAAGGAGTAAGCTTAACTTTGCATGAATATCTGTAAGAACTGTCAAATTATAAACTTCCGTGAGCTTCTCGTTCTGAATGTGTTCATCGATACAATCGAACAACTTCATGACAATACATTTCTCTTCGGTACCGTCCTTGATAATTGTGATAATCAAGTACTTGATGCTATCATATGCTTCGAGAACGGCACATCGCCTATACTCATTGACGCAAATCTTCAACCAAAGATACCGGTCGGAACTTTCCGCCAACTCAATTGCCTGACTCAGGGCAAGAAGCAGCTCATTGCAGAGGAGGGCACAGGGCCAGCGGATTACCCTAATGTCCCAACAGTTGGGTGGTAGCTCCAAAAGCTCCAATTCTCTGTCGCTAATGAGATCTTCTTCCCTGAGAGTTATAATGATTTCATTCCAAATCAATGCAAACCTCGTCGCTTCCACTTGACTGGATTCTATCTTTTTGTAGGGCTGACCAAGACCATAACGCAGTTTCAGCCGGTGGATCGCATCGCGTAGCTTCTTGACCATCGTCGCCTGAGGACTTACCACCTGCTCGTCTGGCATTAGATTAAACTGTATTGCACTAGCGAAAAACTGAAACCTAAGCCGCAGCTGCTCGATATTCCGTATTTCGCCCAAATGTGAAAACAGCCCAATCAGCGCGCCAACAAGAGAAGAGAAGATACAGTACCAAATTTGCAAGTCCATAAGGTATATCAAGATAACAGGAGTCCACAACAGTATTACAGCCATCCTATTAGTTTTACCGAAGAACTCGTGCCACTTGTACGGTATATTGTGATGATCCAAAAGAAACTTTGTTGGAGCAACTAAAGGTTTGATTTGCAGGAAATAACTGAACAAAATTTTGCTAACCAACACCACAACCCAAAAGAGCGCATACTTTATGTTATTCACAAGCCCTTCTCTCACGCCGCGACCCACAAAAATTCGAGTGTGGAACCACCATGTAAAAACATACAATATACTCCAATCCAACTCTTCAATCACGATCCGGATCCAAGGAAGAATGAAAAGCGCCAAGGCCAGCAACTCCGGAATTATATACACTAATGCAGTCTTGAGAAATACAACGATCCTCCGATCAGCCTCTTGGGACCAATTGCCATCAGTATTCTTCTGACTCCATATTCTCGCATAGAACACCGAAAACACGACTATCCAAGTCACAGCAACAAGACTCTTCAACACCATCCTCAACCCAAGAAAGAAAGTCTCTCTCGAAACCAAACTATACTGCGTCCCCGCATCGAGCACCGATTGCAGCAACCTAAGTCCACTCCAGGTGATGAACACCGTCAATAGCTTCACCTGCACATCCCTCCTCTCCAATGCCTGCCAAGGGTACTCCGTCCCCTCCCAAGCGATGATTATCATCGCCTGCAGCAAGAGAATCAACAAAACCCAGAGCCTATCGAAGCTACGGAAGACGTTCCAAAACGACCTCTGCTCCACAAACCCTGTCTTTCCCACCCTCTCACTCTTGACTGTAGTTGCGAAGTACTTGCAACTCACGTCGATCGGCCATTTCAGCGTCTGGAAACATCTCCTGCTCCAAAAGTACTCATTCAAATCATCGTAGTTCCGCCAAGCGGAATGCGGGGCGCTCCCGTTCCTACTGTCCTCAACCTCGGTCTTAACGGTCTGATAAATGGGTGTCACGACGGACTTCAAGAACGCATTTTGCCCGCACAACGAGGGCACGAACGGCCTGCCCGTGTTCTTGTCAATGTAATCCTCGAGAACGTGGTTCAATTCCATGGCCATATGGTGAAACACGTAGCAAATGCACTCGGGCATGAACCGCAAGTTCGCGGACTCGCCCCAGATGAGCAGATAGAGAGATACGTACAGCAATTCGCGGCGGAGGCTCGGGACGTCGTTGCGGGAGGAGAGCCAGAGGCTGTGGCGCTTGTTGAGGTAGGAGCACCAGAGGGTGTAGTTGCGGAGGAGCTTGCGGCGGAAGGAGCGGAGGACGTCCGGGTCGAGGGCGTCGGCGTTCCGCGGCGGGGGGTTGAGGCGCATTTGGGCGTTGGCGAGGTGGAGGACGAGGTGCTCCCGCTGGTTGCGGACGCTGTCGGCCTGGAAGCCGAAGAAGGCGGCGAGCCAGTCGAGGAGGTCGGCGCCCGCGCCGGGGGACCAGTCGGAGTAGGGCGGCCGGCGGAGGTCGTCGACGAAGCGGAGGGCGGCGGCGGCGGCGCGCACCTCCGGGGAGCGGAGGGAGGGGTGGTCGGTGAGGAGGCTGTGGATGGGGATGATGTTGTAGACGTCGTCCGGGGGCGGGGGCGGCCGGGGCGGCCGCGGCGCGTCGACGGGCACGCGGCCGCGCGTGGGCTGGACCCGCTGGCGCAAGTTCATGGCGGGGGTTGGTGGGTGGTCTGCGAGAAGCGTGTTTCGCTCAGCGATGGGGTGTGACCGTTGCCATTGTTGGCGATGGAGAGCTGCTCAGGAAGTGAAAGAGTTTTTCAGTTTTGCTTAGAGAGAGAGAGAGAGAGAGTACATTTATTATTTATTTAAAATTATTTTTGTACATGCTTGGAAATGGAAAGTGATTTGTATTTTTTTTCCTACCATTTTTTTTTACGGCACGAAACCCCAGAAAAGACATAAATAAAAAGCAAACCCCGCTTTTGGGCTCGAAAGTGCTTGTCGTGGGGGGGGTCCGCAACTCCTTTTTCTTTCCGGGAGATTTGGTTAGGTTAAAAAAAATTGGGCCGACTAAAAATTGGTCGACTTGAATCTTAACATGTCTTTAAAAGGCTTAAGGGAAACGGGAGGGGGGGAAGGATTTCTCCGGTACGACGAAGGGATCTCCCCGTAATTTCTAATTTCTCTCCCTGCTCCTTCTCTTTCGGGAAGAAAAACAATAGGAGAGAACTTAAGGATTTATGGACGAAAAAGGTTGATTCCATGTCAGTTTCGACGGGCTACCGCCAGATAATTAGGTATGATAGGCTCTCGCGTTTTAAGTGACGTGAGGGAGCTTCGGTTTCTGCTTGGTTAGCATGTGCTGTGCACATTGACCACGTAATCACCTTGCTAACCAAGTATCCCTGGTTACATAATCACTGTGCTTCGCACAATTGAGCCACTTAGAATTTGTTGACTTTAAGTTAGGGGAGAGATTGTCCAGGTTAGGTCGGTCCAATACCTAACTCAAGGACCAACCCGCACAATGATGGTCCCTAATTTTTGAGATCGAGAACTAACCTTATTGAGCATGTGATCGAGGATCGGACTGACCCTATGGGTACGGTTCTGCTCTAGGGTCAACCCGGGACCAATCAATTATTTATTTGTTTCATTTTTTGTATTTCTTAAAAAGACAGGCATACTATTTCAAATTACATATCCATCAACAATGCGACATTGAGCAACCAAACTATGAACACTAGCACATATCAAACATAAACATAAGACAAGGTAACAACATAAAATTCACATTTGCTAAAAGCAACAAACCAAGAAACAAACGTATGAAATACAATTAAACCATAAAATTGTATAACTTCATATCTTGTTTATTCTTAAATGATTGCTTCAATTCCGAATACCTAAAAAAAAATAACAATACACATAATTAATACTTAACAAAGTATGTTTGTGCAGCTGAGCTGTGCTCATGAGGCGAGCGGTGAGGCGAGTGAATAGAGGTGAACGGCAAGGCGAGTGAGGCAAGCAAAGAGAGGTGAGCAACAAGGCGAGCCAAGCGAGATGAGAGGCTGAGGAGAGCGAGCGAGGCAGAGATGAGCAAAAAGGGTTTCTATTTTTTTTTTTGGCGAAAGTAGGGCTGGGTTTCTTTATACTCTATATTTACATGGCAAACTGAATTGCATAAGAAAGAAGAGAATAAAGAAGGAGGCATTAGAGTTTAGAATAGATGGAAGCATATAATATATAAAACGCATTATATATAATTATATAATTTATAGAGGATACTCGCGCCACATTACCCCGAACTGCAGCATTACCCCATATACGGAGATGCCTCAGGATCGTCAACATCTCGAGCGGGGATTACAGCGATAGATTCGTCAATCCTTATCGATCGGGATCGATCGGGGGAAAGAAAAAACCTCGTCACGTCGCTTCGTTCGTGTAACGCACGCACGCGCGACGATCGAAAGCTCTCGAGTTTTGAAGATAAGCCGTCCGTCCCGTCTGCCTCTGCGCGTCGCGGACGCGCGGGGGGCGAGGGCGCGTGTGGCCCGCGGGCCAATGGGACGCGCGCGAAGTGGCGCTCCGCGTGGGCCCCCCCACCCTCCCCCGGGCCTCGCCGCTGCACCGGTCGCTGTCGTCGTCCGATCATTTCTCCGCACGGAATCCTCTGGGAATGCGCGAAATTGGTGCAGCGAATCAATTAATTTGGCGGAAAATAAGAAATAAAAAGAATAAAGAATTAAGAGGTTCTGGTCTTATCGGTGTTATCACCAACCCAATACGACGGCGTCGCGGCCTGCTTGCCACCGTGTGACGTGCGGCGGTAATGGACGGTAGTGCGGAGCTCTTTTCTGTTTTGTTTTTGTCGGAGAAAAAGTTCATCGTGCAAAACAAAAACAAGAGGAGGCAAAATAGCTGATGAATTCTAATGAAAATATTTAAAAGCTTCGTCGCTTTTCATCCCATGACTACTTACGCAGATCTATTTTTGGAAATTATCGTATGCATCGCAATGATCTTGCTCGTGTCCTTACTTACGAAAATAATATATTTTTTTCTTTTTGAAAATTACCATCTCAAGTGGCAAAATTCTCGCACCCATAAAAAACGCTCGAAACCAACTGAAAATCAAATTTATAGACCTTTCGACCGAAAAAAAACTGGCAAACCTTAGCAAGATGGTAAAACGAGTTTACAAGGAGGGCGATTTGGTCTGTTAGTGTGGGGTCTTGTTTGAAAGTGCGTGAATTGCTGTTTTTTGTAAAAATAGAAGCCCGTAAATGGTCGGCGAGTCACACATGTCCACCGTATTTTCCATAATCTAAAGTGTGGATGAAACTTCAAAGGCCATTCAAGCCAATTTGTGTAGCCATTATTGCACGATCTTGGTGCATGTGTGCACATGTGCATGTGAACTCAATGCCCATGCATCATTGAATCATGTGAGTTTCACGTGGAATCCATCTGAACTAATGATCCTTTTGAGTTTGGCCTGCATGCATCGGGATTATGCTGGAATTTTTCCATCAAGAGTGCATGCATGGAATAGTTATCCCACGACTCTGTGCTCTTAAGAGCGGGCCACAAGAGAATGCGCAATGTCGATATTGATTCAAAGCAATACCTCAAGCGAGGAGAGGAAAACGGGAGATTTACTTTGCGCGATTTGGGAAGTCGACGGGCCTTTCGTTTTGACTTCTTTTCGAAACAAAACAGAAAATGTCCAGGAGCGCTGCCGTCGAAAAGAAAAGAAAACGTTATTTTCAATTAAATTGATGAAAGACATTACATAATTTCAGATGCAATTATTGTACATTTAACAGGGCTTTAGGCATTACCTATTAAGTAAATATCAAATTA
This sequence comes from Syzygium malaccense, assembly GCA_031216405.1. NCBI lineage: Eukaryota > Viridiplantae > Streptophyta > Magnoliopsida > Myrtales > Myrtaceae > Syzygium > Syzygium malaccense. Next base: position 6,680,246 of record CM062256.1, on the reverse strand, counting down.
CAAGACGCGAAAATGATGGTCACGTAGAAAAATCCGGCGGTGCTATTTTTCTTCTCCCCCTAAATAGGTATACTGGTACGTCACCCGCAGCATGCGTGTATTAAATGTACAAATCTTGACAAGATTATGATTTCGGCCAATGATAGAGCGCCACGTGTCACGCGCGCGCGTTTCGTTTTTCCCCCCTCCCATTTTCTTTAATTGAAGGAGCACTGACCAGCTGCGCTGGCTCTGCTTGTACGTTGCCCGAAAAATTTAATTAGATATACATTATTTTTGCCGATGGAATAATTAATCTTTCTAATAATGACGTCGTGGTCCCCACCACGTGATATTTTTCAAAAAAGTGGCAGCGGGCCCATCTGCAAAAGCCGGGGGAGGGCAAAATGGACGGCTGCGATGCGCCCGTTCGAATGGGCCTCGGTGGGGGCCGCTCATTTCATTGATTCGGCGGCTTGATGGGCCTCTTCCTTTTTAAATGTTTCGAGGAATATTTGCAGATGAGGACAGGATCCGTGCACGGATTTATTCTCTCCAGGTCAGATCGGGCGAACTTTTTTCAAAAGATGAGATCTAGGCAAAAGATAAGTTTCAGCTAATCACACGCTTTGTCTTGTTTAGAATGCAGGTGCCCAAGAGGCCAACCTTTCTGCACGCACTGGCCCCGGCGTCATCTCATCCGAGGGAAGCAAAAGGTGTCCTCAAAAGCGTGGAGCTGACAGATCGATATGAAATGAACTGAATCGAATCGAATCGAGTCGAATCTCAGCTACTTAAAATTTCGATTTATCGGGTTTTCCTAGTTAGATTTGGGTCGTGTCCACTAAAATTTGTCAAGTGAACAAGGCATATGCATGCTTTTGTAAATGCATTTTCTTCTTTCTACAGATTTTCCTATCCTTTTAGTTTGAGTTGATGGTGCTTATGCTGTGGAGGTTTGTTGTTTTCATAGTCGGGAAAAAGCCACAAAAAAACTTCAAATTATGCCTAGTGTGACACGTTTATTATGGACTTTATTTCGTAACATAAAAAATCTCAAATTATGCTTATTGCGACATATTTACCATAAATTTTTATTTGTGACATAAAAATACCTCAAACTAGTACCCATTTGACACGTTGATCCTCCTTCAAGGTTTCGTTTAAATAATTTTTCAGCAAAAATAATATCGTTTTTATTTTAATCTAAACTAGGCCTTTATTATTTGATCCATATGATAAGCAAGGTATTTCTCGAACCCGAGGTTTACTTATTTAATACAAGTTTCCTAGTTATAAAAAGAACATTAAATGATGGGAAATTTTCAAATATGGATATGAAGTGTCATCATTTTCTCAAATAAAGGCCTGGAGTGGATATGGCAATTTCAGATAAGGGCTTGACCTCGCTGGTCGTCGGCCGATTAAGGGCATTTAGATTAAAAAATAATTTTAATTTTAATTTTTTTTTCTTTTATTTTTCTTTTCTTCTTCGCCAGTGGTTGGCCATTGGAGACAACAGAGAAGGCTGCTCAAGGGTGGCCCTTTCTGGTTTTTCTTTTCTTCTTTGTTGGTGGCTGGCGACCAATGATGCCCATAGAGGGCTAGCCGTGCGTGGCCCTTGCCAGAACCAGAAAAAGGGAAAAAGAAAGAAAAAAAGAGAAAAATTTTCAAAAAAGGTAAAGGAAAAAGATGCTCTTGACCATCCGAAAAGCTAGGCTCTTATTTGAAATAGACATAATCACTTCAGACCCTTATTTGAAATAAGATCCACTTCAGACTCTTATTTGAAATAAGATCCACTTCATACCCTTATTTGAAATAAGATTTACTTCATACTTTTATTTGAGAAAATGAGAACACTTCAAGCACTTATTTGGAATTTTCCATTAAATGATTGTTATGCTTGTGGGCCTAAACTTTTTCGCATTCTTATTTTCTGTACTAGCGAGTTCGAATACATGACACATCAAAGTTAGTCCATGTAACTATGAATTGTCATTTGTCCACAAATAGGGCTCGACATTATCAATGATGGCTTGGACAATGGTTGGAGTGGCCCGACCCACCAAAAAAAAGCCCTAGAAAATTCCCACCAATTTCTCTAAATCATTAGTACAATTCCATTGCTTGACTGAGCCCATTTCATAGTCCAATAAGAAGTCTTACATGCCACGAAAAATATGAATTTGCATCTACAAGGAATAAAATTGTTCTTAGTACAATAGGAATGAGGCATTCAAATCACTTTTATTGATATGATCTACTCTTTGCATAACTATCTAAACATGTCTTTGAGTTAAACTGAGCTCGAACTCACTACGGTTGCTGATTTTCCTTTCCTTTCTAACCCTATACGTCGTCGAGCAAAATTCGTTTAACACATACCTAAGTATGCATCACGAGCCATTCTGGAAAATTTAATAACCCAAGTCAATTCCACTATAGCTCCTATGAATTTGCATAATCTTACATCCATCGGCTCCATCTACATGGGTAATACAATTGTAGTAAGAGATTACTCCATTAATTCATACAATACAACTGGTCCTCACTTGTATATGTTACATGCCCCACAAGGTAGCATTGAAAGAGAAGTATGCGTATATGTAATGCAAATGCACGAAACCCGAAAAAAACATAAATAAAAAGCAAACCAAGTTTTGGACTCGAAGGTGCTTGTCGTGGGGGATTTGCAACTCCTTTTTCTTTCTGGGGTTTTGTTAGGTTAAAAAATATTGAGTCGGCTTAAAATTTGTCAACTTGGATCTTAACAGGTCTTTAAAAGGCTTAAGGAGAGATGGGAGAAGGAACTCTCCAATATGACGGAGGGATCTCCCCGTAAGTTCTCTCCTTATTCGGTTTCCCTCGAGAAGAGAAACAACAGAAGGGAACTTAGGGACTTATGTGGGCGGAGAAGGTTGATTTCATGTCAGATTCGGCTGGCTACCATCGGATAGTTAGGTATAAAAGCCTCTCGCGCTTGGAGTGACGTAAGGGAATTTCGATTTCTGCTTGGTTGGCATGTTCTTTGCATAGTGACTATCCTTGCTAACCAAGTATCGCTAGTTACTTAGTCACTATGCTGAGCCACTTAGAATTTGTTGACTTTAAGAAGGCATTTTCTTTTCGGGGAAAAGGAGAGAAAAACAGTTAACGTGAGCTATGAAAAAACTTTGAGATTTTGAAATTCTTTCTTGCAAAAATTTCAAACTTTTATCTATTTATTTTTCACCCCTCTTCATTTTTCTTTAACAAAGTCTCGATCTAATGACTCCGGTGACTATGGTTGCGCATGGCAACCATTATGTATCCGGAAACAAATCCTACTTAGAAATGATTCTTTTTTATTCCATGCCTGAAAATAATTCCTAAGCATTTGAAAGCGTTTGGTAACTGCTCAAAATTTCTATTCTTAGAATAGAAAAAGAACATAAATGCGTTTGGTAACTGCACAAAATTTCATTTTATTAATAATATTTTTAAAATTTTTAATAGTTCTTTCTCTTTTTTTCCATTTTTTTTTCTTTCTTTCCCTTCCCTTCTCTTCCTTGACCATGGCCGATCGCTAGCGATCAGCCATAGGCCAGGGCCGGTGAGGGCATCGCGACCCTCGCCTTGGCTGGGAGAGACCCGACCTCACCATCGCGGCCGCGAGTCGGGGTTGCCAGCCCTTGCCTATGGCCGGTCGCCGGCGGCCGGCGGTAGGTGGCCGACGGGTGGTAGGCCGAAGAACAACAACAAACTAAAAAAAGAAGAAAATCAAGAAGAATCAGAAATGGAAAAATTGTTCCAGAATCAAGAAGTTTCTTTTTTTTACTTCTTGATTTTGTTCTAAAACTGATTCTGGGAACAATTTTTTGCAAAATTGTGCCCGGGCACAAAAAATTTAACAAAAGGATTTCTGTTCTCAAACTGATTTTAGGAACAAAAGAATAGAAATTTTTACTATTTGGCAAGTTATCAAACGGGCCCCTATGTTTCCACCAGATTTGCATCTCAATCATTTAGTCTAAAATTTGAAGCTCTCCTTTTTTATTCGCTAACCATCATCACTTGATTTGATCAGCATGCAAAATACTTCCTTCTTGTCCAAAAGCTCCTTATTACGGCATTCGCTATATTTATTCGGTGGGACGACGGAAACGAACTACTATGCATAAATAGTAATTCATGCCCATCGAGAATAAGATTGCACTATAACGACACCACGATAGCAGATTTTTTGTTGCTAAACAATCATTGAAACAAATCATGCTTTGATCTTTCACGACTTCGTCGCAAACCCAAGAGCATACTTGCGCCACATTACCTTGAACTGCAGCATTACCCCATACGGAGATACGTCGGGACCGTCAACATCTCGAATGTGGCTTGAGCGATAGATTCGTCAGTCTTGCACTTTCGGACTGTAGGTGGTGGCGGAATAGTCATAACTCGATCCGGACACTTTCGGCGAGCGCGCGCAAACTCATCGTCCAAAGGGAATCGCCAGCTTTTCGCCCTTTCTTTCCTTTTCCTTTCCTTTCTTTCTCCGCCTTGTCGATTGGGTCGAAAGGAAAAACCTCGGCACGTCGCTTGTTCGTATAACGCACGTAAGTGCGACGACCAAAAACTCTCGAGTTGAAAAACAACCGGCCGTTCGGTTGCCTCTTCCCGTCGCGGTCGCGTCGCGGACGCGCGTGCGAGGGCGCTCCGCGTGGGATGCTCTGCTCTTATCGGTGTTATCACCAACGCAATACGACGGCGTCGAGGCCTGCTTGCCACCGTGTAACGTACGGCGGTTATGGACGGTAGTGCCGAGCTCTTTTCTGTTTTTGTTTTTGTCGGAGAAAAAGTTCATCGTGCAAAACCAAAAAAGGAAAAATAGCTGATAAATTCTAATGAAAATATTTAAAAGCTTCGTCACTTTTCACCTGATGACCTCTTACACAGATTTATTTTTGAAAATTATCGTATACATGGCATCGATTGTGCTCGTGTCCTTATTTACGAAAATACTATTTTTTTTTTCTTTTTGAAAGTTACCATCTCCAATCGTAAATTTTAGGATATAAACGGTTCGGTTCGATTTTTTTGAAAAACCGAACCGAACCGAACCATTAAAGGTGCCCCCTTGAACTGAACCGAAACTTGCTCGAATCGAATTGGAACCGAATCGAAAAACCAATTTGGTTCGATTTGGTTCGGATCAGTTTTCAGTTTGTTCTTCTTTTTTTTTTTGCTTTTTATTCATGGCTCGGTTTTCTTTTTTTTTTTGGTTTTTATATAAATATTTTATTCATTTATGCTATTCAACAATTTATAATTTCGATTACAAATTAAAATAAGTTGAGTGATTGTAAATATATTACAAATTAAAAACTCATTATTTAAAACTGACAAACGAAAAAACAAAATCATATATTTAAACTAGGTTCCGACCAAAAAAAAACTAGGACATTTGATATCATTAATATAATTTGTGTAGAAGACTCTTCCGAATGAATAAATTCAATACGAGAGGTAGAACTAATAAGGAAGGAACAATCGAGGAAAACACCAAGTCAACAACGTTTTGACCATAAAGTGTAATAAGAAGATAAGCCAAAGTCATCAGTTCCAGCAACGATAAAGCAAAGTAACGACCAGATGAAGACCTCATTTAGAAGACTCTCCACAAGATCTCCTAGAGTTCAATTACCTATTCGATCGAAAGCTCCTGAGTTTATGCTGATCCCCTCAAAAGAAGTGGTCATCGTTTGAGCGGATGCAGTCCAACAAAGTTGACATAGACATAGTGATGCACCTAGGGGACCGGCGGACCCGTTATGCGACTGGACGAACCGACGGGCTTGAAATCAACGATGTCGGATTGAGGTCAAATTTGGTCGGCTGAAGCGAAACGGCGTGCTGATTAATACTCATAGCTTTTAGCTATGACTAACAATGGATTTTCATGATTCTGGGTCGTTTAGATGTTTTTTTTTAATTATTTTAGTAATTTTCGAATTAAGGGTATTTTTGTAATTTTTTGCATTTTTTTGTCATTAGGGTTAACACCCTTTATAAACTCGTTTTTAGGATTTTGAGAGGCAGTAGTTCTTGGATATTTTGAAAACTTATCGATTGTTAATCGATTGAAAGAACAGTTTGTTCCTCGTTATCGTTTCGATTCTTCTGTTTAGCCTAATTTCTATCGTGCTTCGATATCAATTGGTATCAGAGCACAGGTTGCTTGAATCAATGGTTGAATAGAATCGCGGTCGTGGACGGCAGGCTCGTGGTGGCCGGGGGCGTGGAGGCGTTCCTGAAGTAGACGACCAACCGCGTCTAAGAAATCTGCGAGACGTAGAAATTGAAGAACAGAGAAGACGAATCCAGGATTTGAAGCGACAACTTGCGAAGGCGAGGTTGGGCATTCAATCCGAAGAAGCAGAATCTGAGGATCCACCCGATGATGAAAAGGAGGACGTAAACCCTTTTGGGGTTCTGAATCAGGGGCGGAATTGAGAAGTACAACTTGAAAATCAGCGCTCTTCTCAAAATTTCGGAATAAAGATCGAGATTCCTAAGTTTAATGGTAAGACTCATCCTGATGAGTTTATTGATTGGTTGCATACGATAGAACGGATTTTTGATCTTAAAGACCTAACTGAGGGGTAAAAAGTGAAATTAGTGGCTATTAGGTTGCGAAAACATGTTTCGATTTGGTGGGAACACGTGAAAAAGCAACGGGCTAGAGAGGGAAAGTCGAAGGTGGATCGCTGGGAGAAGATGAAAAAGTTATTGCAGAAAAAATTTTTGCCTACTCATTATAGGCAAGAGGCGTTTATCGAGTATCATAACGTCAAGCAAGGTGATAAAACAGTTGAGGAATTTATAGAAGAATTTGATTGCTTGCGAATGCGTTGTGATGTGGCGGAGGAAGACATGCAGACAATTACACGATATCTGGCAGGGCTGCGATATGAGATCTCTGATGTTGTCCAATTACATCAGTATTGGACATATGAGGATGTGTGCAAATTAGTCCTAAAGGTGGAGGGGCAGTTTAAAAGAAAGAGCAGTAATTTTAAGTGGTCAAGCAGCAGTTCCAAGTGGTCAGATAAAGAATCCCAAGGAAAAGCGGGAATATCTGCAGTAAATTCGACACCGGTCACAATTAAAGATGTGAGTTCTAAACCTGCATCAGCCAAGCGGTGTTTCAAGTATCAGGGATTCGGGCATCTTGCTGCTAATTGTCCGAACCGACAGATTGTGACGCTTGTTGATAATCCAGTCTTTGATGAAGGTCCAGTTTATGATGAATCTGAAGGCGAAGAAGAGGATGAGGATGTGGAACAGGAAGGGATTATCTATGCTGATTCTGGTGAGTCTCTAGTCGTTAGAAGAATATTAAATGTTGCTGTAGCGGATGATGAATCATGGCTTAGACATAATATTTTTCATACTAAGTGCATTAGTAGAGGAAAAGTATGCAGCGTGATAATAGATGATGGGAGTTGCGAGAATGTGGTGTCTACGACTATGGTGGAAAAGTTTGGGTTGAAAACAGAAGATCATCCTCAACCATACAAGCTGTCGTGGCTTAGAAAAGGGAACGAGGTGAAGGCGAGCAAAATGTGTCTTGTGCAATTTTTGATTGGGAAAAATTACATCGATGAGGTATGGTGTGATGTAGTCCCAATGGATGCTTGCCATTTTTTATTGGGGAGGCCGTGGCAGTTTGATAGAAAGACACAGCATGATAGTTTCAGAAATACTTATACCTTTAAGAAAGATGGCCGAACCATTACCCTAGGTCCTTCAGATTTGAGAAAGGAAGTGAAAAATAATCTGTTGTCCAGGTCAGAATTTCTAGAAGAGGCAATGAACGCGCTTGAGTTTTTTGCCATTGTGATGATGGATCGAAATTCTGACAGCCCCGAAATTCCTACCCAAGTTCTGCCCTTGCTTGAGGATTCTGCTGATGTTGTACCGGAAGAGTTACTACCTGGGTTGCCGGGTGAGCACAATGTTTCTGGAACTTTTAATGTAGCAGATTTGTCACCTTACTACACTGAAGAGGAAGAAGACCCTGAAGAGATTGATGACAATGAAGACGAAGCAGATTCGAGGGCGAATCTTTCTCTAGTAGGGGAGGATGATGCACCTAGGGGACCGGCGGACCTGTTATGCGACTGGACGAACCGACGGGCTTGAAATCAATGATATCAGATTGAGCTCAAATTTGATCGGCTGAAGTGAAACGGCGTGCTAATTAATACTCATAGCTTTTAGCTATGACTAACAATGGATTTTCACGATTCGAGGTCGTTTAGATGTTTTTTTAATTATTTTAGTAATTTTCGAATTAAGGGTATTTTTGTAATTTTTTGCATTTTTTTGTCATTAGGGTTAACACCCTTTATAAACTCGTTTTTAGGGTTTTGAGAGGCAGTAGTTCTTGGATGTTTTGAAAACTTATCGATTGTTAATCGATTGAGAGAACAGTTTGGTCCTCGTTATCGTTTCGATTCTTCTGTTTAGCCTAATTTCTATCGCGCTTCGGCATCACATAGATCACATTTCACACGCCAAGAATGAAAATTCATAATGCATCATCAAAAGTAAGATACTTTCTACAATTCATTCATATTGGAGTTCAAATCTTCAACACAAAGTAACCAAAATGTGAACAGAAAATAAAATTCAACACTCTCACATTTGATCAACCCAGTAGCAAAGAACCCTGCTATAGTCGTACCAAAATTCAGGGAACACATGAAAAGTGATTGCTCAACGAAGCCTCCTTGCTTCTCTCTCGGACTCCAGAAGGGTGAGGACATCTCCTTCCATCACTGGTCCCTTCACATTCCTCATGATGAACCGGTTCATGTCGTCCAAGAACTTGACTCTCACCTGAGTCACCTGCCCTCTCTGACCCAGTTCGACCCATGACTTTGACAACAACAGCATGCTTAATCTGAGAATCCAGCCTGCACAAAGGAGACAAACTAAGCACAAAGCACACCCATCGTGGAAATTCCTTACACCTACCTAAACGATTACGCATTGCACTAGTCCCTGAGAGGTAGAACAACCAATAATAGGCCCGCAATATAAACATTCAGCTTTGTCTGGATTTTCTGTCCTTTTATAGTGTTCCCACGCAGTAGATCTCGTCCTCCTTCTATTTGTGCCACTAGATTCACTCATTGAAGTAGACATCTGTCAATCTATGACAATTAAAACCTGAAATTATTACAATTCAAGTGGCTGTGTCAAGTTAACAAACTTTGTATCACAAGCAAATACTTAATCCAAATAAAAGCATAATAGAAGGGATAGCCATTAAGGTAGCGAATGATAACCATTCTGTTCCGGAATGAGTTCCTGAACCAGAAATAGATTTTTCTATTTCTGGTTTCTGGATGAGTTTCTGAGAAAAAAAAATCCGTTTGATAATGACAAAAAATTTCTATTTCTAGAATAGAAATCCGTTTGATAACAACACAAAATTTTTATTTCCTGAAATAAAAACCCATTTGATAAACAACAGAAAATTCTATTTCCAGGAACAAAAATCCATTTTTTTAGAAATGGAATAAAAATAATAAAAAATCCGAAAAATTCATAAAAATCTTTAAAAAAATTCAGAAAATCCCAAAAAATTGAAAAATTCCAGAAAAAATCATCAAAATGTCGAGAAAATAAAAAAAATTTAGATTTCGGGAAAATAGGAAATTTGTTGAATTTTTTCAAAAAAAATCAAGAAATCAAAAATTTCAAAACTTCACAGAATTGCTTAGAATACCTGTGGCCACCCACTTTTAGTGAAATTTAAATTTTTTTAGGTACCCAAAAAAAATCAAAAAATCAAAAATTTCAAAACTTCACAGAATAGTTTAGAATATATGTGGCCACCCACTTTGAGTGAAATTTAAATTTTTTAAGGTGCCCAAAAAAATTCAAAAACTCAAAAATTTCAAAACTTTACAGAATGGCTTAGAATACCTGTGGCCACCCACTTTGAGTGAAATTTTAATTTTTGGAGGTGAAAAAAAGGCAAAAAATCAAAAATTTCAAAACTTCACAGAATGACTTAGAATACATTTGGCCATCCACTTTGAGTGAAATTTAAATTTTTTTAGGTGAAAAAAAACATAAAAAAATCAAAAATTTCAAAACTTCACAAAATGACTTACAATACCTCTAGCCACCCACTTTGAGTAAAATTTAATTTTTTTTAGATGCCCAAATGGTATTTTTTTATTTTTATTTATTTTTTTTGGTTCCTAAAGAAAATTAAATTTCACTCAAAGTGGATGGCCACATGTATTCTAAGCCACTCTGTGAAGTTTTGAAAATTTTTCTTTTTTGCTTATTTTTATTTTTTTTCGACACCTAAAAAAAATTAAATTTCACTCAAAGTGGGTGGCCACAGGTATTCTAAGCAATTATGTGAAGTTTTTTATTTTTTTATTTTTTTCAGCACCTAAAAAAATTTAAATTTCGCTTAAAGTGGATGGCCACAGGTATTCTAAGCCATTTTGTGAAGTTTTGAAATTTTTTCTTTATTTCTTTTTTTTTTATTTTTTTCGGCACCTAAAAAAATGAAATTTCGCTCAAAGTGGGTAGCCACAGGTATTTTAAGCCATTCTGTAAAGTTTTGAAATTTTTACTTTTTTGCTTATTTTTTTTGGCATATAAAAAAATTAAAATTTCACTCAAAGTGGGTGGCCACAGGTATTTTAAGCTATTCTGTGAAGTTTTGAAATTTTTTATTTTTTTATTTTTTTCGGCACCTAAAAAAATTTAAATTTCACTCAAAGTGGATGGCCACAAGTATTCTAAGCCATTCTGTGAAGTTTTGAAATTTTTGATTTTTTGCTTTTTTTTATTTTTTTCGGCACCTAAAAAAATAAAATTTCTCTCAAATTGGGTGGCCACAGGTATTCTAAGATATTCTGTGAAGTTTTTAAATTTTAGAATTTTTTATTATTTTTTGGCAACTAAAAAAATTAAATTTTGCTCAAAATGGGTGGCCATAGGTTTTCTAAGCCATTTTGTGAAATTTTTTATTTTTTATTTTTTTTATTTTTTTCGGTACCTCAAAGAATTTAAATTTCACTGAAAGTGGGTAGCCACAGATTCTAAACCATTCTGTTAAGTTTTGAAATTTTTGATTTTTTGCTTTTTTTCTCACCTCAAAGATCGTGACTTCCATATGAATATGTGTATTGAAGAAAATGAATTCCTCATAAATGGTTCTCACTTTTGTTCCAGAAATGAAAAACCAACTTTTTTTTGGTTCTCATTTCTGGTTTCAGAATCAGTTTTGGAAGCAAACTTGTCTCGGAAATAGAAAAATGAAATTGCGTTACCAAACGGGTTTCTGGTCCAAAACTGATTCTGAGAACAAAAAATCAGTTCTGGACAGAACCAGAATGGTTTTCATGCAGCACCTAAAGCACCGGGACAGAAGTTACTAAATAGTTATGATAAATGAACTAAATCAGGACTATGCTGTGACATTAAGCCAAGTGAACCGTGCATGCTAATGTATATATATGTATGGATGTACAGAGTCCTTAGTACAGATGTGAGATAGTACCACCATATGTAGCCAAAGACAGCCAAGACCAAAACATTGTGGTGAAAGCGTGCTATATCGCATTCACAAAGTAGGCTAGTCATCACGAGAGATAGAAAACACTATTAATTATTTGTATCGCAGCACCAATAAATGGTCCTGTTTTTAGTCTCTGGCATTGATGAATATAATGAGTTTCATTATATTTACAGGAAGACACAAAACTACACTGAAAACGGAGTCCTGGCTGACTTAACATGTTTAACCCCGGAGGACTTTATATCGAGCATCATGTCAAGAAGTCATTTGATAACCCATAGATTTGTATAGCATTGCCCTTATCCCGTACCATCAAAACTTGCCAAGACTCATCTCAAACCATTAGAAAATACTTTACCCAGATATAGAAATAAGATCATCAATGTATTGCATCGATCTGCTCATAAGGATCAGCAAAGACAACAGATCATTCTTTATCAGTGAACATGAAAATGAACCCATCATCAAAACACCTGCTCTACCCAGAAAAGAACTCATACCCAGAAAACAACTCTGCAAGACCAACTTTGTCAGCCCAATCTGCTTGAGCACGAAATGACAAGAACCCACCCAATCGCACAGAGCAAGCACAACGGAGGATGAGAGCGAAGGAAGAAGACCGTACACGCAGAAGGGTGTCCGGAAATTGATTTGAAACTTCGACCCACGAACCTTAACCAGCGCCACACATCAACAACTGGTACTCTCTCTCCTTTTTTGGCGTAAAAGTTGACGTTTTTTCAGCGGCGCTCTCCGTCTGTCTTGTCGAACTGGGTGTTATCAAGCGCGGATGGGGAGAGGTACGAGAGCTGCGGGATGGGTTCCGCTCACCGTCTTGGCGTTGGCCGCGAGCTTCCTCGAGCGAGCGAGGGAGGCCGCACAGAGACCAGCCCCTGGCCAGGATCGCCGTTCACGCGACGGCCTCAGCTCTCGATGGAAGGGCGAGCAGAGAACTTGAGCTTCCTCGAGCGAGCGCGACGGTCTCTGCTCTGCCCTCGATGGAAGGGCGAGCAGAGACCAGCCCGTGGCCAGGATCGTCGCCTTTCAGTTCTTGGAGCGACGGCCTTCAGTTCCGTCGCCGCGGGTGGAAGGGCACAGAGATCGGAGGAGACGGAGCAGAAGCAGGAGCCCTAATAGCCTTTTCAGTTTTACTTGGGGTTAAAAAGTGAAGGCAACGGAAGAGTTCATTTTCAGTTCATCGAACCGAACCGAAAAGAAAAAGTTGGTTAATTTTGATTATCCGAACCAAAATCAAATCAAAATTCACGAAATTTTCGGTTTGGCTTGGTTCAATTCGCATCTCGATTTGATTTTTCGATTTGATTTTGACACCCTCAGTAAATTCTCGCATCCATGATAAACACTCGAAATCAATTAAAAATCAAATTGACAAACCTTTTGACCGAAAAAAAAAACTGGCAAGATAGGAGGGTGATTTGCTCTTTCGGTTCGAAGCTGCGTGAACCGCTTTTTTTTGTACAAATAGAAGTTTGTAAGTGGTTAGGGGGTCACGTATGTCCAAGGTATTTTACATAATCTTTAGTGTGAATGGAACTTCAACCTCTTGGTCTACTTCGAGCAAATTCCTCATCACTGCATCCGAAGCATCTTTCAAGAGCTTGGGCCAATCCCTATATTTCAATAAGAACATTAGAACATAGCATCAGCTTTAGAATATAATTCATAATGAGTCGTAAAATCAGGACCAAGAAAAAAGATGAGAAAAATTAATCTGCATGCATATATCGGCTAATTGTATAGAAATCAATCATCACTTTAAATTTTACTTAAATTACTAGGAGTGCAACAGGATAATGGACGTAAAATTAGGTAACAAGCATTTGGTTGAATAGCATCAGGGTGTAGAACTCAATCAACTATTAATATTTTATCTTTTATTTCATATACTCGGTTTCAAGAAATGGTGTCCTTCGTGAACTCCGAATTCGCAAACTACATTTTGAGCCACAAATAGCCCACTAGCACCTAGAAAAGTCAAAATTCAAAAAAAATATATAATATTATTAAAATTTGTCCACGTTAGCGCAAGTGACCGGCGTCTACGTCAACAAATTCCGGCCAAAATTAGTCTGAAGGACTGAATTGACACAAAAATAAAAAATTTAGGACTCAATTGGCACCAAAAAAAGGTTTAGGACTAAATTGACACAAATACAAAAAATTTAGAACTTTTTCAACATTTTTCCCCGCTAGCACTACCAACAGAATTATTTATTGGCAAATTTCAAATAAATGTTTGAAATGAGATTGTTTTTTCAAAAAATGATCTAGAGTAAACTTTGTGATGAATAACAGTTCGAAATAATCAATTTAGTCTCAAATAATGACCTTAGCTCACCGGCCGGCCAAATCTTAACGAAAAATGAAGAAGAAGATAAATAGAGAAAAAGAAAAAAGAAGACGAAATAGAAAGACAACAAAATAAATTTTCCTCCATTTTTTATTTTGCAAAAGATTTCTTATTGAAAAAAATAGAGAAAAGGAGATTTAAACAAGCATACCTACCACACCACCCGCCTGGGTGGCGCTGCTGGAGCGCGCACTCTTCCTCTCGCAAAAGGTTGAGTGTTCGAATCCCGGGCGCCGCAGGGTGACTTAACCGGTGGCACGTGTGTGGTGGCTAGCACGTGTCGCCCCCAGGGTTTACCCCCTGGCTGTCGGCCGTGCGGGGGTTCCCTGGGTTATCAAAAAAAAAAAAAACAAGCATACCTACCACCCGCCTGGGTGGCGCTGCTGGAACGCGCACTGTTTCTCTCGCAAAAGGTTGAGTGTTCGAATCCCGGGCACCGCAGGGTGACTTAACCGGTGGCACGTGTGTGGTGGCTAGCACGTGTCGCCCCCAGGGTTTACTCCCCGGCTGTCGGCCGTGCGGGGGTTCCCTGGGTTATCAAAAAAAAAAAAAAAAAAAAACAAGCATACCCTCGCACCGTGTCGAAAGTTATGCCCACCGTGTCCCTCGCTTCTTCAAGAGCGTCCCTAAATCTTTGCAGGTCGATGTCGGAATAATTCCCGCCATCCGCGACTTGAAGCTGAGATGGCTTCACGTCACAAAAGATGGGAATCACTCGCTTCTTGGTCTCCCTCAACATGGCGAGCTCGTGGAGGCAATGCGGCGACTCGCAGTAGCGGGGCGAGAACACGGCCACCCCGACCTTGCACCCGTGTATCGCCTCGTTGATCTTCTTGGACAATGGCTCCCCAGGCCTCATGCTCTTGCTGTCCAGGAAGGGGCGGAGATTGAGCTCGCTGAACTGATGGAACAATAAACCCGACAAGTTCAGTTTCGTGTCGATCCCGCGGTGATTTATGAACACATCGTACGGTGGCCCCGGGTAATGGATACGTCGGACGTTCCAGCTGCGGTGAAGAGCCAAGCTCTTGGCAGCGGCTAGGCACGTTGGCCCCGGGTAATGGACACGTCGGACGTTCCGGATGGCGTGAGGAGTCAAGCTCCTGGCAGTGGCTAGGCACGTTGACCCCGGGTAATCGATACGTTGGCCGTTCCGGCTGGCCTGAGGAGCCAAGCTCTTGGCAGTCGCTGGGCGCTGCATACTTTGAAAGACAAAATAGGCTTAAATCAACGAGTTCAGTGATCGCTTATTTATAGAAGGGAGGAAAACGGTGAGAAACTTCCCGCCCCCCCGACGGAAGCACGGTGACCAAACGTAGCGAAAGTAGCGGGCTGACCTAAAGCAGCGTCCTATCTCCCTCGCCTGGTCGTCATCAGACATATCTAAGGCACCAAAAATAGAAACTTTTTTTTGTCTCGGTCGCTTAGTTGGTGTGACAGCAGATTTGAGATTTAAGCGAAAGTTGGTGATTTTTAATTAGACAAAATTGAGACCAGAATTATTACTCGATTTAAAGTTGGTATTTTTTTATGGGACAAAAAAAGTTTGGGCCAGAATTGTCGCTCGACTTAAAGTTTGTGTTTTTTTACGGGACTAAAAAAGTTCGGGCCGGAATTGTTTCTCGACTTAAAGTTGGTGTTTTTTTATGGGACAAAAAAAAGATCGGGTCAGAATTGTCTCTCGATTTAAAGTTGGTGTTTTTTTACGGGACAAAAAAAAATTTCGGACCAGAATTGTCTCTCGACCTAAAGTTGATGCTTTTTTACGGGACAAAAAAAAAGTTCGAGCTAGAATTATCCCTCGACCTAAAGTTAGTCCTTTTTTTTTTAAATTAAGCCATTGATTAGGTGATTAATTAATAGAAAGACCCTCTTGACAATTTTAGGTCAAAAATTAGTGCCATATTTCTTACGGTTCGTTACTTGAGACACTGACAGGCAAGTACAAAAGGAAGCAATAAAAAATGAGCTTGGCCACAAGAAAGGGGCCTCGACATTGCGCAGCAAGTATCGCCTCGGCCCGCAAGATACATATCGGAATTGTCAAAGTCCGCGATCGACAACGGCAACCTCGGCGAATTCACAGTAGCTGCCTCAATTCCCCACGGGTGATTAATGAGTAATTGGCGGTTACCGCCGCTTCCAGACCACTTCCGACGTATTCACTCCTCACACCGGCGTTGACTACGCTCCCTGCGGCGAGTTCCAAGACCTCATCATCCGTGGGGGTGTCAATGGGGTCGGGTCAGATCGGGCCGGGTCTTCATGATACCCAACCCGACCCCATACCGATGCGCTCGACCCGACCGACCCGGCCCGAGACCCGTTCAGCATATAACTACATCAAACGGGTCGGGTCGGGTTTCGGGTTCTTTTCTCTCTTATTTTTTTTTGCAAATAGATTAGAAGTGTGTGTGAGCCTGAATAGCGAATAGTTATGGAATCACCACCCTCACCTTCGCATTTCCCCATTTATTCTTATTACAAATAGATTGGAAATGAGTGCTTAAATTCATTTCCTTTCATAATTAACTGAAAACACCTGCTAATCAATTGAACTTGCAAAGTTGAATGTGTCATGCGTGGTGTGAGCTAGGTGATGTTAAGTACTTGCAGAGCATACTGTTGTAACAACACAATGGTAAATAAAACATTTAGGGTACCGAAACCGACCCGCAAACTTGTAACTAGTGACTACCATCGATGACCACTAACTTGGATAGGTGGATGTGCACTTGACCTATGTGCTAATGGTGGAAAAGATTGGAGTTGAATGTTAGAAGGGTAATCCTCCTACTTGCATTTCCAATAATTCCTCCACTAAAATGGACAATTACAAAGGAAAAGATACATTGTTGAAGTGCCACCAAGTTCTCTGCAGCACTTCACCCTAGTATGTTCAGCAACCCATATGACAAATATCTTGTCCTCTGGCTATCCATCCTCACAGCTCATAGTCTAAACCATATCTGTATCTCCGAGCCTCTAAATGCCGCTTCCACTTGTACTTCATCTTGGCAGGAAAAGTGTTGATCAAGGGCCTTTACAATCATACAACTAGTTAATTCAAAATGTAAAATATGAAATCAAATGCAACTTCAGCTATTTCTAGGCTTCTAGCTAGTAGACATACAAGGCAAGAGATATTTTTTTGCTAGGTAAACAATTCTTGCTGTGGGTTCATTTTGAAGATGGAACTTAACCATAATTTGGATAGAAGAGATCTATCTAATTACAGGGTCAATAAATGTAACTGAGGTAGCGAGTCGATCAATCCGATCTCGGTGCTTTCATGACGATCACGTCCTCCAAGTCTTGATGGTTGACCTTTCTTCTGTATTTGATCACGAAATGTTAAGGAAGCTTCTATTGATGCCACAAAGTGCAATAGGAATAATGTTTTTGAGAGAATCCCAAAATTTTCAATTTACCAAAAGCAGTAGATTGGGTCAGCTCCTTTTCTAACAAACACGCCGCGAGCCTGTTTCTTCTTCTGCTCTGTGGATTGGGGTAAGCGGAATGAAGTCATCGGACTTTTCTACGTGTATAACACTTGCGCACGCGGAGAAGATGTGACTCGTGAGTGAGAAGTGGTGAAAGAATTTTGAAGTGGTGCACTTTGGATAAATTTACAAGCAAGAAGAGCACAAGTGGTAAAAAATTGTGAAGTGATTATGTGTAGTGTTCAGTGAGTGCAGGTGAAGTCCTTGGGATTAAAAGTTTTTCTGGCGTCCATCGTGGTCCTAGATCGACAATCATTGCCGTGAATCGTCTTTGAGCACGAGCGTCCAATAGTTGCTGCGAGTCCCTTGCCATTGTAGCTATTGCATCTCATTATCGTCGTCTTAATTGTTCCTGCTTTGCATATTGATCCGTGACGGTCCACACGAGCCCGACGTTCACCATGAGATCTCATACTAGCGAGCCACCTTCCGTAGATTCCAATCGCTGCTTGGCGAGATAAAGATTTCCGGGTGATTTTCATCGGAATCCAGCAACACCTGATAAATCCCGTGCATATTCATTACAATATGGGTCAAAGCTTCATCACTTGATTCTTTGACTATATTTTTAGTCCAGGAACATCGAAGAACCATCCTGCTGCGCCAACCGTTTCCGACGATGGTTTGCTGAGCCTCATCGTGGGCACTCCTCAACGAGCCATCTTGTTGTCACCCGCCGACGTCCGCCGGTCCAAACTTGGAAAGCAAGGTACTTTGGTTTTTGTTTAGCGAATTCTGGGTTTTTTTGTGCCGGCCGCGAGGTGAAATGATTGTCGGTTTTGTGGGCGTGGAAGCTGATCTAGTTGAATCTTGGAGCGAAAGGTGAAGGTCTTGGAGATCGGCTTGAGGGTTTTGAACTTCTGCGCAAAACTCCGTTCTTGTGTAATCTGCTTCTCGAAGACCATGGCCGATCATACGCGTTAGAGACAAAAGTTGAGCCATTTTCCAATAGTTGCAGGCTTTCAGAATAATTAGCGTAATCGGCTGCAATCTCTCGATTATCTGCATGTTATTAGAACAAATGGGTTTGATATTAAGTGCCTGACAACGTTGGTGCTGGGGTTCCCTCATTCCATCTGCCTGCACCTGAAGGGTAGTCTCGCAGGTATGAAGCATGAACCGTGTCAACTCAACTTTAAGCTTTTGCCTAAATTGGCTCAGCACTCAGGTTAAATTTTGTTTTGTTTTGCTTTTTTAAACTTGGGTTGGCTCGTTGGTTGGTTTTGGCTTCACTGCTCGTGCTGGGCAGTCTGAAGAAACTGGCGATACTCACTAGAATGAATCTAAAGTTAAAATGGTAGGTGAGAAAGGGCATCGTTTCCGATGGGCAGTTGTGCTCCGAATTTGTGCACTGCCTGCAGGAGTTGAATACCAGAGTGAGGGATGGTTTTGAACGCTATGCTTTGGAATGGCTGTTGCGGTGTAACGGGATTTGAGTTAAAGTTGGGGATAGAATTGGAACATTGTTTTTCCATAGAGAAGCCTGCTGTGGAGGTGAAATCATTCCATTGGTGCAGTCTCTGCTTACACGTACATGATGACATAACTGTGAATGCAGGGCGAATTGTCTCCATGCGTGCTAAAATGTGATGTTCTTGTCTGAATCGAGGGTGGACTAGTTGAAAGCAGAGAATGACTTTAGAAGGTGTTGCTCCTAGAATTGTTTGGGCTGGAGATAGAGATGGACCATCTATGCTAAGCACTTGGTTAATGTTGGATGGTTGACTTATCAAAGAGTGAAGTGCATTCAATTGAAAAGTTCATGGGGTGATAGTCCTCCTATGTTTTGTGCTATTCTATTACTGGGAGAAGTTCACGGAACACAACCTGGTTGCAATGGTCTCTTTGAAGCAATGGCAGAAGAAGTTACTCTAGTTTGTTTTTTCGTTTTCGTTAAAGTGGAGATGATTGACATCCTAAGTACTTAATTTAAGTAGAACAATCTTATTTTAATCGTTTTGGGAATCATGTCTTGAGGAGTATCATACATGTCCGATACGCTGTTTGTTCAGCATATCAAATGACCGAATGATATAATTTGCTCCTCATGATTATCCTTCATTATTATCATGTTCTTATGGAGAGACGGTGTCATCTTAATTTTCCAAATATTTCACATAGAATGATCTTTCCATGTCTTGCGCAGAGTTTTGCACTTGAAAAATGGAGCGGGAAGAAGTGTTATGTGATTGGCTCCAGAGATCTGTCTATAGTGTGGGGTGACGCTCCTCGCTCCTGGAGATGGAATTCACTCCATGTCTCAAGGTCCATCCAATCTCCAAACTGCTGTTACGTTTTCATTTTTGCTTTGGATACTGTCATCTGTCTTCTTATGTTTGGCATCTATTGTGTGGTTACTGAAATCTGTTCTTTTATTCGAAAGATTCCCAGAGGTGGCAGAGCTCCTTAGAGTATGCCGGCTCGAGGTTATCCTTAAGATGGAGATGCGACTTCTGTCTGCTAACACGTATTATGCAGCTTACTTTATCTTCAAGTTTGCGCATGGGAACTGTGGCTTTGAGAATCAAGCAGTGGAAGTGTCCATCTTTTCTGGTTCCATGGGTGAACGGAGCATTATTTTTTTGGATCCTGATGGGAGGTTGAGACAGCAATGTCAAACCGCGCGAGAGAGATATCCGCATTTTTTCCATGAAGCATCCGCGGCAGGACTTGCTCAGGCTAGGGAGAAACAAATTCCTCGGGACAGAGGAGATGGGTGGAAGGAGGTCGGTCTGGGCTAGTTTTTTGTGAGCGAACCTCCAACTGGGGAGGTTAAAAAAAACTTGATGGAGGTGAAAAGTAGTAACTGGAAATCCGGGCTAGTCATCCAGGGGATTGAGTTTCGTCCTACACAGATGACTTCCTGAGAAAGCAGTCGTCAGCACATAGGTCGACAGAGATGAGGTGAATGGGGATATTGTGAATATTACAGATGATTAATTCACATAATATGTCACAGAATAAATTTTTACAAGGGGGTGTTAACTGGACCCTGTTCAAAGCTGTGTGAATGTGTTTATCTATCTAAGAGGCATTCTATGTATGGCATTTCTTTTCTGTTGTGGTTCTAAATGCGTTCTCTTTTCATGGTTAATTGGACCATTTCATGCACGAAGCAGGGCCATTTGGTTTTCTGACTAGACATGATCAGATGACCGGAAATCTTCAGCTCCATCTTGACCATTGTTGTATAATTTCTCTCAGTTCGAACTCATTTTTCGCTTTCGGCAGTAAGAGAACCAAAATAGGCACAATCAAATTTTGCACCCTTTAAGCATTAGGTAGATGGCATTAACGTGGTTCACCGGAATAAAAATAAAAAAGGAATACAGTCATTGCTACAATGAAAACAGGGAAAGCCTTATTGTTTTTGGCCTGTATTAAAGCATTTACATGGAGAATGATTAGGTACAAGCA
Source organism: Syzygium malaccense (assembly GCA_031216405.1). Classification (NCBI taxonomy): domain Eukaryota; kingdom Viridiplantae; phylum Streptophyta; class Magnoliopsida; order Myrtales; family Myrtaceae; genus Syzygium; species Syzygium malaccense. The sequence goes on along the minus strand of CM062256.1, from coordinate 6,659,380 downwards.
AGGCAGGCTCTGTAAGGCAAATGCTACCTTCTTTGTGCCTGACCAAATGATTCATCTTCACGAGATATACATAGGAAGGCGGACATATGAGGAGCTGAATTATGATTATATGTTTGGCCGAAAAAACATTAGGGCTATATGAATCAATCCACTCTCCATCTTTATATTTGGAAGGGCATTTAAATCTGATCTTCTTTGTTAAATTTTCTGCATTTACCAATTATAAAACAGCTGGCGTAAACATGAACCAAACCCAATTATGGTCCTCTCCTTGTAACTGACTTACCATGGAGGAACTTAACAAAAATCCCACATTTTCCTCTTCTGTTGTGCCAAATTCACCTTACAGATCAGAGAAAATTTTCAGATGTTCTTCCCAAAGAAAAAGACCACAAAATGGCTTGTTCATCTGGTGATTGTTCTTCATCCTGTTGACTCCAACATCAATTGTCTGAGGGGTCCTTCAAATTGTTGTGAGTGTAACAAAATTTGAAGGACCCTTGGCCTTTCGCATTCCTTACTGGCCTCCATGAACCAGACCCAACTATGGTCCTCTCCTCGTAACTGACTTACCATGGAGGAACTTATCAAAAATCCCACATTTTCCTCTTCTGTTATGCCAAATTCACCTTATAGATCGGAGAAAATTTTCGGATCTTCTTCCCAAAGAAGAAGACCACAAAATGGCTCGTTCATCTGGTGATTGTTCTTCATCCTGTTGATTCCAACATCAATTGTCTGAGGGGTCCTTCAAATTGTTGTGAGTGTTACAAAATTTGAAGGACCCTTGGCCTTCCACATTCCTTACTGGTCTCCTTCAGGGGGCTGCTTTCATGGTATTTATTTTCTCAGGATTCTTAATGTGAAAGAAGACATTTTTCTTGATCTGTATCCAGGCATGAGTTGCTTCCCCTGTTTCTCATCACACGTTAAACAGATTAAGAGGGAGCACCTGACTCCAATTGAAGGCCACAACGCATCACACGCACCCGGTAAGACTGCATATGTTGCCTGTTTTCCTTAATTCTGTTGAATTACATCATATTCAAATTCTAGATGGTTCAAGTGCATCCACCATGTTCATATTGCCCCATAAAACACCATCATATCTACATTTAAGTTTCATTTCTGCATCCGCCATCTTTTAGTGTTTTCAAGGTTTGACCTAAAGGAGCCAGCAAAATTTGGGCAGCAGTGGATCATAATGCATTGTTGTTTCTAATAAACGGAGATTTAGAATGGAAAAGGTTGAGACTTCTATGGCATTACCGCAGATGCAAATGTGAGTCGATTTTGGTCATGCACTTTCTTCTAGCTTATGTAACACAAAGAGCATTGGGTAGGAGAATAGCCAAATAAAAAGGTACAATGTATTGGGGACTATCCTTGAAATGGGGAAGATGAGTTGGGTTACAGATTGATTTGCTCTGCTGATCTTCAAGCAAAAAGTTCATACCTGTGGAGAGAACTTTTTCGTGGGCATTTTAAATTTGCCTTCGGCTATGCACTATCCAATTATTCCACACATCAAATTCACAGCATGTGCCACTTTTGACCTTCATGCTAGTGTTGTCGTTAAGGTGAATTAATGTTCAAGAAAGTGCGCTGGTGTAAATTTTCCGTCTTTCAATGATGCAGGGGCTAAGAAGCAGAAACTAGTTGGTGAAACCCAAAACAAGTCAAACAAGGTGGACCGTGAAAAAATTGAAGTGCAACATTTCACTTTTCGTGAGCTCGCATCTGCTACAAAGAATTTCCGCCCGGAGTATCTGTTGGGAGAAGGCGGATTCAGTAGGGTACACAAGGTACTCTTCAAGGTAGTGGTCAGGTAATAAAAGTACCATTCTACACTCTTTTTCTTTTTCCTTTTTTCCAGGAAATTAAGTTCTTTGATTCACTACTCAGGATTGTCCACAGGTGGTGGCTGTAAAGCAACTTGACAGGAATGGATTACATGAAAACCAGGAGTTTCTTGATGAAGTTATGGCATTGAGTCTTGTATGCCATGACAATCTGGTCAACCTCCTTGGTTATTGCGCTGATGGGGATCAGAGGCTTCTGGTATATGAGTGGACTGTGGAAGATCATCTGCTTGGTACCAAAAGCTTTCCACCAACCCCAAAAGCAAACAAAAAAGGTACCTCTTCGAGGAATTTTTAGAAGTTCAAATGGCAATATGATGCTTTAGGAAAGAAGAAGGAAAAACTGCTTGAGTTTGCATGCAAAGTACTGGTGTATACTTCTTTTGTTGCTAACAGAGCAGCTTCCAAACTCTAATGAAGTATAATGTGTTTCACAAGATGAACCATAAATATTTCAACCTCTTGTTCTGGAGAAAAATTTCTCTGTCTAATTAATGGCTGGATTTTATGCCAAAACTTAAATGCAGATGTTGGGCCAAATGAGGAACCTTTGGACTGGTTCATGAGGATGAAGGTCGTGTATGGTGCAGCGAAAGGCCTCGAATATTTGCATGGTAGCTGCAATCCCCCTATTATACACGGTTATCTTGAGTCCACAAACATCTTGTTGGACGAAGAGTTTAAGCCAACACTACAAAAAAATACCGGATTTGCGACGAAATTTGCGACGGAAAACGTGGAAAAATTTGTCGCAAATCGAATTTGCGAAGGAATAAATTCCGTCGCTACTAGGCCGTCACAAATTTTTGCGACGGAAAATTCAAAATTTCGTCGCAAAATTGCAACGAAAAAAATTTCGTCGCAAAATCCGTCGCAAAATTTGTCGCAAATTAGCCACGAATACAATCCGTCGCAAAATTCGTCGCAAATATTTTGTCGCAAATTTGCGACGATCTCAATCCGTCGCAAAATTCGTCGCAAAATTCGTCGCAAAATTCGTCGCAAATTTCGTCGCAAATTTCGTCGAAAATTTCGTCGCAAATTTCGTCGCAAATGTCGTCGCAAAATTCGTCGCAAATTTCGTCGCAAATTTCGTCGCAAATTTCGTCGCAAATGTCGTCGCAAAATTCGTCGCAAATTTCGTCGCAAATTTCGTCGCAAAATTCGCCGCAAAATTCGTCGCAAATTTCGTCGCAAGTAGCCATGAATCCGTCGCAAATTTAGTCGCAAATCCGTCGAAAATTTAGTCGCAAATCCGTCGCAAAATTCGTCTCAATTTTCGTCGCAATTTTCGTCGCAATTTTCGTCAAAAAATGCGTCGCAATTTTCGTCGCAAATTGGCGACGAACTATAATGATCGCAAAATTCAGCTATTTTAACAGCATTTCGGCCATAAATTATTGTTCATATCAAACAAAGGAGACAATAACATATAACATATAATTGAAACAGGAAAACGAATAAACCATAAATTCTGACAAACCAGCCACAATGACATATAATTGAAACAAATAACTGAAGGAAAGTTGCAGAGTCTGACATGATGTTATTTGAGATCCAAGCTTACAATACATTCAAAACATGAACTAAGAGGTGAGACAACCATATAAGACGCAGAAAAATCATACACAAGAAGACGCAGCTTTGGTACGATGGCAAGACACCAAAAGTAGTCACTTTTGTCGAGACCTGAGAAAATATCGATACATAAATCAGTCCAGAATATAAAAGAAGCGTTTATGCATGGATGTGGAACTAGGTATAAAATAAGAAGAGGGTTAACAAAGACGAACATAAATGTTCTTACATATGAATATGAGTGAAATTATGAAAAACCAAGATTATGAAGCAAGCTTACTCCCGATTTTGAGAAGTTTAACTAGAAAGTCTAGAGAAAATCATCATCATCATCATCATCATCATCATCATCATCATCATCATTCTCGGCATCAATGGGTTGGTCATCATTGTGCCCATGACCTATTGGATTGACTGGAGGTACAATAGGATCGTTATAGCGATTGAGGTTAAGGTGTTGCATAACGAGTGCCATTTGTTGTTCCAAGTTATGTATTCGTTCGTCCTTATAAACAAGTACATTTTTCAGCCGATCCACTTCTTGGGTCAATAGCTCTTCTTGTCGTGACCTCCTTCGACCAGTCGTAGTGGATGATGAACTTCCAGGATTCTTCGGCATGTACATCCTTGACAACGATCCCATCCCAAATATTTTCCCTTTTTTCACCCCACCCGTTGCCTCCATCCACAATGCCATATTTTCAGCTGATGGCCTAGACTTAGGACAATCATCACTACCACTAGCACTGCTCATTAAAAGTTCATCATATTTTTCCTACATTAACAATGTAGATGAAAATAAAATCACTATATATATATATATATATATATATATATATATATATATATATATATATATATATCAACCATAAATATTGAAAGCATTCACGGTTTTAATTATAGTATAGTTTACATATAAGCCAAAGTATAACCTTACATACCTTAACAGCTTTTGCTCGATTGCCAGTCCATGTCTTATCTTTCTTTTGAAACGTGCGTTCAAATGTAGTTGCAAATGTCGGTTCCGTCCCCAATTCATGTGCCTACAAAATGTAAACATGAGTAATCGAATTAAATTAACTTATAGCTCATTTAACAGACTTACCAGTCGTTTGCGATGCTCCGCAATATTGATAGAGCCCCCAGCATATGTGGCTGACCCTTCACTAGAGCTAGAAGATCGATTCTTCTTATTCTGCTCACAGAGTTGCCGACTCTGTTCAGATGCCCAAAATCTGTTAATTGCCACCCAATTGTCAGCTGTAATGAAAGACGGCTTCGCTTGCTTGATCTTCGCTCTATTCATGACATTTCGCATAAAATCACTGATTTTCTTATCGAAAATTCTTCTCACTTCATTATTTTCCGCTTCCTCCCACTTGAACTTCCGCTGCAATGAATAAAAACACAAATGGAAAGTTATTTTGATGATCACATATCCATAACCATGTACCATACAAATATAGACAGATTTTGTAAAGTTCATGTCGGGAAAAATATCTTGTCCTTTAGGTATCGAAAACTACAGAGTTGTTCTAGTCCTTTTACTTCATTCTTGACCATGAATATACTACACCAAACTTAATTGGTGAGAAAATAAAATATGTAAAACTTACCTTGAACTCATTCCACCACATTTCTTTAACTTCTTGTGGAACGCTTCTGTAAGTAATATACTCTCCCATCCAAAAGTTTCTTACTATTTTGTTTAATTCCCTCACAACAAACGGAGCGTCCGTGAATCTGCAATCATACGGATATTGTGCAACATCGACAATTCAGTTGACATCTATATCTAAAGCCCTAAATATAACATATAAAAAAAAATGAAGTACTTACGAATCTCCAAATGGGCATATGAAGAATCGGTTATCTTCTTGACCTGTGTTTCCGTCATTATTCGATTGTTCCGCCGAATAATGCGGTGGAACGGAAGGAGAGGCAGCTACATGAGATTGAACTTGAGGATATTCAGTTTCGATGTGGCCAAGTCCCGTAACATGTTGAAAATTGGAGGAAGGGCCAACATGTCCATATTGTGACGGACCATATTGTGGTTGAGGGTTAGTTGACGGGACAGGGGAAGAGGAAAGGGCCGGGGACGAGGACGAGGAAGAAGCTTGTCTTCTATGCATGTGACCTCCACGTTTATACTGACAAGTATGAAGGTTATGCGAATATGTAAAGAACTATTGACACGTATTACGAACACATAATGATGTACATAACGAAACTTACCATTTTGATGGAAAGACTGAGAAAATATTTCCTTGAAATGAGCCAATGTCGAGTGTTTATGACGTGCAATTTCCTACGAACAAATATATTATGAATCCCATTCATTTTCATATGAAACATCAGTATATGAGCACGATATGGGTGACAACAAGTATCAAACATCACAATATAAATCGCATTCATTTTGATTACAATTTTTTTGACCACATACAAAAATTTAAATTTCATTGAAAGTGGGTGGCCACAGGTATTCTAAGTCATTTTGTAAAGTTTTGTAAGAGAAAATTTGTTATTATTGTTAAATATTTTTTGGGAGCTAAAAAAAAATTTCACTAAAAGTTGGTGGCCACCGATATTCTAAGATATTCTGTAAAGTTTTGAAAAATAAAAATTTTTAGAAATTTTACATTATTATTTTTTAATATAAATTTTTTTCCGTGAAATAAAAAAAGTTTTCAGTCCTAAAATTGGGTGGTCACAAGTAGTCTAAGCTATTAGATCAAGTTTCCAAAATTTTTGTCCTTCTTTATTTTAATAATTTTTAGGGCACGTTAAAAAATTTAAGTATATCTAAAAATAGATGGCCACAGGTATTATAAGTCATTCCGTTAAACTTTGAAAATTTTTAAATTCTAATTTTTTTTGCCACCTTAAAAAATTTAAATTTCACTGCAAATTGATGGCCACATGTTTTCTAGGCAATTCTGTGCAATTTTGAAATTTTATATTTTTTAAATTTTTTCAAAATTATTTTCCCAAAAAAAAATTTAATTTCCTTCACAATGGGTGGCCACATTTATTTTAAGCAATTTTATAAGGTTATGAAAATTTTTAATTTTTTAGTATTTTTTTCCCGGAACGTTAAAAAATATAAATTTCACTCAAAATGGGTGGTCACTATTAATTTTTGCCATTTTGTGATATTATGAAATTTTACGGTCAAATTTCATATTTGTTGCCAACATATACCGTTTTTATAATTTTCCGTAATTTGTCATGATTTTTTATAGAATTTTTCAATTTTTAAGCATTTTCTATGAAAACGCTTAATCAATCAGGTAATCGTCATTTAACGCTTAATCATCCACATAATAGACAAATTAATCAGTCGACCATCGATCAAAGCCACATGCAATCCTGAAATCGACCCGTAACTTAGCCAATGAAAAGTGATCATAAATAATCCCTAAACAAGTCCGACTAATAACCTAATTATACTAACTAGGGTTTAGAGAGTTACTTACTTGGTTCAAGGACAACAAAAACCGGCCGATCGGACAGTGGCGGTCCCGGCGCGAGTGTGGGCCCAAATGGTGACTAGTCCGCTAGGTGCTCGGCCACAACGGGGCGAACGACGGCGTCGGGCGGCGGGGACGGCGTCACGCGGCGGCGACTGCGTCGGGCGGCGGCGACGGCGTCGGGCGGCGGCAACGGCGTCGGCCGGCGACTGGGAGGTGGATGGCTGGCTGGCCGGTGGCGGCACGCCGGCGTCGGCCGCTGGACGGCGGCGACGGTGACGACGGCGGCGGCGGCAGCTGGCCGACGGCGACGGTGGCTGTGCTCCGGCGAGGTCGGCAACGGGCAGGGGGCTGCTCCGGCGAGAGCCTCGGCCGGCTGCACGTGGGTGGCGACGACAGCGGCTGCGGGCGGACGGCGTCAGGCGGCTCCTGGCGGGCGGGCGACTGGGCGGCGAGGCTGGGCGGCAACGGCCTCGGTCTGCTGGTCGGCGGCGGCGAGGCTTCGGTCCGCTGCTCGGACGCGGCGAGGCGGGGCGGAGGAGAGGGCGCGACCGGCGGGGGGGCGGGGGATGGGCGGGGGGCTGCGGGGCGCCTGGCCCGCGACCGGCGATGGGCGGGGGGCTGCGGGGCGCCTGGCCCGCGACCGGCGACGGGCGAGGGGGCCTGCGGGGCGACCGGCGACGGGCGGGGGAGCGGCGGGGCTGCTGCGAGGCTGGGCGGCGACGGCGATGACGGCCACGACTGCGACGGCGACGGCGGCGGGGGAGCTGCGCAGATCTGCAGATCTGCGGCGTCGGGGAAGGCGGAGGAGAAGGAGGGGGGGAGTACATGTCGCAAATTTGCTACGGACACACATGTCCGTCGCAAATTTGCGACGGACGGAACCAATTCGGTCGCAATTTTGCGACCGAACATAAAAAATCCGTCGCAAATTTTCTATCGACAAAAATTTTCGACGGAAATTAAAATCCGTCGCAAATTTGCGACGTAAAAAAAATCCGTCGAAAATTTTTTTTCGGTTCGAAATTTACGACGGATAGTTTTACTCCGTCGCAAATTTGTGACGTACTGTTTTATTCCGTCGCAAATTTGTGACGGACCGTTCTGGTCCGTCGCAAATTTGCAACGGACGGTTTTTATTCCGTCGCAAATTTGCGACGGATAATTCCAGTACGTCGCAAATTTGCGACAGACCGTTCTAGTCCGTCGCAAATTTTGCGACCGAATTTTCCCCGTCGAAAATATGTCCGAAATTTTTTGTCGGTCCAAATTTTGCGACGGACATATACAGTCCGTCGCAAATTTGCGACGGAACATTTTAGTCCGTCGCAAAATTTTGTTTTTTCCGGCAAAAAATGGTGGGAAATTTTTTCCCGGTCGAAAATTTGCGACGGAACTCCGCTTTCCCGTCGCAAATTTGCGACGGAAGGCTTTAATCCGTCGCAAATTTGCGACGGAACATTTTAGTCCGTCGCAAATTTTTGATTTTTCATGCTAAAAATGGTGGGAAATTTTTTCAGGGCGAAAATTTGCGACGGACGGAGGATTCCGTCGCAAAATTTGCGACGGACGGAGGATTTCGTTGCAAATTTTGCGACGGACGGTGGATTCCGTCGCAAATATTCCACATGTATCAAAAAAATTCCAACGGAAATTAAAATCTGTCACAAATATGTGACGTTAAAAAAAATCCGTTGCAAATTTGCGACGGAAATAAATATCCGTCACAAATTTCGAACGGTAAAAATTCACTCGCAAATTATGCAAATACTAAATGATCGTTGTAAATTTGTGACGTCCTTTTTTCGTCTAAAAATTTAGCATCTCATTTATTTAGGTCATAAATTTGTTACGTCTTTTTTTCAGTCCAAAATTTTGGCATCTCAAATTTTGCAATGGAAATTAGAATATCGGAAAATGTTAGGGGACGTTACTAATATTTGACTTGTCGGCATTTAAGGACAAAATTTCGGACGATCAATTAAAATAAAAAGAATAATCGACAATTAAAAAAGTACTATAACAATAATAACAAGAATAATAATGATAACAACCAAAATAGCACTTGTCGCATTAATAATTACACATTTGTAGTGTTTTGTGACAAAAATTTTAATCTTCGTCTTCGTCTTCGTTCTCGTCCCCGTCCTCGTCTTCGTCCTCGTCTTCATCTTCGTCTTCGTCTTCGTCCTCGTCCTCGTCTTCGTCCTCGTCTTCATCTTCGTCTTCGTCTTCGTCCTCGTCGTCGTCTTCGTCCTCGTCTTCATCTTCGTCTTCGTCTTCGTCCTCGTCTTCGTCATCCGTCAGAAAATCAGATTCTGAACATTCTTGTACATTTAATTCGCAAATTTCAGTTGTATCCACATCTATCATTGCTCCACACGGATCTCGTAAAGTTGGTATGTTATATTCCTCAATTTCAACCGTATTACACACTTCCTCTTGTTGGTAGGCTCTATCCTTCCAATGTTCTTCAATTTTCCTCCGTGCTTTGATTTTACATATAGCCCACCAATCAGCTTTGTCACGTTTCAAACTAGGATATGATGCATAACATACTTGAATTGCTTGTTGTGCCAACACAAATGGTTCATACTTCATATACCTTTTCTTGTGATTTATTTCAACCAAATTGAACTTCGTATGCACCTTCATTCCTTTGACGGGGTCGAACCACGTGCACTTAAATAACACAACCCGCATCCTTAATGGTCCAGGGTACTCTATCTCGATGATTTCATCCAACAAGCCATAAAAATCATCTTCTGCACTGCCACCATTGAATGATCGAACAGACACACCACTATTCATTGTGGATTTTCCCATTTCATATTCTTGAGTATGAAAATTATATCCATTTATGAAATATGCTAGCCAACTTCGAACTCTTAACTGTGGACCCCATGACAGATGATATAGCAATCCTTGTCCTCCAATTTCATTATAATTACTGTAAACCTAAGGTTACACATGCAAAGTCAATAATATATATTTTACTAAATGATGTATACAATTTTAATAACTTGGTTTTGGTCCATAGGCAACTTACATATGTCTTGAACCATGCTGCAAATTGTTCATCGCACAAACGATCAAACTCATTTGGTTGTAGTCCAGACATTGAAGTTTGAAAAATCCTAATATTAAAAACCATTTAAATATTGGCAAATATTTGACACACAAAACATATATTTGCAAATTTATACTTACTTGAAGTATGGCTCGACTTCTGGACAGTTCAGTAAAATATAAGTATGGGCTGCATGCAATTCTTGGCCTGATAAGTAACGAAACTTACAAGCGCCACTTGGTCGACCCAGATAATTGAAAATAGAGAATGCTGTGCAATTGGGATCAATGGGGCCCTCATCATTTCTGCCTGCTCTCCGCCTCTTGCACTGAACGTGCGGCTCAAAATAGTATGATGCAAATGTTGTCACTTCTTCCACAATATATGCATTACAAATTGAAGCTTCAACATGTGCCTTATTCTTCACTTTTTTCTTCAAATGATATAAGAATCTAGTTGAAATGGAAAGAAGCTTATCGGAACATATTATATGATAAACTAATTTGAACTGTATTTTAAAAAAAACATTACCTCTCAAATGGATACATCCATCGAAATTGGACGGGACCTGCAATTTTGGCCTCATAAGGCAAGTGAACTAAGAGATGCTCCATCGAATCAAAAAACGATGGAGGAAATATCCTTTCTAAGTTGCAAAGAATAATTGGAATATCTCTCTCTAGTTTTTCCATGTGCGATGCATTTAACACTGTGGAGCAAATATCATGGAGGAAATTGCTTAACTCTGTAATGGCGCCCCATACAAAGTTCGGTAGAACTTCCTTCAAAGCTATTGAAATTAGTCTTTCCATCAGGATGTGACAATCATGACTCTTCAAACCTATCAACTTGCATTCATTCAAATCAACACATCTCCCGAGGTTCGAAGCATATCCATCAGGAAACCGCACAGATTTCAACCATTGACAAACAACTCGCCTCTGCTCCTTATCCAATGTATAAACTGCTTTCGATTTTGGTCCCCTGCTGTTTGCATCCACAGCTAGTATTGGCCGATCACAAATATCATTCATATCTTTTCTTGCGTTCAAGTTGTCTTTTGTTTTTCCGGCGACATCCATCACAGTATTTATGACATTGTCGAATACATTCTTTTCTATGTGCATGACGTCAAGATTATGATGAATAAGATGGGCATTCCAATATGGTAGATCCCAAAATATATTGCGTTTTGTCCACTTATGTGTAATTCCGTATGCAAAAGTCGTGCCGTGCGGGTTCTCAACAACAGTTGGCAAGTCCTGCACACGCTCCCAAATTTGATTGTCGGTCAACCTCAATGGTGGACGCGTTCTTTCAGTTCTATTCTTGATGAACTCTTTCTTATTCCTTCTGAAAGGATGACTTTGCGGTAAAAATTGTTAGTGACAGTCAAAATAGCTGGGCTTCTTTCCATGTTTTAATCTAAATGACTTTGACCTCTCCAAATATATCGGACATCCTAATATCCCAGCTTAACTCCATCCAGATAACATTCCGTAAGCTGGAAAGTCATTTATCGTCCAAAGAACGGCAGCCTTCATTACAAATGTTTGATCGGTACAAACGTCATACGTAGGGACACCCTCAACCCATAACCGTTGTAACTCCTCAATCAATGGTTGCATATAAACATCTATCAACTTTTTCAGATTTTGCGGCCCTGGCACGATCAATGTCAAAAATATATAAGGTGTCTTCATGCACATACCAGGTGGAAGATTGTATGGCCAACATGAATAACTTTTTCCTGTTTTCCCAAATGGAGCAAATCCATCGGCACAGAGACCTAACCTGATGTTCCGAGGCTCTATCGCAAACTCAAGGTAAGTTCTATCAAAATGTTGCCATGCCTCCGCATCTGAAGGATGACACATTAGACCCTCTTCTGTTTCATGATTTGCATGCCAAGTCATGTGTTCAGCAGTGGCTTTAGATACATAAAGCCTTTGCAATCTGGGGATTAAGGGCAGATAAAACATTTGCTTCCATGGTCTACGCTTCTGATTACGACCCGGCCTCCTGTTAATCTTGTACCTAGGTTGGCTACAGAATTTGCAAGATTCTCCATTTTCATCATCTCTCTAATATATCATACAACCTCTATTACATACATCAATCCTTACTACCGGAAGACCTAAGTTATCCACTAGCTTTTTCATATCATAAAAATCACTTGGCATGATGTTATCACGAGGCAATGATTCCCGCATTGCTTCAACAAAAGAGTTGAAGCAATCCGTAGACACATTATGCTCTGCCTTGATATTTAATAGTCGGGCTGTCACCGATAACTTAGTGTGGTCCTCACAACCTGCCCATAAAGGTTCATCTGCTGCTTTCAACACATCCCAGAACTGATTAGATTCAAAAGTTTCATTATACACATTCTCATGAAAACCCGTGACTCCTATATCTTCCAATTGTGAAGCATGACTAGTACCCACTTGTTCACGTGTAGGAGTAAAACTAGTACTTGCATGATTTGATTCTGTGACAAAATTATAACTAGCTGCATCAATCACCATCCTCTCGTATGGGTTCAATTGCTCATAATAGCCACATTCTTCCCTAACTGAAAATTGGTCACCTCTTCCATATCTTTCATCAGATATAAATGGTTCACCATGGGAAGTCCAATTATAATAGTTCGGAGTAAACCCAAATCTAGTAAGGTGTTCTCTAACTTGATCACACACAAAAAATTTACCATTACCGCACTTTTTACACGGACACCTTAATTTATTTCCATCCATGAAATCATATTTGCTACTAGCAAAGTCTAAAAATATTTCCAACCCAGTACGAAACTCATCTGTCAATCCTTGACGTCCAGGTAAGTTCTTATTATATATCCAAGACCTTTCTCTTTGCATTGTATCTGTATTAAAATAAAAAATTCTGGTAAAATATTTAAAATATCAAATCTATTGTTCTTAATTAAAACCATAAATTTTTGGAAATTATAATTTTTGTTATTCACGCAACAATTAATATGAAATTGCAAATATAGAAAAAATTGCCATATAAAGAAGACTTACCCAAATATTTGACTGAAATATTGGTAGGAGAAAGTGGTCAATTTGATGAGAATTGCAACGTCCACTTCGATTGCGAGACCTTCAATTAGACACATATCCAAAAAGAATAAGCACCTAAGAATTATTTTTTAATAATTTCTAATGTGAGATGGAAACAGAATTCATCCGTCGCGAATTTGCGACGGACACTTGATTCCGTCGCAAATTTGCGACGGAAAAACGAATTCCGTCGCAAATTTGCGACGGACACTTGATTCCGTCGCAAATTTGCGACGGAAAAATAATTCCGTCGCAAATTTGCGACGGACACTTTATTCCGTCGCAAATTTGCGACGGACTAAATTTGCGACGGAATCATAACTTCCGTCGCAAATTTGCGACGGAAGTTGGGATTCCGTCGCAAATGCGACGGAATCCCAATTTCCGTCGCAAAACGGCATGGGCTTTCGGCTTCGTCCTAAGTCCGGCGATGTGTCGCCGGTCGTTAAACCGGTGATGCAGATACGAAAAAAAACAAACATAAACATATATATATATATAAAAGAATTACAATCCAACGATAAATAGTCACGAAGCTAGCTATGATACTTACCCGTACAAAAGCTTCACCGAGATTAATATGTGTGTGCGCGGATTTTGCTGATTTAATACATATGAAAGAGGGAGAAAAGCAAGAGAGAGCGAGAGAGAGCGAGAGACAGAGATAGCGTTGGAATAAATAGCCGGGGATGTAAATTATAAATTTGCGACGGACGTTCTTTTCGTCGCAAATTTGCGACGAATTTAGCGACGGTTTTTTTTCCGTCGCAATTTTGTAACGAACTTTTTTTGCGACGGATTTTTATTCCGTCGCAAATTTGCGACGGAAAAATGTTTGTCGCAAATTTGCGACGGTGTTTTATTTCCGTCGCAAATTTGCGACGGAATTTTTGTCCGTCGCAAATTTGCGACGGAAATAAAACACCGTCGCAAATTACGTCGCAAATTTCCGTCGCAAATTACATGTTTTTTTGTAGTGCAAAGCTGTCTGATTTTGGACTGGCGAAGCTTGGATCTGCTGGTAATAAAATGCATGTGTCGTCAAGGGTGATGAGCACTTATGGCTATTGTGCTCCAGAATACACAACAACAAGACAGTTAACACCAAAATCTGACGTTTACAGTTTTGGAGTAATTTTACTAGAACTCATCACTGGACGGAGAGTAATTGACACCACGAAACCCAGCGAGGAGCAGAATCTAGTTGCTTGGGTAATATGCATCTTTCATATTTGCATTTTTCTCGTCAAACGTTTTGGATTGCTTTAAGTATCGATCGTAATTGTGGGACTTATACACAAAATCAATCAAAATATTTGACTAATTATGGAGTGCTTGGATAATATGCAGGCATATCCGAAATTCCAAGATCCTAAACTATTCCCACAAATGGCAGATCCGCTACTCCAGGGGAAATTTCCCGAGAAAGACTTAAATCAAGCCGTTGCTATTGCTGCGATGTGTCTACAAGAGAAAGCATCTGTGAGGCCACTGATGAGTGTTGTCGTGACTGCTCTCAGTTTTCTTTCTGGGGCATCAGATGAGAGACCATGTTCATCTCTTGCGGATCCTGAGCTTCATTCCCCCGAGGAATTTGATGGAGAAACAGAACATGATGACGACAGTGACAGCAGACAGGATTACTGCAGAGAACATTCCAATGTGGTGGACATAGATGAGAAAATTTTGTCATTTGGAGATCAGTTTTCATGGCGAGAAAAGGGAATATTCTGATCATGAGGACAAAATGGGTGAGAATGATTACCAGCGAATCGTTTCGGAAGCCAAATAAAGTCTCATTCGAGCTACCACAACAGCATGTCATTGGACGAAGACGCCTTCTTTGAGAAAATGAAAGAAACAGGACGCAGAGGAAACAGAAGCGTCTCTTGAGTGACAGAATCAGGTGCCAATCTCATGATGGAAATGTTTTTAAATCGTGAAACCAGCATGAGATTGAGTGGGAGCAGCTTATGGATCCTGCTAAAGTTGCTAGGTGGATGTAATGAAGGTCCTAACTTGACTATCATACGAAGGTGAGATCACAGCGGGGGAAGTGTTCCTTTAGGTGACAAAAGCAAGCGAGATTAATGGAAATATTAGTGTCTTCTAGGACATAGAGCGGCTGGGACGAGAGAAGACATCGGCTTTGTTTTTCTGTTTTCACCACTATAGATTACAATTGTGTGATTAAGCCAAAATAGCATCTGGGACTTGCTTGAGTCGAGCGCCTCTAATTGCTTCCAGATGAAAGTGTTTAATCATGGATTACCATTTGGTTTCATTAGATTTAGCATGTATTTGTATTTGATGTTTCTTTGTGGGATGGCTTTACGCTTTGATCTGTAGTCCTTTTGCAATTAAGTAATGTTATATCTCAGCAAAAAACTTTCTGAATTGCTGTATCTGGGATTTACAGTTAATCTTGAGACCCGGACTTCAGCTGATTCTAAGCTTGGCAACACTTCAGGAAAATTTTGAAAAAAAAAACGAAAGCCTCTTAGATCTAATAATGTAGAACATCCATTAGTTGAAAAAAAACCGTGCTTATGAGTAATATTTTTCCGCCAAATGCTCCTGAACTAGGGTTAGCCTGTTGACGGTCCATCTATATCAAGATGTCATCCTTACCTAACATTAGGAAAACATCTCAAAATAATCATATTGATGGGAACAAGGTCTACTCTGGACAAGCCCATCACCAAAAATTCCTGTTTGCATGCCTTTTATATTGTCTGATCTTGTTCATGTCTTCCTGTTAGGCATAGAAAATTAATCCAAGGACATCCTCATGCTCTATGACCCAACCAACTCAATAGTTGTGTTCTTTATGCACAAGGATTAGTTACGATGGATTTCCTTGATGTTGCTTGGAGACTTCTACTCAGCCCCACAAGATAGACAGAATCCCCCCAACGCAGCGCAGGCTCTGCAGAACACAACAAGACTAGCTCCTTAAGTTGCAAAAAGTTACTACAAGAACTGACAGACAAAAACCCACGGCTCCACGCACAAAGAGACAAAGTAAGTGCCAATATTATAATCGAACCAAGTTCTATCGAACTCACAGAGCATTCCTTCATCATCACTGCTTTCATCATCTTCACCTCGATACTGCAACAGAACAAATAGCATGATAAGTTTGTTGACCCTATGAAATATATTCAGGCAGATACAAAGTAAGAGTCCATCAAATCACCGTAGCATCATTGTCATCAGATCCTAGATCAGTTGCCAAAAGAAAAAGGAAAAAACAGATAGAATTCAGAGGAGTGAAACAACCACTGAATAATCAAAACATTTGAAGGATGCAACATGCAATATTTAACTCTTAAGCAATAGGACCCTAAAGGCCCGAAAGTAAGCAATATCCAGTCTAGCTCCTGAAATATGGTGTAATGCAATCCTAGATGATACGAGCATTTACATGGAACCGAGCCATCCGTATTCTTAATCTCATAGTAGATATACTTGAGGAGGAAAGACCAATATTATATAGTTAAGCACAAGGCTTTCTAAGGCATTTACATGTGCCAGAAAGCGGTGATATAAGCCTTTATACACGGAAAGAATTCAGAACATCAAGAAAGATAATTACACTGTGCAAGCCACGCTCTAAGCATATATTGCGGTCAAAGGGATGTGAAGAACTCCAATTCAAAACAACGAAACAAACTATGAGTTTGTGAAACAACTTATCCTTGAGGACAGTGTCTACACGCCTCATACGTTTTTCTTTACTGCATTTTCTATTTGCTATTCTCAAATATTCACATAATACTACCACAGTTTCTCGGCCAATTAGTGAACATATGCTAGAATAACCTGTGACTGTGAGACAGAAAATGGTCTTCTCCCCTTTCTATCCATATGAATTTTGAATGAAGGACATCACTATGATGTCAACTCACCATTGAACCATCTATCCAATTTTAGGAATTGAAGCCAAGAGGCATTACTACACTCGTGCTGTAGCGAAATACGCCAGAATCAGGTAATGTTCGACGTATGAAGCAAAGCTATCACGCTGAATGTTCACTGCCCACTCGCTACCCCCCCAAAAAAAAACACAAGAAACTAGAGGCATCCCAGTGAGCACCCAAGGAAAAGGAACTCGAGCTCATAAAACGCCGAGAAACTAGAGGCTTTAATTGTACGTTGCACGAAAAAATTAATTAGATATATATTATTTTTGCAATGGAATAATTAATCTTTCTAATAATGACGTGGTAGTCCCCACCACGTGATATTTTTCAAAAAGTGGTAACGGACCTATCTGCAAAACCGGGAGAAGGAAAAATGGACGGCTGCGATGCGATCGTTCGAATGGGCCTCGGTGGGGGCCGCTCATTTCTTTGCTTCGGAGGCCCATAAGCATTATGGGCCTCTTCCTTTTTTATGTTTCGAGGAATATTTGCAGTCTGCAAATTGCAGATGAGGACAGGATCATTGCGCGGATTTATTCTCTCCAGGTCAGATTGGGCTAACTTTTTCAAAAGATGAGATCTAGGTAAAAGCTAAGTTTCAGTTAATCACACACTTGTCTCGTTTAGATTTGGGTCGTGTCCACTAAAATTTGTTAAATGAACAAGACATATACATGGTTTTGTAAATGCATTTTCTTTTTTCTACAGATTTTCCTACCCTTTTAGTTTGAGTTGATGGTGCTTATCTTGTGGAGGTTTGTTGTTTTCATAGTCGGGAAAAAGTCACAAAAAAACTTCAAATTATGCCTAGTGTGACACGTTTATTATGAACTTTGTTTTGTGACATCAAAAATCTCAAATTATGCCTATTGCGACACATTTACTGTAAAGTTTTATTTGTGACATTAAAAAAAGCCTCAAACTCGTACAGATTTGACACATTGACCCTCCGTCAAAGTTCCGTTTAGATAAATTTTCAGTCAAAACAATATCGTTTTTATTTCACTTAAACCACATGAGTGTTATGTTAATACTGTATGCTTTCTGGCGTTTATGTAGGCATATAATGGTTCTTATTGACAAAACTTTGATAGAGAGTAAATGTGTTACATAGGTACAAGTTTTTTATTTTTGGTGTCACAAAGTTTATAGTAAATATATCATGGTAAACATAATTTAGGATTTTTATGGCTTTTTGCCCTTCTTTTTTCATTCTCTTAGGCATGGAGAATGCATATATATGATTTCAAATGAAGATAATGTCAGTTTGACTTAATGGTTAAGGAGAGGAGATAAAGTTTGTGCGTGAATTGGGTACTCGCACGTGCACCCACCCAATTTTTAACAAGCTTATTATTTGATCCATATGATAAGCAAGGTATTTCCCGTTTACTTATTTAAGATGAGTTTCCTAGTTATAAAAAGAACATTAAATGATGGGAAATTTCCAAATACGAGCATGAAGTACTATCAATTTCTCAAATAAGAACCTGAAGTGATCATGGCAGTTTCAAATAAAGGCTTGATCTCATCGGTTGCCGACCGATTAAGGGCATTTTGGTTCAAAACTAAATTTAATTAATTTTTTTCTTTTATTTTCCTTTTTTTGGTTTTTCTTTTCTTCTTCGCCAGTGGTTGGCGACCGGAGAAGCCGGAGAGGGCTAGTCAAGGGTGGCCCTTTCTGGTTTTTCTTTTCTTCTTCGTCTATGGCTAGCGACCAATGACGTCAGTAAAGGATTGGCTGTGGGTGGCCCTCACCAAAACCAGAAAAAGGAAAAAAGAAAGAAAAAAAGAAAAAAAATTCAAAAAAGGTAAAGGAAAAAAATGCACATAACCATTCGAAAAGCTAGGCTCTTATTTGAAACTGACATAATTACTTTAAACCCTTATTTGAAATAAGGTTTATTTCATATTCTTATTCAAGAAAATGAGAACACTTAAGAGTCTTATTTGGAATTTTCCCTTAAATGATTGTTATGCTTGTGGGCCTAAACTTTTTCGCATTCTTATTTTCTGTACAAGCGAGCTCGAATGCATGACACATCAAAGTTAGTCCACGTAACTATGAATTGTCATTTGTCCACAAATAGGGTTCGACATTATCAATGCTGGCTTGGACAATGGTTGGAGTGGCCCGACCCACCAAAAAAAAGCCATAGAAAATTCCCACCAATTTCTCTAAATCGTTAGTATAATTCCATTGCTTGATTGAGCCCATTTCATAGTCCGATAAGAAGTCTTACATCCCACGAAAAATATGAATTTGCATCTACAAGGAATAAAATTGTTCCTAGTACAATAAGCACGAGGCATTCAAATAACTTTTATTGATATGATCTACTCCTTGCATAACTATCTAAACATGTCTTTGAGTTAAACCGAGGTCGAGCTCACTACTGTTGCTGATTTTCCTTTCCTTTCTTACCCTATACGTCATTGAGCAAAATTCGTTTAACACATACCTCAGTATGCGTCGCTAGCCATTCTGGAAAATTTAATAACCCAAGCCAATTCCTCTGTATCTCCTATGAATTTGCATAATTTTACATCCATCAGCTCCGTTGACATGGGTAGTAAAATTGTAGTAAGAGATTACTCCATTAATTCATACAATATAACTGGTCCTCGCTTGTATATGTTACACGCACCACAAGGTAGCATTGAAAGAGAAGTATGCGTATATGTAATGCAAAAATTCACTTTGCTAGTAGCCGATATTACAAGAGCCTAGGGTTTGAGGGCGAAGAGAGAGTGAAGGGAGCATAAGAGGAGGACCAGGTAAATCGCCGCCGCGACAAAGCCGGCAATGAGAGCGCCGGTGACCTGGTCACAGAACTTGGGGACTTGCCCACAAATGGGTAACCAACCGGCATGGCCGTTCCCGTTCTTGCCCACCTGGCCTATTGCCACTGCAGCTGAAATGCTGGAGCTCAGGAGCATTGTAATGACCTAGAGATAGAGACAGAGAGAGAGAAATCATATGTAGCAGAAAAGACAATGTCATGAAATTTATGTAGAACGAGAGCGAAACACGTGAAACAGTTGTTTGCGATTGATCAAAGCGTAGACTCGACTGCGGCGGAAGTTGATGTGATCGTCGCCGTAAATGAAAACTGCAAGTCGGATATAAACCCGGCTCTGGTTTTCGATGGATTGGGGTTCACATGAGCTGAACTCGTGCGACCATTTATCCGTCCACAAAGTGGTAAAATCATCTTATTACGGTGCAAAGTAAAGTGAAATGCTGGAAAATGACTAGTCCAGATTGATTCCGGGAGACCAATCCGCAAAACGATAGGCACTAGTCGCTCGCAATAGATACTGTTCATGAAGATGAAGATGTCACGCCGTCACTAAATTATGATTGGTTCTGTCTATCACGTCAGTCGCGAAATAAGTCTAAGAAATAGATATTAGATATATTCCTTAGCTCAGATTCTGGGTGGACACACGTATTTTCCGAAACCATTATCAATCAAATATATCGAAATCATTCCTAGTAACGACATCGAAATTACTTGACCTTGAACTATTTTGCATCGGCCAACTTCATGCGAGCCCCGTGTTAGACAAGAAAATGCAGAATGCCAATAAGTTAGAAACACTATAGCCCGCCTAAAAGATCAAGACGCCTGCTTCAAATCTAAGCCAGCAACTCCATGGGTCATACGTTGCTTTTGATCGAGAGAATTCATTGAAAGAACACACACCAAGAGCTGAAGAGAGTTCCGAGACTCACTCACCACATCCATCATCATCACAAATCGCCCGACCAACGTCTTACAAGATAGTAACAGAGAGACCAAGCTGTACCCGCCAGCAACGGCCTCCGCGACCACAAAGTACCTGCACCGCCGAAACCGAAATCCGAATGACGAGAACCCCACCAAGAAAAGAGAGGCAATGAAAGCTTCATGTACACGTGAGGGTTGAAGAGCTTACACGAATGCTGGTGTATTGTGGTATTTGGCTTCAAAGCTCAGGTTGAGAACCTTGGCTGTCTCATGGCCGGTGACCATGACAGTGACGGCCGCAGCCGTCGAGCCCAGGGCCAGCAGCCTGAGCACCAGCGAAATCTTGGCCTTGGTCATGGAGTCTTCTCGGGCTTTTCAGCGGCGGTGATCGGAGATGAATGTGACCGTTCGATGGCGAGGCTTATACGTAATTGTCCGAATACCGGATCACTTCAGATTCGAGTGAGAGAAGGCGAAGCGTGTTAGGAAACCAACCAGGTTTGATATCGAGCTAGGAGAGTGATATCTGGATTCGGGAGTTGTTTATACATCCTGAAGTGCATACGTGCAGCAGTACTAGGTCAACTGCCTGATGCCTCGTTCGTTCATCACTGGAGGAGAGTGAGTGCAGCTTTGGCTCTCTCCAGCTGCAATTTTTTACTGCTGGGTCTTGTTGAACTACCAAATTAGCATCTACCGCGGCCTTTCGTCGCGCGCCAACGTGTAATCGCAAGGCTCGATATTGAGGCCTCTTAGGAGTCAGTGTGTGTTCTCTTCGCATTGGCAGATTTCTGCTGAGTGCCCTGAAATATAAGGGAGGAGGATGGCGAGCAGTGGGAAGTCAAGAATTCTGTAATTGGGTGACCGTACAGAAAAAGCAGAGAGCCAAGCAGGAAAATTTTTCAAGTATACCTGGCAGGGCTACATACATCTTAGAAACATCATTTTTGGAGGCACAAATTGAATTTCTACAGCAACTAACTGCCTCAACCAAGTATAGAATTTTTGTACCTGCACGACACATTTATCCTCTGTCAAAGTTCTAGGGAAAATTATCAAAAAAGTCCTAAATCTTTTGCAATTGTACCAATTCAGCCCTAAACCTTTTTTTTTTGCCAATTCAGTTCTAAACCTTTTGCAAACCAGCCAATTTAGTCCTTTTGATTGGCCAGCGCTGACGTGGCGCTGGCCGGCGTCCACGTGACAATATTTTAATTTTTTTTATTATTTTCGAATTTTTTTTCTTTTTTCTTTTCGTTCTCCCCCCTAACCTGTTCGGCCGGGGGGGGGGAGGCTCGCCGGTGAGGGCCCAGCTCCGGCGAGGCGAGCTGGGCCCTCGCCGCTACTGGGCAAGCTTGCCCAGCTCCGGCGAGGCAGAGCTCGCCTTGGCTAGGCGAGCTCCGCCCTCGCCTTGCTCCAGCGAGGGCCCAGCTCGCCTCGCCAGAGCTGGGCCCTCGCGGGTGAGCCTCCCCCCTAGCCGGATAGGCCATGAAGGAGAAGCAAAAGAAAAAAAAAGAAAAAAAGGAAAATTTTTTTGAAAATAATAAAAAAATATATTAAAATATTGCCACGTGGATGCCGGCCAGCGCCACGTCAGTCGGCCGGCGGCCACGTCAGCGCCGACCGGTCAAAAGGACTGAATTGGCTGGTTTGCAAAAGGTTTATGACTGAATTGGCCAAAAAAAAGGTTTAGGACTGAATTGGCACAATTGCAAAATGTTTAGGACTTTTTTGGTAATTTTCCCCAAAGTTTTGTAATGAAAACCGTTAAAAATCCGTCTATATGAACGCTAAAAAGCAAACGGTACTGACGTAAACATCCATGTGGCTTAAGTTAAATTGAATTTGTTTAGAACTTTTTAGATATTGTCAAAAGGTTTACGACTAAATTGACACAATTAAAATATTTATGATCGAATTGATCGCCATATGATATGTTTACGGCTTTTTAGATGATTTTTCCCAGTAATTCGCATTTACTGCCTCACGATGCAAAGGATTTCACAACCAAATACAGTTAGCCTGCAGATGAGAAGCTTTAATCCCTGCAAAACTTCTCGTAAAGTTCTTGGAACTAGGCTGTCTCATTCTTCAAGCTGTTTTCGCACTGCATATCATCGTTGCATCAGGTAACGTCGAAAACATGTCACCACGGTCGACCTCATTCAACAGAACAAATATCATGGTTTTCCTCACTTACATCGAATCAAGCTATGCAAAAAGTTTCGTAAGATACCGGCACTTTATCTTCCCTAGTTATGATGGTTCCTTTTAACTGAAAGTAATCCCAAGCTCTTTGTCAAGATATTACATTTTCGGTTTTAGCAAAAAGAAAAAAAAAGATTGTACATTTTCGGAAACATTACTCGGTCGATAACCATGAAATTTCTAGATCATTGTTGATCTAGCATAATCTCTCTAGGGTTAAGCCACGTGAAAATAATTTCCGATCGATTTGCTTTCATACAATTTTTGTAGACGGCCTGTCTATGACGGAAGGCTAACGTCATGTGCGAAGACCGGCTCCGGACTCAAGTTTATAAAAAGTCCATGCTTAGAGTAATATGGGTCAACTAGACGGTAACCGCCTCAGAATGGGCCAATTAATCGGCCCGTTCACAAAACGGACCATCGGCCCAATCGTCCCAGGTTCGATTCTCCAATCCAACTTGGATAGATGAAGGTGGGGAATTCGAATCCCTACCTTCTCAGGAGGAACTAGAGGTGGAGACATGTAATTTCGGATATGGGTTTCGACTCCCACGCTCTGTAAGAGGCAGGGCAAAATTCTGAAAGTGAGTTGACAGTTAAAGTAGGACTGATAAAAAAAAAAGAAAAAGGTCAATCATCCTGCTTATGGTTCGTGTCTCAACTAATCCATGAAATCAACGGGGGCATTTCCGCGGGTCCGAGAGTTTTATTCATGCACGCAACCTTACTACAAAACAAAATTAGAAAAAGCAGAAGCCAATAAGATTTCGACCCCGACACCGTAATGACTAGCAAGAGCAAGCGATGTATCTAGCCAAAAGCTCGGACGATTTCACGTTCATCTATAGATTAAAGTTCTCATTAATTGTTGTGCCATTAAGTACTAGGAGCACACCATTCAAAGGGACACCCACGCGCATGAGAATTAATGGAATTTCAGATGTAGGATCGATGACCAAAGATAAGAGGTCAGGCTCCATGAAAGTTCATGGAAGTTGCAGTGATGCATCGCTTCCATGAAAGCTCGTTGTCGGTCGGTCCAAAGAAGATGTGAAATCGAGACATGGAGGCGGACCTTACACATTCGAGTCGCACGAGTCACGATAGTCCCTCCTCGTGCCCCGGTCTTTCCTTGAGGTGACTTTGCAAGTCAAGAGTGCAATTCACGATTGTCGATTTTCCTTCTAGGGTTTGGAAAATTCACGACAAGAACAAAGCTGACCGAAACTTCCGGCGCTCGGAGTTTGTCGGGTCGACGTCGATCGCGGACTTTTTTGGACGGCTTTAGAGGGGGCAAGGTAACGCGATTCCCGTGAAAAATCTCTTAGGGGGGAACGGAGGCGAGAAATTTAACGAGAGATTTCGAAGAACGCGATCGCACGAGTTACGATAATCACGGCGAATGGCCGATGGTCGGGAAAGGCGATCGGCACCCTTTGCCTAATAATTCGCCTCGCGAACTGCATATAAAGCTAGTCTAACAAAAAAATTCCCCTCGCAACAAAATTATGGAAAGCTCAATGGAAGCTTACGCTTTGATTTGGACATGAAAATGGTTGGGAGTTGGTCACCTAAGTGGGTCGGTTTTGGTAATCCGCAAAGCTACCAAAGAAGAAAATCATCATCACTAATCAACGTTCTAGAGGATATGTATATTTTATATTTTTTTAAAATGTATCTTCAACACACTCGATAAATTATTAAAAAAGAAAAGTACTACAAGTTTTTAATTCACTGGCCACTCTCGTAATATGCGCGGATAATATTATGAAAAATCGAATATTTCATCATAAAAGATGTTCGCCGTCATTGTGTATCAAATGGACAAGGCACAGAGACAAGATTTATTTTTAATATATATTTGGTCGAAAAGTCTAGATGCTACCTGGAATGGTGATCCGTCACATTAGATGCTACTAACCCGTGGAAGGTTTTCAAAATGGAAGTGCCAAAAGTTTTGAATTCGTGCCAATTCAGGTCTTCGAGGAAGCACCTTTTCTATCCATGACTTGGTCAACATGGTCGAAATTCTAGATTAAGCAACCAAAATTCTTGCACCAAAGAAAATTGAGCCGAAATTCTCGGCTAGACCTCGCACGGATCGAACGACTTTCTCGCCAAATAGCTAGCAAAAATGTGCACCAAATATAAAATATTAAAAATTCGATCACAAGACTCAAAATATATATATATATATTGTTACTATATCAAATGAAACATTTGAGGTGTTTGGGTAATAATCGCTCTGTGAATTGTGATTTCGATGCATGAATGCACAAAGGGAAATGCTTGTTGAAAAAAGAAATTTTATTTTTTATGAGGCGATGTGTTTTCTCAAATGGCAATCCCCTTCGGAATCGTGGTGTTGATTTTTACAACTTTTTGATGGAAGTACTTTTAATGGACGTTGCTGATGGGGAAAGTGTGTGCAATAACAAGGTAGATGGTCGCTAAATTATCGAGTAAAAAATACTCATTTAGAACGAGATTTTAAGAGTGTTCTGTACGTTAAATATTGATTTTAAAATGTGTTTGGCGGTGTATATAAAATGGATAACAAATTTATTATTTTACTTATACTCTTGGGAAAAGCGTTAAAAAAATCATAAGTCTATTGTATTGGTGCCAATTTAGTCCTAAACTTATTATATTGATGCCAATTTAGTTTTAAACCTTTTGATATAGTGTCAATTTAGTACTTTTGATTAATTTTGGTTAGATATTCCTGTCGTAGACATCGATCGACTTACGTGGTATCGTTGATGCTGACGTGGATAATTTTTAATAGTTTTTTATTTTTAATTATTTTTCTTATAAATTTTCTTTTCTTTTTTCCTCCTTTTGTCGGTGACCGGCCACCGGTCACAGCCGATGGCCGGGCGGGCTGGCCTCGCCCGGGAGAGGGTCACCGTCGCCGCCCTGGCGAGGCCAGCGAGCCCTCGGGCGACGGCTCCCCTCGAGGCCGGCCCTCGCCCAGGCCACGGCGTCGCCCTCGCCAAATCTGGTAAGGCCGGCCCTCGCCCGGGACACGGTGGCCTCGTCAGATCTGGCGAGGGTAGCCCTCGCGAATTTTTTGATCGCGCCGAGAGCCACGCTAGATGGATGCCCGTCGCATTCATCGCGACGGTCAATCCGCGATCCAATCGATCAAAATTCACGGGCGCCCCTAGATATTTTTTTCTTGATTATAAAAATCGGTAGATTTCTCTTCTAGAGAAAAGCTAGACGTCCTTAATTATTATTATCATGCTGATTAAACTCGCAGTACAGATGCCCAGACGAAATTCCTTAAATTCCTTTCTCGATTTCGATTAGGGATGGTCAATAATTTCCCCGAAGGGCAACGAAAGTCAACAGGGTCGACCCCTTGAGCTTTCCTACGGCGAGCGCCACTAACCAAACAAGGTCGTTTTTCTCCTTCTAGAAGCCACACCCTTCACGGCACACGCGACGAGAATAATGCATTCGATGTGACGATGCGGATGCATGCGCGAACGTCCCGGGGAACATGGCGTCGCCCATGCGCGTTTGACCCGCCCCGTCCGCTAGTGCAGGTCGCACATCACCCTTTCGCGTCACCGGAAATTCCGGGCCCGGTACGCTCGAACCGCATTCGCATCGAACCGCATTAGCCACATAGACTGCCGAACCGGGACGCCAGTGCCGTGTCGACTCCACATCGATATGCCCGTCTCGCGAAAGTTGGTTCGGCGTCAATGTGGCGCGAGATGTATCGATTTAGGGTTTTTGTTGGTATTAAAGCTAAGTTTAATCCATGCGTTGAAAATCACGAGGGTCTACTTCTACTCGAAAAAAAAATTATATACTTGCACGGATCAGGGATTCACGAATCATACGTGAAGTCTAGCCGATTTCGACCGTGACAAAGCTTCGAAACTCGAAGACAAGGGGGAAGGGGCATATCTCTTCCCCGCAAGGACAACGCACTCTGATAACTCGGAGACTTATAAAACGCTCTTTTCATACTTCATGAACCGGTTAAGTTTCGGGCCTATAGCCCTCGAAATTTAGAGCAATCTGAACATGTCGGGTGGGATTTGAACATGATTTATGTTGCTCCCTTCTAGAGGAGCACGTCCTTTAGACGAAATCCGCTTGGTTCCTGCGTAACTTGCTGCTTTCTAGAAGGGCATGTCCATTGAAAAGTTGAAACAAAGAAAAGTCTCACCGTGAGAAAACCGTTTTGAGGTAAATCGGAGTCAAACGTCGCCACTCGATCTCTCACTGTTGTTTTGGCGGCGAAAAGTACAAAAAAAAAAAATGAAGTCATAGACATATTGCATTGATATCAATCCATTCATAAACTTATCAATTGGACCGGTATCAATTCAATCAATCCTGTTAATTTAGGTTGGATATCGTTGATGTGAACGCCGACCATTCTACGTGGTAAGATCGGAGCTGACGCTGACATTTTTAATAGTATTTTTTTATAGTTTTTATAGTTTTTCTTGCTTTTTTCTTTCCGTCATTTTGGTTGGCTCTCGCCCATTGTCACAGGGCAAAATGAAGAAGAAAATAATAATAATAATAATAATAATAATAATAATAAAAGAAAAGAAAAATAATAATATTAAAATTGCATTAAAAAATGTCCACGTCGGCGATGAGTGTGCCATGAAGTATGGCCGATATCTATGTCAATAATTTTCGATCTAAATTGGCCGGATGGACTGAATTGGTCTGATGCAAAAAAATATTTAGGGCTAAATTGATCCAATTGAAAGAAAGATCTAAATTGATCCAATTGAAAGATTTAAGATCAAATTGGTACCAATGCAATAAATTTAAGAGTTTTTTTTGGTACTTTTTTCCTGTTTCCGTGTATCTAGGATTCGGGGGACTGACTACAAGTACTCCGATGTCATAGCATGCAAGGAATTGCAACTATAGCCTATCACGAGCGAGCGAAACGTACCGATACTCGAATAGTCGGATGTCGGTCCACACGGCTATTATGTGTTAGATTACCGGCCGGTCTATAAGTCCTAGCTATAGACCATATATCTCTAGGGTGCGATGGAGTGCGCAAGAGGCACTACTACACTTCCTCTCCAAAAGCTCTCTTGTTTAAAAAATTCTAGATGTTTCTCCTCGTCAACATGTTTGAAAAGTCTCATCCATTCATCGTTGAATGATAGCACTAATTTCAAACGATAAGAATGAAAAGCATGCTTCAGTTCTAATACGACGCTAAAAAGCTCGATTCAAAAGCTTAAGTTATCAAGTGGAGAAAGATCACATGAATATAAAGAATATTTAAGATCTATTATTAATTCATATGGGATAATATTTCAACAGTTCGCTGGTCCCCGCCCGAGACCACGTGATCCGATGGTTGAGACGGAGCGCCCCCGCATGCATGTGCCGCCCCAGCACGTTAGGCTCGCCCTCGCGCGCGACGAGCCCGAGGACCATAAACGCGAATACTACTCCGACCTCCCAAAAAAAAAATGAAATAAAAAACGAAACACGTGAATACTGTTACCATTAAAAAAAAAGAGAAAGTTAAAAAAAGAAAAAAAAAAAAACCTTGAAATCCTTCTATAAAAATTCCTCAGCGGCAATCAAGCTCCGCCATTCCCCCCTTCTCTCTCTCTCCCTCTCTCTCTCTCTTCCGTGCGCGATCGCCATTGAAGCTTTCCGCGCAGGACCTCGGAGTCGAAGGGAGGAGATTCCACGGAGCGATTCCGCATTCCGCCGCGCCCGCCGCCGCCGCCGCCGCCGCCGCCGCCGCTTCTCCTCCGGTAGGCCCTCTCCCTTCCCTCCCCCCTCCTCCTCCGCCGCCGCCGCCGCCTCCGGCGGCCGTGTGTTCCGGCCTCCGCCGCGTCCCGAATGCTTAGTAGGCCGGTGGTCCGTCAGTGGTGGTTTCGAGGATTCGGGGCCTCGGATCTCGCGCTTGTTGACTTTGTCTCGTCTTTCGATTGAAGGGGAGAGATGCGAGGGGGCTTGGTGTTCTTGAGAAAGTCGCGCCCGCCCCGTCCGGTGATCTCGCCGGTGGATTCGGGGTTTGGTTTGGTTTGGTTTGGTTTTCCGTTGGCTTCGATTTGGTTTTCGTGGGCGTTGTGGTTAGGAAGATTCGGGGACATGATTGTGTTGTGGTTGCTGCGCTTGAATCGATTTTGGGGGCTGCTGCGCGCGCGCGCTTGGTGGGTTCGTTAAGTAATTGCGCTCTCCGTTTTGGGTTCCTTGCTTTGGATAGAGTTGATGAGGTTGTTCTTCGATCTGCACTGCATTGGAATTAGCTAATGGCGCGGAGACTTTAGAGGTCAAAGAGGCATGCTCTTTTTGCTTCTCTCGAGTTTTCTAGTGGGATTGGGGGGGTTTTCTGGCGTTGTTCGGTGTCTTGGTCGTGGCGATTCTTCGGTATGGAGCCCGGGCTGCCGTCTCTCCATGCGAATAAAATCTAATTCAGGGCTACCGTGTTTGTGTAATCGGGCAATGCATAGGTGACTGTCGAGATGGAGGCTGAGGAAAAGAGAACTTTTTTAAGAATTTTCTTAAGAGGCCATCGAACGTTGGAGCGGCTTCAATTTTAATGCCTTTGTCTTTCATCTTTCTTCCATGTCTATAGTTCAGACGGATCAGGTCGAATGATGATGGACTGATCTGTTTGTTTTGGCGGGAGACATATATGATTGATCAGCATCTAGTAATTTTAGCTGAACAATTTCTCTTATACACAGGTCAAAGTTCTGTTGCCCAAAAAGATTAAGAACCAATTTGTGCTTTGGATTTATGCTCCTCTTCTTGTTGAAGGAGAGGGCTTGTTTTATGCTTCAGATTTGCCGCTCATATCGTTACTATCGAGCGGATGCAATTGCAAGATTCGTTCTTCTTTTTCTTTTCCATTTTCTTTACAAAGGGGATAGTAAGATGAACTTGTTAGTTCATTAGCTCTTTCAACCTAGAATTTGGAGTGGGCTTTTTGCGGATGAATTCGTTGTTTGTTTTCACCATCTCCCTCTCTTGCGTAATCGATTTGATTGCCATTTGGATGATTTGAAAGCGGAGAGCAAGTCCCATTTGGATAAAAGAGACAGAAAAAAACCTCAAGGATACTTACTTTGAGGTCTTTGATTATTGTTTTCTCTTTTTTCATGCGACAGTAGATTATAATCTTCTTATCATTAGCAATAGTGTACCAAGATCCTTACTTTTCTAGTGGATCTTTGAGATAATTTAGTCTAGCTGGTGCTTGCTTTTGCTTTATACATGATTGTTGTTGGAAAATATCTACAACATAGTGCAGTTGCAATGTGATCTGTCTTGTAAATTCAGTCAGGAAAAGATTATTTTGGACTCTTCAGTGCTGTTGGAAGGGCAGGCTGGAAACAAGATCATCCGAAAGTCAAAAAGAATCTTTTCTGTTACGTAAAGCACATAAAAAACGCACTACTTTTTTTTAAAAGATGGGAGAATAGTGAAATCATCGCATACTCTCAAAAGCTATAGAAGAGGACGAAAGTGTCTAATGCTGGGGCCACATCTATCATATCCTATGGCACAACTGTTGTTCATTGTATTATTTAGTACCTTGTTTGTTTGATTGCATTTGGGTTTGTAAGGTCCATAATTGTTTGGTTCCTTCTTATGATCTTAGCCATTTGGTGGGTCCTTGTTTGGTGCGTTTGGTATGGTTATTTCTCGCACAAGGAGTTTCATAAGCTTTTCTCAGTTATCTATATATGCAGGCAGCGTTTCTTGGACCTCAATGAACTCGAGAATTCATTAGCATCTCTTCTTTTTTCTTGTCACAGTTATTATTGCAATTCTCAAGATACATCCATGGCATTCGAGCAATACTTTGCCCGGGAGTGGAGGCCCATCTCTGGACCGGCGATAGATTCTGGAAGTAGCAATGGCTGTTTCGACTGCAACATCTGTTTAGACTTTGCGGTCGAGCCCGTGGTTACTCTCTGTGGTCACCTCTACTGTTGGCCCTGCATCTACAAATGGCTCCATGTACAAAGCGCCTCGCTTGCTTCTGATGAGCACCCGCAATGTCCCGTCTGCAAGGGTGAAATATCGCACACAGCCATGGTCCCTCTCTACGGCCGCGGCCAAAGCTCTAAAGAGTCCGATCTACAAGACAAGGCACTCCAAATAGGAACAATTATACCCCCGAGACCAGCAGCTTGTGGCATCCAAGCTCTCGCCTCTACGACACCCA
This sequence comes from Syzygium malaccense, assembly GCA_031216405.1. NCBI lineage: Eukaryota > Viridiplantae > Streptophyta > Magnoliopsida > Myrtales > Myrtaceae > Syzygium > Syzygium malaccense. The sequence continues at coordinate 6,628,249 of CM062256.1, read as the reverse complement.
CCACCGGTCAGCAACTCCCCTACCGTAATCCTTACCAAAACCCGTACTACAGCGCCAATTCGTTTGAAGAAGATTCGCCATCGCCATTCGTCAGCATGGGATCCGTGGGCCTCCACCACTCGATGGTGGGAATGTTTGGGGAAATGTTTTACGCAAGAGTCTTTGGCAATTCGGACAGCCTATATGGTTACCCGAATTCGTATAGGTACATCGGAGGAAGCAGCCCGAGGTTGAGGAGGCAGGAGATGCAGGCGAATAAGTCGCTGAGCAGAGTAACTTTCTTCCTCTTCTGTTGCTTCCTGCTCTGTCTTATTGTATTCTGAGCTTGGTTGAAGCAGGCGCTTCCAATCCCTCACCCATTTTGTATCCCTGTATAGCGTTGAAATGAACCTAAATGGCAGTAGTAGATGGCACGGCTTGCCCTAAGAGAGCGCTCTTTTGTCTACATATCCAGAGATGGATTCGCTATAGACAAACATCATAGTCCCTTCAGGAGCGCATCATCGGTGGCCGACGTGTGCTTCGCTTTTAGTCGTCTCGTCACCGAACTACCCTACCTAAAGCAGTAGAAAATGAGCACAAGAAGGCCCGGGACCACCCGCATATTTCGTTTCCCCAAGTGGGGTCCCAAGGAGGAAGCTTCGTGTAATTGAGCAGCTTGTCCGTATCTAGGAGGCGGCCAAGTCGCAATCAGCATGGGACTGTGATAGCTCCTCTACGAGTCTAGGGTTTTGGGGTATCGTTTAGCTACCGAGAAAATGTAAGGGCGATTTGAATTACTGGTGGGTCTGATGAGATCGGTCTGTTGATTCCAGATCTCTTTTAGCCTGCGGTGCCTAATGCTCCACCCACAGGCTAGATGCCAACTAGCTCTCCGTCAATGCTAGCACGAGTACATAATTGCGTTTTCAGCACAGTCCACCTTAAAGGGTGCGTCTCTTTCAGGGTATCTTGCATCGTCGCATTGCATAGGGGTCGATAAGGTATGAGCGATTGAGTGCACATGCTCTGAGGAATGGAATGCATGGAACTCTCAATCAGATTCAGATCGCAGAGCTTCGTACACGGATGTACACCTACGCTAAATGTGGGGACTAAGTTGGTGGGTCGACATTAACGCCTTCTAAAGGACGCTAAAAAGCGAAAAAAAAAATTGAGGAAGAAAGGAAGAATGCAAGACAAGCACTAAAGTCCCTACGAGTACTCCCGTTTCAACAGGGATTATCAAAATGGAAGTGATCGATAAAGTTATAAATTCAGTATGATTTCCAAAGTGCTAATGACAAAAAATAGCCTTTGATGCGTGTGCCTCTTATCTACTCGAGGGAATGAGCATTTAATACGATTGTCCGAAACATTAATATCTCGAAAGAAGCCCAAAATGGAATCGGAGTTTCAATTTCAACTTCAGTTTGGCTCCATTTGTTTCACGGAAATTAATTGATTTGAAAAATATCTTTTTAAAAACGATATCTTGTATTGTATTCTCATTGTCCATAAAAATATTTACACAGGGATTGCTGCCGATAATAGAAAAATAGTTTTCATCGACTAATTATTTCAAGTGATATAAATGATTATTTAAAAAAAAATATTTTTCAAATCATTCATTTTTCGCGAAATAAAAATACCCTTAGTCATTCATGCCTGGCCATGAAAAAGCCTTTTGAATTGTAATCATTCCAGCATTAAAAAGAACCAACTTGCAAAAGATTTAGTTGCGAGATACCTTTTACTCATATTTCCACGCAAGGTTCGGAAAGTTGGCACATCAAACCCCAAAACCTACCATCACCACCTTAATTGCGGAGCAAATGGCCATGGCCAAAACCAAAGCAAAACGATAAAACCATCATCGGGCAGGGACCAACCAACCTCGATCGATCGCATTCACAGCTGTCTTACTCATCATCACTTCCTCTTTCCTTTCCATCCTCTCACGAGCCGAGAGATCATCTTCTAGATCAATAATTTATCAGCCCTCATCATACGATGCCTTGTCGGACTTTGCCCGGATTTCAGAATCGAGGAGATGTAAAATTTCTGGAGGATATTTTCTCTTTTTATAGAAGAAAAAGAATTGGGGGGAATTAAGGGTGCGGAAAATACGGATACCGGCACGTTAAAATAAGGAACGCATCCGTATAGCTCGCTCGAAACATTCACGGTTGTGTTGATCATCATCACTTCCTCTTTCCTTTCCATACTCTCACGAGCCGAGAGATCTTCTTCCTAGAACGATAATTTGTCTGCCCCAAGAAGTCAAAAGTCCCCATGTCTCATTCAATACAGTGGGCATCAAACGATGGTTGCTAGAGCCTAGAAGCCGTATCTAGGAGGCAAAATCTAAGAACGAGACAGAGATCACATGTAGAATAAGCCAATTGATCTCGAAAATGGTCATTGAGGTGCGGCGAATTTAGGGTCCTGGACGGTTCTCGAATGATTTTTCCATCGATGTCTTGCGTTTTGAATATGTGGACGGAGCTGAATAAATTCTTTTGCATACACTTGAATTTTCACCGTGCGACGACATCGCGAGATTAATAATAGAGCATCAAATGTAAGGTTGAGAAACTCTGAAAGCAGAGCAAGATAGAGGATCATGTGAGAGCTTGACATAGAAACTGAAAATTCCACTTTTCAATTTGGGAAAATTAAGCTCTTTAGGGACCTATAATTATAGACTTATGGTTAGTCGACTCGGCAATGTGATTTGATAGACGACAATCTAGTTAAGACGAGCATATCTCAAGTATGAGCTCCTAACGGGACAACGTTTAGTTTTCAAAGCACTCGTCATATGTCGCGGTGGAATTTTGTGCATCGAGATGAGATTAATTTATCTATTTGATTGTCAAGTAAGCATCTTGAAAGCAATTCTTAACAAAATCCTTTATTAAACCGGTCCGTGTCAATCGCAATAACAGCCAAGAATCATTATCTCCGACGGACCTTCTCGTGAAAAAAGCCAAAGCACTCGTGACCCGTGACAAATGCAGCTTTCATTTGTCACATGGACTTTTTCCTTTCACCTTTGCAATCGAACAAAAGGACGAACCTTAAAGACTTGCTTTTTGACCTGTCGTTATTCTCACCTTCTGCATGTAGCATGTGGATGATTAGCGAGCCGTGTCGATCGACGCTGCAATTTCTTGGCACGTTTTTCTTGGTCTGTCCAAAATTTTTATCATATGAAGAATATGTTATGCTAGAGATCTTATTTTTATCTCGCGAAACTCTACCTTATATAGTTTACGTCCGAAACCCATTTGTAATATTTCGCGAATTTCACAAATCGGATAAGTTACGAATGAAATCCAAGCGAATGACCATACTCATGATTATATGCACTCAGGACTAAATTGTGCCCGAGTTTGTATTGTGTGCCTAATTCATGTATGCAAGTTCTTTGGTTGCTCTTCTTTCTATTTTCTGTTGTTTCTTGCTCTACTCTTCCTATCTATATTTAGATCTAAGAGTTCTGCTCTCCCGTTCTTAGATTTGTGAGCTTTTCTCTCGTGATCCAGCTTTAGATTTAGGAATTTTAATGAATAAGTACTCAGCTTCTAATTTTAATGGTATCTGTAGCAACTTTGGTATCAGATATAAGTTTTTGTTAGAAGCTCTAAAGGGTTCACTCTCACAGGTGTTAGATTTGAGCTAATTTAGCATGTTTTTGTTGTCTCCGTAAGGTGATGGTGTTGGGGATATCGAACCTAGGTGTACACTGTCGAAAGACAAAGCTATTGCTACAGATGAAGATCCCGGTGTGTGCTTATCACTTATGATGATGTGTGGTTTAGTAATCGGCCGCTGATCCTTTCGCTTGGATGTTGTCACAAATGTGTTATTGAAGGACGAGTGTGTATTTTCATCTGCTGACCATGATATGATGATGTACCTTGATTTCTAGACATTGGTTTATTTTGTTTTGCAGCTCTATAAGCTTACTTTTTCGAGGTGATGTCTGGGATTTCATGTTTATTGTCTCAAAGCATCTTGAGATCTGTCAGGGTTCAATTCAGATGCAGCTTCTCCTTCTAGGGTCAACAAAAGAGGAAGTAGTCTCTCTTGGAAGTTCCAAAACGTGGATAGATTTAGCATGGTGAGTGAAATTCAGAGTGTATTACCTAACAAAGTCGGCTCTATTCATATATGTTTCTTCATTTAGTCGTAATCTAGCTAACCAATTCCTCCTTTTTTGGCCATTCCATACCCAAATATAACCAAACCAACATATTGCTAGAGCACAAATGCTCTCAATTCATAATCAGTTTGACCTAATGTACAACGAGTTTGGTAAAGGGCAGTTCACTAACCTGGTGCTTCGGATGTTGAAAGTTAGGAATTGAAGAGATGAGGATATATGCTTTGTTTAAGTGGGAAATTCCACAAATGATTGATAACCATCCGAAAATTCAAGGCTTTTCGTGCACGAAAATCATGCCTGATGAACGGATGATCGCGGCGAGGCCCTAGCAAAAGTCGCGGGCTCAGAATCGGCCTTAGGAACCCGATAGAAACCTAATCATACAGCGAAAAATTTATAGATGCGCGCGCTGATGCACATGAAAATTAGAGGGTGTACAGTTTGCGAAGCACGTCCATGTTCGCCTCCCTAGCTAGTTGGACTTTAGTCCGGCACGAGAAACAACAGCATGTCGAGACCCGATTGATCGCGGCTTCCGATTAAATCATCGGCCAGCCTGCCGACTAGAGGCTCGTGAATCGTGTGATGAGGTCTATGGAAAAATTAGTTAAGGCCTGTATTGTTGGCATGGGCTTTTAAACTTGGTAAAGGGCCTAAACTTGTTGGGCCGATGCTGGTTGCTGTCGCCTAAATCGAACCTCGGCCCATTTTGCTCTGCTCAATGCACCCAATGCATCGATTGTTAGGATAAGTGTTAAGAAGATAGTCATTTGCCAGAATCAATCTTAGAATCCCATGTTTCGCTTGATTGTGCTCTGCTCATGGCTTAAGAGTTGATTCCTTCCTGAGGAGGGTTTCTTCTTTTGTGTCTGATTATCAAATGGAATCGTGGATCGGCTTTTAACACCGGGAGTTCATACTTTCAGGCTCCGTTTGTTTCGCGAAAAAAAAGTGGCATTTCTGGGAAATGTAATCCAGAAAGTTATTTTCCAGAAAAATGACAATATTTTCCGGTGTTTGGCCGAGACCTGAAAATGAACTGGAAAAGATTTTCCATCGTTTGGTAATGAAAATCTCATTTGATTTTCCTAAATAGACATACCCTATTCGGACGCTTAGCAATTATTGACCAAATTCAAAAATAAAACGAATTGACAAGAATTCAACAGACATAAGTCTTAGAGCATAATGAACAAAAAATGTTCATGCTTTTCAATAACACACTTGACACGATTACAAAAACTGAAAGAGAAAAAAAAAACAAATGAGCACAAATTGCCCGCTCTATCTGAGCACTTCCGTTGGGTCGAAATTTGTTGATGGAATGAACATCTCTAGTGGATCTTATTCACAAGTGCAAACTCAAAAGCTAACATCCACTAAAACTCGACGTGCGGCAAGCTGATTTAATGGGAGCTGTCGTGTAAGCGGAGCTTCTGCTACGGGCCACGTCTTTCGCTTGGTTGAGGATTGTGAATGCGGACTGAAAGTTCGTTGTTCTGAAAGAGCTAACATCGTTAATTATCCAGCCTTGTTCGAGTTCCTTACTCCTTTGTGTGCGTGGGTTCGTCAGCTAGTTTTAGCTCTCTTTAGGTGGAGGGAAGGTGCTTCGCGTTAGTTTTCATTTTTGGTTGGGTGGATGTTTTGAATTCTAGTGTGTCTGAAAGAGGGAAGGATCCAAATCTGAATAGGAGTTGATTTGGGTTTGTCTGTGTCGTGTTGAGACCGGGGTCTAGCCTCGCTGGACCCGAGTGCAGGCAACGATATCTGAGTCCCAGGCCTGATCATGATGGACCCGAGCCCAGCATCGATGGACTGGGGCATGTGTGCTGGGAAAGAGGCACGGGCACGGGCACGGGCACGGGAGTCCTGACCTAACCTCGATGGACTTGGGCACGGGGTTGGGGTTTGAGGGTTGGCCTTGATGGATTCGAGCATAGGTACCAAGGACCTAGGCCCGGTATCGATGTTACCAGGCACCGGCATCGGGACCTAGGGCTCGGTCTCGATGGACCCGGGCGTGGCGGCCCGGGTCTCAAGCATGGTCTAGATGGACCTAGATTGGGGTCTTGCGGTCCCGGGCATGGGCACAGAAGTCTTGGGCCCGGCCTTCATGGACTTTGGCCGGGGCCTCAGCCTCGAGATCTCTGGCACAAGCATAGGAGTCTCGAGTATGGGCACTAGGGTCTTGGGCTCCGGTAGACCCGACCTTGTTGCCAAGAGCCCGAGAATGAGCCTTGGGGGCTCCCGTGCCTAAGCGTAAAGTTTTTAATCTAAGTGTCGATATCTAATCACATTATGAAAAATAATTTTCAATTTTTTAAGGAGAAAATTATTTTCTTAAATTTAAGAATTAGTTTTCGTTGATTAAGAAAATCTCTTTCTGTTGATTTGTTTTCCTAAGCAATTCAAACTCCCGGAAACAAACAGAAAGCCTTAGAAAGGAAAACAAAAGCAGCACATTGGTGTATTCATCTCAGATTTTGTCTTCTTCATTTGTTTTTTCTGGGGGAAGGTTTTTACCATCAAGCCCTTTTACGTAATCAAAAAAAGATAAGCAATTCACATGGGGCAAGATGAATTATTCAAAAGTTGTTCATTTCTGTCCGATCCTAGAAAGTCGCGGCAATGATTTCTCATTCGAGATTAACTTTGAATAGCTATAAATTATTTAATTACACGGAGCGTCGAACACTGAGCTATTTATTTAGTTTTCTTTTTTCGAAATGTCAGGAAGACCATGTTTATTTTAATGAATTGAACGAAGTAAGAAGAATTACCGTTATTTTTTTCCCCTAAAATGAAAAGTTAGTTAATTTGTTCGTACAAACTTATGTCTTTTGGGTTTATGGTAAAGCCATAAGAAAAATCAAATTTCCTATGACGAAAATTGGAGAGATACGTTTGCCGTACGTGATTTTCCACTGATTATTCTCGTAACAAAGATTAAAGATTCACGTATTAAGACAGGAAAAATCAAAATAACGATAATCTTTCACGCTATATATGGCTCATTTCATCTATCAAATATAGTGTGAGCACTTGGTGCGGATCCATGACTAGTTTAATTATCATTATCATTATCATCATGATTATTATTATTACTATTATTACTATTATTATTATTATTATTATTATTATTTTGGTTGTCAGTTTGTTGTGTGTTATTTTGTCTTCTTTTGTAACACGTGTTTTTGGGCACTCCTGGTCTAATGTCTTGACCACACGCGAGCCGTCAAGTTGGAATGCACGGGAGAATCGTCCCCATGCTGTCATTTCAAATAAAGGCGGCTGTGTAGGAATTTGCATGGCTGTGACTTTGTATTCTATTTTCTTTATTCATTTTAAAAATCCCCTTAATTAAAATCGCTAATTGAGGTACCTGTCTCATATTCTCGAGATACTAATTAAGTAGCGAAACTAAAGAATTATAGGATTTCAATATACCAGCACTTCTTATGCGATATATGATTGCTATTTCGGATGCTACTGCCTCATCCTCATCTCACGAGGTTTCGTCCTCATCCCAAGTCTCTCAGTCATAAAATTCATGGGGAGAAGCATGATTGAAAAAGTGGCCCGTTGGTGAGAAATTACTGTAGCAAAAGTATCGTAACAATGTACTATTCATCACTGTAGCAGTCACCGTTCATCACCATAGCAACACTGTAGCAGCACTGTAGCAGCACTGTAGCTTATTTGATATAGTATTCTTATTGAGTTCTCAACCCGTTTGTTAACACCTTTGCATCAAACAGAAAAGTCGACACGTTTGGCGAGTATTTAGTGACATTTGCCACATGAGTCATTCAAGACGGATCAATCTTTCGTGCACGTGAATGCCAACTTTTTTGACGACTACAAAGGTTGGAAAGTGTTGGAAAGTTGAATGAAGAAGGATTTTTAATTCCGAGAAAGTATATCACACGGCATTAGCATCAAACAAGAAAATCCCTTAATTGTTATGAAATATATATTGGGCATTGTATAAAATGTGAACCACAAGAATGTAGGACTGATCGGTGATATGATATCGGCATATCGTGTGATATGAATATTATATTATACATCTTGTACTTTTCATTCCAACCAAACACTAATTAAGTAACGAAACTAAAGAATTATAGGATTTTAATATACCGGCACTTCTTGTGCGATATATAATCGATACTCTTGAAAACAAGACCTTCTTGATGTAGTATTCTTACTGAGTTTTCAACCCGTTCGTTAACACCTCCGCATCAAATAGAAAAGTCGACACCTTCGGCGAGTATTTGGTGACATTTGCCACATGAGTTATTCAAGATGGACCAATCTTTCTAGCATGTGAACGCCAACTTTTCCGACGACTACAAAAGTTGGAAAGTTGAATGAAAGAAGAACTTTTAATTCCGAGAAAGCATATCACACGACATTAGCATCAAACAAGAAATCACTTATTTGTTAGGAAATATATATTGGGCATTGTATAAAATGTGTACCACAAGAATGTAGGATTGATCGGTGATATGATATCGGCATGTCGTGTGATATGAATATTATATTATATGCCTCGTACTTTTCATTCCAACCAAACATTAATTAAGTAACGAAACTAAAGAATTATAGGATTTCAATGTGTTGGCACTTCTTGTGCGATATATAATCAATACTCTTGAAAGCAAGAGCTTCTTGATGTAGTGTTCTTACTGAGTTCTCAACCCGTTCGTTAACACCTCCGCATCAAATAGAAAAGTCGACACCTTCGGTGAGTATTTAGTGACGTTTGCCACATGAGTTATTCAAGATGGATCGATCGTTCTAGCATGTGAACGCCAACTTTCCGACGACTACAAAAGTTGGAAAGTTGAATGAAAGAAGAATTTTTAAATCCGAGAAAGCATATCACACGACATTATCATCAAACAAGAAATCACTTATTTGTTAGGAAATATATATTGGGCATTGTATAAAATGTGTACCACAAGAATGTAGGACTGATCGGTGATATGATATCGGCATGTCGTGTGATATGAATATTATATTATATGCCTCGTACTTTTCATTCCAACCAAACATTAATTAAGTAACGAAACTAAAGAATTATAGGATTTCAATGTGTCGGCACTTCTTGTGCGATATATAATCAATACTCTTGAAAGCAAGAGCTTCTTGATGTAGTGTTCTTACTGAGTTCTCAACCCGTTCGTTAACACCTCCGCATCAAATAGAAAAGTCGACACCTTCGGCGAGTATTTAGTGACGTTTGCCACATGAGTTATTCAAGATGGATCGATCTTTCTAGCATGTGAACGCCAACTTTTCCGATGACTACAAAAGTTGGAAAGTTGAATGAAAGAAGAATTTTAATTCCGAGAAAGCATATCATCACACAGCATTAGCATCAAACAAGAAATTACTTATTATTACGAAATATAGATATTGGGCATTGTCTAAAATGTGTACCACAAGAATGTAGGACTGATCGGTAATACGATATCGACATGCCGTGTGATATGAATATTATATTATATGCCTTGCACTTTTCAGTCCAACCGAAGATCTTGATTTGGTGGATGCCCAAAAGATTAAACTCATCTGGTCAATGATCTGGAGGGCCAAAAAGATGGTGATAATCTTTGACCATTCCATTTTACGACTTTGAGGCAGGAACTTTTAAGAAATCGTTGTTGAAGCCAATTTGAGAACACATTTTATAGTATTTGACCAAAGGGAGAGAGCACTCTTATGATTGATGACAATAATCGATGAAAAATCAAACTACATGCTATTTTCGGTTGCCTCTTCATTCAACCAAAAATTGTTGGAAATATACTACTACATCGGTTGAGAAATCGAGAACCGATAAATATGAATTTTTCATCAATTAGAAGTAAATATAACTAGTATCAAGGAAAGAAAAGAAAAAGGGGGAAATGATTTAAAAGGCAGAAAAAAAAGAGAGAGATGTTGCTGCCCAGGATCGAACTGGAGACCTTTAGTGTGTAAGACTAACGTGATAACCACTACACCACAGCAACCGCTTTGTAACCAAAGATAAAAAAATTACATATATAAATATATACCAATATATGTTAATTATTCGATGGGTTTGATTTTTCTTTTAAAACCTATAAGTACTTTCATCACCGACCTTGAAAGTAAATTAATTTTATGACGTCTATAAAAAATAATGGGGATTTTGGAAGTAATGCCCTCAAAACATATGCGAAAAAGTACTTCAAATGAGTAAAGATTTTACAGTACAGTATTGTAACCATAGTCTTATGGCTGCCAAGATCTAATTGCCACATTAAAAATTCACCCAATGTTGGACTTCTTGGTCTTACTTTCGAGTCACAAAAATATTATATATATTACTTAAATCAACGTATTTTAGGTGATTTTCATTAATTATTTATTTTGCTCCACGGCCCGAAAATTTCTCGAATTTTTTTTTTCTGTCGTAAGAAAATTGGCGAAATAAAGAGGAAAAGTGTCCTCCTTTTTTGTTTTTTTTTCCATAAAGTAGAGGGACGGACATTGAGAGTCCGGTATCTAGAGATTTATGGAAATATATATAGGGTTAATACCACAAAAGAAAAACTTCAAACTGAATACCACAGACTATTTTTTTTTGTATTATAAAAAATCTCGAACTTATACCAGTGTGATAAACAAAGTCTCAATAAAATTGTAATAGAGGGCATAAGTTTGGGTTTTTCGTTACACAAAAAAGTTTGGGGTATTTATGTTATGGCGGATAAGTTTAGGATTTTTTGCGATACTAAAAAAATTGGAGGTACGATATCACAGTAGGCATAATTTAGGGATTTTTGTGGTGTTTTCTCAGGTAATTAAAAGTGAAAATAGAAATAAAAATATATTAGTGCCGAAATTACGCAAAAGAAAAAAAAAATGGAGAAAAAGATTTAGAAAGGATCGAGTACCTGTCGCACGTGCCATTTTACCTTCTTTCTTACCAGTCAAACCGGGCTTGCTACCGTCCATTCCATCTCCTGCATCCCGGCCCCACCGTGCTCCCGCGCCGGACGACCAATGGCATCACATGCCGCCGCTTTCGGCCCTAAAAGTCAAAGACGACTTTCCGCATCTTGAGGCCCTCTGCGCCAACGGATACCGTCAAGATCTTGAACGAAGGAAAACCCTATCGTAGAACGGATGGCACCGGATCACACCTCGCCCGCACAACAGGAAGACTTCTTTGACCATGGAAAAGACAGACAGAGGAAAGCTCAGAGCTCCCCAGATCCTCCTTGGATCTTCTTCCATGGCCCCTTTTAATAATTTGATTAGGTGATTAATTAGCAGAAAGATGCTTCTTGAAAATTTTAGGTCAAAAATTAGTTATCACTGTCCCTGTTAGCTTAGATCTTTTTAATCGCGTTCTTAGCCTTAATCACGCATCGACGGGCTAGAAGATACCCGAAAATTCGGCCCTCATTATAAGGATCGAGTGCTGTCATGGCACTTGTTAAAAACCTTTTATAAAGAAGGTCCGTGATTTTCGATGTGCTATCTTTTCCTTTCGCATCATGCATAATCAATGTATTGGGAAATCGAAACATTTCCTTACAAAGTACGGTTAACTAGTGAGCTCGTATAGGGGTATTATGTATTGCGCGAGAGTCCCTGTTTTGATTAGCGAACTGATTTTGATAGTTTTGTCGAGACAGCGTAATTGGATTCCATTTTGACTATGGCTACTGGTTAAGAGACGGAGATGCATCCTTATCAATGGTTATTGTTTTCATCCCTTTTTCCAAGTACTTCACAGAAGAAGAGAGGCGGAAGATATTATTGGGTCTATTTCGTGATGAGCACAGCCGATCACATCAATTGTAAGTAAAAAAAACATAGTTATTTGTTCATTAGGGTCGCAAAACTTGTAGGTCATCCCAACTATACAAGGTGACCACTTCGTGCAAGTATGGCTTTTTTTTCCCACATGGAAAAGTACAGTCACACTCAGTTTGTGCCTATTTAATCACTATAGTTAATTTCACCTTTAATCTCCAATAGAATCGTGCATAAAAATATAGTCGCCGTGGTAAACAGTAATCGCAATTGAGTATGTCACGGTGCTTACAAATGTGTTTATCAGGATTCAATATGGGTCCGATAGTTTCTCAAGATGAGATCGATTCAGTATAACTAAATAATCTGGAACGATAGTCACTTGTATTGTTACTTCCATTGATTGATTTGTTGACCGAAGAAATCATAGGATTCCTTTGCACAATATTTTTTTGAAATAACTGTGGTAGACAAAACATTGGTTAACAAATTTAATTTGCAAACAGAATTCAAAGTTAATCTTGAGTACTCCTAGAGCAGTCCACTCACACTTTTTTAAAGACAAGACTACCTTAGAAAAACATCACTAAAGTTTCCAAAAGAAGGAGAAAGAAACCTCACTCCACCTCCCAGGACGCCGGCAGCTTCCTAGCGAGGCTGGTTGAGTTGAATAGTATAAAACAGAAAAGACTGGAGAACAACAGGGCGAGTGCCTCGCGCAAGAAGAAGTGACAAACGAAGGAACACGTAAGTGACGACAATGGCGGCTCGCGAGGAAGTTCCAGAGCAAAACGGCAACCTCCAGAGCACGAGCACGAGCACGAGCCCGAGGACGAGAGGCCCTGCCCCGTTCTTGCTCAAGACCTTCGATCTTCTCGACGAAGCCGGTGATGATGATCTTGGGGGTGAGGAAGAGGAAGAGGAAGAAGAAGGTGATGGTGATGGCGAGGCCATGTTGAAGAAGGAGAAGAAGAAGAAGAAGAAGGAGAAGATGATATCGTGGAACAAGGAAGGGAGTGGGTTTGTGGTGTGGTGCCCTGCGGAGTTCTCGGAGCACATGTTGCCCAAGTACTTCAAGCACAACAACTTCTCCAGCTTCATTCGCCAACTCAATACCTACGTTAGTCTCTCTCTCTCTCTCTCTCTCTCTCTCTCTCTCTCTCTCTGGATCAGACACATGCATTCTGAACTCATCTGCAGCACTGAATCTAGTGATTTTAGATACCAAGATTTTAGATGGGACTCAGCTGGATTTAATGGTTCAGATGGACACTTCTGAACTCATCTGCATGCTTGGTTCTTTGAGATGCATCGCAACCTGACCTTTTATCTTCACTATCAGTTAGAGTTTGTACTAGTGGATGGGATCATATGACCTTCGAGAAATATCACTGAAGGATACACAGCTTCTGAGTTTAGATCTTGGAGATTTCATGTACTTTGTCTTCTCTACGTTTCTTTGTTATACTTCAAATTTTTATTAGTCCAGGAGCTACAAATAACTTTTTGTTGAATAATAAGAAAAGGGTACGCTTTTTCTTTTTGTCCATCAGTAACGAGGAAACCTCCTCAGGCAGACAAACCGGAACTGAAGTGGCCTAGAAATTCAAATGCCGGTCAAAATTCAAATGGAGTTTCACTCAAAAAATGCAGAATACGTGTCGCCTCAAGAGTATTCTTGTCGTATCTTTCCTCGACAATAGGTCTTTGTAACAAAACAATAAAGAAGAAGGAAGTCAGCCATGTGTTGAACCCATGTATGAGGTGGTGTAGCTTGGACGCAGCTTGCTAAAATTGAAATATGTGCTTAAAGTTTGGACATTGGTCAGCGCAGATTTATTTGATTTTGGGTCGCATATTACACACCATATGTATTTTCTATGCTCATGTGCGGGCTTGCTATGTTTGAACAAAGTACTTGCGGGTCCTAATATGAAATGACATATAATGTACTAGTTAAAAAACACCTTATGTTATATCCACATAGTGAGTCGACGACACACAAACAGTACGCGCGTCAATCACACGTAGTGAGAGGTTCGGATAGTTAGAAATGTACAAGTACTTTATTGAAGTTTCTCTTTAATTTGAAGGCTCCTTTTATGTCCACAAAGCAACATTTTTTGGGAAGCTGAGTAAGGAAAGTATAGACAGGGAACAAATGAGCGCAACCTTGATATCGTAATTTGACATTTATATACGACTACATATTGCACGGCGTATTTAACCATACATAGGTTTACAATTTGAAGAGGTTCATTTTTTGTTGATTATTGAAAAAAATTGAAAAAAAGCAGGGATTCAAGAAGACATCATCCAAGAGATGGGAGTTCAAGCATGACAAGTTCCAAAGGGGGTGCAGGCACAAGCTCACGGAGATCATCCGCAAGAAATGCGAGCCGAGCGTGTTCCCTTCATTCTTGAGACCTTCCAAAGACCACCACAAGAACAACAACAGCAGCAGCAACAGCAACAGCAATGCACAGATCAGTGCGAGCTTGTCAGAGGAAGGTGGTCGTGTCCAATTGATGGAGGAGAACAAGAACTTGAGGAGGGAGAAGATGGAGTTGGAGACCCAGATAGAGCAGTTCAAAGCCCTAGAGATGAAGCTGCTGGATTGCCTTGGCCAGTACATGGGCAACAACCACCACCACCATGAGCAGATAATGCTGCACAAGAGCAATTTTAGAGGATATGGTGAAGAATAGTAGTTGCAGATTGAAGAGATTAAGGATGTGGGGTTCTGTTGATTTTTGTCCTTTGCATTGAGAGATCAAAACCCAATAAAGGGTACGTGTGGCAATCTTATCAAGAAATTATCCTATGACTTCTCGAAGCATGTAAGGACAATCTTCTCGAGAATTCATGAACTTGAACTTTTGGTGGGCTCTTCCCCCTTGGCAAGGGTCCCTCCATGTGAAGATCGGGTTGGTCAACATAAACACTAGATTGTTCGTGTTTAGTGGCGTGCAAAATTGAAATCATCCAAACGTGAACCTCGAACTTGCAACTTGTGCAGCCGAGGACTTGAATTTCTAGAGTTTTTTCGATCAAATTCCTTTTGTCTCCTTCTCCGAAGGAACGAAAGATCGAGGCTGTTGTGTTTGTTGTTGCCAGATAGAAGTGTGACGCGGAAATAAAGCGGGCAACTGTCGAATTAAAAGCTATTGATTTTTTTTTGGAGGGACAAGGAGGGGAAAGTTGTCCAAAAAGTCATAAACCTATTGCACTTTTACCAATTCAATTCTAAACCTTTTAAGTTTACTAATTCAGTCCTAAACATTTTTACTTCTTGCCAATTAAGTCCATCCGGTCAATTTTGGCCGGCCTGCGCTGACGTGACAATTTTTAAATATTTTTTTCTTTTTTATTTATGCCTTCTTCCCTCTGGCCGATCGCCAGATCGGCCAGAGGGGCAGGCCGGCGAGGTCGACCTTGTCAGCCTCTGGCGAAGCTTGCCCCCTCCGGCCACTGGCAAGGGCGAGCCTCGCCAGCTATTGCCAGGCCGACCTCACTGGATCTGGGCGAGGTCGACCTTGCCGTCATTGGGCGAGGCTCGATCTCATCGGATTTGGGCGACCTCTAGCGACGGTGAGGTTGGCTTAGCAGCAGCGAGCGAGGCTCGCCCTCACCAGTGGTCGGCGGGGGGGCGGGGGTGAGCTTCGCTAGAGGCCGGTGAGGTCGCTCCTCTGGCCGGTCGACAGACCGACTAGAGGAAAGAAGGCAGAAAAAAAAAGAAAAAAAATTAAAAAATTCGAAAAAAATATTTAAAAACTGTCACGTTAGCGTTGGCCAGATAGCTAACATCGGCCGATGGCCATGTCAGCGTTAGTCGATCAAAATTGACTGGATAGACTCAATTGACAAGAAGTAAAATATTTATGACTGAATTGGCAAAAGTGCAATAGGTTTAGGATTTTTTGGATAATTTTCCCAGACAAGGATACTTGAAGTGCCATAACTTTTATAAGACAATTGCTTTAATGTCAAAACTTATTGATGGATCACCTCAGTGCTACTTTGGTAAAAAAACGATAACTTAAGTGCTAATTTAACATTTTTGACCAACGTGGCTTGTTGGAAATCCGACGTGGCAATATTTGCTTCAAATTTTAAAAGAATTAGGGACAAATTGAGCCAATTTTTACTTCTTCTTTAAACCCCAATTCAAATCGAGGCATTTTGGGGCAAAATTAAAAATTGAATCTTACAACGGAGAGTAATAGCGGGATAAGAGGCTCAAGTTTGTGTCAACTAAGTCAAGACAAATGTGACTATTACGGCTATTGTGTGCTCAAAAGTCCAAGAAGAACAACTTGGACAAGGTTGAATCCTAAGAGAAGATTTTATGGATGCGCCAGGTATAAAGCAAGCTCGAAGTGCGAATATGTTAGATAGGTCGATGCAAATTTTTTAGGTTGAGCAACATAAGTGATCTTAGAGCTACTTCAAGAAAGACATTACTCTCCACCTACATTAACAAACGAGTTGGATGATGCCAACTCAATGCAAGCATAAATGAAGGCTCCAAATATCTGGCAAATCGCTTGAAGAAGGAAGTTCGAGGATGAAAAGTGAAAGAAAGTTCAAGTGTGTATTGCTTGTGTTGTTGTTGTCTAGTTTTGCCTATGCTCAGTTGTAAACTAAGTGATGAGAAGAAAGCTTTTCAGTCTTCCATAGTTGAAGATCATTGGAATGTGTTGTTGTACTGTAAAGTAAATTGCCCAACCAATCAAGCTTCAACTAGTTATTCTCCATGTAACTATAGTGCGTGTTAGTTGTTACTCTGTAATGTGGTCAATTTTGCTGGAACTTTGTATAAGGTTACAATTGTGGGTTTAACTCTTATGTCTAGAAATTGTTGGGCAAGCATGCATCTGTATTTTCTGGAAATTGTGTGTATGGGGTTGAATGGCCTGTTATGTGATCAATTTGTTGGGTAGTGTCTTTTCGTTAAGTTTGTGTTGCAATTTCTACTGCAGTGGTTGGTTAAGGATTGATGGTTGAGCTTTTTGCGGCTAGTTTTAGCTACTCTGTGTATGGGATTGAAGAGCAGTACCTTTGTCACAAGTTTGCGAGTGATCTTTTATGGTAAAAGTGATCACTTATGATTTTCAACTTTTTAAAAAGTAATTTGTTGGTTTCACTTTCTTATACATATTCATTACCAGCTTACAAAGAAGCAAGATTGGAGCACTTAATTGGCAACACACATTGCGTACAAATTTGGAAATACATACACAAGTAATTATTCCATCAACCATGACCTAGGTTCAAACAAAACAACATTGCATTCAGAACAAGGATGTTCTTACATCAACATAAAGTTAGCATTTGCTAACAAAGACATCAATTGCATCAGCTGCCCTGCAGCTAGCCCTGCAGCTAGTCTTTGGAGTTGACCTTGCAATTGGCCTTGCATCGTTGCCTTCTTGTGTCGCTTCTTGTTGTTGCTTCTTCAATTAACATCCAGCCTTGCTATGCCCTTCCTTATGGCAGCGTGAGCACTTAATTTTTCCACTAATTCTACTCATCCTCTTTCTTGTTGTCTCAAAGTCCTGCATTCTCCTTTTCCTTTGTGGCTTGTCTACTTGCTTCTTTAGTGGCAAATGGTCAAGGGCTTCATGATTTGTTAGGTTCCAAAATTTGCTACTTTAAATAGGCAGCATCATTAATTGGTGGGTATGAGTGAGAGAACATGATTTTGAAACATGCGCGTAGCGTATAGCACATATAATAGCTTGTAAAATAGAAATAGGATAGAAACAAACCCCCAAAAAAAAATCTTCTTAAAGAAGATAATCTCTTCTAAATTTCTTAACTTCATCAATCATGCATCTCCTCCATTTTCTTAAGGGATAATGATACAAACAATTCCTAAACTTTAACTTAATGTGTAATGTGATTTTTAAACTTTTAATTTGTTCAATGTAGTCCATGAACTTTAACCTAATGTGCAATGCGGTTCCTGAACTTTCAATTTATTCAATGTTATCCTTAAACTTTTGATACATGTTCAATATAGTCCTTGAACTATATGAAAATGTTCAATATAGTCCCTAATCTTAAATTAATTGAAAAACTACACTGAATATTTTCCATATAATTCGGGGACTAAATTAAATATGTACCAAAAGTTCATGAACGGCATTAAACAAATTAAAAGTTCAAGGACTGCATTGCACATTGGGTTAAGGTTTAGGGACTATATTGAACAAATTAAAAATTCGGAGATTACATCACACAATGGGCCAAAGTTCGCATTCTGTTTGTGTGATTTTCCATGTTGTTAACTTTATTAACCTTATAATTAGAGATCATGATAAAAAAAAAACCAAACCTTAAATTAGAGACCATACTAATCAAGAATAATATGTAAATGTCTTTTAGAATCACATTTGATGACTATATGAAGTTATGAACAGAAGAATTGGCTGACTGTCTATCGAGACCCTGCTTGAACCCCTCTCTCTCTCTCTCTCTCTCTCTGTCGTTCGCTCTGCATCAATGAACGCTTGGTCGTCTCTGCTCCGCTCCCAAATCTGCCGCCGGCTTCCCCAAGCGGCGATCACCTGGACGTGCAGAGGTTACTACAAGAGCAGGACCCGCAAGCCCACCCTCTACTCGGAGGTCAGCCCCCTCGGGAGCCCCGGCCGGAGCGTCGCTCCGGTGCTCGACGCCTGGGTCGGAGGGGGACACAAGGTCCGGTTCGCCGAGCTCCAGCGCATCATCCGCGACTTCCGCCGCCGCAAACGGTTCTCTCACGCGCTCGAGGTCCGTCGCTATCTGGGTTTTTTGTTTCTTCTTTCCCCACCTCCTTCGGTCGAGCTGTTGATTGGGCTGTTGGTGTCCTGATGAATGTGGGTCTGTTTCGCGTGACGTTGAGTAGCGTGTGGTTTGGTGATGTTTCTAAAAGCGTGAATTCGGGATGTTGTCTGGGTCGCGGATTGCTTTGTGTTTTCAAAGTCGGGATTTTTGTTTTTGTGGGATAGAATACTTGGTCTGTGATGTGGAAATTGTGTGTTGATATGGACAGGTTATTTGAAAGATTGTAATTTGGCCGATTGCGGGTGCTTAGATCACTCAAAGGGTCAATTTTGAGCTGTTTGTGTTTGCTGGTCTCTAATTCGATACGAGTGCTCTATGAACTTATGCTCCCAATTAGACAGATTATGACGTGTAGTTATCTTGCTCGTGTTCTAGTTGGTTTCTTCCGTTCTTCGGGCCGATTAACCTTCATGCTTGTATAAAAGGTGGGTTGTGATTAGGGTAGAGATCTGAGATTGGGTTTGTGATTTTAATGGTAAAATGAAGTGACACTATTGTAACAAGAACAAGGGACAAAGAGACGGATTAATTGTAAGCAGAGTGTTGGTAGGCTAGCCATTGGGAACAGAATGAAGACCTGCTTTTTTTGACCTCATAGACAGCGCCTCCTAAAGAAGTGAATTTACTACCCTCAAAGAGGAAAGTCCGATTAGGTGCAGATTCCGTGGTCTCGGGAAAGTTCATGACCACTATAGGACATGTCCTAGGTGGCCCTTTCATTTTTCTTTTCCTTCAGAATCTGTGTTTTTGATTTGGAAAAGGGGTGGGGTTTTGTGGTGGAGGTATAATATACACAACCTTTGATTTGGAGGCAAGCAATTCTGCTGTATACGCTCTTATTTTCCGTGGTCATGTCTTGCAGGTCTCCGAATGGACGCAAAAGAACGGTGTTTTTGTTTTTTCATCTGTGGAGCATGCTGTGCAGTTAGATTTAATAGGGAGGGTCCACGGATTACTTTCAGCTGAAAACTACTTTGAGAACTTGATGGACCATGATAAAACTTACAAGACATATGGAGCTCTCCTTAGTTGTTATGTAAGGCAGCACCAGGTGGAGAAGTCCTTGTCTCATCTCCGGAAAATGAGGGAGAAGGGTTTTGACTTGACGGCTCTCACTTACAACAACATGATGTGCTTGTTCACGAAAATTGGACAGCACGATAAAGTACCTGATGTGTTAGCTGAGATGAAAGAGAACAAAGTTTTGCCCGATAACTTTAGCTACAGGATATGTATGAATTCCTATGGTGAGAGATCTGACTTAAAGGGAATGGAAGAACTCCTTATAGAGATGGAAACCCAACCTCACATAGCCATGGACTGGAATACATACGCCGTTGCTGCAAATTTTTACATAAAAGCAGGGCTGACCAAGAAGGCGCTCGATGCCTTGAAGAGATCAGAAGAGAGACTAACTGGGAAAGATGGGATTGGATATAACCAATTGATATCACTCCATACTAGTCTGGGAAACAGGACAGAAATTTTGAGGTTGTGGGATCTAGAGAAAAATGCTTGCAAGAGGTGCATAAACAAGGATTATATTAACCTACTAAAATCTCTGGTGAAGCTTGGTGAGCTTGAAGAAGCTGAGAAAGTGCTGAAGGAGTGGGAATCATCTGGGAACTGTTATGATTTTCGAATTCCTGATACTGTCATAGCGGCTTTTTCTGAAAAAGGGTTGCATGAGAAAGCCGAAATGATCCTCGAGAATTTGTTGGAGAAAGGAAAAGAAACTACTCCAGACAGTTGGGCGGGAGTGGCTGCAGGATATTGGCACAAAGGTGATATGGAGAAAGCATTGAAGAGCATGAAGGTGGGCCTCTCTCTTCCCATGACGAAGAAAAGGTGGAAGCCCGATCTTAAGTTGATCACAGCAATTCTAAATTGGCTTGGCGACAATAGTAATGTAGCAGATGTGGAAGCTTTTGCAGGCTTCTTATCCATCGTCCCTGTAAATAGAGAAATCCATGATGCCCTGTTAAAGGCTGATTCAAGAGAGAGTAAGATGTGGGTGGGTTCTAAACAGAACGAAAGCTGCTGACCTAGAAAGAGAAGAAACAAGCTCATTAACGTGAAAGATGTTAATGGCACAAGACACACCGCTATTTGGAATGGTCGAACAGCCAGGCATTTTTTCCGCTGGTTTTCCAGTGAAACCTTGGCTAGTGGAAGATCATTTGCAGTGCCATCGTTCACCTCAAGCAAGTCAACAGAGAATTCTGAATGAAATTGCCCTTCCGCAAATTGGAGAAAATCAGGTTAATTCTTGAGAACTAGTAAATCATCGGAGCATCAAAGTGCCGATGTTAAAGGTGTGGGATATTTCTTTGGGGGTGCGTTGAGAATCTTCTAGTTTTCCGTGTACCCTCCACATGTTGGTGTCTTCGCAGAGAATTGGCCAGGCAATTCTATGTCTGAAATCGGTATGAGTTCGCACTCCTTCATGGCGAAGTCGCTTCCTTTGCACGAGAAATGTGCATTTCTTTGCCTAAATAAAATTCCAGCATAACTTGAATATCAGTGACAGACAGTGAATGACTTTCAATCGACCCAAAGCAAGAAAAAACGAATGACTCGACATTAAGCAGCAAAGTATCGCTTCAGGATATACATCTGAGGCTGGGCGAATCATTGTCGTAAGTGAAATTGAATCATCCTTGGGAATTTGTTAGAGACTTGGGAAGTGTCCTTTTTTCTTCAGTTAACTGTGTTAAAATTTCTCGGGCAGAAAAAGTTTATGCTCAGCTCGTCAAGTCTCGTACGAAATTCCAGTATTCTCTCTTACTTCTTCTGCCTCTGTTTCGAATTCCTACTTCATTTTGTTCCTAGCTACTTTCTAAATTGTAGAATAAAAAAAACAATAGATAGTTCCTATCAAGTTACAGGTGAATTTTCCGCCCAAATGAAGAGGAATGATGTCCGAATGACAAACAATGTACAATCAGCAAAATCCATATGTCAAGATGACAGGACCGCATATTCTCCACAGACGTTGTAGAAACCATCCCTGACCTTCAACAAACAGAAGGCAACCACACAAAACAGCAACAATTCTTCAAACACGACGAGAACCATGCGAGTTTCACCATCTTTACACTATAAAAAAGAAGTTTTCCCATCTTAAAGATTGCAATTGATAGTCACCTCTTTACCACTTTATCGCATTTAAGGACTGTTCACAGTCAATCTCAAGGAGTCGATATAACGAGTATATTTAAAAATAAAAAATAAAAAACCTCTGGAACAAGCAAATCATCAACGAATGCGCAAAAAGAAACTGATGTTGCTGTCCGGCTTTGTCTTCGCTTGTGGCGTGATTTTGGAGCAACTCTACTCAGATAGGGTGGCCTTTAGCTCTCCGCCATTTTTAAGATCCATTACAATATCACAACCTCCTATTAGCTCGCCTTTGTAGTAAAGTTGTGGAAAGGTAGGCCAGTTGGAGAAGGCTTTAAGACCTTGCCTCACTTCTTCATCGGTTAGAATATCAAAGGAGCCGAAGGCAATCTCCTCCTCCTTAAGGGCATTCACGACCTTGGAGCTAAATCCACACCGAGGAGCATCAGGATTGCCCTTCATGAAAAGCATAACAGGTGACGAGCTAACCAACTTCCTAAGACGGTCTTCGAGATTCTCTTTCCGAACAATTCCTTTCTCGAGTAAAACCTTCTCAAGTTGCCCACTTTTCTGCATGTCCAATACAATGTCCGATCCTCCAATGAGTTCACCCTTGATATAAAGCTGGGGATAGCTGGACCAATTCGCATAAACTTTGAGCCCTTGGCGGACCTCATCGTCAGAGAGAATGTCAAAGCTCTCAAACTCCACTTTCTCTTGTCTAAGTATCTCAACTACCTTTCTGCTGAAACCACACTTGGGTTCATCAGGTTTTCCCTTCATAAATAGGATGACTGGACTTGAATTTGTAAGGCTTTCAAGCCGAGACGTGAGAGCTGAACTCAAGCCAGTGGATTCTGTGATGCCAGCCTTACCACTTCCAGTTTCTTCATTTGTTGCCTTATCGGATGTGGCAATACTGATCCCATGATCCCTGAAAACTTCTTTCAGTTCACCACTATTATGCATGGCAGTTGCTATGTCACATCCACCAAGCAGTTCTCCCTTGCAGTAGAGCTGGGGAAAAGTTGGCCAATTTGAAAACTTCTTCAATCCCTCACGAACCTCAGTGTCAGATAAGATGTCAAATGTTCCGAACTTGACCCCTTCTTTCTTCAAAATATCTACAACTTTTTGGCTAAATCCACACTTAGGGGCTTCAGCGCTTCCTTTCATGAATAGCATTACTGGATGAGAATCAATTAGCTGCTGCAGTCGAACTTCAAGTGCATCAATTTTAACAGGTTCCCCTTGTTGCTGCACTGGGGAAGAACCATTTCCTCTTGCAAACTCCTGCACTGTCTCAAGAACTGCAGGTCCTGCAGCCATCCCAAGACTGGCAGGAGCTGCAGGTGCACCAGGGTTGATCAATCCTGCAACTTTAGCTACTTTGTTAGCCAGACTAGATGGATTTGCACCTTCCAACGTGTCAACAACTTTACCATCCTGACAGATTTAAAAGAACTCAATCAGATATAGAATGCACTGTTAACAAGCATTATACAAGGTTACTGAAATAAAGTTCACCAATAGGAGGCTGCCAGTGTGTGTTCTGGATGTATTATATCATCTCATTAACTACGACAGTATCCAAAATCTGCCACAAATTCCATAGCATAAAAACTAAAGCCATGAGGCACATGCCATGAAAAATCCATGCAAAAGCATTCAAGTATGTATACTCAAGATCACTTTCCTACCAAGAGCCCACATTTCCCACGACCTATAACTTTCTCTGAGGCCTCAAATTCTTTCCAACAACTTTGCCACAGACAGTTATGACTTCAAGTGCACTTACAAAGACTACAAGTGCACTTACTAACTAGAATTTTGCAAAATAAAAGCAATAGAACCCATAAAATCCAGCCATTCCATATAAAAAATAACGCATATGGAAAAATTGCCCTACGTCTGTCTTACCCACCTAGTTACCTTGCACAAAACGAAAAGAAGCCGCTACATGCTACAGGATCAAAACATCTGCTTCTTAAGAGAAAAAGGTGTCCTTCACACGTAAGATGCAGACTCCTCACCGCTCAATGGAAGAGTTTGTACTTTACCAGTTCAACATTTTGTTACAAGGTATTTTTCTGCTACTCCATCTCTCAAAGGACTTGCAGCCTGTTGGTTGATTTCCACCTTTTACTTTTCTATTCTTCCCATTTCTGCCATCTTGTCTTGGTTCATTATCCTAGGATGGTATCATCAGGAGGTTTCTATTTCCCTTCCAAACTCTAACAAGAGAAAATGACTAAAACACCCTTTATCTCCAGCTGTACACTCTACGAGAATCTTTTCCAATTTCATCGAAAGGATAAGGTGAACTCCATCTCCTCCCAAATTCGTAACTAGTCAGCTTAAAAGGGCAACAAAAAGTCTAGTTGTAAATAAGCACAAATTTTCTTTATGTGTCTTTCCAAAATGCTCTACATCCCACTGAAAGGTTTTCACCTTGATGCATAAAGAATGATTGTCCGAGAAAAACTGGATGACAACATGAAACAGGAAAGTTGCTGTCAACAAACAAGAAATGACTGAACTAACCTTATGTTATGATAAGGAGGGAAGGAAAATGAGACATGAGTGCATAAAATGGGGCAAAATTTGAAATTTTGTGAGTGAATTAAAATTTTTTCAACACCTCTCTCACTTACCTTTCCATAGTGTTCAGTTACTTCCACGTAAAAAATGGGTTCTGATCCAGTGTCTAACTTCCCTTTTCATATATTTGACATGTATATATTATTTTCCCCTGAAACTGTTGAGAGAACCCAATTGCAACATCTTTCCGCTATAACCCATTTACCGAGAAAAGCTCCAAGCTTGTTCAACAACGTGGAAAATGGAAGATAGAAAGCATTGTATTTACGTATTACAATGACAACAGTATCAACCTAAGTCTCATCCAAATAAGAGGGGCCAGCACTAAATGAGGTTGGCAATATTATGCACACAATAGTGACACAAATATCAAATAGATTATTCTAGAATGCCCTATAAATGCTTCTAAATCAAACCGTTTCCAGCTAATAATGACAAAGAAACCACTTTGTTTTGCTTGATGGGCTCGGCATGCAGGTACCAAGACAAATTCCCTCAGCTATAAAATTGTCACGGTTCAAATTGATTCTCACACGGTACAGGTACCACAAATTAAGAAATCTTAAAGGAGAATGTTGCATAGCACAGTTCTCAGAAAAAGAAAGACTCTTTAGTCAATTAGAAAAGTTGTTATGGATTCAAATACAAGACTAAAAACAATACGAGAAATAAAATACAAGTGAAAGATTATAATTATTCCCCCAATAACCCTTGTTGTCAAGTCTTAAGAATTTTAAAAGAAACAAATAAAAAAGAGATGTGGAAGACCTACCTCGTACCAACAGAATCAAGACAGCATGTTACAAGAACCTATTAATCTAGAAGCAATTTGTTGAGAACAAAAAGGAAGTCAGTTTTCAATAGCTCTCAGTATGAGAAAGAGCATTTGAGAGGTTTTAACTTGAAAATTGCATTTATACATCTCCAACAGTGTATATTGGAGATTTTTTTTTTTTTGGTAAGGTAAAATGTATTACTTTTCAAACCACCATAAACAACCTAAGCCAAGACCAACTCCTGACCCTAGATGGACATAAAGATGTCCAAACGTGGTCAAGAATGGAGCGGCAGGATCTATACAACAAGCCTAAGAAGGCTACCAAAGTGTATATTGGAGATTTTGGTCTGCACTTTGTGCCTTTTTGTTCATTTCCTCACACTATTTAAAAAAACCAAAATCAAAACAAAAAAAAGAATAATCTTGGTGTTTTGTTTCTATCCTACAAAGGAGAAACATCAGTCTTGTTCCTAAGAATATTTTTCAAAAGATAGTGAATGCAGTCAAGCATATAGTCATTGTTCTATACATTTTGAGGAGTTATAGCAATCCCAAGCATGGGCTAGAATCATCAACTACGTAGACACAGGAATATGCAAAAGAATGACTTATGAATATAAAGGTACGAGAACAAAAAGTACCACCACTTATTTTACTGTACATACACCAGAAGCAATTGCAACCCTCTTGGAGGAACATAAATCAACATCAGAGGATCTTTAAAATGTACAAAATCTTCTATTCAGATAGACAGAGAACTATTCAAACAGTATTAGACCAAAAAGTCATATCATCAAACAAAAGACAGAGCAAAGACGCTCACAAAGACTCACCTTGAAAAACACAAAGTAGGGCACAGCAGACACTGCATAAGCCTCAGATATTTCAGGTTGCTCTTCAGCCTCAACCTACAGAATAATTTAGAGATGAACATTGATGAAACTATCCACAAGGCAAAAGACATTTTAAATCACACCAAAGCAAGAGCACAGAGCCTCATTTGCATCTGCAATTCTATCTAAAGCACAGTTATCCACAACCGACGAGCCAAAGCTTTTTTTCACGTTCCTTTCTGCCTCAAATCAACATCATGATCCATCATCACAATCTCGGGATAATTTAACAAATATGCCGCGAGATGCACAAATCAGACTAACCAGCGAACATGCCAACACTATCCCATCAACACTATCCGAATTCGCAGAACCTACTCAAGGTTCAACGCACTACCAACAGTCCCGATCTCATTAGTCAAATATAGCAATGATTTTTCGGGTCGTTCCAACAGAATTCTGCGAATCAATCCCAAGAACATGTATGCTATGTACAAACAACAACCACTTAGATACTCAAATCAGTCCACATTCAACCCATAAC
Source organism: Syzygium malaccense (assembly GCA_031216405.1). NCBI lineage: Eukaryota > Viridiplantae > Streptophyta > Magnoliopsida > Myrtales > Myrtaceae > Syzygium > Syzygium malaccense. Next base: position 6,601,595 of record CM062256.1, on the reverse strand, counting down.
ACTGGCACAGATCAAAAGAGGTCATATTTCATCCATCTTTACAAGTCCTGGCGAGTGATTAGCGATGCGAAGTGCGTCCTATTAAGGCACAGGCAGTCTTCACCCATCCGTCCCAACCACAAACCGAGAGAATTCGAGAAACAAACAGCAATCACCCACTCCGCGAGCGGATAACCGGTACGAACCCGGAGGAACTCGGCGAGCGGGAAGTCGGTGGAGAGGTGGGCGAAGACTTGGTCCATGTGCTTGGACGCGTCGCACCACGGGGCCCAGAAGTGGAGGGCCGCCGGAGCTCCGCCCCCGACGGCGGCGTCGAGCTCCTGCTTCGACCGGACTTCCTTCACGGAGCCTCCCATCGGGTCGCGTTGCGGAGGTTTCCCCCGGGTCGACGCCGCCGGAGGAGAGAGACTGTGCTCGGCGAGCAGCAGAAACCCTAGAAAGTTTGCTCCTTTATGGTAAAGCTTTCCAGCGTTGCGTTGCAGTGGCGGAGCTGTAGGAGCTGGCTTGAGATATATAATATTCTGTCGCTGGGGAATAAGTTCGTGATTGAATTTTTTTTTTTTGGCCAAATCTTTAACATTTATTAGAATAAGAAGAATTTTTTTTTCCCAATTTTGCAGTGTGGTCCTTTTCACAAAAGCATCTCATATTTTGCTTTATTTCAAATGAGCCCCTGTACTTGATGAAATGTGCCCGCCCGTGTGTGCGATCGATTTCGGGCCGAGCAAGGGCTATTTGTCAGAACATATAGGATTACTCGGAAAATTAGAATTAAAGCCTAACCCCGGATTAATAAAGATAGGAAGGGAGCGAGAGAGAGAGAGAGAAGGGTGAAGGTTGAACATAGGTGAGATTAGATTTATAATACTAATTTAATAGAATATACTGATTTCACGAGTATGCTCTTCACTTGCCACTCTACGTGGATCCTGTGGATCAGAAAGTCTTTCGAGGCCTGAGAGCATCAAGGTAAAGATCAATGGTGTCCGGAGACTAAAAGGCCAATTCCTTCATGTGACCAAAGATGCAGGCCGACCTGGGAAAGCATACCCTTCTAAAATCTCCATTAATTCTTACCTTAGACCTTTCATGGTATACCCTTCATGGTGTCGGAGCCAGCAACTTCGTTAGCGGATCAATGCTATAATCCGCGGCGGATATTGAATACAGTATGATGAAATGTAATATGTATGTATTCCTGTTGGCATGCAAGATGTTTACAAACATAAATGGCGATTAAAAGCGAAAAAAGGAAGAATGAATAGTCGATCAAGAAAAGTGTTGAAACACATTGTACTGTAGAAAAGGGTTCTTGCATATGCAAGACATAATTATTAAACCTCAAATGAAGTCCTCGCTTCACATGGATGGCTTCTCAGAAAAGACACCAGAGTCCAATGTCAATGGATCACTTTCACCGGTACTTAGACAACAACCTCAAATGAAAATATAATGTCCATCTTGTCCAACTGGCACTCCAAACCAGTAAATAGGTGAGCAAACCAGAACTCTCATCACAAATAACTTCTCAGAAAGGAGATTTATGCCCAGGTTTCTTCCTGTAAAAACTCAAGCGTTCTCGCTGGATATTGTCCAGCACGATCGAAATGGTTCCCGCAGTTCCTTCTTCAGTCCACTCAATGGATTCCCTTTCCAGGAGCTTCAAGATCTGTATGGATAAGAGCAAGTAAATCAACAACATGATCAACATTCTCGTAAAAATGAAAGAAACGAGGATCATGCAGGCTCTGTGTTGAACTTTATGTTTGAGAAAGTGAAACTTACATTTCGTCTAAGAGCTCGTTCAGAGGTATCTACACCATTAGATTCGATTACAACTTTAAGGTAAGCTGTCAGAAAATAAATCACGTGTTATTACCCCAATACTATGTATTGTAATTAAAGCAAAAGTCCCATGATAGGTAAAGTAACTAACAGTAGATGCCAGAAAGCGACAGCAGATGATGCTTCATGAGACTAACTGCCTCCTTGGGATCTTGTTCACACAGGTCAAGCAAAAATTCATCGTCCGCATCTGCATTTCCGCCACTGATCACAAAGAGAACAACAATGATGAGTAAGCTCCTTCACTCCTTCCCAGAAATTACAAAACGGAAAAGACATTTTCAAAGCATGGAATATGTTTTCCATGAAACATTTTTTTCATTTGCATTGACTCCGTTATAAGCACTGTTGACCTCAAAATCCTCTTGGAAAAGCTAATACCTTGTCTCGTAAATCTTTGCATTGGATTCTTCATCTGCTTCACGAGCTTTTTTCTTGTAGTAGTGTCCCTGGTATAACAAAGAATTATCATATCAGTTTTCCAGAATTTTTTCTTTTTAAACTTCCAGAGTACGGGCGGCAAACCCATTCACACAAACCAATCAGCACATGCCTAAATACCATAAGTTTTTATAAGATCCAGGCTGCACCTAAAAACCTCTGAAGCAAGTATCTTAAAGAAGAATCACTTATTTACTGCAAATAAGATTCTCCGAAGTACTTGAAGGTCACATTTGAAAATATAGCAAGTTCGTTGTTGGATTCTACTGATTGTTAGATCTTTGAGAACATTATCCAATACGAGCTGCCATAGAAAACCACTAATGGTAACAAGTAAAAATGCATGCCAATCCCATCAGATTAGTAGCATGATTTAGAAGGCAGTGTCCACTTCCAGCATGATATCATTGGCAGAACAAGGCCAATCAAAAGAGCTCCTATCTAAAGTTGCTGTCTAAAAGGACGAGGATGTTGAAATATTTTCCATCAATCAATGGAACTCAGATGTCCACTGAATAGGTCAAGGACTCCCTTTGGGGAGTTGGAAAAGTGAGATTCTTCAGATTGGTATTGATTTGTTCAGCATCTTCCACTTTGGTCTCGTCTTTATTCTACAGACCAATAAGAATCCATTTAACGTCCATCAACTTTGTACCTTATTTATGAATTGATAGCAATTGAGTGGCTGTTTCTTTGTATATTCGAGTCACGGCTTTAGTCAGGCTTGAATCCCTGATAGTATCCATGGATTGATGGAATCAAACCTGCCCTACTGAGAATCTCGAACAGGACTATCATTGGCCTTCTAACTTTATGAAGATACAACTACTAGAATATTCACAGACGTTTATAAGCTTTACCTGTTCCAAAAGTCTTTCAGCCAAAGCCCAATCTCCATTAGCATGAGCTTCAACAGCCTGATATATAGATTGCACATAACTTTATATTTTTTTCAGCACACATTAAAAAGAATGAAATTGAACACTAAATTTAGAAACAAAATGGTTAGGAAGAAGTCACTCACTGCTCCGTAGTATTCTCTCATAATTCTGCGATGCTCCAATACAGCCTTCCGGAGAACTTCATATGCATCTTCCTCTTCCTCATCTATATTAACAGCTACTTACTTTCTCAAATAAGGAAACGTAAAGGAAATGGCAAAAAGATGAGAGAAAAATCAATGCACACATCAATGGACAGTATACCATAACCAGCTCTGCGTATTCTTTCATGTTGAATTTGAATATTGAATATTCCAGGGTGAACCTTTTATAAGCTTGTAAATCCATCATATCATAAATACAATTCAGAATGACTGTTATTCATGCTATAACTCTAAAACTTGCACAAGCTTCTTCAGTAAGAAAATTGTATCTTCAGGGTGCATATCTAAGCATTGGAGTCAGAAAGCTTAACAGGTGATCAAGTGCAGAACATGGACCCTTTTGAAACTTCAGATATATAACGTCGTGAAGCAGGCCTATGCAGCTTCCATGGGCAAACTTCAGATATTACGAGCAGATATTCAGAAGGGAAATATAATTGGATTCTAACAAGAGGATTTAACATGCAATCCACTATAGGCCAAAATAAGTTCATCTCCAACTTCTGCATTCAAGGACCTCTACATATTTTAGACCTTTAACAACTAGTAGGTAAAGAATCTCAGACAGTATTTATCTCAAAACGCACAAGAAACTCATGGGATAGGAAAGCGATATGGTTCTGATATTATTTGCAATCAATAGTAACCTGAATTTACAACTTCTAAGGACCACTAGGATAAAAATGTCCACAGTTGAGAATAAAGGCTCAAGAGTGAGTTCTGGTTGAGGTTTATCTAAGAAACTCTTGAAGAGTGCAAGCTCCTCTAAATCGTAGTTTCATAGCATCTTCCCATCATAAAAGAACGGAGTCTAAAAAGGTAAATTACCACTGTCATTATTTTCCCAGTTTGAGTCTGTCACTTCAGCCTCGTCATCAGGACTTGGATTTTCTGGTGACACCACAAAGCCAAATGCTCTAGATCTCCTCTTAGTATTTCCAAGAAATGACCTCCTCCTACCAGTTGTAAGGCGAGGTTCATCATCATTTATCTTGGAAGCACAAAATAGTGTGGCCAAAATTTCCTTTTCTTGATTCTGCTTCTCAATATGCTGTCTAGTCAGTTCAGCAGACTTAGGCTGGGACAATCTACTTCTTTCTCTGCAACAAAAGAAACCAATGCATGTAACCAGAAGGAAAATATGGTAGTCGCAAGCTGATTTTTTTCCCTGCGAAAATGACTATTGGTTGCACTAACCCAGCTTTTTAGACGACAACAAGAAAATTAAGCACATTTGGGATTGAATTGAAAGATCTGGGTGAAGGAAAGCTGTTTACAAGAATAAGTACAAGGCAATAAGCATACCCTCCTGCATATTTAGTGTCTTGGAACATTTTTTGTGGCCAAAGCATTTCAGATGGAGGGATTCTATCTCTCTGCTGTAAGAGAAGCCCGGGATGAGCAAAACAAATTAAAAAAAAGAGTATATATCACTATGCTGTAAAAAGAAGCCAGAGATGAACAAGAAGAATTAAAAAGAAGTGACAGAATCACACAGATGTTAACATCACATAATTACAAAATTACGTTCAAGGAAAAAGGATAGTATACATAATAACTATCTTCCGAAGAACCAAATATGGACTCTTGTAAACATTCTGACCAGGATAAGCTATCCTATCGGGCGAGAGCAATTTAAGCTGCGGAGTCAAAATTCATAGGTAATACCTTGAATCCAACCACATACAACAAGCTATATCGACTTGCTCTTATGATCATTGACATTGATCCTTAATGTAAACTTGTGACAAACCAAATGAAGAACAAGAATGACGGAGGGCCTTGCATAGCACTATTTGAGCAATCTACCCCGAGCCTTCACATGCATTAATGAAGTGTTTTGCGTCACATTAAGAAAAAGAACCACAAAAGCATTCCCTGTGCTTCTCAATACTTATTTAAATGTTTCAATTATCCCCCTCATGGCCCCAGATAACACCAATAAATCCATGACAATTAAGGGGCTCTGCTTTATTCAATAAAAATTAAAGGCCCCCATTTGGCAGGCCCCAAATCCACCTATTTTTAGTGGTTATTCCTTAAAAAAAACTGGTTATTCCTTCAAACCATATTCACAAAACTTTTAGGGATTTGCAGGTAGTAAATTTCACACTGACCAAATCTTTGGTGCAAAAGGAGACATATTATTCTCCCTGTCTATAAAAGAGTACAATTTTGGTGTTTACGTGCATTAAGCTTGAAATTAAGTGGCAAACATGAGTAACTGTATCTGCTCTATCTTACTTAAGATAAGAGACAATTGACATTTATCCATCAATTCTGTGAGTTAATAAACATGGCCATCATTCTGTTTGAAGTTGAGATGAGAAACTTGATGTGCCTGATTTTCTGAATAAGTAAATTGGTAAGTATAAATTTGAGATATGAAAACATTATGAATTTTATGTCTGTATTGCACCTTTATCAGTCAGATAGTTCTGGTTCAAGATGACAAATTAAGTTTATAAAATCAATGAGCATTGAGCAGTCCCAGAAAATTTTAAGAAGTACTAGGTACAATAGAAGAACCATGCAAGAGAAACTTTACAATTTGACCAACCTTCTTCAAGGATTCTCCATCCAAGTTGCTCCTTTCCTTTGAAGCTATGGCTGAAAATTCAATTAGTTTCTCATAGCTCTGAGAAAAAAGAAATGCAAGATTATCAGGAGTTAGTGATATCATTAACTTGTCTTATCATTTAGTTGATCATGACGTACAGAACTTAAATGTTTACAATTAATAACTTGACTGCACTTGAAATGAATTTATTCAACAGCCAAGTTTAGCCTACTAGGGATTTTACCCCTTGAAAGCTTGTATCAGCTATCAGTCTCGCACCCATTTCTTTAAACAATCATTGTTGAAGACATTTCAAATGTGACAAGTCTGTTCACGTAAGTTACTAATATGACATTCTGTCAAGAGAGATTATCTACGCTATTTTCAATGGCAAGATAAAACACAAAGGGTCTTTCTATGTTAATTTCAGAACTGAATTGAAAATTTTCTGAGTTTTGCTACAAAGTGAAGTTGGACTTTTATAGTACAGCATTTATGCCAATTGTTACAACCAACAAAAAAGGCACTTACTGACCTATTTGTTGATAGGTTGGAATTTACAAAAGGGAAAGGATGATCATTTCTTTGTTATTCAATTTACACATTTCAAAGTGCATCCTATTCTGCTCTTTCTTGAAATATATTACAAGAATGGTTTTACAGGATTTATATAGTCCTCGTATTCACGTAGTCTCCCTCCACCTAATAGTTTAAACTTTTATTTTAAACTTTGTATCATGGTATCAAAACCAGGCTTTTTGAGGCTCCCCGTTCGTCAATTCCATGCGTTGCCCTAAATCCGGTTTGCACATGAGAGAGGGTGTTAAATTATCTCACGTCACTTGTCTACGGGATTTATATGAGCCTCACATTTATGTAGTCTCTCTCCACCTAATGGCTTAAGCTTTTCGGTTGGATGTTTTCATCCATTGCCATGTTATTGATTTGTAGCAAGCAAACAAAGAAACCACAATTAATTGTTCTATTTCAACTTATTCACCAAGTATTCCACTCGAGTTAAATAGCTAGAATCCCAATGGAGCAAGATAATTATACTTGGCTTGTATCTAGGCTTGTATCTAGCTTATAAAGTAACTCATGAATTGTACAATACAACCTCAACATGATTAGGTTTTATTGAACAAGATGAACTCCAGTGGAAATAATATTGAATATTATCATTTCAAAACATGGGCAATCAATCATATATACCTGTTTCACATCGTATCCACAGATCCCTGCATCAAGTTGAAGTATTGTTCATCAGCCATTTCATTGTATTATATGTGAATACATCATGCCGCATTCATCTCATTGCATGGTAAGTGCATATATATGATGCTGCATTCATCTCAAGAATTAAGTGCATAAATCAATGAAATCATTCATACATTATCCTCTCTCTCACCAAACATCTCATTGTACTTTATGCATGTTCATATGCGTGAGGGTGACTTTCATTAGGCTGGAGATGGAATTGGTACACATGTTCAAGCAGATCTTGCACAATTTAGTTCCTGTTTAGTAGAATCTAGAAAAAGAAACTGTAAACAGAAAATTTAATTATTCCTTTCTTTCTTTATAGGAAATGAATTTTTCATACTTTTTTTTGTCTTCTCTTCGTCTACGTCTGCATGCTGAAATAAATATCATCATCAGGCAGAAGTATCGCAAATCCTAGGAAGAGGAGGACATACATATTTTTTAAATCAGACATGCATAACAACCATAGAGGCATATGAATGCTAAAGCTTTTAAAGATTATGATCTCAGAATTTACTGCATGATGACCAATATATAGAAGGATGACAAGTATGACAATCTGTAGATCTTTCCGATGTAAATCACAGCATGATTGAAAGATTTTGTTCAACAGAATAGCAAGCTGATATATAATCTATCTCCGCAAGATGATATGCAAATTGAACTTATGTGATGCTTGACACTAACAAGATAAATTTTAGCATTCGACTGTCATTGGACATACAAACTAATATTACTTTGTATGAGCAAATGGTGGAACTCCTCTCACCAGCATAACGTTCCTAATGCTGATTTTGGTTCTATACCTAGCACACATTTCCTTTTTTTTGAAGAGTCAATCCTAGAACCAGAATGAATTGTTGCTTGAATACAAAGGATGCAGGATAGTATCAAGCACAGAAACTGTGGCCTCAATAATAACATTGTAAATGTACTCTCCAAAATCACCATTGGAGCATTCCACCCTACAATATAAGAGTGGAAATGGCTTGAATTCATTAGCACAAGTTGCCAGTCAGTATATGGGATTCTTGCACTGATGCTGTTCCAGGCTCCTGTTCGAACCTCTGTATTAGCCACAAGGCACTACCAGAAGAGAATAAAAACTGATTTTGTGATTTCCCATATTGCAATATGATACTTCCCAAATAAAAGTCTGTATATTCGTGAATATGCCAACATCCTCCCGAACCTATCATTAATTTCACAAATACACGTGGTCTTCATCTCATTATGCCATTGTTAGAAGATCTGACACTCTTGTTTGTCAGGAACCTATTCCACTACAACAAAACTAAGACATGTTGCTACAAGCGGGGTCGCTATATATACAAATTGCCATCACACAATCTGTTTTTTTAAGTCCTATGTAAGATCTAATTACTCCAATCTTATCCTTTCATCTCTTTTCATGTCTTTTAGGTCTTCTCTTACCCCTCTCAACTAGTAAACTCATCCTATAATTGCACATGTTCATAGGAGGATCATTGTAATCGTTCAAACCACCTTATATAAACTTCTCTCCTCTTAGATTAGGGCCTCAATCGCTTCTTCTCTGAAAAAAAAAATTCCAATCACATCTTTTCTTGAGCACGCACACATCCAACGAACATTCGCGTCTTTGCCAAATGCATTTTTTTGCAAACTTTGGTGTTTGACCACCCAATATTTCATGCCATAAAACATCATCAGCCCTATTCAGTGCTCACAAAAAGCAATGGATGAACCTCACTTCATTCATCCTTATTCTCTTCTCTAGATGAAATCTCCATCAATTTCTTCATCATTTGCAAAATTGGCCTAATATATTGGAAACATTCATTCTTTGGAACTTCTCAGTCTCTAATTCTTGCCGTTTTGTTTCTCGAAACTCTACTTCTACTGGACTTACACTCCAAATGCATCGTCTTTGACCAACAAACATGAGAACCCTTCAATTCCAAGTTCCAACATTTTCCTCTAAAGTTTGAGCTCAGCATTTACTCCTACTGGAGTTTTGTCTAATACTATACCATCCTAAAAAATAATGGAACAAGATATATAATCACGAATATCCTCGATTAACAAGATCATTACTAGAGAAAAAGGATGATGACTTAGTGTAACTCTAGGGCTATATGCAAGTCCTCCATTTCTTCTCCACGTGTCCTTATTGGAGTCATAACTCCCCCATACATATTCTTTATAGCTTGCTTATTGGTAATTACTCCTTCTCTAAATCCAACAAATTATTTTTCTCCGAAGCCTTTCATGTGCTATCTCCATGTAGACCATGCCCAAACCTTTCAACAAATCTCCGCAACTAGCAGATTGCCTCAATATTCCATCCTCTGAGCGCAAACCTTGTTGGCTGTCCGAAATATGTATTCTCGCTTCAACACATGGTAAATTACTCATTCACTCTGAAGTTAGCACGATCTGGATACCAGCTCTATTGTGATATATGGCTACCAAGTGCTTTTACTTCACTAATCAAGCATGTCCTTTGTTCCAGAGATTTTACTGAAGAGGGCTTAGAAGAGTATGAAATAACTATCTCCTCCCTATCTTTCCAAAGTTAAATTGATGGCCGTTTGGTTCCGCCAGTTCTCATCTTTATTCCTTCAAAGCCCCAAAAACTTCATGTTTCCTAATCTGTTGATACAAGGACAAGGTTTTCACTCTTACTCAACTCCCCCAATAAAGTATTCCTTCCAGAACCTTTGTTGAAGTACTTATACCAATAACTTCTCCTCTATCCTTAACCTCATCCTTCGCAAGTAGGTCCTGTTCAAACTCGTCCTTGTTTATCTGGTTCAGATCTCTAGTCTTTCTCGTAAATTCGTAATCTAGTAAATTAATACACATCACTCTCTCCTTTGGTGCCCAACCATTTATAAGGTCATTAAAAGCTGCTAGCTTTGCTTTACTCACATCTTCTTCTTTAATTCTTCACTAATTCGTCAAGAAGCTTATATGGCTAGTTAATCTATCTTCAATATCGAGGTAAAATAAAGAATACAGCAACTTGGAAATTTGATCCATGACCATCTTTCGGTTTAATTATATGTCCATTACCATCAAGGGGCATAAATATGACTAAGGGCTTTTCTCATCCCTCTTTCTTGGTCTCCCATTGCCTAGTAGTCAAATTAACTCCCTTTCTTTAAGAGGCTTATTTTATCCATAAAACTCATTGCTTTACATGGAGATTACTTCCTTAATGACTGCTATCCTTCAAGCAGATTGATAGATATGAGAAAGTTCTTTACTATTTCTGCTCACATGTGATTAGAAAAGTTCTTTTAATTTTGATATGTATCAAAAATTCTGTTTGCGACTTTGACTTACACATATCAGATTCTCAAAACCATCCAATTTTCTATACCTAGAACCTTTTGCATGTCAAAAAATTCTATTAGTACTCTCCTTCCTCATAATTTAAACTACTATCTCATTTTCATACCAGTGTCCTGCTTTAGGTGTGCCAAAAAAAATACTAAGGAAGTTCCACCATAGTCAAGAAACTGTTCATATGAGTCATCTCTCTTGCAAGCAACTGAGAAATAAACCGATATATTAGATCATCTCAATGTCACTTTCAGATCTCTATGATTAAGGAAAACGTGTACATCTCCAAACAGAGAATGATGCAATACTGTATTCAAGAATTTTCTCAGCCTCAAATAATACTTATACCCTGATCCTACAAATTACAATTAAACTATTTATCAAGAAAAGAGGATGTGCAAAAAATCAACGGGATAGCAGTGCTCAAAATGTTTACCAAGTACTTCTCCAATCACATCTCTATCTTGCTGAAATCCATCTTCAAGCATTTTGAACAGGAAATCCTCCGTCTCCTTTTGCATCTCCATGATGGGATTCGACGGAATATCTGGATAATTATTGGAGATGGACAGCAACTTTGCATCCAATTTCAAAGGTTTGGCAGTCTCGAACGAACAGAGTTTGGTTTTGACATCCTCTTTTCCCCGAAAACTTGGAGCACTACCGATCGAAGCAGGTCGCCATTTCAGCTTTGAAGATCTGGAATTAGCACTCACTTGAGATGGCTTACAAGGGAATTTATCTTTTGATGATGAACATGACCCTCCATTCACATCACTACCAGATAAGTGGTCGATGATATCTGCATCTGTAGAGTGGTTTTCTCTCATTTCAACCCAAATGTGACCTAGGAAATCTGGTTCTTTGAGAGAGGAAAAAAAAAACACTGAAGGAACCACGAAAAAAATTTCGATGTTTTCTCGAAAGCGTTCTTAATACAGCCGGCCACTTACATACAAAATGAATGGCAAAACAAAGGGCAATAATGAATGAGTTGCCATATCGTTAGGACATAATGCGGTAAGCAAGAGCAGATAAATATGCACAGATGAAACCCAGATTTCCTGTCGTTTTTTTTCTTCCTTGTCGTTTTTGGTCGGATTTTTTCCCGGTAGACGGAAAGAGTCCCAACACTTCATTACACCTTCCTAAAGTAAAATTAACTGATTATTACGACTGGAACCTAATGTCATAAGCAATAAAAGGTTAATATGCACATTATGCAAGATTACCAGTCATTAGATTTTTGTTCCTTTTTTATTTTGGTTAGGATTTTTTTCCAGTGAGGGGGTGGGCGGTCATACATTTAATTACACATTCTAGAAGAAGATTTAATGATGAGGTTTGCGTCCTTAAGATTTCATGTCTCTCGTGCACATCACAACTCACAATCAAGTGCACATCATTGTGCAATAAACAATGGTTCTATTAAGCATCAGTGCGGGAAGTGAAAGCAATTTACTTCAATTACAAAGGATGAATATGCCTGTGCAAATTACTCACTTATGCAATCATGTTCCATATTTAGGCATCAGGACAAATACAACCAGAAAAGAAAATAACAAGCTGAGCCACTCCAAATATGATGAGAAACGCTGTGCATGATTCACTTATTGCTGTCTAGCGAGCCCTGTGTATAGAGGCAATAGCAGACCATATGGCAATTCCAGAATCAATAGAATCAAGACAACTCCATTCAAAAAGCCAGCAGGACTAAACCTCTGCTGTAGGAGAACTACCCATATCGAGCAATTAATTAGCAATAAATTGTAGAAAGGGCTAGACTAAGGAGAGCAAAATGGCACAAAAACAAGATAAACCATTTGAGAGAAGTCGAAGGCACTTAAATTAAGTTCACACTGTGATGGCTGAGTGCCGCATAACGCATTCTTGGATCTGGTGATTTCCACGTAACCTTGAAATAAGAGGATTTTTTAAAACAGATGGCAACACGCGTGAAATCCTATTTTGATTAAAACCATCTATCAACTGACAATATTTTCGTTTTTGATAAATGAGCTTATTTACAATTTCAGTTCATGGCATCAAAACTATTTCACTAGCTAAGAAAATGAGCTATTTCACAATGCGCGCATTAGAGTACAAACATACAGCAATTAGCACAAAAGGCCAATATCTTCGCATCACTCTAGAGAATACATCGGGCCCTCATGCAGTTATAGAAAGTTATTGGAAAAAATTGTACAAAGCAAGCAAACTTACCATGTAAAAAACAAAGAAATTTACGAAAAAAGAAATCAGGAAATTCCTAGACAAAAGAAACTGTCACTCAGTGATGCATACTTAAGGCTGAAGATATCAGAATCTAATGCACCTAATGTACAAGTGCAATCGATTTATTGACCCGGGCGGCCTCGACTCCATACTTCACCGCTCGTCGTCTTTCTCTCTCTCTCTCTCTCTCTCTCTCTCTCTCTCTCTCTCTCTCTCACTCAAGAAACAGAATTTAACCAACGCCCTCACACGCTCTTTCTATCTACTTCAGGCTACGGCATAACATTTTCCTCCTTTAATCGGCCGCCACTCACTTTCACATGGCGATGGAACGAGAAAGGTCCTACCTTCGACTCCCCCTATGTGCCGAATTCTTTGCTCCCGACTCGTGCCAGGCTCACACGATTGGGGCTTTCATCATTCACTCCAAAGGCGAGGGGAGGGAATACTAAAGATACATACAATCTCTGTCCCACCATCCAAAGCGATCCCGTTAAGGCACCCAAATACATCCCGCGCCTCTCTCCGACTTAGGACAAGCAACCCGAAGTCCCACTTTTGACTACTCGAATCAGTTCAGTGGACTCCGTTTCGCACAGATGCAATGTGTTGTGCGCCTCTGTGTGTGTGTGTGTGTGAGAGAGAGAGAGAGAAGGAGAGAGAGAGAGATTACCGGCGATGGGATGATGCTCTGCAGAAGCGTCATCAACCGCCCTCCTTGCGAGGACGTCCCTACATTTTGGCTACGAAGCGAGACGACATCGAAGGCGGAGGCCAATGCCGCGAGGTTTCTGCAACAACAGGCGCTCGCTGCATTCTTCGCAGAGAGAGACGGCGCTCTGACGCTGAAGGTCCTCCATGACTCAGCACCGGCCTCAGCACCACCGCGACCTCCGTGACTCGGCACCGGACTCAGTACCGCCGCGCCCTCCATGACTCAGCACCGGACTCGGAACCACCGGCCCCTCCATGAATCGGCGCCGGACTCAGAACCGCCGCGCCCTCCATGACACCGCGCCGGACTCAGCGCCGCCGCGCCCTCCATGCTCGGCGCCGGACTCGGCACCGCCGCGTCCTCCACGACTCGGCGCCGGACGTGCCGGTGCACCACCGCGTCCTCCGCGACCTCGGCGCCGGGCTCGGCACCGGCACGTCGGAGCGCCATCTCTCTCTCTCTCTCTCTCTCTCTCTCTCTCATGGTTTTGCAAAATGCCTCGTTGCCCACAAACTGAAAACCTCTGTTTTCCCATGAAATCAAATTTAAAAAAAAATTATTTGTTTCCTTTTATATTACTTACGTAGATGTGTAAATATAGATATCAATTAAATTCTGTTAGGACTTGTAATAATTCTTGGAGTTTTTGTGTTGCCTTTACGCCGCTAAAATTGTAAAAAATTTGTAATATAAACATTCTTCAACGACAATCACCCGGTCATGCCTAGCTTCTAATCGTCGATAGATCTCGCATTTTTATCGAATTTCTTCGACTCTTGCGTTTTGAGGCTCCCACAGGTTTTCAATTGAAGGTTTGTAACGTACGAGTTTCAAAAAAATAATTGCGCGGTTTGCAAATTCGAGGGCTCAATGTGATACGTGCAATAAGATTACGGTTTATTACAAAATACTATGGCGAGTTATGGACCCGGCAAAAATCTGACTACTTTAATGACGTGGATTTGGAATATTATACCACAAATCATTACACGTTTGAAGAGCCACAAAAAGTTAATGGAACGGGTTTGAGAAGATGTCAGCCTAATCGTCCCGCTTCGATCCTTAAATTATAATAAAGCAGCACTCTAGTCATATCTTTTTTATATATAATTTATTAGCTATGCTTTTAGTGTCCCACTCTTGAAATTAAAGAAATCGAAGGCTAAAGTTGTGATTAAGGGTACTTTTGTTTCAAGGAAAATGAATAATTTGGGAAACATTTTCTAAAAAATAATCGATTATATCTCTTACAAATATGAATGCACACAAAATATTTGCATCGTACGCGTAAATATTTAGACATAAAATGTCATTTATAAATAAAAAAATTAATCGACTAATTATTTCAAGCGATATAAATAATATTTTATTTAAAATGTTTTCCTAATTGTTCACTTTCCGGAAGACAAACAACTGAACAATTGCATTTGTATCTCCCGTTGAGTCTAAAATCGAATGAATGAATCGCAGTCTAACACTTCACTCGGTAAGTCGTTCTGTGTAGACTGATCTCTGCAAACTAGCCTTTAGATTGGCCATCGCGTTGACTGCTAGCAATGCTAATCTAGCAACAATCTTCAAGTGCAAGTACTTTGTTCATGAAGATCAAACGTTTGAGAAACATGTAATGAATCCTAATGCACTAGGAAAACAATCAACAAACGCACTGATCTGTATTAGTCAAATGTAGCTGCAATACACGCTACGCAAGCTATGCTCACACAAGCATCATGATTGATACCCGAAACTGAAAATGCATGAGTCGAAGAGATCAAACTCCACCGTCTTCCCAAATCATCTGAATTGCCTTTCGTGCCAGCTGACTCGGACCCGTAACGAGCCTTTCTGAAATCTGCTGTTTAAAATGCTTTGTCGAGCGATTCAAATCCTTGCAAGGTCCTGAAAGTGCAGCTTCAGAAATGGCATCGACCAGATGGGCTTGCATTACCGCAATCTCACTCCTGCTGAGCCTAGGAATGAGCGCTGCTCAAAGATCACTGCTTATGAGGGGTGCCACGGGACAAGAGACCGGCGAGCTAACAGATTTCGACTTACATGGAGGAATCGTGGGAACCTTGGCGTCATCGAGCAAGGGCGGTGCCATGGCCAGCTCTGACACAGGCAGTTTTGGCCAGGACATGCCTGGCAAGGCCAGGCCCAACCACCTCGATCTGAGCATGGTTGACGGATGGGATATGGATCCAGACGCCAACAACTGGGGCGATCAGCCCCCTAATGCGCACGATAATCCTGTGGTGCACAATGAACCTGCACCCATTCCCAGGTTTCCTGATGACCAGTACGGCCCGCCATTGAGCCAGTGGCAAGGTGAGTTCATGTATTGCACTCCAATGTCCTGTCAAGGGAGGAAAGAAGACTACGGTTCTGGGGATTGTGCGGGATTTAGTATGTTGATTGAGTACACGCCACCGCCACCTTTGGGTCAATCAGGAGTCAGCAGAAAGCCGGTACACTCGCCAAACGGAGCTAACCTTGATGGCCATGCGGTCCCTTTTGCCGAACCTGCTGCTTTCCCTCCAGAATCTTACGCGACCGAAACATTGGATATTCCTGGTGGAACTTGGGAAGAACCGATGATGCCTGGTCACTGAGTGAACGATGAATGCAATAAGGTCCATTAAGGTATACGGCATAATTCCTGTGTAATTTCACCACAATAAAGACACAGAGAAATGTATCTCCAGGAACTCCGCTTTCAACTATGGAATTTTATCCAAACTCTCAATGACAATGCATATAATTATATTTTATAGGCCAAATTCAATGAGCTCACCGTGTACGGCTCGGCTTTCCCACGTACTTGCATGGTGGTTTTGTTCATCGTGTACTGGTCCTGCTCGAGCCAGACATTTTCACCATGTTTTGCCCCTTCAAATTTCACTCAGTTCCTACAAAAGCGGAGAACACTTGCTAGCTCTCACTGCACACTACCTCTCCACCATCCTGTCATGCCATCGGCGGATTTACAAGTCCATAGCTTGAACATGCTGGAATCCCATGAATGCACTCGAATAATGCTGATGATGTATTCAATAATCTTAAGCACAAACTGAAAAATCTGCCGCCTTCCTCGAGTATGCGGAAGAGAAAAGAAACCACAAGCCTTTTGAACTGTGCAGCCTCAAGTCCACAGATATACAGGATGCAAGCAACTGAAAAAACCAAAAAGAAACAAAAATTCTCTAGTCTTCTCGACATATCTCTGGGGACAAAAGAAGGTCCTTCTTGCTTGACATGCTAACTGCCATAAAAAGGAAGGGCCATATGGTTGGGACAGCTTTGCAATTTGCGCTTGATCTCAAATGCACAGATAATCTGATCCCAATTATCGAACTAGAAACATAATGAGTACATATACATATACATATACCCTCTTGGTGCATGCTGTTAAAAAATCGCTCTTCGATTGGAAATAGAAATATCCAGGCAGTAAATTACAGCAAAATTGTTCATGGAAGGCCAGAAAATCTGATCATGGATCAAATAGCGACCCAAATCACCGAAAAACCAAAGTATGAGAGAGGGTAAACCAACCAAGAAATCTTCAGTTAATATATGCAACTGTACATCCATAATTCAGTGGACTTTCCTGTTCATACTTGGCAACTCGTGGATGACTCTTCAATATCTCAAGGACACGTTCCTTAACAGCTCCAGTGCCCATACCGTGAATGATGAAGATAACAGAGTACGAGCCTCTAGAAGCAATGGCCATGTCGAGTTCAATAGCAGCTTCCTCAACTCGCATGCCTCGAAGATCCACAGTGTTCTTTGATGTCTGCAATAATGGTCCATACAACGGGCCCTCATCTTTGTTTCCCTCAACTTGATTCTGGAGCTCTTCGTTGTTAATCTGTGATAGAGAAGGAAACAAGACCATCAAGTTAGCATCTAACTATGTGCGCTGAGAAGGCACCAAATACACATGAAATACTTGGGAGGACCAACTTTCCTATTTTTAACAATAATCCATGAGGAAGAAAGGACGCATACAAGAAAATTTCAGATCATATTTATAAAATTCTGAGAATCAAACAAAGAAATAACTAAAACATGTCCATCCTTCAAATACACAAATAAGATCTAATGCAGTATACACATGCTTGGAAAACTAACAACAACCTGCATCCACGCCATCGATGGTCCACAAGGAGAGAACAATTGATATACACCACACATCCTCACAGTAAAAAATCACAGAAAAATTGTCAATGAGTTTCAATTTAGAAGAGTACTTTACAACTGACAAGGAATTGGTGGCATCACAAGTCATCTTAGAAGGCAAAGCGAGAAGAGGAAAAAGACTGATTCTACAATGAACATTCAATCATTAAAACGGCTAAAGCCCGCAATTTTGGAAACTGTAGACAGAAGTTTGGACCAGACTTGTCATAATACAGGTTAGTTGGAACTTGGAATAACTCCCATCATAACAGACAGCAAGTCCAAGAAGAGCCCATATAAGTTTGAAAGTTTGGACTTCATTTCGGAGGTCAATTATGTACTGGTAAATCCATTCAATTTCACTTTCCTGGGGCTCACTGATATAGGAATCTTACTTGCCAACTACTAATATTGCATTCACCATATAACAAACAAGGATAGAGAAATTGGATAAGCATAAAAAGGCAAGATGATATTTTTCAGGTAGTGGTCACACACCTTCCTCCTTAACTGTGGTATGGAAACGGAAGCTTGATTCCTTCTACTACTGGCAACAGCTCTAATATCATTCTTGTTTACCCGGACTCTTACTTTACCAAATTGGACAAGGACAGTGTCATCATCCCCAGTTTCTTCAACAACAGTAGCCAACTTATTCCCCAATCCCTTGACACGGACCTGCTCCCCATACTGTGGCACATATGAAGCATCATCCGATCTATCAGGAAAATCTAGCTTGCCAGGTTGATGAGCTGCTAAGACAGATGCAATCAAGGATTCACATTTCCTGACAAGTGAATTAAGCTGATCAGGTCTGGCATCTTCAAGTTTATTTTCAAACTCTTTAACCACAGCTTGTATTTGCATTTCTGTTGCCTTACGTGCTTCTTGGGCACGATGCGTTTCCTTCGCCATAAGAGCGTTCTGACGATTATCAATGTCTTCTGCCTCATGCAGGATCTTCATTTAACCATATAAAGCAAATGAGAAAACGAAAGTACAGATAGCAGATTTGGTGTATCAGTGAATTACAATTCAAATAAAACAAGACAATACAAAGCACTCTATTCTCATAGAGAAACCTATTTTGCCATAAAAAGACAGACATTGAGATGCCAACTTCCCTTCTGAACTGGCAGTGAATGACAGAATTTTCAAGTTTCTCCACAATTTATAAACAAGCAAAACTTGCAGATATGCTTCTAATAATCAATCTTTCACTTCCTGTCATGGGTTTGAAGGGGCTATCAGATATTTCAACTTAAAAAGCGTTCCCAATTCCTAACAAATGAAGACTTCCACTAACTATAATTTCAAAGAGTGAATGCAATGCACTTGATCTGATTCAAACACTCACCACATAAGACAATAGCCTACTTAGAGCAAATAATTAATATGTTAAGTTCATGAATATAATATGCTAAGTTTAAGAAGCATAAAAGAGTGCTTGACAGTTAAATGCAATTTACCACCACCAATTAAGAAAACACGCTCACATATTGCAGGGCATGTCTCAAACTTGATCAAATTCACAAAAGATGTTCAGTTATCGAAACTACAAAAAGTAGGGGAAAAAATTAGATAACTCCGATTTTGAATCTATTCACTTGACTTGCAATAAATATGTTGGGAACTCTATAGTCAAGAAAAGACAATAGTATTAAGCGATTATGAGATTCAACCTTGACCCTAGCCAATCATGCAACTGATGCAGTTACACTATTTATAGTACAAGATAAGTAATTGAAGACAAACACCATGAGAAAAAAAGTGAACCGTGGAATTGGATCAATGCTAGCAACAGCAAACTGACATGATTCACTGATTTCAACAAAACTAGTTTGAACAACATTGAATTACGGTAGCACGTTCAAAATACTACCTCCTGATAAAGATTCATGACCTCAACATGAAGAGATGCAGCCTTCTCAGCTTGAGCTTTCAAACGGTCTCTTTCTTCCAGCAAAGATTGATATAGCAAACCTTTCCGCTCTTGCTGCTTTTCTGGTCTTAACCTCTCCACCCATTGTTTTGCTCTTTCAATTATCTCCCCATCGAATCCAATTGATTTTGCAATATTTAATGCATTTGAATCACCAACACTCCCCCAGAGAATCCGATAAGTAGGTTGCAAGGTTTCCAATGAGAATTCCATAGCTGCATTCTCAAACTGCGTGTCCTTCTCTTTCAGAAGGGTTAAATCCGCATAATGAGTAGTAACAACAGCTAGATGAATACGATTCTTGAGATACTGCAAGATGCTGGCAGAAAGTGCCACACCTTCGGAGGGGTCAGTTCCGCTACCAATCTCATCAATGAGGACAAGTGATTCTGCTGAGGCAGCATCTAAAATTTTGCATATCCGAGATATGTGCCCGCTAAAGGTCGAAAGATTTTGTTCCAAGGACTTCAAGGAAAAACTGGAGTAAGAACAAAAAATTAACAAAACTGAAACCATCCAAAATGTTAATCAGCCATAAACAACAGAAAGACTACCTGATGGTCTCCAATATCTGCAAGGATAAGATCGAACCATGGAATTCTTGGAGAATCCTTAGCAGGCAAATACATGCCAGCCTTAGACATCAGAGATGCTAGGCCCAAAGTTTTCATGGAAGCAGTTTTTCCTCCAGTATTAGGCCCAGAAATCACAACTACTTTGGTTCCTCGCTCGATTTTGATGTCTACAGGCACAGGAAAATCAGAACTGACTCCTGAGTTATACCTAGAGGTTAGCCCCCCCGTAATGTTATTTAGATTAGCAAAGTGCATGGAATTGGCTGCAGCAACATCACTGGGATGCCCAAGTGATGACTCAAGAAGCAAGGGATGTCGAATGCTTTCAATATCAACTAGTCGACTGTGATCAGATTCAGCATCACATGAGCCATCACAATGATCTGAACTTAAAGTTGGACAGACTCCATTCATCCACTGGGCGTAAGAAGCTCTAGCAAATGCAAGATCTATTTCAAGAACCCTGTCCAATATGTGCTTTATCTGTATCCCTGCATCTGCTATTTCAGAAGTAAGCAGGCTTAAAATTGCTATCTCTTCATCCCTTTCAGCATTTGAGAGCCTCACTTCCATGTTGTTCAACTCAACTGCCTCTTTAGGTTCCATAAAGTATGTGGCACCAGAACTGCTAACACTAAGAATGACTCCTTCTGAAAGTAAATATCTATGTGAGGCCCTAATACCAACACACATCCTGGAACGGCGTTTGGTAATTAGAGGCTTGTCAATGCCCCCAGCACGAAAAACACGAGCTGACACTTCTTTCAACAATGAATCCAATTCTTCCTTGTTGCTCTTTCTTTCAGATCTGATGATCTCTAGATCTTCACTAGCTCTATCAAGGATTATTGAGAGATTGCAATCTATACAATATTCTATCTTTCGTTCTAGGTCCATGCAGAAATCGCAGTCATAAAGAATTTCAAGAAGCGGAGAGTACCTGTTGAATGCCACAACAAAGATAGAGTCAAGCCATTCGAATCTCACGAGAAAGATAATGTCAAGAGATTCTCCCTCTTTTCTAAATGAATAAGGGAGATGCAGTTCTCCTTTCACCACAAAAACTCCAATGTAATAATTTCGAGGTTAATTTCATTTTAGAAATATGCAAATCAATTAACTACCTCAATTGTCAATACATTCAAGAGACCATCAAGCTTCCAGCAATCATAGCAATATGAGAAAAGAAGATCATGATATGTCTTATGCTTCTCCCCATGTTCAAGCAAAACATCAAGACCTTTTCGCCAGTACCAAACAAAAGTTTCTTATACAAGTCACAAGAAGAACCACCCACCAAATGATGAAGTACTTAGTCTACTATTATGTACGACTTATTACTTTAAATCATTGAAAAGAGGTACAAGTGAATGACTGACACCATCAAAATCTCACAACAACGCAAGGAATAGTAGATCTTGGTGTTTTACATGCAGCACACATAATCACTAGTTAATCATAAGAAAACTACGTTCATTCTCTGTTTCTGTCTTCCAAATGAAATAATGGGGCCACGATTCTGCTACAATTTATTTTAGCAATGCTTAACACCTATAACTCCCACATCCATTTAAACATTCCATCAATCAATTCAAACCAAAAAAATTATATATGAAACCTTGAAAAAACAAATCATCAATTGATCCAGCTGGTCTATATATCAGGTTAGGGAACAATACGTCCAAAAAAGAAGGCAATGAGCAAATGACACTGTGATTTTGCCCATAGCTTCCGATGTGTGAAATGCTTGCTATCTACAGTCTACAGCATTTAGAAGCAAAAGAAATCAAGAAAAATTTGCTGAGGACAAAAGTTCCAAACATATTTTATGTACCTTCTAACAGATCATCACGAGAATAGCAGTGACAGAGGGAAGGAGGACAAAAGGGACACATGCTCTACCCCCACCCCCACCCCCACCACACACACAACAACAAATCTCAACAAAAACCCCCAGTTCCCGAAACACCCATGTGTGGCATATCATATCATATGGTTATTGTCCTTGTTAGTTTGTGGCATTATTAGAGATAATTCTAGTTTTAACAAATGTAATCACTAATTTCTTTAAAGGCCAACTTGCCAATGAGAATCAAATTATGTCCAACTCAGTGTGCTACTTCCCTTATAAAAAGGGTCTTGTTAATTAGTCGGCTAAGTGCACTAATGGTAAGAATGCATATGAACCCCTTCTGAAAATTCAAAATGAAAACATTCTGAGAAAGCTACTTAATTCAAATAGAACCATATCAAGTGGCATTAATAAGTGCGCTAAGGGCTATTCACGTTGTTTTCATTATAGTCAAATTTGCATTATCCTTAGTAGTTGTTCTCGCAGTCATATTGTACATTTACATTTCGAGAAAGCTACTTAATTCAAGCAGAACCATTTACACTTCCAAAGCATAATCAGCATTGATAAGTGCGCTATGGGCACTATATATTCATGTTATTTTCATTATGGACAAATTCGTGTTATCCCTAGTAGCCGTTCTTGCAGTCACAATGCAATTTCAGAGTCTACTCGCAATTGGCATTTTCCTTAATAGCATTTCTTAAGCATCAATGGGAACCGATTATCGTTGAATGTAACAAACTCCTCACGTTGCCTGACTAATCATTCCCAAATCCACACAGCACAAGAAATACCTTTTTGCAATCAAATCCTTTTATCCACAATTAAAGCATCATCAAACTCTATGCTCCCTCATACATATGAAACCACATCACAAATGCATAATCTCACTGAAAAGGAGTGTAATTATCTATGAATTCTAGGCCGCAATCAAGCCAAGTCCAGTCAACATAGCATAACACCTGAACTCAACTAGACTCGAAAGCTCAAGGCCGCAGCTTGATATTTATCTGTAGCCCAATTTTCCAAGCTCGATATTGACCAAGTAAAGTGCTCAACAAGCTCGAGCTCAACCAGACTCGGATTTATTCACAATTAAGCATAAGTTAGGCTCAAGATTGCGTTCCCAAAGTACAGTAAGACTATAACAATACTATTCCAATTATATTGTTATCTTTGTATTGCCGGAACAGCTATGCAATCTATAAGAAGTTAATCACCTCCCAAAAGAACCTCGGCCGCCAGCAGCCGCCGTGGCCTCAAGCTCCTCCCCCACCTTCCTCGCGGCGCTCAGCATCCTCCGCACCGCGCACATCTCCCCGATCGTGAGCAACACCCCCTTCCTCGCCGACTCCACGACCGCCGACACGTCCTCAATCCCGGACAAGTCCCACCGGCGAGACTCCGCCGCGAGGGCCGCCGCCGCTGTCTGGTCCAGGAGCTTCCGGCTCTCCGCCGGGGTCCTTCCGATCGGGACGTCGGCGTCCCGCGCGGCACCGAGCCCCATGGGGGTCGAGGCGAAGGAGGCGAGCTGCCTGCAGACGGCGCTCCATTCCAGGGTCTTCAGCGCCTCGGATTGGAGGGCTTGAGCGAGAGGGTGGCGGTGAGGGTGCGCAGCGGAGGAGGAAGCGGCGGCGGCGGCGGCGGCGGCGGGGGGTCGTCTCGGGGAGGGGCACTGCGGGAAGAGGAGGTTCGGCGGCCCAGTGACCGAGCAACGGAAGCAGGCGGTGGTGAGTTCCATTGAAGGGGTCGAGTGGGGTCGTCGTGTGCACGTTTATCCGTTGGGACGAGGCGCGGTTCGCCATGTGGCGTTTGTAAACCGGACCGGCCCGTGGGGATTATCTGGACCGGACTGGATTATTTGGACCGGACTGAGGTCAGCCCGGTCTTAGCTCTACTTTCGGTAATAAAAGAAAGGAGAAATTGTTCAAAAGTCTTAAACTTATTGTAAAACAGCCGATTTAATTATAAATATTTCAATTATACCAATTCAGTCATAAATATTTTAATAATTAATCAATTTAGTCATAAACTTTTTAATCGTGTCAATTTAATCATAAACATTTTGATGATTTGTCAATTTAGTTTTAAACTTTTTTACGATTTATCAGTATAGTTCTTTTGGCCAAATATTTAAATAATAGGCTCGGGACTAATTTGAAAAATTTCCAAAACGTTCATGACTAAATTGATACAAAGAAAGGTTTAACACTAAATTGACAAATGCCAAAAGATTTATGACAATTAAAAAGATTTAAAACTAAATTAGCTGTTGTACAATAAGATCATGACTTTTAAAACTTATTCCATAAAAAGCAAGTGGTAAGAGTGTTAACCGTACATGATGTGGATATAAGGTATGATCATTATCGCTCGTCTAGTGGACAAAACACATCGTTTCTTTATAATTTACTAAATTAAAAAATTATTAGGGAAAATCTCGAATAAAGGCACTCGAAGTAAGCTCGTTTTCTTAAAAGATGACCAAAAGTAAATCTTGTCCCAAATAATAGCCTAAAGTGATCGATTTTATCTCAAATAAAGGACGAGCTCTCTAACTGGCCAAATCTTTGCTGCCCAAAGAGCAAGTGCATCTCGCATGCCATGGTAGAGGACTTTTTTTTACTTTCTTTTTTTTTCTCTGTTCATCTTCTTCATTCTTCATTCTTCTTTCTCAAAAGCGGCCGATTTTTCATCAATCACACAAGCGTAATGGCAATCGACGACAACGGCTTGGGCTTGGACACTGGCTAGTGGTAAGCAATTGGAGGACATGACAAGATATAATTTCGGGCTCATAAAATTTTTAGAAAAATACAAAAAATTATTCAACAATTTGAAAATATTAGCAAAATTTTACTGTTTAGACACTTCGAGAAAGCCATAAGCAAGTTAAAGGACATGATTGAACAACAAATGAGTGAGAAAAGCTAAGTATTGTCAAAACATGTTGAAATGTGCCTTTTTTAGGTTGAGAATGGCATCGGATGTTCGTGGCATTTGGCATTGTGGCATTAAGCTTCGAATGAGCTTTCAAATTATACTGCTAGCCTCGTAACATTGGATAATAACACAACAGTCCCTAAACTTTAACACATTTTACAATGTCATTGTTGAATTTTTAATTTGTGCAATATGATCCATGAACTTTAGCCTGATATGTAATATTATTCTTAAATTTTTAATTTATTTAATATGATGATTGAACATTTATCAATAGTTTTTAGGCCGGGCGGTCCAGATCAAGCCCGGTTCAAGGCTGGTCCGGGAAGGAACCGGTCTGGTTCGTGGTTCGTTTAACACCGTCGTCTTCTTCAACAAGCCACTCTCTCTCTCTCTACCCTTCGGCTGTTCTGCGAGTGTTCGTGGGTGTCTGTGGCCATGGCGGCAACGACGGCGGACCTGGTTTTCTTCTCGTCTTTCGAAGCTTGAAGAGCGATTCGGCGAGGGCATTCTTCTAGAGAGAGAGAGAGAGAGAGAGAGATGATACCGCAGCAATGGGCGTCTCCGTGCGGGAGCCAATGCACGAGCAAGTACTCGGCCCTCACTCAGATTCCATGTATCTTCCGACACTCTATCTCTCTCCC
Source organism: Syzygium malaccense (assembly GCA_031216405.1). NCBI lineage: Eukaryota > Viridiplantae > Streptophyta > Magnoliopsida > Myrtales > Myrtaceae > Syzygium > Syzygium malaccense. The sequence goes on along the minus strand of CM062256.1, from coordinate 6,575,957 downwards.
TCTCCCTCTCTCTCTGTGGCTTTTTGATCCTCGTCTATCTATCGAGCTTCCTCTTCGTTATTCCCATGGCGGGTTTTGTGTTTTTGACGGGATGTCATAGCTCAATGGTGCACGTTTTAAGCTTAAGAACTGCGTTGTTTCAGGAGCTCTTTGTGTGGGGCTACTTGGGTTTTTCTGTTTGCGTGAAATGGAGGGGAATTAGTGCCGTCGCTCTCGATAGAGGATAAGAAATGCGGGCGTTTGGTTCAGTGGCGAGATCACATTTTCAGTTCCGTGTTTATAGACAGCTTATTGATCTGGGATTGGAAATTGCATTGTGAAATAAGAAGCAGGAGAGGGAATTGGACGAGAAGAAGTGTGGTGGTTGGGTCGATCATGGCCGGATGGAGTTTGAAGGCCCCTTTGTTCTGTCCTGAGTTGGTCTGTGATTTTCTCTGTAGGGACTTCTTGTTTGATGGTACCCAATGGGCAGAATTTGATGGTGTTGTGTAAAAGGAGATGTATTTGCTGTTGCATCGCTCGTGGACGTACTTCGCTGGTTATGGTTAAGTTTACCAAACTGGACTTCCGACCTTTTTAGTTAGCGTTCCTCGCCATGTAGTGAGGATGGGGATCGCAACGAATGTTAATTTGGTTATTTATATACTGGTGGTTTTGTATATTGTCCTGTCATTGCCCACCACAACATACCCTACTCCGTCCTCACCTAATCAGAAGTGTCCATCCGTGTGTCTCTCTCTATTTCTGTCTTCTCTCAATAGTTGTCTTTGTTTATAGACGCTTCTCGACTGTTGATTACTTACTATGTCTAGCTGATGATATTCAAATTTGTGTTATATATGTAATTGTTATGCTATTGCTCCACATGAGATGTTGCCCTGTTTTTATAGCAATTTATGTTGGAGATAATGGTTGAGTTCATATTTTAGATTGACAATGCACTGCATTTGCCTTGTAGTGTAGGATTTTCTCTTTCAGCAATGAGCAGAATACTATCCCGTTGTTATTAGATTTCTGGAGTACGCGGTGCCCTGCGAGTTTTTTTTGGTTCTTTTCCACTTCGTTTTGCTTCATGGTTACTTAATGGAAACTTCTTGGATGGAAATCTACAGATTCTTTATATGCATTAACTTTTTAGATCTTACCTGTCAGATTTTACTGGTTTGTTTCAATTGAGTGCGTGTGTGAAATGCAAAAACATTTGCTTGAATTGGTTGTCGCTTTTTTTCCCCTCCTTGTCTGGTGATTGACTTTTACATGTTAAACGTCATCTCTGCTCTGTCCTACTAAGTGGATTATATTAATGACAACAAAAGGACTATGCAGGGAGAGTTTTTTGCAAGAAGGCTTGTGATGCTGACGGAGAGACATGGGAAGAATGTGAGTTCCCTTTTAAGTTTGACTATCTTTTACCTTTATTTCTGGACATTACCTTAATACTATTACAGAACATGAGTGGCTTACTAGAGTAGTCAAGAGTTGAGAACTATGCCTTACTTAGCTTCAGGCTCTCCTTTGCCTCAGTGTGCACCAGGAGAAAGAGATTAAGCAATGAATTTGAGGAAGTGCTAATCAAATGGAGCATCTCTTGTCACGAAGCAGCCTATCTTTTTTATTTTATTTTATTTTATTTTTGGAGGTGTGGTTGGGGGAGGGGATGGAGTTTAATCAAGAACTGATGCTTGGCTTTAATTTTGCTTGGACCCTGCCACGATACACTTAACACATATGTTTTTGCTGATTTGACAACAAAAGAGCTAGTAGTGGAATGATTTCATTGAGGTGAAGACATCTTTCCCCATCCTGGCTTTGTAAATTCTCAATGACTGCCTTAAGATCATGAAGCTTGAGGGCTGGAGAAGATGCTATTGTCTAACGCTCCTCTTGTCTTTGAAGGCTTAAGTCTCGAAAATATCTGACCTAAATCTAGGGTTATCGATGTACAGATTCCTTGCCTGGTTGAAACCTAGCTTTGAGTCTTCGTTCCTACTGCTCTCTCTATCTTACACATAACTTTAGCTGAAGCCTTGGGACAGGTCACCTGCCTAGATGTGCACCAAGCAGATTCATCCTTTGTTGATTTCCTACTTTCATTGACTGGGTCATTGGATGTTTAGGTCTGGAAGAGTGCAATGAGATGTGTTACAAGGACCCTGTGCTGAAGGACCGCCAGTGGAGTGCTTACATTGATCGCTCTCCTGGTGCTGCAACTTACTCAGAGGTTTTAATCTCCTTGTAACTTTCCATGAAAATTGTAAACATTACTTTTGTCTGGTCCTTATTTTTTTATCTCTCTTTCTCCTCCCCTCTTTTTGTTGTATGGGCTGTGTTACCTAGTTGGCAGTGGTTCGTGCCAAATGTTCTGTTTTTTGAATCAGCCTTCTGTTATTAAACCATGTTAAAGCTAAACCTGGTAGTTTATGGCGTATGCATTCTTATCTGGAGATAAACGAATTATATCTCACCATAAAAATGGTGATTTGTTGCAACATTTAAGCTACAGTGTTATCCTGTAGCATTGTAACCGGCATTCAGCTTTCCATATTACTGTTGTGAATTCTACCAAAAGATCGTTCTGTAGTGCACCATAAGTTCCTACATCACACTAAAAGTCTACTGGGGAGTACTGAATAAGTTTGCACAATGATAAAACTCTATGTATATGGGCATGGGCAACCATGACCCCAATTTGGGAAAGATACTTGATTCATATTCATCTGAAAGGTTTACATATCATGTCTTTTGGTGGTCCTTTGTCAATTACAAACAAATTAAGGTATTATTGTTAGATGGGTGACTTGTGTGAAAATGTGGTTACGTAACTAATTCTCAAGCACATATCTTACCTACCTAATGGCGATTGTGTAGAAATTTTTTATAAATTTGTATGAAAATTAGTATCATATTGATCGGAAACACAAGATGATTTAGAATGCTCATCAAGCTACCTTTTCATATATAACGAATTCCAACATAATAAACTGCTCTTATAGGAAATTGATACCAATGTGAACTCCCAAGAGCTTTTGTCTACTTTTCAAGGTCTTGTTAAATAATGAAGGATTTTGTTAAGAAGAGAATTATATTAAATCAGAAATCTACAAGACTAAAAAGAGAGAGAATAATAAACGAAAATTAAAAGAACAATAATTGAATCTCAATGTTAAATATCCTTACTTGCAAGGTTTGATACATTACTGATGCTGGTCATTCTTTCATTGTGACTCATATATTGTCAAATTGGTGTCAAAAGGTTATGCACCTAAGTAATATGGACTTTAATTTTGGTAATTTTTATGAGTGTAAATCAAGTATCTCATTAGTAGTTTTTTTTTTTTGGCCGAAAGATGTCTCATTAATAGTTTTATCGTATCGGTCGGTCTCTTTGTGGTTTTGACACATCAAATGGCGGCTCTTTAACCTATCGATTACTAAAAGAATTTCAGTAGTGACTTTGATATCTTACCAAACCAAAAGGGGAACAAAAGCACAATAGTACTTCCTTTGTATAAGACTTAGAGTGGCCATTGAAGGAGACAAAGTATAACTGGCATTCATGGCCGTTTTCTGACTAGGGAGGCACTTTGGGGTGCAGTCGCTACCCACGACCCCAGTGTCCACATCTCTGGGCATGCAGGATTGCTCATAAAAACTGTTGATGGGTTGTGCAGGTTCTTAATGCTTGTAGAATCTGGTCATGCGTATGTCCTTATACATTGGTTCCAATTTGGTATTTGCATCTTTAAGTGATTGAAGCAAGGCACGTTAGGATCTATGAAGTACTTATTTTATTCCTTCTGGAGAAATTGAAGCCTGACAATAGTTGATTGAAGAATAAATGAAAACTCTAAATTCACTGAAAGAAACTGCCTCTTGAATTTGACTTAAGCGCTACTAATTATATGGGCTGTTTGTGGAGTGACATGGCAGGAGATTATCTTCCCAGAATTGGCAGTGCATTCATCATGAATGGGGCTTGTAGATAGGGTTGATATATGTGTACAAAGTAATATTTTATGTGACTTCCCTCTGCTTCCTTTTCTTCTACAGGATTGTTTCCATGCTTGTGTATCTGGCTGCGGCTACAAGGTCAGTTAATGTGTGCATTAAACAGGTTCTTCATTTCATTGCATCTAGGGTAATTTATAAAGCTGAACCATCATGATAATATTGTGTTAATGGATATTATGGATGCACTTATACAGAAGCCAGTTGTTGCCTTTTCAAGCTTGCATTTTGTTGGCTATTGAGCTGAATCAATTACTGCATGGCATACACGCACATGCTAAGGCTTATACAACAATGGACTTTTTTAAAAGTACCTACATATAATTTAATTCTAGTATGGAAGTTATCTTCCAGCATTCTTGTATGGTTGCAGATTTAGAAGCACTGGTCAACACGGCTCCTTTAAGTTTTATCTTCTCTACTGCAGCTCTGCTCTGGGTAGCTATTATGTCAATCTTTTTGTCGAGTTCACATAGGTGTTTCAAGAGAAAAGTTACATATTTAATGAAATTACCTCCTTAGCTCCATATCGATCATTTACTCATTGTTCTCTCTCCATATATATACCTATGAAGATATGGATTTATTGCAATGCCAATGACCCTTTTCACATGATTGGCATTTTGTTTTAGATATAGAGTTAGTGCTGTATGTCTGGCATAAGCTTGAAAACAGAGTGTTGCGACTGTTGTCTTAGAGATGACTTATCCTCTGTATTTCTTTGCCTTTTTATGCCCCCCTTGATCTGGGGTCAGTACGGCAAATTAAACATAATGCACAAGCTGATGAAGCTTTTCCCTATTTGGTGTTCATAACTTCCTGTTACTGCTCTGCATTTTTGTTTGTTTGACACAATGATGTTCAAATACTTATTGCAGTTTGAAATTCCTCTGGAGAAAGTCGAGCAAGTTCATCCAAACAGACCACCGAAGCCTCCTCCTCCTTCTCCTCCTGCTGTTCACAAGGCAACTGAACCATCTCCAAAACCTGTTGTGCCCTCCGAAGACGTTCCTTGCACCTCCGCCTGAGAGGCTTAGCATCTAAGAGCTGAACTTTTTGATTTTAGTAACAACAGATATCCACAGGAGGTTACGGTGGAACTCACATCGTATGCTGCTTTCCTGATCAGCCAACTCCAACGACCAATTTTGGCTGACTGAACCCAATATATCTGGTTGCTCATCTGCCGCGCCAGTTTTAGGCCTTTTTTGCACTTCTTTCTTCTGACCTTAAGGAAAAATTCGTAGAACTTCTCTGAGTTAGATGCAATATGTAACCTGGATCCAAATTGGCAATCCAGTTCGGCATTGTTGATCCTGACATGCTATTCATCAAACGGAATGTGCTGGAGATTTTTTACTTTGGTAGCAAAGTGTTAACCAAATACTTCACAATCTCATCAGATGAATAATCACCATGAAGCATTGCAAAGAAGAACGTTCCGCAATTGGAGCATCGAGACTCATGTTTCATTGGATTATGATTGCGTATTGTTGAGAAAATGTCCTTAATCTGAACTCGACATTCTCAAGTTCACCAATACGACCGGAAAGGAGATTGCCTGCCGATAGCGGAATGGAATGGAACGGAACAAAATTATAGTGATGATAGTCATAAATTGTATTGAAAAGAAGAAAGTGTTGCTGCCCAGGATCGAACTGGGGACCTTTAGTGTGTAAGACTAACGTGATAACCACTACACCACAGCAACTCGGTTACAACCACAGCGCCTGGATTAGCATTACAACCTATTATACAAGATCCGACACTTCACTATGAGCACAACAGTCCAACAAAGTGGGTAATGTCTTGGAAGTTTCTCACTAACATGTTCGCTCATTTGCGAGTGAAAAAATCATAATTTCGGTTGGCCATAACCTGAGAAGCAACAAGGACGGATGATAGTGTAGAACAGAGAACTCATTGTCTGAGCCTATGAAGTTTCCTCATTTGTCATGTTCCAAACTGAACTATGATTTGGACACCCACGCACAAGGCAAGTTCATTTGCTTCCCCTTTCCCATGTGTCGGATCGAGCTCGTCTTCCACGTTAAGGCTTGAGAGAATTAGTACTCACTTGGTTTCTCCCACAAATTTTAGTCCAAGATCTTGAAACATATATCTAGAAGCCTGAGGCTCTGTAGGATTTATACCAATCGGCCCATATTTTACCAAGTATTATCAAGAATTCTGTTTTTATTGTCTTTTGAGAAAATTTAGAGAGGCAATCAAGGGCTTTGAGATGGCAAGAATAATGAGGAGTTGCCTGCAGTCACTGATGAAATGGGTGAACTATGTGGTGGGGATGGTTGGGGTGGCCATGATCTTATATGGCTTTTGGATGGTCAGAGTTTGGCAGAGAGACATGGATGAAGGCTCTTCTTTTTACTCTACTGCTCCTTGGTAAGCTTGCTCTTCTCCAAACTAATGTTATTTACACTCACGACTCTTTTCCCGAAAAAAAAAATCGGAACTTTGTGGACTAAGTTGAAGGCATGAAGTGAAAATAAATATCATTGAATTCATAAAATGCATGTGCATTCGGCAAATATCAACTTGCTGATCATATGGGTTTCAAGTGGAGTTGAGCTAAATCGAATATAGTACAGTGCGTACACTCGGTGCACGAAACCGGGTGCATATTAACAGTTTTTCCTTGCTCCAACCTATAGTTGTTCTCAATGCTAATTTTTCAAAGGGAGATCCTACCATTTCTCAGCAAAGTTGGGACTCAAATGCAGGTTCATTTATGCTTTTCTGGGGATGGGAGTGATCTTGTGCCTTATCACATGGATTGGACGTGCAGCAGCTGACAGTGCAAATGGCTGTTGCCTTTCTTGTGTATCCTTTTTCTTTCTACTTCTCTCTTTCTCAATTGGCTTACACACTATGCAAGGATAAAAAGCTTCCCTATTAACAAGCTCCTACTGCAGAGTGTAGATGAAGTTAATCCACTATGGAAGTATTCCTGAAGAACTGCTTGTGAGAATGGATTAGAGAAAGAGTTTTGATAAGCTTCTTGGTTGTTTTAGATGTAGAAATGTGCCTGGAAGATGCAAATTCAGCAACAATTTTCAGTCAATTGTGAATAGTTATGCTCATTTTGTGCTTGATTAAATTCTATTGTATCAATTGATGACCCTTAATCAGAATCAAGTACATGTTCATCATGTGCTTGCTCATCATGATTGAAATCATGGTGACTGCAGATGTACTCCTGAATTCTGACTGGGAAAAGGTAATGTTCATGGTTAGGGGAATTCCAGAAATCAGCATTACATGAAGTTGTCTTTGATTTATTATCACTTTTGGTGCATAATCCATGAGATGTTTGCTTATTTTACACTGTGGTTGATGCTCTAAAAGGACTTACCTGAAGATCCAACTGGAAGATTTTCCGACTTCGAGGATTTTGTGAAGTCAAACTTCGATGTCTTCAAGTGGATAGGATCGCTAATAATCCTAGCACAGGTATTTCATGCTCCATCAATTTGTATCCGTTTCTTGATTTATTTCGAAGAGATGTGTTGAAATTCTGGCCGGTTTCGAACATTTGTCCAAGAAATATATGCCGATCGTCAATGAGAAGAACACATTTGATTTGATTGGCTAGATTACTCGGGTTATTACATTTTAGTGCATACTTAGATATAAATCATACCTTAGTTATAAATATATGATTATGAGAATTTGCAATGACACCCACTAATCGTGCTAATAAAATGGAGTGATGTCAATCTTTTTTCTTTCTCCAACGTGAATCAATCTTTCTGTAAGATCTCAACGTTTATTTATTGCTTCTTGCGACTCTTCAGGGATTGTCGATCCTGTTGACCGTGGTGCTTAGAACAGCCAGGTCACGCCAGGGACCTGACTACGACGATGACGACGAGTACCCTCCAACGAAGCTTCCACTTCTGGGTCATCTACCTCCGCTGCCTCCTTACGCTGTCGTGCCGCCGACCTTTGCCCCCGTTAAATAGCTCTAAAAGCTTTGAACAGATGAATGATGGACACATTTCAAGCTCCCTCTCTGTATTCATATGCAATGTGTGCTGTGTGTGCTGTCCTTTCTGCTAGAAGCATGAGACATTTTTGTGGGTTAAATGTATGCTGTGTCGTGTCACGTATGTTTGATGTTTTGTAAAATATTGCAGAATACAATCCTACTATTCACTTACTGTTGATCACCCCCACACAACTTTAAAGTGATAGATGGAGCTTGACAAGTAGCTTCCTGCCGGTCTACTACCGTTGAAGTTGCCATGATCGCTAATAATAGCACGAGCCCCCAACAGATGAAGAGAATGCCTAAGAGCTTGTGGACTGAACTTGAGATTTTCACGAATTCTTCGCCATCTATATAGCCTTATTTGAGTAATCCAAAGAACGATACCTTCTGCCATAGAATCAGGGAAGATGAGACTATATGTCGGGTCATTTAATTCCATTATATTCTCATGATGAATGTGAATAGGACCATAATAGATATTCTGTGCAAGTGATTACTGACGAGCCCCGCACGTCGCAAGGCATCTCCATTTTTGCACAAGGAATGCAACTACATCGCCCGCCACTGTCGAAGCTCAAACGTACGATCGAAAATTAGGCAATCAGCAGAAGCAAGTTGGGAACGCATTATTGCATGCTTATCTGTAAAGAGTATAAAATTACCACTTGATTCGAGTTCAGGATCACCAGCAACAATCCTGCATAAAATTCAAAAGGTACGAGCTGCAGAGAGGCCGAAAGACCCCAAATTTCAAACCTACTCATCCGGTGTGTTAGTGTACTGCGTTATAGCGTACACATCATCCTGCTCAAAAATCATTATGAGAGCACAGAATAGCACAGCTTTAAAATGGAAAGGTATGTACCTTTCGAGGAACTTCAATATATACAAACATATATACACAAGTGTTAAGTTCATCTTGCAAGGAGTTTATACATAGAATTGCAATGAACTTAAGGCCATCCAGCCCACAATAACTTAGGCTGGCTTAGGCTGGCCTCATTAGAACGAAAAAAGAAAACTAACCCCGAATTGGTTATTAAGGGGAGAAATTAAAAGAAAACTGTGCAAAGAAGTAGCTCGAGTTGTGCCATTCACCTGAGGTGAGAATCATAGGTGTCAAAAAGGGTATCGGGAATTATCAGTGACAACTTATCTATGTATATGAAGAGCCTCCTAAGATTCTCCCGGGTTACTGTCTGCATATCTACTATGTCCCTGGTGTCAGTAAGTACCCAGAGGTCACCAGAGTCCACTCTCTTCAAACTGTCGCGACAGAAAGGGCATGACTGTGATCTCATTCTCCTGCAAAATTCATAGACGTTTTAAGGATGGAAAACTCTTGCCCCTGCATGGAGAGCAAGTAGCTCATAATATATAGATGCGACTAATTATTTCTTTCTGACAAGTTGTTGCTTCAAAGAAGCACAGCCCATTCACTTAATCAGGTGAGAGCTTGAGTAGAAAGACTTAAGCATCAAGCAATAACCTCTAATTGGATCGGTTTGCATAAGAAAAATTGCTAGAAAAGCATGCAATAACAATTCTCTGTATTTTGAATTTCATATGACAGAAAGCATATCCCAAGTCAGTATCTATACAGCAGCTTGCCAAGGCATTCTTCAGAGAACAGAGAACAGAACATACACAAGCCAGTCTGACTGATCAAAACCCAAGAATAGAATGTGCAACTAAATTGCACCCAAACCTAGGTCAAGAACTATTTGATCAAAATATCACTGTCCTCGCAAAAGAAACCAATATCAAGCTAGAAATAGAATGGTCAAGACAGGTAAGTCTGCAAGAATGGCAACACATACTATCCTATATTAAAAGAAACTGAAATCTGATACTCATTAGTCATAACCAGCATAAGTAATACCGATATAAAGAAAACTATGTGCATTCACACTTCAAGCCTTGTGAAATAATATTACGATACCATGTGAAAAACCTCCAACACAAAGATTACTAGAACAGCTGATTATGGGAGACCAAACCTCCAATAATTATGGGGACAGATTCCAGTACCATGTTAGACAAACCGTATAGACAAAACCTTCTATTATATCAGAGCACAAACTGTTTTATAATAGGACAGATATGCTGTTTGCAGTAAACCAAAAGATTCATATTACAAGAATTGCTTTCCGTGGAGTAGGAAAATACTTGACTGTTGGGACTGCCTACTAGGTTTCATTAATATTCATACCTAGTTGGATTTGTACACTTGGTCTGCCTCTTAGCAATTGCAAATTGCTCCCATACATTTCACTATAATGGAAAAGAGGCATCCTTGTGACTATTGAGACAATAGCGATAGATTAAAATTCCTTAAAGCAGCAATAATACTTATGAAAGCACCTTTTCTTCTGGGTTTGGCGAAAGGAAAATACTAATGTCATGTTATCTCCAGAAGAATCATAAGGTTTAAAAGACACTCTCAAAGCAAGAGTACAGTATCTTAAGAAGATTAAAAAAAAAAAGCACACAAGTATAACCATTGGAGTTTTCAGAGCAGACAAGGGTATTGTCGAAGCATCATTCCACAATTTCAATCTTGAAATCCTTCTTTAAGAGCTGCTTTTTTCAGTCCAAGCAACAGAAACTTTAGACAAAGGCCACTCCCATTGTTTTAACCCATCCCAACAGAGCGGTTTAGGGTTTAAAAAAGTGTTTGTTATATATACAACATCATCCATCCCCCTCCCACCTCCTCCTCTCCTTTTCCCTCTCTCCAACTCCCCCAAGACACCCACCTAAAGAGCGTCTATTATGAAAACTGGTGAATCTTTGTTTTTTTCCTATTCTGAATTATTCATCAGGGAATGCCGCTCTTCTATCAGAAGTCACAGCCACGGTCGCTTCTAAAATCTACTATGAGAGTCATTCCTAAAAAAATTGCTAGTAATGAAACATAGCATATCTGTCAGACTACTTTTCCTCATCAAGAAATTCATGAGATGGTAACCCACAGAACAATTTCAACAATTCAAAATGCCATCCTGACAGCAGATGTGAATTGTGAACTCTCTTTCAGGATTTTATCCCCCCATATCAAAAGAAAAAGAGAAAAGAAAGAGCTACCATTTCAATTATTTTATTGTTTCAAGAGAGGAGGCAAGATGCTTAGAAGTGCAAACTCACTTCTCCAAACCCCTACCCCACAACCCACCACCCAAATAAGCAAAAAGACATTGGCATTTAACTAATCAAACGTTGTGGAATTCGCTGATAAATCATCAAAAATTGAAGAGAGAGGGTAGAGAAATGGAAAGAGAAGAGGGAGGGGGGCAGGGGGAGGAAAGGACAGCTCAAGACCAACAGCCCAACTGATATTTGCCTTAGTCAAAAAAGAGTAACGAAAAAAGCCATGTGTCCTACAATTGCAGGTCCAAAAGGATTACCAATCATGGTAGCATTTCAAGCACATAGCATGGTTGCAGTTAGGCAGTACTATTTTTCTGTTCAGCTCCATGCATATTCCACATTCGTCTTCCCTTTCAGCATCTACATCTGAGCGCCGTATATGTTCCTTTTCCTCTCTCTTGCGGTATCTCTCCAGGCAAACTGCCTTCTGCATTTTCTCTTCAGCATCTGTAATGCCTCTCTGAAGTTGCACCAAAGAGGGATAAATTACAGCTGGTAAACAATGGCAACGTTGAATCAGGGGACAGATGCACTATGGAGTAACCATACAACCATAAAGCTAGATCAATCGCTTGGAAACGCTAAATTTTACCATAGAACTCTCTGATACTTGCTTTTCTCTCGTGAATAGACATGGTTGTCGTGCCATCGACATGAACCTACCAGAGAGCAAAATATTGGGGTCAGATATTCATGTTCCCGAAACTTTTAATCCGACATGCTGCCAATGAATCAAAAAGAAAAAAAAAATCTTTTCATGCCTTGTAAATAAGAATCCTCAAGAACCCAAGGGCACCAGCAAGGTGGCAATCTGTCCATTGCACAAGAAAGAGGAAGAGGTGTGCAGCTGAACTATACGACAATCTCATTTGGAGACAGGCACCATCATACTCCCTCGGAAAATCTGAAGCCCTGCACGACATTTGCATAGTAAAGATCTCCCCAAGAAGAGATTCCAGACATGCGCGCGGAGTCGGCACACACTCCGAACTGGTGAAGTTAACAGCTCAAGCAGGGAATCGAGTAAGAATTCCATAGAGAACTAAAAAATGGGAATCGATCACAAATCTGAAAGCCATAAGAAAAGATAAACATGAGCCGAAGGAAGCTCATTTCCACTTTCCAACCAGCTTTACCATTCCCCAACCACTGCGGATCAACAGTTCGGTAAGACCAGGTAAGCGAAAACCCTTAACTTCGCGTTGCAAAGACAGGCACCGTAACATTAGCAATACCCACGTGCACTGTCCAATAATCGAAAACTAATGCTAACTTCCTCCAGAAAATGAAAACGAGGCACGACAAACTCCAACAGCAAAAGGGTAAGAACCGACATTCAAACCGGACCGGGCAAATCACAGCCCAGGCGCGACAGCGAGCCGAACACACCTACCCAGTTGCAAACTCAACAAACAGACGGCGATCGAAACCGGAAAAGGTTCAAGATTTAAGAAGAAGAAGCAGCAGCGGACGATCGAAAGCCCAAAAATGCGAAGCTCACAGCGTGTTGGCGTGCTGGATGTCGGCTTCCAGCACCTTGAGAGAGTCCTTGAAGGACTTGCGCATCGACCCCATATACATCTTCCCTTCTTCCCTCCCCTCCTCCCGCACCCACCAAACCAAACCAAACCAAACCAAAACCAAAACCAAAACCTCCCAACCCTCACCCACCAAACACCATACAGACGCTACCGGGACGAGACAAAAGCACGAGACGACCCACGTCGGAGCCCGCCGCCGAGAACCCTAACCCGAGGTCCCCACTCGCCGCGCCGTCGGCGATCGCGGAGATATCTAGAAAAAAAAGTTGCAGCAGGAGGAGGAGGAGGAGGAGTGTGGCGAGAGGAAGAGGAAGAGGAAGAGGAAGAGGACACGTAAGCAGGAATTGATGGCGGCGACCGTCGTGTGGAGCGGGGGGGAGCGTACGATGCAGCGTACGGACGGATAGAGCTAAATTTAATAATATTTATCCAGTTTTATATATTTATATATGTATATATCTAAAATAATATCTATCTGATCATCTCTGAGTCCCTCTGACAGGAAAGAAAAACAATAATGGAAAATTAAAAAAAGGAAATATTTGCGAAGAACACAACGCGACACAACGCTACACTACACTCCCGACCTTATCCGGATTAAAATTAATTAATTCACATCGTGTGGATAAACGTCTGGGCTTGAAAAATTTACCAAAAAAGAATGACACGCCTCCCTTGTTTTCCATATATATTTTTTATTTTTTTCTCTTTCTAATTTTTAATTTGGCCTTCGTGATCCCCGAACAGATTTGATCCGAGAAGAAGGCGTTACGTAGTGAAAGACTTGTTCTTGTTGGCTCGAGGGCCTAACGGCGACGTGTTCGGAACAATCCGTTTCGATCGAAAGACCTAAAGTAGCATAGCATTGGATAAATTAGTACTCGGTGCGGTTCATGAGCAGGACAACGGGCTGTATTCATTTCGCGAAAAATGGGTGGTTCATAAAACATTTTTCCTAAAAAATAATTATTTGTATCGCCTGAAATGATTAATCAATGAAAAATATTTTCATTGTCGACAATAATTCGTACCTAAATTTCGTTCATTCGTTTTTTTTTTATTGGCGATACAAGCGATAATTTCTTGAAAAATGCTTTTTAAATTGTCTATTTTCTACTGAACAAATGGAATCTTAGACCGCAAAGTACTAAGCTATCCCCCACCATTTGGTCCATAGGAGTACCCAGTCCAGAAGCCCTCGTGCCGTCGAATGTGCACGTTGCAGCCCCCCCATTCATTCAGAGAGAATTTATACACATGGCGACCGTTTCTTGCAAGTGCAGTACCTTGGCATCATTTTGCTTTTTGGGGGGCTTGCTTGTTTGCGTCTGGATTAGGTACACCGACCATATGTTCTTCCACGCGCTGCCGTCCGACGGCGGGCGGGCGGGCCGGTGGGCCGAGCTGGACCGTACCGAGCCGTCGGCCCGTCGGCCATCGCTTGCCGATGATGGAAGTCCACCAAAGGAGGGTCCTTTCACGCCATGGGCCGAGGAAGATCCCGAGCCTGTGTAAAGTCCATAAGGTACATACATTCTCCACCAGTAAAATTATCGCATCGAACGAGGAAGCAAATCGTTCGCGAATTGTCTAATCTTTTTTGAAACTGTTGGTCCGTTCTGGTCATACTAGGCACGAGTCAAACCTTACCATTTTGCGGATTTTCTAGTCTTTGGTTCTCATCTCGATTGCCATTTTGTTACTCCATACGCCGTACTTACAATCACGTTAAGATATCTCGTTAATATGGTACATTTAGTATTTTTCGCGCTCCAAATTACACTTAGATTTGCTCTTAACCTTATCGATCTCTATAGTGAAAATTTCATTCTTGACTTCAGCAAATCGATGTTCGGTTCCCATCATTGGAAAAAAACATATATAGATTTAAAGATTAACTCAAGTTCGCATCCTCAAACTCGCGAAATCCCAGCCAAAATTCAACCTGTGCCATGTTTATGAGTCTGTTTTAATCAGAGTTTTTCAGTTCATCATCAATCTTGATTTCACCTCTGCTCTGTTTCAGCTCATGGACTTTAGCCGCTCATGGAAGACCCTCAACATGCTCTTGAAGGTGACGATCCCGGCGAGGCTCCCGTCTGCCTCCACGACCCAGACGTAGCTGACTCTGTGCGCGAGCGCCTGAATCATCACCGCGACGAGCGAAGAGCTCGGATAGCACATGATGGCCTCTGACCTCCTCACCATCCTCGCGGAGTAGCCTCCGACTCTCCCGCCCTTCCCGCACCCAAACTCTTCATCGGAAGAGGACGACGCGGATGGCAAAGAAAACGCCAGTTCCTCTTCCAATGCCTCCAAGAACGGGACCAAGTTCTTCTCTTCCAATCTTTCCTTGACCAGACGAACTAGATCGTCCGGCGGACCACCGCAATCGATGTACGCCATGAGATCTCCGGCGGATAGCGTCAAAACAGCAGCAGCTACGGTCAAGTCGCAGGAACTGAGAGTCAATGGCGAGATCTCGCCGATCAATTGGCCTTCGTCATCGACAATCGCCACTGCAGTTTGTTTAAGGTTGGATTCGGGGATCAGACGCAAGGCCGATGCAGCAGGGTCGTAATAGTGCACGGCAAGGATCGAATCGGTGTCGATGATGCCGAGAGAATTTATCGGGAGGGCCGGTATGGGGGCAAACAGATTGATGAAGTTGAGGAGGTATCGAATGATGTCTTCCTGCGTGAGCCAACAGTATTCGCGGTGGTTGTGGAGGAGGTTATTCCTCGACTTCGTTCCTCCGGGAGACCGCATCGGCACCACCAGGTTCTGCGCGCCTTCGAGGATCAGCTCGATGGCGTCCAACAAGCTGGAATCAGAAGAGACAGAGCCGTCAAAAAACGCATTCAACGTCCAGATACAAGAACAAAATCAAGGCGAATTCGACACACGGATGGCTACTGCGAAAAGACAGCTCCCTTCCAAATGAACGTAGGTATCATCAAATTAGACCAAATTCTCATCATAACAGTCGCAAACAATGGCAGAATTTCAGCATCGAACGTTCCAACGAAGAACCAAAAGCGAATTCAGATCAACATTCGATGAACTCCTTACCTAAGATTAGGACAAGACACAAACCGGACGAACGAACACGTGACTGGCACTAGAATCATCGAGAACCGCAGTTTAAGGAAAAATCGACATACAATTCCATCCAGGTATCCGCAAAACCAGATCAATTCTCATCAAAGTAGAGCCACAAACGGTTCAACTGTAACATCGGAAGTCAGAAACAAGCATCGAATCTTATATTCACATCAGGATTCTATCAAATCCTCGTCCAAATTCCGTAAACTAATCGCAATAAGCGCCGAAATGAAAATCTCGAATGAACCGCGAAATCTCCGCACACACGAACCTGGCGTGCGGCTCCAGGTGCCTGACGAGGCCGCCGCCGGCCTTCGGGACGACGGCCTCCACCTCAGACCGGAGCGCGGCGGCCGGATCGGCGAGGTTCTCCTCCCGGCACAGGAAGCACACGATGTCCACCGCGCACACCTTCCCCACGCACGCGCGCCCCCCGCCCCCGGCCCCGCCCCCGCCCCCCGGCGGGAGGAGGAGGTCGCCGCAGCCCCACAGGCCGACGGCGGCGTCGCCGGACCTCCGGAGGGCGGCGAGGGCGTCGCCGACGGTGGCGGCGGCGGGGAGGCACCTCAGCGCGGGCTTCCCGAGGCACAGGTCGGATATCTCGTGCGCCGGCAATCCCACTGCCATGCAAGTACGGGGAGATCGAGATCGCGATCGAGGCGGAAGAAGGTTCGAGAGACCTGCGCAAATGGAGGTGGTGGTGGTGGTGGGGGAAGCGGGAGAAGCTTCTGGGGGTTCGGGGAGATTGAAGAAGGCAGGGCTGGGGGAGGGGCGGTATTTAAAGGCGGGGTGGGGGGGGGGGGGGGTGTGGGGGAGGCGCGGGGGCGGTTACCGGAGACCGCCGGTGGACAGGTTCGGGTTACCGGGAATTAACACGTTGGGGGGGGGGGGGCAGAGCGCGTGGGGCCCGCTGTACTTGTCCGTACGGTGTGGATGGTTTTTTTTCTTTATTTACCGGAAAAAGCATTACGCGTAGGGACCGCTTGTCGGGATAAAGATTGAGAAGAACACCACTGCCACGTAATTTTAAAATTGCTTTTTTTTTAATTTTCGTTTTTTTTTTGGCCAGGTGTTCGGATTTTCTTTTTTTTACAGGTTCCCGGAAAAACGTAATTTTTTGCCGGATGTTTTTAGGGAGAGCGACGCAAACGATGGCCTGTGATCGCTAAACTTTTGATTTTTTCAACATGATTCATGAATTTTAGTTTAATGTTGGATATGATTTATGAATTTTTAGTACATATTTAAGGTAATCCCTGGACCATATGAGAATGTTCATGATCTTGAATTAATGAAAGGATTACGTTTAATATTTTCTGATGGTTCAGGGACTAAATTGAACATGTACCAAAAATTCGAGGACTGCATTAAACGAATGTAAAGTTCGAGAATCACATTGTACATTAGACCAAGATCCGAGGACTATTCTTGTTATTTTTTCCCATGTTTTTATCCATCCGTCTTATGCTAAGATCTTTTGCAATCGTGGGTGATCTTGCTTTCAACATTGATCACAAGTTTATGGATAGGAGATGTCATTAGTAGTAGCACCATTCGTCGACGACATTACGAATCCGATGCACAGCGAGTGGATGGATTGAAAGCGGTCCCAAGTGTTTAGGGGAGGGGGGGGGAGGGATGACTTCGGGATAGATAAGTTCACCGCTGAGGCAGAAGAGAATGTTCCACCGGCCAAAGGATAGAGAGAGCTTTGAATCCACCACCGAAGAATTTAGGCGAAGAATGCTAATGAATCACTTGCCTAGAAACGGTTCTCGTATATTCTTATTATTATTATTTTGGTCGAATCGTATATTATTAATTCACATGCCTATTTTTGAAATTGTGATTGTACCTTCTATTTACAGACGGACTAAGACGTAGGAACTAAGGAAACGTCAGATTAGGGAAACTAAACGAGAAAAATTATTTCAAATTAGATAATGTGCTTCAACTAGGAAATCTAAACCTACTCATATTATTAAAAAACTAAGTTAAGACCCCCTAGCTTGACCGAGCCAAATTAGCCTTTATTCTTCAACTTCTAGAAACTCCATCCTGGAAGGCTGAAATCTCCCTTTGCTTATGTAAAATATCAAATGGGCTTGATTGATTGACGAGGTTTGAGGCGGGTTTGTGAGTTGATTATCTTTAATGGAGTTCGATCCGATATCTTACTATATGCAAAATCAACTCGATCAATCACAATTAAATCTCAAAGTGTTTCGCACAAAAGTTAGCTCTTTTAGCCTCTTAAGACAAATTTGATCGATATGGTAATTTCAATCGACAAATTCGTAATTTGATAGGATGAATGACCTCCTAGGCATGGGACGGGTCAAAGCGAGTAAAATCTCGAATGAGTTAATTCAGAAATGTCACGAAAAGCTGACTTTACATATTGTGTAGATGCACGCAAAGGTTTACTTATTTCCATACTTGCATTAATTCAAAATTATTATCAACCGGTATCATAAATAGTAAGGTGTAAAGATAATTTATATGTGATAAACAAATTGAGATTTATATATATGTATGTATATAGAAATTGTGGACATGACTTGTATGGTTAATTACACCAAAGATCTATGAATATTAATTAGGGTTAATACCACGAAAAATCACAAACTGACATATCCATGATAAATTTATCACAAACTAATTTTTTGATCACCAAAAACCCCATATCGGTACACTTATGACAATTTTATCGAAACTAACGGATGATAAATTTGTCACAAGTACACCAGTTTAGGGTTTTTTGTGATATTAACTCTTCAATTGTACTACTTAAATTAGTGATTTTCAATAAAAGATATATTTATATTCTGAGATTTTTTTTACCCCTTCAATCCTTAATAATTACCAGCTTTCCACGTTAATCCTTAAAGATGTTAGTTGGAACCAAGTTGTCCATTTTCCAAACACTTTTTCCACGATTTTTCGGATTCGTAGCTGTTCTTGCATCTCCAGCTTGTTTCTTTTTTAGAAATTAAATTTGGTTCGGAAGACAAAATAAATAATGAAATATCTCGAGCATTTGTTATTCTTTTCTCGCAGTACCGAATATGCCCTCTTTGTGCGCGGACGACCCTCTTCTCGGTGGTGATCGACGTGATCGTTGCTTCATGAAAACAACTTAGAACCGCCCGAGCTCCACAAGCTTAAAGGTTTGACAACCATTCGTTCGTTAAAATATCTCGCGTCGCTTGCCGACGGGCTTTACATGCGATTCATTTACATTTAGGCCCGTTTGTCAACGGAGCTTACGAGTCTCGGTTTTCTCGATTTGAACATTCTGACATGGTGTCGGACCCATGTTTTGTCTCGGTTTATTTCGCCTGCACGGCACTCCACTCATGAAATTTCACGTGCCGTTCATGATTTGGCTCCACAAGAGGGTTATCAAGAGTATCTCACGTTGCTTGCCAACGAGATTTACCTGCTCTTTATATACGTGTGTTCTCCTTCCACCTAGAAGTTGAAACTTTTGAATTAGACATTTTAATAATTGCCAAGCGCAAAGTAACGTTCTTTTTTTTTTTTGTTTTTGCACGAGCAATTAAATCGCCAAAGTGGTCATTTAACTTTAATGAATAAATATCTTTCTCAACCCTATGTTGCCATTTATTGTATGAACTTTTCTAGCCAAGCATATTCTGTTTTTGTTGCGCGCTCCCATTAAAATGATATTCGAAGCAGCAAATTAGAATTGTGCTGGATAACTTTATGCAAAACAAAATATGCCATTGAGATCCCTTTTTCTTTTTTAAAGGACGCATTTGACAAGAATTAGTTTGCTGTACTGTTAAGGTTCCCACATCATTTGTCTATTATGACCAAGCATTCTTTATATACATGTGATCTCCCTCTACCTACAAATCTAAGCTTTCGGACCGGACATTCTAACATGATATCCGAATCAGGTTCTACCACAGATTGTTTCGCGTCCGAGTCCCGTTCGTCAAATCCCACGTGCCATCCCTAATATCCGTCACGTTTCTATATCTGTGGTCCGTTCGCATCCTAGCAGTATCGTTTCCTTCCCAAGTCAAATTATCAAAGTAGTGTAAAAATCTTTGAACCCTTCATGGATGTCATCCTCCACTTCCAATTTTCCTAGTGGGCTATTCCGAGGGACCAACCAAGCTGAAAACGAAGGGCGTTCATGTGGACGGAGGAACCAGAAAAGAGTTGAAACTCTGTCAAATTTGCTGCTGCTGCTGCTGCCAAAACACAATTTGATCACGTCTCGTTTCGCTTCACTTTCCATTAGGGACCCGTTCGTTTCTTTGCCGATGAAAGGACAAACGGATTCATTTGCTTCCGGACAAAGAAGATCTCCTCGGGAAAGATGCTGTGGATTCCCACCGACTCGTGGAACGATTCGGGGTTGAATTCTCGACCAGACGTTGGAAGCGAAACTCAACTTGGCATCGAAGATCTTTTAGTCCGCTAGTAATTTGCAAGAGACAAGGAGCTAGGAGAAGAAGCGCGAGGGATTTGTCCGTTTGCGTATATCTTGCTAAAGTTAATAGAGACTGCTTAAATTTTTAGGAAGGCGCAAATTAATGTGAGTACGGCAATCTTCAAAGGCGACATTCCCGTCGTTACGATGTTTCGGCTCCTTCTGCGTGGATGGCAGGCGTATTGTGTGAACGCTTTGACGTGAATAATTGAGGTGGACGATGTTGTTGATCGTCAGGGAGTGTGAGAAAGTTTCGTCTCGAAATCAGACAAAATAAATGTTTCCCTATAAATAGAAATAGTAAATCAGGATCGAAGATCGAACGGTACGAGAAAATAACCATAACTAAGCGATCGAGAAGATCAATCATTAAAGTTACGTCACTAAAATGAACATTAAAGTTGAAAGCAATGGGGCTAGGGCGCTGCTCCGCACCACCCGAATCTCGGCCAGTTGTTGCCGGTGGTAGAGAGAAAGTGGTGAACCTCTGTAAAACCCAAAGAGGCGGCTAGATCGCCGACCGATCACCTAAAAGGACGGGACTCGAGGACATCAGAGTTCACAAAGCTCCTCAATTTTTTGTTCAGTAAACCTAAAAGACATCCGATGAAATCGTACACGCGCTCGTACAAACGACCCAAGGAATGCACTCAATGAATCCATCTCGTTACGATACGGAGGTCGAGCAAACGACGAGAATCGCACGGACTTTTCTTTTCGAAAGCACGAAAATACCCGACTCGGGTATTTTTTTTTTCTTTTTTCGACGGGCGCCAAAATTTATGACAATCCACATCCCTCAACCAACTTTTAGGAGAAGAAGGAGGAGGCAACGATTGAAAGCCAGCCACGAGCCAAATGAAAACGACCCCACTTCTCTAGAAGGGACGAGACGATACGTACGGCCCCCACAAAGAAGAAACGAGCAGCGGACAATCGCCTCCGCCGCGTCATCGATGACGACGGCGAGGTCATAGTTATCCTCCGTGCAGCCAAAAACGATCCGACGAGCCCAACCACAAACAGTAAGGCGGCGGGTGGTGGTGGTGGCATGGTGGTACGGTGGTACAGAGGTTCTGTGCCGATACCGGACATGCGGGAGGGATGACCGACAAGTGTCGGTCGCGGAGCTCTCTCTCTCTCTCTCTCTGCGCGTCTCGACCGCGTACAGCTCTTGCCAGGATTGGAACATGGTCCGGGCAGGGGGTTCGAGACGAATCAGAGTCGTGATGAGACGACGGAGAGTTTGCTCGGGGACCGTCGTGCGTACCCACGGGCCACGTTCGCCTGGCCGAACCGTGCGTGCGATTCGAATCACGATCGAGATGCTGATGTAATTCTTAGGACTTCACGCGTGCGTCCAATGTCGTGCGGGTTTTGATCATCTGGGTATTTTGATTGAAGCCTAGCTGGCAATGTGATTATGCCGTGTGCGCAAATATCATCGTCGTATGTAGAGAACGAAAAAGACAGATACCCTGTATCTTATGACTACAGTTTGTTTTAATTTAAGGAGATGGGAACTCCGGAGGCTTGGAGAGCGATCGAGATTGCCCGACGGTTCCGCGCTCGAGCATAAAGTGAGCAAATGAGGCTTGTATGGAACGTGAATTTTACGAATATAGATGTGTTGACACCAAAAAATGACCCACTTTTGGTTATAATCGACAATCGGCTGATTTAATTTATAGTAATACAGTTGGTGAACAACAAAAGGTATCAATGAAAAGAGCAGTTGGACAGTATCGACAACTCGTCAAGGAAGCTATCAACACAAAACATCATATTTATGGGGATGATAGTCATCTATATCGACGCGTGACTGAAAGTGACGATGGTTTCAGATTTGTAACGTCTTGTGATCGCAAACAAGAATAAAAAGTTATTTGTTTTGAAGATAAAATCCGGAAGCTATCTTTTTTTTTTTTAAATTCAATACCGTTTGTATCGGTCAATTGTACGTTTTCAATAGCTGTGTCTTACTCTTTGTAAAAGCCTCCTTTAATCGATAAAAAAAACTCAATGTTCTTGCAATTTCATCTTTATTTTTACTCTTCCGCAATTTAAATGGCTGGCTGAGGCATCATATACACGTGGCTTCCTTCTTCCTATCGGCTTAAGCTTCCGAAGCAGCCGTCTACGGTCCCACGAAATCTTTCATATATGTCCTCCCGTTCTAGGTTAGTTACCCGTCACCACACAAACCCAATCATTGAGATATGCAGACCTAATCTACTACGGCTTATGCAAATGGCTTTGCAGGAAGTTAGGACATTACTTAAAGTCTCCCTAAGTTAATCAATCGATGGAATTTCGATGGATGTACATTGAACTTGGGATTACAAAAAAGTTGCGTGTGCAAGACAATGTCCAACATGAATTATTATTTGATTAGTCGCTCTCTTGTCTTTATTCAAGTCCGCCCACAACTGTCTGTTTTTGGTGTGAATGAGAAGAAAATACTTGTCAAGGAGGATTTCCAAAAAGACTTGGGAGCCCCGAAGTGGGCTGCCAACCATTCAAATTAGGAAAAATGATATAAACAGTTCATGAATTTTGACTCAATATACAATTTGATCCATGAACTTCGAATTTGTTCAATGTAGTTCCTGAACTTTAACTCAATGTTCAGTGTGGTCCTTAAACTTTCAATTTGTTTAATGTGATCCCTGAACTTTTGGTACATGCTCAATATAGTCCTTGAACTTTGTAAAAATGTTCAATGTAGCCCTTTCATTAATTCAAGTTCAAGGACTATGGAACTAAATTGAACATGTACCAAAAGTTCAAGGACCACATTGAACAAATTGAAAGTTCATGAACCACACTGAATATTAGGTTAAAGTTCAATGGCTATATTGAATAAATTAAAAGTTCAGGGATGAAATTACACATTAAGCCAAAGTTCAGAGACTATTTGTGTCATTATCTTTTCGAATTATGTAGATTCTTTGATAAAAATTGTATTTACTGATCGATTCGTTTTTATTATGATAAGGATTTTGTACGATCATTGATAGAGATAAGTACAGTTAAAGTCTTAAAACTTATCTTGAAACTGAACAGCCTAATTGCTTGCCTTTATTTATCTTAGAATTTCATTTTTCTTGTGTTGATGTGACATCCAACACATGGTGTTGGATATGTCTTGAGAAAGTAATAAAAAAAAGGCCAAGTCGGCATTTTCCGTTAGCGAAATTGGACGGAATTAACGAAAGGACTTGATTATTCTAATTTGACAAGTTTTATGACTTAATTACATTTTTTTTATAGAGTTTTAGAACTCAATTACACTTTCGCAATAAGTTTTAGGATTTCTAGTACACTTATCCTATAAATATAAGTTAAATGTCTTTCAATATAAAATTTTATCCCACCTATAATGTATGCTGTGAAGTATATTAGATAGTTTACAATTGAAAGCTTATTGAAAGAATAATTATTGAGCTATAAATCATGCAACACCAAGCAAAATGTATTATGAGTGATAAGTTCCCGAATGGGTAGGTTCAATTAAGGTGGGTTCCCAATTTTTAGAATCGGAAATCAACCCTGTCGACCTCGGACCCGGTCTAGAACCGAACCGGTCCATTTCAAGGTCAACTGGGGAAACAACATGTCCCCCAAATGCACATCAACTAGCGAAGAAACAGACCTAGACCAGCTCATTCAAAAGTTACTCCCGATGTCAAAATGACAAACTGAAAAGGCAATGGAAGCAGCATAGTTAAACCGCAGATTTCACAAAACTATGGTACACATGAAG
This sequence comes from Syzygium malaccense, assembly GCA_031216405.1. Classification (NCBI taxonomy): domain Eukaryota; kingdom Viridiplantae; phylum Streptophyta; class Magnoliopsida; order Myrtales; family Myrtaceae; genus Syzygium; species Syzygium malaccense. Next base: position 6,551,907 of record CM062256.1, on the reverse strand, counting down.
GAACATTTAAAAACAGAAGCAAATGAGTCGAGATCAGCGAACAAAAAACTGAAAAAAGAAGAAGGCAGGACTTGAGAAGAATGATATGGTGTTGGGACTGGAGGACGATGCTGATGCTACTCCTCTCGTCACTCGAACTCTATTCCATCAATACTCAGTCGTTGAGTCATAAAATCGCTAGCGAAGAGAGAGCACGAGCGAAGAAAGCTTGAGTAAGCGACGAATTTGAGAGAGAGAGAGAGAGAGAGATTGAGGAACTCAAAGATATAGAGAGAAAGAGGCGGCAAGTGTCAAAATGGAGAGAAGATCAAACGGGCTCGGTTTCCGAATTTAGAAACCAAGAACCAAGCTCATCTCCTTGTGAATTGGCCGGACAAGGTAGGTTTGGGTCATTTCCCGGGTTGAACCGGCCTGAATACTTTCAAAGAAGTATTCTACGTCACCCAAATTCATTCTATTTCATACACTTTACTCTCAAACATCTGAATCGATTTCATCCCCCACCACTCGACCCTTTGCCTTGACGGTCCATCCTCGCATAATTAAAAATGAATGGAGAATCCACCCCTCCTTACCATGGCTCAAAACCAAGCCCGGTTCAGATCGAAACCGACTCGGTCCAACCAATCCGAAAACCAAGATGGTTTGGCCAGGAAAAGATCCGAGGCAGAGTCTTCGGAGCACCATCGTCGGAGTCCGGCCGAACCCGCCCATTTGCCACCAATATGGACACTTGAAATCTGTTGGATCTTCAACTTTAAGTCCCCAAAATGATGCGAACGACTCTTGAAAGTCCACCTTTGGTTCATGGTTTAGAAGATTTCGAGAGTGCCCCCAAAATTTCTCTTTTCTCTCTTGGGCCTGGATTTGGGCCTCAACAGTCAGGCCCAGTGGACAGTCAAAATGGAGTGGTCAACGACATGGTCGCCAGATTCTGTGTGGAACCGGCGTAGTGCACTTTCTTTTATTTTATCATTATTATTTTTTTGAATTTTTGATTCCAGAAAAGTATAAAAATTCTTGGGAAATAGCTACAAAAAATCCCAAACTACACACGCCGCTAAACATTTACCCTACATAAAAAACCCTGAACTCATACCCGTATGACACATTTATTCTCCGTCACTTGAACCACACGAGTGTTATGTCAACGACATTTGCTATTTTAGCGTCCATGCAGACAAAATTTTAACGGTTCTCATTAATAGAATTTTAACGAAGGATAAATATATTACACGGCTACAAATTTGAGATGTTTGGTGTTTAGAATAAATGAGTCACCGTGAGCATAATTTAAGGTTTTTATTTTTTGGGCGTTTATCCTAAATTCGATAAGGAAATCAACAAAACTGTAGATAGGGAGAAGACGTGGAGATGACTTCGATCCGCGAGATTGGCCGACAGGAATGAAGTGGCTGACTCGGATCGGCGTCAAGCGTCGCATCGTTTCGTGGCCGGATAAGGCCGCTTTGACCAATTCCTCGTATTCCTCGAATAATTATTAGAAAAAAAATTCTGCTATTTTGCCTTTAAAAAAAATAACATTTATTCTGTCAGGTTAATAATATTGGATGGAGATAATGCCCCCCACCCCTCTCCATTTTCCACCCCTGTTTTTTTAATTATTATTTCTCCCCCTTTTTCCCATTTTAATAAAAAAATATATAAAAAAAAGATGCAGGTCTTCTGTGTAACTGCATATCATACATGTGAACATATGGGGTGACCCATCTAATCTAAGGAGCCATAAGAACTTAAGTACCCGAAATTCGTGACCACTCGATATGATCTTATGATATTTTTGCAAAATTCTAATCATTTCGCTAGATCTGTGACGCGGGACTCAACCTTATGTTGCTACACATGTTTGTGAAAGATCTCGAACGTTTTTAACAAGCAGCTTGCTCTGGTGCTACATTCGTCCGTTTGATTCGCGCCTATTTCAATCGGTTGGATCACACGAAAGCAAGCTAATGTCCGTTGCTTTTAGAGAACGAAACAAAACCTCCTGACGGACTTCTCACTTCCTCAACCCCAGGTAAAAAGGGCTTCATCTTTATCTATTTAAAGACAAGAAAAAAATACATAAGACCCAGAAAAAGATCTAATCTCTTGTACCAAATTTGGACAAAATTACACGTGGCTGGTTGACGTTGGGCCCACCATTCTGGATAATGTTTCCACGTTGGTTTTCTCGGTATATATAGGCACCAAGAACAAACGCATTACCCCCATCACTTTCGTCAAGTTTCTCCAATCACCGTTTCATCGGTTTCGTAGCGTCGTTCGAAAGCTGTTCAAGCTTGCGTTATTTTTGTTCGTGTTCTCTCTTCTGGGTTTTGTGTTTGATTGTGATATTGAAAGAGGGGAAGGAAGATGTTGGGTATATTCAAGAAGGGTCTGGCTCACCCGCCGCAGGAGCTCAACAGCCCTCACCCGTTGAAGATCGCCACGAGGGAGCCCAAGTTCCCGAGGGAGATCTTGGAGGATTTCTTGGCTACCCATCAGTCCAGCAGCAGCAACGCCTTCTCGGTTAGCTTTGAAGACGGTGCTCTGCTCGCTTATGCTCGCCCTCAGAAGTCCTACACAGTCCATCAAAGGTAATGATGATGTATTGGGCAGCAAAACTGAAAAATGTGATGCCTTTATGATGTGATCGACTGCCTAGTTTGGGGCATTATAGCCGATGGCAATCTCCCTCGAGATTGCTATCAAGCAAAGCTAGACTTGCAGATGAGTTCAAGTATAGTTGGCATTGCGGTTTATGTCGTGCTCATCGGAAGTCTACTGTCGTGCTCAAAGAGTTCAGCTTCGAGCACTTTTGCAATGGGGGAATTTTGCGAAATTTAAATTGCCTTTCCCTAAATTGTTTGATGGTTCGGACAACATATCCATGTAATCTGCATTTTTCTTGACAGGAAATCAGTGAATCAAGACTTGTGTTTTCTTTCTTTTTTAGTTGTAAACGGAAAAGTTCTGAATTAGGCTAAATGTGTTTTTGTTTCCCTTTTCTGGGCAGATTGTTCTGTGGCCTGGACAACATCTACTGCATTTTCCGGGGCAGCCTGAACAACCTGAGCAGCCTCATCAAGCAATACGGCCTGTCGAAGGGCACGGACGAGGCCATGTTCGTGATCGAGGCCTACCGGACCCTCCGCGACCGTGGCCCTTACCCAGCAGATCAGGTCCTCAAGGATCTGGACGGCGACTACGGCTTCGTGCTCTACGATGGCAAGGCGGGGACCATTTTCGCCGCATCTGTAAGTTCTCTCGATAACATCAATCTTGTTCATCTAACCAAAACGTGTTTTGACCAGGAGAATAATTCAAATTAAATATTATGTTCTCGATGATGAATATAGGGAGCAGAAGAAGGGTTGAGGCTGTTCTGGGGGATTGCAGCAGATGGGTCTCTGGTGATCTCGGACAACGTGGAGGTCGTGAAAGGGAGTTGTGCCAAATCATTCGCTCCATTCCCAGCAGGTTTGTATCGTGTGCTCTAAATATTTTTCAATAATAAGTAAAATTGGTGAGATTAATGATATAAAATGTTCTAAAAAAGGAGAGTATACGCTTAACAATTGAATTACTGAAGATGGGTTGTTTTCTTTATGGGGGGCAGGATGTATGTTTCATAGCGAGCACGGATTGATGAGCTTTGAACATCCGAGGAGCAAAGTGAAGGCGATGCCGAGGATCGACAGCGAGGGGGTCATGTGCGGGGCCAATTTCAAAGTTGATGTCCAGTCCAAGGTCCACGCCATGCCACGTGTCGGGAGCGAAGCCAATTGGGCAATTTGGGGTCAAAGTGCATGAGACTCGGGGGGACCCGAAGTAGACCACCGACCGTTCGACTCATGCATATTCTTGGAACAAAAAATGTATTTAGTGATCGATCCGTTTTCATTGTGATATGGATTTGTACGATCATTGTCAGTTGAAATGTTCTTTGTATAAAAATTGGAGATAAGCGTATCAGAATTCCTAAAACTTATCGCAAAACTGAACAACCCAATGACTTGCCTTTTTTATCTTAAAATTTCATTTTCCGTACAATATCATTCCTTCTTTCTTTTGTTTTTTTTTTTAAATTTTTACAATGTATATATTTTAAAAGAAATTACATGTTTTTTCTGATACAGCGCTTGGTCAATGTCTCATCAACACCGTATGTCTTGAGAATGTAATAAAAGAAAGTTAAATTAGCATTTTCCGTTAGTCAAATTGAGTGGAGTTAACAGAAGGAGAGTTTTAGGATTCAATTGTACTTTCGCAATAAATTTTAGGATTTCTAGTGCACTTATCCTATAAAAATGTAAGTTAAAGTTTTTTCGATATGAAATTTTATCCCACCTTTCATGTATTTTACGAAGTGTATTAGATATTTTACAATTAAAAGCTTGTTGAAAGAATAATTATCGAACTATAGAGCATGCAACACGGAGAAAAATGTATTAGGAGTGATCGGTTTTAGAGTAGGTAGATCCTGTTAGGGTTGGTTCCCAATTTTTAGAATCAAAAATCAATCCTGTTGACCTTGGACCCGGCCTAGAACCAAACCGGTTGATTCCAGGGTCAATTAGGGAGCTAGCATATCCCCCAAATGCACATCAACTAGCAAAGAAAGAGACATACATAGAACGGCTCATTCAAAAATTGCCCATGATGTCAAAACGACAAAAACTGAAAAAAAGATGTGGAAACAGCACCGTTAAGCCGCATATTTCACATGACTATGGTAGAATATTAAAGAGCAGAAGCAATGAATCAAAGAGATCGAGAACAAAAAATTGTAGAAAAAAGAAGGCAGGGTTTGAGAAGAAGGATATATGGTGTTGGGAACGGAGGAAGATGCTGATGCTACTCCTCTCATTGCTTGAACTCTATCCCATCAATACTCAGTCATCGAGTCGTAAAATCGCCGGTGAAGAGAGAGAGAGAGAGAGAGAGAGAGAGAGAGAGAGGTGAACGATTCAAATGGGTTTGGTCCCCGATCTTTGGAATCAAGAACTAGACTGGTCCCGTGTGAACTAGTCAAATAAGGCGAGTTCAGGTCTTTTTTTGGGTTGAACCGGCTCAATTGCTCACCTCTATAATGTACACTTTGCCATCAAATATCTGAATCAATTTTGTCACTTGCTGCCACCAGACCCTTTGCCTCAACGGTCCATTTGTGTAGAATTGGAAATGAATGGAGAATCCACCTTCTCCTTATAATGGCTCATAACCAAGCCCGGTTTAGATCGAAATCGACTCGAGCTCGATCAATTTCAAACCGAGATGGTTCGGCCCCCAAAATGACCCGAGCCAGAGACTTCAGAATGCCACGGTCCGAATCCGGCCCGACCCGCCCATTCGCCGCCAAAAGGGACATTCGAAATCAGTTGTGATCTCTAACTTTAAGTCCACGTTCATCCAAAACTGATCCGAAATCCGAACGACTCTTGAAAGTCCACCTTTGGTTCATGGCTTAGAAGATCCCGAGAGTGCCCCTTGGGCCTGGATTTGGGCCACAACAGTCAGGCCCAGTGGTCAACGACATGATCGCTAGATTCTGTGTGGGACTGGGGTAGTGCACTTTTTTTGTTTTTTGAATTTTTAATTCCAAAAAAGGGATAAAAAAATTCAGTATTAAAATGAACAAAAATGGTAGATGATGGAAGACGTGGAGATGAGTGTGATCCACGAGCTAGCCGACAGGAATACGAGTGGCTGACTCGGATCGGCGTCAAGCGTCCCATCACTTTGTGGATAAGGCCACTTCTTTGAACAATTCCTCGTACTTCTAAATTCAATTATTATTATAATAAAAATTTGCTGTTGCTTTTTAAAAATAACGTTTATTTTGCCATATCAATGTTGGAAATAATGTTTGAGGGTGTGCAAGATGGACCAACCGAATTGGGAACCGTTCGGATCGGATCAGACCGGACCAGTCAGTTCTAGGCGGTTCCAGGAGGTGTCGTTCTTGTTTCTATTCTTTGAAAGCGGTTAGACCAATAAGAATTATTTGTTTAAGGGCTTCAAGAGATGTGCCGATTAGCATTAGTGGGTAAACATCTCTTAACCATCGAAGAATTTAAGTGCGTGGGACTCATTTTTCACTCGATCTAACATCTCGATGCTCGTGCAATCTCCCGATCAATTCATTGGACCAGATATGCAGACTTAACGTATGCCGTTAAATGTATTCGTTGAAGATCTTGAAACGTTTTTTTGTAAGCAACTTATTTCGATGCTATATTCATTCGAGTAGTTCATACGGTATTAATCGATTGGATCACGCGTAAGCAAGCTACTGTCTGGTTTGCTTAGCGGACAAATAAAACTCCTAAAAGACTTCTCACTTCCTCCACCCCAGGTAAAAAGGCTTCATCTTTATCTATTTAAAGACAAGAAAAAAGAATATGAATAAGACCCAGAAACAGATCTAATCTCATGTACCAAATTTGAACATAATTACACGTGGGCTGTTGTCGTTGGGCCCACCATTCTGGATAATGTTTCCACGTTGGCTTTCTCAGTATATGTAGGCACCAAGAACAGACGGATCTTCCTCCATCACTTGCATCGAGTTTCTTCAATCACCGTTTCATCGGTTTCTTAGCGTCGTTCGAAAGCTGTTCCAGCTTGCGTTCTTCTGTTCTCTCTCTTGTGGGTTTTGTGTTTGATTGTGATATTGCAAGAGGGGAAGGAAAATGTTGGGTGTATTCAAGAAGGGTCTGGCTCACCCGCCGCAGGAGCTCAACAGCCCGCACCCGTCGAAGATCGCCACGAGGGAGCCCAAGTTCCCGAGGGAGATCTTGGAGGATTTCTTGGCTACCCATCAGTCCAGCAGCAGCAATGCCTTCTCGGTTAGCTTTGCAGATGGTGCTTTGCTCGCCTACGCTCGCCCTCAAAAGTCCTACTCAGTCCATCAAAGGTTAATCTCTCTCTCTCTCTCTCTCTCTCTCTCTCTCTCTCTCTCTCTCTCTCTCTCTCTCTCTCTCTCTCTCAGAGTTTAGAATGATGCATTGGAGAGCAAAACTAAAAATGTGAGGCCTTTATGATGTGATTGGGACTGCCTACTTGGCAGCATTATAGCCGATGGCAATCCCTCTCGAGATTGTTATCGAGCAAGCTAGACTTGCAGATGAGTTCAAGTATAGTCGACATTGAGTTTAAGTCATGCTCGTTGGAAATGTATCTTCTGAATCAAAGTTTTCCCAGAGAGTGGAGTTTCTCAACAAGCACATTCAAAATGCTGGGATTTCGCGAATTTCGAATCGCCTTTCCCTAAATTGTTTGATGGTTTGGACAACACATCTATATACACTGCATTTTTCTCGACAGGAATTCAGTGAATCAATGCTTGTGTTTTCTTTCTTTTTAGTTGTAAACGGAAAAGTTCTGAATTATGCTAACTGTGTTCTTGTTTCCCTTTTCTGGGCAGATTGTTTTGTGGCCTGGACAACATCTACTGCATTTTCCGGGGCAGCCTGAACAACCTGAGCAGCCTCATCAAGCAATACGGCCTGTCGAAGGGCACGGACGAGGCCATGTTCGTGATCGAGGCCTACCGGACCCTCCGCGACCGGGGCCCGTACCCGGCCGATCAGGTCCTCAAGGATCTGGACGGCGACTACGGCTTCGTACTCTACGATGGCAAGGCTGGGACCATTTTTGCCGCATCTGTAAGTTCTCTCAATAACATCAATCTTGTTCATCTAACCAAAACATGTTTTGACCAGGAGAATAATTCAAATTAAATATTATGTTCTTGATGATGAATATAGGCAGCAGAAGAAGGGGTGAGGCTGTTCTGGGGGATTGCAGCAGATGGGTCTTTGGTAATCTCGGACGACTTGGAGGTCGTGAAAGGGAGCTGTGCCAAATCATTTGCTCCATTCCCAGCAGGTCTGTTTGCTCTAAATATTTTTTCGATGATAAGTAAATCCTGAGATTAATGATCAGAAATGTTCTAAAAAAGAGAGTACATGCTTAATAATTAGATTACTGAAAATGGGTTTTTTTTTCTTGTTTGTTTTGGGCAGGATGTATGTTTCATAGCGAGCATGGATTGATGAGCTTTGAACATCCGAGGAGCAAAGTGAAGGCAATGCCGAGGATCGACAGCGAGGGGATCATGTGCGGGGCCAATTTCAAGGTTGATGTCCAGTCCAAGGTTCACGTCATGCCACGTGTCGGGAGCGAAGCCAATTGGGCAATTTGGGGTCAAAATTCATGATGGTGATCCCTAAGGAACCGCCATTAAGCAATAACAATCGGACAGTTCGATTCTGCTTTTGTAATATTTTCTATTTCCTGATTGAATTTTTCGTCGTTGTTTTCTGTTTTTTCCTCTTTGGAGCTGACTTTGGTGGGGTTTCCATTGGGGAAAATTGCACCATGCCCCTGATTTTTCTTTGCTTTCTGTGCATGTTTAACGCTTTAGAACATCAATAAAAAGGATGTGATTTGAGAGCTGACGCACATTTACATTCCAAATGGATTTGTTTATATATGAAGTTTTGGTTTTCATATATATCATCTTCATTGGAAGGTATAATTGGGATTCCCCGGTTTTCGTCTTATATATATTCGTTGCGTTCGATTTGTTAGAGGTGTATCGCCGCTTCGAATTGTCCATTAGGAGTACGTACTTCTCGATTCTTGATGATGAACAGCTTTTGGTTTAGTGAGTAATTTAACTCAACTTGCATGTGGCAATCGACCCTATTCTTGTTGACTCATTCTCTCTAAAGATCACTGTGGATTGTGATATGAGACTGAAGATGGGCATCGTTTTTGACTTGGTCTACTCAGCTTTGCTGCTTACATTTTAATTTCTTGCATTCTACACGTTAACTATACATCAAATAGATAACAGTGAGAAAAATGAACAAACCATTCTGAGAGCAAGAATGTTCTTACAATAGTGAAAACATGAATAAACAATTGGGAAGGTTTTTGCGCTGCATTTTGACTCGGTGCACACAGAGATATTACAATAGACAAAGTAGAGAGCCAAAATATAACAGAGAGAAGCATGAATAACCAACCAGCCATTCTGAAACAGCTCATCGAATGGAATTTCGACTGCTCGGTTGCTTACACGAGCAGCGTTTAGAATGAAATCTGCTTTTTTTCAATTGTGAAGGTGATGCAAATGGATATAACTAGTTCATCACTAGCAACAACCTTACAAACAATCCAGTCAATAAAATGTAAATCAGTCATCTCCCTACAAGTACACTATCTCTAGGGTAAGATAAATCAGTCTCCTATTTTAGGGAAGGAAGAGACAATTAGCAGATATGACCCATTTGAGCATTCAGACAGAAATTGGAGTGGGAAACTAACTGATGCACCAAATATTCCGTGTGCCCATTCAGAAAAGCAGAAATCTGCACTAACTTGGGGTGGATATGTACAATGACCAAGCATTGGCTTGTCTACGAAGATCAAAAAGAAACTTTTCTCGCAAGAGTTAAGTTATCTTCCAATGGCGGAATAGGTCAGATGGGAAGATAGATCACTTGACATCCACGAAAATCTGCAAGTATCCAGAAGAAATTAAAAAAAACAAATCAACAGCATATCACGTGACCCATCAATTACCAAAAAAATTAGATTACGTGATTCACAAACGCTATGTAGAAACGATGTTAACTTTGTTGACAATTCCAAGTTAACACTAGAAATTCATATTGAGCATGGTTTGTTGAACATGGCAGCTCAAGGGCGGAGCAAAACCATCTTGCAGACAACCTGTATGGCTTAATGCAATTTTAAGTGTCTGGAGGAGAAACGATTTCACAGGAAACCTTCTTATTTTCTAGCTTAAAGAGCATATGCTTGCAATAGGCACCAAGAGTTTTATCATGGAATATATTCATGACATGTAGAGAACTCTCTGCTTTTAGCAATACCAGAAGATTGCCCGTGCCATACACAAGGCAATATTCTTTATATGATCTATTTTCATCAACCAAAATGTATATAAAGCAACATACCAATGTATTAATGTATTAAGAAAATTTGTATAGTTCTTATATTATTAGTTATGTAATGAAAAGCTTAAAATAAAATAAAGTATAGCATGGTTATTATTCACCAAACACGGTGCCACGTTTTTAACCTTTACAAACACAGTTTATTTACTCGACATACAATGTATAAAATAATCAGTAGTACGAAATATGAATGAGAAACTTTAATAGTAAACCGTCACTTGATTTTGTTCACCTATTATGTAAACTTCTCCATGATTTTAAGGCAAATGTTGATTTTTATTTTCTGATAGTCGGGCAAATACATGCCAATGGATCCAAACTTTATCTTGTCTATGAAATAATATCTATAAAGTCACTAAAGTGTCACAAATGAAACTTTAGTGATTTATTTACTCAACGTACAATGTATAAAATAGTCAGTAGTACAATCTCCAATATTAATGAGAAAATTTAATAGTAAACCGTAACTTGATTTGGTTCACCTATTATGTAAACTTCTCCATGATTTTAAGGGAAATGTTGATTTTTATTTTCTGATAGTCGGGCTATATATGCTAATGGATCAAACTTTATCTTGATTATGAAATAATATCTAGAAAATCACTAAAGCGTCACAAATGAAGCTTTATATATTATACATGGAAATCCTTAATCTTATGGAATATAAGGTTGTCAAACATAAAAATAAAGCAGAAGTTCCAGTTAATAACATTGGCCAAAAAAGGTAATAATGATATCGGTATTGATATTTGGCTTGAATATTGAAGGAAAACATCACTTTAAAACAATAGTGTTTTTTTGTTTCAAAAATGAAAAAGTATAAACAGAAACAGAGAGAAAAGAGCTAACTAGTTCACTATGGAATGCAAATTCACCAACTCTCACATGGCTACTCTCCTATTATGAGGTCAACACTTGGGTCAACCAACCAAGTTTAATGTACTCAGATTTGCATCTTCAAACCGAAGATATGCCAATTTTGTAAAGCTACTAATGGATTCAGCCATTAGATAGTCCATTTAAACCTCCAGCATGAGACAAAGCCCAAAAAATATCAGGGAACCAAGTCGTATGGTATGCACACTGCTGCATAGCCATTGCAAACAGAGAACTGATCAAAAGGACATACCTCCCAATCTGGCAACAGATCATAACTTTTGGCCTCTGTTATGTCAAACACAGTAATGCCTGTAATTCTCTGAACTCCAAGTTTAGTAGCAATCAAATTCTGCACAAAAGTAAGGTGACTGGAGAAATTCTTTTTGTAAGAGAAACAAGTAGATGCGATAAGAAAGGTACAAGCCAGATTTAAGGAATTAGCCAAATGAAATCCAAAAAGGTATATGCCACAGATATGCAGCATAAAAATTGATGACGTAGTCAAGTGCTCATGATTTATGAGAGATTCATAAGGCACCTTAGTATTCATCCACACAATTAAATCATCCAGAACTGGAACAATTTAAGACGAGAAAATAAGTGGCTCTCGCAGCATCAGAATGCAGAAGTGCATGCAGTTTGCAAATAGTACAGTTCTCGCAGAAATAAAGAGAGCAAAGGTGACATGAAATGTTGAGCGCAATGACAAAGGACTCTCTCTCTCTCTCTCTCTCTCTCTCTCTCTCTCTCTCTCTCCACATTTATTAAGAAGGGGCAATTGGTGGGCCACTTCAAAGGTCAGGTACATCATTTCCTACATTCTCCTTTTGTCTATTCAGCTAATAGCAAGTCCGAAAGGCAAAATTCTGACTTTGATGTGACATCAGCAGACACTAGTGAACATAAAGACACTGTGCAGCTAGCCCGGTCATTTCATGAAAGGTCCCTTGAGAAAAGGCTTAATTCGCTAGACCTACTTCAATTTATGAATGTATAGCATTACTGAGGCAACCGATAGATTAAATTTGAGAATTGAGAAGCAGAACTCATCAGAGACTCAGGCTGGTTTGCCACATGATTAATGGATTGGAAAAACGTTTTCACTCACCCTGTTCTTTTGTTATGCACAATGCCCCCGGCAATTTTTTCCCCTAATTTTAATTGTGGATCACCTACTGCCTGAAGATGCAAATGGTACTAAAAATAATTTCTTCCACAATCTTGCATCATCCAAACACTTCAATACTGGGCAAGGGCACAATGCAGTGAGCATCATCAGAGAAAATCTACCATGATGTGCGAGTCGCAAATTTAGATAACAAGCTCCAAACCAAGCAGATAAACTAATGTAGGAAGCTCAATTACTTAAGAGCATAATTGCAATATAGTAGATAACACATCACAGAAGGTACACAAAGGTATAGTGAAGAAATCCAGGCAAAAAGCTTGAAGAACATTATCCATACCAGTGCGAAATCTGACGAACCAAATGCCTCCACCTTTGGTAATGCCTACGAGGTTCAAATGAACATTTCAATAAAATAAGTAATCAAAATCCTCACTGACGTAAAAGGGACACGTTTCCAAGTTACACCAATTTCCCATTAGGTCCACCTACTGCATGCTATCAGACGATGACACAAGCTTAAACACAATAGAAAGGCATGTTACTCCTGAGAGTACTCTCTCTCTCTCTCTCTCTCTCTCTCTCTCTCTCTCTCTCTCTCTAGCTTCTCTCTCTCCGCTCCCGCTCCCCCTCCCCCTCCCCCTCCCCCTCTCTCTCTCTCTCTCTCTCTCTCTCTCTCTCTCTCTCTCTAAGATGAAGAGAAAGGAGCTACAGCTAAAGAGGAAGCCCTGGATGAAGCACACATTTTCTGATTCCGCTTGTCTGACAGAATTCCCTTTCATCAGTATAACATGTATTTGCAGCATAAGAAAACATTAAATTTTTAATCCACAAAGCATGTTGAGGTCAACACCGGACATTATCAACTTTAAGTATCCGTCAATACACTGAAAGCGCGACCAATTTCATGCAAAGGAAGCTTTTAAAAGCTAGATCATCTAATTACCATCTTTTGAAGACCATTAACCATAACAGCCCTGTCCTCAGGTGAATCATTCTGCGATAACCAAACTTCAAAGGGGCCCAATTCTCGGTCCATCAAGTTCATGAGATTGAAGCGTACCTGCAGCATGCATTAGTAATTGCGAGTTCCCAATAAATGGACGAAGAAATAAGCATTTTTCTGGGAGAACATAACATTTAGGCAAGTGAGACTAATAAAGTTCATTAATTGAAAGGATGACTCCAATAGTCGCTGAGAGAAGCATCATAAAGTCCTGATCAGCCGCCTCAAATTAATAATCAGAATGGTATGTGAAACTTTCTATTTATAGACACAAATCATATGGCACAGTAATGATGGAACTAACCGAGAAGGATCTTCCCAAGTTAATATTGTCTGGAGTCTCTACAATACGCAAGTCCATATCCTTGCGGGTGATGGCCTGCGAAAGAAGACAGTTCAAGAAACAGATATACTCTTCAGTATCAGATAGAGGTCAAAGTTATAATGGAAAGACGTTTGGAAAGGGCTCAGATTGCAGTTTTTCAAATCCAAATATTTTAAGTTTACATAATGCATAGCCATGCCCTAACAGTTTAGCCCTCAAAATACATCATGTCCTCTCATAAAAGCACAAGCAGATTATCAGCTAAAATACCCTATGGTTAGTATGCTTGTTAAATTTGCTTGTCTACCACTACCACGGCATTTTCCAAGCAATAGCGTAAGTGGTATGCCAGATCAACCATTATATGTCTCCTCATTGCAGTATACCAAAACATCACCAGAAACAGACACTCCACAAGAAAAAGCATATCCCACCCAGCTAAAACCTTAGTTCATCATTTACCCCAAAATATAACAAACACCACAAAAAGAAACTTCTAAGTACAACTAAGTAACTTAAAAGAGAATCTAACGTAATGAAGGAAACAGAGCAACTGCAAACCACTGCATAATGAGAAAATACAAATACTCATTCTTATAAAATGGAAGTCAGATGAACTAGAATTTCCTATCCACAAGCTCGAAGGAGGACACTTACAGTCCCAAGAATCTGCTGTGTCTGTAAACGACCAGGTTCACCCAGATTTGTGCGCCATGTGATCTGAAACTTACCAAGAATATTATTTCCCTCAATTTTCATCTGTCCATTACTCTGCGAGGACGATTTCAACTGATAAAGATAGTTCTGAATTCCTCCACCTGATCTGATCAGGATCGGTGGCTTAAATACCTCTCTGTAAGTCAAAAAAATCATTGCCTCTTGGCATTCACATTTTTATGAATAGAACGGCATATAATATGTGGATTTTACTAAGAGATCCTTTACATACTTAGCTGGAGAATCTATCTCGGACCGGTGCTCATCAGCTTTTAACATTGTTGCACCCCAGTATTGTGCTGGCTCAAACTCAACTTGATCCATATACAAGTTCGATTTGGTGTGATTTTCAATACATGCTTCCAGATATGTAGTTTCCTGGCATATGTTTTCAAGTTGTCACATCCTAATATGGAGGAGCAACATACTGAGATGTTTTGTCCTCAGCATATAGGGCATTTGTTCCATGGTATGAAAAAAATGTCAACCAAAACAGTTAAAAGTTGAAGCTCATAAATGTAGAAAAAGCAATGAGCTTGATTATCAGCATTTGTGGAACTGTCTTAGCAAGGCTTTTGGGACAAAATCTTACTAGGTTGGACAGCTTCAAATAAGCTCTGTGAGAAAAAGGCATAGTAGTTTGCCAGTTATGGTGATCAAGCTTATGCCTAAAAGGATTAAAGCAATATCCCATGTACTACAGATACACAACTTCTAGCACGTCATAACACAGAAACAAGTTTCCTTTCAACAGACTTCTGGACATTGCTATTGTTCAACAAGTACGATTATGACAATCATCTCCTATAGAGAGGAATGCACCTGAATAGAGATAAGAGAGGAGTCTCCTCATCCAACCACAAGGCAAACACAAAGGCCAGCGTGATCCAACTTCATCCCCACCTCTAATGAGAAAAGGAGACGGTGGAGCACACAGGATTCCCAATATTGTAAAACAAAGAGACCCATGCAAACTCTGAAATGCTAATGATTTTCAGGAGAGAGAGAGAGAGAGAGAGAGAGAGAGAGAGAGAGAGAGAGAGAGATGAGGTGAATGATAACAGAACAAATCATTTTGAGAACCAAAACCATTAACCAATTAGCTAATTCGATCTTTTCATTAAGCTATCTAATCTGATGACAAAATTAATTGCCACTACAAACTTCTGCAAAGAGCTAACGATAGGATCTAGCGCATAGTTCCTGTAAATGTACTATAAACATCGAGATAAAAACCGTAACTTACATTAACTAAATTAGCCAATCTTAACATACCTTGATCACACGGACCTGCAAAGACAAAAAAGAACATTAAAATCGACGTCAGACACAATATCATGTTTAAACAACCAAGAAATTCAGCCATTGCCACCACAGCACAATAGAAGCAATGTTGTCTATGCATACATATCATTCAAATTTCAAGTACTAAAAAGAAATACCATCTTGCAGCCAAATGAACACTAAGATGATACCTTTGTCCTCACGGAAAGCGGATTCGCAACAACGAATTTGAAAAACTGAGGAAGATATTTTCTTTCTCCATCACCGTCGGAATACAATGCTGTGCAAACCAGGCTGAAGAAGAAGATCAGCAAAAAAGATAAGATGCACAAGTTCGAATCATAGACACCTTTGCACACCTAATTGAAAGTACATCATCAAAACAAAGTATAGCGAAACTCACGTGTGAGCTCCAAGTTCCTTCACATCGTGTTCCACAATAAAATCATAACGCCCTCCTGCACGTATGGTTTCCACCGGAGCCTTGGAAGTATCCAAAAGCAAAATCCGCTGCTTCTCAGTTTGAATTTCTGCCTGTAAACCAATCTTTCAGATAGACACACTAATCACAACAGCCACAGTACACCCATGAGTCTAAACATATCCACGCCCTCTTCGCTTCGCATCATCGACAATGCCATACGTAGGCAAGCAAAATTTACACCAACCAAAGACA
Organism: Syzygium malaccense; assembly: GCA_031216405.1. Taxonomy (NCBI): domain Eukaryota; kingdom Viridiplantae; phylum Streptophyta; class Magnoliopsida; order Myrtales; family Myrtaceae; genus Syzygium; species Syzygium malaccense. The sequence continues at coordinate 6,535,899 of CM062256.1, read as the reverse complement.
ATAAAGCTCGACCACTGAACTACTCTACACTTTGAAATCTGCATCTAAGAAGTGAACGCACCGACCTTAATCGTGACGTCCCTGACTTCGAAACTCGAACTGTTGTTGATACTAATGTAGCTGCAAAACGTCTCTCCTAGATAAATCGCCCTGCAAAACACGAACGACTCAGATCAGCAAGCCAACCGAACCAACATCATGAAATTCCTCTCGAGAGAACTTCCAATCCAAAACGCTAAGAACGCAAGATCGACTCCGATCGATACGCGCGCGCCGCATCGCATCGCACTCGCATCCTCCCTAACCGCGAAGAGAATTCACGAACCCGAAGGCCTGGGGGAGGAGGAGGAGGCCGGAGAGGCCCATGGCGTCGGCGGGGTCGCGGAGGAGGAAGCGGGAGCGGTAGGTGGGGTCGGGGGCGGCGGCGAGGTGGGCGGCGACGAGGGCGGGGAGGCGGGCGGCGGCGAGGGGGTCGTCGAGGATGTCCTCGCCGGCGAGGAGGTCGGAGGGGTGGGCGAGGAGGGGAGGGTCGACGAGGAGGGAGGGGCGGCACAGCCGCATCACCCGGAAGGCCAGCGAGTGGGGCCCCTGCGTCGAGCTCATCGTTGCTCCGCCGCAGATCGCCGCCGCCGCCGCTTCCGATCGGCAAGCAAGCAAAGCTCTCTCTCTCTCTCTCTCTCTCTCTCTCTCTGCGACGGTCTGAGATTCAGTTGGTTTTGAAGTTCTTCAGGCGCTCGACGACGGCCTCCGATCGCAACGCATCATCGACGTCGTACTGGCTTCATTCCATCGCATGTTTGTCAGAAAATTACGCAAATGTTCTCTCGTTCTTAGCGTAACGTGCAATGTTGTCCCGATCAATACGGTCCTCAGTGTGCAACGTGATTTATAAATTTTGAGTTCATTCGACGTGATTCCTAAATTTTAACTCAATATGCAATATCGTCCCTAAACTTTTAATTTATTTAATATGATTCATAAACTTTTGGTAAATATTCAATTCGATGAATTGACTATATAAAAATATTTAATATCGTGATTTCATTAAGGGTCAATACCACGAAAAATCTTAGACTGATACATTTGTGATAAATTTATCCCAAACTAATTTTTTGACCACCAAAAACTCAAAACTTATATCTTTGTGATAAATTTACTCTAAACTAGTTTTTTTACCAACAAAAACATAAAATCGGTACATTTGTGACAAATTTACCTTGAATTGGATCAGTACAACAAAAAATCACAAACTAATACACCCGTGAACTGATATATATGTCATCCAACTAAAAAATTTGACGATAAAATTTAATAGACACTAACAGATGGTAGATTTGACACAGGTGTACCAGTTTTGGATTTTTAGAGGTAAAAAAATTAATTTAGAATAAATTTATCATAAAGTATACCAGTTTGGGGTTTTTTATGATGTTAACCATTTCATTAATTTAGGTTTGGGTACAACTTTGTACATATTCATATAATCTAGAAATTAGATTGAACATTAACTAAAAGTTTGAGAATCACATTGAATAAATTAAAAAAGAGACGACATTTCATATCGAGCTAAAATTTAGGAACTGTATTGAATAAATTAAAAGTTCACGGACGACGATACACTTTGAATCAAACTTCAGGTACCATTTGTGTAATTATCTCTATGTTTGTTAAGTGGGCACGACATGCTCCGACTAGAAAATCATCCCTCCAAGGATTAACATGTTTCGATACGATTATATAGCAAATTAGAAAGTGACCTGAATTTTACAACAAAAAGTGTTTTTTAAATGGCAGGACTTTCACATGGCGACAAAATCTGATTACAAGGCGTATACGAATTGCTGGCCGTGTAGACATCGAAGCAAATAACCTTGCCTCGATGAATTTAAAGGGAAAATAGAAATGTGATATGATTCTTTAGCCTTAACTTATATGTTACTGAGAATAAAAACGATACGGTAAATATGATGTTTTAGAGGAGTGATCGATTTAAAGGTGGATAAATTTCAAATTTGAAACTTGAAACCTATCATATTACAGTCGGTTTTCAGATTTTGGAACTTGGAACCTACCGTATTTGCCTTGAAACCGATCTTGAAATCTACCTTGTTTTTTTTATACGGTTTCAGGGTCTACCCGATGACTTGTTTTTCTTTTGTTTCTTTTTCTATTTCATTTTTTACAGCAAAATAATATAAGCAATAGGACGGTTTAAAGCGAAAGATTAACCATAAAAATCCTTATTCACTAAAAGCATTAATCTAAAAGATGAACACGTAGTCACGTATAGACAAACGAAGACGGGAATTCCTTGTGTGGACAAACACGTAAATCTTTCGGGAAGGAGACTGTCCCTTCCAGATCCTGAAAGCCTATCTTTCCACCTAGGTGTGGTGCCTTTAGATGCTCTCTGTTCAGGCATGCGAGCGAGGAAGGATGGGGATTTCCGTGTGAAAACTGACTGATTCGGCCAACAAATTAAATTCTCCAGCTATTCCTTCTTGGTGATTGTCGTTTGTTGTTTGAGCGAGTGGGGTACGAGGATTGAACGAGCGAGGGAGAGTCGGTAACAAGCAAAAGTTGTGAGGGCGAGCCGGGAACAAATGAGGGTTGTGAAGCTCGAACGAGCGACGGTGAAATGCGAGCGAGCAAGGAGGGTGAGTCGCAAGCAAGAGAGAGAGAGTCATGAGTGTCTAAGTGAGATCAAAAAGAACTCGGAACAGGGACCGGGACCGGTTCTAACGGGAACTAGACCGGTTTTCAGGGCAATCCAATCTGGGTCTCGGGAAGAGCTGGTCCGATTGCCTAGCCCCATGTTTTACAGTTAGCACAAGACTAATCACTGTGATTACATAAACATCGGCCGTGATTACAGTTAGCACGAATTACGACCGTGATTACATCGGCCGACACCAATCACTGTGATTTCACAGGTCGACGCACGGCGTTATTTACCGTCTCTTTTCAGCATTGATTTTTCCCTGACGAATCCAACAAGCAGAATGAACCACTTCTCGACAGACCAAGAATCACAAAAACATAAACATAAGGAGAGACCTCGAAGTTTAGCCTCGAGTTCAGAGAAAGTGAAGGGAATTGGCCTGTGATGTTTCTACATCGTAGCATGACAAATTACGATATACTTGGGCCAGAGAGGAAAATGCACATGTAGAACAAAGATATAACCATCTCAGCTGCATGAATAGACAACTAATAAATTCCTTTACAGCAGTTTTTCAACTAGTACTTGCCGCGCTAGCGGGACTATGATAATTACAAGGAAACACTGACACATGCGAGTAGAAATAGATCGAAGGAACCAAACAGATCAGACTTCAAAGCAGCACCACTTTCGCTGTCGAGGTTAAGAATCTTTGCTGAAGCGAGTTGTTCAGCTGAACTATTACAAAATGTACAGAGATGTCTTGTCATTAGGCCTTCCCGAGTCGGCTGGCGCATCTCGACGTTCTTTCATTAACACCAGAAGCCATGCGGACGGATCAAAAAATGAGTAGATAGGAGAAACGTTCATTTATACACCAGAGGCAAAGGGATAGGGAACGAGGGCCATTTACACAACTCGGACCCAAGCTCCACCACAGATGGGACATCCATGAACCCACCGGCTGATCCAATAAGTCTCCCGCTCATTTTGATTAGGTGGACTAGCGGAGCCTGGCGAAGCAAAAGCAGAAGTCTGCCTCAAGCATCTCATGCATTTATACCACATTCCCTCCAGACCAGTTTTCCACACAGCTGTGATGACGTCCCTTCGAGATCCCATTATACCAAGATATGCGCCCAAGCCCACCGAGGTATTCAATCCAAAAGCCGCATCTCTCTCTGACATCCTACGCTTCCTTGGCCATAAATTGAGGACCCCAGGATAAGCATCAAAAGCTTCCAAAGAGTTTGAATCCAAACTACTGTTGCTCGATTTCGGGTTATCCTCAACTGGACCTGCATCATCTGGATCAGACCAAGGACCACCGTACATATTGCGCCTGTGCCACTCTTCAGCAGGTGGATGAAGTTCCAATTCGCGAAGCAACAAACCAGCTGCATCTGCACCTCTAGGCCGGGGCATACTCTAGATAGCCCACCAGATAGAAAAAGGTACAACATACATGAGTTTATACACTAAAACCGGAACTTCACAACTTAAAACAAGAATGTGTCACATAAAATACAATCCTAAGTCTCATCCTTTTCAACCTGGTCTAGTGGCCCATAGATTAAGTAGAAGAACCAAAATCCAAATCACATAATCAGTTCGAGCATGTAAGCACCTGCATCTTTGCCCATACAACAAACAAATAACTACCGGCAATTTGCCAACATGCTAACTGGACACTACAACAATTTACATGAAGATGCGAGAAAAATACATAGTATAAAGATAATACAGTATCAAGTAAATCCAGTATTACCTGCATATACGGACCCAGGGATGCTTCCACAACTTCAGGCAATACAGTATAATTCCCATCTATGTAATGCAATCGAATCTGGATGTGGGGGCTCCCAACCTGAGAAACTGGTAAAGGATGTGACAGAGGAGCCGTTCGGAGACACAGATCTCTAAGGATGAGAAAAAGGACCTTCACCTACAAGACAAAAATGTCTGAGTCTTCTACACAATATCCTTCCTATTGCTGGGGTACAGAAAAAACATTGCATCGAAAATATATAGGCAAAATCTTGGCTATTCTTACTAATTCATCAATGAAAGACCGAACAAAAAAACTGAGAGCTGCCAAAGATGATTTCCACTTAAAAACAGAAGTCAAAAGCTCAAAGCCGGAAATTATTGGAAGTTAAGACCAAAAAAACTAAGCCTTATGTCTACCTCTTCGAATGTGTATCCTTGGCCAGCATTACCCGACCCCAATCTTGACCTTCCAGCAGGACCTTCTTCTGCGGCCTTTGATCCAGTCGTCATCTGACCAGCTCGAGCTCCCTGACCTTCATCTGACCTGGTGATAGATGATGCCGGCTTTGTGGAAATAGAATTTATTTCTTCAACCTTGCCAGGGCCACCAGGCTGTGGTTTTTGCACGTTCGAGTCGCTAATTCTCTGAGCAGTACCCGCAAAGCGGCTTCGCCGGAAGAAATAGCAAAAGAGAAGAAGTTGGCACAATCTGTGGAGGAAATGGCAGTCGCCAATCAGTCTAACAGCTGGTGTTCCAGGAAACGTTCCCGTGTTGATACTGATTGGCATGAAGGATGTGGGACCACTTATGGGGGGAGCTGCACCAGAGGCTCCTTCATTTGTGTTACTAATCTTGGCAATAGCTCCTTGCACCCAGGCATTTATCTGGGTGCTGCCAGAAGAGCTTGCAGTGCCACTTTGACCAGCTGAAAAGGAAAAGGAACACTAGAAAATAAGAGAGGCTGGTTAAGAAAAAACCATCAAAATTTACAGAAGCTTACCACTTGAGCAGTATGATATTTGCATGTTTCGCAATTCTAACCGTATAAAAAACACTACTCAGGCTGTGAATTTAACAACTTACCAAAGATGTTTCATATATGATTTATAACCCAACTTTTATTCTTCGGATCAATCAATTAATGACTTAAGACGATCTGACTGGTATTAACCTATATCAGTCAATAATTAAGGCGCTAAAAAACTTGTTTGAGGCTAAATAAACTCATACAGGCCAGACTAATCTACTACAACTTAATCAACTTTCGTAGACAGATGGAACCATTGTTCTTCTTCCCTTTATTAGTGTGCAATTTATAAGATTACAGAGAACACTTCTGATTTGAGAACTTTTCAGATAATGTCTGGTGAGATTTAAGTCAAAATTCTCATAACATCATTAAAATCATTACCTTGCCCATCAAGAGAGATGTGTGATAGAATTACTACTTCAACACAAATAAACAGAGACAGAGAAAACTTGCACGACACGGAAGAATCGCATCCTGAGAATTTACATTTTCCCACTAAGGTAGAATAAAGTTTGAAGGTGAAATCTTAATTAAAGGGCAATATGAACATCATTATTTCAAATTTCAACATTAATACCTAGCTTAGGTGGTCTATCCAACCTTTCTAAGCAATTCCAGAATTTGTAATCGAACCAGGCACTTACGCTTCGATTCAATATTTTAACAACCATGGTGATATGAATGACTGTCAAAGTTCTGTATTTCATCAATCCATCAAACTTGGGGTCTCAAAGAACAGAAAGCTCAGATTAGAAAATCCCCGATTTTACCATAGTTAACTCTTGAAAAGCAGCAAATTTGTTAGAAAGTGGAGTGCATGTACCTTGACTAGTCGTGGGGGATGCAGATGTATGGTTTGGACTAGTCACCATGTTCCGATTACTGCCGGGTCCTGCATTGACAGCATGGCTAGCCAATGTGCGACAAAAACTAGCATAGCGCCGTAACCGTGTGATAAAATGTGAAGCCAGATCAAGAACAGCATCAACATAAGCCTGCGAGACACCTTTGACAGTCAGAAACATATACGCTATCATATCTTTGTTTTCACTGAACTCAATTGCCGTAGCCTAGATAGAAGAAAAGGTCAACAAGATGGGGAGGAGACAGTAGGAGGGTACATGACAAATGCATTAATTAAAAGGAGATTGTATTAGATGGCATTTGAAAGTGAATGCTACCAAAGGGAACTATATGCAAGAGTATGTCATAGCCATTTAATTCACACATCGAATGACAAACTTGACATATTTCATACATAGCATCATTTGAAAGCCAAAAGATGTCTTGGCAACCATTTTTTCAGCAAAAGCTACCATTCTTTACAAAAAAGCTTATTTGTCCTAGATCTTTTGCAACTAAATTTCACCATCACAGTGTTATAAAGGAATTTCAGTTTAAAAGCAAGACATGAAGATGGTCATCAAAATAAAGTCCTCAAGCCATGGCAAAACACAGCCAGAAGATCTGCATTTCAAACTTCCACATGACAAATAGGAGATCTAATATTGAAAATCAAAATGAAGGTGAAAGGACCTGTATACATGGGACAAGGGCCGGTTCAACAGCCAGAGCTTCAGGATCAATTCCAGAAAACGTTTCACTAGATGCCTGCCATGGCTCAGCTACTAATGCTGAAGGATTCACCAAAGCAGACTCAATACCCTTCCCCAGCATATCTAGCAACAACCTAGCTTGCATGTCTAGTACCATTGCCCTGACCTCTTGAGCATTTGTACCTTCCAAAAGCCGGCATTTTATACGGTCAAGACTCTGCATGTGAAGAACAAGTTCTGTTAACCAGGAGGGGATGACAATCTTTCGGCAACTCATCACACATAGATGATACAAAGTAAATGGCAATGTCAGCTTAACAATGCCCCCCTCTCACGAATATGAGAAACATAAGAGCCAAATATATCCAAAAAGAAGCATAATACTTTGCAAACAGCTCAAAAGTATGAGGAATTTGTTTCCCTTTCTCGATTTGTGCTAGCATTTTTAATGGGAACATCTACTATCACCGTCATTTCCTACAACAAAATCGCACAAGCTTGTTATAATCATCAGTAACAGTTAACAGAACCACTATTCAGAATAGTACCACACCTCTTACAAATACACTCCAAATTGGGAAAGTCTAAACTATTAACAACAGATGAGGAAAGTGAAAACCAGCATTGTCACTTGGAACTCCAAAATTACCCCAGATAAATCTCCCCATATTTCGTTTGTGCAAACTCCAGTACTATTTCCGCGCATACAACCAAGCAATTTTAATGCTTAGCAAGTAAGATTTGCATCTATATCAAAAGCTAAACCTTGTAACTTCATGTCATCATGACCCATAGTTGAGCAGTATAACAGCATTTACTCAGAACAAGAAAAACACGCTTTGATGGTTTACAATTTTGTCTTCAAACCAGACTATGTTATGGGAAAGCAGGAGACAAAATAGTTTACTAATACTAGAAACTTATGCACCCTAGTCCATGTCACATGAAGCCAAAATAAATCGATTTTAAAGACTGCAACATCGGTATGCAAATTATTCCAACTTACAGGTCCATACTGTTGTCTGTGCTGAGTCGAAGCAAGAGAATGGAAATCAGCATCCAAGACCGCAATGACACTATTGAGGGAAACTGAGAAATTAGGAAGGAAGAGAGCGATTTATTAACGAGCAAGGAACCATACTAGTGCACACATATTTTGGAAAGAATATAAAATAAAGAATGAACCTATAAGGTTGGTATTCATGCTATACACTGTTAACGTATCATCACCATGTCATTTCATATTCTTTCCAGTAAAATCAAGATGATACAAATCAGTTTGATAGGAAACAAAGCCTTCTTGAGTTAATTTGTCGTGTTATGGTTGGATTGGATTGGTTGACTGTTTGGGGCAGATTCCCCATTTAAATAAAAGAGTCAACTCCACCAATCAGGATCCTACAGTTAAAGGGGGGCAAAATGGAAAGGATTGTTTTTCTTCAAAATTGTTGACTAAAAATTACATTTTCATGTTGGATAATACCTCGGTAATGCCTAAGAGTGATTAGGACTGCATAGGTAAAATAGTCAGAGATCTAGGGTTCACATCACCACAACTTTTGTAGTTCAGAAGACTCCAATCCAAATTAACTCCTAAAGGAGGTCACTGGCAGCAACTAGAAGTTACCGGCAAATGACAATCCAAAGATCTAAATTACCAAGGTTGGTTAATTGCAACCATCATTATTTTGGGATCGAATTGCTTTGGCTCTACCCATATAGGGTAAAACATATAGTGTATCCCAGCTAATACACATGCTTACTCCCCTGTAATAGAAAAGACGGCAAAAGGTAGCAATAGTGATATCTCAAAAATATCTAGCCAAGAAATCTTCATCAAGAAGCTATCAAGTACCGATACTTTTTCTCGAGTTAGACATTTCATCGTAATTAGCAGGTTTTTATCAAATAAACGACCCTACTTAGAGAGATAAGATTTGGTTGCTGTAATATCATCAAACTGGCGTATAAGATTTTCAAAGTAGTTTCAATGCTTACCAATGCCACACTCGGCAGCACTCTGCGTGCAGCCAACAGCATCCCACCAATCAACACCAACCATAAGACTCCACCAAAACCTGCAGGGACATACAACAGATTCCATCATGCTAAACATTGTCATGCCCCCAAAATCCATATCGAGCTCCTTAAAGGCTCAAGCAATAAGCACAGTTGAACACTGGAAACTACTACTGAGAGATACTAGACCAACCTCTCAGCAATCGCACGTTCCCAGGTGGATGAGTTAGCCTTTACTTGACTACTAGGAAGAGCAGGAGGAAGGACACGGATAATCTTCAGTATGGTTTGGTCCTTCTTGCTGTCATGCCAAACAGAAGCTGAACAGCAGCTTGTGGAAGAGAAGGCAGGAGCAGCAATTGCAGAGCCAACATTAATCTGGTAATTATCAACAGCTGCAAAGTTTGGCCCTGAAAAAATGTGGACCCCACCTCGTAGAAAAGCAATAGCGATCTCTCCACCATGTGCAGAATAGACGATACGAGCAAGTGTTCTGATATCACTTGGCAAGTCAAAGGGATCAAAAGAGACCCTTTTTGCCTTCTCAACACCAGAGACAATTGTCTTCACACCATCAGATGTAGGTCCTGTGGCAAGTGATTGATGGGATATAAAATCATTTGTTGGTGGTATGCTTGTGTCGACTTTTGATTGCCAAACTGTTTGCATGGGTGCCTGCCCACCAAAACTAGAACTAGGGTTACCAAATATTTGATGAATAACAACAGGCTTAAGAGATGATTCCCAGCGTTGTACTCTCCATCCTGTAATTGAAGGACCCTCATCCGGATCATAAGGGGACATGTACTGCCCTGCAAAATGAAGTATCAGTGGTTGGTAAATTCCTACTCAGGGCCCACTGGCAAATAATTCATCCTAACCAGCAAGAAAACAAAATTACAAAATATAACAATAGCCGCATGAAAGAGAGTACAAAAAGTTACCCTCGACTATCACAATAGCTATAACAGAGCCGCCACATGTAGGATCAAAGGCAACAGCTGTAACACCCGAACCCCATGTTGTGGTTGCTGCTGATTGTGCTGCAGCTTCAGGACTCACATAAGCAGAAAAGTTTGAAACAGGTGAACAATGCAGAGATACTGCATCATTTAGATCTTGATCTGTCTGCCTTTTGCCTTGCTTCGCCTCGGACAATAAGTACTCTTGCCAACTGAACAAATATGCAGCCAAAGGAGCAAAGCCAGCCCAATTGGGTGGATTGACCGAAGGCGGGACCCCAGGAGTTGCACTAGCCTTTGGAGTTGCTTGAAATCCATTTCCAGGACCAGGAGTGACCTCCCACACAACAACAGTTGAAGGGTTTACAATTGGAACTCCTGCAACATGCATCGCACCACTATCTGTTACGATTGCATCAGCAGCCATGATCCCACTGGGACCAGCACCCAAGAGTCCTTTACTTGTGTGAAACCACTTTGGTGCAACGCCACTCTGACTTGGAGGCCACTGGGACCAGTTTAACTGAACAGATCCAGATGAAAAAACGGAACATACGCAGAGAAAATTGGGCCATCTAGCTGCAACAAGTTTCATGTATCACATATCAAAAAATCAAATTCAGAGAGAGAAGAAACTTACAGGTCATCGTTTTCACAATGTCATAAATCTATATTCAAAAGTAGAGGTCATTCCCATGCTTCCTACATGGTTCACTATGGACCCTCTATATCTTTAATAATCAAATTTACATAACACCCAATGAAGTTATTAGGAGGCATAAATCAAAGAGCTTTCAATACAGATTATATTCATACTATCATCTCTCTCAATCCTTAATGTACAAAATTACACTCCATTATCAATTATTCACTCTTCTGCGAAATGCCATTGTTGATTACACAGCCAGCACACATACCTATACCTAATTGCGTTTGACAACATAATGAATCTATTGATCAAGAGCATGAATTGGATCAAAATGCAAAGACAATAAAGATGAAAAGAAAGTTAAATGCCAAATTTCTACCTCAAAAGTTATCCAATCAGGGGGCTTCCTAGGTTTACTCTCGTCCAAAAGTCAATCAGAGCTGAATCTCAGTAAAAATGGTTCTTCTTTTTGAATAACTGGTAATCCATGTGATATTATTACTTCATCCTTCTCAAACTTTTGTAGGTCTAAGAGAAAAATGCTTGCCAGAAGCAAGAAAGGGGCTGATGCCATAAATAAGCTCACCATGGCCATCACATACCTGATGTTTGCGACTGCTGAGAAAGAAATTTTTCCTCGAGAGTTGACTTCGAATTTGCAAGGGTACTAGATTTAGAGGACAGCCACCTATACTGATTTTAAAACAAACGAAGCAACAAATAGTGTTCAGAAGACCAATAATACAAACCAACCTAACCATAGCTGATGGTAAAACCAACATAGTAACATGCAAGAGGGTGACACTGAATCATGGTAGACACAAAAAAAAAAAAAACAAGAACTAGATCACTTTAAAAAGCAATGAAAAAACTGGAGGAGGGAACAGGCATCACTTTCAGTTCATTTTTCTTCAGGAAATGGTTTACTGGACCAGCAATACATCCTAATGCCTTCATTCTTCGAAAAGCATCCCATATTAGAATATATGCAAGGGTATGAAGCTACATGATACCAGACTTTTATGACAATATAAGAATTTTACGCATAATCAAGTACAGAGGAATCATAGATAAGAAGGCTATTCGCAAGTTTATAAAAGAGAGAGACAAGGTGTCAAACATATATCTTTGCTCATAGCACATAATAATACAGATTCCTCCATTCAATTTTTTAATAAACTAGATCAATCAATCATCACTTGAGAATTATATAATCAAATTCTAAACAAAAAAATTAAAGCAGAAGCACCAAAATAACATACCGGAGACACCCCCGATAACCACTTTGTAACAACAGCAATATCCTGCCGCCATTGATGTTCACATTGCCAGCAGCTAGCATCCTTTACCAGATTAGCTGGCCCCTGAAAGAAAGAAATACACTGTGATTAGTATACTCAAACATAACGAAAAAATTTGATGATGTACCCCATCTAGTAAGACGGAGAAATAAGTTTATTGGCAAGATCTTGTGGAAAAAGGCCTTGAGTGTTTGAAGAAAACAACCCAGTTGGTTTGCTTACTTGAAATGGTTGAGTCCAGATAGTGACACTCCCATGAAAATTAGCTATTAGTAGTGCTCGAGGGCATGAGCTAGGTGACCATTCAATAAATTGAACAGAATCTCTTGGAGAATCTGCAGAAAAGTTCAAAGCAAGTAGTTGTAATTCACATTGTTCGGGCACGTCCTTTAAAAAGGGGAAGATATATCACCTATCTACGAAATAACGGACTATGACTACAAAGATAAAGTCGAATGGAAATAAAGCACGAAAAGAGTACTACTCACCCCAGTGCTCTGGGGTAAGGATAGACATTTATGGTCAGTCTGTTCAAAAGAGAAAATGAGAGAAAGCTCTGTATCATCCTAACCGGGGACAAACTAATCAAGCCATCCGGGTAGCAAGGCCCAGTTTATCCTCAAACTTAAGTACACAAACTTTTCAATGCAGAATATATGATCCTTTCAGTAAAAAGCAATGGAAACACGATCACTGACTAGGAAAATAGTTCACTTGTTCTCATGAAAGTGTGCAGACCAAAGAACTCACATAGCAAATAATCCTCGCACTACGATCCTTCGATATATTATCTACATGGATTAATCCTTTTAAACTGATGATGCTTAAAGTTCATGGAAGATGATAAAACATATAAGCAAAAAGATCAATCAAAGTACCTGCTCTGACGTTAAAAACAGCACACTCGGTTGGACGCTCGGGGATAACAATATGGATAGGAATCCAGAATGGCGGATTAGCAGTCGAACTGGAGATAGTACAAAAAAGAAATTACTAATTAAAACGACACCTCCACTGCCGAAGAAAAAACAAAGCAAATGATCTTGCCCAATTCATTCAAAACTATCAAGTATGCAGATCACAATACAAAGTGTGTGTTTAAGGTGGCCTTTGCCTTTTCGCTTTTGCCTTATGCCTTTTCATGTCCTTTCAATTTTCACTTCTATCTCATAGTGAACGCTTCAAAACTTTAGAGATATACATATATCAACCCTTAAGAGTCATTTATAATTTTTCATTATTATTATAATTCCAAGAGTCATCATTTTGCCAGGAAAGCAAAATTTTGGAGGTCAAGCGACCAACTACCCTAGATAAGCTCCTCCAAATGCACTATAAAACAAATTCAAAAGCAATTTGTGCAAAGCATTTTCATTTAGATAGCAGTATCGGCAGATCCACCCCAATGTCCTGGGGTCTATGGTAGTGAGAACCACAAAGAAACTACCAACCTAGGAATTCTCGCGCAAGTTTCAGATGCACAAGCTATCGCATTCAGCTTCCCACACCAAGCAACAGCACTGAACAAGAAAAAGAGAAGAAGTTAGTAGAAGAAATAAGAAGATAACTGCAGATCAATCATCACAGAAGCGCACATGCACTAGCGAACTCTAATGTCTTATATGCAATCACTGCACAATTCGTAAAACACAATCCATTTTGACTCACATTTCGCACCCACATAATTAAACTGCACCAAAAGAAGTCAACCGGAATAGCTTAAAATGTGCTCTACCCTACCATGCAAAATTTCTATATCCCTCTTAGAATCCAACTCTCTCCAGCAAATACTTCTTAAGTCAATGACAGAGGCAACAGCTGCATAAGGTAACATCAGGTATACCAATGAGATGAACAACTAATTCTCCAACAAATGCATATCCCTAGTTTTTGCTTCACCGGGAAAAAAATGGCGGATATAAATTCAAGACCAACTGTGAGCTTTTCAGTCTTTCCTCACAGACATCAAATTGGGGACTTACAACTTACAGCCAAGAACAGAACCAAAGTTTGGACAGGAGAAGCTCACAACGTACATTTGAAACACTAGATGTAGACAATGCTCTAACCAAGCACCAAACGCACATCAACAAACCAAAAACACACAATGTTTAGCATCACCAGAAGATCCACATTCTTCTAAGAAACCCACATAATGGAAATATCCCGATTCTGCTTTTAAGCAATTAGTATTCATATCCACCGCATGTATTGGTGTTTCTATAACACTTGTACGGGGGCAAGTTCTCTTCAATCGTCTAGGGGGTAAAAGTCCATGATTTGTCATAGCCATAGCAATCCCCCAAGAGGTCGATTTCAATGTCTAAGGAAGATCCATAAAGTGATTATGTTTCCATTACGATAACGTCCATCAAACTGAATGACTGGTCTACCCATATAAGCTTTTCAATATTTTCACCTCAGCCGAGTGTCGTGTTAATTTCAAACTGAAATCTCCCAACACGATACAAGGAGCCTCGCTGAGAATCGAAGTCCAACAGGTGAATCGACAAATTCAGGCGGAAGATGACTGAAGACCGCAATTTACTCCAAATATATACAGTCTGGGAAATGGGTGGGCCATATTAATAGCAATACTAAAATTCAAATACACATTTATACCGATTGCAATTGAATTCCTATGGAATGTTGTGCCTTCGCTTGGCCTTTATAGTACTCGATATGCTGTTCTTGGGGGGCTTTGGTCTCACTTACTATTAACTCACTTGACAAACTACTGCGGTTGTCCTTACGATCAGCTTGACTAGAATGCGCTCGACTAGAACGCAATCGAGATACGCCGACAGCAAGGTTTCGCTTATTTTTGGAGGAGACAATCGATTCCTCGTTGCCTCCCAGAAAAATAGTTTTCTATCGTGTGGAGAAATAACACCAAAAGAAAGCTGCTTCCAATATTGCATGGTCTGTAAGAAGAGTCTTCATGTGAGTGCCAGATTCAATCACAAGTGCATACGTTGGTAAATGCCAAGGCAGAGCGATCCGACAACCGCAAAAGTGCTATGAAAATCAATTCATACCATGAGAACGTTGAAATCCTTGTCAATACTCGGAAACACAGATATGCAACGTCAACAACATGATCCTGGTTTGTCATAGTTTCATTATTTGATGGGATTACCGGCACTTCTGCCTTCGAAGCAACAAAAGACACCCCCTCCCTCCCCTCGTGGGCCGCGAAACCACAGCTACAGAATTCGAACTCGAATTACATCAACCGATGCCCGGGTCAATTCGAGGTAACTCATCCCAAAATTCGGCACAAACTCAAATCCTTAAAATACACAAGAAACACGAATCCGGCGGCAACAAAACCTAACTCGACCAAAAAACCGCCACAAAAAAAAAATAACCAGCAGACAACCTCCCCTCCCAACCCCCCCCCCAACCCCCAAAATCACCTGAAATTCCGGCACAGCTCGGGGACGCTCATCTTGTGCATCAGATTGGACCGGGGCTGCTTCAGCCGGATCGAGAACACGGTGGCGGGGCTCGCCGGGTCCTCCTCCATCGGCTCCTCCCCCTCCGCCCCGCAACCCTCCGCGCTCGCGCTCGCGCGCTCTTCCTCGGCACCACCCCCCGCGGCGGCGGCGGACGCAACTGCCGCCAAGGCCTCGGCTTTCTCGGGCGGCGGCGGCTGGGCCGGCGGGGCCGGCGGCGATTTCGGGGCCTCGAGCGGGAGGGGCACGGGAGGGGCGGGCTCTTCGCCGGAGGCTTGACTCATCTCGAGGGAGACCCGCAAGACCGAGGCTTTATAATGGCGCAAGGCAAAGCAGGAGAGAAAGGGGAGGGAGGGACGGCGGGCGGGGGGAAGGAAAAGGTGGGTCGTGAGTGGTGGGAAAGTCGCGATTGAAGGCGACAGGCCAGACACCGTGAAAGGGAAGGAGAGAGAGAGAGAGAGATGAGTGGGGTTAGCTAGTGTGCTGCGTTGTGTCGTGCCGTGCTGTGGGCGTATGCGATGCGATTGGGTTCTTCCTGGGGAGGGCGGAATTCTTTATTTTAGGGTTTCTTTTGGGGCTTTGTGGGTGGTGGTGAATTTTTGGGGGGGAGGGGTGGGGCGGAGATTTTTGTCAAAGTCTGCGTCCGAAGTGCGCTAGAAAGCGCGAAAGCGAAAGCGAAAGCGAAAGCCCCAGAGAGAGAGAGAGAGAGAGGGAGAGGGAGAGAGAGATGGGTGGGTTTGGCTTCTTTTCGCTTTGCTTTGCTTTGCTTGGGAGGAAGGAAGCCTTTTTTGCTTTGAATCTTTGAAGAGAGAGAGAGAGGGGAGGGGGGAGACAAGGACAGGGGAAGAAGGAAAGGAGTGTCGCCGTCAGCAGCAGGAGTGGAGAGAGAGAGAGAGAGAGATTCATCGGCTTTTGGCCGATCTGCGGACAGCAGGGCGGGAAGGGCGGCGCCGCTCCCGGTGCTGCTCACGTGGGTTCTTCGTCCTCGGACTCAAGTGCCCTCCTCCTCTCTCTCTCTCTCTCTCTCCTCGGCCCGTTTCGCTCGGCTTGATTCGATTCGTCGACTCGACACCACGTGGAAGCTCGTCGAGGCTTGACCATACCGGGGTGCAAACAAGCTTGTATTGACAAATCGCAAACAAGTTTAAGACTAAATTGGCATGATTAAAAAGTTTAGATTTGAATGGACTGCTTCTGCGATGGGTTCGAGCATTTTTGGATAATTTTACCTCACAACTCCCAGTTTCTAACAATGCGTATAATTGGTCGGAAGAGCTCTGTCTAAACGGAAATGGAATGATCGGTTCGTCCGGTTTGGACCGCTGGAGGTGCGATGGCGTAAATCAAGTTGGAGACAAGATTGGTACCCGATTAAACCAATTAATCCGGCTGAACAGCTGATTGACCTCCCGCCACATCTCGTGACATTCCATTCCATCGCCGCGCTCGCTCGCTCTTGCTCTCTCTCGCGACCTCAAACGGAGCAAAAGGCTGAAACAAGTTTCGCAGGTCGCGTCTCCCTCCAAGAAGCTGAAACTTCTCCGTTTTCCAACCACCGCACCGAGAACCGCTCGAGGCTCGGCGAGGCCCAATGCGTGCTCCTCCGCCCCCAAGCGTTCATCGCCACCGTTCAAGAACTGCTCTGCCCAGAACAAATCTTGGTCACTTCCTCGGAGACTTACTTCATCGGAACGCCGGATTTGGTGGCGGAAGCATCAGAACATCGAGTCTCGGACTTCGTCAGAAGTAACTTGTAAGAAAGGGAAGCGAAATCCAAGCCCACACGAGATGGAGACGGCGCAGCCACATGGATCGAGGTAAGAGTTACCTGCGGGTGACTTTTTTCGAGATCACCCACCAATCAAAGAGGCCAGCAGTAGCTAATCATGGCCCCGGAAGAAACATACCTGACTAGACTTGCAAGGGACCCCGGTTTCTTGCGAGACGAGACATGATTTGATTCGTTTCGATATCTAATTCGGCCTCGATGAAAACCAGGTGCTACTCGAGTCCTTTAAGAACTACAAGTCATTGTTTATTGTTTTCTCCTTTTTACATCCCAAATATTCTTCAAATTGATAATGTATCGGTCACTCTAGTAAGGTAATATCTCAACGTCAGATACCCATAATAAGTTTACTGGCCTGTTTGGTTCAGCTTTCATGCTAGCATTGACCAAATGTTAACATGTGGAATGCTACTGTTCACGTCTCTTTTATTTTTTTTGGTTTGAAGTTGTTCATCTTCTTTACCAGGCAGCAGGCGAGGGTGGTCAGCAAGGGAGAAGAGCCGACGAGGTTGCCTGGGGTTGGGCGACTGCCCAGGCGACGCGGTTGCTAGGGTTGCTAGACCCAGGCCGTCGCCGCCTGGGTTGCGCGACTCCAGGTGACGACGGCTTGGGTCGAGCAACCCCAGGAGACCGTCGCCGCCTGGGTCGCGCGACCTCAGGCGACGACCGCCTGCGTCGTGCGACCCCCGCCGAGTGTCGCTTGGCCTCGGGTAACCGTCGGCGCCGGCAGATCTAGCTCGCCGAGGGTCGCCCGACCTTGGACGACGGCCGCTGGCGCCAGATCTATCTCGCCGACGGCCGGCTCCGACGATGGATATGTTAGTTTTTTTTTTTAATAAATAAGATAATTCTCAAAGTCCATTTGCAAAAAAAAAAATTCACCAAACACTATATTTTGGTCAAAGTAACTTTACAAAATATTTTTACTAAACACCATTTACATTTTCCCAATTGGCTTTCACCCAAAGGTATTTGCAATCCCTCAAGTAGCATTTTCAAAATTGAACCAAACAGATCCCACCTCCCGTCTAAGATCCGTTTAATGCCATGTCGCCTATGATCGGGGATGTACACTTCAACTTGAATTCTCACTCTCTGTCTCCAATAAGGTGTTATAGAATCGAAACGAAAACCTCAAACTTAAACCACGAATGGTATTTCGACTCCTGGTTGTATCATCATCCTAATAAAAAAGAAGGTCTTTGTCATCTTTTGTCATCTCATGTCGTGACTCACCCCCTTTTGTAGTTTGAAGGAAAACCATACTTACCCTTTTTAACGCAATGCATTTAATTATCAAACTAATTTTAATAGTGTTAAAGTCGGGGATAATTGTCCAACAAGTCATAAGCATATTGTACGGCGATCAATTCAATCTTAAACCTTTCAATTGTGCCAACTTAATCCTTAACCTTTGATAATTTGTCAATTTAGTCATAGATTTTTTTATTATACCAATTTAGTCCTAAATATAGTGATAATTCGTCAATTTAGTCTTAAACCATTTGACGATTTGCCAATGTCTTCCTTTTAGCCAATTTTGATCAGAAATCACTAACTTGCGATCTAGTTAGCGTAAGCCATCTTACGTTGGTATTGACGTGGACAGTTTTTATAAATTTTTTTATCATTCTTTTCTTTCTTCTTTTTTCCAACTCTGGGTTGGCGAAATTGTAAAAATAGTCCACATCAGTGCCGCCCATGCCACGTCAAACGGTAAGCGTCCACGTCAATGATTTCCTGTCAAACTTAATCGAAATGACTAAATTGATAATTCGGTAAAAGGTTTAAAACTAAATTAGCACAGTTGAAATGTATATGACTGAATTGGCCGCCGCATAATACCTTCAGATCTTTTGGACAATTTTCTTATTATAGTCGTCATGTCTCATGCCACACACCCAATTTACAATTACCATGGTACATGGGTACGTAATCCCGGAGCATGACTCCAAGATGATGCACCAAGTATATAACGATTCAAAGCGGCACGCGCGCGAGGAAGACGAGCGTGCATAACCTTATCAATTGAACCGCGTCACTTTACTTTAGTGCCGTCGAAAACGATAAACAATGCTCAAATCACCTACTCTAGAGGCAAGCTTGACTTGGGAAATTAAGATTGGGGAATGTCTAGCAGCTCCTCTTGGGCTCTCTATCGCCTAAATTCCAAGAAGAGGAACTTGGGCCAGTGGGCCGCAAGCCAAGTTGTTGGGCCGGAGGCCCATGAGCGACCGAATCCGGGTTAGCCCGAAGCCCATTTCCCGTTGAGATTTAATGTATGAACAGATTCAATTCCTCAGTAGGGCCCATCAAGGAGACACCCGACAAAGCCACGCGCTTGGGCAATGTATTGATTGAAGGAAAAATCAAACCCGACATCCTAGAATTTTCCCCGCGAGACACGACACGACACGATACGAATATCTCAAATCCTTTTATTGTCTCGCCAATCCCTTGAAAGGTGTACCGGTGACTTGAGATTACATTTCGTTTGACTTCCGTGCATAATGGCCGTGAAAAATCCGACGTGGCAAAATTCGTGAATAACGCTAAGCAAACGAATCTAACATGGCAATGGACGCACGCTAGACGCTGACCTAGAGCGTAGGCACGTCCGGTTTCTAACGGGCACATGTACTGTCGAGTCGGATTTCTTACGATCACATGGACGGAAGGTACTTTTGGGTTGTCGGTACAAGTTCGAGGGTATTAACAAAATGGAAAAGAGCTTAGATTGTTAGTGTTCACGAGGAAAAAGTTACGGTTATTGCGAGGTTGTCGCTAAATAGAAAGGGGCAAGATAAAGTCGGGTACGGGAAATTCCTATCTCTTTCGGCTCTCTTCTTATTCTCGCCGTGCTCGTTACGTTTTTCAGCCTTTTGACTTAAGTATCGGAGGTTCCTCCTGACGTGAAGTCCGGTACACGGCACGGTGAATGCAAAAGCGCCCAAATCCAACTCAAAGTGAAGAAGAAGAAGAAGACGAAGAAGATTGGATAGTCGGCATCAAAGGTCCAAATCTCATCCATTTGAAAGGACTTTGATGATGAAGGATGGTGTACTTCGTGTCTCTAAGCTTCTCCCTTTCCTCGAAGATTAAAAGACTCTAGAGCCACCTTTAATCACGGTGTCAGAACCTTTTCCCTAGTAAAGAATCACCGCAAATTGCTCTATCCTCGAAGATTAAAGACTAACATGATGTGGCGGCATGATCCCATGAACATCATGATGCTGCAAAAGAGACGATTAAAATGGCGTGCGAAATGATGTGTCGATGTGCATGATGACATGGCTAGATAGGATTTATTATGATGGCCTGGCAAAATGACGTGCGTGACGATGACATGGAATGGTGACAAAATAATAACATGCGGAATCGATAAATAGATTAGGTCTTCCAAAATATTGATAAATGTTCGATGTAATTATTTCGTTTGAGTCATTTTTATATAGTTTAAGGAATAGATTGAACATTGGGCCAAAATTATAGGATCACATTGAAAAATAAAAAAAATTCAGGGATGACGTTGTACGTTACGCTAAAGTTCTAGGATCGCATTGAATAAATTAAAAGTTCGGAGATGATATTACAAATTGCATCAAAGATCAGGGATGATTTGCGTCATTTTTGTCAAAAAAAAGTTTGAACGAGACCGATGAATATATATGAAACTACGACTAAAGTACGAGAATCGAAAGATATTTGAATTGCGAAGAATATATATAGTGAAAAAGTAAGGATAAAGATAAATTTTGCTAAAACGTCGAGTTCTTTGATTAATTAGACAGCCCTTTTACATGAATACGCTTTGGGTATTTACAGCCTAACATAATCGATAACCATTTACGAGCGGTTATACTTCCTAGTCACGATCTTAGGCTTACGGGTAACTTGAATCTTTTAGCGTGACTTCCTTGCCACAAAAGTCGGACTTCATAACTCCACGTTGTCCTTATCCGAAGCAATTTCAGCTGTCTTCAATGCTTATCTTGAATATTAACTACGTGGTTAAACCGTTATTGACTGGTCGCTATCGCATATCGATAGCAATGTTCAGTCACTGTTATTCATGATTATCATATAAACCTGAACCAATCGGCTCCGCATAACGACACTTGGTCATCCGCGTCCCACCAACATCAGGGTCGATCGTCAACCAACCACCACCGCATACCGGTGGCAACACTCGGTCATCGATATCGAAATCGATCCGCATTTTCCTCTCGTCGATAGTTCTGCCCATAATCGACCAAACCCAACCCTGCTCCCATCGACTAATTAAGTTTGCCGGTTATCAAAAGTCGTAAGCTGGTCATTTTTGTTCGTGAACAATTAATTTGTTATCATTATTACCATCAACTTGGTCAAGAGAATTGCCGGCATCTTAATTGACTCGCAACAGAGAATCTGGAGACGGTCAATGCAAGCAGTCTCCCGTCAATCCATATGCATCGCTATTTTTAGATTATGTGCCGTGGAATAATGGCCTGCGTGACCAAGTTTCGTTGACGTGCTAAGGCGACCTCCATTATCACCGCCAAATAAAAATTGACAGTTGGATGCAACCACTGTTTGCTAAGCGAAATTCGTGAGGATCCGGTTACGTACCTAAGTAGTTCTCAAAACGAAGGCGAATTGCATAGATTCTGCTATTCAGTAACGTCAAGTTTCCTTGAGCAGGCTGCACTGAAATGGTCTTCACCAGTAGATGTCCGGTCACTTGCCGCGCCTCAACGCATTGGAAATTTCAGTGAATCCCTCATTGTATTGTCTGCTGATGCCCGATGACAAGTGGGAGGAAGGTGAGAGTGGCGTCCGTTGGAAAAAATATTCGCGACATGATACCGTTCGTTGTGAGTGATTGGAAAAGTTAAACGGAGACAATAACTCCGACGAATCGATGACAGATTAACGACAGATTAACGACAACCAAGTCCATGAGTAAATACATTGAGCGAATCTTCTCAATGAGTGATTAGTGCACCAATACAAACCAAATATATACTAGCAAAATTGCTATAAAATTATAACAAAATAAAGCAGGAGGCGAAATATGGCTAACCGAATCTCCCTTAGGTGATTAATTCTTGCCAACGGTGCTAAATATTTTCACGAACTATTCCTCCCAAGATACAACACTTTGAACCCGTTTGTATTAGAACTATGCAAATAACATCATGTCGAACACCTATTGAAACCGGCACATTTAGAGGAAATATTGAAGAGAACTGTTACTCTATTCTCTATACTCTCTATACCCCATATACTCTATCTTCTTTGGAATAAAGAATAGTTCGACTCCATTTATAGAGTTTAAATGGATATAAATTGAACAGACACATGAACTGAAAATATACATGAACTTAACATATACATATATTGAAGAGATTCATGGGCTCAAGATGTAACGACATGAATTTTCATAAAATTTGAACCTCGAATGCTAGTATAATTTAACTTCAATTCAATCATCCGATAAAATAGCTAACTCCACTTCAATTCTCCGATAAGTACCTAACTTATTCCCAATTGTACAAATAATTTAACCTTAGAAAATATACATTAAAACTTTACGTATAAAAACCCATCCTTACTTTCGTTGTGCACTCTGATATGATCTTTACTAGTGATCTTCGGAAGCGTTTATCTAATTCTCTTGAGTTCCTAACCTGACAAATCCGAAAAATATATTGGGGTGAGCCTAAGCTCAATAAATGAAATCTCTAGGTCTAAGGTAAAAGATTTACTCATCACTCAACCTGGTATCAACAATAATTATGAGTCCAAGGCAATACATAAAACATGAATAGAGGTACTATCCTTCCAATCATAATGTGTCATTAAAACAACAATAATATGACATAAATTAAATCACTCATGTGCAAGCGGATAGTATATTATATCTCACAAATATCACATCACATCTCATCGATTTACATATATGAGCTCATATTCATTGCTGGCCAGAACCATCTCGATTCACGAGGCATCATCACCACCAACTCACGGGGGACAGAATCATTCATACCCTTTGCCACGCCTCAGTCCATTCATCACGGGTGTCATCTTCATTAGTGAGGATAAATACACTACTATACATTCGTGTGATTATGTTCATTTCTTAACATCATATCATGGCAAAGCCATGTCATACCATGACTACAAGAACCATGTCATATCATGACCACACGAGTGTCGCGACCTAAAAAAAATCGATCGGGTTTCGATCTTAGGCTAATGGATTACTAGATCAATTAAATTAACTAACCTAGCTCGAGTTCTCCCAAACTCTACCAAATCGCAACTTAGGTCCAATTGTGAGCATGCAAATATTTTCAACGGGAGTCGCCACTAATCATTTAAGGTAGGTTGATTAGAAACCTAAATAAAATAGCGGGAGTACTATTTTATTCCTGCGAACCAGAAATTATAAATTCGGGGACTTGGTTACGCTAGATTCCCTAACGCCCTTTCGGTACCAATTTCGAGAAAAATACTCAATTTGACAATTTTGATAAATCATGACTTAGAGTTCAAAGGTGCAGAAATTTCTTTTTTATTTTTTATTTTTACTTATTTAAATGAAAGCTAACCTATATGTAATGACGTGCAAAAATTGACATGCGATTAATGCAACCTAACATGCAAACTATATGTCATGCGACGACGTGACCTATTTCTAATGACGGACACATTATTTTTTTTTGGTATTTTTTTTAAATGAAATTCGGAATTAAAATGCCAATTATCTAAACATGCAATTTTAAACTAAAAAAATTGACCTATTCTAAAGCAATCTTTTTTTGTATTTTTTTTTATCGAAATTCGAAATTAAAATCAAGTAAAAAAAAATAACCGCGAAATTTTTCGAATTAAGTTTCGATCTGAAGCCTGACAGATCGATTCTAAAATTCGAAATACCCGCTATGAAAATAACTCTATCTAAAACCTAATAGATAGATTTATTTCTACGTGTGCGGTTGCGGATTAGGAAATTTTCCTAATCGATCACATCTTGAAAAAATTTAGATATCTCAAATATCTTGGATATATTCAAAGGATTTTGAAATTCTAAATTCTATCCAAATTTGACAAGTAATAGATATCTAAGATTTCAAAAAAAAAGAAATAAATCCCAAGTGAGATATTGCCTATTATCTAAATATGCAAAATTAGATATCAATGAGCGCAAATTAGGCAACAAAATATTTAAATCAAATCAAGATGACCTGATTTGCAGATTTCTTTCCTAATTTGAATTTGCAGCGGATCGGGATTGCGGATCGGCGGTGCGTCGGGAGCGGCGGCGCGGTGTCGGGAGCGGCGGCGGCTTGCGGTGGTGCTCGTGATGGTTCGCACGGTGGTGGCAATCCACAAGCAAAGGTGTCAGAGGAGCTTGCGGGATACCTCTGTGACGGCACGGTGTGGGGGTCGACAATCTCGTTGGGTGGCAGAAAAACCTGCAAAGAGAATCAAGATTTGTGCTGGTTTTAATTGGAGCTTGCAGGACCACCACTATTGCGTCGCCCGTGCGTTTATCAGAAACTGGGAACTCGCCAAAAAAAACGTTTGCGGTGCAGCAACTCTAGGTTGGCGTCGTCCATGACGTCAGTGGAATGGAGCTTCGCCGTCGATGGACCTCAGTCTGGTCGTAGCGATGCGAGTGACGTCGAGCGATCAAGTGACGTGATGGAGGGAGACCGGGATGCCAGGCCACGACTTGGTCTTCTTCCTTCGGCGGATGCGTTGGAGATTTGAAAGTGGCGTGCTGCCCTTTTCCTCTCCCTCCACGTTTTCCTTCTTTGAGCTTTTTAGTATTATGTGAAGGACTTGGATGAAGAGCTGTTGGTGGGCGTGAGTCTGCACAGTGGCCGGGCAATTCTCTTGAAGACCTCTTGAATCGTGTCTCCCTCTATGTGCTCTTCTTTTCTTTTTTCATGCCTTTCTCTCTCTCTCTCTTTCTCTCTTTTTCTCTGAAAATTCTCTCGTGTCTCTCTAAAAATCAGATCTGAAAATTCTGAGAACCCCTCTTTTTAGTTGTAAGACATAACGATGTATTTATAATGTAAACCTAGGTCAACTAACCGGGCTTTCTAGTCCTAATGGGCTTAGGCTTTAATTTTCATTTAATTTCAAATTGGCTGAATTAATTCGGGCTTTTATTCAATTAACTTGATGGGCTAATTTAAGCTCAAATTAAGACAACCGAGCCCTTTTGACGTGTGATTTTCGGCCCCCGTCTTCCGAGTGAGTCGAGTCTCGTTTGGTATCCGAGCTCGATGTACGTGATGAATTTTAAGCTCGTTTGCCACCGCCGATCCGATGCGGAATGCAATTAATCTATATGAACCTAAACTATATGCTATGCAATTTTAATATTTTTGTTTAGGGGTTAAAAATTTAATCCCTAATTTTCTATGCAATTAACACTAAATGATGCGCCAAAATTTAGGTGTCAACAGCTGCCCCTCTTTGAGTGGAGGCTCGCAGAGGTTTCGCTCAAAGACTGAGACCTAAATTTAAACTATGAAAAATGATGAATTTTTTTTTTAAATGTAATGATGCATGATATGCAAACAATAAAGAACGTATGCTAAGGCTTCTCACTTCATGCGGAGCGGTGAAAGAGTCTTACATACGGATCGCACAAAAAGCGTCCAAGTGGGGAAAAGCTTTATAATGCTTTGAGTTCCCTCGATCTCCAAACTTCTAGTCCACTGGAAGTAAGGTTCTCAAGGTACATGATTGCCTATCTGTTACCTGTAGTTTCCTACAGATGCGAAATAGCGCGTGATATGAAGAAAAAATGGGATGTGTTGTCCATACCACTGGACAATCACGAAAAGGATCATGTCACCTCCTTCATTCGGGTAAGCATGAAATGGTGTGCTTCGTACTCCACTTAGCAACACCAAGAGAGAAATTATGTCGCATGTCCTATTGGGCGAACATGAAATGGGGTGTGCTTCGTACTCCACTTAGCAACACCAAATGTGAAATTATGTCGCCTGTCCTACTGGGCGAACATGAAATGGGGTGTGCTTCGTACTCCACTTAGCAACACCGAAAGAGAAATTATGTCGCCTGTCCTACTGGGCGAACATAAAATGGGATGTGCTTCGTACTCCACTTAGCAACACCGAAAGAGGAATTATGTCGCTTGTCCTACTGGGCGAACATAAAATGGGGTGTGCTTCGTACTCCACTTAGCAACACCGAAAGAGGAATTATGTCGCCTGTCCTACTGGGCGAACATAAAATGGGGTGTGCTTCGTACTCCACTTAGCAACACCGAAAGAGGAATTATGTCGCCTGTCCTACTGGGCGAACATAAAATGGGGTGTGCTTCGTACTCCACTTAGCAACACCGAAAGAGGAATTATGTCGCCTATCCTACTGGGCGAACATAAAATGGGGTGTGCTTCGTACTCCACTTAGCAACACCAAATGTCACCTGTTTCACTTGGTGAACATATGAGAGAGATAATTTCTCCTATTCTGGAGAGAAAAACAATGAAGAATAATTAGCAGACGTACCTGAATTCTTCTTATGACAGAACCAATGGCATCGCTCCTGTTTTTACCTGAGAAAAGGTTAAAACAACACATGCGCAGAGGCAGAGAAAACATGATTCATGAATCTCCTTGCATTACCAAGCTTTACTAGGGAATTTATTAATAAGAACAACCATTTCGTCCTTTTGACATTTTGATCATATTAAATGAGAGACCTTTAATCAGAAAGGACTTTCCACTCACTCTCAATGAAAGGCTTTTGACCCGACCTTTGATACGGGTATAAGAATCACTCGAACTCTCTTCATCGTGCTTGACAAGGGTTCGGATATTCTCAAAATCAGTATGAATTAGCCAATCTGAGAGGTCTTTATAAGGACTAAAATGTGAGCTTGGTCAATGGCTTAGCAAAAGGGACTCTTCGAGTCGATGCTATTGAAAGAATTGATATCACCAGCTGTTCCGGGTTTACAAGTCAGGAATGCTGCAAAAATGAGATAGAAAAATCTTGCTCGCACTTCTTCAAGCAACATTTATAAGCATTTGAAACTCTACGTTAACTCAAGTGCCATATTCTGAAAAGACTTCGGTAATGGTTGTAACGTAGGTTCGGGTAGGCTTGAAAGGAATGGCCTATTTTCATCAAAAGGGGTATTATGAACATGGAGATTGGTGATCATCCCATCTAGCAATTGCTCTACAAATGAACCTTCAAATGGTCTTTTCCTTGAAGAATGATCTTGCATATCGACTCAGTTCTTGTTGAAGCTTTTCTCTCTCTTTTTTTTTCCCCTTTTTTTTAGAGAGAGATTTTCTTTTCTTCGAGAGATTTTTCCGAGAGAGAACTTCGATTTGATGGAGTCCTTTTACATCCTTTCTGATGAATTTTCTTTCGAGCTTTCTCTGATAAATTTTCTTTCGAGCTACCATTTTCCCTAAGTCACCTTGAACTTGTCTTGAGATGATTTCATTTGTTTATCACAAGAACGATCACCAATTGGGTTTGAAATGAATTCACCGTTCAAATTGGGTATGCAAAGGGTATACTGTGTAGGGATATAGAAAGAAATGCTCTTCGTCATATCTAAGGCACTCGAGCTAACACAGAACTTGCATGCAATAAATATACTTGAAGATTGATGCAAGTGAAAGCAAGAAAATTCTAACCATTTTGAACTTTCTAAGAAATTGCCCCGGTATGGGATTGTTCCTGACAGGGGTAAGAAATGAAACTCCGTTCAAAGGGGTTAAGCAAATGATAACCTGTAGTGTTTAGATAGAGGAAATGAATGCCTCTCATCATTTTGATCATCATACTTTTCGTGAGATAATCCTTTACCTTGTCAGCACGGAATTTTCACTCAACTCGCACTAGGGATTATTATTCAGGACGTGTATGGAAATGTCTTGCCTTTCGTCATCTTGAAGTCTCTCATGCAATATGATCGCTTCATTTAGGACAGAAATAGATTGTCAAATTAAAAGCCTTCCTCAAACATAGCTTAGTAACATCAATTGATTCATAAAATTCAACTTGACACTTGATAGAAACAAAGTTAGAATGAGTACAAGTCAAGTGTAATACTTCTTCACAGAATCAGAATTAACTGGACTGAAAAAAACACGACCATCCATCTCGGCCAAAATCAAAGCACCTCCTGGAAAGACTTTCTTCACAATGTACGGGCCGCCGTAATTTGGGGCGAATTTTCTTTCTGCAAGAGGAACTATCGGCAATAACTTCCGCAGGACAAGGTCACCTACCTGAAAATATCGAGGCTTGACTTTCTTGTTGAAAGATTTAGCAACTCGTTGTTGGTAGCACTGGCCATGACATAGAGCTCTAAGTCTTCTCTCGTCAATCATGTTCAACTGGTCCAATCTCTGTTGGATCCAATCCTCCTCTGACAATTGTACCTGTGAAAGAACACGTAATGAAGGAATTTCAACCTCAATAGGTAGAACTGCTTCCATACCGTATACAAGAGAATATGAAGTTGCCCCTGAAACATAAAGTAGAGGGTTCAGAAGGACAAACAGGGCTAAAAAGTGTATTTTTATTTCTTTTGATTTTTCTCTTCTTTTAAAATTTTTTTTTTTGAATTTTTTTTGAAATTCTTTTCAAAAAGGTTTTAACACGAGGAAGCATGAAGAAGCCCACGCCTCAGAATTTTTCTTGGACTATATTTTTCTTTTATCGGTTGGATATCATCACCGGGCTGGTTTGATGTACCTCAACATGCCCTCAAAAAATGAAAATAATTTTTAATTTCATTGATTATCACCGAATGAATTACATTTATTGGAATGGAAACTGGGACAATAAAGTTATAGGAATGAAAAATCCTAAAAAGAGCTCCCGAGACGGGGCAAGTCCTAGAAAGCAATAGAAATTCCCACGTAGGGAAGTGTGCGAAAAAAGTAAAGAAGTTACTCTCGCGGGCCAGTGCCCATTTCGGCCAACGGTCCTTCCTTGATAGCTCCAATGAGCATGTTATTGAACAGAGCAGTGATTCCCTCCATCGCATCATCAGGATCTTCTATCACCGGACGTGTTAGATCATCCATACCTCCCCATCCGTCGGGGACGATATCACGCGGGTCAATATAGAAGCTCGGGGGAGCCGAATATTTCACGTAGTAGTCGAACTTGCCGCTCGGTTGCCCCAGGATGTCAATTACCTCCTTTTCTTCATGTATCATTCTTGCAGGACTCGGGGATGTGGTCTGGATGTTTGGAACTATGAGAAGATCATCTTGGCCTTGGCAGAGATACGAAGCACGAAATGTTGATGCCCCAGTATCTAAGAGGTCCTGAACCTTGTGCTTTAGATCAACGTCGTATGACCATGGAACCATCTTGTTACTTTCATAAGCGTAGGGCTGAGGTGATGCCAGGACCAATATTTCCGAAGCATCGGGTATAACGATCCCGAGGTCATCGTCAGAGGTGTCCTCAAGAGGGGGCATGTCAGTTAGCTCAGGATCCAGCTTAACTAGCTCATCGATCAACATCGCGAGTTCTTCATTCCAGTCAATGATGACCTGAGATATAGTGGCCACTACCCCGAATTCATCAGTTATCCCAATCATTTCCTTTCTCACCAACTCATCCACTTTCTTTTCTATCTCACCGAGTGACACCACCTCACCGGTCGAAACATAGCCAGCTCGGACTAAAGCATCGAACATATCTTCGAGAGGGACCCTGAAGTCTTGAACTTGCTTGACTCTCGGACCAAGGACAACATTTGCACTACTCGAATGATCAGGGAGTGGATTGTTCTGCACATTGGGCTTATTGATTGGCTGTAGCGCAAACGCTCCAGTCTCGAGTAGATCCTGCACTCGATGTTTGAGTACTTGGCAATCATCTGTCGAATGCCCAACTTCACCTCTATGGTAATCGCATTTCTTCGACGGATCATACCTTGCATAGCCAGCGGCATTAGATCTTTGTGGCTCTGAATTCAGCAGGTTCTTCTTCCTTAGTACCGCCAGTACCTGAGATAACGTCCCAAGAAGTGGAGTAAACTGGCGAGTTTTGCGCTGCTGGCGTGAGTCTTGCTGGCTTTGCCGTCCATAAGAGGTTGTCTGCTGAGTGCTAAATTGCAACTTCGGAGCCTGAGCTGACGTCTTCTGTACATAGGTCATGTTGATTTCGGGGACATGCTCTTTGTCCTTCTTACGAGTAAATTTATTGCCTGATGAACCTGACTCACTGTACCATCCCTTCTTGAGCCCGGTCTCAATCTCCTCGCCCATGGCTATCAGTTGACCAAAAGATTGGGCGGCCGTCACTAACATTCGTGAACGAACCGGCTGCGGTAGGGTGGATACGAACAACTTCATTAAGTCACGTTCTGAAGGTTCAGGCATGATCTGTCCGGCCATAGTCCTCCAGCGAGTGGCATATTCCTTTAAAGTCTCGCCCTTTTTCTGCTCAGCTCTTTCCAGGTCTTCCCTTGTAATGGTGACATCGAGATTGAACTTGAAGTGTTTGACGAAAAGGTTTGCCACCTCTTCCCATGAGTCTTTCCGGTTGATCTGGTGGTTGGTATACCACCTCATTGCAGCATCCTTCAAGCTTGCTTGGAAGGTTTGGATCATTAGAGGTCCATTAGAAATATATCTATTCATGAGCCCCTGGTACATGTCGATGTGCTGAATCGGGTTTGAGGTGCCGTCATACTTCTCAAAGGCTGGCATTTTGAATTTATCGGGCACTTGGACCCGGGTAAAAATAGACAGATCAACAGGTGGAACACATTGAGTTCCCTCCACTTCACGTAACCTCTGATCGAGCTTAGCCAACAACTTGGCGTTCTCATCGTTCGGGGGTGGATGAAGAACATGGGCCGCTGGAGACGCACTAGTATCAGTCAGAATGATATCATCCAGTTGAAGGGTTGGATTAGTGTTCACTGCAGGAGATTTGTCGAGGCGAAGGCCTTGACGGGTTGGAAGTGGAATCTCCGATTGAGAGGCAGCATTGATCTGCTGTTGCTTGGCCATGAGATCACTCATCATTTTGGACATGGCAGCCGCGATCTGCTCATTGATTGTATTCATGTGTTCTTTCAGCTTTTCGTCAATCATGGCCGCAATCTCGGCTTGATTGGCCATCATTCTTTTGGTCACGGATCGAGTATTATGAGGATGAGGGGGATCCGTGGCAAATTACCTGCAAAAAGCAACGATCGAATGAATACAACTAGTAAGAATAACGAGTCGGTCCATGACATCCCCTAGACCTTCAAGATGAAATTTCTTACGAAATACCGATTCGTCCAGTAAATCTCGAAATTCCAAATTGCTTCATTTAACAAAAACTTGGACTAATTCCAAAATTTACAAATTATAGCTTAATGCTTTTCATTGAATTGCCCAAGATGGAAGGTGTCTGAAAAGAATTCTTATAAAAATCGTTCAGGAACGACATTTATTACAGAAAACATTAATAGTAAGCTAACATTTCCTCCTAAAAAGAAAGAAAAACTCCCTAAACCAAACAAGAAATCAGACGGTCTTCCCTTTTTAGAGGCCACGTGCCAAATGACTCAACCTAAATCATGGACCGACCCAAAATAAGATAAAGAAAACTAAAGATAAAGCTCGAGAAATTACCATCCTTGGGGAGAGAATGTCAATCACAGAGACATGCACATGAATCGTGAGTTTAAACCTTAAGCTATCTACCCTAAAGGCTTTTGCAAAATGAAGTAATGAACGGAACGACATGTCGCAGCCTCGCGCACAATCATCATGACTAGCCGCAGCCTCGCATACAATAGTCATGACTAGTCGGGTCCAATCACTTTGGCTTGATTCGGTCGACAAGGGGAACCTCTATGCGTAGTAGCCTCACGCGCATGAGGACGACCCTTGAGCCATTTTTTGAAAAATTTTCGGGATCCAAATGGGATAACCTTTAGCGAGGTCTTACCGCCAAGGTTAAAAAACCATCTAAATACCATCTTAGAACTATGGGTGTGACCCAGGTCCGGTCACAGGTTGTGTGTGGTGTAGTGTAAATACTGTAAATCATGCACAACAATTATATGCAAACACCACTTCAATAGTGCAAAAATTAAATCACAATTCCACTCCACCAAGCCTGCAAAACAAAGGGTTAGCCAATCACTACTCCCCTTATAACTCCCATCCTGCAAAACCATTTAACACCTAAGAATGAGAATTCAATCAAATTTTGTCAAATCAAGTGATTTTTCCATAAAAAAAATTTTTTTTTTGGCCTAAGTCCTCCTTAAATTTTCAAAAAAATTCAAGTTTGTCCCCAGCGGAGTCGCCAAGCTGTCGCGACCTAAAAAAAATCGATCGGGTTTCGATCTTAGGCTAATGGATTACTAGATCAATTAAATTAACTAACCTAGCTCGAGTTCTCCCAAACTCTACCAAATCGCAACTTAGGTCCAATTGTGAGCATGCAAATATTTTCAACGGGAGTCGCCACTAATCATTTAAGGTAGGTTGATTAGAAACCTAAATAAAATAGCGGGAGTACTATTTTATTCCTGCGAACCAGAAATTATAAATTCGGGGACTTGGTTACGCTAGATTCCCTAACGCCCTTTCGGTACCAATTTCGAGAAAAATACTCAATTTGACAATTTTGATAAATCATGACTTAGAGTTCAAAGGTGCAGAAATTTCTTTTTTATTTTTTATTTTTACTTATTTAAATGAAAGCTAACCTATATGTAATGACGTGCAAAAATTGACATGCGATTAATGCAACCTAACATGCAAACTATATGTCATGCGACGACGTGACCTATTTCTAATGACGGACACATTATTTTTTTTTGGTATTTTTTTTAAATGAAATTCGGAATTAAAATGCCAATTATCTAAACATGCAATTTTAAACTAAAAAAATTGACATATTCTAAAGCAATCTTTTTTTGTATTTTTTTTTATCGAAATTCGAAATTAAAATCAAGTAAAAAAAAAAATAACCGCGAAATTTTTCGAATTAAGTTTCGATCTGAAGCCTGACAGATCGATTCTAAAATTCGAAATACCCGCTATGAAAATAACTCTATCTAAAACCTAATAGATAGATTTATTTCTACGTGTGCGGTTGCGGATTAGGAAATTTTCCTAATCGATCACATCTTGAAAAAATTTAGATATCTTAAATATCTTGGATATATTCAAAGGATTTTGAAATTCTAAATTCTATCCAAATTTGACAAGTAATAGATATCTAAGATTTCAAAAAAAAAGAAATAAATCCCAAGTGAGATATTGCCTATTATCTAAATATGCAAAATTAGATATCAATGAGCGCAAATTAGGCAACAAAATATTTAAATCAAATCAAGATGACCTGATTTGCAGATTTCTTTCCTAATTTGAATTTGCAGCGGATCGGGATTGCGGATCGGCGGTGCGTCGGGAGCGGCGGCGCGGTGTCGGGAGCGGCGGCGGCTTGCGGTGGTGCTCGTGATGGTTCGCACGGTGGTGGCAATCCACAAGCAAAGGTGTCAGAGGAGCTTGCGGGATACTTCTGTGACGGCACGGTGTGGGGGTCGACAATCTCGTTGGGTGGCAGAAAAACCTGCAAAGAGAATCAAGATTTGTGCTGGTTTTGATTGGAGCTTGCAGGACCACCACTATTGCGTCGCCCGTGCGTTTATCAGAAACTGGGAACTCGCCAAAAAAAACGTTTGCGGTGCAGCAACTCTAGGTTGGCGTCGTCCATGACGTCAGTGGAATGGAGCTTCGCCGTCGATGGACCTCAGTCTGGTCGTAGCGATGCGAGTGACGTCGAGCGATCAAGTGACGTGATGGAGGGAGACCGGGATGCCAGGCCACGACTTGGTCTTCTTCCTTCGGCGGATGCGTTGGAGATTTGAAAGTGGCGTGCTGCCCTTTTCCTCTCCCTCCACGTTTTCCTTCTTTGAGCTTTTTAGTATTATGTGAAGGACTTGGATGAAGAGCTGTTGGTGGGCGTGAGTCTGCACAGTGGCCGGGCAATTCTCTTGAAGACCTCTTGAATCGTGTCTCCCTCTATGTGCTCTTCTTTTCTTTTTTCATGCCTTTCTCTCTCTCTCTCTTTCTCTCTTTTTCTCTGAAAATTCTCTCGTGTCTCTCTAAAAATCAGATCTGAAAATTCTGAGAACCCCTCTTTTTAGTTGTAAGACATAACGATGTATTTATAATGTAAACCTAGGTCAACTAACCGGGCTTTCTAGTCCTAATGGGCTTAGGCTTTAATTTTCATTTAATTTCAAATTGGCTGAATTAATTCGGGCTTTTATTCAATTAACTTGATGGGCTAATTTAAGCTCAAATTAAGACAACCGAGCCCTTTTGACGTGTGATTTTCGGCCCCCGTCTTCCGAGTGAGTCGAGTCTCGTTTGGTATCCGAGCTCGATGTACGTGATGAATTTTAAGCTCGTTTGCCACCGCCGATCCGATGCGGAATGCAATTAATCTATATGAACCTAAACTATATGCTATGCAATTTTAATATTTTTGTTTAGGGGTTAAAAATTTAATCCCTAATTTTCTATGCAATTAACACTAAATGATGCGCCAAAATTTAGGTGTCAACAACGAGTTATGTCATCATAGGATTTCATATCATCTTAACCTTGCAGAGAACCATCTCATATTGTGACATCCGGAAATTTCGTAATAATATGTTTGTGACGTTAGAAATTTTCTATGTTTGAAAATGATAATTAGATTTAAAACTAAGTATTATTTTCGAGTTAGTATTCGTGCGGACGTGTAGGAATTTTCGTTGGATCGTATTTCGCGAAGCGCGAATTCGGAAACGTAATCGTACCGAGTCCGATGTGTTTAATATTTAGACGTTGTCGTGTACGTTAATCGTAGTGCGGTGTTAATTAAATTACCGTTGTCTTGGTAACTAGTGGGTATTATTATTATTATTTATTAATATTGGTTAAGTAATGTTATTGCCGTTAAGGAAAAGGGGGAAGATATCTTCTCAAAAGATCCCTCTGGACTTTTCTTCTCTCACGTGGCTATTGAAGGAAAAGTTGACCGAATGTCATTTGTTCCCTTGAGCTAGACACCTAAGTCTTGGGTAATCATTTTCCTTGGCCAATACTCCTACGATTAAGCCACTGATTTCTTCCACCTGGCCATGATGAAGAGATAAGGTGCCATGTGTGAATACAATGAATTTACCCACCCCTTCGTATACTTATTAGTTTTCATCTTCGTCTGGGTAATTACCGAAGATAATTTCACCCAAACTGACACTCTCTCCTTCACTTTCTACTCTTACCATCACCAATCCAAAAATCTGTAGAAGAGTTTTAACCTTTGGGGTGTTCAGATTCTATGCAAGGTAAGTGAAAATTCTAGGTTTAAGCTAAGTAAATCTACTTGGCACTTTTAACTTGATTGCTTGAGCAAGGTTATTTTGATGTGTGATAGTGAGGTTGTGATGATGGTTGACTCTGTTTTGCTAGTTTTGTGCATGTTCAAATGGGTGTGATTTGTTTCTTTAAAATTATAGTGAAAATCTACAAGTGGAATGTTTAAACTTGAACGTGTAAGTGTTATCCTTTGGGTAATCGTTGAACTCTTCTTATTGGTTTATGTATGTTTAAACAAAATAGAAAATCGTTTTACTCAAAGTGATGATTATGTTTATTTTGATACTTAAAGTGATGACTATGTTTATTTTTGATACTTAAAGTGATGATTATGTTTATTTTTGAAACTGTGCAGATTTTAATCTCAAAATCTGGTTTTGTATACTTTTTAAACTGTTCAGACTTTACCTTTAGGCCTTACGTTCAGACTTTACCTTCGTACCTTACCACTCAGATTTTACTTCAGAGTTTACCGTTCAAACTTTACCTTCAAACTTTAGTCTTGTGAGTCTAAACTTGCTTCTAAATTTGAATGTGCTTTTGAGTCTTAACCCGCTTCTGAGTCTGAATCCGCTTCTGAGTCCGAATCCGCTTTTGAGTTTGAACCCACCTCTGAGTCTGAATTCGCTTATGAGTGTGAACCCGTTTCTGAGTCTGAATTTGCTTCTGAGTCTGAATCCGCTTCTGAGTCTGAACCCGCTTATGAGTACGAACCCGCTTCTGAGTCTGAACCCACTTCTGATAACTCGTATTTTCTTCTGATGACCGAATTTGCTTCTGAACCCGAATTTGCTTATGAGCTGAGTTTACTTCTGAGTTCGAAATATATTGTTTCATATTTAAATTGCTTGGATGATGCATTTCATGGTTTTAAAGTAAAAAAACCGTGATGGCTCGGTATAGGATGGGCCAAAGCGGATTTATGCATGTAAATACTTGGTTGTCATGACTTGCATGAGAATAATATTAATTCTGTCGCCCATATAGTGGTGTGTGATAATGCCCCATAGGTCGGGATGCCCTGGGGAGTGTTTCGGGATGCTTCGGGAGTCGAGATACCCCATTGGTCGGGATGCTTCGGGTGTGTGCCGAGATGCCTCAGAGTTAGGATGCCTCAGGAGTGTTCAGGAAGATGAATTAATGAACCTAATCACATGAGCATAAATGTTTTACATTATGCTTACGTTTGAGTGAAAATATCATGATATGTTGCATTATTCAGATTTTGCGGCACATCCAAACGGAAAAGGTATCACTTTCATTCAAGCTCTATGCATATCGTTTGCTATGCATGCATATGTGTTTATGCCAGGTGAAGTGGTAAGTTGATTTTCCTAACTTAAAACCAGAGATTTCATTTACTGGATTTCGGCTCATTCCATTATTTTTCAAACATGTAAGATGGATGTTCCACAGCCCCTACGTTTTAGAGTTCCTGCTTATCATGACGCTGTTTATGAGGATGTGTTTGTGCCGGAATCTGACGCCATATATACTAAGTGTAGCTCTACGATATGGGTTGATATGGGGCTTTCGGAATTGATTCCTTATCTTTTTGTTGCTTGGTATTTCAACTTGGAGGGAGAGTTGATTGGCCCATTGAGGGGCTTCGACTTAGACGATGATGGTTCCGCAGCGGAGGGTGAAGTGATTGACCCATGACAGACTTTTGGACGTAGAATCTAGTTGGAGATAGGCAACTCTGACCTACCTAGTTTTTGTTTTTTGTACTTGTATGATGCTTTGTCCGGATTGTAAATTTGACAAGGGTTTATTAACGAGAAGAAAAGGTATTTTGACTAAATTTATGTGATATTCATATTTAGCTTTTGTCTTCCGCTAGCCATATTAAAGATAATGCTAAGGGATTTGTGTCGCGCGTGACGTTCTGGGGCGTCGCACATACGATAGAACATCTGGCTAACTCTAGAGTCGCATTCACATACTCATGCAAGGGATTCGCTCTGTGGCGAATAGACCGTGGCAAATAGACCGTGGCAAAGGTCTTAATAGTGTGGCATTATTCACAAACATTTCGTAACAACATAACAATTGCCATTTTTCACGCAATTAGCGATAGATAATTTATTATGTGCACTTCAACAAATTATCATTCTTTCCATGCTAAGCCATCATTATTTAATCGGAAGTCATAAATAGGTAATTCGATAACTTAGGAACTGATGCTCATAAATTGACCACGTGAACACAGACAATTCAAATCATCGATAACGTGAATATCAACAACGCAAATGATCGACTATGTGAACATCAACAATTCAAAGAATCAACAGTATGAACATCGACAACTCAAAGAATCGGCCACGTGATTAATTGATAGCATTTAGTCGAATTACAAAAATATTATTATCAAATCTAGTTTCGCCATTATCACACTTTCGGTTAATCAAGCCATATTAATTAAATTAAACACCAAAAGCCATTTTTTTCATCTAAAACATATGAGTATTTTATTTACACTATGGGCATGACACATATTTTATAAAATTGCCAAACAGCCCACTTCCAAATTAATTACACAATTAGGTTCAATTTTGCATAGTTAGATACTTTGTCTAGATTAAGCAATTAACTCTAAAAATAACTTAACCACTTATCATAATAAAGTTCCTTCATTGTGAACAGTCCCCAGAACTTTCAGTATTTATAGATTCGACCCTCAATTTGGTGGAATTATAAATTTGCCCCTAAAGCTTATAAACTCTTTTTTTTAACCGGTTTGATTTCCTTTAATTAATATGACTTAATAGCCCACTAATTAACACTAAAAATCATAAAATAACACTGTTCACAGCCCCTCTTCATTTCTGTAAATTCGAAATTCTCCCTTACCTTGACAAAAATTACCAAAATACCCTTTTTATGCCTAGTTTTACTATTTTCGCACTTTTTCTACTCAAAATGCAACAAAACCTTTTAGTCAAGAACCACATAAACATGTGAAAAGCTTTTTACTTCAAGCTCAACAATCACCATAGCTTAACATACAATTATTGAAACTTGCTCATACGTAGAAAAAGATCTAAACTAAATAAACAAACAATCAATCAACCAAGCTCAATAGTACTAAATAAATCATTCTAGTTTAATCCTTAGAGTTTTCACTTATCCAAAGTGAAATCTTCAACAAAGTAAGCCTCTAACCACCTTGAAATCAAAATGGATACTAAAATAAATTAACAAGTCTTATTCTTTAAAAAACAACAAAGCTTATTTGATAAAGAAAATGAAAGGGAAGTCTAACAATATATCTTGTCAAGAAATTAGATTGAAAGTGGCCTTGAACTTTGATTTTTTTTTTTGTTGAAAGAGAGTGGAAACTAGAAAGATTTGCAACTAGAAGAAGAAGAAGAGGAGAGTGATGTCCATGCCAAGAAGAAGAAGAAGAAGAAGAAGAAGAAGAAGAAGAAGAAGAGACGCGTTCTAGTCTCTTGTCTTACAAAATTATGCTACAATGAAGAGTATTTTGGGGCTACATTAAATGGCTTGAGTTAAAAACAATAATAACAAATAATTATAATTACATTTAGAAAATAACTTACTGGATTTAAAAATGCAATATGTCATGCATGATGTCATAGACTTAGGGTCCAAGCATTTCAATTAAACATGTGACAAAAATAGGGTGAGAATTAAGATTTTTGTCCATGATAATATAGTGACAAATGGCATAGTTTAATTGAAAAGAGGGAGATATTAGGTTATTTTGGATATATACTATACATTGCGGTAAATAAACGAAGAAATCGTTATCCGTTTGAAATATCTGTAAATCAGAAAATTATTTTGAAACCGCTAAAATCATTAATGAAATTATAGAATAAAAGTGACACCTTAGCTCAATAAAATTTTTAATGTTTGAAAATCATCCAATATGAAACTCCGAGCATATAAATCATTTCTTCAACTAATATGGCGGCAATTAATTAATTACCGTCACACGACACCATCAACATACGTGTCAACCTCCTATCACATCGAACTCCGGGTGATAACAATCACGGAAAATCATTTTAAATATTATTACAGAACGTGGAAAATTCCGGATGTTGCACAAGACATACATGAATCGGAGATTTTCATGAAATGAAGAGATTCACCAACTTAACAAACATATGAACCGAAAAGATTCATGAACTTAATGGATATACGAACTGAAGAGACAAGTGAACTAAAGGCATGTCTCGTTTTGCTCGCATACATTGATCCATTAAACTCATAATTACGATAACATCAAGTCATCGCATCGGCCGAATTCAACACTAGACGTATGTGGGCTCAGTTGTGCTAAACGAAAGGAAAAAAATAGAAGAAGTGCCCGACTCCCTCATGCATGCTCCATTTGGCTCGGGGGATGTAGCTCGATTAATAATAGAGCTCCGCCATTGCAATCGGGTCGTCGCGATTGCGGGTCGAACCGTCTAATTTTCCATGCCACATTCTCGGAAAAAACACGTCCAATTCCCACAGGTCCGGACAGGATAGTGGGGTATGCTGTTCATCGTTTGGTCGGTCATGGATGGGATGGAGAGAGACTCGTCCGCAAAAGAAGCATCGACGCCGAAAACCGAGAATATTGACCGAGGTCGAAGGAGACGGTCAACAAAACACAAGACGATGCCATGCAATGCCAATCACCATCCTCTTCAGTCGCCAATTCATTCTATATCCGTCCAATTGAATTAGTCTTCAATTACTTTGCAAGAAGTGAATGGATATATTTTCCAAAGAAATAATCGCTTAAAATAATTAGCCAACGAAAAATATTTTCGTCACAATAATATTTTATGTTTGAGCATTTTCGTAGACGATAGAAATATTTTTCGTTATGTCATTTCTATAAGTATCGTAGGCAATCATTTTTGGAAAAATATATATATATTTTTAAATCGTTCAATTTCAGCTGAACAAACGGAGCCTCAGTCTCCATTCATCAACGTCAACATCTCGATTCCGTCCCGCTCGCTCTCTTCGTGTCCCGTCTCTACACGCGACCGTGTCGGCCATGTCGCGCATCGCCACGCGTAAAACTTGTAATTTACGGTGTCCGGGGGTTCGACAAGATATCTCTAGAGCACCAAAAAAGGGGAATTTGCCAACTTTGACTGTGGCTGTACGTTTGCGGGATCAATAATTCGTGGCAAAAGGGAATGAAGTCGGCAAAATAATTGGAAAAGACAGGGGGGGATTCAGACCCGGTGGACCAAGGGGAAGATGCGGACGAGGTGGTCGGACTCAAGTTTGAACACCGCGGCGTGTTGATTTCATCTGCCCACGTAGATGCTGAGGCGACCCCATTTTACCAAAGTTTAGTCACCACACCACGAGCAATCAAAGTCAATGTTATTCTTCTTGATCAACAAATCTCGACTCAGTTAAATTTAAAGATTGATGATTGACCGATGCTCTCGTTAACACAATCTTTTTTATGACCCACCTGCTCAGGGCTTTTTCCGTTCCGGTTCGCATGGGTGTTTCGTATGGGCCGAGATCTTCGAGCTCGATGGGTGCTTCGTATTCATGAAACGGGATAATGGCACAAATAGTCCCTGAGTTTGCGTTATTCCTGAACTTTTGATTTGTTCGATGTGATCTCTAAACTTTAGCTTACCGTGCAATGAATGCCATGAATTTTCAATTTGTTCAATGTGGTTCCTGGGCATTTGGTAGATGTTCAACTTAATTTATGAATGGGATGAAAATATTTAATATTGTCACATCTAGTTCAGAAACTAAACTGAATATGTTCCAAAAGTCCAGGGGCTCAATCGCACGCTAGGTTACCGCTTAAGGATCATATTGGACAAATTAAAAGTTTGAGGATTATATTTCACATTGAGCCAAAATTAACGGACAATTTGTGTCATTTTCCCTCGTAAACATTAAGATGACCGCCGTGGTCGTTAGCGGAGGGTCGTCGGCGGTTCTTAGCGGGAACCGGCAGAAATGACTGCTCTGGAATTTCACGCAAGCTTTTCTAGGACAACATCCGGCGAGACCGGAAAGTCCAGGACCGGCTCGACATCCGCGCGGCAGGTTCAGGACCGAGCCGGTAATTTTCCTTCGAAGTCGGTCCGAGGAGAAAATGTGAATCGATTATGATGAGTTCGGCGGCGGTGGGCGACTCGGCCGCGTCAACTCGGAGTGGCGGCCGAGTTTGCTCCCCACCCGTTTCCCTGTCACGCGGAGCGTCGTTTTCAGGCTCGGTGGGAATGTGGAAACGGAGACGCGAGGACAATGGTAAAACGTGAGCTGGTTTCCTATGACGACTCGCGACCGTTTCCTGCGAAAATTCACGGAACGTGTTTTCATTTTTTATGCTTGTTTTTTTGGCTCGGCGAATCCCATCTTGATCCCCCCCCAGATCAACCCCCTCCCCTCTCCCCCACCTGCCTACCTTACCAGAAACGGAGGACCCAGCAACCGTAAAAGGCAGAGAGAGGGAGAGAGACGCCGGCTCGTCGGGAAGGCGATTTGTTCAACTGGGTCGGGTTCGCGGGCGGGGGGGGCCGTTGTTCCCGGAACTGCTTCGGCGGAGGGTCGGCTGCGGCGGCTGGCGAGGTGAATATTCTTTTACGTCCGGAGCTGTCGGAATTGCAGCTGATGCGCTGAGTTTGTCGCAGTTCATTGATGTGCTGAGTGTCGTTAGCTTGTACTGTGCGATTGCTGCCTGTGTTTCGTGAAAATTTGAGCGGCGGATGGATTTAGTGATGTGGGTTTTGGTGGGTTTTTGCTTCGAATCGGTCAAAACTGTCAAGGTAATTTCCTTTTGGGTTTTGGTTTTTGTTTTGGTTTGTGCCAAAGTAATTCGTGTTCTTTTTTAATTGCATTGACTTTTGGTTGACATCATTGTTCAAATTTGGCCGGAAAGAAAATATAAACTATGTCATAGAGATGATTTCGTCAATTGGGCTGTGCTCAGATTGCATTTATAGATTGAAGAAATGTTGAGCAGAGTTTTATGGGAGGATCCGTGTAAGGAGATTGTAGTTTTCGATGTTGTGCAATGCACTTGTAGTATCCTTACAAGTTCGACTTTGATGCTAGGGACGGAAGCGGGTACAAGTGGCAGCGGCAGTTTGTTGCTTTGCAGTCCTACGCGAAGTCGCTCGCCGTGAATGAGATTCTAAAGCCATAGGTAATGCAATATTTGAATTTCAAACATCATATACTGCTTAAGCCTTCAAGATTCATGAAGAAAAGATGTTGAATTCTTGTTTGTTCCATTGTTTTTCTCCTCTCTTTTTTCAGGTATATCCGGTGGGGACCACTGTTGAGGAAGTGTTACAGAACCTTGTTTCTGAAGGTGCAATCATCGAGTCTGGATTATAGCACCTTTTGGTCCAAGTTAAGAAATGAGTTGTAATTGCTTTGGCTTTAGTTCAAAGAATAAAACTCCTGCTTCTTCTTCGTCCATACAAGGCATTGAAGGTGAGCTGTTGATTAATGACTGTCACAATTTACAGAAGCTAGTTACTTCTGTTTGCAAATTTTAACTCTTTCGCATCTTTTTTCTGTTATATTCGAAACGTAGTTATGTTTTGTCCCCACCCTCTGTATAGTGAAAGTTATATAATACGTGTCGACATGAAGCTTTCAAAAGGGGAACCTCACTATGATTTTTATTGGCTGATATTCAAGAGATTCCCCTTTTGTGCCTGATATTATGTCTTTTACATCTTTAATTTCATCAAGTGATAAAGAGATATAAACAAGTTCCATCGTCGGAGAAGCATTACACGGATCAAAGCTTATCTCACCCTTGACCAAGAGCTTTCGTGGTTGGGT
The DNA here is from genome assembly GCA_031216405.1 of Syzygium malaccense. Taxonomy (NCBI): domain Eukaryota; kingdom Viridiplantae; phylum Streptophyta; class Magnoliopsida; order Myrtales; family Myrtaceae; genus Syzygium; species Syzygium malaccense. The sequence goes on along the minus strand of CM062256.1, from coordinate 6,492,491 downwards.
ATTGCCACTTTCTGAAGGCTAGGACAGTAAATGATGCGCCTTAAAAGACCAGCAAGTCCTGATATATGTAAACTCATGCTTACTGCTCCCTTTTACCAAACCACCACTACAATTCAAATTAGCTTTCCTAGTTGCTTCCCATCGTGTATCATAAGTCTCTTAATGCTTCATTGTTCAATTTTAGCTTTTTCTTTGCTTTTCCTTGGAATTAAAATTTGGTGGAACCAGTTGTTTTATCCGTATGAGCTCAATTAGTCTATAGAGTGACGAGTTGGAAAAATCATAACAGTGTTCTTTTCTTCCTTCTTTCATTAGATATGAAGATAGGTTTTCTGGGTAATCAGGCAGATCATTTATCTCGAGAATTAGTATGTCAGATTATGCGTAAGATAATTGCAAGTTTGCGAGAACATCAGGATATTCACATATTATGGGCTTTGCGAAGGAGTAGAGGATCAGACCTATATCCCATTTGGATTGGTTTTTTTGCGGTTATATATGCTTTACATTTTGACTACGGGGTTGGTTTATAGCTGCATTGCTCATGAGCCATACCGGTATTTTAAAAACTACAACAGTTTGTCAGTGCTTGACCCCTTGAAGGTGAGAATTAACCAAAGTAAGAGAATATTTGTCTTCACACTGAAAGCAATGTTTTTGGCTGCAAGTGATGTTGTCATTTATCTGTAATATATGTGTAGGTATAAGTTTCAGGAAAACTGTTTTAGTTTATTATGGTTTGGTTAGGCAAAACTTTAAACAAATACCCAACCAAAACCATTGAAATCACCTTTTCTCTAGAATTGAGCCATATTCAAGAACTAATAAATCGAAAATTTCAGTTTGGTTCAGTTTTGATCGTCCATTTTTGGTCTTCTTAATCACCCCTGGATGGAATGATAGATAAACATTCAAGCCCTCTGTTGCAACAAATGAGGATTCTATCAGATTGGTATTTGCTAGGCTAGTGAAGGATTGCAACTTGAACAGCAATGACATGACCTATCCGAATCATTTCTTTTATAGCCAACTCCCATGTTATATGTTATCTCCTTATCCATCTAGGATTATTGCCATGCTATTATTCTCTCTCTATGGATATTCTAACAAAAATTTCAACCTTTCTCCAAATACCAAAAGGTGTGCTTGTTGTCAAACTGACCATATAGATATAGGGCTTCGGTCATTGTAGCTGTGGTAACTATGAGCTTTTGGGGTGATTTATTAGAAGAATTTAACATTGACCACGTCAAATATTTCAAGCTAGAGATATATTGGATATCTAATTGCAAGTTCTTAATGAAATTTCGGAAGCATTTAAAATATTTGGAGCAAAACAAAGTTTTCTATGCACAGGTGATGAAGCATTAGAACCGTTCCTAAGACCAAACCATAATAGTAGCAAAAGCATATGACCTTTGTCTTCCACTTTGCTTTTCTTGTTAATTTTCAACCCATATCACGAAGAACGAAGCGAGTTCAGTATACATGACTGGCATTTTCACTTATACCTAGGTAAGTAAGGGTAAACTCCAGTATCAGAGGAAACTATTAAAGATGGGATTTATCCGGTCCAATCATCAATTAGTTGCATTTTTCTGTCTGCCTCATGCTGGTATCAAATCACTCACCCTAATTTCACCAGCCCTACAGCTCATGCTTTTTAAAGCATCTAGTTCAGGATACACATGATGAAGTTCAGTGTGCGGAGTGCAGAAGTGCCATTGTTAATTTGAAGTGGCTGGGATATCTTGAGTGGAGTCAAGATCTTGCTGTCAACTTTCTTGGTGTAGTTTGTTCTGATTTAGTTTCAGAAATTATAGAAATAGCGTGTCTAATGTTTCTGTGTTTTATTTCTATTTGCACTTCTTATATCTCGAAAAGTTTCGAGTTTTGATTCTCTTTTCTCTTTTCCTTAGGTAACTTGCTCAGAAATATCACTCGTTTCACATATAATGAGTTGAGATCAGCTACAGCTAATTTCGATTCAAGCAATAAGATAGGAAGAGGAGGTTTTGGAATAGTTTATAAGGTAATCAGGTTCTGTATCTACTCTTATTATGGTGCTTAATAGGACTTTAAAAGTTCAATACAAATATTTTTTTTCATAATGAAACTCATAATGAGCTCAATTTCTTCATAATTGCTTCTGTGGATATGCATGTACTTTGATTTTGTCTTCATATGTCAAGTTGGATGATATTCTGCTAAAGGTCCTGAGTGTTTCAAGAGAAAATAAGAAAAATTACGTGTTCTCATCTGTAACTACATCTATATTCTGGCAAAATGTCCAGATTATTCTTCAGCTAAGTATATCCTCATGATTTGATTCATTAAGGTCTCTTCATTTGTTTTCTGACCTCATACTTAGTTGGCACTCAAATGTGATTCAATTAATATAATGTATGCAATCTGGTATTGTTATAGCATTTATGTACTGACTTACATTCTAGAGCATAAGTTAATACAACAAGTCACTGTTGTTTTGTTTAGCAATCTTAGAATGTCACTTGAATTGTGTTGGTTTCAGCCAAGAGATGAATTGCACTATTTTGTACTGGGGAGCAATAAATGTAAAGAAGAGTGCTTTCCTTAATAAGTAACTAGTGCACACTTAAGAAGTCATTTTGGTTAAGTGCACGGGTGATTCTCCATGTGTAATTATTATAATTGGATTATTCAATCGCACTGTCTTTTAGTAACTATGTTGTGGTTGATAGGGAACCCTAAAAAATGGAGTGCAAGTGGCTATAAAGAAACTTTCTGCAACCTCAAAGCAGGGACTTGGTGAATTTGTAGCTGAGATCAATACTATAGCAACTGTCAGACATCAGAACCTTGTTCAATTAATTGGTTTCTGTGTTGAAGGCACAGACAGGATTTTGGTCTACGAATATTTAGAAAACCGCAGCCTGGATCATGCATTATTAGGTATTTCAAAGAAAGCGAGAAGTTTGGCTGAGAAACTGTTATCATGTGCAACATATTCTAACTTTTCCTTCTTTGTCAGGCTCCGGCACAAAAGATGCAAAAATAAAACTTGATTGGCAGAAAAGATCTGCTATTTGCCTGGGTACTGCAAGGGGTCTAGCTTTTCTGCATGAAGAATCCGTGCAGCATATTGTTCATAGGGACATTAAAGCTAGTAATATACTTCTTGATAAGGATTATAACCCAAAAATTGGAGACTTTGGGTTGGCCAAACTTTTCCCAGACGACATCACTCACATCAGCACAAGAATAGCAGGAACTACGTGAGTTCGTTTGTCTTCTCATCTTTGATTCCACTTTAGGAATACTCTTGTTCTCGCATCTTTCCGAAACTTGATCACCCTCATACCTCTGAAACCAATTACAAATCTGATTGGTCTGAATGGACATACTATTTCCTCTGCAAACCACAGTTTGAAAAATTGCTTCCGCTCTAGGTTAATCAAGCAGGAATTTCAGAGCAAGTACATTTTTGGACTACTTGAGGAAACCTAAAAGCAATGGAAAAGAAGCATTTTCTATTCTGAATGTGTCAAGTATCTGTGGAGCTACTTGAAAAAGTATTTTGTGAAGCATTCAGTATTATTCTAAGTGCAGTCAGACACCTCATCATTTCTGAAATAGACAGTCAGGACAAACAAGCGTTTTTGAGGAGACAACTGTCTCTTGTGATAGTCAAGGAATTTCACATGCCAGTGGAGGGTCTTTTAGACACTGGAGAATTGCTCCCTTGCCGAAAGAGATCACTTCCAACAGTTATTTTCCCATAAATTGTCAATAAAAGTGATGTTTCGGTGACACGGTTTACAGGATTTTTGTTATGACAAGCTTATTATCCATGGTGGAGACTTTCATTGGATCTTTTTAAAGTTTGGGCATTTCCTAGATTGGTTGTGTGGAAATGAGCTTAGAAGTTCTTTCTTCCTTTTTTTCCTTTCCTTTTTCTTATTGAACTTTTTTTTGTTGGAATTATTTTTGTATAATAACATGCAAATTAAAATTATAGGGTAAAGTATAATGTGTGCCCTATTTGTAGGTAATTATACTAATGATTTGTTGCCTCTGCTCCATGCAGTGGTTACTTAGCTCCAGAATATGCATTTGGTGGCCATCTGACTCCGAAAGCTGATGTATATAGTTTCGGGATCGTTGTACTAGAAATAATAAGTGGGAGAAACAGTGCGAAGGCAGATTGGAGAGGCTCACAGAAGTTCCTCCTGGAACAGGTGCGCCAGTGGTCCTTTTTCGGTAAAGCTTTGCTAGATTTAACATATTTTCTATATTGGAACAATGGATTAGTAGGTCCAAGTTTTGCTTTTCCCTTCTTCATCATGTTGTGCTTTTCTACCTCTTGGGTAGCCTGGAAGCTAATATACCTGCAAAAGCTGAAGCAAGAGAAACCAGCAGGGCGTTCGGTTTTTGGTAGAAATAGAGAACCAATTAGAAAATGCATTAAATGCCCTTGTTTTTCAGTTTTTCTAACAACTCAAAGTATTGTTCCAAAAAATCATACCAAAAATATTTCCAGCAGGGTGTTAGCTGGAGAACATACTGTTTAGGAAAAATTCCACTGAATTTGAAAGCTGGGAAAATTGTTCAGACCCGCTGGTCTAGTTTCCTAGTAAACAAACTTGTGGAGTATTGATCCGTCTAACTCTGATTGGAAAATTTTGCTTCATAGGCATGGGAACTCTACGAAAAGGGAGCACTCTTGGAACTGGTGGACCCAGATTTGGAAGAGTTCCCTGAAGATGAAGTCATCAGGTACATAAAAGTAGCCTTTTTCTGCACCCAAGCAGTGGCAAGTCGACGTCCGTTAATGAGTCAGGTGGTCGACATGCTGTCAAAAAACATACGGATAAATGAGAAGGAACTAACAGCGCCCGGTTTCTACCAAGATTCAGGAGGCTCAAGTGGGATGCCTTCATCCACTAAGAAGTCATCCACAGACTCAAGCTATCAGATGAGTTCAGTTCCTGTCACAATCACTCGCGTGACCCCTAGATGAAGAGGATTATCATTTTTTTACTCATTGGTCTTCAAGGATGGTGGGTGAGATAATCATTCAATTTGAAGGAACTTTTGAATTTTGTCAATTTCCTTCGCGGGTTTCGTTGGCTCTCTCTCCCCCGTTCTCTCCTGCCTCCTGTGTCCAGTGCTTATACTCTTAGGTAGAGGCATTAATTTTGTATATTTGAGCGAATCGCGATGCTCTGCTGAAGCAGAGGTTGGGATGTTTATATACATAGAAGATATTGGTTGCAGTGATTCAATACATCAGTTCTCAGAGAGTTTTCTGGGATTTGTTTTGTAGATCCTGTTTTGGGTTGATTTTGTTTCACTCTTCAACTTGCCCTCGTCTCGGAAGTCCTTTTACATCTGAGTTGCTGCAGAAAGAATGGAAGGTGAAAAATGACAGTATTTTGCTGGCAAACCAGTTTCTTGTCAATTTGGAAAGTCACGTTCCTGAACTAAAATCAATGACCATCCTGGAATTAGTGAGGCCTTCTGGGGTTGGATGGTATCTTGTTAAAATATTTGGTATGAAGGAATGACAAATGGAATGGAGGAAGAGAAGGATCGAAACATTAATTGAAGGGAATGAGAATATATTTTTAACATGCTCGGTATGTGACTGAAAATTCTCGTGTGGAATAAACTATAGTCTGTTTATATCTCAACAAGATTGTAAAAAGAGGCCTTTTCTTCTATTCTACTCCATCGTTTTTTACTTGTACCAAAAAACCAGTAAGTAATTTCACCTTTCCCCGTAATTATTAAAACGATTTTTTTTTGTTTTCGTTCCAAAAAACTATTTTTAAAGTATTAAAAACGCATGTTCTTGAACAGTCGTCATTATCTATTGAACATTTAAACAGATCTTCCTTGTTTCACATGTTCTGTCGTGTTGCGTCATATGTTCTATCGTGTCGTGCTGAGAAGGAAACGAAGCATTCCCATCCCCCGGTTTGCACTAGGAAAACCAAGCTTCCGACCAGAGGGTGTAGCAAAATGGGACCTGGAATTGCAGAGTTCATTCTTAACCCCATCTTCTTGTCCACCAAAGACGCCCTGGATATATGTCTCTGTATAGGCCAGCAGGATGCACCACGCGAAGATGCATGCCACCTCTGGCGGAACCACAGCTCCGTCGCGTATGATCATTATCTTTCCTTTTCTTTTCCCTCTCGGCCTGCTCATCAAATTAATAAAGGAATAGCGGGATTTCCAAGAAACCGAAAGAAAGAGGAATGATAGGTTTAATTAAACTGTTGATGCGGGTTAAGTCCAAAGAATATCCAGTCACCTTAGTCATTTGTTCAGTAAGTTACCAACTGCAAATTTGAAGATGGAGACAGCACCAGTGAATGTCGAACCCCCCAAAAAGTGAAGCATTCTACACCATGGAAAGTTTTTCTCTTCGTTGTCGAACAGAAAAGTAGTTGCGGAAACTATTCTAGCGATTCATCAGATTGTTGTTGCCTCACATCCATCTTTGTCACTGGCCATCTTAAGAAGAAAATCTCGGTCAGTGAGATTTTAGTTTGCACAGGCAGTCGTGCTATCCCTCTATGTCCCATATACATATCCAGAAGATCTGTTTTCCCAGTGTTTTCTTCACTTTGACACATGCAGCTCCTTAGTGGCAAACGATTCGCTTGAATGACACAAAGGAGTAAGTAGTAATGTTGTCCACGATTATTGATCAGTATATTGTTCATACAAAGGACCTCTTGAGGGGAACACACAATATACAGAGAACTTGACTTTAAACATCTCTTTTAAACAGAAAATTTTGACAACTGCTAGCCTCCCGTTTGTGTTCATCAAATATGCTTCTTAAGGAAATCGAGAATTAGTTGATTCACCTCGTCAGGCGATTGCTCCTGGATAAAATGCGTTCCCTCTGGCGAAAATACAATCTCTAGCTGGGGAACAAATTCTTTGACCTTTCCGCTCCTGATGTACTCTTCGATGCCCGGAAATTTGAGCACATAATCCTTCTCTCCCATGACCAACAGTGCTGGAACTTTAACAATAACATCTGTTATTCCCAGGTCCTCCTTAAACGACCTGCAATATCAGCCAGATTGTTAAACATAATCTATCTGCAGAATGCAGGGCGGGCTATCTGAAGTCCGTATAAACAGCAATGATAGCTTATTCACCCAGGCCAACTCCGTCAGGAGATCAGTTAGTGCTCTCAAAGAGCGATGAACAGAGACCATGATTCCACGCAACATAAATAGTTGGAGAGTATCAGCATGTTAACCTCAGACACAGACTCGTATCATATCACAATAGTCTACCTTCATCTTTTGAGAAGGTGAGAACAAAGGACTTAAGCTCCAAGGCGAGTATACAGCACAAAAAATATCAGAAGGTTCACCTTCTCCATTTTCTAAAACAATCACAGTACAAAAAACATGTGGGGCCATATTCATCACGTGACACACATAATATGATGCCCTAGAGACATGGGCATTACTTGCATATTGCATCTCAGATCAATTGTCATAAGCCTATCTCAGATCAGGTGCTTTATCAGAATGAGTTTCTAGGGATCATGATCATCAATAGAGCTATAATCTTGTTGGTATAGCAGAATGTGATTCATCGGTAGGGAGTCCACAATACCAAGCATAGAGTGTGAGACCATTACCTGTAAGGAACTTGCAATGCAGTGCGAAACCCTGATTTCCGGTACAGAGAACCGTATTCTTCAAGATCTCCTTCTGAAAACCAAGGGGGAAGAGGGGTAGATGGATCAACTATATCCATAATCTCCTGGTTTTCTGCAGCTATTGGTATTTCACTTCTTGAAAAGAGTATGTAAACATTGCGCACAACTGTTTTGGCATCGAGGCGCCCAAAATCAGCTTCTGCCCGTCCAGGTTCCTAAAAATAGAAAGTTCAAAGATATCGAATCGAAAGCAGATGATTATCACTTTACCATGTAATGGTCTTGAGAACGAGAGTTACAGAGGCGGCATACCTGCCATCTTGAAATGTAAAAGCCCTCAGGTAGATGCTCATGATATTTAACAGGATGACTGGGAGGGCGGTACGGAATTCCTAGTGTCACGATTCCTTGGACCCTCTCTTGGTGGAGGAGGGTAAACAAGTAAGCGGGAAAAACTCCGAAGTCTTTAGCTACAAGAAACACCTGCATTGACAGTGCCCAAACCTTGTTAAAAGAAGGCTTCACTCTTAGTACGTAACCACGGAACTACTTGTCATAGATGCAATAATAGCAGCAAAAACTTCTATAGTGAATGTCAGGACTGATTAAACTAGAAGGAGCAACTCCATCAGATAACTGGGAAGGTAAAATTATGCATATATGTGTGAAGTAGATAAGGCTTCAAACGTGTCCCACATTATATTTGTGCTCAAGGAACTATGAGAGGTTTTTCTTTCCATAACCAAGACAACCACAGGTTCTGTGTGAGTTCCCAGTGAACCCCTGCTATAGAACTTTTTTTTTTTTTTGCTAAAAGCCCTGCTATAGAACTTACCACTGCATGTGATATACCGTCTCTAAGAAGGCTTTGTTCACTAGATCTCATCTTGAAGGGATATGCGAGGTCAAAAGTATCGAAAGCAAGTAACACTTAAAAAAGATTCTTTTTCCTTTTATGACAACAAGACCCACCTTTCCCATCTTAGGTGGGTAAATCATAGATTTATGAAGTACCAGCTAATGTCTGAGAGATCAGGTGAGACTTGCACCAAGATCCACAACAAATAGCCAAGCTATTCAAGTATTGCGTGTTATTCTGTCCACCGTGTCAGCATTATCAAACAAAAAGAGCACAAGACTTTTCCACTTATGAACTATGATCGATTCTCCCTAACCCTTTAGTAACATCTCCATTCTCTCAGCAACCACACATACCACACATAGCAAAGGAAATCGGGAAATGGTAGAATCATCACCTTATCAATGCCTAGGGCATCAAGCAAGGCAGCAAGATCCTTAATAAGGTCACCAAAGGAGGCCTTTTCGGGTTCAAGCGGCGGATCAGACAACCCATAGCCTCTGAAATCAGGCGCTAGCGCGCGAAACCCAGCTTCTGCCACAGCCACCATCTGGTACCGCCACGAGTACCATATCTCCGGAAATCCATGCAAGAACACGACTACATGGGGACCTAAAAACACAATTCACAAAGCCAAGAACTCGCTCACAAATCCAGTCATCAGGCACTGTAGTTGGAACTACCAAAATTTATGGTCAACCCATGAAAGGATTGTCAAGATCACCACAGGGCAGTATGGTTTTCGATACATTAAGACATTTCAAGCCTCTCCAACATGTATGGTTGATAGTCTTTGAAGTTTCACAAAAAAAAAACCCAATAGCTCAAAGTGCCCAGATAAAAAGGGTGGCTTGATCATATGCTTAAACAAAAAAGGTTATAACAGGTGTGATATGTATGAGTGAAACGATAGAAGTTTGAGCAGAGTGAACTCACCAGAGCCAATTTCGGCAAAGTGGTGCTTGAGGCCTTGGATTTCAACGAACTTGTGTTGAATTTGATCCATTTCAAGTTTTGATTTTTTTGGGCAGAGAGAGAGAGAGAGAGTTTCAGAGTCTCGGATTCAGGTGGAGGAGTAGGTAGAGTCGAAGATGATGATGATGATTTGGTTCTTCTACGTTGGAGAGCCCGAAAAATTTGGGCCCAATACCCAAAAAAACGTCCTACTTTATATCATGTCCCAATTATTTTCAAAACTTTTTTTCGACTCATAAAAAATTTCAAATTTTTGCTTTTATCCCAAATTTACCACCGTTAACTTTCCGTCCAATACGGCGTTAATGGTCCTACGTGGATTTCCACGTCAACCCTTAATCAGACGTGGCTCTAACGTGGCGCCACGCGAGCGCCACATTGCAAAAAAAATTACACTGTTCATCATCTTCTCCACAGCCGTGAGCACTGTTCATGGCATTCATCCTCTTCAATCGGTTGGCCAAACTCCTCCGGCGCTCTTGCTTCGCTGGCCACTGCTACCTAGACCTCCGGCGGCTCTCGTCGGCGCTTGCCGGACCATCCACCAGCTTCGAAGATCGAGGTTCAAGCCAAGCTTTGACCATCCACCATCTCGTTGCTGCTCGAGCTCAAAGCTTGGCTTGAACCTCGATCTTCGAAGCTGGTGGATGGTCCGGCAAGCGCCGACGAGAGCCGCCGGAGGTCTAGGTAGCAGTGGCCAGCGAAGCAAGAGCGCCGGAGGAGTTTGGCCAACCGATTGAAGAGGATGAACGCCATGAACAGTGCTCGCGGCTGTGGAAAAGACGATGAACAGTGCAATTTTTTTTCCAATGTGGTGCTCGCGTGGCGCCACATCAGAGCCACGTCCGATTGAGGGTTGACGTGGAAATCCACGTAGGATCATTAACCGTCATATTGGACGGAAAGTTAATGGCGGTAAATTTGGGACAAAAGTAAAAATTTGAGGTTTTTTTACGAGGTAAAAAAAAATTTGGATATAATTGAGATAAAATCTAAAGTTGAAGGTTTTTTTGGGTATTGAGCCGAAAAATTTGATGCCAATTTGGACCTCAGTACTTACAATTATTTACTTATGTTTTGGCTTTTCGTATTACCATATATTTTCTTAATCTTACACGCGATCATTGGATTTTACAAATTATTCTTTACAACTTCGTATTCTTTCCTTTACCGTTTCAAATGCAATACTATTTGACTACCAACTTCCATCGACAACGAGAAATGCTCATTGCATGCAATCTTAGAGGTCCGCGCGCTTTCGTCGTGAGGATGCTGAGCCTAAAAAGGAGTAGAGACAATCTTGAAAGGCCAGAAAAATAAAACGTCTTTTTTAATATATATGTTTTTGGGTCACCTGTATTCTTCCATGGAGTTTTGACTATACGGGGGTTTCAATAAATGAATTTTTTTTCTTTTACGTATAAAGAACTCTAAAAAGTGATAGGATAATGTATATGGAAATCGTAATGAAAATAGTGCAATACTAAATACAAACCGTGTGTTCAATAATTCACTGAATATCTTGTATGCATATAAATCTTTTACTTCAGAAGAATTATGTCTCCCCAGAATAACAAAATGTATGGAAGACAGAAAGATTGAACGAAAATCATGTTAAATCCCAGCAATTTTCAATTGTTGGAGCAATGCAATGATTTCTTGGACTAACATGTTGTTCAGGGGCAAGAAATCTTGCTTGAAGTTGCATTTCGGACACTTCAGTTTGCATGTTGCCAGCGCTACAAAACAGAATTCTGTGCTGGTAGATTGTGAACAGAGTCGATAACTGTCAAATGCGGCTAGTAAGAAGAAAGTGATTACAAACTTGCCCACTCATTCTCACTAGGAATCAACGATGCTGAATTTTCTTTTCCTGAAGCTCCAAGATTTCCTGGGTTCTAGGACAGGTTACAATAGTGTAGTTAGCCATCAAATCGATTTGCTTACATAATATCCCATGAGCTGTACGAGTATAGCTTGAAGCATTGTGACGACTGCCCCTGTATTGAGCATCAACGATGCTTTTGTTGAAGCTTTCACACCCAATGTTCAAGGAAATGTCACGTGAAGTGAGACTTGCTCCATTGCCCTTGAGGCCTTTGGAACAACTAATAAGCTTTCTTATCAATCGCCTTCGGCTCTTCCGTCACCAACTCACAATTGCATATTCTAGTTGCCATGCAGCCTTTTAAACCAACTTTTTAAGTTCTAGTACTTCTTACGTATCCTGAAAGTTTTCGTAAAAATACCTAAAGCAAATCTATGTTCTGCTTGAAGCATCAGATTTGCTAGTGTTTGGGCCAACTGCCTCTGCTTGTCCAACAAGAAAGTTCACTACTTACAATTTTCAGGATTTGTGATCCCAGATCTTCTGCAAACATACCTAATAAGCCGGTGTCATGTCTTTGTATGTTTCTTGTCCCATCACTTACGGAACCCCTAGATGAAGAGTATGATATGAGATAGACATTTGTTTTGTATATCCGAGCAAATCGCGATATTCCGATGAAGCAGAGGATGACATGTTTATATACATAGAAGATATTGATAGCAGTGATTTAATGCAACATCAGTTCTCGCATATTTTTAAGGGATTTATTTAGGATATCCTTGTTTTGGGATGCTATTGTTTCCCTCTTCGACTCACCTCGTCTCGGAAGTCCTTCTACATCTGAGTTGCTGCAGAAAGGATTGAAGGTGAAAAATGACGTATTTTGCTGGCAAGATTGTTGATGCAGGTTGAGTCCAAGAGTATCCAGTCACCTTAGTAACTTGTTCAGTATGTCAACAACTGCAAAATTGAAGATGCAGACTGCAACGGTGAATCCCAAAGCCCTCCAAAAGTGAAGCATCCTACTCAGTGGATAGTTTTTCTCTTCGTTGGTGGACGGAAAAAGTGGTTGCGGAAACTATTCTAGCGATTCATAGGATTGTTAGGGCCTCAAATCCACCTTCGTCACTTGCCATCTTAAGAACAAAATCTCTGTCAGTGAGATTTTTGTTCGCGCAGGCACTCATGCTATCCCTCTATGTCCCAAACACACATCCTGCAGATCTGTTTTCCCAGAGTTTTCTTCACTTCGACACATGCAGCTTCTTCACGGTAGCAAATGATTCACTTGAATGACACCAAGAAGTGAATAGAAACGTGGTCTGTGATTATTGAGAAGTATTTTGTTCTTACAAAGGACCTCGCGAGGTAAATACACATAATTCGATTCTTAAACATGTCTTTTTCACTGGCGAATGTTGACCACGGCTAGCCTTCCCTAGTGTTCATCAAATGTGCTTCTTAAGAAAATCGAGAATTAGCTGATTCACCTCGTCAGGGGATTGCTCCTGGATAAAATGTGTTCCCTCTGGCGAAAATACAATCTCTAGCTGGGGCACAAATTCTTTGACCTTTCCGCTCCTGATGTACTCTTCGATGCCTGGAAATTTGAGCACATAATCCTTCCCTCCCATGACCAGCAGTGCTGGAACTTTAATGATAAAATCAGTTATACCCAGACCGTCCTTAGACGACCTGCATTATCAGCCAAATTATTAAACATTATTTACTTGCAGAATGCAGGACTATCTGAAGTCCATATAAATAGCAACCATAGCTTATTCACCCCTGCAATCTCCATCGGGAGATCAACTAGTTTTGCCTCCTTATTCTACAAGAGCGATGAATAGAGATCCCACACTCAATATGAAGAGGCGGAGAGTCTTGGTATGTTAACATCGGACACTGACTAGTATCATATCACAATAGTCTACTTTCATCTTTTGCAAAGGCGATGACAAAGGACTAAAGCTCCGAGGTGAGTACACAGCACAAAAACTATCAAAAGGTTCACCTTTTCCATTTACTCAGTAAACATAAACAATTACAGTGCATAACCATGTGGGGCTGAACTTAATCATGTGACAGACGTAATATGATGCCCTAGAGCCATAGGCAGTACTTGCATATTCCATCTCAGATCAATTGTCATAAGCATAGTTTCTAGCGATCATGATCACCAATAGAGCTATAAACTTGTTAGTGAAGCAGTACAGGATTCAACAGCAAGCAGTCTACAATACCAAGCATAAAGTGTGAGACCGTTACCTGTATGGAACTTGCAATGCAGTGCGAAACCCTGATTTCCGGTACAGAGAACCGTATTCTTCAAGATCTCCTTCTGTAAACCAAGAGGGAAGAGGGGTAGATGGATCGACTATATCCATAATTTCCTGGTTTGCTGCTGCTATTGGTAATTCACTTCTTGAAAAGAGTATGTAAATATTGCGCACAACTGTTTTAGCATCGAGGCGCCCAAAATCAGCTTCTGCCCGTCCACATTCCTAAGATAGAAAGTTCAAAGATATCAAATTGAAATGTAATGGTCTTGAGAAAGAGAGTTACAGAGGCGGAATGCCTGCATTCTTGAAATGTAAAAGCCTCCAGGGAGATGCTCATGATAATTGGTGGGATGACTGGGAGGGCGGTGTGGAAATCCTAGGGTCACGACTCCTTGGACTCTTTCTTGGTGGAGGAGAGAAAACATACATGCAGGAAAAACTCCAAAGTCTTTAGCTACAAGAAACACCTGCATTGACAATGCCCAAACCTTGTTAAAAGAAGGCTTCACTCTTAGTACATAACCACATAACCACTTGCGCACAGATGCAATAACAGCAGCAAAACTTCTATAGTAATTGTCAGGACTGATTAAACTAGAAGGAGCAACTTCATCAGATTACTCTGAAGGTCAAATTATGCGTATATGTGCAAAGTAGACGAGGCTTCAAATGTGTTCCATATTATATCTGTGCTCAACGAACTATTAGAGGTTTTCTCTTTTCGTAACCAAAACAGCGGCAGACTGTGTGAGTTCCCAGTGAACCCCTGCCATAGAACTTATTACTGCATTTGATAGGCAGTCTCTACAAAGGCTTTGGTCACTAAAACTTATCTTGAAGGCATACGCGAGGTGAATAAGTATCGAAAGCAACTAACACTCAAATAGATTCTTCTTTCCCTTTTTTGAGAACAAGACCCACCTTAGGTGGGTAAACCATAGATCCATGAGGTACCAACTAACCTCCAAGAGATCAGGTGAGACTTACACGAAGAGCCACAAGAATTAGCCCAATCTATTTCAAAATTTGCGTGTTATTCTGTCTACCGCATCAGCATTATCAAACAAAAAGAGCACAAGCAATTTCTAGTTATGAACTGGAATCGGTTCCCTCTATCCCTTCTAAATCATGCCCATTTTCTCAGCAACCACGCATAGCAAAGAAAATCCGGAAAATCATAAAATCATCACCTTATCAATGCCTAGGGCGTCAAGCAATGCACGAAGATCCTTAATAAGGTCACCAAAGGACGCCTTTTCGGGTTCAAGCGGTGGATCAGACAACCCGTAGCCTCTGAAATCAGGCGCCAGTGCGCGAAACCCAGCTTCTGTCACGGCCACCATCTGGTGCCGCCATGAGTACCATATCTCTGGAAATCCGTGCAAGAACACGACTACATTGGGACCTAAAAACACAATTCACAAAGCCTACAACTCGCTCATTAATCCAGTAATCAGTCCCTGTAGTTGGAACTACTGAAATTTATGGTCAACCCATAGCATTGTCAAGATTACCATAGGATGGCATGTGTTTGATATGTTTAAACACTTCAGAACTCTCCAACAGGTATGGCTGATGGTCTTGGACCAAAAAACCCAATAACTCAAAGTGCCCAGATAAAGAAGGTAGCTTGATTACGCTTAAAAAAGAGAGGCTTTAACAGGTGTGTCATGTATGAATGAGACGATAGAAGTTTGAGCAGAGTGAACTTACCAGAGCCGATCTCGGCAACGTGGAGCTTGAGGCCTTGGACTTCAATGAATTTGTGTTGAATTTGATCCATTTCAGAGAGAGAGAGAGAGAGTGAGAGAGAGTGTTTTACAGTTTCAGCTTTTAGTGAAGGTTTTCAGTCGAAGATGCTGTTCTTCTATGTGAGAAAGTCAGAAAAATTTGATGCCAAATTTGGACTTGAGTAGTTATACATATTAACATATATCTGGACTTTAGTACTTACACATATTAATATATACTTTTTTGTCAAATTGTATTGTTCTATATGATGTTTTGACTATATGTGAATATCAAATTTATTTTAGGGAAAAAACCACCAAAAATCCCAAACTTTGCCACTTGTGACATATTTACCCCAAACTTTTTTTTGTGACACTAAAAATCCCAAACTTTGCCACTTGTGACACATTTACCCCAAACTTTTTTTTGTGACACTAAAAACCCCAAACTTTACTATTTGTGACACATTTACCCCAATATACATTGTCTATGGGCATTTTCGTCTTTTTGCTTTTTCTTTTTTTTTTTACTTTTTTTTCCTTTTCGGCGAGGGGGCCCCTCGCCGGCGTCGGGCGAGGGTCGCCCTCGCCTGGGCGAGCGAGGGCGAGCCTCGCCGGCGTCGGGCGAGGCTCGCCCTCGCCTGGGCGAGCGAGGGCGAGCCTCGCCGGCGTCGGGCGACCCTCGCCCTCGCTCGCCCAGGCGAGGGCGAGCCTCGCCCGACGCCGGCGAGGCTCGCCCTCGCTCGCCCAGGCGAGGGCGACCCTGGCCCGACGCCGGCGAGGGTCGAAGGAAAAAAAAGTAAAAAAAAAAAAAGAAAAAGCAAAACGACGAAAATGCCCATAGACAATGTACATTGGGGTAAATGTGTCACAAATAGTAAAGTTTGGGGTTTTTGGTGTCACAAAAAAAGTTCGGAGTAAATGTGTCACAAGTGGCAAAGTTTGGAGTTTTTTGTGATTTTTTCCCTTTATTTTATCTTATCTTTATAGATGAGATTCCATTTATTTATTGCTTATCAAAATTTCAAAAACGTGATTATGTTAACGAGTCTTTGAGTCACTTTCTTCGCTCCCTTATAATCTCGCGGCCTCTCTCAATCATTATGAGAATTATATGAAAATTGCAATGAAAATACTACAACACTGAATGCAAACTGAGTGTTTAACAATTGGCACTGTAACTTTGTATGCGTATAAACCGTATACTTCAAAGACCTATTGTTTCTCTATAGATTAACAAAATGTATGCAAAAGATTGATTAGAAATCATGTAAATCCATCAACTTTGCATGGTTGGGGCAATGCACTGATTCCTAGGACTAACATATTGTCCAGGGGCAAGAATTCTTGCTTGAAGTTGCATTTTAGACACTTCAATTTGTATATCGCCAGCACTGCGTGAAGTGTCTAAAATGCAACTTTCGAGTTCTGTGCCGGTATATTATGGACATGGTTGGCAAGAATTCCTAAGCATCTAAAGTTGCTCCTCCTCCCATGTGATTATACTCATTGCTTTAGCCCTAACTCTGTAGACCATTGTCCTCGACAGTTTCAAAACATTCTCAAACTCCAATATTTTCTTCATTGAAGCATTTGGGCATATAGGATTATTTCTCAACCTATCATAATATTTGCTTGCTAGCCATTTAATGTTTACTTGATGAACATACATAAGGAGCTCTATTACATGTATGTACAGGATTGAAGGTTTTAATTCGTAAAGTATGTTCCCTTTGTACTTTCGAAGCATAAATGAGTTAATCACGGTTGTTAGAATATACTGCCCTCAATTTATTTGGTTCCATTCTTAATGAACCTCACATGTCCTCATACTTTATGGCAGAGTTCCCCACGGCCTCTCTAAACTCCTTAACATTACTAAAGCACATCCCCAATTTGAAGACGAGATTTTCCCAACACTTCAGCATAGAATTCGGGATGTGTATACTCATTTTGCCTTCTAATAATCAGGAAATCTACATTGTTAGATAAGATGTCTACATACTTGCTGCTATTTTCGACCTTCATATCTCTCTCCATCAAACCATCATCATCGATACCCTCATTTCTGACATTTCTTCTGTAGATCGATAGTGGCAAACCAATATTCTTCTAAGCATCCCTATTATTAGACATGGAATACTTTGCTTCTTCACATCCCTCATTTGGTGCAAAATGGAAGCAAAAATAGCATCAATATATTTCTATGCAATACACGACAAAATATGCACTAGAAAATACAAAGCAAAAACAGTAAAAAAATTGCAAAAGTGGGACTATGATCAACACCAAGGAACCACAATGGCAGCAACTTCAGTTAGAAAATGAAGTCATGAATACCACTTGCAATTAGAAAATACAACTCACGTGTGTCAATTCACACAAAAGGGGACAGCATACAAAATAAATCCCACTGAACAAGCCAAAGCGCAACCCTAAAAAAGGATCATTGCCATCGGTATGATATTCGACGTTGTCCACTCCTTGTCACCATGTTGCTTTAACAAGCGACAGTCACCTTACCTCTAGACGAAGGAAGGGTCAACTGGACTCTTAATTGGGAAATTTGAGGATTTGGAATTAGTGTTTTAATTACTAGAATTTGAGAGATTTCAGAACCAAATTGGGAAATTTGGTTTTTGCTCAGAAAATTTAGGACGAACATGCCCTTGGCATTGGGGGCGAAAAGTGACTCCTAAAGCACATATGCTTGCAAGCCGGTGAAGATATGAGCCGCCGGTGAGCTAGGGGTGAATTGAGACTAAGTCGCTCACTCTACAAAAAAATAAGGGATTAGCGACGAATTTTCCGACGAAAAATTTGGCAAAATCCGTTCCAAATCGAATTTGCGATGATTTCCGTCGCTAATAGGTCATCACAAAATTTTGCGACAGAAAATTGCGATTTCCGTTGCAAAATTGCGACGGAAAAAAATTCGTCGCAAATTAGCCACAAACACTATCCGTCGCAAAAAATTCGTTGCAAAATTCGTCGCAAAAAATTCATCGCAAAATTCATCGTAAATTAGCCACGAACTTTATTCGTCACAAAATTCGTCGCAAAAAATTCATTGCAAATTAGCCACGAACAGTGTTCGTCGCAAAATTCGTCGCTAATTGTCCGTCGCAAATTAGCCACGAACTGTATTCGTCTCAAAATTCTTCGCAAATGTGCTACAAAATTTTTTTTTGGTCTCTAAATTGTGACGAATGTTTTTTTTGTCTAAAAATTGTGACGAAATGTATTCGTGGCAAAATTCGTCGTTGATTTTTGATGAATTTTTTTTTTGTCATTAATTTGCGACCAACTGGTCCAGCATCTGCCCCTCAACATTGACCGAGTACTCCTTCAAAACATATGCAAAGTTCAAAGCCTCCGTCGTTTGGGCCACACTGAAGTTCTTCAGAAGAGTATAATCCCCAGTAGAAACAGAGAATATGGCATTGGACGCTTTATACGAATTGTACGAAGAGGGATAAAAGTACAACCAGACAAACTTCCGACCGGATGCCACGGGAAAACTGTAAGTAAAATTAGACGGGAAGATCCTCGTGGTCATGTACGGGACTTGGGGCACCGGGGGGTCCTGTGTGGCAGCCGCGGCCGTGATCGAGTTCACGGTGGAAGACGGGAACTTGGAACCGATGTCTGAGGTCCACACCCAGCCATCGGTATCGGTGGTCTACGGATCCACCCCGCAATTCAGCAGGATCTTATCGGTGGGCACATAGTTCGCCCCCAAAACCGCCGCCGCCACCAACGATGCGGACAAGCACAGAAACACCAGGGTCGCCCCGGTGCCGGTCGCCACGGTATTCCTCATCCACCCCCAAAAAAGGCACAAGATTCAGCTTAAACTTCAGAACAACTTTACTTCACTCCTCTTCGAGATCCCGCAAAAATCCTCCGCCGGAAGAACGACCCAACAGCGAGACGCGATCAGCTCATGACAGGACCTGAACGAGACAGTCGATGGAGGGGAAAAAAACAACACACCCATCAGCTCGAACCTCCCCAAGTTCCGAAATTTCACAACAAGAAGAAGTAAACGAACAGACCCGGAACTCCAAAAGCACGCGGACATCGAAACAACAGAAAGTCAAAATGCAACCTCCGGAAGCCCAAAGACAAAGAACAACTAAAAGAAACGAAGGAAGACACGTGGAGCTGCACCTTGATGGCCGATGATGGAGCGAAGAGGGCGGGAATGCGAGGATCTTACCTGAGCTGGAGCAGCGGAGAGGGGGACAGATCGTGGCGATTCCTCGTTGGGTCTGAGGAGAGATCGCCAGGCTGCAGAGATCAAGAAAGAGAGAGAGAGAGAGAGAAGAAGAGGAAGAGGAAGAAGAGGGAGAAGGAGCTGAGAAGGTCGGAGGAGAGGACGTGCGCGCGAGGAGGAAGAAGAGAAGAAGAAGAAGAGGAAGAAGACAAGAAAATGAAAAAGGAAGAGAGAGAAGGGGGCAAAAGGACAGGCGGGAAATTTTCTTTTTTTTTGGTCAAATGGCCGGGAATTTTTTTGGTCAAATCTGTGACGGAAAATTAGTCCGTCGCAAATTTGCAACGGATTTATTTTTCCGTCGCTAATTTGCGACGGAAGTGATCTTCGCGGCACATGGCGCCCATTTTTTCAAATCTGTCGCTAATTTGCAATGGAATTAGCGACAGAAATGTTTATATTGACCAATTTTTCGAATCCATCGCTAATTCCGTCGGAACCTTGAGTAGATATGCTTCTACACTTTTACATACAATGACACATTACTCATATTTGACGAATTAGTAAATGTCATGATCTAATTCGTCTAAGGGCGGCAAGTCTGGTGATGTTTTTTTCTTTTTTCATTAGAGCAGCAAAGGAATGTCAAACAACTACGGGAGGTTGTTGCGAAATGGGCTGATGTGACTAGCATTACGAACACTGTGGAGAAACATGACTGATGCGGATGTCGTTGTTACAAATAGACTCGATTGACGCTTTCTCAAATAATAATAGGGGTCTGATATCAAGTCAAGAATGTGATAAAAAAATTAAGAGCAATATATATATATATATATATATATATATATATATATATATATATATATCATTGTCAAATGAAGAGTACACGAACCTATTTATCGGTTTTATAGGATGACTATCTAAAAGGGAAAATATCAATTATAATCAATTAAAGGAAATATAGGGAATCTTCTAAATATTTCTCTAATAGAATGCATGCCCTCTATCACTCATCATTCGGATATAACCCTTTAGGAGTAATACATCTAATTAGTTAGATCAAATTGGTTAGGTCTAAATAAGAATATCTCTTTATATGTTCTCCTATAGATATCCCCATATAGAAGACTTTACATTTCATACATCCACTCGATTCCAATCTATTTGAAAATTGCTATAATTTATTTACCCATATATTTACGCATACATAAGAGCTACGTGCGGAGAAACCGCCATATTCAACTAAATAGATATCTGTGTTATCTATATCTAAGTCTTGAAAAAAAATAAGATAAGATTTGCACCTATCGAATCTAAAAAAGCTTATTTGGGACGAGAACATTTTAAGAGATTATCTAATATCTTGAGTTTATAATAGATCTTCTTATCTAATTTGAATTTGTAATAACTAATCTCTCTTAGAATTGGACATGTAGCAAATCGTCCAATCTCGCGACGACCAATTTTCCGTCGCAAATTTGCGACGAATTTTGTGATGGATTTATTTTCCGTCACAAATTAGCGACGGATATAAAATTCGTCGCTACTTTCATCGCAAAATGGTAAATTTCGTTGCACAAATTAGTGACGGAAAATAATTCCGTCACAAAATTTGTTGCAAATTAGCGACTTTAAATTAGTCGTCGCTAATTTGCGACGGAATTAGCGACAAAATTTTCCGTCGCAAATTTGCGACGAATTTTGCAACGGAATTATTTTCCATCGCAAAATTCGTCACAAATTTGCGATGGAAAATTTCTGTCGCAAAATTCATGTTTTCTTGTAGCGTAACTTCAAAAGGCGTTGGTAGCTACGAAAATAAAATGTTGGTAGATTATAATAGTAATTCGTAAACTTTGAAGTATAAAGAAATGTCAGGGCATTTCAAATCGAAACAAGATAAAATGTTGGTAAAAGACCGGAATCTTAATGTGACAATTGTTGGTACATCGGCCAAATTAAGGTTGATAATTCCTTAGAAGTTAGTAACTTTCAAGGCATTAGTAAGCTGCAAAAAATAAATGTCGAAAGATTATTTATAGTTTGCGGTAATATTCGAAATATAAAGGAATGTTGGCATTTAGAAAGACAAAAATTTGGTAAATGACTAAAAATCTATAGCAAGGAGGCTGGCGGTGACCAAAGGCTTGTCTCTAGGCCTTCCTCTCCGGTCCATCGCCTTCTCTAATTGTGTCGTTAACGCCTTTGAGCTTGTTGGTGTGAGTTTCAGGGTTCGAGTCCGAGAGCGTTTAGGGATGCAAAACAATGACTTGACATGCCGGCCACGGTCTGCAAGTTCGGACCCTCATTTGAGAAGTAAGGTCCACTTTCGACCCTCTTTCGGTATCTTAGAGTGAGAAATGATGATTGTATTTAATCAAAACAAGGTTGGCAATTTTTAGTAAAAATCGGTACTTTCATATATGTTGGCAATCCAAAATATATATGTTGGTAAATTATTAAAGTAGCTGGTGATTTCGGGGTTCAAGCGGCAGATTGGACAATCCGTACCGTCTCAACGACTGCTGGTACTTCAGTAATTAAGGGTGGTAATTTCCTTCAGATGCATTTGGTAAAAGACAAGAATAAATTGTTGGTAAGTCATAAAAACAAAAATTGGTAGATCATTAAACAGTTGGTCGCTTTTTCAAGTATAAATGAATGTTGGTACTTGTCAAACTTGTTGATGAACTAGTAAGGCTTGACTAATTTTTTGACAGATCCTCAGATTCATCTAACCACACCAAGGGAGAACTAATCTTCCGATGACACCAAAAGGCTTATCTAATCTTTTTCTTGCAGATGAATTCTGGTGGCAGTGCACCACCATCTTCACTAGTTTTCACTTTTCAGCATTTTGAGTACCGCTGATTATGCAGTTCGTGCATATGTTGTGTGACCAATGCGATGACCATCCCTTCTCAATCATCGCAAATGCGCCATAAGCATGCAACACGAAGCAAGCAAGAGGCGTGTTTCTTCAGTGCAGGATCGATGAGCTATCTTCACAGCTCAAGTGGACCGGAAAAATTCAATGGAAAGTAGAGTTTAACCATCATTCGAATGCAAAAGCGCAACCATTTTCTAGAGTATATACTATTCCACCTTATATGACCTTGCTTTACATAAAAGATAGCTCCGTTTCGCCAGTTGTATCTTGTTTTTTCCTGGTAGAGAGTGACAGTACGACAGACATTAGACAATTTCTTGTGATAAGGGTGCTTGCCGGATAAGAAATCAAAACAATGGGATGCTCCGACAACCTCAGACGAACTCGTGTAATGCCGGATTAGAGAGTACATAAACTCAATTAAGATGAATAATTGACAGGCCACGAGCGATCAACCTCTACCAAAATCTAAAACAATTATCGTTTTGATACACAACATCATATCAGGTTATCCTCTGGCAATTTGAGCAGTATAGAAACACTCGACCTTGTGATGGGTGAACCTCAGAGAACACGTCTACTCCTGGCTTCCAAGTCCCTCGCAGGATGGAGCCCGAGATCTCACCACACCGCTGATAATCTCTTGGCACGTAAACATAGACATGGATCAGAAGGGGAAAAAATTACCTATAAGATGTTCTTTGTAAATTGGTCCTCATGAATGAACTATATCTTCAAATATCTCGATGATGCACAAGAATAAGAGAGTGTACAAACTAAGCTATGACCCGCCAATGTCAAGAACCGTAATAACGAAACTTCTTGTCCCGTTCATTCGTTTCAGAATATTTTTCTCCTCGATGTAAAGGCATTCTTCAGAGAATAGGCTACAATTTGAGGGCAGGTCGGTGGCAGAAACGATCTCTGAAAAATTTCTGAAGTCCTGGTCAATCTAATACGCACATTGCCTTTGCCTTGACTAATGTATATTATTAGAAAACCGATCAGACTGTACAACCAAATCATTCTTTCGGAACCAAACGCTCGGCATCTCCTAATTCCACCTCTCCTCCTTGCCATTTCTTTTCATCCTGAAAGAGCATCTCAATTTGCTCCAAAGATTTTCCTTTCGTTTCCGGGACATAGTTATGCACAAAAATGACGGACAGTGCAGAAATAACAGCAAAGACAAAAAAGGTACCTCCAACCGTAATCAACCGCGAAACCGAGAGGAAAGACATAGTAACAGCCCCACTACTGACCCTACTTCCCACTGCTCCAAGACCCGATGCTTGTGCTCGAAGTCTTAAAGGGAAAATTTCAGAGGACACAACCCAACAAACAGGTCCAATTCCAACTGAAAAGAAAGCCACGTTGCCACAAACCCATAAGATTGCTAACAGAATTCCAAGTTTTCCATTTCCCATGAAGGCTAGAGTGAGGCTCAATCCAAGCAGGCACATGGTCATTCCAATTGTGCTCACATATAGCAAAGGCTTCCTACCCACTTTATCAATAAGGACTATAGCTATCAAGATTAACATTGTTTTCGTGAACCCTACAGCAACAGTTGCAGCCAAAAGCTGAGTGTTGTCCTTTATCCCGGCTTCTTTGAATATCGTTGGGCTGTAATAGACAGTCGCGTCAATTCCCGTGATCTGTTGGAAGCATTGTATCCCACAACCAGTGATGAGCATCCGTCGAATGCCCGGTGTAGGGTTTAACAATTCGTGCCAAATGGCTTTGGAATCATACTTATCGGCATTAACAAACCTGGCAGCTTGTTGGATTTCTGACAGCCTCATTTCCACTTCCCTTTCGCTCTCATTTGTTTTAGCTAGCACTAGCCTCGCTTCATCAATCCTGTTCCGCATCACCAACCACCTTGGAGACTCAGGGATCACAAAAAGGGCAAACCCAATGAATACTGAGGGAAGGATTCCAACTCCAAGCATGACCCTCCAGCTTATATGCACGGGCAACCCTGAAAAGGCATAGTTCGAAATGTAACCGAGAAGAATCCCGAGATTAACGCAGATCTCGGGGAAAGAAGTCAAGCGTCCCCTGGCAATGGTGGGCGATATCTCAGCGATATAAACAGGAGCAATCATGACCCCGAAACCGATCCCAATTCCTGCCAACAGTCTTCCTATCATTAAAACAGTGAAAGAGGGAGCAAGAGACATTATCGCGGCGCCCGATTGGAAGACGACTGCGGCTAAGGCAATGGTCCATTTTCTGCCGATGGCATCCGATGTTTTCCCACCAGCTAAACTACCCAGGAGAGAAATGATGCTTAGAATCCCGACAAGGACTTCTTGTTGCACTTCTGTTAGATTCAGATCTTCCTTCATGAATAGAATTGCTCCACTCATCACACCCACATCTGCAGATGATGAGTGAACAAACATAAAACCAGGAATTTCAAACTACCTAATGAAACGAAAACAATGTATCCCGAGGTAACAAACAATAAATCAACTTTTCCCCAACTAGAATCAAGTTAAACCAAATAAAAAAGAAGAAGCAAGAAAGCAGTCATTTTCAAACGACGGGGAGCCCACAGACTAAAAAACACCCAGTCATTAAGCCCAAAATCGATTAAAACAGGAAAACACGCATTGCAGCAAAAGCCCTTCTATCTCTCTGACCGTCTCCTAACTTGTTAAAGCAGTCAGAACCCATCTTAAACAGTTCATTGCCTTGACTTTGCCAATCAACCACCAAGACATAATTTTTGCCCAGAATGCCAAAAGGAAAAGGAATTCCTGAACTTTACTAATCTTGAATTTTAACTGTCCTGCTTCGCTATATTGAAAACCAACAAGGCCATTCATGCAGAAGAAGCCTGCCAAACAAAGAGAGAAACCAAGAAGAACCCACTTATAAAACTACACGAAAGGACAAAAAGAATCATACATTATCCAATCGTGTTCATATATTATATGCAAACAAATAACCACAGAGAGAGAGACAGAGAGAGACAGAGAGAGAGAGAGAGAGGGGCATAGAATTAACAACGCCACGCACCATAACCCAGAAGCACAGAATTGAGGGAGGCAAAGAGCGCGCAGGCGAAGACATATTTCTGGGTGGTGTTGGAATTCTTGATCTCTCGTTGACGACGGGACTCGGCGCCGGCGCCGTCGTCTTCCTCCGCGAGATCGGAGTCCATTCTCCTGTATCTCTTCCCCTTCTCCTCCGCCATATCGAGACCCCCGTCTTCCTCACCAGCCCCGACTCCCATCTCTCTCTCTCTCTGCCTCCTCTTCAAAGATTGATCATTCCTCGTCTGATTTTGTCCTTCTTGGTCGCGTTTCTCTCTCCTCCACTTTCTTCGGAAGCGTGGGAGAGACAGGGAGAGACAGAGACAGAGACAGAGATTTGGCACGAAAGTTCAGATTCAGACAGGACAGCTATCAACATGAATATTTGTCTCGTGGAAACGTTTGTTACAATTTCATATTTCGTACAGATAAAAAGTAATTAAATAAGGAAATTCCCTCGTCGCCGTTAATTTATTCCGCATCATGTCCAATTTTATATTTCGTACAAATGAGGATTACTACCATAAAAAAATCTCAGACCGACTCCAAATTTATATACTTGTGATATATGTATTTTCCGTTAATTTTCGTTGAATTTTACCATCAATTGATGAATTGGACGATACGTGACAATTGATGGGTGAACTGTTTTGGGTTTTATCCTCCGTTTGTCATAAGTGTATCAGTTTGTGGTGTTTTGTGGTATTAATTCAGTTTAACGGAAACTAATAGAGGATAAATTTATCACAAGTGTACCGATTTGAAATTTTAGTGATAAAAAAATTAATTTTTGGTAAATTTGTTAAAAGTGTGCCGGTTTGAGATTTTTGGTGGTCAAAAATAGTTTAGGGTAAATTTATTACAGGTATACTGGTTTTGATTTTTGTGGTATTAATCTTGCAAAGAACTGTATTGCGCTATATTTAAATTTTTTTTAATTAATGACTAGTTTGTTTTATGTGGTGTAACACTATGTGAAAATTATGATAAATATATTTAAGCACGATAAAATCACGACGACAGCCGATCATAAGGACCTTGCTTAGTGAAGACTTGATTTTCCTTTTTCTAATCAAAAGTAATCTCCTTTCATGGAAAGAAATAAATAGGTGAAATGATATTAATAATCCCTCTATTTTCACTCGAAATTCAAAACCGTGCCTCTAATTATTTATTTTCCGTTTTAAATGGTACATGTGCTTTTTAGAAATTGCCACTATTCATCTGTTCCGGTGATGAATTTTTCTGATATGAATTTGACGTGGTTTAATAATCTGGCCTTAATCTCTCTTTTTTTTTAAAAAAAAAGATGACCTAATTTCTGCAGAACTTTTATGGCACTTTCTCATTTTTATTTCCAAATTTTATCCCTTTTCTCTAACTAAACTTGCCCATTGGAACAACATCCTATTGCTCGCAAACTCAAAATGAGCCTTGTGACGAGACATGAACAATCCCCATTGCCTGCAAAAAAAAAAATGAAAAAATTATACAAACAGTCCCTAAATTTTAGCCTAATATTCAATGTGGTCCCTGAGCTTTTAATTTGTTCAATGTCGTCCATGAACTTTTGGTATATATTCAATTTAGTCCATGAACTGTATGAAAATGGTCTACGTAATCCTCATTAATTCAACTTCAGGGACTACATTTAACACGTAGCAAAAGTCCATGAACCATATTGAACAAATCAAAAGTTTAGGGAGCACATTAAGTATTAGGCTAAAGTTCATGGACTACGTTGAACAAATTAAAAGTTCATGGACCACATTTCACATTGAATCAAAGTTCAAGAACTACTGTGTCATTATCCAAAAAAAAAAAAGAGGAGAGAGAGAAGGAATAAGGAGCCGCATGCCCTTGGTGATGCCAATAGCAGCACGCCGTTGGCATTGCCGGTAACCACTGCACAATGCTTGCATCTCTCGTACGACCGCCATCGCCGTGTTGGTTATGAGTCCCTTTGCCCCTCCACCATTTTCTACGTCCTGGTGCATAATCGAGACCGCCGTCACGGTGGCCGCCTTGGAGACGAGATCTGGTCTCGATTTACAATTTCACTATTGCGGTGGTCTCACGAGACAGACACGGTGGCCACCGTGGTCACGGTGATCACTACATACATGCAACCACGATGGTAATGGTTGCTGTCGAGTGGGCAAGACAACCGCGGCGGCGGTGGCAACCCTCCAACGGTGTCCTTACATCAAGTTTATTTTGAACTTTCGGTTTAAATCGGTTCATTTCTATTTGTTTTTAACACACAAACGCTTTAAAATTTCTATTTTTACGTCCACG
The DNA here is from genome assembly GCA_031216405.1 of Syzygium malaccense. Lineage (NCBI taxonomy): Eukaryota > Viridiplantae > Streptophyta > Magnoliopsida > Myrtales > Myrtaceae > Syzygium > Syzygium malaccense. The sequence goes on along the minus strand of CM062256.1, from coordinate 6,464,685 downwards.
TTAACATGTTCGTGCGTTCTCAAATTGCCTCTTCAACTTTCCAATTGTCGGCTTACCAATCCAATGGTCAGATTCAATCAAAGAACTTACGGTGACGCTCTTAGAAAAAGGACACGATTTACCTTGAATTACTAACCGGTGTTTAAAAGGGTTCGTTAACTTAATCGATTTGCTTCTTGTTTGTCACTTAATTTCGTAGGCCTATAGTATAAGGGGTTCTTAGTATTTCTAGCATTACTCTTTTGTGGAAAATGATAGGTGCTCTTAACACACCAGCCGAGAAAAGCAATCCGACCGTGCGAAATTACCAACGTGCCCTTCGTTGTCTTGCGCGAGACCCGCTTTTGCAAACCGAGGGTACGACAGTAATTTGGATGGAGCGGGCTCGATCGGGTTTGTGTTTCGGCCGACTAATTCGGTTTCTCTGTCATTAAACATAACTAGAATGCTACGACGCATGGTCAACCGCATTCTACCAGTGCGTGTGTTTTGTTTTCACTATTGTTTCTAGTAAAATCTCTGAATTATTGACCATTCGGAATTAAGTTGTTGTGGAATTTAAAATGTTTTGTGAAAATAGTGGATATCACGGGTGGGGTGAACGCCCACAATTCTAACAGCAAATGACCCGGACGGAGAACGTTCAGCCTGTTTTTAGGCACAAAACGACCCCCAACCTTGGTGGCCCGAGACCCGACACGATCCGTTAACCAAATCACTTAAATATGAATGCAAACTCGAATTAAAATTCATGAACTAATTATATCATAGGGGTGTCATTGGGTCGGGTCGGGTCGGGTTTTCATGATACCCGACCCGAAAATATACAGGGTCTGGCTTGACCCGACCCGATCCGACCCAAGACCCTGTTCAGCATATACTCTAAGAATTGGGTTGGGTAGGGTCGGTCCAGGTCGGGTTTAGGGTTTTTTTATATGTACCCCATAAAGGCACTGATTTATCAATCAAGGAAGAAGAATCTGGAGATTTTAGAAATATCAATCAAAATCTCCAGATGATTCATGGAGATGCTAGAATCAAGTGATTGACAACTCTTGTAATATAATGATTTTTTCATTTATTTTTTCCATTGTTGTATTATTTCCTTACGAAGTGTAACTTTTGTAATATCTATATATAATGAAAATCATCTCAACAATGGTACGTTGAGATCAAGAATCAAACTCCTTTGTTCTTTTATGGTATCAGAGCATATCTTCAAAAGAAACCGATCCTTAACCATGGCTTCCACCAATCCTAAGTATCCATACCCCTCATCTTTGAACATCAGCAATTTTGTGTCACTGAAACTGACACAAACAAACTATTCTTATTGGAGAGCCCAGATGCTTGCACTAATTGAAAGTCAAGATCTGGTTGGATTCATTGATGGCGAGTACCAGATGCCAAGTCCAACAATAGCCACCCCCTCTGATTCTGGAAAAGAAGCTAGAGTCTTAGAGGAAGTGGCAAATCCGGATTTTTTACAATGGAGAAGGTCAGATCGTCTTCTGCGAGGATGGATCATTGCGACGCTCTCCGAAGAAGTTCTTGCTCAAGTAGTAGACTTGAAGACATCTGCTGAGGTGTGGTTAGCTTTACAAAATATTTTTGCCAAGGTATCTGAGGAACGTGAAGTTTCAATTTTCCTACAAATTCAAAAATGTCATAGAGATAATTTCTCATCTCTTTACGAGTATCTTGGTGCTTTTCAAAAATATTTTAATGAGTTATCTGCTATCGGATGTCCCCTTGAGGACAAAAAGAAGGGTCTCTTTGTTTTGAATGGCTTAGGTGATCAATATGATTCATTCACAACCTCCATGTTGAAGCCTCCAATGCCAATATTCTCTGACCTGGTTTCACAACTGCAAAGTTTTGAGAGTCGGCTCACAAATAAAGGTTCCCTTGTAATTCAACACCAGACGGCTTTCTTTGGTCAAAGAAATAATTTTAAGAGCATCAAGAAGGGCAAACAATTCCAACATTCCAACAATTATTTTTCTTCACATGGAAGAGGATTTTCTCACAATGGTCCAAGAATGAAAAATTCTCGGGCTGATTTTGTGCAATCGCAGGGTCACAAGCCACAATTTAATCAAAGCAAGATCGAGAAGCTTGTGAAAGGATCAGACAAAGTCGTTTCCTGTCAAATATGTAACAAGCAGGGACATGTTGCTTTAGATTGCTTTAATCGATTTAATCAATCTTTCCTTCCATCGGATGTGCCAAAGGCATTTGCAGCGCTTACTGTTGGAGATAGTCAGGATTCAGAATGGTTCACTGATACTGGAGCTTCAAATCACATGACCGGAGATGAAGGTAACCTTGTCAACTTACGACCATATATTGGGAAAGATAGCGTTATGATTGGAAATGGTGATTCGCTTAAAATTTCCCATACCGGTGATGCTCATATCAATTTGGGGCAAAATAGCATTGACTTAAAAAATGTTCTACTTGTTCCTCATATGAAGAAGAATTTATTATCAGTGAGCCAATTTACAACTGACTATCCTCTAAATTTTGAGTTCTCTGCCACTGGTTTTGTGATAAAGGACAGGAAAACGGGAAAGGTTCTAACAGTTGGAAATCGTGATGGTGATCTATATACCTTGAAGGCGCCAAAAGAAGCACTATTTTCGAATCGGTTCAGAAAAGCTGATGAAAGCACTTGGCATCAAAGGTTGGGACATCCACAACCAACGACAATTCGTCATCTGCAAAATAAAGGAGATATTATTGTTACTACTTGGAATAAACCTACTACGATATGTAGTAGTTGTCAAATGGGTCGAGCATCTAAACTTCCTTTTTTGCCTTCCAAATCTAGTACTACTAAACCTTTTGAAAAGATACATTGTGATTTGTGGGGAAAGGCTCCAGTAATCTCATTTCAAAGGTTTCAGTATTATGTTTGCTTTGTGGATGATTATACGCGATATACTTGGTTGTTTCCATTACGGCAAAAATCTGACTTTTTTGCATGTTTTCTCAATTTTGAGAAATATTTGGAAAGGCAATTTGGAGGGCATATTAAAATCTTTCAATCTGATGGAGGAGGAGAGTTCAATCGAGCAGATTTCTTAATTCATTTGCAAAAGAATGGCATTATTAATCAAGTATCTTGCCCAAATACTCCGGAGCAGAATGGAGTTGCCGAGCGAAAACATAGGCACATATGTGAAATTGGCTTGACTATACTTCATCAAAGTGGAATTCCTAAAAAATATTGGGTCGAAGGCTTCCAAACGGCAGTTTTTCTCTTGAATCGGCTTCCAACAAGGGTGTTGCGTATGAAATCACCCTATGAATTTTTATTTGGCCGAAAACCCGATTATAATTCTTTGCGAGTTTTTGGTTGTAGGTGCTTTCCTTATCTTAGGGACTACACCAAAAATAAGTTCGATGCTCGATCTTTGCCATGCGTATTTCTCGGCTATAGTGATCGCCATAAAGGATATCGATGTCTCTATCCTCCAACTGGTCGAATCTATATATCACGACACGTGGTTTTTGATGAGACAGTATTTCCTTATATCGTACCCAGCTCATTATTTCAAGATCAAAGTGATAAAGCAGAGATATCTGAATTTATAAGCTGGCCAAATCAAGACACGACAACATCAGACTCGGAAATTTCATCTTTGTGTTTGCAACAAGGTGCGTTGTCTGTTAATTCTGATCAACCGCATGATGACTTATTAAATTCTGCTACTAATGATACTTCTCACGAAGACAACATTGAGGAAGGTGAAACACATGTTCATCAAAATCATGTTGAAAGTGGTGACTCATCGAGTGCTCCGCTTGATTCTCCGTGCAATTTGGAAAATGAAGATTCCTCTATGGATGTCCTTCATGATTCTTCAATAATACATTCATCCACTCAAAATCATGAGATGATTACTCGAGCACGTGCTGGTATTGTGAAGCCTAATCCAAAATATGCCAATTTACATATGATGGATTCTATACCGAAGGAGCCGAACAATGTACGTTATGCTTTGAAGCATCCAGGGTGGTCGGCAGCAATGAAAGAGGAACTTGAGGCACTACATCGGAATAAAACTTGGACTCTTGTTTCACGTCCTTCAAATACTAATGTTGTGGGATGTAGATGGGTTTTTAAGTCTAAGTTAAAGGCCGATGGGACATTAGAAATATTAAAAGCAAGATTGGTTGCCAAGGGATATACTCAAGTAGCAGGCGTAGATTTCCTTGAGACTTTCTCGCCAGTTGTTCGACCGGGAAGTATAAGAACGGTCCTCACCATTGCTACCGTTAAAGGTTGGCCCATCAAACAATTAGACGTTAAAAATGCCTTCTTACATGGTTTTCTATCACAACCTGTTTATATGGAGCAACCGCCGGGTTTTGAAGACAAAAATCACCCTTCTTATGTATGCAAACTGGAGAGAGCTTTATATGGTCTCAAGCAAGCACCAAGAGCATGGTTTGATCGCTTTAGCTCATTTCTTTTGGCATCCGGTTTCTTTTGCAGCATTGCGGATCCTTCTTTATTTATTCAAAAATCAACTCATGGCATTTTAGCTCTACTTTTATATGTAGATGACATGATTGTTACCGGTGATGATCCAAAATTGCTTGATAAGTTCATCTCTACACTGAGTAGCGAATTCGCTATGAAGGATATGGGGCCATTACACTATTTTCTAGGTGTGGAGGTTAGGATATTCTCTGGTGGCCTTTATTTGTGCCAACAACAATATGCTTTGTCAATTCTCAAACGTGCACAAATGGAGGGCTGCAAACCAGTTTCCACACCTATGGCTGCTAGTTCTCAATCTAGTTCAGATGCAAGATTATTTTCGGATCCTACACTATATCGAAGTATCATCGGAGCTCTTCAATATCTCACGATTACACGGCCAGATATTTCATATGCAGTCAATTTTGTCTGTCAATTCATGCATCAACCTACTGTGAATCATTTTCAAATTGTGAAGCGCATTTTACGTTATGTCAGCGGCACAACAGATCGAGGCATGCAAATCTTGTCCAAGTCAACCTTGGACTTGTATGCTTTTTGTGATGCAGATTGGGCAGGTTGTCACTTGACTCGACGATCGACTACTGGATTTTGTACTTTCTTAGGTAGCAACTGTATATCATGGAGTGCTAAAAAGCAACGAACAGTTGCTCGATCTAGTGCCGAGGCAGAGTATCGTGCAATGGCCTCAACAGCTGCAGAGATTACATGGATATCATTCCTTTTGAGAGATTTGGATATTCATCTCTCTAGTCCACCAATATTATTTTGTGATAATATCAGTGCACTTTACATGTCGATTAATCCAGTGTTTCATGCAAGAACTAAACATATCGAATTAGATTATCATTACGTGCGAGAAAAGGTGGCTCTTGGAACACTTGTGACTAAGTATGTTCCATCTGTGCATCAAATTGCTGATCTCTTCACGAAACCATTGTCTAGAAATGCATTTGGAAATTTATGTCGCAAATTGGGAATTTGGGATTCTCCTATTCCCAATTTGAGGGGGAGTAAAGGCACTGATTTATCAATCAAGGAAGAAGAATCTGGAGATTTTAGAAATATCAATCAAAATCTCCAGATGATTCATGGAGATGCTAGAATCAAGTGATTGACAACTCTTGTAATATAATGATTTTTTCATTTATTTTTTCCATTGTTGTATTATTTCCTTACGAAGTGTAACTTTTGTAATATCTATATATAATGAAAATCATCTCAACAATGGTACGTTGAGATCAAGAATCAAACTCCTTTGTTCTTTTACCCCATATGCGCATTGAAACAAGTTGAGATGGGGCGATCCGTATTAGAACAATGCAAGTTCAAGCTACGATCCAAAGTTCACTAACGGGGAATAAGGAATTGAACTCAAATACGGAGAATCACGTTTTGACAATGGATCTTTCCACGTTCAGAATTTGGGTTGGGAACACGTTCAGGGGGATGAACGCTTTGCATCAAAACAGCAAACCATTAGTAGGCTCATGCACTTGAATTAACCGAAAGATCGGAAATAAACGTTCAAAAACTTTTTGAAAGTTTTAGGATTTGATTACACTTTTGTGATAAGTTTTAGGACTTGATCGCACTTTTTCAAAGTTTTAGGATTCGATTGTACTTTCGTGATAAAATTTAGGACTTGATTGTATTTCTTGAAAGTTTTAAGACTCAATTGCACATTCGTGATAAGTTTTAGGACTTTTACTTAACCAATCTTCCTCTTTTTTCATTACTTTGGAAATGGACATATAAAACATTCCTTGGTCCTCACAATTACCCAATCACATTTATTTTTGTATGTAAAGAAGTAGAGCCCAAAAATTACATCGTTAGTCTCCTAATAAAACATGATTAAATCTAATCGTCTATCAACTAATGAAGCAACCATATCGGTGGCCTATTTGATACAGAATTATTACGCACATTGTTGGGTTGGATACCGCAATTTGCTAGCCAATTTGCACATCCATTTTCTTCCTAAAATTATGGAAAAATCTTGACCAGTTAAAAATGCTTGAGCACACTTCCAATTTAAGAAATGAGTGTGTCACCAATATGAAGCAATGAAGTTGATTTTTGAAGTAGCGAAATGGCCGCTTGCGAGTCCGCCTTCACAATAAGTTCGGTAATACCAATAAAAATTGCCAATTTGAGGCCTGAGAAAACGCTTGCTTTGAGTGAAAAACACACTCCCACTATATGTGTGAATCCAACAAGCCAATTGCTTGAGTTATCACGAATAATCTACATACTGAAGCTAGACCGGGTTGCCTTCAGAGGCCTTGTCGAAATTGAGATTGACCCTACTAAAAGGAGAAGGTCAAATGCACAAACTTATCTCTTTTCTCCCTTTTGGCAAACAAATTATATTATACTAATCAAGCAGACACAATATCGTTGGCATATCCTAAGATCAGATTTATGAGTGTACTTAGAAAGGAAAAGTATGTCTGCAATTAGACCTGTTAAACGGGTGGGTAGGGTCGGATTTAGGTCGGGTCATAAATGGTCCGACCCAAATCGACCCATTAACCCGTTTATGACCCATTTATTCATAGTGTAAATATCTCGACCCATACCCGATCCGACCTATATTGCTAAAACACTTTTATATTTAACCTAATCTAGGAATACTTGTTTCTTATGATTTTTTTTTTAAATTATACTGCTAAAACATTTTATGCCATACAAAGCTAGTGAAAATTTTTTATAATTTTTTTTAAAATTGAGGTTGTGTTTGTTTTACGAAAAATGCGACATTTTTAGAAAATATTTTCCATAAATTCATTTATAAAAAATAAAAAATTTTAATATTTTTTTTATTTTTAAATCGAATTTTTAAGTATTTTTATTTCATTTTTTTCTTTTTCCTTTACTTTTGGCCAATCGCCGTGGCCGGCGACCGGCCACCGGCGCGGGACGACCTCGCCGGAGGCCAACAAAGCTTGTTCTCGCCGATCAGGCGAGGCTCCAGCCTCGCCGATCTGGCGAGACTCGAGCTCGCCGGCCTCAGGCGAGCTTGACCTCGCTGGATCTGGCGAGGTGGAGCCTCGCCCGAGGCCGGCGAAGCTTGAGCTCGCCAGCCTCGGGTGAGCTCAACCTTGCCTGACGCCAGCGAGCTCGAGGTTCGCCAGCCTCGGGCGAGGCTCCACCTCGCCAGATCCGGCGAGGTCGAGCTCGCCTGAGGCCGGCGAGCTCGAGTCTCGCCAGATCGGTAAGGCTGGAGCCTCACCGGGATCGGGCGAGCCTCGAGGTCGCCGGAATCGGGCGAGCTCGAGGCTCGCCAAATCGGCGAGGCTCGAGCCTTGCCCGAGGCCGGCGAGCTTGAGCTTCGCCGGCCTCCGGTGAGGTCGTCCTGCGCCGGTGGCCGGTGGCCGTGGCCGACCATCGGCCGGAATAAAAAAAAAAAGAAAAAGAAAGAAGAGAAAAGAAAAAATAAAAAATAAAAGAAAAAGAGAAAAAAATAATTAAATTTCGATTTTTTTTGAAACATTTTTGTAAAGAGGGAGAAAGTGTGTGGATGGGTTTAGTAGGTGGGTTGGACATGGATTCCAAACTCAACCCATTTAGACCCATTTATCTTTAAGTTTTAAAATTTAAAACCCATTTAAGATTGACTCTTTAAAATTAAAATAACCATTTTATTTTTAAATGGATCATATATGGGTTTAAGACCCATTTTGACACCTCTATCTGCAATATTTTTTGGTTCCTTCAATTTCGAAAATACCAACAAGTTACTCCAGATACCAGTGGCCAGTCATAATCTTTTACCAGGATTGTTTCAGCTGACATGTTTGCTAGCAACCACTGATGCAAATTAATAATAAAGAAATGACCCCTTAAACTCGTAGGCAAAATCTTTTGCCAAATAGCCTTTGCAAACTTACAATCCTAGAGTACGTGTAGGTGGTCTAAGAGGATTGTAGACTAGAAGCGCAGTAGGAACCCACTGTGATTTTGTGATAAAATCTTTTATGATTAGTAAATAGACGCTGGTGTGAAACCAATCAAGGGCAACTTTTGATTTTTCACGGTAGGGATAATGACACAAATAATTTTTGAACTTTAGTCAAATATATAATTTGATTCCTAAACTTTTAATTTATTCAATGTAATTCATGAATTTTAGGATAATGTTCAATATGGTTTCTGAACTTTTAATTTGTTTAATATCTTCCCTGACTTTTGGTATATGTTCAATTCAGTCCCTGAACTATATAAAAATGTTCAATGTAGTTCATGAACTTGAATTAATGAAAAGGACTATATTGAACATTTTCATATAATTCAGGGATTGAATTGAACATATACAAAAGTTCAGGGATGACATTGAATAAATAAAAAATTCATGAATCACATTGCATATTTTGTTAAAGTTCAGGGACTATATTGAACAAATTAAAAGTTTAGGGATCAAATTGCACATTGGGTCAAAGTTCAAGGACTGTTTATATCATTTTCCCTTCACGGTACATCCCATTTCCATACTAAGCTCCAAAGTTTATTTGTAGGCAAATACTCTTCCGGTGCGATTAATTCATAAGCTTCCTTAACAAAGAAATTCCCACTGCCATTGCTATTCCAAAGTGACAAAACATTATGATCACAGTTTGTAGGTGGAAGCATGGACTGAAGACTCCGCAAAATTGACTGAGGGAGGATACCCCCTACAGTAATGAGGTTCCATTGATTATGACATAATAAATCACGAACAGCACAGTCAAGATTCTGAGCAGAAGCATATGGCAAAATCCAATGGGTAAGGGGACCAGTTCCATCAACCCAATTATCAGTCCAAAATTTAACTGCTCACCCGTTGACCACTACCTCTCCCGTACCCTCCCCTACGTCACCTCATACTTCACGAAGAGCTTTCGAAAATAAAGAAAATCATATCGCATTTTACCTCGTATGCTTTTCACATCAATTCTTGCATACTGTTGAAGCATATGAGCGTAGGAGTGTCAAAGGATCGAGTCAGGTCGGGTTTACATGATACCCGACCCGATCCAAAATATTAGACAGATGTGCTCGGCCCGACCCGAGACAAGACCTGAACAAGATATAGCCAAGTGATCAGATCGGGTCGATTCGGATTGGATTCCGTGTTTCAAACTCAGCTAAACGATTCTGTTCTTGCTTTCTCATCACCTCAAAAACTTGCCAAATTCATTCCACGACCAAAAATGAATATCTCTGATTTCCAAATTCAAAATGACCACCATCAGAACCTCCCATTTCATATCCGCTCGCCATCAACCCGTCTCGGGTTCCTCCACAACCGAGCCGAAGACAACAATCAAACAACAAAAAAAAGAAACACTAGAGACCTGCTTCGCATGAGGAGAGCTGTTGATTTCGCGGAGGGCCTTCGCTCCCCTCTCCAACGCCTCTGGGTCGAACCCCGCACCTCGTGGCTCCTCAGGAGGCTTAGGCTTTGCCAGCGAGGCTGCGCCAAAAGGGGCATCTTCAACGTGCTACGATGGAGGGGAAGGGAGCGTTGGCGTACGCGCAGGTCGAGATTGTGGACACCGCCACCGCCGCTGCCACAATCGCCGAGGAGAGTTTGGAGGCCGCCATTTCCGAGCTTCAATCCGGACCCTCCATGGCTTCCATAGGAAAAGGGGAAGAGAGAACGGGCGGCACAGATTGAGATTGGCGCGAACCGAGCATAAATCCCTGCATCGTGGCGTCGCCAGGGCTGGTCATGTCGCCGGTGCGGTTGCCGTCGGACTCGATCGGGAACTCGATGGTCTTGCCTTCGGCGAGGCTGTGGAAGCCCTAGATGGAGGACTCAGAAATCGCAAAAGAGATCGAGAGAGTGAGAGAGACGTGGAAGAGAAATATAAATGGTTTCCTTGTTTGGGTTTGGCTTGGATACCTGAACCCAATAAATACAAAATAATGCCCAATTATCTTTATTGTTACCCAAATAAGTTGATGCTCAATCCGGTCCAAAACAAAAATTTTCGAGTCAGGTTGGATAGATTCGGATCGGATCGTGTTTGATCGGGTTATTTTGACAGCCCTGTATGAGCCCATCTTAATCTCTATGGCTATGGTCTAGATTTTTATCTTAAAAAATTTTCAGGTTTTTAGCAAAAGCAAAAGCCAACCTTGAAGGTTACCAAAGCAGTAGAAAAATAGATATGGAAAACGAATCTCCACTCGTTCGTGCCGTGCATGTGTTATTCGCGTGTCATGCATGTGCTAAACACATCATCTAGAAGGGTTGTTGGTTAAGGTAGATAGAGTTTTTCATCTAAGGCTCCGTTCGTTTGGCGAAAAATATTCTCCCGAAAAATATTTTCCGGATTTTCCGGTGTTCGGGAGGCGGAAAACGTTTTCCATGGGAAAATATTTTCCTTCTCCCCCTCGCAAAATAGCCTAAGTCTATGGAAAATGACTTCCGCTTCTTCAAAAGCGGAAATCATTTTCTGGAGCTTCTTCTTCTTCTTCTTCTTCTTCACTAAGGTCGTTGGCCGCCGTTGCCGCCGGCTGCCGGCCGCCTGCCATCGGTCACCCGCCGCCGCAACTGCCGGCCGCCGATCGCTTGCCGCCGCCGCCGCCGACGACAAATATTTTCCGAAACTTTTTCATATTGGTCGCCGAACACCGGAAAATTATGTTCTGGGAAAATATTTTTCAGGAAAATGACTTCCGGGAAAATATTTTCCAAAAGGAGAATATTTTCCGCCAAACGAACGGAGCCTAAAATTATGATTTAGATCTTGCGGCATGTTTAAGGAGAGTTTTCCATCTAAATCTTGCGGCACATGGGTATTTTTAATCTTTTGTAATATAAGTAAGGAGTCTTCCCAATTAAGTGGCCCGGTGAGAAAGGGTGTCAGAAAAGCCCGAACCGACACGAACCGAATTTTTGGGTATTTTCGGTTCGGGTGATGTATAAAAAATTGCGTATCATGACTGTTCTATTCGGGTCGGGTAACAAACAAATCAAAACACCCAACGATCTTCCAGTTCCAGATCTTGAAGCACTCTTTCCACGCTCCCCAATCCATCGTCTCCTAGCAGAAGCAAAACTCAGAATTGACCAATACCAAAGAGCGAATCCAAACTCAGCTCATGAACATAGTCAGCGAAGATGTAATGGGCCTTACCAATCCGGGCAGCATTAGGGTCCTCGGCCCGAATCTCATCCGCGGCCCACAAGATCACGCCGATGCTGGTGGAGTGAGCGAGCGAGGGCGAGACCGCCCTGGCAATGCCGCTCCGAGTCCTCTCATGGCCCGAACGGCTGCTCGCGAGCCGCTACCTCCTCAATGCTGCCTTGACCGGCCTCTCTCAATTGTCGCGAGCCCTAGTTGTGGCTCCCGAAGCTCAATGGAGAGGCTCGGCTCGGGTGGGTACTATTGAGAAACGACACTGATCGGGCCCGAATTCGAGAGGTCCACCCGTCGTCCAGCGTAGAGTTTGGAACCGGGAGCCAGTTCGAAACTGTGTAAAAGTGAAATTTGGGGAGGCGACAAGTAGCGTGAAATGATGAATTTACCGCCAAGGGCGGGGTCTAAAGCCCAGGCCAAGGCCGAGTCCCCGGCGGCGGCGGCGGCACTGTTGGAGAAGGAGTCGATTGATTGAGGGGGGCGTAAGGGGAGAGTGATGGCGGCCATACTTGGTGAAGAAAAGACCCAAAAAAGGAGGAAGATCTTGTTCGCTCTCCCTTCTTTACAATGAAAGATTTTAGTGAAATAAATGCACCATAAATAATAATTGCGATTTTCTCCCCCCCTCTGTCGACTCATCTAAACGAAATTTTTTACATGTCCATCTCATATAAGATGGTCGAAGTAAATATCATTAAGTCACTGTAGTTTGCCCAGTAATTATCTTTTCTACTAGGAAAAAAAAGATGGAGAGTTTGATTCCACACCTTTTTAGGATAGACCCAAAAAAAAGTGAATACCAATATGAATTTCCTAACAGTTTTTTTCGCTCGACCCATTTTTGGCCGGTCTCCAGTATAGTTTTGAAGCTTAATTTCTCAAAATAATTATACCGTTCGTCCACGTACTTTCATGTCATTTCTAATCAAGTCGATGCGTTTTCCTATTTATCTAATCAAATCGTTTCTACTTCCACGAATTTTCTAATCAAATCCATCCGGTACCAATTCCGACCCATGTTCAACCGACATGAAATGCCGGAGCATGATGCGAACAAAATTCATCCAATATAGAAACCTGCGTGGACATCCACATCGGGAAACGATTTCGAAGAAATAAATGCACCATAAAACGATAGTTGCGATTTTCTCCCCCTCCATTGATTCATCTGAACGAAATTTTACATGTCCATCTCAGATAAGGTAGTCAAAGTAAATACCGATATGTTTTTCTCTTTCCTCTTGACCCATTTTTGGCTAGGTTCAACCGACTTTCATTGCCCTTTCAATCAAGTACCGAACACGAATCATATTTGATCTCCAGTATAGTTTTGAAGCATAATTTCTAAGAATAATTAATACCAATTCCGATCCACGTTCAGTCGACATGATCATCGAGCGACGCCGGAGCACGACACCGACAGAATTCAGCCAACCCGCACAGGATGTCCACATCGGGAAGAATTTATCCACACCACGCTCCGGCGTCGGCTACACCAACTAGGTTCGGCCGGGATCTGGTGTAGGAAGGATTTGATTAGAAAATCTGTGAAACTAGAGGAGTTTTAATTAGGCAAAAGGTCCTTCTTCCTCCTCTCCTTCTTCCTTGAGCAAGCCCTATTTGGGCCTTCTTCTTCTTCCCTCGGCCCATTTGTGCTTCTTCAAAAACACTCAGCTCTATCTCTCTCGCCTTTTCTGTTCTCTCCCTCCCCCCCATTTCGCTGGCAGAGAGCTCGAGAGAGATCACACACCTCCGTCCGCCGCCGATGGCCGTCGAGACGGCTCCGTACCCGAACGGCCTCGCCGCCAACGGAGATCTGGGCGGCCGCGCCGGCGCCGGCGCCGACTCCAACGGCGGCGGCGCCGACTCCAACGGCGGCGGCGCGGCGGCGGCGAGGAAGTCCCGCGAGAGCGAGCGGCGCCGCCGGAGGCGGAAGCAGAAGAAGAGCAACAGGGCCGCTCGCGGGGCCGATGCCTCCGCCGACACCGGTGGGGAGAGCGACGGCGCGGGGGACGAGGGCGGGAAGGAGAACGCCGATCCTCAGCAGGTTACCCGGTTTTCCGCTCTCGTTTCGGCTCCTAGGGTTTTGGGTCGTCGATTGCTAGTATCGTCGCATGCTTTTAGGTTGCAGGAGCTGTGGTGTTTTGTTCAATTTTGGGGAATCGGTTTTAGGTTGGTTGCCTCTAATGATTTTCGCAAATATAGGGTGGCTTACGTTTGTGAAGGTGCAGAAGGAGTGCTTTGCTTTCCGATCGTTGGCAGTGGTGGTTAGGGTGGCTACACGCTAGAAACTTCCGAACGAAAAATAAGAAATAAGAAGTGAATAGTGCTCTTGCCTTGTGGTTGAACTGTTTGAATAAGGGTCTCTAGCTTCTTAAGGAAGGACAGTGTTGCAATGGTTTATTGCGATTCGTTCAGGTTAGTTTTACATAGGGGTGAATCAGTTCCCATTCCGGTCCAGTCTCAACCAGCAACCGGGAACTGGACCAGGAGAACCGGTTCCCAATTTCTGGAACCGGGGACCGGCCGGTCCGGTGCGGTCCGGTCTGGTGGAACTGGTGATTTCACAATTTTTTTTTGTTCTTCAGATGTGTTGAACGCATTAAATTCCAACACAATCAGCCCTCATACCTTTTTGAAGCAAGAAAAACTACAAATTCTGAGTTTAGTTGTGTGCAGAGCTATGGATTAATGTTTTTGAGTTTAGTTGCGGTATTACTTGCTGATTTGTGTTGGTGCGTGATATTTAATCATATTCGACAGTTTGAAGTACATGTAAATGGGGTTCCTTAATCGAGTTTTGCACTTAATAATGTCGATGGTTCATGAGTCGGCAGCTGCAGAACTTTGCAAAGCAGCAAAGTTAACCTTCTTGGTGGTCAATGCTCTCGTTTTCCTTAAGAAAGTAGGTTTTCTGCCATTCTGAAAGTTTCCACACTCCAGAATACAGAAAAATGTAAAGGGTTTGCCTAAACTTTTGGCTATTCTTTAAGGAAAAAAAATAAAAAAATATAATCGGTCCAGTCCAATCTGGTCCGGTTCCCACCCTGGAACAGGGAACCAGACTGAAAATCACCGGTTGTAATTTTATGGAACTGGGAACTAGACCGGTGGCCCATGGAACTGCTCAAAACTGGCCGGTCCGGTCCGGGTGGTTCCTGTTGTACACCCCTATGTTTAACAGGACAAACAGATTTCTGGTCGAGTTTGGGTTTCTTGTTTTTTTAATTTGAATCTGCTTTATCCTCTTACACTTGAAGAAGAGGAAATAAGTTGGCGTCTAGTATAATTTATTACTACTACATCCTATTGGTTCATGGTAATTCTTCATGTTTATTTTATATTACGACATGGGATGGCAATAACGGTCAGAGTTCATGATGGTGGTGGATAAGTCTATTCTGACTGTGTGCTTGAAGGAAAATTTTATGGCTGATTGCATATAGGGCGTGCTATAACTGTTGCTTGGGAGGAAATTTAGCTTAAGTAGATGCTTTAAGTTTTTTTGTTTTTTTTTTGTTGATATTCCTTCTTTTTACAATATAGATTGTAGAGAAAGTTGAGGTGGAGTATGTTCCTGAGAAGGCAGAGTTAGATGATGGGTTGGATGATGAGTTCAGAAAGGTCTTTGAGAAATTTAGTTTCCATGAAGCTGTCGGATCCGAGGTAAATGCTCAATTTGTTGGTTGACTGGATATGTTTTGTTTTTGTCTTCGCCATTAACTGGCTTGGTAATTTGGTTTGTAATCTAGGACAATGGTACCAAGGATGAGGATGCTCAAAATGCGACTTTAAAAAAGAAGGATGATTCAGACTCTGAAGAGGAAGAGCAAGATAACCAGCAGAAGGAGAAAGGCGTTTCCAATAAGAAGAAAAAGGTACATCTCATTGTATTGCCACCATGACATGATCTTTAACCTAGATATCATGGCTTTTATGATTTTATTTGTTGACAAATGTATTGATGCCATTTTCCAGCTTCAAAGGCGAATGAAAATTGCTGAACTGAAACAGATATGCTCAAGACCTGATGTCGTTGAGGTAAGAATTGATAATCTCTGTGTATAGACTACTTTTGAAGGAATCTCCGGTGTTTTGATTAGTTGTTAAATGCTAATTTTTGAGCTCGAGGACAATTTTGCGTGCTAAATGCCAATCCATATGTAGAGATATGCAGTCTATGGATCAAACTTTTCATTGTGTTGTTCTTAAATGTTTCTTGCCAAAGTACAGAACAATGCTTTTTCGCACTATCTCATAGCCTTCTATTGGAACAAGAAATCTTCTAAAAGATGGGGTTTGTATTATAGAATCTTGGAACTTGGGGACATCTTTGCATGCTATATGCTAGTTTATACGTAGGGATATGCCAGGGATGGATTAAAGTTTACATCATCATATCTCGATGTTCCTACCAAAGTACCAAACAATTACTTTTTTCCCCCATCTAGTAGTTCTTATTCTGAGCATAAAATCTTCTAAAAAATCAAAGTTTTACCTGAGTTTTGCCCACCTCTCACATTCATCTGTTAATGGTAAGCTTTGATTATTTGAAATCTGTATGGCATCCGATCTTGTAGTAGTTATTGCTGATACTTCTGACTACTTCTAACAAATTGCGTTCTCTCATTACGTGTTACAATTTCCATGGGTTCGTACAGTGTGTCACTATTTGCCTTCTTTTGGTGGTTGTAATTAATCGGCAGCTTAACTATTATCTTGCTAAATCCTTATTTTCACACTCAGATATGGGATGCTACGGCAGCAGATCCAAAGTTGCTGGTTTTTCTAAAATCATACCGTAATACTGTTCCTGTGCCTCGTCATTGGTGTCAGAAAAGAAAATTTCTGCAGGTTAGTTCTTTTGGAAACTTCACGAACGTGAATGCATGCTTAGTGTACATGTGATGAGGGGTGAAGGGTAGAGGGTGACGGAAGATATAGTCGACAAGGTCCTTCTTATGTGTATACATCTGGTTCTTGCAGGGGACTGGCTGTGATCATCATGAAGCCTGAACTGGTAGGTAGTGGCCAAGGGGCCTTAGATTTGGTTTCTGTTTGAATATTTCTGCTAGTCTGAGTGGGGATGTAGACAACTGTGGTGTGGTATGTAGTTGTAGCCTTGTAGGCAGTTGTGTGGTATGTACTTTTAGGCAGTTGTGTGGCATTGACTAAAGTGGAGGAGACAATAACCTTTTGCTTACTGGACATGACGGGGTTGTTCATCAAATTGCTAATTCATTTTTCGGTTTGAATTTCAGATGCCTTCACATTGTGGTTTAAGCTCGAGTTGAGATTCTTTTATTTACATGTTCACGAGTGAGCATAAAAGACGAATTTTTATACAAATCATTATCATTGTATCTCATCAATCAAATGTTCAATTTACAGGGAAAGCGCGGTATCGAGAAGCAGCCTTTTCAGCTTCCAGATTTTATTGCTGCAACTGGAATTGAAAAAATAAGACAGGTATTCTTTGTTAATTTTCCCAATTTTTAGTGTGGCCATGACATTCTGACTTTTAGGGAAGTTTTGTATCTATTCAGTAGCTGGTGGATGGTGTAATTAAAGAGAGATAATTTCCCTGTTTGTATACTGACAATTGGTGATTGTGACCTCTTCGTACTGTTTTTTTTTTTCATTTGTTGTACCTAGTCAATTACCTTGTTTGACTCCAAACTTGTTTGAGTATTGAGCTTGGCATATTTTAGCATATTGTAACTGATTTGAATGTAATTCCGTTACACCATTTCCAATTTACTTATATCGCACATGGATGTTTTGAGGATATATGACAGGGTCTATTTAAAATGGGTCATTTCACATATAATAAGCGAGGAAATTATTTGGGTTTTCTTTTCTCTAATCTCTATTTTGCTGTATTCCGTCATAATTTTTAATTTTTTTGCCAGTACCCTTTGGTCCTAGTATTTATTCAGCACTATTTATCACTCAAGTCTATTGTACTCAAATATGGGATGCTAGATACTCAAAAATCTTGGTCTCAACTTGGTAAAGTGCTTCACAAGCTTGAGCTTGATTTGACTCAACTCCATTATAAACTAAGAAATATCCTAAGCTCCATGTAAGCTTCGACTTGAGTATTATAAGTACAATGAAATCGCGAAATGATGTTATACTTAGGGTTTTGTGTTTAAAGCTTTTATTTGACTGTCTGATTATTTTCAAGCTTGACTCTGTTTCTTTCTAATCTTCTGATGACCGCGAGATAGAGATGTTAAGTCTTGTTTCATTTATGTAGTTTACTTGACATATTTTCTCTGAAGCAGCATTTGGTTTCGGACAAGCCTTTGTTTGAAGGCTCAGTCTCTCTCTGTCTCTGTCTCTGTCTCTGTGGTACACATGCTCACCCATTGTGGGTGCACTGCAGCATGCACTACTTATGGATTATATTTGCAGTCCCTAATTCTTGTGTTGTGGCTGCAATGCAGGCTTACATTGAGAAAGAAGATAGTAAGAAATTGAAGCAAAAGCAGCGTGAGCGCATGCAGCCGAAGATGGGGAAAATGGATATTGACTATCAGGTTTGCCTCTTTTATATCTCTTTGTTTTTTTGTCTCGTATCCCTAATTATGTTGCTTAGCAGCCTGAGTTTTATGGCTGGTATGTGAATTTGGCTTTTGTTGTGAAACTGATTTTCCTCTTATGTAGGTTCTGCATGATGCATTCTTCAAGTACCAGACAAAGCCAAAGCTAACCACCCATGGTGACCTATATTTCGAAGGGAAAGAATTTGAGGTGCGATGTGCAATCTAAAATGCCTCCTTTGTTTACTAGTTGTCTTGTCATGTGGCAAGTAAAAAAAAATTTGTAGAACTAGCTTCGGATGGAGAAACATGAGTGATAAGCTAATGCACTAACCAGTGCTGAAGTCCCTTTTTTTTTGGGTGGATGGGGTTGGGAGCAACTTATCCTTTTAGAGAGATATGAGTTTGGATTTCCAAGTATAGATTGCTTTTGGTTGTGCTTCTTTATGCCAGTGTCTTTCTTGGAAGTGTCTGTGCAGCATACTCCTTTACATCCATAATTGGTTTTTTAAAAGGACATACCTATGTTACTGGAATTGGATATTTTCTCAGTGTTTGATCGGTACTGCTGTTGGACTTCTTGTAGTTATCATATAGGATCCTCATTGATTCCTTATAAGTAGGATCACTCAGCAATGTTCCTGAACTGAAGGTTTTTCCTATTAATTTTTGGACAGGTGAAACTGAGGGAAATGAAACCTGGGATGTTATCCCATGAGTTGAAAGAGGCCCTTGGCATGCCTGAGGGTGCTCCTCCGCCTTGGCTTATTAATATGCAGGTTGGGTGACGGATAAGTTTCTTGATTAGCCGTGTTAAATCTGTTTGTTGTTCTTCGTATTTGTCAGTCTTTCCCCTATCAAACTGACTCCTTTTCCTTCAGAGATATGGCCCTCCACCTTCATATCCACAATTGAAAATTCCTGGACTCAATGCTCCCATTCCACCTGGAGCTAGCTTTGGTTATCACCCTGGTGGCTGGGGCAAGCCCCCTGTTGATGAAGTAAACCTCCTACTTTCTTTGAGCAATCTAGTATAAATTGCATGCCCGAACCCATGTCGCTAGTCTCTGACACTATTATTTTTTAACTCAGTTTGGGCGGCCTCTGTACGGTGATGTCTTTGGTGTTCAACAGCAAGAGCAACCTAATTATGAGGTATGTCCCTTGAACTTATTTCACCTATCTGAAGCTGGTGATTGAATTGATGGAATTTGTGTTCATCCCACCTACCATTTGGTTTCAAAAGTTTGTGTTCACTTATTTTATGATGCATTATGTAACTAGAATTTTTTAACCATTTCGTGGGATGCTTAATTACTGTAGGAAGAACCCCTCGATAAGACCAAGCATTGGGGTGATTTGGAGGAAGAGGAGGAAGAGGAAGAGGAGGAGGAAGTGGAAGAGGAGATTGAGGAAGAGGAGTTGGAAGCAGGCATTGAATCTGTAGATAGTCTTTCAAGGTACCATGTCATTCATCTGTTCTTTACACGTGGGCAGTTGTGCAGAACTAAGGACTCTTTACAGCTGGATATTCCAAGTGGATGGTCAAAAACATGTTGCTATTACTTAGGTTTAAGTTTTTTTGTTATTCTCATGATTAATATGATTGTTCATCAGCACTCCGACTGGTGTGGAGACACCTGATGTCATTGACCTTCGCAAGCAGCAGAGGAAGGAGGCTGATAGGCCTCTTTACACTGTGAGTTCTTATTTTGGGTTTTATCACTTTCTTGCAGCAAAAATTCAAGCAGTGCACACACATGCTTGTCCTCATCCACGTTCTTTGGCTGCAGGTACTTGAGGAGAAAGAAGAGAAGATAGCTCCAGGGACTTTGCTTGGAACATCGCATACGTATGCATTTCTCAGATGTGCTCGTCTGTTATATTATCCTATGATAGTGATTATTGTGGTAATTCCTGCTATCTGCATGCAGTTATGTGGTCAACACAGGTGGCACCCAAGACAAGGCAGGAGCTAAAAGGGTAAGGCAACACCTTTGCATCAACATTCTTGCTCAATTTACTATGTTCACATGATTATGTTTGTTCAGAGTGATGCCTGCTTTATAATGTTCCTTTTGTCCTTTGCCCTAATTGTTGTCTCTGCAATCTGAGTTTCAAAATGTCGATCTTTTGACAGGTTGATTTACTCAGAGGACAAAAAACAGATAAAGTTGACGTTACCCTTCAGCCAGAAGAACTGGAAGCTATGGATAATGTTTTGGCTGCAAAGTAAGTATAATACTTTCAAGTGGGACAACTTAGAAGTTCTTTGTAAGAGGGTTTTAACCAAGTTCATTCATCAGGTACGAAGAAGCGAGGGAGGAGGAGAAGCTGCGGAGCCAGCGGGAGGATTTCAGCGACATGGTTGCAGAGGTTAGTTTAGCCTCCAGCTTTTTGAGCTTGTTCTGCATGGCTGAGTGTCTTGAACCGATGTTCTTTGGCTGTGAATTACATTCCTCATGCTATCGAGTCTTTGGTCCATGATTAGGAAAGTTGAAGTCCATCCTACTCTTTAGCTCTAGTGGCAATATGCGCCAGATTATTTGAGCTGAGATTCGACTCCTGTCTCCTCTAGGAAGGTCTTCAGACAGACTTGCAAAAACAGTCGACTACTATAGAGCTGTCATGATTATCATTTTCTATCATTACGTTTTCTCAGGCTATGTTGATCTTTTTGCTTATATGAAGTCAAGTTAGATGATTTTTTTTACAGGGTTTCTCTTCTAATAGCTAATACGATGCCTTTAGTTTTATTCAATTAGTTGAAATCTCTATACACATTGGTATTTATTAATTCCCCTTTTGTTCCTATTATCGTTTTGCTTGCTTATGGATAAATTGGTCAAGTTGAGTGGGAAATCATTAGGCTGCTTCTCTACTTTTGGGCCAGTCGTTGATTATGCAGTCGTTTTCTACTTGACAGTAGAACAGACTCCATCCCTGAGCAGGCCTTGACTAGTGTGTTGATGTAGATGTATTGAGAGTTCAGAATAAATGTCCTCTTTTACCGTATTTTTCTCGCGTGCCAATTGTATCATTCCTACCTATTGTTTGACTGATCTTGTTGACCAAGTTCCCTGTTATCTCATGTCCATCGTTCCTGTTTGGCAATCATTCCCTTTTTGCATTTTTGAGTTTGGTCAAGGATCTAACGATGTGATGGATTGACGCAGAATGAGAAAAAGAGGAAACGGAAGGTGCAGGAAAAAGAGGGGAAGTCGAAGAAGAAGGATTTCAAGTTTTAGGTTCTTTTGTCTCGATCCTGTCCCTAGAAGCATTTCATGTCTGGAGCTTTGGAAGGCCTTCTCGTCAAAGCACCGGGTTCGACGGGTTTAGTACATCTCCGTGTAATTTTTTGTAGCACAGGATCCGACCATGCATAATAACTAAATGCAGTTGGCTTAGCCCGCTAGCTGCGGGAAATCTGTTGAACGATGTCCGAATGCCTGAACTAACAATTTTACCTACTTTAGTCGCCCCTTGTCTGAGCTTGTACTCGAGAAAACATGGTACCTCATTTGTGCGCTAATGTATATGCTGCAAACCTTTCTCAGTGTTTGTCCTCTTCGTTTGTGGATAGGCTTATGCAATGTTACCAGTTTCGTTCCCGTAATGGATGGGCTCCCGTTGCATGTGGCATATTTGATGTGCTTCCGTGCGGCTTTGTGCTTTGTCAGAATGTGTTTTGTCCATCGAATTAAGTCGGAAATGTTGTTTCGGTGGAAATTTGCAGTTTGGGAAAGAGATCAACGGGTGTTGCTGGTACTTGGCAGACCGTAGAG
Source organism: Syzygium malaccense (assembly GCA_031216405.1). Classification (NCBI taxonomy): domain Eukaryota; kingdom Viridiplantae; phylum Streptophyta; class Magnoliopsida; order Myrtales; family Myrtaceae; genus Syzygium; species Syzygium malaccense. The sequence continues at coordinate 6,442,706 of CM062256.1, read as the reverse complement.
TTACATTGTTAAAGCTAAAGATCAAGTGTTTGTATTCTCGGTGTTGCCACAATCTCCTCGATTTGTCCATTGCTGTGAACGTGCTGTGGAAACCTCTTCATCTTTTGCGCGTCTCTTGAACAACTCCTAACGAGAAAGATGTGGTTGTCGGACCAGACATGGAGGGTGTCATATTACCTGTCTTTTCCGGCAGTCGGTAAGCGTGATTTCGCCATTCGCTTTGCTGCTACTCGTGACAGGTGGGGGGCCCATTTATGTCCAACCAACCAACGGGCATCTTCACCCCTCCTCCCTCTCTCTCTCTCTCTCTCTCTCGAGAAAAGGATTTTTTTTCTAAAGGAAAAAGCCAACAAAAATTTCACATTCAACCTAAAATTTTTTTGTAACATAAAAAAGTCCAAACTTGTACTTATGTAAAATATTTACCCCCGTCAATGTTCTATCAGGTGATTTCTCGATCAAAACATCATTTTGTTTTACTTAAGCTAAATGAACGCCATGTTGATACCATTTGCTTTCCAACGTCCATATAGATGGTTTTTTAACGGTGTTGATCGACAAAATTATAACGGAGGGTAAATGTATCACACATGTGCAAATTTGAGATTTTTAGTGTAATAGAAAAATAAAGTTTATGATAAATGTGTTATGACGGGTATAATTTTGGGTTTTTGGTGGTTAAATTCGAAAATTGTAAGTCTTATCAACCCAAGCTTGACTCTTTAAAAGGAAAAATAAAAATCAGACAAAACGTGATCCATCTCCCGGAATTTTATTTCCGTTTCCAAGAATTAATCATTAAAAAACAAAATTACCGTGAAAGCACTCTAACATTGACTCTCACGTCACATAAAGTTACGACACATGGTTCGCGAAATTTCTCGGTAGAAATTTCTTCGAGTTGACGTTGAATTCGAGTCCACGTTTGTTGTGATATAGCTATGAAATTGTATATTTTGGTTCGTACCGGCAATGGGTACAAATCACCAAGCAATTCAATTGAAGTAATCACCACTTTGCAAATTTCAAATGCTGGAAAAACTATTATTCTATTGGAAAAATCATTCACCATGTTAGTTTTTTTTATTGCATTTTATAAATTAGCATACTATTTCTATCATAATTTTGACAAATTATAAAACGGTAAAGATGGTGCCCGAGCCTAGCACGGCCCTTAAGCTAATAACGACTAAAGAGTTAAAAAGAGTTGTGGCATGAGAATTGTTCTTTTGAGTTTAAATTAGGAAAAATTATCAAAACAGGCCAATTAAATTTAAACATGTTGCATTTAAGCTAATTCAGTTCATTTGGCCAATTTTGGTTAGGCAACGTCGTTATAGACGTCAGTCGTTCTACGTGGCGCAACCAGTGCTGGCATAAACAATTTTTAATAAATTTTTGAATTTTTTATTTTTCCCTTTTTTATTCTTTTTTTTCTCTTTCTTTTTTCTTTCCTCCCGTCATGTTCAACCTCTGGCCGATCGCCGACCTGACGACCAGCCAAAGGCAGGGGCCGGCCACTGGCCAAGGCGAGCCTCACCAGTGGTAATTCTTCCGTTTAAATTATGGATTTCCATTGTGCCGAGGAAAGAGTTCCCTAGATCGGCCTCGAAGCGTCGCTACATGACGAGGTAAAGTGGGGTGAAATTATCATAGAGCGAAAATCCTACAATCATTCTAGTACACTATCGCACGTTTGACCACTCAGTCAACATCGTCGTCGTGTCACGAACGATGTGCATTCCAATTGATATCTGCGTCATCTCCTGGCGGCTTCTTCGCAATTAAGCAACGTCAACAAAAGTTGAACACCACGTTTTTATTTTTTAATTTTATACTATTTATTATTATATCATGCAACATGTGCACGATGTTCCTTTTAGATACACCACCGCTACTACTCATGGTTTGACTGGAAACTGTGTATGACCGAACTAAACCATCACCATCGTCAAAATCCAGCGCGAACATATTATTTAGCTCATTCTCGCAATTATTATATAGATATTATTGCGTTTTTATTAATTTATTTACACCTTAAAGAGCAATAGCATATAACAAAAATAGAGCTAGGATATACTTTGGAATATGCTTTCAATATTCCAGTTTTAATGATAGTATCGGAATTTTATCTAAATTCCCTTTTCCCCCTCATAAGTTTTTTCTTGGATAATTCGAAAAGTTTTCCATGTGATATCGATCAATACTTGAAACTTTTCTTGTCTCGCCAAGTTCCAAACCTTGTTCCAATAACCCGAAGGTACCTTCCGTTAGACTTCTAGCCAAAACAGCTGTTAAAAATCTGATGTGGTGCTGTCCACGCATGCTTTTGCATCGGATCTTTAATGGCCATTAGTGGACGGAACCACCGCTAAAGGTACTCTTGTGTCGTGAGGGTATTGGTTAGGCGGAAAACAATTCGAGATATTGGTATCTGAGGAGAAAATTTTGGGATCTTTCGTGAGATTTTTGTCCCTTTGTCCCCCCCTCCGCTGCAACTTATTCCGTGCGACAACATTGACCTTTGAGATTAAGAAAAGAAATGAAGTTGACTAAGGAAGACGGGACGAATCCAAACACGACACGTCCGAGCGAAACCCTCTGTGTTGGTAGAAAACCCTAATGCGACAGCTCGTGGAATCAGTATATTCAATGAAAGAGGCTTCAACAATGGGGGCCTCTAATCCAGGAAAGCAAGCAAGGAATAAAGATTGGGACGAGGGCCAAGACATGCATGCACGCTAAGGCGCATGAACATCACTGCTTTTAGCCACATTCTTTACTTCTCCGTTACGGCGCAGACATGTATTACCATGCTTTTTTCTTATGGACCCACCTCGCGTGACTAATCGTTAAGAGTTAGGTTGATTGACGTCACATCGTAGCTTTTGATTCGTCGAGTTCATGCACCTCGTAATTCGAGTTCTGCTTGATGCAAATTGTGTGAAAATCGTTCGGGATATATAGATATCGGCATGCTGGAAGCACGTATATAATATATAATTTTTCATTTGGAATTTTTCAAAAAGTTGGAGCATGTTTTAGTTTGAGATTTAGAAGTAACAAGTGAGAGATAGAAATCAAAAGAAGTTGTCCCGGATGGACCCTTTTGACGTTTTTTCAAATAGGATTTTATGATGCCTTTCGTGGCCCACGTTTTTGTAGACTTTGATCTTTCTTTGTCATGTATCGTTGGACCTACAAATAAATTGAATAGGCACTTCTAATGCTTGGAGAAAATTTATGGGTCCAGTATAAGGAGAAACTCTTTGGAGGGTTCTCAAAAGGAAGGGGCCATGTGTTGCCTACAAGCCTACGACAAAAGAATATGTATTATCGGGTGGTCACTTCACCTTGAGCAGGTAGAGAGGAAACGGGAGGATTGTCGAAAAATTTGTGAATTTCTTTATTAATTTATTTTATTTTCTGTTCTTTTTTTTATTGTTGTTCTCTAGGGCCGGCAGGGGTCACCGAGGCCTTGGCGAGGGCTGCAACACCCTCGCCTAGCCAGATTTGTGTGAGGTGAGGGCCATCTTGCCAGATTTGTGCCCGGTGAGGGCGTCGCGGCCCTTGCCTATGGTTGGCAACCCCTGACGGCCCTTCGGGGAAGAACGACAATAAAATGAAAAGAAAAGAAAAGAATTAAAATATTCATAACAAATTTAAAATTTTTGAAAAAAATTGCAAAAATTGTCCACGTTAGTGGTGGCGTCCATATTATTGATTTCTGGCCAAAATTGGCCAAAAAAAATAAAATTGAAAAATTTGTCAAAAAGTTCTGGACTAAAATGGCCAACTTGAAATGTTTAGTATTGAATTGGCCTCTGTATTATAGGTTTAGAACTTTTTGGACAATTTTCCTCACAAAAAGACTTGCTCATAACCATAGGGTTAATCCAAGGTGCTTCTAAGTCCTCATCTATATTAATAATGGACTTGATGACATGTTCAAGATGATGCTCTGCGAATGAAGGTAAATTCTATAGGCTAAAGGTTAAACATTAACATGTGCGCAAAATGAGCGGAGGCGGTACGAGAATGTTTCGCTAGGCTCGCGAGCACATGAGAAAAGACGTGATTAGAAATTAATCTATCCGAGAAACGAGTGTTACTTTGATCGAGAATAGTGGTATTTAGAGATTATGGAGGATCTAATAAAGAATCGAGCAAAACAGCGTAACAGGATTCATACAGCCGGCCCGCTTAGCTAGCAACGTTTGTTGTACATTTTACCAAATTTAGAATCACAACTAGATGGATTAGTGACAAAGAATTCATGTGTAGTACTGCCAATTTTGGCACTAGCACTGAATCATTGATTATTCCCCAACCTCCCCAACAAGAGTTATATCGATCATATATGTGCTTTGACTGCACCATCGACGACACTGGCTTACTGGTTAATCTGTACGTCGTGCATGCGTAAATGTCGACCAATTTTCCTTAATTAAAACAACTCAAATTGACATTAAGTTGATTTTTCTTTCTTTTTTCTTCTTCGTTGTTTTAGATTAAAAAGAGGTTAGGCATGCTATTACAAAAAAACCTTCTTGGCCCAAACCTATGAGAATCGCAACTCAGTCTAGGGTTTTGTTAGAAAATTAGAGCCGCTCTAGGCACATCTAGCCTTCTATAACTATCTACAATTAATCACGTGTCGCTACGGAATGGTGAATATGGCCGCGATTATTACATTGGTACCTCAATTATAAAAAATGCACCAATTTTATGCTCACGACTTACGGGTCTCGAAATCATATGCACTTGACAGACACTTCTCGAGTTTCTAAAGAGAGTGTTAGGTGATCGTTCGATACAATTTATCTCGTGATGTCATTATTGCCCTTGAAGCTTAGAGATGTTAGATGAACATAGTCCAAGTACTAAGCCGAATCGGTTCCGTCCAGAACGGGTGGGACCCACGCAGGACCGGCCGCCTTCGACGACACGCGATTTCCATATTCAGTTCAGCACGTATGCTACACTAACGTAAAAAAAAAAATCAGACTATAACACGATCTCGAGTCTGGTGTCCCGAAAAAAAAGTAAAGGCGGGGAACAAAAGCAGCATTCACTTCCCTTTCAGAAGTGATGTCCCAGTCCCATTGGACCATGCATTATTTTCTTTGCTTGCCATGATAATGACCATCGTTATCCCTACTTGTCCCGCCTTGTCTGTCTATGAATTGCAATTATGCAATTTCCAGTCAATCTTGACAAGAATCCAACATATATGGAGATGCAATTCACTCCATTGGCGACAACTAATCGATTCAGTTCATTCTTCGGAATGATGATGGGAAAATCATTTGAATAGCGGTGGAAATATGAACCACCGCCACAATTAGTTATCTCGCATGTAAATTAATCTTTAAAAGATACTCCGCATCGCTAATAGATGGAGTTCGTACGCATTTTATATATGTGCAGTCTTCCTGTCAAGTTCTGCCTTACACTACAAAAAAACTAGATTTTTGCCACGAAAATTTGCGACGAAAAAATTTTCGTTGCAAATTTGCGACAAATTTTCCAACGAAAAGCAAAATTCGTTGGAAATTTGCAACGAAAAATTTTCGTTGGAAAATTCGTTGGAAATTTCCAACGAAAATTTTTTCGTTGCAAAATTCGTTGGAAATTTCCAACGAAAAAAATTTGTTGGAAATTTCCAACGAATTTTCCAACGAATTACAAAAAAACCCACATTTTTCATATTCGTTGGAAATTTCCAACGAAATTTCCAACGAATTTCAATTTTTCGGGAAATTAATTCAGTGTGTACAATTTTCGTTGGAAAATTCGTTGGAAATTTCCAACGAATTTTTTTCGTTGGAAATTTTTAACGAATTTTCCAACGAATTACAAAAAAACCGGATAATGTTCGGCATTTTTTATATTCGTTGGAAAATTCGTTGGAAATTTCCAACGAATTTTCCAACGAATTTCAAATTTCCGGGAAATTAATTCAGTGTGTACAATTTTCGTTGGAAATTTCCAACGAATTTTTTTCGTTGGAAATTTCCAACGAATTTTCCAACGAATTACAAAAAAGTTCGGCATTTTTTATATTCGTTGGAAAATTCGTTGGAAATTTCCAACGAATTTTCCAACGAATTTTAATTTTCCGGGCCATTACTTCACTGTGTACAATTTTCGTTGGAAAATTCGTTGAAAATTCCCAATTCCGAACAATTATTTTAGTGTGTACAATTTTCGTTGCAAAATTCGTGGGAAATTTCCCACGAATTTTGCAACGAAAATCCTACTTGTTCCTTATTCAATATTTTCGCGCTTATTCAACATTCACTCTCTCTCTCTCTCTCCCCTTCGCCTGCACCTTCTCCCTCTGTTTCCCCCTCCGCGTCCCCCTCCGCCTCCTCCCCCGCCGGCCCCCCTCCTCCTCCGGCTCCGGCTCCGGCTCCGGCGCCACGGACACCAAGCCTCCGACGCCCCCGACGCCACCAAGCCTCGTCGCCGGCGAGGCTAGGACGACGGACTTGACGGGCGGCGACCCCGCCTGCTCCTGCCCCTGCTGCTGCTGCTGCTTCTTCTTCATCTTCTTGTTCTTTGCGCAGCAGCCTCGCCGGCCACGAGGGCAAGCCTCGTCGTCGGCGAGGGCCGAGCTCGCCCAGATCTGGGCGAGCTCGGCCCTCGCCGGCGACGAGCTCGCCCAGATCTGGGCGAGCTCGGCCCTTGCCGACGACGAGGCTTGCCCTCGCCGGCCATGGCGAGGGCCGAGCTCGCCATGGCCGGCGAGCTCGAGCTCGCCCAGATCTGGGCGAGCTCGGCCCTCGCCGATGACGAGGCTTGCCCTCGCCGGCCATGGCGAGGGCCGAGCTCGCCATGGCCGGCGAGCTCGAGCTCGCCCAGATCTGGGCGAGCTCGGCCCTCGCCGGCGACGAGGCTGGCCCTCGTCGGCCATGCCGAGGGCCGAGCTTGCCATGGCCAGCGAGCTCGGCCCTCGCCGGCGGCGAGGGCTATTTTTCGACAAAAAAAAAATTCGACCAAAAAAAATTTTTTTCGATGGAAAAAAAATTTCCACAATTTTTCGATAAAAAAAAATTATAGTTTCCAACGAAAAAAAATTCGTCGGAAAAAAAAGTTCGTTTCCAACGAATTTAGCAACGAATTTTTCAATGAATTTTCCAACGAAAAAAAATTCGTTGGAAATTTCCAACGAAAATTGAAATTTTTCGTTGGAAAAATTTCCGACGACTTATTACCAACGAATTTTTTTTCGTTGGAAAATTCGTTGGAAATTCATTTTCCAACGAATTTTTCCAAATTTTTCGTTGGAAATTTCGTCGGAAAAAATCAGTTTTTTTGTAGTGTTAGTATATTTCGTGAGTGCGGACCTATGTTCGTTAAATTTCACTATTCATGCGTCGCTTGTCTACTAGGGCCTATCGGTTCTCGAGCGCTCCAGTTTCCACCTAGGATCCGGGAACCGGATCAGAGGGACCGATTCTAAGTTTCTGGAACCAGGAATGGGATTCCCAGGTGGTCCAATGGAATCACTTAGCCTCACAAGTTCTGAAAACTATGAACACTTCCATCCCTATAAGCAAAATCCTAAATTGCAAAATCACACAGCCTCACATTCCTATTAGCCTATCATTTGTATTTTGTATGAAAATGACAAAAAAACAGAGTATTGGATATTACCTTGAAGAGATGCACAAAAACAGAGCAAGAGAGGGAGGTGAGAGTCGAGACTCGAGATGAGACTACAAGAGGGAGGCGTCTAGCTTGAGCAAGAGGGACGCGACTTAGGCGAGAGAGGATGGCACCATTTGAGAGTCAAGCGAGAGGGACGTTACTTAGGCGAGAGGGGGTGGCACCATTTGAGAGTTGAGTGAGAGATGCATGAGAGGGAAAGAGCGATTAGGGTTTGTGATTGCGAAAGAGGCATGAGAGCCGAGAAGGAAAAAGCAAGCATGAGAGGCTTAAGAGGGAAAGAGTGAGTGTGATTGTAAATATGTGATTAGGGTTTCTTTAAAGATTTTTAAGAAATTAAAAAAAAAAATTGGTCTGGGTAGGCAATTCCACCCTGCAATTGGGAATCGGACCGAAAATCACCAGTCTCAATTTTATAGAACCGGGAATTGACCGGCGCCCCTAGGAATCGCCCAGAACCAGCTGATTCGGTCCGGTCCGGATAATTCCTGTTGCTCACCCCTATTGTCTTCGGTTTTACATGCTCTTTATTCACATTCCTCCACCTACTGACTCAAGCTTTCCGGTTAGACAACAGTAACTTTGTTTTTCTTTGCCGAATTGAGTTGATTTAACAGATCAAACTAATCAATTCCACTAATCCCACCATTAGATCTACCCTCCAACCTGGACTCCTCAATTGCCAACACGTGCAACCATCTCACTTTAGGTCATCGCTCATCACCTGAAAAAAAAACCATACTTAATTCGTCATGCGCGGTACCTGCTGGCTTAGTCATAGTCAATTATGAATAATCAAAACCTCGGTTCCACAGTTGAGATTTTAAAATAATTCCAACACAATAAGATACTAATCAAAAGTACGAAGGAGGGAATGATGGTCTTAGCTCCCCAGTCGAATAATTAGACAGCCCCCTTAATCAAAATCGGAATCTAAGTACGAATTTCTCGTGGGGATTAATTTAAAAATTTCCGGGTCATTTTCAAATTTGTCCGACAAACATTCTCTTTGATTGCTACGTTTTTCTCTCTCTAAGAATGTGGAAAACGCCACCACAAACGTCAAATCTTTTAACTAAACCGCCCGACCATGTTTGATTTTGTGTTCGCGTTGTCTGAGAATAATATCTTTATTAGAATAAGCTACAATTGAATAATTATAATCACAATATTCTCTCTGGCCATTGTATGCCTCGATTAATTACTCCCACGTGGGTCTTCATGGTCCTGATTGCACAACCGATTCATAATTTTTTTTTTGGAGATGACAATTTCGAGTACCCGAATCGACGAACCTGCTAAAAAACCGATCCTTTTGGACAAGGGTCGATTGCTATTTCTCTGGGAAGGAAATCGAAGACAATTTGCACCCAAAAGAGCTCGCGTTTCGGCAGCACATATCAAAATTGATTGAAACCCCCGAAACGAAATCGAGTACGATTTCACTGAGAACCCCCCAAATTGGAGTGACTTGAATTTGAAATAAGCTCGATCCCAAGAAACCCTAGCACACTATAACCTTGTATCATAAAAGTCGCATGGATTAGTTAAGTCGTATTTTAGATGAAAAATGACTAGCACATATATTTTAATAATCCACACAACAACTATATTTTGACTATTGAGACTAACAATGATGAAGGAATCTTATTTATTTATATTTTTAAAGGGAAGTGGAACCCTTGATTGATTAGGAAATCTAAAGCGAGGAATTAAATTATTAATTGCGAGGATATATTGATTTGATTTATTCTGATTGTTTGGATGATATTGAATTAATGATTTTCCTGTAAACCCCCGTCAAAGCTCTCTCTTGTTTCATTATGAGACAAAGCAGGAATTTACAGAGAGCGTATCTTAAGCTGGGAATAATTAATTATAGGGCATAGATGCCGATTATTCTTCTAGCAGCGTTAGCCCTTTTTTATTAATTAAAAATATTTTCTAATTAATTCTCAATGTGCTAAACTTAATGTAATCACCAAATACTTAAGTAAGACATTAGAGTATTTGAAAGGCCTACTTGATTCGCTTGGAAAAAAAAATCTTATTTTTTATTTTCCATGAAAATGAAAATATCCTTTTCTTCCCAATTTTTTGTTTTCTCGAATCGGGTTTAGTGAGTAAAGATAAAAATTGTCAACACAAAGGAAATTTGGGAAATTTCAGTATGGAGAACAATTTCGAAAACTTATTTGGCTACATTGTTTTGAAAGTTAAGATGTGCGATTTTCAATTAATAGTTGACTAATTCCTTTTTAAATGAAATGGAAGCAATTTTTTCTTTAAAAATTTTCATTTATCAGCCATAAAATGTGGAAATAAAATATCTTATTTTCATATGAAAAGAGCTTTTAGTATGTTGTTTTTTTGAAAATAAGAAAACCCAGTCATTCTTTTTATTCCAAACTCAACACAAGAAAAAGAACCGGAAGGAAAAATGGGGATAAAAACAAACCATATAGCCCCAGATGTTGTCACCTTTCACTTGACATAAACAGCATCTTCGCGTGCATGGCATGCCCGCATGCGTCATTTTAATTTGTAGATTGATATAATTTCTTTATATATCTATATATTATACATTATATATTTGTGTGGCCGGTGACAGCCAATTTGACAAGACCAACCGACACACAAGTTGTCGTCCAAGCTCGTAATAATATGTGTACTTGAAATTACCAGATTCTCTGCTGCGATCCCTAGCTCTTCAGCTAACCCTAGACAGTACATGATTGTCCTTTTCTTTCTTTTTTTTTTTTGGTCAGAGGTTGTCCCTTTCTCTTATGAAATATACAGAAAAGAATTGGAAAAATTACAAATCGATCGGCCAATAATATAAGGAAATAAGCGACCGCCCTACACGTGCATGAGATGATGAAACATGTACTTCAACTTGGCAACGTGGAATCACATGCACATAGGCCATAGAATTATTTTCTAAAGATCTCGCGTATCCATCGAATTCTCTATTTCTAGGTCTCTAGGCTATGTAGAGATTGTGATAATGGGATGGGGGAGAGAACGAAAATCTGTGTATATATTGAGTATATAAATCTTTGTGAATTAGTGACATGGTATAGAACTCGATTACGATGTCACGTTAGAAAGTCCAATTCAAAATATTTTGGTATTTAAATCCCGTAAACAAATTACGCGTGATGGCTTAATGTGTGATTTGATTAGCCAAATGCACCATCTCAAGTTGATAAAGTTTTCCTTTGATGATTAATTATAAAGACGCAATGAAGGAAATGCGATTACATAATTCATGCTAATGAATACGAGGAAATTGTTCAATCGATCATAAACTTATTGTACCGATGCCAATTCAATCTTAAACTTTTTAATTTTGCTAATTTAGTCCTAAACGCTTGCGCGAAATTCCAATATAGTTAGTCCGGCGAAAATTGATCAGGAGTACATCGGAGTTATGCGTAAAAATTTAAGACTAAATTGGTATCCGTAAAGTAAATTTCGATCTGACTGGGTAATTTTTTCACATAACACCAATCACTTTTTAAAGACAAGAAAGCAAGTTATTCATGCCATGACTAAGGAACTCATGATTTGTCTCTTTCACGGATCTGACGCGGATAACATTGATTCATGTTGGAAATTGCATGTTGGATCTCATGTTATAAGGTGTAAAGAATCTTAGCCGCCTTATTAACTTAAGTTTAGATCTTGTCTCTCACCATGTTAATGTATGACCAGTGTTATTATAAAACCCCATCAAAATAGCCAAAGGAACATTCATGCACGACTCTGAGGAGTGAGAGAAATATCGTGAATTCTTGCTTGAAAAAAAGGGCAAAACGACTGCGAATGATGCCCGGAACATTTAGGGGATTTGTCGCATTCACATTGACTTTTTGAATATGACGCAATTACTTAAGAATATCGTTGGATCTCCTGACATTTTACTATGAATTTCCTGAGGTCCCAGACGAGGCTAATGTCATTTGCTTCACTTGACCCACTAACTAAAAGTATACACATCGCTCGAGACACGTGATTTAGTGAAGTTCATTTATTACCATATTGAGCATTTCTCCTTATTTGAACACCAACATGTAGTATACACAACATATGACTCTCTTATCAAGTCCTCTATTCTCACTAGCATATATCGGATGTTTATTCGTCTGAGTAAATTTGGATTGCTTTGGCCACAAGGGAAAGACAACATGGAATGATCCAGGAAATGGTTTGTGCAACTTCCACTCAAAGCTTAATGTTTACTATAAAGAAAAAATAAATAAATACACGTGCAATGGCAATTGGCATTGTGGCATGGAGGGGAATTATATTCTCTTTCCGCAAAAATCCATGAGGAGGAAAAGCACTATCAATGGCTGCCACACGTCCACGTGTCGGGAACCCACCTTGACCTTCGGGGTTAAGTAAAATCTCTCTCTGTCTCTCTCCCTTTCTCTATAAATTTATAATGTGTGGAGAGGGAAGTGACAATGATAATGCAAAAAATTTTCTTTGGAGTATAGTTTTATATAGTGCTCTAAACCCACAAGTCCCGCACACGTATCAACCAAAGCTCTCTTGGACCATACGACAAGCCCCCTCCATCTTCTTTCTCATGTTCCTTTTACAGATGGATTCATTCATACACACAGGTACATATAGAGAGAGATAGTGAGAAAGAGAGAGAGAGAGACAGTTCAAGATATGCGAACTTCTCACCACCTTCCTGGGCATTTCTTTGGCAGCATCTCACACGCCAAATCCATCGTCACCGTCGCCATCGTCATCCATTGATTCTTCTGCACAGAGCACCCTTTGGCTCATAAAATACAGTCTGATCTTCATCACCTTCCTCAGATTGATCTCTCTCCTTGCACTAAGATCCAAAGGCTAGCTCGAAACAGATTTCGTTGACTCCTTTTCCTCGCTTTCCCTTTCTCCTTTAGTCGTTTGGTATTAGATCAAACTGCTAGTTTTGAAGCCCAGCTAGCTTTGGAGGGTGGATTTGATAGAGAGAACTAAAGATGGGTTTGAGTACAAAGCAAGTTTCAAACGATGGGTTTGATTGGAACCAGTCTTTATTGCAGGATCACAACCAAACCCTAGAGATTCCCAAATCTCTTCCAATGAAGAGGCCTCTGCAACACCAGAACCAGCTTCATCAGCCATCAGAGCCATTGAAGTGTCCCAGGTGTGACTCCACAAACACCAAGTTCTGTTACTTCAACAACTACAACAAGTCACAGCCCAGGCACTTTTGCAAGACCTGCAAGAGGCACTGGACGAAAGGCGGCACCCTCCGCAATGTCCCAGTGGGTGGCGGTCGAAAGAATAAGCGCCCGAAACCCTCTCAACCCTCCTCCGCAGCGGCGAATTCCAGTTCTGCCACCTCACGCAGCACCTTGACCGCCAACGCCGCCGCCGCCGCCGCCGATGCCCCCGTTCAAGCTCGTGAAAAGCAAAAATTTCAAGGTCTTCAAAGCGAAGTTTGTGATCAGAAAGACTTGAAAGAAATGATCTATCAGGCATCGATTTTTCAACCACCTCCACTCGATAACTTATGCAGCAACAGTAACGTCTTTTTGGGCTCATCACTCTCTACACCTGAAAGTGCAAGTACGAATATTCACTTCCCTTTGCTTCAAAGCTCAAGCCCTTTGGTGAGAGACAATTGCTCTTTGACACCGATCTCGTCCTTCGGCTTCTCATCGACTGCGGTTGCTCAAACAAGAGAATACAAGCCAGCTCTTGAGGATTGCTCAACAATCAACACCACCAGTGTCATGCCCACCTCAACATGTACTCAGCCATGGAATTTCGGCAATATTGGCATGGAGGTGATGAACAACACCAGTCATAACTGGGTTTGGGATGAGATAGATAAGTTGGTCTCTCCCAATCTGTGTTTTCCTAATTGGGATGATGTTGAGACCAAACCACTGTGAGGGCAGCTTAGTTTTTCACTATGCATAACCTTGGTTCTTCTTTTCTTGTTTCTTTTGGGATATATCTGTGATATGATTGATGTTTTTGAATCTCTAGAATTAAACTGTGTCTGTGACTTAATTCTTATAACTTGTAACAAATTTAGGCAGAGAGACTAGACTGTTTGAAGCCGTCTATTTTAGTGCCTGCATCTCCAGGTCTCTCTCTCTCTCTCTCTCTCTCTCTCTCTCTCTCTCTCTCTCTCTCCATTCATGTAAGCAAAGCTGTGTATGCACGTGAGTGCATGCATGTGCAGCGCAAGAATTAATTATGTATAATTTGAGTTGAGATGGGGTTTGGTTTTTCAGATGATTTTTCTTTCCTGGGGAATGTCTGTGATATTGTGGATGGTGATAGGATGGTGATTTAGATGAGTAGGGTCTTCCTCCAGCTGGAGTGGACTGACAAAATGAGATAGGAAGATTCTTTATGGATATGTGTATTCCAAGTATATATTTTGTCTTAAATAATTGAATCTTGCGAGAAGGGTTTTGTTTATTTACTCATAATCTACTTAGCCACTTGAAGAGAGAATAATTCTTTCTGCTCCTGTCCAGACAGCTCTCTAGCTGGTTGTAAAGTAGTTAGCAACTGCAAATATATAGTTACCTTGTTCTTGTTGTGCTGCAAAGATATAAGAACCCAAATATGTCCACTCAGTTGGTCTATTCTCGATTTCGAATCAGAGTTTGATATGTTAAAGTTATCGTATAATTTTTATCACGAAATCGTTCGAAACTCAATTGATATCTCATGTCATTCTTGTCTTCATCTCATTTCTTGTCGTTCGTCTAATTTCCATGGCAGAAGAGACGTTAAAGATGTGCATGGCTCTTCTCAATCTAAATGTACTACTAGCAATTTGTTTTTGTAATGACATTTGTGATTGTATTATATCAACTCGTGTAAACTTTAAACATTTGACATAACTATAGTTAAACCTGCTTATAACTGAATTTGTTTCAGAAGAACGCGTCTATTTTGTGTTGGGATCGCATGATGCATGTGGTATTATTGCCGGCTCTTTAGCAAATTGTGAGGTATAACAATTTCTAGCATATGGACCTTGGGTATAACTCAATCTATGAAGAATGAAGAGTGCTTTTGTGGATATACGATCAAAATAAGAACAATTAGAGTCGTCCTATCAACAGGATTAACCGAGTGATTAAGCATTTAATTTGAATGCTACGTATCGAGTGTTCAAATCACAGTGTTGCCATCTCAAAGCAGCAACACTTGTTGCAACTATCGTGTTACGAGTACGAAAAATCATCTACCTAGTGATGTGATAAATTCTTGTTAAGTACTTTAAGATGTCCCCATTTTAAATACTCATTTAGAATTTGATACTTGGGATTATGAATTGTTTTACAAATTAGTCCCTAAAATTACCCTTGCATATAAATGGCGGGTCACAAATTTCAGGCTTGGCAACAAGACCGATATTTAGATTCAATTCAACCATCAAGTTCTTTCCTTTTTGTTTGCGTAGTGCTGTGAAGCTGTGATCAAATGATAGTACTCGGCTAATTTCATACGTACATGACTAAGATCGAAGCGATAGAAGATACGTAAGAAATTACTCCCTTTGAACTGACCAAAGAGATTGGATAGAGAAAGAATCAAATTCGAGACCTTACGCTTATTGAAATAGAAAATCACAATCACCTTACTAACAACACTATGATGTCGAGTTTATATATACCAACAGGAGTCGACGACATAGGTGCTTGCATACATGCATGAATCACTCGTCGAGACTCAAACACGCTCAACTATCAAGAGATCATCTAATCCACATTTCTACACAGGCTATGTACATAACTTGGATGCAAAGCACAAAGCTCTCATTATGGGGTGACTAGTGATTGAAACGTTCGACTAGAGAAATAGAAGGAATCTGATCCCGATATCGACCGATTGAAGATTTCCAAGCTGTGGATAGTACCACCTCCAACATCCTGCAAACACATACCAACACATGGATATACCTATTGTGAATATGCATGGTTTTTGTGTATTGTACGTGTGAACCTCGCCAGTTGGATTTGTATTAAGTGCAGGAGTTTACATTCTGGGCACTACATTGATCTAAGTAAAATTGCACTGAACCAGAAAAATTCATTGCAAATGAACTTTGAATTGACACATAGTGATCCTAAAGCTAGCCAGCTGCCTTCTGGTAATCCATTGTGTGGACCTGTCACTTGCACAATTTCCTTTTATGGATGATACAGCTCATTTCAATACATGATAGACCAGTAAATGCCCTCATTTAAAAGGGCAACCATTAGGTGGAGTGCACCAAAAGGGTCATTTGTAAAACTCTGCAATAATGTTAACCTAGTCAAAAGCAAGCAATCGAAAACCATTTTTGATCCAAAAAGAAAAATATTACTACATGAACTGTAAAATTAAAGGTTAGAAAAGCTACTTTTACTTCAGGAGCGGAATTGAACAATCCTGAATGGGCAAAAATCTACCAGTAACCCCACAAATGTATGCAATCAAGACAACGACCAACATGAACCAACATTTAATTGGAACTTCCTATCATGCATACAGCTATCAATAACAATTCCCAGCTATGTTTGATGCAAGAGTTCAAAAACTACACCAAGACATTTCCTTCCACTTACCAAAATCGGCTACAGATTCCCCATCCTCACGCCGGTATCTCTGGCATAAGGTGCGACAGCTTCATTCGCTCTGGAATAGCTAACATAATAAAGCTCAGAAACGATGCCCGTGAAGATGACAAATGCAGCCCCAGCCCCAAAGACTCCTTTCCGCAAGGTCTCACATGATGAGGGGTTACTAATAATTTGTGTAGTGTATTTGGTATGGTAAGCATTTCTCACAGAACCAGCCAGCAAGCAAGCCTCAGCAATAATAAAGAATACCCTACAAGATAAAAGCCGAGAAAATAATCTTGGGGTCACTGCCGAAGGTCTCAAGGGGTTGACAAATATGACCAGAACTACAAAATTGTGGAGATAAGCATCATAGCATGGTGAATCAATGCTTTAGCAATAAACCCGCGTCACATCTCAAGATAGGGGAATGTGGAGTTCTGGAAGAGCACGTACCAGCCAGTAATGAAGAGTACTATAGCCCAAGTCCTAGCACCACTTGGCCTCAGAGCCTTACCGCAACATAAGCATCTGCTCACCGCCACTATCAGAAGCTGACTAGCCAAAAGGAACAATAGGGATCCAATGCCTAATCCGGTTGCAATGTCCGAATCATAACGACAATAGGTTTTTCCAGCATCTTCCCCAATCTTGGCCTGCAGAAATGACATTTCCAGATGAGATCGACCAGAGTATGCAGTCCATGCTACTTATATTTGTCATGACTAGTTACACACACATTATGTATGTCTTATACTGCACATCTTGATATGAATTATAAGACCAAGAATAACTTCATGAGTACTGTCGGACTGGTCTGCGACAACTGTTAAAATCCTGGTGGACATGTTCCAGAGTCTTAGCTTGACTAGGTACTGACTCCAGCTGAATGTTCATATTGCACAAAGCAACAACAGAACCATCAAAAACTGGAAGCCAGTGACGAAAGACACTTAATAAAATTGGCGAATTGCATTTTTCCCTAAACTTGTTATCCTAGGTATGGCTGAATGTCACTAATTCCTAATAAACAGGACAAGAGAATGAGAAAACAACAAGCATCACATGAACAGAAGAGATCCTATGCAGCATAAGATGATGACTCTAAGGATCCACAAACCCTGTACAGGTTCAAACTCTTTACGGACCTATGATCTAGGCAGGGTGGTGCCTCAAGAAGGTAAGAGGCAAATACTCAATTTAAGACACTTAAAGGTGCAAAAAGTGTCAGGTGGGAAGAATCATAGAGCCATCTTAACTACATATATTGTTATAATAAGAGAAAGGATTGGGGAGAACAACCGTGTGTGTCGTTGAGACCGCACACATGTATTTATACTATGTTCGAGTACGAAAGAATAGGAATTACAGGATATTACACAATCATCGTACATTGACATACATATTGAGACTCCAACAACAGTGCCAATCCCAAAATTGCCTATCCTCTCCAAAGAAGGAAAAACGAAAGGAAAAAGAAAGCACTTCACTGTTTCTTTCAAGCCTTCATAATCAGGTCATAGGACTTGCAATCATTTGTATAATTATCGAAGACCCTGTTAGTGCATACTCACCAGAGAGCCTTGTCTCCCTGGTGGGTAAGTTAAGCTTCATTTTATCAAGAACTTCGGGATGACTAGCCTCAATACAAGCCAAACAAGCTAATGCCAATAAACTCACATCCACTACACGAAAACCACACAACTAAAGCTGCCCAGTAAGAAGAACAGAGAGGAGGAAATGCAGAAAGGGCAGTTAGTAAGGCCACTTAAGTAGTTATGCATACAGTCACAGTCATTTTTGAGCTGCCAACACATGATCCAAGAAAATTATTTTTCTAACTGATACAATTATGATTTGGAACTTAAAAATTCAGCTTGCGAAGCCATTCCTCTAAAGCTACTACTTTCCCAAGTGAATCCTACAAATCTGTCCTTGCTCTATGGCAATCAAATATAAGCACAAGAACATCAGAGAGTGGATCTGGGAACTACCTGCACCCTCACTGACAATATATAAACAAAACAAAGTACAGGGCATGTATGCTAATATAAAAAAGAGTAAGAGAAGCTGATAATTTTTGTTTCGAAATAAAAGGGAAAGCCCCATACACTACGAACTGGATCATGTCCTCCAATGAGCTCACTACAACAAGAGGTAAGGCTTCAAGTTCATTTGTTAAAGAGCTAAGTTCAGCGATACTTCCACAAAATTCAATGAGATCACTACAACACGATCTAAGGCTTCAAGTTCATGCATTAAAGAATTAAATTCAGTGATACTTCCAAAAAGTTCACGCCAGATCCAGAAGAGAATAGATGGTAAATGGAAACAAAAGTCAAAACTAGATTTGTATCCAAAACAACATGAAATACACACCGAATACTCTAGCTCATGGATGAACATAAAAGCTACTGTGGACATATCACACCAGTATAAACTCTCAGCAAGGAGATAAAGCTCAACCAACTCCAACAAGAGCAAAACTACACTCTATCGACATAATTCTCAAACAATTAAGCAAGTGTTCCAGCTCGAAACCGCCGGAAATTTCTCCTGAAACATCCCGAGCCCGTCTCGGACACAGGACACTCGAAGGTTTCAGCAGAAGGGCGAGTTCTATACCGAGTGAAAACACTCGCACAGCATCAACCTTTCACAGAACGACACATGTCTAACAAATTCAGAGTCACCAACTCGAGCTAGCTACACAACTCACGGGAGATTCCCACGGGAACCATCCAGGCTATCACCGGAGCCTCAGACCCAGAAGCTCAAAAAGTTCCAGCAGGACACGAACGAGCACCCCACAAAAGGCAAAGCAGAGAAAAGCCAGAGAGATGCACAGAAACAGCTAAGAAGAAAACCATAATTCTCTAGCTGAGCAACATGGACAGCGACCAACTCACCGTGTTCCGCCGCTGCTCCGCCGCGACGGCGAGCGCGAAGGCCACCAAGTCGAACACGAACACCACCACCAGAACCAGCGTCGAAGCCATCTCTCTCTCTCTCTCTCTCTCTCTCCTCTCTGAGGGGAAAGCAACAGCAAAAAGTGTGTGCTTTAAGCGAGTGAGAAACAGTGAGACGGTAAAGCTCGCGTGACAACTTGAAAAAGATTTTCGACCAAAAAAAAAACTTGAAAAAGAACGGTCTTATCTTAATTAATTATGTGTGATTATGTTTGGCATTTGGTGAGCCGCAAAAAATAATATTTTTAAATAATAGAAAATATCAAGATACTTATATTTAAGGGCAGAATCCACAAAAAAAAACAATATATTATGCCTACCGCGACACATTTATTCTAAATCTTTTCTCGTAACACCAAAATTTCCAAACTTATACCAGCGGAACACTCTGTCAAAGTTCTTTTAATGAAAACCGTTAAAAACTCCCTACATGGATGCCCAATAAAAATGACGTTTTTTTTAAAACTTATCTACAAAACATTAACATAGGATAAATGTGCCACTTAGATACAAGTGTAGGGTTTTTTCTATCATAGGAAAAAATTCTGGTAAATGTATCACAGTGGGCATAGTTTTGAGTTTTTGATGGCGTAAAAATAAAGCTCGAGATAAATATGTCATAGTAGGTATAGTTTGTGATTTTTTGCGACTTTTTTCCTATATTTAATTAAGATCAAGCGCATTTGTCCCCAAATAAAAAATTAAGATAAAGTGGAGCACTTGTTGATTGCCTCCCAGAGAGAGAGAGAGAGAGAGAGAGAGAGAGAGAGAATGTAATATAATTCAAAAATTATAAAATTAAAATTAATACAAGGTTTAGCGTGATAATCTAAGGCTGAGCATGACAACTTGTCAAACAGTATTTAATTCTGTTCTTTTATTCCCAGAATCAATTTGGTAACAGAAATGCGTTTGTTTAATTTTTTTATTCTGGGCACAATTTTGTCAAAAATTGTTCCTAGAATCAGTTTTCAAGAATAAAAAAAAACAGCTTCTTGATTCTGGGAACAATTTTGAGAATCAATTTTTTTTCTTCCTTTTCTTGATTTTTAATGTAGCTTCTAATATTCGGCCCGAGGACCGCCCTTGCCGGATCTGACAAGAATAAAATATTTTAATAAAAAATATTATTAATAAAAAATATTTTACCGGCCATGGCTGGTGACCAGGCCATGACCCAAAAAAAGAAAAATATATATTTTTAATAAAAATATTTTAATAAAAAATATTATTAATAAAAAAATATTTTACCGGTTATGGCCAGCGACTAGGCCATGGCAAAAAAAAATAAAAATGTATATTTTTAATAAAAATATTTTGATAAAAAATATTATTAATAAAAAAAATATTTTACAGGCCATGGCCAAAAAAAAAGAAAAAATATATTGTTAATAAAAATATTTTAATAAAAAAATATTTTATCAGTTATGGCCGGCGACCAGGCCATGGCCAAAAAAATAAAAAATATATTTTTAATAAAAAATATTATTAATAAAAAAAATATTTTACCGATCATGGCTTGCGGCCAGGCCATGGCCCAAAAAAATAAAAATGTATATTTTTAATAAAAATATTATTAATAAAAAAAATATTTTACTGGCCATGGCCGGCAACCAGGCCATGGCCAATAAAAATAAAAATATATATTTTTAATAAAAAATATTATTAATAAAAAAATATTTTACCGGTCATGGTCGGCGAGCAGGCCATGGCCAAGAAGGAGGAAAAGAAAAAAAAATAAAAAAAATAAATTTTAAAATATTTAAAAATATTATTAATAAAAAGAAATTTTATGGCATTACCAAACTCATTTATGTTCTTTTTCTATTTCAGGGATGGAATTTTGGGCCGTTAACAGACGCCTTAAAATGCTCATAATCAATTCCGGGTACAGAATAAAAAAGAATCATTTCTGAGCAGAATCTATTTCCGGTTACAGAATCGTTGTCATGCGCAGCCTAAACCAACCATGTCAAGGATTAGGGCATTTGATTGAGAAAATACATTTTCTTTTTCGCACATTATGTCATCCGCGTCGGACGTCAATATTTGGCGTGAAGTTTGCCACGTGGATTGCACTTAGTTGTGGTGGATGAGTAGATCCATTTTTAGAAAATGTTTTAAAAATCCAAAACGGTTCCCCTTAATTTAAGATGAAAGCTTCAACTTAATTTGAACGAGACTTAAGCGCGCAAAATAAAAAAGCAAACTACATTGTTCTTGGCCTCGAAATTGGCACCTCCATCCATACTGTAAAGGGGTGTCAATGGATCGGGTCGGATTCTACTAGTGTCCGACCCGACCCGAATCATACGTGTTCATGCTCTCTCTGATCCGAACCCGACCCGTATCACATAGGACCCGTACTGAAAATCCGGGTTGGGTCGGTTTTTCGGATTTCTAGTTATTTTTTCCCGTGGGTTTGCCAAACCAGCAAACCTTTTTTAATGCTTCTTGATGACATCATGAGTATTTAAACCTATCTTCCCTGATCGACACGGGCAGACACTCTTCAGGAGTAAGATTGCAATTTCACACTGCTATGTAAGATTGCAATTTCCTTGGAGTAAGATTGCAATTTCACACTGCTATGTAATTTGTCAAGAGTCCTCCATGTAACCGCATCAGGAGCTAGACCATTCCTCTTCATTTCACCAAGAATTTGAGGAGCCTTTCTTTTCAATCCTAATTTACAGGCTTTATCAATCAAAATGTTGTAGCAAAAAATATTCGGAGAAACCCCAGAGTCTACCAGTTAATAAAGAAAATGACAAGCCCCGTCCAGATCACCTTATATACAAATTCCTTTGAGTAGGGCTGCATGCACGTAGTTGTCACGCATTTTGGATGGCCAGATAACATCGTCCCATAGCCTCTTAGCCTTGTCTAGTTGATTACAATAACATATAGACCGGAAGGAGTGTTCTCTTGGAAGAGCCTAGGCGGACTGTGGCGAGCTCACCGGATTGGAGCTTCCTCAGGGAGTGATGACCAAGATGGAGGCGGAATCAACCCGGCAACAAAGTGGGAGACCGAGATGGCCTCGATTGAGGGGGCGGTGAGGGTAGGAGACGATGGGCATGTGGAAGGAGACGAAACGTTCCGTGAGAGAGAGTGTATCGCGAATTAATACTTAGGGTTTCAACTCAGTTTTGGTAAAGTAATGTGTTTCGGTTCGGTTCGTGTTATGATCCGAACCGAACCGAAACAAGTCACAATACCCATTTTATAATTGTATATCCAAACATAGTAAGACCCGAACCGAAAATATCCAAAAATTTTGGACCGGTTTGGGTTGGTTCACGTTTTGGTTTAGGTATAGTGTTTGGTTTTGACACCCCTATTGTGGACCTCTCTATCTTCGTTGGAGGCGCCGAGATAGTAATTTTCAAGAAAATATTACATACCTTTTATGATTTCACGGCCCAATTCCCTAAAAAACTCCCAACTTTAGCCTTTATCCCAATTATATCCTAAATTTTTTTTTATCTCGTAAAAAACTCTAAACTTTTACTTTTGTCCTAAATTTATCCAGTTAACTTTTCGTCCAATTTTTTAATATTATTTTTTTGATTTTTTCTTTTTCCTTTCCTTTTCTTTTTTTTTTGTTTCACCTTCAACCTCCGGCCGGTCGCTGGTCCGGCGACCGGCCAGAGGTGGAGGCCGATCTGGTGAGGCTCGGCCCCGTCAACTACTGGCGAGGTCGGCCTCGCCTAGCAACGACGAGGCCGAGCCTCGCCAGCGACCGGCGGGGTCGACCCTCGCCAGATCTGGTGAGGCTCGGCCCCGCCGGTGACTGGCAAGGTCGGCCTCGCCCAGCAACGGCGAGGCTGAGCCTCGCTAGCGGCCGGCGGGGCCGACCTCGCCAGGCGGAGGTTGAAGGTGAAACAAAAAAAAAAGAAAAGGAAAGGAAAAAAAAGAAAAGAAAAAATTAAAAAAAATCGAAAAAATAATATTAAAATATTAAACGAAAAGTTAACTGGGTAGATTTGGGATAAAAGTAAAAGTTTGGGATTTTTTATAAGATAAAAAAAATTTGAGATGTAATTGAGATAAAGGTTAAAGTTGGAGGGTTTTTTTAGGAACCGAGGCCATGATTTTACTGTGGAAAAATTTCAGCCCTGAGGTCATAACACGTGTTCGAGAAGACCCACTGTGTCAGGAAGGCTCCATGGTCTCCCACTCTTACGGCACATCTGCAGCTGGGGAGAAAATTTTTGAAAAATAGACAAGCGCCCGCCCTCTCTCTCCGCTATCTCTCTCTCTGTCGCGCTCCTCATCCAATTTCCAGATCTGCAATTCTCTTTGCACTCCGCATCCCTCGTGCCTCGCCGACGCCGACACCAACATCAACACCGCCTTCGACGAGCAACGCCCTAGCCTCCACCTCCTCCCTGGCCTCCAACACCGAGGCCGACGACGCCTCCAACGAGCGAGGTCCGTCGCCTCCCACGAGCGAGGTCCATCTCCTCGCACCGACGCCTCCTTCGACGAGCAACGCCCTAGCCTCCGATGCCGACGCCGCTACCCTAGGCGTCGACGCCGACGACGAAGCCCGTCGCCGACCCACAAGAGTTAAATTTCCAGACTGATTGAGGTTTGATGAGTTCACGCCTTCTGAATGTTCGCTGAATCGTGGGCAGGCCATGCATTTTCTTTCTAAGCGCATCGTGCCTCTGAACCAAGCCCGCAGGGTTTTTCCATTGGAGGAGGTAATGACCCTTCATCATCTTTCGTGCATTTCTCTCATTACTACTTCGTTTTTTGCCGCTTCAGAGCATGTTCTTCGTGTAATTACTTTTGCTGTTTGAATGTTCTTGACTTCCTAGTCCTGCCATCGTTTGCTTTTGCTTCGAATATGTGCTTTGTGTGATTGCTTGTGCTCTTTGAATATTCCTGACTTCTTAGTCCTGCCACTGTTTGTTTTTGCTTTGAAAGGATATGCAGTTTCAGCTACATGCAGGTGGCGCGTCCTTCGTACTTCGATGGTTCCATCAAATTCTTGCTGTTTTTTTCTCTTTTGGGGGTTGTTGGGGGTTGTCCGAAAAGAGTTTGGTGATTAAGACTCGAATACTCTTATTTAGCCAAGCTTTAGCATTGAAGAAATATCGAAAACACTTTTGAATCTCTATGGCTGGATTGTGTTCTGTTTATAATGCGTAAGGACTGAAAGAACTCGTAGGGGCAGAGGGGTTGACATTTTCAAATTCAGCTTACGTGCAAACCAAAGATGTGAACGTTATCCAGATAGTTGGTAGTCGATTTAACAGGAACATAGTATAACCAATGTCCTAACAATTTGTATTGACAAAATCTGTTTAATTTAGTAACTAACAAGAGTTGGTTTTACTGGTTGTCGAATAAATTTCAAGGCAATCCTTTAATTGAGCATGTTACCAAAATGTCGACCAGATGTGGTAGTTTAAATTGCAAAATCAACAGAGCACTGAAATGTGACGTACAGAGTCATGGGTTTTGTTTGAGTAGTTTTTACTCCGAACATGCACGTTTGTCGGCCAACTTATTGTTTTAAAATTTTGCTCTGGGGACAATATTTTAACTGTTGGCATTAGGTAAAGCAATCTTCTAAGCCTATATATAGGCACGGGCAGATATCCTGGTATTTGAGTAAATTGAGTGAGATGAGATGATACCTCACTTCCTTACAACTTAACTTTATGGTTGGCTAATCCTTTAATGAGACATCAGAGCATTTGCTTTTGAGGTTTTGGTGTTGGTATATTGTCTTTCAAAAGCCTCTCATACTAGCTTTCATGCGTTTACATTTAATTGGCCTTCTCTTATTTGGTAAAAGTTTTCCTTTTTGTAGGTTTTAATGTGGATGATATTGCTTCACTTATTTCTTGGGTGCTCTTTTTCCCTTCTAACTTCTGTCATTCAGCCGTTTCACTTGTTTTTGGGGTACTTGGGGTTTTGGTTGTTTGGGTGGTGTTTTGGTGTGGGGGGAATTAAGCATCATTAAGAGTTCTTGATTTTGCTGAACTGCCCCTCACCTGAATGCTTGATTAGCACATCTCTGTTTACCATTCACTTCTAGCCTATTGCTTTCATGTTGACTATGAGTTTAATGCAAGCACTAGGACTCTGGAGATGTCTAGTCGCTATGATAAAGAACATTTCATGGCAAATCTATCCTTGTTGTTGCAGTGGTCTCCATACTCAAATGAAGCAGATCTTGTCAGGCAAGCAAGTTACTTCTCATTATTTTCCCCCATATCCGTTATTGTTATTTATTTTTTCTTGACAAATCCTCATTCATCTATTGTAAGTACAAGTCTTGCATCTGTTATTTTACTTTTTCTCTCTTATTATTTTGCTTTATCATTTCACAGTTATCAAAGTCTTGATTGTCACACTTGTTGGCTTGAATATTCTAATAAATTCATCCAGTGAGTTTTGTGATGAGGGCTGGTATACATGGACATAATGAGAAAGCAACGAATTTTGTTGGCTTTTGTGGAAGATCAAGATTATGATTATGCTTGCTGTGCTTATGGACTAGCAACTTTCATTTTCTTCTTTTGGTGCAATCCCTATTATTTTACTATTGAGCATCTGCAGTTTTGTTCGAATGATATTTTGATGGTCAAGTAGTTCTGGTCTGGTGGATTAGCTTTCTGATTTGAACACTTCGTCATGGCTATAGTGACAAGTGCGATTCTGGAAAGTTAGCTGCTACTTGTCAAACAGTCTGCTGACCTGGCTATCTTGGGATTTAAGAGAGAAGTTGCTAGCTAGAGACATTCTTTTATATGATAATTCATGCGTAGCTCTTAAGAGAGATTGTACAGTTGCTGGAATCGTGTTGTGTTCAAGTCTTAAATAAATCATTCCGTCCTTCTTATGGCAGTTCGATGACATTGGATCCCATGGTAGAAAAATTCTTATTTATAATTTGTGGTTGAATGATGATGGGAAAATGGAGTTAGACTTTGATGCCGATCCCCAGGTTACAAGCTTCCTATCCATTGTTCTTCCTCATGCTATTTATTTTCATCTTATTCTCCATAAATTGACTAATTTCGAACTTCTAATGGGGGGACATCCGTATTAGTGGAGATATTAGGAAAGTCGAATCACTTCCTGCCTGGAAATCAGTAAACGAGCAGCACATCGCTAATCAACTCCATATTCTCTTCAGGTAAGTTGTATTGTTCTAGTTGAAGGAAAAAAAAGTTCTAAGTAATCTGTTTTGACAGTTTTGTGGCTCCTGTCTTCGTTCAGCCGTGTAGCTAAATTAGATTCCCATTTGAGGTCTCTTGTTGGGGAGGGAACTCATCTTGTCTTGACATATATGGTATTGGAGTGTTATGGCTAGACTTATCTCTTGGGGTGCATTGCTTTTTTAATTGAAAGAAATTGTAGTCGTACTTTATTTTCATTGGTATTTTCATCTTAACAATCGGATGAAAAGTAAAATTGTTATCTTGCAAGTATATGATGTCTTCATCCAATTTGAATGAGAGTACTTGGAACGAATTGACCTTTCAAAATAAAAGTTGTAAGTGTGGTAAGCGTGTTGCCGTGAGAATATTGGAATTTTCAAGAAACAAACACAAGCTCTACTGTTACTTACCAAAAAAAAAAACACAAGCTCTACTGCAATTGTGAGGATAAAACGTGTGATTTGTTTTCTTGGTGTTTGCTTACAAGGGATGTGCCTTATTCTATCACAAAGGCTCCACCTACAATACGTGAAGATGACATGAGAAATGTTAAGTATTTACTTGAGCATTTGAAGGATAAATTCAAGAACATTGATGTGAATGGATTGAGGCATAATGTGTACCGTTTAAATGTCCTGCTACTTTTTGTTTGTCTATTATTTGTTGTTTTATTTGGACTACTTGTCCAGAGAAAGTAGATGGTTCAAACATTGTGCTGTGCTGGCTCTAAAGGACTCAATAGCATTATATTTTTGTGAACTTTCTTCCTCTCTACACGGTGATTGGACCCGCAAGCACCCTCTGTAGGATCGCTGGATATGTAACTATCCAGGACGTGAGTTGCCATCGCGGTGTTAAGGACCGATAAATAATTAGGACAGCTAATAATTTTATTAACTTTTTCCAAAACCTCTTTGAGCGCAAAGTTACTCACTGGATAAGAAAATTGCTCAAGAACTTGAATGAACCACCCTTTTCCCAATCAACAACGGACATGTTGTCCAAATAAACCTTTGTCAAAGATTATAGACCCTAATTTTGATTATTATCCAAAAAACCGTCATGACTTGTGGTTGTTTCAAAGGTGTAGAAAAGCCCAGTCTGAACGAGAAATAAGACGTTGGAAGCAAAGAGTGAGTGATGCACTTAGATTGGCGAATTTGGAATGGACCGAAATTTGGTCGGCTGTGTGGAAACGGACCGCTGATCAATACTCACGCTTTGCCATGATCGAAGTCGTTTTTTTTGCATTTCGGAGTCGTTTAGATGGGTTTCAGGTTTTTGGATTTTAGGCAGTTTTCATTAATTTAATGTTATTTTAATGGCGTTTTTGTGATTTTCATGTTTCCTATTGTAATTAGGTTTAACACCATATAAAAAGGTGTCTAAGGTTTCGTTTTAAGCAGAATTTGGATTTTTTATTTTTTTTATAACCACACTTGAGAGGACGAATTGTTCCTTTATCAAATATTCCTGTTTAGTCAATTTTCTAACGCAATTTGACATCAGCGAGAGAGAAAGAGGAAAACAGAAGCATGAAACACAATGCACCCGAAATCAGAAAATTACACGAAGTGATGGAAGAGAGAGCACAGTGAATGGTCAAAAAGCACAATTTGACATCAGCGAGAGAGAAAGAGGAAAACAGAAGCATGAAACACAGTGCACCCGAAATCAGAAAATTACACGAAGTGATGGAAGAGAGAGCACAGTGAATGGTCAAAAAGCACATCAAGTCCCTAGAAAGTTGAGAAACTAACGAGCCCATAATCTTCATATATATTTTATTTTGCTCATTCACTCTTTTGACATCCTGCAAGTTCCATTGACTGCATAACTGGAGAATTATAAAATATTCCAAAAACTAATCTGTTACAACCAAATTGATTGAAAAAAAAGGATGAACAAAAAAGACGATGCATTTCGTGAGAGTTCATAAGGAGCGAGGACACGTTGTGGTGGCGTTTGCTGCAAAGATAATGGCATGTTCACAGGATTAGCTTGAATCAACTAGCTGAGTAAATAAGAGATTAAGAAAAGTCAGCTGTTTAATTTATCTATATTAGGAGAGAAAATATTAGGTTCAAGTACAAAGGTACGCAAGTCCTCTTTACCCTTGACGATCTTGGTGATGGCTACCCCATCATTCCTTCAGAGTTTACAATGTTGAGAGAACCACCAAGAGTGGGCTGTAGCTATGCATTTCTCTGCTGCAAAAGTTGTAATTGCTGCATCTAAAGCTATTGTTGCTCCCTACCTTTTGATTGTTGTACATGAATTTCACAAACTTAACAGTCATATACTCAAAATTTCTGCATGTTCAGGGAATACCGTCTCATGGATGAGCGGAAAATGGTGCAGGAACTGTGGACCAAAGAAAAACCTCAATGTAAGCTGCAGCAGCATTAGAATGCTTCACATTTGTCCTTGCAATGAAAATGTCCTAGAAGACAGACCACCACTCGAAGAGAAATAATCCTCCTGGTGCATCAATAGCTGCACATTTAAAAAGCTAAGTAATTAGCACAAAATAGACCATGATTTTGAGAGATCATATATCACCATCTTCACAGACTAAAATACACAAGTTCGACTTCAAAGAAAAAAGAATTGCCTACCGGGGTCGGTGGCAACTTCCCCTTCTGTCGTAAAAGCTTTAGCAGAAGCATGCAATTTTCTCTTCAACATATATTCGTGTATGTATACATCAAGCCTGAAGGAAGAAAAGTGCAAGACCGAAACAGAGTGCTCATTTACAAAGCGCTCCCTTATAGAAGAAAATTTAATGAACAAAGAAGATTACTTTGCCAAATATAAAACTCTCAGCCTCTCCCTCTCCCTCTCCCTCTCCCCCTCTCTCTATATCTCTGTCTTTCTCTCTCTAATTGTCCAGAAAACTCATGATTGAGTCAGCCCTGAGCAGGTATCCAATGCCCACTGCGATTAGCAACTAAAAATAGAGAGTGACTTGTGATTAAATTACATTTGACGGTGAGTGCTGCAATAATGAAAGCTTAATGTTACTCATCTCAACTCTTTGCAACATCATCCAGTCCTTTGGTTTCATGGCCACCACTTTTCAGTTCAATAGAGTTAAATAACATTGTAAGCAGATGACTGCACTGGAACTCTAGCATATGGAAACAACGGATATTTGCAATCAACTTCAGAAAGTTGAGTATTTCAAAATTTACAAACAAATCAAAAAAAAAATAGTATAGCTCTATTCCGCTGATAAAGAAAGCAACTTTCATTCATCCCCTCCTCCCTCCACATAAGCAAGCAGAACAAAAGTCCAACATCAGCACAAAAGTCTTACTCGTTCTGCTCCCATGAATCTGAAAATGTCGTGAATGAAACTATACCAAAGGAAAAAAGACATTATGATCTGAAATGAAACTTTCAATATGTTACTTGACCAGTAAGCATATGGGTATCTGCAGCAAGCCTTGATGCAACTGGCCTTGGTGTACATACATGCCAAGTCTGAAAAAGACCAAATACCAAAATTTCTCAGAAAGTTTTAAGATTTACAAACTTTTAGTTGCTTTCTCACACCTTGGAACTCCAACCGTAGAACAATGTCTTGCAATTACATATAAATTAACAAAAGTAGATCCACAGCTACATACCGTCCAATGATAATGGAGATGGAGATTCCATTTCCAAAGAGAAGTCTCTCTTCAATCAGCCATGGAAATGTTTCAAACATTCAGAGTTAACAGCAAGGACAAATTATCCAAAGGTCCACAACAGAGTGAAGTTCGTTCACAGAAAGGAAAAAATCACAATAACTGCTTCAATAACATTAATAATTTAGATGGCCCCTTTTACCAACCTGAGGGTAACTGCTTCAAATTTCAAGGTCAAGCTATTTTACCTCTTCTTGACGAGAAGTGGTGGGAATTGAAGTCGAGCTCATCCACAGTGAGCAATAAATTCAAGCCTGTATAGAAAGAGAGAGAGAGTTCTTTCTCATCCTCCTCCTCCTCCTCCTAGAGAGGGACAGAATTATGTGTTACTTTGGCCAATTGATATGTGTTCCTTCATAATCGTTCAACTCATTCACTCTAGAATGCTGAAAAGAGTTTGATGACCCCTACACAAAGGAATAACCAATTTGTTTACATTTTACTAAATAAATGCCAAGATAAATGTCTCAAATAAGTGTTGAATAAAAAAAGCAAGCTCAATGGTTCCATGATATCAATTATGATACTCCAACATCTATGCAGAACAAACCATTAACAATAAATATTACAATGATAACAATAAGATGAAATAACACTAGGATCTAAAATGATTTCATAATAAGGACCTGACTAGTGAATGGGGAAATTCCATTCATAATCCCTAGCGACATGGTGTATTGTGATTGCATCTACATATTGTAAATTTGTCACTACTAATTTGTTTTCCAAGATTATTCTCATTCATGTATCTGATAAGTTCAGCTATTAAATATCTGACTGAGGAATGGGCAAAACCCACTCATAATCCCCGACGACATGATGTATGGTGGCTGCTGCATCCATAAAAAAAATTGATCAAATTAGTAAAATGTAAATACAAATGAAAGACTAAGAGCGACATACCTGGTTATGAAAATTTAGATTTACTCTAGGACCACTAATATTGCTAGGATAAAAGGCACTTTGAAACTGATTTGAATTATGCGAACAATCTGGGAAATGAGTTCCATTTTGTGTTGCTTGAACAACAAACTCTACATTATAAAGTAATAAATATGTTATTGGCATCATGTGACATAAGCAATAAATTTAACTAATCATATTAAGTAGAATAATATGCCACTCACCTCGATTTTTTATTCGTGTTGGAGGTGCTCCTTTCGTAGATTTTTCTTCTTTTTCTCACTTAAGCTTTTGAGCCTCCCATAACTTATTCCCTTTACTTTCCAACGATGGGGGTCCAATACCGAAATCTCACACAAAGAAGCCTCATTACCATCATCATCACTAGCATCATCAGTCACAACCATACTCGATTTATATGATAAAAGTTTAGCCTTCGTTTTTTTCATGCCCTCCGTCACTATTCTCATAGTATTAGCATCTTTGGCTCCCAAACTCATCAATTCAAAGGATTATTGCATTAACGTTTAAAATCGATTAAATTTAGATGAACCTAGTGTCATTTCATGAGATTCATCATTCACAATCCCTTATTTGGCACCCTTAGTCCATTTTTTGAAAATATAGGGAGATGGAATACCCTTAACTGATGATTTCTCACTCAACACTTTCAAAGTATGGCAACATAACCACTCTTTTAATTCAAAAAATTTGCAATCACAAGAAACTGAAGAGTTTGCAAGGTCAAATTTGAAAGCATTTCCACTCCCATTTAATTTCCTCTTTAACTTGAGAGTAAAAAAATAAACCGATCCATCAAATACTTCACTTGAAATACATTGAGACACTTTGCATGAATTCATCATTGAACCATTTAAAAATGGGACGGATATACACTGAAGCAACATGCATCAAGATGTCATTATCCAAAATCGCCAATTTGGGATTCCCTCAACTACTGTAATCATCTTGAGTTCAATTTCTCTCAGTCCTTCACTTGTTCTTTATAGTGGTGGACAAACTCTACAAGAGTCAATGTCTCCATCGACATACGTTGGAAGATATTATTGGTGCTCTCACTCTTTTGACCGGATCTTATACCACATGTAAAAATGTCGCGACCAAAAGTTGAACTCCATTTATATCTAATGTCATATAATCTCTGAAGCCAAGTGTTATTCGCAATATCCCACTCCTTTTCCATTTCTATCCAAGTAAATTCAAATTCTTTCTCCAATGTACATCTATACATAAGCACTAAGAAATATGTATCCTTAAAACCCGGCTTATGGTAAAGACATGGGATGTTTTGGTTGGCATTTTTCTCGGTGTGCCAAGTACAAAAACGATGTTGTGTATTCGGAAACACCGTTCTAATGTCCTTTGCCATGGCTTGGTCTTGATTAGTGAATATGGTTTTCGGAGCCTTATTTCCCATAGACTTCAAAAAAGACTCAAATAACCATATAAATGATTCGACAGTCTCGTCCAACAAAAATGCACAACCGGACAAAACATTCTTCCAATGGTGATTAATCCTAACAAATGGTGCACATATCATGTTATATTTATTAGTACGATACGTAGTATCAAACACTAGCACATCACCAAAGCAGTCATAATTAAATTTCGACATGATATCTCTCCAAAATAAATTTATCAATCTACTATCTTGATCTACCTATACAGTGTATGAAAACATTGGATTTTGCATTTAGATGAGATGAAAATGATTTAGAACACTTTGACAATCTCTCCCACTTATACCATCGGATCTTTTCGTTTGCAAATAATTTTGATAATCACGCTGGTTAAAACCCAAGTTTTTTCTTCCTCCTGCTTCATTTGCTAAAATCTTATACGCCGTAGTCCCCCTAATGTCGGCTTTACTCATATCAACTAAGACACTCTTACAAGTATCAGATATGATTCTTCCACATCTAATCAAATGCTTTTGATCATCTGGAGTAAATGCATGATTATGCTCAGAAATATGCTTCATGAGTTCATATACACCAATGTTAACCTTAAATTTGATACGAGCAGGACAGCTACATCTAACTTCATACCTTTCAAATTTCTTTTCTTAATTAGATGAGCTGATGGAATGCCCCTCACAATTGCACACAAAAGTCCGTCAATTAATTCTTCTTTACCATTTTTAAACATATTACCCTTTGTCGCCCCAAATCCTTTGCCGATTGCATAGGCCACATACTTATGGTATGCTTCAAGTTCATTTGGAAAAATCATTCCTACCACAAACTCATAATCTTTTTTCATATCACGCGTTACATGTGCAAGATGGGAAGTTTCATGTTGCAACTAAAAGAACAAAAAGTTATCAATGTGATGGTTTAAGAAAAATATATTTCACATAGTATGAGCAAAGAATTACCTCTGATTCAGCCATCCGATAAATTTGCTCCCAAATTGACACCAAATTGGAATCAAAATGACACCAAAACAGTCCCGAACGGCGAGCTTGAAAGATAATTCCAGCAGGTTTAAGTTCAATGATGACCCTACTTGACGAGAAATAGATGTATATTAATTGTTACGGATGTCCATTCTCATGTATATGCTCAGAAAACTATAATGTGGAATTCACTACCAGAAAAGACATCCAAAACTATAATGTAAAAACTACGCATGCACGATACATATATGCAACACAGCTAAGCTTTTTTTTTTTTTTTCAAATGGACTTTGTCATCCATGGAAAATTTATGTACATGAGCAAGTCACTGCCATATATGAAAAGTTAGAGATGACAATATCCGAAAAAACCGCCATCATGATAAAATGAGCATGAAGTGTGACGTAGATTTAATGCAAGGGGTTGAAATGTGATGCGCTAGTGTTCATTCTAAGGAGCTCAAACACTCAACAGCGAGTGACGCTTCATGCGATGTAGCACACTATTCATTCTGAAGCCACCAGATAAAGTACAGCGCGCCATTCATTCTGATGTATCGGGTTACGCTAGCACTACCCTATCCATTCAGTCCATTCGATCTAGCAACATCAAAACCTCAAACACTTAACAAATTTGGCTTAGGCATTTCTTCAAACAGAGGGTGAGCAGCAAGCTAAGGGGCAAATATCGACCCATTCAGCACCAAGAAAGTATAAATGAATACTAGTTATCGGCAGTTCAGTCCATGCTGACTTATTAACAAGAATGTCAAGACATCTACTCTATACTAATAATAACAAACACGCAAATTTGACATCTACTCCATACTAATAATAAGAACACGCCGATGTACAGGGCAATAACAAATTCAGGTCAGGCACAAGAAAAAAATCAAATGGAGTACATTTGTCCCTCTCTCGAGACTTTGGCGGAGGTGGAGGCGTGTGGCAACGTGGTTCGTAAACTGTGTTGAGAATCACAGGGCATCGAGGCGGGTAGCGGCTAGGGCGTTGGGCGATGGCGTCGGCGTTGGAGCTAGGGTGGAGGTTAGGGCGAGGCGTCAGCACGAGGAGACGGACCACGCTCGTCGGAGGCAGCGGACCTTGCTTGTGGGAGGCGACAGATGTCGCTCGTGGGTAGTAGCGAACCACGCTCGTGGCAGGCAGCGTTGGCATCGGCTAAAATAGAGATGTGCTAATCAAGAATTCAGGTGAGGGGCAGTTCAGCAGTGTCAAAATCAAGAACTCTTAATGATGCTTGTGGGAGGCGACAGACGTCGCTCGTGGGTAGCAGCGAACCACGCTCGTGGGAGGCAGCGTTGGCATCGGCTAAAATAGAGATGTGCTAATCAAGAATTCAGGTGAGGGGCAGTTCAGCAGTGTCAAAATCAAGAACTCTTAATGATGCTTAATTCCCCCCACACCAAAACACCACCCAAACAACCGAAACCCCAAGTACCCCAAAAACAACTGAAACAGCTGAATAACAGAAGTTAGAAGGGAAAAAGAGCACCCAAGAAATAAGAGAAGCAATATCATCCACATTAAAACCTACGAAAAGGAAAACTTTCACTAGATAAGAGAAGGCCAATTAAATGTAAACACATGAAAGCTAGTATAAGAGGCTTTTGAAAGATAAAATGCCAACACCAAAGCCTCAAAAGCAAATGCTCTAATGTCTCATTAAAGGATTAGCCAACCATAAAGTTAAGTTGTAAGGAAGTGAGGTATCATCTTATCTCACTCAATTTACTCAAATACCAGGACATCTGCCCGTGCCTATATATAGGCTTAGAAGATTGCTTTACCTAATGCCGACAGTTAAAATATTGTCCCCAAAGCAAAATTCTAAAACAATAAGTTGGCCGACGAACGCGCATGTTCGGAGTGAAAACTACTCAAACAAAATCCATGACTGTGTACGTCACATTTCAGTGCTCCATTGATTTTGCAATTTAAACTACCACATCTGCTCGACATTTTGGTAACTTGCTCAATTAAAGGAATGCCTTGCAATTTATTAGGCAACCAGTAAAACCAACTCTTGTTAGTTACTAAATTAAACAGACTTTGTCAATACAAATTGCTAGGACATTGGTTATAATATGTTCCTGTTAAATCGACTACCATCTGGATAATGTTCACATCTTTGGTTTGCACGTAAGCTGAATTTGAAAATGTCAACCCCGTTGCCCCCCACGAGTTCTTTCAGTCCTTTCGCATTGTAAACAGAACACAATCCAGCCATAGAGATTCGTAAGTGTTTTCGATATTTCTTCAATGCTAAAGCTTGGCTAAATAAGAGTACTCGAGTCTTAATCACCAAATTCTTTCTGGACAACCCCTAACAACCCCCAAAAGAGAAAAAAACAGCAAGAATTTGATGGAACCATCGAAGTACGAAGGATGCGCCACCTGTATGTAGCTGAAACTGCATATCCCTTCGAAGCAAAAACAAACAGTGCCAGGACTAGGAAGTCAAGAATATTCAAATAGCACACAAGCAATCACACGAAGCACATATTCGAAGCAAAAGCAAACGATGGCGGGACGAGGAAGTCAAGAACATTCAAACAGCAAAAGTAATTACATGAAGAACATGCTTTGAAGCGGCAAAAAACGAAGTTGTAACGAGAGAAATGCACGAAAGATGATGAAGGGTCGTTACCTCATCCAATGGAAAAACCCTGCAGGCTTGGTTCAGAGGCACGATGCACTTAGAAAGAAAATGCCCGGCCTACCCACGATTCAGCGAACATTCAAAAGGCGTGAACTCATGAAATGTCAATGAGTTTGGAAATTGAACTCTTGTGGGTTGGCGTCGGTGTCGGGCTTCATCGTTGGCGTCGATGCCTAGGGCAGCAATGTTGACGTCGGGCTTTGTTGGAGGTGTCATCGGCATCGAAGGTTAGGGCGGAGGCAGAGGCTAGGGCATCGCTCGTCGGAGGCGGTGTCGGCGTCGCTCGTTGGCGCGAGGAGACAGACCTCGCTCGTGGGCAGCGGCAAACCTCGCTCGTTGGAGGCGTCGTCGACATCAGCCTCGGCCTAGGTGTCGAAGCCTAGGGCGGAGGCGGAGGCTAGGGCTTCACTTGTCAGAGGTGGTGTCGGCGTCGGCGTCGGCGTCGGCACGAGGGAGATGAAGTGTAGAGAGAATTGCATATATAGAAATTGGGTAGAGAGAGAGAGAGAGAGGGCGCTTGGCTTTTTTTAAAAATTTTCTCCCCAACTATAGCTGTGCCGTGGGAGTGGGAGACCGTGGAGCCTTCCTGACACGATGGGTCCCCTCAAACACGTGTCGCGACCTTAGGGCTGGGATTTTTCTACATTGGAATCGCAAGAGATATACAATATTTTCTCATAATTTTCGCTCATATCGCGACAATGTCGTCATTTTCCATGTCAGCTACCGCATAAGCTAGGGTGAACACCCCCAGAGTAAAAGATGGTGCTTTTTACTCATTTGAAAGTTTGGGAGTACATGTAGTGTCGTGCTTTTTTGGGCATTTAACTAAGGCCCGATTTAGTTTAGCATTCCCAAAGGGCTCGAAAGCCCCTTGGGAAAATACTAGGGAGTTTGACAAGTATTCCCAATGGGATTTCGGCTGAAAGCTAGCATTTGGCAAATGCTCAAACTAATTTTTTTTCTTCCCAAATTACCATCACTTATTCTTTAATATTCCGATTTTGCCCCTCATTGTTACTATTCATCTTCTTTACGCAAGGGCGGCCGATGACACCGGATCTAGATGGCGAAGGGCTGGTGAGGTCACTCGACCAAGGCGACAGGAGACCGTTTCCTAGGGTCGCTCGACCCAGGTCGGCGACGCCTGGGTCACGCAACCTCAAGTCTCATCGCCTAAGGTCGGGTGAGGGCCGCCTGGGTCGCGCGACCCTTGCCGGCAGTCGCTCAACCTCGGGCGACAGCGTCAGATCTGGCTCGCCGGCAGTTGTAGCCCTTCTCTGGCTCCAGCGAAGGGTAAGCCTTTTTTTAACTAGAAAAGAAAATCCCAAAGCCCTTTGCAAAAAAAAAAATAACCAAACATTACTTGAGTCAAAGTAGCTTCACAAAGGATTTTTTACCAAACGACATTTATATTTTCCCAATGGGCTTTAACCAAAAGGTATTCGCATTATCCCAAGATTCATTTGCAAAGTTAAATCAAACGGGTCCTAAATCGAGGGGAAGGGTTATCTACCTGTATTTATGACTCTATGAGATTTCCTCGGGTGTACTCAAGAAAGGCAATTGTTCCGGACCAAACATAGGTTCAAGATTCCCTTTCGAGTTTTGCAAATGAATTTCTAGTAAGTTTTGACTCTACTTTGCATAAATAGTCGATTAATATGCCAGAAAATGACTTGCACCTTCCCAGTTATAAAAGGTACTAAAGAGTGCACAAAGCGACCCTTATATCTGCTATCTCACTATGTGTCCCTTGAGCGCTTACCACCACCTTATAGGAATTTCATTGCGAGTCTGATTACCATTAATATTCCAAATACTTTATCTAATGCATTGTCTAAAGAAATATGGAGGAATGCAATGAGAGAAGAAATGGATGCACTTGACAAAACCAGACTTGGGAGATTGTTGAAAAACTGAAGGGAAAGAATCTTGTGGGCTGCAAATGTTTTGCCTTGAAATACAAAACTGATGGTTCTCTTGGGAGATATAAACCAAGATTGATGGCAAAGGGTTATACTCAGATTTATGGAGTAGATTATCAGGAGACATTTGCTTCCATGGCAAAAATGAACATTGTGAGAATATTCCTTTCTCCGGTGGCTCACTTTAATTGGCAACAAGAAGTATGATGTGAAGAATGCATTCTTACATGGAGACCTAGAAGAGGAGATTTATATGAGTATTCCATCAGGCTTTGAAGGAGAAAGGACAACAAACAAAGCATGTAGATTTCGGAAAGCACTATATGGGCTCAAGCAATTGCCTAGAGCCTAGTTTGGAAGATTTTCCAGAGTTACGAAAGCTTCGGGCTACAAACAAAGCCAAGGCAATCAGAACCTCCTCATTAAGCATTCGACAACAAGGAAAGTGACAACACTTCTAGTGTACATTGATGATTTTATTGTCATGGATAACGATGATAAGGAGAAACAGGAGCTAAAACGGTGTTTGATTAAAGAGTTTGAAATAAAGGAGCTAGGAAGGCTCAAATACTTCCTTGACATTGAAGTTTCTTACTCTAGACAAGGAATTTTTGTCTCACAACAGAAGTATGTG
Organism: Syzygium malaccense; assembly: GCA_031216405.1. NCBI lineage: Eukaryota > Viridiplantae > Streptophyta > Magnoliopsida > Myrtales > Myrtaceae > Syzygium > Syzygium malaccense. The sequence goes on along the minus strand of CM062256.1, from coordinate 6,404,018 downwards.
ACCGATCTCTTGAAGGAAACCGGAAAACTTGGTTGTAAACCAATAGCTTCACCTATTAAACCTAATAAAAAACTTGGGGAGGCAAAGGAAGAACCTGCTATAGATCAAGAAATGTATAAAAAATTAGTTGGGAAACTTATCTATATGGCTCATACTAGGCCCAATATTGTCTAGTCAATGAGTGTGATTAGTCAATTCATGCATGACCCAAGAGAATCACACTTACAAGCTGTCAATCAAGTGCTACATTACTTAAAAGGAAGTCCCAAAAAAGGAGTCCTATTCAGAAGAAATAAAAAACTGGTGCAATAAGCTTATACTCATTTTGACAATGCAGGATGCACGATGGCCAGAAGGTCAACATCTGGTTATTGCACATTTCTTGGTGGAAATTTAGTGACTTGGAGGAGTAAAAAACAGAATGTAGTTGCAAGATCAAGTGTTGAATCAAAATTTCAAGCAATGGCCTAAGGAATATGTGAGCTATTATGGCTCAAAATCATCTTAGAAAACTTGAAAATCTAGTGGGAGGGTCCTATGAAGCTGTATTGCGACAACAAATCAACAATTAACATTGCTCATAAACCCATACAACATGATAGGACGAAGCATATTGAAGTTGACAAACATTTCATCAAAGAAAAGCTAGAAGAGGGGTTGATCTACATGCCCTACGTAGCTCCTGGAAATTAACTGGCAAATGTACTAACCAAAGGACTTAATGGCGGAATCTTTCACGAAATAATGTCTGAGCTTGGAATGGAAGACATCTATTCCTCAGCTTGAGGGGATTGTTGAATTATCCTAATTTCTAGGACCTAATTATTAAGAATATTTGATCCTGATTTTTAGGTCTTGATTATTAGGAAATAGTTGTAAATAATTAGTTAGGAAATGATTTCTTAGTATCCCTTAATTTGTGAAATTATAGTTGTATTTTTCAGATATGTTTTTTCCTAGTTTGTACTTAAAATAGTCACATAAATAGATTTGTAATCATGGTACAAAATAGAAATAGAATTATCAAAATTCATTTCTCTAAATTCTTCAATAATGATTTTCTTGGTGATAGTATCATAAAGCTTATCAGCCTTTGATTGATCACTAATGCTAAGAAAAGTGCATTTTTCTCTCGTCATCTAGCTCTTTCCTCTTCTAGTTCGGAACATGGGCAAAAGTGGGACTTATGTTCAAAATATGAAAATGGTCTACTGGCGGTCTTTGGCCGCTCTATGCTTCCTCTAGTGTCATATTTTGAATAGCAAGAGTGGGACTTAAGTTCAAGATACGTATACTCCAATTGACTGCTTCGGGCCAAAAGCTTTTGGGAATGCCGCTTGTTGTCAAAAGGCTTCATACGATATTTAAAATAGTGAGATTCTTCCTTTCACAAACACCATTTTGTTGTGGTGTAGAGGCTTCTCTAAGTTGCCTCTTGATTCCATACATCTCACAGAAATTTGCAAAGTCGTGTGAGTTTTTTTCTCCGTCACGATCATTGCAATGAACTTTTACTAGATTGCCAACTTCGTTTTCAACAAGTGCTTTATGACTTTTAAAGGCTACAAAAGTTTCGTCCTATCAACCTTGCCTTTTAGTGCGCACTTGTTGCTCCTCTTTTAGTCGTAACACCTTTGCACCTATTAAGACATCTTTTATCTCCTCAAGTACGAGGTTTTTGTGTTCAGCTTTACTCTTGTACTTTGTGCGTTGAAAAGTTATACCACTTACCTTACAAAAAAAAAAAGCTTCAAATTTTTTCTGCAAAAAATAAACCCAAATTTTCCGGCTATTGTCATCAATGAGGGCATTGACACCAAAAAATAATTGGGTTGTCGACAATAAAAGAAATTGTATGAAGAGATTAAGAGATACATGAAATAGAAATTAGACATGAAATAACCACATACATATATCATGTGCATCATGCACAGTGCCATGAATAATGTGACATTCCGAATTTCAGCCAATTTTTGGGATTTATAAAACGTGTAATTCGTCAATGCGCTTATAATAAAATCTCGCCCGGAACTGATCACTCTTGGGTTATTATTTTTAAATCAGAGATTTCGTTAGAATCGCACTTGATCGAATTTGACCGTTATTTAGAGCCCAAACTTTGATGTCGAATTTCTCGGAGTTCTGGGATAAATTTAATTGGACGGTGTTGATATTATTATGGCCAGCGTCGATGTTGTCAGCGTCAATGTTGCCAGGAATAGTGAAAAAATGCATTTTTGACCAGGTGCAGATTTGGACTAGTAGACCTCCCTCGGGATAGTTTGATTTAATTAATTTGGCCTTTGTTCCTTATTATATTTTAGAATTAATTTGGACCGTAGGATAGTTTTTAGATTTGAGTTCCGGCCGTTTGATCGCACTCAATCGCGTTGACTTTTATTTCTTCTCTCTCTCTCCTCCCTCTGCCGCGTCTGCGCCTGTCCTCTTCGCGCACGTCCACTCCCCCCTTTTTCCCTCCCCCAAGCAATGCAACGTCCCCTCCCCCCCTTCTCTCTCTTCCTTTTTCCTTCCTTCTCTTTCTTCTTCTCTTCTTCTTCTTCTTCTTCTTCTTCTTCCTTCTTCCTTCCTTAGCCCGACTAGTTCTGCTTTTGCTTCCTTCTGCTCGCTCGACCGCCGACCACCACTCGCCCCGCCGCCTGGCGTCGCCGCCCCACCAGCTGCCGCGCCGTCCGTCCCGCCGCCCACCCGTCGCCGCCTCAAGCCCAGCTCGCAGGGCCAAGCTCGCCCCTGCCCAGTTCCGCTCGCCGCCGCGCGCCGCCTTTCTGGACGCCGCCGCTAGCCTCGCCATCCAGCTCGCCGCCGCGGGTCTTGCCCAGCTCAGCTCGCCGCCGTCGCCCCAGCCCAGCCGAGCCGCACGTTGCCGTCGCCCCTATCCACCAACTCACGACCGTGCCTGCAGCTGGCCGGTGCTACTCAGCTGCTCGTCGGCCGGCCCCGCGTCGCCAGTTGCTGACGTGCCGCCCCGACCGCCGTCGGTCCGCGCCCCCTCAACCCCCATCTCCCTCTCCCTCTCGCCCCCTCCACCCCGGCTGACTTCCCCCTCCCCTCCGCGCCGTCGCCGTCGCCGCCGCGTCGCCATCGCCGCAGCAGCTCGCCGGCCAGCTAGCCCCCAGCCAGCCCCCGGCCAACCAGCTGGCCAGCCAGCCCCCCGGCCAGCCAGCCAGCCCGCGGCCAAGTCGTCCATGCCGTGGCCGGCACCTCGCCCGTTCAGCCCAGGCGCCTCATCCATCCAACCCAGGCCACTTGCCCATTCAGCCCAAGCCGCTGCCCGTAGCCCGGCCGTCGCCCGCCCGTGCCCGCTTGCCCGCTTGCTCGCTCGGCCAATTGCCCGTGCGTGGCCGAGCGCCGCGCCCGTGGCCGAGGGCCTTGCTAAGCGCCTAGCCCGTGGCCGACCGCCGTGCCCGTGCGTGTGCCGAGCCCGCACTGTTCACCCGGCCATTTTAGGCCCGAGCCGACTTTTCCCGAGCCAAAACCTGGTAAGTGACTTCCTAAACCCTACTTAGTATAATGGGTATGTTTAGATTTATTTAGGGTGTAAATTAGTACCAGCTTAGGAATTAAATTAGGCGTGGATTAGTTAAATTGATTATGCTCAATTTGCAGATTATTGTGGTAGTAATTGTGTGGCTAATTTAGTGATTGATTGAGATAAATAACATGACTGAGTTGTCATGGCGCTTGTGGGTGAAATGGATTAATTGAATGTGCCGACTTGAATGTCAAATCGGTAGGCTGATGTGGAAAGCATGACTTAAATTGGGTGTTATGGAGTGTCAGATTGACATTGGTGAAAGTGTGGTGATTTGAATTTGAATTATATGACTGAGGAAATGGTGAATTTTGTGTGTGGTGCATGTGCATGAGAAAAGCCCGGATTGATCGGAGGGCTGACCTGTGGGGTGTTGACCCAGGTCGTGTAAAAGTTTGTTTTTGAAAGGTCCTTTAGGGTGTTGACCCGGGACAGAGCCTAGCTTGATCTGAGGGCTGACCTGAGGCGTGTTGATGCGGGTCATGTGAAAGTGTGAAATGTCCAGTGAAGGACGGAGCCCGGCTTGATCTGAGGGCTGACCTGAGGCGTGTTGACGCGGGTCGTGTGAAAGTGTGAAATGTCCAGTAAGGAACGGAGCCCAGCTTGATTTGAGGGCTGACCTGAGATGTATTGACGCGGGTCGTGTGAAAGTGTGAAATGTCTAGTGAGGGATGGAGCACGGCTTGATCTGAGGGCTGACCTAAGGCGTGTTGACGCGGGTCGTGGGAAAGGTCTAGTGAGGAACGGAGCCCGGCTTGATCTAAGGGCTAACCTGTGGGGTGTTGACCTGGGTCGTGGAAAGTTGCTCGGCCACGAATGCGAAATGAGTGTGATTGAATTGAGTGAATGTATTCGTGTATGACGCTCGACTGATGGCGAAGTGTTCGTGGGATATTATGATATTCATGTGATTTTTCTAATATGCAGAGTTAGCACGTGTTTCGAGGCGAGGTAAGTATGTTGTGGGAAATTGATCGTGTTGGCTGGTGAATTGCACGTTAGACTTGTCTGGGTACACATTGGCCTAGGTGGGGTATAGGTTGTCTGCTTATTGAGATTTATTCTCATTGCTGTAGTGCAAATATTTTCATATCCCCGACCTTGAGCATGTCGCCACCTAAGCGTTTTGGGGTTCTCATGCATACAGTGCATAAGGAGAACGAGTATCCGGGACTGAACCCGAATGAGGCATACATTAGGCATCGTACCACTGTTTGGGTAAACGTGGGACTAGAGGAGCTGGAACGCCATACCTATTTGGCTTGGTCCCATAGGGTCGGGTTGGTAAATTCTAGGCCAATCCGAGATTTTGAGGGGTTGCAGCATGCTAACAAGGGTCCGGTAAATTGAGAGCCCTGCGACAAGTTTACTCCCTATGGCGAGGTGTCGGATCTCAATAGTCCATCGGAAAACCCTGGTCCAGAACCAGTGCCCGTTCCAGAGCCTGAACTCGAGCCCATACCGGAGCCCGAGCTCGAGCCCGAAGAGGAGCCCTATGGTGTCCGAGCATGAGGAGGAGTCGATCGAGATCGACTCGGACACGGAGTTAGAACCTTTAAGGTCCGATTCGGATTGGGCGCCGTAGGGATGTTTAGGAGCTAGCCTTGCAAGTCTTTTTGGTAGCGTCCCTTTTTGTGCAGTTAGTAGTCTACCCGGCCGCCTGATCCTTTTTTATGACGAAGGTGGATTTTAACCCTAGAGGCCTAATGTATGAGTACTTGGAATTTCAAGCTAATGTCATGTGTTTATTGATTTGCGTTTGTTCTACCCCGTTGTCATTATTTATTGTCTGGGATGTTTAAATTTCGCTTTCGCCTGCGTATGACTTTGGGTATCTCGTTTGGGTCGGTGACGCATCCTGGGACGTCTCCTTCGATAAGCCCGTGGAAGGGGTGTCGCGAGCCCGTCGGGGTTCGGGGCGTGACAAATAAAGGGATGACGTATTCATGCTACGGGCCTAGTTGTCCAAAATGGCAACAAACAGCTGGTAACCACCAATAGTGATGCTGGCGGGGAAATTTAAACATTTGAAACTTGAGACAAGTTAAATCAAGGAAGTAATAGTTACCGCCCGAAAAATCAGCCATGAGAGTTATTAATGAAACAGTTATCACTTGAGAACTCAGTCATAGAAGTTATCGATGAAACGGTTATCGCCTGAGAACTTGGTCATGAAAGTTATCGACAAGAACATATGATTTTGCACACGTTAAATATGGTTATGAGAGAACGCGGGTAATTAGAGATTGTGGAAATAAAGAGGAAAAATAAGATCAATGGAGGTTACTTGGTGTGGACTGACACGTGTCAAAAAACGGTAACCACGCTATCATTATAAATATCACCTGATGGCCAGCGGAAGAGCGCCCCCCATCTCCCGAAAAACACAATCAAAATGTTATCTTTTTTATCTTTAAAGCTTTATGCATTATACTTTCAGTTTCCTTAGCTGTAGATCTTTGTATTTGGGCATTAGGGTAACATGTCATTGATGAGGTTTGAGTGCAATTTCCTATCGTAGATCAATACCACTGCCAATAAGTGGCTGGTGGGATTGGATCAATTGTCTTGTTCAAGATTGTCATCGACTAAGTATTATCATTGTTCAAGGTTTACATTGTTTTGGTTGAAGCAAGTGGATTCTCTTTCTCGCCTAGATATGTCACTAAACTAGATCCTATTTCATCAAAATCAAAGAATGACGTTCAGTGAATTATATTTCGTTGTGGGATCCAATCCGGTGAAACAGAAGGTAATTATATATCTTTTACCTCAATTGGAAGTTGGATTATTGGCCCGCAGATGTCCTAATGAATGAGCTCCAATGTTGTCCTTGATCTCCATGATTTTTCTTGTGGAAATTGATTATGGTGTTGTTTACAAAAAACACATTATTCACAAATTTGAGAATGAGATGTAATTTAAGGGAGACCCGTCACCATGTTGTTTTGATGTAGTATCCTTAGCCCACCAAAATTGAGATGTCCATAACAAAAATGCCATAACCAATCCTCATCCTTTGATCTCACAGAGAAGCATGAATGGTTATTGTGGAGATACAGTGGAAATATTGTTTTCTATTTAAACTTTATAAAGCCAATTCTAAACAACCAGAACATATTACAGGGATTAATCAATTTGGGTGCAAATTTTCAATACCCAATTCTAAACAACCGGAGGAAGCCACTAGAACATCCATCCATTGTGATTTTTGCTCCATTAAAACTAGGTTTTGCCGAGATTATTGTTTTTTCTATGTTTTAAAGTCATCACATCAATTAATTCGCACGTCAAGTTATCGGATGGTCGAATCAGAGGTAAAGCTTCACTTATAGTATGTAAACATATTTTGCTTTATTAAGTAACGAATAAGATATTATTTTTCTTGTAAAAGCACTACATCAAATGCTTTTTGTTTTGTTTGTTGCAGGATAGAACCCTTCATCTTGCACATGTAAGGCGTAATATGGAAAAAGATTTTGAGTTTGCGTTGGAATGGTTTTTTTAAATGAACTTGAAGCATATCATAAGTATGTTGTGGCCTATGCAATTGGCAAAGTATTTGGAGTGAGGAAGGCTAAGATGGTTAAAAATGATAAAAAGAACCCAACAGACTTTTGTGTGTAATTGTGAGAAGCAATCTGTCAGCTCATTTACTCATGAAAAGAAATATGAGAGGGTTGAAGTTAGATGTGGTTGTCTTGCTCGTTTCAAATTTAAAATTGACAATGGTCTCTATGAAGTCTGAGCATAATCATGCATTTATACTAATAGATCAAAAGCATTTGATTAGATTTGGAAGAATGATATATAATACTTGCAATGGTATTTTAGTTCACATGGTTAAAGCTAGCATGGACAGAACTACGGCATATAAGTTCGTAGCAAATGAAGCAAGAGAAAACAAAAACTTAGATTTCAACCTACGTAATTGTCACTGTGGGGAAACTGTCAAAGTCTTCTTAATCATTTTCATTGCATACAAACGCCAAAACCAATGTTTTTCTACGTTGTGCAAGCAGATCAAGATGGTCAATTGACAAATTTCTTTGGAAGAGATAGATTGTCAAAATTTGATTACAACTATTTCAGCGATGTGTTAGCGTTTGATATTGTTGGCATGAGCCGTCAATTAGAGATAATAAAGGAATCCAAGTTAACCTACTTCCTATTGTCTCCTGATTAGGACTGTTATGATTAACTCTCTTCATTATATATATATATATATATACACACTCTAAAGCATTGTAAAACGATAATGTAAAAAATACAGAGAATATAGAAACTTTCTCCAGAAAACTATATGTGTTTTTTCATGGTATCAGAGCAACTCGACCCTAGGACCTGATCTCACCATGGCTGAACGCACTGATTTAACTCTCCCACAATCAACCGGTGAGGACTTTTCGACAATGGCAATCCTTGAAGATCTTACAACGGCAATGAAGCAACTTCTGACCCAGCATCATGCGCCGCCTTCCCAAGTTGAGGCACCGGCCCCACCTATTGCTATCAAGTTAGATGGCAGCAACTATGGCCTTTGGTCCCAAGTTGTTGAGATGTACATCTCAAGCAAAGACAAGTTGGGATATATTAATGGGGATCTTCCCCAACCTTATTCAACTGATCTTGGCTTTCGAAAGTGGAAAACCAAGGATTCTGAAGTGAAAGGATGGATAATCAACTCCATGGACCTGGCGTTGATTGGCAATTTTATCCGATTCCCAACCACAAAAGTAGTTTGGGATTTGGTGGCTACCACGTTTTTTGATGGCAACGATGACTCCCAGGTGTTTGATTTGAAGCACCGAGTTACTCAACTAAAGCAGGCAGGAGGCCCTATCAAAAAATACTACAATGATCTTCAAGGACTCTGGCAGGAGATTGATTTTCGCCGTCCTAACCCCATGGTGTGTCCCACTGATATCGAGCGCTACAATATAGCTATCCAAAAAGATCGTGTCTACACATTCCTTGATGGTCTTGATGATTGACTTGACAAGGTCAGGGCGGATGTCTTACATATGTAACCGTTTCCTACGGTTGAACAAGCTTACGCACGGGTCCGGTGGGAGGATGTACGTCAAGCTGTGATATTGACTAACACGAACACTCCCATTGCTGCTGCAATGGTGTCACATGGGGGGAAGATCGGCTCGCGGTTTCTTGAGGGTAGTCCATAACCACAGACTCTACAGATGGCCTCCACGGGTGCTGCGACAGGAGAGGGCAAGTCCAACGTAAGTTTGAAGCACAAGCCACAACCAACAGAGGGATGCACCCATTGTGGAAATCCTAAACATACCAAGGAGACCCGTTTCAAGTTACATGGGTACCCCGATTGATGGAAAGATTTTCAAGGCAAGAAAAAGGCTGAGACCGTAATGAGTAGGGGTAAAGGACAGGTGTCGTTGGCAACTGGGGACTCACCACTCTCCTTGGTTCCGCAGGTAGACTCCACTAGTACTTCCATCTCAGCTTATGAAGGTAAATACGGTTGTGCTTTTTTCAATACTCATCAGGGTAAGGGCAGTGGGTGGATTGTTGATTTTGGCTCTACCGATCACATGATACCCAATCCTGATGACCTCACATGCCATATCACTCCGCGTCGACAAAGTATCTATAATGCAAATGGCCATAGCTATCGAGTGACTGGAGCTGGAAGTATTGTTCTCACGCCTTCCCTATCCTTATCTCACACTTTGCTCGTGCCCTCTTTATCTAATTAGTTACTATCTGTTGGGAAAATTACCGATGAATTAAATTGCAGCGTTCTTATGTATCTCAATTTTTGTTTATTTCAGAATATCCTCACAAAGGAGATTATTGGACGTGGTACTAAGAGGGATGGGTTGTACTACGTGGATAATTTTAACACTAGCAGAGTGAATCACACCTGCAGTCAATCTACTCGTAAAGAGAAAGACATCTAGCTATGGCACTATCGATTAGGGCACTCGTCTTTTGGATATTTGAAGCACTTAGTTCCTGGGTTGTTCAGTAGTTTATTAGATTATGTATTCTAGTGCAAAACATGCATCTTGGCAAAGAGTCATCGTGTTTCCTTTCCATTGAGTTTCCATAAAAGCGCAACCCCTTTTTCATTAGTCCACTCTGATGTGTGGGGTGCTTCACCCATTACCACCCTTTCGAGAATTCGCTTGTTTATGACTTTTGTAGATGACTGTACACACATGGTTGTATATGATGAAGTACAAGGATGAGGTCTCTAAAATATTTCGTGTATTCCACTGCATGGTTGCAACATAATTTAGGGCGCAACTCCGCATCCTTCGTACTGATAATGGGGGCGAATATGTTAATCACTATCTCACAACTTACTTTCAAGAATATGGCCTTATCCATGAGGCGTCATGCACTTAAACCCCCCAGTAGAACTGCGTTGTAGAAAGGAAGAACCGCCATATTCTTGAGACAACTCAGGCTCTTTTGGTGGGGGGGGGGGGTCATGTTCCTTATAGTTTTTGGGATGCTGTCGTTATTACTGCAGTCCACTTAATGAATTGGACGCCCTCCCGCGTACTAAAATTTCAGACCTTCTACAAGTTCTTTCGGAACATGTTTCTCTTCCCTCGGTCTTGACACTTCCTCCTAAAGTGTTTGGGTGTGTAGCTTATGTTCATCTTCACATGAACCAACAAACCAAGCTTGATCCTTGTGCTATGCGGTGTGTTTTTATTGGCTATGGAACCCATCAAAAGGGCTATCGCTACTATGACCCAATCACTAAGAAGACACATGTCACTATGGATGTGACATTTATTAAGTCCAAATTCTTCTACCCTGACACTAATTATCCATTTCAGGGGAAGCTACATCGAGAAAGGGAAAATTGATAGGAGGGTGATGTTTTGGCAGGGGCTGGGGCTAGGACTAGGTCTAACTCATGATAGGCCCCAGCAATGGTACTGTCGATAGTGGATCAGGCCGTGACAAGGCCAACGGTAGGAGTTACGCAGGAGGATAGTCACGTCCTGACAGAAGGTGGGGGTGCACACGAACAGCCTCAAGAATAGCCCTCTCTTCGAATTGTCCCCTCTTCAGTACCCGACCATTCTCCTTACTCATGAGGTAAGATCTCCTACCACACCTGACTCTTGTAATGATTCCAATGTGGTTGTTGGATATAAATTACTTGATAGGCATAATCGTGGTAAGCCCCCTAGTCGATACTCACCGGACGTGAAGGAACGGAAATTAAAGTACCCTATTGCAAATTATGTTTCAACAAGGAGATTGTCAAAACCATTGAAGGTGTTCGTATTAAATGTTTATGCAACCCGAGTTATTGGTGGGGTGCAAAAGGCTTTGAGGGATCCCAAGTGGGTTCGGGCAATGAAAGAGAAGATGGAAGCATTACAGAAAAACAAGACTTAGAGACTTGTAAAGTTTCCAAATGGGAAGAGAGTAGTAGGGTGTAAGTAGGTTTTTACTATCAAATACAAAGCAAATGGCTCCATTGAGAGATACAAGGTGCGACTGGTAGCAAAGGGATATACACAAACTTATGGTGTAGACTAAAAGAAACGTTTTCCCCTGTGGCAAAGCTTAATACTGTGAGAGTTTTGTTGTCTCTTGCAGCGAATATGGATTGGCCGTTGCATCAATTTGATGTAAAGAATACATTTCTTTATGGGGATTTAGAAGAAGAAATCTACATTGAAGTTCCACCTTGGTATTGTTGTGCCACTCAACCCAATGTAGTGTGCAAGTTAGGACATTCATTGTATGGGTTAGAGCAATCACCCCGTGCTTGGTTTGGTCGTTTTAGCTCAACAATGAGAAGATATGGGTATTCTCAAAGCAACTCGGATCATACATTGCTCCTAAAGCGACTTCAAGAAAAGGTAACGACCTTAATCATATATGTGGATGATATGATTCTCATAGGAGATGACCATGAAGAGATTTCGAAACTCCAAGAGAAGCTAGTAGAAGAGTTTGAGACGAAGAATCTAGGAGGGTTGAAGTATTTCTTGGGCATTGAAGTGGCTAGATCAAAAGGAGGGATTTTTTTGTCTCAAAGAAAATATGTGCTAGACTTGTTAGCCGAAGTTGGAATATTGGAGTGTAAGCCCATTGACACCCCTATAGTTCATAATCATAAACTTGAGGAGTATCCAGATTAGGTGCTAACCAATAAGGATAGATATCAAAGGTTAGTAGGGAGATTAATCTATTTGTCACATACTCCCCTGATATTGCATATGCCGTAAGCATCGTGAGTCAGTTTATGCATGCCCCAAGTGAAGATCATATGAATGCGGTGAGTTGAATTATGCGCTACTTGAAGTCGGCTCTAGGAAAAGGTTTGTTCTTTGCGAAGAACAGTCATCTTGAGGTGGAGGGATTTACAGATGCGGACTAGGCAGGTAACATCTCGGATAGGAGGTCTACGTCGGGGTATTTCACATTTGTCCAAGGAAACTTGGTTATATGGAGGAGCAAGAAGCAAAAGGTAGTAGCATTGTCTAGTGCTGAGGCGGAGTTTCGATGGGTGGCTAAAGGGTTGTGTGAGCTACTATGGCTTAATAGGTTGATGACAGAACTTGGTTTCCCACCGGAGTTTGAGATGAGATTGTTCTATGATAATAAAGCAGCAATTGATATTTCCTACAATCCAGTTCAACGTGATCGAACCAAGCACATTGAGGTTGACAGACATTTTGTTAAGCAAAATTTAGAGGCTAAGGTGGTTCAATTTCCTTTTGTCAAGTTTGAAGATCAGTTGGTCGACATACTTACTAAGGATGTGTCAAACGGGGCCTTTCACAGCTCACTTGTCAAGTTGGGTATTAAAGATATTTTTCACCCACTTGAGGGGGAGTGTTGGCATAAGCTATCAATTAGAGATAATATAGGAATCCAAGTTAACCTACTTTCTATTTTATCTCCTGATTAAGAGGATTGTTAGGATTGACTCTCTTCATTGTATATATATACTCTAAAGCATTGTAAAACGATAATGTACAAAATACAGAAAATATAGAAACTTTCACCAGAAAGCTATATGCGTTTCTTTAGATACCACGTATTATACCAACAAATATAACATGATATGTGCACCCTTTGCTGAGGTTGATTATCATTGATACACGTGGTGGGACTTATTGGTACACGTGTCACACTCTGAATGCAGTGTTTTTCTCCAACTTACTGCCTTAGCCAATACTCTCTCTCTCTCTCTCTCTCTCTCTCTCTCTCTCTCTCTCTCTCTCTCTCTCTCTCTCTCTCTCTCTCTCTCTCTCTCTCTCTCTCTCTCTCTCTCTCTCTCTCTCTCTCTCTCTCTCTCTCTCTCTCTCTCTCTCTCTCTCTCGCCATTGTATGTTGTGAACTCATCACTGTTGGCTAGAATCAGTTAGAATCAGTTAATGTGATTTTTTTAGAATTAGTCAAAGTTATAGAGAGAGAGAGAAAGAGAGTGCATGTGAGGGTTTTTTGGGGCTTTGTGTTAGTTTTCATAAAATACAGGGTTAGATTAGTCAATTTGGGGCTCACGAGCGTAGGATCTCATTCAAAAAGAATGAATGAAGAGATATCATGTTTTTCAACTCAATGAAATGAAAAACACACATATACTTCCCCTTGGATGACAAGGAAAGTTTTGATACATAGGGCCACTAACAATGCCCAGACACAGAGCATCACAAGAAAGCATTGTTCGTGATCACAATGTTTAAGTGCTGATGCAAAATATAGAAGATTAACCCCTAATGACGCCACATAGACGGGCAAATTCATCAAAGACAAAATTTCATCGTGGTCTGACATAGTAGGCAAATATTTGCATCCCAACTTAAAGAGTTGTCAATAATCAGCGTGTACTCACTGTCGCAACTCCCTAGGAATCTGCAGAACGTGTGGCGTGAGTGTTGAACTGCAGCCAGCTGAATCACCACCACATCCCGTACTCAACAGGAGGCGATCCGAGTGGCCTTCTCAAAGCAGCCGAAGTCTACTTCATTACAAGAAACTGTGAAGTTCCATTTCGAGATCGAGATTATACCAAACAAGAATGTATTGGTAAATTACCTGAAGATAATGATTGATGTAGACAAGAATAATAGGCCGAGGCTCCGTGGCCCTGGCGATCCTCGAGATGTGACCCTTGATCACCATACCCGGAACTCGACGAGTTCGTGGAGAAAGGCTAGGACCATTTGCAACGGCCTATCACCAATGGAAGCTCTTTCCAGAGTAGAATTGCTTCACCAGACATAAAACATCAGTTCATGTGTACACCAGATGAAGGTAAATAATCTAAAGCACGAGTCTTGAATTGTTAGAGAGTCTTGAATTGTTAGAGAAAACCTTAGCCTGATTTTGCGCATGCCCAGTTCTTGTAGATACTTGTGGACATTGTGAAGGAAGCTGTCCGAGATCAACAAAGTGTATAGTACTCTTCATAACCTGCGTGGTCGAGGAATGTTGGACTTTATTCTTTTGAGATACAGATGCTCGCAACGAATTATTCGTCAAATTGTCATGAATAAAACTAAAATGAGTACATAAGAAACTTTTTAAGGATAAGTTAGATCTATACATATGCGACCACGAGTCAAAACCACTGGAACAAGACACTCGAAAAGTTAACACAGCTTCTCGAAATTTTCCGCTGAATTACCAGAATCTAAAGCAGCAAGATGTTCAGAGATCCCCAACGCTGCATCCCGCTCCATGTGCAGGTGAGCCTTTCGTCCAAAAACCTGAGAAGAAGCTTGGTAACGAGAAGCTCGAAAGTGGCTTCATTGACAGCACGCGAAAGCCGTTTGAGGTTCCGAATAAATTGAGGTTCCTCCATAAAACAGGAAAAATTGACGAGACACAGGTAGCAATGAAAGCATGTGCTTGAAACTCCAATTGATGTTTAACCGACCTGCAGGAGGGCGTTCTCAACATGCTTGTGCGATGCTTCTAAATCTCCCGTTGAGCTAAGACAGGATGTCGTCTTGGAAATCTACTAGAGATCGGACGGATGTAATGCCAGTAACAATGAAGAATAGCAGTAATACCTCAAGTGGAAAATCGAAATGGGACATAAAAAGGAACAATCTTTTGCATCATCACCTCTTCTGCGGAAGACACAACAAGCCCATCTGCAGCCTTGGCAACGTCGTTCGTCACGTTTGCCTTCCGGTTCGCGCCCGGCATGCTCAAAATGCCAGACCCGAGTTTCGCAGGCAGTCGAAAAGCACAGATGATCATGCCCCTCAACTCGCAAAAACAAGAATTTGATCTACATCAAAATTTTAACCTCTGATGCTTGCGCATCATTCAAATCAATCATCAACCCCATCCGCACGGTCCTCACAAGACACAATTCAGATGCACCCCTGCTTATCAAAGCCTTCACAGAGGGAACGAGCTCGTGATGAAAACGCCACGAGAATAACCAAGCTCCACTTCAATCTAGGGGCAATGACTTCTGGCATCGAGAATCGACCCCTCAGATACCCGAATCTAAACCGTTTGATCACATGAATCTCAAGAAAATTACAAACCTTATCCCGATTTTTGTTTCACTTATAAAACTTAACGAGTGATAAATAATTCTCATTGTTCACGAAAAATGTTTGGACCAGTAACGAAAGCATTTTTCATGAATTAGATATTTCAAACAATACAAGCAATCGTTTTTAGAAAAATATTTTCCAAATTATTCGTTTTCCATGAAATAAGCGAACCCTTAATTTATGTCTTTTTCTTTAGCCAAATAGTGATGTATCGTTCCAAGAATTATTTATACGTCCAAAACATGACAGTTCTATTTTTTTTTTTTTTTTTTTTTTGATAACCGAGGTGTCCGCGCGGCCGGCGAGCTTACGCTCAAACCAGCGGTGAAGCCCGACTAGTAAAACAGTTCTATTAATATTCATAAAAACATATGTAATATTTTTGTAATTTTTCTCATAAGATAGCTCGAATTGGTGATAAACATTTGGTCATTAGATATTATTTGTTCTTATTAAAACAATATGTAAGCGATTCCTCTATTATGATACAATATATGTAAAATCATGATAATATGATCTTAAGATTCTCTTATAGTAAAACGACCGTATAATTCCGTCTTGTATAATTAAAAAAGAGGCTCTGAATTCGTCCAGAAATAACCTCTAGGAGAAGTTCGGGTCGAGGAGAGAGAGAGTCGGAAAGAACTGTTAGATCCCCGCACTCACGTCTTAAGGAGGTTGAAGACTTGAAGTTCATGGTTAATATGGCGGAGCTCGTAGATCTTGAACCGGTCGAGTACTTCGTCGACAATGCTGTTCCGTACGAGAAATTACTAGTGAATCCTTGCAACGAGGCTAACTAATATACGGCCCTACTGGTGTAAAGAGATTGGTGGGTGGGGCCGGCAAGTAACAAATCTGGGATTTAATCCCCGTCAACACCACACACATATACAAAATAAAGAGGAATGAGATTAAAAAAACAAATCCATGAGACGAGACTACTCAGAAAGAACGAGGAAGAGGCGAAGAAAGCGAGAGGGCAGGTCCGAGCTACAGTTCGATGGGAGGTTACCATCAACAATTCACCTGTTGATCCTTTGGCAGTACCGGAGCAGATGGCTCGACCGTCCCCTGAGGTCTGAGTATTCTCGATTCCGGCCGGGATGGTTCATTCTTTCGAGTAAACATGTCAAGCAGACAATCGACTCCAGGGTGGTGCAGGGATCCTCGTAAATTCATCTGAAGCAAACTTAGTTTCTAAGCATATATTTCCCCATTGTGTTTTAACAGAAAGAAATACAGGGTGCAACCATGAAACCTCTCAGTATATACATGGATTAAATTAGGGAAAGACAGGTACAGCGGTGTCGGAAAAATTACTAAGCATATACAAAGAACCTGTCGGACAGCGGAACACAGCAAGCATGCTTGAAGTGCTATTGCAAAATTTCGGCGTAAATGGGGAGCACAAAACGCCTAAAGTAGGCTCCGAGCCGAATTCACCGGACAAACTCGATTCTGCCATATCTCGATAGGCAGTTCAATTGGAACAAATTGCAGGCCTCATGACGGTATTGCAAACATCTGCAATCTCGCCCAACAAGGTGGATAAATCGATTTACAGCTCGCAACCACCGCTCCCCTACAGCGGCTCAAGAGTCCCACTCTTGAGTCTTTCCATTCGGGCTTGAAGGCCAGACAGGGCCTTCTCGTCCATCGGACGAACTCCAGCCTGTCCAGAATCGTCCATGCTTGAGTTTTCTGTTGTGTTCGAGGTATGTCCGTATGGCACACTGCCGTTCGTGTAGAACGTTGGCTTATTTCCAGAATCAAGGTTACCAGAAGCTGCTGCTAATTGGATGCTCCTCATTCTCTCTCTAATTGCGTCCAATGTACCACTGCTCACTGTACTTAAAAGTTCGGCACACAGCAGTAAAAGTGTTAATAGACAAAATACGTGAACGGGATGAAGAGACAAGAAGACACCAACTAGCACACAATTTACCTCCAGTGAGCAATCTTTCGTTTCTATGTTCTGCCAATGGGGCATCGGTATGAGGGCCTCTCGAACTCATGGCAGTGACAGCCCTGTCATCCTCGCCATACGACGGCGGTAAACTAAAACTTGTGGGTTCAGGTTTCACATTAATAGATTTTACGTCAGCTGTGGAATTTGTCTGAACCGGAGACAATGGTGTGAATTTGGGGGAAGAAAGGTTTAGGACAGCTGGGGGTGGGGTAGACATTAGCAAACTTGAAGGAGTCCTTCCAGCGGCAGCACTCTTCTCCATCTGAGCAACAGGAAGCAATGTCAAGGCAAATACAAAAAAATTATCCAGGGAGTATGGCTAAAAGAACCACGGACCTGGGCTAAACCATCTCGAATATAAGTTCGAAAGGCTTCACTAGCATTTTGAAGCTGAGCGAATATATCAACCTGGATTATGTAAGAGTACCACTATCAGAAGAGTGAAATGAAACTGAAAACGAACCAACCTAGCGTATGAAAAGTTTCATGAGAAAGGCCAATAAGGTCACTCATTTACCTGAGGATAAAGTTGAGTGATGCGATATAATTCGTACAAGCCAATGGTGCACGTTTGCTTATCACCAATTTTCTTAAATATAGCAGCAAGTTCTTGCTGCAAATGCACCAAATTATCGGAATTAAGGAGAAGTTGGAAAACAAGGAAGAGACTCTAGGAGAAAAACCCAGACAAAATTAAGAAAAAACATGCTGTGGCATCAGTGAGAACAAACTACAAAATTTGACGACAAACAAACCCATCTGCAGACTGACCTTCAATTGGGCATCTGCAGAATGCGTAGTGGGAGTTGGATTGTTGGCAGTAGAATCACCCCAATGTGTTTGGCCCACAGGCCCAGATGGGGTTAGCATTCTAGCGGCAGCCAAAGTCTGTTTCACACAAACCAGAATTATTAGATAAAGCCATTTCAACTTGACCAAAATGTGCACTTGATTCGTTCAGAAATACCTGAAGATTAAGATCAATATAGGCAAGAATGATTGGCTGGGGCTCCATATCTATAGGAACCATGGAAAGGTGACCCTTAATTGCAGTACCACGAAGCTTTACAAGCTCATGTAGGACAGTTTTAACCATACGCAATGGTTTATCGTCAGCCCCAGCTCTTCCCCGAGTAAATCACATTAGCAAATGGAGGGGAGAAAATGTCAGTTCATGAAGACTGAAGGTACCTATATAGTAGTAATTCATCCAAAAATAATCACATGAATGTCTAAATAAAGTTGGTAAAAACCTTCGCCTGATTTCTTCCATTCCCAGCTCTTGTAAATAGACATGGATGCTCTGAAGGATGCGGTCAAGATCAACATCATATATAGTACTCTGAAGGACCTGTAAAAGCGAAAAAGTGTCCTTGAGATTTCAAGCACTCAGTAGCCAAGTCAATTGCTAAAGTATTCAAAAATTAAACCACGCATTCATCTATCAATTCAAGTTTTTAAAACATTTGGATCCCACAAAATTTCAAATAGTATCGGAACAGGAGGTCCCGAATTTCTAGGTCCCTATTTGTCTCCTATATTATAAATATCCACGCCTTAGTTTAAGCCAAAATCAAACCTACGTGTGAGAGGGAGTGTTAAAGTATTTAAATATCAAACCACGCCTTAATCTAATAGCTTCAACTTTTAGAACAATTGGCACTGATTGCACAAAATACCCTACTTCCACCTTTAAAGATTGAAAGGACAAAATAATGCAACAGTTA
The DNA here is from genome assembly GCA_031216405.1 of Syzygium malaccense. NCBI lineage: Eukaryota > Viridiplantae > Streptophyta > Magnoliopsida > Myrtales > Myrtaceae > Syzygium > Syzygium malaccense. The sequence continues at coordinate 6,385,232 of CM062256.1, read as the reverse complement.
ACATATTTAGGTGCAATAAATGTCATAGGTAGACAGAATTAACTTTTGAGGGATACTAAAGATCACCTTCGTAAGTTTAATTAAGCATTTGACAACCAACTCGGAGAATTTCTGGTTCCTAGTGGCAACTGTCTCGTTAACAGCTGGCGAAGGCCATCTTGAAGGATCCAATGGACGTAGAAGGTTAATAAGGACAACAAACGACGAAGTTCGATCTGCATTATCCTGGATATGCAATGACAAGTCAAAACCACTGACCAAAAAACCACCAAGTATATTATGAATTTGAATTTCATAAAAAAATACCAGAATTTTAAGCATCAAGACATTCAGAGCTTTCAAAAGTTGGCTTCCATCATCCATACGTGGAACTCTTTCATCCAAAAGTCTAAGTAGAAGCTCCGTAATAAGGCGGTCAAGAGTGCCCTCCTTGACAGCATGTGCAAGTTGTTTATTTTGAAATGTCTGCAGCAAGGAATTTTGTCAGACAATTCTACAATAGGCTCTTTTACATACAGCCCAGGTAAGATGTAAATGACTATGTAGAAGGAAGAAGGTTTTTTTTTAAGCTAAATGACATTGAAGCTGCTAAAAGTTAACTCACCTGCATAAGGGTGTTCAAAACATACTTGCATGACCTTGACGAAGCTCCCGTTGAGCTAAAGTCAAATGTCTTGGCAACCTAATAACAAGCAAAGAAATCAAGAAACGTTTTGAGCCCAAAAAGACAAAAATGTCAAGCAAGTTCCAGTAACAACTACAGCTAGGAACAGAGAAGAACAAGCAAAGACCTTAATAAAAACAAAAGAAAGACGAGCACGGTGCACACCCACAAATTGACACAGACATGGAGATGGAAGAAGGGTGGGGTATTAAGCTCCTTAATTCACTGATGTAATCACCTTATCTGCCAAGGATAAAACAAGTCTATCCGCGACCTTCACAAGATCCTCCATACCACTGCCTTCTGGATCATTAGTGGCTTGCTCCAGTTTGTGGCACACAACTTTCATCCCCTCAATAGACTGTTAATAGATTAAAGCACAAAAAGAAAATTCTATTTCAGTAAACAGAATGTGCTCCCAAAGCAATACAAAAGTGAGCAGGTACAAGATGGTAAAGGTTGGATATGGACACAATTTAAACTTGTGATTGCACAACTTAAATATGGATTGCTATGCACAAGGGTGAGCAAGAACTTTAAAAAATGCAAAGAACTCGTTCTTGTTTATGAAGATAATCCAATACATAGTAATAAAATGACGAACATAACCTGTTCAGGAGAACCAAATGAAATTATATTTAGTGCTTCGTTCCAGTCTGTGGAGCTACTAGCATGTGGCATCAAGTGTCTATCCATATTAACCTCCACATGACCATAATTCTCCCTGAAATAAAATGGACCCAGCATAGTGATGATGGAGGGTGAAAAAGAAAATTACAGTTCAAAGTCAACACATGAATAAATTGAAGGAAAGCAACAATACCTTGCAAATATAGGACCAGAAATAGAACGTGACACTTCCCCACTTTGCTCTGCCACATCAGACCTGAAATTAAGAGATTACAGAGGGCTGATGATTCAATTGGTAGAAGCAGGACCTCATACTTTAGAGCTGAAGATAGTTTCAATGACATCTAACTGTTTTGTTTTGACACTCCATCTAAAGGTTAAAACACTCGCCAAACCATCAAACCTACCCTCATTCCTCTTATCTTTCCGAAAAGTTGAAGCATAGATACTTCAACTTTTCTTTAAATGAACATAGTTAAAAATCAAATAAAAAAAAAAAGAAGAAGAAATTTAGAAATTCGAAACAGAAAGGTTTTCTAGAGCATGAAAAGCTGAGGTACGGGGAACGAAATCAGAAATGCCTATAACCCATGTCTACATTGTAGAATGATAGGGATAGGTTTCCTTGGATGATAAGAATACATAAAGAATTTCATTAGCGCAGAATAGACAGCTTACATAGAGCATAAATAGCTTCAGTACAGGGAACAAAACTGAGAATTGGGGGGTCGTCCAAATTGTGGCATGGAATAGGTAGGCTTCATTAGATAATACAGTTGAGATGAGACATAATCATTTGATTGTACTTAGAACTTGCACTATTATGGTTTATGCATTATCAAAAGACAACATCACATAAAATTTAGAAGGTTTATTCTAAAGCCTATGCCTGGAAGAACCAGCATTTTTTATATGTTCCTAAGTTGAGCGAAAGTAAAATTATTACTCACTGTGCGAAACACTGGGAACACTGATTTAAATTTTAATTTGTTAAGGTACCATAAAATTGCAAGAGTGTTCCAAATTATTGCTTGAGAAATAGTGTATTATGGCATAGTTACTTTTTTACTTTCTTCGGTACTGTTCCTGAAGTGCTTTATCATTGTGATGCTGCTTGTTTCCACATGGCCTGTAATAATTTGATTTCACTTATGATATGCCTAGAACAACCTAAAATTCGAATCTCTGTTCTTGCTTCCATTCTATTCAATTCGCAAGTAAGAATTCTCCAGTATTTTTTGTTGTGCTCGCTTCTTCTTGAGAACATAAAACCACAATAGTGAATATCATGATCCATCAGCTATCAACGGTTAAAACTGAAGTAGAAAACAATTATGCATTGACATTTACTATTTTCAACCATAATGAACTGACAGGATATACTAGTGCAGAAAACAGATAAAACTATGAGATCTTTCTCTTTAATTTGTGCATGAGCATCCAGTTCCATAATTTTTATGTGTATGGAAATGTGTAATATGGGAGTACACTAGCATGTGCTTTTCAGAGGATGCATGATGCAGAGCCAATTTTCTTCCTTTAATATGATGCATACCAATGTAACAACTTATTAGACAACATAACCAGACTAATCACAAAAAGAAAAAGTTCAGCAAGAAGAGACTGATGATAAGCTGACAGAAGATGAATCTTCGACAGAGCAAAGATTTCAAGCAGCAAAACAAGGCAAATGCTATAATGCCATAAAGAGCAAGGACATCAGAAACACACCCATTTTCCCTGACTGATCGCCTAGAAGCTGCTCTAGCTTCACCAGGCCTACCCTCCTTCCTTTGGGCCATTTCTCGGGCCTAGTATTTTGAACTACTATCAGTTTATCAAATGTAAACTAAAGAAGGTACAATTAAATGTGTGAAATAGAGATGACCTTCCACTTAAATCTGTCATCTAACATGCTTTTCTGAGCATCAGTTAGCTTCCCAACAAATCTCCAAATGTCCTCACCTGAAAAAGCGCATGAATAAGATTACAGATCCATATATAAACAACCAACCATCAAGTTCACCCAGTTAAAGTGCGAGAGAGACAGAGACAGAGAAAGCGACAGACAGAGAGAAAGAGACCCAAACAGAGACAGAGAGCATAAATGTCGGTCACATGTAGCTACAGCTATGTCATTGCATACCGAGAATCTTATAACCCGTAGCAAGAGTATTCAGAGCAGCTTTCCTAGTTTCACCATCACGTTCTGCCGTTAAGCTTGCAACAATTTGCAGGGACTTTAGCTGTCCAGTAATCTGTTGAAAACGAAATGTTAATTTACATTGCTATAAAAGAAGGATAATGAAAACAAGAACATACCTCAGCTGCATGATGATCAATCAAAAATCCCACAAGGTCGGCACATTCTATCCGAGTTCGATTGTTTTTAGACCGTAACCCCTCCAGAATATAAGGAAACGATTTTGTTGCAGAGTACATATGAACAATTTGCTTTGTCAGTTCCCGCATTTTTTCTCGCACTTGCGCAATATTATGCCCAGACTGCAGCAAAAATACAGCATAGATTATTAGTCTTACAACGGTTTCACATTCTTAAATGAAGTTGCATTTGCATCCAAAATTGAAAATGCCACAGCTTGTTTTAAACACCTTCTCTATCAAGCATGGAAGAAAAATTGCTGCTTCTGATTCAGTCAACAAGTAATCTTGATCCCTTAATCTGTTGAAAAGCTCAGGGAGAAATTCCAGCACCTACTCATCATGTTACAATGTTTAGAAACAGAGCAATGCTGCAAAATCACCAATTCTAAAAACAAACTACGTAAGTCCATTTCACCAAGAAAGTCACCTTCAACAAGCACGTTGTATTTGACTCGCAGAACCGTAGAACTGACCATTTCAGCAGTATATCTAAAACTTCGATTATTTCCTTTGTAACAGATGGGAGAGCCTGAAGGGAAAGTAGTAAACATCATCATAATGCGAAGTCAAGACGCTCACACTTATTACAACAAGTTAAAAATATCCATTTAAATACCTTCTGCAGCATCTCAAGCCCATCCACTTGCTTTCTGAAATCAGAGCTTAAAAGTCGCCGGTGCAAATCCTCTCTAAAATATTTCATCATATCATTCTGCAACAAAGGTGTAGAACCCCCAAAAAGAATTACAAAGAGAAGGATGGTGCCTCCAACTGTCCAGCCAACACCCAACAACAGTTACCTCAAGATCTTGAATCTGCTCTATCCGCAGCTCTTCAAACTTGAACCTACGAACAACCATTCTCTCTCGGTCCTCCTATAGGAAAGTCAGTTTTTGAAATGCAGATAGTAGTGGCCCAGCTAAAGTTTTGTCTTTTTCATATAACCTATTTTAGAAGCATTAGTTCATACCTTAATTGAGTCCTTGACATTTATCAAAGCCTGTGACTGCATAGCAATGTCTTGCACAGAAATCATCGAGTCTCCTCTTGAGCCCTTTGATATAGCAACCCTCTTTGCAAATGGGAAAATAACAATCAAAATCCCCATCATTCAACATATAAATCCATCAATCCATGTAAATTAAAAAGAACCAAGACAACCGTGGTGTAATAAACAAAAGGTTCTCACCCCATCCCTAACATTATTCTTAAGTCATTAATGAGAGCTTAACATACCGAAGATACAGTCCGACTTCCAGGCTTTGATGCACCATGAGAAGCTGCTCTTCCAACTTTAGAGCTGCTTTTGGAAGGTAACCCCACAGGTATGGCTTTGGTCGATTCAAAAGATTCTGCCAGCAAATATTTCAGGTTCAAAACAGAACATATGAGAGAGAGAGAGAGAGAGAGAGAGAGAGAGAGAGAGAGAGTTAGAGAGAGAGCACCTTGGAATGTTCCATGAGGCTTCAATCGTTCAAGAGCAATAGCCAAAGCTGGGCCTTGAATATCTTTCAAGTGTTTCATAACCTGAACACAGCAGTAGTCATGATCACCCCATACCAAAGAAGCCAGAGAATTGCCTTTGCAATTTATTGCACGTATACGTACCAATTCATGTCCACTGACTCTCAAAATTTCACCAAAGCAGCCCTCTGCAGCTTTACGAACATCTGCCGACTTATCCTGAAAAGTTACAGCAGCACTCTTTATCAATCTGAAGAAAAGGTTTGGGTCCAAAAGAAGAGATATTATCAAAGCAGGTCATTTTGACATTACAGCCATAGCAGTAGCAGCTGGTTTCAGCAGATGCACGGCATCAGGGAAATCACTCAAGCGAGAAAGTTGCTTTCCCAACCAATCAAAAAGATCCTTGCGCCCTTCAGCCCCAAGCTTAGGATCAATTAGAGCAGCTGCAATGTACGGAACCTGTAGCAGAGGCCTCATCATGGTTCAGTGGACCCATAAACAAAGCATTACCATATCCTACAGACCCACACAGAAGCATGAACACAAGCACAGGTGCATGCATTCCTGAGCGCAACTGAGAGAGAGAGAGAGAGAGAGAGAGAGAGAGAGAGAGAGAGAGAGAGAGGGAGAGACCATCTTATCAAGATTAACAGCGGCAAGCCATGAATCCATTGCAGCCAAAGTACATTCTCTCATATGCTTTTTATTGTCACCCAGGCATTTCAAAATATCAGAAAGAATACCCTGCAAATAGAGAAAAGAACACTTCTGAGTATAATCAGCTTTTAACTGCACATAGAGAAAGAGTAGATAATGCCAACAGGAAGATAAGAACCTTGCTTGACTTCTCAACAGCTGGACCCATTGCAGACGCAACACCACCGATGGTTGTCAAAGTTGCCATGACTAAATTCTTATTGCTGTCATACAGGCGTCCTTTGAGGGCACCAAGCAATTCAACTGCATGTCAAAGCAATTGTGAACGAATGAGATCATCTTGATATGCGAAAAATAAGAAAATCAACTTTTATCAAACTTGTCAAAACAAGAGTTGGAAGAATCAACCAACTAAAACACAACCAACACATACCAGTTCCATTTGGTTGAATGCGCTTGTTAGCCTCCTCCAACATTTTGTTCACAGCTTCAATGGATTCAAGACGAACCTGAAGATCAATGTTGTATGCATTGATATGATCATTATTTTGCTTATCGCTGATTATCATGAAGAGTATGCAAAAACCAGATATGAGAGATAGGATGAACAGCCTCATCACTCGGATGCCAGACCTTCCAATCTGAACTTTCCAAATTCTTCAGCAAGGAAGGGGTGATCTTCCCACTTATATCTTCACGTGGCAGGCCATCTATCCCACCCGTAGACATAGCTGACATGGATTCAGAGGCCTTAACAGTTTTTCTTGTAACAGCGGCACTACCCTGCAGGATTTTCACAAGTAGATACTTCCAGAAAGCACTCAGAAAGCACTATAAAATAAAGTATAGACATCAATATGATAATACCTCAAATGGATTCTTCTCAAACTCTGCATCAAGTGCACTGAGCAGGGCCGGCTTAACATCCGCAACAAAGGCTTTAATATCTAGAGAGTGATCAAGACTACTTCCATGTAATTCACAAAGTGGGGCTATCCAAAAAATTTACGACAATAGTCTTCTGAGAAATTACCTGGACCAACAAATCTATGTAAAGCGCCTATAAGCTTAATAGTAGAATTTCTAGTTGCTGCAGCACTAGATTGCAGCCCGGTATCTTTACAGAAGTCAATCAAATCCTGTATCGGTTGATATTTCCCAGATGTCATAACTTGCATTATAACAACAAAGATAATACAAAAAAAAGCAATAACTGCAAAACATATCGTAAAGAAAAGTTTGAAATAACCTTCAGTTTCAAATGTGACACGCCAAAGTCATCAACTGCACTGAACATCCATGAAATTCCTTCACTGAGGACCTTAGGATTTTTGTGCTCTTTCATAATTTTGTACAGCTACAAGAACAAAGCACATATCTTCAGTCAACACAAGATACGTAATCGTTTGGGAAAAAACACATACATCGTTATGTCTTTTTAGGTAATTCTCAATAACACGAGTTATCCCAAATATTCCTCTTAAAGGAAAGAACTCACTCTTTCAAAAACAAATCCAGGACCAACAGCCTCAGAAAAAGTAGTTAGGCACTTCATGGCATGAGCACGGGTTTTAATATCTGCTACACGTTCACTAGTACCTGATATTTAATGAAGTTCAAATAAGTCCATATATCAGGGGAATAAAAGAAAGCATCTCCAAATTGGATACTCACCGAGGAGGCAAAGGACAACACATTTTTTTGGAAATTTAGTAGAAGTGGAAGCCATATATGTAAGGACATCGAGAACCTGCTGTTGTACCTGCAACACCCCAATGAAACCCTTATTAACCAAGCCAATCAAATCTGACAAGTACACAAGTAGAAGAGAACTTCCAAAACCTGAACATTTTTCTCATTCCATCCAGGCACAGCACAGAGCAATCGAACCAAAATTTCTACTGACTGGTTCAAGTCCTGTAGTTGTTCCACCTGTTGTTTCAATAAGCCAATTGCTGCAAGGACATGCGAAGCTAAACATTAAACAAGGGCAGCATTTTTTAGAAAAAGAATTAAAAGCCGCACGTCATGAGTTGATTCTATTTGAACAATGTGATCTGCCATTTTTCTACCTCCCAAAGAAACAGTTTCAGACTATATGAAATAATACACGTACGTGTTTAACCAATAGGCAACATTAAAGCAAAAATATGAAGTACTATGCTTTCAAAGTAGAATGGAATGAACATTAGAACTATCATCCACTGTGGAGATGCGCAGTCTAATTCTTCCACCAAAACAGGCATTCACTAAGGAATCATAAACCGAAAGGAGACATAAAAAATCAGACCCACTACAACATCCCATTTACCAGCTATAGATGCATTACACGATGTTGACTTCAACTAAAATATCTGAACAGAGTCTTATAAACCTCAGCATATCTAAGCCATGTCAAAATCAAACAAAGGAAAACTGACTGCTTCTGGATCCGTGTCTTTCAACAGATTAAGACGTACGAATTTTTAACTGGTTACACTAACTACTGCTTGGGTAAAGAAAGAAAAAAGACAAAATTTAGGGCCTCTATGGTATGAGAAAACTGGTCCAGTTCTCTGTTTTCAATTGTCTCAAAATAAAACCAGTACTAAAAACACGTTTGTTCATCGACTAAAAACGGTTTCTGAATGCAATAAGGACAACTGTTTTCACTTTTAATTACAAACCGAAAACATAAAAAAAGAGTAGTTTTCAAATATTTCATCATAAAGGAGAAAGCAGTTTCCTTATAAAATGAAAACACACTTCTCAGCATTAATTATGTTAAAAAACTTTTGTTCACGTTGAAAATTTTATTTTCATGAACCAAACACGATTTCAGGAAAATGGAATACTGAATACAGTAAAAAAATTTCATTTTAATTAGAAATAAAAACGTTTTCACAAACCAAATGGACCCTTAGCAAAACACAGAAAGTTACTGTTTAAAAAATATGGTTCCAATAGACAAAAAAGTTTAAACGATAACATGACACAAATACCAATGACAGGAAAGAGCTCAGTGAAAGCTTGGTTGACCTATTGCTCATTTGACAAATTGTCTAAGGGAAAATAGATTCCAAACCTTCAAGGCGTTCCTTCCACACAGCACTCTTCAATTGGCACATAGTATCTGCCTGTATAACAGATCCTATTCGGCTTTCAATCTCTTCAAGACTCATCTCCACAGGCTGTTGATATAACACATCCTTGTTCAATAATTTCTATACAAAGAAGAAATTCATTTTCAAAGGAGAATCTTATCACCTCCACATCTTCAGGTTCAACAGTTTTCGAAGGTTTAGCCTGTGCAGTTCCCTCTCCCTTCTTGCTGCCACCAGATTTGACAGCACCGCCCTTTTTGCCAGGATTCTGACAAAACCAGAATATCATTTAAATAAAATATACGAGTGGCAAAGCAGCCAAATTTAATAAACCAAATAGTCATGCTAACCGCAGCGGGAAGCGGCCTCTTTCCACTAAGCATGCTAGCAGCTGACCTTCTAGAAAATGAACTGTCTGCAACCTGTGTAGAGAATTATTAATCCCGGCATAAGGAAAACAAAACAAACAAGCCCATTTTACAGGACCCAAAAAGTTACATAACTCCCAAATCACATGGCATGAAACAAGACGAGCATGACTGAAATAGTAAAGAGAATACAACAAGTTTCACAATGGAGCATTCATTACCACTTCACCAAGTATACCATAATCACTCCCACCAATTGAAAACAATTTAATAGATGGCACCGAAAATGCACCACCTGCTGTCTATTACCAATTGAAAGCATCCAGCTTACCTTTTCAGAGATTAATAGGGAAGTAATTCATGGTCTGGTCAGACTTGAACTACGAAAGTGTAGGTCGACAAAAAACCATAAAAGAGGACATTACAACTACGCTAATTTCAGTTACTTTCGCTTTGAACTAGCCACAACCCCCCCCCCCTCTTTTCCGTTTCCCTGTGGAGCCCCTCGAGGCCAAAAATAGAGCACTAACAGGTGTCAAGGCCACACCACAGGCAAGGTCAAAAGCCTTAGGAGTTGGTAAAAAAAGTATAGCTATGGCTGCTGTTCAAATCTACCGGTCCTTTTGTTGACAATCTTGCTGAGAGCCAAAGCTCCAGCATACCAACTGCATATCCAGTGGCGGACAAATGGCACCAAGGAGGTCCAAAATTGAAAACACAAGCATATCTAAATTTCAAATGAACTTCTGAATAACAATGGCAGGAACTGAGCTAACCTCCACTGAGGATGTGGTCCCACTAGAAGCTTGGACAGTAGCTGAGACATAATCAAACTTTAGAATATACTCACTTGAAAGATTTATTTTTAATAATCTGCAGAACAGAGAATATTTCGCATACCTGCACCAGTGCCAGTTGGAACAGCACCTCCAGAACTCCCAATCATTTCAGAGAGTTTCTTCTTTCTGACATCATCAAGTTTTTCCAACGACCTCTCCAAAGGCCTCATGCCAACTGACTGGAAAGGAAATGATATGCATCACCCCCAGATGTGAACAATCAAAAGTTTAGAGCCCCTTTTATTAATTACTTACTTGGCTTAATCAGAGTACTTAAATCTATGGATAGTTTGGCATTCTATAACACAAGAGCACCATATAGACCTACTCCTACTTCACATAATCAGATATGTACAAACTGTGAAGAGGAAAGTTTCACCACTGAATTACATGTTTCAAACAATTTGCTACAGCAAGATCATCTAAAAGCCTCAGATAATAATTCAATCTAGTCATATTTACTAGTCACAACATTTTGAAACCAAAAGGACATCCAGAAGCCACAACGAATGCTGGATTTAAGACTACTTGGACAATATAGATTACCTTAGCTATGGCTGCCAAAGCTGAAAAGGAGGCATCTCTGACTTCTGGCGTCCCATCATTGAGGCACTAAAAGATAACAAGTAATTTTAAATTTCGAACAATTGTATGCCAAGGAATCCAGAGAGCAAAAAATTTGATAAACTACAATAAGCAGAAAGGCAGCCATAACCATGATGTTCAAAAGCAGTGAACTAATTCTTAATTGGATTAGACAACGATAACATTTTCTAAGAAAAGAACATTGTCTGAAGACTTTTCTAATCTTCTCATGAGATAAACGGAGCATGAGTAGTAAATGAGTGAAACAACAGCTCCTTGAAGGACTGGAGAAATTTTAAAAAGTATTTTATGGTTGTGGTACTCCAATATTTGAATGTCTTGAGCTAACAAACCATGCTTCCAACTCGAATTCACTGACCTCCATACAAATCGGCACATAATCCTTGTGCAACTTGAGAACAACTGCCTTGCTACTTGTTTCGATACAACATGTCACCCAGCTCAAAGTTAATGATCGCACAAGAGGAACTTTATTTTTTACCGCGGCTTTAACATCTGCAATGGAACAATATGTTATAAACCCAACAGCTACCAAGAACGCCACATCTTAAGAGCATTGTCCAAAAGAAAGAAATCAAGAATATTACATTTTATTTACACAAAGGAGGTTATTGCACTTCAAACCCGACATAAAACCTTGATATCCCAACTTTCGCTAACGGACATAAATGGTGCTTATGTAGGACGTAAAGTGCAACACCCCTCATAGACCAGGGGTAAAACACAATATATGCTTATTTGTCTGCCACAGATGATCAAGTACAAAAAAAAAAATGACTGATGTGAGCAAACTATTATGCTTATTGCATTGAACGGAAGGGGAGAACACAATCCAGCACTCAGTTGTCCTCAATTATCTGGGATTGAAGATAAATAATCAAAGTTGAACCTGCCTTCAACAACATCCACTAGATTTAAGCACCCCGCCTTATGCATTGCCTGAAGAGTTTGAGTAAGTGCCTCAGACATGGTAGGTTTTTTCTCCTTGAGTTTTTCCTGTTCAACAAGCAAATTGGTACCAAGCAATAAGCATGGTCTAAATATGACCTTTTACAGAACAAAGAATCAAACCCAGAAACTTTTTTGATAGATAAAGATAAAACCTAGAAACTTTTCTTGTTCTTATATAAAAAAAATTCCCTTAACAAAGGCTGTCATTGTTACCAGTAACACCGGAAGTAAGGAGCGGGAACTTCCTGAAAAATGGGATCTCAGCCCCCTTGCCAAGTTTCCTATAGCTTGGATGGCTTCCACTGCGACAGCCATGTTCACATCCGTAATAAGCTGAAAATTAGAAATAGCAAGAGTTTAACAATTTCACACAACTAATTCCTTACCAAAAAAAAAAAAACAATTTCACACAACTAAAGAAAATATGAAAATCAGGCACAATGAGTATAGATATTGAGTCAATCACATCCGGATTTTGATCTTACAATGCAATTTAATTCCAGGACCAAACAATGTGAATATGCTGATTCAGGCAGGGTATGCTATGTTCCAATCCTCAGCTGTGGGAATGATCCATAATAAATTATGCGCCAGAGGAGCCCGCGAATACATATCACAAGTCAATCGATTGATTCAATATTAAATCTATCGACTTGATACCACCACTCACCCATTCTACCGACTTAGAATTTATTACTTTTGCCTAATAGAGGATGCAGTTTGCATTATTCACTGTTCAATTTAGCTTTTTAACCGCTCAATAAGTATAAGCAAATTTTATAATCTACGATTGATTAGACCATTCTTCTCAGTGAATCTGTACGTCTTCAAATTCCACGGTGGAACATCCGGTATGGTTAAAAACTTTGCCATGCTCTAAGAGGCTGGGTGGACATTCTTTTTGGTGGCGAAACAGCTTTGCCTTTTTCCTCCACTTCTTCCAAATCTGCATTCAGCTTAATACAACCATTGATCCAATTGACCTAATATGATGAAGTCAATGACTTTCTTTGATGGTGTGTTTTTATCTGAGATCGTGAAGCCAGAAGTGAAGAGACTCAAGACACGTTGAACTAAATTCTTTTCCCTTGCTCACCAGCACATGAAAGATCAAACGATTGGGATGATTGACTGCTAAATTATGTGTTTACTCCTTGCAAATGAAAGTTGCTATAAGACCTAGAATTCCAAAGAGAGTAACAGTTCATTGAGACTTTATTAGAAGGACCAGATGGCTGGAGCCTTCAATAGCAAAGAAGCTTGTGGGATCAGTGTCTTAGAATCTTGATTTCAAATCCTTCATCGTGTCGTTGATTACTTTTCTCCAAGGCATGACCATATCACTTCTTGCTAACCAAAAACATATCACTAAGAAGTGCTAAATATTCTACAAAGCCAAATCAAATTCTGCATCATAGCAGGTCCTATCATTTGCCAAGCTCAAATCATGAGGAATACTGATCTATCATTATTATCATTGACTCTGGATACAGAGGAATTGCAGTAGATTAATAAGAGAGAAAGGAGGGCTGCTTAAAACAGAAAGTATTCCCATCCGTTCATGCAAAAAGCTGTGCATCCAACCTTTTTGGCCATGGAATAAGGCCTGCTATCTGTTAAATGACAAGTAAAATGGTTAAGCACAATTTTCATTAAAAGGATATTTGCGTTCACAGCTTTGTTAGCTAGTTTCAGTCTCTCTCTAAATCCCGAATGTCAGACCTCTTGTAACCATCAAAATTGATTGCGCTTATCCATAATTTATAAATAAAACTCCTAAATGTCATGTCAGAGCTTTGAAGTGTTAAAAGGGTTTTCTTTTCTTATTATGCTAAAAGAGTTGACATGAGCTGTAAGAGCAAAGAAGAAAAGAAGATAACTGTGGTCTCTGTAGGTTGTTCAAAGAAAGGACTCCCATCATTTGGAACAATTCCCAATGATAAAAGAATTTGGGGTTTATTCTCATTATTACATACATAAAAAATGCAAGGCAGAGCATGGCTGGACCGCTATTTATACGAACAAGTGCAAAAAAATGATAAATCCTTCTCAGATTTTTTCATTCACAAAGGTTTTGCGACAAGGCCTGCATCAACTTACAGAATTCTGACACTGTGTTTGGCTCGCAGATTAGCCTAAAGCAGATATAGAAGAGCTATTCCATGGGTGTAGAATAAAGTGAAAATTGTAACAAAGTAGATATTCCATGGTTTGGTTCACAAGATGAAATAGCTATTCGGGAAAATCGCTTATTTGGTTCATTAGAGAAACTGAAGTTATTCCTAGTCCCATGAAACTGGTGGGGGCCCAGGAACCAGATAGTGGAATAGTTGTTCTATCAAGAATAGACTGGGAATAGATATCTATTCTGAACCAAACGAGCATAAACTGGGAATAGAGTATCCATTCCAGTAAACAAATGAAGTGCAACTATAATGGCATATTGACACCCAATGATAGGAAGAGAAGTGTCATCAAACTCCGTCGATGGGAACACTAGTACCAGATCTTTTCAGGATAAGAGTTGCAAAATTCCAAATAAACTCTTTTGCTAATAATTGAATAGCATAATCAACAGGCTGAAACATTTCAGCAGATCCAATGGTACAAAGTAAATTGCCCCTTTAACAAAGCTCAATTCACAAGAATATTTCTTGCAAAAGAAGCAAAATGTCGCAGCTTTTCTAATCGAGCACTGCATATGTCCCAAAATCAGATATCCAACTTGTGATTGATAAAGTTTCAATTGACTCCTTGCAAATTCAATGTCAGATAATTACACTGAAGCAAAAAATAATCAGATACCTTCTTCAGTGTACGGCTTATCTCTGTGAAGTCACCAGGAGCAATTTTTTTGGTTGAGGCCAGCTTGGTTAGCTCTGCAACCGCCTCTTTCCTCTCTGACCATTTGGTAGCTTTCTGAGGTGTCAATAGAAAAACTTAGGTAAAAAACAAATATCTGACATTATGAAGCGAGCATACACATGATGACAAAGAAAAGCTAAGGCATTTCCCTGAAAAATGCATTCTAGAGGACTACTGACCACTCCCTCCCAGAAACCTGACTTCTCCAAAGGAGTCAGAATGTCAACCGGATCAACAAGCTCGTATTCATCTATTTCCTGAGGGGCTGATCCAACAATACCAGAAGAAAGCAGTAAGTAGAAATTCATAGCATCACCAGGTCATCTCACTGCAACTTAAGCAATTCTTTCATACAAGAAAAATAAGAAAATGTCTAATAAAAAAAACACCCTAATCACCAAAAAATTCAATCATGAAATGGCAAGACACATACCATCAGCCACAGCTTCTTCAGAAGGACCAGGACCCACAACATTAGATGCAGTTTCCTGTTCTGGCTCTTTGTCTTGTTCAGATCTGACAAGGCAAGGCAAAGGCCGAAAGTTTTTATTGTCGCTCTAGCTACACTACATTTAAGTGAGGAGATTTAGCTACCCTAGCAGAGACAGGCATCAGATCTTAGATGCCAGAAAGCAATTCAAGCAAAAACAAGGCAAAATACCTGACTGTGCCGCATTGTCAATCAAGATAAACAAGAAACAAAAGTTAGTCTGCTCTCTCTTAATCAGGATAAACATTGTCGGCTCTAACTTGATTTATGTAACATTCGTACAGAAAGAACCTACATGTACCTCATTATCCCCAGATACACATCCATCAAAAGCTTACAGTCATCATTTTATCAGTTGTTTTTTTTACAGGGTAAACCATACATCAACTGTGTTGATTATATTGAGACACAGTTATCAAGAAAAAATCGTGCAGAGCAGATATTCATAAATATGCAAACTTGAAATAAATAAAAAATGTTAAGTAAACATGATTTACCTTATTTTGCGTGACGGTTTTGCTGTCCCTGTGACATTTACCAGCTCAGCCTCCAATTCTTTTTTCTATAGTTAATAAGAGAAAAAGTTAACCTTGTTTGCAAATATGAAAAATAAATTTGACAAAAGGTGTAACATAGAGCTATTTTACCATTGTATCTCGCATTTTCTCAAACAATATGGATTTAACAGGGTCTTTCCCAATCCACCGACAAAGCTCAAGGGTTAATCCTTTGGATGATGCCCGAACATTTTGATCTTGGTGGTCAAAGAGTTCAGGAAGCATCTTTAAAATCCTTTTTGGAGGTACAATTTTTGCCCCAAATTCACTGAAAAAATATCAGGTCTGGTAAGGGAAAAAAGAGAAAAGGAAAATCACATAAAAGCCTTCACCAAAGTATTTCATCCCTATACCTTAATGCCTGAAACATAACATCAATTGCAGGTACGACAGCCTTGGCAACTTTGTTCTTGATTGCTTTCTCCATAGCGTCCTGTCATTAGACAAGAACTTGTAAATGTCTGAGGGCTGGCTAAAAAGGCAATGGGATGATGATCTCATCTAGGAGCACCAAACAAATAAAGCAGTGACAGCCATAAATAGTGTATTAATAAGACAATAAACACTGACAACCTATACTAAAAAAAATATAAGGGACCAAAGAGAGAAGATTTAAAGATTTCAATGGAACTACCAATACAAGCTCTCATGTTAACCGGACAACCCAAGGTCTAATGAGGGACAGCCAGTATAGAATTGAACCTAGCTTAAACCATCCCAAGAATATAACTTCGCCCTTGGATCATACTAACAATGACATTTTACAACAAGAAACTTGGTATCAGCTAGAATCAAACAGAATTTCAAAATAAACTTCAAGGAGACATAATCACCATGTACTTAATTCACATGCTTGTAATAAAAAAAAAAAAGGAAGGGAAATGGCTCATTCCCTTCGCACAATCAGCTAAAAAATAGTAGAAAGGGTCATACGGCCCTCTTAACCTTCAAATTATCAAAGTGACTGCTGCCATTAGCACACTGATTATTCTCATACAATACTTAGTGGAACCACAGTCATTAAAGAGGATAAAAAGTTATTAAAGGATGTGCCACATGCATATATGCCAAGTAGAAAGTACCAGAAAAACTTCCACTGCCTCCAATTCCACCCATAGCATAAATGCTGCCTGGGCCTTTTCCACTGTCTTCGGCCTTCCAGTCAAGCATTTCGCAACAATTGCATCACATACTTCCTTCGCATACCTAAAGGCATGGGTCAAATCATCAAAATCAACAAACAAGAGAAAAATAACAAATCCATACAATGAAGTTAAACCTGAAAGTTGCACAATGGCATACCTTCCAGCATCAGCATCTGCAGCTCTTAAAAATGCAATTAAAGCATCTAGCGCTTTCTCTTGTACAGGTGCATTAGAATCTGCAACAGTCTTCTTGAAAAGTGGCCCTAAAACAAAAGAAAAGATAAAGAGTAAACATTTGCATACCCCAAATTCTATACAAACCAGCTTTAAATATATTATTCTATTACACTTCCTCTTATTAAGCTCTTGGAGTCTGTTTTCTCATCTATGTACTTGGCAGTTGTTTGTAATGCCTTACAAGGACACTACCAGATACATTCATGCTAAGTAGGGTTTAAGGCAATTAGCTGCGAAACTAGTATAAGAGCTAGTGAGCTGTGTAAATACACACACAAACACGCAATCCAATGAATTCCTTCAACTTTCCCACACTCAGCATTCATTAATTTACAGGAACTTTTAGTAGAAGACCCTAATTTTCTTGCATCAATTCATGAGTTCTAAATTCACAATTTTTATACTTGATAACAATACAGTCATGTTCATAACTGATTAGTTTACCACAGTACTCATTGCTCAGATTTGATATCACAGATTAGAGGTGTTGGTGCTTCCATGCAATTTTTGGTTCTCTTAACATTAAGGCCTCTATATTGCATAGAAAAATACCAAAATGCTCCCATTTAATAGTCTTATAGTTATAAGTTGTGATTTTTGCCCTATGGGTCGAAATCAATTGGACTGGCTTTCATATGCATGTTCATGTTTCTGTATAGGTATAATTTTCTTTTCTTTGGACAGCCTCTCTGAAAATTAATGCTACATAACCCCTCTCTAGACCCCCACAGTGTGGGAAGCCTCGTGCACCCAACGCCCTTTAGGTATAAAGCATCTTCATTGTTATTGGTCATAGACAGTTTTCCCAAGTATTTCGGAGAAATGCTAGCAATTTGGCTCAAGGACTTATTTTGTTTACAAACTGATGTCAATTTAACTGCCTTAGACATTTGAACTTGAGACAATTGAACCATCTTTTAAGAGTTCAAGAAATGCAACTCTACTGAGCTCAAGTTGAGCTTCACCATCAAGTTATTGAATCAAGTAATATTTAGCTCAAGTGGTTGACTAACTATGCTCCGTTATCCATCACATAAATCAGCCTTCACAATATCCAACTTAGCGTTTCAACACCTCAATCCTTATTTCATGGATAAAATCTTAGCAAAGACAAGAATTAACCCCACCCTAGTCCCATAAAATTTGCTTGCCAGTGCCACCATATACTACACTCCTACCCATGTTGCTGATAAGGAAGTATTTAGTTCGACTTCAATCCCGTTCTACTTTGAAATCCAAGGTAGAGAAACTGCAAGTACAAGTTAAAAGCACAACGACACATCACGATTCATTGGAAGCACACCTCCCTCGTAGCATCACCAAAAAATATTGAATTTAATTGGTAAGCTAAAGTAAGCCCTACTGCAAAACTTACATTCCGATGCAATGGAATTAGGAAAAGAAAAAGAAAGTTGATTAAATCATAATCTTCTAAAACATAAGAAATTTCCATAGAGCATCGACGCCACAGAAAATGTCATAGATTCTCAAATGAAGAAAAGACTCCGCTGGAACACAGATGCTCAAGTGTCTGTAAAATTTACGGAAGCATCACTTAAACAAAGAGGCTCTCTAAACATTGGCGGATAGCAAGTATTCAAACTTCACCAAATCCAATTAATTATGCCATAAGAAGAGAAGGCCTCGAGTAATTCCCTCAAGGTGAGAGCAGCATTTGCCAATCACTAGCCACATGCATTCGAAACCAACATCGAACAAACCAACGACGAGCATCCCACGCCCCCATTCACGAATTCAAACCGAAACCGAACCACAAAACCGCACATTTCGCATACGCTCAGCTCGTCCGCCACGCAAACCCGCATTTTCACCCGCACAAGCCCCACCGCCGCTCCAACCGGAAACAGTCCCGGAGGGGAGGGTACCGAATCGACCGCGGATCACCGCCGGCGAGACCAGATCTAAGACCCGACGACGGCAACCCCAACCCCGGACGCGCGCGCGCGCGGGAAGCGAGAGGGAGGGAGCGAGAGCCCCGGGGGAACTCACCGAATTCGCGGAGGCGGGGGTCCTTGGGATCGGCGATGGAGTCGCAGAGGGAGGCCAAATCGAGGTTGGCCTCGTTCCGCACCTTCCAGTTCTTGTGGAGCAGCCGATCTTCCCACGGCAGCTTCTTCGCCTCCCGCAGCAGCTTCTCCTCCTCCGACATTGCGGCTCAAAGCCCCCCCCCCCGGCCCCCCCGACGCCGCCCGATTCGCAGCCCTAGCCCGACCCGCCCCCGCCCGATCAGCCGCTTCGGACCTCGAAGAATCGATCGATTCGTAGAGAGAGAGACAGAGAGAGGGAGGGAGGGGCTCTCCCTGCGATTTTCCCGGTGGCGGTTCACGGCGGCGAGCCGGCGAGGAGAGAGAGAAGGAAGAGAGAGAAACGACAAAGCGATGGTTTATCTTTCAAAAAATGGGGGAGGGAGGGGGAGGGAGGGGAGAGGTTGTAGTTTTTTGAGTTGTACGTTTTCAATCTTTCCCATCGAGTGCCGCTGGTTTCAGCATTTTATGTGCTCTCGTTCCCACGCGCTGCTCGGGGGCGAGGGTTTCACACTCGCCGACTGGTGGGGGGGGGGGGAGGCGGGAAAGACCACATTGACCTCGCCGGCCCTCGGACCCCAGAGCGTGTTCGTCTTCCCTCGTTCGGAGCAGCGCATTGAATTGGAAGTATTGAACTGGCGAGACCGCTTGGATTCTGCATAGCAACGTTTCTGTTCTCAGAAATAATTTTTGATCAGAAATAGTTTTTTCTATTTCTATTTCTTGGAACAGTTTCTGACCAAAAAATAGCGTTTAGTAACTACACAAAATTTCTATTCCTGAAATAGAAAAAGAATAGAACGCGTTTAGGGTGCGAATGATCCATTTCTATTCCATGGACAAGTTTCTCCCTTCTAGGCTACAGGCGGAGGATGGCGGGTGGCGGTGGGGGGCGGAGGACGGTGGTCGGCGGCGGCAGAGGATGGCGGCCGGCGGTGGGAGGCAATGGAGCACAGCAGTCAGCGGTGGAGCACGGTGACATCGGGCGGTGGTGACGGCAGCGGGGGGCGGCAGCGGGAGGTGGCTGGCGGCGAAGGGTGGCCATCGTCGGTTGATGGAGCACAGCGATCGGTGGCAAAGGATGGCGGCCGAGGGTGGGTGACCACCGGCGTCGGGTGGCCAGAGGCAGGAGGTGGCCGGCGGCCGAGGGCAGCCAGCGCCGGGTGGTTGCTGGCGTCGGGCGACGGAGCACAATGGCCGGCGACGGAGGATGGCGGCTGGTGGTAGGTGGCCGGTAGCGGCCAAGGACGGCGACAGGTGGTGGGTGATCGCCGGCATCGGGTGGTTGGCGGGGGGAGGCGACCAGCGCCGGGTGGCGGCTGGCGTCGAGCGATGGAACACGGCGGCCAGCGGTGGAGGATGGCGGTCGGTGGCGGGTGGCGACAAGCGTCGAGCGGTGGAAAACGATGGTCGACGACAAGAGGCGGCCCGTGGGCAAGAGGCGGCCGGCGAGCGTTGGTCGACAGGCGGCGGCGGCGGAAGGCGGGCGGTAGGTGGCGGCGAAGGACGGTGAGAGGCAACGGTGGGCAGGTTGTGGCCGATGGATTGTTTCTTATTTTTAGAGAATTCTAGAAAAAAAATCGTTTCTTTTTTCTTGTTCCAGAAATAAGAAGTAAAGTTTTTTTGCTTCTTATTTCTGTTCCAAATCTATTTCCGAAACACTTTTTTGGAACAGAAACAAAAAAATAGATTTTTTTGCTAAACGGATTTCTGTTCTTTTTCTGTTCCGGGGAACAAAAAAACAGAAAAACAAAGAAACAGAAACGTTACTAAACAGACTTTTATGCTAAACCAGGTCGATGAGATCGGACCTCTGTTTGCTCGCGACGGATCAGAAAGTGTCGATGTGAGGCCCGCTCTATTACCGGAAGCTCAGTTGTAAAGTTGCCTGCCGAAAGAAAAGCGGAGTCGGGACCGTGAATAACATTCCGTGGAGGTAACTTTTGGTACTCCAATTGGTATTTTGCTATGTTACGTGACATGAAGCAACTTTGGTTGCTGTGATTGTGCCGAGTGTAACATGTTCGTGTTTACTTTTGAAGAGATATTGCGTCGCAACTCCTACACTTTATGAACGAAACACTATCATATCATAAACCTTTCAGTTGGTTCGATTACATTCTAAATCTTTTGACCAAAAAAAAATCGAGTCATAAACCTTATAATTAGTTCAATTAAGGTATAAACTTTTTTACTAGAAAAAAAATGCAATTAAATGCTAACTTCTAATGAAAAGGGGAATTTATGGATGTCATGTGGGCGACTTTTGAATGCTACATGGACAAATTTAAAAAGGATTGATTGCAATTTTTTGAAAAAGTTTTTTTTTTTGATAAATTTTTTTTTTTTGAAAAAGTTTACGACTTGATTAAACCAATTTAAAGGTTTAATACTTGATTGCATTCTTTACACATAATTTGAGGACTTTCAGTGCACTCGGAAATTTGGTTGTACAACTGTGCCACATGCATGTGTTCATGTTTCCCATCGATTAATACGATACAAGTTCGATTAAGCATATAAATTGTTTTTAGATAAATTTTTCCTTTCATCTTGGAACTTAAATTCAAATAAAGGGATAAATGCATTAAGAGTCATAAAACTTGTCGCGAAAATACAATTTAGTTTTAAAACTTATCACAGAAGTACAATTAAGTCCAAAACTTGTCACAAAAGTACAATCGAGTCATAAAACTTTCAAAAAATGCAATCAAGTTTTAAAACTTGCTAAATTGATCCAATCTAGTCTTTCTATTAATCGCACTTTTTAAATATTTTAGGACTCGATTGTACTTTTATGACAAGTTTTAAAACTTAATTGCATCTTTTCGAAATTTTAGAACTAAATTGCATTTCCTCATCAAGTTTTAGAAAATGATTACACTTTTTTAGAGTTTTAGGATTCAATTATAATTTCGTGATAAGTTGTAAAACTTCCGATGCACTTATCCTTAAAATAAAAAAACTACCAATGCACTCCATTTTGTTCTCAAAATCAATCAATCAACATAGCTTCCCCTTTCTCTAACTCCTATGAAATCACCCCAACACTATTGTGAAGCATCTAGGACCTTTTTAAAAGCAAAAGTAGTTACCTCGACATTAATGAACCAAATATATATTGAATCCCAATGAAATTCACCAATGCATTTCATTTTCTAAACTCCAGCAGCCTATTACCACAATTCAATGCGAGCTCTAGATAGAATCTTCAATTAGATCCAAACGACATGACAAATCCCACAACTTGTCTCCAGTTACATCAATCGCCAAACAACAGTAGAAACTATAAGACTAAGGACAGCATCCCTACCTATTCTACCAAAGCAAAGCTGCTCCAAGCACATAGAGCATCTATTCTAGATGGCCTTTCACCATCAAAAGGTGGGTCAATTACCAAAAAAAATAAGCTGCACACGCTTCCCGCATCGAATCTACAACCTTAGTATAAGAGGTTCAAATTGACACGCATTTGTTATATGGAAAATGAATAATTTGAAAAATATTTCATCGTCCGCGACAGTGTTTAGGCATTATTCGTTGTCAATAATGAAAATATGTTTTATCGATTAACTATTTCAAGTGAAACGGACGATCATTTTTAGAAAAAAAATATTTTCTAAATCATTTATTTTTCGTGAAATAAACGGAGCCTTTACCTAATAACAATTCCATTTCTTTGACGATGTTGCCGAAAGATGGCATGAACAAGCAATTCCAGCAAGATTTTATCAAGGGTTTCTACAAAATTCTCATCACCAAGCAAAGACGCGAAGCCTCTTTTGCCAAACTTTGAGGAGGAAATTGGCATTCGAAGCTTTGAGAAATCTCCTCTCTGTCCTTTGTGCTTTAAGCACGTATTTTAACGACAAACCAAACCACTCTTGTACTTGATGGTGTTTATTAAGTGCGCTTAGATGGAAGGTGTAGCAATAGCATCAACATTCCCATACGTTAGCATCATGAATCTGGAAAGCGATTATTTGAGAATCGGGAAAATCATCCTATCAATCTTAAACATACTGTACGGATGTCGAGTTAGTCCTAAACTTTCAAACTTTGCCGATTGTTTATGCCAATTTAGTCTTAATGCAAAATTTCAATGAAGCCCTCCTGACCAATTTTTATCGAAAGTTAACATAGCGGTTCAGTTATCGCCGGGAGCGAAAATTGGGCAGGAGTACTACATTAAAATTTTGCGCTGAGGCTTAGAATTTAATTTGGCATCTCTATAATAGGTTTAAGATTGATTGGACAAATAACAAAAGTTTTGTCCGGTTGACTTTGATCGACGAGTAAGAAGACCCAGCGTTAGGGAAACTTTAAAAATTTTCTTGCAGCCGTTTAAGAAATAATCCCGTTGATTAGGAAGATGATTGTTAATTTGGTGATTGAAGTACTTGCGGCAAGAAAATCATGCAGCAATTCTATTGGGATTTGGGAAATCCTTCGAGGGCTTGCGCCCATCAGTCCCATACGTTCTAAGGAAATATTCAAAGCAACGGCCACAAGATCATCTCCAAACTCCTAAGCAATTTTCAAATAAGCAATCTATATAAGATCGATCATTTCGACTCGAGGAAATTCGAGGATTCACTAATGAACAGCTGCGAGATTCGAGAATCATTTCATGCTCGGGGAACCAATCCTTCGTTAGAACTTACGATTGTATCGAGAGTCACCCCGAAATTGTTTTTTCGGGCTAGAGAGGAAAGATGCCCAGCTTCACTGGGTCTATACTAAGTATAGTAGGATCTGCTGTTGCCGTAACGAAAGCTTTTGTTACTCGCGATCTGCTTGATTTAGTAGAGGAGTTAAGCTTTCGAAGATTATAAGGGTGCTAGACACCGAGAGAGAGGACTTGGGGTGGACAGCCGAACCTCTGTACACAATCGACTCGTGTTCTCTTAAATATTGCTCCTTCACACATAATCGACTTGCATAGCACTATCATTCCTTATTTTCATTTTAGATTCAGATACCATATGGACTATAGACATAGATAACTTTTAAATCTTCTAACCGCACCTTTTTAACTCTTTATCTTGACTAGCAAACTTTCTACGCACGATTTTATATGAATTCTTTTGTTTCTAGTTACACCAACAAGTTCGAGTCACATCGATTGAAATTTGTGTGGTGAGAAGGTTGAAGATGCAACCATTGGGTGTCAATCTTAGATGTTGACTTTGACCCAAAAAAAAATCTTAGTTGTTGACTATTAAGTGACTTCAAAGGAAAGTTACTTCAGTTACTCCTAATAAAGCCACCGATATTAATTATAAATGGCTTGTGCACATCTATCTGCATAATAAAATAGCCAATTTTAAGTCTCATGTGGAATGGAAATGCGAAATTTTTTATTTAAAATCTCAGGTATTTTATGATACGAGGATTAATATTGTTGTAAAAAGAAAGTACAAGGACTAAGTTTGAACATTCCAAAATGTAACTTTTATTTAGAGGGTTGTAAATAGAGGACCCACGAGTCACCAGTCAATATTAACTCAATAATTTTCCGAAAACGTCGAGTGGAAATTTGTTTAAGGAATTAAATTATTGCCAAAGAATAGTACAAGAACCAAAATCATAGCCAAACAAAGTATAAGGATCACAATTAAATTCCCCCAAAACTACATCTATAAAAAAATGTAATTTCCCCCAAATCTAATATATTGTATCATATTGAAAGTGACTTTTGAAAATTTAGTGCTTTAAATTTTAACAAAGGAAGTTTTTTCTATTTTTCCTAACAAAATTTTAAGAACTTTTCCAAGAAAAAGCGAAAGTTTAACAGACTCTTGAACGATTTGTTGTAAAAATGACCAATGAGAATCGAAAGATATTTTAGGAAAATTAGGTGAAAAAAAGTTTGAAACCCTAACATAGTATCGAATATTACATCTATGAAGCAAATGATCCCATTATATTTAATGATCTTATAAAATCTAGTAAAATAAAATAAAATCTAGAGTTGATGTTGGTTCGAGTATAGCGAAATTATATACGAAGCAAATGATCCCATGATATTTAATTATCTTATAAATGAATTTTTAAGTGATATATATTTTTTAAAACTTCATGATTATTGTCATTGCTATAACTCTCAAAGTACCATTTTCATATAAATTGGATGAGCAAGAGTAGATGAGCAGTTCTAATAGACATATATTGTCTTTAAAAAGTATCATGTATAAAACTCATAGGAAGCATGAACAAATTTACTAGTACAAAATAAAGGTCAATTGGCAGTGAGTGACGCAATAAATAATTTAAATAGGGCTAGTTAGGTAGATAAAGACATATGTTTGTGGATGGGGATGGAGAGGTAGACCTTATCAATCGCTAGATTGAGTGAGATGGAGAATTTACCAAGGGCATTAACGAGATAGTCATAACGAAATCTTTTGCAAGGTAACCATTAAAAGTTTATGTTATCGAGTGGTTTTATATTGTCAAAATCTTTCAATAATGCTCGCTACTCTAGGCTTGGTAAGACACTAACAAAATATATTATTTAGTTTTTAATTATTGTCAAACAACTTTTCATTCTCATCTTCAACGTTTAAATACTTCAGCAAATAGTATTTAGCGCTTATTTTTTAGTTTTGTCAAACGGCCCCCTCGGTAAAAGAAAATAATTTTAAAGATTTAAGCTAAGTTGAGTTCGAACACGAAGACCATGCTTGATCGGTCCCTAGTAGAGCACATCAAGAATAGTTGATCCGATCGTTCGATAGCAAAAAGACTGGGCAATCTGCCCATCAAAATGTTTTACTGATCATCGGACTTTTCCATAGAATAGAGCAGGGCTAAATTTGAAAGTCGAGTCTAGATTTTTGTCCAGACTCGTGCCATCACGAAATTTTTATAAACAAGTCGGGTCGGGCTTTCTCATTAAATGCTATCGTCCAAACCCCGCCCAAAAAGTCTTCCGGCCTTGGACCCGCTGTAGGCCACAGCCTGTGATTAAGTATACTCTCCCGTGCCATATTGAAAAAGAGGAAACATTCCACGTACAGGTTTCATGACTAAAGTGAAGTGAAATATGAATTATATCGTTGCCAGGAAAATTCCCAAAAAAGTCTTAAACATATTATGCAAATGCTTATTTAGTCCTAAACTTTTCAATTTAGCCAATTTAGTTCTCAACCTTTTGATAATTTGTTAATGTTGTCCTTTCGATCAATTTTTACAGGAAATCGCTGACCTGGATACCGGCTGTCCTACGTGACACAGCCAGCGCTAACACGAATCAATTTTTTCATTTTTTAAAAATTTTCTTTTTTCTAAAAAAGAAAAAGCAAAAGTGGAAGAAACAAAGAAGAAGAAGAAACTATCAAAATTGCAAAATTCATCAACATTAGCGCCGGCCGTGCCATATAGGACGACTGATATCCATAGCAGCGATTTCCAACCAACATTGACCGGAAAGATTATATTGGCAAATCACCAAAAGATTTAAGATCGAATTGACATTCGTATAATATATTTATAACTTATTTTCTTAGCCCATGGTTCCTATCAATTCGATCTCACATAGGCTTGATTATTCATGCCATTGTCGCGCGATGCATCCGATGCTCAAAATACTTCTTCTTTTTTTTTCCCTCGTCACACACGGGAGGCAACGAATCCAGCGCGTGAGAGCCAAGTAAGGGGCAGAGGCGCGTGGGTGGGGCTGGCGCTCGGGAGGGGAATTATGGTTGAGCAAAGCGTAAAATTTTGTTGCGGGCGGGCCCCCCACGCGACGGAACCGAGAGCGTGGAAGGAGCGGGAGCGAGAGACCCGATACTTGTTACCCAAAACAAAAAAAAAAAAGAAAAAGAAAAACAAACGGAATAAAAGGGAGAAACAAATCCGGTGCTCCCGCGCCCACGGAGACCTTCCTTGAAACCGAAACTCCAGCGGTCGGATCCGGAAAATCGACGGCCAGGATCGTGGGGACTCTCGCGGCGGTCGCGACCCGGGCCTCCTTGGTAGCCTTTGCTTTGCCGGCAGGCTTTGTCTTTTTCTTTTCACTTTCCTTTTTTTCCACTTTTTATTTGTTATTTATTATTTATTATTTTTTTTTTTGGGGTGTAAATAGGGACGTTATTTATTTTACTGCTCTGCTGCGGGAAAATTGAAGGACGTCACGCTGAACCGCGAGAGACCCCCGACCGTCGTACAAGTTCGACGACGCTCGTTGCCTCGGGCAGTGAGCGCCACGTGTCGCTTGATCTATGTTTTTTTGTCTCCTCATCGCAATTGTAATGCCGTGGTAACCGTAGCATGGATTACGTTACGTATCTCTATTTTCGAAAGATACGTATTTGCGTCCTCAAAATTTAGCGATATCATCCATCTATACACGGCGTCGCCGTAAATACTCTTTAGATATAGGACCGCTTTTCTTGCGCCCATTACCGCGCCGCTCGCCCGAGCTCACCGTCTCGAGCTCTCGGGCTTGCAACCACGAAAGCTCGAGCTCTGGGCTTTGCAAGCTCAACGTTCCCGTGAGCTTTCTCCAACTACCTAATTACCGGACACGTCGCTCCAGTGGCCAAATGGAAAGTTGAAGGTGGCCTCACGCAAGTGAAGATAAGTAAAAATTGCAAGAGTTAAGGCATTAATTTGATTCTTTTGTTAGAAGCCCGATAAGTTCATTGGGAGAGGTTGTTAAGAGGGAGCCCAAACTCAATTCTAAATCCGTCAACATATCTAATCAAATCTATATTCACTTAAAAGCTTAATTTAATGAGTTATGGAATAGTTAAGATATATTAACTACTAGGGGTGTGTAAATGAATCAAGAACAGCCCGGACCAACTAGCCGTTCTCATGAGAACGAATTCGGTTCCCAATTTCAATTTACTAGAATCGGTGAGTACGAATCCGGTTCCTGATTCTAGACATGGAACCACTTACTCACCCACCCACCAGATTGATTATATATATAATTTTTAAGAAAAATTTCCAACCAAAATAAAAATAAAAAATTTTAAGAAAAATGATAACCTTAAAATCATTAATTTGAAACTCAACACCCATTAATTGAGTGCTCGTCTCGTATCACTCTCATCTTCCCTGAATCGTCTCTCTTCCGCTCATTCATAATTTCGATTCTCAAGTTCAATGCCCATGAACTCGTAGCCTTGATTCTCAACTCTCATCAACTCATAGCCGTGCCTTCGACCATTCATTGCCCCCCTCTCATGCCCTCGGTAGAGGTGGTAAATGGGTCAAGTGGCTTTAGTTTAAGAATAGACTTAAATTGTCATTAATGAGTTATCCTATTGATTTAATGGGTATTAAATGAGTCATAAATGGGTTACCCAACAACCTTAAGTGAATCATAAACATTATATTTTCATTTTTTTAAATTTTTAAATTTTAATTTTTTATATTGATTTTCTTTTCTTTTTCTTTTTCTTTCTTTTTTGTTCTTCTTCCTCCGCCGGCGGCCGGTCGTTGCCCACAGGTGAGGGACAAGCTTGTCGATCTAGTGAGCCTCGAGCCTTGCTCGATCGGCGAGCTCGTCCCTCGCCTATGGCCGACCACTAGTGAGGAAGAAGAAAAAAAGAAAAAAAAGAAAAGGAAAATAATTAAAATATGATTTAAAAAAAATAAAAATAAAAATATTTTAAAAAACATTTTCATTTTCCTGAAAATATTTTCTAGAAATATTATATTTTTCGCGAAACAAACATAGCCTCAATTTTTTTAAAAATAAAAATTGTTCACTAGATTTGTATTGCATTAACATGTTTTAGCAATACAATTTTCTAAAATAATTATTAGAAAAAAGCTTTCCTAGATTGGTTAAATGGGTCGGGTTGGATATGGGTTGGGTATGGGCCAGGTATGGGTCGAGAAACTTATTTTGCGATAAATAGATCATAAACGAGTTAAATAGGTCAAGTTGGGTCAGACCATTTACGACTCGACCCAAACCCGACATGACCCATCTGTTTAACAGGTCCAGCTCTTGGTCACCTCCATGGGACTGGTTCCCAGGTGGGTTCATGGAACCAACGAATGATTCTCGGTTCCAATTTTTCGAAATCGATCCTTACTGCGTGGTTCCTGTGGAACCGCCCACCAGAACCATGCTCACCTCTATTAATTACTCCACACTATATCAAATTTCTGATGTGAGACTTCTCTAAAACAACTTATGCGTGCATCTTAACAATCTTTCTCGTGCATGAATTTAGTATTAAGTATGCTCCTCCTTAATCCAAGTATCATTCTATATCGAGATATCTTAGCTTGAATCTCCATTAATGCTTAACTCGTCTTTGGTCTTTTTCTTCAAACCAAACCATAAAGTTTGCCATTAGGCCCGCGTTGCTACAGCATAACATCCACTGCCTGAAAATTGTGTTGGTCAGCATATTACTTCATTGAAATATTCACCAAATACCGAAATAGATTGGGGTACGCTAATTTACCATTAGATTCGATACCATTTGTTGGGAGCACGCAATAAAAGCTACATTGCCTTTCTCTAGGGGTTGATTATTAAAAATTCAAACCAAGAGTCCCCTACTGATAGTCTCACTCAGTCCTTTCAACTTCTGCGCGAGCTTCAACTGCGTTCAAGCTCGGAATCGTTCGATCATGGCCTTTTCTTCTTCCTTCCTCTGCCATGACAACATCGTCTACCCATCATGCAATTTCTCACAAAACAACAAAATTCGTCCTTCCATGAGATTATGGCCCCATCTTCATCTTGTCTCCGAACGAACACTAGATCTGTGCTCGCGGCATCATCCGTGTCGATGCAGGAGGACAATCGATTTATTTTTCCCTATCTATTTCTGCAAACGTCGATTCTATACGGCACGTACCGCCATTTCAGAAAGGGCGTTACACATGAGGCCTTTTGCATCATCGACTTCGAAAACGTACGTAATTGTAATCCTCAAATCGACCATGGATAAAATTATATGTAGAAAACTCCCACTGCGGTGTGTTACTATATTTCCATCCACGTATGGACGGTAGGATAAGTTCTATTTTCTGATACGTGATGATCCCACAAAGCCGAAAGCAATTAAATTGGTCGAAACCAAGCGGCGGAAGACAAGCGTGGGCTTAATCCGGATCCGCAGGACCCGGGTGGGTCGGGCTTGGATAACCGGCCCATAATTTTTCTCTCCAGGTTCTGCTCTTCACGGCCTATGTTCCACGCGACACCCCCTGGACAAAGTGCCGTTGCTCTCGGCGATGCCAGTTGTTCCAACCACATGCTCGCCGCGGTAGGCACATCCTCCGACCGGGTCGATCGCCTGGCAGTTCACCAGGCTCGAGCGAGGCGTCGCCTTCCTCCGCTGCGTCGCCATCCTCGACTGCCCGACGGTGCATCGGTCACCTTTTGGACCTGAAAATGCATTAGATCCCACGTGCAAACTGCTTTACTCAAGGCCACCTGCATAAGCCGAAGATCCGCCACAGTTGCCTGATCCACTGGGCTTGCATGGCGTTTATAGATCTCTGGATAATTGGGCCTCTGCTTGTACCCCTGGATTATCAAAGAGACAATAGTCCAGTAAAATTTATCCGAAAGATGCGTGCTTGCGAGCGAGAAATTTGTATTTTTGTATCGTTTCAACTGATAAAATGTGTGCAGTGAAATCATAATAAGTGAATAGTAAGCTCCAGTTTCATGTAGCTCCTGAAGTTGTAACATGTATTTCCTAGCTAGTCAGCAATTTTCTTATTGGCGTGAGCACATAGTGTTAGTTCAGTCATTGGTGATTTCGAGAATTATGCCAAATTTTAAGCATAATCCAAATACAAGACATGAAAGCCATATGGAATGTAAGTTATGAAGGGTCAAAATTAATTAAGTAAACGTAAAACAAAGTAAAAACATGTACTAAAATTGGATAGGAGAAAAACACGGCAGCTAAAGAGGAAGAAGTCTTGCCCCAACAAAGAGCACAATCACACCGTCGTCCGCGATCAAGGTGGCTGGCTGGATTGGTTAAGCCTTACTCTTATATGGTGTGGAGTCTCTTTGATTATAAGTTTGAATCTCTCTATTGCTCATCGATCTAAAAAAGGAAAATCTTAATTTGGCTGTGGTGGAAGAAGGCGATCCTGGGCTGTCAAATGAGCTTGCTCAAACTGAACATTCGGACCATAATGCATAATTTCTATGATGACATCCAGAGATGATCGTCGATGTTAGTCGCTCCTTCTGATCCATTCAATTTTTTTAAAAAAAGGAACGCTTGTCCGTTGTCCGCCTTAGTTGAAGCATTCCAATCTTTATGACTTTGATAGAATAAAATGTCATTTTCTATTCGATTAATATTTAGACTTTGAATATTTTTCTTCTCCTAACAGCCTCATTGAATATCAATACTTTAACATTGCTGACGTTTTGATTTGTCGACCACTCCTGTTTATTTCTCTAGTCGTATGACTGCAATTACTGCAACGAGAAATATACTTTATAAGATTTTACGTTGAACTATTAAAGTTAATGCGTAATCTCGACTTAAGATGGTATTTGACTATAGTTAGGTAGTGCTAAATTTTAAGTGGAAGACATCACTAAAGTTACAAATCTCAAAATCATTTTTGCCTATTTTTGCTCTGTTATACTCTAGGAAGCACGGACACTCTCCAGGGGCCTCCGTGTCGGTATTGGACACATGTCAGATGTGTCGGACATCAACACTCGTTTGATACTCTTTTTTTATTATTTATTTATTTATGGATTTGAATCAAATTAATTTGATTGACATAATTATAAAAATGATAATTTATCATGTATATATAAAAATATACATTTAATATACAACATGTCAAAATTATTTATTTTTTGAGAAATAATGTGTCAGTGTGTTGTATTGTGTCGTGTCGTGTCGGTTCTACTTAGGTTATACTTATCGGTTTTCTTGGCCCAAAAAAAAAATTATGGCCTTTTTGTTATGGTTCAGGAAATGTCAAACTAATTAAGTTGGATTTCATTCCATTTTATCTTTCTTCCAGAAAAAAACCTTATAAAGGTTTACCATTAGCTTTTTATTTATATTGAATAAGTAAAGTGTTTGTACAATCTTCTGGAATAAAAGAAATGTTTTACATAAAAAGATTTCACATGAAAAGATTTTACATGAAGTAAAAGTGTTTATGCTTTTGATAGACAATCGATTTCTTGAAATTGGACAAGAGAGCTAACTTTTGGTTGAATGTCATCTGGTAAACAAATTAGACCAAAGCGAACGCATTTTTTAATTTTGGTTTTCTTGAGTTTTGGGCTTGGGCCGCCCATAATGGGCTTGACCCAAGCCCAACCCATTTGCATTTCAATGTTTCAAAAATAATCTTGATCTAGTGACTGCTATTTTAACATGTTTCTTTCGGTTAAGAATGATGTGGGCTACGAAACATGTCAGGAAAGCAGTTAGGTTGAGATGGAGAGATCTGAGCAACAAAAGGAAGACCATTATGTGTTTACATTGGCGCATGTATTCATCGGACAGTCAGTCATGTCCACCTTAACTAGTTACGACCTGATTGTGAATATCCGATAAAATCAAATACGCTTTTAAAGGGATCAAAGGTGCTTGGATTGGTGTAATGAATTGAGTTTATGATACGACGAGGTTGTTTAGGATGACGAATATGTAATCTTAACTAGTACATGGTGAGCGTAATGTAGGTGTACTCACTGGTCGCGTGACTAATATGCCCGTTTGAATTGATCCTTTAAGAAACTACTTGCATGTGGTAGATATTATATATACGTGGGATACATGAGTATGGAGATGCATGAGAGGGAAAAAGAACAGTGATCTCCAATCAAGTTTTGTTTGGATCAAGGGCATATTTGATTGTGGACATACGAGTGCTAGTTCGAACGCACGATCACACTTCCTACCGAAGTGACTACATAAGTAGTACGTGGAGCAATCTCGCTTCTTAAGACTTGAGGTACGATTGCGCGAAACCCTTCGGGTTTCACATCCATGTTTTTTTGGCTCTCGGAATGTGATAACCAACAGCACAATGGGGGCTCTACAATACATAGAGAAATCCATTGAAAGCTGATAATTTTTGGGATAAAAATAAGGTGGTCTAGGTCATTCACACTAAATTTGAAGTGGTTTATATAATTTAACTCATTCACATGGAAAGTACGACAAAGAAAGGTGAACCATCGAGAATCGTTCCTCAAGAGACCGGGAAACGCTCCGGGATCTCTATGATCGAATCGAGCATGTGTTGGCTGCCTCCTGTATAACGTAGTTCAATGATTCCATTCTAACCCTCCCTAAAAGAGACGGACTTCGATTAAATTAATAACGAAACTTATATTAAATTAAAAAAATGGTTAAGTCAAGATTCATAACTATCCCATCCTTGCAAGTCCAAGGTTTTTGCTCCTTAAAATAATGTTGGATCTGCGCTAATAAATAGGCACGTTGAATGGGTAACAGAAGGACAGCACTCCACCGGTTGAAAGTCCTCAGCCGGATTAGACAAATGCTAGTCACGGTTTACTTGTCAAGCTATTTCAAGTTATTTTTCTTTATTTCCTTGTGCAAAATCTTCTTCCTATGGAGATGTTAGGTATTCATAGACTTTTTGGTCAAACGAGATTGCTTCATCGCCCACCCCTCGAAGAACCCACGGATTGATTTTCAAATGCCATCATGTGTTTCGATTCCCACCACTCGCCTTAATTTAATGGGTTGTCGATGTGGGGTATGATGGGATAGAAGATTAGGTTAAAATCAACAAGGGGAAAGAACATATCGCATGTGTATGCAACACCATCCCGCAATTGAAGCAATGTAATAAAAGTGGTCAACGTGAATTTTTAGATAGGAGAGAGAGGGAGAGATGGTTGGAGAACGTGCGCAAGTGAGTTATTTTATATGGATCGCAAGTACGACTATTCACATGGAAGCTTCTCTACACCACGTGGAGGTGATGTTCCATGAATCTGACCATTTTCTTTTCAAACTTCGAGATCAAGAGACGTTACGAATAGAATAGAATTCATCGCCATCCCTCGGCCCGTTCCTGACTTTCGAGACAGGTTGAGTTGGATTGCCCTCTTGGGTCTCTTTAGGTAGATATAGATCATCTTGGCCACGTAACATACAAGTCATGGTGATTTTATTTGACTGGAATGGCTTCGTTTTGTTTGGGCATAAAGCGAAGCCATGAGGCAAGATCGATGTGGAGGATGATTTGATTCCGAGGGGGGGACCGATTTTCGAGATCCATCTCTTGGCGGTCGCCACCTGCAATAGGGTTTGCTCAGATCCATGCAAGTTTCGATTCGATTACATAGACTTTCATGGATAAACCCAGAAAAGGAAGAAAAAAAGATCACGCATTAGGTTTTTTTGATCATCTTGGCCACGTAACATACAAGTCATGGTGATTTTTTTTGACTGGAATGGCTTTGTTTTGTTTGTGCATAAAGCGAAGGCATGAGGCAAGATCGATGTGGAGGATGAATTGATTCTAAGGGGGTTGATTTGCGAGATGTATGTCTTGGCGATCGCCACGTGCAACGGGGTTTGCTTGGAGATCGTGCAATAGGGTTTGCTTAAATTCATGCAAGTGTGGGAGTTTCGATGCGATTCGAGATGCTTTTACAAATCGGACATCGACCCTCAAAAAAATCCGAGTTGCGAGCTCTCTCTATTCATCACCGACACATTTTCGTGTTTGTACATTCATTATACGTCCTTATCTTTTGCATCTAATGTGAATATAGCTATGCTTCGATCGGATGCGAATTTGGGATTTAGGGTTGAGCGGAAGCGTCATATGTAGTCCGGAACATGTTTTTGCTATCATCAGCAGTAAAGAGATCAAGGAATCAAATGCATCATTGCTTAAGTATTATCCCCCATATTAAACTAGTCAAATTGCTTTAAATTCTTAAAAATGCCTTGGAAAATGAATATGAACAGGTGAGTGTGAAAATAAAGAGAAGTGATGAATGCAGCCTTCTCCTTTCTTTAATTCAGCTAATGACTACCCATAATTTGTCGTGTCTCGAGTTGGGACTTGGAATTATCTAAGAGATTAGTTGGCACTTTGACAGTGCTATAATCATATTCAAAGTTATAACAGTTACGTGTATCATATTCTATCCGAAATGTCTCCCTTTTACGTTTGAATATTTAAAAGGATTTAAATGAGCGCTTAATATAATTCATGTACAAACTATAATATGTGAAACCCATAAGATTGGATATTTATTCATGTCACTAAAAGGGCTTGCTATAGAAGGAACACAAATTACGTATATTGATTGGTTATTGCTGATTAGGTCGTTCGAGGGGGAAGAACCGATATTTCCTCTCACTTCTTTTTCTTATGATCTAGACGTACGAGTACTGACCCGACCAGGTGTCCATGACCCAGAATGCTTCACATGTGATTGGCGGGATTCGACCGCGCAACTTCCTGTTACCGTTTTTTTTTATCTCGTGACATTCTTGCATGGAAATGTTAGGTCTTAATCAGCTAACCATAAGTTAGTGACCTACTCTTTTGGTATTTTTTTTTCCGTTCCAATTGGATTTCTGCATTCGTAACACAAAATCCAAGTTCTAAACTATATGACTAATCCTCCAAATATAGAGAATATGCCGTTTCAATTTCCGTTGCTTAATTTTGCTTTTTGGTGTTCCAATAATTAATTATAATTAATGTGTAGAACTGGCTTTCGCATCAGGACCACATGATGAAAGAGAAGTCGCGCGCACCAATGATCTGACTATTCTTTTCATTATCATCAATTTCGATCCGATTCCATAGACTTTCTTGGACAAACCCAGAAGAAAAAGGATTTTCAAACTAGGGTTTTCTATCACGGAATTGGAGGAAGCTGTACCTAGAGTTTCCTTCAGTTTCCCACGTGGAGTCGATCGTTTCTAAATGTTACCAGTCAATTTTAGAATACGTGGTGACATGAACGAGAAAAAGTCTAACCACTCTGTGTTGACAACTCTATATAATAGTGCCATTCATCTTTTGCTTAAGCACCCTAAACTTTGGCCGATGGCTTCTCTTCCTGCACCAGCCGCAGCTGCCGCCGCTGCCGGCACCACCACCACCTCCTCCTCCTTCTCTTCCTCCGCTGCCATCTCCACGTACGGTCCATTCTTCCACAAACGGGCACCGGTCTCCCTCTACACAAAGCCCAGAAAATCCTCGACGCGGCGATCGACCGTTTCGTGCAAGGCCCCGGGCAATGACAACTCCGAACAAACTCCTATGTCGGCCAAGCTCGACAGGAGGAATGTGCTCATTGGCCTCGGCGGCTTCTACGGGGCGGTTGGGCTCGGATCTGACCCGTTCGCGCTCGCGGCCCCGATATCTTCCCCGGACCTTGCCAAGTGTGGGAAGGCCGACTTGCCGGCTGGCGTGAAGGCCACCAACTGTTGCCCGCCGACCTCCACCAAGATCCTAGACTTCAAGCTTCCACCCTCAAACTCGCCCTTGCGCGTGAGGCCAGCCGCTCATTTGGCCG
Organism: Syzygium malaccense; assembly: GCA_031216405.1. Taxonomy (NCBI): domain Eukaryota; kingdom Viridiplantae; phylum Streptophyta; class Magnoliopsida; order Myrtales; family Myrtaceae; genus Syzygium; species Syzygium malaccense. The sequence continues at coordinate 6,348,740 of CM062256.1, read as the reverse complement.
ATAAGGACTACATCGCCAAATACGCCAAGGCCATTGAGCTCATGAAGGCCTTACCTGCCGACGACCCGCGTAGCTTCATGCAACAAGCCAATGTGCATTGCGCCTATTGCGACGGGGCCTATCACCAAGTCGGGTTTCCAAACCTGGAAATCCAAGTCCACAACTCTTGGCTATTCTTCCCATTCCACCGTTACTACCTCTACTTCTATGAGAAGATCTTGGGGAGCTTGATTGGAGACCCGACCTTCGCATTGCCCTATTGGAACTGGGATGCGCCCGCCGGCATGCAGATGCCTGCCATGTTTGCCGACCCGAAATCGCCGCTCTATGATGCATACCGAAACCCAAAGCATGCACCGCCCACGCTCGTGGATCTCGACTACAACGGCGAGGACCCAACCACATCGAATCAGGACCAGTTGTCCAGCAACCTAACCATCATGTACAGGTAATAAGGGTTTACAAGAACGATAAACTTTAGGTCGGGTGAACGTAGGTGTAGATCTAAATTAATACAATTTAATTGGCCATGTAAAGTCTAAAGTCAATGCTTCAGTTTGCGATGGGTAAATTCTCTTTTTGTCACTTTTGATTTTTTTCTTTGTTTTATAATAATCTCTCCCATAATTTTTCTACGTAAGCACTGAGAATAGATGAATCCTATATATTTTTCGACTAGTGAGAATGCTATTCAGGACTTTATCATAGGTATTGTAACGAGAGTCAAACTAACACAGAGCAAAAATGGGGTTTTACAAGGGTCCACAAAAAGAAAAAAATGTTTGATGCATTGAGATGGCAACAGCTTAATTCAATTGCCTTACTAATAATAATAAGATGACATAAATTGTGGACATGGGTAGTTATATAGTTTCAAAAATTGACCAACTATTGAAATCAATGATGATATATGTGGATTGTGTGTGAAAAACCAGACAGACTATATCCTTATAATTAACTTTGAAAACCTTTTTGCTTCTTAATTTATGACATGATCAATTTGGTCTAAGCAGGCAAGTGGTGTCGGGCGGGAAGACGGCAAAACTCTTCCTCGGCAGTGCCTACCGGGCGGGCGACGAGGCAGATCCGGGGGCCGGGTCGCTCGAGAACATCCCGCACGGCCCGGTCCACGTGTGGTGTGGTGACACCAGGCAGCCCAACCTGGAGGACATGGGCAATCTCTACTCTGCCGGCCGAGACCCGATCTTCTTCGCCCACCACTCCAACGTGGACCGCATGTGGACCGTGTGGAAAACCCTAGGAGGCGCGAAGAGGACCGACTTCACGGACCCGGACTGGCTCAATGCCGCCTTCCTGTTCTACGACGAGAACGCGCAGGCTGTGCGTGTGAAGGTCAAAGATTGCCTAGATAACACTAATTTAGGTTATAAGTACCAAGATGTTGACATTCCATGGCTAAAATCTAAGCCAACCCCACGCAAAATAGCCAAAAAGGTGGCCAAGGCCGTTGGGAAAGTAGCTCATGCCGCGGATATGCCACGGCCTATTGCTCAATTTCCTATTAAACTAGACAAAGTTGTGAGCACTCTGGTCAAGAGGCCAAAGCAAAAGAGGAGCAAGAAAGAGAAGGAGGAGGAAGAGGAGGTGTTGGTGATCGAAGGGATCGAGTTCGAGAGGGACGCGTTCGTGAAGTTCAACGTCTACATCAACGACGAGCACGACTCCCTGAGCAGGCCCGACAAGACTGAGTTCGCGGGCAGCTTCGTGAACGTGCCGCACAAGCACAAGCACGGCAAGAAGATGAAGACCAGGCTGAGGCTGGCGATTACGGACTTGTTGGAGGACCTGATGTGCGAGGACGACGAGGAGGTCCTGGTGACTCTGGCCCCCAAGTACGGCGGCGGCGACATCACCATTGGCAACATCAAGATCGAACTTATCGACTGAAGTCGACGGCGGCGGTGGCGTTCTCTTGTGATGTTTCTTCCGTTTCAAGTTTGAAGATTAGTGGTCAAATCTTTTTGGTTTAACTTACGTACGCGTTTCGTTTTCTTTCCTTACGACTTTTCTCGATTTTCTTAGTTTCTACATCATGTGTGTTTGAATAAAGTGCTGGCCGCGTTGCATGTGGTAGGCTCTCGGAAACCCTAAATGGCTTCGATTAATCTAATTTAGAGGTCAAGTTGCTATATTATGTAATCCATGGAGATCTGTGCGCTTATTCTAACCAGTGGTGCTATTAAATGTAAAAAGCATATTCCCTTTTGAAACTAATCGTGTTTGCCCATCTAACTGTCAAATTACTCAAACTAGTCACCTACCCATCTCATGAAAAAAACTCAAGAATGAGGAGAGATGAGGATCCAATGTAAACTACTGCTTGTCCTTTAGTTTCCACGACTGGGATTATTCTAAGAGCTCGAATGATGAGACCTAGACAATCTTATAACGTGCAAATTCAACGCTCACGTTCAAATGACTCTAGTATATATATAGATACGAATCACAATATATGATGTCGGATAGGGAAAAATGCCATAAAAAATCCTAAGCTATAGTCACCCTCGACAGATTTACCCGAACTCTTTTTTTGTGACGTCAAAATCTTCAAACTATGTCTATTGCGACATATTTGCCTTAAAACTTTATATTGTGACATAAAAAACTCCAAATTTTTAACCGTGTGATATATTACCCTCCGTCTAGGTCCCATCAATCCAACCAAGGCGCCATATTGACACAATTTGCTTTCCGTCGTTCATGTAGACAGATTTTTAATGGTTCTCATTAACGTTACTATGACAGAGCGCAAATGTGTCATATATTTACAAATTTAGAATTTTAGATGATACTAAAAAAAAAGTTTAAAATAAATATGTTACAATGAGTTTGGGGTTTTTGTTCTCCTATAGGATACATATACCAAAGAAGTCAACTGAGAAATAGGGACTTAACAAAAGAACAGTCAGGATTTCAAGATTACCATAGCTCTTGTCCTAAAAAGTTAAGATCAACAGCTTAACCCGCAAATCATTCATACAAACAAACGTACATAACACGTAAAAGTGTACATATATTCTTACATGCATGTGCATGCATGTATAACGGTTGTTTGACTCGAGATGCCTTGGCAAGCAAGCGTCGTGCACAACAACTCACTGCCACCGAAGAACACTTCTGGTTCCTGATGCGTGCATGTGAAGAAAAAGCCTGGAGAAATGCGAGCAAATCATAAAATTACCTGTAGAGTATTTCTGCGCCGCCCGCCGTATGCATCTCGCCTTCTCAGTCGCAGCTCTCATTGAGTTTGGTGAAATTCAAAAGAAACGCACGAATGATCCGCCGGTCATCTTTCTGTCTGTGGTGTTTGAACCTTTGCATACTGAAAGGGCTGATGGAGAAATCTCAGTTAAGTACTGACAGTACTAGAAAGATGAAGTACAAAGGAAACTACCATACCCTTTGTGTAGTACAAAAATTCTCCTGCAGTACAAAGCTGCTTCAGGATGCATGATTTCTTGAATTAATAATAATGACTAGTGTTTTAGTCATCATCTGGAAATAAACTCGAATAGGATTGGATTGCATCAGAATAGAATGTTGTCAAGAAGATTTGAACCGGTGAAGAAAATCCGATCCTAGTAAAAATTCCAAATTCGAATAGGACAGGTTGATGTCTGAACAAACAAGAAACTATTGAAATATTTTTATTACCGTCGGAATTGGATTCCTAGTTGGGTCGACAGGTCACATGAAAAAAAAATAAGAAAAGAATTCTACTCAGTCATTACGCATCGAAGCAAACAAAAGGGCTGGGAAATACTTGAGCTATTGAGTGATTGTAACTTTGTAATTTTTCAAATTCATAGTGAATTTCTTGGTAGTTGACTCTCCCTATGGAGTAGGAACCGATAGTCAGACCGAACTACATAAATCTTTAGTATCATTATCGTTTATCATTGATTACTTGAGTGATTTCTTCTTCTTAAATCCCACGTAGATTTATTACTTAAGGGAAAATGACACAAACAGTCTCTGAACTTTGGTCCAATATACAATTTGATCCATGAACTTTTAATTTATTCAATGTAGTCTGTAAACTTTAATCCAATGTGCAATGTGGTCCCTAAATTTTTAATTTGTTCAATGTCAACCCTAAACTTTTGGTATATATTCAATTCAGTCTTTGAACTATATGGAAATATTCAATGCAGTCCTTTCCATTAATTCAAGTTCAGGGACTACATTGAACATTTTCATATAATTGAGGGACTGAATTGAATATGTATCAAAAGTTCAGGGGCGATATTGAATAAATTAAAAGTTCTGAGACCACATTGAACATTCGCCTAAAGTTCAGGGACTACATTGAACAAATTAAAAATTCAGAGATCAAATTACACATTGGGCTAAAGTTCAAGGACTGTTTGTGTCATTATCCCGTTAATTATTAGGCTTGTAAGAATTCTCAAAGCCATTGACAACGCTGGTCAACGATTTGTTAAGACATGACATGGCCTGGTGGGTGGGTCTCTGTTGCAAAACTAAAAGTCTTTCAAGATGCATAAACTCTCATGCTACCATTCTACGTTGATAGTTAGATGGAGAAGTTTTTGGATTAATCATCTGATTAAAGTTAAATATAAACGTAAGCAGATGAGCGCTTAGTTCATAAAATAACAACCCCATTAATTACTAGTTTTATTTACTCTTAATATCTTAGTACATATGCGTACCAAATTCTTTGTCTTTATTCACCCTACAATATTCGTAAAATTCGAGAGATGCTGATTATATATTGTTTAATATATGTCTCGAGTTTGACCTCGTAAGGAAAACCCGACCCAAATACATTTTCTTGTTTTAGTAGGTTTCATAATTTGCGCGGTTTTGTAGTTCGAATAGGTTTTTCCTATTTTGGATCCAAATATCATATATACAAGAGGTGAGTGTCGGTTTTTGCCTATTAGTGAGCAAAAGAGCTTTTGGTCATAACAATTAATCGTGCGATATGCTCATGAAGAAATTGCAAGTGTTTTTAAGACAATATATCGTTTGATAAGATTTATGCATTCCTTTGTGAGCTTGTTTCACTGGGAATTGTAAGGTTAAGCACCGTGTGAGTTATTTGGTGTCATTTGAGATTGGAAAATACCGAGAGTATTTGAGTTACTCAAGTGTAATCGTAATTTCCGTTATATTGCTTGATCTATAGTGAAATCATGTACTGCTCCCTGTGGAGTAGGTCCAACCCAATCATGTAAATTCGGCGTTCGATTTATTGTCTTGTTCTGTTTATTATTGTGCTCAATCGATTGTTTTTTGCAATAATCGGTACCAAAGCTAGACTTAGTTGACTTGAAGTGAACTGATGACGATAAAAGAAGGAAAAATAAGAATGGACAGATTTGATGGGAAGAATTTCGATTTTTGAAAGATGCAAATTGAGAATTACTTGTATCCGGTGAATACGCACTTATCGTGTTGAAGGAGAAGCCAAGTCGATAAAGCAAGCTGATTGTGGTTTGTTAGATTGATAAGCGTTGATTGTTATTTGGCTAACTTTATCTCGTAATGCCGTGTTTTACCAAATTGTTGTGGATAATATGCACTGCCGATGGCCTAATATCAAAAACAACTTAAGAATGTGAGGAAAAAAAAGGGACCTATGCAAGCTGTGTTATGATTAGACAAATTTATTATTGATTTGATTATTGAGGACTTCAACAAGAGTTTGCTTCCACCTACTGAGTAATTGGGGTTCAACGTCAACATTAGAGGAACCAATTAATTTGGTTCCAATGCATGAACATCGGTGAGTCTTGAGATTGCATAGTGCCCACTTGCCCCTCGGACATTGCCAGCCGCAATTAATGTCACGCTTACATGATGCATCGACTCTTGTCACCATTCATGGCTCGCCTGAAAAAGGAAAAAAGAAACAAATGTTTTTTTTATTGTTACTATTATTTTGGGAGACATTTATTTTGAAATAGCATGTGCCATGCTCACGATAGAAAAAAATTAAAAGAATCAAGCATATGGTTGTATTCCTTGCATTTCCTTAGCCTTGCTTTAGCTTGGTAAAGAAAAAAGTGTAAAATTTTCTTCGAGATCAATTGTATAAATGCATAAAAAAAATCATAGGTTAGGGTTTTATGAGAGAGAGAGAGAGAGAGAGAGAGAGAGAGAGAGAGAGAGAGAGAGAGAGAGAGAGAGAGAGAGAGAGAGAGAGAGAGAGAGAGAGAGAGGCTTATTACAAGTTAGAGTCACCAAGAGGAAGACCAACATCAACTTGGAGGCTGGCTTCATGATTCCCTTGGGTTTTGGTTTTGATAGAGTGCCGAATGGTTGATGGTTTGTAAAGGCACTGATTTATCAATCAAGGAAGAAGAATCTGGAGATTTTAGAAATATCAATCAAAATCTCGAGATGATTCTTCTTCCTTGATTGATAAATCAGTGCCTTTAGTTTGGTTATGCTAAATAGAGAGTGCTTTGGCCAAAAACTCTATGTGCACCGGTCCATATTTGTAGGCTTGAAATATCTCTGTGCTGTTAATTTCATTTCATTATTAATGGTACGTCCAAATTTCTCCATTACATTTCATCATTAAGATACCTTCATGAGTTACTTCCATTACTTTAGGCAGATTCTAGTGATTATTTCTCTTAAATGCTGCTCTTAATTGACGATATATGCATGACGGATTTCTCTTTTGCACAGAAAGAACCACATCTGCATATCATCCACAACAATTTGGTAAAACAATGACACAAGAATTTTCGTTGCGAGCCATCCATCCATTATGCAAATAATAACTTGTTCTTTCACTTAACGTTTAGATGTCGACTATATCATGAATGTGCTTTGTTGATAAGGAAAATACTGGAGTAGCTTAAATCATAAAAATTGATTATCTAGTATCTATTTTCCCAGAGAAAAAACACAAATTGTGCCAAAAAACATGTAAATAAATTGGACTCTACCGTAACAGGTATCGATCTCTAACAGGCCAGCAAAACTAAAACTGTTCACAACCCATTCGTTTCAATGTTACTTGCTCGAAACAAACTGGTGGCCATGGACATCATCATCCGGCTTCCCAAGATTGTCGTCCCTCGCGACTCTCCTTAAGCGCTCAGCTCATCGAAACGTCTAGTTTTTTCACTGGCATTTGTTTTAGCATGTTCCTGATATGTATACATCGCCAGATGCTGCGTTCAACTTGTAATTGCGGATATAGACCCTTCTGATTCAAGTTGCAATTCTGTCTAGTCCTAGTTACTTAAAGAGCAGACTGATTTCGCTTCACAGTGTCATGAGTTTTCGTGCGTTGGGTTTGTAATATTTTGTCCAGATGAAGTTGGTCCATCTTTTTCTCCTTAGGATGCCTGTATGGAGATATGACCGCAACTTTACAGAGGCATAGCCACACTAAAAGCTGCATTTTGACTGTTCTACTTTTGGAATACCCAGAGAACAACTTTGTGAAATGGTAAAATTTCTTTTGAGGTTTTGTTGGTTAGGTTTTCACTTAATGTCTGCCTCATTCGTTGGTGATGCGCAAAATTCGATCCAAAAGTAGACCCATCATTCGTAATTCGCTTGTTGTCCTGTACGTGCCCACTCTTTTCTTTCATAGGCGCGTTTGCATTCCATTCCCAAGTTTTTAATCTTAACGTAGATGAGGCTTTGTTCGTCTCTGTTATTACATCTTATGTGACATATTCCAATTTGGGTTGTCTCTACCACAACAGATCACCATACAGCAATTCCACTTCAAAATCTAGAACAAGCTTGAGTGAGAAGCAACTAGTTACTAAATGCCACATCAAACGCTCGAACATAATAATACTTGTTTATATATTCTATCCAACATGAAGCAAAGCTTGTATCTCCGCCAGAGAGTCTTGGAATGGCTTCTCTTAGACCGGTGTCCTCGAGAAATCTAGTAACACATTAGTTGAATTTCTCAAAAGAGGGATTTAAAGCATATAAGCCACAAAAAAAGACTCTCCAATAAGATATGCCGAATAGCCTCAAACTTGTTATATAATGGGTTCAATGCAGTGCCCATCTTGGTTATATAAATATAGACTGCAGAAACGGATTTACTGGTGCTGCGGATCAGACTCGATCTCATGAGCCAGCTCTCTAGTGAGCTTGTCGGCACGGTCGTCGTGGCCACCAGCAAATGTGTACACCCGGAATGCGAACTGAAAAGCCCTCCAGAGCATTTTTGTGCATCCCTGTGCTTGTTTATCCGCTTTTGTTCCAGCATTTAAACCCTCATTTGCCTTGGCGTCCCTCTTCTCCTGGATCAAGAGACTTATTAGATGAAACTCAAGATCTGGATCGTCCATTTGCATTTATAGACTCTGTTAAACTAATAGAACTCGTGGTTCCATAATTCTTTTGATGTGATACCTTAAGTGCCAGTTCCATGCAGCTGGAAGACACATCCACCATTGCTTCCTTGATCCTTACGAGTGTATCGAAGTCGAAATGGATGTCATAGGTTGAGAACTTCTTGGCTTCTTCCTCTTTTGTTCGCTCGAGTTTGTCAAGTTCTCCTTTGATCTGTTTGCAGTTCAATTTGGCAAGAACAGTGAGCAATGAAGCGCAAGCAAAGATTCATGGCAAAGCGTCTTGATATCTCACGGGCAAACAATAGATATCCAGTTTACCTTGTTGAAGTAGCATTCGACCTTGTCGAGGAGCTGCCCCAAGGGAGGCATGATTTTATAGTTGTGCAACTCGTCGATAATAGAGTTTAACTTCAAGTACAGTGCCGCGGCTGTTCGTAATGCTTCCAACTTCTTTGTGGGGAATCCTTCGAACCTCGCCAAGACCTGTGCTTCCAAGAATCGAGCATTGGGATCTTGAGCTTATAGTGAGGCGTAGATCGACTGTCAGAAAATAACATGGAATAATCTATTAATTGTAGACCTGTGTTTCATCAGTCAACTTTTCGAGGTGAGACTCGACATGATTGTGGAACTTGAGCAGCTCAGCCATGTCCTTGGTTTTGAAAGAAGTGATGGTACTCTTTAACTCCTTTAAAATTGTTGCATAGTTTTGGACGTCTTCCTCGATTTGTTGGAAGTATGCCGATCTGACATATAGAATTTTGGCAAATTACATAGAAGATTAGGTTAGCTTTTCTAGCATAATCTTTTCTTGTAAATACTGTTAGGATTTTTGATACTTTCAAGGCTTACCTCTTTGTCATTTCCGCTAGTGCATCGGCCATTCCTTGTTTTCCACCACACGAGGCGCCGACCTTGCTTTTCCTCCCATCGGCGCATCTACCTTTTAGGCTCGACCCTTCAACCTTTCCCTTGAGCAGCCGATATAAATTGCCGATTTGGGTCGATCTTTTCAGCTTTGTGCTGGATTTCTTGGGGCGCAAGGATCTGGTCGCGCCGAGTGGAGGAGGGGGCGGTGGAGCAGCTCCTCCTTTTCCAAATGGCGGGGGAGGTAATGGTGGAGGTGTGGATCCTTTTGAAGGTGTCTGAAGTGGAGGTGGTGGTGGAGGAGGCACCGCAATGTTCCCTTGCATCTTTGGTGCTGGCGGCGGCGGTGGGGGAGGCGGCAGGTACTGAACTGTAACATTTGGTGAGTTGACTGATGAAGAAGGTAGAGGTGGTGGAGGCGGTGGGGGTGCTGGTGCTCCAATGTTTGGCTGGACTTCCACTGGTGAGATCCTGCAAGGCAGTGGCGGTGGCGGTGGCGGTGGCGGAGGTGGCAACATAGGCGATGGCAATCCACTGTACAACACCTTAAGTGGCTGTACTGTTTCTCGCACAGCCTCCTCTATTGGTGAGATCCTGCAAGGCGGCGGCGGCGGCGGTGGCGGAGGTGGCAACATAGGCGATGGCAATCCACTGGACAACACCTTTAGTGGCTGTACTGTTTCTCGCACAGCCTCCTCTATTGGTGAGATCCTGCAAGGCAGTGGTGGCGGCGGCAACATAGGCGATGGCAATCCACTGGACAACACCTTAAGTGGTTGTACTGTTTCTTGCAAAACCTCCTCTTTTGCAAGCTTTTGTTTCACATCGTCAGTGTTGCTAGCTTCCTCTTTTTTCTCACAAGTTGCAATTGGAGAACCACCAGTTTGTGCTGTAACATTAGGAAACATGTATAGCGAAAGGCGCTTCACGTCGATCGGGTTCAATTTCCCCACAGCCCTAACGCGGAGAGGAAAGAGCAGTGGCGGTGTGTAGGAGACCTCTGCGAATTTCGTGACCTTGAGCTGTTCTGGAAGGACCGAAGTTGGACTGACTGGCGAGCCATAGGGGCTTTGGTTGTCGGGACTCCCAGTGAAGTTCTTCTCGAACTGGCAGTGATCTTCGTCCTCATTGTCTTCATCCATCAGGTCGAATTTCTCTCTCACTAGTTTTATCAGGCCTTCTAGTATTGCCATTGCTATTCCCACTGCATTGGCAGAATAAGATCACTGGGTTTCGCATTTCAGGAGAAACTCAACTTTTACTTTAAGCTAACTATATTTTGAGCATACCGATTTTCTCCAAATTGTTGCGCTCCATATTAGCAATCTCTTCAACGGTGGTCTTATTGATCCACGCATCGTTCATCTTCCATGAATCTCCAATAGATTTTAAAGCAGTGCAAAAGTAACTCAATCCCTGATTCGAATATGTTTGGTTAATTGAGCACAGCCTTTATCAAAGTTTGGAATCTGCATTCACCTAACCATACTCGGCTCTGCAAAGCGAAATGGCGTTACCTGATTGATTGCTGCTGTCTTCATTTCCGCTACTTGCATCTTTGGTATGATTTCAGGGTAAAGCTTTTGGAGATCTTCCATTGTCTCTATTACCAGCTGCGAGAGAAGAGAAATCAGGGTATTAAATTTGTAATAATATTGATATCAGAAATGTCTATTTACGTAGGATTTTAGAGGGATAAGCAACATTCTGTTTAATTACCTCGTCGACTGAGATAGAACTGCGACAAGGCGGTAAGTCAATGAGATCACGAAAGATGGAGATCTTTCTCTGGAGCTCCAATGCCAGAAGGTCGTCTCTGCATCCGTGTGAGCTAGCGAATTTCGAGCCTTCGCCCTTTCGATGCATTGACATCTCGGATTCTTTCATTACCTGCAGCACCAAATTCACAAATCGTTAAGATCGTCACGTTATGAATTAACTTCCGGTACCTATATTCTAAGATCTAATCTGGATAGATACTCAGAATGCTTTGGCCATATTTACAAATAACATGACAACTCATTTCACGTAATGTTGAATTGACGGTAAATGATGCTGTACTACAAAAACGAGGACAACGTTAAAGATCACGAAGTATTCGACGAAAGATGACCGACGAATTACCGAGCACATTTTTCCCCAAAAAAATGTTAAAAGACTGGGAAGATGAAATATTTAAAAAAATTTCGGTGAATATGATGCCGAGAAAAGAAGCGGATTCATCATGATATATCAGAATTGCCCATGCTCATTTAAAACAAACAAACAGCGCGGTACCCTCATTTCTAAACCATTGCAATCAAGCAAACAGGTAATATCTGTGCCAAACAGATAATATCATCATCAAACTGCATGTGGAAAATGAAACCGAGCGGCAAAAAGATCAAGAACATATATAATCCTAACGCAACGTCCTACGATACCTCGTAGCCACAGGTCTTGCATGAGCCACAACCACTCAAGAACGGCGAGACACCACAGCAGCTTCGGGTCGCCATGGCGGTCATCGAGGGCGTGTGCGCCGGATCTCGTCAAAACCGATGAAGCGGGTCGCGATGGATCGAGGCGAGAGCTCGACGAGTACTCGCCAGCTCCTCCGTTCGAGAAGAAACCCAGGTTTTTTTTTATATGGAGAGAACAGGCGAAGCGCTCTTCAGGCAAGGAAACATTCAAATCTGAAAGCGTCTTGCACAGAATAAAATAACAAAAGAAAAACTGTCGTTATTGTTGCTATAACTACGTGCAGAGCATATCAAAAGGGGCTTAGATCAGGCTTTCTTGATGCGATAATCAGCCTTCTTGTCCGGAACTTTCTCATGGGAGAGAGTCAAGATTTGCGAAGAAAGGCGAATGGCTCTTTTAAGGACGGGACAACGAAGGCGTTCGTCGTTAAATGTTCGTTACGAAAAGGTTTCTTGTCTTGGTGTTCGTGTGTTTTTTTTTTGAGGCATGTCTCTCCAACGGCTAACAAATCCACCCCAAAATTTGAGGGAGCTTGATGTTGGATATACTTTTAGCGACAGCGAAGACAGAAACAAATTAGCCTAAGTCCAAAGATGATTCGAGAAGCTGAGCTGTGGGAGGAAGTTGTGATTATTTGCAGGGAAATTACCGTCGCCCTTTGTCGCTAATAATGTCCTTTTCAACATCCTGTGTGTAATCGGTTCTTTTCCCCTAGTGTCCGCAGACCCTGCTCCCCCGATTTCCCCGGTATCTTTGTCTTTACCGGGGAGAGGGAATGCTCTCTGAAAGTTTTATATCCCGGGTATTTTTGAGGTCCGGTTGAGACCTAGTTTTAATCCTTGGTTGATTCTTGTCTCTGGAAAATCTAAGCGGAGTGGCTTACTCGTTATCTTATTACGTAATGAAAAACCTTAAAAGGAAAACGAGATATTAGTGCGTGTATTAAGATTTCTCTCATTGATGCGAGTGCTCGGATGTAGTACTCACGGTTAAAGGATGCCTTACACTAGATACAGATTTTCACATCTAAAATTAGGAAAAATTATAAAAGTAAGGGGGCAACCTTGAGTTAATTTTCACGGCAGAGCTTCATTTTCCTATTGTCCATTCTTTTTTGGGCTGGAACTTCCCTTAAAATGTTGACGTAGGTTCACATATGATTTTTTTCCGCAACTTTTTGAAACTCGAAAATAATTTAAATTTGGATGAAATGTATCTTTTGCTTTTGTTTAAATGTAAACAAACAGGAGGTCACAGATTCTCAAGGTCTTATATGCGTGAACAATGTCACTTGCATCACCAATTTTGAAGACATTTTGGGTTACCCCGGATGCATGCGAGCTCAGTGCATCTCTATGATTCTCAATGTCTTATATGCATGAACTAGAGTTTTTATTTTTATTTTTAATTTTTTGTCAAAGCGGGAACAAAAGTTGAGAACATATCACTTTCATCACCAAATTTTGAAGACTATTTAGTTTACATTGGGCGCATGCGAATCCAGTAATTCCTAACTTAGATCATGGGAGTCTCGTATGAGACCCACCGACAGCAATAATAGATGCATTGGCTCGTATGTGTTCGAATCACCTAAGAACTTTTCCCATTGCCAGGCTTGCTTGGCATACATAAGCTGGGAAAGTGGGAATAAGAAAGAAACAAAAAAAGGCCAAAGTTTTCTCGACAAACAATTGAAAATACTCCGATCGGAAGATCTATTCCAGTTGGCTTAGTCAAAGGTGTATCTGGGATTTAGGTACACAATCCCCAATTGCGCTGCATTATTAATCATAAATATAACCTCATCACCCGAACACACTCGTTCGCACATAACCTATAAGGTTTGCGAAATTTCATGGACTCGAGATTTGTTTACTCAAACTGTACACCCTCGTTATAGGAAAAAACAAAAAAAATTCGTGGTCAGTGGATGCATTTAGTTTTATTTTCAAGTGTCAAAAATAAATGATTTTTGACCAGAGGAAAGTGAGCAATGCCAAACGCAAAGCGGACAACTTCCCTTCTTCCCTAGTGCCTCCCCACCACGACCTTTCGAAATTAGCGATGGCCAACATTTTCCGGAGTTAGAAGGCCTACCTTACTTCCAGATTCCGAGGGTCGCCATTTACATTTCAAACTTGATTCTCTAACAGGGTTCGGCGCTGTGTCTCTGAAAAAGACAAGAGTGGTAGATTGATTAACTGTTCATGTTGTTGCTCAAAGTGCGAGGATTGAGACAATGGTCTCATAATTGATAGTGTATGTCGTGTCCATAATCTGAAAAGCAGTGAAAAGTCGAGTAGATGGTTCGAAATATGACATTGTTTGCACTTGGCGACATGACGAGTTAATTGTGCCAACCTGCTTGACCTGAACGTGACCCCTATGTTAACGGGTTGGCGACATGATCTAAATGACATGATTAGATAGCGAATAGACGAGTGGACACCAAATCGCTTCGCCAACACGAACCGCACACAAAAATATCCCCAATTTTTCGTAAAACCTATTTACAAATTGCAATATCCGTCTACAAACTATCGTCAGATCAAATAAAAGCACGTTCATAGTCGATGGAATACGCTAATCATATCTAAAAGGGTCACGTATAGGTTGTGTAAGCACTAACCCATTAATTTAAACGACTTTTATACTGATCAATTTTGTGGCAAGCGGGATGACATGATCATTAGTCGCATCATTAGTCACGTCTTGCGGGTTGACAAGAAATTGAACTGAACACGATTAGCTTCAATCCAACCATGCTAAGTTAGTGTTGTGTTCAAATCATATTATCGCATCATGTCAGAACACGTCACGTTATATTTATGGGTATGAGTAGTAGGCCTAATTTTGGTAATGTTTCAGCGACTAAAGTTGAGGCCTTTTCATGATGGGCTTTCATTGGCCCGTCGCGCAAAAAGTCCCCAATATCGAAGGAACAATGGACAAGATGATATTGGGATAGACTTTCCAGGAAAGAGGCAAAAAGACATTTTAAAAGGACACGAATGATGCTTGAGGCATCAAGACTCATATAATGAAAAGATTTAAATGATGTGGTAGATTATGCTGAGATGGACTCGCCGACTAATTTCCAAATACGGTTTGTCAAATCTTTCAATTTATCCATTTAATGTATGAAAAAAATGATGATTCATGTAATTTGATGACGTGGATTATTATATCCCGATTTGTGCTGAATATCTTTTGTGGATCATCCACGCATAACATAACGTTATCTTTTTGCCCACTGCTCAAACGTATCGAATTGAAAGCCAAATTAGCAAATTCTGTTAACTTAAATTAACGAATGGGTAATATTGAATATTTTATATAGTTCAGAGACTAAATTAAATATGTACCAAAAGTTCAAAGATCATATTGAATAGATTAAAAGTTCAGAGATGACATTGTACATCAGGCTAAAGTTCAGGGATGGTATTAAACAATTTAAAAGTTTATGGACAAAATTGCACATTAGGCCAAAGTTCAAGAACCAGTTATGTCATTTTCCCAAGGTTAAAAAATATCTTTTTAGCATTTGTTTACTTGTAAACAAATAGGTTCTTAAGAGTTTTTAA
Organism: Syzygium malaccense; assembly: GCA_031216405.1. Classification (NCBI taxonomy): domain Eukaryota; kingdom Viridiplantae; phylum Streptophyta; class Magnoliopsida; order Myrtales; family Myrtaceae; genus Syzygium; species Syzygium malaccense. The sequence goes on along the minus strand of CM062256.1, from coordinate 6,333,493 downwards.
TCTTTGAGTAAATATAAAGATCATAATAAGCTCAAACTTGAGCTCTCTTTCAACAATCTCCCTCCCAATCAAGGTATCGAGTTCCCTCTTGGGATCTCTTCCATATGGTGTTTGTATTCGACCACTTTTGAGATTGGGGCCAAATACATGAATACCCAAATTGGTAGCTTCAGCGGAATGTTAGCCAAGAAGTGCCGATTGTGTTATGTGCCCTAAAATGAATCCGAACCCGTCAAATTTGGTGAGACTGGTCATGGAACCCGTCGATTCGAACAGTTTAGATTTATTTAAGTACGCATCACCAAAGAGACGACTTCTTGGTTGTAACATGTGAAGCTCTCTATCCAGAATCAAATTCAACATGTTCAGACCTTTTACCTTTCAATTCTTTTGAATTGAAAGTGGGGGACACTGTGGGAACAGGGGACTTCAATTCATTGATTTGGACTAGAATACATTGATTTTCTCTTGTTTCTTCTGAAAGAATACCACTCTGAAGATGAGTTGGCGACGGTATCGCAAGACCAAACTCAAGGAAGTGAGGATTTGATCAACAAGGACGACCCCGTCAAAGCTTTGTTAAAATGATTACTTGATCTCCAATCAAGAAACATTGACTCTTCCATCACCTGATATCTCTAGAAAGCGCAGGCTATAGTTACCTTTTCATTTGAAGTTTAACTTTGGATTGCTCTCCAATTCAGCCACGTCTTCTTACTCTTTGGACACTCGAGTCATCTTATTCTACATTTGATGCTTTTAATCGAGTCATTACAGACAATCAAAAACCCTACTAATTTCTATTTGAATGCCTCTTCAGCTTTCTATTAGTTCATCCGCGGATGGGCGGCAAAGTTTGGTTAAAGCTATTGCAAAAGTGTAATTACGGTCCTAGGCAGTTTGGTGCGATCTGCTATAGAAGAAAAATATTTCGAAATGCTTGCTTCCTTTGCTTTCGGTTATCCCACGTTATTTGAGATGCCCTCACTTTTTCGCTTTATTTATGAGTTTAGTTTATTAGTCTGGTAGAATGAAGAAAAAAGTGTTGCGATCATGCTTATGAATTTGGGACGAACCAAGTGTAAAGTTGGATTGTGCCCTCCCCATGCGCGAAATGTATGCGAAGCCCGGAATGTTTCCTTTTACCGAATTTCTTATTTTTGCCTGATAATTCTAACTTTTGCTCAACCTATTTTCTCTCTTCCTCTTACAGGCTTCACATATCTGCTGTACCCGCTATACCCAAATAAATCGGAAGGCAAGTTGAATTGTGGAGATATCCGCGCTCCACCTTCTGCACTCTCTGAAAAGCGAAAATTATCCTCGAGAATAAGGGAAAATTTTCAATTCAGTCCTGAACCTATTATACGGCAGCCAATTCAGTCCTAAACCTTTTAAGTTTGCCAATTCAGTCCTAAACCTTTTTAATTTTTGCCAATTCAGTCTTTTCGGCCAATTTTGGCTGGCCGGCGCTGACATGGCCGCCGGCCGTCCGGCCAACGCTGACATGGCAATTTTTTTAAATTATTTTTTAATCTTTTTTGTTCTTTTTTTTTTATTTCTTCCTCTGGCCGGTCCGACGACCGGCGGCCGGCCAGAGGGGAGGGCCGACGAGGTCGACCTCGCCGTTGCTAAGGAGAGGCCGACCTCGCCGTTGCCTAGGTCAACCTCGCCGTTGCCTAGGTCGACCTCGCCGTCGCCTGGGTCGCGACGGCGTGGTCTGCCTAGCCGCTGCTGGGTGAGGTGAGGCCCAGCAGCGGCGAGGCCGACCTCGCCGACGCCCGGGTCGCGACGGCGAGGTCGAGCCTCGCCAGATCTGGGCAAGGCGAGGCCCAGCAGCGTTGCGACGGCGAGGTTGGCCTCGCCTCAGCAGCGGCGAGTCCGGCGAGGTCGACCTCGCCAGCCCTCCCCTCTGGCCCGTCCGGCCGGCTGCCGGTCGCCGGACCGGCCAGAGGAAGAAATCAGGAAAAAAAAATTAAAAAATTGAAAAAAAGTAATAAAAAATTATCACGTCAGCGTTGGTCGGCAGCCACATTAGCGCCGGCCGGCTAAAATTGGCCGAAAGGACTGAATTGGCAAGAATTAAAAAGGTTTAGGACTGAATTGACAAACTTAAAAGGTTTAGGACTGAATTGGCCGCCGTACAATAGGTTTAGGATTTTTTTGATAATTTTCCCTCGAGAATAATAATACTTTATAAGCTATCGTAAATAAAAAGGAAGGAATTTTCAATTGTCCAAGCACTTGAACTTCAATTTCAGCCCTAAAAGAAATTCACGAATGAGCTTGCGGTAGCGAAGGAACAGGAACAACAACCACTACCGAAACCCTAACCTAGTCCAGGTCTCATAGGGAATTCTTGAAGCTGTGCAGCTTCAAGGAAGGTATTGCAGGTTTCCTAGCAAAAGACCGAGAAATTGAGAACCTGGAAATTGAAAGAAAGGGAAGTGTTGGCAGCTGTATGACGCCTAGGGTGACGAAAATTGATAAAACGACAAGCCAGAATCTGCATATATACTGTGCAAGCATTTTTTTTTCTCACACTCTTTGTGGTATTTATGGCGCAGTAGACGGACTGCACACTACGTGTTAACCATTACTTAATTCCTCAGAGTTGTTGTAATTGGATGGAGCGTGGGGAGATTTCCGGCTCAACAACAACTAGATGTTATTTGTGGCGAAATTTAAGTGTTCATATGTGCAAAATAAAATTGTTCGACAAACCTGAAATGAGTAATCCGAATTTGACGAATGATCTAAGCCCAACGAATTCACGTTGTGTCCTTAAGACAATTTGTCTCCTCTATTGGTATCCAAGGTTGTTGAACAATTGCCTCTTAGGATAGAACGGATCGTCTTTCCAATGAAGCGGTACTTCTTCAAAGGAAACCTTCGAACACAAGTTCGCGGAATAATCGCACGAATGACAATGATGAAGAACGATGATTATGCGAAAAAAAAATGGCTCGCGGGGCTAGAGAATGCTAAGAATGCGAAAATATATGTTCAAAAAAATGAATAGTTACGAAGAGCCCGTTCAGTTATAGATGGGATTGAACAGTCACCAAGAACCGAACAAATTCGTTCGGTTAACAGATGGTTATCAGTCACGAATTGACATGTCTGTTCGAAGAAGAAATTAACTTCCAAGAACTGAACATGTTTGTTCGAGAAAATAAAACCGATGACCCGATGGAATGGACCTGGGGGGACAGCCGGCGGCGGCGGCGCGTGCGGGGGGACCGGCCTAGCTCAACGTGGGTCCTCTCCCTTCCACAGAAGTGGGGTACCCTTTGGGGCTCAAACCCATTAGAGAAGCTCATCTAAATAAACCATCTCCCATCACAACTTCTATCCAATGTAGGACTATTTCTATCCACACTTCTCATTCATAATTTATGAATTTTGAATACTAAAATCCCAACAATTTGTTCGAATTCCCACTAACTATCTATATACTGCCCTGAGTTTGGATCAACTGTACGGACCAAAAGTCTTGATTTGACATGTGACTTTGCGGAGTCTTCCATGGGTCTCCATGCCTGTGCCCAAAATTTAAAAGAACTATGAAGTCAACAATTATATTTCGACTTAAGAAATCCTCTCATGATTTTATTTAATTTACCAAACTTATACAACTTGGTGATGTGACGTGTCCATCTCTTTATTAGCTTAAGTAAACTGTAATGCTGATTCGAAAGGCATCCATCAATACGCATAAATAGGTTGATTCAATAAATTCTCACATCAGGTATGAGAGTAGTTGGTCAAAGCACCCACAATATTCCTTCAATCATATTTATGCCAATTCAAAGGTGTCATCGGAGTGGTTTCTTCTTTTTCAGTTTAACGGTTAGGTGATATTCGAATTAGTTTTCAAATACCCAGATTGATTTAATGGCTCAGGAGATCTTAAGATCGCACTCTCCAATGTCAGCCTAGAGTTCTTTAATATTTATGTGATGGAATTTGACGGACGATTGAAATGTGTTGGAACCTTAAAATTTCGTAATGAGCGGTGCTAGGCTTCAATGAGGCGGATTCAAAAATAAGAGGAAGTCATGGAAATCCCTGAAGTCATGGAACAGGTTGGACAATGCCAGATCATGATGGTGTCGGCCCGAGGGGATTAGATGTAATGTTTTGAACGTGGACTCTTGGCTTTTAGCTAGGAGTCACTCGTAGGCTTAGTTTGAGTTTCTATCTAAGTTGTAAATCGTTTGATGGATAGTACAAAGGATTACACGTCTTTCTTATTTGCCAATCTCGAGTTTGGCCTTCATTGGAGAGTCTTCCATGAGGAGGGGGGTGGCATGCATTTGGCGAATTTTTGGGGAAACAAAATGATGGTAGGAAAAGCATTATATCAACCTTACTGAGGTTGAAAATGCATCGGACCATTTTTCAACTTGACGTAATTCACCTATTTGATGGGTCTAGCTCCGAGTTACCCATAGGCTTAGTTTATTATTACTTTCTAAGTTGTAAATCGTTCGATCATTGGAGAGTCTTCCACGAGGAGGGGGGTGGCATGCATTTGGCGAATTTTTGGGGAAACAAAATGATGATAGGAAAAGCATTATATCGACTTTGGTGAATCATGATCACGACAACAAAATAATACATGGAGCAACATCAATCAATATATTCCATGTATTATTTTGAAAATATGTTTCGAGTTTGAGGCCGAAAAGGGAACTTTCATTATTCAAGTAAATTTCTTAATTTGAGTGGATTTCCAAATTGGAAGTGCTTCTTAGTTTGATTATATTTCCTAAAAGAAATTTCCTATTGTGGATCAAACTCTTATCTATATATAAGAAGTATCTTCCTTGTGAAGAGCATCTAAGAGGCTCCTTCTTTGAGAATCAAACCCCGAAGAAATCCAAGAGTGTTTGAAGCCACATGCTAAAATTTTGTGTAATTCCTTTGTAAAATTAAGAGGTTGTTTCCCGAGAAATTGTGACGGCTAAACACTATAAGTTATTGGGTGTTATTGGGAGCTAAGAAACACCAATAATATTCAAATGACTCGAGTGTAGTTGTAATTTTCAATTTTGATTTATGGTGAAATTCCGTGTTACTCTTCTCGTAGACGTAGATCACATCTATCAAATCGCGTAAATCTGATGTCCAATTTATTTCCTTGTTATGATTATTTATTGTTCAATCGCTCGTTTTCGTAATAGGAAATTTTGCAACTTTTCCGCGAGACAAAGGGGCCTAGGAGATCGCAAGAAATTGACATTTGATTGAGCCTGCCAAATAAGAGTACAAATTCAAACGACCGTGCGGATTATTAGCCAAGACAACAACGTGTGTGAAAATTACGGTAGCGATGGGTGTAGGTGGCAACCCATGTAATAAAAATGATCTCTTATGGGGCCAAAGATACGGACGTGTTTGAAGGTCCGGACAACACTTCCTACTGAAATACGTGTTAATTAACCAATTCCGTACTTCTTTTTTTCTCTGCCTTTTCAAGACAAATGCTAAGTAGTTTCTCTACGCGAAACGGTCGGTCGGTCGGTCGGTCGGTCTGACGATGAACTTTTGAATAATTCCTCTTTTGAATACCATACCATGTCCTGTCTAATTACAACTTCATAACATTCCTCACTCTCTCCAAAACTCTCTATATATATGAACATAACGCACCCTATAGCAGAATAAAATCGTATATTTCTTTAAAAAGTACCTTTTGTTAATACTTACTTTAGGTTCTTGAAAAAGCCATGCAGCGATTATCAACAGCCATAGCCAAGAACGTCATTCATCATGGCCACGTTCTCGGACCCAACAGCCAGATCATCCAAACCCTAAGGCCACCGTACGACGTGTTCATAAACCACCGCGGCACCGAGACCAAACGGAGCATTGCCGGCTTGTTGCACAACTTCTTGAGTTTGCTCGACCTTCGTCCTTTCTTGGACAGCAGGAGCATGATGCCCGGTGATAAGCTGTTCGATGAGATTGACGCGGCCATTTACGGTTGCAAAGTCGGGGTGGCGGTGTTCTCGCCCCGTTACTGTGAGTCGCGCTTCTGTCTTCACGAGCTTGCTTTGTTGATGGAGACGAAGAAGAGGGTGATACCCATCTTTTGCGATGTGAAACCGTCGCAGCTTCAGGTCTTGGACGATTTGAAGCATTCGGCCAATCATTTGGAAAGATATAGGCATGCTCTTGAGGAAGCCAAGAACACTGATGGTCTCAGTTTCTATTCATCAAATGGGTATGCTTTAAATCTTTTTTGTTCTAATTTTCCACTACAAGCCATAGCACGACTTGTTACGAATGATCACGAGAAATCATATCATCATGAAACATAGTGGATACACGCAAAATAAGAAAAGAAAAGAGCATATTCGCGGTCTAAATGTCAACCTAAAAGATTAAACTATTGAGTAGAAGACGAATGAAAGCTTCACCGAAGCACCATTACTAAAATTCCTATGAACACAATTAAATGCCTCATATATTTTTCTGTTAGTGCAAGTGAGTATACATAGCTTTGAGTTTGATTTTTGTGGGTCCTGACATTGTTTCTACATGTTGGAATAGGGACTGGTCGAAGCTAGTGAGAGACGCATCCGATGCTGTGATCCACAGCTTGCTGGAGGCAGAAGATGAGAAGCCCTAATTTAGATCCAAAAAATAAAAATTCTGTGCACAAATCACTAAATAAAATGCATATAATAATTTGTGCTTGGGGAGATCCAAAAAGAGATTGGAATGCCCCCATCTCTTTCCAAACTTTAATTTGCTTTATTTCTTGAATCAAATTCATTGATTTAGTTGATTCTTTGTAACAAATAATATATAGTGGTTTAATATTCTAAGCACATGGAATAAGGGACCCTCGGCATTGTAATTAGCGTCGGCTTAAGTTTAGTATAATTCTCTTGATCTCCGATGATAATAAGATTGTACCATCTTTAGTCTAAAGAATAAGCTCTCGTCTAGTGCACTATTTGGATGATTATTTCCTTCATTTTCTCTGACCATAATGCAAAATCAATGAAATGGAGATCATTTGAAACTTTTTCTGGCCCGTGCTAGAATAGCATGTTCGTATCCCTTTCTGCTTGCAAATCATATTTTGAACCACTCGACCAACCACCAACTCGATATGTTTCAGCATAGGGTTGTATGCAGCTGAACGAATTACTTTTAAAGTTTTGAGACAGAGCAACATTATATGAATGACATCAACACAAACAAAATGGGCATTAACAAATTACCAAAAATGGCAATGGTTTTTCTAATATGTGCCAAAAGAAGAAGAAGAGGGATGTCAAATGTCAATGTTTGATGGGAAAATTACCAAAAAAGTCCTAAATCTTTTGCAATTGTGTCAATTCAGTCCTAAACCTTTTTTTTTGTCAATTCAGTCCTAAACCTTTTGTAAACCAGCCAATTCAGTCCTTTTGGCCGGCCGGCGCTAACGTGGCCACCGGCCGGCGCTGACGTGGTTGCTGGCCGACTGACGTGGTGCCGGCCGGCTTCCATGTGGCAATATTTTAATATTTTTTAAATTATTTTCTTTTTTTTTCTTTTTTCTTTTTTTTTCTTTTCCTTCTCTCCCCTGGCCTGTCTGGCCAGGGGGGAGGCTCGCCGGCGAGGGCGGAGCTCGCCCAGCCAAGGCGAGCTTGCCATGGCTTCGCCTCGCCAGATTTGGGTGAGGGCGAAGCTCGCCCAGCCAAGGCGAGCTTGCCATGGCTTCGCCTCGCCGGAGCTGGGCGAGGCTCACCCAATGGCGGCGAGGGCCCAGCTCACCATGGCTAGGCGAGCTCCACCCTCGCCGCTGCTGGGCGAGCTCCGCCCTTGCTCAGATTTGGCGAGGCGGAGCTCGCCCTGCCATGGCAAGCTCGCCCAGCTCCGGCAAGGGCCCAGCTCGCCTTGTCGGAGCTGGGCCCTTGCCGGCGAGCCTCCCCCCTAGTTAGGCTAGGGGGGAGAAGGAAAAGAAAAAAAAAGAAAAAAAGGAAAAAATTTTGAAAATAATAAAAATATATTAAAATATTGCCACGTGGACGCCGGCCGGCCAGCCAAAAGAACTGAATTGGCTGGTTTGCAAAAAATTTAAGACTGAATTGATAAAAAAAAAGTTTAGAATTGAATTGGTACAATTATAAAAGGTTTAGGACTTTTTTGGTAATTTTTCAGGGTTTAATAGTTGGGCGTGTATGGTGTTTGGTTTGTAGCCACGTGGCATTTACGATGAAAGTGACAAGGTGGGATAAAAGCTTGGGCTCCCTAAAAGTCAAAGGCCAATGTCAACTGCTGAGTCATTTTATCAGATGCTATCAAGAAACTTTCCGATAGTTTGCACTTTCCAGCTAAAGCTAGTTTTGTGTCGTGTGCTTGGGCGGCCCTCCGGTTCAACAAAAAAAAAATGATCTTTTAATGACAAAAAAATAGTCCTCCTTAGAAAGTTGATAGATTTAAGACAATTAAATCGTAGGGTAATTTATACAAAAATCCCATCGAAATTTAGGGCATGTTTCCTGAATTTTTAATTGGTAAGTACCCCCTTAGACTTTTATTTTATTATAATTGTCACTGTTAGCACGTGCAGTACATGTGACTTTTAAGGGGTATATGTATATACTACAAAATAGATCAACCCGAACACGACACAATTATTTAATTGTATGGCCTACTTGACATGGATACGAACTGAAAGTTAATGACATGATCAATGTAACACAATTAAATAATGAGTTGGCTAGTGGTCACGGTTGCGTGATCCAATATGACACAAGTCAACCTATCAACATGAACCTGACAGGAAAATATCGTCAAATTTTTTGCAAAATATACTTACAAAATTGCGAGATTCATCTACCGAATATCATCAAATCAAATGAAAAACATGTTCATAGTTAATGAAATAAGCTAATTATATCTAAAAATGTCATATACAAGTCGTGTCAAGACTAACCCTTTAATTTAAACAGGTTATGTAGATCAATTTTGTATCAGGTGAGTTGGATACGGACATGACAAGATTATTAATTGTGTCTCGCGGTTTAATATGAAAGTGAACAGATCGCAATTAGTTTCAACCCAAATCCTCTAAATTCATGTTGTGTTTGAGTTATGTTATTGTGTTGTGTCGGAAATTGGTGCTCTTTTGCACATAGGTATGCCTAGCAGGCTTGATTTTTCATAATATTTCAGCGAACTAAGTGGAGGCCTCTCCAGGACGGGCTTTCATTGAACCATTGTGCAAATAGTCCCCAATATTGAAGGAACGATGAACGAGATGATACTTGGATTTGAGTTTGCAGGGAAGATGCGAAAGACGTCTTAAAGGACAAGAGTAACGCTAGAGATGTTCAAACTGATACATTAACTAGATCTTTGTTGGATACATGAATGATGAATGAGCTCACCAGCTTAAATAACCAAAAGGGAAAATTTCAATTAAAGACCTCAAGTGGAGTCAAATTCTCAAAAAAATGGTCCAAAGTGAACATAGTATCAAATAAGGGCCTGAAGTGCTCAATCAGTCTCAAATAAGGACCCGAAGTGCACAAAAAGTCTCAAATAAGGATATGGGTCCCTAACCGGCCAAAATACCTGCTAGTCGGTGAGAAAGTTACTGTTCCGGCACCGGAATAATAACTTTTTAATTTTTTTATTATTTTCTTTCTGTTTTTCCATTTTTGTTTTTTTTTTCATTTCCTTTTCCTTTTCTTTTTTTTTTCTTCTCTTCCTCCGCCGGCCATAGCAGGGGCCGGCAGAGGTCGCCGACCTCAGGCGAGGCCGCCCTCGTCGGCGTTGGGCGAGGGCCGCCCTCGCCTAGGCTGGGCAAGGTCGGCCTCACCGGCGTCGGGCGAGGGCTCGACCTCGCCGGCATCGGGCGAGGCCGACCTCGCCAGCGGCCGGCAGGGCCGAGCCCTCGCCAGATTTGGCGAGGCTCGACCTCGCCGGCAACTGGCGAGGCCGGCCTCGCCCGACGCTGGCGAGGCCGACCTTGCCCAGCCTAGGTGAGGGTGGCCCTTGCTCGACACCGGCGAGGGCGGCCTCACCTGAGGCCGGCGAATGCGACCTCGCCCAGCCCAGGCGAGGGCGGCCTCGCCTAAGGTCGGCGACCTCCGCTGGCCCCGGCTATGGCCGGCGGAGGAAGAGAAGAAAAAAAAAGAAAAGGAAAAGGAAAAGAAAAAAACAAAAAGAAAATAAAAAAAATTAAAAAGTTACTGTTCTGGTGCCGGAACAATAACTTTCTCACCGGCCGGCAGGTATTTTGGCCGGCCAGGGACCCAGGTCCTTATTTGAGACTTTTTGAGTATTTTCGATCCTTATTTGAGATTGATTGAGCACTTTAACCCTTATTTGATACTATGTTCACATTGGACCCTTTTTTGAGAATTTGACCCCATTTGGGGTTTTTAATTGAAATTTTCCCTAACCAAAATACTGCCTGTCACATCATTCGATTTATCCATTTAATGCATGTGTCTCTCCATCTCACATCACTCGAAGAACGATTCCAGAAATTCTTCTCTATCACTCGTTCACTCACCGCTTGGCATCATGTATTTTTAAAACCCAAGGATAAAAATGCATTTGCGAAAAGTTGAAATTACCCCTCCTGTAACTTAGAGTGAAAAAACAAATTGAACGTTGGCATCACCCCGAATCTTTATAGCCACGACCCAACTCTAATCTCTATTCAGCCATCGAAGTCGCCACCCGCGGCCGCGTTGGTTATCACCCGCCACTGCCATCATGTTTCTCCGTATTTCAATTTTCTTTATGGGTCACGACCAAAACAAACTTTTTTTTTTCTTTATGGGTGTAAGAAGCTCCCCAAGTTCTTGAAATCTTCCATAGTCAAAGTGTTAAGGTGCGCATGTAAGGGCATTAGTGGAATAGATCCCCACATTGAGTAATACATGGGGGGATGAAACGATATTTATAATGGGCTCACGATTTTTTAGCTTAAGGGCACGTATGGATTGACTATTACTTTTTCTTGTTTAGTATAAATCTTGCGGCTCACAGATTTTGATTTTTTTTCAGATCCAAAATCCTTGGAAATTTGACAAACCGACTTTTAATATTGAAGCGTAGAATCACATAAAAGTTTTGTTATAATTTTGTAAATTTTGAACAATATTTTTAAATTTTGGTGGGAAAGTGGAAAGGTACCTTTTTGCTTTTGCTTAAGTGTAAACAAATAGGCTCATTAGTTTTTTTCTTTTTAAACTCTTGAGTATATGTAACAACCTATTAAATATGTTAATGAGGTTAAACATGAGCTCTTTCTCACTAATCTACGTCCTAATGAAGATATCAAGTTTTCTCTTGGGAATCTCTTCGATACGACACTTATGTTTGACAACTTTTGAGATTGGGGCAGAAAGTGCTGATTGTGTTACATGTACTAAATGAACCTGGATTGTCAAACATGGCGAGAGTCGTTATGGAATCGGTTTATTTTGATGGTTTATATTGATTTTAGTAAATAGAACTGGAGAAAGCACTCCTTGGTCGTAACATGTCAGGCTTACCATTTAATTTTCTTCTTGAGAAAGTATTAGGTGGGCCGGCCACTCTTCAAAAGAATTTCTCTTCAATTCTTTTGGTTTTAAAGCCTTGGATACAGTGGGAACGGATGACTTGAATTCATTGATTTATTTTCGTCAAAAGGTCTAAGACTAAATTGGCCAAATTAAAAGGTTTATGGATCGTTCATGACTAATTTGGTAATATTTCCCAAAATTTTGCTCAAGGATACAAATAATCGATCAAGAAGGAAGGCTCTGTAAAATGCTTATTGAAATGATTATTTGATTTCTAATCAAGAAATATCGACTCTTCCATATCCATATGTTAATAACATCACCGGAAAGTGTAAGCTATAGTTACCTTTTCAGGGTTTTAACTTCCAATATCTACTAGTAGGTGATATCCTAAAAGGATATCGAGGCTTTATTTACCATTTCATTCATAGTTTAACCTTGGATTGCTTTCCAATTCTACCATGTCTACTTCTTCTTTGGATATTTCAGTCGTCTTATTGTACATTTAATGCTTTTAATTGAGTCATAAAAGACAATCAAAACCATATTAAGTTCTATTTAAATGTCGTTTCATCTTTCTATTAGTTCATTTACGGATTGACGACAGACGTAGGTTAAAGCTATTTCAAAAATATTTCAAAAAGCTAGTTTCTCTTATTTTTACTTATCTCCCGTTGATTAAGAAGCTCTCACCTTTTCACTATATTTTTTAGTTCAATTTATTAGCTTGGTAACAACAAGAAAAAATGTTGGGCTCACACGTATGAGCTTTGCCCGAGATATATACGAGACTCGGTTCAAGGTTTCTTTTGACCAAAATTTTATTTTTTGCCTAATATATCTATCTTTCGGTCAGCCTATTTTCTCTCTTTCTCTCACAGGCTTCACATATTTGCTGTTCTCGCTATACCGGCCCCGAATAAATCAAAAGGTCTGTTGAATCTTGAAGGATATCCACGTTCTACCTTCTGCACTCTTTGAAGGGCGGTTGAGGATGGTACCTTACAAGCTATTGTATATAAAATGGAAGGAACTATCAGTTGTCCAAGCCCGTGAACTTCGGTTTTCAGCCTCAGAAGAATATTCATGTTCGAACTTGAAGTAGCGTAGGAACAGGAACAACACCAACCACCAAACCCTAACCTAGTCCAAGTTTCATCTGACGTAGAGAATTCTTTGAAGCTGTGCAGCTTCAAGGAAAGTATTGATGGTTTCCTAGCAAAATACTGAGAAATTGAGAATCTGGCAATTGAAAGAGAGTGAGATTTTGGTGGGACCACTGCCAACTGTTATGAAAACTTAAGTTATTTAATGAATGCGTTGTTTAATATTTAATTATTCTAATAGAGACGAAAGTGTTGGGAGTTATATAATGCCTTGGGTGATGAAATTTGATAAAACGATAAGCTAGAATGTTCTTGCCCGTAGATCTTAAAAAATATAATTTTCTTATATATTTTATCACACATTTTTTTCTCGCACTCTTTGTGGTATTTAAGGCACGCTAAATGGATTGCACACTACGTGTTAACCACTACTTAACTCCTTAGAGTTGTTGTAATTGGATGGAGCGTTTGGGAGATTTCCGGCTCAACAACAACTAGACGTTATTTGTATGAATTCCTACTAATTGTCTGGAAACCGCTATTAGTCTGGACCAATTGTATAGACCAAAAGTCTTGATTTAACAGGTTCATGGACTTTGTAGAGTGTTCCATGGGTCTCCATGCCCATGCCCTAGATTTTAAAAAAATAAAATTAAAGTCAACAATTATTTTTCGACTTAAGAAATCTCTCAAGATCTATTTAATCTACCAAACTTATACAACTTGATGATGTGACTTGTGCATTCTTTATCAGCTCAAGCGAACAGAAATGTTGATTTGAAAGGCATCCATCAATATGCATAAATTGGTTGATCCAATAAGTTGTCACCTTAGGTGAGAGAGTAGTTGTTCAAAACACCCGGAACATTCCTTTCGGTTATATATCGAAAGACATAATTAAATGTTGGGGACATATGTTGGAACCAAAATTTGGCACGACTGGCATGAGAAGGCAGCAGCAGATGGAACCTAAGAGATTGGTAACGAGCAATGCCAGTCTCTGATGAAGGGGATTAAAATATAAGACGAAGTTATGGAAATCCTTAAGATCTCAAAGGAGGTTGGACAATGCCAGATCATGGTAATATTAGCCTCAGGGACTCGCATACGAAATAACAACTCTGGAAATCTCAGAAATGATCGACTAAGGATGCCTGCCTCGAAAAAACTTGATTTAGTTGCAGAGTAACCTGCGTCAAACCTTGGGAAAATTACCAAAATAGTCCTATACCTATTCCAATTGCGCCAATTCAGTCCTAAATCTTTTTTTTAGCCAATTCATTCCTAAACCTTTTGCATTTGTGGCAATTCAGTTTATTCGGCCAATTTTGGCAGACTAGCACTAATTTGGACACCGGCCGGCCGTCGAACGCTGATGTGACAATTTTAAAAATATATTTTTTATTTTTGCGAATTTTTTTATTAATTTTTTTCCTTCATCTTCTTCAACCTCTAGCCGGCAAGGACGATGGCGAGGTCTCGTCCTCGCCGATCGCTTCGAGTGAGGCCGACTTCGCCAACGACGGCGAGGACGGCCTCTCCAGTTGCGTGCGAGGACGAGCCTTGCCAGATCTTGCGAGGTCTTGTCCTTGCCAGTCGCTTTGAGCTAGGCCGACCTCGCTAGTTGCTGGCGAGGTCGAGCCCTTGCCATCGACGGTGAGGACGGCCTCGACCGACCTCGCCAGTTTCGGGCGAGGGCGGCCTCGCTTGACCTCGCTAGTTGCGGGTGAGGACAGCCACTCGACCTTGCTGTCTTTGACGAGGTCGGCCTCGCCTAGCAATAGCGAGGTCTGCCTCGCTAGTGGTTGACGAGACCGACCTTGTCGGCTCTAGCCTTTGGCCGGTCCTCGGTCCGGCGACTACCTAGAGGTTGAAGAAAATGAAGGAAAAAAAAAAGTAATAAAAAAATTCAAAAAAAAAAATAAAAAAAATATTTAAAAATTGTCACGTCAGCGTTTGCTGGCCAGCCGGCGTCCACGTCAGCATCGGTCGGGTAAAATTAGCTAGATGGATTGAATTGGCACAAATGCAAAAGGTTTAAGATTGAATTGGTACAAAAAAAGATTTGGGATTGAATTGGCACAATTACAATAGGTTTATGACTGTTTTGATAATTTTCCCGTCAAACCTCCATAATACCAATTCCATAGCTGCGGAAACAGGCCAGTGCCAATTCCGAAGATTAAGGAGCAAAACAACCAAACTAGCTCAACAAGCAATCAGAAATTTGGAAATCACCTGTGCCGGGATGAGCAAGGATTCGAAAGAGTGTGAAAGCAAGCTTGGGACCGGAGAACGCACACAGACGTGCAAATCACGAGATTTTACTCATTTTCTTTTTCAAGTTTTCATTAAGTTTCCTTATTTTGCCAAACTCTCGCTCTCGGGTTTGTTTTGAGCTTGGGCCGTCGTCTTTTAGCTCTAAGTCATTCATGAGCTTAGTTTGTGTTACTCTCTAAACTGTAAGCTGTTTGGTCAATAGTACAAGAACTACTTGTTTTTCATGTTTGCCAATCTCGAGTTTGGTCGTCATTGTGGAGCCCTCTTTGAGGGCTGGCATCTCTATTCAACAAACTTCAACGGAAACAAGACGACAACAGAATAATACATAGAGCACCAATCAATATATTCCATGTGTTATCATTGAAAAATCTGCAATTTCCTAGGAGACGAGGGCCTTAGAGATCGCGAGATATTGACGTTTGGTCGCGCCTCCTGAATAAAAGTACAAATGAATGACCGTGGAGTTTGTCAGTCCAGACAACAGCGTGTTTGAAAACCATGAGAGCGATGGGTGTAGCAGCAGCAGCAGATCTATTAAATTTCTTGAGGGCCAAGATACGGACGTGTTTGAAGGTTAAGACATCACTTCCTAATCAAAATGCTGAGTAGTTTCTCTCCGGGGTATGGTCGTCTGGTCTGACGAAAAACCATTGGAAAAATTCTCCTCCTTTGAATATCAAACCATCTTCTTTCTCACTCTCTGCAACTCTATATATGTATATGAACACAACCTATGCGTGTATATTGCACCCTATAGCAGAACAAAATCGTATGTAAAATACCTTTTGTTACTTACTTTAGCTTCTTGAAAAAGCCATGCAGCGATTGTCAACAGCCGTAGCCAAGAACGTAATTCATCACGGCCACATTCTTGGACACAACCGCCAAAAAATCCAAACCCTAAGACCGCCATTCGACGTGTTCATAAACCACCGCGGCGCCGAGACCAAACGGAACATCGCCGCCTTGTTGCACAACTTCCTGACTCTGCTTGACCTTCGTCCTTTCTTGGACGTTAGGAGCATGAAGCCTGGAGATAAGCTGTTTGATGAGATCGATGCAGCCATTTATGGTTGCAAAGTTGGGGTGGCGGTGTTCTCGCCACGTTACTGTGAGTCGCGGTTCTGTCTTCACGAGCTCACTTTGTTGATGGAGACGAAGAAGAGGGTGATACCCATATTTTGCGATGTGAAACCGTCTCAGCTTCATGTCATGGACGATTTGAAGCATTCGGCCAATAATTTGGAAAGATATAGGCATGCTCTTGAGGAAGCCAAGAACACTGATGGTCTCAGTTTCTATTCATCAAAAGGGTATGCTTTAAATCTCTTTTGTTCTGATTTTCGGCTTCGAATTATATTAATGCATGCCACCTTTGAGAAAATCAAAGTACGCTAGGTGAATCAATCGAAAATTGAGCATACATGCTTGCGTTTTTGTAATTACTGTATGATACACGTGTCAGAAGATCCATGGATAATGTAAGGAAGCTACTTGTCCAGATCGGCATTGCCCTTTCCGAATCATTTATGGTATACTTTTGGGATATGAGGACTTGATAACATGTAAAAGTAGAATTATTTATGTCCTAAGTCTTATTATAAATTACATTCGTTGCAATCTCCTGTTAGAACAGTTATTGTCATGCCTATATTAAAAACCGATATTGCATATACTCTCTCTATCCATAGCATTGCAAAACATTCATCGATAGTACGATGCGTTGCGAATGATAATGAGATATCATATTATAATGAAAAATAGTTGATATACGCAAAATAAGAAAAGAAAAGAGGATATTCATAGTTCAAAAGTCAACCCAAAAGATTAAGCTATCGAGTGGAAGACGAAATAAGTGTCTACCATCACTAGAAAAATACGAAATACTCAAAACACAGTGAAATGCCTCATGTTTTCTTAGTGCAAGTGAGTATATACAGCTTAAGTCGTGTATTTGTGGGTCCTGATATTGTTTCTTCGTGTTGCATCAGGGACTGGTCAAAGCTAGTAAGAGACGCATCCGAGATAGTGATACGCAACTTGCTGGAGGCAGAAGAAGAGAAGCCCTAATTAGAGCAAAAAAATAAAATCCTGTGCACAAATCACTAAATAAAATGCATATAATGGTTTGCGCATCGTGCACAATATGTACAGAGGGGAGACCCAAAAAGAGGAAGGGGGGGGGGGGTGTTGTCCACGAAGTAAGATTGGAGAGATTTATTGATTTAGTTGGTTCTTTGTAACATATAATATATAGTGGCTTCATATTCTAACCACATGGAATAAGGGACCCTCGGCATTGTAATTAGTCTCGGTTTAAGTTTAGTGTAATTCTCTTAATCTCTGATGATAGTAAAATTGTACCATCTTTAGTCTAAGGAATAAGCTCTTATTTAGTGCACCATTCAAATGAATATTTCCTTCATTTTCTCTAACCATAATGCAAAGAAAAATGATTAAGTGACAGTCTTTAATATACGGTGAGAATAACAGTATGTTTTGGACAAAAAAAAAACAAATGATTATGAATTGTTGTAAGGTTCATTCTTTTAAGAATTTGTGGCTCACAATGCGTTGTTACTCTCACAGTAGCCCAAATACAAAATCAATGAAATGGAGACCATTCGAAACTTTTTTGTGTCCCTTTCTTCGGACGTTATAAATATGATTTTTGTTTATCATCTCCTCTTGTGAAAGAGGGTTATATCACACGCACACAGGTGCGTACATGCATGAATGTTATCCTCACAATCTCTTGTTCATAGAGCATGAACACTATGTTTTCTTACTAAACCTAAACCGCTTGTTGTCGAGTGTCGCGACCTCCCCAAACCGGCCCCGCCGCCTAAGTGATTTGGCTAATGAATTACTAAGTTAAACCTAACTCGAGCACTCCCAAGCTTATATCAATTCACGACTTAAGTTTAAGTTATTAACATGCAAATCAATTTACTTAGGAGTCGCCACTAATCAATTTTTGGTGGGTCGATTAGACACCCAAGTAAAGCACGGGAGAAATGTTTCACTTCTACGAACTAGAGATTCAATGGGCACGGGAACTTAATTACACTAATTGACTAATTAGTACCCTTTTGGTTCCTAACCTTGCTCAGTCACCGCCTAACGTGTTCACACTAATTGAAAGTTTTAAAAATTCATTCCTAACCGAGTTAAGGGAAACAACAGTCAATACCTAAACCTAACGTGCATAGTTAGCCACATACGAGATTAAATTGAATGCGCAATTCAAAGCGTGTGAACCAGGCAATGTGCAGTCAAACATGACGCTAATCACACAAAATGGGCAAGAAAAGCCAATTCCGGAGCCCAAATAATATTTTTTGATTTTCGAATTCTTTTTGATAAATTTTTTTATCTAATATAATTAACAAATTTTTTAAAAATATTTTTTAATATTAAAATAATAATATAATATTAAAAGTAATATAAAATCGGATCCGTGTCTGATCTCCACATCCGATCCGGATCGGGACTGACCCGGGTGCGCCAGCCCGGGTCCACGACCGGACCAGGTTCATTTATTGAGGCCGGTCTAGCAAATTACAAAAAAAGAAAAAGGGCCCAGCCCGAAAATTTTTTTTAAAAAAATGAACAAAACCCAGCCCACTAGGAATAAAAGACTAAATAAGTCTTCAGCCCAAATCACCAATTCGGCCCATTCACGAAATGAACCAAACCTAAGAAACAATAATAATAATAATCTAGTTCTAAACTAAGAAGAGCCCAAGGCCATTAAAACATAATAAACCTAAAGCCGGCCCAAGCACAAAACCCTACCCGGTTGCGATGCCCGCGCGCGACCCGGTTCCCGGCC
Organism: Syzygium malaccense; assembly: GCA_031216405.1. Lineage (NCBI taxonomy): Eukaryota > Viridiplantae > Streptophyta > Magnoliopsida > Myrtales > Myrtaceae > Syzygium > Syzygium malaccense. The sequence goes on along the minus strand of CM062256.1, from coordinate 6,314,738 downwards.
GCCGACCCGACTCGCGTACCGCGCGCACCCACGGCCGGCCCTAGGGCTCGCGGCCGCATGCGCCGCGACTCGCCTCATGTCTGCACCTGAACCTCCATGCCCGGGGCTTCTCTTCCACGCGGCTGTGCCCTCACCCAGTTGCCGCTCGGCCACCGCCGATCTCTGCCCCCCCCCCACGTCGCCGACCAAGCTCCGGCCACCGTCATTGGTTCACCTACACGCGACGTCCAAGCACTAAACGGAGCAAGACGACCGCCGGAACAGACCACATCCAAGCGAACAGACGCAGATAGCAACGAGGGGAAAGCACACATTGCATAGACCAAGGGGGTCGACAAACATCCGCGAACACGGCGAGAAAAATTTCACTCGGACATTTCATCGAACGAGTTGAACACATTAGAAAAGGAGGGATTTTTTGGGCTTAATTGAGGCTGAACACGGACCGGGATCCTCGACACGCTACGTACGGGAGCACGAGCGCGAAATACGGGGGACGACGCGGCCGCGAGCTCCGGCCCCGCATCCAAAAAACGAAAAAACAGAGCAACTAAAGGGACAAAACAGGGGCCGCGGTTGGTGGCGCTCCGCACCCGGCTCGGCGGCGGCGAAAGGGGGCGAGCTCGATAGATCGGGCTACGTCCGGTTGCCTCGCATGCCTCCGAGTCGGGATCCTCGGGGAATCAACCTAAAGACCGAAGAGAAATGATAATGAACCCAGACGAGATCTTTCGTGGCTTTGGCGCGGGGAAGGGACGTCGGACGAGGCTTGGTCATGGCCGAGCCGCCGGAGCACTCCTAGCTCTCTGGGATTCCTCCCTATCTCTCCATCTCTCCTCTCTGTGCGCCCTTTCTCCGGAACTCTCTCTCTCTTCTTCTTCCTTTTTTTGGCTCTCTGTTCTTCCCTCCCCTTTTTCTCTCTCGAGCTCACTGTGTAGTTGACCGAGAAAGAAGAAAGAAGAGCTTTTCCCTATTTTGTCTCTTCTGAGCAGCTTTACTTTTTTTTTTTCTTCATGAAAATACGTCAAGCCCTTTTTTCTGAGCCCTTTCTTCCTTTTTGCTTTTTTTGTGAAAGTATGGGTAGGGTGCCCAGAGGGAGAGGGAAGATATCACGTTTTTGTCTTTCTCTTCTTTCTTTTTTCCTCTTTTTTTTATAATATTTATAATATTTATAATAATTATTTTCTTTTTCATAAAATAAAAATGAAATAAAATAAAAATATGTTTCACTAAATTCTACTAATGCAAATGCGCCGAACATCTATATGTCATGTAATTTAATGAAAATATTTTTGTTTAGGGGTTAAAAATCAATTCCTAATTTTCGTGCAATTAAACCTTAAACGGATAGACAAAAATTAGATGTCAACATCGAGAAGTTAATGACTCTATTGGGTTCCATTTATTCTGCATAAAACATTTTCCAGGAAAATATTTTATTTCATTTTACGGCATTTGAATCTCTTAGGAAAATGAGTTAACGGAAAATATTTTTCTACCAAAGCTTGAATTTAGGAAAATGATTTCCTCTTTAAAATATCAAAAATCATTTTCCAATATATGACTAGGTATTGACACTTGAACAAAAAACTTTGTGCTTGGGCACAGAAACCTTAACGCTCGTTCCTAAGCTCTTGGTAGTGGGGCCAAGTCCCTAGCGCTCAGGCCCAAGTCCATCGAGGCCAAGCTCGGGACACTGGCACCCTGGCCCGGTCCATCTAGGTCACACTCGGGTCTTTGGCCACCACGCCCATTTCCATAAAGGCTACGCTCGAAAGTATAGAGGCCGGTCCTAGGTCCTCGGCACCCGTGCTCAGGTCCATCAAGACTAGGTCTTAGCCCCATGGCCTATGATTGGGTCCCTGCACCCACACTTCGGTCGTAGATGCTGGGCCTAAGGACCGGGGCCCGGCCTCGATGGACTTGGGTATGGGCGCCAAGGTCGCAAGCTCAGCGTCTATGGATCTAGGTTGGGGTGAAGGGGACCGGGCCCAGGGCACTAAGTGTGGGGCCCAATCTCAATGGATTTGGGCGCAAGGGACCTGGTCTTGAGCTTTGGGGTCCAGCGCTCGGCCTCAATGTACACAAGCCTGGAAAGTCTCCATGCAGTGATCAATAACTCTGTTAATTAGGTGTATAAGTTACTATAATTAGCTTGATGAGATTCAGAAAGACAATTTAAAATTTTTATTTTTCATCCTTGTATCCTTGTAAGCTATATAAGGTAATAAAATGAATATAATACCAATCATAATTAATAGGGATATGTACAATCTAAGGAGATATATGCATAATTTTGAGAGACGTGGAGAATTAAGTTATCCTAATGTTGCTTTCGCTTAAGAACACTGTCAGAGCCAATTACTTCAGTCGAAACCTTCAATTTTCCCCTCGATTTCTTTAGTCATGCCAACTCCTAGTGTGTACTCCTGTCGCAATAGTTTCTCTGACGCTACCGGAGGTCACCTTATTTTTTCATGAAACGCTAAGAGATTTTTGCTGCGAGAGTGGCATCTAGAAGCTAGCAATAAAGCCAAAGACCAGTTTTTGCCTCATTGCTACTTTGTCACTATGTGTTTTTTTTAATTACAATTCAGTCCCTTTGGGCTTGATTTCTCGCAATTTTGAACTTGTGAATTGTAATGAAAGTGGGGATGAGTCAAACCATTGCGATCGAACTAGACGGAACAAACAATAGTAATTAATTCTATTTGCTGCAAAAAGACAGAAAAAAAGAAAGCAAAAATAAAGAAGAATTCATCGCGAATTCTCAGGTTTTTGCATGGATGACTTGTCTTTGATCGAATCAAGGAAGTGATGTTAGTCTAATGTGCGAAAGACCCATGACACCACCTAATTGCAACACCCAATCAATATGATTGTATCCGATAATTTAAAATCCACGCGAAGCATGGAATATATGCTTTTGTGGATCACGTGTATTATCTTTTCTACGTTAGAGTTAGATGCGTGAACAATTCTTGATGGAGCCATTTGATCGATAATAGTTATGGGCCAGCTACATCACACTGTTTCCGTTTAAATGATTAGGCCTCGTCAATGAAAGCCTAGTTCGATCAAGTCCATGTTCCTGTATAGGGTTCGCAAGTAAAGCCATTGTTTGATAATGGATTTTGGGCCAGCTACAACACACCGTTTCCATCTGAATGATTAGTCCTTGTGAATGAAATTCTGGCTTGATCAAGTCCATGTTCCTTTAAAGGGTTCACAAGTAAAAGGGTCTGGAGGCGGTAAGCAGTTATTTCACCCACTATTAAAATGTTCGGTTTAAGACGCCGACGAAACACCAGCTACCCATCGAATGAGCTTGTTACCGAAGCCGAATTAGGTGTGAGTGTGAAAGCCCAAGACCGGTGATATATCTAAACCAAGGCCCGTCTTCCGCAGACTAGCCAAGGTTTCCTGAGATCGAGAATAGACTAGGGAATCGAGCCTTTGGAATACTTGACCAACAGTCTACTTTATATGTTGTTACAGAAGTTGTATGCGACATGACCAACTACTTCGAGACAGAGATATATCATATGACTGACCTTAGCATAAACAAAAGGGATATCAACAAGCTGCCAAAAATAGCACTTGAATTGTCGAAATTGTGCCCAAAAAAGAACTTTGTGCAGAAAAAAGAAACACAGAAGAGAAGGACGATGATACCTCCAATGTCTAGGTTTGATGTTTAGGCATGTTTGGTTTGGTAGCTACGTCGTGGCATGTCTGATGAAAGGGACAAGGCGTGCTTAAGCTTGGACTATCTAGGAGTCACAGACCAATGTCAACTGCTGAGTCGTTATAACATATTTAATCAAGAAACTTCTGATGTTTTGCAGCAAAAGCTACGGAGTCACTCTCACCGAATTTTACGTAAAAAGAATAGAAACGTTTGACTAATGATGGTCCACTCTGGTCAAGATCGCAGGGTTCTTACCCCAAAGATGGAAGCATGAACCAAATGATATGGACAAATGGTGGTTAATTGCATAATTATTATATTCATAGCTGGTGATGTTTTATTTTTGGTCAAAGGAAAATTGTATTCATTACTCGAATTGATGCATGAGAAGCACATAAACTTTCATGACAAAGAAAATCAAAATAGAGCAAAGCCCATAATATTACAAAACAAAGCCAAATCCAGAAAATAAGGAAGATTAATAGAGTACCAGCATGATTAAGCACACATTCGTTCCATAAGAACAGATTTGTCAAGCAAGATAATCGATGGTAGATCACTTGATCTCGTGTTATCGTTGGTGATGAGCACACGTCTGAAATTCCTACTCCAATAACTACGGCGTTGTTAGTTGGCGATGTATGCATAGGTTCAGCTTCCTCTACACTATCACCGTACGGAGATAATCAAACATGTTGAATAAATACATATCTAACTTTTAGAAGAGCAGATTTTCGTAATTCAGCAGGATGCCAGGCAATCTGCGGTCACCATTGAAATTGTAGGCAGATGACATGTATACGGACAGATCACGGGTATCGAATCCCCGAAAATATTATTGAACTCCTAGATCAAAATCAAGAGAGAATAGCTCCTAGATCTAAAACTAGATCAAAATAATTTAAATTCTCATATCTAGAACTAGATTGGGAGAAAAGAGCTCCTAGATCTAGATTGGGAGAGACGAAAAAAATAAGAAAAGCACAAGAAAACTCAAACAAAATCATAAGAGAGAGAGGGGATCTCTTCTTGAATATTCATAATTATTATTTTCATAGCTAGTAATGTTAAGTGGTTGCTTTTACCGGTAAGATGCCTTCTTTGACGCACCAAAGATCTCTTCTTGAATATTCGCAGCAATAAAAGACATGATGCTGCATCAAAAACTTGATGAAGTAAAGGGCTACTAGAGAAGGCAACTCATCAATTTAATCAACGTTTTTTCCCCTTCGATTTCGAGAATATACTCCTATCGATTATTTCGTCTGCATTTACCCGTCAAACCATGGTCAAAGTATGAAGAGATGGACCAGACTGGTGATTCCGGTAGTCATTTTGGTCAGAGAGACTTTGAAACCATTGTTTAAGGGATTGCTTCAGAAGATTACCTGAGGAGTAAGCATGGGTATAGGTTCAACAAAACTAGGGTTTCGTTTCAAGTATCATAATATTACTTTGACTCCCCCAAAGCCAAGGCAGAGAAGCAACAGCCCACGTTGATCACGACAGGGCGAGGTGAAACTGAAGTTTTCCTTAAAATTAATTAGCTGAAAGACACTGGTTTGCTCGGAACGCTTCATGATCCTCGACGCAAAAACATCTTTGATTATCGCTTTTCCCGGTGACTCTGGTTTGATTCCCGTGTGTGCATGGCGTGAATCGTAGTCTAGATCAAAGTAGAACTGACCAAGGGAGAGTTATTCTTGGTCGTTTTTAGCTGAACAGTGACTTGACCATTTCTTGGTCTTAAAAGTGTGTTGAGATCACGAAAACCCGAACGTGGTTTTGGCTTTGACCTGGCCTCAATTCAGCTCTTCCCAAATTTTAAGGCTTCCGGCAGGGCGGGAAACCGACTCGTGGTACTTCCTGTCGATTTGACACGACAGAAAAGTGTTAGGTAAGGGGAAAAATCTTTCCGATTAGCCCTCTTGACGCAATGACCAGGTCCGGCTGGCGGGACAGCCCAACCCCACCTCCACCGACTATGGTTCGGCCACTCATGGGTCGAGCTTGATAGTTGGAGACTCAAGTGTTGCCTCTAATGGCCCGAATTTGACCGTGGCCAACACAGGTCGATCGCCAATGATGGCCTGAGTGTATTGTGTGGTAATTAATTTGATGATGATAATGATTTAGAGAGAATCGATCTCCCCTTTTAATTATGAAATATCAATTAGATGCTTGTGTGATGCATGTTAGATCGTAATGGACTGAAACTAAATCTAAGATTTCCTGCTCTAAAGACTTAATTTTTCCAAAGAGTCGTGTGGAGCTTCAAGCATCATCATCTTCCCTTCCAAGCAAAACTATTTTTCTTTCAACGATCGGTAGAATAAATTAAGCAAGTGTAAGGTATGGCCCAGACAATCAAGAAAAAATAAAGATAGTTAGATCTGGCCCAACAATAAAAATAGTAAGTTCTATTTTAGTACACAAAATACTATTCTATGGTATAGCTCTGCTTGTCTTCAACTGTCGGCTCGCCACATCAGCTCCTGTCTTTTCCTAGAACTGAGGAACAAATCATGAACTAAATCAATGTTTGAAAACCCTTTACCTTTGCGGCTCATGACTGAGAAAAAGCTCTAGCTATTTCAGGGAGCACAACAGCCTTCGGCCCCATGCATAGATTAAACCAAATTGACTATAGTTTAATTAAATTTCCATGCAACTCAGATAACCTGGTATATTCCGAGAATGGTGCATCATGCTTTGGGAGTCCCCCCGCCGCACCCCCCCCCCCCACCCCAACGTTTGACGTTTCGGAAAGTCAAAGGACGAGTTGTTCTTTTGAGTCCGGATTTCATACGACGTATTCGTCTGAGGGGGGACAATTACACAGGGGGCGATACTGGTGAAGGCGTCAGGCAGTGACACTGCAATTTCCAAGTAAATCTGCTGTGAGGCTCGACCATACATACATTTGAGCTGTTAAACATTCACTTAGCATGTGAAAATCCGAATTCGTACTCCGTGATCGTTTGGGAAGTTGCGAAACAAAGCGAGCGTTCGGCGAGGATCTGCGCTGAACGGGACGGTTTCTCCTCCAGAGAGAAATGATCGCACGAGGGGAGTATATCGTATTGACGAGACATGCTTCCCATCGAAATTAGGTTCCACGGAATTCAGCTCTTTGAGCAAAAGAGCAGTAAATTCTAACGAAACATTAGGAGACATTGCCGACGAGAAAACAACGCGAGGCCAACACCTGTTGAACAGCAATCAAGGTCAACGAACGCAGAACCAAAAAACAATCAAATCATCAAAGCGTTTTTGCAGCAACATATGCAGACACGCCGCAAAGAAACCACATGAAATTGACCTCTACCCAAAGTACAAAGTCTGTTCAAATGACCACGTCATGCCCATCATGCATTTCGTACAGTTTGCGACGGACGTGTTTGAAGGTTTTAGAAAACTCCTATTCCATTTAAAAATTGTCGAAGCTGTGCTGCTTTTCTCTGCCTTTTCAAAACAAGTACCAAGTACTTTCGCTTGGCGGTCTAGTCGGCACGACCAAAACCTTGAAATCATGCTGTGTTCTGTATAAATACCCAATTAGATGAAGCGTAAGGGTCACATTACAATATACCTGAAAAAAAAGGAGAGAAAATTTTAAACCCTTCGATTCACTTCTCTGGCTAAAGCGATGCAACGTGCGGTGGCCACAGCCAAGAGCTTGATTCACCACCACGGCCGTGACCTCCGGCAAAAGATCCAGATCCAAGTCCTGAGGCCGACGTGTGACGTGTTCATAAACCACCGCGGGCTCGACACCAAACGGAATGTGTCGGGCTTGCTGTACCAATACTTCAGCGTGCTCAACCTCCGCCCCTTCCTGGACAGCAAAACCATGAGGCCCGGCGACTCGCTGTTCCAGAAGATCAACGAGGCAATCTGCGGGTGCAAGGTCGGGGTCGCCGTGTTCTCCCCCCGATACTGCGAGTCGCCGTACTGCCTCCACGAGCTTGCTGTGCTGATGGAGAACAAGAAGAGGGTGATCCCCATCTTCTGTGATGTGAGACCATCTCAGCTTCAAGTCCTGGACGACGGGATCTCTTCCGATATGGACTTGAAGAGATTCAGGGACGCTCTCGACGAAGCTAGGGACACGGTCGGCCTCACTTTCGACACATCAACAGGGTATGGCTCGTTAAATGCTTGTGCTACCTAATTTTACGTGCATTATATGCATGCAGATGAATATTTCTCATTCTTTTTCTTGGTCCTAATGTTACGGGTCATTTTGATTTATTGCTGAAAACTGATGGTGTTTTCTCTTTTCGCATTTTGAAATATAGGGATTGGTCGAAGCTCTTGAACGATGCTACAGATGCAGTGGTGAGGAATGTGCTCGAAGAAGAAGAAGAGCGCGCAAGCAAGAACCCTTGACACGTTGCACAAAAATACCTGAACTTTTCTTCTCCTTCCTGAATGATGAGAGAGAAAAAAGAAGAAGAAAAGACTGGGTCAAGAAAAAAAAGTTGTGCATAGAAAATCGCTCTTGGTTCCCGAATCGCGTGGGTTAACAACGAGTGCGCGTCGCATTCATGCTTTAATCGATTGCTTCCTTTATTGATTTGTTGATTTAATTGTAATTATTTTATTGAAAAGTACAAAGGAGAGATCTAGCACAGAGTGCAATCTGACTACGTAAGAAAAGAACAATATCGTGAGATTCACTGTTTAACTTTGATGTTTCTTCTGTAATTAATGACATTTAGAGTTTATAAAATATATATATGCAATAGTTCATATCACATATGTACAATCCTCTCAGGGAGGAACCAATAAAGTTGATAATATATTAAAGCTGGCAATCTTTTTTGCTATACTTTTTTCGGACAATCTAATCGTTCTCTATTATTTATTGCGTTTCTTTTCTCTTAGCTTAATTGGGAAACTTATTTACTTTTAAGAGCACATGCTCTACGAGAGAAACTGGTAAATCTTTACTAAATTTAGTTATAAATATCTTAGACATAGATGTAAGAAAGACATAGCGCAAGCTTGATCAGAGGACTTGTGGATAGAATGACAATTTTTCTTTGTTTGTAGTTCGATTGGGGTTCAAGCCTCACCGGCTTGAGAGATATTTGGGCTAATCGGGCGGGTGCAGGCGAACTCAAGTTGACATGCACCTTTAAAATCATATGTTCACACATCTAAACGGCACGATGCTTAGAAATAATACACGTGGCAAATATTATTTACATACATCTTGATATTTTCCTTTCGTTAATACTAGAAGCGTCGTTAAATGCGATGGCTCATTTCACATACATGATCGTTTTACTTCATGTCATGAGCGAGAAATTCCCATCTAATTGCTTCCATGAATGTCTAGGGAAATTTCCCTTACAGTTTACAATCACTTCTTAATACGCGGATTGCCACATTAATGAAGTTTCTCATGATTGCCAAGGAAAATTCACCTGGGCATCAGTAGGAACGATTTGCTCACTAGGGTTTTCGGTTCATTGCCCATCGAAAACAACGATCTCTCACCCCCCCCCCCCCCCAAACAAAAAATGCTCGTGAAGAAAATGTCAAGACTCTGGGAAAATCAATGGAAAATGCAGACATATCATCACTTCGTCAGCATGCATCTTCCAAGAAGACATTGGAATTTTAAAAGGAATTGTCTTCGTTATTTACAGAACTTTTCGTGTGACCCGAAGGAAAATATGGTGACTCGGTTCGTGTGTTGTGACTCATCGGGCAGGTCTGTCGTAATATATATAATATATTAGACGACATAACGTCGTTAAAAGTGGCTGCAAATTTGGGGCTGAGATTATAAGCTGCGATGCATTTTCGTTGTTATTTGTAGAGGGGAAGGAGTCTTCGGTGTAGCTTCGACGTCCATTCCGTGACCAACAATATTTACCAAAAACGGAGCTAAAAATTCGCGGGGAGCTATTCGGTTGGGGGATGATAGAGCCATTTAAAATTGACATCTCGAATTTTATTTTATGTATTTATAACGAATTTATTTGCCCAGAGAATGGTAGGTGGACCAATCCTTCTAGAAGTCCAAACTATACAAATAAAAACGATTACATACTATTGCCGGAAAAGCACTGTGCCTCGATTAGTTTGGGTGAAAATTATCCGAAAAATCCTAAATCGATTGCATTTTTGCCAATTCGATCATAAACATTTTTAATTGTGTCAATTGAGTCCTAAACATTTTCACGTTTTATTAATTGAGTTCGTTCGTCAAATTTTGGTTGGAAATCGCTGACGAGGACGCCGGCTGTCCTACATGGCGCGGTTAGCAATGACGTGGATAATTTTTTTTTTCAAAATTTTTATTAATATTTATCTTTTGTTCTTTTCTTTTTCCTTTCTTTTCTCATCTTTTCCTTCTTTCCTTCTTTTTTTATTGTGGCCGGCGAGGGCATAGCCTGACTGTAGGGGAGGTTGGCCTTGCCCAGATCAGGCTGCCTTACCTACGATCGGCAAGGCTGGTGCATCATATTTAAGGCCTCTCCACGCTTGCTCTACTCCATTTAACGTCTCCGTCTCCTGCACTAGTAGCTATGGTTTCTTCACTCTCGTTGGCTCGGAACCAGAGTCGACACAACCATGGTGGCACCCATCAAGTTCGTCCAGTGCTTCGGGAGGAAGAAGACGGCTGTAGCCATGACCTATTACAAGCGTGGCCGCGGGCTAACCAAGGCCAACGACATCGTCATCGAGCTTGTTAGCCAGAGATCCCCTGGTTCAAGGCCTACGAGCCAATCCTCCTCCTTGAGCGACACCACTTCGCATGGGTTGACATGAGGATCGAGGTCAAGGGTGGCAGCCACACCTTGCAGATTTACACCAGCCTTGATGGCCATGGACGAGGTTGGCCTCCCCTGTGGCCGCGCAACCCTTGCCTGCGGCTAGTGAGGGCCTGATGACACTCACCAGCCATAGTAAGAAAAAAGGAAAGTAGGAAAAAGAAAGAAAAGAAAAGAATAAAGAATAAAATAAAAAATTTAAAATATTATTAAAAATTATCTATGTTAGTGACGAAAGTGCCATGTAGGATGGACGACCTTCACATCAACGATTTTCGACAAAAATTGGCCCAATGGACTCAATTGGCAAAGGTTTAACATTCATTAGCAGAATTAAAATGTTTATAATTGAATTGGCAAAATACAATAGATTTTTGACTTTTTGGACAATTTTCCCATTAATTTTCCTAAATTTCCAAATGAAACAGTGATACATATTGAGAGTAAGCCACTAATCAACCATCGGCTTTGATACCATTAATTGGGAGCGCATAACAGAAACCCAATATTTTCACCTGAGAAGATCACTAAGAGAGAGAGCTGAAGTCCGAGCTCTGTAATATATGAAATTGAATCCATCTTCACTAAAAACTTAAGTTAGTGAGTTATGAGCAAATTAATAAGTATTAATTGCTCCACACTACATTAATTCTTTGATGTGGGACTATTTGATAGAATATTTATATATTATATCATGCATTCATCTAATAGCTTCCCGATAAAAAAAAAAAATCTAACAGCTTAAGCTTTAAGAACAATTGGCTAAATCTTTTATGGTACTAGAGCAGAAAATCCCGAGTTCAAATTTTTACATGCCCCATTTGTCTCCCTAATTTATTATGTCCACGTTTAGTATTAGTCAAAAAGACCAGACTAAGCTTGCGGGGGAGTGGTATAATATTTAAATATTAAATCACTTTTTTATTTAACAGTTTAAGCATTTATAACAATTGGTAGTGGACCCTGAGTTTAAATCTTTATAGGTCTTATTTTCCTCCCTAATTAAGTATGTCCACGTTTAATATTAGACAAAAAGAGAAGACAAAGTGTGAGGGGGAGTGATAGAATATTGAAATATTAAACCACGCCTTCTTATGACAACTTAAAATTCTTGAACAGTTGGCAGTGCTCCCATTAAGTTTTTCATTTTTTTTAACACAACTCACACGTGCATCTCAACAATCCGGTGTTATGGAGCCTAGACCCGCCCAAGATTGGGTGGCAACACCCTTGGTGGTTGAGATCTCGACTACCGATCCCTCACCATGCAACATGTTGGTTTTCAACAAAAACATAACGAAGATTCTCATACAGTACGAAACTGAAACGCCTCATATGCGACTCTCAAAAACTTTTTTCTGTGGAAAGCCTAATTACAATGAATCATAACAACACTTCCGAGTATAATGGAGAAGCCATGGCACCGACTACTTGAAACCCAAAATTGAAAAAGTATGTACAGCATTAAGCACTCTGATGTGGTCACAATCACTTCCCCTTTCCAAATAAAACGTATAACTTTAAGGATGATCATTACCCTCTTCACATGGAAATGTTATTGCGATGGCTTTACAATCTCATGATGATCTTTCGAAATGGTGAAGCTGCAACCGGACCAATGGTTGCGTTGGAGCGGCTGCGAGGTGAGGGAAGATGGTGAAATCCAACAAGATTATTAAACCCCGATTAAAGAAAAATTAGACATGGTCTGTGGAGTGGAGAGCACTGCGCTTGACAGATCTCCCTTAATAAAGAAAAACCAGACATGGTCTGTGGAGTGGAAAGCACCGAAATTGACAGTTCCTTGTTGGTTCACAATCATGCACACATTGACCTTGGTGTCCAAATTGTAATGCGCGAGGAAAACCGTCCTCGAACCACTTTCCAAGTTTAGCGCATCACTAGTCTACCACCTGACGTGCATAACCTGTTTATTTCAGGTAATGCCACAACGGAGATCTTATGTGGTGTGGAGTACTTATATTCGATTTAAATTTTTTTAGCTACATTGGATACAACTAGATATATTGACTATCTTAAATATGTATGCTCTCTTTGTGATGTCCCTAGAATTGAGGTATGGGGCTTGAGTTGCGTGTTCTACAAGTGATTTCTGAGCGGGTGGTAGTATCAAAACTGACGATTGATCGGTGAATTCCTAATATGGATTGGTATCAAGGATATAAGCTCATGATTAATGGCCTGAGTGAAGATTGCCATCATCGTTGGTTTGACAAGATAAGAAACCAAGGATATGTTAGCGTTAAGGATTACCCTATTAGAGGGGAACATGCTTAATATCGGAGGCCTTCACAGGGGAAAGGGAGATTGCGAAAGTGAACATATGAGGGATTTTACACAAAGTGTGATATCATTGTCAACTATTAAAAAAGTTAAAATTGTTAGATAAAGGCATGGTTTAATAAACAAAAAAAATCTAATACTCCCCCTTACGTGTAAGATGGACATTGGCCTAAGATTGAAGCATGGAAATATATGATAGGTCAAAAAAATAGGGGTTTGAAAAGATTTTAACTCAAGATCTACCACTTTGCACTATGTGAAATTTAGTGGGACCATCGCTCACTATTTTAAAAGCTTAAGCCATTAATTAAAGGCATGGAATAGATATTCCTAATTAATTATGAACCAAACAAAAGGAATGACTATTTCATAAGCAATACTAGAAAAAGTAGGATAATTATTTTTGTATGTTCTACTCTAATACCATGTAAATTTAGTAGAATCATCACAAACTATTTTAAAAGCTTAAACCGTCATATGAAAACACATGTATTAGGGATTCCTTGACGCCTCAAGGAATTGTTATTTCTAGTTAATTTTGGAACCGAACAAAGAAATGACTGTTTCATCAGGAATACATTGGAAATAAAACAATCATTTATATATTTACTTTGATATCATGAAAAATTCAATGGGATTTCTATTAATCATTTTTAAAGTTTAAGTTGTTATATGGGTGCATGCAATTCAATGGAACAGCTACAAGGAATAGCTATTCATAATTAATTAACTAAGGAATGATTGTGCGAATCCAGGAGTCCTTTTAGGACAATCAAGCATCCTGGCTAGTGGCTATGGTTGACTTCAACAGGACACCTGTCCTGGGCTCCAACTTCCCCACTTATAAAGGGTCAATAATCGATTATTTTGTAGCATTGAAACTTTAGTTGTTTATTCATATGTAGATTGTTGGTAGTTAAGAATAAATATAAGCATAGATATATAACTCTAAAGTACGTTACTTTTGCTTGTGAATCATATGGTTGATGACCCGAAAAAGGGATTGTTTATTCTGCAGTGGACATGGCAACTTAGACTTCCTCGCGCTTATGCAAAGTGGAAAACTCCCACACTATCGATCGTTGTCAGCGAGAAGGTCTTTCTCGTAATGGATATAATAAGAAACTTACTCAAATTATCTCAATTTAAGCATAAATTCGAACATTACTAGCAAGGAGATTCAGTTAATTTGTGACGCGGCGTCGAATTATTGTATTGAAGTATAGATTTTCACCGTGCGAGGCGCTTGCAAATTGAAGCCGGAGAGCATGATTAAGAATGATGATTCCGCGGTCGATGTTGTTTTCCCGCAAAAAGGGTCGGAAGTGACAAAGTCAAACCATAATACATTGTTCTGTTTGCAGAAAGATCGCTAGTTGTCCTTGTCAACTTTGTAAAGTAATTAATGTGGGTTTTGTACCTTCAATCTTGACTTCTGGACAGGAGTTTCCTAGGTTTTCCTAAATCATCCAACCGACCACATTAATTAATATTTAACCACGACTATAATGACCATACCACACTAATTGAGTTGTCTTCTTGACAATGCGATTCCCGAAATTTTATTATTAGTGCGGCGGTTTTGACCAGCGACTTATAATTCAGACGGTTCTAGATATGCATTTGAATTCATTATAGTGGACTACGTGGGTGCCATTTAAAAGAAGTTATGGTGTGTCGAACTAATTAACTTTCTTTATCACATAATGTGTTTTGCATGAGTCGAATCAGACTATACCAATTCACGTATTTTTCTTTATAATTTGGATTAGTTTGAAGTAGACTTTTTAGTGACTCTCATCTCGTACTAACCTAATCAAAATGCTTGATGATTGGTTTTCATCGTTTCTTGGTTTCACCAACATGTTTTATAGCATATTAAACTTCAAAAATATTTTACCCAAATTTTTTAAGTTGTGCCTCTTCTTCGCGTGCGTGCGAGACAGAGATCATGTACGGGGCATATTAATATTGATGCAATGCTAGAAATCGGGTAAGGCATTCTTGTTTTTAATATAAATCTGTACAATACAACAAAAGAACTAAGATTGGATAAGTGAGGATGAAGATCTGCTGTCTTCCATATAATGCTCATCTACTATTCTGTTTTGTAGACGAGATGATGAAATATGAACATTGATCTTAGTACGCACCCGCATATAAACACTATCCTAAATCCAACTCTCTCTCTCTTGCCACCATTGCATCTTTCGCCACCGATGCCGTGCTCGACCTCTGCTGCACCACTACCTCCTTCACCCCCAACGACAATCTCTGCCGCACCACCACCGGTGACGGCAGAGAGAGAGAGAGAGAGAGAGAGAGAGAGAGAGAGAGAGGCTTGGTGTATATATAATTAGATGTGATCAGCAGTACAATTAGATGGACATATGTCGCAATTATGTAGGAAGACAATGAATGGGACTAGAGTTCCAAACAACAAACTTCATGGAATCGATTGGGGGAAGGGAAGTAAGTTTATACAATAAGTTTCAATTAAATAAAAAAAACGCTTCAATTTCTATTTTACTCGAATCCATATCTTCAAACACATGATGATCACAAATGGTTCAAAACTACTCCTCAAAAAGAACTCGTATTGAGCCCCTGATGGGCTGAGATATGATTATAGGCTATAAGCCACTATTTCTCCTTTGCTTTTATCTCGGCCATTTCATACGGCCCGACCCAATTAAGTTTACAACAGAAGGCATAAGCCTCTTAAGTCAGTGACTTTTGTTCTTTCGGACTGAATAAAATTTCTTTTTTGAGTTATCCCCACATTAATCGATCATAGAACTGAAAAGTTCTAAAAGAAATAACTCTCGCATGAATTACTTGCCAGAGTACCGACCGACACGATTTTGATCATCGAAAAATGATGAGACCAATCGCATTGGCAAGGAAACATCATAAGTATATAGTCGGTCATTTAGCTCGTCTCATTATTACAATGTATTTATTTGTTTTTCGCTAGCCATCCGATTTGTAGAAATGGTCAAATTGGATACACCTAATGCAAGTTTCAACAAATTTACCTATTTACCATGGTATGGTTGGTCATTTAACTTATGTGGCTCCTACATAATTCTTCGATCCATGTTCAAGATTCGTTGGGAACGACAGACTCGCCAATTTTGAATTTTTAGATTTCGGATGAATTGGATAATTATTTTTCAACCACCCGCCTGGGTGGCGCTGCTGGAGCGCGCACTCTTCCTCTCGCAAAAGGTTGAGTGTTCGAATGCCGGGCGCTGCAGGGTGACTTAACCGGTGGCACGTGTGTGGTGGCTAGCACGTGTCGCCCCCAGGGTTTACTCCCCGGCTGTCGGCCGTGCGGGGTTCCTTGGGTTATAAAAAAAAAAAAAGATAATTATTTTTCAAATCGAATCCTGGACTTGTTCTTTGTTGGCATGAAGACATAAAAAAGAACCAAAAAATCCAAAAAAAAGTCGATAAAGTTGAGGAAGATGAGATCGATTATGTCCCCGCAGTATCTCCCTTGCCACTGAGTGCGCAAACTCACATTAAAAGCCTTCTGTCCTACTGCTTCCTCACCGACATCCAACCTCACATGATCGCAGATGCTCTTTCATCTCAGCTAAAACCAGTCACCGTTCTTCGTCTTCAATCGGTTTTCACGTCATTGGAGGTTACGTGGTGAATGGTGATGATGGGTTTCGGAAGTGGGCTTCTCGTTCTGTTTCTGTGTATTGTCAAAACAGCTTGTGCTCTGAACACAAGCGACCATCGTGGCCATGGAGATTATGTGCAGTTCCTTCTTGCTAATGGAGTTGCTCGAACTCCTCCAATGGGGTGACACCCAATTTTGACTTTACCCTTTACACTTCTTTAGTTCTGCAGCTAGTTCAGTTGTGGATTTATCATGTGCCTCCTTCTGTTTCTTTCTTTTGATTTTGTTGTAGGTGGAACAGTTGGAATCATTTTCAATGCGGAATCGATGAATGGACTGTGAAGAGCACTGGTGATATTATGTCTTCTTTACTCAATATTTCTTGTTCATAATCATGGCAAAGATATGTGTTATGGACTTCTGTGAGTTTCGTTGCTCTATTTCCCAATATCTTCATAGATAAACTTCATATGTTAGTTCTGCTTCTGTCTTGTTTCTAAGCCTTTCCTCTTTGTTAGCTCTTGCATATCGTTTCTTGGATTTTTGGGACATCTGGGTGCAAACAACTAAGGACATCAACTTTGAAAGTCTCATAAGCACTGCAGTTAGAGGACAGTTTGTCCTGCCAAAATCTCGAACTATTATCTGCTTTTTCGTAAAAGTGGAAAGTTATCTGGAAATCATTCCCCAAAGGACTGTAGGATTCTTGCATAAACAGCTGTTATGAACTGATTCAAATAGAATAGAAGAGACAGTTTCGCTTTGCATCCTCTTATATTATTGAATTATTGGGATGAGAAGTTGACCATTGCGAGCTGTGAGTAGCTCTAACACATGAGCTGGCATTTATCCCTTGATTTGAAGCAGAAGTTTGTGCTCTATTCGCACAATGAAATGGGTTTTCCAGCTTATTATAATGTTTTACATTCTGTTCCTGCTATAGCTGATGCACTTGTTTCCACTGGTTTGGCTGGACTTGGATACAAGTATGTAAACATTGGTAAGTGTCATTAAATCTCAGTCCTCAATTCCTTAATTGTGTCCTCTTATATTCTGCTGCTGAAGTTGTTAGCGAAGGTACTTTTGCCACTGCTGCTGGGAAATAATGCTGAAGTTTTTTTTTTCTTTCACGCTTTCCATTTTGATTTTCGCATCACAAAGAGTAAAACACGATTACTAATAGAGACAAATTTGCAAGTCCCCACCAAATGAATGCTATAGCAATGTCTGGTTTATGACTGCCATTGTACCTAAAGCCTAACCAAAATGGTTGGCAAAAATGCAGATGATTGTTGGGCTGAAAGAAACAGAGATCAGATGGGCAATTTGAGGGCAAAGTCTTCGACTTTCCCTTCTGGAATCAAGGCCCTGGCGAATTATGTGCACGCAAAGGGGTTAAAACTCGGAATATACTCAGATGCCGGGCAAGTCTATCCATTGTTTCAGATTTTCAATAAAACAAGTTATTTTGGTTTGCTCAGAACAGTGATGATCTTCTTTGGATTTTGTTTTCTTTTTCGTGTAACAGGTATAGTACCTGCAGCATGACAATGCCCGGGTCTCTCGGGCATGAAGATCAAGATGCGAGAACTTTTGCCGCTTGGGTTTGTGTCCTCGATTTAATTGAACTCGGGACAGAACTAAGTAATAAGATATGACACAGGGGTGTTTGGCTGTAGGGAGTGGACTATTTGAAGTATGATAATTGCTACCATGATGGATCCAAACCTCAACAAAGGTCTAAATTCTAAAATTCTAGGTTTTAATGTTGTTTTGGGGTAGTTAATTCCGTGGGCTAGCATGATCATATATTTAGGCATTTTGGACTAGCTAAACAACCAAAATATTCATCTGTCTTGATTTTCTGTTTCATTTGACAGGTTCTTGAGAATGAGCTATGCGTTGCAGAGAGCCAAACGGCCAATACTTTATTCTCTCTGTGAATGGTATTCCGGGTTTAATACTCGATGTGATAATCTCCCAGTATACGTAATGACTGTTTTGAAGCATCTTCACTAAATCTCACTACACCATGAGTGGATACAATCGCATATCAATATGGCTTTAGTATCTGCTAAACTATGTTACAGGGGAGAGGAGAATCCAGCAAAATGGGCCGGTCAGCTCGGCAATTCTTGGCGAACGACAGGGGATATTAAAGACAGATGGGATAGGTTGCATATTTTGCACCTATTCGAACTTTAACGAATCATTCATAGAAGGCTTTTGAGTTTATAAATGCATGAAATATGGCCTCACTTGTGCCCTTATGCATTGTTATTCAGTGTTACCTCCATTGCGGATATCAACAACATATGGGGAGGATTTGCCGGACCGGGTCGGTGGAACGGTTAGTGACAAATCTTTTTCCTCGATTAGCTTCTGCTGTTCTCTGATTGATGAGAAGAGCCATGAAGCTTTGATGCCTGCAGGGCTCTAAAATTTACTAGCAATCATCAAATTATGTTTGGTTTGTAGCCATCTCGAAACAGTAACATGAAGTGCAAAATTGTAGATCCTGACATGCTGGAGGTGGGCAATGGAGGGATGACTTTAGAGGAATACCGATCCCACTTTAGCATCTGGGCTGTCATGAAAGTGCGTCTTCCATTCCATGGCTTCCTAATCTTTCACTTACATAGATTTTGGACAATGTGTGAACTTTGTTCTCCGCACAGGCTCCTTTGCTAATTGGATGCGACATCCGGTCCGCAAGCAGAGAAACTCTTTCGATACTGGGGAACAAGGAGGTGATCGATGTGAATCAGGATCCTTTGGGAGTTCAAGCGAGAAAGCTTCGATCAAAGGCTGGGCTGGAAGTAAGTTCATTCATATTTAAAACAACAGCAAGAGCTAATTATACAAGTCACCAAATGTTTGTGTACTTAAGGCCAGCACTTGTCCTACTGTAGTTTCAAGATGTTTGATATGAGTAAAGTACAAAAATTCTGCGTCCCAGGAAAATTAAACGGTCGTTGTCTTTCCCTTTATAGAAAATGGCTATTGTGACTTAATGTTTTCTAAGCATTAGAGTTTCTGATAACATAGTAAATCTTGGTGGCGTGATCTTCTCTTATTACTGTCATCTGATGAAAAAGGTCTGGGCCGGACCGTTGTCAAGAAGAAGAGTGGTGATAGTGTTGTGGAACAGAGGCGGCTTGGAGGCCCCTATAACCGTCGGATGGAGGGAAATTGGGCTCTCTCCGTCGCAAGCTGTCATTGTTAGAGATGTCTGGAAGGTAATCCCCAAACGATTTTCTTGGACTAAAACTTTCTGGATTTGTAATTCCTACTCATCATCTGTCAAATTCAAGGCTTATTCTGAGACATTATCTTTTATGGCAGCATTCATTTGTCTCGAAGAGCATGAGGTTCCATTTGACTGCACTTGTTGCTCCTCATGCTTGCAAGATGTATGTGTTCACCCCCGTTTGATGCAAGGCGCGGTTGGTGGAAGGACACAGTGCATCAATTCAAGTGAAGAAGTGTAAATTTGTGATGAACTGTGTGGTATTGGAGACAGATTATATCATAATGATTCCCATGATGATTTAGCTATTGCTTTTGAAATGAATCCTCTTATTGTTGCGACCGGACCATTGGAAGGATCAAGAATGACTTATCTTAAATTTTAAGATTTCTGTTTCCTGATAGATTTTTTAAAAAGTTGGATGGTGTTAAAAATGGTTATCCAAAAGAAAAAGAACCGGTCACCCAATTTCCGGTTAACTTGTTGACTACTTATCAAATTTCTAATTTTATTACAGCTTATAAAATAACAACCTTTGTTATAACCTCACTTGCGCCCTTATGCATTACTTCCAAGGGGGGAAGTAATGCATGTGAATGAGCAGAATTGTCCACCTAATGGTCCATCGTATCGTATTATGAAACCTAATACTTTGTTCCGGTCCCATGTTGGTGAAGATGCTTTGTCCTCCTCTTAGGTTTTCTAACAACATGCACCCCTACCCCAGTTGTTCTTTCTTTGTAGTTTGTACCCTGAGATTCTGGTTATTGGCATGGGAAGATTTTGCTTGAAATTTTGGTGCAAAATGCGACGAGGCATACCGAGTGATTACCGGAGCATTGATTCATACCCACAAGAGCAGCATTGAAAGCAAATACATCTGTATGGCGTCTTAAAATTAGTCTTTTAACAGGGGTATCGTGAGAATGTTAGTATGATGAACGTGTTCGTCCTTCTCGTGCAAGACACGATGAGAATTGAGTAGGCAGAGTCTCATACATGCTATTGTCAAGACAAAAAGAAGAAAAGATATTTCTATGCTAGAGTCAACTGCTAGCCTCACTAGCCCTTCTCTTCTCTCATAATGTATAATTTGAAAGTTAGAAACAAAGGGAGAAGATGGACCACGTGTTGAGCATTAGATAGACTAATTGAGATTACAGCTCATTCATAAGTGACAAGTTGGCAACATCATGCCCAACAATGTATCAAACTTGATGCATGTCTTGTGGTTGTCCTTAATGCGCACAATATGATCTCCAAACAGAAGCAATACGTACGAAAGTACCAAACAATAAAATCTGAATTTTGGCACTTTCTCGCCTCATATTGACCTGTCCTTCGAGAATGCTGACATCAATGAACGAAGGTGAGGGTCCATATGAGAGCGAAATTTGCCTCACATTGCATATAATTAGGTTTGGCTGCTTTAAAATCTACATGAAGTTGGTATTTGTGAATTAGGCCACAAAAAAAAAAAGAGTCAGGTAGTTAGCGTGTATATCAAAAAATAATGTCGAAGAGTTAAACGTTACATACATTACAAAGTTCAAAATCTGTAATTTGCTGTGGAAGGGTTATCTATTATTTATGAATAACTTACACATTTTTCATACCTAACAATTTAACTTAGATTATCGAGACCTTCACAAGTTACATGATACAAACTCATATGGAGAAATCATAGTTCTTTCTTAACCTGATTTCCTTGGTCTTTGCAAGCCCATCAAAGATACTTAACAAGAGTCTTGCACCAACTGCGCAGTCCTACGTCCACTGCCACTTGCAAGATTGAACAGTTCATATCATCCCACCGAGGTTGTCTCTTGGTAGACATTCGATAAAATTGGAATGATACAAAGAAGATTAGCATAGTAATTGCGCATGCGAAAATTAGGAGTTTAACAAGCACCTCAGTGCTGTAGGGCCTCTGCATTCAAAACTCTCAATTGAAGATCTTTGAAATTTCAAGAGGATCTGATCTTGACAAAATAATTACCGTATCTTTTACATAAGATATATACATGTGTATTTTTTATATCTAAACCGTAAACAAAAGCTACATAATTGCAAAGAGAAAGGGAATGAACAAATAATATTGCAACCAGATTTATGAATAACTTAGGGATAATCGCATTGGAAGTCTTAAAATTTGTCATAAAAGTGCAATTGAGTCCTAAAACTTTTCAAAAATGCAATTAAATCCTAAAACTTGTCAAATTAATGCAATCAAGTTTTTCCGTTAACTCCGTTCAATTTGGCTAACAGAAAATGCTGACGTAAATTTTTTTTCCTCTATCCTACGTAATGCTGACATGGTCAAAACGACATCGTTTTGGTCAAAATATGATTTCTCAATACAAATTATATTTAAATTATATTAAAAATAAGCAAAATTAAAATAAAAAAAGAGGAGGAAGAAGAAGGCAAGGGCTGCACCGCCGCCATGCCACCATCACCAGGAAGGAATGGACTGCGGGGGTTGCCAAGTACCCTTGCCACTGGTGGCTCTCAACTAGACCCAGGCAAAAGCGACCCTCACCCAATCTGCAAGAGGGCCGAGACTCTTGCCCAGATTTGGATGAGGGCCTGCAAGCCCTCGCTTGTGATCGGTGGGGGTTGCCAGGCCTTAGCCATTCCCCCACCATCCTTGGGAAGGGCTAGTAATAAGGGGGGGGGGGGAAGCCTCTTGCGGCGGCAGCGAGGGCTATAAGCCATTGCCTGCTTCTTCCTTCCTCTTTTATTTTTCCTTATTTTTTGTATTTTTTAAAATTTTGCTTAATTTTTAATATAATTTAAATATAATTTGTATTAAAAAATCATATTTTAGCCATAATAA
Source organism: Syzygium malaccense (assembly GCA_031216405.1). Taxonomy (NCBI): domain Eukaryota; kingdom Viridiplantae; phylum Streptophyta; class Magnoliopsida; order Myrtales; family Myrtaceae; genus Syzygium; species Syzygium malaccense. Next base: position 6,292,229 of record CM062256.1, on the reverse strand, counting down.
TGTTGTTTTAAACTTATATTTCACGTATGTAGGAGAGAGAATAATAATAATAAAAAAGCTACGTTAGTATTTTCCGTTAACCAAGTTAGACGGAGTTAATGGAAGAACGTGATTGCACTAATTTGACAAATTTTATGATTTAATTGTACTCTGTGAAAATTTTAATACTCAATTGCACTTTTGTGACAAGATTAATGACTTTCAGTGCACTTATCCCGATAACTTATTTGTGGTGTGGATCACATGAAAGAGTTTTAAACACTTCAACTTTGGATGGCTCAATTGTAAAATAATATTAATAACAGATAATATGTCCTCAAATTTGACGAGTAAGACTCTATGTTCCCTAGATTCTATGGAACTTGTATTGGTTCAATTTTTTGTTATATTTAGAAAACTAGTTTGTTGAGTTGTGAGTGGTCGATGTACAAACAAATAGATCAGGGTCTTTTCTTCAATAAGTGATTATTTACAGAGGATATGACAGATGCCAAACTCGAAATCTTTCCTGAGCTTTGTTCACTTACATTGATCTGTTGATGACTACCTATATACATACTAAAAAAGCTGGGTAGAATAGGCTTTAATAGCTGGTCAACGTGTCAAATCCAGTGCGTTTGCATCTTTTATGTGAGCTGAGCTCATAAATGTTTGCTTAACTAGTATAACATTATATTTGATTAAATAAAGCACAATGACAGATAAAAAGGGAATAGTTAATGACTTAAACTTGTTGATTTAATTTTTATTTATTTATGAGACATCGAGGAGCTCATGGCTAATGATTAATTACGGGACAACCAATGGAAAATCATAAGGAATTGGAGAAACTAAAATCTTGAAACTAAAATCGCTAACGTGGATGCCGGTCATCTTATATGAACTTTTAAAATAATATTTTAAATATTTTAATAATTTTTTATTTTATTTTATTTTTCTTGTTTTCTTGGATTTAGGGCCAGTGAGGGTTGCGACGCCCTTGCCTGGCTAGATCTGGCGTGGGGCCGCAAGCCCTCGCCCTGCTTGAGAGGGCAATGGCCAAAAGTTACAAAAAAAAAATAAAGTAAAGAAAAGAAACTAAAAAAATTCAAAAAAAATATTATAATATTATTAAAAATGTTTACATTTGCGCCAACTGTGCCACATAGGACGATTGGCATCCACATTAGCGATTTTTGGCCAAATTTTCCAAATGGACTCAAATTGGTTAAACGTGAAAATATTTAGGACTTGGTTGACATAATTAATTAGGATTGAATTGGTAAAGTGCAATAATTTTAGGACTTCTCTGGTAATTCTCCCGATTTTGAATGTATCTATCAACCTCTAGAAAATAGTTATGGAAAAGTCTTCATTCACCTAACTGGCATGTAAAAATTATTGAAGCTATTAAGAGTTCATCACATAAAATATTTTCATTGTTCAATTGATTATCATGCTTTCGCTTGTGCATGTCTCATAAAGCACAATACATTTCAAAATTCACATAAATTTTTCAAAAAAGATTATAATCTCCAACCAAACTATATTGAATTAATTTTAAAACTTGCTTTCAACTGATTCTTTCGTGATGGTGATTCAAATTCACAACGTGTAGTTGATTGGATATGTTTTAACTGCTAATTATATCAGATAATCATTATAATAAGATAACCACTGGCAATGCCCGACGCTTCAAACCACGAAACCGAGTATAAAAAGCAAGAAGATCCAATAGCACAGTGTGGGTGCAAAGCGACTTTGACTTAGACTTCTTGTTGACGGCCTGATGCTTCTTGGATTCGATCCCCAAGCAAGCGAGTTCGCATCAGAATTAACACGCCGAGGTAATCAATCAGATGAACTTCTGTTCCTTTTCTTCTCCTTGAACACGTAGAAGTTCAGTTGCTACTTTGTTTTTCTAAGCCTTACAAAATCAAGTTCTCTCGAGATTTCATGAGGGGTTGAGCAGTTGGTTAGTTTAGATGTTACAGTATCCCGCGTCGCGTCTATGTAAAATTTGCTTTTTGTATGTGCGTGTGGTGTCCTTCTACCTTATTAGTTTAAGATTTGTGTTTGGAGTTTCTAACTTGTCACAAGAGTCAGGTTCAGTCTCGATTTATGTTACGTGTGTAGGTCGTTTTCCAATCCTAGTTCCTCTTATACCTGAATCACTTATATGCTTTTTACACGTGTGCTTCCTCTCCCAATCACATATTAACTTTTGGAGTGGGTATTCTAACATTAGACGCGATAGATCCTGTCATCGAATTATGAACGTTATAGTCTCTTTACTTCTCCTTTCTTTTGTTTTCTTTCTCTTTCCTTTTCTGATTTTCCTTTTTACTAGTTTTTTTAATGAAAGTAATCACATATAAGAAGCAACGAAATCGGTACAACTAGGGTTTGGTTCCTATGCAAATGCAAGATTTAAGGGTGTAGTCAACCAATAAATTAAATGGTAGTGAATCCATTCTTCCCTAAAAAAAAAGGGGGGCATTCAAACCACTGTTTTCTTAGTTCAAAACCAGTCGATAAAGTTGGTAAATCCTTCTTTAGCCATGGTTGGTTTATTGGTGAATTTAGGAAAGGAAGCAACTTGGTCAATAATACATGCCTGAAATTACTATGCTAAGTCTGTATTACAGGTTATTCAAATTTTACACTATACAACAAAAATTTGCCGCAAAAATGTGGTTTTTTTCACACATACTCATACACTGTAACACCCGCGTTATTTCCTTTTTGTGTTAGTCAAAGATTTAGCGACGTTTTTGAAGATGGGGTGGTTTTAATTTAAATAGAAAAAGTCAAACCCCTATCGATGTGTCATCGTACTTGCGATCGAAATTGGATTTCGTAGGCTAGAAAGGCCTATCAACACATCCCACGACGTCGGCACATGCTCGTTCGATAATATTAGAGATAACTTCGCACTTAATGCCTCGAACTTCCTCACTATGCTCTGCTTCTGACCGTACGGCACGCCAATTCATGCCGAACATTAGTCTTTCGTTTCAAGTTCAACAATTCCTATGGTCAAAGCTACTCGAGACCTTCTCTAAACCCAGAATTCTTCTGAACTCAATGGCTTATTTTTCCTTTGGTTTTCTGTATTTTATCTTTATGTGCGTGAGAAATGGTGGCTATTACATAAGAAAGGCATGACACCAAAAAGGCGTCGAGGCAGTTCAAAACCTCCGCAGCTCCCCCCACCCCCCCCCCACAAAACCTGTGCTTCCTCCATTTTTGGTCCCATATGCCTCCCCGTGGCCCCCACGCCTCGCCACGTGTCGGCGAACCACAACTTTGATCAGTACCTAAACAGCTAATTCTTTTGTCACGACTCATTAAACAAACCATCTCCAGTGCCCACATCTCTTCCTCTCTCTCTGTGTTCCAAGATCGTAAGTCATAAGTTCATCACAAACTTTCTGCAATGTCTTCCTATTGTTGTGCACCGGGGTGGCCTTCTATTTGAAGTAGAAGGACTTTTCTAACACTGATTTTCCTGGGAGAGCATCATCGGTTCCATCCCCGATGGCGAGCACGGATTCGCCGGCGAATTCGCAGCATCCGCACCTACCGCCCGGCTTCCGGTTCCACCCCACAGACGAGGAGCTAGTGGTTCATTACCTTGGAAAGAAGGTCGCCTTGGAGCCACTTCCGGTTTCGATCATCGCCGAGATCGATCTTTACAAGTTCGACCCGTGGGAGCTGCCAAGTAATTAGTTACGAGTACATGCTGGGTTCGTACTTATGTCCTTCTTCATCTTAGCACTAGATTGAATTTTCCTTTAAATTCCAAACTTTCAGGTAAGGCCATATTTGGGGAGCAAGAGTGGTACTTCTTCAGCCCTAGGGATCGGAAATATCCGAATGGAGCACGGCCGAATCGGGCTGCGACGTCCGGGTATTGGAAAGCCACCGGCACCGATAAGCCTATATTTGCTTCGATCGGTAACCGCAAGGTCGGCGTCAAAAAGGCGCTCGTTTTCTATTGTGGGAAGCCTCCGAAAGGGACCAAGACCGACTGGATCATGCATGAATACCGTTTCACGGACGGCAACCCGGCCCCGAAGCCTCCAAAGGCGGATTCGGCAAGCAGAAAAGGCTCATTACGCGTAAGGGAATTTCATATATCTCATCTTGGTAACTTCGCTCGTCTTTATAGAGTAGTGCTGATAAAGTTGGGTGTGACTTTGCTTGTTTTGTGCATTAGCTTGATGACTGGGTGTTATGCCGGATTTACAAGAAAAGCAGTTCAGTCCGGCCGGTCGAGCCCGGGAATGAGAACCTTGCTCCGCCGAACATGAATCCATCGACGTCAAAAGGCGTGAATTACAGCTCCATGCTACCTGGGAATAACGATGAGGCCTTCTTCGACGGAATATTGCCAGAAACCATCCACAACAGTTCGACTTCTCATCAGTTGCCTTTCTCAACCGCGAAACCGGGCGTCTCGATTGCCCACTCGGCCGCGTTCGCCAGCGACGAGTCGCAACGCAGGTGCCCTGCGCCGGTGCAGTTCTGGAGCGAGGATGGATCAGCGATCTCAGGTAAGCGATACGAGGGCGGCCATGACGATCGAAACGGTGGCGCCAACGGCATGGACGACAACAACTCCTTCGTCTCTCTGCTCCATCAGATTCCGCAAAATGGCGAGCCCTTTCATCCGCACATGTTCCTTGTGAGTTCGATCGGGGACGGCGACTTCCGGCAGCAGTTCCAACTCCCCGGCGTGAACTGGCCGAGCTCATAGGTCATTAGCCAAGAAGCAAAGGAAGTAATACTCAGGCGATAAATGCAAACAAAGGATGGAGTCAGATGTGCTCTGATTTCCTTTTTCTCGTGATTTTCTTTGTTATTTTAGGATCAAGATGGACTCATGCATACGTCCATTTTAGATTACATAGCTCTATACTTGATAGGTAGCAATTACATGCAGGTACATGAATAATGTACATTTTCAGAAGAGAGCAAAAGGAGAAGGAAAATACGTTATAAGCCTCAGTGCTTTCAATGGAGGACAAACGTGAAGCCAGGAATTTTTTATTTTTTTCGGTTCACCTTCATATAAAGTTTACCATTTACATAGGTGATTTGTTTATTTATTTTATTCAAATACGTATCATACCATCTATAGATATATATTATATGAACTTCTTGTGTCTAGCCAAACTAGAAAAAAAAATGTGTGACACCCACGAGGATATGCACCGAAAGCTGAAACTACGATCCTCTGCATGTGATAAAAAAGGAAATTTTTTTATACTAATTAGATCGGTAAGGCGAGACGAGGAGGATTTAAATGTTAATTATGCGAAAGGTTGGTAAATTTATCGAAAATTTTATTATTTGGCTATTTAAGTGACGACCCTACTACCATATAGTAATAACTTTCATGATTTGTCCTCAAATAAGCGTGGATTTTCACGTCTGAGGTTGAATATATTGTCTATAAATATAATGTATTCTTGATAATCAGTTGTTGAAATTGCCTTTTCTTTATATGTTTTCCTGCCAAGTTTCGATTGCAATTGCATCAAGATATTGTCAAATTCGATCGCGCGATAGGCAATTGCTGGACCAGACACGAGGGAATCGGATTGGGTGGGGTGATTTTATTACAATGACGTCTTACTACATTCCATGTCAGATTCCGGTATGTGGACTGTCAAGTTGTGATCTTTAGAATAATTTAATCGCCCCTAAGGTCAATGGTGGATTACATCATGACACGCCACGTGTCGCCACGACATTGAGCGCGGGAGGTGCACTAACCCTAATTGCCTTTTGATCTTGATTGGGTCGCATCCGTAGCGTGTCTGATGTCGATTGATCCTAGGACTTACGAATGATTATGCTAGTGAAACACCCCTAAAATACATTAGCCGGAAAAATTACCTAATCGATACTAAACATTTTGTATATATATATATTAATTTAATTTTAAACTTTTCAATTTTATCAATATAGTCTTAAATCTTTGTGCGAAATTCTACTAGACTGCTATATCAGCAATTTCTGGCAAAAATAGGCCGGGAGACTTACATTGGAATTTCGCGCAAAGGTCTACAGTTAAATTGATAAAATTGGAAAGTCTAGGACTGAATTGATTTTCGTATAGTAATTTTAAAATTGATTGGATAATTTCTTTGAAATTAACCTATGACACTAGCTTTTCTAAAGAAATTCTTTTTTCATTTGTTACAATTTTTATATTTCTCTTCCTTTTTTTTTTCAAAAAATGTGCATTAGGATGGACAAAATCACTATAATAATTGTCGCGACCTAAAAATTCCTTCCTCTCAGGCTAATGGATTATTAGGACTAAACCTAACTCGAGCCCTCCCAAGCCCTACCAATTCGCAACTTTGGGTTTAAGTTTTTAACATGCAAATGTTTTCATGCTTGGAGTCGCCACTAATCAATTTGTGGTAGGTCGATTAGAAACCTAAATAAAACATAGGGAGATATGTTTTATTCCTACGAACCAGAGATTCTAAGCCCGGGGACTTGATTACGCTAGATCTAGTCTAACGCCCTTTCGGTACCTTTTCTTTTCAAAAAAATATTTTGGCAAGCAATTTGGATCCATTTTAACTTAGTCACTAACATGTGAGGTGTTCATGCGGGTGCGCAAACCACCAAAGTAACACCCAATAATCAAAACATTAAATAAATTGCAAGATTGGGAGAATTACTTACCTCGAGGCAACGTAAGCATCTGCATGGTTAGCTAGAAAATCACATCAACCATCCTAATATGATTTCTAATTAACAAGCAGTTCACCCAGTATTTTTGGATTTTCGCTTATTTAAATGAAAGCTAACCTATATGCAATGACGTGCAGAAATGACATGCGAATAATGCAACCTAACATGCAAACTATATGTCATGCGACGACGTGACTTAATTCTGATGACGGGCAAACGATTTATTTTTGGTGTTTTCTAATGAAATTCGGAATAAAAATATGCCTAAATTAACATGCAACCTATGATGACTTAACATATCCTAACATGACTTATTTTTGGGATTTTTGTTAAAATTCGAAATAATAAATTAATTAAATTAAGAATGCAATCTATCCTAATCTACCATAAAACAATTCATTCTTTTTTGGGATTTTCATGAAAATTCGGAATAAAAATTAACCTAAATAATCTATTAAGATTAGAAAATTACTTAATTTAAACCAGGAAATAGATTATCTCAAATCCTAATTTAAATTAAATAATTACTCTATCGTCTAGATATATTTAGGATTCCTAAACATGCAAAGTTCAAATTCAAATCCTAACTGATATTTTTTTGAATTTTCTTTTTTATTTGAAAAGGAAAGATAATTTAAACAGAGATAGCATCCACATTTAAAACAACCACGCAATCCACAAGATTCGTTTCAAATTCAGATTAGGCACAAAAATCGAGCTATCAGTCATATCTATAGGGTTATAAATATTGACGGAAAGTCGATCGTTCAAATTTGGAAAGCAGATAAAAATCATTATCGTATCCAAGGGATTATGGATAGGATAATGATTTTCCGTATCGTCGCGTATCGTACCTTAGGGATAAGGTAGGATAGTCGTCTAGATACGTTGCTAAATTAGGAAAGTTTCCTAATTTTGAATATTTTAAAAATATTGCAGATATCAGATAATTATCCCAACATATCTAATATTCTACACGATATTCACGCAATATTCAAAAGCACAAATTAGTAAATTAAATATTCTGAAAAATATCAGATAATATCTAATTACCTAATTTGCAGATAATTCCCAAATTCGAACTTGCGGATCGGGATGAACGGCGAGCGGTGGGCCGGCGGCGCGGTGTCGGGATGACGGCGGGGCAACGGCGACGGAACAGCAAGGCAGCGACGACGGGCGCGGGAGGCAGCGGCGCTCGGCAGCGGGCGCGGCGGCGGGCGCGGGCGCGGGCGCGGGCGCGGGAGCGGGCGCGGGCGCGGCAGCGGGCGCGGGAGCGGGCGCGGGCGCGGGCGCGGGCGCGGCAGCGGGCGCGGGCGCGGGAGCGGGCGCGGGAGCGGGCGCGGCAGCGGGCGCGGGCGCGGCAGCGGGCGCGGGCGCGGGCGCGGGCGCGGGCGCGGCAGCGGGCGCGGGAGCGGGCGCGGGCGCGGGAGCGGGCGCGGCAGCGGGCGCGTCGCGCGAGGTCTTCCTCCTCTCTCTCTTTTTCTCACTCTCACACTCTAAAAATTTTCTGATCTGAATATTGTGTGTCCCCTTTAGTTGTGAGACATAACGATGTATTTATAATGTAAACCTAGGTCAACTAGCCGGGCTTTCTAGTCCTAATGGGCTTAGGCTTGGGCTTAGGCTTTAATTTTCATTTAATTCCAAATTGGCTGAATTAATTCGGGCTTTTATTCAATTAACTTGATGGGCTAATTAAAGCTCTAATTAAGACAACCGAGCCCTTTTTGACGTGTGATTTTCGGCCCCCGTCTTTCGAATGAGTCGAGTCTCGTTCGATTCCCGAGCCTGATTCACGTGATGAATTTTAAGCTCGCTCGCCACCGCCGATCTGATGCGGAATGCAATTAATCTATATGAACCTAAACTATATGCTATGCAATTTTAATATTTTTGTTCAGGGGTTAAAAATTTAATCCCTAATTTTCTGTACAAATTACGACTAAATGGTCGCTAAAATTTAGGTGTCAACAGCTGCCCCTCTTTGAAGGTGAGCTCGCAGAGGTTGCATTCAAAGACTAAATGATACCTAAATTTTGACTATGCAAATGCAATGAGAAAAATTAGTCTTTTTGTCGAGTAAATGAGATCTCAATGAGCCCACACCCATTTTCTAATGTGATCTAAAAATGCAAATGCAAAAATAGAAAACATACCTGCATTTACTTACCTGAAGATTTGGGAAAGCAAAATTGGGGTATGGAACAACTTTCGAAACCCGCCAAGTATCTGGAATTCCCAATAGTATTTGAAAGCTCGAAAATTCCCTTCGGATTTTCGAAATAAGACCTGAAATAATCTTGAAAATTCCCTTCAGATTTTCAGAGAAGATGCTTGAGATGAGATGGGCTCGAAAATTCCCTTCGGATTTTCGATAAAAGGTATCGAATAATTCCCTTTGGACTTTCAAGAAAAATTCCCGAAACTCCAATCAGGTATTTGAATGGCCTCAAAAATTCCCTTCGGATCTTTGAGAAAGATACTTGAAACTGAAACTAAAATCAGGTAATTGAATATGGGCTCGATGATTCCCTTCGGATCTTCGAGAAAGATATCTGAAACTGCAATCAGATATGATTAATAGGATCGAAAATTCTCTTCAGATTTTCGAAAATGATACCTGAAACTACAATCAGGTAATTGAATATGGGCTCGATGATTCCCTTCGGATCTTCGAGAAAGGTATCTGAAACTGCAATCAGATATGATTAATAGGATCGAAAATTCTCTTCAGATTTTCGGAAATGATACCTGAAACTACAATCAGGTAATTGAATATTCACAAATATTTAGACGAACACGAAGCTTAAAAAAAAACAACTGTAGCGTCAGGAACTCTTTAGTCTTTAAGGAAACATTACCTGTCAGATATGATTAGAGCAAAACACATATGCATTTATTCAAGGAGATTAGCAATCTCAGCTATTCTAGAACTCACACTTCAGAATTCATCAATTCAATTGAGGTTTATGCATGATGGTTTTACCATATTTGCATCACCAAATTTCCACTGGGGAGAATCATTAATTAAGACAATTTTCACTCATAACGTGGATTTCTTAAGAGTACTAAATGAGAGACTTTCAGTTAGAAAGGGCTTTCACTCACTCTTATTCGGAAGGGCTATTCTATGAGAATCACTCCGTCTTACCATCATCATGTCGACAAGGATCCGAGTATTCTCGCAAGCGGTACGACTTTACCAATCTAAGAGGTCTTTATCAGGACCGTAGCGTTGGTTTGGTCAATGGCTTAACAAAGGGAACTCTTCGAGTCGAGGCTGTTGAAAGAAAATACTCCACAATCGTCTCCGGGTTTACAAGTCAAGAACCCTGCAAAATGAGAAAGAAGTGGACTTGCTCGCACTTCTTCGAGTTAAGCTTATAAACATCTGAAACTCTACGTTAGTTCAAGTGCCCTAATCTGAAGAGACTTTGTAAGGGACGTAATGTAGGCTAGGCTCATGGGTTGAGAAATGAAAGGATATATTAGGCTCAAAAATGTGTATAAAGGTGAGAGTTGGTGATCATCTAGGCATAATCACCGGTCCTCTTTTCTTTAGGGGTTGCCTTCTTGGCAGATGCTCCATTGGCCTTGAGAGTTCGTCACTTGATTCCTTCGAAACTTGTAGGACTACTGCTCCACTGGGATTCATGACTTTGACATGTCATATCTTGACATTTTTTCTAAAGTTCTCCCTTTTTTTTCTTTTTCTTTTTTTTTTCAGGGTGATGGCCTTGCTTTTACCAGGCACACTGCTTTTTTATGCCCCCTAGCTTTCATTTTTTTTACACACACTGTCTACAATGCATACATTGGCCGATTATATTTCAACTTGACATTTAGACTCTCAAAGGTCTTCGTCTTCAGTTGGTACTCCAAATATGCTGCTTGGACAATGATGGTTTTTGCTTTGCCCCAGTGTGGGGAATGATCACCAACTAGGTTCATATGAAATAAAAATATAGGCTCAAGTGGGCTAAGCAATGGATAAAGTGTATATAGGATAGAGAAAGAAATGCTCTTCGTCATCCTAAGGCACTTGAAGTTCGCGTGAATTCATCTGAAAAAGCAACACTCGAAGATTGATGCAAGTGAGAGCATGAAAATTTCTACTCATTTTTCACCTTATGATGCTGACTTACCTCCAGTTCGCCCCGATGTGGGGTGGTTCTTGACAGGGGTAATTTGAATGAATTTCTCCAAGTGTTTAGGCTCAAAGTGGCGAAACAATGGATAAATTGTAGTGTTTGGGATAGAGAAATGAACCGCCTCTCGTCATTTCAGTTGCCGTACCTTTTGCGAGATAACCCTTTGCCTTGCAGACATGAAATTTTTTTCACTCAACTCACTGGGGATTAGTGCATGGGACTGTGTATAGGATATGGCTTGCCTTTCATCATCCCGACACATCTCATTTAGCATACTCAAATAATGCCACATCATTCAATAAATTGTCCATTTGGATCATTCTCAATGAACTTGGTGAGTTAAACAAGTAAATTATCATGCAAAACCCTCTTTCGAAGGATATTAGTATTTTAAATACCTATCGGCTTTAGGCATGCAAAGGTTCATAATTCAAAAATTTCATTAAATGCATGAGAAGCATAACATCCATTTCAAGAACATGTCATCGCTCAACAATATCAAACAAGAAGAGTGCCCTTAGGAATGAGAGTCCTTTGATTGCTCTTATTTGGAAAGGATGGACACATGAACACTCCATCTTTGCTTTTGCCCCTGCACAAGAAAACGTGCAGGAATTGGATATTAAGCAAATGTGAATTGAGACTCAGAAGATTCCAATTAGAACCATGACATTATCTCTGTTGGATTTGTCAGTCCATTATCATCATCAAAGTTCAACATGTCCATCAGTTCGTCATCCCTTACTGTTGAGCACTCATCTTCGCTCTAGCATCATGCCCAAGTTGGTGGTGATCCTTTGCCCCATAGGTTCATCATCAATAGAACTCGATGTGTCAATTCCTCATCACAATAAGCTGGAGAATTATGCTCTGAGACATGAAGTAAATGAGTCAGACAAACAAACAGGATTTATTTGATGCACGCTTTGGAAAGGTTTTTTTTTTTAAAAAATGAAATGCTTTTTATTTTCGAAAAGTCCTTTTTTTTTGAGGGAGCATGAGAAAGCCCAGCCCTCAGAATTTCTCCTTGGATGATATTTTCTTTTCATGGTTGGATATCATCACCGGGCTAGTTTGGTATACTTCAACATGCCCTCAAAATGCAAATAAACTTATAATTTCATTGAATAGAGTCGAATGAATTACATTATTGGAAGGGAAATGCAAATAATCAAAGCCCTACGAATAAAAACATAAATATGAATTGAAATCCTAGAAAGCAGGAAATCCTAGAAAATACTTGAAATTCTAGAAAGCATGAAAGACTCCTTCGCAGAGGAGTATAAAAACAAAAATTTCTCTACTCAATAACAGCATCTGTGCTTCCAGCATGGTTGGGTAGAGGGTTCCGCTGGACATTTGGTTGATCACTGCGGAAAGAGAATGCCTTTGTGTCCAAGAGGTCTTGAATTCTATGCTTCAGTACGTAACAATCATCAGTAGAATGACCAACCTCCCCCATATGATACTCACACTTCTTAGAGGAGTCATAACCAGAGAACCGCTCGGGGTTCGGGCGTTTCGGTTCACTTGAAAGCAAATTTTTCTTTTGGAGAACAGGCAGAACTTTGGATAACGGCCCAGGCAGATGCGTGAAGTTCCTTTTAGTACCTTGTTGCCGACTAGTGAATTGGCGTCCACCTTGTTTGCCAACAGACTGCATTGTCGAGGCAGTGTCACGGCTTTGTTGAGAGTAAGCTACATTCACTTCAGGTGTCGGTTCCTTATCCTTCTTGAGGGTGAACTTCTTAGCAGAGGTAGCCTGCTCAGTGGCCCAACCATCGCGCAGAGCGATCTCAATGCGTTCTCCCGCAGGTATCAACTCAGCTAAAGAATTGAAATTAGAACCCAACATTCGATTACGAAACTCGAACGGTAAAGTCTTCATGAAGGTATCAAGCATCTCCTTCTCAGTCAATTCGGGGGTAATTTGCACAGCTAGAGCTCTCCACCTAGTAGCATAGGCCTTGAAGGTTTCAGTCTTTTTCTTCTCAGTGCGAATCAAATCCTCACGTGACGGGGCCACGTCAATATTGAATTTGTATTGACGAATGAAAGCATCAGACAAATCCTCCCATGTCTTGAGCAAATGAATCTTTTTCAAAACGAACCATTGTAAGGGGGGTCCGGTTAAGCTATCTTGGAAAGTGTGAATCATGAGTGGCACATTATCAGCATACGGCGCCATTCTTGCTGTGTAGTATTGTAAATGGACCTTAGGACAGGAAAGGCCATCGAACTTATTAAACTCAGGCGCCTTGAACTTCTTAGGGACTTGAACCTTGACAATGTGAGCAAGACCTCGTGAGAATTGATCATCAAAGCCTTGCATTTGACGGAATTTTTCTTCAAGCTTATCAATACGCTCAGCCTCATCACTCTTTGGTGGCTTAGAAGATGCATCACCCCCATTTGTAATGATCGGACGAGCTTTGTCAGTTAAAGTTGCACCATTCTCGGTCGAGGAAGTGCCAATGGCAACAGTTTTTCCTTTATCTTTTAACTTAATAGGAGGAGAGTCATCGGGCAGTACAATCTCTCCACTCGGTTGAGCGGGTGCAGACAGTGTGGAAATGCTTGTCTGTAGAGAAGCAACTTGTTTGGTGAGATTCTCGAGCACATTCAGGACTTGCTTCATCTCGGTTTCAAGGACAGCAACACGAGCTTGCTCATTTTGGTCAGTCATTCTTGCTCTTGAGCGAGTACGGATTGGGGAACGTTGACGGTCCGTAATAACCTGATGTAAAGGAAATGAACCAAATAAGCGCATGGTCAAGACAAGGTTGGTCCATGACACGCTTCTAGTCTTTTTTTTGTTTATTCATGACAATATTCGTACATGGACGAGACTTTATGAAAAGTGATCTAGGAAAAGAAATATAAATGACGCCCTAGACACAACCTAGGAAATAGAAGCACCAAAATCCCTAATCATAAAATTATGAAAAACAAAAAGTGAGACTCCCTAGAAACTATGGATTGAAAACAAATTCTCTAAAGCCCTTTTTTTGTAAAAGAAAGATGACGGGAAACTTTGTAGGAAAATAATTACCTATGACACATCTAGGAAAATAAAGACATAGATTGAAAATAAATTCTCTAAAAGAGCTTTCTTTCTTTCTTTCTTTTTTTAAAAAGGACTCAATGATTATTACTTTCAAATTTAAAACCAACCTAGACCTATCATGGACCGACCAAAGAAAATACGAAACATAAATAAATTGCTAGATAAAGGTTGAGAAAAACTTACTTCACCAATAGGACCATGGCAATCACAAAGACATGCGCATGAAATGTGAGGTTCGATTTCTATCTAGACTCTGGCTTGCGAAATGGAGACATGAGGATTACCGAGCTAAACCAGTCATGGTGGTGGTTAGGCTGGGATTCCCCTGACTCCGGCTTAGTCAAAGAGCCGACCCGGGTTTGCAAAGGGTGCAACCGTGGTAGGTATTCAATGACACCATGAAAGAACTTTCGGGACCAAGAAAGGCGACCCATACCACGCGGGTGTGGTCGGGGTGTCCGTTTTCTCAGTACCATCCTAAACCTGTGCCGCCCAGGTCCGGCAGCGGGTAGTGTGTGCGGTGTAGTGTAAATGCTAGGCATGCACAGCAGGTTATATCATACAGCGCTTCGTGCATAAAATAAACCATACATCCAAACACCTCCCTGCAAAACAAGGGTTAACAATCACACCTCCCCTTATACCTCCCATTCTGCAAAAACATTTAACACCTAAAATGTTAGGGACGTACCTGGGATCCTCGCTGCCAAGCAAAAATATATTTTTTGAAAAGAAAAACTGGCCTAAGTCCACTAAGAGTTTTAACTCAATTCCCCAGTGGAGTCGCCAAGCTGTCGCGACCTAAAAATTCCTTCCTCTCAGGCTAATGGATTATTAGGACTAAACCTAACTCGAGCCCTCCCAAGCCCTACCAATTCGCAACTTTGGGTTTAAGTTTTTAACATGCAAATATTTTCATGCTTGGAGTCGCCACTAATCAATTTGTGGTAGGTCGATTAGAAACCTAAATAAAACATAGGGAGATATGTTTTATTCCTACGAACCAGAGATTCTAAGCCCGGGGACTTGATTACGCTAGATCTAGTCTAACGCCCTTTCGGTACCTTTTCTTTTCAAAAAAAATATTTTGGCAAGCAATTTTGATCCATTTTAACTTAGTCACTAACATGTGAGGTGTTCATGCGGGTGCGCAAACCACCAAAGTAACACCCAATAATCAAAACATTAAATAAATTGCAAGATTGGGAGAATTACTTACCTCGAGGCAACGTAAGAATCTGCATGGTTAGCTAGAAAATCACATCAACCATCCTAATATGATTTCTAATTAACAAGCAGTTCACCCAGTATTTTTGGATTTTCGCTTATTTAAATGAAAGCTAACCTATATGCAATGACGTGCAGAAATGACATGCGAATAATGCAACCTAACATGCAAACTATATGTCATGCGACGACGTGACTTAATTCTGATGACGGGCAAACGATTTATTTTTGGTGTTTTCTAATGAAATTCGGAATAAAAATATGCCTAAATTAACATGCAACCTATGATGACTTAACATATCCTAACATGACTTATTTTTGGGATTTTTGTTAAAATTCGAAATAATAAATTAATTAAATTAAGAATGCAATCTATCCTAATCTACCATAAAACAATTCATTCTTTTTTGGGATTTTCATGAAAATTCGGAATAAAAATTAACCTAAATAATCTATTAAGATTAGAAAATTACTTAATTTAAACCAGGAAATAGATTATCTCAAATCCTAATTTAAATTAAATAATTACTCTATCGTCTAGATATATTTAGGATTCCTAAACATGCAAAGTTCAAATTCAAATCCTAACTGATATTTTTTTGAATTTTCTTTTTTATTTGAAAAGGAAAGATAATTTAAACAGAGATAGCATCCACATTTAAAACAACCACGCAATCCACAAGATTCGTTTCAAATTCAGATTAGGCACAAAAATCGAGCTATCAGTCATATCTATAGGGTTATAAATATTGACGGAAAGTCGATCGTTCAAATTTGGAAAGCAGATAAAAATCATTATCGTATCCAAGGGATTATGGATAGGATAATGATTTTCCGTATCGTCGCGTATCGTACCTTAGGGATAAGGTAGGATAGTCGTCTAGATACGTTGCTAAATTAGGAAAGTTTCCTAATTTTGAATATTTTAAAAATATTGCAGATATCAGATAATTATCCCAACATATCTAATATTCTACACGATATTCACGCAATATTCAAAAGCACAAATTAGTAAATTAAATATTCTGAAAAATATCAGATAATATCTAATTACCTAATTTGCAGATAATTCCCAAATTCGAACTTGCGGATCGGGATGAACGGCGAGCGGTGGGCCGGCGGCGCGGTGTCGGGATGACGGCGGGGCAACGGCGACGGAACAGCAAGGCAGCGACGACGGGCGCGGGAGGCAGCGGCGCTCGGCAGCGGGCGCGGCGGCGGGCGCGGGCGCGGGCGCGGGCGCGGGCGCGGCAGCGGGCGCGGGAGCGGGCGCGGGCGCGGGAGCGGGCGCGGGAGCGGGCGCGGGCGCGGGAGCGGGCGCGGCAGCGGGCGCGGGCGCGGGCGCGGGAGCGGGCGCGGGCGCGGGCGCGGGAGCGGGCGCGGCAGCGGGCGCGTCGCGCGAGGTCTTCCTCCTCTCTCTCTTTTTCTCACTCTCACACTCTAAAAATTTTCTGATCTGAATATTGTGTGTCCCCTTTAGTTGTGAGACATAACGATGTATTTATAATGTAAACCTAGGTCAACTAGTCGGGCTTTCTAGTCCTAATGGGCTTAGGCTTGGGCTTAGGCTTTAATTTTCATTTAATTCCAAATTGGCTGAATTAATTCGGGCTTTTATTCAATTAACTTGATGGGCTAATTAAAGCTCTAATTAAGACAACCGAGCCCTTTTTGACGTGTGATTTTCGGCCCCCGTCTTTCGAATGAGTCGAGTCTCGTTCGATTCCCGAGCCTGATTCACGTGATGAATTTTAAGCTCGCTCGCCACCGCCGATCTGATGCGGAATGCAATTAATCTATATGAACCTAAACTATATGCTATGCAATTTTAATATTTTTGTTCAGGGGTTAAAAATTTAATCCCTAATTTTCTGTACAAATTACGACTAAATGGTCGCTAAAATTTAGGTGTCAACAATAATTTTGAAGAAATCGCAAACAATAAATCCTAAAATTTGTTGAGATGCTGTGAAAAAAAGAGAGAGAAGAGTTTTCAAGGATTCATATATGGTGCAAAAGGTGAAAGCCAGTTTTTTCTGAATTTTAATTTGAATATATTTGAACAACCAATTGAAATTTTCTCTTACAATTATCCAAAATGGGTCTAATGTAATAAGATGATATTGTCGCATTTCAAAACGACGGTTAATCAATCGTCCTTTCGACATTCCAAAACTCACACCTCTTTAAAATTAGTCCTGGAAAATTGTATTTATGGTATTGATATGAACCACCTCACTCCTTTTTCCCCATCAAACACGAATGTTTTCATGCACTCTTTCTCACATAACTCAACTTCGATTAATCGTGTTTGTTCATAAGATGACAAAACAAGAAAAAGGGTGTCGTTTTCTTAATGAACTAACAAGACTTTGAGAAGTCTCGTTTGTTGTCACCCTCTAATCTAATAGAACACATTGCGATTGTTTCAGCTCTCGAATAACTTTTCCCTTTTGGAAAACGAGAACAAGCATGCATCCTTAAGGCGGCGACAAAAATATTTGCTCATTCTAGGGTTGATTTTAATTCAATATGGTGTGCAAAGTTAGCTCAAGATCCAACTCACGTTCACCTACCATTCTCTGGCCTGTTGTGGAACGGAGATATGCCTCGTGTCAAGCATCTTTCTTGATAACCATGTTCAATGCTTAGCCAAAGAAATGTGTATCCACATATGTAGATGTACATGTACAAAGACCCTTCATATGTTAATTAGGAAAAGTTAGAGTTAGGGATACCGATATGTTATTCTCTGTGGTTTTCATCCACCACTCCCTCTCTCCAACCATGAAATAATTGCCTAGTTCTTTTTTTTTTTTTAAAGTAGTTCTCAAAAGCTTAATTTAAGGACGTATGTTTTCGTCCAACCACTTTTAAATTGATGGGTTACAATAAGGGATATAATGCATTTTTATATCTACTTAGTTTTGCATGTAGGTGATGGTCGTGGGGTACTATTCCAGAGTGCAGTAACCCTATACTGTCCCATGTCCGACTGGCAACAATTCCTTCTCATGGTTGAATACTAGTTGTAACATCCTAAATTTCATACATAGTCACACGACACTAACATGCTAGATTTAATTTCTAATAGCGAAAGAAATTCACATCATAGATGATGCAGAGAATTAAATTGGATTAGAATGTTTAACAACATCGTGAGAGAGAACGGAGAAATCACGGAACAAGGGTTACATAGAAAATACGTCCCGACAATTGAAGGAACACAAGGAGACTGTCCTGTATTTATGGACAATAATATGAACTTGCAAAGAAGGATTCAAACATGCCATTAGGTACGATCCTAGAGGTGTTTAGAGTAAGAACAAAAGGGAAAGGATAAAAGAGAAAGAAACGGGCCAGAAGCCACGTGCTCTGTCCTTCTTGAAGAAGCCCATTGGCTGGTCCATTTATATTCAGGTTTTAGACCCAAAGGAGAGAGATAGAGGATCGCGACTTCTAGTCAGAGACATAAATAGCTCAGACCTATTTCAATCTATTGGCCTTCAAATGATGACTAAATTATCTTGTTAAAATTATTATCTGTTTAAACTGATAAGAATATGCTTGGATCGATATAGATTGATATTGAGCTGGGGTTTCGGCCCGACATTGATACTGCATCGGGGTTTTGACCTGTCATTGATACTGAATCAAGACTTTGGCCTATTATTGATATTGAATCACTGATGTTGAAATGGGGCTTCGATCTGATCAGATTTCCTAACAATGATGCCGAATCATGAATTCACTCCACAATCGATATTGAATCAATCATAATGAATTGGGACTTTCGTCCGTCATGGATTATGTATTTAGGGACTTTGGTCGGAACTGTTCTAAACTACTGATATTGAACTGGGACTTCGGCTTGTTACTGATGGATTATTGACTAGAATGATTTATGTCATATATGTATTAAACAGGTGCCCTGTTAAAACTCCTTATGGTATATATTTATGAGAAATTCTCGCATAATTATCTTAAAAATGAAAACAATAAGGCAGTTATTATACATATATGCATTATCTAAATTACGAGTTAGGTCATAAATTCGGTAGATGTAGCCAAGTGGATGTAGTGTACCCGTCATGTGTGATTTCAATTTCCATTATTCGCATATTAATATTGAAAAAAACTTTCAATGAGTGTGTCTCAATTTAACAAATACAGTGTAAATAAAAAATCAATGTGGTTTTTTTTAATCCAAAGGATGGGTCAATTTTTGGAAAATTGAGCGAGGCCCGGCGGAGTGAGACATGATATGTCAAGAATTTTCTGTTAATTAAAGAAAGTTTAGGGTTTTTTTATTTATTTGTTACGAAAATAGGGAAAAGGCAAAGGAGAGAAAAATAAATTCCCTCCATCGATCTGCCTAACGATATTCAAAAGGACTTGGGCTCAAGGACGGGCCCAACCAACTTCGTATTAATCAAAAGGCCCCTATGCAAAGTTGAGCATTCTTTGTCAATTTGAATTTCTTAGATTTGCGCAATAATTTCATTTGTTTTAGCGTTTATAAGTTCACTATATAGGAACAAGTTATGTCAATAGCGACGTCTGCGTAATTAAGAGGATATTCGGTTACATTTACATAAATAGTTTTTCTGTTTTTACAAGCAAAAAGAAAAGAAAAAAGAAAAGAGAGAGAGAGAGTAAATTTTCAAACCGTTTGAACAACTATGGATAAATATTAAGTATTTCAAAAAAAAAAAGCTACATTTACTATCTTGAACATTTGTTTTTAAATTGAAAAGTGATTTTGATATATCTCTAATTATATATTAATAGAGGAAAATGGCTGCAGATTTTCTTAAGAACTTATATTTTCTTCTGCTTCTTCACCACTATAATTAAAGTGCCTTTAATTTTTTTGTGAGGGTTAAAAGGGTGGAAATCAATAGCAGCTGCATATAATCAATAGCAATCCGTCTTATATCATGTCAAAAGATCTATTAAAATCTTCAAAATATTTGTTCGTTTTTAATAATTAATATTTTCTGATGTCTAATAAACAATAATGATATCTCTTTGAAATAAATGGGCTACTGTTGTTATTTCTAACTAATTGATATTTATATTAACTTCATAGCTTAAGAATGAAACATTTTATAGAGTAAATAAATTAGCAAAATATATAATTGGCATGTAGACATGATAATTATTGTTAAGTGAACACGATGTTAGATAAATGTTTATTATTCGGGGTTAACCAAACATTGCTTTCTATGAGGTTGCTTTCATTTATAAGGTCGACGGTTTTCTGATAATTTCTATTCCACAATTTCGTCTGGGGTACGGTCTATCAGGAGACATATTCGTATCATGTGTGTCACGTTACACATGGTAATAATAGTTGGTTTTGGAAAAAAAAATTCGCAGACCTCAATATCTCTTATATTCAATAGGGAATTGTGTAGATAAAGAGCTTGTTTTATGAAATTGGAAAAACAAGTGTCGAAAATTACCGAAAATGAAGTGCTAAAATCTTTGACTGCTGACCATGAAAATAAAAAAAATTATCTCATAATATATGTAAATCACGTATGAAGTTTTACTCTTTTCATACCAAATATGGCGATAATGTGCATTGTTTAAATTTTTTGCTAATATAATATGTAAGATATTACATCATTTATTTTATTATTTAATCAGTTAAGTAAGTTTTCCTTACCACATTAGATGATGTTTTACTTAAAATAATCAATTGAGTTGTGTGCAGTTAGTTGTTATCACAGGCACTTAATGACATTTTAGAACTTAATGTGGCCTTGAAACACACCTTAAGTCTATTATATCAAAGTGATCACACATTAAGAATCCGTGAGATTCGAGCTAAAAAAAAAAGCACAACTTCCAAATAAGTACTGCAACTCATACGACTTGTCAATGGAAGTGCTAGTTCGCATAGTCTTGAGTTTCCATCGTGAGTGTCGACTTCTTGAAAAGTTATCAATTGTGTTTTAAATCTAGTGTACGGATGCCAATTCAGTAATAAAATTTTCAATTTTGCCAAAATAATCCTAAATTTTAACGCTCAATTTCAATGTAGTCCTTCCGGTCAATTGCCATTAGAAATCGCTGATGTGATAATTCATAAGTCGCCCACGTCAGCATGTCACGTAAGACGATCAATGATAAATACACAGTATATTAGCAATTTTCGGCGACAGGCCAAAAGCACTAAGTTGGGGTTTCGCATAACAGTTTAAGATTACATTGGTAAAATTGCAAAATTTATAATTGAATTGGTATCCGTCCAATAGATATAGAACAGATCAAGTAATATTATCCCAATGATTTTCACCATGTCCGTGTCAATGATTGAACCTCCGGCTTGTCCATGGGACCCAATTATACAAAATGGACGCCTTAAAATGTTCAGCGCCCATAAAAATAAATTTAAAATTATTATTGAATTTATTGAGGTTCCACATGCACGGAATACCGAAGCTTCGTATTTCTAATAACCCCTTTCACATAGCCCGAGCGAAAAAAGTGATGGGGAACAATTGTATTGCATGGGATAAGGTGGAGAGCTCTAGGACAATTATCTTGCACTGGCATAGACATTGACCGAAAGTTTATCCTATTGTCGTGTCCATATATTTGCATGGATGGGTTACTATCTTAAAAGTCTCATCGGCCTTATTCAGAATCCCTAGGGTGATCAGGTCTTTTCCTTACTCCTTGGGCCTATCTTGCCCGATTCATTTTCAAAGGGGAAGAAAAGAGAGGAGCAGAAAGGAAATTACAAAACTAGTTTCGCTTTCCTGCAGAGTCTCCGGTCAAGTCCTTGTCGGCTTCGAGGAACTTGCCAACGAGCTTTTTTGGCTTCAAGCATCACGTGAGTCATGCAAAGCAAAAGAGAATGTACCTGAGCCACTAATATCTATTCGAGTTTGAATGAATTGGATGGATCGATTGAAATTATTATTTACACGGATCCGATGTAAGCATAACAAAAATTGATGGCTCTATAGATTCAAATCCATTGATATCACTGGTTCGGTCACATTGATAAAAAAAAAAAACGTAAACAAAACATCGAATTTAATCTGTTGAGTTGAAAGCAGGTCACATCTTAGCAGGCACAAGAGAAAATTCAACTCCATCGTTACGTGATGGACTTTAATGTTCTACGTCGGCTTGAGACAAATCACCCGTCGTAGTTCCGCCATCGCTGCAATCTAATTGGTAGTGCATTTTCAACATCATATCTTCCCCTACAGTATCAATTATTTTCCCCACAGGCTTATCTGCGCAGAAGATGAATTCACCGGTCTTACCTGTGTACGGCATACGATGAGTTGGGTGCGACCAGGTCCAGATGAAAGTAGTGGCTTAGACAAATTAAACATTCAACTGGGACCAAAAGGCAAAAGGGGACCGTGAGACCCATAAGGAATGTGCCCAGGTGAAGAACACTAGAAATGTCAAAATTTATGTACGGCACTCACTTTAATGTCAAAAGTTTGTTTTGGATCACTTAAGTGTCACTTTTAAAAAAAAAACGATCACTTAAGTGCCAACTCCGATTTTGATCGTCGGAAATCTGACGTGGCCATATTTTGTTAATTTCTCAGTCCTACGTGGCACGTCGGCGCTGACGAAGACAATATTTAATAATATTTCAAATTTTTTTTCTGATTTTTCCTTTTTTCTTTTCTTTCTTCTTCTTCTTCGTTAGGTCGGTGACCGGACAGTAGCCATGGCCGACCGCTTGGCCTCGCCTGGATGAGGCCGCCGTCGCCCACCACGGGCGAGGCGAGACTGGCCCTTACCGGGGCTCGCCCTTGCCCAAGCGAGGCAAGGCCGGCCCTCGCCCAGGCCACGGTGGCCTCGCTGGGCGTCGCCTAGGGGAAGGTGACCCCTGGCGAGGCCGCCGTGGCCTGGGCAAGGGCCGGCCTCACCTCGCCTAGGCAAGGGCTAGCCCTGAGGAGGCGAGGCCAGCCCTCGCCCAAGCCACGGTGGCCTCGCCGGGCGTCGCCCGAGGGAAGGCGACCCCCGGCGAGGCTGCCGTGGCCTGGGCGGGGGCCGGCCTCGCCTCGCCTCGCCTCGCTTGGGCAAGGGCGAGCCCTGGGCAGGTGAGGCCGGCCCTTGCCTAGGCCACGGCGGCCTCGTCGGGCGTCGCTCGGGGGAAACCCTCGGCGAGGCCGCCGTGGCCTAGGCAAGGGCTGGCCTCGCCTGCCACGGGGCTCGCCCTTGCCCAGGCGAGGCGAGGCCGGCCCTTGCCCAGGCCACGACGACCTCGCCGGGCGTCGCTCGGGGGAAGGCGACCCCCAGCAAGGCCGTCGTGGCCTGGGCGAGGGCCGGCCTCGCCTCATTGGGGCTCGCCCTTGCCCGGGCTAGGCGAGGCCGACCTTTGCGGGGCTCGCTCGCCCTCGCCCAGGCGAAGGTCGGCCAGGCCTTGCCCATGGCGGGCAACGGCAGCCTCGTCCGAGCAAGGCCAAGCGGCCGGTGGCTGGTGTCCGGTCATCGGCCAAACGAAGAAGAAGAAGAAAAAAAAGAAAAAAAAGAAAAGAAGGAAAAAATAGAAAAAAATCAAAAAAATAATTAAAAATTCGAAATTTACACGTGAAAATGCCACGTAAGACTGAGAAATTTGAAATATACACGTGGAAATACCACGTAGATTAAAATTTTAATTAAAAAAGGCACGTAATAATTTGGCCGGAATTTCTCGTCATTGGCACTTAAGTGATCGTTTTTCTCCGATTTTGGCACTTAAGTAATCTGAAATAAAATTTTAGCATTAAAGTGAGCGCCATATATAAATTTTGGCACTTCTAGTATTCTTCACCCAATGTGTCTTGAATGAACTTCAAAATCTGGCATTTCTCAAACCCTAAGTTACGTGAAAGTGCGACCAATTCCGCGGATCCGCAAGGTGGACCCACTAGAACTGACAGATTGAATGGGGGGGCATTTCTGATTGCTGAAACTCGGCAAATAAGGTCGATTTGCAGAATGAGCTACAGGGATCGAAGTTCAATTTGAGTACTAACTTGCCCTTTGAAACCCCATTCTCATTGGCGAGATATATTTTTTTTGGGTCGAGCATATGTGAGATTACAATGTGCCGATATGTGTCGTAAACGAGTGCGATGAAACTATCTGGAAATTTTTTGAAGTGGGAGGCGATGGACATTGTTAGGATTTAGCGTACAATCACAACGAAATAGAGAATAAAGGCGAGAAAGAGAAATCGCGACACATTGTTTTATCGTGGTCCACCCTTAAATTAGGGTTTTGTTCAATAAAGAATTCTACTATAATCATCACATCGTACCTCTATGTTACATCCCTCAATTATAAGAGGAAAATATTATATATGGGCAACACAGTAGCTACTCATGGGTCTAAACCCAAACTATCTATAAAATACGGGCCGGAACTATAAAAGCCCTTTGGCTTTGTGGGGGCGCTGCCTTCTATGACTGTCGCCTGGGCGGCCCTCGGACTCCTGTGCCTTCCTATCGATGGGGAGTACGAACCTAATCCTAACAGACATACGTTTGAAACTTAAACGATCGGCGGTCATGAGAGTGTTCATGCATGCTAAGCTACTACTAACCTAAGTATCCAATTAACCTGGGACTTTAGTTGGTGGCATGATGACTTGAACTGGGGTTAGCGATTCTGTGATGGGAATATGTTAATTGTATTAATCCGTATCACATATAAAGTTTGGCTTGTCATGTGGTATCATGTTCGGGTTTTGTATCCGTAATTTGTGTTCTACTTCGTGTGCAAATGGGTCTTGTGAGGTTAATATGTACGTTGCACGAGATATACACAACTTACATAGCAGCAGCTCCTATTATTGCGTGATATTTTCTTTTATAATTTGACTATTCAAAGATTTCGGCTCAAAACTCCACGGATTCATACAAACCGCTTCTAACATGGCATACAGTAAGTTTCGTTCTGTATAGTCAACGGCTTTAGAAAGATGAAAAGGTCAAATGGCGATGATAGATGAACTTTTTGTGAATTTTCTTTATCTCCACTGTGTACTTAAAAGAATGAGAATTTTAATAGATCTTTATCGATAGGCTATTATCGACATTAATGAGGACATAACTGAAATATAATTATATCCTACGAAAAAAAGAGGGTTTGAATTAATGTTCTGCATCCGCCGGAATACTCGTCACATATAATTATTGTATAGCACATTCACGATTTATGCCGTATATAGCGATAGAAGCTTAGTCACTACAATGGCCTCCACCTAGAAAATCACGCCAACACGTTTAATGCGTAAATTTCATATAATTTTGAGAAGAGAACTAAAAACACCAGTTGAAATTTTCGACTATAGGCATTGGGTTCTATAGGCTATAGCTTATGAAAATTAAAAGAAATAATCCATATCATGTTATTTAAAGGATTAATACCACGAAATATCCCAATTTGATATATCTATGACAAAATTATCCACACAAAACTCCACACAAAACTTCAAATTGGTACACCTATGACAAATTTACCTTCGGTTAAATAATTGAGCTGGATGACATGTGACAGTTGACGAGTGTACCAGTTTAGAGTTTTACCTCCATTTGTCACAACTGTATCAGTTTGTGATTTTTCGTAATATTAATATAATATAACGAAAACTAAATGAGGGTAAATTTATCATAAATGTAACAAATTTGAGAGTTTTGGTGGTAAAAAATTAGTTTTGGGGTAAAGTTGTTACATGTGTATCAGTTTAATGTTTTTGGTGTTTAAAAAATTAATTTGAAGTAAATTTGTCACTTGTACACTGATTTGGGATTTTTGGTGGTTAAAAAGTAATATAGGATAAATTTATCATAAATATACTATTTTCAAAATATTTTATTGTAGTAACCTTTATTTAAAAGATAGAGGTAAAAGTGTGTATTGAATTCCTCAACCACCAATCCTTGTACTTGGTTCTATAGGTTATGAAAGCCTAAAAGATAAAAAAACAACAAAAAGCCATTAATATCACCAAGGAAAAGCCCCGTCTTTGTCTATTCCTCCACCACCAATTCTTGTACTTATTATTTTTGGTCGAAACCAATTTTTCTACTTGGTTCTACACGTTTTGAAACTCTAGAAGAAAATAAAGAAACAAAAAGCAATTAGCATTACCACGGAAAAGCCATTCCTACGTTTCCCTGGAGGAATCCCATTCATTTGGAATTTGATAGATTGTCTGTAGGGGTGATCGGTTCCGGTCTGGTTCGATTCTAAGGTGGAATCGGGAACCGGACCGAGAGAACTGGTTCCCATTTTTGGGAACTGCGGACCGGACCGGTTGGTTCTAGGACCGGGAACCGGACTGGACCGGCGGTCCGGTTCAATGGAACCGGTCACTTAGAGTTTAGTTTTTTTTTTGTTAAACACTTAAGGTTTTATTTGCATTTTACTAATTTTTGTTAATGAATTTATGTCAATGAAGTTCACTTAGGGTTTAATTCATATTTTACTAATTTTTATCAATGAATTTATGATGATGAAGTTCACTTAGAGTTTAGTTCACATTTCATTAATTTTTTTAAGAAAAAAAATAATATATATTAAAAAGTCTGTCAGGTCTGGTCGGTCCAGTCCGGTCTGATTCTCCCTTGAAACCGGGAACCGGACTGCCCGAAAACCAGTTTCACTTTTAGGAGCCGGGAACCGGACCGATAGTCCCGAGAGCCGGACCAAACCCGTTAGTCCGATCTGGTCCGGTCCCGATTTGGACAGTCCAAGTTGTTCACCCCTAATTGTCTGGTTGTTTGTTTGTCAGATGGTTCGAATCCAACGCACACAATACGCCACACCACGTGATTGAGGACATAAATGCTCGAGGAAGTAAGAGAGTTCTTGCTCGACTTTGCCATTAATCTTAACCCATATAAGAACATTTTTTCGTTTGGTAGCTTGACGATATGAGAATATAATTTATAAAAGTAAGGTTCAGACCTTGTTGCTTATACAATTTTTATTTTTGTAAATGAATTCACTCCGTTGGTTGATGAAAATTTATGTTTCATGAACGGCTGCTTAAGAATATTTCACACTGATGATGTACTTTTTTGTTAATCCATGTAATGATAGCAAATGCACCACGATCTGATGAGACTCACATGAACCTGCTATTTACGGTCGTAAAGATTCATTTTAGTTCATGTACTATACTCATTTGTGATAATCTCCCATGATTTTAGACTTCTTTTATCTTCTAAAACGTGTTTTTTTTTGAGTTGGCAAAGTCTTAATTTCCCCCCCCAGCTTTTACAAGTTATTTGATAGATACTTTGCCTTACAATTACCTCTAGATGGTTTAACTAGCCAGGCGCTGATTAGCATTCCATGTGAAACTATGCTTAACAAGTGTCCTAGAAGCACTTGCTAAAGTGATCCACGAACTAAAACCCACGTTTAATATAATAGAGCAAGTGAAACAACCAAGCTCCAAATAGATTCGAACTTACATAACAACCGAAATAACAACTAGTTGCTGATATACGTGATGTCAATTGTTGAGGAAGTTGGCTAGGTGTGTTTGTATCGCGGAATATTAACAATTTGCCAACTATTATCCTAAAAATAATAACTTGTTTCACTTAGTGATTAGTTAATAGAAATTTATCGTTAATAATAATTCATGTTTAAACATTTCGGGCTAAAGGAAATGAAAAAAGGGAAAGAAGGGAAAATAGAGGAAAAGAGGGGGGGGGGGGAAAGGAAGGCGCATCTCAGTTCTTGAATTTATAGTTGCCGATAAGTCAATCTTTCGAGGAGGATGAATTGAACATAACAATTTAGCCCCTATCTTGAGAAGATTTTTCTAAGATCATTTCAATTGAAATGGTGAAAATTTAAAAGAAGCTTTCCAAATAAAATTCTTAATTTTATCGACTTCCACTATTAGAAAAAGAATTGTTTTCTATAAGAAGTTCTCCCTCCTTTATGGGGTTGTCTTCAACCGGCCGAAAGACGTTTGATGTTGTCCAAGAAGTATGGTTGGACTCTCATTTCGATCTTTTTGTCAAGGTAGACAACTAGATAGAGTTGTATTCAAAGGAATAGGTAGACGTCTGAGCTCTATTTGGCCCGAGTGTCATGTGTTGACTAATTATATTTTAAACGATGTAAGCGATTTTTTTTAGGGAAATATTTTTCAAATCGTTTGTGTTCCGCGAAACAAATGGAGCATTCATTTCCTTATTTGACTTAAAAATCAAAACAAATTTGTCAGTCCAGATTGCTGAACGAGTAAGATGAAAGTATTGTTTTCCATTTTCATACTCCTCATTCTTCAACAGCCATCAATGGATTAAGGTATATTCAATATTTTTTTCCCTTGAATCGTAAGTTCTTTAGATAAGTTTTTTTTTCAGTTTTTTTATACCCTTAAATTTATTTTAAAAATCACGGTATGTCCAGTACATAATCTGTTTTGATTGAATACTCTACTTTAGTGATCTCTGTTTTTTTTTGAATTTTTTACTGATATTATTGAGTTGATTTCATTTGAAATACCAATTGATAATCTGAACTGATAAGTTCACGTGACTTGAAAGAATTCTATTAGGACTAAAATTTCCCTATCAATGCCCACTCAAAATTTTCATAACAAAGTGATCGGGTGACTGTTTATGTGTTCTAAAATAATTATCTATGTTAAATGAGTTGAAAACCTGAAATTTGATCATATTAATTTTTTTTTGAAACTCATAAGCATGGGAAAATTATCCGAGAGTATTAGTAAATCAAATGCCACTTGGTAAGAAAACAATTTGATTATTCATCCTGCTTTTGTTGCACGTGGAATATTTTTTCGCAAGTCAATCTTGTCAATTAGTAATAATTGATGGGAAATCTTAGGGTCAACATCATTTTATGACTTGTGGAGTAACGTCACATATTAAACATATATCAGCGCAAAATTAATTTTTCATGAAAAAATTCATATTAGGAAGAAAATTGGAAGTTGCTGAACTTGTTGCGGGGCCGCTCCTGAGGACAATTATTTTCAAGTATTCACGTTGTGGATGTTGATGGTTCTGAGTATAAGTCGAACACAAGGCGACGTTATGGATGCCAACTAGAGTTTGAATACATCGGCAAATTGATGAATGGACGGTAGAAACACCGGTTCGGCAAGTTAGGCGACAACAAATTGACGTGGCTGCGTGTAGATTACGCAACAAACAAAAGAGGCTGACGTGGCTGCAGTGTAGGGACAACTAAAGAGGGCTGCGATGTAGGGACAACTAAAGAGGCTGCCGTGACTACAGTGTATGTATAAAGAAAGAAGCTGAATGATTGCTTGACATGATAGCAGAATACGTTGACGTGGTTGTGTGGCAGGCTGTGCAGCAACAAGTTGACGAATTGACATGATTCAGTGGTAGGCTACAGTCGTCACCACCAAAAAGAGAAATAACATTGAAGATTGATATCAAAAGAGAGATAATACGAGTAATTGAAAAGAGAATGACACGAGATGCAATATGCTTCAAGTGTGCACCCAGGTGTGCATTATTAGTAGTAATAACGTGACATTTCGAATTTTGATCCATTTTTAAGATTTATAAAACGTGTATTTCGTCAGTGCGCTTATAATAAAATCTCGCCCGGAACTGATCACTCTTGGATTATTTTTAAACTAGAAATTTCGCTAGAATCACGCTAGATCGAATATGGCCGTTATTTAGAGCCCAAACTTTAGTGTTGAATTTCTTGGGGTTTCGTGATGAATTTAATTGGACGGTGTCGATATTATTGTGGCCAGCGTCAAAATTGCCCGGGATAAATGAAAAGTGAAATTTTGATCGGGTGCGGATTTAGATTAGTAGACCTCCCTCATAGTGTGTTTTAATTAGTATCTTCTAGCCTTTTTCCTAATTTATTAATTAGGATTTTTGTGGACCGTAAGATCGATGTTGGGTTTGAACGTGGCCCGTTGGATCGCGATCATTGCGTCGACTTACTCTCTCTCTCTCTCCCCTGCCGCGCGCCACCCACTCCCGCTCACGTCCCCTCCATGCACACGTCCCCTCTGCCCCATGCAGACCTGTCCCCTGCCCCCTCTCTCTCCTCCTTTTTCTCTTCTTCTTCTATGGTTTCTTCTTCCGCCCTGACTATTTCTGCTTTTGCTCCTGCTCACTCGAGCTTGTCACTGTCTGCCTCGTGTCGCCGTCACCCTGATCGAGTTGCGCCGTCGCTCGCTAGCCGCCACACCATCTGTTCAGCCGCCACCCTGACCCGACTGTTCTCTCCCTCTCCTTCGCGCGAGCAGTAGCTTGCCGCCGCACCTATCATGGCCCGGCGTTGCCCAGCCGGCCCATCCTGCTCTGCTTCATCGCTTGTGATGTCGCTGTGCCACCCCCGATCGTCGCCGGTCCTACCGTTCTTGCTGTCGACCCTCCTTCCCCGTGTTCCTTCTTCCCTAAGCTCCTCTCCCCTCTATCCAACTTGCCAGTCGCCGCTGTACGCTGCCGTGCCGGCCGCCACTACTCCCACCACTACCACCCAGCTCCCCTTACCACCAACCGCTGCCGTGCTCGCTGTCTTGGTCACCCAGCACTGCAGCCAGCTATCACCTGGTCGCCTGTCGTCCCCATCGCGTCGTCACGCCAGCTCGCATAGACCAGCTCGTCGCCAATTGGGGATATGCATAATAGAGAATCAATGGAAATATCTTAATCATCTCCAACGAGTGTGATTAAGACATATTTTTTTAGCCATCTTTACCAAACTAATGACCGCATTTTTGAAATTTGTGATTTATAACCCAGAATTAGAACTTTTTATGTGTAACTTTTGTTGAGATATGCAACGGGCGAACGTGTTTGCATAAATTGAATGCACGTCTTATGTCCGATATCTACACTACCAAGCGTGAATAACACCAGTGTCGGACCATCTGCTCTGGCTTTGACTCATCAGAATGATATTCTTCTGCATAAAAACAGATTTTTTCGTGGCAAAGGAATCCTACAATGGAATTCAATTGTGTGAACGAGCACAGGGACAGGGAAGAAGTTTTCGGCGCCTGATACAATCGTTTTCATGCAGAGTTTCCAAGTCTAAAACCTCATTTTCGATGCCAAACAGCTCATCGATCTCATGTAAGCACCATTAAAATCAATGGTTTATGAATTCAATGTCTATTGATGTCATTGATTTCGTCGCATTGATAAGCGACGCAAAAGGAAAATCGAGAGGAGCCACACTGTCATAAGAGGCTTTCGCCATTGCTGCAATTATTTGGACAATGTCCCATCAAAATATCTGAAATCGGTCGTCGCGTCATGTTCAGTGTCAATTATTTCCGGACATGCTATATGGACGCAATATTCTTATATTCAGCCACAGATTTCGCAAAGTAGGCCCAATTGCTAATATCCACGAGGACCCAGTTGAGCCAACCAATTAAAGGTGGCATTTTCTGATTGGTGAAACTTGAGAATCTGCTCGATTGGCTATGTTAGAGATAATTAGGAATTTCTCTAAAATAATTTTCTATATTAGAGATATTAGATAATTCAATTGATCATCTGGATCTTTCAAGATTGTACATATATCTTGATTGATATATTATCTTAGATAATCTTCTAATAAAGCCTATAAATAGGCTCGTGTATTATTCTTCTATACACAGAAGCATACAAAAAAATTCCTCAAATCTCTCTTCCATTTTATTATTTTTAACTTGATATCAAAGCCACCGTTCTTGATGAAACCTTAAGTACACCGGGTGCCACCCAATGCACATCCAAAAAAATCTATCCCGTGTACATCCAAAAAAATCCATCCTCACCACTCAATAGCATTAACTTTGTGCGCACAAGTCTCATATGAGGAAGCACTTAATCGAGTCCATTCCACAATAGTTGTGTTTTGACACTAACTGCACTAATCATGTCACCTACTTGAGCATTTTTCATCGGGTGGGCAATGGCGTCGCTTAGTAACTATTTTCCCAAACCAGTCATATAGGTCGCGTCACTCAGTTACTGTTTCACTAGCCAGCCGAATCCGCCGCTTTTGCTGTTTCTCCTCTGATTCTTGACCTTTTGCATGTTGTTTCGATAAGCCAACACCACCACCAAACTTGCCGCCCTAGCTAGATCCGGAAGTTTCGCCAAGAACAGCTATGAATGCCGCCTCATTAGCCTCGTCCAGTGTCTCGGCTATTGGACATTGTCACCTTAAGTTTGGCTTGATTTCAAACTCAAGCTGACTTAGTCACCTTGAGTTTGAGGGGATGATAGAGATAATTAGGGGTAATTCCCTATGTTAGAGATATTTGATAATTCTATTGATTCTCTATTTCTCTTAAAATTGCATGAATATCTTGATTAATATATCATCTTACATAGTCCTCTAATAAAGTCTATAAATAGGTTCATGTATTATTCTTCCATACATATCGAAATATATAGAAAATTCTTCAATTCAATTTTTTGCATTATTCTTTACTGGCTAATGTGCTAATTGGGTCAGTACTTCCATTGGATGCAAACTGTAATTTGAAGTCCTTCATTGGTAAGATTTAAGAATATATCGACATATGACATAAACGAGTGCGCTCAAAGCAAATGAAAATTCACGAAATGTGAGGTGGTAAACATATATTTGAAACTTAAACTATCAAGTGATGTGAGTTTTAATGCATGCTAAGCTATTTCTAACTTACTAAAATAAGAGATAGGGCTTAGACAAATATTGCAGGGACCGTAACTTGCCCCGGATCATAAGTTATGAATTACTAAAATCGCTACACATAAATTTCCATTACTTGAGTCCTCTTATTCAATTTTTGTTGATCCTTTCACTCCACAAATTCTTGGGACAACCTACCTCCTTGTTTGGAACTCCCGAAGATGGTGGATTTCATTCCAAATATGCTAGTTGGTGGGTTCCTCGTCTTCATCCCTCAACAATGACTCCAACTCACTAAAAAGATTTATTGAAGTTTACAAAAATTAGTCAATAGAAAATATTTCATCATCAACAACAATTTATGTTTGAACATTTTAGTTGATAAGGAAAGTACAATTCATTAACTCATTTCTTGAGGTGATTTGAGGAATCATTCTTGCAAAAGTTTTCAAATTATTGATTTTTCACGAAATAAATGCACCTATAATGTATATATTGATAATTGAACCTACACATTGCCCTCTACGTTCTTGATGGGGAAAGCACCAAAAAAGTGCTAACATATTGCATTAGTATCAATTCAATTTTAAATCTTTTAATTGGATCAATTTAGTCCAAAACATTTTCACATTAGTACCAATTGAGTCCATCTGACTAATTTAGACAAAAAATTACTGACATGGATGTAAGCTGTCCTACGTGGCATGACTAGAGCTCACATGGATATTTTTTAATTGATAATATTTTTTTAAATTTTTTTATATATTTGTTTATTTTCTTTTTTTCTTCTCTTTTCTTTTTATCTCTTTCCTTTCTCTTTTTTTTTATTCCTTATTTCTCTCTGCTTGTCGCTAGCCTCTGTGATGGCCGATGAGGGCGAGGGTCGGGACACCTTAAGTAAACAAGCTTGTCTAGAATATAACCACTATATTCTCATCTCATTGCGAACAATTTAAAATGGTATAAAACAAAATATCACGTTGCCCAAATAGATTTCCCCCATTAATGAGTATCTTGCCTTAATCACTTGTATATGAACTACATTCTAATCCATAACCTTACTCTAATTGAATGCATAATTTGGTCAAACATGCCTCAACGTGAGTTCAGCTAAAGAGGAGGTGTGAGTGTCATGGGCGAATCCAGAAAGACCGTAAGAGGAGGCATGCATGAGGGATTTTAGATTATTAGGTTTACATTTAAAAAATAGATAATAATCAATTTGGGCGATTGGGTTCTCCCCTTGGAACTAAGAACCAAACTGTCCAGATACTGGTTCCACTTTTAGGAATTGGGAATCAGATCGACACCCCCAGAAATTGGATCAGCAGTCTCGAGAACTAGATTGAACTAGCTGGTTCTGTTTGATCCGAGCAATTCCTAGTTCGGTTAGTCTGTCTTGCTTACTCCTAGCCTCTGGTGATGGCAAGGGGCCTTGCCTAGGAGAGGCCGGCCCTCACCAAAGGTCGGCAAGGGTGTCCCGACCCTCACCCTTGTCTAGCGACCTCCGCTAACCGTCACGGAGGTTGGCGACCGGTGGAAATGAATAAGGAAAAAAGAAAAATAGAGGAAGCAAAAAAAAAAAAGGAAAGGAAAGGAAAGAAGGAAAAGAGAAGAAAATAAAATTTTATAAGGAAAATATTTAAAAACAAACAAAAATATCCATTTCGGTGTCAGTCTTGTCACGTAGGATGACTAGCATTCACGTTAGCGATTTTTGGCCTAAATTGACCGGATAGACTCAATTGGTACTAATGTGAAAATGTTTAAGACTAAATGAGTCCAATTGAAAAGTTATGACTGAATTTGTATCAATGCAATAGATTTATTATTTTTTTGATATTTTTCCCCGTTCTTGATAAAAGCCCCTGTTAGACAAAAAGAGTGTATTAAAATATTTCAGTATATAATCCTAGCTTGGAAAGATTTATGAAACTATTTTAGAAAATGGATTTATATAAGCTACACTAGAGTAAAGTGTTTTTCACACAAGTAGTCATGAAATTAGAACTCTCACCTCCTACTAATGGAATGAACACAAAAGTATACATGTCAATGCCTAACCCAATGGGTGCGGCAGATGGCGATGATGGAGGTTACCTACATGACAACAAGGTGTGGTGCGGATGGATACTTGACTTCGCATTTGAGGAAAAAGTTGGCCTAGTATGAAAGATCTAAAGATGAAAATAGGGTATCAATGTTTTGGAGCGGTTAACATATTTAGTGAGCTCATAACTCAATGATTTAAATTTTTGAGTGAAAGTGTGTCTATATGTTTCTTCTATGCCTAAGTAGGTCTATTTTATTTGGTTCAAGTTAGATTCTCTGTTAGTAGTCTCCCTCCTAATGAAGCCGTTACAATTTTGCGCTTACACTTGTGTTGCGCTTCCCAAACAGACCGTATCATCTCAATTCCATCCCAACTCTTCCTAGTTCGCGCATGATCTCAATATCATCTCATTTTGTTCCGTTCCCACGTTATTCCAGTGCCACATCAAATTACAATAATTTCTTTTCCACCTCAGGCCAAGAGAAGTCCCTGTTTGTTTGGGGCCTCAAATACTAGTCAAGCCGACGAGAGAGATGGCATCCAACAAACGATTCACGTTTTCATATGACAGTCCCTAAAGGCAGCTGGCTCCAAGTCATGTATAAATAGACCCGATGGGTCTCGTTCCAAGAAGCAAGCTAAATCCTTCTCACCCAACAATTCATGGAGTCCCAAAAGCCCTCGATTCAATCTCTTGTCAATGTGATCAAGAAAGAGATACTCCCCAACATCGGCTCACGCTCATTCCTCTCCCCTTCACCATATGACACCGCATGGTTGGCGATGATTCCCGATCATAGCCAACATGATCGTCCCATGTTCGAGGGGTGTCTGAATTGGGTGCTCCACAATCAGAATGAAGAAGGGTTTTGGGGAGATTATGATCATGACGAGCATCAAATGTCTGACGGAGTGGAGTGTCTTGCTTCAACTCTTGTTTGCATGACCGTGCTAAAAACGTGGCATGTTGGTTCAACTTTGATAGAGAAAGGTATGATGTGCTTCACTTTCAAATAAATACCAAAAGATGGCCATCACAAACATAATTTTGCTTTATTTACGTCGAAATATGGCCATCACAAATATAATTCTTCCTTCTAGGATAAAATATACTTTAATTAGTAGTTTACTTTTGTGATCACTACACTAAACTCTATACTTAACTTTCAATCAGGTCACTTTGTTCACTTTTCAACCCACGGCCTAACCCACCAAATATAATGTGGTTTCTTGTTAAAATTAAGTCAATTGATCATCTAAGAAAGTCAACCTTAAGTCAACACGGACATGAGATATCTAATATTAAGATAGCGTATAAATGATGATGCAAGTAACTATTGTATTCGTTTCCTTTTTGAAACTCTTCTCTAATAGTCATATAGTTCTTCACAAACTCTTCTCTAATACTTCTCCATTTTTTTTGGATTTTTTACGTTTCAGGATTAAAGTTCATTCATGAAAATGCGGAATTGCTTCTTTCAAGAAACAAGCCTAGAAAGTTTCCACGTTGGATCACTATCATCTTGCCCGGAATGGTTGATTTGGCACGCGATGTTGGTTTGGAGGTTATATTCCCCGAAAGCACAGAACGAGCCATTTTAGATTTATTCAGCAGTAGACAACGAATTCTCGAAAGGCAATTCTATTTCTTTCCTTCTTTATTGGTTGAAAATTATCATTTTTTTTTTCAAGTTGACCTACTTTTGCACATCGGTCACGATACTTTTAAATTTCAGTACTCATACAACCCCAACCATTCCAATTTAGTTCAATCTCAGTCCTTTGACCAAATCGGCATGCATCCTTCTTGTTTCTTTTCTTATTATGTTAAAGGAACTTGCTATGTAAAGAAGAAGATCTCTTCATCAGTCGACCAACTTAACAACAATTAATTGTCATGGAATGAGACCAACCAGAATTTTGGCTCAATGATAGTAAGTCTTAAGAATAGACAAATAAGTCTTAAGAATAGACAAATGGGTTTTCAGAGCCTCTAGTCTAAAAGCGCCAAAAGTTGGGGCCCCAATTAAAGCCAGCCACAACTCCTATGTTTTTCCCTCCTCAGACACAATCATAACTTTTAGGGTTTTGGCCTTTTGCAGGGAAGAACTTGTCAACAAGAACCAATGTTACCCATTGTTGTCGTATCTTGAGGCCCTGCCTCCAACATACAAAATCAGCCATGAAACCATACTGAAGCATCTGGACAGCAACGGCTCTTTGTTTCAATCACCCTCTGCAACATCAAGAGCATACCTAGCCACAGGGAACGAAGAATGCTTGGCTTATCTTCAATCTCTTGCTTCAAATTGTGCTTCTAATGGTGGTAAATGAATGCTATGTTCAAGAGATTTTTAGATGCTATCGAAACATGTTATTCTTGTTTCCCTGACTATTTTCATTTCATGAAAATTATATATTGTCATTTTTGGAAAAGAGAATAAAATTATCATAATAATTGATGGGTTGTGATTGATCTGAGATGATGGAATTGTCATATATTCGGGGCATTGAAATTCTCTCGTTCTATAGAAGGTATGACAAGGAATGCATCCACTTTATTTGTGTATTTTTGTTTCTTTCAGCTAAACTTATACGGCCAATTAGATGGCCTCAAACTGGAACCTATCTGCATACATAGAACAGAAACTTTGGTTTTTTTTCAGCAAATTTGGGCCGGAGATGCAAAACCGAAGATTTTGATATTTCAATGGGCAAAATCCTTCAAATCTTTGTATAGGGACTTAAAGTTGAAATTCAAATCATGCTTTTAGATGAAAAAAAATCATGCTTTAGGCTCCGTTCGTTTGGCGGAAAATATTCTCCTGGAAAATATTTTCCGGATTTTCCGGTGTTCGGGGGCGGAAAACGTTTTCCGTGGGAAAATATTTTCCTTCCCCCCTCACAAAATAGCCTCAATCTATGGAAAATGACTTCCGCTTCTTCAAAAGCGGAAATCATTTTCCGGAGCTTCTTCTTCTTCTTCTTCACTAAGGCCGCCGGCCGCCGCTAGTTGCTGGCCGCCGCCGCCGCCGTGGGTCGCCGGCCACCGCCACCGGTCGCCGGCCGCTGCCGCCGCCGGTCGCCAGCCGCCGCCGCCGGCAGTCGCCGCCCGGTGGTCGCCGCCCGCCGCTGCCGCCGCCGGTCACCGGCCGCCGACGAAAAATATTTTCCGAAACTTTTTCATATTGATCGCCGAACACCAGAAAATTATATTCCGGGAAAATATTTTTCAGGAAAATGACTTCCGGAAAAATATTTTTCAAAAGGAGAATATTTTCCGCAAAACGAACGGAGCCTTAGATTAAGTAGGCTGTGTTTGGAGTGAGACAAGACTTCAATTGGTGGATCACTAAAAGCTAAACTAACGAAAACTAATTTAATAGGAGTAGAGTAATTATAGCATATACCATCGCTGTAAGGTTTGAAAATTTATTTGTTAAATTTACATAGTTTTCCTTTAATAACGTTCATAACACTTGAATATCTTTTCGCTTTTCTTGATGATTAAAGCAGTTCCGTCTCTATACATCGTGGATGAAGAGCTTACAAAACTTTCCATGGTTTATCAACTAGTGAGATTAGGGTTGACCGAGTACTTTGACCAGGAGAAGGATGAAATTTTGGCACAAATCTATCGGTTAGTAAAAGTTTCCTAGTCTCTTTGTTTTGATCTAGAAAAACTACTAAAGTTTCCCGACAAAGCTGTCGCCTATTTTCTATTGTCGATCGTGATTGCTTTTGAGGTCACAGAAATTATCCATAAGGCATCTCTAACTAATTCAAGCATATTAACATTTCTTTTTTCAGGAACTACAAACATGAAAAACCGATCACGAAATCAATTCATTCGATCAGTGCCGAGCTATACAAAGATTGCTTGGGATTCTGGCTTTTGCGCATGCATGGTTATAGTGTATCACCATGTACGAGTTGCAAACTTTACAAGTTCTTCAATCAGTTCCTTTTCCTTGGGGTCTTTCATGGGTGATATTTTGAAGTGGTTCCATTAATTTCAATTGTATTCTGCATTTTGCAGCAAGCTTTTGTTGGTTTCTAGATCGTGAAGAAGTTCGAGATCACATCGAAAAACATTATGAATACTACTCAAGCGTGCTCCTTAACGTTTATAGAGCCAGCAGTCTTATGCTTCCGGATGAACATCAACTTGAGAAAGCAAGAACTTTCTCGAAGAAGTTTCTTGAGAAAATCGTATTCGGAGGAACGAGAGATGAAAGCATCATCTCATCGAGTCATCGCAGAATGGTTAGTATAAACATTGGGTACTTCTTTTCATTCTGTGTAATAACTTATGATATTGGTAAACGCTTGACATGTCCGTGTAGATTGAGCACGAGCTGGGTCTTCCATGGATGGCTCGCCTCGACCACTTGGAATATAGGATGTGGCTGGAGGAAAAAGATGCTTGTGTATTATGGATGGGAAAATTTTCTTCCCATAGGTATTAATGTCTTAAAGAGGAAATTATAATGTTGCTTTATTCCTATGCTATAATATGAAATTGACTTTTTGCTTTTCTTTGATTTCATTAGGTCATCATTGGTTCATAATCAAGATATAGTGCAACTTGCTATGCAGAACTTTGTACTGAGACAATCTGTTTACAGGATGGAGCTTGACGTAGTAAAAGGGTATATATGCATATGGTTTAGTTTAGTGTTGTTAGTTAGAAAAGAATTATTTCTAATGACTCTTCATTAATGGATGAGTTCAGGTGGTCCGAAAAAACCGGACTTAGCAAGATGGGGTTCGGTCGAGAGAAGACAGTGTACTCTTATTTTGCTGTCGCCTCTTCCGTTTCTTTGCCTTGCAACTCCGATGTGCGAGTAATGGTTGCCAAGAGCGCAATCATAATAACCGTTGCTGATGACTTTTTCGACATGGAAGGTTCATTAGAGGATCTGGAAAAGCTTACCGATGCAGTTCAAAGGTACGAGTATCACCTAAACGATGTATTGTAAGCATTTCTTATTTAAATCATTCAAAATATCAATATCCTTCTTGAGATAAGAAGCAGATGGAAAAAAAGTATCATCCAACAGGATGTGAACCTATACCAAAGGCTTAGTATTTGTCCAACTCTAACTTACTATTTCTAAAATTTATATCAAGAGGTGCATTCACTAAACCATATGCACGAGGCGACTCTATGCCTAGATACAAACTTAGTGTGTGTATGGTTTCTATACTCATCTCCCATGGTGTCACAGTCCATTTGATTAGTTACCCTTAGAATCGCCTCTTTCCATGCGGTACGAACATTATACTAGGTGGGACGGTGAAGGACTAAGGGGGCACGCAAAGACCTTATTTGAAGCCCTCGATGATATCGTCACCGACTTCAGAGTGAAATGCTTCAAACAATCGGGGAAGGACATCAAGAAAAACCTTCAACATATAGTACGTCTCATGTTCCCGCATTACACTTCTCTTTCTTTACTTTGCTACATCGAGCAACATTTCTCTTTTAAATGGGCTAAAATGGTGTGTTTGGTTCGAAAGTGGGGCGAGACATTTCATTCGTGGCTTATGGAAGCGAAGTGGAGCCGAAGTGGAGGTGCGCCTGTGACACCCGAGTACCTTGACGTGGGCATTATGTCTATCGCAGCGCACATCTTAGTCCTTCCCTCGTCGTGCCTCGTGAGCCCCACGACGCCGTTGCATCACCTGTGGTCCAACCCCTACCAGCCCATCACCAAATTGCTCATGGTCATCACTCGGCTGTTGAATGACATCCAAAGCTACTCGGTAAAGGTTTTAATTTCTTGAGGCTATTTGAACTGTTCAATATGATTAGAGCTAAGTTTGGCCAATGGCCAAGCAGCTATAGTTGGCCGGTCCTCCCTTGGTGGCGCTTGTTCATTGGTGGCACACTCTTTTTTCTTTTCCCTGTTGTTATGATTCTGTCCTCACTTGCCCCACCTGCTTCTCTCTCTCTCTCTCACATTACAGAAAGAAGAAAAGCAAGGGAAATTGAACTTTGTGCTGCTCTACCTAAGGGAAAACCCCGAGGCCAACATTGAGGACTCCATCAAATTCGTACAATTGCTGCTAGACCAACTGAAGAAAGAGTTCCTCCAACACGTCCTCAATGGGCTCTGCGACTTGCCCGAACCAAGCAGGCGGCTGCACCTTGGGTGCTTGAAAGTGTTCCACATGTTCTTCAACTCCTCCAACCGCTACGACTCAGACACGGACATGCTCCACGACATCCAGAAAGCACTCGTAGTCCCGCCGCAAGTCCCCAAATTGAAGCCCCTGAGGCCTTTGCCGGAGCAACCGGGATTGAAGCCTCGGGTGTTAGTGGCCAAGAGCTTGTCCGGCAAATTCGGCCTCAAGTGTTTTCCTAGGAAAAGCTTTATTGGGTATCGAATGTCTTCCCAAACTGGTCCAGGGAATAGATGGGAGAAGATGTACAAGTCATCTAGTTTTAAGCTATATTTCGCTTAGTTATGGCAGTGGTATATCTTCATGTACTTATAGTCATGAACCAACCATGGTATTTCGTGCTTCAATCTCGTTGTTGTCCGTGTGGAAAGCGTTACAAGTCCACTTTAATTGATGCCGGAGCATCCCTTGAAGGCCATTAATTCGGCATCTTTGGAAATAGTGAAAATTTGTAAACCTACAACCAACTATATTTCTCATATTTTTAACGTCTCATAAATGTCATTATTGCATTTCTTAGTTCCTAGGTCTTTATGAGTCTTAATTGTGATGAATGTTCCAAGAGTCAAAGTTCTAGTTCCTAGGATTTTATTATGTTATGCCTTTCCAATGAGTCTTGGAATGACTCATACTTGGAGGATTGTTCCTTACTCATCTATATAAGCATGCTATGATGAATAAAAAAAGGAAGACTCAATTGACTCATAACTTATTTAAGCCTTTGGCTTGAGAACAATAAGTTTTTCTTGTTTGCTCTTATCCCTTATGTTGATTACCTACAAGTGGCGAGTACTACTCTTATCCCTTAGGTGGATTCCTACGGGTGGCAAGCGACGTATCCATATAAGTTCTCACTTGTGTTACCTCCTACTTCTCAACACTCTCTCAACGTCAAATTAGTATTAGAGCAAGGTTCAATGGCTGCTCAACCTCGACGTGTACCAAACGTTGAGTCTTTTACAGCTCGAGAAATACCTACAAAACGTAGAGGTGGATGATTTAAGGAGACAAGTACAATAACTACAGGGTCATTTGCAATGCTTCGAACTTCTAGAATGTGATGATTTGCATCATGATTTAGAAGATGATCTCTCTGATGAAGAAGATGCTAACCCCTTTGCTGGTACTCGAAGTCGTGCTTCAAGTGAGGAAGGATCTTAATGTCAATATCAAAGGTTTCATGAAATTGAACAAGATTCCTATGTGAAGGTTGAAATTCATAAATTCGAAGGGAAGATGCAATTGAAAGAATTTATGGATTGGCTGCATGCTATAGAAAGAGTCTTTGACTACAAAGAAATACTAAATGATTGAAAGGTGAAGCTAGTTGCCATCAAGCTCAAAAAACATGCATCTAGTTGTGGGAGCATTTGAAGAAGCAAATAGCTCGTGAAGGAAGAAGTTGTGTTGTAACTTGGGAGAAGATGAAGAAAGAATTGAAGAGGAAGTTCTTATCGACGAACTATCATTAAGATACATTCCTCCAGTTTCACAATCTCAAACAAAAGGAGCTATCTGTGGAAGAATATACAATGGAGTTTAATCACCTCATGATGCTTTGGGATATTTCTAAGCCAGAGGAGCGAACCGTTGCCCGCTACCTTGGTGGACTTCGATCAGAAATCGGTAATGTTGTCCAACTTCAACCTTACTGGACTTATAACGATGTTTGTCAACTTTCTCTAAAGGTGGAATGACAACTTAAAGAAGCTCGTGGTAGTTGCTCTTGGTATTGAGACAAAGAAGGCTATTCCAAAGGTGAGAGTGCCTCGACTAGGACTGAAGCAGTTGCTTCAAAGTTGTCTACTAAAAATGATGGAGCATCAAGTTCTAAGTGCCTTAACTCTATCAAGTGCTTCAAGTGCCAAGGGTTTGGATGAGCATCTGCTTGTCCAAATCGTAATATTGTCTCTCTAGTAGAAAAGGAGCATGAAGAAAAGCAACATGAAAACTCACTTAGTTCCAATAATGATCAGAGGAAGGAGATGAAATTATCTATTGAGATCAAGAAGAGTCTGCAATCCTTTATTAGGTCTTGAATGCTACACCTAGTGAAAATGGTATGTGGCTTCGCAACAACATGTTTCATACTAGATGCACTTCTCATGGAAAGGCGTGTGATGCTATCATTAATGAAAGTTGTGAAAACATAGTGGCTACAACAATGATGGATAAATTGCATCTCAAGATGGAGAAACGCCCACGACCTTGCAAGCTTTCTTGGCTTCACAAAGTGAAAGAGGTAAGGATTGATAAAAGATGCCTTGTTCAATTCTCCATTGGAAAAGATATAATGATGAAGTATGGTATAATGTTGTTCCCATGGATGCTTGCCGAGGCCTTGTCAATTTGATAAAAAAAATAAGCATGATGGGTTAAAAAATACTTATGCTTTCAAGAAAGATGGAGTCAAAATCACATTGGGCCCTTCCAAAATAGAGAGTTCTCCTAAACCAACTAATGGGAAGGGAATTAATTTACTCTTCAAATCTGAAGTTGATAAGGCCTCGGAAGAATCCATGGAGGCATATGTACTTGTGGTTTTAGAATAAAATAAAGAACCTCTTTCTCCAAGAATTTAAGGATGTTGTTCCGGAAGAGATTCCACCCGGTCTTCCACCCACAAGAGACATTCAAAATTGCATCGATTTCTTTTTTTGGGAGTCATCATTCCAAACAAAGCAGCATACAGAATAAGTCTTAAAGAGCATGAAGAGCTACAATGGCAAGTGGATGAACTCATGGCTAAATGAATGGTGAGAGAAAGCATGAGTCCATGTGCTATCCTTGCTCTTCTTGTGCCAAAGAAGAATGTGTATTGATAGTAGAGCGGAGAAGAAGATCACCATCAAGTACCGTTTTCCCATTCATCGACTCGATGATCTTCTTGACCGGTTCCATAGCCCTACTATCTTTTCTAAGATTGATTTTCGAACTGGGTATCATCAAATTCGAATGAGAGTTGGAGATGAGTGGAAAACCGCCTTCACAACAAAAGATGGCCTCTATGAATGGATGGTCATGCCTTTTGGCCTATCTAATGCTCCTAATACATTTATGAGCCTTAAAAATCATATCTTCAAATCATTTATTGGCAGCTTAGTTGTTCATTTTAATGACATTCTTGTTTGTAGTTCTACTCAAGAGCAACGCTTGGAGCATCTTCACCAAGCTTTCAAGTTTCTATAAAAGCAAAAGTTATATGCCAACTTAAAGAAGCGTCACTTCTTTACCAATAACCTTGTCTTCCTAGGCTTTGTTGTTTCCGAAGAAGGTATTGAGATGGATCCAAGCAAGATTGAGGCAATCATACACTGGCCTATTCCAACATCTATATATGATATTCAGAGTTTCCGTGGTTTGGCATCATTTTATCGTCGCTTATCAAACATTTCAACACCATTATTTCGCCTATCACTGAGTGATTGGAGGGTGGACATTTGTCGCGACCTACCCATCCCGATCAGGTGGATAAAAAATGATTGAATAGGTCAAGAGATATTTGTCGATGGATGTGAACATTGATTGATTCGTTTGAAGAACAAACCAAATAGTTCATTAATCCAAGGATCGAGATGCTCCCAAGTCTCATATTTCATGCAACGAGAATTGTATAAATTATGCATTCAATTGGAGTCGCCACTAGCCATAATCAAGGATTGGCTAGAAATCTTATCGAAACGTGGGAGTATCGTCTCGATATGTACGTAACTAGAGATTCTAAGGATCGGGGACTTAATTACACTAGTGATCTAATTAGTTCTATTTCGGTACCTAAACTTGATCGCTCGCTAACTAACACACCAGGGC
This sequence comes from Syzygium malaccense, assembly GCA_031216405.1. NCBI lineage: Eukaryota > Viridiplantae > Streptophyta > Magnoliopsida > Myrtales > Myrtaceae > Syzygium > Syzygium malaccense. The sequence goes on along the minus strand of CM062256.1, from coordinate 6,247,390 downwards.
AGCCTATCAAGAAGCTTAAAGCTCATCCTAACCATGCTAAAAATGAAAAATAACAACTAATGTATTAAAGGTGCGCAACCAAATAATCGACATGAAAATAAACAACCAGCAACCTAGTATTGTCTCTAAAAAGAAAATGCAATCAAAAGTCCTAAGGTAAAACCTAAAGGCTTATCTGATTTTTTGGGAAATTTTTAAAGCGTTTTCTCAATTTTTATAAGTTTTTAAACTAAATCTAGAATGAAATTAACACTAAGATCTAATGAAATTAAGCCAAGAACGAATTTCTAAACACTTCCTAATTTCCTGAATTTTTTTGGAATTTTTCTGATTTTTTAAAATTTTTAATATTAATAAATTATTTTAAAAAAGAGAAGAACTCCGGGCCGGGTCGGGGGACCTGGTCTGATTCAGCGCTCCGACCCGCCCGGATTATATCCCAATTTTATATTTTTTTCCAATTTTTTATATTTCTTTTTCTTTCTAATTTTTTATTCCTTTTCTTTCCCCACCTCTACTGTATACCTTCTTCTTCACCGAGACCTCCTCACGCCTGTCTTCTTGAATGCCGAGACCGCGCCGAAACCTCTCCACCAGTGAACTTCCCTAGCACCGTCGACCATGACCTCCAGCCATCGTCGTCAATAGCCAACATCGCCGACCACCACCAAGCCATCTCCGTCGGTCATCTTTTCGGCCACCACTCTGGCTAACGTCAGACCATTCCGGCGACGTCAATGTCACCAAGAACACTCATAGAAAAACAGATGCCATTCCAGCAAATCAAACACGTATATGCACACTATAGGCTAAGGAAATATAGGACTGACTGAGGTGACCTCAAACCGCAAGCTCCTCCGGCGAGGGGAGTGGCGCCTCTGACAAAGGTTTCATCCGCGACCGACTCGGACATCGAACGACATGCCACAAAATCGAAGGAAAGCACAAAGTCAGTAACTATATTAGAACCACTCAAGCATATAACAAAGCTTTGGGGTGTCGGTTTCACAAAAACAGATTCGGAGCTTCATTTAGGCATTTTGTCGAACAGGTGGTAGGCGGGGTCGAACAGGGACTTAAGACTGGTCTTGATCGTGATTTTTGGCTCAAATGTGTTGTGTAAAGCTATAAAAAACCTTACTACACCACAAATATGTTCCAGTTTACAAAGAAACTCTAAAAATCGACACAACCAGATTTGGCATTCTAAGCTCATACGGTTTCAGTGAGGCATTATATCGAAGACGGGGGAGGCGACTGAGAAATTGAGCTACAGGTCCGATTTTGACAAGGTTCATGGATATACTTCCACATACGATGTTCAGGTTGACCTTCCAGATTTTAATAAAGTCTTTGAACTTGATTGTGATGATTCTAATGTGGGAATTGGTGCAATTCTTAGCCAAGAAGGAAAGCCTATTGCATTGTGTTAGTGAGAAGTTGAATAATTCCCGCAAGAATTACTTTACTTATGATAAGGAATTTTATGCTCCTCTTAGAGCTTTGGATCATTGGCAACATTGTCTATTGTTCAAGGAGTTTGTTCTCTATTCGGATCATGAAGCCTTGAAGTTCATGAATACTCAACATAAGCTTAACAATCGGCGAGCCAATTGAGTAGAGTTTCTTTAAGCTTTCACTTTTCTTATCAAACATAGAGCTAGAGCTCTTAATCAAGTGGCGGATGCATTAAGCTGTAGGCATTCCTTGCTATTAACTATGTAAGTGAAGGTATTAGGCTTTCACGTGATCAAGAAACTTTATGAAGACGATCAAAACTTTGGGAAGATTTGAAAAGATTGTTCGAGGGGTCCAAATAAGCAATTCTTGTTGCAAGATGGATTTCTTGGTGTGTAGGGCGATAGAGCAAAGGATTGCCTCCTTCTGGTGGAAGTAAATTTTAAATAATAAATTACAGATTACGGATGAATAGATACACATAAGTTAGCTATTACAACTTTAACCCAAGACACTATTTTCATCAATGGGGGCAATGACGAAATTGAAGACCGACGCGTTCATTTTATTCCCATAAATTTATTTATGCATTTTTCATTAAAAGGTTTTGCTGGAAATTTATATTTATCTCGTTCCTTAGACCTTCAAAGCCATCACTTCATTGAACGATATGAAGATTAAAACTATTCATTACAACCTCACACATCGTATAACTTTCCATCGTATCTACTGCCACATCGATTCATTTCTTCATATATACATATAACCATTCAACTTCGCGTGTCTGCATAGCACATTTCTGCACTTTAGTAATATGATGACCATCTCTTACAAGAATTGACAGGTTCATGCGCCTAGAAGGAATTGTATTAGGACTAAAATTTCCTTATTAACGTGTCATTCACAATTTCCATTACAAAGTGATTGGTTGACTATTTATGTGGTCTGGAATATTTATCTACGTTAAATGAGTTAAACGAAGTATAGTGTTTTCCCTAAATTTGATCGTATATATTCATTTTGAAACTTGATAGCATAGAAAAATTGCCCGAGAGAATTTGTAAATCAAATCCCCTTTTTTTTTTAACTCAATCTAGTTAATTAGTAGTAATAATTCATAAAAAATCTTGGGTCAACATCATTGTGTGACTAGTTGTTTGAGGTGATGTATTAAATATATATGAGAGCAAATTTAATTTTCCATGAAAAATTCATATTAGGAGGACATTTTGAATAGCTGTCCTGCCCGGAGTACGCTTATTTTCGAAGATTCAAATTGTGGATGTTACCGATTCTGATTATAAACTTCTCGTCACATCACGCCGCTTGAAGACACATTTCCGTGGTGCATCTAAGAGAGGGATTCTTTTCCATGTAGTCTTGGATAAAAGATTGATGAGCGATACATACCGATTGCATAAAATCTATCTTTTCTGCACAAACTTATACATGAGAATAATGTGGAAGAAAAAATGGGGTAATTTCTGTGTAATTATATATCTTTTTGTGTGTCTTTTAATGAAGAGTACGTAAGGTTTTATTAGATAACTTTTTCAATTAACAAAACATTACGACATCAATTATAGTCAATCAGGAATATACACAATCAATGGATATATGTGCACAATTTGAAGAAATATAGAGATTCAATAAAAATATCTGAATTATCTCTTACATGACGTAGAAGACGTCAACTGGTGTTCAAATACATATGCAATCAAATTAAGTGATAATGAAAGAACCGGTCCAACAGGTTACGTGACAATAGGTCGGTGTTTCTACTACATACGTGGTTGTGTGCATGCTATTCAACAACATAGGAGGCTAACGTGGCTGTGGTGCAGCGACGGCAGAAGAGGCTTACGTGGCTGCGATGCAGGGATAGTGGAAGAGGTTGACGTGGCAACGATGCAAATACAACATAAGAGGTTGACATAGCTGTAATGCAGAAGACAGCTGAACAACCTAACGTGATTGCGTGGCAAGCTACACGACATCAAAACATGCTGACGTGGTTGTGTAGCAGGTTACACACACAGCAAGTTGACGCGATAGACTACTGACATCTCCACTAAATGAGACGAATGATGTTGAAATCAACATCGAAAATTGATATTAGTAATAATTGAAAATGAATGACACAAAGTGTGAGGTACGTTCCGAATGTACATGTTAGTGTAAGAGAAAAAGCCACAAAAAACCTCAAACTTTGTCACTCGTGACACATTTACCCCGAACTTTTTTTTGTGACACCAAAACCTCAAACTTTACTATTTGTGACACATTTACCCCAATGTACATTGTCTATGGGCATTTTCGTCTTTTTGCTTTTTTTTTTTCCTTTCCGGCGAGGGATCCGGCGAGGGCGAGCCTCGCCGGCGCCGGGCGAGGGTCGCCCTCGCCTGGGCGAGCGAGGGCGCGGGTCGCCCGACGCCGGCGAGGCTCGCCCTCGCCGGATCTGGCGAGGGCGAGGGTCGCCCGACGCCGGCGAGCCTCGCCCTCGCCAGATCCGGCGAGGGCGAGCCTCGCCGGCGCCGGGCGAGCCTCGCCGGCGTCGGGCGAGCCTCGCCCTCGCTCGCCCAGGCGAGGGCGAGCCTCGCCCGACGCCGGCGAGGCTCGCCCTCGCTCGCCCAGGCGAGGGCGAGGGTCGCCCGACGCCGGCGAGGCTCGCCCTCGCCAGATCCGGCGAGGGCGAGCCTCGCCGGCGTCGGGCGACCCTCGCCCTCGCTCGCCCAGGCGAGGGCGAGCCTCGCCCGACGCCGGCGAGGCTCGCCCTCGCTCGCCCAGGCGAGGCTCGCCCGGCGCCGGCGAGGCTCGCCCTCGCCGGATCCGGCGAGGGCTCCCTCGCCGGAAAGGAAAAAAAAATAAAAAAAAAAGCAAAAAGACGAAAATGCCCATAGACAATGTACATTGGGGTAAATGTGTCACAAATAGTAAAGTTTGGGGTTTTTAGTGTCACAAAAAAAAGTTCGGGGTAAATGTGTCACAAGTGACAAAGTTTGGGGTTTTTTGTGGCTTTTTCCCTTAGTGTAAACCGTCAGAAGTGCTTGAAAAAATAAAAAGGAATTACGTGAGATGCAAGGTGTGATTTGGGTGCGATGTGCACCCGATGCACTCTAGGATTGCTTAGCTTTGATACTAAGATAAAAATAATGCGGAAGAAAGAATTGTGTAACTTCCATATGTTGTTGTATATATATCACTACATGTCTTTCGGTAAAGAGTATATAAATCTATTTATAGGCTTTATTAGATGACTTAACAAGATTTTAGACATAAGTTTTTGTCAATTAGGAATATAAACAACCAAAGGAGATATATGCATATTTCTTGCGATATAAAGAGTCAATGAAAATATTCTAATTATATCGAGCACTAATAATTAAGATTAGATTTTTTAAGCCACCTTACACAACTTATGACCACATTTTTTGTAGTGTGTTTTATGACGGGAATTAGACGTTTTCACGTGCAATTTTTGTTCAGATATACAACGGGCAAACGTGTATGCATCGATTGAATACACTTAATATGTTTGATGTTCTACGGTAGCGAGCGTAAATAATACCATCTTTGGACCATTTGCTGTGGCTTTTGAATCATTCCACTCATATCGTTAGATTAGTGGATTACTTTCATCAATTTGATACTTATCTACCTAAAATAAATCATTTTTTGTGATAAAATAAATCCTAAAATGGAATTCAGTTGTGCGAAAGTGCACAAGAAGAGAGCTTTCAGCGCCTGGTAGTTGCCCCTGCCTAGTGCGCTTGAGAGGAAGATAAAAAGAAGTCACAAAACTAATTTCATTTTAGGACATATGTACTTAAAGTCATAAAACTTATTACAAAAGTATAATTGAATTCTAAAATTTTAAAAAATGCAATAAAATCATAAGACTTGTCAAGTTTGTGTAATCAAGCCATTCTATTAACTCTATCAAACTTAACAAATGTAAAATACCAACAAGTTTTAGGACTTCAACGCACCAACTTGACAAAACTTATGACTCAATTGTACTTTTTGAAAAATTTGAGAGCTCAATTGCACTTTGATGATAATTTTTAATACTTATTAACTTTTTTAAATTTTTAGTATTCAATTGTACTTTCATGATAGATTTTAAGACTTTCAATGTATTTATTCTTTTCGTTTCCATGTAAGCATCATAAAAATCAATGTTCCATGAATTCATATATATTAGGGTCATTGATTCTATCACATTGATAAACGACGCAGAAAGAAAATCGACACGTCCCACGTTTGCAATAATTTATGCTCAAGTAAATTAGATCCGTCAATTGAAGCTACTAATGACAAGGATCTCATGGAATCGCCAAGAAAATCAATTGGATCCATGGGTCTCGTTCCATCACATTAATAAACGAGGAAAAAGCTCATAAATCAGTCGGTCATATTGTATTTCGGTACCAATTATTTCCGGACACGCCAGATGGACAGAAAACGAGTTCATTTGTCATATTTGCTCCGCAGACATGACTAGAGTGTGATAGGTCCAGATTGAGACGTCCCACGCTTGCAATAATTTATGGTTAAGCGAATTAGATCCATCAATTGAAGCTACTAATGACAAGGAACTCATGGAATCGCCAAGAAAATCAATTGGATCCATCACATTGATAAACAAGGAAAAAGCTCAAAAATCAATCAGTCATCGCATTTCGGTACCAATTATTTTCGGACACGCCAGATGGATAGAAAACGAGTTCATTTGTCGTATTTGCTCCGCAGACATGACTCGGGTGTGACAGGTCCAGATCAACTCTGGAAATATGCACGATTTGCTAAATTTGCTGACTGGGTCAGAACTTCAAATTGGATGCAAATTGTGATTTGAAGTCCTTTTTCATTGGTGAGATTGAAGATTTTATGGACACGTGACATGAACGAGTGCGATTAAACTGTACGAATATTTTAGAAATGCGAGGTGGCAAAAATAAGTTTGAAACTTCCTACCAAAGAGAAAAAAACGTAAGTTTGAACTTGAACTATTCCATGACGAGAATATTCATGCATATGAAGTTACTTCTAACTTGGAACATTAGTCCGGTGATGGCATGATTGGAACCAGGGTTGACAATTCGTGTTGGTTTGTCGTAATCGTGTTTGCAATTTGAATTAATTCGGATTTGCCCAAAAACATCTTGATTTTGATTCTACATGCCAATCAATTGAATTACTACAAAAATATGTCAATTTCTAACGGCAACCTAAAGTAGCCAGAGTCACATGAATGGGGGCCAGGGCTCGCACGAACCGGACAGCGACAAAGTCTGGTCCGGCGAGCCGAAAACAGGGCATGGAACAAGGGCTTACCGGTTTGGGGGACCCTCTCTCTTCCTATTCTCCCTCTTACGCTCTCGGTCCCTCAGCTCACTCTTCCTCTCGTTTTGTCTTTTCCCAGTTCCACCCTGAACCGAACCCCTCTCTCTCTCTCTCTCTCCCGCTCCTTTTAAGGCCGTCAGCCATCGCCCCAGTCACTTCACGTCCGCTCTGCTCCGCGCCTGCTCTGATCTCTGCTCCGCTCGATTTTGCTTGGCTGTGGAGCACTCTCCTTCGCTTGGTTGTGCGGCGTCCACGACAGAGAGAGAGAGAGGGAAGGGGAGAGTGGAAGAGGAAGAGGCATTGGGCCTGAGGGGAAAGAAAGAAGTGGGCTGGGCCGAGCCTAGCTGGAAGGAAAGGAAAGGGGAGGGAGGTCGGTCCGGCCTTCTCTGTTTTTATAAAAAAAATATGCTTTAATAGATACTATTAATGCAAATGTGCCTAATATCTATATATATATATATATATGTCATACAATAACAATATTTTTGTTTTAGGAGTTGCAAATTTAATTCCTAATTTTTGTGAAGTAGTTTTCAATTGGGCATTTAGATATATGGTGTCAAGACAAGTGACGGTCCAATTCCTCCCACATTGCTTCTTTCCTTCATAAATACATATAATCATCCAACATCACATGCGTATAGAATTTAATTCGAACAATTGACAGGTTCATGTGACTTGAAACTTGAAAGAATTATATTAGGACTAAAATTTCCTTATCAATGCCGATTCATTATTTTCATAACAAAGTGACTGGGTGACTTGAACACCTGAAATTTGATCATATATGTTCGTTTTGAAACTTAGAAGCATAGGAAAATTAAATCAAATCCCACTTTGTAAGATAACACTTCGATTATTGTTCCTGCATGAAAAAATTCATTTTAGGAGGAAAATTTTGAAGTTCGTATACATATTGCGGCGCTGCCCCTGAGTACACTTTTCTTTAAAGATTTACGTTATGGATGTTGATTGTTCTCATTATAATTGATCACTTTGCCGCCATGTCGTCACTTCACGCAGCCCCAAGATAGATGTTTTGTGGTGCATCTAAGATAGCGATACATATTGCATAAACTCTACCTTTTCTTTACGAACTAATAGATAAGAATAATGCGGGATAAAAAATTGTGTAATTTCTTTATGTTTTTGAGTATGTCTCTATGTGTCTCTTAACGAAGAGTACATTAGCCTATTTTAAAACTTTATAAGATGACCATCTAAGGTGATAGAATATTAAAATATTAAACTACGCATTCATTTAATACATATCTATTGGTAAGTTGACATGTGGTTACGTGATACCACCAAGATAGATGAATAATGTTGAAAGTCGAAAGAGAGATATCGGCCGTTATTAAAAAGAGAATAACACAAGATGGGTGCTTTGAATGTGCACTCAGGTGTGCCCTCTTAGTAGTAATTAAAAAAATGACATGAGATGCAAAGTGTAATCCAGGTGCGATGTGCACATGGTGCACTGGGATTGCCTAGTTCTAATATTAAGGCTCGGTTTGTTTCAGGAAAATGTGACATTTCTGGAAAATATTTTCTAAAAGGTCATTTTTCAGGAAAATGACAATATTTTTCGATGTTTGGCTGAAACGTGAAAATGACCTAGAAAATATTTTCTGTCGTTTAGTTTTGAAAATTTGATTTGATTTTCCTAAATAGACATACATTATACATGCGCTAGTACCTTACTTGTAGGTAGCCGGGGAACCTGTTATGAACACCAGAGTCTCGAGTTTGGCCTTGACAAACCTCGACCTAGGCACTAGGGATCGGGGCACTGGAACTTGGGTCTTGGGCCAAGCATTGATGGACCGGGGTGTGAGTGTTGGAGTATCAGACTTGGCCTCAATAGACCTGAGCACGAGCATCGGGGTTCTTTGACCTAGCCTTGATGGACCTAGGCATAGGCACCGGAGTCCCGAGCCTCAGCCTCGAAAACCCCTGGCTTGGGCACTAGAGACCCGAGCCCAAGCACTAAGGACCCGAGCACTGCCTTTGTGGACCCGAGCCTAGGTGTTACGGATTCAAGCTTGGGTATTGAGATCTCGCACTCAGTCTTTATGAGCTCAGGGCCGGGTGCCTTTATCGAGCATGGGCACTGGAGATTCAATCCCGGCCTCAATGGACCCGGGTGTGGGTGTCGAGGGCCTGGGCATAGGCACTGAGGTCTCGGGCTCGACCTCGATGGACCCAGGCGTGGGCATCTAGGACCTAGGTACGAGCATTGGGGTCTCGAGCATAAGCACCAAGGTCACGGGCCCGGCCTCAATGGACCTGAGCCCAGGCGTTGGAAACCTAGTCTTGGATGTTGAGGACATGGAAATCATCATTAGGGTTTTCATGCTTAAAAGTAGAGTTTCGGGTCCACAAGTTGATACTCAATCATATTTAAGAAAATGATTTCTGATATTTTAAAATGGAAATCATTTTCTTGAATTTAAGCATATTTTTTTCGTTGACTTGAATAACATTTTTCGTTGACTCGTTTTCCTAAGAAAACCAAATGTCGAAAAATGAGTAAAATATTTTCTCGAAAAATGTTTTCTGCGAAATAAATGGAGTCTAAGATAAGAATAATGCAGAAAAAAGAATTGTGCAATTTCTATATGTTTTCATGTATATATTTCCGTGCCTTTAAAATGAAAAGTACACAAACCTATAGGTTGTGTTAGATTACTATTTATGGTAACAAGATATTACGACATCGATTACAATTAATCAGGGATATGCATAATCAAAGGAGAAATACGCGCAATCTTGATATAGAAATAATATAAATACCCTAATTATCTCTTACACATATATGATTAAGATTATACTTTTTTAGCCATCTTACCCAAGCTTATGACCATGTTATTGATATTCTGATTTATGAGTGGGAATTAGAATTTTTTACGTTTCATTTTTGTTAAGATATGCAATCGGTGAACGTGTCTGCATAGAGTGAATCTACATGTTATTTTCGATGTTCTTCGCTACTAAGCGTAAGTAATACTGTCTTTAGACCATCCGCTCTAGTTGACTTATTCTGCTCACATCGTCAGGTTAGTAGATTTATCTATCTAAAATAGATTTTTTCGAGGGGAAAGAAATCCTAAGATGGAAATTCAGTTGTCTGAAAGTACACAGAGGAGAAAAGCTTTCAGTGCAGCCTCGTGTACCTTCCAAAAAATATGGGAAAAAGAGAGGAAGAGAAAAAAAAGGCGCAAAGCTAATTTCGTTTTCATGCAGAGTTTCCGATCTAAGTCCTCATTTTCGGTCGCAAAGAAGTCATGAATCCCATGTAAGCACCATTCAAATCTACGGTCCATGAATTTGAGTCCATCGATGTCATTGATTCCATCCCAATGATAAACGATGCAAAAAGAAAGTCAAGCCCACCGGCAGTATCACAAGAGGCTTTCGCCATTGCTGCAATTATTGCGACAGTATCCAACCGAAATCTCAAAAAACCGTCGCCCTGTCATCTTTCAATATCAATGATTTCCAGACATGCCAGATGAACACTACATCCACCAACGTAGGCATTTCTCAACCTTCAATTATGTAAAAGTAGGCCCAATTCCTAAAACCCACAGGGACCCAGTTGAACGATCAAATTGTTTGGTGGCATTTTCGGATTGGTGAAACTCGGGTTATCTGCTCGATTTGTGAAGCCATCTGGGTCAGAAAACTTCAATTTGGATGCAAACTGTAATATACCGGCAGTATCACAAGAGGCTCTCGCCATTGCTGCAATTATTGTGACAATATCCAACCGAAATCTCAGAAAACCGTCGCCCTGTCATCCTTCAGTATCAATGATTTCCGGACATGCCAGATGCACAGTACATCCACCAACGTAGGCATTTCTCAACCTTAAATTACGTAAAAGTAGGCCCAATTCCTAATACCCACGAGGACCCAGTTGAACGGTCAGATTGTTTGATGGCGTTTTCGGATTGGTGAAACTCGGGTTATCTGCTCGATTTGCGAAGCCATCTGGGTCAGAAAACTTCTATTTGGATGCAAACTGTAATATGAATTCCTTCATTAGCGAGATTTAAGAATATATATATCGACATGTGATATAAACGAGTGCAATCAAGATGTATGAAATTCAAGAAATGTAAGGTGGCAAGCTCGTGTGCGCGCGCACATATATATATATATAAAGAATAACATCAGGTGAAAAGAATATTCATGTCTACTAAGCAACTTCTGAAGTACTAAAATAAGAGTAGGGCTTAGACAAAAATTGCAGGTACAATAACTTGCCCCGGATCATAAGTTATGAAGTACTAAAATCGCGATACATATATTACCATCACTTGAGTCATCTTATTCAATTTTAAGTGATCCTACCACTCCACAAACTCTTGGAACAACCTACCTCCTCATTTGGAACTCCAGAAGATGATTGATTTGATTCCAAATATGCTACTTGGCAGGTTCTTTGTCTTCAACAATGACTCCAACTAATTAATAGCTAATCTAGACCAGAATAACAGCTAGTAATTGATCAGCGTAATGTTAGTTGTTAAGGGATTCGCTGATGGATGCGTTTGTTTCGCAAAATATCAATGATTTATAAAACATTATCTTCAAAATGATCACTTACATTACTTTGAAAAATTGGTCAATTGAAAATATTTCATAATCAACAATAGCCTATGAAGCAATCACTTTTGGAAAAGTTTTTAAGTTATTAATTTTTCTCGAAATAAATGCACCTACAATGTTTATATATTGATTATTGAACCTACACATTTCATTATACATTCTCCATAAAAGCCCTCCATTAAAAATAAAAAGGATGTTGGGACCGCGCAATAGAAGTCTGGATACCATTTTCAAGGGCGAGCACTGAGGCCAAGCCTGTCAACATATTCGGTTGAATCCACCATTACTCAAAATTTTAAGTTAATGAGTTATTGGTTAACTATAATATATTAACTGCTTCACAATTCCCTGATGTAGGACTTTTTGACACAACTCAAGTGTGTATATTAACAATTTTCCCCTCATGTGCGAGCTCAGCGTCAAGTTTACTCCCCCTTAATTTAGGTATCATTATGCACTAACATGTCTCAACTTGAATTTCAAACATCCACCTCTCATCAGGATCACATTACTACCCCACAACGCCTACAGCTAGAAAACCGCATTGATCACTAGATTCCTTCATTGAGATATTCACCAAACAGCGAAACAGATGGGGAACCCGCTAATTTAACATTGGGTCTAATACCATATGTCAGAGATGCACAGTAGAAGCCTGTTACCATCACTGAGATCACCAAGAGAGACATTCTCACAACTCACACGTGCTATCAACAAAGGGGTGTATAACAATATTTCAATATACAATCCCAGCTAGGAAAGATTTGCAAAACTGATTTAGAAAATGGACTTATATGAGGTACACACTACCAACATAAAATGCTTTTCATACAAGTAGTCAGGAAATAGAAATTTTTACCAACTAATATCATAAGCACAGTTGCCAATATCTAAAAATGCATACATGTCAATGTCTAAATCTCACTTGTGTAATGATTTTTTACATCACCATCATACAATATAAGATTGCTTTAGAAAATACATGAATATTGCAACTAACAATGTATACATGTCAATGTCTAAATCTCACTTTTGGCATGACCTTGCAAATTCTTGTTAATAATATATCTGAGTATTGTTTTGCTTTAATTTTAGTAGGATCACGTGGAAGAAGGATGTGGATTATCTACAATTACTCCAAAATAACTAAAGCGCCCCCTTCTTATGAGAGACTACACTCAAAATCCTGGAAACCACTCTCTCTCTCTCTCTCTCTCTCTCTCTCTCTCTCTCTCATCGCTGCAACTCCCCTCTCACTTCCAGCCATCGCCCTTTGCGGCGTGCTCTCCTCCGTCTTCTGCTCCTTGCTATCACACCCTGTGGTTGTGTTTGAGCCATGGCGATTAGTCCTCCTATGATCTAGAAGCTACACTAAAGAAAAAGAAGATTTGTAAGTCTGTAGCTCCATAGGAACCACAGATAGATCAATATTCGCAAGATATTAGCACAAGAGTATATATGTTAGGTTCAATAGCATGGATGGACACCAGACTTGTGACGCAGAAAGAAAGCGTAAATTTGGAACAACTCTAAAGAACTCGAAATTTTTATTCAATAATACTGTGCTCTTGATTACAAGACGGACATCCTATATATAGAGATAGGACTCCTAATACTAATGGAAACTGCCTGAATGGTAATATAGGAAACTGCATGACTGGTAATATAGGAAACTGCCTCAATGATAATATAGGAAACTGCCTAAATGATAATATAGGAAACTGCCTAAATGGTTATTTTCCCCAAAATCAGAAAAACTGCCGAGATTTCCGGCGATCACATTGTTCAAGATAATCACAGGCTAACTGTTCTACATCATCCCCTCCCTTTTCGAAAAAACTCGCCCTCGAGTTATGATCATGATAGAGGGGTATATCGGAAGCATGATACTCAAATAAGTCTGCCACATTAAATATAGGGGAAATATTGATATCACCAGGAAAGTTAACTACATAGGCATTGTTGTTGATCTTCTTCAGGATGCGGCAAGGACCAATCTTCTTGTGCTTCAATTTATTATAGGTACCTACAGGAAAACGCTCCTTTCGCAGGAAAACCATTACCTCATCGCCTACCTCAAAAATTTTCGAACGTCGCCGTTTGTCAGCATCCTCCTTATACTTTGAATTAGAAGTAGCCAATTGACTAGCCACAACAGCTTGGACTTCATTAATTCTGGTCGCCAAATTCTCTGCCGCGACACTATAGCCTGGAATCTTGGGCAAGGGAACCAAATCCAGAGTATGCTGTGGTGTACGCCCATAAACAACCTGAAAGGGAGATGTACCGTTAGAGCGGTTAACCGAGTTGTTGAAGGCGAACTTAGCAGGAGCAAGATACCGGTCCCACTGCTTAGGCATATCACTGCAGAGGCAGCGAATGATATCCGCCATAGTACGATTCACAACTTCCATCTGACCATCCGTTTGGGGATGGAAAGAACTACTATACTGTAAATCAGTCCCAAACAAACGCCATAAAGTACGCCAAAAATGGCTCAGAAATTTCGTATCACGATCGGAAGTGATTGTCTTCGGCACACCATGGAGACGAACTACTTCATGAAAGAATAGACTTGCCACATGCGAAGTATCCGAAGTTTTCTTACAAGGGATGAAGTGCGGCATCTTTGAAAATCGATCAACCACTACGAAAATAGAATCTAAACCCCGTTGAGTGCGAGGAAGTCCCAACACGAAGTCCATCGATATGTCTACCTAAGAACCTGAAGGAATAGGCAATGGGGTATAAAGACCAGTATTCTGAGAGTGGCCCTTAGCGGTCTGGCAAATGTAGCATTTACTGACAAATCGCCCCACGTCTCGCTTCAATTGAGGCCAATAGTACCGCTCCTCCACCAAGGCTATAGTTTTATCTCGCCCCAAATGTCCGCCGAGAGTACTACCGTGAAGCTCTTGAATGAGTTGTTCACGTAAGGAACCACGTGAAATGCATAATCTATTGCCAAAGAATAAGAAATTTTCTTGAATTATCATATCGCCATGACAACTTGTTTCAGAACACTTCTCTCATATCTGACCAAAATCATCATCCTCGGGATAAAGAAAACATAGGTTATCAAAACCGACAACATCAGTGCGCATGGTCATGAGTGTCGCAGCACGTCGACTCAACGCATCTGTCACTTTATTTAAATGACCTGCTTTATGACGAAGCACAAAATTAAATTGCTCCAGAAAAGAAACCCATCATGCATGCATTCGATTTAAGTGCTTTTGACTCTTGATATATTTAAGAGGCTGATGATCGATGTTAAGAATAAATTCCTGCTGATAAAGATAGGACTGCCAATGTTTTATAGCTCGCACGACAGCATAATATTCCTGCTCATACGTTGACCAACGCCGGCGAACTTCATTAAGTTTTTCGCTAAAGAAGGCTATAGGCTTACCTTCTTGGGAAAGGACAGCGCCAATCTCGACACCGGAAGCATCACAGTCCAGCTCGAACACTTTCTCAAAATCAGGGAGCATCAATATCGGCGTCGTGGAGAGCTTTTCTTTTATAAGAGCAAAACTAGCCGAAGCTTCATCTCCCCAATGGAATTTGCCCTTTTTTAAACAATCAGTGATCGGGGCCATAATAATACTGAAATCTCAAATGAAACGCCTATAGAATGTTGTAAGGCCATGGAAACTTCGAGCCTCGCCAACATTCTTTGGAACTGGCCAATTGCGAATCACGGCCACCTTATCTGCATCAACGTGAAGTCCATCCGCGCCAACAACAAAACCCAAAAACAAGAGGCGTTCTGTCATGAAGCTACACTTTTTCAAATTAATGAACAATTTATTTTGCTGCAAGGTTAGTAGGACATCCCTCAGGTGCTCCATGTGTTGACGCCCATCCAGACTATATATGAGTATATCATCAAAGAAAACTACCACAAACTTGCCAATAAAAGATTTGAGAACCTGAGTCATCAAATGCATGAAAGTACTAGGTGCGTTAGTGAGTCCAAACGGCATGACAAGCCATTCGTACAAACCCGCACTTGTCTTGAAGGCCGTTTTCCATTTGTCGCCAGGGCGGATGCGAACTTGGTGGTATCCGCTTCGAAGGTCGATCTTCGTAAAAATCCGTGATCCAGCAAGTCTGTCTAGCATATCATCAAGTCGTGGAATCGGAAACCTATACTTGACAGTAATCCGGTTAATGGCACGACTGTCTACACACATACGCATGGTGCCGTCTTTCTTTGGCGTGAGAAGCGCAGGAACTGCACATGGACTTTTGCTTTCACGCAAGAAGCCCTTTCGAAGGAGATCTCCCACCTATTCCTGTATAATCTGATTCTCCTTCGGATTCATCCGATAATGCGGCAAATTAGGAAAACTAGCTCCTGGAAGAAAATCAATCTCATGCTAGATATCCCTCAAAGGAAGTAATCCGTTAGGTAAATCCTCAGGCATAACATCACTGAATACCTTTAATAAGGGCTTAAGAATGTCGGGAACACGAACCACAATTTGCTGGTCGCCCTTGTCCACAATCATATACATCCCTTCACGCTTTCGGATGTTAATCATAATCCCTGCATTCTGCTTCTTCACAATCTGAGGGGAATTACTCTTTGATCTCAAAATAATTTTAGTCCTTTTCCACACAAAAGAATACGTATTCTCCCTATCTCAGTGTGTAGCATCAACATCATATTGCCATGGCCGACCCAGTAAAACATGACACGCATTCATCTCCACAATATCACAGACAATAGTATCTTGATATGATTTCCCGATCGAAATAGGTAAACGGCATAATTGGTTTACCTTAAGTTCTGCTCCCTTGCGTATCCACCCGATCGTGTAGGATGCGAGATGCGGCTCCGTCTTTAGTTGCAAGTGATCCACCAAGGCCTTTGACACTATATTCTCGCAACTTCCGCTGTCAATAATGATATCGCATACTTTGCCGTTGATAGTATAGCGAGCGCGGAAAAGCTGATTCCGCTGGGTATCTTCTATCCGCGGAGCAAACAATAGACGACGCACAACACAATTAACTTGCTCGCCCACTTCATCTTCCACTCCCACTTCTTCTTCCTTTTCCCAATCTTCCTCATACACATCTTCGTCATGTTCAACGATATTGGCTATTCTACGACGAGGATAATCGCTGGAACTATGGCCTAACTCATTACATTTGTAGCACTTGATCGGTTGGGGTTTGGCATATGGATTCTGGGTATTCTGATTGGGAGTGCGATTCCTTGCTGCGACTGCTTCCTTAGGCGTCCCCGTAGTACTTCCTGGAACTCGGCTTGAATCAAGGGTTTGTTGACTAGAAGAACTCGTAACATCAAGCTGTCTTCCTTTCGTGAATGACCCACGATCCAAATAACTTCTACCACGAGTACTAGGGCTAGTCCTCTCCAATTGCATCTCAATTTTTCGCGCCATATCCTGGGCGTCTTCGACAGAGAATAGTCGATGCAAAGAAACCCGATCCTGGATATTAAGTCGCAAACCATTAATGTATCTAGCAGTTTGTTGTGCCTCGAATTCATCCAGGTTATTGCGAGCGGAAAGTCGAAGAAACTCTTCCGTATAAGCTTGGACCGATCTATTTGATTGTCGGCAATTTTGGAATTACTAAAATAACAATTGCTCATAGTTCGTTGGGAGGAACCTCTTCTTCAACTTCTGTTTCATCTGACCCCAAAATCGAATAGGAGCCTTGTCTTGTCGACGTCGCGTCAATTAAGTTTGTTCCCACCAAGCTGAAGCGCCACCCTTCAACTTGTACGCCACAAGTTTCACTTGGCGATCCTCGTCAATATCCATGGTGTCGAAGAATTTTTCAACCTCCCAAAGCCAATCAAGGAAATCTTCAATATCCAAATTCCCATTGAAAGTAGGGAGATCTACCTTTAGTTGATACTGCTCAAGATCTCGTCGATATCCTCCCTGACGTCGATTCCCACGAACATGCTCCTCCTAGAATCCCCTGTATCGGCGACCACCACGAATCTGCATCTCCTGGAAATCATCGTCTTCGTCTTCCGTATCCTCGACATAGTCTTAACGCCTTTGTCGGGGAATTCCTCCACGCCCCATAGCATCTTTGGGATCACGAGCGACAGGAATTCGCTCGGCTGGAAGAACGCCAAGCGCATGGTTTGTGGACAAACGCTGGAGGGCATCAAGGATCTCTTGAAACCTCCGATCGGTTTGACCCACGAATTGATTGAACTCAGCCCGCGTAATAGGCTCGTTCTCACGGCCCTTAGCAGCGGGGAGATTGACATTCACGTTATTCACCATCGTCACAGGAGAATCCTGCTCTGATACCAAATGACGCAGAAAGAAAGCGTAAATTTGGAATAACTCTAAAGAACTCGAAATTTTTATTCAATAATACTGTGCTCTTGATTACAAGACGGACATCCTATATATAGAGATAGGACTCCTAATACTAATGGAAACTGCTTGAATGGTAATATAGGAAACTGCCTGACTGGTAATATAGGAAACTGCCTCAATGATAATATAGGAAACTGCCTAAATGATAATATAGGAAACTGCCTAAATGGTTGTTTTCCCCAAAATCAGAAAAACTGCCGAGATTTCCGGCGATCACATTATTCAAGATAATCACAGGCTAACTGTTCTACATCAACTTGTGTACGAGATTTGTTCAGGTGCGCTGAAAGCGTTTAGTGAAAAAGTCCATCATCGACACGAGGTTTGGACTTATAAAGAGTCAAAAGAGTACATGAACCTATCTATTGAAAAAAAGAGAATGATATCAGATGCAAGGTGTGCTTTGGATGCGATGTGCACCCGATGCATCTTAGGATTGCTTAGCTTCGATACCAAAATAACAATAAGGTGAAAGAAAGAATTGTGTAACTTCTATAACTTTCTATATATATGTCTATGCTCATTTTATAATGAAGAGTATATGAACCTATCTATAGGCTTTATTAGATAACTTAATGAGATTTAGACATAAATTATTATCATTTAGGGATATACACAATCAAAGATTTTTTTTTGGTCAAATACATGCACATTCCTAAGATTTTTTTTTGGTCAGTATTTTCCTGAGATATAAAGAGCTGATGAAAATATCATAATTATCTCTAGCACAAGCCATCTTACGCAAACTAATGACCACATTGTTGATAGTGTGTTTTATGACCGGGAATCAGAACCTTTTACGTGTAATTTTTGTTGAGATATGCAACGGGCGAACATGTGTCTGCTTTGATTGAATGCACGTCATATGTTCAATGTTCTACGCTACCAAGCGCTAAATAATACTTTCTTCGGACCATACGCTATTGCTTTGAACCATTCCGCTCGCATGGTTAGATTAGTGGATTACTTTCATCAGAATGAAATTTGTCTACCTAAAATGTATACCTTTTTCATGGCAAAAGAAATCCTAAAATGAAATTCAGGTGTGTGAAAGTGCATAAGAAAAAAGCTTTTAGCGCCCGGTGATTGCTTGCCTAGTGTGCCTTCGAAGAAATATGGTCTATGAATTCAGATCTATTGGCTTCACTGGTTCTGCCACATTGATAAACGACTTAAAAAAAAACGAGATGACCCGCACATGCAATGATTTAGACTTAAGCGAACTAGATCAATCAATTAAAGTCATTAATTACATGGATCTCACACAAACGCCATGAAAATCAATTAGATCTATCAATGTCACTGATTCCGTCACATCGATAAATCTCGACAAATGAGTTATTGGTCATAGTCGCTCCGACAGACGATGACTCGGGTGTGACAGATTCAATTTGATCAACATACTAGCTCGGAAAAATCAACGATTCAATTGTGACCCGCATAGGATCGTAGGACTATACGGAATCCGACCCGAATCATGCTCCCTGCTCAGGCATTTCTCAACCTTAAATTATGTAAATGTGGTTGCTATCTAGGTCAGAATTTCAATTTGGATGCAAACTGCAATTCAAACACTTGTTTCGTCAGTAAGATGAGAATATATCGACATGTGTCGTCGTAAACGTATGTGATCAAACCATATTTAAACTTAAACTATTAGGTGATGAGAATATTCATGTATACTAAGCTACTACTTCTAACATAATTATTTGATTAAGGTATTAGTTGGGTGGCAGCATGATTAGAATTAGGACTGGCAATTCATATTGGCGTTGTATAATCATATTTATAATTTGTATTAATTCGGATTGGCCTAAAATGTCTTGATTTTGATTCTACAAGCCAAATAATTGAATTATAATAGAAATATGTTAAATATTCCATCACCATATAAAGTTTGGCCTTTCATCTAGTTTCATATTCAGATTTTCTATTTGTAATTTGTGTTTGATCTAGTGTAGCGCAAACAGGCCGCGTGCACCATTACCAGTACTAATGGAACCATTCATTATGTTGAATATTCATTTGAATGGTGTGCCAAAGTTGTTGTGATCCATTGGAGTTGCCTAAATCCTCAACCACCACCAATTCTTGTACTTGGTTCTATAGATTATGAAAGTCTAAAAAGTAAAAAAAACTACTAAAAGACCATTAACACCACCAAGAAAAAGCCACGTCTACAATTTGCTGGAGGAAGCCAATTCACTAGGAATTGATAAATAGATGCCCATGGGCCAAATATGAACAAACACACCACACCACGTCATTGATGACATCCATGTATTTATGCTTCACTTTGCCATTTATTTTAGCTGTACATCGCAATCGCGATTATATACGCGAAAAGCCCTAAAAGGACATGAATTTTTTTAGTCTGTTGACTTTTCTCATATTATGTGTAAGTACTGTTTTCAAAACTATACTTAACAAGTGTCCAAAAAACACGTGTGAGCGTGACCTAAAATATAAAAAATCGAGTTTAAAATGATAAAAAGTAGCGAAACAATCTAGCGCCAAATCAAGTTCAAACTTAGATAAGAGATATGGCTTAGACAAAAATTGCAGGTACCATGACTTGCCCTGGATCATAAACTTCCAACTCTCTCTCTCCTCATCCCCGCAACTCCCCTCTCACTTCTAGCCGCTACCCCTTGCAGCGTGCTCTCCTCCGGCTTCAACTCTTTGTTCCAGAGAAATTATCCAATCAATTCTAAACATATTATATGGATACTAATTCAATCTTAAACTTTTCAATTTTGCTAATTTAATGCTAAATCTTTAGGCAAAATTCCAATGTAACCCTCCGGTCAATTCTTGCCAATAATCCCTGACGCGACGGTGTGCCACGTAGGACGACCGACAATGATTAGACAGCCACGTGAGTGATTTCCGGCAAAAATTGACTAGAAAGATTTTATTGCAATTTTGCACAAAGGTATAGGATAAAATTGACAAAATTGAAAAATTTAGGACTAAATTGGCATATGTATAATATGTTTAGAATTTTCTAGTGGGGTCTTTAACAACTTTCTACTGGAATTGTGCTTGGAGTTATGTAGGATAGATACCGTATATTCTAATATGCCATTAACATGGTAGCGGTAGACAAATACAGTAGCTTATGATGTACTGTCATGCAACTCGATTTGCAGGAGGTGATTGATCAAAATTATTTGAAGGGTTTTATTTTGGTTTTGTTCTGAACACTGGCCATCAAACTCACAAGATGGTGGGATGCTCTTCGGATTATTATGAGCTAGAAATGTTGTGATTCAAATAAGCAATCTACTTCGTCCTAACGAATCACTTTGACCACTTAATCAAAATTTTGAGAATTAATAGTGCTTTTAACAAATATCAAGATGATTGCTTTTTTGCCCAGCATATACTGAGACTATTTATTTGCAATAGGATAACACCTTTATAATAGGACACATCAGTCAGTTAAGATCCAGATCTGCGATCTAATTCATTGAGACCAAATCCTCAATAGTTAATGCTGCTTTTGGCAAGTAACAAGATTATCTGATTTTGCCAATTGCCTGTTGACATGATTTATATATACAAGGCTAGCGCATTTAAGCTGAAACATGGACAATCGTGCTAAAGTTTAGTGTGAAGCTGTTATTAAAAGAAGTTCCACATTGGATAATTGGGACCCTATTGAAGCAATTAATGTATTTAATATGCTCGTAACTCAACGAATTCATTTTTTAAGAAAGTTATGTCCGACTAGATACCTCAGGGAATTTGAATTTGGGCTCCCCTTATTGATCTTCCCGTAATTAATGAGGTACACGTTATATTTTGTGCTTTCCAATAAGTAGTACCATGCCTTTTGTACTTTGAGTAATGGCGACCATTGCTCCTATGATCATGGAAGTAATATGAAAGAAAAAGAATATCTCCACAGGAAGCACAAGCAAATTAAAACACGCAAGATTGTTGTATTATATTATGAAAATGCAATAGTACTTGCAATTAAATCAACGAGGGGCTTGGCAAACAAAATAGATACCCCTATGCTCCAGTGTCTGATGGTGACTATAGGTGTGACCGATGGCGACGATGGCGGCTATGTGCATGGCGACAAGGAGTGGTGTACATGGATACCTGAGGCCGGATTTGAGGAAAGAGTTGGCCTAACATGAAATATTTAAAATGAACAAAGGATTTGTCACGTTGCTCGCACGAACATGCCAATGAAAGAAATCCCAAATCGTAAAATAGATGTTTTTGAAGTGGTTAACACATATTCCGTAAGTTCATAACTCAATAATTTAAGCTTTTTAACACAAGCGTGTCCATATATTTCTTTTATGCCAAAACAGGTCTACGTTAATTGGTTCATCTTGGATTCTCTTTTCTTAACGTTCCTCGTAATGAAACCGTTACCCTTCTGCCATTACACTTCTGTTGAGCTTCCTGAGCAAACTCTATCATCTCAATTCCATCTTATTGATTCCTAGATCGCACATAATCCCAATATTACTTAAGGGTGAGCAAAAGATCAAGAAACGGGCAGGGAATCGCCTG
Organism: Syzygium malaccense; assembly: GCA_031216405.1. Classification (NCBI taxonomy): domain Eukaryota; kingdom Viridiplantae; phylum Streptophyta; class Magnoliopsida; order Myrtales; family Myrtaceae; genus Syzygium; species Syzygium malaccense. The sequence goes on along the minus strand of CM062256.1, from coordinate 6,225,050 downwards.
AATAGGACCGAACTAGCCGATTTTTGGGTGGTTACCACGGGGACCTGTGAACATCGATTAGGTTCTCAGTTTCAAGTGTGAAACCACTTACTTAGACCGATTTAATTTTTACGTTGTCAAAACACTAATTCTAGCTCTCATGCTCCTCAGTTCTCACGTTCTCTCTAAAAAAACCTTAATTCGTTTCATCTCTCTCACAGCTCGCTCTCTCACTCTCTCTTAGTCTCTCTTGCAGCTTGCTCTCGGCGCTCGCAGGTTGCGGCGTCGCTCGTCGCTCGTCCTCGTCGCTCGTCGCTCAAGATGTAAATCGCTCCCCTTGCTTGTTGACGAGTCACATCGGTCGTTGCTCCTTTTGGCAGCCTGACTCGCTCACGATACTAGTCGCTTCCTCTCTTGCAGCTAATCACCTTGATCTCATCTCACTTTATTCGGTGTTCACACCTTAGTCAAGTGCCACCTCTTTTAGCGAAAAAACGTTCTTTTCCACCTCGGGACAAGAGAAGTTTCTTTTTGTCTGGTGCCACATCAGACCAACGACAGAGATGCAATCCAACAAATCTTAGTTCTCCTCTCCCGATTCACGTTTTGACATGACAGCTCCTAGAAGGAACCGGCTCAAAGTCATGTATAAATAGACCTAATTGGTTTATGTAATCCCTCATTTAAAGAAGCGAACCAAATTCTTCTCACCCAAATCTTCATGGAGTCCCAATCTATTCAATCTCTCGTCAATGCGATCAAAAGGGAGATACTCGCCAACTTGGGCTCGCACTCATTCCTCTCCCCTTCACCATATGACACTGCATGGTTGGCGATGATTCCCAATCCTCGCCAACATGATCGTCCCATATTCGAGGAGTGTTTGAATTGGGTGCTCCACAATCAGAAAGAACAAGGATTTTGGGGAGATTATGATTACGAAGGACAGGAAACGTCCGACGGTGTAGAGTGTCTTGCTTCAGCCATTGTTTGCATGACCGTGCTAAAAAAGTGGCATGTTGGTTCTGTAGAAAAAGGCTCTCCTTTTTGTATTCAGTATATAATTTTTCTGTACATTTACAATGCTCAATCCTGTTATATATATAGGACATATGACAACCCTAATTATGAGATATACAATAGGAAGAATTCTATATTAGGAAAAAATATATATAAAATAAAAATGCCTAACAGATAGGCTAAAATAGCTCACGACTACACTCCCCCTCAAGTAGGTGCAAAGATGTCTTTGATACCTAACTTGATAAGTGAGTAATGAAATTCTTTACTTGATAGAGCCTTTGTCAATATATCAGCTAGCTGGTCTTCAGACTTGATAAATGGTAACTGGATCACTTTTGCCTCCAAATTCTCTTTGATGAAATGTCTGTCAATCTCCACATGTTTGGTTCTATCATGCTGAACTGGATTATGAGCAATGTTTATGGCTGCTTTATTATCACAAAACAATTTGATTTCCGAACCCGGTGGATACCCGAGCTCAGTTAACAGCTTCCGAAGCCATAGAAGTTCGCATAACCCCTTTGCTACACCTCTGAATTCAGCTTCTGCACTAGACCGAGCTACAACCTTTTGTTTCTTACTTCTCCATGTAACTAGGTTGCCTCCCACAAATGTAAGATACCCAGATGTAGACCTCCTGTCTGTCACACTTCCAGCCCAATCTGCATCTGTGTAACCTTCTATTTCAAGGTGGCCATTCTTTGCAAATAGCAACCCCTTTCCTGGGGCTGACTTCAAATATCGAATGATGCGCCACACAGCACTCATATGATCCTCACTAGGTGCATGCATGAACTGACTCACTACACTTACTGCATGAGCAATATCAGGACGTGTATGTGATAAGTAAATCAATCGACCTACTAACCTTTGGTATTTCTCTTTATTAGTAGGCGTTTGATCAAGGTACTCTCCAAGCTTACAGTTTCGTACCATAGGAGTGTCTGCAGGCTTGCAATCTAGCATGCCAACTTCGGTCAAAAGATCAAGAACATACTTCCGCTGAGACAAGTAAATCCCTTCCTTCGACCTAGCAACCTCGATTCCCAGGAAATATTTCAGACCTCCCAAGTTCTTCATCTCAAACTCCCTAGATAATAATTCCTGCAGTCTCATAATCTCTGCACTATCATTGCCTGTAATAATCATGTCGTCTACATATATGATAAGAGCTGTCATTCTTCCTTGAGCACCTTTTAAGAACAAAGTATGATCTGAGTTACTTTGGGAGTATCCATACCCTTTCATAGCTGAGCTAAAGCGACCAAACCATGCACGAGGGGACTGCTTCAACCCATACAATGATCTTTCCAGCTTACAAACCATGTTTGGCTTATCTGCACATCTATATCCAGGTGGAAGCTCCATATAGATCTCCTCCTCTAAATCTCCATGAAGAAATGCATTCTTCACATCAAATTGATGCAAAGGCCAGTCCAAGTTTGCAGCCAGAGATAACAACACTCTTATAGTGTCTAACTTTGCAACTGGAGAGAATGTTTCCTGATAATCCACCCCATAAGTTTGTGTATACCCTTTAGCTACCAGTCGCGCCTTATACCTCTCAATAGTGCCGTCTACCTTATGTTTGACTGTGAACACCCACCTACATCCAACCGGCGTTTTATCCTTTGGTAGTTCCACAAGTTTCCAAGTTCGATTTTTCTCCAATGCCTCCATCTCTGCCTCCATCGCTTGAAGCCATTTTGGATCCTTCATGGCTTCTTCAACTCTGTTTGGAACTTGAACTGAGGAAATCGTAAACACGAAGGCTTGTAGTGGTGTGGACAGTCTCTTGGCAGACACATAGTCTGCAATAGGGTATCGAGACCGGCGGTCCTCTACATCTGGAGAATACCGATTCGGTGGTTTACCCCTATTATGTCTATCGAGTAGTTTATAACTAGTAAGCACATCAGTATTTTCAAAAGAATCAAGTACAGTAGAAGTACTTACCTCAGGTACATTCTCAGGAGCTTGGAGTGGTACTGAAGAGGGGGAAGAGGGCGAAGACAAGGAGGACTGTTGCAGCTGTTGCAGCTGTGTATCTGTTGACACCTGTTTGGACCCATGCAGTAATTCAGTGTTGTCTGGTCGTGCAGCCTCAGAATCATGCGGCAGTAGCTCAAAATCTTCAGCCTCAGCAGCCTCAGAATCACGTGCAGCCTCAAAATCATGTGGCCGTGCGCACCCATCCGTCGCTCCTGCAATTCCTACCTCCCACCAATGTCTGGTTCTACAACTAGTCTCCCCCTGAACAGGACACTGGGGGGAAGGAAAATAGGACTCTGTCTCTATAAATGTTACATCCATGGTGACATACGAGCACTTTTCGGCCAGATCATAACACCGATACCCTTTCTGAGAAGGGCCATAACCAAGAAACACACATTTGACTGCACAAGGGTCAAGTTTGGTCCGCTGATTTTTGTGAAGATGGACATAAGCGACACACCCAAACACCTTAGGAGGCAATGTAAGAACCGAAGGAAGAGAAACATGGGTAGCAAGTGCTTGCATTGGCGTGCGATAGCTCAGAATGCGGGAAGGCATGCGATTCAACAAATAAGCAGCTGTGACTACTGCAGAATCCCAAAAACGATGGGGAACATGGCTACCCTCCAAGAGTGCTCGAGTGGTTTCAAGAAGATGGCGATTCTTGCGCTCAGCAACACCATTCTGCTGAGGAGTCTGAGGGCAAGAAGTTTCATGTATCAAACCATGTTCTTGAAAATAAGCTGCAAGAGGTTTACTTAAGTATTCGCCACCATTATCAGACCTGAGAACCTGAAGTTTGGCCCCAAACTGAGTTTGAATCATACGGTGGAAAGTCCGAAAGATAGCTTCAGCCTCATTCTTATGTTTCATCAAATATAGCCAAGTCATATGTGTGCAATCATTAACAAAGATGATAAACCATCGAAACCCAGATACAGTAGTAATAGGAGACGCACCCCATACATCAGAATGAATTAAGGAAAAAGGAGTAGAACTTATATTCAAATTGGGAGGAAAACAAGTGCGATGGCTCTTTGCCAAAATACATGTATCACACTGAAAACTAGAGTTCGATAGACCATGAAATAACTTGGGAAACAAATGCCGTAAATACCCAAAGGATGGGTGACCTAACCGACGGTGCCATAACCAAAGTTCCTTCTCTTGAGCTAACTGTCCACGAGAATGATATGTCCGTCCAGAAGTAATTTCATCCACGAAATACAGCCCCTCCCTCTTAGTACCACGCCCAATTATCTCCTTCGTGAGAATGTCCTGAAACAGGCAAAAATCAGGGTACATAAGCACAACACAGTTCAACTCACTAGTAAGCTGTCCAACTGATAACAGACGATTAGACAATGAAGAAACAAGCAAGGTATGAGATAGAGTGAGAGAAGGTGTGATAGACACACGCCCAGCAGCCGTCACAGGAAAGCTATATCCATTAGCATTGTAAATATGATCTCGACATGGTGTAGTAGATGTAAGAAGGTCACCAAATTCCGGAGTCATATGATCTGTAGCGCTAGAATCGATTATCCACCCATGATGACCATCACCATGTCCATTAGCAAAGACAAATCCACAATTACCTTCAAGAGATTCGGCATTAGCAGATTCAGGCTCCATGGGAATTAATGACAAGCCGCTAGTCACTAATGAGGCTTGCCCTCCATTCCGCCCCTTTTGGGAGCCTGATTTCTTCTTCTTGGTCTGAAAATCATCCCACCAGTCTGGATAACCGTGTAGTTTAAAACAAGATGCTGTTGTATGTTTAGGATTCCCACAGTGAGAGCATCCCTCGGATTGAATTGGCATACCAGGTTTAGGGCGAGGTCCCCGGGCAGAAAGCATTAACTGATTACCCTTGCTCCGCTGTGACACCATGGCAGAACCAGAGGTGACCTCAATAGGATTGGAGAGCATGACAGATTGGCGCATATCCTCTCGCCTGACTCGGGCATAAGCTTGCTCAAGAGTGGGAAATGGATCCATCTTCAGAACATCAGCATGAACATTATCCAGGCGGTCATCAAGACCATCCAAAAAAGTATAAACTCGATCTTCATGGACAATGGCATTGTACCTCAGAATATCGGCCGGACATTGCATAGGATTAGGACGGCGGAAATCAATCTCACGCCAGAGCCATTGAAGATCATTGTAATATTTCTCGATGGGTCCGCCGCCTTGCTTCAATCGAGAAACCTGCCTCTTAACATCATAGATTTGGGAGATGTCAGATCCATCAAAAAAGGTCGTTGCGACAGCATCCCATACGGCTCTGGCAGTAGGAAATCGAATAAAGTTTGGTATCAAGGCTGGGTCCATAGAATTGATAAGCCAACCTTTCACTGTAGAATCATCGGTCTTCCATTGTCTAAAAAACGGATCAGTAGTAGGAGGCTCAGGAGAATCACCATTCAAATAGCCCAGTTTGTCTTTGCCCGAGACATACATCTCAACAACCTGGGACCATACGCCATAATTTTTGCCATCAAGCTTGACAGCAATCGGTGCAACAGGAGGTTCAACGCGCGGCAGCGCGGCCTGCTGGGTCAAGAGCTGCTTCATCGCAGTGGTCAGGTCTGCCAGAATGGCAGTAGCAGAGGCACTAGCATCTGCTTGATCAGTTGCAAAACTCGGCTGTTTGTCGGCCATGAGATCAGCTTCGCAAACTAAATTGCGATGAAGAAGATCGGGTAAGACGCACGTCAAACGATGAAGAAGAGCGGGACCGCCATAGTCGATGATTGACGTACAGTACCCCAAGGATCAAACCCTAGGACTTTGATACCATGTAGAAAAAGGCTCTCCTTTTTGTATTCAGTAAATAATTTTTCTGTACATTTACAATGCTCAATCCTGTTATATATATAGGACATATGACAACCCTAATTATGAGATATACAATAGGAAGGATTCTATACTAGGAAAAAATATATATAAAATAAAAATGCCTAACAGATAGGCTAAAATAGCTCACGACTACAGGTTCACCTTTGATAGAGAAAGGTACCGTTACTTCACTTTCAAATAAACACTGAAATTTGGCCATGCCAAACATGATTTTTCTTTATTTACACCGAACTATGGCCATTGCAAACATAATTTTTGTTTGATTAGATTACTTTTGTGATCACTAACTGAACTCTATACTTAACTTTCAATCTTCAACCAACAACTTTGTTACAACTTTGTTCACTTTTCAACCCATGGCCTGACCCACCATACCTAATGTGATTTCTAGTTAAAATAAAGTTGACCGATCATCAACGAAAGTCAAATCTAAGTTAACACGGACATGAGACCTCTCATATTAAGAAAGCATATAAAAGATGATGCAAGTACCTATTGTATTCGTATTCTCAATGAAATCCAATAGTCATATAGTTCTTCACAAACTCTTCTCTAATACTTCTCTATTTTATGGTTTTTTAACTTTTCAGGATTAAAGTTCATTCATGAAAATGCGGAATTGCTTCTTTCAAGAAACAAGCGTGGAAAGTTTCCTCGTTGGAACGCTATCATCTTGCCCGGATTGGTTGATTTGGCACATGCTGTTGGTTTGGAGATCATATTCCCCGAAAGCACAAAACGTGCCATTGCAGATTTATTCAGCACTCGCCAACGAATTCTCGAAAGGTAATTCTAGTACTCTCCTTCTTTATCGGTTGAAAATAATCGTATGTTTTTCTTTTTCTAGTGGACCTACTTTTGCATTCCGTACTCATATAGCCCCAACCATTTCAATCTAGTTCAATCTCATTCCGTCGACCAAATCGACAAGCGATTGCGTTCGTCCTTGTTAATGAGTCTCACCTTTTTCACTTGAAAACTGAGTCGCTAGGAAGAAGCGTGACCCAATTGCCCGACATCGATGAACTCGTCGGTGTGTTTGTGCTAGTTTTGTTTTTCAACTTTTTGCTTTGACTTGTTAATTACCCTTTAGGTTTCTTTTCTTATTTTGTTAAAGGAACTTACTATATAAAGAAGATCTCTTCATCAGTTGACCAACTTAACAACAATTAATTGTCATGGAGTGAGACCAACCAGAATTTTGGCTCAATGATAGTAAGGCTACGAAGATCTCTTTATTCTGTTTTAGAAATCAATTTCTGGCCAGAGATTTTTCTATTTCTGTTCCTAGACGAGTTTCTAAGCAAAAAAACACATTTGATAATAACACAAAATTATGTTCCCGGAACAAAAATTTGTTTAATAACGGCAAAAAATTTCTCCCTCTCGGGTGGCTGGCGAGTGGACAATGGGTGGATGGCGACGGCGAAGGGCAGGTGGCGGACAGTGGTAGCGAACGGCAGGTGGCAAATGGCGGGGGGAGGCGATAGCGGATGGTGATGTGGCCAGTGCAGAGGACGACGGCTGGAGCCAACCGGCGATAGGAGGGGGACGACGACCGGCGGCGAGAGGTGGGTGGCGGCGGCGAGAGGAGGGTGGTGGTGGGAGGCGGCCGGCCGGCGGCAAGAGACAGTGGCCGGCCGACGGCGGGCGGCAGTGGCAGCGGCGGGAGGAGGAGGGCTGCGGCGAGAAGCGGGCGGTGGCGGGAGGAGGGTGGCCGGCGGAGGGAGACGGCGGCCTACAGCGGCTGTCGGCGGGAGACAACAAACGGAGGGTGGCGGCAGCGGCTGGCAAGTGGGCGGCGATGGGCGGTGGGTGGGCGACTAGCTAGTAACAAGAGCGAGTGATAAGAAGGATTTCTCATTTTTATTTCAGAAAGAGAAAATATAAAATATTTACTTTTTCATTTCTGTTCTAAACATATTTCTAAAATCAAAATTTGTTGCATAAATTAAAAAATAAAATTACGTTACCAAACAGATTTATGTCCCAAATTTATTTTTGAAATAAAAAAATAAAAACGGAATAGTTATTATTCGCAACTCAAGTCTTGAGGATTAGACAAATGTGTTTTTAGAGATTCAGATCTAAAGGCGCCAAAAAGTCGGGGCCCTAAAGCCAGCCACAACCCCTATGTTTTTTCCTCCTCAGACACAATCATAACGTTTAGGGTTTTGGCCTTTTGCAGGGAAGAACTTGTTGACAAGAACCAATATTACCCATTGTCGTCGTATCTTGAGGCCTTGCCTCGAACGTACAAAATCAGCCATGAAACCATATTGAAGCATCTGGACAGCGACGGCTCTTTGTTTCAATCACCCTCTGCAACATCAAGCGCATACCTAGCCACCGGGAACGAAGAATGCTTGGCTTATCTTCAATCTCTTGCTTCGAATTGTGCTTCTAATGGTGGTAAGTAAACGCTATGTTCGAGAGACTTTTAGATGCTTTTGAAACATGTCGTTCTTATTTCCCCGATTAATTTCATTTCACAAAAATTGTATATCATCATTTTCAGAAAAGAGAATAAAATATAGCATATACCATCAGTGTAAAGTTTGAATATTTATTTACTATTTATTGATTTTTCTTTTATACCGTTCTTAACCCTTGAATATCTTTCGGCTTTTCTTGATGATTATAGCAGTTCCATCTGTATATCTCGTGGATGAAGATCTTACAAAACTTTCCATGGCCTATCAACTAGTGAGATTAGGGTTGACTGAGTTCTTTGACCGGGAGAAGGATGAAATTTTGGCACAAATCTATCGGTTAGTATAAGTTTCCAAGTCTGCTGTTTTCTAGAAAATCCACTACTACAATGCTGTCGCCTACGATTGCTTTTGAGGTCACGAAAATTGTCCATATGACATCTCTAGCTAATTCAACAAACTAACATATCTTTTTTCAGGAACTACAAGCATGAAAAACCAATCACGAAATCAATTCATTCAATCGCTGTCGAGCTATACAAAGATTGCTTGGAATTCTGGCTTTTGCGCATGCATGGTTATAGTGTATCACTATGTACGAGTTGCAAGTTTTACCAGTTCCTCAATCAGTTCCTTTACCTTGGAGTCTTTCATGGGTGATATTTTGAAGTGGTTCCATTAATTTCAATTGTATTCTGCATTTTGCAGCAAGCTTTTGTTGGTTTCTAGAGTGTGAAGAAGTTCGAGATCTCATCGAAAAACAATATGAATACTTCTCAAGTGTGCTCCTTAACGTTTATAGAGCCAGCAGTCTTATGCTTCCGGATGAACATCAACTTGAGAAAGCAAGAACTTTCTCGAAGAATTTTCTGGAGAAAATCGTATCTGGAGGAACAAGAGACGAAAGCATCATCTCGTCGAGTCATCATAGAATGGTTAGTGTAAATATTGGCTACTTCTTTTTGTTCTGTATAATAAGTGTTGTAAAATTTAATGGCTTCGAATCAAAAGAGCAATCGAGTCGGACTTTAAGGCGTGATATCACTTTCCTTAAGGATTTATTTGCCCCACAATTGTTGCTAATGGTCACCGGCAAAAATCCTCCAGGATACAACAAAGTCTCAAAAATGAGAATACTAGATAGCAATTCTAGTGTTTCTCTAGGGTCTCTCTAGGAAACAAAAGAAATGATAGCTGTAGTTTTCGAAAGAAGACTTGCAGAAATTGATCACATTTTCTTTCTTGCCAAAAACTGACATATATAGAAATCGGTCTTAAAGAACATTGGCAACTCTTCACGAAAGGTTGCAAAGCTAACAAAGATATTCCTTCGGAAGAAGTTGCAAACTGAATAGATGCAACCCTTCAGAAAAAATTGAAAACTGAATAAGTATAATCTCCAAAAGTTATCTTGGAAAGACACATGTAAAATTCGGAATAAAATAAATAAATATATATATAATTTCGAATTTTCATAATTTCGAAAATTACTTAATAAACAAAAAAAAATTACAACCTTTCAACTAATAAAATTTAATAAGATAACTTTACGAAATAAAATAAACCCAAAAAGGGATTAGTGCTAATTAAACCGCGGCCGCGCAAGCGTGCTAAGTGCGCTTAATAATCGCGCACCCGCCGCGGGTATTGTGTGGACTAGCACACACCCCATTGTCTTCACTCTAAAGAGCAATGAGATATTCACAGTTATAAAGTGGCCCACTTACTCAAAACTTTCCTACGTGGGACAAAAGAAAAAACACTATTTTGTTTGTTTTACAAACAAACAACCAACAATAAGTGATGACATCAGTTAACGCTTGACATGTCCGTGTAGATTGAGCACGAACTGGGTCTTCCATGGATGGCTCGCTTAGACCACTTGGAACATAGGTTGTGGTTGGAGGAAAAAGATGCTAATTAATGGAAGGACTATATTGAACATTTTCAAATAGTTCAAGGACTAAATTGAACACATATTAAAAGTTCAAGGACCACATTGAATAAATCAAAAGTTCATGGACCAAATTGAACATTAGGTTAAAGTTTAGGGACCAAATTGAACATTATGTTAAAGTTCAGGGACTACATTGAATAAATTAAAAGTTCAGGGATCAAATTGCACATTGAGTCAAAGTTCAGGGACTATTTGTGTCATTTTCCCTGTGAAATTCAAGAGTGTTCAAGCCAATAAATGTTAAGGTAAAATTAGTGTCGCGACCGACCTCTCGCTTTTTTTTTTATCGACATTCAAAAAGAATGGGGTTTCGCCTGGTACGTGCTAAGTCTAGGTTCGGGACTTAACTCGGGCTCTCCCAAGCCCATACCATATCGCGACTTAGGGTTTAAGTATTTAACATGCAAGCGGTTTATATCAAGGAGTCGCCACTAATCGATTTGGGGTGGGTCGATTAGAAACCCAAATAAGGTGATGGGAGAATCACTATATTCCTACGAACCAGAGATTAACTGAATTCGAAGACTTGGTTATACTAGTTGGATAACTAATGCTCTTTCGGTATCTTTTTACCCAGTTCATTTCTGAAAACATTTGTCAAGCAATTTGGATTGATTTTAGGACCTTTCTGCTAACATGTGAGGTGATCAAGCGAGTGCATAATCATAAATGATCAACAGTCAAAATAGACATGCAGCCTTAGGTTATAATCCTAACTAAGTCAGATGACATTCAAAACACAACATTTCATGCAATTGTATAAAAAAAATGCATAACAATACAACGGTAATAAAAATAACATGTAAAATACTACCACGCAACCTCAGGCTTGTCTAATTTAAACAAGACAATAACATGCATAATAATACAATAATAAATTAAAATATTTAGATATACCACATAATTTTGAAAAAAGGATCCTTTCTTTTAAAAAAAATTGATTTTTTTTCAAAAAGAAAAGAAAAAAATAATAATAATACAGAAGAAAAGAAAAAAATTTTAAAATTTTTAAAAAAATTAATATAATATTAAAAACCGGGTTGGGTCGATGGATCCGGGTCTGTCGGATTCAACCCGGGTCAACGGGCCCGACCTATTGCGTTGACCGGGTCGGATTTCCAGATCCGACCTGGGTCAAAGGGTCAACCCGGGTCCGGACCGGATCGGGCCCGGTTGGGTCCCAGTCCGGAGGAAAAAGATGAAATAGGGCCGGTTCGACCGGGTCAAACCGGCCTAGATGCCTGACTCGATCTGCAAACCAGTCTAACCCGGTCTACAGACCGGTCCAAACCGGTTCTCGCGTGCCTGAGGCACGTGAGACCGTTGGCCGGCGAGATCCGGCGTCTCGCCGGCCGACCCAGACCAAATGCAACCCGACTTTCACCTCTTGGGACCCCTACGAAGCTCCTTCAGTCACCCAACTCATCGTCCGGCCACGTACTCGCCGGCCGACAACCAAAATCAAACCTGTTTCGCTGGGGCCTTTCGTCGAACACCTGGCGTGCACTGCTTAAAAGACGAATTTTTGACCTATTCCGACAACCCGGTCGGCTCCCGCGGCCTCGGTTCGCCTCCAACAATGACTGGAGGACTGGACCAGAGACGGTATTGGCCGGGATTCGCGCGAAATGGCCGGTGCGAGTCCCGGCCAAATCATACCAAAAAAAAAAGAAAAACATAGGTGTGTCTCGGTCCGGGGAGGCTCACCGGTTGATGGCGCGTCTGGGTGGCTTTCCGGTTGCTCCGTGGGTGACGGCAGTGCTGCTAGCTCTTCTTTTTGCTCCGGCGGACTCTTGGCTCACTCTCTCTCTCTCTCTCTCTCTCTCTCTCTATTCTCTCTCTGTTTTTCTCTCAAAATGGGCGACCGGCCTCTCTCTCTCTCTGGCTATATATAGCCGACAACCGGCGTGCCCCCCTGCTCCATTACGTCTGGTGACAATGGCCTGCACCGGTCTACCGGGCCTGCGACTTTCGCGGCCATTTAGGCTGGTGCAGAGGGGGGCCTGTTCTGTGAGGTGGGCAGAGGAAGAAGGAGAGAGAGAGAGCCCGAAAAATAGGGAGGACGGGATTGGCCATCAATGCCATTCCCGTTGGCGTGCTCCCTTGGTCCTCTTCTGGCTTGATGGGGACGGCGAGGAGGCGCTCGACCGTTCGTCGAGCGGGACGTCAGAAACAAAGGAGAACAGGGGCAAAGGAGAGCGATAGCCGGTGAGGGGGAAGAAGGAAGGAAGAGGCTGGGCTGGGCCGGGCCCAGCTCGTGCGGGGAGAAAAGGAAGGGAAAAAAGAAAAGGGCCCGGGCCCGTTCGGGGGGAGGGGGGGAGGGGAGGGGGAAAAGGAAAAAGAAAAGGGGCCGAGCTACATGGGGGAAAAGAAGAGAGAGGGCTGGGTCGACCCGGCCTCGACCCAGCCCATTCCGAATTTTTTTATAATAATTTTTTTTAGAAAATTTTCTCTTATAGACCTTATTAATGCAAATGTGCCTAATTTCTATATGCAATGCATTTAAATTGAAATATTTTTTTTGTTTTAGGAATTAAAGAAAATTTACTCCTAAATTTTGTGCAATTAATTTTGGACAAATTAAAATAGGTGTCAACAACTGCCCCTCTTTGAAGGTGAGCTCGCAGAGGTTGAACTCGTAGAGGTTACATTTAAAGATAAAATGACACCTAAATTTGGCCCATGCATGCTCAATGAATGCTATTTTTTGGCGAGACTGGAGTTCTATTTTTTTATGATGCGATTAGATGATGCGTGCTAAATCAAATAAAAACATACTTAGGGCTACTTACCTTGCCGAAGGGTAGAGTAATTCCATATAATTGATATTGTGTGTCGAGGACCCGAACCTGTCTTCGGTCGCCTTGACGGGGAAAATGGTTTGTCTAGGACCCGAACCTATCTTCGATCGCCTTGACAGGGATTGCTTTTGTCTAGGACCCGAACTTTTCTTCGATCGCCTTGACTGAGGAAATCACTTGCCTAGGACCCGAACCTATCTTCGGTCGCTTTGATTGGATTTCGTTTGTCTAGGACCCGAACCTTTTTTCGGTCGCCTTGGCTAGGGCGCCTAACGGCTTTGGTGAACAGAGGATCGATTCAATGTTCAAGGGATACCTGGGGGTCCTTGCCCGAGGATTTGATGGTTTGTCTGGTGGGTCCTCGTCAGCAGGTCATAGAAAGACTCAAACAATGAGCACCCGGGGGTCCTCGCCCGAGGGTTTGATGGTTTGCCTAGTGGGTCCTCGCCAACAGGTCTTGGAAAGACTCAAACAATGATTACCTGGGGGTCCTAACCCAAGGATTTGTTGATTTGCCTGGTGGGTCCTCGCCAACAGGTCTTGAAAAGACTCAAACAATGAGCACCTAGGGGTTCTCGCCCGAGGGTTTGATGGTTTGCCTGGTGGGTCCTTGCCAACAGGTCTTGAAAAGACTCAAACGATAAGCACCTGGGGGTCCTCACCTGAGGATTTGTTGGTTTGCTTGGTGGATCCTCGCCAATAGCTCTTGAAAAGACTCAAACGATAAGCACCTGGGGGTCCTCGCCCGAAAATTTAATGGTTTGCCTGGTGGGTCCTTGCCAGCAGGTCTTGAAAAGACTCAAACGATGAGCACCTGAGGGTCCTCGCCTGAGGATTTGATGGTTTGCCTAGTGGGTCCTCGCCAGCAAGTCTTGAAAAGACTCAAACGATGAGCACCTGGGGGTCCTCGCCCGAAGATTTGATGGTTTGCCTAGTGGGTTCTCGCCAGCAGGTCTTGAAAAGACTCAAACGATGAGCACCTGGGCACGTTCCTACCTCTTAAGGGCATGTCTCCTGTCAGACAAGTATTTCTTTGTGCAAACAAATACGCATTCATTTGAGAAATAGTCAACTGAGGCTATTCTAGAATATCGTATGAAATATCTTGACCAGCAAGTCAAGATGCTTTTCTTTTTCAAAGGAACACCCGGTTTACCTTCTGGGTAGTTTGAAAAGAATTCATAATTTTGAGATCGGGCAAGGGTAGAACGTACTTACCTGGGCATGTTCCCAGGGTTTCTTACCCGGAGGTTTGATGCATCATCTGCTGAATACCCGACCCTTTCGGGACATCACTCTTGGGATAACAATGGGGGCTTCTCCAACACGTGAATTTTCGTGTTCTATCACTGGGGTTTAAAACTCTGAGCTGTCAAAGACGATTAGCGCAAACATGTGTGCATTCATCAAGGATAGACAAGTCAGGCTATTCCGGAATGTGTATTTGAAAATTTATGCATGATGATTTTGCCATGTTTGCATCACCAAACATCCACCGAGGGTAATTATCAATCAAGACAATTTTCGCTCGCAAGGTGAATTTCTCGAGATGCTGAACGAGGGACCTTCGGTCAGAAAGGATTTTCCACTCACTCTCATTGAAAATGGCTATTTATCCCGTTCATTAAGGCGGGAACATCGAAAACACTTAATCTGATCGTTATCATATCCACAAGGGTCTGAGTTTTTTCGCAAGCGGTATGACGTTGCCAATCTGAGGGGTCTTCTTCAGGGTCGTAATGCTGGCTTGGTCAATGGCTTAACAAAGGTGACTGTCCAAATCAAGGCCATGAAAAAAAATAATTTACAATCATCTTCAGGTTTACAAGTCAAGAACCCTGCAAAACGAGATAGAAGTAGTCTTGCTTGCACTTCCTCGAGCGTTGTTTATAAACATTTGAAATTCCACGTTAAATCAAGTGTCCTAGTCAGAAGAGACTTCATAAGGGATGTAACGTGGGTTTGGTTTATAGGTTGATGAACGAAATGATCGTTGGGTTCAAAAATGCGTGTGAGGG
This sequence comes from Syzygium malaccense, assembly GCA_031216405.1. NCBI lineage: Eukaryota > Viridiplantae > Streptophyta > Magnoliopsida > Myrtales > Myrtaceae > Syzygium > Syzygium malaccense. Next base: position 6,209,980 of record CM062256.1, on the reverse strand, counting down.
TGAGTATTGGTGATCATCTTGGCATTGTCACTATTCTTTTTCTCCACCATTAGGATCCTTTTGGAAAACTCCCTGGGTAATCCTGCGTTTTAGCTTCTTTGACAACTTTTTCTTGAGGAGCTTCTGCGTCAAGCATTTTCCTGGATACCATTCGATCTCTGTCCCAATTGCTTTCTCAAGAATAGGTTCGTCTTCATCTATCATGTGGCAGATCTTTGTCAAGACAGAGTTCTTAAAGTAAGAATTTGCATCGAAGAAGAACTCAAGTTTAAACCCTTTGGGTCATCTATTTTACAGCGCTTAATATCTTTGAGATATTTGAGAGTGCCTTCATCATGCTCAGAGATCTTCTTAACTAAAACTTCATTATTTTTCATAGCAGCTACTCAAAAATTAGTGACTCCTTTCTCTTTATCTTTTTCATCGTTTGTCTTCTTCTCCTTTTTCTTTTTCTTTGTTTTTTCATTCATGAGCATTGGCCTTGCTTTTACCAGGCATACTGTTTTTTCATGTCCCTAGTTTTCAATATTTTTTGCTGTTCTTTTGGTGTTGTTAGGACTAGCCTAAATAAATTTGAACAAAACAATATTATTAGGCTCTTGGAGTCTTCATCTTGATTCGGTACTTTGGATCCTGATGTTCAAACTGTGGTGACTTTTGCCTTGCCCCGGTGTGGGGGATAATCACCAACTAGGCTCGTATGAAATGAAATCGTTGGCTCAATTGGGCTAGCAAGGGATATAAGTGTATGAGATAGAAGAAGAACTACTCTTCGTCATCATAGGGCACTTAAATTATCGTAAGAGTTCATCTGCAATAAAAACACTCAAAGATTAATGCAAGTGAGAGCAAGAAAATTTCTATTCATCTTTTTCACCTTGTGTGAGCTGTTGCGGTCGATGATCATAGAAAATTTTAGATATTATACACTCCTCATCCTTCTTGTCTTGCTCAGTTCCTAGGTGAAAACATCATTATTATCAATGAGATGTTGGCATTTTGGACAGGCTTTAGTTTGCTGCTTCTCTCTTGACAAAGCTCTCTTTAGCCTCGATTGTTCGGCCATCGATGGTGTATTTGTCTTGGAAGACCTTGTCGAGGACTACCGGATCTGTGAAGACGATGAGGCCAAAGCCACGGTGGGCTGTGACCGATAGGGAGGGACGTTCTTCTTGCTCCTTCTGAATTTGAATTCTCCCTGTGATGTCGATTTATCTCAAGCTGCCCCAATGTGGGGTGGTTCTTGACAGGGGTGATTTAAAAGGAACCTCCGAGTGTATGGGCTCAAATGGCCAAGCAAAGGGATAAACTGTAGTGTATGGGGTAGAGAAATGAACTGCCTCTCGTCATTCTGGCTACCGTACCTTATGCGAGAAATCCCTTTACCTTGTAGAAATGAAACATTTTCGCTCATCTTGTAAGAGTTTGGTACTTAAGAATATATATAGATTAAGGATTGCCTCTCATCATCCTGACATATCTCGTTCAATATATCGGAGCAGTTCGATATTATTCGCCGAATTGTCAAGATTTTCACAAGGAATTGGTGAATTAAACAGGTAAAATTATCATGCAAAATTCTTTTCAAAAGATATGCGATGCACTTGGAGGAAGGTTAAGTATTCATTTGCTTTAACATGTTTCCTCATTCTTTGTTACTTTGTACTCTTATAAAAAAAAAAAGTTTTTAGGGAAAGAGATATTTACCTATGCTGCAATAGTAGGATATATCTGCAAGGTAATAAGGAAGACAGTGTTAATGAACGGTTCATTGAGGGACAGAAATTGAAAACGATACAATATTATCCTTGGTGATTCCCTTCATTTGAGATTAAACTAACAACTCCTTGAGTTTTCTCGGATGTTGATAATTCCTTTCTGACAAAAACAGGAGTTTATGTTAGAAATGAGATGATTGAGGGTAAATTGAGAACGATACAAACTACCCTTCTTTCATTTTACCTTCAAAGTTAGCAGAGTCTTTTTTTTCTCTTTACTTTGTTCAGCCTTCTCTGTCTTAGTCTGCTCCTCCATACTCTTAGTCTTGAAGCTCAAATGAAATCCTCTATAATTAGGGGTGCTTCCAAATAGAGGGTTCTATTGTCAGCGCATGCTGTGTCAATATGGTTCTAACATGTTGAGGAGTTTCTCGTGAATGCTCCGATTCCTGACTACACAGGCATATGTAATTGCTTGCATGGGGATCTTCGCAACAAAGCTAATTTTTGCTTTAAAGGTCTTTGACGGATATGGACGTGACTACCATCGAGACTTCCGTGGTTGCCAGGATCGGCCTTGACGCAATTTTGTCATGTGCGAAACCCTTTCCGGTTAGACTTGCTACCATAAGTATTCTTTACTCAATTTTGTCCTATGTAAAAAGAAAAGATACGTCATTTCTATGCTAAAGTGGATGAACTTTAAGAACGAAATACACCATTTTTTATGGACTAGGAGATCGCATGCCCCCTAGTTTATTTTTCCAATTAAGCACTTCTTCGTCATGTTTCATTCGAGAGGTCCCAACATTGGTGCTCTATTTAGCTCGCTAGCACGTCAGAGTCTAGCATGTTCCCCAGTTCATTATTGGTAGTAATGAGATTTGCCCCATATTTATTTTGAAGATTGGATGATCTTCGCTCGGACTGCCCCTATCAGATGAGTTGGTCCGCTAGCATCATCAGGGTCTGATGTGCTTTTCAGTTTGTGTCATTTTCAAATGTCTCCTTTGTAATAACAAATCAAAAAAGAGTATGCTTTGAGACACGAAGTGAGCGAGTTAGAAAAACAAACAGGTCTATGAGCATGCATGCTTTTTCATCACCATTCTTTTTTCGGTGCTTTTGAAAAATGATAAAACATTTGTTTTATTTTCAAAAGCTTAGAAACAAGGAAGCATGAGGAAGCCCGGGCCTCAGAACACTTTCTTTTACATGGTTGGATATCATCAACGGGCCGGTTTGGTATATTACCTCAGGCCCTCAAAACAAAACATTTGTAATTCTTTTGAATAATTCAGGCGAATTACATTTGTTGGAATGGAAATTGTAATATTAAAATTCCAAGCATAATTAAAAATTTAGAAAACTAGGAATATTAGAAAATAGCTGAGACTTTTAGAAAGCAAGAAAAGTTCCCTCATAGGGGAGGATTCAAACTATTAAATATGCCTCTATTCTAATGGAGGAAAATTGAGTCTTCAGTTTACTCAATGATGACATCGCCGCCTCCTGCTTGATTGGGTGGTGTGTTGCGGAATGAAAGTATCTTTGCATCCAACAATTTATGGACTTTATTTTTCAAGACAACATAGTCATTGACGGAATGTCCCATTTCGCCCAAATGATAGTCACATGCCTTGGAGGGATCGTAGTTGGGGAAACGCTCAGGATTTTCACGCTTTAGCTCTTTAGTAAGCAATATCTTTTCTAGGAGAATAGGCAGGATCTAAGACATAGGCCAAGGGAGTGGCGTGAACTGCTTTTTGTTATTTCGCTTTTGGGGCTGCTGGCGGCCTGAGGCCGATTACTGTCCATTGCTCATCTGAATCATTGGGGAAGGACGAACGGTTTGGGTGTATGTAACATCTGCATTTGTCAGGGATTCTTTCTTCTTCTTTATGCCGAGTTTCTTGCTTGTGGAAGTGGGGTCTGTAAACCACCCCTCACGCAATCCCATTTCGATTTGATCGCCCACAGGAACAAGACGATTAAGGGATTCAGCAGTGGCACCAACTAGGCGGTGTTTGTATTCATATGGAAGAGACTTAATGAATAACTTTACTTATTCATGATCAGCGAGTTCTGGGGTAACCTGGACGGCCAAGTTCCTCCATCTGGTGGCATACTCTTTGAAGGACTCACTCTTCTTCTTTTCAGTGCGTTCCAGATCGTCACGAGTAAAGGTGATGTCGAGGTTGAATTGATACTGCTTGAGGAATGCATCAGCAGCATCATCCCAAGATTTAAAAGCATTCACATCTTTTGACATATACCATGTCAAGGCTGGTGCCGTCAAACTTGCTTGAAAGGTCTGAATCATGAAGGGTTCATTATCAACGTACTGAGTCATCTGCACATAATACATGTGCAAATGATGTCTGGGGCATGAGGTACCATCATACTTCTCGAATTCCGACATCTTGAACTTTTTTGGTACTTTGACCCATTTGTATATAGACAGGTCAAGTGGTACAGCATTTTGTGGGCCTTGTAGCTGTTTCAGCATCTCCTCGACCTTTGCAAGGCGTTTATCATGCTTTGTCATCGGTACAACTTCAAGTTCAAGCTTTCTGACGGCAAGGGGAAGCGGATCATTCTCTAGCGAGAGCATTTTGTTGTTGCTAGCGGAGGCTTTGTCTTTTCCGGTAGACGGTGACGTAACATCACCTCGATTGCTACAGGCGTGGGCGTGAGCTTGCCCTAAATGGATTCCACCTGCTTTGTAAGATTTTGGATCGCGTTGAGGACCAGTTTCATCTCGTCTTCTATGTTATTGAGACGGACGTTTTCTTCGACCATTTTTTTGTAACTACCTGTGAAAACGTTGAAATGAATGAGTATAATGCCCAATAAAGAATCATTTTATGACCTAGTCATAATATTATTACCTATTTTCTTTATTTACAAAGAAAAAGAAGAAAAAAGGATTTTTATTAATATTAACATTACAAGCGACGTCCCCGGGGTTCGAATCCCAGTCGCCTCGGACCGTTTTCACTCATTCCCAGATACCATTGGGTCGAAGGCCACGGTGGTGTCATTAAGGTGCAAAAAATTTTATTTATAGAATAAAAAGCGGTCCGAGTTATATTAACATTAGTATAACCCATAAATACTTTTAAAGAAAAAAACCAAAACCTCTAAACATAAATATTGGAAAAAAGAAAGATAGGGGCTTTTAACAAAAAGGGCGCCATTCTCGGATGCTCATTCTATAAACGATGGGGAAGCTACAGTCTCTCGGAGCTGCTTATTTTCATAAACAAGCTCCGCAATAAGCGTATCGCTCGTCTCGTCGGTCCCACCATGTAAGAAACTCTTTCTTAGGAGCAGGGACGAATTAGATATCAGCTCTTCTCATCGCATATATAATGCAATCAACGGGTGGCCTTACAGTAACAAATCAATTGAATAAGTAGGCTGTATGAAAAAAGAGAAGGGATAGAATATATACCTTTCCTTAAACTATGGCAATCACAACAACATGCACATAAGGAGTGAGGTTCGATTTCTATCTAGATTGGCTCAGCAAAATAAAATTAAAAGGGTGTTTGACCATCGCAGTCTCGTATTGGTATCAAGTCCTTTTAATCTCGACCAAATCGAAAGGAATATCTTATAGTCACGCGAGTAGCGGCTAAAGATATTTCTTTACGATTTTTAGAAATAAATTTCGGGGAAAAGAAAGGCAACCTCTACATCGCGGGCTCGCGTTCGAGGTCGTATCTTTCTTAACACCATCATAAAAATGCCCTATTGCGGCCCAGGTCCAGCAGCATGGTTGTGTGTGCAATAGTGTAGTGCTAAATCATTAAAGCATGCATAACAATTTATAAACAATCAATTTGAACCTACAAGAACAAATAACACCTTAATGTCAGGATCATACCTAGAGTACTCGCTGCCAAACAAAAATTATTTTTGAACAGGATAAAAATTTTGGCTTAAGTCCACTTTAAAAAAATGTAAGTCCCCAGCGGAGTCGCTAGTGTGTCGCGACCGACCTCTCGCTTTTTTTTATCGACATTCAAAAATAAGGGGATTTCGCCTGGTATGTGCTAAGTCTAGGTTCGGAACTTAACTCGGGCTCTCCCAAGCCCATACTATATCACGACTTAGGATTTAAGTATTTAACATGCAAGCGGTTTATATCAAGGAGTCGCCACTAATCGATTTGGGGTGGGTCGATTAGAAACCTAAATAAGGTGATGAGAGAATCATCCTATTCCTACGAACCAGAGATTAACTGAATTCGGGGACTTGGTTACATTAGTTGGATAACTAATGCCCTTTCGGTACCTTTTTACCTCGTTTATTTCTGAAAACATTTGTCAGGCAATTTGGATTGATTTTAGGACCTTTATCCTAACATGTGAGGTGATCAAGCGAGTGCATAATCATAAATGATCAGCAGTCAAAATAGACATGCAGCCTTAGGTTCTAATCCTAACTAAGTCAGATGATATTCAAAACACAACAGTTCATGCAATTGTATAAAAAAATGCATAATAATGCAACGGTAATAAAAATAACGTGCAAAATATTACCGCGCAACCTCAGGCTTGTCTAATTTAAACAAGACAATAACATGCATAATAATAATACAACAATAAATTAAAATATTTAGATATATCACATAATTTAAAAAAAGATCCTTTCTTTTAAAAAAATTTAATTTTTTTTTGAAAAGAAAAGAAAAAATAATAATAATACAGAAGAAGAAAAGAAAAAAAGAAAAAAAATTAAATTTTTTTTAAAATTGTTTTAAAATTTTTCTTTTAAAAAAATTAATATAATATTAAAAACCGGGTCGAGTCGGCGGATCCGGGTCGATTGGATTCGACCCGGGTCAATGGGCCCGACCCATTGCGTTAACTGGGTTGGATTTCCGGATCCGACCCGGGTCAAAGGGTCAACCCGGGTCATTGACTTAGGTCCGGACCGGATCGAGCCCGGTTGGCTCCCGGTCCGATGGAAAAAGACGAAATAGGGCCGGTTCGATCGGGTCGAACCGGCCCAGATGCCTGACCCGGTCTAACCCGGTCTGCAAACCGATCCAAACCGGTTCTCACGTGCCTGAGGCATGCGAGACCGTCGGCCGGCGAGATTCGGCGTCTCGCTGGTCGACCCAGACCAAATCCAGCCCGGCTTTCACCTCTCAGGACCCCTACGAAGCTCCGTCAGTCACCCAACTCGCTGTCCGGCCACGTACTTGCCGGCCGGTGACCAAAAATCAAACCTGTTTCGCTGGGGCCTTTCGTCAAATACCTGGCGTGCACTGCTTAAAAGGCAAATTTTTGACCTGTTCCGGTGACTCGGTCGGCTCCGGCGGCCTCGGTTCGCCTCCGGCGGCCTCGGTTCGCCTCCGACGGTGACCGGAGGACTAGACCAGAGACGGTATTAGTCGAGATTCGCGCGAAACGGCCGGCACGAGTCCTGGCCAAACCGTACCAAAAAACAGAGAAAAACATAGGCGTGTCTCGGTCCGGGGAGGCTCACCGGTCGACGGAGCGTCTGGGTGGCTTTCTGGCTGCTCCGTGGGCGACGGCGGCACTATTGGCTCTTCTTTTTGCTTCGGCTCACTCTCGGCTCACTCTCTCTCTATTCTCTCTCTGTTTTTCTCTCAAAATGGCCGACCGGCCTCTCTCTCTCTCTCTCTGGCTACATATAGCCGACGACCGGCATGCCCCCCTGCTCCATTACGTCTGGTGACGATGGCCTGCACCGGTCTACCTGGCCTGCGACTTTCGCGGCCATTTAGGCTGGTGCAGAGGGGGGCCTATTCTATGAGGCGGGCAGAGGAAGAAGGAGAGAGAGAGAGTCCGGAAAATAGGGAGGACGGGACTGGCCATCAATGCCAGTCCCGTTGGCGTGCTCCCTTGGTCCTTTTCTGGCTTGATAGGGACGGCGAGGAGGCGCTCGGCCATTCGTCGAGCGGGACGTCAAAAACAAAGGAGAACAGGGGGAAGGAGAGCGACAGCTGGTGAGGGGGAAGAAGGAAGGAAGAGGCTGGGCCGGGCCAGGCCCAGCCCGTGCGGGGAGAAAAGGAAGGGAAAAAAGAAAAGGGCCTGGGCCCGCGCGGGGGGGGGGGGAGGGGAAAAGGAAAAAGAAAAGGGGCCGGGCCGCGCGGGGGAAAAGAAGAGAGAGGGCCGGGTCGACCCGACCCAGCCCATTCCGAATTTTTTTTATAATAATTTTTTTTAGAAAATTTTCTCTAATAGACCATATTAATGTAAATGTGCCTAATTTCTATATGCAATGCATTTAAATTGAAATATTTTTTTGTTTTAGGAATTAAAGAAAATTAACTTCTAAATTTTGTACAATTAATTTTGGACAAATTAAAATAGGTGTCAACAATTAATTTAATTTTTTTGTAAGATTAAGAGATTATTTTGTGAGGAATTATAAAGATAAGCACCCTGTGAGATATTGATGTAATTGGAGGCCGAAAAACATAGTGTTTGAGTGAATTCTTGTATCTGATTTATTTCTTTATTCTGTTATTTTATTGTTTGATCTCTTGTTTCTCACAACACTATTTAACAAAATTTGTAGGGACCAAGATGCCTACGATCAAAGTCGGGCCCAACCAACTTAGTATTAATCAAAAGGTCCATATGTATAGGTCAACATTCTTTATCAAATTGAATTTCTTAGATTTCGAAATAATTTCATTTGTTTGACTTTCATAAATTCAATATAGGAACATGTAATCCTAAATTTATCACGAAAATGCAATTGAGTCCTATAACTTTTAAAAAATGCAATCAAGTCTAAAAACTTGTCAGTAAAGTGCAATTGAGTCATAAAACTTTCAAATAGTAAAATCAACAGTACAATCAACGAAAGGACTTAATTGTACCAGTTTGACAATTTTTAGAACTTAATTGCATTATTTGAAAGTTTTAAGACTTAATTATACTTTCGCAACAGTTTTAGAACTAAATTGCACTTTTTGAAGATTTAAGACTCTATTATATTTTCGTGACAAGTTTTAGGACTTATGATGCACTTATCCCTTGTATATTTTATTACTAAACCAATAGTAAGTCATTTGTACTTACCACAATAGGTGATATTTTACTTAAACCAATCAATTAAGCTGTGTGCACATAGTGGGTATCAAACGCACTTAATGACATTTCAAAATTTAATGTGGTTATCAAACACACCCTTAATCTAATAGACTAAAGTAATCACATTTTAAGTATACGTGAGACCTACATTGGGTCCCACTGAAAAAGCCCAAGTTCTAAGACACAATTCTTGATTGATTTTATCTACCACATTCACATGTTCTAACGCAATATCATATACATGTTCCTATATATATCATATTTAAACTTTGGTCGGTTTGACTAGTCTAAATTATTTTGAACTGATTTTTGCTTGCGTTAGTAACACCACAATAAATACTCAAAAGTCAGTTTTACATAATAAATTATAGATTACGGATGTATAGATACACCTAAGTTAGCTACTACAACTTTAATCCAAGACACTATTTTCTTCAATGGGGGCAATGACGAAATTGAAGACCGACGCGTTTGTTTACTCCCATAAATTTATTTATGCATTTTTCATTAGAAGGTTTAGCTGGAAATTTATGTTTATCTCGTTTATTAGACCTTTAAAACCATTATCACTGCATTGAACGATATCAAGATTGAAACTATTCATTACACAGCTCCAAGTGATCACAATCTCACACATCAAAAAACTTTCCATCGTATCTACTCCCACATTGATTCATTTCTTCATATATATACATATAACCATTCAGGCAAAAGTACCAAAAAAGTCATAAACCTATTACATTGATACTAATTCAGTCTTAAACCTTTTTACATTGATACTAATTCAGTCCATTAAGTCAATTTAGGCCGAAAATCGCTGACGTGGACACTAGCGGTCCTACGTGGCACTGCCCGCACTAACATAGACAAAATTTATAATTTTTTCATATTTTTTTGGGAAAATACCACCAAATACCTCAAACTATGTCACTTGTGATAAATTTATCCTGAATTTTTTTTTGTGATACGAAAAATCCCAAACTATGCCACTTGTGACAAATTTATCCAAAACTTTTTTGTGACATGAAAAACCCCAAACTATGCCACTTGTGACACATTTACCCCACAATACTTTGGTCCATAGGCATTTTCGTCTTTTTTCTTTTTCTTTTTTTCTTCTTTTTTTTTCTTTTCTTCTCCGACGAGGGTCGCCCTCGCCAGATCTGGCGTCAAGCGAGGGCAACCCTCGCCCGATGTCGATGAGGGTCGCCTGACGCCGGATCTGGTGAGGGCAACTTCGCCCAACTCAGGCGAGGGCTGCCCTCGCCGGAAAAGAAAAGAAAAAAAAGGAAAAAAACAGAAAAAGGAAAAAGAAGAAAATGCCCATGGGCCAAAGTACTATAGGGTAAATGTGTCATAAATGACATAGTTTGGGATTTTTTGTGTCACAAAAAAATTTCATGATAAATTTATCACAAGTGGCATAGTTTGGGGTTTTTTGTGTCACAAAAAAAGTTCAAGATAAATTTGTCACAAGTAACATAGTTTGGGGTTTTTGGTGGTATTTTTCCTATTTTTTTTAATGTTTTTTTCTTTCTTTTTTCTTTTCCCAGAACTAGCTGGTCGGCGAGGTTGTCGGCCAATCATCGATGGCCACAGGCCAGTCTGGGTGAGGGCCCCCGCACCCTCGTCGGCCGTGGGTGAGGGCCACCGCGCCCGCATTGACCACAAACAAGGGCGTCGGGCCCTTACCCAGATCCAGGCAAGGGCCGAAACCCTCATCTGTTGGCCGGCAAGGGCGGCAATTCCCTCGCTCACCATGAGCGAGGGCCGGGATGCCCTCGCCTGGTCTGGGTGAGGGCTTCGTTGCCCTCGCCTAGATCTGTGCGAGGGCCTGATGCCCTCGCTTGTGGTAGGCCCTCGCCTGGATCTGGGCGAGGGCGTCGGCCCTCGCCCGTGGCTGGGGAGGGCATGGCAGCCCTCGCCCGTGGCCGACAAGAGCACGGTGGCCCTCACCTGTGGCTGGTGATGGTCGACCGGCGACCTCGCCGGCCAACTAGTTATGGGAAAAGAAAAAGGAAAGAAAAAAAAGAAAAAAACATTAAAAAAATCTGAAAAATTATTAAAAATTATAAAATTTGTCTACGTCAGTGCTGACGGTGCCACGTAGGATAGCCAGTGTCCACGTCAACGATTTACGGCCTCAATTAGCCAGATGGACTGAATTTGTATCAATGTAAAAAGGTTTAGGACTAAATTGGTCTAATTGAAAGACTTAGGACTAAATTGGTACCAATGCAACAAAATTAAAACTTTTTTTGGACTTTTCCCAACCATTCAACTTCGCACGTGCACATAGCACATTTCTGCACTCTAGTAATTTGATGACCATCTCTAGCAAGTATCGACAGGTTCATGCACCTAGAAAGAACTGTGTTAGGACTAAAATTTCCTTATCAACGCGTCATTCACAATTGCCATAGCAAAGTGACTGGTTGACTAAATATGTGGTCTGAAATGTTTATCTACGTTAAATCAGTTAAACAAAGTCTAGTATTTTTCACTAAATTTGATCGTATATATTCGTTTCGAAACTTGAAAGCATAGAAAAACTGCCCGAGAGAATTTGTAAATCAAATCCCCTCTTTTTTTAAAGTCAATCTAGTTAATTAGTAGTAATAATTCATGAAAAATCTTGGGGTCAACATCATTGTATGACTAGTTGTTTGAGGTCATATATTAAATATGTATGAGAACAAATTTAATTTTCCATGAAAAATTTTATATTAGGAGGAACATTTTGAATAGTGGAGCCGCACCAGAGTAAGCATATTTTCAAAGATTCAAATTGTGGATCTTAACAATTCTGGTTATAATCTTCTCGTCACATCATGCCGTCCCAAGATACACGTTTTCATGGTGCATCTAAGAGAGGGATCCTTTTGCATGTTGTCTTAGATAAAAGATTGATGAGCGATACATATCAATTGCGTAAAATCTATCTTTTCTGTACGACTTATACATAAGAATAATGCGGAAGAAAAAGTTAGGTAATTTCTATATAATTCTATCTATCTATCTATTTATATATGTGTGTGTGTCTTTTAACGAAGAGTACATAAGGTTTTATTAAATATTTATCTAAAGTAATAAAATATTATAGTCATAGTCAATCAAGAATATGCACAATCAAGGGAGATATATGTACAATTTGAAGAAATATAGAGATTCAATAAAAATATCCTAATCATCTCTTACAGAACGCCGAAGACGTCAACTAGAGTTGAAATACATCTACAATCAGATCAAGTGATAATAAAATAACCGGTCCAACAGGTTACGCGACAACATATTGGCGTGGCTGTTAAGGTGGCTGTGTGCAGGCTACACAACAACATAAGAGGCTATCGTCGTTGTGGTGCAGGGACGACAGAAGAGACTCACGTGGCTGCGATGCATGCATAGTAGAAGAGGTTGACATGGCCGCGGAGCAAGGACATCATAAGAGGTTGATGTAGCTGTAGTGTAGAGGATAGTTGAACAAGCTAACGTGGTTGCGTGGCAAGCTCCGCAACAGCAAAATATGCTGACGTGGTTGTGTGGCAGGTTACACAATGGCAGGTTGACATGGTAGGCTACTGGCGTCTCCACTAAATGAGATGAATAATGTTGAAATCAACGTCGAAAATTGATAGTAGTAATAATTGAAAATGAATGACATGAGATGTGTGCTCCGAATGTGCACGCTAGTGTAAACCATCAATAGTAATATATAAAAAAAAAAAAGAATGACATGAGATGCAAGGTGTGCTTTGTGTGCAATGTGCACCTGATGCACCCTAGGATTGCTTAGCTATAATACTAAGATAAGAATAATGTGGAAGAAAGAATTGTATAACTTCTATATGTTGTTGTATGTTTGTCTCTAAGTGTCTTTTAATAAAGAGTATATGATCCTATTTGTAGGCTTTAATAGATGACTTAGCAATATTTTAGACATAGGTCATTGTCAATTAGAAAGATAGACAACCAAAGGATATATATGCATATTCTTGAGATATAAGGAGTTGATAAAATTATTCTAATTAACTGTAACACTAATAATTAATATTAGATTTTTTAAGCCAACTTACCCAAACGTATGACCACATTATTGATAGTGTGTTTTATGACCGGGAATTAGAAGTTTTTACGTGTAATTTTTGTTGAGATATTAACGTGTATGCATTGATTGAATGCACACCATATGTTTGATGTTCTACATTGCCAAGCGTAAATAATACCGTCTTCAGACCATCTGCTCTGGCTTTTAAATCATTCTGCTCACATTGTTAGATTAGTGGATTGCTTTCATCAATATGATATTTATCAACCTAAAATAAATCTTTTTTCGTGATAAAATATATCTTACAATGGAATTCAATTGTGTGAAAGTTCACAAGAAAAGAGCTTTTAACGCCTGGTACTTGCCTGCCTAGTGCACCTGAGAGGAAGAGAAAAGAAGTTACAAAACTAATTACGGTTTGAGATAAATGTACTAAAAGTCATAAAATTTGTCTTGAAAATGTAGTTGAGTCATAAAATTTTCAAAAAGTGCAATAAAATCTTAAAACTTGTCAAATTGATACAATCAAATCCTTTCATCAACTATGTCCAACTTGATAAACGGAAAATTTGAACTAGTTTCAGGACTTGAGTGCACCAACTCGACAAGACTTAGGACTAAATTGTACTTTTTGAAAAGTTTAAAGATTCAATTGCACTTTTAGTATTTGATTGAACTTTTTGAAAATTTTAGGACTCAATTGTACTTTCATGATAAATTTCAGGATTTTCAGTGCATTTATCCCTTTCATTTTCATGTAAGCACCGTGAAAATCAACAGTCTATGAATTCATATCAATTAGCGTCATTGATTCCATCACATTGATAAACGACACAAAAAAAAATCGAGATGACCAACACTTGTAATGATGCACGCTTAAGTGAATTAGATCCATCAATTGAAGCTATTTAACACAAGGATCTCATGGAAGCGCCAAGAAAACCAATTGGATCCATTGGCGTGGCCAATTCCGTCACATTGATAAACGAGGAAAAAGCCCAGAAATCGGTCTGTCATATCATATTTCGGCAGCAATTATTTCCGGACACGATAGATGGACAGAAAATGAGTTCATTTGCCATATTTGCTTCGACAGACATGACTTAGGTGAGACAGGATCAGATCAACTCCGGAAATCTGCAAGATTTGCTATTTTTGCTGACTGGGTCAGAACTTCAATTTGGATGCAAATTGTAATTTGAAGTCCTTTCTCATTGGTGAGATTTAAGAATGTATGGACACGTTACGTAAACGAGTGCGATCAAGCTGCACGCATAGTTTAGAAATGTGAGGAGGCAAACATAAGTTTGAAACTTAAAACTATCCGATGATGAGAACATTAATGCATATTAAGTTGCTTCTAACGTACTTATCTGAATAAGGTGGAACTTTAGTTGGGTGGCAGCATGATTGGAACCAGAACTGGCAATTAGTGTTATGTCATTGTCGTGATTGTAATTCATATTAATTCGAATTGACCTAAAACATCTTGATATTGATTCAATGTGCCGATCAAATGAGTTACAACAAAAATAGGTTAATTTATGTCACCATGAAAGTTAGGCCTTTCGTCTGGTATCATATTCAAATATTCTTTCTATAATTTGTGTTTAATCTCGTGCAGCACTAGCGGATTGCGTGCACCATTACCAGTTCTAATGAAACTGTTCATTAAGTCTATTGTTCATTTAATTGGTGTGCCAAAGGTGTTGCGATCCACTGCAGTTGCCTGTATCCTCAACCACCAATTCTTGTACCTGGTTCTATAGATTATGGATGTCTAAAAGAAAGAAAAAATTACGAAAAGAACATTAACACCACCAAGAAAAGCCACGTCTACAATTTGTTGGTGGAAGCCAGTTCACTTGGAATTGACAAATAGATGCCCAGCAGCCCATGGGTCAAACATAAACAAACCCACGACACCACAGCATTAATGACATACAGGTGTTCATGCTCGACTTTGCAACACCACATCATTAATGACATACACGTGTTCATGCTTGACTTTTTTTTTTTGGTAAGGGGTGTTCATGCTTGACTTTGCCATTTATTTATACTCAAAAGTCTTAAAAGAACACGGATTTGTTTAGTCTATAGACTTTTCTCATATTATGTGCGAGTAATGTTTTTAAAAAAGAGTTTTTTTTTTGGTAAGGATGTTTTTAAAAAAGAGTTCATATTACAAAAAATCTTGAATTAATATATATATGATAAATTTATTTTAAATTAATTTTTTGACTATCAAAAACCTTAAACTAGTACACCTGTGACAAATTTACCCTACGTTGATTTCCGTTAAATTTTACTATCAAATTACTTTGTTAAATAACACGTGACAGTTAATAGATATACCAGTTTTGAGTTTTATCCTACATTTGTTATAGGTATAGCCGTTTGTAATTTTTTATTGTATTAATCCACTTTAACGGAAACTAATGAAGAGTAAATTTATCATAAATGTATTAATTTAGGGTTTTTGGTGATCAAAAATTAATTTTGGATAAATTTATCATAGGTGTACCGATTTGAAATTTTTTGTGATCAAAAAATTAATTTTGGATAAATTTATCACAGGTGTATCAGTTTGAAATTTTTCATTGTATTAACTCTTTTAAAAATAGGGTTATTTCATATGAACTATGCTTAGTAACTGTCCTAAAAGGACCCAAAATATATTAATCGAGTTCAAAATAATAAAATCAAGCGAAACAATCAAGCTCCAAGTTTGGTGGATGTTTTCATAACTCTCACGCAGGCAAAAAGTCTTTTTCTCTTCCTCTCTCTTCTGTCTCCATCGTCTTCTTCAACTTCTAGCCACGAGGGAGTGTTCAAGCTAGTCTCACTCTCCTCTCCCTCTCTTGTTGGTTTTGTTTGAGCTTTATCGTTCTTTTCTTATTTTTTCTTCTCTCCCTATTTAGATCTGTGAGCTTTCTTCTTCTAGTCTAGTTATAGATATGAGAGTTTGAACTCTAGGAGCTATTTTCTTCCGATTTAGATATGGAAATTTAATAATATTTTCGGGAATTCGATAGCCCTGTACTCTGTTCGTGTACTACAGTTTCAATGGTGATCGCAAAAGCCATAGCGTCTTGCTAAACTATAAAGATTTGCTCTTCTAAAAGATAGATTTGTGTTTATTCATCATGCTTTATTTATCTCCGTTCGATGATGGTGTAGAGGAAGTCGGACCTAGGCACACACCGACAACTATCAACATCATACTTATTGAAGATGGAATTTCTAGCGTGCACTCCTCATTGACGATGATACGAGATCTAATTATCAGCCGCCGATTATTTTGCTTGATAAATCCATTCTTATGGAACGAATGTATGCTTAACACTACCAATACTTTGTTGATCCTCCTTGTTTTCTAGATTTGGCTTTGCTTTGTAGTATTATGGGTTTTGCTCTACTTGGATTTGCTTTGTCGTAAAAGTCTATATACTTTTCATGTATCTTTTTAGGCTACGCTTTTTCCGCTCCCTCTATGGCTAAAACACTTCTTAACAAAGTGTACTGACAATGTTGCCCTTTGTGGGTCCCACTTTTTAGCATTCGTTTGTCCTTTTTTTTTATTTCCTATTTCTTTTCTTGTGGGTCCCACGTCAACTTTTCTTAATCTTCTTACTTTTCTCTTTTTTTTTGGGCGAACTCTATTCTCTCTCAAGAGACAGAAAATTGGAAAATCATAAAGGTCACGTCCTTGTGCTTGCATATCCTAGACAGGACACAAAGCCCTTCTCCTAATACATGCTCTTTGCGAGGAAATTTAGCAAATTGGTCGAAGGATATTTTCGATAGGTAGATGGGGAGAAGGCGAGTAAATTGATTATCAAGCTCTGGGAGGTAATGAAATGCCAAAAGGATTTGCTTTTGCGAATTTCATTGATTCCTTATACATAGAAGGGTTTTTCAATGAAGTGTTTTAAATGGCAGAGAGTATGCCTCAAGCCCACCGCCCTCAGCCTCCCCATCACCCTTCCTAGCTCCTCCTTATCGGCGCGATTTACTCTACCTTCACTGGGCTCAGTAAATATAAAGTGTACAACCTTCTCATACCCGTCAGTATGCGCCACTCTCCACGAACACCATCCCTTGCTACCAGTAAGACATGTGACAACAGAGCCTTCACTCAGGAGGCTCGAGAAGGTTCTATTGTGGGTCATGAGGAACAATTCAGCTGCCTCCGCCTACACAAGCATGGAAATTTCCATTTCTCTATCTCTCTATTGCTGCAAGTGGTTACATGAGAGAGAATATAGAGAAGGAAGAAGACAAGGAAAGCGAACGTGGGACCCACAAGAAAGACCCACAAGAAAAGAAATAGCAAATTAATAAAAGAAAAAAGACACATGACTAGAAAAAATGTAACAACACTTTCTTAAAACATTGGCAAAAGAGAGATGTTAGAAAGTGGGACCCACAAGGGCAATATAATCAGATTATTTTGTTGAGGAGTATTTTAGCCAAAGAGAGAGTGGAAAACGCGCTGCCCATCTTTTTTAGTAATGAACATAATTTTGTTTCTACCAAAAAAATCAAGCTCCAAATCATGTTCGGACTTACATAAGAGATAGGGCTTAGACAAAAATTGCGGGTGCCTTAACTTGCCTTCGATTATAAGTAATGAAGTACTAAAATCAAGACACATAAATTTCCCTCATTTTAGTCCTCCTATTCAATTTTTATTAATCCTACCACTCCACAAATTCTTGGAACAACCTACCCCCTCGTTTGGAACCAGGAAGATGGTCAATTTGATTCCAAATATGCTAAGTTGGTGGGTTGTTCGTCCTCATCCCTCAACAATGACTCCAACTGATTAATAGCTAACCTAGACCGGAATAATAGCTAGTAATTGATTCACGTGATGCCAATTGTTAAGGGATTCTGCTGATGGATGCATTTCTTTGCGAAACATCAACGAATTGGAAAACATTTTCTTTAAAATGATCACTTGTATTACTTAGAAAAATTGGTTAATAGAAAATATTTCATAATAAAAAACAGTATGTTTGAAAATTTCCATCATCAAATAAATATATATCACTCACTCATTTTTCGAGGCAATGCAAGGGATCACTTTTGGAAAAAATTTCAAATTATTGAATTTTCGCGAAATAAACACACCTATAATGTGTGTGTATTGGCTATTGAACCCACACATTTCGCTGTACGTTATTGATAAAAGCCCCTCGTTACAGAAAAAGAGTGTGTAACAATATTTTAGTATATAATCCTAGCTGGAAACGTACGCCACCAATGTAAAATGTTTTTCACACTAGTAGCCATGAAAAAGAAACTCTCACCTACTAATGGATGAACGCAATTGTTAATATCTAAAATTGTATACATATTAGTGCATAAACCTCACTTATGTAATGATTTTTTACACACCATCGTACAGTATAAGAGTGCTTTAGAAATACATGAATATAGAACCAATAAGTAAACCATACTCAACAAAGTAGATCATAATTAAGCTTAACTAATCTTTTGGCATGACCTTGTAAATTCTTGTTAATAATATATCGAGTATTGTTTGCTTTAATTTTGCTAGGATCACGTGGAAGAAGGATGTGGATTATCTACAATTACTCCAAAATAACTAAAGCGCCCCATAGTTTATTATGAGAGATTACACGCTAATATAGAAGGTCCGGTCCGAAATATAAGAGTGCTTCAGGGTCTTAACAGTGACTATAGGTGCGACAGTCAGCGATGATGGAGGTTACCTGCACGACAACAAGGTGTGGTGCAAATGGACACCTGACTTCGGATTTGAGGAAAGAGTTCGCCTTACATGAAAGATCTAATGATGCAAATAGGGTTTGCTCAATCTATGTTTTTGGAGCGGTTAACATATTTAGTGGGCTATGTTATTAATCGCACACTGATTCCAGAGAAAAAAACATGAGCAAACAATCCACATAGGCGGAATCTAATAATAAGATAACATAATCGAAAGAACACATAAAAAAATTTATTATCGAAGTTCATCCAAAATTGGGCTACGTCTTCATACAGAAGCATTCTGCGAATCCACTAAATTTCGAAAAAAGTAGGATTATAATGATAATATTTTCCCAAGATTAGCGCACAAAGAGATTGAGAACACTCACGAAAAAAAAAACTTTTTTCTCTCTTTCTTTTAACCGTCAAGGCCTCTCTTTTTCTCTTCTCTCTATTTTTTTCTCAGCCTCTTACATTGGTGATGCCTACCAATAGCTGATATATGAGGTATAACTTTTGACCTAAAAGCAAAATAAAGGGAAAGGAAATGACAAAAAAGTCCTTAATAAAAAAGTTTGGCTTCACCCACCAACAATCTCTCACTTGAAGATAAATACACCCGATACACCAAGTAACTTTGCATCCATCTATTTCAAAAGCTAGTAATTAGAACTTGTACCTCTGCGATACTCCTCATCAATTAACACGGAGTAATACCAATGGTAGTAGTACAAAAATTACGCTTCTCTCTGTCTACTACCTTAGTAAACATGTTAGTTGGATTTTTTAAGCCATCAATCTTTTGTAACTTTAACTCATTATATTTCAATGTCGACCTGATGAAATGATAATGCCTCTTGATATTTCTAGTCCTTGAGTGATGAGCTACATTCTTTGCTAAGTGTACTATACTTTGATTATCACTCCACAATGTGCTCACTAGTTGCTTTCGATGTAGCTTCTTCAAGTAATCTTGTAACCACATGATTTCCTT
Organism: Syzygium malaccense; assembly: GCA_031216405.1. NCBI lineage: Eukaryota > Viridiplantae > Streptophyta > Magnoliopsida > Myrtales > Myrtaceae > Syzygium > Syzygium malaccense. The sequence continues at coordinate 6,190,402 of CM062256.1, read as the reverse complement.
GAAAGCTTCCGTGATCGCCACATACTTCGCTTCTGCCGTCGATAGAGATACTACTTTCTATAGTTGAGATACCCAACCCACTATTGTATCTGTAACTATAAAGACATATCCAATGGTACTCTCACCACTATCTCGATCCACTAAGTGATCCACATCTGCATAACCATGCAACTCTAAAGATGTACCTCCATAATAAAGAGAGTAATTTGATGTACTGCTAGATATCTCAATATTCATTTTAGTGAATTCAAATGCTTTTTTCCCGGGTTATGCATATATCGACTTACAACTCCCATTGCCTGTGCAATGTTTAGTCTCGTCCTCACCATGGCATCCATCAAACTTCCCACTACCGATGCATACGGGACTCCCGCTATCTCATCTTTCAAAGTCTGAGTACTCATACATATATCCTTGGAAAGTTTGAAGTGACTCGTAAGAGGAGTTTCAACCGATTTACCATATCCATATTGAATCTCTTTAATACCTTGTTCACATAGTCTTCCTGCAATACCCATAATTTCTTATTTTTCCCATCCATGATGATTTTCATCCCTAAGATCTTCTTCGCCTTTCCCAAGTCTTTCATAACATACTGCGATGCCAACATCTTCTTCACTTATGCGATTCTCTTCATATTGGATTTGACTACCAACATATCATCCACATATAAAGAGAGATACACGACGTTACCATTGTCATACTTGTGAAAATAAATACAATGATCAGCCTCACAGAGCAAATCTTTTTTCTTCCATAAAACCATCAAACTTTAAGTACCATTGCCACGAAGTTTGCTTCAAGCCATACAAGCTTTTTTTCAAGTGGCATACCATGTGCTCCTTACCTTTGACCTCAAAACCTTTAGGTTATGCCATGTATAACTCTTCATCTAGGTCACCATGTAAAAATGTTATTTTCACATCCAGCTGCTCGAGATGATGCTCCTCCACTACAACAATACTCAGCAAACTTTGATTGATATCATTTTCACTACTGGTGAAAATATCTCGGAGTAGTCGATCCCTTCTATTTTAGAAAACCCTTGTGTTGAGGCTAAGTAAGCAACCTAGAAGGGGCGTAAATAGGTTGTTTGAAGATTTTGCAAAAATTAACCTATCACTTGGAAATCAGGGGAAGCAGATATTGAGAATATCTAGTGATGCTCTTGTACAGATATTAGATAAGAGCGGAAGTAAAGATAGCACACAGCAATATATAGTGGTTCGGCTTATTCACAAGCCTTACGTCCACTCTTCATACTAACAGCCATAATGTGAGTTGGATTGCACTAGTAAATCACCAATATAAGTTACAACCAACAAGTGTTGATCTTATCATACAATAGATCACACTATCATGATCCAGATGTTGCTATCAAGTGTGTACACTTAATCTTCTCTTGATTACTATACAGCAAGAACAATATTTTGGAAATCTCAAAGGATGAAATACAATTTGCTCATATTAAAATGATGAACAATTTCAGTTTCTAATTTCACTAACTCCTTTCGACTTCAATGGCTTTCTCTTTTATGGACATCGTTAATGTATCCGTCGGAGATTGTTTAGAGAAGCAAGTAGCCGTTAGGAATCCTTGATAGCTACTGTTCCATAGCTAGACAACTCAAACATTCTTTTCTTGCGTATATCAACAAGCTTTCCCGAAACGAGTCTCGTTGGTGTTGTCACATCTCCGATACTTCTGACAAAAGTTGTTTCCATCTCTCTGATGATTTTCAGTTCTTCTGTTGTGTCGTTCTGGATGCCAACGGCTATATTTGATGCGTTAATGAACATTTGCAAATGATCATTATCCTAGCATTGTCAATGACATGATCTTCTTATAAGTGGCAGCAAAATCATGACCAGTCGTCCTTACCAAAAAAAAAAATCATCCCCAGTCGATTTTCATAGTCAGATGATGTGCTTACGAATAATTCGTATAAGAATATCATGTAATCTTCTTTAATGTATGCATCATGGATATCACATAGTCCTTAATAATCATCACGAACATCTGCACTTATCATAGTATATATTATACAAATGATAGATTGGAAATCGTTAAAATTCCTAGGGATGTTTCTCCAACACCTTGACCACAAATCTCGCCTGGTATTTGATTTTACAATCTACTTCACTTTTGATCCTATACTCCCACTTGTTTAACAAAGCCTTTTTACTAGTGGGTAACTCAGTCAACTCCCAAGTTTTATTTTGAAAGAGCAAGCCCATCTCATCTTTCATAGCACACTCCCACTACATGTGAGATGTGTCTTTCTTTGCCTCATCATAAGTCTCCGACTCTCCCAAATCTATATATAAGATATGGTTCAGAACAATATTTGCTAGTGGATCAAAAATTACTTTTGACTTTCTTACAAGTGTAGACCTCCTCAAGAGAGGTACTTCAAAGTCGTTCATTTGTTCCAGATCACTGTGTTCCTCTTGAATTGTTTGCTCATTGGTAATAGGTTCATCTCGAACCTCCTCTTCATGTTCACTCTGATCTACTAGAACCATCTTCACAGGTATTGTGTCTAGCTCAACATATTATGGTTCTACTACCTTCTCATGCTCTATCTGACGATCCTTGTAAATTTTTCCTTCATGGAATACCACATTTCGATTGCGAATGGCTTTGTTATTCTCATAATCCCGAAGCCTATAGTCATATTCATCGCCACCATATTCAAAACAGATGCACTTTTGTGACTTAGCATCAAGCTTCTTCTTATTCTCTCTATCAATCAAAGCAAATGTAATATAATAAAAAAACTTTTAAATATGAATAATTAACATTTTTACTTGGTCATTGCTCTTACGGTTTCTCCACCCATCCCAATATATGGACTCCTATTGATCAGATAAACAATTGCATCAACTGTAGTAGCCCATAAGTGTAGTGGGATACCCCCATGTAGCCTCATGCATCTCGTGTGCTCTAAAATGGTCATGTTCATCCTCTTAGCTACACTGTTCTCTTGAGGAGTTCCAGGACCAGTCTTCAACCTGTATATCCCTTCCTGGCTCAAGTATTATGTAAATTCCTTGCTCGTGTATTCCCCACCATTAGCAGATTTCAGAGCTTTAAGCTTATAGCCTATATCTTTTTTTACTATGGTCTTCCACATTTTGAACATCCCAAAACCTTCTGATTTTTCTCTAAGAGATTATACCCAAGTCTTGCTTGTCATTTCATCAAAGAAAGTGATTTTACCACCATCAGAGAGTTCCTAAGCCAATCTCTACACATCGGTATACACCAACTCTAGCTTTTGGCCTTTTGTCTAGCGCCCATTCAATTGAAAACTAACCGCTTTTTGTTTTCCATAAATGCAACTCTCATAGAAATCCAACCATAACTACTTTACACCATTTTCACCAAAGGTAGACGAACTGCCTGTAGTCATTGTAGTTGCAACCATATCATTGATATTGTATCTCTAGATAAGGTAAAGTGTACCCATATGCTTTACCTTTGCTACTACTCTTGCCCCCAAGATTATCTTCCACTCTCTGTAGTTAAAGGTTGTTACTAAAACTTCTTGGTCAAGTTTACTGATTGAGATCAAATTTTTCTTCAACTCTGGAATATGCTTGGTTTCATGCAAAAATTGATATCCTCCACCTGAGATGTTTACAATCGCAGTTCCTTTTCCAATAGTAGGACACATTTGGCTGTTTCTCACAACCACTTGCTCGAAATCTCTATTGACATAATCAGCAAATATGTCTCTTTGTGAGGTGCAATGAAAAGAAGCATCGGAGTCAATGAATCACTTGTCTATCTTCAAGTCAAACCCTACTAACAAACACAAGTTTTCTAGCATAGGTTCATCGGTAGCCACATTAGCTCCTTGATTCCCATCGCACTGCCTTTTTTTTTTGTAGGCTTCACACCAAACCTTCAATGTCCGTTCTAGTGACAAAATCACCTCATCTTTTGCAGCCTCTCTCTTTCCCTTTGTTTGTGACCTGCCACGCCTACTGAATTTTCCTATGCTTTTACTTTTCCCACAATTCTCCATTGCTAGTGCCATCGAAGATGTAGATGCCGAAAAATTATCTCCACCTTAGACTTTCCTTCGCATCTCTTAATCCATGATACCGCTCACAGCATAATTCAGAATCAAATCATCCTTCATGTTGCTCGTCTGGGGTATTGTAAGTTTTTTTTTTTTTGTGTAAATGTAAGTAGTATTTATAAGATGACATACAGAAGCTTAGGGGCATTCCCTAGCATTACAAATAGAACTAAGATTACAAAAAAATGGAGTGGGGGAGTCTCCATATAGTAGCCAAAGTTTCATTTGTTCGGGACGGTCTAAAAGATTTGTAGTGCGAAGCTCGCCCTCTAACAAGTTTGCGAACTTTAGCCAAAATGATAAGGGCGTCATTTGACTTTTGTTGGAAGCGTCTACGATTACGCTCCATCCAAATGCAGTATATGATCGCTAGGAAAGATACCTTCAGAAGTCTCGCTGCCAAATCCTTACCTTTTGTAGCATTGATCATCCATTTAAGTTTATCATTCTATCCTTCTACAGGGCGTTGAATTCCGTATTGTGCAAGAATAGTGCGGGTGGTATTGTAAGTTTCCGAAATGGAATATAAAAATAGTAAAGCTTGAAGTTTCATACCCAGATTTATGCCTACAGATCCCATGACCTGTGTGAAACTATAATATGCTTTGCCACAGAATCTTTGTTAGATAACTTCATATTAACCAACTTCTTCGGTAAAAATTTATAATTTGATGTGGACGGCTTCTCTTATATACGTTAGAATATCCATGGCTTCTTTTGTAGTCCTCGCTTTTGTGATGTAGAACCATATCTTTTTCGTTAGCCCTAGATGAATCGCACTCAATGCATTTCGATCAAGAATTTTCCATCCCGATTCTACTATCAAATCCATTTTGCGATTTCGCGTTTCCGACCCCTCAAATGGTGCTTAAAAATCTTTCTAATAAAAATAATCCTTGATTTGGAGTTTTCACCATACAAAATCATGCCCATCAAACTTATCGATTCTAATTTTATCTTCTACCATATCATTTGCTTTTAATCGAAAGTCATCAAAAAACCCTCAATGTTCTCGATTAGCCAACCCAGGCTTCAATATTAGTTATTAGGAATTGCACACCAATTCCATAAAAATAACATGAGCAAATAATCCACACAGGAGGAATATAATAATAAGAGAACACACCAGAAATTTATTAAAGAAGTTCACCCAAAATCTGAGTATGCCTCCGCATAGAGGTATCCTGCGAATCCAATAGACTTCAAAGAAAGTAGGAAAACAACAATAATCTTCTCTCAAAATTAGGGTACAAAGAAATTGAGAACACTCACGAAGAAAAAAACTTTTTTCCCTATTTCTTTTGGCCATCACGACCTCTCTTTTCCTTTTCAATCTTTTTTTTTCTCAACTTCCTATAGAGCTGCTGCCTACCAATAGCTAATAGATGAGGTGTGGTTTTTAACCTAAAAGCAAAATTAAGAGAAAGGACAAAAAAGCCATTAATAAAAAAAGGTTGGCTTCACCCGCCAACAAGTTCATAACTCAATAGTTTAAATGTTTGAGTGAAAGTGTCTTTATACCTTTCTTTTATACCTAAGTAGGTCTATGTTAATTGATTCAAATTAGATTCTCTCTTGGTAATCTCCCTCGTAACAGAACCGTTACAATTTTGCGCTTACACTTCTGTTGCGCTTCCCAAACAAACTGTATCATCTCAATTCCATCCCAATTCTTCCTACTACACATAATCCCAATTTCATTTCATTTTGTTCTGTTCGCACGTTTTTCAAGTGACACAGCAAAGTACAATAATTTATGTTCCACCTCAGGACAAGAGAAGTCCCTTTCTGTTTGCTGCCTCAAATACTAGTCGGGCCTACGTCAGGGATGGCACACAAACAATTCACGTTTTCGCATGACAACCGCTAAAAGGAACTGGCGCCAAGTCCTGTATAAATAGACCTAATGGGTTTATGCAACCTCCCATTCCAAGAAGCAAGCCAAATCCTTCTCACACAAATCTTCATGGAGTCCCAACAGCCCCCGATTCAATCTCTCGTCAAAATGATCAAGAGAGAGATACTCCCCGACATGGGCTCGCGCTCATTCCTCTGTTCTTCACCATATGACACCGCATGGTTGGCGATGATTCCCGATCCTCGCCGACATGGTCGTCCCATGTTCGAAGGGTGTCTGAATTGGGTGGTCCACAATCAGAATGAAGAAGGGTTTTGGGGAGATTATGATCACGATGGACATGAAATGTACGACGGAGGGGAGTGTCTTGCTTCAACCCTTGTTTGCATGACCGTGCTCCAAAAGTGGCATATTGGTTCACCTTTGATAGAGAAAGGTACCGTGTTTTTCAATTTCAAATAAACACCAAATATGGCCATCGAAAACATAATTTTTCGTTATTTACATCGAAATATGGCCATCACAAACATAATTCTTCCTTATAAGATAAATACACTTTCCTCCTAAGCAAGAGGTAAAACTTCCTCATTTGGGGTTTCATGCGGACCTCAGCATTACGGCCCCTGTGGATTGGAAACAACCTCTACTTTGGTGAGGTACCCTGGTCACCAACACCAAAGATCCAAGTTAGGCCCCCTGGTTACCAGATATGGCCATCACAAACATAATTCTTCCTTCTAAGATAAATACACTTTGGTGAGTAGATTACTTTTGTGATCACGAAACTAACTCCGTACTTAACTTTTGATCAGGTCACCTCATTCATATTTCAACTCAAGGCCTAACCCAACCAAATCTAATGTGGTTTCTAGTCAAAATAAAGTCAATCGATCATCGGCGGAAGTTGAACTTAAGTCACACGGACATGAGATCTCTAATATTATGAAAGCAAATAAAAGATAGTGCAAGTAACTATTATATTCGTTTCCTTATTGAAATGCAACATTCATATGGTTCTTCACAAACTCTTCTCTAATACTTCTCCAATTTTATGGATTTTTCACGTTTCAGGATTAAAGTTCATTCATGAAAATGCGGAATTGCTTCTTTCAAGAAACAAGAATGGAAAGGTTCCCCGTTGGATCTCTATCATCTTGCCCGGCATGGTTGATTTGGCACGTACTGTTGGTTTGGAGGTCATATTCCCCGAAAGCACAGAATGTGCCATTGCAGATTTATTCAGCAATCGCCAACGAATTCTCGAAAGGTAATTCTAATACTTTCCTTCTTTATTTGTCGAAAATTATCATGTCTTTTTTTCAAGTTGACCTACTTTTGCACACCGGTCTCGATACTTTTAAATTTCAGTACTCATATAGCCCCAACCATTTCAATCAACAATTAATTGTCATGGAGTGAGACCAACCAGAATTTGGGCTCGATGATAATCAGTCCTGAAGAATAGACAAATGGGTTTTCAAAGCCTCGAGTCTAAAAGCACAAAAAAGTTGTTTTGGGCCCTAAAGCCACCCACAACTCCTATGTTTTTTCCACCTCATACACAATCATAACTTTTAGGGTTTTGCCTGCAGGGAAGAACTTGGGGACAAGAACCAATATTACCCATTGTTGTCGTATCTTGAGGCATTGCCTCCAACGTACAAAATCAGCCATGAAATCATATTGAAGCATCTGGACAGCGACGGCTCTTTGTTTCAATCACCCTCTGCAACTTCAAAAGCATACCTAGCCACCGGGAACGAAGAATGCTTGGCTTATCTTCAATCTCTTGCTTCGAATTGTGCTTCTAATGGTGGTAAGTGAATGGTACGTTCAAGAGATTTTTGGATGCTTTCCGAACTTGTCATTTTTTTTATTTCCTTGACTATTTTCATTTCATGAAAAGTATATATTGTCATTTGTTGGAAAATTAAGAGAATAAAATTATCGTAATAATACCTTACCAAAAAAAACAAAAAAAAATTATCGTAATAATTGATGGTTTGTGATTGATTTGAGTTGATGGAATTGTCCTATATCTGGGGCATTGAAAGTCTCTCGTTCTATAGATGGTATGACAATGAATGCATCGACTTTATTTGTGCCTTTTTGTTTCTTTCAGGTAACCTTATATGGCCAATTAGATGGTCACAAACTGGAACCTATCTGCATGCATAGAACAGAAACCTTGATTTTTTTTTTAGCAAATTCGGGCCGGAGACGCAAAACCGAAAATTTTGATATTTTAATGGGCAAAATCCTTCAAATCCTTGTATAGGGACTTAATATTGAAATTCAAATCATGCTTTTAGATTAAGTAGGCTGTGTTTGGCGTGAGACAAGACTTCAAATGCTAGATCACTAAAAGCTAAACTAACGAAAACTAATTCGATAGGAGTAGAGTATTTATAGCATATATCATCGGTGTAAGGTTTGAAATTTTATTTATTAAATTTACATAGTTTTCCTTTTATAACGTTCATAACACTTGAATATCTTTTCGTTTTTCTTGATGATTAAAGCAGTTCCATCTCTATACATCGTGGATGAAGAGCTTACAAAACTTTCCATGGTTTATCAACTAGAGAGATTAGGGTTGACCGAGTACTTTGACCAGGAGAAGGATGAAATTTTGACACAAATCTATCGGTTAGTAAAAGTTTCCTAGTCTCTTTGTTTTGTTCTAGAAAAACTACTAAAGTTTCCCGACAAAGCTGTTGCCTATTTTCTATTGTCGATTGTGATTGCTTTTGAGGTCACCGAAATTGTCCATAAGACATCTCTAACTAATTCAAGCATACTAACATTTCTTTTTTCAGGAACTACAAGCATGAAAAACCGATCACGAAATCAATTTATTCGATCAGTGTCGAGCTATACAAAGATTGCTTGGGATTCTGGCTTTTGCGCATGCATGGTTATAGGGCATCACCATGTACGAGTTGCAAACTTTATAAGTTCCTCAATCCTCCTTATCCTTGGGGTCTTTCATGGATGATATTTTGAAGTGGTTCCATTAATATCAATTGTATTCTGCATTTTGCAGCAAGCTTTTGTTGGTTTCTAGATTGTGAAGAAGTTCGAAATCACATCGAAAAACATTATGAATACTTCTCGAGTGTGCTCCTTAACGTTTATAGAGCCAGCAATCTTATGCTTCCAGATGAACATCAACTCGAGAAAGCGAGAACTTTCTCGAAGAAGTTTCTCGAGAAAATTGCTTCCGAAGGAACAAAAGATGAAAGCATCATCTCGTCGAGTCAACGCATAATGGTTAGTGTAAATATTCGGTACTTTTTTTCGTTCTGCATAATGAGTTATGATATCGGTTAACACTTGAAATGTCCGCGTAGATTGAGCACGAACTGGGTCTTCCATGGATGGCTCGCCTAGACCACCTGGAACATAGGATGTGGATGGAGGAAAAAGATGCTTGTGTGCTATGGATGGGAAAATTTTCTTGCCATAGGTATTAATGTCTAAGGTTAATACCGTGAAAAACCCCAAACTGATACAACTATAACAAATTTACCCCGAACTAATTTTTTGATCACCTAAAACCCTAAACTGGTATACATGTGACAAATTTACCCCGAACTAATTTTTTTTACCAGAAACAACCCTAAACAAGTACACCTGTGATAATTTTATCACAAATTAATTTTTTAACTACAAAAAACCCCAAACTGGTACACCTATGACAAATTTGCCCCGAACTAATTTTTTGAGGACCAAAAACCCCAAACTGATACACTTGTGACAAATTTACTCTTCATTAAATTGAATTAATATCACGAAAAAATCACAAATTTGTAAACTTGTGACATACAGAGGGGTAAAACCCAAAACTGGTATATTTGTCAACTACCACGTATCATCAAACTCAACAATTTGACAGTAAAATTTAACGAAAACTAATATAGGGCAAATTTATCAAAGGTGTACCAATTTGAGGTTTTTCGTAGTCAAAGATTTAGTTTGGGATAAAATTACCACTGGTAAAATTGTCACGGGTTTACTAATTTAGAGTTTTTTGTGGTCAAAAAATTAGTTTTGGGTAAATTTGTCACAGGTGTACCAGTTTGGGGTTTTTCGTGGTATTAATCCTAATGTCTAAAAAGGGAAATTATAAACTCGGTTTATTACTAAGCTATAATATCCCATTAACCTTTTGTTTTTCTTTGGATTAATTAGGTCATCATTGGTTCATAATCAAGATATGGTGCAACTTGCTCTGCAGAACTATGTACTGAGACAATCTGTTTACAGGATGGAGCTTGATGTAGTAAAAAGGTATATATGCAAAAAGTTTAATAATGGATTGTTAACTAGCAAGTACTTAGGCCTAGTGACTCTTAAGTAATGGATGAATTCAGGTGGTCCGAAACAACCGGACTTAGCAAGATGGGGTTCGGTCGAGAGAAGACAATGTACTCTTATTTTGCCGTCGCCACTTCTGTTTCTCTGCCTTGTAACTCGGACGTGAGAGTACTGGTTGCCAAGAGTGCCATTGTAATAACCATTGCCGACGACTTTTTCGACATGGAAGGTTCATTAGAGGATCTGGAAAAGCTTACTCATGCGGTTCAAAGGTGCAATTTATCTCAAGAGTTGCATTCACTAAACTAAATGCACAGGGCGACTACATGCCAACATACAAAATTAATGTGTATATGTTAGACTGATTATCACGTCACAATCCATGCGATTATTTATCCTTCAAATCGCCTCTTTCTATGGGTGATGAACATTATATTAGGTGGGACGGTGAAGGATTGAGTGCGCACACCAAGACCATATTCGAAGCCCTTGACGATCTCGTCACTGACTTTAGAGTAAAATGCTTCAAACAATCAGGGAAGGACATCAAGACGCACCTTCAACATATAGTACGTCTCATGTTCCCATATTATACTTCTCTTTCTTTAATTTGCTACGTCGAGCAATATCTTTCTTTTAAATGGGCTAAAACAGTGTGTGTTTGGTTCGAAAGTGGGGGGAGACATTTCATTCATGGCTCATAGAAGCGAAGTGGAGCCGAAGTGGAGGTGCGCCTCCGACGCACGAGTACCTCAACGTGGGCATGACGTCTATCGCAGCGCACATCTTAGTCCTTCCCTCTTCATGCCTCGCGAGCCCCACGACGCCGTTGCATCAGCTGTGGTCCAACCCCTACCAGCCCATCACCAAATTGCTCATGGTCATCACTCGGTTGTTGAATGACGTCCAAAGCTACCTGGTAAAGTTATTAATGTTGGATAGCATTCGTCATGAGGCTATTTGAACTGTTCAATATGATAGGGCTGAGTTTGGCCGCCGGCCAAGCAGCTATAGTTGGCCGCTGCTCCCCAGGTGGCGCTTGTTCATTGCGCTCTTATTGTGCAGCTATGAACACTCCTTATTCTTTTCCTAGTTTGTACGATTTTCTCCTCACAAGCCCCACCTGCTTCTCTCTCTCTCTCTCATTACAGAAAGAAGAAAAGCAAGGGAAATTGAACTTTGTGCTGCTCTACCTGAAGGAAAACCCCGAAGCCAACATTGAGGACTCCATCAAATTCGTGCAATTGCTGCTAGACCAACTGAAGAAGGAGTTCCTGCAACACGTCCTCAACGAGCCCTGCGACTTGCCTGAACCGAGCAGGCGACTCCACCTCGGGTGCTTGAAAGTGTTCCACATGTTCTTCAACTCCTCTAACCGCTATGACTCGGACACTGATATGCTCCACGACATCCAGAAAGCGCTCGTGGTCCCACCGCAAATCCCTAAATTGAAGCCATTGAGGCCTTTGCCTGAGCAACTGGGACCGAAGCCACGGGTGTTTGAGACCAAGAGCCTGTCCGGCCAATACGGCCTCAAGCATTTTCCCAGGAAGAGCTTTCTTGGGTATCGAATGTCTTCCCAAACTGGTCTAGGGAGGAGTTGGGAGAAGATGTACAAGTCATCTAGTTTTAGGTTATGTTTCGCTTAGTTGTAGCAGTGATCTTCGTGTACTATGGTCATGAAACAGTAGCATAGGTTTCCCCACCTGAAGCTGTTCTTCTTTAGAAAATTTAGGTATCATTTTCAATAATGAAACTAGTGTGTAAGAGTTGATCCACGTACTTCAGTGCAATGGTATTTTGTACTTCAATCTTATTATTGTCCGTTTTAAAAGCGCTACCAGTCCCCCTTTTAATTCTGTCATATTTTGAACAATTTGGAATCTTTGACTGAATTTACGACCAAAATAGCAATGGCTATTAGTCATATATGATCGAGACCAAGTTGCCATGAGAGTGGCACATGTACTAAACTAGATCTGGCTGATGAAAATAGCGAGTCCAATAGAGGTCTTACGAGAATCCCATCAAATGTGAAGCTTGTCCAATTTCTGTTTAGTGCATCAGTTAGGTTGACTATTCTATTGAGGGAGAGAGAGAGAGAGATCACGTTTAATTGGTGGAAACTAGAATTGTAGGCTCGAGCGCACGAGAGAGACGGGATCATGAACCTTCGATGCGCCACTTGCAACGGCGCGAGGACACCACACCACAGCCGATCGTCGTTGCCTCCACCCTTGACCACCGTTGCGCGATCCGCTTTCCACTACCCCTTGCCACAGATTTCCACCACCAAACCCACTAATCTCGAGACACGTGCGCCACTGGTTCACATGGCCACATCTTATCCATGTCGTCGCCGATCCCCAGCTTGGCCAGTATGTTTGAGCCTCAGATTTCATATATGAGTTTGAGCTTGCCCTAGATTCGACATCTTGGGCTCGGGCCTAGCGTTGCCCCATTACTGCATTTCTTCATAGACATATCTAACCATCCAACATCGCACGTGCGCATTGCACATTCTTGCACTCTAGTAATTTAATAACCACCTATTAAATTTATTGACAAGTTGATAAGACTTGAAATAATTGTATTAGGATTAAAATTTCCATATCAATGCCCATTCATAATTTTCCATGACAAAGTGATTGGGTGACTGTTTATGTGTAAGGAGACTGATAGACAGGTTTACTCATAGATACTTTCTTAATATTTCTCCCACTGATTTGAACAACATCTAGGGGAAATGGCAACTCGTCTGGTCTGGACCAAGAGCAACTTGACTAGGGATGGAGACTCTTCCCTCATCTCATTAGGACCCTCCGACAACTAGCACAAGCGAGTATAGATAATATGCTAATAGGGGTAATCCGCTAATATATAGAGGTTTGCAGGCAAAGGTATGAAATAATTTATCGAGAGGGATGTTACAATTCAGCTAAAAGGAGAGGGAAAGGTATTTTCAATTGAAGCACTTAGGACTTCAACCTTTTTTGTGCATTTGGCTATGCAACTACTTCTTTTTTGTACGCTAGGAAAACTACCAAAATCCTGACAGAATTAGAAGCATAGGAAAATGAGTTGAACACTCAAAATCCGATCATATATATTTGTCTAGAAACTTAGAAGCATAGGACAATTACCTAAGAGAATTAGTAATTCAAAAGAGAAATACGCATAATCCTGAAATATAGAAAATCAATGGAAATATCCTAATTAATTCTAACACATATGATTTTTTTTGGTCAGACTACAACACATGTGATTAAGATTAGTTTTTTCTTAGCCATCTTACCCAAACTTATGACCACATTGTTGATATTGTGATTTATGACTGGGAATTAGAAATTTTTAGGTGTAATTTTTGTTAAGATATGCAACAGGCGAGCATTTATGCATACATTGAATTCACATCATATCTTCGATGTTCTACACTACCAAGCATAAATAATACCATCTTCAGACCATTTGTTCTAGCTTTGACTCATTCCACTCGCATCGTCAGGTTAGTAGATTATTTTCATCAGTACAATATTTATCTATCTAAAATAGATTTATTTCTCGTGGTTAAAGAATCCTAAAATGGTATTCAGTTGTGTGAAAGAGCACAAGAAAAAAAACTTTCAGCGCAGCCTAACGAGCCTTAGAAGAATTATGGGAAAAAGAGAGGAAGAGAACAAAACTAATTTCGTTTTCATACAGAGTTCCCAGTCTAAGCCCTCCTTTTCAGTGGCAAGGAACTCAAGGATCCCATGTATGCATCATGAAAATCAACGGTCTATCGATGTCCTACAAGCGACAGTATCATAAGAGCCTTTCGCCATTTTTGCAATTATTTCAACAATGTCCCACCAAAATCTCAGAAATCGGACGCCATGTCATCTTTCAGTACCAATTACTTTCGGACACGCTATACGGGGACAGCGAAATGAATTCATCGATATTTGCTACGAGAGACAGAATGACTCAGGTGTGACCAGGTTCAATTGTGAAGAACGTGGAAGGACCCTCCGTGTGTAGTGGCCTTTGGAAATCCTTCAATGCCAATCAGAATGAAGGATAAGGGGGCTCGTATATATCCATAAACTCTAACTTAGGAAGTTCTATCAAAAGAAAAAGTTAAAATTTAATAATTAGAGAAAAACACTTTAATCATGAACTCGCGTGCGTCTATCTATCAAAGGAAGTCTGACCCATCTTAGTTATGTAAATAACGTTCATTAGTAAATTCTGTAGCATATCCGAACGCTATTGTCGACATTAATGGGAATCGAAATGAAATATATTATTTGTAGGCAACAAATAAAAGGATTGAATTGATGTTGTACAGCCATCGCAATACTCGTTAAATATAATCGTACTGCACATTCACAATTTATACCGTGGCAACTTAGTTGACGCAATGGTCTTTACCTAGAAAATTTCACCGACACATTTAATGTGCAAATTTCACCTCATGTTGAAGATAGAACTGAAAACAACGGTTGAAATTGTCGACTAGCACTTGGCTGTGTAGCACTTGGATTCCTCGACCACCACTTATTGGTTCTTTAGGCACTGAAAGTCTACAATTTCCTGGAGGAAGCCAAGTCAGTCAGAATTGATATGCCGAGGATCGGCCAGATGGGTTGAACATAAACAAACTCAGTACAGCACATGATTGATGAAATAAATGCCCGAGGTAGTAAAGAGTTCGTGCTTGACTTTGCTATTTATCTTAGCTATATTATAATAACTTTGACCTACGCGTGAAAATATGTAATTGACGTGATATATAAGGATATGGAAAATTTGAACTCCGGACTTTCTGCTGTGATATCATATGAGATTTTGTGAGTTCAACCTACACATGAGGGGAAATATCATAATATTATTTAAATATTAACATCTTCATCTAACAACTTAAACTTTTAAAGCAATTAATAGTTATCCCACAAAATCTCACGCAAAGCACAAGCACACATGAAATTTCTCTTATATACATTTAACTAAGTCTAACACAAAATTATGGTTGAATTACAAGATAACAAGCGCATTTACATATTCCAAAAGCCTTAACATGGACTTTTTGAAAATGCTAAATGAGAGACTTTTGGTCCGAAGGGTTTTCGCTCATTCTCATTTCAAAGGCTACTTTGTCTCGTCCATTGATGCGGGATAGGAAAATCACTCATTCTTACCATCATCATATCGATAAGGATCTGAGTTTTCTCGCAATTAGTACCGCATTATCAATATGAGAGAAATTTTAACACGACCGTAATGTAGGCTTGGTCAATGGCTTAGCAAAAAGATAAATCCATTCATGGCTGTGAAAGAAATATTTTTCATTCAACATATTTGCCGGGTTTACAAGTCAACAACCCTGCAATTGAGATGGAAAGAATTTTGCCCACACTCCTTCGAGCGAAACTTTTAACATTTCAAGCTCTTACATTAATTCAAGTACCTTAATCTGAAAAGCATTTATAAGGAACAAAACATAGGCTCGATTAAGGGGTTGAGAGACGAAAAGAGTCGTTAGACTCAAAGATTTTTCGTTGAAGGGGTTTTGAAGTTGGTAATCATCTTGATATTGTTATCAATCTTCTCCTTTATTGGGGATTGTCTTCTCGTGTAGATACTTTGTTGGCCACGAGAATCCAACATTTGCTTTTTGCGACTTGGGAGATCATTGCTTCTCCGTTGGGGATGACAATTTGCAAATTTGGCCTTTTGCCACCTCCTTTCATTCTTTTTCTTTTATTTTCATTTTTTTACTTTTTTTACCCTCTTTTTCTTTTTTTTGAATCCTTTATTTTTCTTTTTTGCGAATTTCTCTCTTTTTTTCTTTCTTCTTTTTTTCTCTTTATTCTGTCATGCACTCATGGACTAGTCAAATTCTGGCTTTTACCATCCCATTAGCTTTTTAACAATTCAACGATTTTGGACTCTTGGGGTCTTCGTCTTTAGTTGACGCTCTGGACCATGCTATCTCAATTCAGTAAATCATATGCCTTGCCCCAGTGTGGGGATGATCACCAACTGGGTTTCAGAAATGAATTTGCAAGATCCACTAGGCTATGCAAAGGATAAAAAGTGTGTATGGTAGAGAAAGAAATGCTCTTCATCATCTTAAGGCACTTAAATTCTTGTTTGAATTCATCTGCAATAAGACACTCGAAGATTGATGCAAGTGCGGAGAAGAAAGTTCTATCAATTTTCCTCACCTTATGATGCCAACTTCATCTCCATTCTACCCTGAATGGAGATTTTTTTAATATTTGGGCTCAAAGGGATTAAACAATGGTTTGTCTACAGTGTTTAAGATCAAGGAATAAAGTGCGCCTCATCATTTCAGTGCGCATACCTTTCTCGAGATAACCCTTTACCTTGTGGATATTGAATTTTTTCACTCATCTCACAGTGTATAATAGGGGATTGTGCATAGGATACGGCTTTTCTTTCATCATCCTAACACATCTCATTTAGAATTCTCAAGTAATTCAACATCATTCATTAAGTTGGTCTATCTTCATAATTCTTTAGTGGAACTGGTGAATTAAATAGGCAAAATCTTCATGCAAAATCTCTTTTCAAAAGATGTGAGCATTTTATGATCTTATCGGCTTTATGCACAAAAGAGTTTGTGACTTCAGAACATATAATTTATCGTACTCAAAAATTTCATCGAAAGCATGAGAAACATAGTTTTGAGCCTTTATTTGAAGAATTGTCCTTGCAAGAAGTGTTAGATCTTAAGAATAACAAACACAAGGATTATCTCGAAAATGGATGTCCATGGATTGCCCCCATCTTAAGGTGGAAAGGACACATGAATTAATTGATTGAGATTTGGAAGTCTGATCTTCAATTTGATAAATGCTCTATTTTTGCTTTTGCCCTTGCAAAAAAGAATGTGCATTATTGTGGAATTTTGATGATCCCAAAATTATCTTTGGTACTAAAGTTGACTATGACAAGTCAAGTTTGAGAACATCATCAATGATCCTCTTATATCGGCAAGGATAAGAAACTAGGTTATGATGTTTAGGAGAACAAGTACCAAGTGAGTGGTATCTCATGGTAACTTGGAAGAACCAGTTGAGTCAATGTTTTTGAAGGTTCGAGGTATTGATGAAGATAGAAAGATCACGGATCCTAACTTATGTGTCATTCAGTTGATATCGTCACTGAGGATCATCAACTAGATCGCTCACAATCTGCACCAATGATAATGGGCATAGGATCATGATGGTGATGCATTGCTCTAATGGTGGTGAGATATACACTGGAATATGACAGTTGATGGTACAAAAAATAACTGTTATAGGATTGGTCTTCATCATTGGAAAACCGAGAAAGAAATCGAAAAAGTAGCTGATAGCTTTTCTTCTTAAGTATAGTGCAGCAGACCCCATTTTAGGAAACTTGCGACAGTGAAAGAAAGCAACTGTAGGAGTAGATCCAATGCTGTCAAAGGTTTCCAACGACTCTCAAACTGCTAGCTGAGTGTCCTTGAAGTTCTCCAACTTATATATTGAAGATTTTAGTATATAAGGAGCAGCATAGTTGAAGAATAGGCTTAGACACGTTGAATAATGTTTGTAGGATCTAAGTTAGAAATTGTCTCTGATCTTGTTCTGCATTTCTCTCTGTATTGGTTTAGCACTGTAATAGCTAATATTCAAGTGTACAAGTATAAGTGCAGTGAGTATGTTCTGATAGTGTGATCTATCGTGTGAAAGGAACATCACTAGCCAATTGTAACTTGCAATGCCGATTATTAATGGAATCCAGCCATTGTTAAGGTTCTTATTCTGAGAGTAGACATAAGCTTGGGTATAAAATCAAACCACTATATATTGTTATGTGATCTTCGTACTACACTCTATTTACTAACTAGCATTACACACGCTAATCTATATTTGTCACTGTCTAGAGTGGTGATTGTTTGATATTCTACGAGAGATTTTTTTATCACCACACACAACCTATTTAACCCCATTGTAGGTTGTATTGTTAGTCCCAACACAGTCAACGAGGGAAACCAGCCATAGTCAAGGCTCGATGACCCCTACCGACCATCACGCATCCTCATTGTTAGGGGTGATTGATTCTGGGGTATGCAGTTCCCATCTTGGATCCGGGAACCACCCATTAAGGACCGGTTCCACAAAATGAAATTGGAACCGCCCACTTGTTCCATGGACCCACTCGGGAACCGGACAACTAGTCTAATTCCCGGGTGGGTCCATGGAACCGGTCTACTAGGTATTATTTCAAGAAATATTTTGAGGGATCCTATTTAATTTACGGAACTGCAAGATCCATTCAGTCTACCTCTTGGATAAGTAAAGGTGAGAGTCTTCTTATTTCCACTTTAGTCTATCAACTCTTGAGAAAAGAATGCCCCTACTGTCGATCTCTTATTCTAATGTCTCCCCTGCCACTATCGACTTCTTTCTGTCTCTCATACTAGAGTGCTATCTTCTTATCTCTTAATTATGGATGCCCCTTCCTTTTCCTTTGCGTCTCTCCCTAAGATGGGAGGTGTGGAGTTCTCCTGTAGCTTCTTAGCTACCAGATTCATTCTCGTCTTGATTCACTATGGAATTTTTGAAATCTACAAAAACATTCTTGGAGAGGGCTCATAATGATCTTCTCAAAGATCACAAGGTGCTAAAGTGGCAGGAGTTGGGGAAGATTTGTAGGTTTTTGTGAAAGTGATGCTCAACTCATGTCCTTTCTGAAAGTATGTATGGTTAGTGGCAGTGTATGAAGGTGAGCTTGCCCTGCATGAGGAAGGCTGAAGTTTAGAAAATGAGCATCCAATTTATCGATAGTCTCTGCTAAGAGATCCTCCTTGGGTTATGTCCATCTTTCAATTGGTTAATCACATGTACTAACAAGATCTTGTGATCCCCGTAGTTCTGAAGACAAGAATTAGAAGGTCCAGGGTAGCACCATTAGACCCCCAAAAGAAAGGCATTCACCTACTAGCTATTGGAAACTCTTTGTTTACCGCAAAGTGAACTAAGTCGAGGAATCAAGGTCTGCCTATCTATTCAATGATAGATTTCGAGAGAGAAGGTGTAGAGCAACACCCACCATCTGATCTGAGCAGCTTAAGCCTACCTACTGTCGAACAGAGTCAACGAAAGCTTCTATTTCGACGAATGTCCTGTGGGAAGAAATGATGAATAAATAAAGAAAATAGAGTTGGGAACTCAATCAGTGCTTCTAAAGAGGCGAGGAGTGGAGTTCCCGCTCATACGAAGAAGTTCTTCTCTAGTCCAAAAGGTCAAGCCACCATTCTTCAATGATGAGCTCTAACGAACAAATATAGAAAGATTACCCAGGAGCCGCTCGAAGCTCGATCTTCCTCAGCTTCATGGCTCTTTTACACAACTGTATTCAGTCTAGAATCTGTGAATAGAGAAATAGTTGCCATGCAAAGAAGTCAAAACTAAAGTGATATGTCCTCCAGAAGTTCTACCTTCCCTGAAGAAGCCAAATAAGTGCTTCAAGCATTTTCTTTCTATGCTGAAGAACACCGGTGATCATGTATCACACAACAATACTATAAGATTTTGCCATAAAGGTCACAAGCTTCTCTTCATATGCATTCATAATCTACATTACATATCACACGCCAAGCAAGCAAATAAAATAAATCAACTTCTCAATTGAGGATAAATGAACATAAATGTCCACTTCTTAGGAATAAAAAGAGCAAGCAACTTCTCAAGCTTTGCCAGCTCATGAGCCACCAAATTAAATCAACTTCTCAAGTTTTGAATCTAGAACCAAGTCGACAAAGGATCCACAAGCCATCTCCAACTTAGAACTTTAACATTTATCCATAAAAGAAAAGACCACTCCAAGACTCCAAGTTATAACCCTTGAAAAAAAATAACAATAAGTATAGATCATCATTATTTTTAAATTAAAATTACTAGAAATTGAACTCAAACAATTAATGGAAAATCTCACCAAATATATTCCTTCCACTTCAACTTGTAAACTCTATGTACCGTTAATCTCCGTGTTAACATAATCCATATCTAACAAAAAGAATATATTAAATAAAGCATTCACTCATTAGATATATGAAACAATTACAAAATGAAAAGATATGGACTTACTCAACCCAAACTTTTCTGCATTCTTGATGCACTCTTCAACATTAATTGGTTCAAGAACTGTTCTCAACCAATCTTGAGTGCAAATCAAAGATTCCACGGCTCTAGGAGGCAAAGAACTTCGAAAACCATCAAACACATGACTGGATATACCGAAAGTCGACTCCGAAGCAATGGTAGTTACATGAATAGACAAAATATCCCAAGCCATCAAAGATAGAATTTTAAACTTTTGGCATGCAATGTTCTACCATATTACAATGTCAAGATCACAAGCATCTTTACATTTAGCTTTAAGATGTCGATCAAGCTCTGATAAGTTGCTCTCGGACATTTTTTCTCCTTGTTAAGAAAGGCTTCATACGGCTCTCGCACATAGAAATCCAATCGAAAATTTTCCCTTTGTTACCCTCATCACAATCAAGATCGCTTCACCACCCAAATTTTTATCATGAGAACCAAGAGAAGATTTCTCACAATATTCAAACAAATATTCCAGGGCGAACTTCACCGTATCAAACATTTCATCAACTTTCGCACTATCATCATAAATGAGTCTATAACAACACCTCACATAATATAACTTTTTTCCTAGGATCCAACGTTACCGCGATGAACACCACCATATTTACTATTTTGAAACTCCCATAATATTTGTTAAACTTATGTTTTATTTTCACACCCATAGCTCTCTTCCCCAAGATCCAAGTCATTCACCGCTTCTTTAGGATAATTATAAAAAGAAGTTATCTCCTTAGAATAATCATTTGAAGTGATATACAAAGTCTTAGACATCTTTTTGGTGGCATAAAAAAAATTTCAAAAATTTGCAAAGAACAATGGCATTTTCCCAATCAACACTATTTGGAGTATCAAATTTACGCTTAGATGAGAAAGAAAAATCATCTTCAACCATCATTTCAAAAGCTTTTCTTAGCTTTATGGTAGTGTGTAACAATAGCTAAGTGGAGTTCCACCTAGTGGTAGCATCAAGACACACTAAACCCTTATAAGTGATCATTCTGCTCTCAATGCAATCTTGAAATGTTGTAACTCTCAACTTGGCACCCCCCCTATCTTTAGATTTTTGGCCACTGGATGGGTTGAATGATTTTTATTTTATAGGTTTAGTTTAATTAAGCTCAAAACCAACCTGCACCAATCCACTTAGTTCAAGTCTAATTACAATGCAATTTATGTAGGTTTAATTAAAATGCTCTTAACATCTATATGTAATTTAACTAATATTTTTGGTTTGGAGGACATGGTCAATTCCTAATTTTCCTATATAATAAATAACTAAATGTGTCGACAAAATTTAGATATAAATAGTGCACGTATATCAAAATAACCAACTCGAACCTGCAATGGGCCATGGCGACGATCCCCAGGCTATGGTCAAGGGCGACATGGTGCTACAACTGTACGATTAATGGCCACACATTGAGGACGGCCAAGTGGGAGTACTGCGGACCCGATCATCATGGAATGATTTTAATTGTCGTTATCTTGTAGTATCGTCCAGTCTTGTGGTATCGATAGAAAGTGAGAACTCTACAGCTTTGTATAGTTTGATGAGTTTCTTTTTATTATTCGATTTGGCATGCACTTCATCTTAATCAAAACATGGGTTTGAAAATCTTTTACATATACGAGGGAGTTTTAGAGCTCCAAAATCATGATGACCCATAAACTTTAGTTGTTGACATGCACTAGTAAGAATGATATTAATTAAATCGTTTTGTCTCTCTTTTATATTTAATAGATCGCAATAACAATATTAATCAGTACTTTTACATGACACCTATTAGATCCTCTATGTTGGCTAGTGTAATGATTCGTAGCCTTGAAATCTCGTACAAGACTATTTATGCATATGTTCTTGCACTTTGCGGGACGTTACCTTGGCCAGCTGACTCCCGTCAAACCGGTTCCTAAGAGCAACGGCATTGCTCATCACCCAGGCAAGATCCACGACCCTTCGCCTCACTGCCATCTTCACACCCTCGTCCATAACCCTTCTCCCAAACCCGACCCAAGCTCTCTCATCAACTAGGCAAGCCAATCCACAGAGTCGCGCATTCTTCAAATTTAAGAAGAAAAATTGCTAAGAAATTGCATCCGGGTCAGGTTGAATTTGGGTTTGGATCGGGAATGGGTCGTTAAAATTGTATTGTGTATAAATAGTTCTATATGGGTCGGACCATTCAACCCGACTTGACCGATCCGTTTGACGGACCTAATTGTGGGCTCAGCCACATGAGAGAGTGTCGCTTGAGATGGGAAAATTGTCCAAAAACTGCTAAACCTATTGTACGGTGGCCAATTCAGTCATAAACCTTTAAATTGTGCCAATTTAACCATAAACCTTTTGATGATTGTCGATTTAGTCTTTAACCTTTAACGATTTGCCAATTTAATCATTTTGGCCAATTTTGGCCAGAAATCACTAACATGGCAGTCTAGTTAGCACCAACCGACCAACGTTGTACGATCGATGCTGACATAAATAATTTTTTTCTTTTTTTCTCTTCTTTCTTTTCTTTTCATTTTTTATTTTTCCCTCCACAGGCCATTGTTGGGATGCCCGTGATTGGGTCGGCAAAGGGAAAAATAAAAAGAAAAGAAAAAAAGAAAAAAGATGCAAAAATTATCCACGTCAGCACCGACCATGTCATGCAGGATAGCCAGCACTAAGTAGATCACCACGTCAGCAATTTCATATCAAAATTGATCGGAAGGACTAAATTGGCCAATCATTACAAGGTTTAGGACCAAATTAGCAAATTTTCAAAAGTTTTAAGACTAAATTATCACAATTGAAAGGTTTAAGACTAAATTGGTAAGTTTTCAAAAGACTTAGAACTAAATTGACAAGTTTTCAAAAGGTTTAGAACTAAATTGACACAATTGAAAGGCTTAGGATTGAATTAGTTATCATATAATAAGTTTAGGACTTTTTAGACAATTTTCCCGCTTGGGATGGTTTTGGGTCGTGTTCAACGAGTTCAGATGCTTTAGTGAGGAGATGTGAACAAGGGATGAAAGCACGGGTTACTTAAAACGGGTAAGGGAAGATCTAGAGGGACATGGAAGGAAATGATAATAAAAAATATGAAATATATAGGCTTTAGAGAGGATCTAATAAAAAGTTATGTGTAATAGCATAATAGAATTTATAGAATTGAGCCAAGATAAATAGTGGGATCAGCCTTGATTTTATTTTTCTTGTTGTTTTTCGATAAACAAAAAATTAATAAAGAGGCGACTGGTACCAGCAACCATTCATACCCGTGGTTGGAATATTCAATTTCAGTAACAGCTATTGCTCAATGACTTAAATGAATAGGCGTCTACAATCTCACCAACATACCAAATACTAGTTTACAAAAGGAACCAATAATTGATACTTCTAAAAATTTTATGATATAAGAGAATAGGCATCAGTGGTCCCGACATTCGGTCTTACTATATTTCCGTGTAAACAAGGATACAAAGCGACTCCAAGGTTAGGAAAACATTCATCGGTCTTATTTGATTGATTTGATTTAGTAATTCACTAATTTCTATCGAAGCATATCGAAGATTGAGGTTACCATTTTGAATATATCATGTTTCAATAAGATTTGAATGGAATCAGATTCCAAACAGATCTGGAGTGAGGATTACAATTGAGACTGCCTCTTAGATTGAAAGAAGAGTAGAACTGCAATAACTATTCTCCAAATTCACTGCTGCCAAAACTGAAAGTCCAAACCCTGTTTATTCTCCTACCTTGGCTCTTCCCTGCTCTATGTAGCCTTAACTGTTTCGAAAATTGAGTTCATATAGAAGACTCTTCCTTTTTGGTTTTGTTTCCTTGCGGTTTCCTCAACGAGCAGATGGAAGATCTTGTGCGTTGAGAAAAGAAGAGAAGAACACGAGTGAGTCACTTGGCTTGAAGACCGGCACCGCGTGACCAGCCCCTCTGAACGTCGCAAATGTCAGTCCGTCATACTCTTGATACCAACCACTCACCTGCATTTCGCATCAATTGGAGCTTCCCGTTTGGGAGAAATATAAATATGTTGCAAGCTATTGAAGGTATTATATGATTACCTGCTTTTGGTGATACCAGGGCCTCCAAGCCTTGGTGATGGGCAAACCCAAAGAACTTAAACTATATCTTGTGGACAGCACTGGGACTCTTCCATCTGTGTCCCCACTGATGCAACCAGGAAAAAGAAATCAAGATAAAAATAAGTAGAAGGTTTATGATCATAGTTTGGTGAGTTATGTTCAGTCACTTAAATTGAATAATCATGGCAAAGTTTGAATATTTTAAGTACCTGTAGACCCAAATTCTAAGCCCTGCTGCAATGAGCTTCTTGTATATTGGAATAACAGATTTCTTGGAGTCTGACCAGTCATTGAATATTTTAAAGCTGCAATCGGTGCATCGTCCATTACACAACATAAAGGATCAATTTAATTGAAAAGAATAGAAGAAATCTTGAAAGTGCAAGATTACATACTTGAAAAATAGGTGCAAACGTTAGAGAGAGAGAGAGAGAGAGAGAGAGAGAGAGATACTTGCAAATGCTCCAATTCTTGAGATGATGACCATCACTCACATGGAGGGCCTTTTGAACGTCAGGCCTGTTGTAGAAAGCTTTTGCGTACTCATCCAGGCATGGATCATAGCCACCCATTATCCTAGGCATCTGATTTATTTAGGCTTCACTATGTTAAATCAAAATGAGAAGAAAAAATTTTATTGGAGAAAACTAAAAAATAAAACAAAGACTATTGAATGGAAAAAAATTCTCTGCCTAATCTTGAGTTATAAAGTAAAATGTGCATCTTTCTGTGATAATTTAAGTCAACTTTGATTCATCATTTTTAGCATTTCTAACTCAAAATCGAACGTGGAACTCTAGTTCCATTGGCCTCCTTTATGGAAGATGGATAAATTCCCAGACGGAGATATGATTATGCATCATTCTATGTTGTCGTAAACAATCACAACAGCTCACCATGCTCGATGTACGTTTCATCATGACTTGGTATGACTTGTCATCGGAGCTCGCCGAATCACCGATGCACGTGGAGGTATAGAGACTATAGATGTCGATCTGCTTGTATTGATCGAGTAATTCAGACACAGCTTCACTGCAGTCATCGTTGCTCCATGTGTTATTGCTGGTGAAGTCACAGGTCTTTCTGATCACTTTGTGGGTTTCATCAGAGATCACTGCATGGCTCCATGCGTAATCCACTAGTCCCATCCAGTCCTCAGCATCAGATGTTTCAGGATTACCTAACTGCAAAACACACACACACACACACACACACACACACACACACACACACACACACACACACACACACACATTAGATGGACCATCTCTAAAAATTTCCTTTTAATACTGACTCATTGTATATATGTGTTTATATGTAACAAAAAGGAATAGATCTTACAACTTATAATTATATACTTACCATGATACCCTTGAGATTAATATGAAGGGAAGGATCCTTGTTCTTGTCATGGATGAGTTTAGCCAGCTCCGGCACATATTTTCCTGTGGCCAAGCTCCAAAAGTAATTACTGCCTATTTTTTGTTAAATGAAGTCAAACAATTTATTTAGACGGCGAATACCTGCATAGCTTTCTCCGGCAATGTAAAATTCCCGTGTTTGATACAATGGGAACTTTGCAAACCACATATGAAGGAAAGTATAAGCGTCATTCGCTGATCGATCAACAAGAACTTTTAGAATTCAAGGTTTTGACAAACAAAAATAAAAAGGGAACAGGAAAAGACATTAAGCAAAAGGAATTATATCTATACGACTACATGTAAAAGACCCTTGCAGTGTAAAGAAGAGGTCAGGAAAAACAGAAGTTCGCAGCCACAGGTTGCTGCATAAATGCATCAAGAACCTTGCAAACGAAAATCACCTGTAAAGTCATCTCCTATGTTATCATAATCACTGCTTGTGTTTGAGTATGAAAAGCCCACACCAACAGGAGATTCCAGGAATAACATGTTGGCCTCTGCGTCACAACAAAGAATAAAATATATCATATGCCCATTTAATCATTTCATTAATCTCATCATAACATTGTACTAAAACAAGCACTAACACGCATCATTTTTTGCACCTTGATCAATCTTATATATTCTTATCCGTCACAAAAGCAGCACTTCCGGGATGGATCACTGGGGAAAGGTAATAAGAATTTTTCCAAACGTCTCTGTTGGCTGACATGTGTCCTGTTTGAAGAATGGCCTCATGTCAAGGAATCTCCCAGCAGTTTATCCCGAAATTATTAGCTTATTTAATTAATTTGTTAGGGTTTCTTTTATGACTGCTTAATCACGTGCATGCATGATAAAAATATAAATATTTTTGTAGAGAGAGAGAGGGGGGGGTGTTAAACCTATTAACCATACCCTTATTCCAAGCGTAGGGATTGAACTTTAGTCCATGACCATTAGTGTCCACTATAAAAGGTCCAATTTCCTGTGTTGCACCATATCCCACAGAAGAGCACCCAGGACCTGAAACACCCACAGAAACACGCCATGAGCATCTTGTCACCTTACTAGAGAACAAAGCGCACATAAAGTGCCAAATTGGAGTCGTTTAGAAAAAGACTTGTGCGGCAACAAATTATGACAATGACAAGCGGTCAAAAAAAGGGATCAAAAAACTGCCTGGATGCAAGAATCATAAATATATGTTGAGAGATATTATAAACTCTGCAAGATTTATTCCAGCCCTTTTGCGGTGATGATGACAATCATGGCTTTTTGTATTCTATTCTTTCTCCATCGGACAGAGAAGCTATTGGCTAAATATCACTGAAAAATACTATGTTTAATCGCCATGATAAGCCGAGTGTGTAGAGGGAACATGATTAGGTTATTCTATTAAAGTCACCTATCTTTAAGCTCAGCAGCTGTGGATCTGCCGCAACTGATGGCATGAATTTGATTAATCCGCTCCTCACCAACATAGAAAAGTGAAAATTACATTAGAAAATTTATCACGAGAAAAACCTGGCGGATAGCTAGGGCTAGGACCACCTAAAAGTCTATTTTTCTTCCGAATAACCCTAAAGAGATGAGCCTAATTAGAATCATCGCCAACCCTATGATCGAACCATGACGCACACAAACGACAAATGAGAGAAATCACATGTACTCACTCCTAATGGATTTAGTCAACAAACTGGAATGGAGATCATGGTGGTCGACCAACTAGATGGTGTTCAGTTCAATAAAGATAAAAGGCTTTATAACAAGTAATAGTATCATCAGTCTGAGCTACCGTTTCCATGAACAGTGTTAATACGCGTGTTTGAATATGAACAAGTGGTTGTCACTTCATAATAAGGGGTCATACATAGTCTAATTAACCATTCACAAAAAGAAATTTATATGACATACTTTCGTATTGTGTAAATCCAAGTTAGAAAACTCACTAGGGTAAGTATTACCCAAATAGTGACCGATGTACCTTTCACCTTTAGTAATTTTATCTATTTGATAAGTGATATTTTCATTTTAAGAGATGTACGTATAAAGATATTGACACCAATAAAAGTACTTTTTTCGAATTATGATATTCAAGAAGTAGACATATGTTTGGAGACTTTGGATCCGACAGCACCAAATCATTGTCCGTCAACTCAGTCAAACATGTTAGTTAACCTTCCTCTCCAAATAATTTAAACGACAGCTACCATTGACGAACTAAAAGCATCTGGGAGATAGAGTGGAAGAAAAATGAGAGCACTTTGAGAGGTCTTCTCTCACAAAACACAGAGAGAGAGAGAGAGAGAGAGAGAGTATCCACAAGCTAGGATTACCTCCATTAAGCCAAAGAACAAGAGGTTTCTCTTCAGGTCTAGAAGTGGCTGCCTCAAAAAACCAATAAAAGAGTGCTCTTCTATTCCTCTCATCCACCGGAACGTAACCCGCGAAGTGCTGGAAATCGACCGCAGGTTGGCCCGGCAAGTCCGTCACTAGATCCTCTATTCCTCCTATTTCCACTCCCTTACTTTGATCACTCTCCCAATGTTTCCCATGCCTTCCCCTCACAAAACTAATCTCAAAATGCAGTGAAAATATTACAAAAACCAGAATTTTGTTCTTCACCACCTTTGAGAAGAACCCCATTTTGCAAATTGAAGACACTGAATTCTGCAACAAGTGTTTTGAGCTCGAAGCTTTTCACACCACAAAGACTCGAGGGAACTCATATATATAGAGATGGTGGAAGTAGAGTAATCACTAGTCGCTCGGGGAGGGCTTGCAAATAAGACAAGAAAAGAAAAAAATGGGAGAAGAACATCCTACGTGGCTAAGTGTTCACTGTGATTTGGTAGGCAAAACGGTATGCCGTTTGACGTGTTTTTGGCCATGTTCTAGATAATTCTTGCATGAGCAAAGCAAAGGGTGAAAATTGCAGTAGTGGGTGTGTGGAGCCAAGGCAACATGTTTATATATGGGTGAGAATATGTTGGGCTATTTACAATTGTAAATTAAACACAAATCATAATCAATTTGATTGCATAGCCAAAGGGAGAAGATCAACGGTTTGATTCCTGACTAAAAGAATATTTTAGACGAATATGATGATCAAAAGGAAGTACATATTGGAACAAAGTTGAGGGAATATGTTTCCTTGCAAGTAATTTTTTTCTCCTTTTTACGTGCTAAATTTGGAAATCTAAAATGTTTCCAGCATAAAAGAGTTGTAAAAATATAATTTTTCATTTAGAATCCAGCTTAATTAAACAACCATGGCCCTACCTGACTGCTCCTCCCAAAGAGTAAAAATGGAAAAATAAAATCTTATGTCGAAATTAGTAAGATTTTTATGAGAAAAAAATTTAAATTTTGCGTCACCAAAGAAAAAGGGAAAGGGAAAAACCACCACCCTAGTGTCCATGGAAGTTCTGGTTTGAATCCTTTATCAAGCAAGTTAAGAGCAGATAGAGAGATTGCGTTAGCTATTAATAAAAACGTAACGAAGGGATTCTATATTTCACTAGAATAAGGAATAAAGCAATGCTGATCCTTTAGATAGAATGTAAAGACATGTATACAAGATACTTGTCATATTTTAAGTACTTGTGAGATTCGGTAAATCACAAAAAATATCAAACTAAATGGGAACATATCAAATCTAGTATACAACATATCATATATTAACTAACATCCCTCATCAAACTCAAGGTGGTTGTAAGGAAACTAACTATAGTTCGGAAATCAAGCTGTGAAAGCAACATTCTCATCTAATATGTTATCGAATGCATCAGCAATCATTTTAATTTGCTTTTTTCGTTCATGAAGGACACCATTGTAGGTAAGCTCTATAGCATTACTCATTAGAAAAGTCAAACCCAAAAGTCTAAGCTATTAAATAAAGGGAGACAATATACATACAAGGCACAGACATGGAGTATTATGCGCATGAAGGATGTGGAAGCTTACCATGTTAGCTACAGAAAAAATATACTGAATGGTTTCTATATTTCACTAGAATAATGAATGCAAGCAATGGTCATTCCTTATGTAGTCCCCAAAGTAATATGGAAACATACAAAGAGGATACACACAATATTCTGAAGATCGGTGAGAAATCGCAGAAAATGACAAATTATATGGCAACATACCAAGTCAAGTATACGAGGGTTCCATATCTATTTGCGTCCAGTCATTTTATTGGTGAAAGTATTTCAATATGGAGATGCTTAAGCAGTGGTCACGGTGGCAAGACCCTATACTATCCCCTTTCACATTGAAAAAACAAAACGGTCATGCTCTGATATATTAAGGTATCTTCTTTTGAGGTTCTCTTGGATATGTTAGATGATGAAATCAGCTTCGAGAATCAAGGTCGTGTTTCTCACCTAACTTGGTCAGTTTCCCATTGTTATAGGAAGAATCGAACATGAGCTAGAAAGCGGCAGATGTGTGTATATTTATTCGTGTAGAAAAATCTATTTCCATCCACACTAGGTCTATTAAGTTTTTGTCAAATCTTTGTGGCCTTGAGAATAAACACTAGCTGTCCACTTCGGTTTGTGCTCTGAAACGATGAGCAAGTTTTGCAAGAAAAAGAAAACCTTCTATCATATCATCATCCCCATTTATTATCCGCTCTATGATCATTCAATAGAGAAAACAAAAACCATAGGTCATGCTACCAACAAATTTGGTTTCTCTCTTGGAAAGCTTCACTTGTTGTTTCTAAAGTTTGACCCTTTTGAAGTCTAGTCTTCAATCTGTGGCAATTGATGCTTTAACCCTAACTTATCTTTTTTTCTGGAACTTTGATCCCTGACTCCAATTTCTCTTTGAACTTGTTTCGCAATTATTGCACAAGACCATAACATTATCGCATAATTTATACCAATAATTCAAAAGTGACCCAATAATACTCTAGGAATTCAGCTTTCATTCGGAAATCGAGATCCGAGTTCAGTGCAATTCAGGGCTGGGGACCAAAATCGCAAAAAGGGTAGTCAAACTTCATTTTCAAAATATCAGGAATTTAGATAGCAAACTGGTCACGGCCAAAAAAAAAAAAAGATAGCAAACTGGGGTATAATAGAAGGAGCCAGGATACGATTTTGCGATTTTTTTATCTAATTTATCTATAAACTAGAAATCACATTATTAAACATATAAAACATCAAATTGATGGCACCTTAGGGTGATGTGAAACGGTCCAAGATCACCTTTTTCCACAAAGAAGACAATAGCTTAAAGACAGAAAACAGTTTCCTCCTAGATATGGCTCCTAATATGATATTCTGAAATTCGACCCACTTGGGATTTATAAAATGAATGGTTTATAGACGTGCTTGTAGTTAAACCTTGCTCAGAATTGATCACTCTCGGGATACTAACCGTTAGGGAAAGGCTAATTAGGGATTTAAATTCATGCGACTAAAGGAACTCGATCATGAATCGACTTTTGACCATAAAAATTGTTGAGGTGACATTTTGAGCCAGTGTAGGCCGATCCAAGGATAGTTAGGGATCAATTCGCCGCTGTCATATTAGTGGACCGCGGGTGTAACATCCCGAATTTTGACCCATTTCCGGAATTAATGATATTGATATTATTTCTCAATTAATTTTCGCGAGTCTCGCCCGGAACGGATCCTTCACGGGATACTGACCAGTTGAAAACGGCTAACTAGGAAAATGGTACGTGGACCGGGGACCCGATCGCGAATCGGGCACTGATACCGAGAAACAACAAGAAAATAATTTGGACCAATGTGGGCCGATTCTAAGAAGGTGACGTATTTAGTTTGGCCAATGACGTACGATCGAATTACAGGTGATTCCGCACGACTTAGAGTACACGTAGCGAACAAATCCCGAATTAGATCCGAACGATCGCGACATCCGAAACTAGCGATAATTCCTCGCGTTCTCCCGGTAATCGAGACCGTCATGACTCGAGTAACCCTAGGTCGATACACGTAACCCCTAAACAGCCGCCTGTTAGTGAGAGACCCTAAAATTGAAATTGAACGATTTTGATCGCGAAAGTTGATCCGGACTTAGACGTCGATTTTCGAGGTCGTATGTGACTATTTTGCGAGAACGACGTCATTTTAGTATGGCCACATATATTCGGGGTTGGTATGATCGAAAAATGGAAATTTGGCCCAAAATCGAAAAATGACCATTTTGTCCCTAGGCTATTTTGAAGTATTCCGAATTTTGGATAATTTTGGGGATTAATTTAAGGATTAATTAAGGTTATATCAGCCCAATAATTCAGCCAAGTAAATTACCAAAGTGCCCATCCATTATTGGATAGGGATTAATGTGGACCAAGTATGCAAGGGCATTTTTGGAATTTGGAAAAATTGGTCATAGTATTAATTGCCCTTGTCTCTCTCTCTCTTGGTCATTTCTTCCCTCAAAAGCCAAGTCTCTCTCTCTCCTTCCCCTCTCCCTCTCCACCGTCGATTCTCTCTTCCTCTCTCTCTCGCCGTGGGCGTTGCCACCGCCGGAGCCGAGCACCGCCGCCCTTGCCGCCGTGCCGTCGTTCGGCCGTCGCCGCTCACCACCATCGTCCCACTCCCCCTCTCTCTTTCGGTGAGGACCGCCGGACAAGCCTAGGCCGAGAACCGCTAACGTGAAGGAGCCGCCGGACCGCCGGGACGCCAAGCCGCTGTCCGCCACCGTGCTCGCCGCCATGGACTGGCGATCAGCCACCGTCTGACCGACCTGATCTCTCTCTTCCTTTCTCGGCCATGTGAGCTGCTTGGGACTGCCGCTCGCCGGACCGCCGTAGACGCCGCGAAAGCCACCGAGACGCCACCGCTGATTTCGCCACTCGCCGGCAATCAGCTGCTCGTTCCCCATCGTTTAGCTGAGCTTGGAGCTTAGGTTTTAGTGTGAGCAATCCCTCTAAACCCTAATTAGGCCTCTATGCATTTATAGACGGGTTTAGGCTCGATTAGAGGTTAATTAGTGTGAATTTAAGCTTAATTAGGGGATGTTTGGTGGAGGTTGTTTACGGGATGATTATGGGAATCTAATGCGATGATTTGAAAGTGGAAACATGGCCAAAAACTTATTGATTTATGACTGTCCATGCCGGGAATTAATTAGACTAAGATTGGTTAATTTGGGGTTTAATTGCGAATTCCCGAGCATGCCGTGTTTGAATAATTGAGTGGTTGATATTGTGATGATTTGGGGTTCAAGTATATTAGTTCTAATGTGGTTTAGTGCCCCTAAGTGGGCTGTTCAATGGCTGGTCTTACGGAGTTAGATTGGCTTAAGTTCGGTTGATCTAAAGTTTAAATGATGGAATTCCCGATCATGCCTTAAATTATCTATTTGGTGGCTGATTTATGTTGATCTAGAGATGGATTAGAAGCCGAGAAAGTGCCGATTTGTGGCTGTCCACATCGGAGATTAATTGGATCAAGTTTGGAGAAATTGGGGATTTAATTGTATGATTGCCGGGAATGCCTTAATTTACCGAGTGATGTTTGATTTGTGCTTAATTGTGCTCAGTTTCATATTGCCATGCCGCGTGTTGTGTGACCGAGTGATGCGGTGTGTGATTGGCCAATGATTTGACGTGAATTATATTGCCCACGTATGTGAATTGTGAGTGCCAAGTGTATGTTACGCCACATGGTATTAATTGGCGAAGTGAGCATAATGATGCAACTAATTGGCACGTCGTGATTAAGTTGAGCATGTCACATTATTCATTGGGCAAATTCTTGGTGGCATGGAGCATGTTGATTTGATATGAATTGATTTGGGTGCCGATGTGAAATTAAATGCTCATTGTACATTGCATTATTACACGGGTGCGGGAATTGCATGGCCACGCATTTCGTATGTCGAGAATGGGCATGAGATGAGATTTGTGCGAGTATGCATGCTTGACATGAGCATGTGATCACCTAAAATGCCCTGATGCGTTTTACGCGGGGTTCAAATAAAACTGGCTGTGTGTATGTGTGATCACTAAAGGCCCTGATGCGTTTTACGCGGGGTCGATTCTGTCCTGATGCATTTTACGCGGGACGATGCCCGGTTCGTCCGGAAGACGGTCAGCCTGATGCGTTTTACGCGGGTTTTGGTCCGTAAGGAGATCGGTGTTGCGCCTGATGCGTTTTGACGCGAGCTAGGACACTGGGCCTGATGCGTTTTACGCGGGCCATGGAGTGTTGGTTATTGAGAAATAGACCTGATGCGTTTTACGCGGATCGAGCTCTAATTGAGAAAATGAGCTATGTGCTAGTGTACAGTGTTGAGTCAAATTATGAGCATGGTCATATTGATGGCATGTGTATGCAAGAGTGCATTAGCAAGTATGCGAATATGTGTGACTCAATGAATTGTGTTTGGCACAGGCACTAATGAATATGAGCATGCGTATGGCGCGCGTATGGTCAAGTGTGATCGCATATGTGCCGTGAGAATTATATGATTTGCCTAACCTGCAGGGTCAGTTGTGTGATTGATCTGGGCCCGAGGGCCTAGGTCTGTTGTTGTGGCTTTGGTTGTGGTGTTTTATTTGCCTGTCAGGAGGTGCATGTTAGCCTAATTTAGGTTTATGGGGTTTTACTCGCTGAGTTTCGTCTCATTGTTGTTGTTAACCCCATTTTTCAGACCCCCAGCCTTGAGAATGGCAGGTGTGCCGATTTGATTTGGGATCCTGGATCAGATAGACCGTTCCATGGCCAAGTACCCCGTTTGGAACGGGGAAATTTATATTGTAGTGGCCACTAAACCATTTGATTTTTGTGCTTATGCTGTAAATGAATATTGTATATCTTTGTTATTAATGCAAGTTGTAATTATCGTTTGTGTTGCTACCCTTGGTCTCGTGGTGTTTTAGTTGTTCGGGTGTTTATATTGCTTTCGCTTGGGACTTGAGCTCTGTGTTGTGTGTTGGGTCGGCGACGCGTCCTTGGACGTCGCACAAATTCGACCTACGCAAGGGATGCTCGCGCGCCGTGGGGTTCGGGGCGTGACAGCGGGTGATTCCGCTTGACCACGAGATGAATTGACGAATGATCCTAAACTTATACCAAATGATCGTACCCATCAGAACTAGTCGGCCTTAGTCGGCCTAAGATTTCGTTATGACAGGATAGTTGGACGACGTTGTTATTGGCTTAGTCGGCCTTAGAATTATCCGAATCCTTCAAAAAAATCGAATTTCGGCGAGAAATAAAAAATGACTGTTTTACCCCTAAGATTTTGTTAAGGTCGAGTATATTGTAAGAGGGGCATTTTGGTCATTTCACACTAGCTTTAGAAATAGAGATTTTTTGACAATTTTGCCCTTGGGAATTGTGTGAAATCTTAATTTTGCCCCTGGATATTTTTGACAAGGATTAATTCAGACCGTCGATCTTAGGATAAGATCGAATCTTGGCCGTTGATTGGAAATGTGAGAGAGGGGTATGATGGTTATTTAGCATGGGCTAGACACTAATTATTGGTGTTCTTAATATTTAATCCCCATTTTTCTCTCTCTCTCTCCTCACCTCTCACCTCTCTTGGTTTCTCTCTCCCACTCTCCCTCCTAACCGAACCTCCTTCGCCTCCCACCGATCACATGGCCAGTCGCCCAGGCCGGCCGTCGCCGCCACCTTCCCGCCGAGCCGGAGCCGCCTCCGCCGTCGTGGCCGCTTGCCATCACCACCACCACGGCCCCACGTCTCTCTCTCCCTTGTTTTGTCCCCACCGAAGCACCATCATCCTCATTCTGTCGTGTCCAGTCGCCGTCCAGCTAGCTACTCGTCGTTGCCGTACGCCGCCGTTTAGCCGCTCGCCATCGCCGTCCGCGGCAAAGTGGCCGCCGGTCAGCCGCCCCTCCCCTTTAGCCGAGCTAGCCTAGATTGCCAAGTAAGTCACCCCCTAAACCCTATTTAGGATATCAGGTACCGATGGACGTAATTAGGGGTTGAATCGGGTTAATTAGGGGTTGTTTTGGACTAATTGGTGGCTGTTAAGGGCTGCTTTGAGTGGACTGAATTAGGAGCTGATGTTGGCTGATTTTGTGGTGAAATGGTGATGGTTTGGGACTGAATTGAGGCTGGATTGGGTGCTGAAAATTGTGACTCGTATTGATGAGCATATGGCTTGATTTAGGGACTAAATTGTATCAGTTTGGTGTGTTGCGATGTGGCTGGTTTGTGATGTTTGTTATGGCTTGAAATAAGCATGGAAATGCTGAATTTATGCCCATGATTGTGGCTATGATTGTGGGCCCGATGGTGGCCTTGTATGTTTGTTGAATGGTGAATGGATTGATTGAAATGTGGGCCGTTATACGCGTGCATGGGCTGAATTGAATTGATTGGCAATTAGCCGTGATTAGATGTTTATTGAGCATGTGAAATGCATGAGGTTTGATGCGTGCATGGCCCGAATTTGATCGACTGGTGATTTGGCTTGTTGGTGTGTAAATCGAGTAAGTGAACGAGTGAGAAATTATGTGAGATGTCGTGCGTGTGGTCACGAAAATCCCTGAGGCGGTACTATTACATGGGGAATCGTGCCGTCCTGAGGTGATACGTTAACGCGGGACGATGCCCGATATTACTGGAAGATGGCTAACATGAGGCATGTACTTCAACGAGGGTTGTGCCATAGGTGGTAGATGTTGAGCCTGAGGCGGTACCATTACGCGGGCAAGAGACATAGCCTGATGCAGTACTATTACGCGGGCTAAGAAGTGTTGTAAATATGAGATAGTCGCAATGAACCTGAGGCGGTACTATTACGTGGGTCACTGAAGAGCCGAGTGAGAATAGTGCAATGAGGCATGAGGGAGTGTATGGAATGTGGAAGTGGAAATGCTACGTGTTTGACTTGTGTATAGAGCATGAAATTAATTTAGAATGTGCATGTGATTGGAAATTTTATATTTGAGACTAACCTGCAGATTGTGTGTATCAAAAGCCCGGGTAAGTGCAATTGTGTGCATGATGTGTTTATTGGGTGATATTATGTTTGGTCTTGTCTGGAGGTACGTGTTAGCCTAGGTGGGATTTAGGGTGTGTACTTATTGAGACGTGTTCCCATGGTTATTTCAACCAAATAATTTCAAAACTCCGGCATGAACAATGAACCTTGCACCGCCGCCGCCACAGCATTTTAGGATTTCGATACAGACCGACCATAATGTTGTAGAGTACCCGATAGATAAAAATATGACCTGGGTCAAACATACTACTGTAGTCTGGGTAGACGTAGGACTACCTCTTTGGCAAGCCCACACCTGCACCGCCTGGATGTTCAGGAACGGGTTGGATGAGTTTGGCCCCGTCCGTGGCTTTGATGTTCCGTTTGACGAAGTAGGGGATTGGGATTCGTCAGCCATACCCCCTCCTGACGGCGAGATGACTAGTCTGGATATTAGTCTCGCCCAGTCCGGACATCAACCTACACCTGCAGCACCTAAACCTCCCGTGGCTGAGCCTGATCCAGAGCCGGAAGAGTCACAGGCAGAGTATGATTGTAATAGTATGAATTTTCGATCCTTTTCCCGGGATCTATGAAATGAATATTTTGGCCAATGCACTTATAGTGAGATCTCACCCAGAGCTGTGCATTCTTGGGATGCTAACCTTAGAGGTAACGCCAGCATGGGATTAAGTTCACAAGATCAAAGAACTCAACCTTGGTTTGATCTTCGACCATATCGATTGACGAGGGAATTTTTTGGACCAACAGAAATCGGTCTATTTGATTGATCGGGTCCAAAGGGAACTAGTGATAGACCCTCGCGATTATATGATAATCGAGGTCGTCCTGGATAGAGTAAACTTAAACGTGATTTGACTTGGTATCGGTCACGGGTCGAGAGCGCGTAATCTCAATGAGCCACCCGTTAGCTAGAGATAAGCTAAAGTTGCGATTGTTCGATTTTAGTCATTTCTTGAAATTCGGGCCAGGGAATCGAGAATTTTGAAAGTGATAATTTTGGACAGCCGATGACGTTTTTGGCGTGGTCAACCTTGGGGCCACCCATTTCTGCAAAAAAATGAATTTCGGTCCGGGACCGGAAAAATGACCGTTTTGCCCATGGGACTGCAAGCGAATTTTGAGGATTGGATTAAGTCGGGGGATTGAGTATAAACCTGTGTGGCCGAATATACAAGGACAAGAATGCCCCTATCTCTTTTTGAGTAATTACCATCTTGCCCTTTTGCTTAATGGATAAGATTAATCGTGGGCCGTCGGATTTTGGATGAGATTGAATCGTGGCTGTTAGATCGGAGGGTAGTAAGAAGGGTATTTTGGTAATTTTCGGGTTGCAATTGTTGAGGATAGACTTAAATATCACTTTCTCTCTCTTTCTCTCTCATTTTCTCTCTCACTTTCTCTCTCCTCACCTCCCCCACCGATCGGTCCCTCTCTCTCCCTCCCCCGTGCGTGAGCTCCCCCTTGGCCGGCCACCAGCTCGCCGCCGCCGGTCACCACCCTCCCGCCGGTTGCCGCCCTCCCGCCTGTCGCTGCCGCCGCTCCTCTTCTTTCTCGGCCAAGCACCCACCATCCGCCTCTCCCATCTCTCTCGTTGTTTCCCTGTTCCGATCAGCCCAATCGCCGCCGAGCCACCTCAAGCCGCCCTCCCTTACCCCATACGACCAGGACGCCACCCCCAGCCAGCCGTGAACCACCCGCCAGCCACTCGCCCAGGTCAGCTCAGCCGCTCGCCCACCTGACCGCCGACGACCCTGCTCGGCTGCTGCTGCTGTTCCGGTCATTCCTGCCTCTTGTTTGTCTCACTTTTTAGGGTAAGTGTCTTCCCCAAATACCACTTAGGATATCGGGTATTGCTAAGCTCGTTTATGACTCGAATTTGATAGTTTAGGTGGTTATTTTGGGACTGAATTTTGTGGTTGGTTGTTTGGTTATCGTGGATTGATTGGGCGATGAAATTTCGAGGTTTGGGAGGCTTGATTAGGGCTGCGACGTTGTGGAACGATCGGAATTAGTTGGTGTGATTGATTGGAAATGTTATGACTTAATTGGGCTGAACTGAATGATTGTGCAAATTGTGATTGTTGGCGGGTTCTGGATGGTGTTTTGGACTGATTATGGTTTGGCCGTGTGCCGTGTGTATGTGGCCGTGTAGTGTGGTGGTGTGGTAGTGTGATTGTGCATTGAGTTCACGTGCCAAACATGGGTGTTCGTGTGGTGTTTGCGTGACGAGGTTGTGTAAATGTGAAATGTGTGTGAAGTGTGTATGTTTGGTAGTGTGTTTGTGTGGTGGCGTGGCACATGTGGAATGAGTGAAACGAAGGTACAGGTGCGTAGGATTGGTTGGAAAGGTTCGTCCTGAGGCGTGTTCGTTTACGGGGGACAATGCCGTCCCTGATGAGGTGACGATGCCCGACTCAACGGGGTGACGATGCCTGACATGGTTAGAAGACCGTTGGCCTAACGCGTTTTACACGGGCACGGTAGAAGGAAAGTGTGTGTAGGATTCTGTCCTAAAGCGTGTTCGTTACGCGGGATATCACATCCCGATTTTTAGGCCTGGGAAGCTGCAGGTAAATTGTAATATCCTCAATTTCGGTCCCTGAGAATTGGCTATGGTTTAAGTTTGGTGGTTTTCCAATCAGAACTAAATTGTTTTCTTTTGTTTTGGAAAACTCAGTTTTGGATCCTTTGTACCCCTTCATTTTGTTATTTTTGGAAAGACTTTTGTGATCCGAATTTCCAAACACTTTCTTCTTGAAAGTTGTTCCAAACATCTTGAAGTTTTACATAATTTAATTTCAAAATTTTTGAAGTTGATATGAGTGGTACAATGGCTTGATTTTCGGACCGTGTGAAACTGCTCAGAATGGGTATTTCGGTGATGTTTACACCGTCTTTATTTTCTACAAGCTTTTCTGGGCCGATTTTGAAAAAATTTCCTTCACAAAAGTTGTTGAGAACGTCCTTTTCTCTAACGTATAGGAATTTGGGAATTTTCCGAGATTATTTGGATTTTGGACAGAGCTTATTTTGAGAAACAAAAATGCTGTTCCAGTGAACTATTTTTAGTCTATTTTTGAGCTACTAAAAATGGTGTTTACAGAGAGATTCTGATTTTGTGTTCTTCACAAGAAATGTTTGTTAAAGCATTGTTTATGACTTATCCGAATTTGAGAATTTTCGGAGGTCATTTACTATATTTTCAAGTCCGATTTCGTGAACAGTACAAAACTATCCGGTTTTGTCAGATTTCAAAGATTTATCAGTTTCTATGTGAGAACGTTGGAATCTTGACTTGATGTCTTTTGGTGATATTTGAGGCATATTTAGAGGATTTTCCACACCGAACCTCGGGTTGAATGGGATTAATGAGCATGTTATATTTTGGGAAAACCCTCGGAAAATAAGTTAGACGTTTATGATGTGGGTTGTGGTTTTTGTGCCAAATGATCTATTTCGTGTGACCCGATTGCCCCAAGTCATTTGCGTGAGAATTCAGTAAATCCATAAGGTTCTAGGGAGTCCACGGTTTGGGAAATTTATAGAGGAATCTAGAGGATAAGTCCT
The DNA here is from genome assembly GCA_031216405.1 of Syzygium malaccense. Lineage (NCBI taxonomy): Eukaryota > Viridiplantae > Streptophyta > Magnoliopsida > Myrtales > Myrtaceae > Syzygium > Syzygium malaccense. The sequence continues at coordinate 6,149,946 of CM062256.1, read as the reverse complement.
TGACCGAGTCAAAGCTTATCCTCCAAGTTTTATTAATTGGCCATTATTATTCTTGACTTTGGAGGCCACCCTCATAATGGCTTGTATTAATTGCTTGGACTTTGGTGGCCCTTCATGATGTCATGCTTTAATGAACGAAGACTTTAGGGCCCCTCCATGATGAGACGTGCGCTTATCTCACCTCCTCAATGACACGTGCGCTTACCTCATCCAAGCTTTGACCCCAAGTTTTGCCTCCCTATAAATAGAAACAAGGCCATTCGGCCAAGGGAGAGAGAAATAGAGAGAGAAAGAGAAGCCGAGAGAGAGAGAGAGAGAGCTTCACCAACTCATCCTTTTTCTTGTTGTTTGATCAAGTGAGAAAGCTACGTCCAAGGCCCGAGTGTTCGTGAATAGCCCGAGAATCGTCGAGACTCACGTGCCCTTCACACACTTCGTTTTCTCTAGTTCTTGTTCAATTGATGTGTAAGTGAATTCCTTAATATCGGGAAAGGATGTTGAGATGCGTTGTGATGTGGTTTGCTTGGACCGTTTCTCGGTCGTTTGATTGGTTGTAGTTGGTTCATTTCTTGATTTGATCATGTTTTATGTTTGATGTTGTTTTGAGATAGAACCGAGCCTTGATTGGTAAAGTGGACATGAGATAGAACCGAGCCTTGATGGGTAAAGTGTACATGAGATAGAACCGAGCCTTGGTTGGTAACTGAGAGTTGGCTGGTAAAGTGCACATGTTATAGCCGTGCGTGATGTTTTCTTATTTGAACTTTGCTATTGATCTGCCATCGATGTGGGTGCGGTAAGAGCCGACTTGTGTTAACGGCGATCGATATATCCTCGCTTGATATTAGTATTTTCACTTGCTTAGTCTCCCCGACTCATCCCCCGTTTTTCCCACCCTCAGGTCCATAGGATGGTCAAATGGACGGCGGCGGCAGGGGGAGTTTGAGCCATGTTTGAGTTCGGGGAAAGCTGGGAGCTGTGAATCCGAAGTAGTGGGCCTAGGACACCCAAGCCACTTGTTATTGTTGTGTAATTGGCTAAATTCGACTAAGTTGGCTTGTAAATATGTTTGCATGTCCTATAAATATAAGGTTTGCTCATGATGCTGTTTGTTGTAATCCCGCTATTTGTTTTCAATGTGATTGTCCCGAGATATGCTTCCGCTTGTGTATAACGAAAGATAATAATGAACGGGATGTCACGTTTATAACCCCGAGGTCGGGGCGTTACACAGGACGATGCCGTCCCTGACGAGGTGACGACGCTCGGCCCGACGGGGTATCGATGCCTGACGAGGTCAAAAGACTGTTAGCCTAATGCGTTTTACGCGGGCACGGTAGTGGTGGAAAAGTTGAGAATGAGTGGGAATTGATTTAAGGTGCGAGATTTGCGAAAGTGATGCGTGGTGTAAGTCAGTGTACGAGTGTGTTTGTATTGATTGCTGTGGTGCTCGATTATGAGGTAAAATACTGCTAGGCACAGTATGGGACGTGTCCAAGTAGGTTTTGCTTTATAATCGAGGCACGTGCGTGACTGTAATTCATTGCTATGATGTATTGATTGTGTTGTTGTCTAATGTGTAAGGACATGCATGATAGGTTCCAGGTAGGGTCGTGTGTGGTTGTCAGTTTGGTTGTTTGACGTGTGTTATGCGTGTTTTCGTCTGGCGGTACGTGAGAGCCTATGTGGGGTTTGGGGTTGTACACTTATTGAGATTCGTCTCATTGTTGTATAATCCACAATTTCAGACCCCCGGCCATAAACCCGGGAAGCTGCCTTTGGTGCCCAGTGAAGCTGCAGGTGAGTTTCCGGAAGCAAGCCAGAAGATTCAAGAGCAGGTTGGAAGAGAGCGACTATTAGGTTTTCCTAGAGTATTTTAGGAGTTGTGTGATATAAGTCGATCTGTAGCGAAGCTAGGTTAACCAGACTATCCGATCCTTTTGCTATGACGGTGGTCGTGGATGCACGTGTGCTAAGTATGTCTGTAGTGCGATGTTTGAATGCTTGCTGTAATGGTATTGTATAAAAATGAATGTTGTTGTTCTTTGACTATTGATGATCTGCCCGTTGTCATCTCTATTAGTCAAGGGTTTTATATTCGCTTCCGCATGTGTTTCTGATGTTCGGGTTGGGTCGGCGACGTTCCTGGGACGTCGCAACTATTTCGACCGAAGCAGGGGATGTCACGAGCTCGAGGGGGTTCGGGGCGTGACAATGATCCTATGGAAGTGGATCTCGATGTAATACCAGAGGAGGAACCAAAAGAAGAAGACCCTGAGGAAGAACCTGAAGAGGCACCGGAAAAAGAACCTAAAGATGAGCCAGAAGAAGACCCGGAGATGGAACCCGAGGATGCACCAGAGGACGAGCCAGAGAATGAGCCAAAGGAAGAGCCAGAAGAGAAGTCTGATGAGGAGGAGCGGAATGAGGTTCCGGTGGAGTCAGGTGATGAGGATAACTCGATAGAGATCGAGATTGATTCAAAGTCCTCAGAGGAGCAAATAGCTCAGGGGGATTCAGACTCGAGCCCTGAGGAGTCGGACTCGGAGTGAACGCCATCTAGAGGGCGTAGGGGCTAGTGTAGGGGTTGAGTGTAGGCCTTTGGAAGTGTTCCATTTTTTACAGTTAGGATACCCAGGCTACTGATCTTTTTAATATCGGTGGTGTGTAGTTTTGATAGTTCAGTATGCATGTGTATTATATGGATTGTATATGGTGGATATTGTATAAGTTTGGATAAGTAATGGATATCTACTCTCCCTTTACCCCTAGTCAATTATTGTTTGGGTGTTTGTGACTTTCGCTGATATTTTGAATCTCTGATAAGTGGAATTGGGTCAACGATATTCTGGAACGTCGCGATATTCGACCAAAGAGGTATGTCGCGTGCTCGATGGGGTTCGGGGCGTGACACCTTAACTTTCTCTGATATTTTTAGGATAAGTTTCTTGGACCACGATCGCCAATCAAAGTGGAGGACAAGCTGGTCTTGATCAGTTTCAATTCTTTTTCTTTTGTCATTTTTGGGGAAAAGGTCGTGATAGTTTTTTCATTTTTTTGGTAGGTTTTATATATTCTAAAGCTTTTCCTTCCACAAAAGCGGAAACTTTGGGCATTTGTTCATCTCTATCTCACTATCATCAGCCATTGAGAATGTCGGAGAATCCACGGTTTCCAACCTAGGGCTACAAAAATCCCATCCTATCTATAGTTTTTATTCGAGTAGATAACCTAGCATTTTAACTAAAAGAATAATAGATTGTTGTTGCCACCACCAAGATCGTATATCCCTCCTTGCTTATATATATCTTTGCCTTTTTCTAATATATGACGCGTGGATTAATCTAAATCAGCTAAGTACAAGCACTATGAGATTGATTCTTCGATTTGCGAGGATATAAGATCTCTGTGACGTAATTCTACTGTTGGGAAGTCTTTGGGCACCGAGTAAAACATTTACATCAATCAGCAAAAAGTTGAATGAGCCTGTCATTGCACGTGTTGCAAGTTCTTTGAATGGATCGACCCTCATTGGATAGTCAAATGTCACTTCCTCAAAAGCTACGCTTAGAAAGATGTTGCAGGTATATATTCCACATTGGTGGTGTCTCTGAGATATAAAAAAGAAAATGAGGAAAAAGATGAAGAATCTCATCATCACAACGAAGAAAGTTGTTGTTTTGTGGCGAAACTTGTGGGTTGGGTCGTGATTGCTGGAATTTGATGATATCAACATTGTGGTGGGAAGAAAATGCGAGGAAACTTAAAAAAAATGAATAAAAAGATAAAACCCAAGTTGGTTGTTGAATAATGAGTAGGATTCCAACTTTTATTCAAGTTGATAGCGAGATGGAAATCATCTATCTTGAGTAGTTAATGGTTTAAGCCTCCATATATGACGAAGTCAAGATTAGTGCAAGCACTATTTTCAACCGTTTGTACTTTGGATTTCATCTTCATGCGTACCAAAAATAACAACTCAATCCAGCAAAAGGATTCCAGATGTGGTATTGCGTTGCTTTGATAATTAGATTTTAAAATTGAAAAGGAGGTTTTAGGAGTCGTATGAAGGTACATAGGGTTTGTTTTTGTTTTGAGCCTTGAGTCGTATGGGTGTGTGTGTTACATATGGTTTGAGGAGTTTAATGTCATATAAATTTGACTTAAGCTCTACAAATTGAAGAAAATGAAAGTTAAAAGCAAAAGCCATAATATATATATATATATATATATATATATATATATATATATATATGCAAGTCTTATATTTTGACCCGATAAAAATTAGTTGGCGAAAGTCTGTTTCGTTAATGATGAAAAAGCCCACATGAAATAGATAAATTATGGCTAAAGTTCATGGACTATATTGAATAAATTAAAAGTTTAGGAACTAAATTACACAATTGGTCAAAGTTCAGAGACTGTTTGTGTCATTATCCCTAAATTTTTCGCCAAAAAGCCCTTTATCTTACATTCTTGAGAAATAGATGATAGTGATATCAATTATGTTCTAATTAATTTTTCTATCCTGGGTATCCTTGATTTCGAATGAGATTAGCTTCTAGGTTATACATTGCCATTGAACTAATTAATGATAGAAAATACTATTTGTAGGATGTGCTTTTCTAGTTTTCTAGTGGTTATAAGATTTTCTATAAGCATCAGCTGATAAAATTGGTTATTAGTTTCTTGCCAATCTAGGTGTCTCGCTTCTTTATCCCATATCGGCTATGAAAGAGATTGATGGTCAGTTTATAAGTGTAAGAGAAAATCTTACCCCTCGAACTAACTTTTGATATGAGAGAGGCCTAAAATCACTCAATACTCATATCAGAGCCCAAGTTGCCAACTAGTCTTGTTGGATACAATAGTCACACGATTGTCGAAGAGGTTGGTAGTCAATTTATAAATGTGAGGGAAAGTCTCACTCTTTGAATTGGTTTTTGACATGAGAAAGGTCTAAAACCACCCAACATTCACCCTTATGTCTAATAATTACCCTCTAACATCTGAGCTATTGCAAGAAGTATTTTCTTGGATAAAATGAATATTTTAACATGAGTAATATATTTTAGCTTGGACCCGAATTGATCTAGATCTCCCCTCAAATTTGAATATTCTTTAGGTAACCAAACTTTTCTTGACTTGTCACTTGAACTAGACAAAATTTTTGAAAATTAATGTCGTTGGCTCTGTACCTACTCGGTCGCCAGCTTGTGTCTTTTCAATTGAATTTAGTGAGGAAAAACATGAAAGAAACTTTATTCTTATTTCAACATATAAATGGTTTTTTTTTCATGTAGTGTGTTCATTCAAATCTAGGTTAGTTTTATCAACACCATTCACGAGCTTTAAAGTTGCTTAGCTATTAGGTCAAGAGTTCAAAGTTTTGATCTCCATTTTCGAACCAAGTTGCTAATTGCCAAGATTACTCGGATGGAGACAGAAGCATAATTGTTTAGAGGGAAACATGTACAGGGACTAATGGGCACGGATGGGAGATAGCAACGCAAGAAGAACATGCAGTAACCTTTGATTTACCTTTTCTGGAGGTTAAATCTCTACTGTTGACGTTAGAGTACGGTGCACAATATAGTTACGGTTTAATATTCGGGCTTACGAGAAGGGTGATATGATGAGAAAGTTAAAGCGTGCAAAAACCAGATACAAATGTTCCATGGGGGGAGATTACTGAATTGCAAGGCATATACAAAAGAGTGAACCCCTAAGTAGTGAACTAGATACCAAGAATTGACTTCAAGATCTCTGGCTATGATACTAGTTTTTTTTTTTTTGTCGAATACTATGATGCTAGTTGAGGAGTTGATTTTGCGACCGTCTTCTCCAAAAACTCAAGTTGTTAAGGCACCATGAAGAACATATCTTAAATCTTGAAAGTCCCCGTCATCCGAAGGCTAGTCTTATGATGACAATACCAAGCGTGAGAACCCAGTACCTGCGCGGGTGAAAGAATTCTTGAAACTCATCATGCATTATGAAAATAAAACCCAATGGTATTGTGTGCGAGCATCATGAAACAAATTCAACCCCTCTATTTTTATATTAAGATAAAGCTGTGCCAATTTTGTTCTAGAAACGTACACTGTTAGAGTAAGAATAAACATGTTTTATAGCTCAATACCAATATTACAACCAGCATATTACAATTAGTCCAACCATTTTTTTTCCGAGATAAAGCCTTGCAATCCTTTTGCTCTAGAAGTTTAAATTGTTGGAATACAATTCGATTTCCAGTGACAGCACTATTAGAACAAGGAGATTACAATTAATCAAACCAATTTTTTCCCAAAATTTTGAGCTATCAACGAGCAAGCCAACCATTTATCTCTAGCACATCTGTTAACACTTTTACTTGCGTGTTAAATGTGTCTTACCCACGAAACATAGGATATTGATATAACCATGCGGATAATATAACTAGCTAACAAGAAAACAGACAATGTGTTAAATTATCATTTCAGACAAATTATCTTTCCTAAATGCTTAAATTGTGGGAAAACGAATCAAATATTTTTATACCACATTTCTTAACGGTTTTTTCATAGTAGTAGCACTTTAACTACATACATTTAATGTTATTAAGGACCGTAACAGCAGCAATCCTAAAACTCATCAAGATAATGCATTTGAGTTGAGTCCTAAAACTTTAACTTTGCTAGGGCAGCCAACTCTCGCTTGGCCACCAACTAGGGCAGTGGCCCTCGCAAGTAAATGAGGGCTGCTACTGTTTCTTGTTTTTTATTCTTATCCTTGGAAATTTTATTTCTTATTTTTCTGAATTTCTGGTTTTCATTCATTTTTATGTGGACATCAAAAAACGACGTTATTTTGTGTTTGAGGAAGATCTCTCATGACACTAAAAGGCACGTAGAATCGGGAAAAAAATGATGAAATAACCCATGCGGCATTTTCGGTCCACTTAAAACAAACGGAGTAAACAAAATAACTCAAATACATCGGATTTTTAAGTGGTAGGATTTAAAAGAACAAAATAACGTTATAAGATTCGAAATGCACGAACAAGTTTCAAGACTTGAATTATTAAATGTCCCACGTTATTGTGTTTCCGCATACTTGTTATAGAGACAGAAACAATGAACATGATCTGAAGATAATGCGCAAACCATATTGTTGTGTAGTCATCGTAATTTTCCACATCGTGAATAGTAGACCTTGTCCCCCGATCGGGAAAAACAGATAAGCTTACCTTTTTGCTCAAAAGAGAGAGCATTTCTCAACATTTTTACTCCGAAAAAAAGCACTCTAACATTGGCCAATGGACACACATCTACCTATCATCTATCAAACTAGCTAGTCCAAAGATTCACCAGCAAAGAAGTGGGTGTCTCTTCAATGCAAACAGTGAGAAGTGCGAATTCAAAAGTTGTATCTAACTTTGATGTGGGTCAACCTTCGTCTCCATTGACAAGGTAGGCCAATGATTGATGCGTGAATTTGGTGCTCCGCTTCGTCTCTTGCAACAATCTTGAACCACGAAGAGACACGTTAGCATGCAAAGCGCCCGGTAGGATTTAGGGTTTCTTATGTGCACGTTATCCAAGTTCTTCTTTCTCGTCATGGGTCCTTTTTAGGTGAGAAATGATCGATCCCATGACCGAAAGTTTGAGATAAAACGCACTTTTGGTTGCGGCATTTGGACCATCGGATCTTTAGTTCAGTTGATGTCAACAAGAGTAATCGTCTTGGAGTATCATATGACGGTGCTAGAGAGACAAGAGCCATGAGATTTAGGTACTCGTGAGGTACTTGAAGTCTTAAAACTAGAAGTCCAACTGACGAAGTTAAAATGTATTAGAAGTCCCAAAACCTGTTACAAAAGTACCATTGAATTCTAAAATTTTCAAAAAGTGCAATCAAGTCTTCAAATTTATCACATTAGTGCAATCAAGTAATTTTGTTAACTTTGTTCAATTTGACTAACAGAAAATATTGACGTAGCTTTTTTCTATTATTTCTCTCTCCTACATGACATTAATGTTATTAAAACATGAAGCATAAGACTAAAATGACGTCATTTTGGTCTAAATCATAATTTTTTACCCAAATTTTAGTTATATTAGATCAAAAAAAAAGATTAAAGGTTTAAAAAAACACAAAGAAAAGAAAAAAAAAACTCAAACCCTCCCTTGGGGGCTCCTCTGCTGCCCCAGCATCGTCGAAAAGGGCCAACCCTGTCAGTAGAGCCTTGGGGATGGCCAACAACTCTCACTGACCACATGCAAAGGCTTGTCGACCCTTAACACTCTTTCCAACGATGGGGCAACAACCCTCCACCCGTGGGTTTTTCTTGGGAAAAGTACCAAAAAAGTCATAAACCCATTACATCGGTACTAATTCATTCATAAACTTTTCAATTTGACCAATTTAATCATAAATCTTTTCACATTAGTACCAATTAAGTCCATCCAGCTAATTAAGGCCAAAAATTATTGACATGGACGTCGACGTCAACCGTCTTACGTGACACGGTCGGCGCTAACGTGGATATTTTTTATAATATTTATATATTTTTAAATTTGTAATAAGTTTTGAATTTTTTCCTTTTCCCTTTTCCTTTTGCTAGTGCCGGTGGCCAGTTGCTAGCCACAAACCATGGCCGATGAGTGCTAGCCTCACCTAGTGAAGGTCACCCTCCCGGCGATAGGCAAGGGGTTCGGCCTCCCCGGGCCGCGCTTGGGCGAGGGAGCGAGCTCTAGCGAGGGCTAGCCTAGTTGGGCCTCACCTAGGGGAGGGCGAGGCCTGGCGAGCCCTGCCCGGACGACGATGAACCTCGCCATGACCTAGACAAGGGTCAGTCTCACATCGAGGTGGCCGACCCTCACCCAAGCCAAGCTAGACGAGGTGCGGTGAGTGAGGGTAGGCCTTGCTAGATCTGGCATGGGGGCCTCACCCTCGCCGGCCATGGGCACCAGCAAAAAGAAAAGGGGAAGAAAAGGGAAAAGAAAAAAAAAGAAAAACAATCCAAAATATTATTAAAATATTCAAAAATATTATTAAAAATGTCTGCGTCAATGTTGGTCTTGCCACGTAGGATAACCGGCGTTTACATTAGCAATTTTCAACCTAAATTTGATGGATAGACTGAATTGATACCAATATAAAAATGTTTATGACTAAATTGGTCCAATTAAAAAGTTTAAGACTCAATTGGTATCAATGCAATAGGTTTATGACTTTTTTGGTACTTTTTCCGCTTTTCTTTCTTTAGTTTGTGTTCTTTTGAAAACTCTTTGTCTTTTTTAATTTTTGTTAATCTAATTTTATTGAGATTTAGGTTTAAAAATTAGGATTTGGATCAAAATGACGTCATTTTAGTCTTATGCTTAATGCATTAGCAACATTAACGCCACGTAGGGGATAAAAAAAACACTACAACAGCATTTTCAGTTAATCAAGTTGGATAGAGTTAACGGAACAATTTAAATACACCAATTTGACAAGTTTTACAACTTGAATACACTTTTGAAGGTTTTAATACTCAATCGTACTTTGGTAACAAATTTTAAGACATCTAGTGCATTTGCACATTTTTCTTGTCTAGTTGGAGATTTATTAATTATGCTGTAGGAGTATTCTAAGAGGTACTCCAAAAAAAAAAGCTAGATAGAAAAAGAAAATAGAAGATTCAAATACTAAACTTTCGTCAGAATTGTTGGAAGAACAATAAAGTTTTCCTAAATTTGGAGGGATGAATTTACATCTTAAGCTTACTCCCTCTGAACAATTGGTACATCAACCATCAACTTAATGGTCCAGATTCAGCCACATCGTGTTGCTTAACTCAATTGCAAAAATGTCCATACTGGAATTATGACCTAGCATTTGATATAGTATCAGCTTATCAAGGACAATGCGCTTCGAATTGGAAGAGGTAATTAGCTCATTAATCTTCGTAACACACATTATCTTTAGTGTGCATGTGTGCTCCAATAAGTGAATGCGTATTAAAAAAAGAAAGAGAGAAGATAGCCCGACATAATCAATAAAATGCAAAGGTTGACACTGGATTGTAAATGGAGCATTCTGTGCATTAATTAGTTCTTTATTAATTGCATGCATCACATTCTTATTTTCTTAGGGCCTTGCTTTTGATTTTTTCTTTACCTGAAATGAAAGTTGACGTATGACTGGAGATCTAACTTTTCTTTCTGTAGGGTTTATGGTTTAGTGCTCTTCTTCTTTGTGGGGGATCATGAGAGTTGTCTAACTCCATGATTGTTTTCTCTCCCTAGTTGCCTAAAATCTTTTCCTACTCGAGAAGAACTGTCGATTTCCTCTTGAACTTTAGTGTCCACTTCCAATTTTACTCGAGTATATAACACTAGAATGCTTGGTGAGTTTACTTTGGTGGGATTGCGTATCTGCAATCAGATTAGACAGATTTCGAATGTTAGGTACTTGAAACAAGTTTTAGCAAACATATAGATGGTTTATGAAATTTCGCAAAATTTCTATATCTCTCTCTCTCCATTAAATCGGATATTACAATATCTCAACATAATTTTGGAAAAATTATCCAAAAAAGTCCTAAATATAATTTTACCAATTGAGTCATAAATATTTTCACGTTTTGCTAATTGAGTCCATCCGGCCAATTTTGACCAAAAATCGCTGGCTGTGCCACGTAAGACAACCGGCATCCATGAGATAGCTAGCGATTTCAAGCCAAAATTGATCGGATAGACTCAATTGAAAAAACGTAAAAAGATTTATAACTGAATTGACAAAATTAAAAGGTTTAGTATTGAATTAGCAAAAGTGCAATAAGTTTAGGATTTTTTGGACAATTTTCCCACATAATTTCCATAGAGTTAGAGGACCAAGTTGCACGGTACTATATTCTAATTAATCATAGAACGACCAACTATAGTTATCAAAATTCTTGCAAACTAAGATTACAAAATACCAATAGCACTCCGAATCATGTGATGATGACCCAAATTGACCAGCCCAATTCGATTCATCACATTGATGGACTTGACCTATGAAAATTTTATGGATAAAATAAGGATAAATCCTCATATCTTTTAGCAATAAACGGAAGCCACATGCTCTATAAATTAGTGATGCCAAGTCTTCCATTAAGCATATCAAGTCAAACCACCATCATCTTCTTTTTCTTCTCATCACTTTAACTTTTTTTCGCGTAATCCCCTTTGAGAAAAGTGCAATTTTAGCCTCAGTGGCCACCTCCCCAATAAGAGATACACTTACTTAAATATAATAATTTACTTGAATCTACATGTGTTCTCGCTCTCTTTCTCTATCTTTAACTTTTCTTGTGGAATGTGGTCTTATTGGATGCATAGAAAGTAAAGGCGCAAGACCAACCATATCCACCCAACGAGAATGTTCTGGATATGCCATACCAAATTGATGATATCATTAAGGAAATTTACTGATTGATTAAAAATATTAGTGAGTTGAAACGCGCTAACGAAGGTCTACTTACCATTTTATAAAGGAGAAGATGTGTCTTTAATCATATCGACGTATGTGAACTCGACTTTAGAAAATAGAAAGCATCGGAAAGCTTGCGAAAAGATGGAAAGATGAAAAACACCAGCAAATCAAACGTAAGACATCTTGCATGTTTGAAACTTACACTAACACTTTTCCTTTCAAAAACTATGGAAAATTAATAAGATATCTTAGCTTTTTCACATCTTCTTAAAGCAAGTTGACTAAGGAATTCGAATGTGAATGCAACAGTCGATGTATAACATGTGACGCTAAAAGCTTGTCCAAGCTTTGCCGGTCATGTTAGGATGACATGCACAATGGATTAGGTCTATCTCATTTTGCCTTTAACTTTACGAACATGGTCAATGATGCTTATCATGTCACACATTTCCACAGTTAACTTACTTTATTTAAATAATAAGCATGGGAAGGCAAGCCAAAAAGAAAAGGATAGAGCCTAGAGCATCTCTAAACCCTAATATAACAAGCCATAAGAATATTCCAAATGTTTGAGTTACTAACATAGTTATGTTAGGGATAATTACAAAGGCAACAAGATGTTTACTCTCGCATATCAATTAACATCCACACTTTCGAAACCTATAACTCGTATCCCGAGTTTTTGCCACTCCATATCAATTTACACCATGCCATTCCCACTTGCTTACGAATTTGCCATTTTTTTCTTCACAAATTGCCCCTACCCAACAAACATCCCACAAACCCTACCCTAAACTTCTCTCTCCTCCACCATCTCTCTCCTGCCCAATCACCAACTGGCCACCCACCCACCATGCCCACTCGCCGTCTCGACTGCTACCGACCTTGGACCTGAGGCCGGCGACGATTGCTACCTCAGATGTAGTCTGTATCGAGGTCGGGCAATCCAATCAAGACCAGATCGAGGTCTATCTATGACAAAGCTCGCGTGATTAATTTGAGCTTTTCCACATAGAACGTCGAGCTTGCCGAGGCTGCGGCTAGCACGAGCTCAAGCTCCAATTGCCGCGAGTCGCGAACTCTATGAAACACGGGAGGGGGGGGGCCGTTCAAGGGCGTCAAGCGCTGAAGATTACGACAGCAAGTTACTGGAAGAGAGAGATGGGTGTAGGGTTTGAGGGTAAATGGATCTTTCGATTTCTCCAAAATGCAAATTGTAGGTTTTTAAAAAGTGGAAATAGTGTTTAACTTGTGAGTGCAAATCTCAGCTAACTTCTTGCAATTTTCCATTCTAAGTCATCCCTGATGAAGGTAATGCAATACATTAGGTAACTACTTGTACATCAAAGCACTCAATTCTAGCATATGACATGGACATCCCCACCGTCAAATTGTTTGGCACTCAATACAGAAAGCAAGACCGGCATAATTGTCCCGATCAATAGGCGGACTGGGCTCGATATCAAACCAGCCTATAAAAATCAAATGTTCTTCATCAAGGTCGAGCCTGGGCTGATCTAACTAGGTCTAAATGCGCGAGCCCAGGCCCAAGAGGAAACACTCCTACGGAGGCTCGCGATGGAGGCTCGCGTAAAATGTGCTTCGAGCCTAGACGGGCTCGGCGGGCAGCTAAACCCATGATCAGATCTAACATTAGCTTAAAAAGCAAAGCATAATAACATTCAAAGACAATAATCCTCTCAAAAGCCTTAATTGTATTCTATCGATTAATCACAACTTCAAAAACTTGCGGATTAAATCGTCCATTCTCACTAACCGAAGAACAAATCCGGGTCCGTAGAAAAGCATAACTTCTCTCCACAACCATGAATCACCGGCTCCAACCCCTCCTCCCCCTTCAAACTAGTTCTATCGAGAATTTCAATTTCGAAGCGACTAATACCGATCTATAATTTTAGATAGGTACAAAATATGCATGATATCGAAATGTCTGGCACTTAAATCTCGAAACTGCTCATTTAGATCCTCCTTTATAATCTATTTTCACGCTCTCTTATGTTTGAAGTTCAAACTCTAAGGCTGCGTTTGGTCGATCGGATAAAAGCCAGGATAGGATATGTTTTATCCTATTCTGTATTTGGTGGTGGTCTAGAATAGGATAAGGTCGGATATAGACCGGATATAGCCCGGATAAAAAAATCTGAGGGAGGAGGTGGGATAGACCCTGATAGGATTTCTAATGCCTATTTTTCTAGAAACTCTACGCTCCACTCGCCGTCATCTTTATCCCCACACCTTATGCACTTTCACTAAAAACATTTCTCGGCTTTTTTTTCTTTCACCGACTCCTCCGGATCCCGTGAATAGCAAAAAAATAAAATAAAAATTATCCTATCCGACTTTAAATCCGCAGTCCACCAAACAGTGGATAGGATATGAAAAAATCCCAGGATTTCTTATCCTATCCTATCCGGTCCTATCCTATTTAGAAGTCCGGACGACCAAACACAGCCTAAGAGCATAATTATGTTGTCACCGCATTAATTAATTTGTCATCTACTCGTCAATTGGAATTGCCAAATTACCACATCTTGGGTCGAGAGACACAACAATAGCCCGAAAGCCCACAAAACTAGTCCACTAGACTAGTTTTTCCAATTGGACATTGGAAATCCTTAATCACGGATTGTTTATTTGAACCAAATTTGCATGAGCCATAACTAAACATCCGGCTTAACTTGATTGTGATTTTGATTGAGCTTATGTATGAAATTATTTCTTTGGGGTCGCTTCAACTATCGATTGTTTGATTTTTATATATTTTGCGGCGCTCACACTTGGAATTTTGTTTAACATTGAGCGCTTAAAACATTGAAAAATATTCAAAAATAGACATGTAATATCATACATAAACTTTCTTAATTTTTCAAAACTCAAAAATGGACTTACTTTTTTCTTTTCAACTTTTGTTTTGGGAATTCCTCCAGACTGAATAGCCACCAACTTCGCGTATGCCCTTTGCCTCTCCTCTTCTGCTGGTCCTTTCCCTCGGTGTTCCGAAGAAAGATTACTCATTCAACTATTGCGTTGGCATTCAATAGAAAAAGGTGCAACCAAGGGGAAAGAAAACCTCAACTATGATTTTTCTTTCACTACTTTTTGGATTTGATTATCTTTCATTATGTATAATATAATTTGATATTTCAAAGTATCATATGTAATTCGGGCATCTAGTTTCTCGAATGCGATATGCAGATCACTTTAATATAACAACTGGTATTAGTCTATAATGACCATAATCAGGAGAGATCCATCAGCACCCTAATCAGCTTTGTGCACAGTCCTCTCTATAAAAGAAATCACCACATATTCTCGAATTCCTAGCACAAATACATGCAACTCCCGCGATCAGCACGATGGTTGGATCGAAATGGACAAAATTATCACCCTTGAACTCTAAAATGGCTATAAACATGTCATCTTCACGTGCTTATTTACTTCCATTATGCCAATTTTGACATAATTATTATTTTCTCGTATTTGATGAACAGTGAACTCAACATTTTGGCCTCTTTCGAAAAAAGAAAAGTTGCTTTCTTGCTAAAATCTAAAATATTGTGCATATCTAAAAAATTAATGAAAAAATATATGTAAAATATGTGTTAACATTTGAATATTGTGAAAATTTCGTGTACTTTGGATTAAAAAAAAAGTCAAAGTGAGTCTGTCGCGAAATTTAAATAAAGTAAAAAGTAAAAATTCAAGATGATGAGGTGGATCACTGTCAAACCACTCCCTTTTTCATGATAAAATATTCGGTGGTTAGAAAGCGCCACGTCAATCACTGATGTGGTGTGCATTTTTTACTCATACCTAATAATAGATTGACACGTTTCAACTGAGGTGGAATAAAAATAAAAAAATTCTGATTTTTCTTTCATTCCTCCATCTCTGCTGATTGTCGTCCATGGCTGCCGGCATTGCATTCAAGCATATTTTTTACCGGCTTTTCAGATTTGGCTATCTATGGTTCGCCAGTGCCAAACGAACCGGTGTCACTCGCAGCCATGGCTCTAGATGTATAAGTTAGGCCGGGCAAAATCGGGAAGCACCGGCCCTAGGCGAGCATGGAAGATGGAGGATGCTTAGCTTGGGCGCAGCAGTGTCGGCTTGGACTCCGTTACTCACGGTCCTTAGGTCCGGAGTCATGGCGACCAGATTAGGACTTTGTTGCTTGCAATCGTTACGGTGGAGACTAGATTTGGACTTCGTCGCTCGCCTTTGTTGCTCGCGGTTATAGCCACGACGACCAGATCTGGACCTTGTTGCTCCCTCGTTGACATTGATGGTAGGGCAAACTCCAGTGGCGGCTCGTTGCAATGCCGTTGTCGTTGCAGTCAGTGGATGGACGAGCAAAGCTTGCGACCATGGTTGAGCGTCGAGGCCAGATTTGGATGAGTAATGAGTCGACCGCAAGCGATGAAGGAGGGTTAGCTTCGGTCGACCGTAAGCGATACCGGAAGGGGTGGAGATGGAGGCTGGACAAGTGGTGGTCTGTCATGGAGGAGGAAGCGTCAGCAGCCATGAACGACAAACAGATTCATAAAAGGAAAGTGGGTGCTGGAGGAAGATAGAAAAATAAAAATTTTATCTTTTGTTTCACCTCAGCTGACACATGTCAATTTATTATTGAAATGAGTAAAAAATATGCATCACATCGTTGATTGACATGACGCTTTGTAACCACTAAATATTTTCTTCCTTATTCACATTGGAGTATGCGAAAATCAAGTGGTCTCCTCGAACTTTGGGGGTAATATAGGCTTATCTCTAAACTTTCATCTATGACACATTACCGCGTGGACTTTCATTTGGTTACGGTGATTAACCCTCCGTAATATGTTCTATTTGTTTGTACAATACACGTGAGTGTGAAGGGGTAGAAGCGTACTTTCATCTCTCTCTTTTTTTAAGGAAATCTCTTTCTTATCCTAGATTTCTATAAAAATGAAAGAATGAGGCAAATAAAAAAAAACGTATTAATTGCAATATTAATATTAGAAAAGCATATATAAACGTTTATAGTAAAATATTAAAATTTAAAATTTCGATGTATTGATTGAAAGAGCTAATAAGAGATTTTCAAGAAAATGAAACGATTAAGTGAAGTGGGGAGAGGTCTCCATAACAAGAATGTCGAATTACAAGAATTGGATACTCATTATATGATTTTAAATTGTTAATTGATGCAAAAATGGTTGATTGATAAAAAGCATTTCAAAATATCATCTTGGATTTCAATTAATTGTTTCTTTCTAAAGAAGGACATCAGAAATGCCAAAAGTTATGTACGGCGCTCACTTTAGTGCCAAAATTTTTTGCCAAATCACTTTAGTACCAAATCGGAAAAAAAAAATGATCACATAAGTACTAACAGCAAGAAATTCCAGCCAAAATTAATACTTGACTTTTATAATTAAAAAAAAAGTGACATGGCATATTTTTTAAAGCGTAGTCTATGTGGATGTGAAAAAGAATGTCGTTTTTCCATCTGACGTGGCTCCAACAAACGAAAATACGTCAAATAGCCTCTGGCCAAAATGATGTTGCAAAAGATGGATGAAAATGAGGGCATCGACTTCCCATTTTTGCATACGAACCAACTACTCTCCTTGTTCGGACCGTCACTCGCTTACTAGCCCGTCGTCGCTCACCTGCCGTTACTCGTTCGCCATCACCCACCTGCCATTGCTCACTCACCGTCACTCGCCTACCACCATAACTTTCACTCGCTCAGGTTTGTCATTTTCTCTCCCTTAAGTCTCCGATGGCAAAATTGAGGCACGGAGGGCAAGATTGGGGCTTGGGGTTAGAGGGAAAAACGGTTATTGGTACTAGACAAGGAATTGCAAAACAATGAAGTTGTGATTGTGCTAGGAATTTTGAGGGAAAATCGAAACAAGTACTCAAATTGGCCGGTTAGGGTTTTCAAATTGAGGTTGTCTTTCAATTTAGGGATTTGGAGTTCTTATTTGGAGCCGAACAATGTCGTTTTTATTGTTGACATGCTTACTGGATCTCTAAAAAAAAGGCCACATTGGATTTCCACCCAACCAAATCGGAATTGGCACTTAAGTGATCATTTTTAGAAAAACTTGACACTTAAGTGATCCGAAAGAAACTTTTGACATCAAAATGTACACAATTTTGGCACTTGTAGTGAGCAATCAATTTTAGTCATTTGACATTTTTTTTGTCTTTTTACATTTTTCTTTTTTATTCAATTTGTGTTTATTCTCTTTCTCAAAATGTTTTATTTAGTTCTGTCAAATGATTATATTTATCAAATTCTGATATATTCTTCTTATTAGTGTTGTAATTAATTTATTTTTCTCTCATGCTCTATATCATTTCATTTTTTACAACAATTAGGAGCAAAAGAAAGTTTCCTATAAACATGCTCACACAAAAAAAAATGGGATAAAGATATACTTTTATTCCTTAAAAGGGAGGTGTCAAGCACATGCTAACGGAAAAAATAAAGAAAAATTAAAAATAAAAATTGGGAGGATTTTGTGTAGTTTTTTATAGGGGTGATCGGTTTAGGGGTAGGCGGTTCTTACTCTGGAAGCGGGAACCCCTCGTTAAAGACCGGTTCTGAAACATTGTAATTAGAAGCCGCCCATTGATTTCACACCTAGAATTGGGAACTGGACCGGTCCCCATGAGAACTGCCGGTTTTGGGCCGGTCCGGTCCGGTGCTGAGCGGTTCCCTGTTCTTTCATTTTTCCCACATCAAAACTTAGAAGCTGAGGGTACTACTTGCGGAACCGAGAGCACATTAAATATGACATATCTCAAACCGACCAAAACCTAATAAAAGTCCAAACAAACACATAGCGACCACCCTCATTCAACATTACCAACCAACCAGCCACACATCTCCTTCTCTCCATCATCATCATCATCATCATCGCCCAAGACCACCGCAAAGCTAACAGCAAATTTTCATGGGCGATGATGAGCAGCAAGATGGTGGTCCCAAGAACCTCAAGAACTACTGGGGCAACACCCCCGAGGAAGAAGACGACTACTTCCGGCAGCAGGGCGTCCGCGGCACCACGTCCTTCCACACCTCGCCGCGGGGCCTCACCCTCTTCGCCCGGTCGTGGCAGCCCCTGTCCGCCCCGCCCCGCGGCGTCGTCCTGATGGTCCACGGCTACGGCAACGACGTCACCTGGACCTTCCAGATGACCCCAATCTTCCTCGCCCAGCATGGCTTCGCCTGCTTCGCCTTCGACCTCGAGGGCCACGGCCGGTCCCAGGGCCTCCAGGCCTTCGTGCCCGACGTCGACCTCGTCGTCGACGACGCCATCTCCTACTTCGACTCCATCAAGAACGACCCTAGGTTCCAGGGATTACCTCGGTTCTTGTACGGGGAGTCGATGGGGGGCGCGATCTGCCTGCTGATCCATTTCCGGGACCCTGTGGGGTACCAGGGCGCCGTCCTGGTCGCGCCCATGTGCAAGATCTCGGACAAGGTGAGGCCCGTCTGGCCGATCCCTCAGGTCCTCTCGCTGGTTGCCAGGGTCATGCCCACCCTGCCCATCGTGCCGACCGCCGACATCATGAAGAAGTCGGTCAAGGTCGAGGCCAAGAAGGCGATCGCGGAGATGAACCCGATGAGGTACCGGGGGAAGCCAAGGCTCGGGACCGTGCTCGACCTCCTGAGGGTCACCGACTATCTGAACCGGAGGCTGGGCGACGTGAAGATCCCGTTCATCGTGCTGCACGGGAGCGAGGACGCGGTGACCGACCCGGACGTGAGCCGGGCGCTGTACCAGGAGGCCCGGAGCGACGACAAGGCGATCAGAATCTACGAGGGGATGATGCATTCGCTGCTGTTCGGCGAGACGGAGGAGAACATTGAGGTCGTGCGCAGGGACATCTTGTCTTGGTTGGAGGAAAGATGTGAGCCAAGATTAGAGAATTAATTGTTCATGTTGTTGCAAAACGAAGCATTTGACCATTGCCTTGATTGGAGAATTCTCATGACTTTGTAATTTTCAATTTCCCAATTTGATCGAAGGGACGATACAATGCCTTCGTGACATTCATAAGAAGAGCGTGGCTTTCAAGCACAAGCACAGAACGCAGTTTGGTAGGTAATATTCTCTTCCACCCTATGCTTTGGTATGGAGTCGATTGTTCTCTTTTTTCCCCAATATTGGGCGGTCCTGTTGAATCGGTTGAGCCTTAGGCGGCAGTCTAGCAAAAATTATTCAATTTAGATCCGAGGCAGTTGATGGACATTATTCAATTTAGTCGATGATGATAACAGTGGTCAAGGATCGTCGACTCGGTTTGATTTTTACCGAGCAACTCTCGTACAGGTACAAGATGAGATCAGAATAATCAGAACTCGCAAGGCAGGAGGACATAATTATCAAATTCACTGACCTCAAGTTTATGATCTCCGTATACAAATAAGGAATGGAGGTAAGCACAGAAAGAGAGAGGAAGAACAAAACCCTATATCATTTACAAATTTCGGAGGAAAAAATTTTTGCATCTTTACTGTTAGCTGTTGCTATCTGTCGCTGTACAATAACAAATGAGGAATGGTGAAGCAGAAAGTTTGATCATTCTCCTGTCAATATTTGCGTCTCTTCAAATCGCTCGTATAAGGCCGCCGCTGCTACCAAGAACAAACTACCAGGCAGCACTAGGGTTAGTAAAGGATGTCTCACGATCCGCAAAATTAGATTTCCGAATCACACCATAAACAAGTAGTTCAAGTCCTCCACTGTTAGACGGGTTTGACGACCCGCTTTCTCATCCTCGCCGAATGCAGATGCGACCATTAGCCTCTTCTTTTGCTGATGACAAAAAAAAGAAAAAACATTTACCAGACTTTATTTTGTAAAAGAAACCCACACCCAATGAGTGATGGATGAAAAGCACATTAATCTACTGATATCCATGCGGTAAATTCTCTAACATAGCAAAACGATATTGCTAGTTGAGATGAAAGTACCCATAAATGTCAACTGATGATATCCTAACTGCACCGACTAATGATGTATTATTTAATTGAAACCTTTTGTTTTAGAACATATCTAATTTATATTTGGTGAGATACGCTCTTCCAATGACCAAATTAACTCAGTTCGCTATGAAAAGGCTCCATAGAATAGATTTCCATTTGCTTTTTTTTTAGTGACCAAAATGCAAGTGTGATCAAAGTTATTTGGGTTAAATTTAAACAGAAAAGCATACATGACACAGGCAAGCTCACTTGGGCGAAAAAAAAAAAAGAGAAACTGGGGGCTTGTTTATGTTCAATGTTTCTACAAGAACATGCACAACGGTGAGGAGAGCTTAACATTTATATGATGCCACCACCTAATCATATCACATAACCAACTGACCACTTTTATCCACCTCCACATCACTCAACTTTTCATTAAATTCACGAAATATAAATGCCTGCCTAATAAACCCAGAAATTTTATGGACATGACAAGCAACAATAAAAGCTAAGGGTGCTATCTGACCTGTAGATCCAAGATGCGATCTTCAACTGTATCTTTGACAGTTAGTCGCAAAACTGTAACAGGACGAGTCTGCCCAATACGATGTGCTCTATCAACAGCCTGGTCCTCCGTCGTAGGATTCCACCAAAGATCCAGCAAGAGAACATGGCAAGCTGAGACCATATTAAGTCCTAGACTCGCAGCTTTCAAGGACATAATCATAACAGAAACCTACAAGTTTAAGAGGAAAACAGATAATATGAGAAACGATTTCTAGACAGTACAGAGTGAATGTGTTGTGCGAGTATATTAAAAAATTAAAGGGATAAGTGCACTGGAAGTCCTAATATTGTCACGAAAGTGCAATTAAGTCCTAAAACTTGTCAAGTTGGTGCAATCAAGTCCTAAAATGTTAACATTTTCCTTATGTCAATTTAGATGGAGTTAATAGAAGGACTTGATTGCACGTTTTAGGACTTAATTGCACTTTTTGAAAGTTATAGAACTCAATTACACCTTAGTGACAAGTTTTAGAGACTTGATTGCATTTTCTAAAATCCTTTGTGATAAGTTTAGGACTTCTAGTACACTTATTCCAAAAATAAACGTGTGAAGCAGCACGTCCACACCTCAGGCAGAGTGTTAAAGTCCTTCACAGCCTTGTCTCTTGCAAGAACCGACATAGTACCATCAAGTCTTCTATATTGAATAGATGAATCTTTCAGGCGACCTTCTAATAAATCCAACATTCTTGTCCACTGTGAAAATACTATTGCTTTCTCTGGAGCTGGCTTATTTGAAAGACCCGGGCCTTTTTCCACAGAGAAATTTCCTTGAGAATGATTATCTTTGGGAATGTTCCTAGGAGGGGATGACCCGTCAGAGCAACTGCTACCCAAATGAGAAGAATTCTCTTCATCACTATTTCTTGATGTACCGTCCTGCATCTTGGACAGCGATTGCAGGACCTCCAGAGCAGCCCTGATCTTGGAGGAATCATACATATGACCCAGGGAACGTGGGTCAGCCGTCTCTATCAGTTCGGACCCCAAATTACTAAGTGGACTGTTCTGTGCACAATGATCAGCGATGGAACTCTTCAGGGAAGCTCTGGAAAACACTTCAGACTTACTGAGTCTCTCTCTGCACTTTGTGGCGGGGCAATGTCCATCATCACCAGTAAGGTGTTCACAAAGGCATTGGTTGCAAAATACATGACCACATAACGAAACAACAGCTTCTTCAGGTGGATCCTACAATTAAGGATTAAATCAACCATTTGAATCTGTACGTGCTTGACCATAAACCAAACTTGAAGCAAACAGTTCTCTTATTAAGATGTCTAGTCCACAAACAAATGACCTCAGATAAAATGAAATTAAGACCAATCATTCTTGTCTGTTCCATGATAACGTTATCCTTGACATTATAAAAAACGACATGTAACTTGACCAGTTAAACGCAAGCCCCCACCAAGGAATTAGGGAGGCCTGTAACTACTAATTTATGAAAAACAATCTTTTCCATTTAAATGACCCCTATTCAATTCAAAATGTTGCTGCAGCAGCAGCCTTTTAAAGCTAACTATAGTTGCCTCGCCTTCACAATGACTTAATGAAAAGACAGCACAATCAAGGTGTTTAATTCAAGCATTTATATCGATAAAGAGTCAAAACTCCCAACATCTTATGATGTGATTCATTTCCTAAACCTAGCAGTCCTATTTCAGGGGGCCCAGGGGACCATAAAAAAATTAAACGTCATTAACCGTGCACCAGGTATTTACAAAGATCCACACGCACACGCACATGCATGCATGCACAAAGACAGATATATAACTCACATTGCAGATGCTGCAAATTGCTAAAGAAGCTTCCAAACAATTCCGAAGAAATACTAGTTTCTCCGGATGAAGTTTCTTTGCCATCTCAAGTGAGTTCTGCCACGGAGAACCTGAGTCATATCCCCTCACAAGCAGGGGATGATCACAAGCCTGTCGAAGGCGCAAGAGCATCAAAAGAATGTTCACATAGTTTTCTCTGACAGTACCAGCAGCTGCATATTCCTGGTAGATGAACATATATCAATGTTAGTAACGTAATTGGGAAAACAAGCAGAAGATGCACAATATTAGAATTGCACATGAATGTCATCTTTCAACATGTTAAGCTCCAGAATGAAGAAAAGTAACTTCTTAGCACATACTTGAAATTGAGCACGAGAATCGGCCTCTAATCTTGAGTAAAAATCTCGCTCCTCCTTCGAAAATTCCACCTTTTTCAGTTCCACTGACTTTGGTGGTAAGTTTATGATAGGTTCACCATCAAGAAGTGTGCCTAAAACAGAGTCAATTTTTACATGATTAATTGGTAATTATACCTACACATTGTAAGGAGTTGATAGATAACAACCACCATAAATATAATTTAATCTCGGCCTCTCAGGCAACAAAAAAACAGAGATGCAATAAGCACATCATGTAACATGGGAAAAGGAAATTAGCAAGTTCTCTTGAAATAGAAACATAGAAATATTGAATAATTTTATAACAATTTCAACTCGACATGGGCAATCCTTGTATTCAAGGAAGCTTTGACCTACTTATGTCAAGGGGAAGAAAAAAGAGCAAAGGTGACAATGAGAAGGAACCCACAAAAAAAACATTTAGCTAAGTGAGCCACCACCTAAAGCCTTGCAACAAAGAATGTGGACAAATCAAAGACAGTGATGCCATTGACAAGATAACTAGTGAGCCTAAAACAAAAACACTGAAGAATAAATATGACAAGATACATAACATCGTGGAGTCCTATATAAGCAAAAAGATAAAAGGTTTTGACATCATTACTATAAAACCAACTTAACCACCCCAAAGGCAAAAAAAAACATTAAGTTAAACATGTAAAATACAACATATGAACAGGAAAAAGCACAATGTAGAATCCAAAGCAAGATTTATTTCAAGCAAAAGCAAGAAATGCACACATATCTTGATACTAAGCAGCAAACCTTTAGTGCGCCGGAGCATTATTGTTTTTAAGATTGCTTGCAGCTTTTTGTATCCCTTTGATGGACTCCTCTGGATTGGGCCTTTTATATTGGCAATGAATGTTTTGTAGACAGCATACGGGTCAAATCTGAGAAATCTGAAATAGCTATACAAATCATCAATTGCATTCTGAATAGGAGTTCCTGACAAGCACCACCGGCGTTTAGCGCGAAGACCCCAACAAGCCCGAGCTACTTGAGTTCTGTAATTCTTAATACTCTGAGCCTCATCCAAGACGACGCGGAACCATCCTACCTTTGCAAGAGGACCAGCAATAGACTCAAGCAATTCATTCTCCATCTTTCCATTCTTTGATCTTTTCTTATCTCGATTAAAAGCATCTTTCCTCCTCTTGCCGGATAAAAGTCCAGCAGGAGGAAGATCCTGATCCACTGGTCTTCCTTTCTCATCATCATCTTTATCAACTAGAGGCTGCTTAGGAACCTCCATGCTGACAATTGAATATGTTGTGAGGACAACATCATACTTGGCCAGATCAAGAGGATCCTTCGTCCGATTACCCCCGTGGTACACTAGGACAGAAAGGCTAGCTGCACTTGTTACTTTGTTACGCAACTCCTCGGCCCACTGTCTCAGAACACTGGTGGGACAAACCACAAGAGTTCCAGCAGCTGGCCTCCCTCTTCCTCGTGCCAAAGGGCTCCCACTTGGTGGAGCTTGAAATTTCTCTCCGCCAAGCTTCGCATTGTTCAATTTAGGAGCCCCATCGACATTTTCATCCTCATCCAAATCAAAAGTTTGTAACTCCAACTTTGGATTCTCTTGACATTGTTTGAAGGATGGAGGTCTTTCCTTAAGTATAAGAGCAATAGTCGATATTGTCTTCCCGAGTCCCTGCACAAGGATATAAAAGTCATTGAGATAATCACCATAAGCAGTCTTAGGAAATGGACAGGAGATAGATTAAGACCTGATCATCAGCAAGAATTCCCCCGCAGCAATTTATGGCAGTTTCCTTTTTCACCATCCATGACAAGGCAATTTTCTGCATGAGCATATGAGAAAATACTAAGTAATCTGCAATTCACAAACTACTTGCCAATGAACAAATAATCAAAAACCCAAATGGCAAAAGTTCTATATTTGTTAGAGGAGATTCTTTAGACAGTCGCATAAAAACAACAATTTATGTGTAGGAAGAACAGTGAATGACAAAACCAATACACATGAAGGGTCAGCCATTATTGCCTTCTCCAATAAAATACAATATCAAAATGGTAGTACTTCTTTTACAACACAGTAGTACATGACACTGGATTTGATCGAAGGACCGTTGCCAGATATTTTCCTTCTATAACAATTGTTTCTGTTCCAAGGTCTTCATAACAGTCATGGAGTCATGAGAATGACTGCTACGTCTCTTGTTATTTAAGACTGCATTATTCTCAGCAGTAAAGCACTCCAAGATTATCTACTTTGGGTTGACAAGTGATATTTACCATAATCATCAATCGGAATATTGGATGAAGATTTTGGTCCTACAGCATGAAACCATCTGCTAAGTCCAATTCTAAATCATGCTTCTAGCCTGGTATTTGCCATGATCATCAATCAGAAGATTGCATGATGATTTTGGTCCTACAGCATGAAACCATCAGCTAAGTCCAATCCTAAATCATGCTTCTAGTCTTATCTGGTGCTAATATCCACGTAAGGTGCAACCCCAACCAGAAAATAAGATTAACAGCCCTCAAGTGCCCTCCAAAGTAGAGCAAGCAAAAGCCCATCACAATTCTAAATCATGTCCATCACTCGTTAATGTTTTTTTTTGGTAAGATATCACTCGTTAATGTTACGGTGCCCACTGCACAAATATCATAACATATATTTAAACATATCGATATCGATGAAACGACACATGAAAAGAGCTTAAAGAAAGGGGGATCTCCAACCTGATGCCTCAAAAGAGGAACTGCCAGAGCACCATCAGGTGGAGTTTCTTCTGACTTTGGCTGTGAGAGATCCTGCAAAACATGGCAAACAACAGTCTCATGTAAAGAGACCAGGTGGAAGCAAAAGCCAACTAATCCTTTCTTCACTTAAATAATATCCACCCCCAGAGTTTATTAGCTTTCTGCTAGTGGCATGTTGGAACAACATTGAGCAAGCAAATAGTGTACAACTGTAGCAAGGCTAGTTATCATGTCACTTTAATAAGTAAGAGATCAGAACATCACATGCACAGCACATCAAGTCCAAGTCAGCCCATGTAAGCAATTTCCAAGCATCTAATGCAAGCTTTAAGTGCAGTACAAAGAATCAATTAATTATGATTTTGTTTTATGCTTTCGAAAAAAAAAACAGAGCAGTTCAGAGAATCAAGAGTACGAAGAAGGGCCTATAAAAGTACATCCATCCATTTGAAGCCAAAAGAAAGGATAAACACATGCATCTCTCTACAAATTGCCAAGGAATATTCATCTCTTCAAAGGGCACGGGGCTACTGTTCCCACATACAGTACCCCCGTACCATCCTGGTGCCTAATTGACAACATCTCACAAAGCGATCCAACGGCCACACGACTTCCCTCTCCCCATCATCTGTTTATCTGCGCAACCGTGCCACCCTTCACCACCTACAGCAACGGCATTGCCAGCCATTGCGCAAAGACCACCCCCACAGTCGGTCGTTGTTGTCTCTTTCCACAACCACCATCACCAACTCTGCTTTCCACCGCCCCCTCACCACAGATCTCCTTCGCTGACAACTCTGCTCTCAGTCGATACTGTTGCCTTCGGCTTCCACTTGCACAGCCAAGTCTCATCCTCGCCATCATCAAGCCGAAGGTTGATTGCGGTGCTCAAGCCTTAGATCTCAGTTCTGAGGTCGAGTGAGCCCTAGGTCTGAGGTCAAAAGGGCTCAACCACTGGTGGGTATGTTGCCACGGTGGGGAGGCAAGGAAAGAGAGAGATGGCAGTTGGACGAGAGCTGCTGGGTGGCATCGTCAAGATTGGAAGGGAGGTGTTGGCCCGTCAGTGACATGGTGGTGCTCAGCCGCAAGCGGGCTGCTCCGGGAAGGTGAGGCAAGGCAAGCAACGGCAAGCAGCAAAGGAGACGCATGGCCCGGTGGGTGGTAGCGACAGGGGGAGAAATTGCATACTAAGGGTCTTGCTTGCAGGTGCATTATATGGTTCTCAAGTCATAGAAATGTTTTTCAAAAAAGGAATTCCAACAGCTGAGAAAAGAAAGGGACATGTGTCCGTCATCGGAAAGAGGGGACACTACCCAGGTACAGTTAACTCCGCATCCTCTTCAAAGGCTATTCTAATTGTCTACTCCTAATCCACTATAAAGGGACACAATATCAGGGGAAGTGTACCGTTTTTGCAGACTGGTTAACTGGGTCAACAAATTCGACCAGTATAGCCAGATCATGAAGTAAGGTGATACAGTACTGCAGAGTAATCATCCTCCCCCACTGAAGCAGCTAATGTAGTCTGATTTTGAAAAGTGAACCAAACCCTATGAAATCTTATGTCTGCATCGAAATTGTGTAATCCAAGCACCAGATAAGATGTGCTTTTACTGGTTCTTTCATGCTCCTCACTAAGGAAAAACCAGTTAACCATTCTCCAGTCATCTACATAAAAATGTGTCCGAAGTTACCACCCATATGGGGGACCTTTGCTTCTATAGTGCATTGCATCAAGTTCTCCAGGCCCATCTTCCCAAACTTGCTTTTTATAGTATCACCCAAATGAAAAGTTCTCAAGTTCTACAATAATCACCATTCCCAATTTTAACCCTACAATTTTTCTTATGAACCAAACCACCAGCAAAGCACATTCTAAAAGTGGATGACTACAAGAGTTTAACCATCTATAAACCTACTTTAGTTCTCATGTCCTTTGTAAGATCCTTGTATAGCATCTCCAAAGCATTTTCTGAAATCCACATCACTATCCATTTGGAGAGTATGTAATGCCACCCAAAAAATTGCATCTTCTCACAAAAGCCTCCAAAAGTCAATGTGGCACATGTCCACCAAACCATCTCACGCAGACTTTCTCATCCAATCCTCAATTGGGTAAAGACTTTGATCGTAGTCAATTCCGCTCGGGAACCAGCTGAGCAAGGCGCACTTCTCTCAATCGTCAAACACCAATTCAACTCTGATACACCCATTATCTATTTTTGAATGGGAAAGTAGCACCAAAGATCATCATTCAAACTGTCACGTATTTTGCCTATTCGGTTCTCAATTTATTGAACTCATTTTCCATATGTATATCTGGCTAAACTTAAGAATTCGCATAATATGGTCCCTCAAGCATAATAGCATTTTGCCATCATCCAGGACTTCAAGTGCTCTTTTCCATTTTAAGCATCTAGCTACTCCCTTCCCTTCCCTTCTAGCAAAGATCTTGAATGAATCCTCATGGGTTTTCAAGAGAAGGTTTATTTTATCCACTGCCAATAGAACTAATTCCACATGAAACAAAGGATACCATGAATTTAGAAATTAGTTACACAAATTGAATCTTCACACGTCTTCCAAAATACAGTGCACCAAGAAAATCTTGTACCCTAAACTGCTAAACCTAATCTAAATTATTTCAAAATATATAATAGCTACTTGAGCGAAATTAAGAAGGATATAAGAGCTATTTATATCACTCACTGCTTGGCATTTCATCATCTCCAATCTAGCAAGAGATTGATTCAACCTCTTCCTTTGCTAGATTTGCATTTCCCCTGTTTTATACACTCCATACCGAACACCCATAAATGGCAACTCTTGAATTCCAATATATTCCTTTGCTACTGCTCTAATTATCAGGACAATCTTACAGCGTCTTGACTTGACAACCTTATCATTCAATCTCCCATTCAAAGATCCTTATTAACTGTTACATCACCTTGTCAATTGGATATTATGCACCACCTACTAAAGTCCAAACAAAGCTAGCATATGAATCTATCGATATGACGATGCCATCACCTACCATTCATGGGCATCAACCCCTGAAATTACACTTCGAATAACATCTATTCTGCTCTTCCAGACAGGCCAACAGCAGTTTTTGGGTACTTTAACGACAAATTAGGAATAATATAACGGTAAAATATTCAGGAGATGAAAGCAGAGAAACGAAAGACTGAAAGTTGAACCAACTGAACAAGCTTTAGTCAATTCATCTCACCAATAAACTAAATGGTTAGAGCACTTAGAAGAAAAACACTTTATAAATACAAAAAAAAAAATCATTTGCATGGAAGGTATATGGAAGACAAAACACAATAGGATACAGACAGAGAATAACAATGTTTCATATTATGTCCTGCAACAAGCTACGAAATTTAATCACACCTGCAATGCCGCTCGGAAAATTAACTGTTCGGGATTTGTCTTGGGGCGTGTACCACCCACTCCATTGTTATAGAGAGAAACATCATATGTGGCTCCTTGGTCAGAAACAAGTCCATTTACAGGTGCTACAGATTGAGGGGTTGGTGCAGGATGACTCATCTCCTCAATAATACAAATATCAGAGTCATCATCACCTCGTGATCTGCAATCAATTGAGCTACTCTCGGTTGATTCGGGGCTGAAACTAGAAGACCAAGAGGCAACATTAGTAGGTTTATTCAATGCACTGGATCTTTCACTCTTAATGCAACCGACATGCTTCTTGCCAATTCTGAATGGCTGAGGATAAGCAAAGGATTGTTCTGAGGCATTTAAGTCTAATTTCCCATTGTGAGTAGATGCTGCGAAACCATCAGCAATATCCACAGAATAACGAGCCTTTTTAGATGCATTAGCCATGGCATCATCCCCAACCCTTTCACATATGGTAATATTCTGATTCGCCATGTTAATTGAGACAGAGGAACCCAGCATAAAGTCTTTGGTCCAAACAGCTTTCCCATCAGCAACAAAGAAGTTATTTCCACAATTGGGTCCATCCGTGACACCAGAAGTTCGGACTGAATCATTCGCAGAATAAACTGAATCAAATTTTTCATCTTTCATACAATTTATGTCCCTTTCTCTAGACAAGCTTGATTGAGGCCAACGGCATGGCTGTTCTGGTGCGACGTCCGGTACAGCAAGTATATAATTTCCATTATTTGGTAACATCTGATTATTATCTTCATACTTAGAGCTGCATCCCATCACATCAAATCCACCATCTGGCAGATTAGAAATTGAGTATGGACTGTGACTTGGAAACCTTAACATCTCATCTTCTTCATCAATCATAGATCCTTGATTTATTGGGGAAAAATAACCATGGTCACCATACATATGAAGCCATGGAGAATGGCCAAAAGCGGAAACATTGTCCCCAAAGGAACTATCACGGTCGTGAAAGATGGAAAAATCTGAAGAGGGGACACTCTTATATGGCAAATCTTGGAAGAGCATGTCCATCTGCAAATTTCGATTTTCAGGAGCCCCAAAATTTTCATTGCTAGTCTTATTGAATGAATCATGATTTCCAATGTCTGGAGCTCTGGAAGCATCTGCAGCAGTCATAAAGTAACCAAAAACAGACTTTAGAAATGGAGAAAAAATAGACATATGTTAAAGGGATAAAGAACTGTGTTCTATGCCAACTAGGATATATATACATTCATACTAGAACAAGCATATACGTCAATGGCTTCCAAAAGATAAATATAAATTCAGAATAGAACTCCTGTCCCACTTCTCTAGTAAATACTAATTCCAATTCCTAGAACTGGGAACCATATTGTTCTGACAATACAAGAAGTAATTATCAGCAGATTAAGCAAATAGTAGACAATGCATGCACAGCAACAAGACACCTGTGTATCAGCATACTCTCACGTGAATCTGGAAAGAAGTACATAGTCACAAACTAACAAAGTGCATCAGTGGATTTCACTCTGCAGAAGGTTTTACCCTTCCACAGTCTGAGTCACTCAGCTCACAGTCAAATTTTCATCAATCGAACAGCAAGAATGATATGAGCAAATATTACTTACAGCTTTCACTCTGAGAATCATTGTGGTTGCCAGCACAAGGAACCGATCTGCTCGCCATGAAAGGTGAATAATTTGAAGTACCCTGCACAATGACATTCAGGGGTTCATAATGTTTCTTGAAAATAACGTTGCACAAAATAAGCAGTCCCAACCACAATACAATGTTCGACCAAAAAAAAAAACCAAAATACAATGACAAAAACTTATCAAATGCGAGCACGAAGGGAATAACCAGGATTGATGCCCGCTGTGATCACAGACGCATTTAAGAGGCAAAATTATCAATTCAATGAAAGAAGGAAAGGAAGAAACTATGAAGGGGTTGAACCTCATCCCTCGATAGTCAGTCATCAAAAACAAGTGCATTTAATCAAGAATGGGAATCCACAAAGGCATCCAAATCCGTATCCATATCCCCTTCCTAATAAACTAAGTCTAAAATGTTAGCTTTTGGTGGACCGGAGCCCGTGTCTGTAACATACATCTTCTGTTGTCCACATTGATCTGTAGATGGTATACGAGAACAATCGGATAGCAACCCTTTCAGAATAGTTCGGCAGTGGAAGTGAATGGACATCACCGGAATGACATACTCCATTTATGGCATAATTAAACCCAAATCTGAATTGTAGTAAGTATGAGGTTTTAGCATTGAGGTGGATCTCGCTGTTGGTTGACGCCTAGGGCATTGAAATTGACCATTGACCGCGAACTGCAAGACCGCTTTGGTTCCGGGTTGATGGAGGATCTAATCATTCGAGCAATTTTTTTCCATGCTTGTCTTGGAGTTCTGGAGAAAGCTGAGATCAATTGGATTGGCCTAATAATCGGAGTGGGGGAGGAGGCTCTCTGATGTTCTATTGTCCTAAGGTAAGTCTAACCGGACTCTTGGGAACCTTCTGATCCACTCTACTCGAGCAATCTATGAAGATGACTGGCATGCCAGAGCAGAAGTGAATTTCATGTTACAAAGCTTCTTAGCTCTCCAAAAATTTTTGTCCAAAAGTGTTAACATGGAAGATCAAGCACTGCCATTATCTAGCCTTCCCATAATAAATGGTCCCAAAGTTGATGACGCAGATAAAATGCTTTTTTTCTCAACTCTGCATCAAATGTTGATCAATTTTTGTAACTCGAGACTCATCAAGTTCTTCACTTATCTGCCGCGGTGTTTCTGGAAGCCACCTTGGACAAAGCATCTCTTTTGAAATGATAAACACAGTTCCGCTGAAAAACACCAAGAGGTACTGCCCATATACAAAATGGCTTTCAGAAGGGAAGCCACTCGTACTAATTTAAGTCAGAAAAAAAATTTGTTTCCAACAATTGTCATAAACGGTTCCTTGAGGACCAGGGAGATTTTGTCTAAAAGGGTAATGGTCATGACACAGAGAGGAGATCTAAAGGA
Organism: Syzygium malaccense; assembly: GCA_031216405.1. Lineage (NCBI taxonomy): Eukaryota > Viridiplantae > Streptophyta > Magnoliopsida > Myrtales > Myrtaceae > Syzygium > Syzygium malaccense. The sequence goes on along the minus strand of CM062256.1, from coordinate 6,117,568 downwards.
CTTTGCCGAGACCAATCTGGGAATGGACATATCAAGAGCGAGGCTTTATCCTTGATTAAGCTCGGTTGTCAACCGCAAGTATCCCCAGAATGCTAGAAGCTGAGTCAGCAGAGTTTGTTAGAAAACCTAATACGTGCCATCATGCTATTCTTATTTTGCTAAGACGGAGTCTCGTAACGAAGAATATATGCCAGGATTGTATATGTAATGCACAAATATGAGAATTCCATCGCCGTCGGAATCCGCTCTCCCTTTCTCTAATTTCTTTTTTGCTCTCCCTTTCTCTAATTTCGTTTTTGCTCTCGCGCATCACGCTCTTCCCCCCACTTTTCATTCTAATCCTGCTGACCTTTTTTTTTTCCTTTAATTACCCTATTGAACTGCTCTATTGCTTCCTAATGCATATCTTGGGCCATCACAAAAGGCAAATCACAATACCATCTTAACGCAAACGTGTCGGCCAAGTGATACCAAGTCAGAACACTATATCTGGGTATCGCAATGAACAACAGCACCGAGAAGAACCAGCGCAGCACACACACTCAAACAAATTTGATAAAAACGACAGACGCGATTCACATCAAACATCTCCAAGCTCCAAGATTCTGCCGACCCAATTGGAGATCCGCAGCACCCAAAACACCCATCCCCTCAAAATCGGAAAAACCCGACCCCCACCCCGCCCCCCAAACAAGCAACACGATCGAGGGGGAAAAGCAGCGCACCTGATCAGGCAGACCCTCCGGCGGCGGCGGCGGCGGCGGCGGCGGCTCCTCCTCCTCCTCCTCCTCGTCGATCAAATCCATGAGCTCGTCGTAGTCCATCGCCAGGTTATTATCGTCCTCCCCGGTACCCAGCTCCGCGGCGCCCCAGGAAGAACCCGAGCTCTTGTCCGCCATCAACATCGCTCGATTCAGGCCCCCGAAAAAGAACCCAACCCCACCCCCCCTCCCCTTCCAAGCTGGCGCGCACCTCGTGGAATTCACGGAAGCGAACCTTCCATGCAAATTCCGCTCCAATTTCTCCGCGCGCGCTCGATCGATCGATCCGGGGGCACAATCGACCGACCAATCGACCGACCAATCAACGCCCGAGGAATATGGGCAGAGGGGAAGGAGCCGGCTTCACACGCAACGGCCGCGGGATTGACCGAGGATCGGGCGATCGATCGCGGGGGCGCGGGCGGTTTCGAGGAAGCTTCGGCGTCGACGACCACCGAGGCGACGAAGGAGAAGGACAAGGAGAAGGAGACGGCGACGGCGACGCGACGACTTTTCCCGGTTCTAGAAAGAGAGAGAGGAGGGAGGAAAATTCTAGAGAGAGAAAGGGGAGGGGAGGAAAGTTTTTGCCCTGTGTGGAGCGCGAGGGAGTGAGGGGTGTGCGCAGGTTTAATAAATAGGGTTTGGCCTCCCTCGGCGTGCGCGCCGTGGTGTGGGGGGGAGGTGGGGGGGTGCGCAGGATAAGGACTCCTCCTCCTCCTCCTCCTCCTCCGTCCTCCTCCTCCCCGTCTTTCCTGATTTCGGGTTCCTCCGACGGAAGGGAAGGAGCGAGCCCGACTCCACGAGGAACTATCGAAGCCGCCGCCGCTCGCCCGACACCCGGCGAAGGATCTCCGGTATCTTCGAAGCGGGGTCGCGGGTTCTACGTGTAATTTTCAAGATCGGACATTTCCCTTGTCGGGTGTTACTTGGCATGGTACCTTTATCGAATCGCGCCTGGATAGAGGCATAAGTACAGGAGTGGAGTCTTTTTGTTTATCGATCGCGTTGAACCCCCGAGAACCTTAGCGCGGTTTCCACAGAGATAACGGGAAAGATGGGTACGAGAAACTTCCATGTGCGGGGTTGACCTCGAATATCGCCGCTCGGGAATCGCGGTGCTTATAGGGAAACTCTCGATGACCGTCCTAACAAGTAAATATATAATTGGAAATTTTGAGCATTGAATTCTCGATATCGAAAATGGAAGCCGACCTTACGTAAAATCCAACGGGATGTTCGAAAAATTCGTAGTATCACGAGCAAATAACTAGATAAAATTGCAATTGAAAATGGTGCTAATTCCATAAGTACCTTACTTTCCGAAATTGGATATAAATCTCGCATCTTTCCACAGTTTGAATTCCTTTCCTAAATTAGCTCACACCTCCAAGCCTTCTTTTTTCCGCACAAAACTTTTTTTTTCCATTAACACTCGTATATATGCGCTAAGTGTATGCAAAGGAACTGAGAACCGTTCGAAACCGGACCAAATCAGCCTGGAACCGGTCTAATTTTTAGTTCCAATTTACTATGACCGGTGAGTACTTGTCCAGTTCTCGGTTCTAGACATAGAACCATCCACCGACTCACTCGGACTGAACCGGTAATATATATAATTTTTATGAAATATTTCCAATAAAAAAAAACAAAACATTTAAAAAAAATGAAAATCCTAAAATCCATAATCTAAAGATCAACGCTTATTAACTTTGTGCTCTGTCTCCTCACACTCTCATTTTTTCTGAATGTTCTCTCTATCTCTCATTCATAATCTCGACTCTTAACCTTAACGCCCATTGACTCATGGCTTCGATTCTCGACTCCTGTTAACTCACGACCGTACCTCCGACCGTTCATTGCCTCCCTCTCTCGCCTTCGATCATCTCCATTTGCGTAAAGCTTGATGGGATCGGTTCCATGAACCCAGGGTGGGTCCATGGAACTAACAGCCGGTTCTCGATTCTAAATTTTTAGAACTGGTTCTTAGTGGGTAGCTCTCGGCCACTTGCCTAGACCATACGCACCCCTAATATGTGCTCCCCTCTTTTGCTAGAGACAAAGTAAAAGAAAACTCAAGATTCAATAACACCGTATAGTCACAGTCGCCTTGAGCTCAAGATCATCAGGTGACTTCTTTGGTGACCCAGTCGATCATTTTTCTACTTTCTGTACTGTCGAGATCTCTTTTGCCTGGCCATTTTTTCCCCGCGCACGATCTGCTCCTCGCAACATCGAATCCTTCCCGATCGATCTCGCGCGGTTCAATTCCGCGGCCCCCCTCTCCCTTTCCCCGCATCCCTCTTCCTTCCTTGTCCCACGTCTCCACCTCTATTTCCCCCCCAACGCGATCCACTCGGAAGATCTCGCCGCGGCCCCCGACCCGTCATCCCCTCCGGAAAAGACGGGGCCACGCGGGGGGCGGTCCCGCCGGCCGGCCGGCCAAATCGAGAAACGGGCCGATTCGCAAAGACTCCTAGGGACCCCAAAAAAAAAAAAGAAAGGAATCAATCAAAGGGTGCACGTGCCTTTCTGTGGCACACGTACGATGATTCCCACCTTTTCCCTTTGCCCTCCCCCAATAGTCAATTGGGCGGACAATTATTTGGGCATTGATTGGGGGGGGAGGGGGGCGGGCCAAAAACCGAAACGTACGACGATCGCCCCAACTATCAAGTGCGGACCTCATGCCCAAAAAAAAAATAAATCAAAAATAAATTATTGATTTATTTATTTATCGGACGACCAATTGGGTTGGGTTAAGGTCGCGTGGTCCCGCGGGGTGGGCCCCACCTCCTCCTGCGCGCCCCAACGGATCGGGGCCCAACCGACGAGGAACATTTTAAATTTCGAACCCCCGAAAATGAATAAAAAAAAAACGGGAAAAAAATATGGGAAAATGGGAAATTAGGGGGACGTTAAAACCCAGCGATGCAGCGGGGGTGGGACTTGTTTCGTCCGCCCGCGTGAAGGTTTCCGGGGCACGCGCCTCGCGCGCGTGTCGGCTCTTGTCGCTTTTTCTTTATTTGATTTTCTCTTCCTTTTTATTTATTTTTTTGGGGGGGGGGGGGGGTTGAAGTGCGTTGACGGGTCAAAGTTGCCGAGCCGATGCGGAAATTGATGCTACGGTCATCAGTCGGTGGAAAATTCCGAAACAACAACTGCTATGGTGGTACGTGGAATAATCAAATTCCCCACCGCCCCAAAAAAAGCAGACGGCGATTTGTTGTCCCCGAGTTTGGCCTTTTTAGCGGCCTCGAAACTTCCTGGGTCTCGTCGGAGCGTTTCCCAAAAAGGCGCCACGGCGGGCCACGGCTCGGTTCTCTCTCGCCCGCGCGCTCGCTTTTCGAGGCGAAATGGGAGGGGCGATCTGTGGGACGAGCAAAGCTGCGTCCGTGCGTCGCTCTTGGCTTCCGCAGAGTTGTGGGATAGGCAATTTCTACCTTGGAACCGGAACTGCCCGCCAAAGACCGGTTTCATAAAATGGGAATCGGGATCTGCTCGTCGGCGGATCCATGGAACCGATCTAAATGTCCCCCAACGAAACCACGATATTATAAGTTGTGCTCGGGAGCTCATCGAATTCAGCTGACAACTAAAAGTCATACGGTCGCAGAAAACATTCGCTCGGTTAGACATCCTAAAGCTCAGAAACTTTCAGAATTCAGCAGACAACAACTGACATGAGCAATATGCACAACAAACGAAAGTAGAACACGGTTATGATAAGACCCAAGGCCACGTCATTGCTTTGTCCCCGCCTGCACCGTCGCAGCTTGACCAATAGTAGATGTGCTCATGAAGAACCCCACTAAAACTACGGCTTTACTGGGAAATCTTTCTATCTCCAGCTCGGTAATTACGAGGGAAAATAATATAAATAATCTCTGAACTTTGCATTAATGTATAATATGATTTATAAACTTTGTTACATGTCTAATTTTGTTCATGAACTTAATAATCTAGAGATACAATAATTCATGGACTAGATTGAACTTTGCCAAAAGTCTACGGACTGTGGTAAAGTTCGTGGATTACATTGCACATTCGGGCAAAATTTAAGACAATTTATGTAATTATCCCTAATTACAAAGCCAAATGAACCTGGAGAGGCAATTCCACTCTAGCGGTTATAATGCAACACCAAGTAAGTTTATCTTTCGAGAAAGTTCTAACCCAGCAAGGTAAATGTGCCAAATCGACCAAGGGACGATTTGAATATAATTTTAAGAGGACCTATGATTGCGACTGCGAGAGAGAGGCTTAAGACTTGAGAGCGAGCGATGAGGCCGAATGTCGAAGGCGGCCGAGAGCGAGGGTAAGATAGGGAGCGATGAGGCTGGAGGACATCGAGAGCGAGAGCGAGAGAGCGAGGTGAAGCCACAAGATGAGTGAGGTGAGAGACGGAGAGAGAGAGCGAGAGAGAGGAAACTAGGAATTAGGGTTTTCATTTGAAAACAATGAGACCTAAAAATATGTATGTACCAGCCTGGTCCGAGGGTCCGGGTGGGCGGTTCCACACCGGAGCCGGGGGCCGCTAGTTCGAGACGGGTTCTCCGGTTCTTTTGCACATCCTTTGGTGGGTCTCGTCTGGGCAAAGCTCATTCGTTCCGCAAATGATTTTCATTTGCGATGAGGGTCTTGTGAATCCTCACAGCCCAATTCAATTCTGTCCGGGCCAGAGGAGCCCGAAGCCCAAAAACACTCGGGAGTAAAAAAAGGGGCTCGCCCGGCCCGGACCGACCCGACCCGACCCGACCCGAAATCCCGCACGTGACCGGAATTCGCTCGGAGCCGGTGGGGGAGGTTCGGCACGTGCCGCACAAATTTTTTGAAACCTGCAAGCGCACCGGAGGAGCGAAGAAGAAGAAGAAGAAGAAGAAGAAGAAGCAGCCCCAGAAAGAAACTCCATCTCTCTCCCTTCTCCATCTCCGGCGAATCGAAGCAGGGCGGCGGCGGCGGCCATGGAAGCGATACTGGCGGAGTGCGTGCAGAGCAGCCTGCGGCACTTCATGCACCGGAACGCCATCTTCATGTGCGAGCGCCTCTGCGCCCAGTTCCCTTCCGAGGTACCCACCCCCCCCCCCACCCCACCGATTCCGTTCCGATTGGCTCGCCGGAAGAGCTCGAGCGCCGGTGTCGGATCGGCTCTCTCCTTCCTCCTCCTCCGACGAGTCCTACGGCGCGTACTGTGGCGCGCTGTACGGGGGGGGGGGGTTCCGTTAGGGCAGATTCGGTTGCAATCTGTTGCGGCCGCGTTTTCCCGATTCCGGCCTCCCGGTTTCCGATTCCCGGGGCCCCCTCCCCCCTGCGCTGTCGGTGAAGTTATCGACGTGAATTTGCGATTGCGGAACACTGTTTTTGCTTGGAGCTTGTGTGTCCTTTTGTGAAGCCTGTGATGATGAATTTTGAGTTTTTCTTCTTCTTTTCAATTTGTTTCTCCCCCTCCTTTTCTGCTCTGGTCGTTACGCGTTACGCGATGGTGTTGCATTGTTCCATGATTGCTGCTGACTCGATTCTGCTCCCAATTTGTTATTTTGAAGTCGGTTTTTGTCGGTCGTTTGGTTGCTTTCAGGTGAATCTGCAGCTATTAGCTGGCTGTTATCTGCACAATAATCAAGCTTACTGTGCTTACCATATTCTAAAGGGTAGGGCTTGTCCCCCGCGTCTTTGTGTTTCGCTAATTATGCATCTTTGCTGAATAACCCGTGATGCTGGGGCTTTTCCCCCCTTGTCTCTTGGCATCCTCACTTAAAGTTTTTCTGGGTATTTGTTTCCCTGATTGATCGAAGTGTTCTTCACGTGAAGGGACACAAATGCCTCAGTCGCGCTACTTGTTTGCAATATCGTGCTTTCAGATGGATTTACTTAAAGAGGCTGAGGCAGCGTTATGCAATGCTAATGAGCCCGGGGCAGAGGTACGTGATCTGCATATGCAAATGAAGCTACCGGTCCCGACTTATTTCACAATAAACAGTTTATGTCAGTCTAAGCTCATGTTTTTTATTATTTCACGAGAGTTTTATTGCATATGGCTTGGTTTAATGGATGCGGTCATTTGCTAACTGCTGTTCTGGTCTCCTAGCAGGTTCCAAATGGTGCTGCTGGTCACTACCTTCTTGGGCTTATCTACAGGTTGCTCTCATGTTTTCTGCATAGTGATCCTGATAACATCCTTTTCTTATTGCATTGTTGCTGTGCGAAGTCGTTAAGATGGTTTCTTAGTTTGTAGTCAGCGTAAGAGAGAGAGGTCATATCAAGGTGTGGACAAATGTGAAAGAAGCAAAAAAAGTTGAAAATATAATTTTCTTTGAAGTTATTTTCTGAGAGATAAACTAAATTCCATCAATTAGGTACCGTGGGATACTATCCTCACGTAAAACAGCTACAGCTTCAGATGGTGAACCGCCTATATGCAAAGATTGCATTTTCAAGGGCAGTCAGTAACTTGTAGCCATGGTTTTAGGAGGAAAGTGAGATAGTAATATGTGTTTTTGTAAGGAAGAAAAGGTAAGAGGATGTACTCTTGTCTGCAAAATAAAAGGGGAGTAGGCATGCACATCTTGTCCACTCTACAAAATTAATAATGCAAAAGTCCTAGGGTGGATAAGCTAGTGTGGAAGGAAAAACTCTACCCTTTAACAATCTATTCTGAAGCTTTAGCTCTTCCGTGCACCATTTACACTGCACTGTTGGAATTCTTTACGGTGTACTTGCAGCATGGCAAATCGCAACTTCTATATGTCTAGATGTGGCTTATATAGGTTGCATGATTGAGAGCTATAAGTATTAGCAAATGCTAAATTAGTTTTATGATATATCGTCAGTGCAATAATAGGAACCATAACACACCAGTTCTTTCACAATCTGAACATATGTTCTGACTCATGGCACACTGACAATTTGATATACGAAGTCAGTGATCCCACCAGTATTAGGTTTTTCTTTACGGTCACAAAAATTCTTTTCACCTTTCTTTCACGTTTCTACTAGAGCTTTTCCGCACAAGGTGTAGCTATTGCGGAATTGCAGGTTTGTTGTGTTTTATTATACATAAATCGTTCAGAATTACATTTTTTGTTGTTAGTTTTATAGGATCTCACATGGCATAACTTTTGACTGATTGATGTATAGTGATGGAATATGGTGTTCTATGCTAGTTAATTGTTTTGTGTATCTATATGAGGCTTCCTTATCCATTTAAGTTTGCTTCTGTTCATAGATATACTGATAGAAAGAGAGGTGCCATCCATCACTTCAAGCAAGCTTTGTCAATAGATCCTTTACTCTGGTCTGCATATGAGGAGCTCTGTGCCTTAGGTTTGTATTAAAGATACCCTCGTTATCTTATATGACTCTGAGTTTTGGTGACAATAATTGGCATATTTCAATAATTCGATTGGTTCGATGTTATTTAATGTGCAGTGCTTTGTCGATGGACTCAAAATTAGTTATAAACAATTTGAACTTAAATTTGACCTGGTCTGCTCCTACTTCTCACATTTAAGATGAGTGCTCCTGTTTAGTAAATGAAACCCAAAAATGTCTCATGCACGTAGCGATAACCATTTTCTGACTATAAGCAACTTCTGACTTTCCCATATGTATTCTTAAATTTGTATGGAGTATGATGACAACCAACAAGCAGACATTATGTAAATTCTGTGTCAAGTGTATTAATTTAAATTTAAATCGTGCATGTATGTGGCAAGTGCCTATCTTTTTGGCACGAGGCTATAAGTGCAGTTGAGTTACTTGATGTACCTCTGTAACTAGTTTGAAGTAGGTGCCTTTCTTGGATAGTGGCTCTTTCTATTGGCAGCAACTTGACCTTATGCTAGTTATCAATTATATTGGACTGCCACTTGCTTCATGAATCTGAACCTTGTTTTCGGGTGCTTATTAATATAAATTCCTCCACCTAGGTGTCATATTCATCATGTTTTCTCGACTCTGTTTAGGTTCTGCTGAAGAAGCGGCTGCAGTTTTTGGCGAGGCGGCTGCTATTTGTATTCATAAGCAGTACTTGCACAATGGATTTGCCCCTCCAAACGCACATATGTCTTGTGAGGATCAAAACTTGAATTCTACCAGGTGCTCAACTGATGATGTTAGCCCTAAGCAACAGAAACAAATGCCAGGCAATAATACAAGAGATCTTGCCGGAAGCTACCATGGAAGTATTGCATCTTCCCAAGTTTCTAGTCAGCCTCTAAATGGTGGATCTGCTCAGCTATCTCTTTATAATACTCCTTCCCCACTAGCTACCCAGGTAAGGTAATGTTTTGTTTGGTCCTAATAGGTGAAAGTATGTGCAGTGCAATTAAGCTAATACTTCCATATTTTCATTACTTACCATAGCCAGCAATGACAATTCGACATGACTCTGTAAGGCGACCTAAACACGACATATCAGACGCTAATTCAACAAAAATACAAGTATGGCAATAGACAAACAACAGGAGTTGATGAGCTCCTAAGGGAGGTGTAATCAAATAAGATAAAGGAAATCTATTGAGAAACCCTAATCTAACTCGTCTAACTCGAAACTGCAGGCCTAGACACATTTTCACCAATTTTTAGTGAAAAAACAGGATTTATACTATTTTAGTAACAACATGAAATGACATGAGTAACCCATGCAAATATGATGATGCGGCATACATTGCCAGCCGCAATCATAAATAAATGAATGTCTTGTATAACATGTGACAAGCTAAGAACTTCATTTCACTTGAAATAATGTTTGGTGTTATTGGTAATTTCCAACTGACCTCCAAACTTGATTGGTTTATTAGTTGATGTCCACCTTGTCAACCAAGCTTTATCCCCTGGCAAACTGTGATTTTGAATAAATGCACAATCCATCTTATGGTGCACCATAGATTTGGAACATGAAAATGAACATTCCCAGTGTTCCTATGCAAGTGATATGTTACTTTTTTCTGTAAAAAGATATTAAACTGTGAAAAATTTTTCTATTGTATCATCTATATATTTTTTAATCTAAATAAAAAATCATGGCTTATTCAAAATCCATGTCCAAATGAAGTCTACCCCTGTTGTACCGCATTTTACCGTTTTATATTGATGTATTGGAGCTACGCTCCAGGTAACTTGTGTCGTCCTTGCCTAAGTCTGGATTCTTCGTTTTGTTGTTCATCTCAGTGAAAGTCACGTGTGCATACTTCATTCGTTCTCTGCATGCTGGAGTCATGTTTGAGTTGGGAAAAAAGGTGGGACTGGCTATAGTGCATGGCAAGCAGTTCTTGGTAGAAACTATTCAAATGCTGTCATAATATGTTGGTCTAAAATTTTCAACCATGTTTCACTTTCTTACTGTCCTCATGAGAATGGAACAGCAACTTCTTTTATCATGTCGAGTTCTTCATTGGAATGAACATGAGTTTATAAAGCTATGTCTCATCCAGTTTTGGCTCTTAACTTCTGATCGATAGTATTGTAGATATCATTTGGATGTTTCTGTTTTAAAATCTCTGCAGTTGTCAGGTGCTGCACCTCCTCTACCATGTAGAAATTTGCTGCCGAATGGACCAAATTTGAGTGCATTTGGTGCTGATAGCTCCCAACGGTCAACCGTAAACTCGACAATTCAAGCACCTCGAAGAAAGTTTGTAGATGAAGGAAAATTGCGAAAGGTTAGAAGCTTCTATCATTTATAATTATATGCTATGCCACAGCTTAGATTGGCTGACCATTGCATCTTAAGTTATTAATCAGGTATTATCACCCTATCGAAACAATTCTTATGTGTCTATTTGCTTGTGCCTCCTGTTAAGACGTTGATTTATATGTTTTCACTGGATACTCATTTCTTGGGCTTGACAGGTGAATCCAGGTATGGGAGGTGGACTATAGATGTTCTAGAGTCCTTGGCAGAACAATAGGCTGAGTATTTTCCCACTGCAAAAAGAAAATAAGAGAGCAAGTAAAGTAGGTTAATAAAGTGAGATCTCACTTGTTTAGCAAGAATCCTATGGCTTTTGAGACTGCTAGTCAACTAGAGGACATTTTTTATTTTTTCAATGTTGGATGATGTCAGTTGTTTCTCTGGGCTTCCTGCTTTTGAATTGTTTGGATGAACTCATGCTCCTCCAAAGTTTGTGCTCTGATGATTCTCTACCTATAGAATAGTGACTTGATGGCTATATGTAGTTTATACGGCATATGTCCCCTTTCATCTTGATATTAGGGGGAAGATAGCTGGTAAGACTAATAAAGCTGAGACCAAGTCGAGTTTCTTGTAATTCGTATTTCTCTGTGTCAGATTTCAGGAAGATTGTTTTCTGATTCTGGTCCTCGACGAAGTACAAGACTCGCTGGAGATGCAGGGGCAAATGCAAGTACAAATGCAACATCAGTTGCTGGAAATGGCACTAGCAACTCCTCTAAGTATCTTGGAAGTTCAAAACTGAGTTCTGTGGCACTCCGTGCTGTAACTGTACGAAAAGGACAGTCCTGGGCCAATGAGAATTCTGATGAAGGTGATTTTCTGGTCAACAAATGATTTTGTTGCCATTTAATTTTACTTAACATTGATGGATTTGCATCCTATTTTTAGAAAAGAGAGCATGGTCTATCACTTTGATGGTAAAAGCATGGTTGTGTTTCAAGTTTTATCAATTAATTTAAGTTTTAGTTACTCTGATCATGTAAGGCTCATGCGTTCATGGATATATGATATGATGGTTTTGAATTCAAAACGTTGGTGATTGTGAAGCGTACTTGATTGTACGCCTTGAAATTTGATGTGACCAAAACAATTCCTTGTAGGTTAATTAGGTATGGGAATCTAGATTATTTTTGTATTGGGTATATGAAGATAAACCCTTTCAATTTCTTTTTTAGGTATATTAATAGAGATATTTCATAAAGCAAATTGTTTGGAACTCACTAAGGGTGGTAAATAGATGTTCTGGTATAGTCAAATGTCAAGAAGTATGGATGGGGGTTGTGAAAATGGATGTCATGCTTGAAACAGTGAGGGATTTGTACAAATGTCTATCCAAAGCTTAAGCTATAAGATGGAGCAAAACCACATGAATATAAGGCCAATTTAAACCCTAAAGTTAAGAAATGTGGGATATTTTAACAACCCATCTCACGTGTGAAACAGATTGAGAAAGGCATATGGAATTGACAAACAGGAGCCTCACGTGCGAAATAAATCTAGGGCGAAACTTGACTTTGCTACATCTTAAAATGTCCAATCCGAAAGCTTAAGCTTTTTGGTGGAGGGAGACCACATATATATAAGATCATTTTAAACCCTATAGACAAGTGATGTGGGATACTTTAACAAATAATGATGCATGCGGAATTTGAAGTAAATGGATGAGTGCCCATTGAAGAATAGGAACAAGACCCAGAGACACAATGGCTGACACCTTTGGAGGTCCTTCCTATTTGCATAGCTGGGTCATAATTTTAAAAGGCATCGTTAACTCACAAGGGTTTGAAACTGAATATGTTCTTGTGAACAGCTCAGAAATGTTTAGAGAAGTGAGCACCTGTGATCTTTTAACTTTTTTGCTATTGTGTTATGGTCAATAAAAGGATGTTTAGTCCCAAAACTATGACTAAACATATTGAAAGTGTTTATATGGTGCTATTTTCTCAAGTCTCCTCTTTTTGATGTTTAAATGTGTCATCGAGGGAGATGCATTGGAAAGAGCTCATTCTGTGTCCTAAATTTTCACATTGCTGCAGGAATATTTTTAACCTGCTCTAGATCCTCTTTCAGATTGGCGGAGCTTTTTTTCTTTTTGGTTGTTTTGCGAAATCCACATTTAATTTTTCCTTTATTCACACAGCTTCCATTGTTACTGCTTTGACTTCAATTGTAGTCCCCATTTATTTTGCTTTAAAGACCACCCTGACTAGAAGTTGCTTTTATCACATCCTTTAGGAGTACGGAATGAGGTTTCTGATGACTCTCGTTCCAGTTCTACATTGGGGAATTGTTCTTGTCCGTCAGGTGACAATAGATCTCTTGATCAAGAAGGAGCAAGTGTGCCTTTTGCTGGGTCTCTACTGACTAGCACGAGGGTGTTAACGGGCACGGCAGAAGTATTAGGTCTTCTAAGATTATTTGGGGAAGCCTATAGGCTTTCTTGCTTGAACAGATGTCAGGTACTTCTGAATTGCATTTGTAATAACAAAAGATGGTATTCTCGTCTTCTATGTAGCGTTTCATTTTCTGAATGTAATTTTCTTTTGTGCAGGATGCTCTAGATGTTTACTCGAGACTTCCACACAAGCATTACAATACAGGCTGGGTGCTTTCACAGGTAATATTTATGGAAATGGCCCATCCTTAGATCTATCATCTTTTTGCGCGTGTTTGGTTTTACGTAATTATTAATTAAATGAATACGGAAACTACAAGATATATGGCTAAAAGAAGAATGTTTTTGTCGGCTTTCTTTTTAAGTGCAATCTTATGGTTTATAGATTACGGTGAGATCTTGAGAATGTGTTTACAGTAAATTGTTTGTGGTGGTTCGGTGATTTGAATTCAGTAAGAAGATGAAATATTCTTTGCTGCCAGAGGATGGAAAGAAGCAGAAACATTGCACAATGATTTTTTTTTGTTTTTATTAGCAATTTTGGTGTACATGCAGTGAAGATATATTAAGTGAATAAGCATGGAAAAATGCAGGTTGGCAAAGCATATTTTGAGTTGGTTGATTATATGGAAGCGGATCAGGCCTTCAACCTCGCTCGGAGGACTACACCTTACAGTTTAGAAGGAATGGATATTTACTCAACTGTTCTATATGTAAGTGCTCCATCCTTCATATACTTTCTTCCGTTGTCTGATTGGAAATTCTGAACCTGTTTAATTTCCAGCTTCGCAAATTCAAGTAACCCTAGTCTGGTTCCTATCTGTGGTTCTCCTTTTCTTAAGATACCTGATTATCAGTAAATTAATCTGTTCACCTGATTGAGTTTTCTTATCATGTTGTTTTTCCTCTTTTTGCAGCATTTAAAGGAAGATATGAAGTTAAGTTACCTAGCTCAAGAGCTAATTGCAACAGACCGTCTAGCTCCTCAATCTTGGTATTTTTACCCTAGTGTAACTTAATTGTCAGTTCAGAAGCAACTATTCCCTGAGTAGCTTCATGCCTTAGATACTGATTTTGACGTTAATATTGCTTTAGTACTTCAAAGCAATTATTATACGTACCAGCGTCGATCTGTTGCTTGACTATTGGTTGTCTCTTGAATGAGGATAGGATTGCCACTACTTTCAGCATAAGATTCTTACCATCAATGAAAGGCATAGCTTTATAAAATGCCGCATATTTTTCTGGCTATAGTGTGGGAAGATTGACTTCTTTGACACTGCTTTGTACTGATTGAACCAAGTAATTTGCAGCTTTTCCTTCCACTTCTTGAGAATTGAATGAAAAGTTTCATAATGCTCATGGTGGTTTATACTCACTGTTATAGATCTGCGTTGAGTACTTAATATAGATCTGCTGGTTGCTGTAACTGGCGATTTTTCATTTTGTTGCATAAATGTATTCAAATAATCTAAAACTATGCCTTATAAGGATTAATGCTTTATAGACCTTGTTTGGGTCTCTGCTAGGAATGGTCTGTTAAGTGTTAACCACAAGCACTTTTAGTTCACTAGGCTTATTACTTTGTTCAATAAAATGCAGGTGTGCCATGGGTAATTGCTATAGCTTGCAGAAGGATCATGAAACTGCTCTGAAGAATTTCCAGCGGGCAGTGCAACTGGATTCAAAATTTGCCTATGCCCACACTCTGTGTGGTCATGAGTATGTTTTCTCCCTTTCTTGCCCCTTCATAGTTTTTGTTCACCTATATATGCAGGACAAAATCTTCTAAACAGCTGGTTAATTGTTTCCAGCTGTTTATCAAGTCATCTTAAGTCTAATGCCTATGATATCTACAGATTCGTTTCTTTGGAGGATTTTGAGCATGGAATCAAAAGTTATCAGACTGCCCTCAGTATCGATGCAAGACACTATAATGCGTGGTATGGGCTTGGAATGGTTTATCTTCGCCAAGAGAAGTTTGAGTTCTCAGAGCATCACTTCCGCATGGCTTTCAAGATAAATCCATGTTCTTCAGTTATAATGTCATATCTTGGAACAGCTTTGCATGCCTTGAAGGTTGGATCACTAGTTGCATTGAAGCATTTAATACTTTGATTGAAGAGGAACAATATATGTTCTGGTTGTCTGTCTGAATTTTCAATTCCTTCATCTGGCAGAGAAGTGAGGAAGCTTTGATGATCATGGAGAAAGCTATTTTAGCTGATAGAAAGAACCCTCTTCCTGTGTATCAGAAGGCGAATATACTTATGAGCCTGGAAAAGCTTGACAAAGCATTAGAAGTCTTAGAGGAGCTGAAAGAATATGCCCCTCGAGAAAGCAGCATATATGCTCTGATGGGCAAGATTTACAAGTCGCAAAACATGCATTCTCAGGCGATGCTTCATTTTGGCCTTGCTCTGGATTTGAAACCATCAGCAACTGATGTTGCAACCATTAAGGTGATTTGACTTTTCTCCTTCCTTGCTGAATCGAATATAATCTCCTACAGTTTTTGATCTTTAGAAATCTGCTTGATTGCTTATGATTATGTGAGAATATGCAGGTGGCTTGTTTAACTTATTTATTTTGCTTCTCCTTCAGCTGAGATGAATTTTGCGTTTCCCTCTTCCTGCTGAGCATGGCTCGGTTTCTCCTCTCTCATCTATTTAATTTGTTGACAGGCTGCAATTGAAAAGTTGCATGTTCCAGATGAAATAGAAGACAGCTTGTAATTTTAAGAAAAAACTGGAGAGTTGAGAAGAGAGCACTTTGTACATTATCCGGCTCTGATTA
Source organism: Syzygium malaccense (assembly GCA_031216405.1). Classification (NCBI taxonomy): domain Eukaryota; kingdom Viridiplantae; phylum Streptophyta; class Magnoliopsida; order Myrtales; family Myrtaceae; genus Syzygium; species Syzygium malaccense. The sequence continues at coordinate 6,101,925 of CM062256.1, read as the reverse complement.
CTCGGCCTTGAACGTGGCCTCTGCTTGTGCTTTCGAGGGATGGCAAACATAAAAGATTGGTCCTCGACCCATTCAGAGACGAGTGCCCCTTTGGTGGGCAGGTTCTTCAACCTCTTTTTGTAGATTACCAGGCACTGATGGGATCGAGCGAAAAAACAAAAGGAAGGCCAAGTTACATGTATGTTCACTAACCATGTTAAAATGTAACAGACACTACATTCATCTTCTTCCAACATTTGTTTTTAGTTTAGCCAATTTTACCTCTCAGTTAAGGACCCAATCCCTTGTACGAAGCTCCCATTAATACTTCAATTCATTGAGCTTCTTTCGGGTAAGCATTCACATATAATGTACTGTGTTCTGAAAGAAACCTTGATTAGAACTTTAGCAGAGACGACGATATTTTAAATTTAGACCCCCTTTGGTTCAACATTGGGAATGCTCATTTGGCCTTAAATGAGCAAATCATTTGGTAGCATTTGGAATGCTCAAAGCTGGTCTGGATCGGCTTTGAGCATTTAGCATTCCACAAATGCTGACTGTTCCCAAAAAAAAAAAAATTCTTCTTCAGCAAAGCGTGGCTGGCTAGGGCGGCCGACGAGGGGCCAGCGCCGCCGGCGAGGGGCCAGCGCTGCCAGCGAGGTCACGTGACCCTAGCGACGGCCGCTTGGGTTGTGTGACCCAAGCCGTCGCCGCCCGGGGTCGCACGACCCAGGCGACGACACTTGGACAGTCGCCCGACCACAAGCGGCCGTCGCCTGAGGTCGCGCGACCTCAAGTGGCAACGGCCTAGGTCGAGCGACGGTTGCTTGGGGTCGCTCGACCCAGGTCGTCGCCGCTTGGGTTCACGCCGACCCCAGGTGGCCCAGGCCGTTGCCGCCTGCGTCGCATGTCCTCAAGCGACGGCCGCCTGGGGTCGCGCGACCTTAGGCCTCCTTGAGCGACGGCCGCCGGCGCTAGATCTGGCTCGTCGGCAGCTGTAGTTTTTCGCCGGAGCCGGCGAAGGGTACTTTTAAAAATAATAATAAAAAAAAGCTCCCAAAGCCCATTTGTAAAAAGAAAAAATCAAACACAATTGTATTTTTCTAAATGGCTTTCAAATAATTTTTTACCAAATGCCATTTATATTTTTTCAAGTACCTTTCACCTAAAGGTATTTACATTTTCCAAATGAGCATTTTAAAAGCCGAACCAAATGGGTCCTTAATCCTTTCATTAATGGATGATGTTCATCAGAACTGAGTCTCGAAAACTTTGATAGTACTGGTTGCATTATTGTTCATGAGGCTTGCAATACGTGCTCCATGGGCCTACAAGTAGTGGGGTTAAAGAATATGCAACGGTAACGAGACGCAACGTATTCATGCATGGTGGGGTTAAAGACATTTAGCTGGTTTTTCTCCAAACGACGTCAGTGTTTGAGTGAAAAACAGGGGTCTAAGCCCACGGTTTGTGCGGACAGTCGCAACAGATTCATCGAATTAATCACCAAGTTCATTGATTCTCTCAGTTTCATGCATCTCGAGAGTTTAGATCACCATCCTGCTAATATGCAATGCGTACCTCTATACGTATGCGAACAGAGCATAGAACATATCATCCGATTTCTTTGTTTCTAATGCATGCATTACGTTAGGAGCTATGACTCTGAAATCGAAAAACCCATGTGATGTCGTCATCGCCTCACAACACGGCCGGCGACGACCCCATGGAAGTATGGACAATCGGTTTTTTTAATTCATAGATGGACAAGAAAGATTGCTTTGTTTTGGATGAGGATTCTTTCTCTTGACCCACCACCATTCGTAATAAGCCCTGGGATCCTCCTATTCCTACCGTGTACCATCAAGCCAGATACGAGAAAAGGACAATGCATTAGACAATAACCCACCAAACTGCATTCCACATTTCACTAGTCATGGCATCAGGACAAGGAAAATCACTTAGGAGTTACCTTCATGCTTGGATGCTGCCTCATCCTTCTGGCGGATATCCCTAGTCAACATCGAAAAGATCAACCCCCTTCTCGTGCCATCCGTTGGCCTCCTCGCTATATATTTCCACCAGACCGCTACTTGATACTTCCATTTGCCAGTCATAAGAACCACAGAAGCTAGAAAAAGCTAGGTCAAGTTTGTTACCTCCCCCACCACTCCAATGGGTTCAATCCCTTCCCTCCCACAACCCGTGGCACCGGAGCCGACCCCGGAGGTCGACCACTTTGGCTACCGGGTGTACGTGTCGTTTTGCCTAAGGCAACCGACGCTAACCACGAACAACATATCTAACTGGATAGAGTGCTACGACCCTAATAGCCACACGTGGAGTTACGTTAGCCCCATTCCCGGGATAACTGACAGCTATGTCTTGAAGGGTTTTGCCATGGTTTCGCTCCGAGACTCGATCTACATCATTGGTGGCCGACTATGCTACAAGGAAATGGTTCATGTTTCGGACGAATTGGCCGACTTGGTGGACGTGAAGGTCGAGGTCCTATCTACAGTTTTGCGTTACAATGTTCGAACCGATCAATGGTCTCCTTGTGCACCTCTTCAGACCCCCCGTTCGGATTTCGCGTGCACGGTATGTAACGACAAAATATATGTCGCCGGGGGCCAGTCCACTTCGTCTAATGCTAGGGGAATTTCATCCGCCGAGGTGTATGATCCGACTCTAGATGAGTGGAGTTCTTTGCCTAGCATGAGCACGTTGCGGTACAAATGCGCGGGGGTCACATGGAATGGTAAAATCCACGTGGTCAGCGGGTTCGCAGAGAGGTTAGACTCGGACTGGCCGTTGCGTGGCATCATGGAGCGATGCTCGGCCGAGGTGTACGACCCCGAGACCGGGAGATGGGAACTGAGGGCGAAAATGTGGCAATTGGATGTTCCACCTAACCAAATTCTTGCCCTCGATGATGGGAGGCTGTACAGCTCAGGAGACTGCCTCAAGGCATGGAAGGGCCACATCGAGGCCTACGATCCCGAGTTCAACATGTGGAACATCGTCCCCGGGTCGCAACAAATGACACGATCTTCAGCGGTGCACCCATTAAATGTTGCAGACGGCAGATGTTCACCACCAATCCACCCATTAAATGTTGCGGAAGGCACATGGCCACCAATCCAACCAATGTACATTACGGTCGCACCGATCGAGACCCGTCTGTATTTCTTGGTCGGGTATCGGACCTCTGGGGACTTGCCGAGGACGATGTCGATGGTGCACATGTTTGACACTTTTGCAAATGCTAACTACTGGAAGAGTTTTGGGCTGATTGAAGAGGATGGAGAGAAAGAGTTTTGTAGCCATTGTTGTGTTATTCAGCTATCTTGAGAAGAACAGAAGCAAAGAGAGTGCTGGCCTGCGTGGAAACCTATTCCTCAACCTGTTCCTTATGATGTTTTGACCACCCATGAACTCCAATTCCTATATTGCTTTCTCCATTTCCATTTTAACATTCTAAAATGCTTCTGATGTTCTCAATTAAGGGACAGAACATTAAATAACAAGAAAGAAGAAGATACCACCATTCTCTCTCCTTAGGTTTTTCCCTCAGAACTATTTTCTTGTTGAACATATACACTCTCTTCAAGAAACAAAAAAACAAGGAGAATGTGAAACTTGAGGCAGTGGAGCACATGTTTTGCCCACAGAAACAGGTTTAGTGAGTGAACAAGAAGACAATTGAAACAGTTTTGGAGCATGCCAGAAAAGAAAATCATGGCAGATTGTTAAGACTGCAGTTTTCTATGACCAAAGGAAGGAAAAGAAAAAAAATTACATAATAATCATCGTGCATGTGATTGGTGTGCTAGCTACATTTGTATTAGGCTAATTGAAAACTTGCACTCAATGACATTGGCTAATGTCTAAATAAATCTTCGTAAGGCATGAAGGATGTGTAAACCGACTTTAATATCACAGACACGATTGAATGCGTAGGCACGACCAGTAAGTATGTCGGCAAAGAACCATCCACTGAACTCTGCTCTTCGGAAGATTCAAGATTGGCGATGACGACGATGAGTTCGAACCTCCCTTCTGTCTGGCAGAGAAGTGAGGAAGCTTTGATGATCGAGGAGAAAGCTGTTTTAGCTGATATAAAGAACCCTCTTCTTCCGTGTATCAGAAGGCTGATAAACTCACGAGCCTGGAAAAGCTCGACAGAGCATTAGAAGTCCTAGAGGAGCTGAAAGGAATATGCCCCTCCAGAAAGCAGCTCATATATGCTCTGATGGGCAAGACTTACAAGTCGCGAAACATGCGTTCTCAGGCGATGCTTCATTCTGGGCCCTGCTCTGGATTTGAAACCATCAGCAGCTGATGCTGCAACAGTTATCGAGCTTTGTAAATCTGCGTGATGTGCAGTTATGTGAGAATGTGTAGGTGACTCCTCCTGCAGCTGAGACGATTTTCATACGGCCTCTTTCTGCTAAGCATGGCTATCTTGCTCCTCTCTCTTCTATTTCATTTGTTGACAGGCTGCAATTGAAAAGTTGCACGACACAGACGAAATAGAAGACAGCTTGTAACTCTAAAGGAAAAACTCGAAAGTTCATAAGAGAGCGCAGTGTACATTATCCGGCTCTAATTACTTGGCCTTGAACGTGGCTTGCTCGTGCTTTCGAGATTTCGCAAACTTGGAAGACTAGTCCTCAACCCATTCCAAGATGAGTGCCCCTTCATGTGGGCAGGTTCCTTGACCTCAGTTTTGTAGATTACTGGACACTGATGCGATGAAGCGACAAAACAAAGGTGAGGCTGACTTACATGCATGCACGTTGACCATGTTAAAATGTAGCAGATACTACATTCATCTTCTTCAGTTTTTGTTTTCTTTAGCCAGTTTTACCTCTCATTTTAGGACACAATGCCTTGTACTAAGTTCATATCCATACTTCATTTTTATTGAGTTTCTTTCAGGTAAGCATCCACATATTTGATACCGTGTTGTGAAGGAGACCTTGATTAGAACTTTAGCAGAGAAGAGGATGTTTTAGACTTGTTTCTTTCGTTAACGGACGATGTTCATCGGAACCGAGTCTCCTCGAATTTTAGTTATCGGTTGCATTTTTGTTCGTTGGGCTTACAAGGTGTTTCACGAGCCTCCAAATAGCCGGGCTTCTGCTCTCATGCCCTTGGGTTAAAATATACTATCGGTAATATTTTGGCATAATTAGGATTAAACTCATGCTTTGATCAATGACATGCAACAGCCGCAACCGAAATATCTTCGGTATTGGAGTGAAAAACTAGAGTAATGATTGTATGCTGAGCGCTTACTCATTAAGAAATTTAGCTTATTTTTCTCCAAATATCTGCGGTATTGGAGTGAAAAACTAGAGTCCAAGCCCACGGTTTGTTTGGACAGTTGCAATCAAGTCATCGAATTAATCACCAAGTTCATTGATTGAGCTTTGATTCTGAAATTGAAAGTCCTACCTCATGTTGTTATCAGCTCTCAGCACGGCCGGCGACGATACCATGGGAGTATGGACAACCGGTTCTTTACAAGTCATAGATGGACAAGAAGGATTGCATCGTTTTGGATAAGGATTCTTCTCTTAACCCTCCATTGATAAGCTCCTAGGATCCTCCTAATCCTACCATGTGGGGAATTGTTGGTTGTTTGTTTGCAAAACAAACAAAATAGTGCTTTTTCTTTTGTCCCACATAGGAAAGTTTTGAGAAAGTGAGCCACTTTATAACTGTGAATATCTTCTTGCTCTTTAGAGCGAAGATAATGGGGTGTGTGCTAGTCCACACAATACCAGTGTGCGGGTGCGCGATTATTAGGCGCACTTAGCACTTGTGCGGCTGCGATTTAATTAGCACTAATCCCTTTATATTTTATTTTATTTCGTAAGGTTATCTTATTAATTTTTATTAGTTGAAAGGTTGTTTTTTTTATTTTATTAAGTGATTTTCGAAATTATGAAAATTCGGAATTATATATTTATTTATTTATTTTATTCCGAATTTTACATGTGTCTTTTCAAGACAACTTTTGGAGATTATACTTATTCAGTTTTCAATCTTTTCCGCAAAGTTTCATTTATTCAGTTTGCAACTTCTTCCGAAGGAATATCTTTGTTAACTTTGCAACCTTTCGTAAAGAGTTGCCACTGTTATTTAAGACCGATTTCTATATATGTCAGTTTTTTGCAAGAAAGAAAACAGTGATCAATTTCTTCAAGTCTTCTTTCGAAAACTACAGCCATCATTTCTTTTATTTCCTAGAGAGACCCTGGAGAAATACTAGAATTGCTATCTAGTATTCTCATTTTGAGATTTTGTTGTATCCTGGAGGATTTTTGCCGGTGACCATTAACAACAATTGTGGGGCAAATAAATCCTTAAGGAAAGTGATATCATGCCTCAAAGTCCGACTTGATTATTCTTTTGATTCGAAGCCATTCAAATTTACAACACCGTCAACCATGATACGAGAAAAGGACAATTTTTTCGACAATAACCCACCAAACCCCATTCAGGGATCACTAGGACATACATCAGGACAAGGAAAATCACTTAGATTTTACCTTCATGCTTAGATGATGACTCATCCTTCTGGCTGACATTCCTAGTGGGGATATCGGCAAAACTAACGCTCATCTTGTGCTCTCGGTTGGCCTCCACGCTATATATTTCAACCAAATCGCTACGGGATATTTCCCATTGGGCAATCGCAAGAACCACAGAAGCTAGATAAAAGTCAGCTTAAATTTGTTTCCTTGCCCACCACTTCAATGGGTTCAATCGCTCCCCTGCCACAACCACAACCCATAGTGCTGGAGCCGTCCCCGGATTTCGATCCCATTGGCTACCGGGTGTACGTTTCGTTTTGCCTGAGGCGACCGACGCTAACCCCAAACAACATCTCTAACTGGATAGAATGTTATGACCCATCTAACAACACGTGGAGTTACGTTAGCCTGATTCCCGGGATAATCGAGAGCCATGTCTTGAAGGGTTTCGCCATGGTTTCGCTCCAAGATTCGATCTACATCATAGGTGGCCGACTCTGCTACAAGGAAATGGCTCATGTTTCGGACGAATTGGCCGAGTTGGTGGACGTGGAGGTTGAAGTCCTATCCACCGTGTTACGTTATAGTGTCAGAACCAATCGATGGTCTACTTGCGCAACTCTTCAGACCCCACGTTGGGATTTCGCGTGCATGGTGTGCGACAACAAAATATATGTCGCTGGGGGACAGTCCACTTCGTCTAGTGCTAGGGGAATTCCATCTGCTGAGGTGTATGACCCGACTCTAGACGAGTGGAGTTCTTTGCCTAGCATGAGCACGTCGCGGTACAAATGCGCGGGGGTTACATGGAATGGTACAGTCCACGTGATCGGCGGATACGGCAAGAGGCTAGACTCAGGCTGTGGGATCCCTTTCATCGTGGAGCAGAGCTCTGTCGAGGTGTATGAGCCCAAGACTGGGAGATGGGAACTGATGGCAAGAATGTGGCAATCGGATGTTCCACCTAACCAAATTCTTGCCCTTGATGATGGGAGGCTGTTGAGCTCAGGGGATTACCTCATGCCATGGAAGGGCTACATCATGGCCTATAATCCCAAGTTCAACTTGTGGGATACCGTTCCTGGGTCGTTAAAAAGGACTCTATCTTCGGCAGTCGCCATGTCCAATGTCGACGACGGCAGGTGGCCACCAATCTGATGAGGTTAATAATATTGGTGAGCCATCGAAATGCAAAACCAACTTCGTTTCTACAGAGCAAGGTGGAGAAAAAGGGCGGAAGGAATTATCTTCTTTAGAGACAGCTGTCATAAGCCAAATGGAGGAACCACAACTACAGCTGTCATAACCGTTTGCTGACTTAACCCTAGTCCCAGCTGAGTAAATCTAACTACAGCGTGGTAATGGGTTAAGGAATATAAATAGCAATATGTACTGTAGAATAAAGAGACGAAGGGAAATGGCTTTCAGTGTAGAGTATTCTTCTTCTGGGTTTTTATCTTGAGTCGTCATTCCTCTGATTGTCTTCATGGTATCAGAGCCTGATACTGAGAGCCTGTTTCGCCATATTTGTTTTCTTTCTTTTCCTTGAGTTCATCTCTTCTCCATCTACACAATCATGGCAGAAAACCCAAATCCAAGATACCCATACCCTATACACGTAAACCTCTCAAACTTTGTGACTATCAAACTTTCCGAAGGAAATTTCCTTCTATGGCAAACACAATTTCTTCGCTTCATTAGAAGCCAAGATCTACTGGGTTTTATCAATGGTCAAATTCAACCTCCACCACTCAGAATCTCACGCATAGAAGGGGAAAAGTCTGAAGATGTCCTTAATCCGGAGTATCAGCAATGGTATCGTACCGACCAACTTGTTTCGTCGTGGATCAGTGGATCTGTGTCTGAGAATGTGCTGGGACTCATAATTGGTCTTGAATCGGCTTCTGAGGTATGGAATACATTGTGTAATCGTTTTACTCAGAGATCTGTGGCCAAAGAATTCGAATTAAGGGGTAAACTTCAATCCTGTCAAAAGCGTAAAAGGCCCTTAACTGAGTATTTGCGCGAGTTCAAATTGATTTGTGACCAGTTAAACGCGATCGGGAAACCGGTCGATGAAATCACAAAGGTCTTTGGTGTTTTGGAGGGTCTCGGAAGTGATTATGAGACATTTAAGACAACTATGTATTGTCTTAAACCCGAGCCGAGCTATGAAGACGTTATTGCTCAACTCGAGAGATATGAAGTGCGACATCAAAATTATTTGTCGAATCAAATAAACCCCAATTTGGCATTTACTGGTGAAAAGATTGATCAATCTAAACTGAGCAGTGAGGATGATTCGAGTTCGTTTGATTCAACATTTGCTTTTGCTGGCCAAAGAAATTTTAACAGAGGTTTTGTAGGAAGGAATGGGAGGTTTGACAATAGAGGAAGAGGCTATGGTTTTCGTGGAAGGAGGTTCGGAAATTATTCCAAATTCCAAAACTATGGACCCTCAGGAAGTTTTGGTGATTCATTTGGTGGTTATCAATCTGGTGGAAATTACAGACCAAATTCACCTTCTCAGAATCAAGGCTTCCGACCCTACACAAACACTCCGACGAAGGTTGCTGATTCAAAGGAGTATCCGCCTGTGAGTGGTAATTCTGCTTCGGATAGACAGTTTTATGTAAATAATACGAAGCTTCAATGTCAGATATGCAAGAGGCCAGGACATGACGCTTTACGTTGCTGGTATCGCTTTGATAATTCTTATCAAAGCGAGCTGATACCAAATGCCTTAGCTGCTCTTCACTTGGAGGATGAACAAGGAGGAGATTGGTTCCCGGATTCTGGGGCAACGGCCCATATCACATCATCGACTGGTAATCTCAATTCTTTCTCTCCTTACTATGGTTCAGACACAGTAATGGTAGGGAATGGAGTTTGTTTGCCCATTACCCATATTGGCTCAACATCTTTATCTACTAAACTGCATTCATTTCCTCTAAATGAGGTTTTGGTTGTCCCAGAGATTAAGAAAAACTTGATTTCGGTGTCTAAGTTGACTGACGATTACCCTTGCTCACTAATCTTTGATGAACTTTGGTGTATCTATTAAGGACCATCGGACGGATTCAGTAATCAATCTGGGAAAGAAATGTGGGGGTCTTTACAAGGTAAATCAAGCACAAACAGAGGCGTGGTACTCTCAAAGACAGCGAACCGCCAGTAGTGAAATCTGGCACCTTCGGCTTGGGCACACAAACTCTCAAATAGTAAAGTTTCTGGAGAACAACAGCAAGATCAAATCTACAAAGGTGACAAAGAGAATATGTGGAAGTTGTCAGGTTGGAAAAAGCAGCAAGCTGCCATTCAATATCTCAGAATCCTTAGCTACGAAACCACTTGAAAAAATCTATTGTGATGTGTGGGGGCCTGCTCCTGTAGAATCTTTTCAACGTTTTAAATTCTATGTAGTCTTCATAGACAGCTTTTCACGGTTCTCATGGGTGTATCCAATGAAGAGAAAGTCTGAGTTCTTTTCCATCTTTGTCATGTTCCAAAATCTTGTTGAGAACCAATTTGAAAGTCGAATTAAATCTTTCCAATGTGACGGTGGAGGGGAATTCAATAGCAACCAGTTTATTAATCATTTGAATGAGAAAGGAATTAAAATGTTGGTCTCCTGTCCATATACGCCAGAACAGAATGGAAATGCCGAAAGGAAACATCGACATATCGTTGAGTTGGGTCTTTCTATGCTCTACCATGCACGGGTACCGTTGATTTATTGGGTCGATGCATTTCTGACTGCCACATTCCTCATCAATCTGCTGCCATCATCAGTGTTGGGAATGAGTAGTCCGTTTGGTAAACTCTTTGGTAAAGAGCCTGACTATGGGTTTCTTCGAGTCTTCGGATGTGAGTGCTATCCACATCTTAGACCGTATGGTACAACAAAGTTCGATCCACGCTCATTACCCTGTGTTTTTCTTGGGTACAGCCAAAGACATAAAGGTTATCGATGTCTTTATCCGCCCACAGGAAGGGTGTATGTAAGTCGTCATGTGATATTTGATGAGACGAGATTCCCATTTTCTGCTATATTGGGAACTGTTTTTCCTGGGTATTCACAGTTGTATCAGACTTGGTTACAAGGGGTGGAATTCTTTACTAGACAATCTGAAACAACAGTGAGTGAAGAGCAAACATCACAACACACGAGCATGGGATTTTTGTTTGATGATAACAACTCTGGACAGCAAAATTATGAGCTGACTCATAAGACAGATGTGCAGCAACCACAGTTGGGTTCACAAGAACCATGCACAAACTTTGAAACACATGACGAAGCCAGAGTCTCTGCCTCAAGTGATTTTCCAGTTCCATCCACTCAACAACAATCTACTCACCCAATGCAAACAAGGTTGAAATCGGGAATAAAGAAGCCCAATCTGAAGTATGTTCTCTCTACAGCCCGTGAGATCCCAAAAGAGCCGAAAACAATTAAAGGAGCACTAAGTCACCCGGGTTGGAGAAAAGCTATGATGGAAGAATTGCAGGCTCTCAAATTAAATCAAACATGGGAGCTAGTACCAAGATCTTCAGAAATGAATATCGTCGGATGTAAGTGGGTGTTCAAAGCCAAGTTGGATGCAGAAGGAAACCTTGATAAACTGAAAGCACGATTAGTGGCGAAAGGGTACCATCAAGAGGAAGGCGTTGATTTCGCCGAAACTTTCAGTCCTGTGGTTAAACAGGCAACTGTGAGAATTGTTCTCTCTGTGGCAATTGTTAAAGGATGGTTTATCCATCAACTGGATGTGAAGAACGCGTTTCTTCACGGGTCATTGAATGAGACGGTGTTTATGGAACAACCGCCAGGGTTTGTGAGTTCTACGATGCCTAACTCAGTTTGTTTACTCAAGAAGGCGTTATATGGTTTAAAACAAGCTCTGCGAGCTTGGTTTGAAAAATTCAGCAACTTTTTGCTGGAACGAGGATTTCATTGCAGCTCTACTGATCCGTCATTGTTTGTTCTTCACACGGGTCAGCACATCTTGGTATTATTGTTATATGTTGATGACATTATTTTGACAGGCAGCTCATCATCTCTACTTTGGGAATTAATACAAGCTTTAAGCAGAAATTTCTCTATGAAAGATCTCGGACGACTTCACTATTTTCTCGGTATTGAAGCCAAGTTTATGGGTTCGGACCTATTTTTAACACAATCTAAATATGCTGGTGATTTGTTGCAGAAAGCAGAAATGCAAGACAGTAAGCCGATTGAGACCCCATTGCCTATCAAAACTCATCCAACGGTCCAAGACATGGAACCGTTTTGTGATCCCCACTTCTTTCGAACTCTTGCGGGTCAATTACAATATCTAACGATCACAAGACCAGACATCTCTTATTCAGTAAATCGACTTTGTCAGAAAATGCATTCTCCTACGAATGGCGATTTCAAACTGTTAAAACGGGTGTTGCGGTATGTGAAAGGAACTCGTCAACTGGGGCTTTATTTTCACTCTAATAGCACACTAAATTTATATGGGTATGCGGATTCTGATTGGGCTGGCTGTTCTGAGACTCGGCGGTCAACGACTGGGTTTTGCACTTTCTTGGGATCGAATATCATTTCATGGTCTGCAAAACGGCAAGTGACAGTCTCAAGATCATCGACGGAGGCTGAATATAGGGCCTTAGCTTCTGCCACGGCCGATCTTACATGGGTTTCTTTTGTATTGAGAGATTTGGGTATTCCGCTCGCGGGTCCGACTTTGCTTTACAGTGATAACCGCTCGGCCATTTCATTGACAGCAAATCCAGTCCTTCATGCAAGGACAAAGCACGTCGAGATCGATTTTCATTTTGTTCGAGAGAAAGTTGCTCTCAAGTCGCTTGAAGTCTGCTATGTTCCTGCCACTCATCAAATTGCTGACATACTTACAAAAGCTTTACCACGCTTTGATCATTGCCGGTTACGATACAAACTGGGACTAGGCTTTCCACCTAATCCCAGTTTGAGGGAGGCTGATGAGGTTAATAATATTGGTGAGCCATCGAAATGCAAAACCAACTTCGTTTCTACAGAGCAAGGTGGAGAAAAAGGGCGGAAGGAATTATCTTCTTTAGAGACAGCTGTCATAAGCCAAATGGAGGAACCACAACTACAGCTGTCATAACCGTTTGCTGACTTAACCCTAGTCCCAGCTGAGTAAATCTAACTACAGCGTGGTAATGGGTTAAGGAATATAAATAGCAATATGTACTGTAGAATAAAGAGACGAAGGGAAATGGCTTTCAGTGTAGAGTATTCTTCTTCTGGGTTTTTATCTTGAGTCGTCATTCCTCTGATTGTCTTCACAATCCAACCATTGTACGTTACAATTGCACCGATCGGGACCCGTTTGTATTTCTTGGTCGGGTATTGGGCCTCTGGGGACTTGCCAAGGACGGTGTCGATGGTGCACATGTTCGACACGTCTCCAGATGCCGAGTGCTGGAGGAGTTTCGAGCCGGTCGAAGAGGACGGAGAGAAAGAGTTTTGTAGTCATTGCTGTGTTATTCAGCTGTCGTGAGAAGATCAGAAACCAAGAGAGACCTGGTCTGTGCTAAATCCGTTTCCTCTAAGAATGCCTAATGATGTTTAGACCATCCATGAACCCCGATCCTCATATCAATCTGTCCATTTCCAGTTTCAACATTGTAAAGTGTTTCTGATGTTCTCAATTAAGGAACAAAACATCAAACAACAAGAAAGAAGGCATAACCACACTCTCCTTACAAGGTTTTCGTCCAAGAAACTATTTTCCTGCGAACACATTCCCTCTCTCTCCCTTCAGGAAATAAAAACAAGGAGAATGTGAAACGTGAGATGTTTGTAGTTCGTGTTTTGCACACGGAAATGGAGTCGATGAGTGAACAAGAAGATGATCGAAACAGATCTGGAGCATGCCAGAAAAGAAAATCACGGTAGACTGATAAGACTGCAGTTGTTAGTGTATGAGGGTTTGGTGATTAATCTCCTAATCTATATCGTTCATATCATGTTTGGCAAGATTTAGACATGTAATCATAATCCACCCAAATTGAACTGCTGTTGCTCTTTCCTTATCTTTCCAGATTTGGCAATGTTTGAAGGGCAGAATCATTTCTAGCCTCAGCTTTCTTATCGAAATTTAGTGTAGCCTTATTCAATTCCAAAATCCCAGAAATGATTCGCAAATAAAACAATAGAACAAACAAGAAGCTTGTGTCTCTAAAACACGATCATACGTTTAAAATCACGTAGTCCACTAATCCCACTTGAGAAGAGGAGAATTTCTACCTTTCGTCCGTGTATTCGCGGTCCTTTTCTAATCAAGTCTGTGTACTTTTAATTAGTCTTATCAAGCCCTTCGACTTTCATAAATTTCCCGAGCATTGTTCGCCCACGTGACATGCGCATGTCATTGCACTCCCCATTTTAATCCTCGCGTCGAGTGTTCGCAAATCATGCAAGCCAGATTGAGCATAGGAAAAAAAAAATCACACGATAAACGCAAGAACTCAATCGAAAAATTCGCCATGGCTCACCCTCCTGGACCAACAGTAGATGAAAACAGCTTAAAATGAAGCGTGGCTTGTTTTGTGCTTTCTTCTCTCATAAGAACTTCCTGATGTTTAGGAGACATATCGGCATATATCGAGGAAAGCTTAAATCATTAGATGGATGAAACCCATATGTACGTAGCAACGGGACCTCTCCTCGACCGCGATTTAGGGGAGAAAAAGAGACAAACCAAGCACCAAATTCGCCCAATTCAATGGTGGGCTAGATACTGAAACATGAGGTAGTATTATTGAGCCTATGGAAGTCCCTATGCGTATATTCGTAGCCCCATGCATGTTCAATTATTGAGCCCGATCGATCGGGCTCGCATGTATGCCCCGATGAAATTGAGCTCGATTCTGTAGAAATTTAAAACAAAAAAATGAACCCGCCACCTTTAAACGATTGTGTTCTGATTTGAGTTGGTAGACATAATAGAAAGGAAGCATAGAGGACATGTCATGCACGTCTAGTGTCAAGCAATTCGTGCAATCAGTTGTAATGTGAGGCATGGGTTGGCCAATGAGAACAATCTTGAGAGGTTTTAGCCAATCCTTGCTGATTTTTGTAAACATGTGGGATTGCATGCGGGATTAGTCCACCTACGCATGGTTTCGATGGGTTGTGAAACTGGTTTATCGAAAAAAGAACATTGTTCTTTGGTCTTAAAATATATTGAAAGGGATAAATTACGATAGGAGTCCCGAAACTTGTATTGATCCGGCGGTCGAGTTCGTTAAGCTTTCATTCCGTGCATTTAATGTTGGTTCAAGTGTAGGAGCCGAGAGGGAATGAATTGGTTGAAACGTAATCAAGTATGATTTTTCGAGCTCTTTTCATACGAGTGCAGAATTTGAAGCGTCTATAGATCGTAATTAAGCTTATGTGATATTGTGTGACTGCAACGATGAAATTAATCTTATGCAAGTTTTTGCGATAATAGAGAGAGACCTAGATAGAGAATATCGAGACCCGATTTATTGTGGTTTGGTTTTTTCCCAACTCTAGCTGCCCAATCAAGCCATATCCACCATCATCGATGAGGCGGACCGTGAAATACCAAAGCAAAAAAGTCATAAAATACCACAAACTATACCCATTATAACATATATCAAAAACCCAAAATTATATTTACTGTGATATATTTATCTTAAATTTTTTCTTGTGACATAAAAAAATCCTAAATTTTTACCTATGTGACACATTTATCTTCCTCTATTAAGGTTCCATTCGATGATATTTCAATCAAAATAACATCGTTCAAAAAGGGTTTGGATGATAGGATCTAGCATATGTATTTATATGGCAAAAAATCGTTAGAAGGCTTTTGTGTTTTTCGTGAAGACTCATAGGAAGTTCCTGGAACGTTCGTACAATCAGTAAACTTGCTAACGAACTCAGTCAGTATATCATACCGACTTTCAACAGTAAGGACTGATCCCCCCGAGACAGATATCGAATCAAACTCATCTGAACCAATCACGTGAGCGCCATGCCAGCACCGTTTGCTTTATGGCTTCTATATATGTAGATTTTTAACGGTTTTCATTGACATAACTTTGACGGAGGGCAAATGTATCACACACGTACAAGTTTGAGATTTTTTATGTCACGTGAAAATAAAAGCCTACAGCAAATATGTCACATCCGGCATGATTTAGGGTTTTCAGCAGCTTGTTTCCAAATACCGATGAACTAGAAGAAAATCAAAGTTCGACACGAGAGCACATGTAACCCTATACATCGACACGAATTTCCGCTTCATCCGCCACGGCGTCAAACGTCAAAGCTTCGATCAGCGACATATAATCGCTACCGCAAGATTGATACGAATTACAGATACGAATACGACGTGTTCGATCCTCAAGAGGAGATCCCCCCGTTCCGCACGCGAGAAAGATCCTCACGATCTTAAAAAACACTTTGCAGCTGCAGAGAGAGGATCGGGGGTTCAAAAGGCGTACGTGGCACGTGCGACGGTCACAGGCACCGTAGACTTCCCGAGGTACGGTTCCTTCCCCCCCGCGGCCGCACGTGCCCCCGGGAGGGCGCGCACGCTCGTATCTGTGTCCGATCGCTTTCATCGACGGCCCCCGATGTCGCCAATCCCGAGACGAGAGATCTGGGCCGTCCGATCCCACAGGAACCGGACATGGCCCGAGATGCTGGCGCGGACCTGAAAAGTCCGACATGTGAGGCCTGACGTTGTCCGTCGCTCCATTTTTTCTTTTTTTTTTAAAAAAATTATGTTTTTCGGAATTTCCTCTTTTTTTTTTTTGCTCAATTTGCCTTTCCTTTTTCTTTTCGCATCGATACGAAAGTGCGACCGAAGGAGCTGCTGGGGCCCACCGGGCGCCACGTGGCGAGACGGGGGGAGGGAGGGGGAGAGAGGTGGGGACCGCTGTGGTGGAGATTGGAGCTTCGGAGGTTGGGGGTGCATGCGGGCGCGCGGCCCAACGTGGGGGGCCGGTGAGGGGAGTTTTTTTTTTTTTTTTTTTATGGAATATGCACTAAAGTTTCCTAGGACTAAAATATATATATAAAAAGAAGAAATGCAAAATGTTCATGGTAGAGGTTATTGGATTCAAGATGGCTCGGTTTCACGTTGAAACTGGGAATCGAACCAGAAGTGCCGATTCCCAATTTGTGGAACTGGGAATCCACCCACCTAGCACTGGAATCGGTCTAGTCCGATTCTCGGGTGGGTACAAGTTCCAGCGGTGATATCTTTCTCTTCTTCTTTTTTCCTATTCCTTGTGAGACTGCAAGTGTTGTCGCATAGTCTAAAATTTCACTCGTTAGTGTTTTGGATCTTTAATGAATGAAAATCTCAATGGAAAGATGCTAAATGGTGTGATCCAATATGATCGAGTATCATTGACTTGCTAATCAATAAAAAAAAAAAAAGCATTGGTCTTGTCATGGTAGTTTGGTTAAGACCTAAAATCGGGAACCGGAACGACAATCATCAATTCTAAACTTTAGGAAGTGAGAATTGCCCAGAACCGACCAATTCGGTCCGAATCTCGATTTCGTCTAGCTCCAGTGCCCATCCCTAATCTATAGGGACCATATTCATGAATGTCCAATAATACTGAAGAATTTGGCTTTTAAAGTGTCAATTAAGCTAACATGAAAGAAAAGCTTATGTATCGAAAGGGCATATATCCGTATTGACAACTGTCCGCGACATCTGTTATTAAAGTTTAGTTCGTAAAGAATTTTATCGACGACTGTTCTCAGAACACTTACTAAGTAATCAGACTCGAGAAAGTTTACGATTTTCAATGTTTTTTTTTCTTCTTTCATTAAAATTTAAAATCTTTACTTATATTGTTGGGATCACTACGCTGTTAGAAGATAACTTCCATTTACATTTGATTGGTCTCTTGGCAAAAAGTCACAGCATTTGCAATACCCTCCTTTATATTTTGAAGGGACGATCATCGATTATCTTCGTTGTCTTTGGTTCTCTGTGCAGCGTCATTCGATGGCTATCAAACAAGTTCAACCCGGTTTGTCCCTTCTCAGTACGCAGCTTAAATGTAGAAAGATTAAAGTCCGATCATAGTACTCCAGGGATAAATTTTTTTTTAAAAGTATGTGCTTCTAAGTAACTTCGAGTTATTAACAATGAACATGACCTACTTGACGAATTGATGTGCTCTCAGTTCATTTGAATGGGTAATTTGTTCATATTGCTTCCAAACATAAGTTATAAACAATGGCCACTTGCTTATGCACGTGAGTAAAATGACGAGAACAAATCAAAACAAAACAGCAGTTGCTCATTCCAACTAAATTTTGCCACAAATTAGAAAAATCTCTGTAAAACTTACAATGTTATGATTATAGATACGCCTTGATTATCAAGAACATCTTCAATTTTATCTTGAACATTAACGACTAATAAAAAAAAATTGAATATGCCGTCGGTTTGATTGGCCCACCAAGGAATCGGACTATCTGCGAACCGATCACCTCTATTAATAATATCATAAAATTAACATGTATAAGGCATAACTTAATAAACTTTTTTTTCCCATTGAAATTTCAAAAAAAAAAAACAAAAGGGAAAGGTTCAAGTGGCCATATGCCCTTTTGCCTTGAGAAGAAAAGGCAAGGAAGAGTCCTCTCCTTGTTTGTCATGCCAATGCATGGACAAGATGGGAAGGTGGTGGGGGAGTGAACATGTTGGGGGGTCTTGCTTCCTCCTCATGGGATCCACTTAAAATTACTTTTGGGAGGTCCCCCAAAACTCAATTAGAGGTGTGTTTTTATTTTTATTTTTATTTTTTTTGTCCTTTTTTTTTTTTTGCTTTTTGATGATTTCATCATGTGTTGGTCCATGTTTTCCCCTGCAAAGGAACAAAAGCAAATTGCTCCTTTTCAAGATAACATAAAAAAGACTAAAAGCCTTTTTCTACTGAATTCACCATTAATAATGATGACAATCCATTCTCCCTAAACACCATGAGCCAATTGACACATTTTTATAACTTAAAGGATTTATATACAAGAACAGAAAATGTGGGCGAGCCGATTATCGGTTAAACAGCCAATAGAAGCAGTTTAATCACTTTTGAAAAAAAATTCTTAATACTATAGTGGCAAATGACTTATGTGAAGACTTTTTTTTTTTTTCAGATTCCAAAATAAATTTAAAAAATGGATTTTTTTTAATTTCCTTTTGTTGATGAAGTTGGGTGGGGACGATTGGAATTGGAGAGCCCTGTTGCGGAAGTGGTGATTCTGGGACCAGCTTTTGAAAAAGTTTTGGATAGCCAAAGTCATAGTCCCTCCCGCATCTGTACAAACTCACCATAGTAATAGGAATAAAGAAGAGGGTCGTCTAAGATCTGAAGTTTTCAACTTTAGAAATAGCTAAATCAAAGATCTACACAAGATTTTTCAACTTCGTTGAAATGTCTGCATCAAAGAACTTCTGAAGATGTCCAACAAGAAGTATCTAGAGAAGAAGCTAGGCCACAACCACAGCTTGCCTTGTCGCCTTCCCGGCATAAAAAATGGGTACATGTACTTCCTTGCTTTGCTTGTTCCTTATGGTAATTTGTTAAATATATGCTCCATTTCAATTTTTTATAATTATTAGGAGGAGAATGTCTATATAGGCATATATTTTTTGATTTTTTCCCCTTGTTATCTTTTTTTTTATATGAAGGGAAAATGACAAAAATAATCCCTGAACTTTAGTCCAATATTCAATGTGGTTCCCGAACTTTAACCCAATGTGCAATGTAATCTCCGAATTTTAACCTAATGTGCAATGTGGTCCTTGAACTTTTGGTACATGTTCAATTTAGTCCCTGAACTATATGAAAATGTTCAGTGTAATTCTTCCATTAATTCAAGTTCAGAGACTACATTGAATAATTTCATATAATTCAGAAATTAAATTGAACACGTACCGAAAGTTTAAGGATCATATTGAACAAATTAAAAGTTCATGGATTATATTGAATATTAGGATAAAGTTCAGATATTACATTAAATAAATTAAAAATTTATAAATCGCATTATATATTTGATAAAAATTTAAAGACTGTTTGTATCATTATCCCTTAAACGAAAATATCCATCAACTCTGCTATGCCGGGAAAGGCGCAGCAGCAAAAATGGCAAAGCAAATGTCTTGTCCCATCTTTAATAAAAATTCACTTTTTGTCTAGGAATTATGCTCAATTATTGTTGGGTGCTTTCAGGGGGAATTGTATACAAAAGATATGCATTGGGCCTAGCCTTGTGCTTGGATTTTTCCATTATTGTAGGTGTTAAAAAAAATCTCAAGAAAGTTCTTTTTTTTAATTCTTCCAAATGCAGTGTCCTATATTTTTTTGAAAAATAAACAACCAAAAAAGCATTGTTACCGAGAGTTTTGATTTGCAAATATTTCGGGTGGACTCAATAACATAGTTATTTAAGTGTGTAATTATAAATGCTTTAAGAGCCTCTGTCAACAAAATTCAAATTAACATAATTGTTTTGACTTCACGTATTTTCGATACATGTTTTATTTATTCGTGTCAATTTCATTTTTCACCGTATCTAATTTATCGCTTAAGCAAAGGGATAATGACTGAAATAATCCTTAAATTTTGATCTAATTTACAATGTGATCCTTAAATATTTAATTTGTTAATCTGGTCCATGTGTGAACATATACCAAAATTGATGACATTAAAATAAATTAACAGTTCAGGGGTTACATTACACGTTGGCTTAAAATTTGAGTATCATATTGAACAAATTAAAAGTTTATAAATGATATTACATATTATGCAAAAAATTTAGAGATTATTGGCGCTATCATCCCTTAAATATACAACAAGTTGAAGTGATATATTTTTAAAGTTTTTGCTATGTTCTATATATACACACTATACAGTTACACGTTCTCAGAGCAAAGCACGGAAGAACAAAACGAGCTCTCCAAATTCCAAAGCCCTCTCTTTCTCTCTCTTCTGTGTGAGAAAAACTCGAAAAGCTCGAGTACTTGCTGCGCAGGCCCACACGCTGCATCGTCACACAGTCAAACAACACAAGCCTCAAGACTCTCTCTCCCTCTTTTTCTCTGTGTCTCTCCACGGTGACCCAGAAACATCAGCGATGCCCTGAAGACGACGATGGCGAGAGCGCGAGGCTTGAGCTTGGCCGGTCATCAATGGCCGCCGATCGGAGCTCCTCACTACCACCACCACCACCACCACCACCCTCAGCACGACCCCAACTCGCTGACGACGCCGCGCGAGGGCAGCGACGGCGGGAGCCAGTTCGAGTACGACTCCGTCAACGCGGTGTCCTTCGGCTTCGTGGCCACCGCCGTCCTCATCTCCATGTTCTTGGTCATGGCCATCTTCGAGAAGTTCCTCCGCCCGTCCCCGTCCCCGTCCCCGTCCCCCTCCCCACGCGACGGCGCTCGGCAGCGCGTGGATCTCGAGCCCCGGGGCCACGCCGGGAAACTCGGCCACCCGTCCCCTAAAGTAAGTCCCTCTTTTGCTCGGCTAGCCAAAAGAACATCATGGGTCTTTCGTGTACTTTAAGGTAAAAAAGAAAGAAAGAAGCGTTTTGCTTCGTCTTTCACGCGAGTTTCACCCTGTAGAGCATTCCATCAGACGATTTCTTTGCAAAGTTTGCTTGAGATCTTCATGTGGCTTTAGAAAAATCCCTTCTTGAAACCTATGTTGAGCTCAGTGCAATGCCATTCGACATGGGATTAAATCGAATTTAGAGATGGTTAGAGAGTGTCAATATATCATCAAAATCATTACAACTTGGTAACATAGATATACAAAAAAATTCAATCTTTAAAGTGAAAATTGTGACTTTGATAATTCATCCTAAAGAATGTGGGTGTTCTTGTAGTGATCTTATTTATATATATATTTTTAATTTTCGTTTCTGGGACCATTTTAAAAGGTCGTAGCTTTCTTTATAACCTTTTCATTGGGCACGTCTGGTTCTCCCCTTTGACTGCTTCTCTGACTTTTCAATTGGAAAAAAAAAAGGGTGGGGAATTATTCATAATGTGGAGGAAATTTCTGCCTTCTTTTGACGCCTGATGTTTTCCTTTTTTTGACCATTTTGGGGTTTAGAATGATGATTGCGACTCTGACACAGAGGCTTTGGTGCCTACCCTTTGGCCTATGCCTCACGCTTTTGCTTTCTTTCCTCATCTTTTGGGCTTGCAATTTTAGTTTTGAAGAAAATAAATTTAGGGTTTCTTTCTTTGGATTGTAGAGAGAGATGAGAGATTGATATACAAAATGAATTTATATAGTGATGTTACAAATGAGTATCTAAGTAGTTGGATCGTATGCAAGAATCGAACGAAGATATGCCCACAAAACTTGTGTAATAAGCCTTTTGCGTTGTAGCAGTATTCTAGATAATGAAGAGCCAACTCCACTGTGGATGCTATATCCTTCACCAACAAACCTAGATGCGAAGTGTCTTTTCTTCATTGTAAATACGAACTTTGTGCACCTCCCATTTACTTACAATCTTGTTTCCGCCACTTCCTGCAACACACAAACCATCAAGGACCAAGCATGAATCCACTGTTCGATCGATCAGCTTATTTAATCTCTATAGCCCCGACTTCGTTTCTTTAGATGTTAAGAAATCGCGACAGCTTCTTCTGAAAGTAATCCCGCGCCTCTGCGCCCCAATCTTTTCTAAGCACGAATGGTGTCGATGACAGCCGCTTTCTCGGGCATTTCCCATTGCCATGATGGGAAATTTTGTGAATGACTTGTCGATTAGGTAAATAGGTTGAACTTCAGTGATTCGTCGACCAATCTAGACAATTCTGAATTCGAAAGCTTCATCGGAGACTATGTCAAGGGAAGATGTACTGATTATATCCGGCTAATTACCCGTAGAATGCCTTATGCGACACACCCTCTCAATATCGGTTTGGAAAAGGTCAAAATTGGTCCATCAGTTTCAGTTTCCTGTACACTGGTCACCTTCTTAAACAGGTCGGGTTTGATTGGAAAAGAACAAGAGAAGATGCATCAACAGAAGCACTACCACATGATTGTAATTTATTTGGTTTTCTTGTGAATATCTTACCTTTGATTGTCCATTGCCACTTGATGTCAGGATCTTCTATGACATGCGCTACAGTCGCTCGTCTGTTTGAATATGATCGCATTCCCTTCAACCTCGTGATCGAAATGACATGTTGCAAGATTGTGTGTCGAAAAATATGTTTATCATGCATTCTGAGACTGTTTTCTGATGGCTTAAAGCTTTTGGTACCATTGGTCCAACAATATGAATGCATAGCTGCTGCAATTTGACCACAGTGAAGTGATGTTGATACGAAAGAACAGCTGCAAATTAGCAAAACAGGCTAACATGATTTCGACATTTGTGGATGCAGATGACCGTGTATGACGACGGAGTATCGGTGCTCATGCCTGGGGACGACGTCCCGTCGTACATCGCCCGCCCAGCTCCTGTGCCTTGTCCCCGGGAAAACATCTTGTGGCCTTCTCACCGACCCAATGCCCCATCTTGATCGCCGCCTCGCGAACTCGTTTGCTCGATCACCACACGGTCTGTCACACGGGGTTTCAGTACCCATTGCATTGAGCCGTGAGGATATTGGGGCTTTTGATTGTCATTCTTGAGTCAAGAATTAGAGAGTTTTCTTGGGGTCTTCTCTTTTAGTGATGAGCTCCCTCATTTCTTTGTACAGATCATCATTGAGTTTGCAAATGAAGGCCGAAAGTGGGCTTATTTTAGCCCCCTTCTAGTTTAGCCAATCTTCTTCCCGTCTAGTCTTGAAAATGCAATTTTAGGTTCTGTGCAGTTTCTGTTTGCCCCTTTTTATTAGTTTATGGGTGAAAAAACAAATGTGCATGAAAAATTGGTAGCTTATGCCCACAAAAAAACCAAATTCCGTCATGCAATCGATTATCTAAATTGCTTTATTTTATTTTTCAGTCAAGGATCCCGAATTTTTCATATTTGGCTCAATAAGGACCTTCATTATATAAAATTTGCCGTGTCATCCAATTTTACTTAAGTCGCTCGCTCGCTCGGTAAAAGTTATGTCTGTCATCTCCATTGAGGTGTTGAGAGATGAGGGGAGAGAGAGAGAGGGTAACATTTATATCACTTTGGCCCCCAACATGTCTCTGTTGATATGATATCATCTCGAGATGTGACATTGGACGCCACTGTGGACAATTCATGGGTATTTAACGGCGTTAATGTCCATGTTTGCATTTTTTTCCTCTGTGATTTTAATAAATGCCTCACATTGACTCGAATTTGAAAAGCTGAGGTACTTGATTGAAAATCGAAATTAAGTACTCAGATTGTAATGTTTAATGTAAATTCAAGTGCTTTGGATGTTATTATTCAAAGAAAAAAGGACAAATGAATAGGTGGATGAGTTGCCAATATCAAGGCTTCAAGTTCATCTCAGCTCTGAGGTTTCCAATATAAAATAACCAAATAGGTAAATAAGTATAATAAAAACTTTGGGCTGGAAAGCGGAAGCACATTGGGCTTCAAAGTCTAATCCATATATAAATTCTTAAGTGGTATGGCCCAGGCCCATTCCCTATTCTATGTGCTCTGCCCAAATTTCTAAAATGGTTAAGATTGCGGGTTTTGTTTGTTTCGCAGAATATAAATAATTTCAAAATATTTTCCCTAAATTTGATAGTTTGTGTTGCTTACAAAAATAAATGAACAGAAAATATTTTCATCGTTCACGAAAATGTTTAGACATAAATTGTTCCCAATAACAAAAACATTTTTTATTGACTAATCATTTCATAAGAAAAATACTTTTAGTATTTGGTGTTGAGGAAAACTCCTATTGATTTTGAAGTTGACAAAATCTTTCATATTTTTGTAAATCTGATACTTATTATGAACTATTTTATTCCAGGTATATATATATTCTGGAAGCTTAGAAGGAAGTTTTTCAGACTTTACAAACTAGTTCATGTATTATTGAAGACCCACATAATCTAAGTTCTGAGACTCAGACGCTGAAATTATTCAGACACTGAAATTATTCAGACACAGACGGAGAAATTTTTTAGAAGCAGACGCAGACGCAGAAATTCTTCAGATGCAGAATTCAGAACGAAACATAACAGCTAGTGATCTGGTATGGATTTCATAGAAAGAAAAGTTTTGATTGTTTCAATCTAAGGCTATACTTGATTAACAATCAAATACTATGACAAGTTTGCATTACAACGGATAAAGTTCTATTTATGAAAATCAAGATTCTGATTATATGGGCAACCAGAATCAGCGGGATTTAGAATCTCTAATTCAACGGCTACTCAATCCTTTCTATATAAATCTGTCTAAGGTGAAGATTGGAAGATGATCCTCTGAAAGCTGTCCAACGGCTAGTTTGGAAGAAGATGAGTATTTAAGGAGATCAACGAGTAGCAAAAAAAAAAAACAACAGATTCAAGAATCAACAAGTCCAAAGTCTGAGCATACTTCAATAATTTCTCTTGTCGTTCTGAGTTAAAAATTAAGATCTTGAGGGTTACTTTGTAAAAATGATTGTGTGAGATAGAGAGTCCTATTATACACGAGAGTGCTATCACTCAGAATCTGTAAATTCCTCTTGATTACAAAATGAAATCCAGCCAGTAGGTTGTAAGCGTGGGAGAGTGGGCGTAGGCTTGCTATAAGCTGAACCACTATAAACTTGTGTGCAGTTTTTCTATCCATTATCTCTTTATTTACATATTGCACATCAAGAGCACTGTCTGTATAATCTATCTTGAATGTGAATTTTATTCAGACTCAACTGTGATATTTCATTTCTGCATAAATTATTAAAAATTGTTTAAGATCACCTATTCACCCCCCTCTAGGTGATCCTTGCTAGCTACATCATTTGGACTGCCCTAAATCCACACTAAAAATGGCTACTTACGAACCTTGGGGAACCGAAATGACGACGAGTTGTGGGCCCCGCCACTCCCATTCTCTTCTCTCGTTAGCTTCCGCATCTCCATCTCCTCCCCCTCCCCTCCTCACCGCTCGCGTGCACCTTTGCTCTCGCCCGCCAACCCTCGCCGCTTGGATCGAGGCCCTCCTTGCCCTTCCCGCGCGATTGCCGGCGGTGAGAGTCTTGTTTCCCTTCGACTTTCTGACATGTTGTGAAAAGGAACAAGTGTGTTGGATCGAACAGAATGATGGATGCAATGTGATGATGGCTCGTGTTTTTTCCGATCCAACATTTATCATCCTCGAGTTCTACAAGCGATTTCATATTTAGATGAATCACGAATCCCCTTACTTGCCCATATGAAGAAAGAGTCGAGCAGTGAGCGGATAATGTGAGTGTCAAAATCATTCCTAATTTCTTCAGATTTATATTCATATGAATGCCTTCATGATAATTATTGTTGTCTCGCGGGGAGGAAATCAACATCTAGTTCTATTCAATAATTATTATAGTCATAGTTTTAGCAAGGGCATTGCTCGTCACTCGGGCATAACCCGATCCCCAAGCTCGGGGATCAATTGTGGATCATCTTGTGATGATGTTCATCAGAGGTGGGACCCACGATTCGGGTAATCGAGTCGTATTTTTAACGGCTCCATAATGGGTTTTTTTCCCCCTCCTTTTGGCCGTTTGTCGTTAGAAATTCAATTCAATTTCATGGAACGGCGTAATGGCTAGCGACCGATATTACATAACAAGGAAATTACAATATATAGGAGTCCATGATGCAATGTTGTCTATCTAGATAGACACGGATTGCATCATGGAGATATGAGAATGTTTCGGTTGATGCAATTTGGGATTTTCAACGTGGAACCGATGTGGGAAAATGTTTACTTGCTTGCTTCTTCTTTTTGGTCGAAAAAGCATTCATGGCAGTCTCATTTGAGTAAAAGTTTGGGTAGATAAAGTACGGGTTTCGGAACACGACAATTCCAAAAGACAAGTTGAAGAATAAGCAACCCAATTAACCTGTGAAGACTTATTACGGTGGATCTTCGCGACCCAATCCTTCTCCGGGTATGGTTAGATTAAATTGGTTTTATCGAGGTTTAAATTAGGGATTTCATTGACGAATGTCTCGGAAGCACGCCCCGAAGAACCAATGATGGGAATGCTACGATTTTTAATACAGTGACTCTGCTGATGGTATTATTAATCCATTTATAAAGTAAATATCAAAAGCATACCTCACTTTTGGCTCATTGGCCATTTACATACCTCCTCCATTTTTGCAAATCCCTTTCGCATACCTCTAAACAAAAATTGACTTTGGAAAGAGTAACTTGTACCACCTCGCAAACTTATTTTTTGCATGTTAATTACTTAGGGTTTGGGTGATTCAGTTTTTAGTGTTTTGTATAATTGTGAGAATGTAGGATTTGGAGATGGGCATTTATGGAAATAACATGACTTTTGCGTCAATAGGGACCCGGATGTAATTGATGCGAAGTTGTAAAGTGATTTTTAAAGGTAAAACTCAGGTTACCTGTATTTTGGTATTTTCAAAAGTAGAGAGATGTAAGCGATCCTAGGATGAAATATGAGATATGTTCTTGGTACTTTCCCATATTTTTAATGTTAAATTATGTTAAACTAAGTATGTTTAACGAGTATTCCGAGAATATTTACTCATACGATTTTTAAAATAATAAGACTTAGGGTTGATAGGGTAGGATAACATTTTACTTCAATGGGTAAATGTACCCTATGCTATGGGGTGGCTAGGTTAATTAATTTGGAGAAATGAATGATAGAGGGGGCCCAATCTCATTGTTGGTGTACCTTATTTCTTGTCACTATGTGACCTTTTTATTACATAGTAATTATTTGAACAATGAATGAGCCGTCCCAAGTTGGAACCTTTGATTCGCATATACAACTTTGGATCCCATTCCCATGTTCGAATCTTTTAGTACAATTTATATGATCCATAGTCTTTAGATGAATGCCTATGAAGTTCGGATTCAAGATCTACAAGATCTTTATAATTTCGAGTACCAATTAGCGATCTTTCCACCGCGAAGATGACCGCAACAAAGAAAATTTTACACAAGTAGCAATATATACCATTGATTTGAGGGTTATTAACTATACCCATATCAAATCAATAACGTGTAAGATTGCTCGCGTAAGGTTTTCTCTTATATTGACGATATATGCTATGACCGAATCTATGTAAATGTCCTTTTTTAAGGCAATCGCTTATGATTTGGGGGGCCCTGGAACTTTTGTTAAAAATGCCTAATCATGATTAGTCGTGCAAGACTCAGGCTGCTTTGTCTGGTGGCCTACAAGCACAGCAAAGTTTGGATCCAAACAGAGAAGGACAAGAGGGAAAGAGGATGGCATGACTCCTGAGTTGAATTGAATCCAAGGCTCGTCTCGGAGACATTCTTCTTTTTCTTTTTTGAATTATATTAACGAGTCCACAAAAAGGCTTACTAAATAGCCAGATAAGAAAAAATTTTACAGTGCACTATTTCTCTCGTGCTGCAACAATTATATTCTAACCCTAATATCCTGATATATGGACCCAATCTAAATGCAGAGAAGTTGTCCGGTTAGTCTTAACCTATTGTACGTATGCCAATTCTGTCATAAAATTTCTAATTTTGCTACTTTAGTATTAAATATTTACGCGAAATTCCAACATAGTCTTTTCGACCGCTTTTCGTCGAAAATCGCTGAGGGCGGTTGGCAGCAACTGGACCGCTAACGTCAGCGATTTCTGGCAAAAATTGATTAGAAGGACTATATTAGAATTTGACGCAAAGGTGTAGGATTAAATTGAAAAAATTGAATGGTTTAGAACTGAATTGACATGCGTATAATAAATTTGTAACTAATCAGGTAATTTTTCCATGTAAATGCCCATCAATTGAGGGCCAAAATTCAGAACGAGATTCTTCACGTGCACCAAGAAGGGTTTGCATGATAGGATCTAGTATATCCATTTGGACGGCAAAAAATCGTTGATGGTGGAGAGAGGAACATTTCGGATTCATCAAGGATCGTGTACCATTCGATCCCCATGTCCGTGTACCGAGTCGAATCCCTCCCGACGCATCGTTTCAGACTTAAAAGGGGCGTGGGAGCGATGCTTCACTCGCGGGTAGGGAGTGAGTTTACCCGCCACAACCGGCACGAGCTAAGCAAGGACGGCGCCGGTTTCCTCCCCGGTTTTCCGACAAAAATTCACTCATCCTCAACCTCGGGCAAAGGCTCCGTCCGGCGACGAATGCTCGTCTGGCCATCGCGTGGACGGAGAGATAAAAAAAACGACAGCGTATCGATCTCGGCACGTTACCCAAGTTGAAGAATCAATGCATTAACCAACCTAACCGATCTGTCACCAACCAGCATAAATAACCCTTTTCCCCCCCCTCCTCCGACTCCTCACATGCAAATATTCTTAAAATTCTCATCCAAGCCCCATGCCCAACCATGCCCTTTCCTTGTCCTTATCTGCAAAAAAAAAGAGGAAGGTAAGTCCTTTTCCCCAAAACCCCCCCGAGAGCAAATCAAATGCGTGATTCCTGCACGCAAAGTGGCAGTGCACTGACTTGACATTGAATAGGAAGGACATAAAAGGAGAAGAAGGCAAAATCGAGGTCAATTTTGTCGCGTTACAATCTTCCCATATCCACAAATTGACCCCTCGGAGTTGACTTGCGTATTTTACAGATTCTGAAAGCACAAAAAAAAAAAGAAAAAGAATTGCCCGAAAGAGGGGTGAAAAGTAGACAAAAGTGGGGTGAAATTGAAAAGGAGGAGGGGGGCATGGCGCGAAAATGTAAGTATTTTTTGGGGGGCATCTTTGCAATTTTCATAGGAATATGAAGCACTCCAAAGAAACGAGCGGGTTTTCGAGGGACTCGTTGGCGCTGCTCATCCTTTTGCCGCCACCGCCGCCGCGAGCCTCCCGGTTCTTGCCCTCGGCCAGACCCGGCGTGGCCCGCCCCGGAGACGGGTTCGTCCTCCGAGCGGACAGGGTCCGTCCCACTGCCGGTCCGGCCGAGCCGGCGGCGCCCCGGTTCTCGGTCCGGCTCGGCGCCGGCGACCTCGACCTCCTCCCGGACCTCTCTCCCGGGTCCGCCCTCCCGCCCCGGGCCGGCGCCGCCCGGAACGAACCCGGTTCTCTGCCCTGGACCATCCTCAGCGACCCGCCCGGGTTGACACGAGCCGGAGACCGGTCCGACCGCCCGGCCGGCGAGTTGCCCGGCGCCCGAGATCTGCTGCCGCGATCGCCGCGACCCCCAGCGTCGCCGGAGAGAGACCGGGACTTGGCCGCCGGCCCCCGGGGCTTCGCCGGGGATCTGTTGCCGCCCCTCGGTTTGACGTGGACGGGGCCCCCGCCGTCGTCGGTGAGGTTCGTGGCGGTGGACATGCTCTCGCTCAGGCTGCAAACCTCCGAGACCTCCTCGGAGGCATCGTCGGCGGCGAGGGCGGCCGGGCCCTTCTCGTGCCTCGCGAGAGCCGCCGGGCATTCGGCTTCGCGGGCGCCCCCGGGCGTGGGCTTGGGCTTCTTCGGGCAAGTGGGTGTCTCGGAGAGCACTTCCTTGACGGTCTCTTCGTCCATGGGAGGAGGTGGGGCTCTGCACTCGGCGGACTTCACCTGGGCTCTCTTGTGACCCGAGGAAGACGGAGCAGAGCGTCGTCGGTCATGGGCGCTCACGCAGCAACCCATTGTTGAGAGATCCTTCTTGTCTTTGCGTGATCTTGAGCCTGCGGGAGGTGAAGTTGAGGGATGGAATGGTTCGATGTTGAAGATGAAGAAGGTAGTGGTGCGAGAGGGAAGGGAGGCAGGAAGGAGGGAGAGGGGAGCAGGGGGGGTGTGGAATAATCAAATAGGTGAATAAATGGTGGTGTTGGGATCGGTTTCGTGAAGGGTCAATGCAACGAATTTAATGTTTTGTTTTATGTCGCTCCCCCCCCATGTGTTCCCACAGTTATGAGCATGAGATGTGATGAGGGACTCCTATGCTTGTTGAATTAAATTGGGGAATTAAACAATGGGTTACTTGCTTGAAAAACCTTAAATGGGTACACTTGGTGATAAATTTACCCCGAGCTAATTTTTTTACCACAAAAATCTCTAAACTGGTACACTTGTGATAAATTTACCCTTTATTAAATTGGATTAATATAATGAAAAACTACAAACTGGTAAATTCGTGATAAACGGAGGAGTAAAATCCTAAACTGATATACCCGTCAATTGTCACGTGTCATTCAACTCAGTAATTTGACGGTAAAATTTATAATGGAATTGAAGAACTGGTAGTGGAAAATGAGCGTTAAATGGGGTTGGATCGGTTAAGGTCAATGGACGAATTTTGTCTCTTTGTACTTTTTTTTCCCAATTTGTAATGAAGAAGTTTTCCTTTATGTAGCTATCGATTTTAATGTCGATCTCAATTCTACCTCACCGCGCTATACATACAAATAAATTTAGTGAAGTGTTGCAGATTGGAATGGTGCGATAGATTTGACAATGACAGATGGATCCAAACATTTTTTTTTTAAATGCTATCGAGTAGATCATAACTGCTCATTCCTTTTTCTATCATTTCTTTTCCCTGAGCTTTTTTTTTAAAAGAGGAAAATGGGTGTGCAAAAAATGAAATGTATCAAAAAATTTGTGAGGAAAAGATGCATGGAAAATTTTGAATTCAAGGCATTGAGCTTTGATGTGGTTCAACTCTTACTTGTGTGGAGTCTTCGTCTCATTGACACTCCTATGACACCTCGTTAGCCGATCACATCAACAGTCAAGCGTCGGCACTAATGGACGAATTATGGAGGTGATTTGGACTTTGATATTTCGAGAAAACAGGAAATTTAGCAATACAGATGAGGACAAATTTCTTATAAAGATACGAAATTGGCCTTTTTTTTAAAAAAGAGATTTCGAAGTAAATTATCTCAAATAAGATCTTAAAGTAAAAACTAGTTTCAAATAAAGAACCGAGCTCACCAGTCGGCCAAATCTTCTTAGGCAAGCAAGCCCGAGCATCTCACGTAAATCTTTCGTGCATCTAACATGAGATGACAAGTTTGCCGATGAGGTTCGGTAGTTCTCCAACTTCCATCTCCTTCCATTTCTATGTATTTTCTATCTTTTACATTACTATTGGTGTGAGTCCACATCATAGACATTTTACCAAAAATTTGGTTGGATTCCGATTAAAATGCGATATTTATAAATAATCAAGGTTTAATGCAATATGCACTAATGTTCACCCAATACCAATATCATCTTATCCTACATCTTCATGTAGTAGTATAATCTAGGTAGCGTTTGAAAGATTAAGAATTAAGGAAACTTGTACCTTATCAATAAGACAGACTGACACGGAGAGAAAATGAAAATTATGCCTGAATTGAAGAGCCCTCTAATGTGATTTCAACTCTGGTGCAAAAGCTCATCATATTTGATAATTTACTCAATTTCAGATAACGTACATTAGGTAACTTAACTATGTCATCCGCAGCAACTTTATCTTCTCCAGCTTTATCTGTGACAAAGGCTCACATTGAGCCATATTCTCTTGCTTGCATGTCTTCCTGCTATACAAGTCTTTGCGTCTCTTAAAGAAACTGCGAGTCTTTCGATCGATAGCACTTTTGACACTTACGGCTTTCAGCGCACTTTGGTGCAATAGGGCCACGGTATACTTGAATAAGATTTTTTAGGAACAAAGACTCTAAAATAATGATAGCCAGTAAGAGGGAGGCCATTGAATGAATTGGCAATATACTTGAATTTAGAGATGTTGTGAATATCGAGATGTTTTAGTTCTCGAAATCATTAAGTGCACAGCTCGTGAGTGTTCTTCTTGAAATCTCTCAACTCGTCCAAGCGCAAGTATTGAGTCTTCTGCAGAGTTTTCTGAACCTATTCTCTTGAAATAATGTTATTGTGCATTTCCAATTTGAACTCCATGGTTTTCAAACCTTTAAATTCCCTCCCGTAAACATTTCCTATTATGATCTAAAATCTAATCGGGTTCTCAAATGATATAGGTCATCGTCCTCCAAGAGTATGGTGGGATCACAGATTGATATTTCCAAAGCGGTTAGCTTTGTCATACTCTTCAACTCCGCAAGCTAGCATCACATGATTTTGATCGTATTTAATTCTCCCCTATCCATCGTTAACTCTACCAAGTTGATTAAGCCTTTTAGTACACCGAGTTTGGTTATCTTAAGCCTGTGGAAGTTGCTTAGATTTAATGATCTTAGATTCGTTAGTTCCTCGATTTCCTTAATATTATTATGCGTGAGATGCATCTCAAGTGTATCTTTTGTGCATCTAACATGAGATGCATGAGTTTGCCAAATGGCGAAGATTTGGTTGATCAAGGAGCTCGAGGTCTTATTTGAGACTAGGTTGGTCACTTCAAAGTTTTATTTGAGATCCACACATACCCTCTTTTGAGAAAACGGTCCTACTTCATATCCTTATTTGAAATTTTCCCTAACAAGAGCTCTTTTAGGTAATTAGACTTTTTCATAGTTAAAGTCGGTGGTTGCTAAAAAGTAAAAGAACACTTAACCCAAAAAGAAGAGAAAATCGAACAGCTAATAAGCAAATTTGAGGCAAAATTATACTAAAAATTTTGTTAATAAGTGCCATGGAAAACTTGTAATATACCTAGTTAAGGAAAACTTGCATTTTCTATGCACTATCAATAGTATGTTATGCGTTATCAATATATTGAACATGAAAATATTTCGTTAATGGGCATGACTAATAAGTGCTTAGACCATCTATAAAGGAGATAATTGTCCAAAAGTCTTAAATCTATTGCGTGGCTGCTATATTATCCTAAACCTTTCAATTTTATCAATTTAGTTGTAAACAATTTAAAAATTTGCCAACTTAGTCATTTCGACTAATTTTGGCTGGAAATCGCTGATGTGACCAGTCATAAATAGCACTAATGTGGATGATTTTTGGAATTTTTTAATTTTTTTTGAAATTTTCTATATTTTCCCTCTTTTCTTTTCACTAGTGGCATGTTGCCAGCTCCCGACCATAGTCGATGGCCGACCCTCGCCTATAGCCGGTGAGGCAGCCCTTGCTAGATCGGGCGAGGGCAACCCTAGTCCAAACGAGGCCAGCCCTTGACGATCGCCACCTGTGGCTGGTGGCAGGCGATCGACCATTGATGAAAAGAAACGGGCAAATAAACAAGAAAGGAAAAAAGGAAAACAAAATAAAATTTTTAAATTTTTTTTGAAAGAATTCCAAAAATCATCCGCGTCAACGCCCGCTAGCTAGTCAATGCTGGCTATGCCATGTAGGCCGACATCCACATTAGGGATTTCCAATTAAAATTAGTCGGAATGACTAAATTGTCAAACCGTTAAAAGATTTATGACTAAATTGGCACAATTGAAAGGTTTATGACTAAATTAGCCGTTATACAATAGGTTTATGACTTTTTGGATAATTTTCTCATCTGTAAATGGGACGGAGTTTGTAGCAAAATCCTATTAACTAATATGAAGGTAATCTTTCTACATGAGAGAGTAAGAATCCACTCGGACCATGAAGTCGAAAAACAGATTAATCATTTCTCTCATTTCCATGACTTAACATTTTACCTTAAAGCTTCAATTCTTATTGTCATTATGGTATTAATTTTGCAATTGAATTTTACATTACTCGCTTTATTTGCGCAAACCTTCTGTCATAAATCGTGGCTTACTCCATGAAATTACCGACTTGACATCCACGAGGCATAGGGTTAGCAGAGAATATTACGAACCATATGACCCAAAAAACTTACGGCCACTAAAGAGAAATTATGCTCCCCAAAGAAATGTTACAAAAAGATATTTCACAGATAAATTAGTGAGGACAATTACGCACCCAAAAAAAAAGCAACGGTCCATTAGGTAATTTACCAACAATAGAGAAAGAAATTTAATATTAAGTTAGGGATATTACTACTCTTTCGAGGAATATCGCAAACTGCAATACTCACGGAACTCACGACGACATATAAAAAATTACGTCCTATCTCCTATGAAAAAAACTTACAAAATGACATGTGACTGGTTAATTGTTGTTAGTGAGAGGAAAGTCGCGATTGATTAGGCGGGATCTGGTCCCATTTAAGGACCCCATGTTAACAACACAAATTGAGGAATGAAGGGAGGGGACACCATGACCGGCCACCCGACCCTCGTCAACCACGAAAATACGAAAGCCAATGTAGGAAATTACTGTAGACGTAGACATATGTAAGAAGAGACGTGCAAAGATTCAGATGGGAATTGAATGTGGGCAAGGGGAGGACAATGTCACGACGATCAATCACATTGCTCGACGAGAATATGAATTAAGGACCACTTGCTTTTATTGAATGAAATGCTTTGTAGACTATACACAAGGATCAAGGGCTACGCCCCTTCTGAAATAATTGGGGAAATAACATAAGTAAGGCATCATTAACTTCGAAAGAATTTGGGAACATATTGGTTCATGGTGTTGCAACAGGAGGGGACATGTCTGTCATTTGCCTCTTTTCACGTGTCTTTCATCTAACTAATTAAGATTAGTCATGATTAATAACCTACATATCAATGTAATGGGCTTTCTTTCTATTCCAATTGAATTAATTGATTTTTCTCTAGGTCAATGTTTTGCCTGTTATGAGATATTAGGTGCCTATGTTGTTGATGCAAACCCTTCTTCTTCTTCTTGGTCATCATCAGCAAGAATCATCGCCAACCGGACTCCACCTTGAGCAACTCTTTTCATGACAATCGCATCCCAAATTGAAGTGATCATCTGTCATCACACGGCATTTCAACACGTCATATTTTAGTATATTGTTGATGTGTGATTGATATCAATAACGCTAACAACTATTATGAACAAACGACAATGCGTTTCATGAAATGTGATGTCGCTTAGTTAGATAGATTGAACTCAGGCAGAAGGATCTCTTCCCGAACACATTCTGCAGATGTTGAGCATATAGTCAAGAATCCTATTGAGGCTATGAATCTTTACCTGCAAGAGTGACACCAGACTTGATGCCTTTGTAACCATATTTGGAGGCAATGGCTATGCTCTCGGCTACGTACTTGGTTGGACACGAGTCTGAGGGTGTCATCTGACCAAGGCCCCTTATTTCACAGCAGCAAAAAGGGCAACAAAAAGCTAACTACAAAGGCATTTCAAACACGTTAAGACCTGAAGAAATATTTAAACGCGGGTCGGCTTCTTTCCAACAATAATCCTCGAAAGGGAGCTGTGAGATCACCTTGGACTAGAGAGAGAGAGAGAGAGAGTACATCAGTGAAGTTGGCCTCAATGTCTTGAAGGAGGAGGCTCATGTCCTTCACATGGTAATCTGCTTCTGCCGTTAAAATGATCTCCCTATCCCACACCTATTCATCCGAAAGAGAGCATAAAACAGTCAAAATAGTTAAGTTCATTTCCTAATATCTGGGCACAAAACAAACAAAATATTCTTGGAATTGCATCGGCCCAATGGGCCAAATCACCAGCCCGGCCCACCAGTCGGCCCACCCTCTTTCGATATACCGCACGTGGGCATCACATGCATGCACCTGCGCGGGCATGCATGAGAGATTAATCCTAATTCCAGCATCACATGCATGCACACGTGCAATTTGTGCTTATGAACACTCCTAAAACTCATTTTAATCTTGTCATATCACCCCGCAAATAACAAAAGGACATACCTTGCAGATAAAATTGCAATTAGCGAGGACAATTACGTACGCTAAAAAAAAAGTAACGGATCGATTAGTTAATCTACTGGAAAAAAGATATCTACTATTAACTTAGGTGTATTACTATTCTTTTGTGGAGTATTGCGAACTATAGGATCCACAGAACTTACACCAATAAAAAGGAAACTGCATTTTGTGATAAAAATTACGAAATGATGTATAAAGGGTAAATTGTTCTCCTGGCATGCACTTGACAGGCCACCAAACCCTCTTCAACTACCGAAATGCGAAGGCAATGTAGGAAATTAGTATAGACCCAGATATTCTATATAGGGTGCATTTATTTTTCGAAAATCGAATGATTTGAAATATATTTTCCTAAAATAATCGCTTTTATCGCTTATAAAAATGAACGAACAAAAAATATTTTTATCATTCACAAAAATATTTTCGAGCGATATAAATGGTCATTTTTAAAAAAAAATATTTTTCGAATAATTCATTTTCCGCTAAACTAACGGAGCATTAGGGGTGATTAGTTGTAATCAAGAGTTGCAAATCTCTACATATTTCTCCAACCAAACCCGTGCAGAGAAATAGAATCGCATTGCTAAAAAAGAATATAAATTAATGACCAACGGCTACGCATCTTCTGAAATAATTATAGAAATTACATAAATAAGACATCATTAACTTCCAAAGAATTTGGGACATTAGTTCATGGTGTTGCCACGTGAGGGGACATGTCTTCATTTGGCTCTAATCATGTCTCTTTCATCTAACTAATTACTTGGGCGGTTTAGAAGATAATTCGTGATTAATAACTTAAATATCGATGTAATGGGCATTTCTTTCTAATCCAATCGAATTAGTTGTTCTTATTCTTGGTCAATGTTTTTCGTATCATGAGAAATGAGGTGCCTATGTCGGTGATGCAAACCCTTCTTCCTCTTGGTCATCATCAGCAAGGACCCGGTTCAGAAACATCGCCAATCGGACTCCGCCTTGAGCGACTCTCTTCATGACGGTAGGCATCCTCGAGTAGAAGTAGTCATCTGTCATATCACACGACATTTCAACACACGTCATGTTTTAGTATATTGTAGATGTGCAGTTGACAACCCTAACTGTTATGGGCAAGATCGCGTGCTTCCGTGTCGCCTAACTGACGCTACAAACGACGATCGCGTTTCATGAAATGCAATATTGCTTAGTTAGATAGGTCGAACTCAGGCAAAAGGATCTCTCCTCAAATACATTCTGCAGATGTTGAGCTTATAGTCGGGAATCCTACTGAGGCTATGAATCTTTACCTGCAAGAGTGACACCGGACTCGACGCCATTGTAACCATATTTGCAGGCAATGGCTATGCTCTCGGCTGCGTACTTGGTCGGACATGAGTAGAGGTCTTCACAGTCGGTCCACGACGAAGTGTCATCTGACCAAGCCCCCTGATGTCACAACAGCAAAAAAGGCAGCAAAAATCAAATTACAAAGGCATTACAGACAAGTCAAGAACTGAAGAAACATTTAAACGCAGGATCCACTTCTTTCCACTAATAATCCTTAAAATGGAGCTATGAGATCACTTTGAACTAGAGAGAGAGAGAGAGAGAGAGAGAGAGAGAGAGAGAGTACATCAGTGAAGTTGGCCTCGATGTCTTGAAGGAGGAGGCTCATGTCCTTCTCATAATAATCTGCTTCTGCAGTCAAAATGATCTCCCTATCCCATACCTATTCATCCCAAAGAGAAAACAAATAGTCAAATGGCATCTCCATTTCATATTAGTTGGCCCTCTAGCTTTGGGAGACCGCACGTGCACATCACATGTATGCACATGTGCAAGGCAAGGCTAATCAAGGGATGAGCATTAGGCAACGCAAGGCTTAGCTATTGTTAGCCTTTTTGAGTTTATTGCATCTTTTGGCTTAAACGCAACGCAAAAGCCATTTTTTAGCGAACGCAGTGGCGTCCAAGCAAACTGATGGTACAGAAACAAAACCTCAGCGAATGAAATGGGTGTTTTTCTTTTCACCGAGTGGAAAAGGGAAATAGGAAATCGAAGTTCATGCTGCTTACATGATGAAGATTAGATTTGTGCCTGAACCAGCGCAACTCGATCGAGTTCCCTCCTTTGTCGCTCGTGAACCCGATGTGCATCGGCTGGCCAAAAATGCGATGAACAGTGAATATTATTTAGGAAAGATGACTAATATCTTCATGAACTATAGAGATCAGAAGGTAATAATGCTTAGAGCAGAATGGATTACCTGATGAATATCTCCCATGAAGTGTGACAAGAACAGCAATGCTTCTGTCATGTTATCTGTAATGCTAACAAACTTACGTTTAGAATATCATGTTCAGAGGCTAAAATAAATTAAACAAAGAGCATTTCTTCATAAATTTTACATCTTCGATCTGCAGTTCCCTTTTTGTAATGCAAGAGCTGAGAAGTGAAGTTTTGGATGGCACCAGCAACACACATGTTCTTCTCACCATGTGGATCGTGACAATCCCCTAATGAAACCATGTGAAAATAACTTTCCGTTAGTATCATACATTCTTCTATCTACGTATAGGCTCTAAGGCCATAGAAATTGAAGTTAAAGTGTCTTACTAGCATAATCGAAGCTGCAATCATTGTCTGGCGTGTCGATGAAGTGGAGCGAGCTCGTCCACTGATACTTGTGCCAGTGCCGGATTTGGTCCGGCCATGTGCAGAGCGACGAGAGGTCGCCGTTGGCATATGGCGGTAATAAATGCCGGACGACTTCAGCTGCCTCCGGCTTCAGTAGGGACTGCAAAATAGAAATC
Source organism: Syzygium malaccense (assembly GCA_031216405.1). Lineage (NCBI taxonomy): Eukaryota > Viridiplantae > Streptophyta > Magnoliopsida > Myrtales > Myrtaceae > Syzygium > Syzygium malaccense. Next base: position 6,062,784 of record CM062256.1, on the reverse strand, counting down.
AATAGTTGGCTTGGTAATTACGGTATAGGTGACCTATCAAGCTTTTGCAGTTGCAATTAGTGAAGATCTTCTCATCGAGAATCTCAGGGCATCTGCTGTCGCACCTCTTGTATAGATAATCACAGAGAGGTCGAAGGGTAGCGGAACTTTTTAACTCTAAGAGATAAAATCGGCATGGCATAAACAATTTGGAATGTTTATTTTCATTTGACCAAATTTGTACTACAAATACGTGGATTTTCTAGGCTTTTATAGGAGATTGATCGACTGGAATTTGAGCAGCTAATCGAAATCGTTATTTTTCGTTCGTTCCGGTGTGATCGTATGATAAATTGGCAGCGGATTACCCGGTAAAAGTTCGAACGACTGTGCGGCAACTAGAGCTCGCACGAGCCTGTCAAAGGCTAACAAGAGCTTAAAATAACATTTAAATGGGACATGGTCTGCTTTCCACTTCAACAAGTGTAAGTCGGAGCAAACCTCAGTGGGAGAAGTGCTATACAGATAACGAAAATGTCAAAGATGATTTTAATTCACCCATTTTTCCGACCACTTCCTGAGGATTTTCAAATGCAGAAGTGGATAAACAGGACTCCCAGGACCACACTTAAAAACTTTACCTGTGCAATTTGACAAGTCATGATGTGCCCTTCTTTGCTCCAGCAATGGACCCCAGTCACTAACATGAAAACCATGCTCATCGACACGAACAACCCGAGATAAGACATTTTCGTTGAAACTCAAAACAACACAAGCTTCCTCTCAAACCAATCTCTGCTTTATCGCCGTTGTATGTATATTGGAACGATGAAAATGATCACCCGAAGAACAATAAGATATGTACACACATCTTATGAGAACAGTTCCATTGCTTGCACGTAAGCACTTGTAACTGTTTTTTGCTTGAACCAAAAGTTTAACTAACATGAGAAGCAAGAGATTGGGGCATATTCTGGGATATACATAGAATCAACATAAAATAGGAGTGAGAGGATTAGTTGGCCAGAGTGTGCAATTATTTTTTGCCTTTAAAGGTTGACAGAAGAAGAGAATATAGGTTAGACAATTTGGCGTTGTAGATCATCCGTGTGGCTGAACTGAATTATCTGGTCCCCACACCGTGAGCTTAAGAAATGGTTGGTGTACTCCAATCGTCTTTCATTCAAGTGCAGTTTGCTTTGAAGAAGCAAAAACCCGGTTGAGGATCGCCGCTAATCGGACCCCAGCTTGAGCTAGTCTCTTCTCCACGATGGGCAGCCTAGAGAGGAAGTAGTCGTCTACATGGAAGAAGATCAATATGCTATCAGTACACAAGACAAAATAACTATGCAACGAAATTGAGGCAGTTATGTTTGTGATATGCCTAGTGCCAACAAAATTTGTACAGGGTCAATCAACATTATAGGATACTGGCGGAAAAAATAGGATGAGATGTCCTCTTGAAGCAATTTTCATGTGAATTTAAAGTAAAACAATCGACATCTTTGCACTTTCATCTCCATTACAATGGATGTTATAGCTTTTGACCTGTTTGATGTTATAGCTCTAACAGCACATAAAGCAGTAAGCAGATTTTGGAGACATCTCATGTCTCTCAAACAGGACATACTATTTCGACCAACAAAAAAACAGGACATGCTATCTATCAATAAATGTCATTACCAGAATGTGGTAAATGATAAATATACACATGTACTTTCTATTAGTTTTATAATCCATTTTTGAGAAATTCAATTTTCACCCACCAGAAGAGCAAACGAAAAAGAAAAAGGAAAGTGGACCTGTTAGAGTACTTCCTGGTGTGGCATTCCTGTATGCGTATTTACATGCCAACTTGACGCTTTCAGAAGCATAACTGCAAAAACAAAGATGGTGTCACACAATTTGGTTGATGTTCCTTTAAATTACAAGATATGAGAAAACTGAATCTCGAGCAACAAAGCCCAATGATCCATGTGTATATTTGCTAAGTCAGCTTCACCCTGGGATACTATTCGCAAGATAAAAACTATACTCATAAAAAAGGTAGCCTGAAGAATACATGCATGACTGGAAGTGTTATAAATCACGCATCGGTGACGCGTGGCGTGGCATCACGGTAAAACAATCAATTTGACTAAGATCAGCACATGTAAAAGCAAAAGTTAAGACTTACGGATCAGGACAAACTGTATTGTTAGATGCACAATCTCCCCAAGATGGTACATCATTGGACCAGCCATCCTAAAACACCAAGATATATAGAAAAGGTAAAGAAAATACAGTTACACGGTTATAACACTAGTGCATGCATGGTTTTGCATGATGGGACACGCTCTCACTGAACTCCAAATTAAATGACACAAATGGCAAGCAAACTAAAGGAATTGTAAGATCAGATGATCATATAGTAATTATCAACTGAAACTTAGGTACAAAAAATTAATTTGACAAATGAAAAAAGCACTGACAACTACAAAGACAGAGCACCTCGCATTACCCTAGACAAGACTATCAACGTGCACTCCAGATGAAGAAGATCGGGCTTCTCTGGGTTGCAATGGCATAAAAAGCTGAATAGGTTACAATTTATCAAACAAAGAAACAGCAAAACCTTCAGTTTACACAGCTACAATATTTTTACACGATTAAACTCCTGGAAGCCATATTCTGCACATTATAATTAGATAAGTCTCATTATTCTAGCAGTCACATCCCATGATACAACATCTTCGGCTCCCAATGGACTTTGTGAGTTATTTTTCTACTTTCTAATCCCTTGAATAAACAAACAGAATGAAGCTTAATGACTACTAAGCCTTATGAAAATTATGAGATTTTTAACTTAAGCAAGACTAATTACAACAGCATAGCGCAATTTTCGGGCATGAATTAGAAGATGAAAAATATAACAACCTGAATTAAAATTGGAAAAGCATACCGTGATATTTCTCTGAATGGCTTGAATCATCTGAGAAAGATCAGACTGATAAAATGCTTTCAATGCAGAATCAATAATCATGTTGTCCCACACCTGAAATGATATCATTTTTCCAGATGTAAGGATTTCTTGTTAGTTTTATATCACATGACAACAAGATCGTCCCAATTGATGAGAGCAGTCACTACTGGCAAATTGGTAAAGTTGACAGACAGGAAGGCTACAAGGACACTTAGTTAAGAGATGGGTAAAACTGAAAATAAACTTGATCTTGTCCCTTGTACATAAGGTTGGTCAGTTCACATGGCTCTCGATTACATTAGACTGGATTAAAATCAAATATCCCGCCTAAGAATAATCATAACATATACGAGTTCGTACTTTCACTTAGTAGACATGCTTTATCATATATAGATCAACTTAGTCTCGCGCAAGCTTCATGATTCAGAAGACTCTAAGATGAGGAAAGATCAACAGCATAAAACATCCTTCTGGTTCAACCTTTACACTCCTTCACATAAAATTTCTAAGACAAAATAGTCAAATATCAAGGCATTTCAGAAGATTGATTTCTTCTATCTTAGAGGATGGCACTGCTCCTTGTCATATATCTTGAATTATTGCACACTTGATGTTCTCATATTACTCCATTGGCAATGGACTGGACAGGCCATGAGGCTTGATCAGTGGAAGAAACACTTACATGGTGTAAATTAGTCTTCCTCCGGTACCAACGAACAATTATTGTATTTCCGCCTAAATCTCCCGTGAAACCAACGTGGAGGGGCTGCCAGACAGAAGTAGATAGTTAACCTAAGATTTTTTCATAGTTTATGGATGAGGTGAACCATGGATTCCCTAAAGACGAAGTCATACGCAATTAAGAATTCCCTGCTTGCGGTAGATTATCTAGCCCATGCAAGATGTTTCTCAATGACTACCGTGCAGTTTACTTTTGACAGAATAAAAATACGTGAAATTAGCAAAAGCTATTTATTTGACAGCTATTAAACATTTGGCAAATCTCATTCTTCATTGTTGCTAAGGGATTCCAGAAGTGCAAACCTGATGGATGTCCCCAACAAAATGTGATAAGAAAAGAAGCGCTTCTGTTAAATTGTCTGTCATCAGCAGAAAGGAGTGAGACCCCAAGACGGAAAAATCGTAAAGAGGGAAAGGACATGCATTGATGCATCCTAAGAGCAAATGATGCTTACAATTTGTTATTGCATAGGAGTTGCCAGCTGATTCGAGTTGCCTTGTATAATTGTAGATTGCCCCAGTAACGCACATATCTTTGTGCCCGGAAGAGTCATGGCAATCTCCTGCAAAATAAAAGGTAGAGAGCATTATTTTCCCCTTTTTAGCACTAAGTTTAGTAAGAACAATAATGGCCAAGGTTTAATGACAGACATGAGGAGTATAATACATTAGGCCAGTCAAGCATAGCTTAACCTCACCTATTTTGATCTCTAACCTAGACTGTAGAGTGATAGCGATGAGTCTTTGCACAATATAATGAGGTCGTTGTCACCTAAGCTCTTACATAAATTTCAACAGCCAGGGCAAGGTAATCAGTGTTAATAGCCACCATTCGATACTGCATATAAGAACTACAAGCAAACACATGCCCTATTCTTCAAGAGAAAATATAGCATGATTGATTTAGTTACTCAAGCACAAAGGTTTGGAATTAGTTCCAGTCACCTCTGCCTCTTGAGTGTGCTTTACATAATTTGCTAAATCAAAAAAGCAATAACTTGCTTGCAATATCCAGCATAGCTTAGATGATGCAAGAGCATTAAATAGATGAAACTGTGGATGCATATATCAAAGTAGTTTGACAACAGATGCATAAAGAGTACAAGAATCAGTTCAAGGCAAGCTTAATGCTATCTCAAAGCAAGAATAATATGGCATGCGCTATAAAAAGATATAGTTGCTAAGAGAAGAAGATTCACAATGCAGGAAAGGTACACAACTCACTGCAGTATTCATAGTTACACTTGAAATCTGGTGTGTCAATATAGTGCAAAGCACCACTCCAGTGATAGTGGAAGCGAATCTGATCGGCCCAGGAGCAAAGAGATGCAAGATCGCCTCCAGCATAATCAGGAAGCAACCGTTTTACTGCAGCCTTGGCATCTTCAGTTAGATACTCCTTGCACATTTAAGATTATAAATCAATTATTTCCAACCAAAAGCCAATACCAATGAAACTCCAATTTAGTCACCTTATGTACATTGATTTAAGCAACCATATGATGATAGGAGTTGGAACCCCGTTATCAGTCACCACTCCCACCTCTTCCTACCTAACTGAGTGAATGCCCCCTGATCTTAGTTGAGATCTGATATTAAATCAATGCAGTCGACCGGAGCATAAAAATTAGATCAACTACAACTTACCTTCCAACAACCCCTTTCATTTATTCTTGCAATTACCTAACCTCGCAAAAGTTTTTACCGAATCTATCAACCACAAACTCAACCTTTTTCTGTTAAGCCACCTCCAAAGTTTTCGATTAGCTGATATATGTGTAGTACACCAACTAGAATCTGAAAGCGGACTGCCTTAATTGTATTCATTGAAAAGTAACTCAATAAAGAAGAATGCTAAAAGCTTCCGCACACAATATAGCCAACAACCCAGCCAAGGACGCAAGTTTTATCTATAGAAGCTAACTCTTCCAGCTGGTCTGCAGGGAAAACATTTGGAGTGAAGCAGACGAATCGACGCTAAAATTTAAGCTACCACAACAGTCGTTATGAAGGGCATATCATGATCATAACGAATGAATTCAGGGCTCTTTTCAAAAGGCCATCTGGATTGTCTTCAACCGAAGCAGATTAGTGAAAAGGAGGAGATAAAAAAAAATAACACCAAAAGAATAGTTAAATTACCTCTGCTATCCTGCAAGTTGCATAGTGACCTTCCTTTCCCCAACCAAGAACACCACTGATCAACTGAAGAAGCACGACAAATTTCCAAAGGGAAAGAAACCCATCTCCACCCATATCCTACCAAAACACAATTCTTGAAACTGGTGCTATCAAATGAAGCCAAAAATTGAAAAAAAAAGAAAAAAAGAACTTCAATTTAGTATCTAATCAACCATTGCGCTAATACCAAGAGAACCCTCCACTTAATTTGCTGATCACATAACTTCAAGAACAAAATGGAGAGTCGAAAGTTCTGATTTTCAGATTCCTCAAGAAATGAGGAACGGTGACTTTTCTGAGTTCAAGAACTCAAATTTGTCACCAACCCTCAGCCGGACAATCACATTAGCAGAAACCCACATGAAGACCAAGACTGTAGTTGCAAAAGATTACCTTATTCTTCAGAGAGTCATGGATTCTCGAGGTGGGGGACTTTGCCTGTTTCCGGTGTAGCTGCTGTTCAACGTTCGATGGAATTTGGAAAGAGGGCAAAATCCCAATAGATAAAACATTTAAAAAATAAATAAATAATGAAGCGACAAGGACGTTCGCAGCTTCGCATCGTGCGAACGTCTGATGAATGATTGGCTTCCTGTCTGAAAAACTGATTGGTTTCTTCAATCAATTATAGCGAGTTATTGTTTGCATAATTGCGATTTAACCCTGGATTTTGAAGTTTGTTTCAATTTACGTCACTAACCCACCATTTGTTATGAAAGAAATTGCACATCCTTGACTTGCTGCAAACATCCCTAATATATAAGGTATTGTTTATCGATAAATCGTAATCACCGATAGTAATACCATCATATGTTTCTCGTCCTATGCAGCGCTTAAATTTGAAATCACCTACTTAAAATACATTTTCAAATCGAGCATACCGAAGCCAATGTCGCCATCAATGTTTGAACCTCGAAGCTTATTCACCATCAAACTCTCGACGCCAGTCCATACGCTGGTATGATAAAAATCTATTCTCTGAAAGAATAATTTCTTCTACTGATTTATTGATATCTCATTTTCATGACGTCGAAAAATTGTAAATAATGTCAGGTATTTTTTTTTACCTATGTTCCCCTTCATACTACATAAACTTCGACAACTAAGATTAGTCTTGTCAAGTAGACAAATCAAATATTAGTTAACAGCTAGATTCACAGCTAAGACGAGCCAAAAGAAAATCATTGCGAACCCAAATCAAGTTTTCATTGACTGAATTACATCAAAATATCACACTTCATAGAAGAACACAAAATATTATTACAAAGACATCAGAGGTGGATCTGTAGTTCAAACTCCAACCTCATTATTGCATGCGATAATCATGGTACATTTGCACTTCATGACAATATATAGAAGTTTGTAAGTTTAGATATGTGGCAATGAATATGTTATTTTCTGCATATCATTCCAATGCCATCTTCCACTCCACTGGTGCAGCTCAGCATAGCGTATTGCCTCAGCAACGAGACCTCCTTGTCCCCAGGAGCGAACACACAAGAGGCGCAGTCCGACGAGAGGAGAGAGCTGGTCCTGTACTTGTCCTCGCCGCCAACAACCGCCATCTCGACCCCGGGCTTCGCCGGGTTTGCGAAGTCCGCCCTGTAAGTCCTCCCTAGGACCCCGTCAACCCTCGGCGAGAGGCCGAAGAATCGGAACTGCACTTCCAGATGCGCGAAACTGTCGTTTCTCGGTATTCCGTAACTGTGAATCCTATTGTCTTCCTCAGTGATTGGAACTACACTAACGAAGAGCTCTAGGGTTTCTTGTATGATCAATGTGACGCTGTTCTTGCTCGCGGTCCTCTCCAATTTGATTTCGTTGCACGGCGAGTTCCATTCGGAATTGCGGGTTTCTGGTAAAGTTATGGACGTCCCATCGTATGCAAATTGCAGGCTGTCGATCTCGTCGCTCCATGTCTCTGCCCTAGTGGCTTCAAGAGTGAATGTGTGGGAGCCAAAGAGGAGACCCAAGGCTTGGATCCATGTGAAGTCGCGGGCTCTCCCGACTGGTCGGAGCCCGATGAACCGGGCATTGACCTGGAGGCCGGTGTCGGATACCAACGCATAGTGCTCGTTGCTCCTGCCATGGAAATAGAAGACAATGTTGTCCCCGCCGACGAAACGGGGGTCGTAGCATGCGGCCCCCATCCCGCTGCAATCCGGCTTGCGCTCTGGTCACGGGAAACGTGTTAGCTACATGACGCCTCGTTTGCTAGAGAAACAATGCCGTATCATGAACTTCTATAACAAACGATACGATAGTACTCTCATGTACAAAGATCAAAAGGTTGATTCGCGTCTGTCATTACTTACTTCGACACACAGCTTCGCACTTGGGCGAGTAGCAATCCAGATAGCAAGCTTTGGCCTTGTGGTCTCTGGGCTTCACCTGAGGGCACTCGACCGGACATGTCACGTACCTCATGAAGCACCGGCTCTGGCGGCTGTTGCACGTCACGCGCTCTCGCTTCGCCCTCATCGCGTTCGTCGTGCTCGTCGTGTCCGCATCCACCATCACCTCCAAAGAAGCACTCATCAGCACAAACATCATGATCAGTATCGAACGACGAACACTACTAACAGATGCAAACTCCATAATTTCTTTTTTCCTGAGTTATATGATTGTAAAGGAAATGAGATACAGAAGCAAGAAAACGGCCTCAGGCTCTTTAAATAAGTCCTTGCACGAAGTGGGTTTTTGCTGGATGTTAGGCAAATTCTAGCTGCTGGTGGTCAGATTGCAGGAGAGTAGACTAAAGATGAATATTTAAGGAATTTTTTGCATGCAATTAATCTTAGTTTCGAGCAAAACAACGATCCCAATTTCTGAAGTTTTGACCAATTTCACAATCTTGGTTTAGTCATCTCCAAAATGGACGTTCTAACGTCCGTTACTCCCTTGGATTATTATATTTTCAGTTTAGTCTATTCCAGCTTTTGAAGGTTTTGGTGTTTGTTCATTTGCGAAATAATGTTGAACGTAGGTCACGATCGCAGAGATTACATTGTGAGTTACATGGTTCGGCACGGAAGTGTGCGTCGCTTATGTAAAATATGCCGCGGGGGCTAAAACCCATTTGTTAAAAAATGCGTTGACTATAACGCGAAAGTGCCCAACTTGAGGGACCATGGATTGCAATTTTTAAAAATTTGGGAAGAGTTAGGTTTTTGTATAATATATGGAAGGAGATTAAGTGGTGATTTGCCTAACTGGGTTGCTTGGCGTTTCGAACAAAACAAGAGAATGTATGCACATCGATCTAACATTGCGTGCGGTTTGGTTTGATGAGGAAACTTCAGGCCTTGGATCCATTAAGTTAGTCAATATCTAGAGGTATATCAATCAGTGAATTATTATGTTTATTAGGATTACTTGGAAAAGAAAAAGGAGATTCTATTTCATAAAAGGCATCGAACAATATAATTAAAAAGCCAATTAGGTTTATTCACTTACGAATAACTCTTGTCAAATGAAAATTAAGAAGCTCAAATTCACTAAAGAACAAAGTTGACATAAAAATGAGCATTGATCACTCGGCACAAACTTTGTCTAGTTTGTAAGGGAACGCCATTATGAAATTGATTTCGGCAATTCTAACAACGTAAACAGGTGATATTATTATACCAAATTACTGAAGTGATAATTAACTTCTACAACATTGACAATTGATTCAAATCTATACCGCATATTAAGCAAACATAATGGACAGTTTAATCGAAAATTGACGAAAAAAAATTCTATAAAAAAACCTATGCATATATTTATAGTACCGATCGACCACACATAATTATAGACGCCTAAAATCAAAATTTATTATGATCAAGATGATTCTTAAGTTATCAATGAATTTATTACTTCTTAAATTAAAATTTAAAATAACTGTCGAGCATTCCATAAATTTCTCTTCTTTTCTTTAGTGGCAATTGAAATTATATGTTGAAAATGTTGAGATACACATATGAGTTATGTTAGAGAAGTCCCACATTGAAAAATTGATGTGATGTTGAGCAGTTAATATATCTTAGTTGACCCATAACTCATTAGCTTAAGCTTTTGAGTAAAGGTGGGTTCAACTGGATATGTTGACGGGCTCGGACTTGAGCTCCCTCTTGACGATCTCTCCAGGTGAAGGTGTCAAGCTTCTACTGCGCATTACTAACAAATGGTATCAAAGCCGATAATTGATTGGTGGGCCTCCAATCCTATTCCGGTGTTTCGTGAAGTCCCATATCGGATAATACTTATTGATTTAAGCTTTTGAGTGAAAGTGGGTCTAACTGAATATGTTAATGGGCTCGGACTTGAGTTCTTTCTTGGTAATCTTCTCAGGTGAAGGTATTGAGCTTCTGCTGCGCACTCCCAGCAAAAATTGGTTCAAAATCTTTACAATTTTGCCCTTGCGGCGAAATGCAAAGCCGTCCTCCTGCTGGAGCGGTCAGAGGAAATCGAAGCGGTTGAGAGCCCATGGTCACCCTGAACTGGTTTGTTCTTGCGAGGACAATTGATCGATTGTTGCTCAGGAGCTGTGCCAAGACCTGGCTCGAGATCAAGGGCGACAAGGTAAAGTCACAACACATGTCGTGCCCATCTAAAGAACATCCAAGCCCTTATCATCATAATCATACGGAACACCACCCCTTCATTTTGAAGAAAATTTGCCCCTAGTAATCGTGGGAAACGTTCAGGTGACAAGCAATTATTTGGCGGCCGACCGATCATTTCGCCGGTGATGAAATTAAGAGGACTTTCAACGTAAAAAAGAAAAACCTTGACTTTAAACGTATTTTTAAACAGAATCCGCTCTAATGCCAAAATCTATGGGGAACTTTGAAAAATCGAGCATGTTTGAAGGCATTCTTGAAAATTTTTGCCGAGCAATATGGCAAAATAAGCAATCGAATATCAATTTGAGAACCGCCCTGCATTGAAATTCTTCCCTCTTCTTTACACGTAGCGTTTGTTTGTAGAGATAATGACACAAAATGATATATGAATTTTAGCCAAATGTATAATATGATCCTTGAATTTTAAATTTGTTCAATATGATCCATAAAATTTGTCCAATATGCAATATCATACCATAACTTTTAATTTATTCTACGTAATTTTTGGACTTTTGGTACATATTCTATGTTATCTAACCTAAAGGCTAAATTGAATATATACCAAAATTTCAGATATCATGTTGAATAAAATTTAGAGAACCACCCAGCACGGAAATTCTTCCCTCTTCTTTACACGTAGCGTCGTTACGTGCCGAGCAGCGAAGACGTTTTTTGTTTGTTGAGATAATGACACAAATGATATCTGAATTTTAACCCAATATATAATATGATCCCTGAATTTTAAATTTGTTCAATATGATTTATAAAATTTAGTCAAACATGCAATATCATCCTATAACTTTTAATTTATTCTACGTAGTTTTTGGACTTTTGGTACATATTTTATGCTGTCTAATCTAGGGACTAAATTAAATATGTACCAAAATTTCAGATATCATGTTGAATAAAATTTAGAGACGACATTATATATTAAGTTAAAATTCAAGATTATATTGAAAAAATTTAAAATTGAAGGATCATATTACGGTGTTCATCTACCCATTTGACATTTGTGTCATTTACCCGTGTCTGTATCCGCACACTCGTCACCGAGCGCTCGACACCTTTGCCTCTTCGCTGCTCCCTCTCGGCACCGCCGCCGGCCGACGAGAACGCGGGTCAGCTCGGCGGAAAACGGCGATGAGGGCCGTCGTGATCACAACCCCCGGCGACCCGGAAGTGCTCCGGCTCCAGGAGGTGGAGGACCCGGAACTGGAGGACGGCCACGTCCTCGTCAAGGTCGCCGCCACCGCGCTGAACAGGGCCGACACCCTCCAGCGGCGGGGCATGTACCCGCCCCCGAAGGGCGCCAGCGAGTACCCGGGCCTCGAATGCTCCGGAACGGTCGAGGCTGTCGGGAAGAGCGTGTCTCGCTGGAAAGTTGGGGATCAGGTTGATTTCTTGACTCTCCTTTTTTACGCTCTGTTCAGCTGAATTCGTGGGTGAAAAAGTTGGATTTCTTTGGTAGCTCTTTGTCATGAAGGGTCGAACTATGTGATTTGGGCGTTGTTGTGTAGCTCTATGCAGGACTTGTTTGTGAGTGCAATCGCTTTTTTTGTGTGTTAGATTGAAAGGGTTGAAGTTCCACAGTTCGAGGATGAAGTAATTGGGGGAAGCTGCTGTTAAATCTTTAATCTTGCGGGGTATTAACTAGCGTTTTTGTGTATCCTAGTGCGTAAATTGCGAATTTTGCGGTGTATCATTGCTTCTGGATATGCACTTGGGTTTAAATCAGAATTCATTGCGATGCTTTCTTGCATTCCAGACGTAAACCTTTCATGCGAGGAAGTGTGCCTGGAAAATTTGCTTGATACAGTAAATATGCTGACAGACTACTCCTCTGTAACAATCTGCATGGTGTAAGGTAGTCAAGTGTTTTGAGATTGGATGGCCTATGGACGACCTATCTGCTGGCGAACCAATCGTATGATAATCTTCAACACGGTACCTCATATTTGTTCCGGCTAAAAGAATTTTCAATATCTTTTATTGATAAGTAAAATTTCATCAAGGAGTTACCAAGAGGCTACCGCCCCCATATGAAATGGCTTCACCTATAAAGAAAATTATGCACAAAATACTGTTTCGGACATGTCAAACTAACTAGATGTATGAAACCAAACTTTTCTGATAGAATTTTTTGACTTAGCTGCTAATTAGCAGCAGATATGTACCTAGTTTTCTGGTGTTGAGGAGATCATTTAAACTTTTTTCCAGTAAAACATTAAGCTTTTGAGATTGGGGTCAAAGTGCGACACCCTTTGATTGAGGGATGTTAACTGCAATATCACCAAGAAACTGCAGCTGGGAACTGTATTCGATATATTTTGGATCCTAGAATTTAGCAAATCTTCTTAATGTCCACCCAGATAATGGGTGGATATTCGTGGATTTCCGGTTACTGAGGAAATCAATTTTCTTTGAGGCCATTTTCTGTGGGAACTTTCATAAGCTTGAAGCGTGATGATTTTACCTTCCTTTAGTTATTCTAGGACTGCTGGCTTTTGAGATGTTTAAGGTAATATTGACTCGATTGCACGAAAGTGGCACTGTGATAATTTGATGATGTGCAGGTTTGTGCTCTGCTTGCTGGAGGAGGTTATGCGGAGAAAGTAGCAGTTCCAGCAGGGCAAGTTCTTCCTGTTCCTGCTGGAATTTCGCTTAAGGATGCTGCGAGTTTCCCGGAAGTGGCTTGCACTGTTTGGTCCACTGTCTTCATGATGAGTCACCTCTCTGCAGGGGAAACGTTCTTGGTAACGGCTCGAGGCTATGAGTGTGGATGTCTTATGTGGTCACGTGATTACTAATGTTTAGTCAAGATAATGGTGTGTCACATTTGCTGCCTAGCCTTGGGAAGCAATTAGCTTTTGTACCAGAGCTTTTTCACTTTTTCAGTTGCTCTATTTTCTCTTGACAATTTTCTAAGATGGATCAATATAGACATACATTATTATGAGCAAAACTTAAGCAGCCCTTCACTTCAGCATCCAAAGGAGTAGTGCCTGGGAAGTCTAGCCTAGAATCATAAGTACAAGTAAATTTTTTTAATGAGAACAAGCAAATTTCTCATGGAATGGAAAGTAACGTCTCTATTTACTTAGTCTCATTTGGCTATTAAATTATTCCCAATTTTTCTACCATTGTTTTCATTCATTAGCATACTAGTGAAAATTGCAGATACATGGTGGCTCTAGTGGAATCGGCACTTTTGCTATTCAGATAGCAAAATATTATGGTGCTAGGGTATTTGTAACTGCAGGTATTTTCAAACTAATTGCGGCTTCTATAGACTTGGCACTCTGATACACTGTAACTTCTGTACTGATCTTTCGATTCACAGGAAGTGAAGAAAAGTTAGCTGCTTGCAAGGATCTGGGTGCAGACGTTTGCATCAACTACAAGACAGAGGACTTTGTTGCACGAGTGAAAGAAGAAACTGCAGGAAAAGGTGCATCATGCATATTTTTTGTTCTTGATATAGATCAGAGTCATCAGACATAATCACTTGATTGGAGGCTAAGTGTTCTTTATTCATATTGAAGATGAATTGGCATATTATGTCAGGAATAGGAGGGAGCAATTACTAAGCCTTTTATCACATAATCTTGCTCCACTAATTTTCTGCATTTCCCACAACTTATTATTCACATTGGCTTTTTTGTTACATTCTTACTCTGTTACAGATCCAATAAAATGCCTTTTTACAGTGTTATATGCACCTTGTTACTTTGGTTCATTTGAGGGGAAGTTCTGTAGATGTATAGTTAAGTTAATCCTTTTCACCTGAATCGCAAGCCGTTGACTGATGTTGTGTCAAAGCTTTATGAGGAGATTTTAACTTGGCAAAGCCATGTCTTGACATAGAAATCATTCTTTTAAACACGGATCAAGTCATTCTGATTGTTTGAGACATATAAGTGAGATTTCACATAATTTAAGTAGTTATAGATGAACCATATGACAGTATGTTGGTCGGTGAAAGAAATTTATTTCCAAAAGTTTGCTTTGGCAGGTGTCGATGTGATTCTGGACTGCGTTGGTGCATCCTACTTCCAGAGAAACCTCGATAGCTTGAATATTGATGGGAGGCTATTCATCATCGGCACTCAGAGTGGAGCGGTGACGCAAGTGGATCTGAGAAGTATTCTCGCCAGACGCCTCACTGTGCAAGGTTCACAAAATTTATTTTGTTGGTTCTTAAGTTTGATGTGGTTGGCAATTGGATATTTTGATTGGTTGAGGATTCTTCTGATACAGTTAGTGCCATAGAAACCATTACCTTAACGAACATGGGCACTTCATGCTTATGAATTGAGCAGGTCGAACGGTGATATCGGCAATATTCTTTTTGTGGAATCATTGTAAACTTGTGTACTTGTGTATGCAGCGGCGGGCTTGCGTACCAGAAGCACAGAGAATAAAGCTGCGATCGTAAGCGAGGTAGAGAAGAAAGTTTGGCCAGCAATCGAGCAAGGCAAAGTGAAGCCCGTGGTTTACAAGTATCTTCCTCTAGCCGAAGCAGCGGAGGGCCACCGGCTCATGGAAAGCAGCAAGCATGTCGGGAAGATTGTACTTGTTACATAATATTGTGGACTTGTGGTGTCTTGTCTAGTTAAGTTGCGTGAGTGGGTCGCTTGGTTATGTGAATAAGCACAATGCATAGTATCTTTTACAATCAAATGGCAGAGACAGCTGAAATAGACCAAATAACTGCCTTGTTCTTGCTTTTACTTATGAGATAAAAGCCCTTTGGACAACATAATAGAAGAAAGCCTAGAAACAAGGCAAGCAAGGAAGTTCAATCTGTATGAACTACAACCGTTAGCTGCATAGAGCTGCAACGGCCAAACTCTTTAGGACCAGCGGGCATGGGTCACCGAGCGTATCTACCGTTACCGGTATCGAGCATGCGTCCCGACCGATACAAGCCTGTTGACAAAAATCAGCAATCAACTCATGTATATGTTATCTGTGCATATTGTGTATGCATGACAAAACATCATGGGCACGCTTAAAAATGTATCGTAATTTACGACCATCGGTTCCAATCATCACAATTCGCTTTTTCTGATAAAAGAGAAGCAACAAGAAAAGCAGACATACCTGCTCTATAACTGATGCTACATTAGAGTGACAAGCTCCTGGAGCAAATGCACCGCAGCTTCCTTGAGGATTCCCGAAGCTAGCGAAGCGGATCGAAGTAATGTGCCACCCAGCTTCACAGGAGAGTCGAACTTGAGGGCCGTTCGGCGTGAACTCTGAATTCGGTTTCCAAGAATCGACCGGAGCAGGATCCGCTTCGGATATCACTGCGCATATTTCTTGGCCGGTGCGTGTTAGCACGGAAACTTTCGAAGGATCTCCTCCGATCTCTTCGTGAAGAACTAGGAGATTCTCTCCTGGATTTATCCAAGAGCGCGGGACATGATACCTTAGTGTCGGACAATGAAACCGATCGTCAGAGTGGGCGAGACAGAAAAGCCATCCGTGCCTCAGACCAACATTTACAGGTGAAACAAAAGATAATATGTCAATGATCTCACAATGTTTGGGCAGGCTTGCCACAATCCTTCTGACATTTGGATGCATCATAACTTCCTCTGTAGTCGCAGTTGTCGGTGCAGCCGGTCAGCGGCGAGAGATAAGCTGGCCAGTAACGCCCTACGCTCTGCCCGTTCACCCATGCTTGTCCCTTCCCCATACTAGCGAGATTCAACGCTAATGGGCCGGTTCCTTGAGGAGCTGAAAACATCACCTGAAGACAAATGGAAATGGTAAGAGTTGAACAAAACTAGCTCCAATCTTCATTGAAACTGTCCTTAATGTGTAAATCATTATGTGAATTGGAAAACATTGAGCTGCTGTGAATTGTACAGACCTTATACCAGATTAAGCTCTCGTTAACCGGTACAAGCTCGCCCTTTGTCCATAGTGAACTATTTGCCATACTTATTCTATCTAATCCAAGATATTCACCTTCAAGTCCCACCTGAGTACAGGGAAACAAAAAATCTGGTTAGTTTATGCTTTTAATGAAGAGCGTGATATGCTGCTTGAAAATACGTGAGAATAGATCCAACATTAATAGCGTAATCTTATGAACATACTCAGCATGCAAACTAAAGGTTTTAGGAGGAGCAATCTCTCACCTGATAGGTCCATTCTCCAAAAGAGAGATCGGTTTTACCATTTCCAAGTCCATCGACGATGACAGAGAAAGGTCCCGCTCCTTGAACGTCGAACCAAGGCCCATAGTTCTGGTGAACAATATGTGAAAGATAAAGAGGAGACACATTAAAAGGAACATAAAACCTCACTTATCCATTGCAAATTGATAATACATCTAAAGCGCTAGCAGTTTGTGGTAAAGCTTTATAGAGAACATTGCCCATGTCCATTTTCGATGCATTATGAATTTATTCGAGATGGTTCATTTACCTGTAGACCAATCATCATACTCAGCACATCCAGTGTATTATTTCCTGGGTTAAGATTAATTTTCTGAGTCATCGAGAAATTTGCACTGTCGTGGTTTCCATATCCGAATCCTGCAACATGCCAGACGAACAATGAGAGAGTTTTACTAGACACAAGAAAGCTTCATGCCTCAGTCGATGCGATTAAGGAGCTACACAGACAGATGGCAAGGTTAATTAGAAGCATGCATCAGAAGAAAAAGTTCAAAAGCTCAGAAGCAATACACATCGCATCAAGATCATAGTGTAAAATCAAGATTGCAATTTTTTCCCACCTAGACAGACAGATTAGTTTTCATGGAGAAAAACTACCAGGCAAGAGGAGTTCTCTGATGTTTAGTTAATCTCTTAGGCATTTACACTTACCCAACAAGAATTTCGAGCATCTAAGAATAGGTGAGGCATGTAGTACCGATTCTCAACAAATTCCCCGTTGTCTTAAACTCTGAAGTAGATGGTGGCTCCTTGAGCCAAAAGATTGAGTAAAGACGCCAACTTTTTGCCGAATATCACTGCCTTTAGTTTAAGTATGCACTTTGAACGCAGAACAGCTAAATTTATAAATAATTCAGTGCTGACTATGATTTTGAGAAAAGTACTCACCGACAACTTGTTGGTTAATGAAAACGAGAGCTGCATGTCCCAAACTCAAAAGTAACAAAAGACCTTCTTTCTCTTGACTTGATGCGTCATTCTCATCTACGTAGATACTGCCACCATTGCAGAGAAGCATCAGATGGCAAATGCAGCAATTATCCAACAGAGTGACAAAATATTCACAGAATGTCGGTTAAATTTTAATGATTATGGACACAACAGATTAGGATGTAACTCTTTAGGGAGACGGTTGAAATGCTCCTTCAAACTGGTAATTTACCTCCACATTATAACTGCCTAAACTTGACTTATATCGAATTGGTTGGTCTAGAACTAATCGGATGGTTTGCAAAAATCAATACAAGATCCGTGGATGAAGTGCCTTACCTGGTCGTGTACCATAGGAAGTCGCTAGTATCTTTTGTCGCATTTATTTGCTCCAATAGGCCTGGGCTAGTAAAAGAATTGTTGCCCCAGATACCAACATGTTCTTTATACCAACTCCAGGACAATGGTGCAATAGAAGTCTCACGTGCAGTGGTTGCATGAGCAAATGCACTATCGGCAACAGTCCTTTGTGAAACAACCTGCAATTGTTGCCAGTTGTAAACGACACAATCATGCTCAAGGAGATATGTCAGCTAAAGGATTTCAACCAGCCAAAAATGGGGAAACCAGATAAGTAAGTGAACAGAAACATGAGATTTAGAATCTAAACTAGTCGACTGGTCAAAGCATCATGCCTGTTTTTGTCTAGAGTTTCATAAACTTATCTTAATCTGTATCATCGAATAAAGGCCAGTAGATTGAGAAACTATACAAACAGGAGATAAAATGTCAATTGAAACATAATCTATTGGATGTGCATTAAGTGGGAAAGTATCTGTACCTTTGCAGTGTTATAGATGACGGTTTTGCAATCCGGAAGGATGCTCACAGACCAAGCAGGAAGGAAGTACGAATTCCCGTTAAATTGGACTGTAGCATCTTGACTGCTGTCATAATTCGCAAGAAAAGCTGCACAGTCATTTGAAGACTTGTAGTAGACATGTGCCTGAAGAAAAGTGTTTCAGAGTTCAGGCTGAGACGGTAAAAGGCTTTTGAGAGGCAATGGAAAAAATTGGTTAGGCTCAAAGGTCACAACGGATATGCAAAAGCAACTTCTTAGATCAGTTTACTAAGACAAGAGTCAACTAAGGATCATTGATCCTAACACGAGACTTGCGCATCATTAAGTTGGGCCATTGGAAAATGCTGAAGAAACCTTTGTAGTTAATACAGTGATCTTTCAAGATGCACCAGAGCTTCCTGACAGTACAACTGATAAATAGCAGGACCTTATGTCATTTGATCTTTGGTTGCATCGATGAAACTAATGTTACGTCCCTCATGCTTTGTAATCTTTTCTGTCCTGCAAATTTGAAGCCAGGCTATTGTATTCTCACCTCTAAGTTAGAGCCAAGTTGCACATGAGTAGGCTCAGAACTGACCAAATAATCTTCACATACTTTTATAGCCTTGTGTAGGTCGCGTAGGTGCCCCCACTTTGGCTGCCTGATAAAGCCTGCATTCAGTTTCTCTTGTAAGGTACGCATCCACAAGATGCAATAGGAAATGTCACAAAAATTCCATTATTTGACCGTAAGTCGTCGACATGTGAATGATAATATGAAATGCCTCACCATACTCGTCCAAAGGAGCATCGTAATCATAACTTGTTGCAACCAAAGGCCCACCAACAGTTCGTCCGAAGTTGCTTCCTCCAAAATACTGCCAAAGTATCAGCCCTTAGAACGGTCGCGTGAAGGTTGCCTACGTAAAATCAAGGGTTGAAATGTAGGAAAAACGAACAACTCTTACTGATACAGTAGCTCACCATGTAATAGTTCTGAAAAGTACCGCCGTATTCAAAAAAGCGCGCCACTGCAAAAGCAAGGTCCTCAACCGGTCGATACGGAATTGGGTAGCCGAATGCGAGAAACCTACAAAAAGATCAAGAAAGACGAAAAAAATTTACTCAAAACGGAAATTCATTATGCTATGGGCCTCTGGTTTAACAAAGTAATGCCGCAAACAATTACCATCCGACATAGTTCTCCGTCCACATTTTGGGTTTGGAAGGAGAGTTCGGAGTGAACTGATCACAGTAAAATCCATTGCAGGTGTTGATCTGCACTGATTGAAGAAGATTAATGAACTCTTAAAACCAACATATATTGTCATGAAAAGAAGAGCTTTGAGTTGTTCCGAGCCAGAAAGCATCTGTAAGCTGTAACTAGTAAACAACCATGTCACAAAATGAATGCTTACAACTGGATCCGGTGCGTCCCTTTGTGAGCACATCACCCAAGGTACGGACGTATTCATGTTAACAGCAGTTTCTGCTGCCCATTGGACATATAATTGTCCACCAATTCCATATGCCTCTTCGACATTACCGTATTCATTCTCTACCTGTCGCAGCATGTGAAGTATATCAAGTGCACAAATTATTGGTGGAAAATGCACTTAGCTATAGCAGTCATGCGAGCATTATTGATACTCCTTCACAAAGGGCATAGCATAAAGCAGAATGAAAGAAACTTATGCAAGCGAGAAGATAGATTTTGGAAGGAACGTGACACGCTAGTGATTTCCTCTGTCATGTTACACAGTATTAGTGCAGATTTTTACAAGCAACCTTGCATTGACCTTGTCGAAAGAGTCTTTTCATACCGGTTGACTACTGAAGGTTAGTTAGCAAAGATTCACCAAAACAGAGTCTGACGAATTCATCTGAACCCTGAAGTTTTGCAATATGATTTATTCAATGAGTATGTGAATACAAGTCAGAGTACACTCATTGATCACCTGTGCAAGAATGATGGGTCCGCCTTGGGACGCAAAGAGATTCTCCTCCTTCATCAATCCGACTATTTTGCCAAGAAAAAGCTCCATTTCGGTCTGTATTTTACAGTTAAACCAGAAGGGGTCAGGACTGAAAGCCAAAGGAGTATGAAAAGCTCGATCGTCCTAAGTACTAATTGTGGCAAACTCCACTACAGTCGAAGTATGAATTCACCTTGAAAGGCGTATTGGTAGTGCGGAATTGAATTCCTGGAATGAAGTGTAGCCACATCGGGAAGCCCCTGTCTCGAGAATTCAAGAACATCACAAGATCATCCATAATGCATTATTACCAAGAGCAACTAAATGAGATAAAGCCATCACATGTTCCAGAAAAAGATGAGAGGAGCTTAAGCAGAACAGACCCGTAATTCCACTCGGCACAAACGTAAGGGCCGATTCTCAGATGGACAAAGAGACCAGCTTCGTGCACCACCTTAACAAACTGCACGAGGTCAAATCTTCCTTCAAAGTAATACTGAAAAAGGAAAATGAAGGATGTATTAAGAAGACAAACAAAAAGCAATTTGATTTATGATAATAGGGAGAGAAAAGTCTTGCTACAATTGCTTAGGTAAAGGCGGAGAAAGTCATAATCATCTGCCTTAACCGTTTGAAACTCTCCAGCTCATGAGTAAACACACTGGTTTCGAGCGTAGTTCGTATAGTTGATGGATCAACAATAAGTATACCGTGACAATGCCATCAACTAGTACCACAAGAAATAACCGCGAACGCAGTAATTGTGCAGTGAGCAAAAATGCCCAACTTCATACCTGTCCTTTCACGGGCTCATGATAGTTCCAGAAAACATAAGTCTCGATCACATCTAGCCCCCCTTCCTTGGCTTTCCTAATAAGCTCGGGCCATACCTAATTTTGCACGTCACAAATCACACAATCATGCAATGCAACGAACGATACCTAACATTACCAAATCAGTAATTCAAGAAACAAAAGCCGAAGCGAAGACCTACCTCAGGCGTGGTTCGTGGGTAATGGATAGAGCCGGACTGCAAAATCCTCCTCTGTCCATTAATGACCAGTGCTCTACCATCATAAGTCACGCTAGTACAGAGTACTCTTTGAGTACAGTGGCCCTCAAAAACTAAGATGACACACAATAATACCACTTCTACAAAGTGCTTCTTCTCCATTATTTTCCTTCAATTTGCAGCACGCCGAATGCAAAATTCGTATCGGGGAGTTCAACTGCCTAAGTTGCTGGGAAAGCAACACTAAATGGCTATAAGCTTCATGGAAAGAACCTTATGTAATGTCATGAAGACCAGGCAAATGACAAGAAGATGAGATTACGATAATCTATATGATAAACCAATCTGATGCATGTGAAGGTAAACTTGTTTTCTTGCACATGTTTGTGCGTTGTTCTGGGAGTAGATGCGTGGAAGAGAATGTGCAGACGGAATGCACAAAGCTTGTCTTTTGGGTATGTTTGATTCCGTCGGCATTGCTTTCAAAGGGAAGGCCCAAGGAGGAAAGAGACAACGGGACATGATTAACGTGTTTTTGGAAGCTCTCAAGGTTAGCAACCAAAAGAAAAATATCAAAGTTTATAGAATTGAATGCCAGATTTTGGCGGATTTCACAACAGCAAACTAGCAGTCGGAAGTCGGTCTACAAAGGTAAATAAAATGCTGGACGGTCCACATTTATTACAAGGAAATCTTTGACACGTTCTTGAACTCGACCCGTTCAGCGACAATGTGGAAGTTAGCACCTGCTTGAGGTTCCTGGATCTTCTGTCCCATGCGCATAGTGGTCAAGCTGCTCCTCGTCTAATAAACACGACCATCCCCGTTTGCTGATAAGGACCCTTTGGCCTGGGGTCAAGGGACCCTTGAACTGTGCCCTTTCATCGCTTTATTATACTTATCGTTAAGAGGGTTTTTCAGAATCTCCCTGGTGGCCCCTAGACAAGATCATCCTCATCTGCTCCTTCGCACGGGAATAAAGAGCGTTGTCACCAACCAAAGTACAGAATATGGGCTCGGTTTTGGTCTGTGCCTGCCAGCTTTCTTTAGATGCAGGTTAGAGAGAGAGAGAGAGAGAGAAGTGCAAAAAAAAAGGTCTCATGTGGATTCTTAGTATCTGATTAGACAGGTAACCTCACCACAGAAAAAGAATTGAGGCGTCAATGGCATATTCGTTTGATATATAGTGATGGCGGGCTCCACGGACGAGTGATCTTATTTTTAATTGTACAAGTATGGGTTTCGATGAATCAGGTCGAATACGACTTACTATGAATATAAATAAGTCAATATGGATTAAAACGGATTGTCGCGATTCTTTGGGGGTGAACTCGAGGGATTGTTAAGCAGGCACGGATAACCCTCTTGCCAGGTGGTACTTATGCTTTGCATGGGCTTTCCCAAACCTCACTAATCATAACTTGATTTCTCATTAATTATTTAATTAATTTTAGCGGGGGCATTGTTCGTCACCGTAGCAAGATCCACTACCTTCACCCCCCGTCTATAAACTGACCCCTAAACTCGTCCACATGGGTGTTCTTGTCCGTTAGCACGACGCTCACTCACTTCTCCACATTGTTCATGCACCACGTGAAGTCCTACTCCACTACTCGACCCGAGCGCTCGAGCTACCCCACCAACTCGATGAATCAATTCATCGAGTCACTCATCCTTCGTACGTAATAATTCATAGGAGAAAATTTGTTTAGAATTAGAGCGCAAGTTGGGTCGAGTATTGGTTGAGTCCGAGTTGGACCAAGTAAGGGTCCCCAAAATTGCATTGAATAAAAATGAGTTAAATGAGTTAATTAGGGCTGGACCATTTTGACTCGACTCGAACCACCCGTTAGATGCTACTACCGTTCACATTTTTTTTTAAGGATAGACACAATTTCCTTCCCCATGTAAGAATGTGACTCTTCATCGTCTAGGTCAGGAATGAAATTGAGAGCAAATCAAAGAAACGACATCAAAATCAAATCAAGCTTTGTCTTAAAAAGCCCATGAAATCCAAAGGGCCACGAATCAATGTGGCCCAATCTCATTGCAACCTATGATGATGGTTTAGATTCTGCGCATGGGAATACAGCCAGAAAGATCCTTTTTGACCTAGGATTTCGCCACTTGGCAGTTGGCAACAACCCAGCACTACAAAAAAACATGTTTTTTCCGACAAAATTTCCAACGAAAAATTCGGAAAAATTCGTTGGAAAATGAATTTCCAACGAATTTTCCAACGAAAAAAAATTCGTTGGTAATAACTCGTTGCAAATTTTTCCAACGAAATATTTCAATTTTCGTTGGAAATTTGCAACGAATTTTTTTTCGTTGAAAAATTCGTTGGAAAACTCGTGACTAAATTCGTTGGAAATGAATTTTTTTTTCCAACGAATTTTTTTCGTTGGAAACTACAAATTTTTTTTTGGTCAAAAAATTGTGGAATTTTTTTTCCATCGAATTTTTTTTTTGATTGAAAAATAGCCCTCGCCGCCGGCGAGGGCCAGCCTCGTCGCCGGCGAGGGCCGAGCTCGCCCAGATCTGGGCGAGCTCGAGCTCGTTGCCGGCGAGGGCAAGCCTCGTCGTCGGCGAGGGCCGAGCTCGCCCAGATCTGGGCGAGCTCGAGCTCGCCGGCCATGGCGAGCTCGGCCCTCGCCATGGCCGGCGAGGCTGTTGCGCCGAAGAACAAGAAGATGAAGAAGAAGTAGCAGCAGCAGCAGGGGCGGGAGCAGGCTTCGGGGCCGCCGCCCATCAAGTCCGTCGTCGTCTCCTAGCCTCGCCGGCCATGGCGAGGGCCGAGCTCCAGATCTGGGCGGCTCGGCCCTCGCCGGCGACGAGGCTTGGTGGCGTCGGGGGCGTCGGGGGCGTCGAGGGCGTCGGTGTCCATGGCGCGCCGGAGCCGGAGGAGGAGGGGGGCGGCGGGGGAGGAGGCGGAGGCGAAGGAGAGAGAGAGAGAGAGAGAGAGAGAGAGAGAGAGAGAGAGAGAGAGAGGCAGGGGGGAATTTGAGTGGGAATAATGAGCGCGAACCGAAAAATTGAAATTAGTTGGAAATTTCCAACGAATTTTTTTCGTTGGAAATTTCCAACAAATTTTCCAACGAAAAATTGTACATTCTGAAGTAATTGCCCGGAAAATTGAAATTCGTTGGAAATTTCCAACGAATTTTCCAACGAATATAAAAAATGCCGAACGGTACCGGGATTTTTTGTAATTCGTTGGAAATTTCGTTGGAAATTTCTAACAAATTTTCCAACAAAAATTGTACACACTGAAATAATTCCCGGAAAATTGAAATTCGTTGGAAAATTCGTTGGAAATTTCCAACGAAATTTCCAACGAAAATTGTACACACTGAAATAATTACCCAGAAAAATGAAATTCGTTGGAAAATTCGTTGGAAATTTCCAACGAATTTTTCAACGAATATCAAAAATGCCGAACAGTACCGGGTTTTTTTGTAATTCGTTGGAAATTTCCAACGAATTTTGCGATGAAAATTTTTTCGTTGGAAATTTCCAACGAATTTTACTTTTCGTTGGAAAATTTATCGCAAATTTTCCAACGAAAATTTTTCGTTGTAAATTTTCGTGGCAAAAATCCCATTTTTTTGTAGTGCAGGATCTGGCCGGTGCTCGGAAAACGCCTTGTTTCACACTCTTTCACTACTTTGACTTTGGAAAAATTGCTTCAACCGTCACCTAACCACATCCACCCGACGGTGTCTCGTCAATTCTAGTCATTGTTTAAGAGTGTTTATGAGTAAATGACTAATAGACATATCCATGATTAGAAGCGTCGAGAGGGTTGAAGATCTCCGTTCTTCCATAATGAATCCTTTGGTTAGAAAGTAATCGACGTGTGTATTTCGGTAGTTACATCGCACGAGAGACCAGAGGACAATCGCACGCGAATAGAGCGCTTGAAAAAGCTTCCGGGACGCCGCACTCACTGTTGATGTAAAAAAGGACAAGGAAGAAACCCGTCCGGAATTCTCAACTCAATAAAAGTATGCGATTCGTGTAAGATGAGATAAGAAGAGGGAGACGATGAAATGATGGAATTTACTAGCTCGAAATAACCGACACAACAAATAAATTATTGTTATAAAAAATTACGGCTAATCGTGTGTCAAAGTTCCGTGAATTCAAGCTTGTGAATGTAAGTTTTTGTTGGGCAATACTGTCCATGGTTCCTTGCATTGTTGATTCGGATTCAAGATATGAATGATATTTACACCTTCAAAAGGATAAATACATATGGAATTAGTGATACCACGTCAAAGTATCACATCGTAAAATAAAATAAAATAAATCGAATCTCCGACTTCTTCGTCGCCTTCATTCTGCACCCTCTGATTTCAATTCCATACATGGGAAGGAATCTGCACTTTTCACCTTAAAGTTGAACACCATAAGAAAGACACTACTAGAACAGCGATACAGAGAAAAGAGAGTCAACAAGCAGGTAAAAATAGTTCAAACTAGACCGTCGCTCTCAAACCCGGGTCGTTCTTGACTGGTTCTGAAGGTCAGGAAGATCAAGAAGATCAGACCTAGCAAAGAACGGCAAACCGAATCCTCACGCATTTCTGGGATCAGAGACCACCGCCCACGTTCGAAAGCGAAGGAGGGGGGGCGTTTCACTTTCTCTGCAATTTTCCTGGAAAATCCAAGGAGAGCGAGATAACACCGAAATCAAGAGAGGTCGAGCAAGAGGACGAGGAAAGGAGGTCGTGTCGGCAGATGAAGCGTTACGAGACCGGTCGTTATTTCAGGGAGTTGGAAAAGTCGTACTGCTACGTTCATGTCTCTGTGTCTTTAATTCAAAGAGGGGATGGGCCCGTTTAACCTTATCCTGTAGATTTTTTTCTTGCGATTTGATGATATGTTGCGACCTCAAAGCCTGAGGAGTCAGATTCAATGGGGAGCGTCAATTTTCCATTGATGCTAAAGTGTTCCTTGCCTTTTTTTGCTCGGTCATCTCACCGGCAAAATTGCCAAGGGCCGTGAATCGATGCGGCCCAATCTCATTGCAACATATGATGATGGTCCACATTCTGTGCATGGGAATGCAACGGTTGGTCTTTGTCACAACCAGAAAGATCCTTTTTGACCCCAGGATTTCGCCACTTGGCCGTTGGCAACAACCTAGGATCTGGCCGGTGGTTGGAAAACGCCTGGTTTCACACTCCTTCGCTACTTTGACTTTTGGAAATAACTGCTTCAACTGTCACCTAACCACCTCCACCCGACGGTGTCTCGTCAATTCATGTCATTGTTTAAGAGTGTTTATGAGTAAATGACTAATATACATATCCGTGATTAGAGGCGTCGAGAGGGTTGAAGATCTCCGTTCTTCCATAACGAATCCTTTGGCCAAAAAGTAATCGACTTGTGTATTTCGGTAGTTACATCGCACAAGAAACCAGAGGACAATCGCATCCAAATAGAGCGCTTGAAAAAGCTTCCGGGACGCCACACCTACTGCCAACGTAAATAAAGAAGGAAACCCTTTTGAAATTCTCGATGCAAAAAGAGTACATGCCCATGCAATTCGCGTAAGAAAAGATGAGAAGAGGGAGATGATTCTCCAAATGAAGTGACGGAATTTGCTAGCTCGAAATAACGGACACAATAATAAATTATCCTTATACAAAATTATAGCTAATCGCATGTCAAAGTTCCGTGAATTCAGGTCGTGATTGTATATTTTGGTGGGCAATATTGTCCATTGCTCAGGCGGTTCCTTGCATTGTTGATTAGGATTCGAGATAAGAACGATTTTTACGCCTTCGAAAAGGATAAATACATAATGGAATTAGCGATACCACGTCCAAGTATCACATCATACATAAAAAAAAAATCCCGAATCTCCGACTTCTTCGTCGCCTTCATTCCGCACCCTCCGATTTCAATTCCTTACATGGGATAGAGAGAAGAGTCTCAATAAGCACGTAAAAACAGTTCAAATTAGGCCGTCGCTCTCAAACCCGGGTCGATTTTGACTGGTTCCGAAGGGTCAAGAAGTTCAAACCAAGTTGAGAACGGCAAACCGAATCCTCGTGCGTGTCTGGGATCAGGTACCACCGCCCACGTTTGAAAGCGAAGAAGGGGGAGGTTTCACTTTCTCTGCAAATTTCCTGGAAAATCCGACGGGAGCGATAATACCGAAATCAAGAGAGGTCGAGCGAGAGGACGAGGAAAGGAGGTCGTGTCGGCAGATGAAGCGTTACGAGGCCGGTAGTTATGTCAGGTAGTGGGAAAGTCCTACTAGGCTACTACTACGTTCATGTCTCTGTCTTTAATTCAAGAGGGGATGGGCCCGTTTAACCTTATCCTGTACATTTTTTCTTGCAAGTTTATGATACGTTTGCGACCTCAAAAGCTTGAGGAGTAAGATTCAATGTGGAGCGTAAATTTTCCGTTGATGCTAAAGTGTTCCTTGCCTTTTTTTCACACCGCCATGTTACCAGCAAAATTACCAAAAAAAGTTTTAAACTTATCGTAGAGATGTGAATTCAGTTTCATACCTTTCAATTTTATCAATCGAATCATAAACCTTTTAACGATTCGTCAATATAGTCATTCCAACCAATTTTGGACAGAAATTATTGACATGGATGTCGGCCTTCCTACGTGGCAAGATGCTGATGTGGACATCCGAACTATAGGTTTAGAAATCTTTTGGTAATTATCCCTATCTCACCTAAACATGTGTTTTCTTAGAGTAAGTTTATGGGCCGATTCAAAAGGTTAACAAGTTTAGGGATTTGATCCCACGAATCGCAATTTTCACGACCTCATTGGAAAACAATGCGAGTTCAAGAATCGAATTTACACCTTTTCTCTAATTATATTAAGGGGACCAAAAAGGTTTATATCCATGAGCGACGGAAAAAGATCTCTAATTAGAACCCAGTTAATAAATGTCTAGAGACCCTCTTAAATTGCAATTCACAATAGAAAACCAACAAATTGAGTCATTTCCAAATAGTTGACTCATAAAAAAAAATCGGGCATAAGCCATCAAAAATCCTAAACTATGGCAACTGTGACACATTTACCCTATACTTTTTTCAGTGACACAAAAAATCCTAAACTTGTACCCATATAACACATTTATCCTCCATCAAAATTCTGTAAAAAAAAAACTATTAAAAACTCGCCTATGTGAACTTGAGAAAGAAAACGGTGTTGACATGACGTCCACGTGGCTTAAGTGAAATAAAAACGACATTTTGCTGAAAAATTCTCTAACGGAACCTTGATCGAGGATCGATGTGTCACATAGGTATAAGTTTGGGTTTTTTATGTTACCAGAAAAAGTTTAGCGTAAATAGATCACAATGGGTATAGTTTAGGATTTTTGACGTCACAAAAACAATTCAAAGTAAATATGTCACGGGTGAGTATAGTTTGGGAAAAATGAAATGATTGTGTGATGTGCTAAGTTGATTGCAAATATCACACGACATCCACATTTTAATCGATGTGTAACCTTATCTTAGCAGAATAATATTGGGTATGTCGAATCCATATGACCCTATTACACCAGCACTTAGCTCAAATGAACCCGACATGATCCTTTTTTTCATCTTCAAAGACGAGAAAAAGGCTCCATTTTCTCTCGCGAGACATTTCAATGGAGAAAACATCAGCTAATTAACGAAAAGATTATCCTGATTTTAAATGAACCGACAAACGATCCTTTACCGACAAAAGAGAGGAAAGACGAGCACTTTATCCAAAATTAGTGGAGACATTTGGAAGGCCATGTTCATGGGGTGTGGGAAAACACAATCAATCTAGAAGATAGTTCCCTTCCTTATTTGAGAACGTGACTCTTCATCGTCTAGGTCAAGAATGGAATTGACAGTAAATCAAAGAAATGACATCAAAATCAAATCAAACTTTGTCTTAAAGCCTGGAAAATGTAAAGGGCCATGAACCAATGTGGCCCAATCTCACTGCAACTTATGATGATGGTTCAGATCCTGTGCATGGGAATTTACGGTTGGTCTTTGTCACAACCAGAAAGATCCCTTTCGACCTATGATTTCGCCGTTTGGAAACAATGGATATGGCCGGTGCTCAGATAACGGCTTGTTTCTCACTCTTTCCCTATTTTGACTTTGGGGAAACTGCTTCAACCGTCACCCAATCAACTCTACGGGCGGTCAGTGTCTCTCATCCATGCAAAGTCATCATCCCATGTGAATAAGAGTGTTTGGTGAAGTTAACGACTAATATATGCATGATGATTAAGATTTGTTATTTAAGATCACCCGTCCTTCCACAACTAATCCCTGACTAGAAAGCAATCGACTTGTGTGTTTCGGTAGTTGTATTGCACGGGAGATCGGGCTATCGAACGCAGATAGGATGCTCGAAAGCTTCCAGTACACCGCACCCATTGTTGACGGAAAAAAGAAGAGACCATTTCTAAGATCTTGATGGAAGAAGAGCATGTCTATACAATTCACGCGCTACAAAAAAACTAGATTTTTGCCACGAAAATTTGCGACGAAAAAATTTTCGTTGCAAATTTGCGACAAATTTTCCAACGAAAAGCAAAATTCTTTGGAAATTTCCAACGAAAAATTTTCGTCGCAAAATTCGTTGGAAATTTCCAACGAAAAAATTTTCGTTGGAAAATTCATTGGAAATTTCCAACGAAAAAATTTTCGTCGCAAAATTCGTTGGAAATTTCCAACGAAAAAAATTTGTTGGAAATTTCCAACGAATTTCAATTTTCCGGGAAATTTCTTCAGTGTGTACAATTTTCGTTGGAAAATTCGTTGGAAATTTCCAACGAATTTTCCAACGAATTACAAAAAAACCCACATTTTTCATATTCGTTGGAAAATTCGTTGGAAATTTCCAACGAATTTTCCAACGAATTTCAATTTTCCGGGAAATTAATTCAGTGTGTACAATTTTCGTTGGAAAATTCGTTGGAAATTTCCAACGAATTACAAAAAAACCCGATACTGTTCGGCATTTTTTATATTCGTTGGAAAATTCGTTGGAAATTTCAATTTTCCGGGTAATTACTTCAGTGTGTACAATTTTCGTTGGAAAATTCGTTGAAAATTCCCAATTCCGGACAATTATTTTAGTGTGTACAATTTTCGTTGCAAAATTCGTGAGAAATTTCCCACGAATTTT
The DNA here is from genome assembly GCA_031216405.1 of Syzygium malaccense. Lineage (NCBI taxonomy): Eukaryota > Viridiplantae > Streptophyta > Magnoliopsida > Myrtales > Myrtaceae > Syzygium > Syzygium malaccense. The sequence continues at coordinate 6,032,193 of CM062256.1, read as the reverse complement.
GCAACGAAAACCCTACTTGTTCCTTATTCAATATTTTCGCGCTTATTATCCCTACAATTCTCAATTTCAACATTCTCTCTCTCTCTCTCTCTCTCTCTCTCTCTCCTTCGCCTTCACCTTCTCCCTCCGTTTCCCCCTCCGCCTCCCCCTCTGCCTCCTCCCCCGCCGGCCCCCCTCCTCCTCCGGCTCCGGCTCCGGCTCCGGCGCCACGGACACCAAGCCTCCGACGCCCCCGACGCCACCAAGCCTCGTCGCCGGCGAGGCTAGGAGACGACGACGGACTTGACGGGCGGCAACCCCGCCTGCTCCCGCCCTTGCTGCTACTGCTGCTTCTTCTTCATCTTCTTGTTCTGGGAAGAACAAGAAGAGGCGCAACAGCCTCGCCGGCCATGAGGGCAAGCCTCGTCGTCGGCGAGGGCCGAGCTCGCCCAGATCTGGGCGAGCTCGGCCCTCGCCGACAACGAGGCTTGCCCTCGCCGGCGACGAGGCTGGCCCTCGTCGGCCATGCCGAGGGCCGAGCTTGCCATGGCCGGCGAGCTCGGCCCTCGCCGGCGACAAGGCTGGCCCTCGCCGGCGACAAGGCGGCGAGGGCTATTTTTCGACCAAAAAAAAATTTCGACCAAAAAATTTTTTTTTCGATGGAAAAAAAATTTCCACAATTTTTCGACCAAAAAAAAATTGTAGTTTCCAACGAAAAAAATCGTCGGAAAAAAAAGTTCGTTTCCAACGAATTTAGCCACGAGTTTTCCAATAAATTTTCCAACGAAAAAAAATTCGTCGCAAATTTCCAACGAAAATTGAAATTTTTTTTTGGAAAAATTTGCGACGACTTATTACCAACGAATTTTTCGTTGGAAATTTCGTTGGAAAAAACATGTTTTTTTGTAGTGACGTAAGAAGACACGAGGGAGAGAAGGCGACAATTCTCCACATGAAATGATGGAAATTACCAGTACAAAATAACGGACGCAACAAAAAAAAGAATTTACCATTTACCATTACTAAAATGATTACTAATTGTGGATCAAAGTTTCCGTGAATTCAGTTCATGAAGTCGATCACGTGGCTCCTTGCATCGTTGATTACGAATTGACCCTCTAATTTTCTTCAAATCCTTACACGGGAAGGAATCTGCACTTTTCACCTTAAAGCTCAACACCATAAGAAAGACATAATAGAATAATCATACAGAGAAAACTAGAAGAGAGTGAACAAGCACGTCACAACAGTTTAAATTCGACCGTCACCGTTTGACCGTTCCAAAAGTCAAGAAGTTCAAATCTAGTTAAGAACAGCAAACCCGAATCCTCACGCATATCCGGGGATCAGAGACCCACCGCCCACGTTTGGAAAGTGCAGAAGGGGGGGTTTCACTTTCTCTGCATTTTCCCGGAAAATTCGACGAGAGGGGATGATGATACGAAGAGAGGTCGATGAGGAAGACAAAAGGTAAGGTGGTCGTGTCGGCAGATGGAGCGTTACGGTTCGGTTTGGAGTTTTCACGCGTCAAGGGCACTTGGGGGGTGACGGGGTTAACAGAAAGTGCGAGACCCGGCTGTTGTTATTTCGCAAGTTGGGAAGTCGTGCCACGTTCGTGCCTTGTCCTTAATTCAGGAGGGGCCCGTTTAACCTTATCCCCGCAAGTTTTTTGGTGGCCAGAAGTTATGATGCTTTGCCAACTTAAGGATTAAGATTTCACGTGGGGCAGGAATTCTCGTTCACGCGGCGACAGTGTTGCTTGTCGGACTTATGGTCCATTTATTTGAAAGAGAACTATTTTCGAGAAATTATTTTTTCAACTTTTCGGTATTTGAACGAATAAAAACTAATCGATTTATGAAATACATTTTTCATGTACCGAGAGCAACAAACTTAGATTTGGAAAAAAAAAGTATGACTTCCTCTTATGATAATAAGGAAATCACTTGTCCTAACCCGCTAAACAAGTAGAAACTAACCATTTTCATTTGAAAATAATTTTCATGGAAAATATCTTCCGTTAACACGGAATTTCCAGTTAAATAAACGCATCCTTAGATTCAAAAAATTAACAAGTTCGAGGGTTTGATCCCCCAAAAATTGCAGATTCCAAGACCATATTGAAAAAACAACGCAGGTTCAAGAATCGAAATTTACACCGTTTTCCACAAATCCTCGAGCCACTGCCGAAAGATCTCTAATCCAGATCCAAAATGCCACACGGGATCACTCGTGATCAGAGCGCGATCTTGTATTAGATAATTGGGTACGTAAGATGCATACGATACTATTACCCGAGCACTAATCTCAATGAAACCCGATACAATTTATACGAATCGCATTTGAACAGTCTCATCAAAATAAATGTATCTCTCTCTCTCTCTCTCTCGCGTCCGCCACCGGCAAACATAGGAGCGTGCGGCGCGCACGAGTTGGAAGCCTATCCGTTGACCAACTCCAAAGATGGAGAAGCTCCCGATGGAGAAAAGGTATCGGCCAAAAAAAGATTAATGCAGGTTTTCAATGGACCGACCAACGACAGCCCCCTTTCGACGCAAGCGAGGAAGCGCCTATCCGAAAGTAGTGGAGGCATCTGGAAGGGCCATGCTCGTGGGGCGTGTGGCGTGAAACACGATCAAATCTGGAAGCTCCCCAATTCGGGGCTTGAATTGACCCCTCCAATTTGAACGATATGCGATAAAGGGTATATGATTATTCACAGCAGTCTTTAACTAATCCGCGGTTCCCTTTTCCTATTATATGTGTTCAAAGCCGGAGCCGAGAGAATGCCCGCTCTTGTGCTCGTCACATGACGCTCCACTTTTATCTCTGTGTGAACGTCACGAGGCGAGCCAAACGGCCCTCGTTCGATCAATTAACATCAGTTTAGTTAATCATCCTCGAATATCTAGAAATGAATATGAAGTATAAAGCAATCCTCTTATTTATTAAGAGAGAATCGATAAGCAAACACTTAATATATTTCAACTTCGATTTAATGTGGCGGATCGCCGATCGATGATAGGTATCATCAAGACCGATGAGTTGCTTCCGTCGAAACACGAGCCGATAATTACATTTCATCGCCTTTAAAGTTAATCAGCTCGACGCTGCATCGGCCAACCTCTTTTATTTTTTTTTTCAATTTTAACAGCGTCGAGCGCTCGAATTTTTCGACCCGATTAATGTTATTACGATTATTCGCCTTATCTCGTAATTGAAATCGAAAGACATCGAACCCGAGATGTCGAATTCTCACGTTCTAATCAACCGGCTGGGGGTCAACGTCGAATTGAATTTTCTAGTCCTTCTTGCTACGACTTGTCAAAAGAAAAAGCAGTTTATTTAATTCCAAGTTTTTTCTTTTTTTTTGGGAACAAAAGAAAGTCAGTGGGCCCAAGGTGGGGTCCCCAGGTAAGCCACGCGCCCCCCCCCCCCCAACGACCACCGTCGGATCCGATCGGACGGCTCCAAAACGCCCCGAAACCGCGCCTGCGCCTTAGCCTTCGTCTCCGCCTTCAGTCTATTTATATGGCTGCGCAGAACTCCCAGCCGGTGCACTTCATCACTGAAAACTTCACTTCGCAAGGCTCGCACTCTCGGACTTCGCTGCGAAACAATCCGCGAGATGGTGTCGTCGAGCGCCCTGATGGCGTCCCTGAAAGCCCTGCTCGTGTCGGCCTGCGCGGTGTCCATCGCCGCCGTCGCTCTCAGGGCCGCTGTTCCATCGATCTCCGAGCCTCTGGGTCCCCGGCTGACGCCCGCGCCGGGCTCGCCCCTCTCGTGGTTCAGGCCTCCGTACCTCTTCGTCGTCGTCAACGGCATCATCGCCGCCATCGCCGCCACCTCCAGGTGCTTCCACCGCCCGCAGCCGGAGAGGATCGCGTTCGCGGTCGCGGAGGAGATGGAGGTCATGGAGGCGACGGCGCCGGCCGCGGTGGAGGAGGCGTGCGACGAGTCTAAGGATTTCGAGGAGAAGAGGATGGTGGTGGCTGCGGCGGCGGGGAATGGCGGGGGGTCCGGCGGCGGAGATGGATATAACGGTGACTGCGAAGGGGAGAGGAAGGCGGTGTTCGGGAGGTCCGCGTCGGCGCGGCGGAGGCGAGTGGACTCGTCGGAGAAAGCTCTGGTTCCGCCGAGGCTCGTTCGCCGGAAAGCCGCCGGCGGCGACCACCTGCAAGGTGAGAAGGGCGAAAGTGAGGTGATATGAATTTCGAAGTTTGCATTTCTTACGAACAAGATAGTGACGAGGATGACGCTCTTTTGATATTTCGGTCAACGGATTTATGAAACCAAGTCAGCGTATTCACGTAATATCGCTTTTTTTTTTGCATGAGATTTAATTTATTTTGTATTAATGTAATTCACTTTGTATTAATTATAGGGGGCAAAGCTTTAAGCGGAACGAACGAAACCATGGAGAAGGTTTGGAAAGCGATAACGGAGGCAGAGGCGGCGGCGAGGGCGGGGGCAGCGGTGTCGGTGACACGACCCGCGAAAGCAAACGACACCAACCACCAGATCAGCTTGTCGGAGCCGCCGTCGCCGAGTCCTTCGATGCAGATATCGGCGACATTCAAGGATCGGACCAATCAGCAGCCACCCCTCTCGCCCATTAAGTTGAGGAAGGAGCTGAGTCCGGACGATCTGAATCATCGAGTCGAAGCATTCATTAACAAGTTCAAAGAAGAAATGAGGTTGCAGAGGCAAGAGTCGATGAATCAATTCAAGGAGATGATTAGCCGAGAACCGTAGGGCCATGAAATTCGCCAAAGGAATGAGTACTAAGTAGGTCATGTGAAAAGATTTTCTTTTTTTATTTGTAAAAAGCATTGTGGGAGGAAAATGATGATTTTTTCTTTTTCATTTCCCTGGGGACCAAAGTTTGTGAAATTTATTTTTAGGAGTCAAACTATGGTCAGGTCCGAAAACAGCTGTAATTTTCGTTGTTTTTGGGGTTCCATATATACTTTCTATAGGGCTTTTTGTGGGGTTGATGCAAATTCTTGTACAGGAAAGATAGAAAAACCAGATATGTTGAATCAAAGGTGAAATTGGAAAAAGAATTTCTTTATTTTGTTTAATTTCAATGGTGCAAAATTCTTCATTATTTTTCGTTATTAATTATCAATTGTCAGTTCTTTGTATCGATTCTCTTCTTTTCCAGTGATGGGCCAACGATTGGCAGCAAATGGGCTCCACTCTATGGGCTTCTCCATATGGTCCGTTTTGACCCGGATCCGCTTGGGCTGCACTGTCCAACAATAGGTTAAGCCCTAAAGAGACATACAACGAACTTTAGGTGCTAATTGTAAAAAGGAACAAAAAAAGAAAAAAAAAAGATAGTGCTAAGTATACTAAGGGTGTGCGGGGGAGCTTTTGCCCCATTGCCTTTGCATAAATGTTAGGAACTTTCGTCTTTGCATTGCCCAAGACTTCTCAAGCTATCAATCATGAAGACAGTCATTTGTTGCTGCAGATGAGCTTCTCTTGAAGAGTAGTCCTTCCTTGAAGCCAACATTTTAAGAAACATAGCATAAACACGTTTATCTAGCTTTTCAAAAGGAACAATGAAACGCCAAAATGGGATTAGGAAAGTAGTCTCTTTGCGATCATTAGGAACTTTCGTATTTGCACCACCCAAGACTTCTCAAGCTGTTAGTCATGAATACAGTCATTTGTTACCGCAAATGAGCTTCTCTTGAAAAGTAGCGATCTAGTTTTTCAAAAGGAACTATGAAAAGCCAAAATGGGATTAGGAAAGCAATCTCTTTGCAATCGTTAGAAACTTTTGTCTCTGCACTGCCCAAGACTTCTCAAACTATCAGTCATGAAGACGGTCTTTTGTTGCTGCAAATGAGCTTCTCTTGAAGACTAGTGCTTCCTCAAAGCAAACACCTTAAGAAGCATAGCATAAGCACGCTTATTTGGCTTTTCAAAAGGAACAATGAAACGCAAAAATGGGATTAGGAAAGTAGTTTCTTTGCAATCCTCAGGAACTTTCGTCTTTGCACCACCCAAGACTTCTCAAGCTGTCAGTCATGTATGCAGTCATTTGTTATCGCAAATAAGCTTTTCTTGAAAAGTAGCGATTTGGCTTTTCAAAAGGAACTATGAAAAGCCAAAATGGGATTAGGAAAGCAATCTCTTTGCAATCGTTAGGAACTTTCATCTTTGCACTGCCCAAGACTTCTCAAGCTATCAGTCATGAAGACGGTCTTTTGTTGATGCAAATGAGCTTCTAGTAGTGCTTCCTTAAAGCAAACATCTTAAGAAGCATAGCATAAACACGCTTATCTAGCTTTTTAAAAGGAACAATGAAACGTTAAAATGGGATTAGGAAAGCACTCTCTTTGCAATCATTAGGAACTTTCATCTTGGCACCACCCAAGACTTCTCAAGCTATCAATCATGAATACAGTTATTTGTTACCGCAAATGAGCTTCTCTTGAAGAGCAACAATCTGGCTTTTGAAAAGGAACAATGAAAAGCCAAAATGGGATTATGAAAGCAATCTCTTTGCAATTGTTAGGAACTTTCGTCTTTGCACCGCACAAGACTTCTCAAGCTATCAATCATCAATACGGTCTTTTGTTGCTGCAAATGAGCTTCTCTTGAAGAGTAGTGCTTCCTCAAAGCAAACACCTTAAGAAGCATGGTATAAGCACGCTTATCTGGCTTTTCAAAAGGAATAATGAAATGATGAAATGGGATTAGGAAAGCAGTCTCTTTGCAATCATTAGGAACTTTCATCTTTGCACCGCCCAAGACTTCTCAAACTGTCAGTCATGAATACGGTCATTTGTCACCGTAAATGAGCTTCTCTTGAAGAGTAGTGCTTCCTCAAAGCAAACACCTTAAGAAGCATAGCATAAGCATGATTAGCTACCTTTTCAAAACGAACAATAAAAAGCCAAAATGGAATTAGGAAAGCAGCCTCTTTGCAATAGTTAGAAACTTTTGTTTGCGCACAATTTGCAATCTATCAGTCATGAAGACTATCATTTGTTGCTGCAAATGAGCTGCTCTTGAAGTGTTGTGCTTCCTCAAAGCAAACACCTTAAGAATCATAGCATAAACAAGCTTATTTGGCTTTTCAAAAGACGAGTGCGGCAGCTTAAAACTGTTTGTCTAAATATTAAGTAGTGTTAAGTTTACCATGACTCTATAAAAGTAATAAATTAAGTGATATGATAGACTACGAGAAGACATTCAAACAATTTTACTAATGATGTGGCATATTGGAAGGTAGAACTAACAATTTGTCTTCATATATTGTCAAAATTTGGGTGATGAAACAACACATTTGACTGCTTCGGCTATAAACTTTTATATTTAATTTTGTGAAAATATGTTCAAGTACACGTAAACGTAGCTACATGCATCTAAGTGTGTCCTATAAGTACAAGTAGTATGTTAAGATAATATGATTAAGCACGTCATAAAATGGATTAAGAGGATTGATCCGGACACGGTATGTCAATAGTTCATGCATAAATGACTGGCTTGCTTTTATAGGAACACAATATGGCTTCATACTAACACGGTCAGCCGCGTGTAATGTGAATGGATCGTGTGGAAAAATATTAGCCCTAGATCGAGGCCGATAAGCTCATCGGTACATACTTAGCATTATCCCTTATCTCCTAGTTCTTGTTAACACATGTTAGAAAGCAAACATGGTTATAAAGAAACCTTAGAATGATGTTGTCTGTTGTTTTCAAATGCATCCTCTTCAACTTTGCCAAAAATTAGAGAAAAAAGGAAGTTGCGACGATTGTTCAAAATTTCATAAATTACATAATTAAGTGTGACAACATGATATAGTTAAATTTTGACTTCGCGGGCCAAGCATACAGTGACATGAAAACATATAGAACGGATTAGGATGTGGAACATGTTCCGGAAGTTGCATTGCGTCACCTCGCACTTGGCTTGCGAGGGAGATGTACACTTTTGTGCATCATACCTTCGATCAATTTGAGTCAACGATGTTGACTTTGTATTTGTTTCGAGCCGATGAGGATGACCACACTTGTCGTGCGTTTCTAGCATGAAGACAGTGTCCAAACATTGTGGGTGATGGAATGCCATGTTTCTCCTTTGTAGATTTAGCTATCGACATTTGATGTGAGTTTCGAGGAAACTCACGATTTCAATTCTTGAGATTCATGTATTTAATCTTAGATAAAGACTTCTAGCTCTATATCCTAGTCGATTGTCAATCCTAATTAGGTACAATTTGCATGTTAATATATGCCTGTTTGCCTAAGGACGCTCATCGTGGCATGATTCGGTAAGGATGTCGCTTCGATATTGTTTATAATGACCCGGCTCATGTTTTGAAAGCCTGAGCTAAGAGAATGCCCACTCTTGTGCTCGTCACGTGACACTCTTCTTTTACTCTATGAACGTCACGAGGCAAGCCAAATGGCCCTCATTCAATCAATTAGCATTAGTTTAGTTAGTCATCCTCAAATGTCTGTTACTTATCAACATGAATATAAATATATATAGAATTGGATACGAAGAACGTAAGTTCAAATGTATATTTAGATGTATACAATCAATAGAATAGATAAAAAGTCCGCCCTCCTCTGGAAAAATTACCAAAAAGTCATAAACCTATTGCACTTGTGTCAATTCAGTCCTAAATTTTTTCACTTTTGCAAATTAAGTCTATCTAGCCAATTTTGACCGGAAAACACTAACGTGGGGTTCAGTCAATGCCGGCCGTCCTATATGGCATACCAACGCTAACATAAACAATTTAAAAAAAATTGATTTTTTTCCTTTTTATTTTAAATTTTTCTATCTTTCTCTTTCCTTTTCACCGATGGCAGGTCTCAGCCTCATGTGATGGCCAGCCACCGGAGAGGGTTGTGGTAGGGCAGGGTTCACCTGCTCGTGCGAGTGACGGACAACAGATGGCCCTTGAAATCGACGTTGACAAGAGAACATATAGAAGCATTGCGTTGACTTTATAGTCGTTTCGAGCCAATGAGGGCAAGCGACGGACAACAGATGGCCCTTGAAATTGATGTTGACAAGAGAACATATAGAAGCATTGTGTTGACTTTATAGTCGTTTCGAGCCAATGAGGACGACCACACTTGCCGTGCGTTTCTGGCAAGAAGACAGTGTCCAAACACTGTGGGCGATGGAATGCCATGTTTCTCCTTAGCAAATTTCACTCTCAACATTTGATGTGAGTTTTGAAAAATCTCGCAATTTCAATTTTTGAGATTGGTTTATTCAATCTTAGATAGAGATTTCTTGCTCTATGTGCTATTTGATTGTCAATCCTAATTAGGTATAAGTTGCATGTTAATATATGCCCGTTTTCCTAAGGACGCTCCTCGTGGCGTGATTCAGTAAGGATGTCGCTTCGATATTGTTTATAATGACCCAAGTTGATTGACCGTACCACATGGGTTTGATGTAGAGGCATGCTAAGCATAGCGGTTGCCATCATTTATTTATTTTAGACACCGAGTTCATTTAAGAGGATACGGCAACTGCATGCCAAAAAGTTGCTTGAAATGGTGAATTTATAAATCTATTATGGAAAATTCAACTCATAAATATATCTTTCTTAAAACCGACGCTTTCATTGCTCGATTTTTCTCTACTTGTTTTATCTAAAATCTATGCTTAATCCTGGATTTTCACCTAATGAAACCTTTCACTCATATGTCCAAATCCCAATGGTCTCCTCATTAATAATTGCACGAATCTTCCATGAGATCTTCTTACAAGTTTTCAATTATCAGTAACTTGGCCAAAAAAAATAATTAATAATAGCTACAGGAGACCCTCTTTTTATAAAAAAAAAAAAATCCAAAGTAACCGTGTGGAATCCTGGATACCTCAAGACCACTAAACACCCTTCTAGCCCTAGACATGGCCATGGTTCAGGAACCGTCGGTTCGTGGCCATGTATGAACCGGAACTAGAACCACAAGGGGCGGTTCTGGTTCCGGTTCCGGTTCCGGCCGGTTTCGGTTCGTAATTTAAAAATTAATGAAATAAATTATAAAATAAAAATTGCAGGCCTAGTCCTCCGTCGGTCGTCACTCGGGCTTCGCGGCCTTGGCCACAGTGGCTGAGGCAGGGTTCAAGGAGGTGAGGAGATGAAGCGGGAGACGGGGGCGGTGGCGAGGGGGAGAAGGAGGGGGCCGGGAGGGGGACGGGGACGGGGACGGGGAGGAGGAGCGGGGGGTCCTCCTCCTCCGGGGGCTGGGCGGGGTCAGGAGGAGGGGGCGTTGATGTCGGCAGCTGCGGCCATAGGCGGCGGCGACGGCGGCGGAGGTCAGATCTAGGGCGACGGGGGGCGGGCAGAAGAGAAAAAGGGAGGAGGTGCAGGGTAGCGAGGGGGGAGGAGGAGGGGGCATCGGCGTCGGCGACTACGGCCATGGGTGGGGGCGACGACGGTGACGGGGGTGAGGGTCAGATCTGGGAAGACGGAGGGCGGGCGGAGGAGAAAAGGGGAGGATTGGAGGAGGCGCAGAAGAGAAGGGGGAAGGAGGGATTTGGAGGAGGAGGACTGGAGGTGGGCGTGTGTGGGGGTGGGAACGTGGGGCTGCTGTGCAACAGTAATTTTTTTTTAACCGGGCCTGAAACCGCCGGTTCCGAATCACGGGCTCAGTCAACGAGCCAGTCCCGAGTTTGACCCGGGCCGGTTCCGGGCCAAAACCGGCCCGTGGCCATGTCTATCTAGCCCCATTAACCGGTTGAACCAAGATTTTTGGTATGTACAAGTGACTCTTATCCAGAGCAGTTTCGCAAGGAGTTAATGATATACGAGCAGTTGATTTTCAGCTCCTAAGCTGAAAAATCTCCCGACACCCCCAACAAAACTACAGGATCAATGATCATGAGCTATGTCTCCCCGATTTGTTCAAATGAACTAAGGGGATGCCGTCTTATGCTTCCGAAATGGTAGGCTCCGCGAATGACGGCCTCAATCGAATGGCCGTTTAGAAAAGGCTACCTGCTTTGCACATACATAATCAAGAAGTCTTAAACTCAACACATAAAGCAATACCCTTTTTTTCTTTTTTTTTTCTTTGCTTTTCGGAGTCTCTTAACATGTAAAGCGATTTTATAAATTATACCATTTGTGACATATTTACCCCACAATACTTTGGCCCATGGTCATTTTCATCTTTTTTCTTTTTCTATTTTTTGTTCCATCTCTCTTCCCTCCGCCGGCCATGGCGGAGGAAAACCGGCGAGGGCTACCCTCGCCGGATCTGGGCGAGAGTCACCCTCACCTGACGCCAGCAAAGGCCACCCTCGCCTGGACGGGCGAGGGCGCCCTCGCCCCACTCCAACTTAGGTGAGGGCAACCCTCGCCCAGCTTCGGCGAGGGTCGCCCTCGCCTAGACGAGCGAGGGCCCTCGCCGACTTCCCTTCGCCATGGCCAGCGGAAGGAAGAGAGAAAGAAAAAAAAATAAAAAAAGGAAAAAAACAAAAATACCCATGGGCCAAAGTATTGTAGAGTAAATGTGTCACGGTGGCATAGTTTGGGATTTTTTCGTATCACAAAAAAAAGGTCAGGGTAAATTTGTCACAAGTAGCATAGTTTGGAGTTTTTGGTAGTATTTTTCCTATTTTTTTTACTTTTTTGGCGCTTTTCGATTTTATTTATTTGTTTTTTCGAGCCTCTCTCTGTCCCTCTCTCTCTCTGTCTCTCTCTGTCTCTCTCTCCGCACATACAGATTATACTCCTCCTTAGCTTGATAAATCCATTCAGCCAAATTCAAATTGTGACCAAGCCTATTTAAGTAGGTTAGTGCATTGTTTTGAACTCCAGTAGCTTGACCAGGCAAGACCCAACCGTCGTCTCGAATTCAATGGGAGCTTATCTTTTTTAACGAACGGGCTTGATTCAGTGAATTACATGTGCGCTCTTCACGCACGTTTAAGCTCGGCTTAAATCGACTTGATAATACCTACGATGCAATTTATTATATAATCTTGACTTCTTAAAATGCACTAAAATCGAAAATTAGATTATGCTACTCCACTAGCATCATGAAGCTCAAAAAGAATAAGAGGGAATCGATCGATAAACAAACACTTCATATATTTAAACTTCTTGCTACGAGTTGTCAAAAGATAAGGAAGTCGCTGTTTTGTTTTTTTAAGGAAAAGAAGGCGGGTGGTCCTCAGGAAGCCACGCAACCGCACTCGCCCACGCCCACCGTCGGATCCAATCGGACAGCTCCAAATCGCCGCGAAGTCGTCTTCGTCTTCGTCTATTTATAGCTCTACTGAACTCCCCACCGATGCTCTCATCACTGAAAACTTCACTTCGCAAGCTCGCACTCTCATACTTCGCTGCGAAACAACCTGCGAGATGGTGTCATCGAGCGCCTTGATGGCGTCCCTCAAAGCCCTGCTTGTGTCGGCCTGTGCGGTGTCCATCGCCATCGTCGCTCTCGGGGCCGCTGTTCCATCGATCTCCGGCCCTCTGGGTCCTCGGCTGCCTCCCGTGCTGGGCTGGTTCCTCTCGTGGTTCAGGCATCCGTACCTCTTCATCGTCGTCAACGTCATCATCGCCGCCACCTCCGGGTGCTTCGGCCGCCCGCAGCCGGAGACCATCACGATTGCGGTTGTGGAGGAGATGGAGGCCATGGAGGCGATGCCGCCAGCGGCGGCGGAGGCATTCTACGAGTGTAAGGATTTCGAGGAGAAGAGGGTGGTGGTGGTGGCGGCGCCGGGGAATGGCAGGGGGTCCGGCGGCGAAGATGGATACAACGGTGACTGCGAAGGGGGGAGGAAGGTGGTGTTCGGGAGGTCCGCGTCGGCGCGGCGGAGGCGAGTGGACTCATCGGGGAAAGCTCTGGTTCCGCCGAGGCTCGTTCGCCGGAAAGCCGCCGGCCGCGACCACCTGCAAGGTATGCAAGGTAAGAAGGGCGAAAGTGAGGTGATATGAATTTCGAAGTTCGCATTACGTACGAGCAAGAAAGCGACGAGGATGACGGGACTGTGTCTTTGGATATTTCGGTCAACGGATTTATGAAATCAAGACAACATATTCGCATAATATCGCTTTTTTTTCATGAGATTTAATTTTTTGTATTAATGTAATTCACTTTGTATTAAGTAAAGGGGGCAAAGCTTTAAGAAGATCGAACGAGAACATGGAGACAGTTTGGAAAGCGATAATGGAGGAGAAGGAGGGGGCGGGGGCGGCGATGTCGATGACACGGCACATGAAACGGGATGACACTGACCATCAGATCAGCTTGCCGGAGTCGTCGTTGCCGCCGCCACCTTCGATGCAAAAATCAGCGACGTTCAGGGATCGGATCAATCGGCAGCCGCCCCTCTCACCCATTAAGTTGAGGAAGGAGCTAAGTTCGGACGATTTGAACTGTCGAGTCGAAGCATTCATTAACAAGTTCAAAGAAGACATGAGATTGCAGAGACATGAGTCGATGAATCAATTCCAGGAGATGATCAGTCGGGAAACGTTGGGCCGTAGAATTCCCGAAAAGAGTGAGTAGGTAAAGTGTATGTGATATATGACAAGATTTTCTTTTTTTTGTTTGTGAAAGCATAGTGGGAGGAAATGATGATTTCTTTTTTTCATTTCCCTTGGGACCTAAGTTTGTGAAATTTATTTTTAGGAGTCATACTATAGTCAGGTCCGAAGATAGCTGTAATTTTCTTGTTCTTAGGATTTCATATAGATTTTATAGGGCTTTTTGTGTGGCTGTACAGGAAAGATAAAAAAAACCAGATATGTTGATTCTATGGTGAAATGGGAAAAAGAATTTCTTTATTTTCTTTACTTTCAAGTTTCAACGGTGCAAAATTCTTTATTATTTTTCTTTATTAATTATTAATTGTAAGTTCTTTGTATCGATTCTCTTCTTTTCTAGTGATGGGCCCACGATTGGCAGTAAATGGGCTCCACTCTATGGGCTTCTCCATATGGTCCGTTTTGACCCGGATCCGCTTGGGCTGCAGTGTCCAACAGTAGGTTAAGCCCTAAAGAGACATACAACAAACTTTAGGTGATAATCGTAAAAAGGAAAAAAAAAAAAAGAAGAAGAAAAGATAGTGCTAAGTATACTAAGGGTGTGTGGGGGTAGCTTTTGCCCCATTGCCTTTGCATAAATGTTAGGAACTTTCGTCTCTGCATTGGCCAAGACTTCTCAAGCTATCAGTCATGAAGACGGTCTTTTGTTGCTGCAAATGAGCTTCTCTTGAAGAGTAGTGCTTCCTCAAAGCAAACACCTTAAGAAGCATAGCATAGGCAAGCTTTTCTGGCTTTTCAAAAGGAACAATGAAACGCCAAAATGGGATTAGGAAAGTAGTTTCTTTGCAATCCTTAGAAACTTTCGTCTTTGCACCACCCAAGACTTCTCAAGCTGTCAATCATGAATATAATCATTTGTTACCGCAAATGAGCTTCTCTTGAAGAGAAGTGCTTCCTCAAAGCAAACACCTCGAGAAGCATAGCATAAGCACGCTTAACTAGCTTTTCAAAAGGAACAATAAAAAGCCAAAATGGAATTAGGAAAGCAGTCTCTTTGCAATAATTAGAAACTTTTGTCTGCGCACAATTTTCAAGCTATTAGTCATGAAGACTATCATTTGTTGCTGCAAATGAGCTGCTCTTGAAGTGTCGTGCTTCCTCAAAGCAAACACCTTAAGAATCATAGCATAAACAAGCTTATTTGGCTTTTCAAAAGACAAGTGCGGCCGCTTAAAGCTGTTTGTCTTAATATTAAGTAGTGTTAAGTTTACCATGACTATATAAAAGTAATAAATTAAGTGATATGACAGACTACGAGAAGACATTCAAACAATTTTAATAACAATGTGGCATATTGGAAGGTAGAACTAACAATCTGTCTTCATACATTGTCAAATTTGGGTGATGAAACAACACATTTGACCGCTTCGACTATAAACTTTTATATTTAATTTTGTGAAAATATATTCAAGTACGCGTAAATGTAGCTTCATGCATCTAAGCGTGTCCTATAAGTACAAGAAGTATGTTAAGATAATATGATTAAGCACGTCATAAAATGGATTAAAAGGATTGATTCGGACACGGTATGTCAATAGTTCATGCATAAATGACTGGCTTGCTTTTATAGGAACACAATATGGTTTCATACTAACACGGTCAGCCGCATGCAATGTGAATGGATCATGTGGAAAAATATTAGCCCTAGTTCTAGGCCAATAAGTGCATCGGTACATACTTAGCATTATCCCTTATCTCCTAGTTCTTGTTAACACCTATTAGAAAGCAAACATGGTTATAAAGAAACCTTAGAATGATGTTGTCAGTTGTTTTCAAATCCGTCCTCTTCAACTTTGCCAAAAATTAGAGAAAAAAGGAAGTTGCGACGATTGTTCAAAATTTCATAAATTACATAATTAGGTGTGACAACAGGATATAGTTAAATTTTGACATCGCGGGCCAAGCATACAGTGAACAGGTCGGAGGCCCATGTTTGGTATATGCCATTGGCCCAAATTCAAGCCTAGATTATGAGCCCACATCTTACCTAAAAAGTAATTCCACGTAAAGTTATTAGGTTGCATATGATTTGACTTTTTGGAAAAGGCTATGGGGAAATGTAAGGGACTTTATGCTAAAGAAATTTTTGGAAATGCTTGGCAACGCATAATGTAGATGTGCGCTGGGAAGAAACTTAGCTGAGAGAATGCCCACTCTTGTGCTCGTCACGTGACACTCTTCTTTTCCTCTATGAATGTCATGAGGCAAGCCAAACGGCCCTCGTTCAATCGATTAGCATTAGTTTAATTAGTCATCCTCAAATGTCTGTTACTTGTCAATATGAATATAAATATATATAGAATTGGATACGAAGAACGTAAGGTCAAATGTGTATTTAGATGTATTCAATCAATAGAATAGACAAAAAGTGCGCCCTCCTCTGGAAAAATCACCAAAAAAAGTCATAAGTCTATTGTACTTGTGTCAATTCAATCCTAAATCTTTTTACTTTTGCCAATTAAGTCTATTAAGCCAATTTTGATCGGAAAACACTAACGTGGGGTTCAGTTAACACTGGCCGTCCTATGTGGCATACCAACACGAACATAAACAATTTTTAAAAAAATTTCTTATTCTTTTTCCTTTTTATTTTAAATTTTTAAATTTTTCTCTTTCCTTTTCGCCAATGGCAGGTCTCAGCCTCAGGTGATGACCAGCCACCGGAGAGGGTTGTTGTAGGGCAAGGGTCACCTGGCCGGGCGAGCGATGGACAGCAGATGGCCCATGAAATTGACGTTGACAAGAGAACATATAGAAGCATTGCGTTGACTCTGTAGTCGTTTCAAGCCAATGAGGACAACCACACTTGTCGTGCGTTTCTGGCAAGAAGACAGTGTCCAAACACTGTGGGCGATGGAATCTCGCAATGTTTCTCCTTAGTAAATTTAGCTGTCAATATTTGATATGAGTTTTAAGGAATCTCGCAATTTCAATTCTTGAGATTGGTATATTCAATCTTAGATAGAGATTTCTTGCTCTATGTGCTATTCGATTGTCAATCCTAATTAGGTATAATTTGCATGTTAATATATGCCCGTTTGCCTAAGGACGCTCATCGTGGCTTGATTCGGTAAGGATGTCGTTTCGATATTATTTATAATGACCCGAGTTGATTAACCGTACCACATGGATTTGATGTAGAGGCATGCTAAGCATAGCGGTTGCCATCATTCATTTATTTTAGACACCGAGTTCATTTAAGAGGATACGGCAACCGCATGCCAAAAAGTTGCTTGAAATGGTGGATTTATAAATCTGTTATGGAAAATTAAACTCATAAATATAGCTTTCTTAAAACCGACGCTTTCATTGCTCGATTTTTCTCTACTTTTTCTATCTAAAATCTATGCTTAATCCTGGATTTTCACCTAATGAAACCTTTCGCTCATATGTCCAAATCCCAATGGTCTTCTTGTTAGTAATCGCACGAACCTTCTGTGAGATCTTCTTACGAGTTTTCAATTATTAGTAACTCGGCAAAAAAAATAATAATTAATAATAGCTACAGGAGACCCTCTTTTTACATAAAAAGAAAAAATCCCAAGTAACCGTGTGGAGTCCCGGTTACCTCGAGACGACTACATACACTTCTAGCCCCGTTAACCGGTTGAACCGAGATTTTTGGCATGTACAAGTGGCTCTCATCCAGAGCAGTTTCGCAAGGAGTTGATATCATACGAACGGTTGATTTTCAGCTCCTGAGATGAAAAATCTCCCGACACCCTGGACAAAACTACAAGATCGATGACCACGAGCTATGTCTCCCCCAATTTGTTCAAATGAGCAAAGGGGATGTCGTCTTTTGCTTCTGAAATGGTAGGCTCCGCGAATGACGGACTCAATCGAATGACCGTTTAGAAAAAGGCCACCTACTTTGCACATGATCAAGAAGTCTTAAACTCAACACATAAAGAAATACCCTTTTTTTTCTTCTTTTTCTTTGCTTTTCGGAGTCTCTTAACACGTAAAGCGATCCCTTTTTTATTTTTGTTTTTATTTTGCTTTTTGGAGCCTCTCCTTTCTTTTTCTTTTTTTTTATAACTTTTTTGGCTTTTCGTTTTTATTTATTTATTTATTTGCTTTTTCAAGCCCCTCTCTCTCTCGCTCTCTTTAAACATACAGATTATACTCCTCCTTAGCTTTATAAATCCATTCAGCCAAATTCAAATTGTGACCAAGCCGATTTAAGTAGGTTAGTGCATTGTTTTGAAGTCTAGTAGCTTGACGAGGCAAAGACCTGACCATCGTCTCAAATGTGTAAATTAGACAATTCTCGTCACGCAAGGTGTGAGGCTCGAGAGTGCCTCGATTTTTAGATTAATGAACCATTTGGTTTATTTTTCAAACGAATCAATTAATATTCACATATTTCGACAGATATTTCTTGACCCGATCAATCGGGACGGGCAGCTCGCGACATCACCGGCGACTTTGAAAATCGCTTCTCTCGATCGTGCCCGCCCTGGAAAACCATCGAGTGGTGTGAAGAGACGGGCGGCGCGGGGCCTCGTGTTCGCCGTCGTTCAGCGCCGTTTTTTTCGTCACACCGTACCTGTCCGTTCGCTCCCTGTCGAGAGCAGGTATGGATGGTGATGGGCGACGAGACAACGGTGAAGACAAGGCAGAGCTTCCCTTGTCTCGACGTGCGATCGAGCCATTCGCACGGCCCCAGAAAAGATTGACTTAGACCCGGTTTTCTACTCGGTCCCATTTGACCCTAGGTTTTTGCGTGCTCATTCCGTTTTCCACACGATGTCGAGAGAAGAATCTCTAAACGATCGTCGCTTTGTCGTCGGCTCGACAACCTTGGACCTTAGATTGCTTTTCTTGGCTCTCCCCGTATCGGATCGAATGGTGGAAAGTGGGTGACGGTGTCGATATGGGTCACCAGCATCAATGATGGCGGAGTGTCGTTGAGCGAGTAGGCAAGACCTGACCGTTGTCTCGAATTCGATGGGAGCTTGGTTTTTTTTTTTTAACGAACGGGCCTTGATTCGGTGAATTACGTGCGCGCTCTTCACGCACGTTTGAGCTCGCCTTAAATCGACCCGATAATACCTATTATGCAATTATTATATAATCTTGACTTCTTAAAATGCACTAAAATTGAAAATTAGATGAATAAGAGGGAATCGATAAGCAAACACTTAACATATTTAAGCTTCGATTTAATTTGGCAGATCGCCATCGATGATAGGTATCATCAGGACCGACGAGTTGCTTCCGTCGAAACGTAATCCGATGATTACATCTCATCGCCTTTAAAGTTAATCGACTCGACGCTGCATCGCCAACCTCTCGGTGTTTTTCAGTTTCGACATCGTCGAGCGTTTGAATTTCTCGGCCCGATTAATATCCTTACAAAGATTCCCTTGTCTCGCGATTGAAATCGAAAGTCATTGAACCCGAGATGTCGAATCCTCACGTCCTAATCAATTGGCTGGCGGTCACCTCTGCCATTGAATTTTCTAGTCCTTCTTGGTACGACTTGTCAAAGGACAAGGAAGTCGCTATTTTTGTGTTTTTTTAAGGAAAAGAAGGTGGGTGGGGCCCAGGGTGGGGTCCCCAGGTAAGCCACGCAACCGCACTCGCCCCCCGCCCCCCCACGACCGCCGTCGGATCCGATCGGACGGCTCCAAATCGCCCCGAAACCGAAGCTCCGTCTTCGTCTTCGTGTTATTTATACCGCTATGCAGAACTCCCAGCCGATGCTCTTCATCACTGAAAACTTCACTTCGCAAAGCTCGCACTCTGGTACTTCGCTGCGAAACGATCCGCGAGATGGTGTCGTCGAGTGCCTTGATGGCGTCCCTGAAAGCCCTGCTCGTGTCGGCCTGCGCGGTGTCCATCACGGTCGTCGCTCTCAGGGCCGCTGTTCCATCGTTCTCCGGCCCTCTGGGTCCTCGTCTGCCTCCCGCGCTGGGCTGGTTCCTCTCGTGGTTCAGGCCTCCGTACCCCTTCCTCGTCATCAACTTCATCATCGCCGCCATCGCCGCCACCTCCAGGTGCTTCCGCCGCGCGCAGCCGGAGACGATCGCGGTCTCGGTCGTGGAGGAGATGGAGGTCATGGAGGCAACGGCGGCGGAGGCGTTCGACGAGTCTAAGGATTTTGAGGAGAAGAGGGTGGTGGTGGTGGCGGCGCCGGCGGGGAATGGCGGGGGGTCCGGGGGCGGAGATGGATATAACGGTGACTGCGAAGGGGAGAGGAAGGTGGCGTCTAGGAGGTCCGCGTCGGCGCGGCGGAGGCAAGTGGACTCGTCGGAGAAAGCTCGGGCTCCGCCGAGGCTCATTCGCCGGAAAGCCGCCGCCGGCGACCATCTGCATGGTAAGAAGGGCAAAAGTGAGGTGATACGAATTTCGAAGTTCGCGTACGAGAGAGAAAATGACGAGGATGACGGGGACTGCCTTCTTTTGATATTTCTGTCAACGGATTTACGAAATCAAGTCAACATATTCACGTAATATTGCCTTTTTTTTTCACGAGATTTAATTTTTTTGTATTAATGTAATTCGCTTTGTATTAAGTATAGGGGGCAAAGCTTTAAGAAGACCGAAGGAAAACATGGAGCACGTTTTGAAAGCGATAACAGAGGCGGAGGCAGGGGTGGGGGCGGCGATATCAGCGACACGGCATGTGAAAGCGAACGACGCCAACCACCAGATCAGCATGCAAGAGCTGCCGCCGCTACCGTCACTACCTTCGATGCAGAAATCGGCGACGTTCAAGGATCGGACCAATCGGCACTCGCCCCACTCGTCTATTAAGTTGAGGAGAGAGCTGAATCCGGACGATCTGAACCATCGAGTCGAATAATTTATTAACAAGTTCAAAAAAGAAATAAGGTTGCAGAGACAGGAGTCGATGAATCAATACAAGGAGATGATCAGTCGGGGAACATAGGGCCATGGAATTCGCCAAAGGAGCGAGTAGGTATAGTGAAGTATAAGCGACAAGGTTTTCCTTTTTTTTATTGTAAAAAGCATCGTGGGAGGAAAATGATGCTTTTTTTTTTTCATTTCCCCTGGGACCTAAGTTTGTGAAATTTATTTTTAGGAGTCATACTATGGCCAAGTCCAAAAACAGTTGTAATTTTCTTGTTCTTGGGATTCCATATATACTTTTTATAGGGCTTTTTGTGGGGTTGATGCAAATTCATGTACAGGAAAGACAGAAAAACCAGAAATGTTGAGTGAATGGTGAAATTGGAAAAAGAATTTCTTAATGTTCTTTACTTTCAATGGCGCAGAATTCTTCATTATTTTTCCTTTATTAATTATTAATTGTAAGTTCTTTATATCGATTCTCTTATTTTCTAGTGATGGGCCCACGATTGGCAGCAAATGGGCTCCACTCTATGGGCTTCATCATATGGTCCGTTTTGACCGGGATCCGCCTGGGTTGTAGCGTCCAGCAATAGGTTAAGCCCAAAAGAGACTTACAACAAACTTTAGTTGCTAATTGTACAAAGTAAAAAAAAAAGGAAAAACGATAATGCTTAGTATATATACTAAGGGTGTGAGGGGGG
Source organism: Syzygium malaccense (assembly GCA_031216405.1). Taxonomy (NCBI): domain Eukaryota; kingdom Viridiplantae; phylum Streptophyta; class Magnoliopsida; order Myrtales; family Myrtaceae; genus Syzygium; species Syzygium malaccense. The sequence goes on along the minus strand of CM062256.1, from coordinate 6,011,133 downwards.
AGCTATAAAAGGGTTTTCATGAAGTGCAAATAGTGTTCGGTGGGCTTTTTAGAAAGCAATTTTTTAAAGAACAAAGAAAGAAAATGGAAGAACCGGTGTGGATCCAACCGTCATGAAGGCAAACCCAGTGGAAGCAATTGGAGCCTGCGAGGATCGACCAAAGAGGGCAGGCAAGGCGGTGTTGAGGTCGCGCAACCTCAAGTGGCCTAGAAGAGGCAAAGTCGAGGGTTGCGCGACGTGATGTTGTGCCACCTTGATGACTTTGATCGAGCAAACCCATATCTCAAAAAACCTAGATTTCAGCACTCAACAACCTTCAACAAGCCTTGCATGATCCTCGGCTATCCTTGACCCTCCACATCTCGCCTCAATCCTCCAAATCTCGCCTGATAGACCCACGACTGTCGATGATCGATTCTCGACGACACTTGACCCACGACTATCGATGATCGGGCCACATTGATGCTAAAGTGTTCCTCGCCTTTTTTTACTCGGTTATCTCACCAGGAAAATTACCAAAAAATTTTCAAAAAAGAAAAAGCATGAATTTTACCTTAAGTGATAATTCTGGCGCGAACTTTTTTTTGTCTCAATAAAAAGCACCAACATTTACTCAAGTCCCAAATTTGATCCCTGTGATGTGAAATTTTCAAATTGTTCATATTAGATCTTGGATTTAACTGAAAGTTATGGATTTTTTATGAGAAAAAAAAAAATTTCGGCCATAATTGTCATTTAAAGTAAAGTCGGTGTTTTTTTTTGGAATTAACCCATCGTACAGATGTCGATTCAGTTCTACACCTTTCATTTCGTCAATTGAGTCATAGACCTTTTTGACAATTTGTCAATGTAGTTGTGACGCCCCGACCTCGGGGTCATTAACGTGATGTCCCGTTCATTATTATCTTTCTTTAAACACAAGCGAAAGCATATCTCGGGACAATCACATGAAAAACAATAGCGGGATTAAAACAATCAGCATTATGAGTAAACCTTATATTTACAGGACACGCAAATATAGTTTACAAACCAACTTATTCCTTTTAGCCATTTACACATAATAACCAGTGGCTTGGGTGTCCTAAGCCCCGCTACTTCGGATTCACAGTTTCTAGCTTTCCCCGAACTTCAGCATGGCTCAAACTTCCCCTGTTGCTGCCGTCCATTCGATCATCCTATGGACCTGAGAGTGGGAAAAACGGGGGATGAGTCGAGGAGACTCAGCAAGTGAAAACACTAATATCAAGCGAAGATATATCGATCGCCGTTAACAGAAGTCGGCTCTTACCGCACCCACATCGATTGCAGATCAATAGCAAAGTTCAAACAAGAGAACATCACGCACGGCTATCACATGTGCACTTTACCAGCCAACTCTCGGTTACCAACCAATGCTCGGTTCCACCTCATGTACACTTTACCAATCAAGGCTTGGTTCTATCTCATGTACACTTTACCAACCAAGGCTCGGTTCTATCTCAAAACAACATCAAACATGAAACATGGTCAAACCAAGGAAATGAACTAACTACGACCAACCAAACGACCCAGAAACGGTCCAAGCAAACCACGTCACAACGCATCTCAACATCCTTTCCCAATATTAAGGAATTCACTTACACATCAATTAAACAAGAATTAGAGAAAACGAAGCGTGTGAAGGACACGCGAGTCTTGCCAATTCTCGGGCGATTCTTGGTAATTCTCGGGCTTAAACACGAACACACGGCCTTGGACGTGGCTTCCTTACTCGATCAAATCACAAGAGAGACACGCGCTAGTCAGTAAGCTTTTTCTCTCTTTCTTTTTCTCTCTTTCTCGGTCATGAACAAGAAGTAAAGAAGCAAGAGAGAAGGTTGTTGGTGTGTGTGAGAATGGAGAGAGGGGCGTGAGAATGGCGTGAAAGAGAGGGGAGGGTTTCTCTATTTATAGAACTTCAAACTTGATCACCAAGTTGCTAATCCAAGCTTGCCTAAGAAGATAGATGACCATTATGACAAAGCCTCCAAAGTCAAGACTCATCATGGCATGCATTTAATGTCATAAATGCTCTTAATGAACTAAAATGATGAAAGGTCAAAACTTATCTCAATCTCATTGGTCCTCTCTCTCTCTCTCCCTCACGGCTACTCTCTCTCTCTCTCTCTCTCCCCCTTGGCCGAATGGCCTTCTTTCTATTTGTAGAAAGACAAAACTTGGGGCCAAAGTTTGGGGTATGAAGTTATGGCATATGTCATCCAAGCATGAGGTCATGGCTTAGGTCATTTGAAGCATGAGGTCATGGCTTACCTCACATGCCCATTAAGAACATAAGCCAAAAGTCATGATGAAGGTGATAAGGTTGGACCAATAAATGTGACTTCCACAAGAAGATTTAACCCTTAACTTGGTTAATTTCGTTTTCCCCTGGGATGACCTCCAATCAAAGCATAAAATATCTCATTTGAAAGCTTGAAACGTGTACTTTAAATCACCAGAAGACACCAAGTCCAAATTCCAACGTTCTCACATAGAAAATGCTGATTCTTTGAAATCTGACAAAACCAAACAGCTTTGCACTGTTCACGAAATCAGACTTAAAATCATAGTAAATGGACTCCGAAAATTCTCAATTTCGGATATGTCATAAACAAGGCCTTAACAAACATTTTTCATGAAGAACACAAATTCGGAATATTTCTGTAAATACCATTTTTAGTAGCTCAAATACAGACTAAAAACAGTTCACTGGAACAGCATTTTTGTTTCTCAAAATAAGCTCTATCCAGAATCCAAATCATCTCAGAAAATTCCCAAATTTATGTACATTATAGAAAAGGACGTTCTCAACAACTTTTATGAAGGAAACTTTTCCAAAATTGGCCCAGAAAAGCTTGTAGAAAATAAAGACGGTGTAAACATCACCGAAATACCCAATTTGGGCAGTTTCACACGGTCCGAAAATCAGGCCATCGTACCACTCATATCAACTCCAAAAATTCTGAAATTAAAGTATGTAAAATTTCATGATGTTTGGAGAAACTTTCAAAAGAAAGTGTTTATAAATTCGGACCACAAAATTCTCCCCAAAAATAACAAGACGAAGGGGTACAAAGGATCCAAAACTGGGTTTTCCAAAACAAGAGAAAACAATTTAGTTCTGATTGGAAAACCACCGAACTGAAACCATAGCCATTTCCCAGGGACTGAAATTGAGGATATTACAATTTACCTGCGGCTTCCCAGGCCCAAAAATCGGGATGTGACAGTAGTCATTCCAATCAATTTTGGTAGGTGATTATTGACATAGATGCAGCATTTCTGCATGGTACGACACTAATATAGACATCCGTACAATAGATTTAGGAATTTTTTAGTAAGTATCCCTATAGCTCGCCTAAAAATGTGTTTTCTTAGAGCAAGTTCATGGCCTTGATTCAAAAGGTTAAAAAGTTTAGTGATTTCATAGCATGAATCGCGAATTTCATGACCTTCATGGGAAAACAGTGCGAGTTCAAGAATCGAATTTATACATTTTCTCTAATTAAATTTAGAGGACAGAAAAGGCTTATATCCGTGCGACGGACAAAAGATCTCTAATTAGAACCTGGTTAATAAATGCTCGGAGACTCTTAAATTGCAATTCACGGTAGAAAACCAACAAATTGAGCCATATTCAAATAGATGACTCATAAAAGAAATGGAGCATAAGCCATCAAAAATCCTAAACTATATCCACTGTGACACAATTACCCTATATTTTTTTTTCTGTAACGCCAAAAATCTCAAACTTATACATATGTGACATATTCATCCTCCATCAAAATTCTATAACTACATGAACTTGAGAAAGCAAACGGTATTAACATGACACCTACGTGGCTTAAGTAAAATAAAAACAACATTTAGCTGAAAACATTATCTAATAGAATCTTGGTCGAGGGTAAATGTGTCACATAAGTATAAGTTTGAGTTTTTTATGTCACAAGGAAAAAGTTTAGCGTAAATGTATCACAGTGGGTATAGTAGAGGATTTTTGACGTCACAAAAAAAATTCAAAGTAAATATGTCACAGTGAGTATAGTTTGGAAAAATGAAATGATTGTGTGATGTGCTGAGTTGATTGCAAATATCACACGATATCCATTGTAATCGATGTGTGACCTTATCTTAGCAGATTAATATTGGGTATGCCGGATCCATATGACCCTATTACACCGGCGCTTAGCTCAAATGCACCAGACGCGATCCTTTCTTTCATCTTCAAAGACGAGAAAAGGCTCCATTTTCTCTCGCGAGACATTTCAATGGAGAAAACATCAGCTAATTAACGAAAAGATTATCCTGATTTTAAATGGACCGACAAATGATCCTTTACCGACACAAGAGAGGAACGACGAGCACTTTATCCAAAATTAGTGGAGACATTTGGAAGGCCATGTTCATGGGGTGCGGGAAAACACAATCAATCTAGAAGATAATTTCCTTCCTTATTTAAGAATGTGACTCTTCATCGTCTAGGTCAGGAATGGAATTGATAGTAAATCAAAGAAATGACATCAAAATCAAATCAAACTTTGTCTTAAAGCCTGGAAAATGTAAAGGGCCATGAACCAATGTGGCCCGATCTCACTACAACTTATGATGATTGTTCAGATTTTGTGCATGGGAATCTACGGTTGGTCTTTGTCACAACCAGAAAGATCCCTTTCGACCTATGATTTCGCCATCTGGAAACAACCCAGGATCTGGCCGGTGCTCAGATAACGGCTTGTTTCGTACTCTTTCGCTATTTTGGCTTTGGGGAAACTACTCTACCGGTCGGTGTCTCATCCAGGCAAGTCATCATCCCCTGTGAATAAGAGCGTTTTGCGAAGTTAATGACTAATATATCCATGATGATTGAGATTTGTTGCGACATCGATGAAGGCAATGAGAGAATTGAAGATCACCCATCCAACCATAATTAATCCCTAGCTAGAAAGCAATCGACTTGTGCGTTTCGGTAGTTGTATTGCATGGGAGATAGGACTATCATTTGCAGATAGAAATGCTGGAAAGCTTCCGGTACACCGTACCCACCGTCGACGGGAAAAAGAAGAAACCAATTTTAAGATCTTCATGGAAGAAGAGCATGTCCATACAATTCACGTAAGATGACAGGAGGTAGAGAGGTCAACGATTCTCCAAATGAAATGACGGAATTTACTAGCATAAAATAACAGGCACAAAAAGAAAATTTACCATTACTAAAATGATTACTAATTGTGGATCAATGTTCCGTGAATTCAGTTAATGAAGTTAAGTGGCTCCTCGCGTTGTTGATTACGAATTGACCCTCTAAATTTCAAATCCTTACAAGGGAAGGAATCTGCACTTTTCACCTTAAAGCTTAAAACACCATAACAAAGACTTGATAGAATAATCATATAGAGAAAACCAAAAGACAGTGAATAAGCGCTTCAAAATTAGACCGTCACTGTTTGACAGCTCCAAAGGTCCAGAAAATCAAATCTAGTTAAGAACAGCAAACCCGAATCCTCACGCATATTTGGGATCGGAGACTACCGCCCACGTTGGTTAAGCAAATGAACGAAAGAAATAGAGACCCAACCCACCCCAATTTTTCTTTTTCTGGGCCGCAAGGCCTAATTCAACGAAGTTATTTTCAAGAACTGCCTCTAACACGATAAACTATCTGCCGTATATTCTCCTTCTATATCTCTGATCATGATTATCATTTTGCATTAGAAGTCGGCATCTGTTAATACCTAAATTTTGTCTAGTCATTTAGGGTTTAAGTGTATAGAAAATTAGGAGTTTATTTTTAACCCCTAAGCAAAAATATTTTCATTAAATTACATGGCACATAGATATTAGACGCATCTGCATTAATAGAATTTAGTGAAACATATTTTCCTTTTTAATTTATTTCTTTTTTATTTTATTTAAAAAATCATTATAAAAAATTAAAAAAAAAAACCAAAATCAAACTTGTTTCTTCATTTTTGGACCGCACCTCACATGTTTGACAAAATGTCCCGGTGGACAGTACAAGCTTAGAACGTTAAATCTGGTCATGTGTGTTTTTTTTTAGCGTTTCATTGAAAACTGGGACCATCTTCTAATGAGATATGGGTGTTTAGATCCTTGTACATCACAACTGATCCGAAAATCGCATTGAATCTCACTCTAGACCATTTTTCTGAACTTGCACACCACATGTTCGATGAAATGTCCAAATGGAAGTCCGAATGATTTTTGTGGAATCGGTGCCTAGAACTCGGTCTTTGTGTTTGTTTGGTACTCTTGTTCGTCGAATCAATACTGACTTTGTGTTTTTCTTGCGTTTATGCCATGGTTCGCACGTTGTCCGAGTCAATCGCGCGAACACGTATCCCTGCCAGAGAACTCCTTCCCCATCCGAGAGGCCCGCGGTTTGAGACTGCCACCGTTAGCTCACTATCTTCGTATCATATGTGTGTCTTGTTGGCCACGAAAATGGCACGCCCAGGATAACCATAATCAGAAACCAAAACAAGTTAATGGAGAAATTATCGATTCGCGTACCTGGTTTGGAATCCATCGAACTTGACATAGAATTTGCGACAGTTTCCGAACACGAACTCAAGTGCTTCTCCCCTATCCCCTTCGTTAGAACACTGGCTTAATAAGATTGCCACTCACGAGAAAAAAATTCTCTCTAGATCCGTATGTGAGTCAAATTGTGCATCATTAGGTTAGGGAAGAGACTTGAGCGCTATTTATAAAGTCTTTAACCATGGGCCCTCTCATTACGGGCAAGGCCGTACTCGGCCTACACTAGCCAGCCCCATATTAGACTTATTAAGAACCCATATATCTTACATTTATTAGACTAAACTAATTAAGTTAATTTCAATTAATGAAACCCACATTAGGAAATTCTTATATTCTCCCACTTAGGCGATATTAATTGAAACAGAACTATGTGCACATCCTTATATTGGTCTAGAGATTATTCTTAATAGTCAATCTGATCCCATAAAGTCTCGAACACCGAATTATGGTGGTAACTGCATGTACTCACGCAAAACTTCCATGGTCACGAGTGCTTTCAACTTTACTGATATGGATTCAATATGGTAGTGTGTTAAATGGACAATACCTCATAATGAGTGATACTTCATGTGTTGTCCATTTTTTAGTCCAAAATTCTCTCTCCTTAAGTGTCACAAAATCTAATGTGTCACTAGAGAATATCCTTCATGGTTCCAACGAACCTTCATAAGTCTTACCTTGATAGTTAACTATACTTTATGCGTGATAAGACATATTGCTAAGGCTAATATCAAGAATGCCTCATAGCCTATACTCAAGGTTTACACAATGCCTCGAGATTTTCATCAAATATGTGTACTCAATTTGATAAATCTACATTCACAAATACCTCATTGAATACAAAAGAGTTGATACATATTTAAATATTACAAAATGTAACAAAATCAGATACAGACTTCATAAGAGCAACATAAAACTAAATAGCTCCCACTAATTAATAATATCTCATGATACTCCTAAGCCCATGTTAATGACATGTCGATCAAATACACAAGGGCGAAGACCTTTAGTTAGTGGATCTGCAATCATATCATCTGTCGAAATGTGCTTTACTACAATGTTACCATTCTAAACTTTTTCCTTTATAGTCAGGTACTTGACCTCCATATGCTTAGACCCCTTAAGACTTCTATTGTTGTTAACAAATAACACTACATAATTATTATCACAATACAACTGTATGGCCTATACACAAAATCAAATACGATCAACTCCTTAATGAGGTTCCGAAGCCAAATTGCTTGAGTAGCGGCCGAAAAGCATGCTACAAACTCCACTTGCATGGTAGAGGATGTCATTGATTTATGTTTCTCACTTTTCCATGATACTGCACCTCCTGCTAACTTAAAGATGTAATCCGTTATCGACTTCTTTTCATCCTGACAGCCAGCAAAGTCTGAATCTGAATATCCGATCAGCTGTGGGTCCTGAACATGTTTGTAAATCAGCATATAGTCTTTTGTCCTCTTTAAGTACCTCAAAACCTTCTTGGCAGCAACCCAATGATCGTGTCCTAGATTTGACTGATATCTGCCTAGAAATCCTGTTGCAAAAGCAATATTTGGTCTAGTACATACTTGAGCATATATAATACTCCCAAGTGCACTAGCATAAGGCACATTCTTCATTTGGACTTTCTCAAAATCTGAATGAGGACATTGCGACAGACTCAACTTATCACCCTTAATGACAAGAGCAATCCTGGCTTGCATTGCTGCTTGTTAAATCTTTTTAAGATACGATCAACATATACCCTCTGAGATAAACTCAATAGTCAACGAGAACGATTCCTATGAATCTCAATGCCAAGGACAAAAGATGCCTCACCAAGGGCCTTCATATCAAAGTTCTTTGACAACATTCGTTTTGTCTCATGCAGAAAGTTCTTTGACAACATTCGCTTTGTCTCATGCAGTAAACCAAAGTCATTGCTCACAAGCAGGATATTATCCACATAGAGTATAAGGAAAATGAATTTCCTCCCACTGATCTTGCAGTATATACACTAATATACCTTGTTCTCAACAAATTCAAATGAAGCGACAACACTATGAAACTTCAAGTACCATTGTCTAGAAACTTGCTTGAGATCATAAATAGACTTTTTCAATCTACATACAAGCGTACATGAATCATCTGTCGCAAAGCCTTCGGGTTGCATCATATAGACTTCTTCATTAAGGTCTCCATTGAGAAAGGCAGTTTTAACATTTATCTGGTGTAACTCTATATCGAAATGACCTACCAATGCCATGATCACTCTGAAAGAATCTTTAGAAGAGACTAGAGAAAAGTTGCTTCATAGTCTACTCCTTCTCTCTGAGTGAAACCCTTGGCTACCAGTCTGGCTTTAAACTTCTCAATCTTTTCTTTAGAGTTTCTTTTAGTCTTATACACCCATTTGCAGCCAATAGGTCTATGACCTTCAGGTAATTCAACAAGTTCCCAAACTCTATTATGCTTTATGGACTGCATTTCATCTCTCATTGCATCCAATCACAGTTTGAATTGAGGACAAGAAATAACTTCCGTATAAGTCACTGGATCAACCACAGAACCGATATTGTAGTTTTGCTCTCCTATATAGACTAAATAGTCCGGTGGTATAACTGATCGTCTCTCCCTAATGGATCTCCTTACTAGAGCAGCAACAGCATCATCCTGCACCTGAGAGCCTTGAGGAACTTTATTATGAGTTATCTCGACAATAGAATCCTGAGCCGCAACATATTCAATCTGTGATGTGGGAGTCTCCACAATTATCTGTATGGGAGGACATAAATATACAACATTACCCACCGTATTATTATCCTCAATAGTTTATGAGCAGCTACTTTTTTCGGCCACATCAAACTCTAGAAACTTCGCTGTATGTGATTCCATAATTCTTGTGCCTCCATTGGGATTATAGAACCGATATCTCTTCGAATGATCCGAGTAAGATACAAAAGGGGTGTTTGGATCGACTTTGTGAAGGAGTTTTGAGCCTCCAAAGCCCTTTGGGGGAATAATGGAGTGTTTGGCAAATTATTTTTGGAACTCTTTGGCCAAATGTTGGCCTTCTCAAGGCTGAAAGCTCAAGGTACCCTAGGGGGTGCCTTGAGCTTTCAGCTCGGAATGCTAATACCCCAATTAATGAAAATATGTTAGTTCCCTTTTTTGCCCTCAAAATTTGTCTAAAAACCCACTTTTGCCCATTTAAAAAAGAAAAACCCTAGTCTTCTTGTCCCCTCACCTCCTCACTCTCTCTTCTTTCGCTCAGTCACGCTCACCTTCCTTGCTCACCTCGCTCATCAATCTCCCTCGCTCGACTCGCAATGCCTCGCTTGCCGACCTCACCTCACTCTCCGGCCTCGCGTCGCCTCCTCTCCGGCCTCGCGTCGCCTTGGTCGCCGGCCTCGCGTTGCCTCCTTGCTCGTTGACCTCTCTCGCTCGGCTTGCCGCGACTCACTCGACGACCTCGCCTCACTCTGTGGCCTCACCTCACCTGCCTCGCCTCGCCTCCTCGCTTGTTGAACTCTCTCACTTGGCTCATCGCACCTCGCTTGGGTCGTCGCGCCTCACTCGACGACCTCGCCTCACTCTCCGGCCTCGCCTCGCCGGCCTCGCCTTGCCTCATCTCCTTGCTCAAGTACGCTTAATTTTGGTATTATTTATTATTCTTGGCGATTATGGTTTTGAATTATTTGGGGCAAATCAAATTCTAAAGGAGGATGTTCGTCAATGACATGCTAATGTCTATGTTACTAAGATGGAACTCCAATATTTGATGCTTTCTATGACTTTGAACTCCAATTCAAACTAGGATGAAGCTTTTTATTGCTAAACCTCTGTTCAACTCTGTTCGCGACAACTTCGCATCAATCTTGAGCTATGAGCTATTAGCTTAGTTGTTGTTGATTGATGTTCATTCAGTTTCATTTGTGTTTAGCATGGCTGAGTCCGAAGCTTGATTCTAAGTCATGCACTAGATTAAAAAAGTTACTGTCATTATTTTTTTAAAAGTTACCGTCATTTGTGATTGCCAAAATGTTATTCTCGTCATGAAAATATAAAAGTTACCGTCGTTATTTTTTTTACTTCAATTTTAAACAATTAAAATTAAAAAAACATAAATTAGTTACACCAAATGACTTTCCAAATATATGTTTACCAAACAGCTTGCATTTACCCAAAGCACTTTTCAATGAATGTTTGCCAAACAGTCCTGCATTCCCCCAAAGCCCTTTGTGCTAAATGTCTTTGCATTTGGCCAAAGGCTTTCCCCAAATGCCGAACCAAACAGGCCCAAAGTAACACCGAGCGGTTCTGAAGTCCAACTTACTCAATGTTGGATTATATAACTTCACTTCTCCAAGACATCCCCAATCTTAAGATGGTTTAAGCTAGGCTTATGTCTAGTCCATAACTCAAAAGGAGTCAATAGAACAGCTTTAGTAGGTACACGATTCAGAATGTACAAAGCTATTTTCAAAGCTTCACCCCACAGATAACCAGGTCAATTTGTCATACTAATCATACTTC